>OX381695.1:0-2550000 GCA_947462355.1 Caradrina kadenii | reverse complement strand
GGAGAAGTTATTTGATGATTTCCCACCCACCAAAAAAAAAAAAAAAAAAAGGCATGTGTAAGAAAATAACGTTACGTTACATACACCGTGTTTTATACAATTTTAAAGGGCTTCACTTGTACTTTTCAAAAATATGAAAAAAAAAAAAACAAAAACCCGACTACGATTTACATACATAGCTACTCAAAATCATAACCCTCCTTTAGTTTTGACGTAGTCAGGTAAAAGCGTGTTACATTTTGATGGAATTTCTTTATTTAAATGTTTTCTGACCTCCACCAGTACGTACTCGTGGGCTACAGTAAATAATGACTTCATTCCGAGTGCGGGTTCAACTCGACGCGTCCCTACCGTTTATTGTGTTCTTATTGAACCATTAATGCACATTTATAACGTTCATTGCTTAAATCTACGCCTAAAGGATTGCTTGAATGTTTTCCATTGAGTGGTTTTACATTATGCCACCGATAGGTCTACAATACAACGACGTCGATACACGACTCAATAGCTGTCCCTGAATCAAACTCACGGTGATATTGTGTTCGTAGGTACTTGCGGATCGTGAAATAAAGAATCACAGAAGGTTTACATAAGCAGCGAGGACTAAGTTCATGGCCACGTAAGAAATACGCTCGATTTTAAACATGCAAAAATACTGCGACTAGCTTCTGCCTGCGACTTCGTCCACGTAGATATTTCCACCCGTGTTAAGCAACGTCTTTTGTTACTGCTCCGCTCCCATGTGTCGTAACATGATGTATATGGCAGTCACAAATAACGTCTACTTTCAATGGGTAAAAGAATTTTCAAAATTGGTTCAGTAGATCCAGAGATTACCCCCTACAACCTCACAAGTGAGTCATTTAGTCAGATTCTCCTTTTTAATCCCCGACGCAAAAACGAGGGGGTTATAGGTTTGACGTGTCTGTGTGTGTGTCTGTCTGTAGCATCGTAGGTGTCAAACGCATGAACCGATTTCGATTTAGTTTTTTTTGTTTAAAAGGTGAATTAGTCTCAAGTGTTTTTAGCTTTGTTTGATGGAAATCGGTTCAGCGGTTTCAAAATTATTAGCTCTTTTGTTAGCTATGGTAGGGATTTTTATTCTTCTGTCAGGGGTTATTTTTAATCGACGAAAAAAACGAAAGATGTTCTCAATTCAACGCGTTTTTTTTTATTTTATGTAAGTATATGTGTATTTTATGTGTTTTTTTATGTTTTGTATATATGCACTCATAAATTTTTACAGAGCAGTTCGATTTCGATAATTGTTTTTTAATTGGATAGGGTATACCTTGAAGTTTATCTCATCCTACAAAAATCCAACCCTAAAGGGTGGTAAAATAGGGGTGATTTATTGTTTACTTCACAGATTACAATGCTGCGTTGTTTATTACAATAAAAGTAGTAAAAACATCATGTAGTAATTAGTAGAATGTAGCCACAAAAAAATATAAAATAAAAACCATCCATCACGCCTGTATTCCCCGAAGGGTTAGGCAGAGGTGTAACAATGTACACCCACAGTTCGCCGGTATATTTAGGTCCCATGTAATAAGGGGCGAGCCTATTGCCATTAACCGGGCACAAATTCTAACTCCGAGCTGATACTGAGAATTTCATAGAAAAACCCAATAACACTTTTTGCTCGACCTGGGAATCGAACCCAAGACCTCTAGCGTAGCAGTCGCGCTTAGGACCACTAGGCATTTTAACAAAAACATTGATATTGAAAAACTTTAGCTTTGGAATTCGGTGGCTATACAAAACTTCAAATCGAACCAAAGGCGCCGATTTCCAAAGTTAAAGTTATTTTTCACTTTTTAGTTTTTGAAGGCGGTAAATTTTTTTTGTGAGTTTTTTATTGTAAATAATATAGATAATGAACCTTCTGATTTCGATAGAAAATTACAGTTGCACCTATTGTAGCTCGAAAGCGTGGCGCGATGCGAGTGGTGGCAGTCGCTAATGGATCTGCCATTAACCACTCATTGCTCGTATACTCGTGTTATAGGTCTCGTCTTAAGAGTTGATTTCAGAATCTCTGAAAGTTCTTGTTCCCTAAAATGTGATAATAGCGATTTCAATATTTGGATAATAGTACAATATGTGATATAAGTGAGTTTAGTTTGTCATTATGTACATTCGAGACTGTATAGCAGTCCCGATTTTTTTTAACGTGATAGCGAAACTTAGCGTCGCCGGAACTTGGCAAACGCACTACTGCCGTGTGTCTAGGTTTACGAAGAAAAACGGCCTGCGCCCACGTCCTACTTTTTGTAGAACGTGTGAATTAGTATGTTACAACTCAAATGTTTCATGCTCTCCGACAAAAAATCGGTCAACGATTGTCTGACGCAGGCGGACAGTCTACATCCCAAAAACATTTTTAACCGACTTTAAAAAGGAGGAGGTTATCAATTCGGATGTATATAGGGTGACTGGTAATTAGTGACCGATATTTAAACACGTGATTGTTGATTCATATATGTTCGAGGATAACTCCGTCGTATACCGACAGATTTGCAAAATTATTTTTTGTTTGAAAGGGGTTCATTATATTATATTAATTTATTATATTATATAAAATTTGCACGCCGACATTAATGGCAGAATAAGAGACTCATATACCTTATCTTTAAGATCCCTCTGTACCTTATTTACGCAAATAAATGATTTTGATTTTGATATTCCGAAATGGATTTAAATTTCATATAGATCTGATGATGAATTCCGGAGACAAACAACGGTAGAAAATTACAGCATATCAACCGCGATTGCTGGCATCGCATAAATATGCATGTTTGATGGGTATCCATATCGTTTTTACCGAAATTGGTTAAGTAGTTTGGTAGTTTGGTGATTTATTTTTTTCAGATATTTTTTTTTTACCTGAAGTATGACCTAACAAACAAAAACAGAATCATCAAAATCGATTCATAATTGGCGGAGATATCGCGTAACACACATACAAAAAAAAACATACAGAAGAATTGATAACCTCCTCCTTTTTGAAGTCGGTTAAAAAGTGAAAAATAACTTTAGCTTTGGAAGTCAACGAGCTCAGGGGGGAAGTCATTTGATGATTTCCCATCTGGAAAAAAAGCTTTGGAAATCGGTGGCAATACAAAACAACAAACAGAACCGAATCCGCAGACTTCCTTTTTAGTTTTTGAAGGAGGTTGTCTTTTTAACCGACTTCAAAAAGTAGGAGGTTATCTATTCGCCTGTATTTTGTAAAAACGTTTTTATTTTTCCCTTTTTAGTATCAATTTCCTGTCATCCAAATCCATAAAGGAACAGTTATATTACGTAAATTAACAAGACACCACTTCAAAGTCACAAGAAAGCAGAATACGCTTATTCGTTTACTTGGATAACATATTCTTTTTTAAGTTTTTTTTTTACCAAAGTATTGAACCAATTTCGATAAAATAATATGGGACCACCTTTGAAGTATGACCTATCAAAGAAAAAAAGGATCATCAAAATCGATTCATAATTGGCGGAGTTATCGCGTAACACGTTCTTTTTGAAGTCGGTTAATAATGAAAAATATAAAAATACCGTTTTCCTCTTTGTCTCCAAAGTCTATGAAACGATGAATTTTAAATAATTATACTAGTTACCTTACATATCGATAAATCTATACTAATATTATAAAGCTGAAGAGTTTGTTTTTCTTTGTTTGGTTGAACGCGCTAATCTCAGGAACTAGTGGTACGAATGTAAAAAATCTTTTTGTGTTGGATAGTCCATTTACAGAGGAAGGATATATAGGGTGACTGGTAATTAGTGACCGATATTTAAACACGTGATTGTACTCATGATTACAAACAACTTTCCCAAAGAAACTTTTTTTGTATACTCATAAGTTTCATTTTTATCACTATATCAAAATTACTGGCGCGCGTGCAAAGTTCAACGCCCGATCAGCTGTTAGCGGCGAGGCCCGGCGCCCGGGTTGTCGACGCGTAGGCAATGCACCTACATGTTTCGATAAAATAATATCAAAGACTAGTATTTTGGTACTTTATGCTCGCGCGCTACAATAAATACATAATCTTTCTAACTTAGACTCCATTTACAAACTAACTTCAGGAATTGCGTTTGTTTTTGTTACTGAAACGGCTTTAAAGATACCACTACATTATTAACTGACTCGATACCTACTCGACACTGGACATGATTCAAGTTATTCCAAGTTTCCCATCACACTTATCTGGCTTTGGAGTAGCAGTCTACAAGCAAAACTTAGGTATTTTATTATTAGTCTCGTTGTTATAACTTCGTATTAGACTGGCGTGTTTAAAAAATTGGAATTAACTTGGCTATTTACAACGATAAATTATTACTAAATCAGATAAGTACCTATTAGGGGTTGGAAGAGTTCTTGTTGGGTACAAAAGATGATACAATCGTCTTGCTACTTCACCATTACCCCCTTCCGAATAGTAGCACATCACAATATCACTGTACTCACTAGCGGTGTAGTTGTACGGAAACCGCGCGCGGGCGCCGCGTCAAAAACATAAACAAAACAATGCGCGTGCGACACACTTCCCGGAGCAACTGATTTTTTACCTACGCCACTACTGCATGGCAAGCGGCGCGGTGCGGGCGGGGGAAAACGGGCGCTGTGTGTACATTGCCTACGCTTCGACAACGCGGGCGCCAGGCCTCGCCGCTAACAGCTGATCGGGCGTTGAACTTTGCACGCGCGCCAGTAATTTTGATATAGTGATAAAAATTAAACTAATGAGTATACAAAAAAAGTTTCTTTGGAAAAGTTGTTTGTAATCATGAGTACAATCACGTGTTTAAATATCGGTCACTAATTACCAGTCACCCTATATATAGGCTATATAACATGACGCTGCGATGAATAGGTGCGGTGTAGTAGCCAAAGACGTAACCTAATGCGGGGGAAAAAACTTCGCGGACGAAGTCGCGAGCAGAAGCTGGTTTTAGTATATAAATATACTATTTATTTGTTTTATTTATTAGTAAAGTAAATCTAAAAACTATACATTTTTAATGAAATCTTGAAAAATAGGGGGTCTATTTTTTTATAGGGGTCAAAATTTCAAATTGAAGCTACTAATACAAGTGAGGTATCATTTAAAAGGGCTTGATGTGCACATTGCAAAATATGTTTTTTTTTAATTTTTTCCGACGTATAATTTCTCATTTATAATGAAAAATATAAAAAAAACCGTTCTCGTCTGTGTCCGAAGTCTGTGAAACTATTTTTATTTAATTTACTATATATTTCATTTTATAAATTATAATGATCTTACGTACGGAACCCTCGGTGGGCGAGACTGACTCGCACTTGTTTTTTTTTTAGTTGCAATAATAAACAGAAATACACGACAGTTTATGTTGCAGAGTTCTATTCTTTAAAAAATGTCAAGCAACACATAGATTAAAGTGGGTAACTTGTTTGATGGCAGTCCGCCGTCGCCGCTAAATGATTCGGAACGAGCACAAAGTGGCTCAGACGAACGTCAAATTTATTTCCGACTATTAGCGAATGTCTTTGAGAGCGTCTCTAATGGGAAGCCTATTATTTTATTTTCCGTTCGCAAAATTGCCTTAATTTACTACAAAGAATTCTCTGTAGGAGTGTGGGTAATTGCGAGAGTAATAGGAGTGCTAAACTGATTTGGATGAAATAACTATTTTATTGTGTGAAAAATCACTGTTTATAATACCATGCAATGTAATACACGCAAATCGTTGGTTAATATGGTTACATACAACAGTACAAGGGTCGTCGGAGTATTAAAAGTTTGGTTAGAACATTCAAAATTTGTTTTCGTAAATAGTAAAAAGTTTTAACTAGACCCGTCCGTCCGTCCGCAAAATCACTGCTAAACATCCTGGTATGGGCAATGTTACGAGGGTAGTTACTCTAAAGTGCAAGGGTGTATTATTTAAACGGCCTATAACTAAATTGTGCATATTACGTGTTGCTTAATAGTGTTACCCATTTATTATTTTTAATTATTGTTATTACTGTAGAACTTTGAACATTTGTTGTTAGAAATATTTGTTATTTTTTTTGTTTAAACTGATTATTATAATTGTGTTTTTTGTAACTACCTCGTTAGCCCAGTGGTCCTAAGCGCGACTGCTACGCTAGAGGTCTTGGGTTCGATGCCCAGGTCGAGTAAAAAGTGTTATTGGGTTTTTCTATGAAATTCTCAGTAGCAGCTCGGAGTTAGGATTTGTGCCCGGTTAATGACAATAGGCTCGCCCCCTATTACATGGGAGCTTAACATACCGGCGAACTGTGGATGTACACTGGTACACCTCTGCCTAACCCTTCGGGGAAAACAGGCGTGATGGTAAGTGTATGTGTTTTTTGTTTTCGAAACTACCATGACATAGTTACATAAGTCTTCGTTTTAAACTAACCAGTCCATTTTTACCGAACAAATAGTACAACGCTGAAGTTGTCTATATATTTTGACCAATATGTTTATGTTACGGTGGGCGGCTTGAAAGGACTTGGTTTTTGGTGGGCGGAATGATAGTTATTAGAACAGAACAATTTTGTAGCAAAAGTTTACCTTTGAGCTCAATAGATGGCGTTGATTGATTTAATCTAATAACAATAAAAGTAATTACAAACTTAAAATAAATAAAATTAAACAAATAACACATACAAAATTTTTAGGAGTAATCATTGATCAAGATATAAACTGGAAGGAACACGTAAATAACGTTAGTGGTAGAATTAACAAATTCGTATACGCCCTGAAGCAAGTCAAACATATAACAAACATAAAAACTGCTATTATATCTTACCATGCATATGTCGAATCGTTACTACGCTATGGCCTTATAATGTGGGGTAATAGCACTAATATAAATAGAGCGTTCATCGCCCAAAAAAAGTGCCTAAGATCAATTTATGGACTTCAGCCAGATGATACATGCCGGCCAATATTCAAAAAACTTGGTTTGTTACCGCTTCCATCTCTATATATTTACGAAATATGTGTGTTTGTGATCAAGAATAAACAATTATTTAAGGCAGCAAGCGATGTATATCCTCGGAGCAGACGTGATCCTTATGGACTGGTGTTGAATGATTTACCAAAGCTAACCAAATATAATAAAAGCTGTCTAGCAATGTGTGTGCGTATTTATAATAAAATACCAAACTATTTCAAACTATTGAATATAAGTTTATTTAAGAGCAAATTATACAAATGGCTAAATGAATGCAGCTTTTATAGTTTGAATGAATTTATGGATAAAAAATAATGACATCATATTCTCATATTATGTACCTACCTTAATTACAATTACCCTGTAACATGAAATTTTTGCATGCTATATTTCATCTTAGCTAAACATGTTTGTGCCACTCTAACCTATACTTAACACCATTGTATACCATGTTTACGCAAATAAAATATTTTATTATTATTATTATTCTTATTATTAAATGCAAGCAATGGTTTCGTTACAACGCCAAGTATAAGGGTCCTTGAAAATATCAATTAAATGTCTTCGTCAAAGTAAACATTGGTTTTTATTTAAAATATATAGTTTTGAGACTTATTCTTATACTTGTTGTCTATAACGATGCTACTTGCCAAATTTCATAGTTCTAGATCAACGGAAACAGTCCTATGGGTTTTGATACCTTTGAGAGTGTCGAAATATACGTTTTTTTGCTGAATGCTGAAAAGGTTGAAACGCCCGGTTTTTTTTTACGTAAACTTAGAAATTTTGATTTTTTCACAACTTCATGGGACCGTAGATCTGAGTATAAAGTGTAAATTTTAACTTAATACCTCCACGCATTACCGAAACAAAGGGCCTTGACAGACAGACAGCCGGACTGACAACAAAGTAATCTTATAAGGGTTCCGTTTCTTCCTTTTGAAGTACATCATCATCTGCTTAGCCTTTTCCCAACTAAGTTGGGGTTGGCTTACAGTCCAACCGGATGCACCTGAATACCAGTGTTTTACATGGAGCGACTGACTAACTGACCTCCACAACCCAGTTAGTGGACAACACGATACCTCTTGGTAAGACTGGTTGTCAGACTTCCTGGCTTCTGACTATCCGTAACGACTGTCAAAGATCTACGAATGACAACCGAGGCCAACCACTTTACGTACTTTCCGAGGCACGGGAGTGTCACACCACCAATTTCCAAAGTCCGGGCTGCTACTGAGCAAATCTTAATGGAAAAACCCAATAACACTTTGCCCGACCTGGAAATCGACCCGGGACCCCAAGCTCATCAACCGCGCTTGCGACCACGAGACCAACGGGGCAGTTGAAGTACGGAAACCTAAAAAATAAAAAGTAAACAAAACATGCAGTCGAATTAATAACCTCCTCTTTTTTAAATTCGGTTAAAAAAGAAATCCGCCATCAAAAACTGACAAGTGAAAAATAACTTAGGGTAGCTTTCATCCCGAGAAAAACAACAATAAGGTCCATCTGGTAATTGACGTGTCTTTTGAATCATGAATGAATTTTAAATATAATCGATATTTACGCGGAAAAAGTAGCGGGCAAAAGCTAGTTTGTTATATCTACATAGATGGAACAAATAACGAGCGTTTATCCATATTTTTTTTATTTGTATTATTTGTATTCTAGGTTTATTTTATTTATTTAGCGTTGCCCCGACAGGATCTTCATTTTTCTGTCGGGGGTTACTTAAAATTTTAAATTATATTACTGGTATCTTGTTCTTAAAGAGCCCTACCGCAGCTAACAAAAGAGCTGCTAACCTTGAAACGGCTGAACTGATTTTGTTAGAACATAATTGTCTAGAAAAACCCATTCGGAAAAAAAACAAATTTAAAGCTTTGGCATTTAAGTTTTAAGTCATTTAAGTCAGTGGCAATACAAAACCGCAAATAGAACCAAAGCCGCCGACTTCCGAAGCTTTTTTTTCCGGATGGGAAATCATCAAATGACTTCTTCCCTGAGCTCGTTGATTTCCAAAGCTAAAGTTATGTTTCACTTTCTAGTTGTTGAAGGAGGTTATGTTTTTTGTAAAAAAAGTTTTTATTTTTCACTTTTTAGTATCAATTCCCCGTCATCCAAATCCATGAAGGAACAGTTATACTACTTAAATTAACAAGACACCACTTAAAGGTCACAAGAAAGCAAAATACGCTAATTCGTTTACTTGGATGACATATTTTTTTCACCATCCCATCACGCCTGTATTTCCCGAAGGGTTAGGCAGAGGTGTAACAATGTACACCCACAGTTCGCCGGTATATTTAGGTCCCATGTAATAAGGGGCGAGCCTATTGCCATTAACCGGGCACAAATCCTAACTCCGAGCTACTACTGAGAATTTCATAGAAAAACCCAATAACACTTTTTGCTCGACCTGGGAATCGAACCCAAGACCTCTAGCGTAGCAGTCGCGCTTAGGACCGCTAGGCTACCGAGGCAGTTTATATATTATACAGTGTATATTTTTTTCAGTATTTTTTTTTTACCTGAGATAAGACCTATCAAACAAAAAAAGAATCATCAAAATCGATTCATAATTACCAGAGTCATCGCGTAACACACATACAAAAAAAAAATAAAAAAAAAACAGACGAATCGATGACCTCCTTCTTTTAGAAGTCGGTTAAAGATAAATCCTAGCGATAATAACTCGGCACTGACGTTGATAGAAAGTGTCCAACCCTAAGTCATGTCTCGTCAGTAACGTTCAAAGGGCTGTGTAATGGGGACAAACAATGCCGTTCTTGGTCGGGAGTGGGATCACTCTGCGGCACTAATTTGGCTGGTTCCTTCCTTCCGGCAGGAGAGGGCGCTACAGTCACGTCGCCTGTGATTTAATCGTAGTTTTCCGTTCGCTCTGTACAGGATCATATCTATTATCCAGTAGTCGTTTATGGTTGAAAAAGAAGTCGTTTTAAAATGTCGTAATTATTCGGAAGTTTTGAGCCGGGTTAGATTTGGAATGGATCCCAACTGTCCAGTTACTTAGCAGAATTTTAGACTACTGGACTTTTTTTTTTTTTAGGTTTTTATTTTGAGTTCATGTTGTACGCAGGCGAATTTTAATTTCTTTTAAATTGAACCTTTTTATTAACATTTTTTTTATGAGAATGGTTGCTAACTAACTATAAATCGTTTTAGATCCTATGTAAATGGTCAAACGAAATTTTAAACGGTAAGAGGAACCTAAATCGTCATCACCATCTGCTCAGCCTTTTCCCAACTATGTTGGGATCGGCGTCCAGTCTACCCGGATGCAGCTGAATACCAGTATTTTACATGGAGCAACTGCCTATCTGACCTCCACAACCCAGTTAGTGGGCAACACGATACCTCTAAGTTAAACTGGTTGTCAGACTTCCTAGCTTCTGATTATCCGTAACGACTGTCAAAGATCTACGAATGACAGCCGGGACCAACGGCTTTACGTGCTTTCCGAGACACGGGGGTGTCACGCCACCAACTTCCAAACTCGGGGCTGCTACTGAGCAAATCCTAATGAAAAAACCCAGTAACACTTTTTGCCCGACCTGGGAATCGAACCCTAGACCCCACGGTCATCAGTCGCGCTTGCGGCCACGAGACCAACGGGGCAGTAAGAGGAACCTAAATATCGTTTTCAAATACCTATACTATGATAGTACTTAACGTAGTTCCTTTGATTATATAACAGGTAACAAAGCGTAGTTAATCGACTTCCATTTTTTTCTTTTTTAACCGACAAAAAAACGGAGGAAGTTCTCAATTCAAGGATTTTTTTTTACTGGGGCAAGCCCGCCGCACTATTCCCAACCACTGCAACTCCTGAAAGCCAGAATCAACAGTGGAGGGAGACCAAGCAGAAAAGATTAGCGGAGGAGTAAGAAAAAACATAATTTCCACTTCCCTCCAGACAAGCAGGAGACAGAACTGAACTAGGCACAAAGGGATGGTTACAACTGGGAGAAGCTCAGATTGCCAAGCACCACGGATTGCTGTTTTCTTTACTTAATGGGTCCTAATGTGAGCTGTTACATTGAATTCTTGTAATAGGTATGGCAAAAACGCTTGAGCGCACAGAAATTAGTAAGGCCATTCCATCAGTTCTTTCCTTCAGTTCGTGAACGACTGGCCGGAACATGGCTGGAGGTGGACTACTGTGATACCCAATTTCTCACAGGTCACGGCAACTTTAAGAGGTAATTGTTTTCTTTCAAGCTTGTTGCGTCTCCCTTGTGTCAATGTTTAGATCCAATTTAGACAATTCTTTTTTTATTGGAAAGGGTATGTACCCCAAAGTTGGTCACTTATAATAAAAAAAAAACCGGCTACGTGCAAATCGGACTCGTGCACGAAGGGTTACGAACCATTATCTATAAACTGCAAATGTAAGTTGGTGGGCACAATATTGAGTGATTTAGCATGTTATTTTAATATTATGGACTTCTTATAGGTTTTCCCATAATCTATAAGTAGAAAAATAATTGCTACCTCGTTGGCCTAGTTGTCCTAAGCGCGACTGCTATGCTAAAGGTCTTGGGTTCTATTCCCAGGTTGAGTATAAAGTGTTATTGGGATTTTCTATGAAATTCTCAGTAACAGCTCGGAGTTAGGATTTGCGCCCGGTTAATGGCAAAAGGCTCGCCCCCTATTACATGGTACCTAAACATACCGGCGAACTGTGGCTGTGTATTGTTACACCTCTGCCTAATCCTTCGGGGAACACAGGCGTGATGATGTTATGTTAAAAATAATTTATATATTTTTTTCAAAATTTTAGGTTCAGTACTTTCAGAGACAAGGGAGGTGGGGGGGGAGAAATGGTAATTTTTTGTCTATTTTCTTGAATAACTTGGAAACTATTTATTTTAAAATAAAAATATTTAACATCCTCACAACAATAATTTCATTTGACATGTCACACGATGCAGTTTGCAAACGTTTTTCTTTTAATTTTCCATCTATCTCTCAAAAGTGACCCCCATATACAGATTTCGTCTATTCGCGTCACACCTCTGCGTTTGGGTTACACAAATTAATATGTGTACTAGGCATGAATAGCAGGTGAAATTTCAAATGAAAAAAAAAATCATTAATCACACCCGCTATTTGCCTTCACTTATACTGCTATTTTTCACAGTCAACGAAATCACGAATCGTTATGATTTCATTTATTCATCCGAGCGAAGTTCGTGAGCGGCGCGCTGCTGTCTGCCAAAGCGACCGAGCGAGTAAGAAAGAAGGAATGATTTGTTCAGCATACAGCACAGCATGTACGTAGCGCAAAAATCAAACAGATATTATGTCACTTTCATATAGGTAGCTTATTAGCAATCGTTCATCATAATATCATACTTCATTAAAAGTAGCACATTATATGAAAGAGCTACATTATAACACTGCGAATAAAAATCATTGCCTGTGAAATTTCACATGTGAAATCATATGATTAAAAATCATCATTTCATATAATGAAAATGAATGAAAAATAGCAATCATTTCCATGCCTAATGGGTACCAAATTCCAACTTAATCGGTCTAGTAGATTCGGAAATAATTAACTGTGACGGACAGACGGACACACGAGTGATCCTACAAGGGTTGCGTTTTTTTCCGGACGTATGGAAACCATAAAATTTTCCGTAAGGGTGGGAAAATAGGGGTGATTTATTGTTCACTCACAGATTTCATTGCTGAGAGGTGTATTACAATAAAACTAATCAAAAATTAAGCACGTAGTAATTAGTAGAATAAAGTCACAAACGATTATAAAATTAAAAGGTTTTGAACCAAAAAATTTAAACGCCTAAAAAAACTGAAAAACAACTGCATTCAAAAACTAATTATTTCAGCATCCTGAAAATCTTGTTTCGTACTTTTTCATCGTCGTTTCTTTTTGTCGTAGTCGGGTTTAACTTTTTATTATTTAACCTATTTTGGTATTAGATCACTGTGCTTCTATACTATTTCCTTGCAAAAGCTAAATTGTCAAATTAAGAACTATTAAGAACTGTCCCCGATTGTCTAACGCGGGCCTTAGTAAAAACCAATAGATAGCTATATGATTTCTGAGTAACATAGGCTTCGATGACGCTTCGATTATGGGAGCGGAGCTGTAACCGAAGTCTTAACTTAACGCGGGAGAAATAAGCGACATGGACGACGTCGTGAGGAGTTTGCTAGTGTTAGTGTGTTTTAATTTTACAAGCTTTTATTTATCTTACTATGTATGTCATTATGTATGTAATCTAAGAACTCAATTTTGAAGCAGATATCTTCAACCGATTGAGCTGAAATTTTGTATACCTACATATGCAAGTTGGATGACAATGAAATATAATGATATCATGGAGCTGGTCTGATGATGGAGTTGGAAGGTGGCCACAGGAACTTAGGAACGAAATGACGTAACCCTATCAAGTTTGTGATCGTTTGATTCGTCTACACGAGTACTTACTATGGAGCTAAACATTTATTTTATTTTAATTTTAAATCCAACATGATAAATCCAACACCCAAGATAACGGATTAGTTATTTTTAATGCACTCCTACAATATAGGTATCAAATGGAAAAGATTGCCGAGAATAACTCGAATAACTCATCATCTACTTAGCCTTTTCCCAACCATGTTGTGGTCGGCTTCCAGTCAAACCGGATGCAGCTGAATATTAGTGTTTTACATGGAGCGACGGCCTATCTGACCACCACAAACCAGTTACTGGGCAACACGATACCTCTTGGTAAGACTGGTTGTCAGACTTTCTGGCTACTGACTATTCGTAACGACCGTCAAAGATCTACGAATGACAGCCGGGACCAACGGCTTTACGTGCTTTCCGAGGCACGGGGGTATCACACCACCAACTTCCAAACTCCGAGCTGCTACTGAGAAATTCATTCATCAGACCAACGGAGTAGGACCAAAAACTCCAATATCTAAAAAAAAAAAAAATTTTTTTTAAACCAGCTTTTATGTAAATGCGCTAAAAAGAATAAAATAAACTTTTCTTTTAAAACTTTTACTATCAGCTTATAACGTCATTACAAATTTATATGGTGTAGAAGCTAGAAGGAAAAGTTTATTTTATTATTTTTAGCGCATTTACATAAAAGCTTGTTTTAAAATAGTTTTTTTATTTTTTATTTATTATAAACTAGCTTCTGCCAGCGACTTGTTCGCGTAGTTTTTTTCACTTGCGTTAAGTTACTTCTTTGGTTACTGCTCCTCTCCCGTGTGTCGTAGCGTGATGTTATAAAGCCAAATGCTTTCCGCGATAACTAAACTATCTAACACAAAAATATTTTTTAACGTCAAACTAGTAGTTCTTAAGATTAGCGCGTTCAACCAAACAAACAAACAAACTCTTCAGCTTTATAATATTAGTATAGATAACAAAATATAAAAAATATATTATTCGATACATAAAAGATTGTTTATCTTTGTCGGAGTCTAGTTTAGTTTGTACGACTTATCGGCCTACGAAATAACATACAATAATATTTTCAATTTCCCCTTATTTGAAAGCAAATCAGCAATTACAATCATGTACAGAGTATCGTCAGTAAACTACAACTTTACTTCTTGAATCATTGCGTGATACTTATAAACTTAATCCATTCATCGCCCTTAACTTGTTCATCTTCATCATCGACCAATCGCAACGATGAGGCGGAGTTATAGAGCGAGACAACTATACTTATATTTTAATGGGTGTGAAAGAGGCGGATTATTTAGTAACGCTGCGTCTAGAAGCGGGCGGCGAGGAAGCGTGGAACGCGCTTTTAACTTAGTCGTCAGTCAATGTTTGCAATTTGAGCCATAAACTCACGGTCGCATTTCACGGGTTAACTATTTACGCAGTTTGTCTAAAATTAAGTAAATAAAATAAGTGACTAACAGTGGACAGTTAGTTGTCATACTTAATATATAAGGACTTTTATTTTGACAGAGCTACATTATTTTTCTCTAGTTTCATAAGGACGGAACAAAATTAAATGTTTTAAACAATAAGTGCAGTGTTGTGTGGTCGCTATGTCAGAAACTGGTCGTCGCGGTACAGCCTACACGATAGATAACATACTTGGACACACCGACAGCCAACGGGGTATGTGACACCACGACATGCTACAAGATTTTAGAATTTTGCTTTACTTACAGGAGCGCGTTTGTTTATTTATTCGTAGTTGAACAACTAACTGCTTCGTTACCGTAGTGGTCCTTAGCGCGACTGCTACGATAGAGGTCTTGAGTTCGTATCCCAAATCGAGCAATGTTATTGGGTTTGTCAATGAATTTCTCAATAGCAGCTCGGAGTTAGGATTAGTGCCCGGTTAACGGTAATAGGCTCGCTCCCTATTATATGGGACCTAAAAACATACCGGTGACCGGCGACGGTGGGTGTACATTGGTACACCCACCGGTGACCGGCGACGGTGGGTGTACATTGGTACACCCCTGCAAAACTCTTCGGGGAATACGGGAGTGATGGTATGCTTATGTTTTGTGAACAACTAAGTCATTTTACTAGTTTGGCCATTTCGTAAAATAAATCGAATGATAATCAGTGAGTACCCAACAAACCCGCCTTAGTATGTAAATTATTTAAAAGTCAAAGAAAAATCATTCATTTTTAACCGATGAAAAAACGGAGGAGGTTATCAAGTTGACGAGTATATTTTTTTTTAGTATGATCACGCATGTCTTTTTACAGCGTAGTCCGATTTTGATAATTCTTTTTTTATTTGAAAGGGTATGCCCCGAAGTTAATAATACTACAACCCTAAGGGTAGGAAAACGGGAGATGAAGACTTTTTTTAGAACATTAAATCTTTTGAACGTCATTTGCAGAAACAAAAAATGTTTTGATTCAGATGTTACACTTACATAGCATTATGCGGTTTCTCTTTTTTTTAAAAAGAGCCAATAATTTTAGCCAAAAAATAAGGCTATCAATTTTCAGCTAGGAGAAAAACAGACAGACATACTTCTTAACAGTAGGGGTTAAGTGGTGCTAAACTTTGAAGAAATCTAAACCCGCGGCCAATTATTCTTGAAACTCGGCAGAAGAAAATAATAATTACTTAAATGCGTGTTTTTACCTGACTACGGCAAAGTCAAAAGCAGGGTTATGAATGTAGCATAGGCGTACCAGAATCACATGGCAAAAAGGGAAATTAAAATTTGTAGTTTGCAATACAAGGGAAATTAAACTACACAATCTTGATATTTTTTCATATATTTTTGTCCATAGTATTAACGAACATTAATGTTCATGAAAAATAAACCAATCGAGTATTACTTTCTATACATATTTAGTACTTACTAGCTTTGATTTATCTTTTTTGCGCGGAACCTTAATTTATTTAAAAAAAAAAATAGAAGTAACCTAAGTAACTCCTTATAACATTAGCTATCTTCCAGTGAAAATCAATAATAAAGAAGTTAAATTCTTCCTAAAAAGGAATAAGCTAAAAGTATTTGAATATCTCAACAGCGGTTATATGCCAAATTTTAATTAGACAATTTCTATTGCCAAATAAAAATCACAATATTTGTATTTTTTTAAATGCCATCAGAGTCTGGCAGACCTATATGTATGTTTGTTCAGATGTTCCTCTTATCTCCTACGCTATTCAGCGGCATATAGTGAAGCTAAGTGTCATAAAAAAACCGGTCAGGAGCGAGACGGGCTCGCACATTTTGACTTTCGGCCCATACTACACTGAGCTGTCAATAAAACGACCTCTGATGTGTTGTAGTTACTGTGATTTGCGAAATAATCCCATGTTAGCACCTGATTAATGCGTCCAAATAACATAGCGTCAAGGATTTGTTATAGAAAAGATCATCATTTTCCTTGATATAGCTTCATCACAAAGGTCATCGTGCTAACTTTATTTGATAATTATTAATACCTTGAAGGTCCAAAGGCTGTTGTGTACCCCTCGACAGGGGACATCTTGTGCGAACGTAACTCATGATAAAAATTTAATGAAATTGTAGTTTTATTATCGTGTCAATGTTTTTTTTTAATGATTAATCTCACAATTAGTACATACATACATAAACTCACGCCTTTTTCCCATGGGGGTATGCAGAAACCACATAACGCCACCTGCTACGATTCTTACATCCTTCTTTCGCCTCGTCCACGTTCATACATATGGTCATAAAAGCACGCCGGTTACGAGTACTGCGCACCAGACCTTTCTGAAAAACCTCACCAATAAGGTCAGGGTAGGTCTTTTTAGGGCGTCCTCTGCCGGCTTTGCCACTCATATATGCCATATAAATCCCTTTAGTTAGTCGCCTTTCACTCATCCTCTCAACATGACCGAACCATCTAAGCATACTCTTTTCAATCTTTGTCACTACATCCTCTTTTAATCCGCAACGTTCTCGTATAATTTCATTCCTCACTCTATTGTTCAAAGTCACACCACACACGCTTCGCAAGGAATTAATCTTACTTTCATGCTTCGTTTCATGTGTCATATATTAGTCGCCACGAGTCGTGAGCACAAATGTCAAGTTAATTTTTGGGTTTTTGGGTTCCTTTCGGGGGTTTTTGGGGCACAGACGCTGCACGGGATCGGTCCAACTGCGACTACTATACCCAACATTCACTTCCATACATAAACGTGTAGGCACAGTCAAGTTTTTCTGGACATCGACTGGTTGGTTACAACCGCATGTATCACTCTATTTCCCGCATTTACTCTCCTTTCCACATCAGCATCAACCTTTCCATCTCTTGTAAACATACTGCCCAAGTATACAAACTCGTTCGTTTGCTCCACACTTACATCATTTATTTTCACATCACACACCGATACATCCTCTTCTCTTTCAAAAACCATTACTTTCGTCTTGCTTACATTTATGTTTATCCTTTTTCTCTTAAACGCTGCATTCATTAACGTTACCGTGTCTTGGAACTGCTCTACCGACGATGCATGAAGAACTTGATCATCTGCGTATAAGAGGTGCCTGTCAAATGACAGGCAACTCATTCATTCTTATTCCACACTCACTCTCTCAAATTCATCAAACAACTATCCAAATAAAGGTTGAACAGCCAAGGAGACGCTACACAGCCCTGTCTTACACCTCTTGAGATGTAAAACCAGTCAGTGTATGCCCCATTTATCCTAACACAAGCGCTGGAATCTTTATATAAAGATATCAGTGCTCGTATCAAGCGCCCGTCCACACCATACATGGATAGAGTGGACCACAGCCCTTTCCTCCACACACTGTCATAGGCCTTCTCCAGATGTTTTTCGACTATGCACCTTAAAGAGAAGATCTGATCCATATAGCCCATTCCCTCTTTAAATCTAGCTTGTACATCCCATATTTTCTCAATAGTCACTCCTATCATCCTATTAATTAAAACTTTCGTATACAGTTTGCCGTAAACGCTTAAAATATTAGTATTTTAAGCGTATTGTAGTTTTTACACTCCTGCTGAGACCCTTTTCTTTTATATAGTGGAACAATAACAGTCTTGCATCCGGTACACGGCCATACTTCCAACACATATTAAAGATTAAGTACAACAGGCTCGCTACCACCCCGTGACGGTTCTTTAACATTTCGACAAACACTCTATCATAGCCTACAGCTTTGCCAACTTTCATACCTCTCAAAGCTCTTACAATCTTACAATTAGTGTGTTATTTATTAAATGATATTATAGAAAGCTGTAATTTGGTTTGGCTCGCCCCCTATTACATGGGACCTCAACAAACCGGTGTACTGAGAGTGTGCATTGGTACACTTCTGCCTAACCTTTTGGGGAAAACAGGTGTCATGGTGTGTATGTGTGTAATTGCGCCGCGAAAGTGGTGAAATATATGTTGATATTTTTTATCTCTCCTACAAAAGTCAGATTTTTTTTTTTCTCGTCTATCCTATGTTGTGTGAAGTCACTAGACAGGTCGTTCCAAAATATTGTGGATATATGACAACCATTTTTTCGATTAAGTATATAACGAACTAGCTTCCGCCCCGGGAACCTTACATTTTTCCGATATAAAAAGTAGCCTATCCATCTCTTTGCTAAATTTTATCCAGATCCGTTCAACCGTTCTAGCTTAATTAAGTAACAAACATCTATCCATCCAAACTTTCGCATTAATAATAGTAGTAAGATTTAAAAGGAAAACTATCACAGCCATGTACTCGTGGGCTTTACAAGTAAGTGACTAATACGTAATAGACAGTCCGTCTAAATATGGAACCCTACAATGCGGCTGGCTCGACACGTACTTGGCCGCTTTTTAAACACTACATCACCGACCCCACGATGCAACAATAACAAGGTTATACAATAGTTGTAATCCTCAAAAGGTTAGTCAAGTGTGATAGTAACCTATAGCGCGGCATTATGCTGGCATTATGAGAATCATAATATTTTGCGATTAATTGTTATAACTATGTTGTTGATAAGTAGGTAGGCATAAGGCCGTTTTACTTTGGGGCGGTACACTGCCGGTCACAATTCAAATATTCATATGTTCTGTAAAGGTTTCATCACCTTAGCCTTTTCGCAACTATGTTGGGGTTGGCTTCCAGTCTGACAGGAAAACCGGACAAGTGCGAGTCCAACCCGCTCACCGAGGGTTCCGTATGTAGGATCATTATAAATTATAGAATGAAATGAAGTATATACGAGTATATATTGAAGCTTAAGGTCTAAAAAGAAAACATCAAGTAAGCACTCTAGACTCTAAGGGGCTTTCCGAACACAGGACACCGTAAAAACACACATTTTTTGACCCATAGTCTGGCGTATTGGTACATAATACAAGCCTAAAATTTAGTGTGTTGTCAAGGATTTAAAGAAAAGACTTACCTATAAATATTTGAAAGTATAATAGTAGCATGGTAAAAAAATCGTAAAGGAGAGCATACAATTTTTTTTCGTCGCTTAGATCTCAGAAGTTTGAGCGTAAACCTTATGTAATAACATTATAGGAAATTTCATGAACTAAAGACATACCTATAAATTATTCCACTTAGCTGTGTATTTTTTTCACAATTTAAAGAAAACTTCAACATTATTGTTATTTTTGTGGTTATCCGATTCAACTAACATCAAACGTATCGCTATTTTGAACTTTATTTGTTGCCGCGATGTGTTATTGTCAATGACCTAAACATTTGCTTACGACAGGGGCTTAAGTACCTACTGTAGTCTAGACTCAGCTGGGATCTACAAAAAAAGAAGACCGGCTTCCAAATAATGTAATTTTTTGTTTCAGTTATTTTTTTTTGTAACGAAATATTCATGCCATACCACAGGAACGATTTTAACCACTTTTGTCACCAATAGATAGCTACATTATTCCTGAGGAACATGGGTATATCTTCACGCTACGACACACGGGAACGGGGCAGTAACCAAAATTGTAACTTAACGCGGGTAAGCAACGCGGATGAAGTCGTGGGCGGGTTTCCAGTATACATAATCATATAGTGTTCGTCAATGAGGAGTTTCATTATCTATCTCAGAAGGTCTACCATCAAATCCTCACAATATTAATATGGGGCCAAATCAGAAATATTTATCTGTTCTCTAAAAAAAAACGAATAACCCAGAAATCAAATCAGCCCATAAATCTCGGAGAAATAGGTAGATATACGATAAACAAAAAAAAAAGAAGTTATATAAAAAATGCAAAATAAAGGATAATAACTGCAACAAGGTTTGTCTCCTCAGGAGTACAACTTTGTAAAAAATATATTTGAAAAATAAAAAAAAATTAAAGAAACACGTCCAGTAGTCTAACAGTCGGGACCCATTATTAGGACGGTTTGAGCTGGTCTAGATTTTTAATGGGTCCTGCCTGGTACTAAACAGGATCCAGACTATTCGATTATTTTCTTTTTTTTTCAGTTTTTATTTCAAATTCATGTTTTACGCAGTCTGGTTTTTAACCCCAGATGCAAAAACGACGGGGTGTTATAAGCCTTGAGACCTTGTATTTAAAATTCTATAGGAAACGCTTGTTTTTAAAAGATTAATAGCTGAGAACTACCTCGTTAGCCTAAGCATGACTCTTACGCTAGAGGTCTTGAGTTCAATTCCCAAGTCGAGCAAAGTGTTATTGGTTTTCAATGAAATTCTCAGCAGCAGCTCGGAGTTAGGATTAATGCCCAATTAATGGTAATAGGCTCGCCCCTATTACATGGGACCTAAACATACCGGCGGACTGTGGGTGTACATTGGTACACCTCTGCCTAACCCTTAGGGGAATACAGACGTGGTGGTATGGTATGGCTGAGGAAAGAAAAAATACATTTATTCAGCTCAGTAGCAAAGGAAGAACATGAGTCTCCACCATGTATGACAGTTCATTCATAGTATGTATAGGTGCGTTGTGTATAATTTTTTTAACAGTACATTTTTTTAGATGGTTCGGTCATGTTGAGAGAATGAGTGAAAGGCGACTAACAAAAGGGATTTATATGGCAGATGTGAGTGGCAACGCCGGGAGAGGACGCCCTAGAAAGACCTACCATGACCTAATTGGTGAGGTTCTTCAGAAAGGTCGGGTGCGCAGTACTCGTAACCGGCGTGCTTGTATGAACAGATGTATGAATGTGGACCAGGCGAAGAAAGTATGTAAGGATCGTAGCAGGTGGCGTTCTGTGGTTTCTGCCTACCCCCATGGGAAAAAGGCGTAAGTTTATGTATGTATGTATGTATAAACAAGACCGATGTGGATGATGCACTCGATAGGGTTATTGATGATCTGATAAGTGACTTTAGACTGTATTTCCTATACGTAAGACTCAGAACATGTATCATGATTTTTATTGATGTATAGAGATCCTGGAGGGCCAATTTGGCAGGATTAATATCGAACAAGTACGGATTCTGCGAAGGTACACACTATTCTGTATCAATGTGCTAGGGTCACATTGCAAAGCCTTAAAATAGTGTTGTCGATGACTGAACACACAAATATACATACTACATTCGTATACGTTTTAAAAATCGAAATAACAGCTAGCTTGTTACCTAATGTGAAGGAATATTTACACTGAACTTATACCAAAAACCAATTTTTAAATTGTTGCCGGTCTGCCTATTTGTTCCGGTTAATCTCCGGAATGGCTAGACCGATTTTAATGGGAATTTAACTGACAGATAACTGACGTTATAAGGAGAAACTTTAAAAAAAAATATGAAAAGAATGAAATTGTGAACAAAATTCAATTCGGTTGCAACTGATTGAATTTGTGAGAGTTATCTTAGGTTTCTTTAGACTAAAAATAATTTAGGGCACGTGACATGGAAATAATGGGAAAAACTCTTGAATTGGGACAGCCGAGTTTGGCAAGTTCTGGTAATAATATTCAAGAAAAGACTTATTTCATACCCATATCACAAAAGAAGTAAGGGTCTTTAAAAATATCAGGATTACATACAATTATCAACGGCTGTTTTACAAGTAATCACTTTCATTGATTCATCGCTTTGTACCCGTATTCTGACGTTTCATTCAATTGTATCAAAGCTCTTGTAAAAATAGAATTAGTATAAATAAATAGTGAATAAAAAGCGACGTTAAGTGCTTAACAATACGCGTGTTTTGTTAAATCCTGCTTGTTTAACAGGGGTCATGTGCGTCTACAATCGAACTTAAACTTAATAGCGACGCAGTAAGGTCTGCTTTTCTGTGAACGTGTTTAGTTAGTTGAAAGTGCACATAGGGCGATGAGATTTACGTGGGACTGATACTGAACAGGAGCACCGGATTACCGGATCGATGTCATGTCAGTCAAATGCGAAGCAGTGGTAACAACCAATTAATGGAACTGTAACATTTTAATATTTCGTTTGACAAAGCGATAAACACCCGGATTACAATGAATTATTATATGCATTAATACCTTTTTAATGCTACATGGTATGTTATGTTTAAATAGGTAATTTTGTATTTTTTTAAACGAGCTATTATTAAGGTAAATGTTCTAAAAAGGAGAAAATAAACTTCGAAGAAAATCTAGTAGGTACTTTGAAGTAATTATAATAAAAAGCAAAATAAAAAAACTAAAACCCCAAAAAAACGACGCTGAAAAAGTATGAAACAAGATTTGCAGGATGCTGAAATAAGCTAGGTTACTGGGAAAACAAGAACAGAACCAAAATAATAAAATAAAAATAACTTAGCTTTAGAAGTCCGTGGCAATACAAAACGACAAACAGAACCAAAGCCGCCGACTTCCAAAGCTAAAGTTATTTTTCACTTTTTAGTTTTTGAAGGCGGTTGTCTTTTTTGTAATTTTTTTTTTATAATTTTGTACATGCCATCTTCGCAGACGATGTAAGGTATAATGCTTGTTACGAGTATGTTTTGGTTTAACTTCGATAATTATGTAGTTATTGAAAGTTTTAGAATGGTTTTTTGGTACTTAAATGTTCAACTATCTCCTTGATGTCAACCTTGAAATCACTAAGTCACTAAGCAAGTGATTTTGATGAGTAAGTCTGTAATGAATACTTACTTTTCAGACCTTATCAATTTCATAAGTACAGGATACGTATATTAACATAATTTTAAATTCTAGGTGTTTTATTAGACATACAAAATTGCAAGTAATAATATAACTTCTCTATCTGTGTGCCCCGTGTTTGTCGTTCCTGTGAGGCACACAGTCGCACGTGCCCAGTCGCCTATCCCACGTATTCTGTCCACGTTTAACGCTCTCTTGGACACCAAGCCTGACTGTGATGTGTTCGCGGACGAATGGAAGACGATCTTGTCAGTATGTTTGGAGTATTGTGAGATGAGCGTGAGCAGCGTTAAATATGTATTAAATACTTTGTCTTTAGCTAATGTAATTGGTCAGTGGCTGTGTTATGTTAAAATAAAATAAATAAGTAATTTAATAGAAAGTAGATCAACAACAATTCAGTGTTTGTTTTTCTTTTCCAAAATGGGATGACACATAGCCTCCCTCCCTTTCAATATAATGTAGGTATGGCACACATATTATAATAACATGTTTTCTTCCCCTAGATCGAATAGAACTGAAAAGCGAGAGCGTTGCGCATTCAGACTCGGAGCACGAACACGAACACGAGCTGAGCGAGCACAATGACCTGGAGCACGCGCACGGTGAGCACAGCGAGCACGGAGAGCATTTAGAAGCCTTAGACGCTGGTAGACCACGCAAGGTAACTTGATCTGAATTGATGAATTAATTGTGATCTATCATTCTTAACGAAACCAAATGTAGGTACCATTAGTGTTTCATAGGGGGTCTGCTGTGAACGTAATTTAATTTTAACGTAGTTATGTTATTTATGAACCCCTGACTCAAAAAGAGGGGTGTTATAATTTTAACGTGTTTGTGTGCCTGTGCGTCTGTGTGTCAGTCTGTGGCACCGTAGCTCGTAAATGGATGAACCGATTTTAATGCGGTTTTTTTTAATTTTCCTAGTGATGGTTCTTAGATATGTTTTATCAAAATCAGTTCAGCCGTTTTAAGGTTATCAGCTCTTTTGTTAGCTGCGGTAGGGATCTTTATTATTTTGTCAGCGGCAACGCTGTTGCTCATCATGCCATTTCCAACTACTGCTCTTCTTCAGCAGGTCAGTCAAAGGCTTGGCTATTGCAGCGCAATTCGGTATAAAGCGTCGAAACCAGCTGGATGTAGCCAGAAAACCTTTGAGCTGCCTTTCGGTCTTAGGGGCAGGCATGTCAGCAACAGCTGAAGTTTTTTCTGGGCCTACCTGTAGACCTCCAGGAACAATTATGTGACCAAGGAATTTCACAGAGTCACGGGCGAAGCAGCTTTTCTTTCGATTGGATTCCGCTTGTGTGTGGATTACCGTAAGCTCAACGCCGTGACTGACCTAGAAAGGTACCCGCTCCCGCGCAAGGAAGACGTGCTTCATGCAGCGAAGACGACCAGCTACATGACGACGCTAGATCTACACTCCGGCTATTTTCAGGTTTGTGTCTCAGAAGGAGACCGCGACAAAACTGCATTCGCTACACCCTCTGGCACTTATAGATTTAAGAGGATGCCGATGGGCCTTCGCAACTCTGGCGCTACGTTCCAGAGATTGATAGATTGCTTCAAGTCAAACCTGAGTGTACCCATTCTAGGGCACAAGGTTAATGACAGCTCGAATATCCCACCAGACCCCCAAGGAAGTAGGGCTGTGAATATTCTTGGATATTTGGATGATCTAATAATTTTATCGCCGAGTTTCGAAGGTCATATGGAAGATCTCGAAGCGGTCTTCGATAGACTCGAGAAGTCTGACCTTCGAGCCAATCGAAAGAAAAGCTGCTTTGCCCGTGACTCTGTGAAATTCCTTGGTCACATAATTGTTCCTGGAGGTCTACAGGTAGGCCCAGAAAAAACTTTAGCTGTTGTTGACATGCCTGCCCCTAAGACCGAAAGGCAGCTCAAAGGTTTTCTGGCTACATCCAGCTGGTTTCGACGCTTTATACCGAATTGCGCTGCAATAGCCAAGCCTTTGTTGCGAATATAAATAATAATAAAACTAACGATAAGCTTACTATTTTTTAAATTTAAACGTAGTAACAGTCAGTCTTATTTAAGTATAGCACATAACATAACACAACAAAACACAAAATATGAAACATACTATACTCGCAAGCATTGCTAATGGTGGAAAAAGAGCCCTAAAATACTCGTAGAGTAACACAAGTAGACATTTCTATTAAAATTCTCAGTTTGATTTATCATTAAAGATCTCAGTTGGACCTGTATGTGTGTTTGTATGTATGTATGTATGTTTGGCCGCGATTATCTCGCGATAGTCTGAACTGATTTCGATGCAGTTTTCAGAAAAGGATTTTTTACATTTAGGAGAAGGTTTTAGTATATAATACTTTTTAGTTTAATGATGAATGTGTATTCCATAGTACTAGATTTCGTCCATCCATTTTATTGGAAAATATGAAAACAAAAAGCTAAGCTATCTCAGTAAAAAAAAATTACTGAGATAGATGAGGTACTATCGAGTAATATGCATAAACAAAACCTCAACCTTTAGAGTCTGACTCGTGCGTGACTAAAATGGTACTAGATTTTGTCCGTACATTTTGTTTGAAAAATCAAAACAAAAAGCTAATCTGTTTGAATCATTATTTTTACTGAGATAGATTAGGTATTGTTGAGTAATATGCATAAACAAAAGCTCATCTATTAAAGTCTGACTCGTGAATAAAATAGTATAGCCTTTGTAAATTCGCGTCCGGGACTAGCGAGACTCTCAGTGGCACCTGTATCCAGCACTGCAACACCTACTAAAGACGCAACTACTATCTTGACCGTAAGATGTGACAAGTCAGACTGCTGGGTGACAGCGCTTTGGAAATTCACCTTGTTGGCGGAGGGTGTGCCTTTACACGTCGGACACTTTGAACGTATTACCCGTATATGTATTGCCGGGGCTGCGGGTTGTTCGTAAGAGATACCGCGCCCCCGGAACGCAAAGGGCACAAGAAGGAACATGGGTGGGTTTTAGTCAGTAAAAGTCTGACACTCCGGGAGAAGTTATTTGATGATTTCCCACCCCAAAAAAAAAAAACCCGTGTACCGTAACCTATATAACGTATTATGGTCGACCGCAACCGTAACAAGACAGCGGTGCATTATTTCATGGTCACCCGATTTTATTCTTATTTTGCATTCATCTATCAAATGACCAAACCGTTTACAGAAAGCGCGGTCGAACGCGTTTCGTATTCGAATTCGTGTCGTTAAGAATATTCGAACTAGAGTCGGACACAGCGCGCGATGGGTTGCTTAGGACTAACCGTCGACGTTGGAGGGTTAATGTTTACATTTCAAGATTTCGCGATACCCGCAGTGTTATTACTGTTAGCAGTTGAGACACTCGCGTTATGAGACGGGATTAGTGATTTGGTCTGACTTACCTCGCCTGGCGTCTCCTGAACATACCTTGCTCGCTCGAGTAGACAGTCGACACACGCGTCGTGTACACTATCGCTTGACACTTATTTGCGGAACTTGCGGTGTAAAAGGCTATAAACTATATCTGCTTGCATAACACGCGACATTTCAGCTCGCAATCGTGATATAAAGGAGTCGACACAATAGTTAACATTTTGTTCGCGCGCAAATATTTCTCGAAAGATCCGGTGGGCGGGGCGCGGGGCGCCATACATAAATCGTATGCGGCGAATCGCGTCGTCCCAGGTCTCCACCGTAGATTTCACGCCTTGTCACCACACTGCGGCATCTCCGGTCAGCAGCATAGGTGGACCTCAAAGGGCATGTTCGTCAGATACACTTGCGCACTCTTTAAAGATGAGCACGCTCTCGACAAATGCTTCTAGGGCTTCGGTAGGTACTGCGGGCGGCTCCGTCGAAGCGGGCCGTGCACCGGGTAAAATTGCTGTGCATGCCATGCACAGTCGGTCCAGTGTGTGCAGCGCTGGGTGGAGTCGGTCCCGTAGGGCCGCTAGTCGTTTATATCGGCGTTGACGTCACGACGCTTCGGTCAGTGGGTCGTCTTAGGACGCTTCGCATGACGTTGGATAATAATCGTGAGAGCTGTTCCTTCGACATGGAGACCATGTTACTACATGGTGTCGGGACTGGTGTTGCCGTTTCCGTGGTGTTCGCGCTCGCGGGGTTAGCTACCGCGTGGCTTTCCTCGTCGCTACTGGAACCATCGTTTTCTTCCTCGTTTGCGCGTGCGCGGCATGTTTTAGGCGGCATTTTCTAGACGATAGGTAACACTCGGTGTTGAACGCAAACGCTAAATAACGGTAATATAGTCCAGTAGGTACACAGATAACTTAGTCTGTATCTAAGTACACTGTTCGCGTAGATTTCGTTCGCACTCGCGACGGTTATTTTCCGTTATGTAGGTACCTACTTGCCGTACGGAGCACGTGTCACGAGTTGGGCGCAGTTTATAACGGCTATTCGAGGATGTAGGCACAATGAACTTCTCACGGATTCGGTAAAAGGTGTCTATTTGATCACAGGCACAATTATTACGACAGTTTAGTACAGTATAAACTTAGAATGGTGTCCGTCGCAAGGCCGCAGCGTGCGCGGTCTATCTAGCTATCTCAGTGCGTAGCGGGCGGCCGACTGACCATGCGAGCGAGCGGCGGCGGCGGCGGCGGGAAGCGAGCGGGTGTCCTTGTAATTGCGGGTACCGCGCGACCTAACTTCGTTGCAGCGGCGATCGCCGCCGCCGCCGTAACACAATGCTACACTTGTATTTTATTTTATTTTGTCTTAATGTTAACTTAGCTAAGATAGATTTGTTTGCTTTGTTTAGTTTTTAAGCAACTTTTACTACCTGTATGTTTTTGTGAATGCTATATATACCTATAATTGGCGTATAAATTAGACAGAATACACTAAAATAAGTACTTTGTACTGTCAATTTTTGATAAATGCTTCCTCTACTGATTAAATAAATAAGGTTCAGCGAACAATAGCTGTTATAAGAAAATTATCTTAAATATTATTGGAATGATCATTCTACTGGAACATAGGTATTTCCAGGATGAAAAATTATTTGTCTTAATCCAAGCTGTAAGCCTAGTATAGACTCTATACGTATGTCTTTCCTCCAATTTATTTTAGCATGACTGATTAACAAACATCAGGGCTTTCACATTAAACCGTCGATAAGACAGAGGGGCACTGAGAAGTACCTATCACCGCCACTATTAGTTTGAGCGGAGCACAAAACGTATATTACCTAATGATAATAAACAAAAGAATAAAGAAAACAATATTGAATAGACATCTAACATTACGTCAAAATCACAATTTTAATATTTAAATCGTAGCTTCGCCTTTGACCTTCATTTCGTAATTTGCCACATAGAAGTACAGCCAAAAATATAAATATGAAGGACTGCATTTTAAACCATGTTATGTTTACTGAGACAAACCCAATCGCTTAAGAGTCTACTGTTTATAAAAATATCACCCGTTACCTGCCACGTCAGGCACCGGTGCCTGACGCTAGAGGAGGTTTGACCTTCAACATTTCTGGCCCGGTAGTGAATGTGTTAACACAAGCAGTACACCGGCTCTTTAGGTCATAATTAGTTAGAGGTACGACGGAATAGCGACCAACTAGTTAGTTTGTGCAAAATTTTGCGCGGTAAAATAGACGCCCCCGAACTGCATGGCGAAGTTCTCGATCTGTGTGCCCCGGTGAAATACTGCCGTAACAGGAGGCATACATTGTGGCGCACAGTCGACAGTGCCCAGTCGGCCATCCCACGTGTTCTGTCCTCGCTTAACCCACTTTTGGACACCAAGTCTGACTGGGATGTGTTCGCGGACGAATAGAAGACGATCTTGTCAGTATGTTGGAGTATTGTGAGATGAGCATGTAAATGTCGTTAAATATAGATTAAATAATTGTTCTTTAGCTAATTTATTTAACCAATGGCCGTTTTGTGTTACAGTAAAATAAATGCATAGCGTACAACTTTTCAGTGTAAGTTCTCCCATCGACCTGTACACTGTTTGTCAAGCAGGTGCGCCGCAGCCGCACCACGTTCACCACATACCAGCTGCACGAGTTGGAGCGAGCCTTCGACAAGACGCAGTACCCCGACGTGTTCACAAGGGAGGAACTCGCCATGAGGCTGGACTTGAGCGAGGCTAGAGTGCAGGTGAGCATGTCTAAATAATTATATATTATTTTTCAACACACTAGCTTGTTAAGGCGCTTTTATTACACCGACTTTAGAGTGACAATGCCGTGCACAAGTGTGCTTTTGTAATAAAAGTCAATTTTATTATTATATTACTAGCTGTTGCCCGCGACTTCGTCCGCGCTCACTAGGTACTTCATTGGTTTCAATATTATTTCCGCGTAACCCTCTGTTTTTGACTGACTTCAAAATGAAGGAGGTTATCAATTCGTCTGTATGTTTCTCTTTTTTGTGTATGTGTGTTATAACTCCGCCAATTATAAATCGATAAATATATAAAATTCCTATGACTTTTAAGTGGTGTCTTGTTAATTTAAGTAGTATAACTGTTCCTTCATGGATTTGTATGACAGGAAATTGATATTAAAAAGCGAAAAAAAAAACTTTTTTACAAAAAATACAACCTCCTTCAAAAACTAATACGGGAAAATTACTTTAGCTTTGGAAGTCGGCGACTTTGGTTCTGTTTGTTGTTTTGTATTACCACCGACTTCCAAAGCTTTTTGTTTTTGTTCTGGATGGGAAATCATCTAATGACTTCTCCCCTGAGCTCGTTGACTTCCAATGCTAAAGTTATTTTTCAGTTATAAGTTTTTGAAGGGGGTTGTGTTTTGTGGAGAAAAGTTTTTTTTCTTTTTAGTATCAATTTCCTAGTAAAGTTCTTTTTAAATATTATATTTTAATAAAACACATAATATTTCTAAAATTAAAGAAATAATAATAATTTTAAAATTTAAATATTTAATAATAATTTAATAAATTTAAATAAATAATAATAATTTAATAAATTTGAATCAATAATAATAATTTAATAAAATTAAATAAAACTTACGTTACTCCTTATATGATTGGCTACCTGCGAGTCCCATTTAAAAATTGGTCCAGCCGTTTCAGAGATTAGTCGGAACAAACCGACAAAGACAAAAATTTTAAAAATTGTTTTTTTTTTATGTTGTTACCGTATATATTTTCATATTAATTTAGTGAAAAGCTGTTAATTTGAAACTACGAACAGACACTTGAATTTTATTTATTTGCATAGACGATATAGATTATATGTAATGAAGTAATGCTTTTGGCGTGTCTGCGTGTCTGTGTATTTGTCTGTGGCACCGTACCTCTTCAACGGGTGGACCGATTTGAGTGCAGTTTATATTTATTTGAAAGCAGGTTTCCTAGCAATAGTTCTTAGATATGTTTTATCAAAATCGGTTCTGCAGTGTCAAAGTTGTCTGCTCTTTTGTTAGCTGCGATAGGGATATTTATTCTTATGTCGGGGGTTACCTGATTTTTTTTATTTTATTGCTTGTAACTAGGTGGTAACACGTCACTTGACATTTATCAGGTCGTGGAATATTTTGTAGGATAACATTAGAATATCATGTTAAAAGATAATTAAATGCCATTGAGTTAACTTATAAAGGTCTTCAGACATAGCTATTATATGAGGTGTGTGGTGTCGTCACACTACACTCACAAATTTTCTCATTTATAATAATGATTACTAGCTTCTGCCCGCGCCTTCATCCGTGTCAATGTTGGTTAGTATTATCCCACGGGAACCGTACATTATTCCGAGATAAAAAGCCTATGTGCTGTTCCAGACAATAATCTATCTACGTGCCAAATTTCATCCAGATCCGTTCAGCAGTTTAAGCGTGAAAGAGTAACAAACATCCATACATCCTCACAAACTTACGCATTTATAATATTAGTAGGATTAGTAGGAACGAAGTAGGATAGTAGGATTAGTGGGAGTAGGATAGTAGGATTAGTGGGAGTAGGATAGTAGGATTAGTGGGAGTAGGATAGTAGGATGTAGATACTATTTATTATTTCAACTTTATCACCCCGTTGTTTGATTATACGTTACATTTATTATTACATCATACGTTACACAAGTCTGTTCTCAATAGGTTATTCACAAATTATAAAACATTCACCTTTCATTAACAGCGTTTTAACTAGAGTTATACATATACGCAATATTGTGGTTATAATATTCTAACACGAACCAACAAATCATTAATGAACTAATAAATTACATTCTTAACTATGATTAAGTTCAATTAATTAATAAGCTCTGTTATGTTGTCGTTTACTGTAAAATGTTTCTTTTACCGTAAATGTCGAATAAGTTAAAGTAAGTGTAGTAGTAGAGCTCTTTGTGAACGAGCTCGTCCGGGGAAGTACTACACCACCATACCTTTTTCTGCCGCAAAGCAGCGTTGCTGTTTTAAGGTTAGAAGGGTATGGGTGCCGGTGTAATTCTGTAATTACTAAGTTGAAATGTCTCATGTGCCTGTGGCACATGAGACATCAACTTAGTCTCGAGGTCGACAACGCATTTGCAAGGCCTCTGGTATTGCAGATGTCTAAGGTAGCGGTGATCATTTAATATCAGGTACGCCGTGGGCTTGTTTGCCATCCAATGGCATAAAAAAAAGTTGGCTAAATGTTGCTGCTAATTAATTTGATTTTGTAAAACATTTAACATGTCTAGGTGATCAGTGATCGATTATTACTAGCAAAATATTATCTCCAACTGGAAATTTATTTAATCAACCTTGGACCTTGTGCGTTTTTCTATGGGGACCGAGCGTAAAACTAACAGAAGTTGTAATGTCCATGCGTATTCCATATTTAAATAACGTTTCTATTGGTACTTCACCTACTATATATAGTTCGCTTCGCAAAATGTGAAAAATTGGATCAGGATTTTTAGTCACAAAAAGAGGACAAAAAAAGTGAGTGGCAATACAAAACAACAAACAGAACTAATGCCGCCTACGGCGTGGCAAAAACGGGTGTAATGATTTTGACCGGTATTTTTTGTAACTATTCTACTAATCCTACTTCCGACTAATATTATAAATGCGAAAGTTTGTGAGTATGAATGGATGGATGTTTGTTACTCTATCACGCTTAAACGGATGAACAGATCTAGATGAAATTCGGCACTGAGATAGGTTGTAGTGTGAAATAACGCATAGGATACTTTTTATCTCGGAAAAATATAAGAGTCCCGTGGGATAATATATAAATTTAACGCGGACGAAGTCGGCGGGCAGAAGCATTTTGTCATAATTAGGCATATCGAAGTCATCATCTTCCTGCCCTTATCCCATGTTACTTGGGGTCGGCGCAACACGTTTTCTTGTTCCACGCTGTCCTGTCAACCGTCATGCTATCGCTGACTCCCTTCTCTTTCATATCATTCTTCACGCAATCCATCCATCTTTGCTTTGGCCTACCTCTTCCCCTCCATCCATCCACATTCATATTCTTAACTCTTTTGGTCATATGCGTCTCATCCCTCCTCTTCACATGCCCATACCAAGACAAACGGTTCCCTTTCAACTTTTCTGTCACGTGCGCTACTTTCAAACTACCTCTAATATACCCATTCCTTACCTTATTCATTCTAGTCACACCACACATCCACCTCAACATTCTCATCTCCGCTATATGCAATCTTTTTCGTCTTCTTCACGGCCCAACATTCCGATCCATACAATTAGAATTAGGCATATCGAAGTATCGTTGGAAATATCTTGATCGTCAGCTTGTTATAAGCTAGGTGACGTCCCATCAATTAACTCATATGAAAATGGCGGCTTACATCGAACACAAAACACGTAATACCTTATTTACCGCCTTATAGGTAAAGTCCACACAAGTTTGATGACACGATTAGCGCAGTGGCTGAGCGATTGGCTGCTGCGCTGCGTGTTGCAGATTCAATTCCCGCACGGAACAGATATTTGTACGGCCTACAGATATTTGTTCCGGGTCTGGAAGTTTGTGTTTTTATTTAAAAATAAGTTCTTTTTAGGGTTCCGTACCTCAAAAAGAAAAAACGGAACCCTTATAAGATCACTTTATTGTCCGTCCGTTTGTCTGTCTGGCTGTTAAGACCCTTTATTTCGGGAATACGTAGAGTTATCAAGTTGAAATTTAAACCGTATACTCAGGGGTCCACGGTCCCAAGAAGTTGTGAAAAATTCAAACTTCTAAGTTTACGTAAAAATAGATACGGCCGTTTATTCTACAAAAAACTCATATTTCGACATTCTCATGGGAATCAAAACTCATAGGGTAGTTCCCGTAGACCTAGAACTACGAAATTTGGCAAGTAACATCGTTATAGAGCACAAGTACAAGAAAAAATCTCTAAACTATACATTTATAATTAAATCTTAAGAAATAGGGGGTCTATATTTGTATAGGGGGTTGAAATTTCAAATTGAAGTTACTAGTTCAAATGTGCTATCATCTTTGATGTGCACTTTTTAAAATATATTTTATAATTTTTTCCGACTCATTATTTTTTATTTATGATGAAAAATATAAAAATAATACCGTTTCCGTCTTTGTCTCCGAAGTCTGTAAAAAGAAACATTTTAAAAATACAACCGCCTTCAAGAACTCAAACGTGAAAATAACTTTAGCTTTGGAAGTCGGCGGCTTTTTGATGTTGTTGTTTAAAGTCTTTTTTGTAAAAAAGTTTTTATTTTTTCGCTTTTTAGTATCAACTTCCTGTCATCCAAATCCATGAAGAAATAGTTATTCTACGTAAATTAACAAGACACTACTTAAAAGTCACAAGAAAGCAGAATACCCTTTTACTTGGATGACATATTTTTTTCAGTTATTTAATTTTTTTAACAACCTACTTAACCAATTTCGATACAATTTATATGGGACCACCTCTGAAGTATGATGACCCATAAAACAACAATGCATATTTATGCGATGCCAGCAATCGCGGTTAATTTGCTGTAATTTTTTGAAGAGTTCCGTTGTCTGTCTCCGGAACCCATCATCAGATCTATATGAAATTTAAATAGAAAAATTTCGGAATAAACCCCTTCCAAATAAAAAAATGAATTTTGCAAATCCGTCAACACACGATGGAGTTATGCCCGAACATATAAAAAAAAAATATATACAGGGTTATTTGTAAAACATAGACAACCTCTCAGGACTATGTTACTAACATCATAATCAACAACTTTTGTTCAATGACATTTAAAAAAAAATCATATTTTAGTTCGTCAGATTTTCATACAAAAATAAAAACATTTAAATTGAACGCTCTAAATGTTACAAGTCTATGCGAAGCAAACGAAAGCGATAGTAAAATAGCGAGGGGAGCGGGGTTAGGGCGGCGGGGGTATTTGTACGTGACCTATTTACAATTTTACGGAAATCCTTCAGTCGGTCATTCGCTTCAATGCACTTGCGTTGCTTGATTCTGTAAAAAAATATAGAACAAAAGTTGTTGTTTATGATGATAGTAATACAGTCCTGCAAGGTTGTCATTGTTTTACAAATAACCCTGTATAAACAGCCGAATTGATAACTTTCTTTTTGAAGTCGTTTAAAAATAATTATAATTACCTAATACCTAGATATCTAGGTAAATTGTAATTGATAATGTAAATATATTATTTATTTATTTAATTTACATACATACACACATAAACTCACGCCATTTTCCCATGGGGGTCCCAGGCAGAAATCACAGAACGCCACCTGCTACGACCCTTACATACTTCTTTCGCCTCGACCACGTTCATACATCTCTTCATACAAGCACGCCGGTTACGAGTACTGCGCACCCGACCTTTCTGAAGAACCTCACCAATTAGGTCACGGTAGGTCTTTCTAGAGCGTCCTCTCCCGGCGTTGCCACTCATATCTGCCATATAAATCGCTTTAGTTAGTCGCCTTTCACTCATCCTCTCAGCATGACCGAACCATCTAAGAACACTCTTTTCAACCTTTGTCACTACATCCTCTTTTAACCCGAAACGTTCTTATATAATTTCATTCCTCACTCTATCGTTCAAAGGTACACCACACATACTTCATATTTAACTTACTATTTATTTATTTTAATGAAGTCTTTATTCAATTCTGTAATTTATAATTATCGTCCGTACTGAACCTTAGGTGGACCAGTCCGACTCGCACTTGTCCGGCTTTTTAATATTTCTAACAAGTAGGTAATAAAATTAAAAAAATAATTAACTCTCGGCAGAAGAATAAGCAGGCATCCTTACCGCAACTAACAAAAGAGCTAACAACGTTGAAACGGCTGAATCGATTATGATAAAACATATCTAAGAACCATCGCTAGGAAACCTGCTTTCAAAATAAAACGGCATTGAAATAGGTTCACCCGTTTAGAGCTACGGTGCTACAGACAGACACGACACCCCCAGACTCACAGACACGACCAACTTATAACACCCCTTTTTTTGAGTCGGGTGTGAAACACAAAAAATCGTACAGTCGAATTGAGAACCTCCCCCTTTTTTAAATCGGGTAAAAATGATAAGTTTGACTTTCGACGGATGCGATTTTAGGTTGAATCCCAAAAATCCGTTCTTAGTGCCGGCCTACATCATGGAAGGAAGCACTGTGGAAAATGTTTCGACAGTGCGCTGAGACGCCGATCAGTCAGTAAGGTTCACTCCTTTTGACTATGTGTGCGATTTTCAATGTATGTTCAAAGGGAATAACTAAAAAAATCGCATATCATTACGCAATATACGTGCACAGAAATATCTAACCGCATGTTTAACCAAATTGCAAAGGGTTGTCCGTAGAGGTGCGAGGGTAATTAAAATTAGTTCTATTCTCGTTACGCGGCGGCACAATGCGCGCAAATTGTCGATGGCCTCGCGCTCACCGCAACGTGTCACCAAAGCTAAGCCGGGCGCACACTAACCGCTCCTTGACTAGCATGCACAAATAATGCCTGTATAAGTACTTTTAGTCACCTAACTTGGAGATTTCGTTTGCGTTTGAAATATGAAATAATGCTTCAATTTGTTTACTAGTTTTGCATTTTCGTTGGTGCATCGCCCTTTCCGCGTCTAACTTTTTCTAATCTAAATAACATTACAAAGACTACATAGTTGTATTATTTTACATAAAATAAGAGCACAGTTAATCGCATTAAGTGCACAGTCGGTATTACGTCACAGCGGCGCGGCTCGCCGTACAATGCGCGTTAATTCGCGTGTCATTACGCTCTTGTCGCGAGAGCGCTAATGTTTGCAGCGTCGTCAGCGCCGCATTATCGCGACTCCTTCGCTAATTGTCGCAGATATTGTAATCAGGCCTCTTGCAGACTGCAGCGTTTTGTACAAGAATGAAATTATTAAGTTCCGTTAAAAGATAATAATAGCCAATGTGCATTTACGGCGTCCGTTCTTTGCTACTTGTCGAATGGCGGCTGTAGTTGTAATTGTTTTCTCCATTGCTAGCTATTATCGCGTCTCAACTAAGATTCTTTTAGTTGTGAGTGTTTTTTTTCTTCTTAGTATTTTGTTAAGGTAACGCTGTTGCTGGGTGTCATGGCTCATAAAATCTCAACGTGTCATGAAACAGCAGCATGTTGACTCTTTAATCTTTGACATTCAGACTAGATAGTTGTCGAAAATTCTTGTAACCATCGCCTCAGTTCGGTCTTCTTGAGTACGTTTGACTGTTGAGCAACACACATCATCTAATACTTACGAAGATAAAACTTCAAACATAACCTCACGAGAATGTATAACAAATTATTTATTTACCGTCAAAAACTGTATAATTTAGTGTTTTGTTTTGTTCCAAAATTCTTTGTGCGAAGAGTTCCATGGGCAGACAATTTGGCGTCATCGTAGAAGAGGCTTGCCTAATCCGAGCAACTGCAGTGGAGGCTCTTCCTTGCTCGTTACACCCATTCATGGGTCGGAACGTACCCGACACGTCATTAAAATATTAATTTTGGATGTTTTAGGGGTATTACACAAATAGTTAGTGTCTTGGAAAGAACAATATATTGGAGTTGCAAAATTATTAGAGGAGGCCGAATCAAAGGTGTGTGTTAGAAACACATATGTTTATTGTTTATTAACAATTTTTTTATTTAATTATGCATTCATAAGTTAAATTTGAAATAAGAAAAAACTTCTGACTTTAATAGCACTCGAATGATCACATCCGTCAATCAACTAGAAATTTCAATGAAGTTACTATTTAAACAAAAAAAAATCTACTCGTAAATCAAAATTGACTCAGTCGTTTGAGGGGTACGATACCACAGACGAACACAGATACACACGTTAAATAGCATTTCTGTATATTCGTGTTATTTCCATGCAATGGCGCGGTCCTTTGATGCCACTAAAGGGGTGGCTAAGTTTCAATCATTTGACGACACGTTTGGCGCTGCGTGTCGCGGGTTCGGTTCCTGCACGGAACAAATATTTGTATGGCCCTGTTGTACGGGTCTGGCTGTTTGTGTATGCACCCGGCACAATACAGGAGAAATGCCTAGTGTGAGGCAACGTTTTTTTTTTAAGAAAAGAAAGAATTATCTGGTATGCTCTTGACAGAGATGTGACATTTAAAAAATAACAGTATTTGAAATGCAAAATACAAAATACCTATTTCCACTTTGCATTTAAATACTTTTTTTGGAAAAGTATTTTGTATTTTATTTGAAATACTTTTTGGGACCTATTTTGTATTTGCAAAATGCAAAATACTGTTTGCTAAGTTTTGTAAACGTCAAAGAATTAATAACTAATTTGATGAGAAATGGTACTTTTTTTTTCTCACTATGGCAACATTGAATTTCAACTTTTAGAGGGAGATAAAGAAACATTTTATGGACGCCTGCTATAGTAGTCGCCACGAGTCGTGAGCACAAATGTCAAGTTAATTTTTGGATTCCTTTCGGGGTCATTTGGGCCGCCAACGCTGCACGCTATTAGTCCGTCAGTCGGACCGATCGCGTGCAGCGTTGGCGCTCCAAAAAACCCCGAAAGAAACCTAAAAATTAACTTGACATTTGTGCTCACGACTCATGGCGACTAATATACTAGCTACATACATAGATCATTGCACACGATGGGTCACATCGCATATGATATGTTGCCCATGGTCCTTTAATTAACCCCGACGCAAAAACGACGGGGTGTTGTAAGTTTGACGTGTCTGTGTGTGTGTGTGTATGTGTGTTTGTGTCTGTCTGTGGCATAGTAGTCTCCGAACGCATGAACCGATTTTGTTTTTTGTGTGTTGAAAGGTTATTTATTCGGGAGTGTTCTCAGCTTTGTTTGATGGAAATCTGTTCAGCGGTTTCAAAGTTATCAGCTCTTTTGTTAGCTGCGGTACTGATTTTTTTCTTCTGGCGGGGTTACTTAAAATGTTTAATTTTGTATTTTTTAAGCAAGTTATCAAAGTAAATTCACCAGCCTGTTAGCTGGCTGAAATAAATTAACTTTTTAACAACTTAAAGACAGCTTAAAACTAAAAGTATTTTATTTAAAAAAAACGTTTTGTAAATACGTATTTTGCATTTGGTATTTTAAATACAAAATGAAAAACTATTTTGTATTTGAAATAACAAAATACAAGAAGTATTTGCATTTTACATTTGAATACATTTTATAACCTATTTATCACATCTGGCTCTTGAGTAGTTTCCTTAAACAAAAATTTAAAATTAACTTTAGCTTTTGAAGTCGGTGGCTATACAAAGCCCACTTCTACGGCTAAAGTTATTTTTCACTATTTTAGATATTGAAGGCGGTTGTCTTCTTTTAACCGACTTCAAAAAGGAGCAGGTTGTTCGAATTTTTCTATTTTTTTTGTTTGTATGCGTGATCATACATAATCAACAACTTTGATAGAAAATGAGGTTGTGTCCTGATATACTGAATACGTAACACTTTCGAGTGTACAGGTGAGATGTTAAGTTCTGTGATTGTGTAAGCAATGCATATTTATGCGACAGCAGCAAACACGGTTGATTTGCTGTACATTTTTGAAAAAGTTCCGTTCTTTGTTTCCGGGATCCATCATCAGATCTATATATATATATATACCATTACGCCTGTATTCCCCGAAGGGTTAGGCAGAGGTGTAACAATGTACACCCACAGTTCGCCGGTATATTTAGGTCCCATGTAATAAGGGGCGAGCCTATTGCCATTAACCGGGCACAAATCCTAACTCCGAGCTGCAACTGAGAATTTCATAGAAAAACCCAATAACACTTTTTGCTCGACCTGGGAATCGAACCCAAGACCTCTAGCGTAGCAGTCGCGCTTAGGACCACTAGGCTACCGAGGCAGTTACTAGGCTACCGAGGCAAACAGATCAGATCAGATCTATGTGAAACATAATTTTGCAAATCCGTCCATATATGGAATGAGAGAGATAGAATGGGTCCCGACTGCTACAATATATCTTAACTGGTGATTCTTAAGTTAAGTGCAATCGGGTAAAATGACTTTCTTGTTGTAGGGCTTTTTTAATAATAATCAGAAAAGCAGTCCGTTACCGTTTTTTATTGAAGTTGGTTAAAAATTGGCTTAGTCGTTTCAAGGTTACTTATTAGGGTTCCGTACCTCAAAAGGAAAAAACGGAACCCTTACAAGATCACTTTGTTGTTCGTCCGTCTGTCTGTCTGTCTATCTGTCAAGACCCTTTATTTCGGGAATGCGTGAAGGTATCAAGTTGAAATTGAAGCCGTATACTCAAATGAACGGTCCTATGAAGTTGTGAAAGAAGCAAACATCTGAGTTTACGTAAAAAAAGATACGGCCGTTTATTCAGCAAAAAACGCATAATTCGACACTATAAAAAAATACCGTCTCCCTCTGTCTCCGAAGTCTGTGAAACAATTTTTTATTTATTTAATTTAGTATTTATTTGGTTCAATTAAATTATAATGATCTTACGTACGGAACCCTTGGTGTGCGAGTCCGAGTCGCACTTTCCGTTTTTTTTTATTTTATTTCTTGTTATATACAATGATTGTGGTGAGAAAATAAACCATTATTATTATTATTGCAACGATTTTAGGGTCACAGAGCGTGTAGATATCGATTAGCTACCTAATTAAATCCTACTGAACTGTTGCATAATTACACGTAATCTCAATAACAATGGTTAAATTAAGCGCGGTTTGGCGCGGAGTGCTCTTTAACTGCAGTTAAAGCGAGCGCCTGCAATTTGGTAATTAGGGACTTTATGCGCGGTCTGCGAGGGCTGGGTAGTGGGGGGGAACATAATAGTAAGTATTCGACACAACACTTGAGGGATTTGTGGGAAGTTTCGGATGATTTAGATGTCTGTAGCTATGATGATGATCCTTTAATTTGTAAGATTCGGATGCGGAAAAAAGCTTAGGCACAATCTTCAGATAGTGTGCTCAGAACAGACAGTATACGTGAACAATTTAGTTTGTAAAATAAAATAGCAGTAATTTTTCAACATAAAGTGTAGTAAACTAAGGTGGTGGTGGTGGTGGTGGTGGCGGTGGTGATGTCGCGTAACTCTAGGTCGACAGAATGTAGGAGCATTTTTCTTGGTAAGGTCTTGAATAGTCTTCATTTTTTTTTGTATAGGTACAACTACACAAAAAAAATGTACAAATAAATACATAAAATGTAAGTGTCAGCATGTTATATCAACATAATAGTTTTTTGCTAAATGCAATGAATGTTTGCTCGATATTTTAGCGGCGTAGGGATCCTTTGCTACTTATTTAAACGCGTTATAGACTATAATTTTTGTTTATTATAATTTAAAGTGGCATCCGTCTCATAGAGTTAACCTCAATAGAGTTTTCATTAAAGCCTCCACATCAGCTACGCCTCCTTCGACACTGACACCTCGTGATGCTCTAAAGTATCATCTACTAAACTAACTGAACTGGACTGACCCGATTTTTCATCTTCTTTAGTGTGTTCTCCATGGAACACGGCCGTCATCTCCTCCTCAGCAGCACCAGTGCTGCCGTCTAGGCAGCTGGCTTCATCATCATTGTCATCATTGCTGACACAAAAAAAGCATTTTATTTTTATTTTTGTCTGTTTATTACGGCTAATCTTCGATTTTAATGCGGCCCAAACCTAATAATCCTATAAGAATTAAAGTAAAGCAGTATAAATATACAAATCTAATACTATAAAGCTGAAGAGTTTGTTTGTTTGTTTGGTTGAACGTGCTAATCTCAGAAACTACTGGTTTGAATTTAAAAATTCTTTTTGTATTGGATAATTCATTTATTTAGGCTTTATAATATCCTGCTACGACACACGGACAAGGAGCATTAACCAAAGACGTAACTTAATACGGGTGAAATATATCACGCGAACGAAGTCGTTTGCAGAAGTTAGTTGATAGATATGGATAAAGTATAGATGACCTCTTTGGGGGATACTTGTAAAATCATGATCATCATTGGCACGACATGTTATATGGTGACTGATGAGCATAAAGAAAGTGAGTTAAGTGTGGAACTAACAGCTTTCAGTCTACTGCCCTGTTCAGCTAAGTTATTTGATAGTCAAATCACCGAAAAGGCCTCTTTCAGACAGTATTCACAAAGCTCTAAATACCTACAATAGGAACTTAAAAGCTAAGCCATAAGAGCATTCGTATTTGCAGTTGTTAAGTACCAACCCTATTGGTATTGAAGTATTGGGGGTGCCACACAGTTCTTAAATCACACTCAACGCAGTGCAAATTGCTTTTAATCCACTTCATAGATGCCGTTCGCCGACAAAGGATGTAGTACTCATGTTCTTTCTCACCGATTTAAAATCAACCTTATGGTAGCAGCAGTAAGGTTCGTCTTGCCGTGTGGTGTTTAAAGTTTTAAGTTGAGAATAAAGTGGAGTGAGTCTTAATAAAAATGTCTAGTGATTGCTCTATGTAATCGACACGAGGCCTTCTATTCAGTGTGAGTAGTACTTGACGAGCCTAATGAATTGAGTCCATGTTTAATTGATGCATTTCCCTGCTGGCTTGGGAATGTTAAATGCACGTCTTCATAAAATTATTTTACAAAGAGAGCTAAATGCGATTAGTGATTTGGCTGACTATACTTGATTTAGCTATATTGCCGAATTATTGTTACAGCGCATTATGACAAAAATCAACAATGCGCTGTGGCTATTCGAATCTAAATCATAAGTTGTTAGGAAGTTAGTATGGAGAAACTAAATATTTCATTATTATCGTCATTCACAGAAATCGTCATTTCTCATCTCTCATTAAACTTACCAATGACGACAATATTGTTCTTCTGTATTGTATACACCTCCTTGGAGTGCGACTGATTGCCTGATTTGGTCTGTAAAATGGTCAATGGTTCTCTTACTTCATCGGTTGTCTGTAGATCTCCAGCATGTTCTAAATGTACTAATGTAAATGTGTAATTCAACGCGTAATATTTTTTTTTTTTTCAAAAAATATAACCCGACTACTAAGAAAGCACGCTCTAAAACGTATGAAACAAGAAAATATTCTAATCTGAAATTGTTACTGTTAGTGATGTACAGGGGATAGCCGCGGTCGTACGCCACTTTACCCTAAAGCTTATCGCTTACTACTGTTGTAGGTAATGTGGTTGATTGGGGTAGGTGGCATACGATCACAGCTTATAAAGCCATAATGTCGGTAGTTATTCCCTGTCTGATGACCTGTACGTTACTTGGGTGCTCGTTGCTCTTAAAATGCTAAGTGAACCGGACCCAACTTTTTCATGTGAAACATCTATAGTCGCACGTAAAACCGATTGCTGGCGTGGCGACGCATGCCGTGGCCACGCGTTGCCATGCTATATGATGGTATATAATATACAGTCTATGATGTTTTTAAATAAACAGTCATAATTTTTTGGAAAAAAATAGTAATATTTTATTTTTACGTTATGCCATATTTAGTTCCTGTCGTAATCTGTTATTTTATGCATATTACTTGTACAAAATAATTTCAATGTTTCCCGAAAAAATGTGTCCCGTGACGGCTCACATTTTTTTTAGATAAAGTTCTATGGTTGTGTCTGGCAAATCCAAGGGTCTATCAGGTTTACGTTTCGCGTACGAAGTGTTAAGTTGTCGTGATAATAAAGTCGTAGCATTTTGTTGGCAAGTCGGTCCATTGATCCCAACTTCCAATGTGAGGTGTTTAGTCCGCCGTAATTGTCGACTCGACTACCATTGTGAGAATGCAGCGACTCTGCAAAACGGTCTCATTTGAAAATTATGAAATTACACCAATTTTTCCTTCTACAATGTCTTTTTATTAGCGCAATGTGGCTCGACTAGCTTAATTTGTTTCTATTCTCCATTCCATTACATGCAAAAGTGGACTTTACGGCAATGGTATAAGGTGTATTATGGCACATAGTTGTGAAGGAATGGAAACCACGTATGCGTAATTGCTTTTCATTACGGTTCCATTGTAGTCGAGAGGTGCGGACGAGTGGGGGGTGAGGAAAGCGGGAGGGCGTCAAATTGCCAACAATTACACAATAAAAAATTTAACAACTCGTATTGGAACCATTATGCGGAAAGACTCAAGTTCTGATTTCTGGTGTAATGTTAAAATGCTCACGCGTTCTATACTACGTTTCCAACCTAATTGTGAGCAAAGACATTGCTATTATTTAATTGATACAAAAAGCTTATTTACGAAAAAGACTAAAAAATGAAAAACAACTTTAGCTTTGGAAGTCGGCGGCATCGGTTCTGTTTGTTGTTTTGTATTCCACCGACTTCCAAAGCTATAGTTATTTTTGAGTTTTAAACCGTCTTCAAGAAAAGAGGAGGTTCTCTATTCTACTGTGTTTTCTGGAGTTTACTCCATCGATTTTCATATTTATGCCTGGGGTATGAAAATGTATGCGAGTAAAATCAAATGTTACGCGATATACGTTACTAGCTGCATCTTGCCCATTCCCCACCACAGAGTCTGCACGACTGCATGGACTTGAATCCCTTAAGCGGTGATTGTTTCCATAATTTCTGACTGATTTCACTATTACACACCGTACCTAAAACTCAATTGTTTCATGATATTGGACTTTGAAGTTTTTTAAGAAATTGCCGATTTTTTGTACATTGGTCCATGTTTTTTCGGAGTTTTACCTCTGATTTATTTGTGTTTACGATTTTTGTGTAGTAGATAGGTTGCTTTTTTATTCTTTACACTAAACTTGCAGCTAACTGAACCAACTCGGTAGTAGTGGACGATTGATAGTTATAAATGAATTTAATTTCGAAAAATATGTTTATTTCTATCCCTAATAAAAAAAAAAAAAAATTATGACAGCTAGGCTGCCACCCATTTCGATATATGAGGACAACAGTTTTTCAACGGCAAAGTTACGTTTACCCCTCATCAAAGTTTATCGTAATTTATATTATCTTGGATACCTACATAATCGCTATTTGGGACCCTTTTTACTCGATTGCCAAGAAGTGTTATATGTGTACTACAAATGTCGGTAATAGGTACCTACCTATATAATATTCTAGATATTAACAGTCATATTGTTCGCAGGTTTGGTTCCAAAATAGACGCGCGAAATGGCGTAAGCGGGAGAAGGCGCTCGGCAGAGATCATGCACCTTTTATGCACCATGACCACGGTAAGAAATCATCCATCTAATAATAATAATAGTAATCAATCTATTCATCATGCTATCCAGTGTGACAATAAAATAATATCTACGGCTTAAAAAAAAAATGACTATGTATACAAGATTTTTTTTTATTACATTTTATTAATAGAACACATTTCTATTAATTGTTTAAAACTTTGTTATGACTGTTTAATTTTTTTGCATTACGTAACTGAAATTACAACTGTTTAGTTTCTAGCTGATGTAATTACCTACCTACCGCGCCACTGTCGTACGTCGGCGGCGGCGAGTGCCCATTACATAGGTACAATTAAAAACTTAAAAAAAAGTCAAGTAATTAAGTAAAATAAGTTTCAAAGTAGACATCTTTCGTAAACAATAATTATATTTATTACTAGCTGTTGCCCGCAACTTCGTCCGCGTTACCGTCGTTTCTCGTAACAAAAAGTAGCCTATGTCCTACCTCACGGTTTAGTGGTTTTGATGTAACAGACAGATTAACTTTCATGTTTTAGTAGGGAAATATAATATGTCAATCTACAATACTGTTGAAAAATATCGCAATACGGAACCACACAATATTATTGTTGATAGCTGTGCCCGCGCCTCCGTCAGCGTGTAGTAAGAGTAGACAAATATAATCAGAAAGCTTCGAACTGCTAAGCTATCGGGAGTTACACGTGATATTGTGAGTCAACCATAAAAGATAGACATATGCTGTCGTGTGATATTTTTTATATAATTTTAAGGAGAACATTTCCGTCATACATCATTTCTGTGTAGCTTTAACCATTAAGGTTGCACACGCGACGGAAGCTGAAAAAATGGAGTAACTTCTCCCGTTTTCCCAACATTTCCCTTCACTGCTCTGCTCCTATTGATTGTAGCGTGATGAAAAGTATACTATAACCACCTCAGGAGTATGAAAAATAATTGTACCAAGTTTCGTTAAAATCCGTCGAGTAGTTTTTATTTCTATAGCGGCTATACAGACAGACAGACAAAAATTTTACTGATTGCATTTTTGGCATCAGTATCGATCCCTAATCACCCCCTGATAGTTATTTTGGAAATATATTTCATGTACAGAATTGACCTCTCTACAGATTTATTATAAGTATAGATTAATAAACCATTCCAAAATAAAAATACGTATTTCGAAATAGTTTAAAAAGGTTACTCTATTAAATGAGCATTGGTAGTTTATTCTTTAATTCCGGGAAACACCCGATTTACAAACGGAACGTAAAATGTCAAGCTGCTCAAATAGTTCCTATTATTTTTAAAACAACATTAGTCCAAAATAAACACATATAATTACATTGGAAACATACTTTCCCTGTCAAACGACACATATCCCTCTACCCTATAATGACACAAGGTACAGTCATCATCAAAATTCACAAGTTATATATTTCACGTAATTGGTGCCCGTTTATCGGCCACAGCGTGGTAATGAAATACGAACGCGATTACACCCGATGTTTACCGATCATTTACCGATCGCTATCGGCGGTGCGAGGCAAGCAATCTGTACATACACTAGGGTTGATGATCGCTTGGAAACTTTTCATAATTGCCCAATTAGGAGTTGATATAGTTTTACAGACTTTTTGTAGTTTGTGGATTTAAAACGAATAAAATGACCCCTAAATGAATTTGGCTTTCATAAAACTTTTGAAATTATTTTATGCGTAGTACTTATTTATACTTAATATTACAAAGAAGTAAGACTTTTTGTTTGTTTGTACCGAATAGACTCCGAAACTACTGGACTAATTTTACTTAACCATCTTTCATATTACTGAGTAATATAGGCTATAAAACATCACGTTGCGACACACGAGAGTGGAGCAGTGACCAAAGACGTAACTTAACGCGACTGAAGTAAGCCACGAGGACGAAGTCGCCGGCAGTCCGCTTGTACGTAATAATATTGCATCAGTTTATTAAACCGAATACTAGGTATTTGACGTGACAACTCAACCAGGAGCACCTTGCAATAGACTGTTGCTTCATCACTACATTTCTTAAACCGAAGTAGCAGGGTCCGCTGTTTTGTTATGTGGAAACCCTAAAAAGCATTACGTCGCGGGCTCATGGAGCGGGTGTCAGTCACACCAAAATCACCGACAATTAGTAGCAATTGCAACATAATTGCTCGTCACCCCTACACTCGCCGCTCCCTCTGGTTTAAAACGCTACTTTAGAACTCTACGTGTGCACATTACATATTGATTTACATTTCATAATTGTGGTCGCATTGGATTTTTGTTAGTTTAAATTAACACAATTTTTTTAAAACACTGTCTGACTGTGTTGGTAGTTATTCAGATCATATATGGAACAGATTAATTACTATAATAATCATTGATAAATAGATAGGATATAATTAAGTCTGAAGTGCAACTGCTACGCTAGAGATCTTGGGTTCGATTCCCGGGTCGAGCAAAAAATGTTATTGGATTATTCACAGTAGCAGCTCGGAGTTAGGATTTGTGCCTGGTTAATGGCATTAGGCTCGTCCCCCATTACATGGGACCTAAACATACGCGCGAACTTTGGGTGTACATTGGTACACCCCTGCCTAACCCTTCAGGGCATAGCAAGAAAGAAAGAAAAAACATGATAGTATACAGTATGTTTAATCAATTGATGGTTATAGTCATCCATACTGAAATGCTGAAATTGCCTGATCACCTAGTAAAATAGTTGCCGAATTACTTTCTTGTAACTAATTCAGTACCTTAAGCACAGAAGTCGAAAAATGCCACAATCATATTTTAATTAGGTACATATTTAGTTTTTAATAATACACGAATTTTACAAAATAACATAAAAAAGCTGCCTCAAAGCGACAACACAGTAAAAGTAATTGTTACGGAAACTCGCTTAAGTATCCCTCGATAGAACGATATTAGAGCGTCATTATACTAATGCGCGTATAATGACACTGCCCAGTTTACGCGATGTCCCGATAGCGGCAACTGCTGGCAATCCGTTTACCGGCTGATATATTGACTGTTAGGATTTGTTGGTGTGATTGTACGTGCTTGCGTGGGGCGTATAGTGTGATGAACCTTTATTAATGTGTGTGACGGAGAGGAACACTTTCACCTTTAGATTAAAATATCGGGGAACTGTGGTGTTTGAGTTTTGTTATATTTTTTTTACTAATGAGTATAAAAAGTCTTTTGGGTTACATAAGAGATTTCAGATTTATGTGTGTGTCATGTACTACTCGTACATTACGTGTGCGTGCCTCGTTACCCGACACGCAACAAACACGGTAATTGCTAATGATTTATATTTATACGCTTCTTCATATTTATACCAACTGGCAGCTTGGTCGTGAACGTTAATACCATACCTAGGTTCCTACTAGATTTTGACTTATGTGGTATGGACAAGTTTAATAGGACAATGGCTAAGGCAGGTGTAGACGCAACACTACAAGGGACTTACTGTACTGTGAGCGATATCTGTGCGCTATCACCTGCCTAACCACATTATACTAAACAAACATAACATTATTTATCTACTAACTGTACTTATGATTTTGTCAAAGGGTGCTTATACTTGACTACGTAAAGTGAAAAGAGGGTCCCTTGCGCACGTTCCGTATCGAATTGATAAGTCCTGGAGTTGTAAACATTTACAACTCCAGTTATACATTCGTACTGAGTAAGTATTGCAGGTAGCTCACATACCTATATATACGCAAATGGGTGTCGCGCCAAACCTGACAGTTGCAACAACTTCAGTTTTACAGTAACTTCCACCTACCAGTTCTTCAACGGTCATTAATTGTAAAAAAAAAAAAAAAAAAAACTAAAATTGTTGTTGTTGTTGTTGTTATAATCTACCCAGATTATAACAACTACCTTTGTTCGACTCACTTGTGCCACAAAATTTACTCATTAGTTGCTAAAACGAAGTTAATAAAATATTGTACATAATGGGCCCGTATTCACAAGTCCCCCGTGTTCTTAACTTGGAGTTAAAAGATAACCCTAGATGGTGCTCGTGGACGTTTATGCCATATGTGATCATTATAGGTTTTTATCTATACTTCTAAACTAATTCCTCTAGCAAAAAGGTAAAATTGTTCGTTTATTTTAAGTTTGTGAAAGGCATCTCTAGAAGTGCTGGTCAAATTCCAAAATCCTAGGTGAATTTTAATTTCATGCCATGCTGTACCTACCCTAATGGTAAGGTACCACACGAGTGAATTATTCCAAATTCCACGCGGCCGAAACGAAATAAGATATTTGGAAACTGATCTTCATTCTCTGGAGACAAAAAGTAGTATCGGAAGGATAACAGCCTGCATACAAATCCGAAGGATTAAGTCATGATTGATTCAATGAACCATCATTCATTATTTCATTCATACGAGTATTATTCATTTTCGAATAATAATTATATCTGTCGTAATAATACTAATAATTTGTATTGTTTCAGTGGTAGGCGAATGGGGCGGAGGTGGTCCGCCCGGAGGCGAGTGGTGGGCGCTTGGTCTCGGAGCCGGCCTGGGGGCGTTGGGCGTCCCGGCGCCGTTATGGCACGACGCTGAACCGGCCGCCGCGTTCAGAGCGTTGCTGCATAGGTATTTATGATGTTATTGCAATATGGCGGTGGACACTTGGTTACGATTCCCCGATCGGGCTAAGTGTAATTTTGATTTTCAGTCAGAAATTTCTCAATCTCACCGCGTCTAAATATCTTAATACTGCTGACGGAGATGGGCATCAGCATCATTGGACATAATACTCAAACAATTTTCGCCTAGCCTTTCGAAAAATATAGGCATGAGATTAGGATATTCACACAACGTGACGTTATCCAACAGGTACGTCCTCGCTCTTCCACCGCCAGCACTGCGCCCTCCTGAACCAGAGCCGTCACCGTCTTCCCCCCCATCGCCTCCATCGCCGTCCCCCTCGCTGGCCCGCCTCGCCAGTGCCGAGGCCCTTCGTCTCCGTGCCCACGACGCCCTGCTGCAAGACCGCGTGGTCCTCCAACATAACAACAAGGTCCACACGTAACCTGAAGCGAGCCAGTGGGAGTTCGAGCCCTATGTGTACGCACCGAGACATTCTTAAATGCGTTGCGCTAAAGATCCATAATGGTGTATTTGTGTATGTTGATAGGTCCTCAGGATAATCTATGTGATTTGGTCTTCAGTAAATACTGAATTGAATCTTCGAAAGATTGAGTTACACTAAATGTATATGTGAAGTTTGGTTTTGGTACATGGGTTGATTTAAATGCTGCAATTATAATACGTAACCCCAACCCACAAAATGGTATTTACTGTACTATACAGCCATCAATTTGATTCTTACCGCAGACTTAGGATCGCTTATAAAAAAAAATTAATAAATGCCACTAAGGTGTTAATACACCTATAATGGCATCTATTAAAAGTATTTTATAGTATAGTATATTTTAGTATAGCAGTAATCTACTAACGAACTATCAACACATATTGACGTATCTCCATTATATTGACCGTCTGCAGCAGTATAAGTGGGTCTTTAGTTCGCGTAACATTAGTGGCTGCATAGTTTTGTTTACAATGAAGTGTATTCTCAATTTACAAAAACAATAAATAAAATTGTATAGTGCACATTATTCTTGTAGATTATTATAAGTTTATAATTGGATATCAGTATCATATTGATTTTTGAAGCTGAAAACCGATTGTAATACTCGGTCCAATTATAATAAAACGCACTTCTTTGAAAATCATGCTCCCTCATCTAACATGCATTTAGTTTAAAAATGAATATGTACTTACTGAGTTTTTATAATTCTTACTTTTAATTAAGCTTTCTATTGCATCAACGTATTTATTTCCAAAAGGTCCTGTACGCATTGGCTTAAAGAATTTTTTATCAAAACACACTGTGTAGTAACATAATAAGCGTTTTGTTTTCATAAAGTTAAACTAGTCGAATTTAAATGATCAAAGATATGGAAAGTCTTGCGAACGACGTTATTATGCCGTTCCCCGTTTGGGAATACACTTGGGGCACACATATTGTATCAAAGATTTTAATTTGGTTATTGGAACGTGAAACTACAAAACTCAAAATGTAGTATTATGCCATTGTGTGAAGGACCATGCTATATAATTAAAACGTGTGCCTTAACGTTCGACGTTATACTTATTTATAATATACGACATTATCGTTTTCTTAACATTCCATCAGATCTCAACGTGTATTGTAGTCATATAATTTAGCAATAGTTACTGTTGTAAATAGACGCATAATATTTAAGACACAATTATATTGATAAGAGTAGGTTTCTGTAATACTGTAGTCATTTTATAGCGTGTTTATTTGACTGATCTAACCCACCGAATAAAATATAAATTAATAAATGCATCAAGTTAATAGGTACCTACTTGTAAAGACATATTAATATAGAACAAACTTGATGAATGAACACAGTTCTCAAATGAGTACCATTACAATTAAGACTTCCACAAAAATGCTTGTACTTAAGCGTGTCTGTGACAAGAGGCAGAGCCATACAGTTAGTGGATATTTTCATAACAATTTGATTTGTTGAGTAAGTATTTACTAAGTAAAAAATAATAGATAATACGTAGAAAATTATGTCAGTTTTAATAGCTGACTTTATTTTCTCTAAAAATGCCTCATGTTATCTCACATTTAAAAAATATGACGACTCATTAATTGCAGAAATATTTGGGTCCGTAATTTGCTTCTTATTGTTTTTTCTCTCATACATTGTAAATTGCATGCAAGATAATAAATCCTGCGTGGTATCAATCATATGCACACAATTTTTTCAATTCTATTTGTGATGTATATGTTGATATACAGGGTGTTAGGGTAAACGAGGGCCTTGTGCAGTACTCATGAAAATGCACAACTCTTACTGTAATATGAACCGTAGAATCAAGATCAAAAATCATCTGCTCCATACATACATATTACATATACTCCATATTTATGTTCGCATAACTCGACAACATGTAAGGAGTAGCTGATTTTTTTTCGCAATTTTAAAATTAATTCCAAAGTGAAAGTGGTTTCTTTTCATAAGCACTACTCTCCCTTAAAGTATGTCCCTTGTTTAAACTACCACTTTGTATACAAATAAATAAAACTGAAGTGTCCGTTTATATCAGAATAATGCATAATTATATGAAAGTTTATAGAGTGGCAAAAAAAAGGGATATTAAAATTTTTTGTCTGTCTTTTCCGGCTAATTTCCGAAACGACTGAACCGATTATGACAGGACATTCACTGGCAGATAACTGTTATTATAAGTAGTAACTTAGGCTACTTTAATTTTCGAAAAACTGTCAGTGTTCCATGCAAAAAATACCCTGCAGATAACCGACAGTCAGGCGGACGACGTTGCGGGAAAATGCTTGTTATCTATATATAAATGAAAAATGTTCGAGCATTTGCTGCTCTGTCTGCGCTACTACTACTGTGTCTTAGAAATAATGAAGTACGCAAGAGATACAAACGACGCCTCGAACAGTAGAAACAGAGACAAAGTGACAGAGACTTGGCACAGTTTTGATATTTTTCATTTTATTGGTTCATATTATTATGACTTGTCCATTTTTGTTATTATTCGTTAGCAGTGTAGCTCCGCCTCTAGTCTGCGCAGTTCAGTGTATATAGTGTAAATGGTAGCGTTTAGTTATAGTGCACTTACACGCATTATGTACCGATATAATTAATATTTATTGGATCGATTAGTAGTAGTCAGTTTGCAATAATGTGTCAGTGTAGTTGTGTTAATAAATACAGAGTAATAACTTTTATGATGTTTTTGTGGCCACCCCCTCCCTACCCACCCTCTTCCACACCGTACATGTATTCAAAAATTTCCAGAAAATGTCTACAGCATAGTTGCAAATCTCTTTTGCAAGTGCCGGTGGTGATCAGTAGCAGTACTAGGAAGTTCATCTATACTAATATTATAAAGCTGAAGATTTTGTTTGTTTGTTTGGTTGAACGCGTTAATCTCAGGAACTACTGTTTTGAATTGAAAAAATATTTCTGTGTTAGATAGTTAATTTATTGAGAAAGGCTTTAGGCTTTATAACATCACGCTAAGATACACGCGAGAGGAGCAGTAACCAAAGACGTAACATAACGCGGGTGAAAGAAACGACGCGAATTAAGTCGCTGGCAGGAGTTAGTAATGAAAATATGCCTCCGCAAAAACCCAACGATAGCCGTCATTTTTACAATGTCTCCTTCCAATACAAAGCGGCACAAAGAGGGTTTAATCTAAGAAAAAATTTAGAGTCATCTGTTTAATATCATGCACTCTTTTCTTGAAGCACAAGCCGAAGTTCAATGTAAGTGGTAAAGTACATGGATATACGGAGTGTTTTACTGTATGTTTCACCACCTTCCTATTTACCACTCGTTAAACCTTTAATAGTCAGTCTTTTTGTTCAATCCTCCTTCTGTCCAGCCCCTCACGGTAGGGTGCGAGGGAGATGTGCGCACATCAGTTTCTCCGTCAATTGTTCCACAAAGAACTCAAGTGTTTGAAGAAAGATTAATTTGGTGAAAATTCGGCAGTCTGCCGGGGAGCGAATTAAGCCAAGCCACACATGTCGATGTAGATATCTACCAGCTAAACCGTTTTGTCTGCTTGATACGTGCTCTTAATTTTAGAGTTTTTGAGAGTAATCAAAGAGATTTATACTACTTACTATAGAGAGGCTATGTGGACAAATGTCAGTAACGTCATTTAGTTTTGAATAGCATGTACTAGAAACTTGTGGTAGGGATGTTACCATTAAAAAAACAAGGTATCGATAATATTGATAAAAGTTACTAAGACTATTTTTTGTACACATTTATAAAGATTAAAACGAATGCCAAAAAAATAGGAAAACAATAAAAGTATTAGTAGTTTCAATATTTACAAGTTATTGTTTTTTTTTACACTGAGTTAAACCAATGGGGAAGCCAATGTCATCACCACGCGTCGAAAAATGTTTAACCACTATTTCAGCGCGACGACGTAGCTTTGAAACTGATAAACATTTAAAGTAAACATATATCTGTCTCACTCATACAAATGGCGGAAATAATACTGTCGCTAAGTTTAGACAAAGACAAATACAATGACGGGTTGGTGTTGTCTACCATCTGAAAATTTACCCAATAAAACACAAAATTAAAAAAAAATTGTGTCCCCGACAGAAAAGTACCGAAAAATTTCTATTGTAGCTAACAAAAGAGCTGATAACTTTGAAACCGCTGAACCGATTTCCATCAAACAAGCTAGAACACTCCCAACTAATATAGCTTTCAAACAAAAAAAACTAAACCAAAATCGGTTCATGCGTTCGGGAGCTACGATGCCACAGACAGACAGACACACACAGACACGTCAAACTTATAACACCCCGTCGTTTTTGCGTCAGATAGCAAACTCAAACGAGTAGTTAGAAATATAAGCCGTGTACTATTTAACTATGAATGTAGAATGAGTAGGAAAAATCAAGCAACATTCAATTTAGTTCACTTGAAGTAGAAGGCACCGATCCTTTTTTAAAATTGATCGACCAGACTTTCCAAAATAAATGTCCCTTATAAAGTGCTTTGAGCACAATTTTGATGAAGCGGATGAAAGCCAGTTTTCTTCTCTACGGTCTATTTCTACTTGTCACATTCTACCTTATTTACATTCGGAAACCTGAATTAACTGTCATGATTAAGTTCAAAAAGTTTGTGTTATTTATTAATTACCTTATTAAATTTTATCGATAACAAAACCGATAAACAACATCACATCTCTGCAAGGCAGTAGTAAAGATATTTATTTATATATTAATGTTCTGGAACTATTTATCAAAATTATTTAATTCTAATTACTGAATAAATACCTACTAACGAAAATAAACCGAAGTTAGGTCCAATCGTTTTACCATAACATTTACAATATCGTAATGCGCAACTCGGCACATTTTCCTAGAAAATATTTTTCTTTTGGTCGGCTCGAATGTGACTTGACACGCAGGCGTGTCACACTAGACTGAGCGACTTACGACCACTAGGACAAATGTATAGGACGACGATTTTGTTAGTTATGTCCCGTCTATTGCATAGTATAATTTAATGTATTTGGGAGTAATAACAAATATAGACTAATTTGATTACCACACATTGTCCGTAATTGGTCCATGGTACCAAAATGTTTATATTCATATTTTATTTGCATACCATAATGCGTATATAGATGTTACTAAAAGCTTAGAGCAAGAGTAAAAAGATTTTTGTTTGTACAAATCATTATCTTACCTTCTATTTATGATTCCTTAGTCATCTTTTATGCACTCACGAGTGATGATGATGATCTGATATTGAATACCTGCAGTGCACTGGATTCACTACAAAATACTCAAAAGAAAATACAACTGCCTGAAAATGGTCCTGACAGAGGAACAAAAAAAGATCGTTTCGTATGTCACTTTTGACGTATCGTCACATCATAAACGGAAACGGATACCAAGAAAGAAAAAATCAGACAGACAAAATAGGTTTCAATCTGTAACACTACACGTGTGCCCCGCCACAGCCATACCCAAGTTTTAAATTAAAATGAAAACTTTTTAACATAAAAATTTAACCGTCGAGAAAACTAAAAAGTAAAAAATAACTTTAGCTTTGGAAGTCGGCGGCTTTGGAACTGCTTGTAGTTTTGTATATATACGCGTCGAATAGCAAACCTCCTCCGTTATTTTTCGTCGGTTAAAAAAAAAATATTGGTTACTCATGATCAGACGGGCAATTCTCGTATTTAGAACGTTTGCATTCTGATGTTAGTCTTTTTTTGACGTTCATTGACGATTATAATTATGAGACAGCGTAAGTAATGGAAGTCTAAGCCTTAGTCAATGAAAAAACCAGTTATATTTAAAAAAAAAATTTAAACAAGCTTTTATATTGCATTCTCATGTAATGCGTATCCTCATTTATTAAATATTTAAAGGAAGTGGGTCAAATTCAACTTGATAGATTTGAATAAGTTTCAATGGCCACTCTCGGGCCTCATCACAGATCAGCTATGTGACAACATTATATTGTATTTCCATGCAAATTGCACATTTACGCAAAATTTCAACTCAATCGAACATCGGGACGTGGCTCAATTTTTTTACTAGTAACATTTGATTAGCCGCATACACCAGGACAGGTGAAAGTAAATAAACGCATATAATGATATTTTATTACACAAAAAGTAACAGGCCACGAAATAAATATACCAGCTTAGATAGGAACTCCAGAGATTAAACCTACCTTCAAATCCAAAACTGAAATAATACCTACAAAATTGTTTTGAAATTTCAGTATACGAAACCGAATAATGAGTAGGTACATCACCCACCTACTTACATAGGCATTAAATAGTTAAGGAGTTCTTAACTCGACCGGGAGCCGTCGTCGTGGCATGGCGTTGCGTCGATCTGCTTAGCGGCGCTCAGCCCTCCCGTAATCTCCTTAAACTGTTACTTATTGTTCGACGACGACGTAGGGGGTGAGTAAGAGGAGGCAAGAGGGAGGGTCACGCCCACTCGGCAAATGTCTTCGACGAGCTTGTAATTGGTGAACATCTGACACATTTATTTCGCACTTTCAAAGATACTTTGTGTGAAATGAGTTTGGTAGAATTGTAATGAAGAGGTGCTCGGTGGAATTGTATGAGACTTATGTGCCTACAAATGTTCGTACATTATGTGTGAGACTGTGAGAGGGGTTTTGTACATTTGAGTCTAAATTGATTTTGGTTAAAGAAGATCCGCTTTATCCTTGTAAACGATTCAATTACTTAGACTTCTTGGTAGCTCGCTTGACTCAAATATTACATAAAAGGCCTATATAACACAATTTAAAATTCTTCAAACTCCTTGGTTACCTATTCTCAGTAGATAGAATCATAGTTAGCTCTTATGTAGTTGGTTTCACCGCCGCATTTCGTGAAAAGGAAAACGTAATACTGATTTTATTTAAAATTTTGATTTTTTTTTTTTTTTTTAATATGTCACCGATGTCTGCACTTTATCATAGGTCATTTCACGTTTTTGCGACACTCTTAAAAGCCATATGCATAGACCTACCCTTTAAAGCCATTCATAAAGAGTTGATGTTGACATTTTTCTTTCAAAATGCATAAAAAAAAATCATTAACCCCCGACTCAAAAATAAGGGTGTTATAGTAATGTTCTTAGATAAGTATTTTTTATAAAAATCGATTTAGCCGTTTCAAGGTTATCAGCTCTTTTGTTAGCTGCGGTAGGGAACTTTATTCTTCTGTTGTGGGTTATTTAATTCTTTTTTATTTTATTACTTGTTTTAGAAAATGTTTTAGAGCACTAAATTATAAATTTGCATCATTGTAAGGTAGAAATTTACGTACAGGTGGTAAGCTCGTTTTGTTTTCTTATATTTAAAAAAAAAACACAAAATTAAAAAAATTAAGTAACCCCTGACAGAAGACAAAAATAACTACCGTAGCTAACAAAAGAGCTGATAACTTTGAAATCGCTGAACCGATTTCCATCAAAGAAAGCTAAAAACGAGTGTTCTTAGATTTTAATTTTTCGATTTCAAAATCGGTTCATGCGTTCGGGAGCTACGATGCCACAGACATATACACACACACATAGACACGTCAAACTTATAACACCCCGTCGCTTTTGCGTCGGGAGTTAATAATTAATAGGGGTCACTAATTTACTGAACACGAAATCTCCAAAACTACTTGACCTATGCTGTTGAGCCAGGCAGTTTATAGATGATGTCAACAATGATCGAATTTGACTTTGATTACTAATAACGGACAATACTACCTGCTAACTTTCCATGAAGTTATACTCATTTGTGAAAGATCTGTGTATATTGTAGGATAGAGCGACGCGTTTGTATAATTAAGTCAAAAAACCGGTATGCTGACAGGCTATGTAGGGATTATGTGAGAACTACTGACCAAATGCACCTGCAACCACCTTATATCACACTAGCGAACTGCCCGCGACTTCGTCCGCTTCGTGGCTTAATTTACCCGCATTAAGTTACGTATTTGGTTACTGCTCCGCTCCTGTGTGTCGTAGCGTGATGTTATATAGCCTATGTTACTCAGGAATAATGTAGCTATCTATTGTTGAAAGAATAGTTAAAATCGGTCCTGTAGTTTTGGAGCCTATTCATTACAAACAAACAAACAAATCTTTTCTCTTTATAATATTAGTATAGATAGGAAGGTTACAAATTCTAATTATCGGTAACCACATATTTGTCTTGTCATTATTAAATCTGTGGTTCGTGTGTAACAGGTACCAATTTTAGTACAAGATGTAATCTTCATTTGTTCCAACAAGATAGCGATAATATTCGTCCGTGTGTCACGTTCGTCCGCTCCTAACTCAGTTAACTTCATGATGGACTTGGATAACAACAGCGTGTGCCCAGGGGATTAATATCGAAGGCTGTCTGTAAAGCGCTTAAAGATCTTTTCATTTTGAGGTTGAGTTGCTCTTGTAAGCCTGTTTTAGGCTACAATGGTTGGGACATCCTATTCTTATCCATAGATGGAGTAAGGAGGTCGATGAGATGATATTACATAATTGACAGTAGCTTAATTATATAGACTGCCCCGTTGGTCTCGCGGTGGCAGGCCCGACTAATGAGCGTCGGGTCCTGTCTTCGATGCCCAGATCGGGCAAAAATTGTTATTGGTTTTTCCAATAGGAAGTTCTGAGTAGCACCCCGGAGTTTGGAATTAGGTGGTGTGACGCCCCTGTGACTCGAGAAATACGTAAAGCTGTTGATCCCGGCTGTCATTCGTAGATCTTTGACAGTCGTTACAGATAGAAGAAGAAGCCAGGAAGTCCGTCAACCAGTCTTACCGAGAGGTATCGTATTGCCAGATAGGCAGCCGCTCCATGTCAAACACTGGTATTCAGCTGCATCCGGTTAGACTGGAAGCCGAACCGAACATAGTTGGGAAGAGGCTAAGCAGATGATGATGCAGTAGTATATATAGGTACCATTTAAGTTTCAAGTGGTCTTTGGTCCGCATTGGGTACTTGGTACTGCTTATACACACATACATAGCAACCTACGTAAGTGTGTAAAAGCCTCCTTTGTTACGTACTAAGAACGTAAATCTGCGGTCTATAACTTGCTCAACGCTGTTATTTTGAATAATTTTCTTTGAGATCATGTTAAAACACATTCACAATCCCTTTAGTCTGAGTTATAATTTAAAAATGTATAAAAGATAAGTAAGTATTTTATTTAATGGCGTTGTTTCAGAAACATCTGTTGTAATTGACAATATCAACTGGCGCACAATGCTCAGCGCGATGTCAGGAGTCGCGCTACTACAAGAGAAACAACAGAAGACTCATGTTCCCTGTGTACTTGCCGTATTCTTAGATACATTCTGTAAATATTTTGCCTAAAATGTGCCTGTCTGTCTACCCTATCCGATCTTTAGTTATGGTGTATCTGCATATGACCTTACTAAGGTACTTATTGTTAGGCCCTTGTCTACAACATCACTGTTTACATTAAGCGTGACATTTGTGAGTTTTATAAAATACGACTGAACAAAAGCTGACATATTTTATTGTAGATATTTTTAGCGTGTACAAAGTTAAAAGTCATCCATTAACGTATACCACGTAACGTATTTACGTATATCCATTAGGACAGAATATCGAACCGAATAAATCCATAGTTTTGTTTGCGCGACTTTTTGTATGACGTGTGCCTTGGTACACTTTCTCAAATTCACGTTCTATTTTCTCAAAGAACCGGTCACCTTATTTAGACTTCTGCCATATCTCTGCTTTGCGTCTGCTCCCCGGGTCGCTAAAACAATGCTCCTTCACCGCTGTGCCTGTCGCAGACATGCAACCATTGTTCCTTGTTTTAATTACTTACCGGAACACAATAAATACCTTTTTTTAAAAGTACGCGTTTCGATCAGGTTAGTATTGAGATGGGTGGAATTATGGTTTACCGAAACGAGATTGTCTATCGTGTTTGACGTCTTTACAACGCATGTTTCCATACAGTTATAAGCGTAGGTAAATATCTTAATTTTTTTTTTAAATCGGGTCCCCGGCTGTGTCTGGGCATACCGTGCGGCGCGGCGGTTGGTTGAAAGTGAAACGTCTCAGTCAGCGAATCGCTTTTAGTGTTAAAGATTGAAACCTATTACGTTACAGTCCACTTTTCTGTCTTTTCTTACAGTGACTTTTAACATACCATCACGCCTGTATTCCCCGAAGGGTTAGGCAGAGGTGTACCTGTACACCCACAGTTCGCCGGTATGTTTAGGTCCCATGTAATAGGGGGCGAGCCTATTGCTATTAACCGGGCACAAATCCTAACTCCGAGCTGCTACTGAGAATTGCATAGAAAAACCCAATAACACTTTTTGCTCGACCTGGGAACCGAACCCAAGACCTCTAGCGTAGAAGTCGCGCTTAGGACCATTAGGCTACCGAGACAGTGACTTTTAACTGTTTGATTTTTAAGAACATTTGCATCGAAAGTTTAATTAAAGTAATTATTGGCTCTGTATTGCAACGGCAATAAAGGTCATTCAATTAAAGAATTTTTGTTTAAATGGTCCAAGTAAATGACAATTTATTTTCAAAAATGAATAATATGTTACAATAAAATGTTTGTTGATCATATTTTATAAATTATTAACATAATTAGATTAATTCATTATTCACAAAAGTTGAGCCATAAAATAATCAAAACTCTGTCAAAATAACCAAACATACGCCTTCCTGTATTGTATTGATCATTAAATATAATTCACCAAAGACAAAATGGTCATTACTCTAAACACGTAGGTACTGGTCCTCACTAGACGTTCGCAATGTTGCGAGAATCAGCACGGAGATTCAGATGGAGATTTTGATTAGAGAAGACTATTTTTTTGGTATGTTTGAAATAATGTGAGAGGAATTTATGAAAGGGATGACTTTGTTATGTTTTTGAATGAATAAGTATTTGTGTTCCTTCTATATTTTTATTTTCTTCTGTTTAAAGTTTTGTCTTTAATTACATTGTTATTTGTTACAAACGTAACCGTCTCACTCTTGTCTTGTGGTTGTACCTACGATAATTTACAAACATTTTAACAAGAATCGTACCACATGTACTTAAAAGCATTGAAGAAGTTCAATTGGAGTAATGAATATTAAAATGTCTATAGGTCATTCGGCACCCAAAACAACAAGCAAACTAACTCTCTTTCGATTGTTAATTTTATATCCTGTATACTCTCTCACAAACACAACATGAATAATCCTTGTCCCTGTAGAACTTAATTACATTTTGAACGCCACCCCATTGCAAATAATATTGTAGAATTTTATTAAACAAACTTCACAGAATCTCCGAGTGTTTTTGGTGAGGTTACTTAAACAAAATGTTGGGTACTGTAATTATTTTTCGGATTTTGTTAATGAGAATTACTGTGAAGGGTTGAAATTTCTGTTTGTTATTTGGGTTTTAATATTAAATGTCTGTGAGTAATGTGGTCCTTGTGTAAGAATGTCAGAAAATGTTCGCGAACCATGAGACTGAACTAGATGAGTGGGAATGACCATCACATTCATTGTCATAGTTTAAAGCAGGTGTTAAATAGAGCTAGTAGGTACCTAATCCAGACTGTCGCAATGATGGGGTCATCACACAAAATGTAAAGGAGTCATAGAAATGTGAACCCAAATCAAATTTGTTTTAGGTATGCTGCTGTATAAAGTGCCAGATCGTTTCAACTATTGACTACTTTCCATTACTGATCACTTGAAAATATAGTAAAACGCTTTCTTTGCAATGCTTAGCAAACCAAGGATCCAAGATGAAATTATCGTTGTAACAGCAGCTTATGACCGGAATCAATACGCGATGATGGCAATAAAAGCTAGATGTTTGCCGTCCTCCCTCCCCCCCGGCGAGCGCGTCACCCTCGCCCCGCCCCCGCGGCGCCCGGCAATTTAGCCGATATTAAGTTTATACAGCGATTTGTACCCTTCTTTACACCGGCCTAGGTTTCGGAGCGGCGGATACGAGGATCGAGAAACATCGTCATGACATAAGTATTTTTATTTGATGGTTATCTTGTCGGTAAAACTGAGATTACAAAATTTATTTCGGTAATACTGTGTCAAATTTTTATATGTGCTCTTAATGTAATAGATTAGCAGATTTTCCCCACTGTATGTTGCCCGTCGCCTCGTCGTCACGTCGTTAGCCTGCCTCATTAGCCTAGTGGACCTAAGCGCAACTGCGAGGTCTTTGGTTCGATTCCCCAGGCCGACCAAAGCGTTATTAGGTTTTCTACGAAATTCTCAGTAGCAGATCGGAGTTAGTATTCGTGCCCGGTTAATGGCAATAAGCTTGTCCCCTATACCTAATACAGACGTGGTGGTATGTATGTTTGTATGTTGATATGAAGGTGGAGTTTGGGCCACCGCCGTCTACAACATGAGAACACATTGTTACTTTCGAGTCCGCAAACATGCTTGTAGCATTGAATTACAAATATCTGTAGAAATCAAACATGGTCTTGTTTGATCAAAAAGAAAAAAGAGATGAGAAAGGCTTGTTGTTTAGTGTCCGTTGGTCCTTAAGCCTCAGTTGGTGAACGTTATTATTGGGTCAATTGCCCCTCCCCTGGCGATATTAGTTCCACGCCCACGGCTGATCGGCCAAACTCACCTTATATTCATTATTACAGTATTATATTCAATATACTTTATGTATTCAGCGGTGGATTAACGATTGATTGAATTTTTATATGACTGCTGTGAACGCTATGATTCTTCATCTTTTCTTTTGAATCAGTAGACATAAGTCGATTGATAAACACGGGTCTTTTAGAAATACTAGTTAACGTTTGGCAGGTGGAATGGTACCGGTGAAATTATTTCTAGAAAACATCGTAATCTTGTCGACAATTCGAACTTGTATTGTGAGACAGTTCACTGTTTCATTGAAGCTGTTTCTTTGGCCTTACAGTTTTCTATTTCACAAAGAGGCAATTGAAGTAATTACTAATAATCAAGGTGCAGTAACTATGTTCGTTAAGGAGTACAAAGAACTCTAATTATTGCTCCTGCCCGAATCGCACAACATTTCATAGACGGTCTCAATATAAGTTTTGCGTTTAAACTTCTTTCCCTATGCACATTTCCGTCCCCAAGGACCTACAAATTAAATCAACAATGACTTCTCACGAAAGTCAATATTCGCTGAATTGTAGTTAATGTGTGCAAATACACACACGTACAGCTGACCGGGCACTTTGTACCGGACTGTTCGCGAATTAACCGAGTAATATGAACAGGGGTTAATGATGATGTTATGCCAATAGTTCGGCGTGGGAAAAGGGTCTCATTGTGTGCCAATTATTTCATTTTCAATGCAATTGTATTGTAAATAGTTAATTTATTTAAATGTCAATGCAATTTTTGTTAAAGGAAAATATTGAAACATTTCAATAGGTACATATGTATAAATCATTAATTATTTTATACTTAGAAAGCACAGTATAGTACTGGGTTTTGGTAGAATCTCAAAATATTTTGTAAAGCTGAAATTTCTAAATTTTTGAACAAATTTAAATAAAGTTCATACAAACCAAAGACTGAAAGACCGTAAATATGATTGTCGTAAGACTCAATTGATAAACTCGTAAATACAATAGAGTTAATCGAGCCCACTATCGATATAATACCATATTATCGATACAAAATATTATCGCTATGCACAATATTATCGCGCCGTAGCACGTGGGCACTCGACGCGTGAGATTCGCCGCGTGGCTGATAATGATGATGATTATCTGTTTATACACCTGAGGCCTGAAGACAGAGGGTTTCTGCTGATATTTGCTTTGATAGAGAGGTACCCTTTTATTTGTTTGAACAAAATGGCAATACTAAAGTCAACCATTTTTTACGACATTTGTGTTTGTTTGACAGTTCCAGTTTATTGTTTTAAAGAACGGTCAAGAGTCATGTTTTAATCTGAATAGTAAAGGGACACGTCACACGGCCTACTGAGCATCACTTGTATAGGTGCTTCAACCGATCATCGCACAATCCAATATTATCTATTCTTTTACAACAATTTATCAACGCCATTACATTTGATATAAACATACATTTTACGACTACAACAGATAGGTGTCAGCTGTTGTTTCCCGCCACATGATCGATGGTGTAGGTAATAACACCATTATCACTATATTAAATTTACACCTCTATGACGTCACAAATTATCAGAAAATGAGCTTCATTACACCCCAGTGATAACGTTCGCGATATGAGTGTAATTGGTCCTTAATATTGCGTTTATTGTTTTAGGGCGATATTGTGTATATTGGTCTTTATGAGTAATCGCTTTCGGATAATAATGTAACGAAGTTGTGTGTGTTATGATGAGATAGTCGTGAGTACTATGTACTGTTTTCATAATTACATAGACGGACCTTCCACAGGAACATGGTTTTGAAAGTAGGTTATAGGCATTCCGGGGATATAGAGAACTTGCCTTTCCTGATATGATAAATGAAAAAGTGAGCACAAATGCTTTGCCTAGCAAAACTATCAGCATAAAGGAACTTAGACAATATTCCTTCCTCCCTAGTACGGACTCTATTCTCTCGCAAAGGAGCTTTTGTTTGCACGGATGCGAGAGTTCGCCGCCGCCGATGGCCGCCACGAGGACTCGACGATGCTCCGCCCAAGCGGGGTATACCGCCACGGTGTGCTCCACCGTGTCCTCGGGGCGATCCACACAATGGTGACACCCGGACGTTTCCTCCCGCCCGATGAGGTGCAGGAACCTCCCGAAACACCCGTGTCCGGTGAGGACCTGCGTCAGGCGGTAGGTGAGGGCGCCGTGGCGCCTCTCCAGCCACTCCTCAAAGAGGGGACTTACCGCCTCTATTAAGGCGTGCCCAGCACGAGGTTGCGACAGTCGCTGTCTCCATGTCGCCATGAGATCGAGCCGGAGGTCGGCCCGCCGAGCGGCAATTTGCCGCGGTGGCGGACTCTCCCCCCGGCCTAGTACCTCCACGCGCCACTCGTACAGGTGCGCGAGGACCAGCGCCTCCAGATCCCTTGGCGGCAATCCGGCAAGGAGGCTCGCCGCCTCCTCCGAGATCGTGCGGTATCCTCGGATGACCCTTATGGCGATCACCCGTTGGGACGCAATGAGGTAGTGGGCGGCAAGTCGCCTTAACCCCTGCGCCCACACTGGGGCCCCGTAAAGGACCATCGATCGCACGACTCCCGCGTAGAGCCTCCGGCAGGAGGCGTTTGGTCCCGCCAGGTTGGGTAGAAGCCGCCTAAAAGCTGCCCCGGCCCGTTCCAGTTTGGGTTTGGGTGGGTTTGAGTCAGTAAAAGTCTGACTCTCTCCCGCCCCGCCCAGGGCGGGAGTTATTTGATGATTTCCCACCCCCAAAAAAAAAAAAAAAGGTATTAATACAAGTCAACCTTTGTGGAAAGAGAAATAAAATTTTATTACTATATTTATTTGTTGGTTTACAATGATTGAAAATGATACAAACATAAACTCGAGTTTTTAGAGCCAAAGAGTTTTTACGTGTCTTGTGTCTAATATTGTCTGTATATTCTTTTGGTCTGTGGTGAGAAATGAACATTTTTTATTATTTATTTATTTACGTGTAACTAAGTAACTGGTGAAGTTTACTGATAAATTATCATTTCACACAAATAATAGGTTTACGCCTATAAATATTATGAGTATATTGGTTATTTAAAAACCGGCCAAGTGTGAATCGAACTCGCAAACAAAGGGTTCTATACCACAGTACGATATTAAATGCTACCGAGAAAGAAAAACACATTTCTTGTACAGTAAAAATAAAATGAGTTAAATAAAGTGGTTCGTTTAGTTTTTTACTTCATTTTATTTTGATGGTATTGTAGCTGCTGTTGTAAATTGTAATACACACTCTGTGAACATTTTAAGGCGGACGGGCATACAGACATCGTAGTCTTAGTAACTGGGTTCCGTTTGGCACTATTTGTGTACGGAATCCTAAGAAACAAAATATGTAAAATAACTCGCTTACGGCAGCCCTGGTATCTAAAAATCATACTCGATCGTCAATTAACCAATACACGCGCCGCGTGACCCCCGTGCACACAGTCGGCTAAATCTGCAAGCCAGCGTGCAGTTAATCTGCAACGCTAACGAGAAGTATACAGCGCTTAATTGGACAGGTACACCGAAGATATACAGCGTGTTCTAAAGTGAAACTGTTTTCAGGACTTTTTGTTTTCCTCACTAAAGGCTGGTTTTCAGTTTAATTTAGAATGACTCTTTCTATAAACTACTGCAATAAAACTTCATTTCTTTATTTTCTTTCAAAGCTAATGTATAGCGAAATGTATAGTATACCTATATATATTACAGTTAAAGCAGTGAAAACAGGCTCAATGTTCAAGAGAACAGTACGCACTGTTTTCACTGAAGGGTCAATAAATTGAATAGTCGTGAATTAATATAATTACCATGTTGAAACAATCGTATAAATAACAAACCTATAAGGATAACCATTTTTGTTGACTTTCGTAATATGTGAGTAAGTAAGTACCATAACCAAAAGTTTTATTTTTATCTTTTCGTAGACATCATTATGTATAAAAACTATAAGAAATCAATTTTGACACATAAGTACCATTATTTTTTTGCAAAAAAATTTACTTCTTGACAATGCTACGAGATCGTTGTTTAAAACGCCGTGCAGTAATATTCAAGTGTCATCCTGTACGAGTGCTTTACTTAACCAATCGGAATAATTGGTGTATAACGATCAATTAGACGGCTCTCTGCTTCACCTTCATACTGTATCACATAGTAGTGGTCCTTTGAAGCGCGCCGAATCGAAGGACCAGCGAGTGAACTGGCAAAGGAAACATCTGATTTATGTACATACACAATGATTCGGTATTTCCTGTCATTAGCTGGTTTAGTAGGTACTGTCATGGGATATGGTGAAGGTAAGAGTAAAAATATTGAAAAATACCTTCAGTTCATTTTTGTGTATTCAGGTAAATTATGAACTCGACATCGACGCGACACCTGTAATGATCAACAAGCAACAATAATTTCGTTTTGTAATGTTTCGTTGGTTGAATTAATTGTGGAAAATGAAGACAGAAACGAAAAATAAAGTCAGATCTTTTATCAGATCCTCACGTTGGACGGCGGGGCACGCCTATACCTGGCCCGCTGAGCTCTGTCGGCGGTGGCGGCGAGGAGTCACCCCCGATATACCGGCCAGGCAGTCAGGCGTAAGATTTTCAAATAATCATAATTATGCAGCCTACAGCTGATAAGCGCAAAAGTCTCGGAGTCTCTTAGATACTTTTATTAAGTAGTAATATTATAATCTTATTTAATGTAGAAAGTACATAATAGTTGCCATTTCTTGTGTATAGAAATGACACGCATTACAAAATCGTTTGATTTTATCAAAAATCGAACGATTATCCAAGATAGTTTGTTTCGTTTGTTTGTTAGTTAGCAGGAACTATTTTGCTTCGAGCTTCGTTATTATAAGATTATGCACTGAGTCCTCACAGTACTCGCAATAAAGTGATAGGTATGTTGTTTATACAGGTACGTAGTCTCTCAATTCGTGAAACCGAAGGCTCCTCACCAGTACTGGGAGGAGGAGACGTCTCTGACCATGATCCCGGAGAACAAGAATTGTCTGTTGTGTGAGGCGCAGGACACCGGCGCTTGCCGGGCCATGCCGTCGTGCGTGTTCTGCGAACCCACGGTAACTGCTTTATGTGAGAGGAGCACGCCTTGCCTTAGATGTACTGGTAAGGATCACATGCTTATATTTTTAATATAAGGACCAGCAATCTGAGACCTATGGGCCTGCGAATCGCCAAAAATATTATACACAATGTTTGGGAGGAAATGGACTGCTCTACGATCAATAGCGCTATTTAACCAAACACAACTGACGGATATTGATTTGTCAGTCATGTGTCTTCATATCAACCAAGAATCATATTATTACCACACTCATTTATTACACTTATCTACTTAATTAAACCCGAAAACAAAATAGGTATTCACAATGGTTTATCGACAGTTTCCGAAAACTGTTCAGTTGTGTTTCCTTGCTATAACTCTTTCATCAGGCGTCGACAATTTAAGCTCCAACGATGTATTATTTTAGAGTACCGTATCTTAAAGAAAGATTATATTTTTTTAGGATCGTACTGACTTAATGAATACATTTAAAAAAAACTGGCGATATGTGTGGGTGTTATCCAACATTGTGCATTGTTTCAAATTTCCAAGTTGCTTAGATCTTGAGAAGTTGATTAATCTTGAAAACTGTGGTGTGAGTAGACTTTTTGGTAGCGGGTTCTTGGTAGCAGTGCATTTGCAAAATTTTAATATATCTACGCGCTAGTTTGTCATGACGGTCCTGACTGGATTGCAGTGGATTGAGTGGAGCGCTGGATTGTGTAGGCGTAATGGAGGCAAGAGTGTAATACACCGCGCTAGTGCGGTAATGTGGTGCAAAAAGCACTCGTGCACTACACCCTATGACCCTAAAAGCGGTGCAATAAAAGCCACTCTAAGAGCACTGGCTGCTATTGAAAAATCATTTTTATTTCCAGTGATCAAGAACCCATTCTTTAAGTGCATTCCTGGTGAGAAGTACATGGACGAGTGCGACTCCTGCCGTTGCACCGACGGACATGATGGGTGGTGCACCAACCAATACTGCGAGTTCCGCTCCCTCTACCTTTACGCGATGAAACTCAGCGATGGAGAGTTCTATTGAGAACCAACATGTCTTGTACTGTCAGTTTTCTAATAGTCGTCAGTTCTTTTGATATCTGCTCGTCCTAATGATAATCTACTCAACTGTAAGTTAATATTAATAAACGCGAGTCTAGCTTAGTTTTCTTTTCTTAACACTCATCAGATTGCAAATCAGTTAAACACCAACTCTACTCCTTAGATGTAATTATTATGGCGACAAAAGTAGGCCATTTTTTTTTTCAATTTTGATGTAGCCTATGTCGCCCCCACAGTCAACACAAATCTAACGAGTCCTCATATCCACCATGCCGTTTACATACACTGGAACATACTTACATACATACACTGGAAAACATAACCCTCCTTCTGATGCAGTCGGGTAAAAAAAAATGTGCTCTAAATTTAATATGAATAAGTATGAGATTTCAAAAAAAAAGTATGAGATTTAAGTAAATACTTAGGCTATAACGTAGGGTATCGCAGGTAAAGATAATACTCGCAACCCGATATTAGCAACTACTGCACACGTTCATACTCACAAATAAGTTTAAAAAAACACTTCATGGGTCCGCGAACACCTTCAATATTAAAATCTTATCAACATTCTACCGGAAATCCTTCCTTAAAATATCGTCTCTCCCTTAAGATTTTACCGACTTATTGGTGTTAAATTCACCATATTGTTCGTCAAAACATTTTGATTACCCTACAGATCTTGCCGCCACACCAGAATGCGCACTAAATTGAAATGATACTAAATGACACAAATATTTACTTCCATACAAATTATTCAGCTATTCATTCGAACTTCCGATACGCCAGACTTATGCCGAAGGAATGGGGTACATATTCGTTTAAAAGGATTAGCAAGACCAAGGTGGGTGGTCAAAAAAAGGATTATAGGAAGTAATTACTGGCTACCGGTGAGATAGTTCGCTGTAAGCCTCAACAATTTGGATAACACTTTTGAATAATATTTTTGCAATTAAAGCCAAGTTCTTTGTAAATTGGACTTTAGAAAGTGTTTTTAAAGAAGTATTATTATTTTTTGCAAAGATTATGAACTTAGTTTATTTTAATTCAGTAGTTAAGTAGCGTTTGTTGGATACTCGAGATAAGATCAGAATCAGAATTGTGAGAACTTATTTACTAGTAGGAATAGAACACAGACGAGCTTTTTATTGTTTATCTATTAATTGTTGGCTATTAATAAGCAGGTATAAGTATAGACATTGGTCCTTAGATCCGCAGCAAAATAATCAATTCCATCACTTTACAGAGCTTAATATCAATACTTGCTCTATTTTTACTTACATTATTCACGTTAGAAAAGCTCTAAAAAATACTTACCTGGAATATCAATTACATATTAACAATGCAACAATTGTGAACTGTCGCATATGTCCACGAAATGACTGCTCGTCTCACATTACCTATTAATTTACTGTGTATGAATGAGTGTATGACATTGAATGAGACCGGAAACGGCAACAATATGCAACAGTTTCGGCGATAAACTTTCCTTTTCCATAGAGTAAGTAAGTAGTGTGAATAGATGCGACTGATTAGAAACGGGAGTGCAGTGCGCTCCGACTTCAAATGTCGAAGGTCTCATATTATTCGAAAATATTTATAACACCATACTTGTCTTTTTAGTGCGTGTTTTATTTACTATAGTGGTTAGAAAATCAGGTTGTCAATAGGTACACCATGTTAATAATTGCTCGTTGACAAAAATAAATCAAAATGCAAATTGTTATAGTAGTAGCCACGAGTCGTGAGCACAAATCTCAATTAAAATTTTGGATTTTTGGGTTTCTTTCGGGGCCGCCTCAAAACACCCAAGGATACAAGGGTGCCAAGTATGAGCTTTTTCACTCACGTTCGATTGCGAGCGCATTAGATTTTTTTAAGGGAATCCGTTATAGCGCCACCTGGTGGTCACTAGGAGAAACCTAATTTCCCATACAAAATTCAAACGCGCTCGCAATGGAACGTGAGTCGAAAAAACTAACACCTACCACACTGATAATTATAGTTACTGCTGTCATCTCAGCCAGATTCTACGACGAGAGGCCGCCTTAAGCCTCCCTAAAAAATCAATATCCACACATGTCGTATACAGGACGTCGCCCCAAGCTTTAGGAACTCTTCACCACACAAATTGCCGTCCTCTTTGTACTCATACAAGGACCGCCCGCTGACATACATTGTGCGTACGCGCATAAAAACTGCTTGTAAACCCATCAGCCGTCATTAGTGCGGTTATAATGGATATAATAATGTGTGTAGCAAAATAAATAAATATTAAATATTGAGGGGATTGTGTAAACGGGTTATTATTATTTTTTTTGTGTAGATTTTGAGTTTTAATAGAGTTGTAAAATTGTTGTAGGGTTGTTACAATAGTGTATTGAAGAAGAGATAAACTCAGATCGTTAAGTACATAATTACAATACAGACGAACCACATGAACTGTTAAGCTAATTATATTTCCATCTTTTGAAAAATATGCTTCGTATACTTAAGTAGACTTCTAGTGAAGGTGAAAATTGTTCACAACATCCCCACCTTAGTATTATAGATAAATATGGTTTTCTTTACTATAAAATATCGATTCTCAAAATTCAACGCTCTAATTGTGCTTAATTTGGTGCAACGTACTTACCTAAATAATCTTAGAACTGTAAAATGAACAATGTAACCTCTCAAGATGTACATACAATCTGGTTCAATATGTTAGCTACAATTGAATTCATACAAATGTAATAAATGTGCTGATGTTCATGACAGCACGCTTCATATGTTTGTAATACGTTACGTCTATGTCGTCGATAGACACATTTCGGTAAATCCTGCAACAAAAAGAGATTATTTAGGTACACTTACTTGCAAAAATATTTGATCTTTTTGTAAAGTAGAATCCCTGAATTATTTGCCTTTACTTTCTAAGAGTGCAACCAGTAATAATATCTGAAACGAAGATCTAGCTAAGAGTAGGTTTTCAAGGAATCTTAAAAAAGAACTAGTAGGGCTATGTTGGGGCACACAGCCGTTGGTTGAACATGAAACATGATCATGAGTCGCTTTTAGTAGTGTTAAAGATTGAAACCTATTTCGTTACAGTTCGCTTTACGACTCCTTGTTTTTTTAGAATACTTCTTTTGTGGTTAGATATTACTATATAACTGTGCTAAGGACTCCTGCATCAATTAATTATCATTTAATCTAAGTAATTTCAATGCAGGGTGGGTATGCCATTAATGCATCCGGGAACCTAAAAACATTTTTCTCGTTACTATAACGAAATATATAAAAGTAATGCCGAAACTTCAAAATGTTGTTACTTTGTCCTTATATTGCACGCGAGTGTACGTCCAAATAACCCAGAAACCGCATTCACACGCACCGACAAACGGCCAAAAAAACCGAGTATCGATGTCGCCCGCTGTGCTACGACAAATTGCTAAAGGAATTGTCGGCTATCACCCACAACTCGCAGTAACAATATCCTAGTGTTGGTTTACTCGGCCGTACCACATTATGCGATTTTTTTTCAGGTTTATTGTGAAGAATGCTCAATTGCCAGTTGACATTATTATTAAGTTTCGAATTGTCGTATACCAAAAAGCGTTAAGCGGAGTTTAATTTGCTGTAAACGGGCGGCGGAAACGCGTTGTTGTGAGTCTGTTTACGACCCTATTATAGAGGTAGTACAAAGGTGGTAGGTACATAGTCGCTAAGGAACTAGCGATAATCACCTAACTTCTATGCTGGTTTGCTACCATCCAACTACGACAGTAAAAGTGATGATTAGAATGGTTTGATGACAAACACTATTTGTCTGATTGACAACTATATCTTTGTCGAAAATACCTGTATATTTTAACACTATTTAGTTTCATTGAAATTGAAACGGATGTAGATTGAAAAAACATTAATGTCTTTAATAATGGGCGTCAAGTGATCTATGTTGTTTGATCAAATATACAGCAGTGTAATTACTTAAATTTAGGTGTTAATTTTTTTTGCAATCATCTTCTGTTGTGTGCAAGCCTTGATTCTGGTGAGATCGAATATAAAGGAGGTTACCAAACGCTAAATATGTTATGTACTACACAAGACCACCAATCGTTAAAAGTAATGAATATTAACACTTAATGAAATGTCAATATAACACGAGCTATAATTTTGCACAGATTATGAGCACGTCAGTCGAAACAAGTATGCTAGGTACTTTAAATATAGCCAATACAGCTGTCTATAGAGGAGGCCTATGTCCAGCAGTGGACGTCGTTCAGCGGTATGATGATGATGAATACAGTCAATATTGATCATGATCTGTGATCAAAAACAATCATCGCTATCGAGATTAACGGTAAGGGTAATGAGTGCCAATATAATCACAACGTTTAGGTACGTTATCAGACGAAATGCCGACGGCGCAGATCCGGATCATTGAGCGATTCACTTCCATCTAGTAGAATAGATACCTAATATCTGACATTTATAAACACTATGACGTCAGCAACCCACTTTTTATCCTCTTAATCCAAAGATGTTTCAAAATGTATTTAGCAACACAGTCAATACTGATCCTCTGATATTCCTTAAACACAGCACGTGGACTTGCACATTATTAGCTACAAATCAACATGTACAGGTCAAGTTTCTAGCACGACCAGAAATACACAAACAAGATTGTAATCAGAAAACATTTGAACGTCCCCAAAATAATCCAAAGTAATGTTTTCTAACGTAGTCCAGGGTTTGAAAGCCGTCTAATTTAGAACTGATGCGATGTAGACATTAAAATCATTGTAAATACAACAAAAAAATAAATTCAGACTAAATTGATGTGCGTTGAGCTCCAGTGTAGAAATGATACTGAAATTACTGAATTCTGAAACACGCGCGGGAGTTGGCCGGTGCACGGCAAGAGCGGTGGGTTATACCGATTGGTTAACGCTAGTTTAAAAATCAGTTTACGATTTACTATATTTGTGCAGCTCTTGTAAAATTATACTAATCTTTGTAATTATTAAGTTAAATAATTCGACTTAGTTAAACTCTAGGTAAAAATGTTCAATTGTAATCTTTTAAGAACCGTTTACATTACAAAGTCTTATTCTTGGGCAGAAATGTTAAATTGTGCGTAAAGTATACGTCTAATAAGACTCGTGTACTAATTGCTTTCTTAGAGAGACCAATGTCTAGCAGAAGAAATCTGATCGCAGTTCAGATGATGATGGTAAAGATGAATTTTCTTGCAAATAAGATAAGCTGTTGTTGTTTGCGAAATTTTGTTCAATGTACTGGTGCTGTACTCTGGCGTATCCTACAGTCAGTCCTCCTACCAAGCTTGCAAACCGTCTTCATAATGTATTCAATATTATTTATGAGCTATTCCATCATACGAACTGTTATGTTGTCGTTTAGGTCGTGCCGACACTAATACACCTCACAAGTTTGTCATGTAGTTAGGTCATAAGAGTCCTACAAATTTGGAGATTCCTATTAGAATAACTTAACTGGGCATTATCTTTGTAGACCTATTTGAAAACGAGATTTGAATTAATTAACCCCGATTTCTGATAAGAACCGTCATTGAATCTTTAGACACATACCATCACGCCTGTATTCCCAAAGGGGAAGGGTGAGGCAGAGGTGTACCGATGTTCACCCACAGTTCGCCAGTATTTGTAAGTCCCATGTAATAGGGGGCGAGCCTTTCCATTAACCGGGCACAAATCCTAACTCCGAGCTGCTACTGAGAATTTCATGGAAGGATCCAAAAACACTTTTTGCTTGACTTGGGAATCGAACCCAAGACCTCTAGAGTAGCAGTCGCGCTTAGGACCACTAGGCTACCTAGGCAGTTAGGATACTGGAATTATAGCTAACATGCTCTTATAAGATTAAGTTGAAAGCTGAAGTGTTCCGTACCTAATTACTTGACTGCGGCGGGGCATAAACGAGTTGTAAAATTTTATAAATGCCTGTCTCTATGATTATGATCCGATCTGTTAGAGGCTAAACATGCGAACGAATTTTAAGAATTCTGTGTGTGGAGTCAATATAAAAATTTGAAAATGCGAATAAAAATTGGCAACCGTATAATTTTTAATTGATTTCATTCTTTTAGCCCTATGATAAACAAATGGGAAGACAGACAGCGGAGTCTTAGCAATAGGGTTCCGTTTGGCACTTTGTGGGTACGGAACCGTGCTTAAAAAGCATATGGTAGACTATTAGCCATCATTAACAAAAGACGTTTTTTGTAACTAATAAAAAAACTCGTCTCCTTTGGATCTTTCTAATTATTGTTCTTACGTTCTTTACTACGCAGCTAAGACTGTCTTTTATTAACTTCTACTTAACCGCAGATTAAATCACACTAACCTAAAACAGTTCAACTGAAACAATACACACACTCATACAAACCCTCACCCACACATGTTAATGGCACGCAACACACGTGGGGATTGCCCACGCGCATGTTACCAAACACAGCTGCGGACAGACCAGATAACCTAGATCCCCCGCTTCCTTCTCTCAGTTGTATATTTGAACGAGTGCAGGGAAAATATTAAACGTGCCAGAGGTCTTGTGTTATTGGCTGTAGTGTTGGCTTCAGCACCGCTGTAGTAAGACGCGTACGCACCTTATTTAGTGGTCGCGGGAGCACTTTTAGAGGCTCGTGGTGCAGTAGAGAAGTCGAGAGAAAAATTTAATAACATATACATACCATCATGCTTGTATTCCCCGAAGGGTTAGGCAGAGGTGAATCAATGGACACCCATAGCTCGCCGGTATGTTTATGCGAGCCTATTACCATTAACCGGGCACAGAACCAAACTCCTCAAAACAGAACCTAAGACCACTAGCGCAGCAGTCCACTAGGCTACCGAGGTAGCTAATTAAAGAATAAAATTTAATTATATAATATTGAATAATTAATTAATTGCTATCTTAAGATCTTAAGATTTTAAAAGACTTTGCGTAATCTATACTTATAATAAATCTGTAGAGAAGTCAATTCTGTACATGAAATATATTTCCAAAATAACTATCAGGGGGTGATAAGGGATCGATACTGATGCCAAAAATGCAATCAGTAAAATTTTTGTCTGTCTGTCTGTCTGTATAACCGTTATAGAAACAAAAACTAGTCGACGGATTTTAACGAAACTTGGTACAATTATTTTTCATACTCCTGAGTTGGTTATGGTATACTTTTCATCACGCTACAATCAATAGGAGCATAGCAGTGAAGGGAAATGTTGAGTAAACGGGAGAAGTTACTCCATTTTTTAAGCTTCCGTCGCGTGTGCAACCTTAATGGTTAAAGCTACACTGAAATCATGTATGACGGAAATGTTCTCCTTAAAATTATATAACATATATCCCACGACAACATATGTCTATCTTTTATGGTTGACTCACAATATCACGTGTAAGTCCCGATAGCTTAGCAGTTCGAAGCTTTCTGATTTTATTTGTCTACTCTTACGTTTATAACACTCTCAGTCATCCCTAATTAAAAAAGTTAACATTATTAACTATTCCCTAAAAAAAATCATAGAAATAGATTGACATATTATATTTCCCTAATAAAATATGAAAGTTAATCTGTCTGTTACATCAAAACCACTGAACCGTGCGGAAGGACATAGGCTACTTTTTTTTACGAAAAACGACGGAAACGCGGACGAAGTCGTAGGCAACAGCTAGTACGTAAAATAAAATCGTAATACGTATAATGGTTCCTAATATCCTTCAGTACATTCTGTTTTTCGGAAAAATATATTTAAGGCATCACAAAGACGTAAATAATCGTAAATTATTATAAAATTTATGTTAAAACACCAGCGAATGAACAAACTACTTGAACATCTAAACACTTCTGAAAAAGCGTACCTACCACCGATAAAAAGCAGACTGGAGGCTCACGGTATACCGAACATAATGTTTATGGTTGATAGGAGGGACGGTAGTCGGTACTCTTTGTGAAGGAGCTCATTCAGTAAAGAACTACCACCATACCTATTTCAAGCCCAAAGTAGCGTTACTGTGTTCCGGTTTGCGGAGCAATAGGTAGCTCACCGTCCTTACGTTGCATAACGACAGGCCGTGTCGACGGCGCGTTCGTCTTCCACGCGAGCCTTAAAGAGATGTTAGCAATTTTAGAAGGGGCCACTGAGGACCGATGCTTGCCGGGGCTGCGGGGATACCGCGCCCTGGGATCGCAAAGGGCACAAGAAGGAACATAAATGGGTTTTAGTCAGTATAAGTCTGACACACCCTCTCACCCCACTTAGGGCGGGGGAAGTCATTTGGTGATTTCCGATCAGGAAAAAAAAGAAAATGGGTGCCAGTGTAATAATAGACACATGAGACATTTCAATATTGTCTCTAGGATGGCAACGCATTTGCAAGGCCTCTGGTTTTGCAGATGTCTATCGATTTTGTCACGCATTCACCAAAAAACCAGTAAATACTCCCCAAGTCAAGCTGCGTATAGAAGTTTTACTTCTTAAAAGTTCTTCAAAAGCACACGTCAACTTGTGTTGTTATTGCCATGGGATCTGAGCCTTATCGTATTAGGTTAATGCTGCAGTTGCTGGTTAGCTGATGAAGCTGCTAGCTGCAATACTTGAGGATCGAAATTGCCACAGGTCGTGACTTCCATCCCCACCCGTTCTAGGTACTACTTGCGTTAACCTACTTCTTTCACAGGGTTATTAAAAACAATACCAGCCGATTATTGCCCCACTGCAGGACAAAGGCCTCTTCTCATACATGGCAGGCACGAGCATTGATCGCCACGCTCCCTCAAGGCGGATTGGTGTTTTCAAACTTATAATAATTGTATAAGTCCAGGTTTGCACATTTGACGTTTTCCTTCACCGATGTCAGTGATTTCCAAGATAAGCTTAGAAAGTTCACTTGAAATAGAAACAGCCACATTGGTACTTCCCTTGCCCGGTTGCGAACCCGGTTTAAGGAAGGAAGGTTAAAGTTGTTTTAAATTGGGCATTCCTGATGTTTACCCGAAATCTATTTAATCCAACTTTGAACATATAAAAGATCTTTAATTATTATTTTAGCTTTAAAGTAGAAGTTGACAGCTAGACCGGGTATTATGTGCGTCCGACATTCCCAGTATACTAGGTCTAGATTTTGAATGGGTCCCGACTAAAACATTTCTCCCGTTTGGGATATGCAGACAAAGGTTTTAAACTGTTAATAATAAATCAAGTAAAAACCATAATCGACTTTATATTTTTTAATCTAAATAATAATTACAATGTCCGATTGCTCCTGTACGTCACCACGAGCCCATTTAGACTCTCCAACCAAATAAGACGGTCCTCCGCGCATTCTGCAACATTCTATTAATATGTTACTTAACCTGTCCAAGCATGCTATAAACAATCTTATCAAGACTGCATAAAAGCTATTTCAGCTTATATGGCACGTTCAAACCTTCTTTTTACCTGACGTGTTATTATAAATTGTATCTCATGGGCATAAGCGCGTTTTCCACCAACAGTTTTTGTGCAAGCTCTTCGCAGGACATGACACACACTGTGTCGTGGACACTGTCTGTGTCGTCATCGCGGAAGCCGCCTTAAATATTGTGAATACAGTGGGCCCCTGCTTCCACCGCTGCAATATTTATATTGCACTTTAAACTTTCGGCGGTTGAAATGAAATTTGTTCAACGGTGCTGTGTAAATTCAGAAATAACTCGTCTGAAATTGCTCACACCAATTTCCACCTTGTAACTTTTGCGTTAAAGTTTAAATTACATTACATAAGTTTGTAGAACTTAAGCCATATTTAGAATCGACACGCTCCGGGCTTCGCCTGAAATGGTGTCGCGCTGCAGCGGTTCTATCTCTTTCTAACTAATAGGTAGTTACATCTGGAATTATATCTGTCTTTGTCTAGCTAAATTGGTTGGTGGGCATGTGTTCCTTTTAGTCAATAGAATATTTTGAGAGTGCGTACCGCGGATAAGTTTGTGTTTACGTTTTGGAGTTGTTCATTAAATGGGAACTATTAATACACGTGTAGGTAATGGCAACACTGGCCGGTTTCATGAAGACTTTATGAATGTTATTAAGATCGTGTTACGTGCGATTTTGCGGCCATAGTTCATTACACACTACCCAAGTAAAAATCAACTGAAAACCATCTATTGTAGAATACACTTACAGACTCAGTAAATAGAGATTCTACTTGATTGATGGCCAATAATTAATTAGACACGAACTGGTCACTACTATCTCTTTCTCTGTCTAGCAGCAAGGTATCCAATACAAAAATATTAGCCAGACACTGTGGACAGTCAGCTGTCTATTTCTGTCCTAATGTTAATTTGAATCAGTCACAAGTCGCTCTTTCAGAAACAAATGGTCAATTTGTCAAAATATCTACCCACAAAGTACCATCGAAGAGTGAATGAGTTCCGTAATGCATACCTAACACTCATGCGATTGCTTTTATTTCGTAGACTACAATACACAAATGGGAACAACATTAATGCTTGCACTTTAACTCGTGAACCAGCTCACTTCCTATAGGACGATAAGTGCTCTACAGCGTTCTAAGAATGATTGTCACAATGGATTTTTATAGCTTGAGTAGAAATAAGACAAAGGGTATGCCTTTAACAAAGCTCAATTCGGGAGACATTTTAAGTTCGGTTAAAAGGCTAAAAGCTTATCAAAAGAATGGATACTCACTCTTGTTTGGGAAACTCAATTTCTATATCGAAAAATGGAATGTTGTGTAACTGGTCTTTAATCACTACATTACGTAAAAACTCGTTCATAAGTATAAGAAGAATCGTTCATTTCCAAAGAACATGGTGTTGAATGTGGATTTTAAGGGATATTTTCTTAAATTACGACGGTTGATAGACGGATGGCAGTATTTTATTCGTATTCATTAAGGAATTAGGTAAGGAACATTGTTGTTATCAGTAAACCGGAAGACACAACTGTCTGTCTCTTTACTAGTATCCTTTAGTGATTAGGCATCTTACAAGTTTTTAATAGATAGGTAGAGAGAGATGACCTTTGGCAGAAATTACATCACCCTCTTTTAATCATTAGCAGTCTCGAGCAACGCAGATCTGCAATTAAAGATAACAACCGTGAAAGAAGAATGCACGTTACATCTATGACAATAAAATACAAAGTATCTAATTAATGATACTTGCACCCTTCACCAGTTGTTGTTCTACCGATCACAAAAGTGTCACCACTCTATAAACAATTAATAACTGCTATAACTCATTATGACTCTAATGCCTGTGGCTAAATATCACACTCGCTTGTATTGTGTTTTGTTAGCCAGAGTATCTTGAAACCTTAGGGCAGCGCTGCTTGCTAAGGCATACCTCAACTGTAAGCCAAACACAAAATAATTATAAATAGTTTGTAAGACAGCCATAGGTCAAGCTATGCTGGGCCCGATGATTGCAAACAAATGACAAACAGATGAACAGGTGATGCGATTTTGGCAACCACAGTGCGATTTGTCGCTAGGTTTTGTTGTTATATTTACCCAGCAAAATCGCGAAAGTGTAAAAAGAGCGAAGTTCAGTAGCAACATTCGGTTTACTCGGTGTCCCGATAAACGAGTTGAGATCTTCAATTCATTCATTTAATTAAAAAGAAACCATGTAAAATTACATGAATAAATTAGCTTACGGATTTTAGATATAAAATTTCTAATAAGTGGTTAGTTAGTAAAATTATATAACATGATTAATAGTTAACTTATATCGGGTTAACTTATAACTTATATAGGGTCCCGAACCCAAAGGGTAAAACGGGACCCTATTACTATGACTCCGCTATCCGTGGCTGTTAGTTTTAGTTGTCAGTAAAAAAATTTGACTCCTCCAATTAGTAATTAGCTAACTTAGATGACATTTCTCTGAACTCAATAGTTCCATACTTATACTTATGGAATTATTAAGGTTAGTCAGACAAAATAATTAAATTTGAGATTAATGTTCAAGACATATTATGTAGGTAATTTAAATTTGTTGGTTTTTAATAATAGGAGGGGAGGGATCGAAAGTAAATCAAAAAGATTTGTGGAATATACACACTCCATTGTTCGTCGAACTTGGCTGACACACTGCCATGTATCTAGATTAATGGAATATCGATTAGACACATAAACGCTAATCGAATGAGTATTACAAACGATAGTGCTTAGGAAAAAGATATCCTTCTTACAACCATACCATCACCATCACGCCTGTATTCCCCGAAGGGTTAGGCAGACGTGTAACAATGTACACCCCTTACAAAATTCTCCTTCTTACAAAATTTATATTATTTTAAATGAAATGTTACAGCAATTCAAAACTTTAATTTAAAAGAAGGTTAAATTAGTTTAAACCTTCTAAAGCATCACCGATAGTTTCATAAATAAATCTTTATATAGGATAATGAGGAATAACTGAGGATCACTACCTTATCAAAAGGTAACAATGCGACGCGGCGACGCCGACGTCCCGCGTCGCACGTCATGACGTTCCGCGTCGAGACACTTGGTCGGCCGAGTGTTTTATTGCTTGTAGCTCACACGCACTTGTACATATCTCATATTCCTAGCTAGGTGATAACATTGTTTAATAGATAGATGCAATTACCTAGGTAAAAAATATATTAATGCAAATAAGGGGAATATAATGTACTAGCGAAATGCTCGCTACTTCGTCCGCGTGGCTTCTTTCACTAGCGTTTAGTGACGTCTTTGGTTACTGCTCCGCTCCCGTAGCTATATCTATGTTATTCAGGAATAATGTATGTATGTATTGTAGCTATTTTTTGAAAAAGACATTGTTAAAAATTGGTTCAGTAGTTTTAAAACCTATTTATTACAAACAAAAAAATCTTTCTTCTTGATAATATTATAGTGTAGACATAACTTAACGGTTTCAATACGCATAGGTAACAAGGGTTGTGAACAATGAGTATAGGCAACAAAATCTTAAAATCCGCATTTGCTGTCGGGGATGATCTAATAAATCGCATGTGGAATTGTCCAGCAAATGGTTTGGATCAGCCAAAGTAAATCGAGTATTAACAAGTGGTGTAGGAAGTAATGTTTAGTTTTTCCAAGAACTTGCCAGTTACTTTGTAATATATTCTGAAGGAATTGTTACAATAGCACGCTTTAGTGAAGCTTCAATCTTGTAAATTCGTTTGCTATGAGTCAGCGGGAGACACGCGGGACTATGTATGTATGTATGACTATGTCTGAATAGTTGAAAAGAAAATCTGTCATACTTCGCTCCCAGTATACATGTCAGTCGTTTAGTTGTGACCGACATTATTGTCTCTCTCATTTATATTTAACAACTTTGTGTCCAATACTTTTTCACCTAGTTTTTATTACTTGGAAATAATTGTTTCCAGTTTCGTGTCTCTTGCTGTATGTTGTGACAGTTGTGTGGTATTAATGGCAAGGAAAAAGAACAATCAAATATGCGATATCATAGAGATATCCCTTCGCGGATAAAATTCGAGGCATTAATATTATTTAGCATCAGTTTCAGATATTTATGAAGAAATGTTTCGAGCTCAGTGTGTCAGTGAAGCACCGCCCACTCTGTAGCGTGGGAAAATGTAAATCGTACCACATTATATATAGCGGCGCTGTACTACATGATATTCAATACGAGTTTGCTGGAACGAATGTTCAGACAGAAACTACCAGCAATTCACAATTGGGCCTTTATACCTTCTAGGTCCTTTGAATTTCTTATTTTAGAAGTCGTTGCTTTTGTACATATTATCAATTCTGTAAAGATTATAAAGAATAATGAATTTAATAATCTATGTCTATACTTATAATAAATCTGTAGAGAGGTCAATTCTGTACATGAAACATATTTCCAAAATAACTATCAGGAAAATAAAATTTTTGTCTGTCTGTCTGTCTGTATAACCGCTATAGAAACAAAAACTACTCGACGGATTTTAACGAAACTTGGTACAATTATTTTTCATACTTCTGAGTTGGTTATAGTATACTTTTCATCACGCTACAATCAATAGGAGCAGAGCAGTGATGGGAAATGTTGAGAAAACGGGAGAAGTTAAACGAGACGACGGGGGGAGTTTAACGGGTGAAGTCCATTTTTTAAGCTTCCGTCGCGTGTGCAACCTTAATGGTTAAAGCTACACAGAAATCATGTATGACGGAAATGTTCTCCTTAAAATTATATAAAAAATATCCCACGACAGCATATGTCTATATTTTATGGTTGACTCACAATATCACGTGTAACTCCCGATAGCTTAGCAGTTCGAAGCTTTCTGATTATATTTGTCTACTCTTACGTTTATAACACTCTCAGTCATCCCTAATTAAAAAAGTTAACATTATTAACTATTCCATAAAAAAAATCATAGAAATAGATTGACATATTATATTTCCCTAATAAAATATGAAAGTTAATCTGTCTGTTACATCAAAACCACTGAACCGTGCGGAAGGATATAGGCTACTTTTTTTTACGAGAAACGACTGAAACGCGGATGAACAGCTAGTACCTAATAAGTATATTATTGAATTCACATTTCAATTCAAATGACTAAAGTGAATTTATTTGATCTTCTACGGCCAGTTAACTTGTGCTCTAAAATAATCCACAATATTGAATGAAAAAAATAAACATCCATAATATATACAACGAGGTTACTTTCAGACTTCCTCATTAGACTCTTTCCTGCGGACTAAAACGCTTGTCAAAACAAAACTAACGAGAACAAACACAATGGCGTTATCTTTAATCGAAATGAGACCTTATCGTTGCCCTCACAGCTATAGCACCCTCATGACGAGACAATCCTGACTACCGCTTCAATCCTTGGTGAAGACCACGTATATCTATCAACATTTAACGAATATGTAAAGTTTTGTGTGTTACCAACCATTTAGTATCCTCGTAAGGTTGCAACATGAGGTTATTTCTATCACTGTAGCTGTACATATTGTCATCAGAACTGAACAAACATGCAATTTCGAAGCCGTTAGTATCTAAAGAAATGGTCGATTTTTTTTTTATAAGTATTGTCCACATGTAAATTATATAAATACTAGCGAACTGCCCGCGACTTCATCTGCTTGGCTTATTTCACCCGCGTTAAGTTACGTCTTTCGTTACTGCTCCGCTTCCGGGTTTTGTAGCGTAATGTTATATAGCCTATGTTACTCAAGAATAATGTAGCTGTCTATTGGTGGAAAAATGGTTTAAATCGGTCCAGTAGTTTCGGAGCCTATTCATTACAAACATAAGAAAAATCTTTCTCCTTAATAACATTAGCGTAGAAGAAGGAAAACTCAACCCGGTTTATGTTGTTGGTTAATACAAGAATCTAGAACCATCAATCACTTTCTTGTAACAACATTATCATTAGCGGGGTAGTTATTTGCTCTGTTTGTATCGACTTGTGGGAACGTCACTGGCTGCCAAATTATTTGTCGCACCTAATTCAGTCATATTAATCAAGTGAGAAATAATTGGCACTAAAAGTAATTAAGGAATTTGTTCTCACTGGCAATCATTAAAGTTTTTCCGAGAATTATAATGCGATAACTTGATTGATTGTATTCTTATTTTCTTAATCAATCGGGTAGATAAGGGAATTCATGATAAAGTTAGTCTCTATTTTGAAAGATGGTTAGTTGGATATCTTTCCATTTGGTTTCCGTAACATTCGTTGAGTTACGCTATAGGCTTATAAGATTTTGATAACAATATTTACGTTACACGGACAACACTGACTAATTTTACGAGCTCGTTTTGCCACGCGAAGCAATTCCGAAATATCTTTAGTGTCATAAACGGTTTCTACAGTAAAACATCATCACGACTAAATAAACCTAATAAGCTAAAACTATTTACCTCACTTACCCCAATAAACTCGATAAATCAGATATGGCAATTCAATAAATCTGTCACATGTAAATCTACATTAGTGAAGTCCCAAAGGAAATATTGCCAATTAATTGAGCAAACGAGGCGCGAACGACCGCTTATTATACGGGGATAGAATCAACATAATAAAGGACAAATTAAGTACACAGCCCCCGTCCGACGATCATCGCGCAGGGGATTAATGACGTGTGCGCACTTTACACGCCGGGACACGAAAAGTGGACAGTTACATAATATATTTATTATAACTAGTGTACAATTTCTGATTGGATACTTTTCGACTTTTTCATGTAAACTAATTCAATTTGTCGTATTGTTATTACAGACGCAATTTCTTTAAAATTAATTTGCGAACTTGATTTCAATTACCTTCTAGATAATTATACGATAAGTAATTCCTTCTGTAAAGTGTTATTATACCTAGGTGTTGAAGTCTTTTTCAGTTGAGCCTATTCAATTCTGCTTGACATCTTTGCTCTAAAACGGTAACATAAACATAGGTTAAATTTTAAAATTACATTTCAGCAACACAACAATCAGTCGGCTACAAATCAAGCTATTTCACTCCGGAATTGTATCCCTATAATCTGTCCTGCAGTGTACTGGGCAGCAAATCGTCAATTAGTGCTATGATTGCAGCGCGCCACGCGACCAGCGATGTGCACTTTGTGACGCCCCTTGTGGGATACATCTGATATCACAGACCAAGCCAGACCAGACATGCAACACTGTATGCAGTCGAGGCTGAATTATTTGCCTAGAATCCTTTTTAGATGATGGTGAAGTAGGATTAAAGTAATAGCAAGAAAATTTAACTGATTGATAACAAAAACAAAAAAAAATACAAAGAGTTAAATTATTTTGAAGTATTTCTTGATCGTATGGCAAGTACAGAAATTAGAATGGTACACGAGGTAGACTCGGTACAACAAGTGAAAACGCAAGCCTTTTAACTTTGCTTTAGATGCAAGTTGCATATCAAATTGAAAACTATGTTTTAAGCACTTGCAACATTTACAACAATTAAACTTTATTAATGAGCATCATTAAAGCGCTACAGACATCACCCATTTAAAAGGTGTCGTGTCTACCAAAATATTATAAAGAGTAATAATCTGTGACAGCGTAGAGCGTGTGACTCGACTTATGATTTAATACGCTCACTTATTTGATCTGTCCTCTCTGTAGAAATCAGATTTTATTAATTTTGCTATAGCGCATAGAATTTTCATAACGAAAAGGTACGACAGGATGAATGAACATATGCAAAGAGACGCAGTGTTTGAGAAATACAGTATTTTATTGCGAAATATAATAATTTACTTGTATTGAAAACCTTTCTCATTTCAGACGTTACATGCTAGCAATATAAGTTGGTATCAATAGTTGACCAAAACTGTTTATTTCAGAGAGAGGAAAACGGAAAATCATGGATTTCTGTAAATTATTCTATCTTGTTACTTTATTCTAAATTCCTGCTTATTCTCACAAAGGGTTTTTCCAATCCAACAATTTGTGTAGTATCGTTTTATTCCGCTAATTATATTCATAATTATTATCGTGGCATCAGCATCAGTCTCACGTCATTGTGTTACACCGCGATGACGATAACAAACAATATGCACTCGACGACTCGCAACTATCGAATAACACGCGTACAGATAATACTAATAACTTTCAATAGCCAGGATGCATCCGAGATACACTCCAAACAGTAATGACATAATCACCACAATGTACAATTTGAAAGTCGACCTTGTGAATTATTGAATAAAATTGGTAATTCGGTGATAGGGGGATTCAGTATGATTGGTAAGTGTTTAGCAATCCCAGTGAAAAAGATCGTCGGATGGGGTGCGCCGACCACTCGACCGGCAAATATCGTAGATTAAACTTTTTTACGAATCAATTTGTACGCCAATTAGGGGGATGACGCGACCGTTTTCATTTAAACAATTACGTGGATCAGCGATGCGAGCTTTATGTGCTTTAATGCTACTGTGACGAACAGTATGTCGAATTGATTCGCGTATGTTTTTAAAGATTTATAAAAATTTAAGTTTGAGACAGATTTCGTTGTGAAAATTATGTAACGTATTTCGACAAAGTTGTAACCGATTGACAGAGTGTTTGCTTCTATTGCAGCTGTAATAGGGTGCTCATTAATAAAGGCTTCTAGCGTAGCAGTTGGAATATCTGGCAACATTAATATTTTATAAATTCGGGAAAATTCAATCTTATTTTAATTAATGAGACGTTTTATTCGTGTAATGTGGCAACAGGTCTATTAAATGTATTTATTTTTGTTTCCGTCAATAATTTGTTGTTTCAATTTTTTTTATATGTAATTCTTTATCTGATTTTAAATGAGTCTGTGAAACTTGTAATAAAATGATTATGATGATTAAATGTGAAAGATAATTAAGTAATAGCCAACAAAAAATTAAATAATAAAATTGTTGTTTCTAGTAGCGTAGCCGCGAACAACAGATGTTCTTCGCGTTGGTTTGTGCCTATAGATACAAAGTGCGCAGACCGGCTCCGTCGCTCATGTGCGGCCACGAGAATGGAAATGGTAGTATAAATTATCTTATGCTGATACATCGTTAAAATGATGTATCAGTAGGCCCCTCAACAGCGCTTGATATTCAACCTGTTTCGGATTTATGTTGTTACTTATTAGCTTCAGTAACTTCATCCGCGTCTTTGGTATATTATCCTACATTTAACCGTAGACTTTTCGGGATAAAGTAGCCTATGTGCTATTCTAGATTATAATCTATATATGTGCCAAGTTTCATCCAGATCCGTTCAGACATTTAAGCGTGAAAATGTAACAAACATCCATTCATTCTCACAAACTTTCGCATCAATAATATTAAGAAGGATTTTTGTTTGTACTTTAGTATTAGGTGCACGTTAGGAAGCATTGAGTGTTTTGAGGTTAAATTAGAAGTATTTTGGCCTTCTGCTTCAAAAACACTACACTGTAATGTTGTATAAAAATTGCTAGAATCACAATGCTGAGTTTTGAGTTTTGTAATGTACTATTGTAAAGAGAGTGATACAGTCCTCGCTCGCCGCCTCTGTGGCTCCGCAATGCGTACGGATCGACAGTGAACTTGCGCTCCTATTTATAATCCTCCCTACTGCGCCTGAAATAAATACATTACGACGTCGATACTGATCGAGCAGCGGACCCGAACGTTCTAATACTTGTGTTTCTCTATGAGAGTACATTGTTGCAGCCATAATTCATAAGCGGCTAGTGTACCGAAAAGGTTGGATTTACTGGGAATAGGACCACTATTAAAAATAATGACGTCATACTGACATAGAAATGACCGGTCCTTTTGGAAATCTATGGCGGAGGCCTATGTCCAGCAGTGGACGTCCTGCGGCTGATATAATGATGATGATGAATGACATATTGTCAACACCGATTAGTAGATAGGTTCCATAGTTCATTTAAATACTAGCTATGAACCCCGCGGTGTCACCCGCGTTTAGTTTCTGCTCCGCTCCTGTTGGTTGCAGGGTATATTAGCGGCCACGAGTCGTGAGCACAAATGTCAAGTTAATTTTTGGGTTTTTAGGTTCCTTTCGGGGATTTTTGGGGTGCGGACGCTGCACGCGATTGGTCCATCTGACTGATCAATCATTAAAATTTAAAAGCAATTTAAAAGCATTATATCATTTAAAAGCGTTTGATGTGCACATTGCAAAATATATTTTATATTATTTTTTTCCGACGCACAACTTCTTATTTAATTTACTATTTATTAATTTAATAAACTACTTATCTAATTCTGTAAATTATAATAATCTTACATACGGAACCCTCGGTGGGCGAGTCCGACTCGCACATGTCTGGTTTTTTTTTTACAATATACAGGGTGTCAGGGTAAACGAGGGACTTGCTTTAAGAGAGTGCACTACTCATGAAAATTAACAGCTTTTTAACCGACTTCAAAAAGAGGGAGGTTATCAATTCTTCTGTATGTTTTTTTTTTGTATGTATGTTACGCGATAACTCCGTCAATTATAAATCAATTTTAATGATTCTTTTTTGTGTGATAGGTGGTGTGTTTTTTGTGTCCAAGGTGGTAATACAAAACAACAAACTGAACCAAAGCCGCCGACTGCCAAAGCTTTTTTTTTTCTTCCGGATAGGAAATCATCAAATGACTTCTCCCCTGAGCTCGTTGACTTCCACAGCTAAAGTTATTTTTCACTTTTTAGTTTTTGAAGGAGGTTGTGTTTTTTGTAAGAAAATTTTACCATAGTTCGAACCAGTCGGAGCAGTCGGTTCGGAGCAGTAGATTTTTTTTTGCGATTATATTAATCGCAAAAAAAAATCGACTGCTCCATACATTTATGATCGCATAACTCGACAATATGTAAGGAACAGCTGTTTTTTTGTTGCAATTTTATGTTTGAATTCATAGCGAAAGTGGTTTACTTTCATAAACACTACACAGTCCCTTAAAGTACTGATGAACTATTATTAAACTAACATCGATTATAGCAAACACAGAAATCGAATAAAATGTTTTTTGGACATAATACTATCACACCAATAAGCTAAGGCATATACCAAAACCATTATCTGCTCTCTCACTCTCTCCACACATTACGAATTTTCCTCCAAATTGTTTCCATGTGCCATCTAACTGTGTAGGAAGCAGGTGGGCGGCTCCATCACACTCTCCTTTTACGACTAACATGGTTATTACATCGAGAGTACGCTGTGATTCATATTTACCGATGTAGCTCTGTAGTATAATAACGCGTGAGCTTTGCCAATAAAGCCGGCAAACAAATGCGCTGGTGTCAAAACAAAGTTTTTGTATCTATATGATCTGTGTTTACAATGTTTACAGCATGGCTTTCATTGATGGGATTTTAAATATTATTATTATGAATTGTATATTTATAACTTATGTCTAAGTCTGAGCACTTCGTTAGTTCTCAATTTTCTCGTTCGAACAGAGGAACATTAAGGGTCATTATGTAAACGCCTTCAGTCTGCTCGTCCCGTGGCTGTATCTAATACTTCCTTTAAATGAGATTAATGAAAATGACATAAGTATTATCCTATCCTACTTCCTACTTAAATTAGTTTTATATATGCGAAAGTTTGTGAGGATGCATGCATTAATGTTTGTTAATCTTTCTCGCTTTAACGGCTGAACGGATCTGGATGAAATTTAACACTTAAATAGATTGTGATAATACATCAAATTTGACGCGGACATAGTCGGCTAGTAATTTATAGATAGTAGGCGTAATTTACTTCTTTATGCTTACAACAACATATTATTTGGTTATCAATTCTCTCACCAGGAGAACGGCAAAGTTTTCAAAACTTTTAAGAGCGATCGTTGACGTCTACGGGCTATACCTTCTGGCCTACTTCCAAAGTACGGCTTACTCAACCATACGAGCAAGCCGATAGAAAGAGGTAGATGGCATTACTGAATGTCAAACAATGCATTTCTAAAAATATCTGCCTTCTATTTGTAATCGCGCCTAATAAGCGCGCGCTTGATGTTTTGTAGAAAGACGCAAATAGAAAAGTGGTGCACCTACGTGTCATGGTGATAGTACGATGCGATACAAATTGTTTACAGATTTCAGGACTGATTGACTTCGTAACAACGGGTGGAAGGGACATCATAGGCCAACAAATGGGGGGAGGGAGCAGAGGCTGTTAGTCTCGTTAGCATAGTGGTCCCAAGCCTAACTGCTACTCTAGAGGTATTATTGGATTTGATACCCAGGTCGAGCAAAGTGTTATTGGATTTTTCTATGAAATTCTCTAACAACAGCAATAGTTTCGCCCCTATTACATGGGACATAAACATACCGGCGGACTATAGGTGTACATTGGTACACCTGTAACTAATTCGAGGAATATAGGCGTGATGGAATGTTATGTAACTGTGGACTTTGGAAGGTCAGAATCATGCACTCAATCCATGGTAAACGTCTTCATTACGATGTCCCTTTCACCCCGTACACAGCTGAGATTAGGTCTTCCTTTTGGTTTTAAAGACGTTCATAAAAGATATCCTTATCGAAAACATCCTCTCTACTCGTAGGTAATATAAGAAAACTGTGGTTTAAGGAAAATTTATGAATAAATGTGCCAAACAGGTCGAGTCCAACGTTTAGTTGAGGATCTACTTACAAGGATGAGGTAACACATCCGCATTCACAATATTGACTAGGATATCCGATTCAAATATCAATTGTTCAAGTAAGTATGCATGTATTATTGTGTAGTCTACATCTGTCTATACGTACTACTCGTATAATATTTTATAGATGAAAGATTTTTTTGTTTGTTTGTAACGAATATACTCCGAAACCCCTGAATCGATTTTAACCATTTTTTCATTAATAGACAGCTACATTATTCCTGAGTAACATAGGTTATATACCATCATGCTATGGGCCACAGGAGAACTAAACCCCGCGGACAAAGTCGCGGGCAGGTCTCTAGTTTGCAAATAAAGAAAAATTTGGCAGGCTCAATATAGAATTCCATTTCGGACCTCAGATTTGCTGCAAAACAGTTATCTTCGAGACTACCATAACTTGCGATTCCCAAGTTATTTTAAACGCCGCCGGGCGCCGCACTTAAATTGGTTTGCGTCCCGTTTCGAAGTCACTCAGAGATAGAGAGCATATTCTAACACCCAAGCATCGGCGCAATGATTACACGCCTCACACCTGTTACCACAAATAGACGCGGCCAATGCACCCGATGCACTTGCATCACACCTCTAACGCTGCGCTCTAACCAGTACTACTCTATCTCTCTGAATAACATGCATTGCTGGTGTAAAATGCACAGTAAGGATGAGTACTGCAATAAAGTCGTCAATGGTAATAAAAGTTAGCGATACCAACAGATGTTTAGAAGCGATCAGTGATGTAACAGTAGCGGTATTGGTATGCAATTGAGAGAATCAATGAATGGTGATAGTGACAGTTCGCTACCGTGATCCAAATATATTCTGTTTGTTGTCGTAGTACAATTAAACTTGACTAATGAACTCTCAGTCAGTATTACAACAGTGCCCTGGCGATCTCTTTGCTGAACTACATCTCAAGAGATACTGATCCAGTGATTTTGACTACTCCCTTTGATAATTTGAGGGTCTGGGTTCGATATCCAGTCTTGCTATTTTGTGAGGATTTCATCTTGTTCAGAAGAAAGAACAGATTTTTATAGAAATCGAATGGTTCCCCGGCTATAACATCAGTTTTGAACACTAACATCATCAAGGTCTTAAAACCACTGAAAAAATATTTACTTACTTATATCAAGCCTAAGAGCCTCCGTCCATGTCCAACTTTTTGTAGGACCGATTATCGGGCCGTTCAATAAATCCATAGTTTCAAGAACCCACTTTTTGTAGGACGTGTGCGTTGGTATAGCAAAATTCATATGTTCCATCCTTACCCACAAAAAAATTAGGCACCGATTGAATGACATGGGCGGACAGCCATTCACTCAAAGTTGATATTAACTTGCCTATTGAGACACTGTAGGCAGGCACTGATGTAATTGAATCAATTTGTGTAGAGGTTGGTGCCTCTTGACCCAACTACCTCCCCAAAGCAGGAAGGTCGTGGGCGTAAATCGACCAATCAGAGCGCAGTCACAGTTTGTTTGGCGCAAACGCTACGGCGTAGCGCGTCTACAACCTTCGTAGCAGGCTGTAGAGGCGCTACGCCATAATTACGTAGAGCTGCGTTTATGTGCATTGTTTTGTATACATTTGTTTGTATTTCAAAATAACAATTTTCTCTTGATAGACAAAGAAAAAGAAATGATACAACCTTTCAGGCTACGTCAATGCTGCGTTTGTATCTAGAAGCAAGAAAGTGTATACATAGGTAATTTTTTAAGCCTAATTGCAATTCAAAAAGTAATATATCCCCTAGTATTTAAAGCTAAATTTACGTTTCTAATAGTTGGTACTACTTATTTGTTGTCTTTACTTCACTTCATTGTTATGCTCCATTTATCCGCCACAATGGACAAAAAACATGAGAAATTAGAAGTTTGGCAAAGATGATTTATCAAACAACTATTCCTCACTAAACTTAATACTGATCCCAAGAAGAGCCAGCACTTCTTACTCTTTCAAAACATAACATCGTCTGCAAACTAAACACATTTTAATAATACGGACACAAGTGACTGACAGTTCGGTATTAATTGTCTTTAAAACCACTTACAGCCCTCAATTCATCACACAAGCCGTCCTATTCACACCTGTACTATTAATCGGAGACTCACCGATCAAGTGATCAATTAACGAAGACATGCCACACCTTGTTACAGTAAACCAATTACGAAGACTATCCGAACTATTCAAGGGGCAAATGTATTCAGTGTAATTCCTGAGTTGAGTCATGAGTTAATTGAAATAGATTATTCTTGTACAAATAATTGTTGCCATAGTTTTAGACAAATAAATAAATTCAAAGGAATTATTTAATATATTCTTTTCGCTATAGTTTCAACAAATTACCTTGCAATTTCATGTACCTACACCATAACCATTTTTTTTTTGGGGGGTGGGAAATCAACAAATAACTTCTCCCGCCCTGGGTGGGGCGGGAGGGAGTGCCAGACTTTTACTGACTAAAACCCACCCATGTTCCTTCTTGTGCCCTTTGCGTTCCGGGGGCGCGGTATCTCTTACGAACAACCCGTAGCCCCGGCAGACAACCCGCAGCCCCGGCAGACAACCCGCAGGCCCGGCAGGACACCATAACCATTGCAAGGTAGTTTAAGCATAGCTCAAGTCCATACACTGTTTTTTTTCAAAATCAGTTTAGAATCTAGGAGGATTCTAATTGGTTAGGTAATCATTCAACAAGAAAAACACGTGAACTATTAAGTGTGATTAACAGTGAGTTTTTCTAAATTATTATCATTATAACAATAGTTAAGTATTGTGAGTTGCAAAACACATTGAATAATAATCATCTTTCTATTGGTAGTCCTTGACTGTGTGAGCGCGGTTCCCAGTAGCACGGACTATGACACAAATGATCATCTATGACAATTTATTATAATTGGAGAGAGAGTTATTATAGAATTAAAAATATTAATTATATGAACTGCCTCGTTAGCCTAGTGGTCATAAGAGCGACTGCTACGCTAGAGGTGTTGAGTTCGAGACCGAGGTCGAGCGAAACCTGTTATTGGGTAATTCTACGAAAATCTCAGTGGCAGCTCGGAGTTAGGATTTGTGCCCGGTTAATGGCAACAGCCTGGCCCCCTATTACATGGGACCTAAAGATACCGGCGAACTGTAGGGTGTACATTGGAAAACTTTTGCCTAATCCTTCGAGGAATACAGGCGTGATGGTATGTTATGTTATGTTAATATTATTTTCTTTGGTATGGTTTTAACAACCGGTACGATGATAAAAAATTAGGTAATGTTATTTATAAGTAACAAATAATTGGTTGTTACCCCCGCGTTTCGACTCAAAATGAGGGGTACTAGAAGTTTGACATGTCGGTACATCTGTCTGTGGCACCGTAGATCTTAAACGGGTGATTTGAATTCGTGTTTTTTTATTTGAAAGCAGGTTTCCTGGCGAAGGTTCTTAGATATGTTTTATCAAAATAGGTTCAGCCGTTTCAAGGTTATCTGTTCTTTCGTTAGCTACGGTAGGGATCATTATTCTTCTGCGGGGCTTGCAATTTTACAGTAAATTGCGGAGGTTAATTATAACGGCTATCACTGAACTGAATGAATTGTTTCTATAATAAAAGTTCTGAAATAAATGAATTGTTATTTGAACAAGTAATTTCTGCCAGCGACTTTCGTTTGCACTATGTTTTTTACCCACGTTAAGTTACGTCTTTGGTTACTGTTCTTCTCCTGTGTGTGGTAGCGTGATGTCATAAAGCCTAAAGCCTTCCCCGATAAATGAACTATCCAACACAAAAATATTTTTTCAATTCAAACCAGGAGTTTTAGAGATTAGCGCGTTCAACCAAACAAACAAACTCTTCAGCTTTATAATATTAGTAATGTTATGGTATTTTTCTATTATTTTGTTACCTAATTAGTTTAAACTATTCTAAACAATACCTGCTTTAATAGTTGTTATAATGTCTATGTGTATTGAAATGATGTGCTATATGAACAAGTGCGAAACATAATCATCGTCCATTACTCATTAAACTCTATTGACCTAGTAACTCCACAATCTGCAAACGCTTTTGTCGTCAAAATATCGTATGCTATTATCGTCTTTTTGTTACCGTTATAAGAGTTATAATGCTTTGTTTTATATTGAGGAATAATGTTACTAAGTTAATGTCTAATCTACGATAATATGATGTAATCGTCGTTTTTTTAATACAACAATTAATGTTTAAGATAGACGGATCCTTAATATCACAGTTCTGTTAGTAATTGCAATTCAAAAAGCTGTAAAGTTAAAATTCGTAGTTAGACATCGGCGTCCGCCCATCGCCTGAAATGGCACAAGGCGGGCGGGCCGGCCCTCGCGCCTGTTACGGCGCGCGGCGCTTTCTACTAAAATATTGACTGAAAACCTTTCCTTTAACCCCAAGGAGTGTCTAAGGGTTGATGAGATGGATTACAGTTAGTATATTTGTGTAAAATATGTAAAGAAAGGCGGGGGCTGTACGCGCGAGGGGGCCGGCGCGCTCGCCATGTATGGCGCGCGGCGTCTGCGCAGCCGCCCCTATATAAGATTCCGCGACCGCTGATCGCCGCACTCGCAGTCTCGCTGCCGTAGAGTCAACATCCACCGCGTCCCAAACCAAACACAAACGCCAAAATGTGCGACGACGATGTTGCTGCGCTTGTAGTCGACAATGGCTCCGGCATGTGCAAGGCCGGTTTCGCCGGCGACGACGCGCCCCGCGCCGTCTTCCCGTCCATCGTTGGTCGCCCACGTCACCAGGGTGTGATGGTCGGTATGGGTCAGAAGGACTCCTACGTAGGCGATGAGGCCCAGAGCAAGAGAGGTATCCTCACCCTGAAGTACCCCATCGAGCACGGCATCATCACCAACTGGGACGATATGGAGAAGATCTGGCACCACACCTTCTACAACGAGCTGCGCGTCGCCCCTGAGGAACACCCAGTCCTGCTGACTGAGGCCCCCCTCAACCCCAAGGCCAACAGGGAGAAGATGACCCAGATCATGTTTGAAACCTTCAACTCCCCGGCCATGTACGTCGCCATCCAGGCCGTGCTCTCTCTGTACGCCTCCGGTCGTACCACCGGTATCGTCCTGGACTCCGGCGATGGTGTCTCCCACACCGTCCCCATCTACGAAGGTTACGCCCTGCCCCACGCCATCCTCCGTCTGGACTTGGCTGGCCGCGACTTGACCGACTACCTCATGAAGATCCTCACCGAGAGGGGTTACTCTTTCACCACCACCGCTGAGAGGGAAATCGTGCGTGACATCAAGGAGAAGCTGTGCTATGTTGCCCTCGACTTCGAGCAGGAGATGGCCACCGCTGCTGCCTCCACCTCCCTCGAGAAGTCCTACGAACTTCCCGACGGTCAGGTCATCACCATCGGTAACGAGAGGTTCCGTTGCCCTGAGGCCCTCTTCCAGCCCTCATTCTTGGGTATGGAATCTTGCGGTATCCACGAGACCGTGTACAACTCCATCATGAAGTGCGACGTTGACATCCGTAAGGACCTGTACGCCAACACCGTCATGTCCGGTGGTACCACCATGTACCCCGGTATCGCCGACAGGATGCAGAAGGAGATCACCGCCCTGGCTCCCTCCACCATCAAGATCAAGATCATCGCTCCCCCCGAAAGGAAGTACTCCGTATGGATCGGTGGATCCATCCTGGCTTCCCTGTCCACCTTCCAGCAGATGTGGATCTCCAAGGAGGAGTACGACGAGTCCGGCCCCGGCATCGTCCACCGCAAGTGCTTCTAAGCGTGCACGTGACCCTCGCGCATGCACGGAGTTCCGGCGCCGCTGCTGCGTGACCCTAGTGCTGTGTATTGTGGTGCTCTCGTTCCGCAAGGAACTCTAGCATTTGTACGTTGTACGTAGTGATACCTGACAGAACTGAACATCTAAGATAACGCCATCTATTGTAATGTAATTTATTGTAAAATTTATATAAATTTAATTTTCTTTTTTTTATTTTTATTATATACACGGGATCGTTATGGATCTCACGCCAAATGTAATTAATAAATAAACGGTTAATTTATTTATTTTAATTACATTATTTCTTTTTATACAACCGTTGACTTTGGTTTTTGTTTGGAGTCCCGCACCCGCATTCCCCCTGCGGTATAGTGTTTCATGAGACAGCTATGTGAGTCAGTAGATCGCACCTGTCTATATCTGGGTCACACTCACTGCCAACATTCCGGCGATCAATCGCCACCTACTTGAAACTTTTTAAATTCCTTGGAAAGACAAGGAAGCATAGCTAACTCACTAGAGTAGGTACACTTCCCCTGGAGAGAGCGGGGTTCGGAGTTATAATTAGAAGCGGAGGTTACCACACGCATCAGAATTAACCAACGCGTGCACTACCATAAATAGTAAAGACAACTCCCGCGGCCAAAAGCATTTTCTAAATTTAACATAATATCTTGGGGCGGCGCTGCCTAACCTGCCATACGACACTGATCCTTAGGAGCTTACGATAAGCTAAACATTTGTATAAGCCACATGTTTCCGTAAATATCGCGAGAGCTTGCTGGAGTAAAAGAAACCATCGGTTCAGCTTGTCTATTAATACAACAGACTCCCGGCGTGTTCAGTTTACATGTACGACGAATATTAGGAGCAATACGTCGATATGACGACAACTCTTGTTTACCACCGCGCCATTAGGACTGGTTAATAATAGTCATCGTTTGAAACTGTATGAATGTGGCAAGAATCCAATTCGTTATCGTGTTAACGCTTTAGATTTTTTCGGTGACAGCAATTTGTATTGTTTTGGACGAGTCTGACACTTGTGGTGTAACACGGTTCATTCAAGTTCATGACTTAACAGATTGAATGGCAGATGAATTAGAATGAATTACGTATTAACACGGAAGCAAGAGGTTAGATAACCTCAGCGCGTCTTCCTCAAACGGCGTTTAATATCCGAATCTATTTCGGGAACTTTACATCAGTGAACGCAGCACTCTGGTATCTCCACTGTAAGCTTCAACGCATGGTGAGTAGTGTTTTGGTTTCAGGTACATGTGTTGCTTAGCTTCTTCTTGAACTGATACTCATGCTTCTTATCATACAAGTTGACGTCACGTCGCACATCATCAAAAGTTTCATCACTCTTAGCAAATGAACTTACATAACTATCACCTATCACTATAATGCATTAACAGTTATTCGCACAATACCTTTATGACACATAGATTAACTATCATCAGGTATTACTACTACATATTAAATATCATCCATCATGACCTTAGATTGTATGAACTAACACCAGGTAAGAATTGTTGCTTTGCCACTTCATAGTGGTAGTAAAAGGGGTAACACGTGGTGGATTACATTCATTTCCTAGTTAGGTTTTTAGTGTTACCGTTCCTTAACGAGTTCAGATGATTACCAAGCAGGTAATAAAAAACTTTTTACAAAAAAGACACCGCCTCAAAGTCAACAAAGTGGAAAATAACTTTACTTTCGGAAGTCGGTGGCTTTGGTTCTGTTGGTTCTTTTGTATTGCCACCGATCACCGAATGTGAAGTTTGCGTTACAATTACACTATGTTTTTACTGTGCATCGATGAGGAGTTCTAAGAGGTATCTTAGAAGTTTATTATTAATTGACCCCGAATACGCAACTTATCAGCAGCTTTCTTTGAACTATAGTACGATAACCAAATCATAATTGAGGATTTCCATTATTTATCTCCAACGATCATTCACCAGGAACACCCTGGATGCAGGCCGCTTCCAACCGGTTATTTTGGAAATGTATGGGGAGGCATATGTCCAGCAAAGGACGTCCTGTGGCTGATATGATGATGATGATGATGATCATTCAAAAGTATGCTCTTTGAAATAAAAGGAAATAAATATAAAATTTTGTTGAGAAATGTAGGGAGATATGAGGTAACAAACATGGAAAAAATAATTATTTCTTATTTTATTTTGGAGACCGCGTTCATCACACCTTGCATCTGTCTTAGTAGCTTCCTAGCTTTCACTGCACACCTACGACAACAGGTGTGTTATCTATTCTTGACTTGTGATCCAACTCAAAACAAGTTTTATTGTTGCATGGCAAAAATTCATCACATGTACATCGCAATGAGAATAAAAGTGAAATACCAGCCGCTTGCCAACGCTTTCATTACTATTCAATAACCAACATATTTTTACATTATTTGCCGTTGAAATATACCTCTTATTGTGCACGGTTTAAAGTTTATCAGCTGGTTCGCTACTATTTGAGTCAGAACAAAATTCTTATTGAACATTTGACTATTAATTACTTCTGGTATGTTTGTGACCAGTTCAGCCATTCGTAACAAAACATTATATACTGTTCGGCATAATACACTTCAAAACCAGAAGACTGTAACATGGTGTCATAAGATTTCAAAGGAAGGTTTTACCGCAGCAATTTGGTAAAGACCAAATTAGACTGGTTCTTTTCTGACATTACCCAAATATTCTGACAATGTGACAAATACATGAAAGTCATTAGTTGGTACATTCTAATCGGATTGTCGTTGATGGCACGAATGGTGGCGAGTGGCGGCGAGCTAATTGAAATAGCTGCGCGTTTAATATTCAGCTCCGTTACATAGCGCGGGAGCTGTTCCTCAGCCACATTCAGTAGGTACTGTTTATGAACTTAATCAAAGTTCTGTATCTCAACTCATTTAAAATCGTTATATCAAAACTTCAGGACGTGATTTCTTTAATCAGAAATAATGAATTATCCTGCAGGTGATGCATGTACGATTTTGCATTGGCTTGATAAATCCTACTGAAGAGTTATTGATACCTGAAGCAAATTTGACTCTCGCGATGTGGTAGTGGAACCATCTATCCAACTACATGGCTGAACAATCCAGTAAAGGAAAGCAAGGATGTAGGTAATTACTAATTGGGTGACAACGGTGTCGGTGTGAAATGCATCATAGTACATACTATGTACTACCTACTTAGTACTATGTGTCATCTCTTGTTTCATATTATAACTTAATTGGTACCTATTTCTATGTAATACGCTAGCTTTCCCTTTCCTTTGTTAGCAACAATCGTCGTGAACCTAACGATCTCACTGTAAAAGCTTAAACTCTGACTACAAAGTAACGATAAAATTACAGTTCCACGCTCCCGACTCATCTCCAACCACGAGTATTTGCGAGCTGCGATATTAGACAAGTTGTCGCGGCCGCCTCATTTAGACCTAACGACTACTAAACTATATTAATAATCATTATTAACCTGCCCCGGCACGTCCGGGGGGGCGAAGTGGGATGAGGGACGTGAGGGGCGACGGAACAAGCGACCATTGTTGGAATCTATCTGTCAAAGGATAGACGAATTTAATTGACGCGCGCTCTATAAGGGCTATTATCCCGTAACTGTGATGTTGCTCTTTCGTAGCCGGTGAACCGGAGGGAGCGACAGCTTTTTATTAATTTCGCACTTAATAACTTTCAGATGATATTCGACTGTGAAGTTTTTCATAGCGACACAATAGCTCGGGTCGATAGAATTCGTTTGATGTTCACGTTTTTGTTGCTTGTGCTTTCTGTTAGTATTTTATTGATTTGTCGAAAAATCTGGTAATTGGCTTTGCCGCTTTGGGCAATATTGTAGAAATTGTTGGGACTTTTGATCGACTCGAATTGGCAAAATGTTCTGTGATGTTGATATTTTTATTCAAAATCAAAATATGTTACCAAGTGCTTTATAAAACGCGTATCATGTACATGATTTCAATTATGACCAATATCTCGCCAATTCAGTATTTACCATTATTGTTTATAATAAACAGATGAATTATTTCATTGTGTGCTTAACCTGTGAGCACTCAATGTTTAGGTACTTTATATATACCTTATATATACTTTACTGTTGAAGTGAAACCCGTTTGGAACACAGACAACAGACTATCTATGTGCGAACATGTTCGAGCTGCACTGCTGTTACTAGCATGTCTAGAAAATTCGTTGGTTGTTCACAATTAGTGTGGAAAGGATGACAAAGTTTTCTTAACAATAATTAACGTGCATCTGTATTGAGAAAGAACCACGTGGGCCCCGCACGTTTTGGTAGAATGTCACATTACACCGTAGAATTTTTGGTTCCTTACGATATATTTCTCCGCCTTTTAAAACTCTATAGAAACAGAATAATTTTACTAACAATGTTAATAATTTAGAATCGGTGTAAAAAATTTTAAAATGTACTAGGCCAGCCGCCTTGTAAGATATTTTGTTGACAACAACTATGTCAGTGTCCGTTGGCTCCAGGCCAGCGAGCAGACGCAAGCGTGCTGCTATTGAAGCAGATAAAAAGATAGATAGTACAAAAAATAAAGTACGAAACAACTTTAAATATGCGCAGTTGTTCAATTACCGACAGCGGCAATTCTGGGTTAATTAAGAATCTATTTACCATTTTTAATCGTGTTTTTTTTACTCTGTGTCGATTCCTTTAGATCTCCAAAATTTTTCAACCGAATTGGACGGTTCCTTTTTTAAAGGCTACGTAAGGGTTTTGCAGTCGCTATGGTCCTATATTGATTTCGTGAAGATCTGATATAAAACTTCGGAGGTTGACAATGGAACTCCTCAACATCGAACAGTACCTACACGTATTGTGATTAAGGTACTGTACGGAAGATCCAAGAAAATTGCTAGATAGTTACCTATCCGTGGGCAACAGATCATGGACTTTGAAGATACATACATGGTGCTTCTAATCGATGAACAGTACACATACAGTGAAGGAGGTGCGTGCGGAACCTGAGATACATTTGCTGCTGAGGCTGAGTGTAAGCATTCCATGACATATGGAAGACCATGTCAATACACAAAAAGTTCTAAAACTTCACTTTATTAACCACCGACTCAAAAAGAGGGGTATTATAAGTTTGACGTGTCTGTGTGTCTGTCTGTGGCACCGTAGCTCTTAAACGGGTGAACCGATTTAAATGCGGTTTTTTTAATTTGAAAACAGCTTTCCTAGCGATGGTTTCAAGGATATCAGCTCTTTATTCTTCTGTTGGGGGGTTACTTAAAGTGTGATAAACCGTAGATGAAAGTTCCATAAAGGCTGATGAGCAGCGTACTTCTACTACTCTTAGTAATTGTCTAACAAACGTAGTGATAGCGACATAAATGTCAGGCGATTTTTGTGTGGTACAACTATTTACCGCTTTAACTTGCCCTGCACTTAACTGACCCAAAAACGATCAAGGGGCTCATTACGTACGTAGATGATTATCAAAACAAGATGGCATTATTAAATTTAGGTACCAAAATGTAATAATTGATTTTAGAATTTAGGTAGAGAGTCTCATATTATTTGCTAGAAGTTTTCGTCAGCTGACTAGCACGATAATAATTCCTTATTATCCAAGCACAAAATTATACAAACCAGGCTTATGACAAAAGTCATCCCTCTTACGAATGGAATCAAACTTCAGCAAACATATAATGTAATTTGAACATAGCGGGGCGGTGGGGTGAGGCGGCGGGGCACGGGGGGTTGCAGAATTTAATATTGGCAGCGCGCGCGGGTTAAGGCGGCGTGCAAATAAAACTCTATGAAACCGCACCCCCAAGCTGTTAAGGGGTTGAGCTTTGCTAGTAATTAATTTATGATCTGTGTTAAACTATATTTCTAAAGAGTAGCATCGTCTATTGCCAGAATCATAGTCACTGAAGTTTCATGAACATTACAGACCTACATTATTGCAGTTAGCACTGATCGGTGATAGCAGTACGTTTACGTAGAAACAGGGTGTAAAGTCTCTCATCCTTGCTTTTCAATGGAGGATGGGAGACTTTACACCCTGTGTCTCATACCTCCAGACGTTGTAAGGAATGCATATGAGTAAACTGTCAACACATGTCAAGAAAAACCTGCACGTGGCATTATAATCTTACACCATCATCTGAAGGAAGCAACTTCAGAAGGATTAGGTAGAGACTGGTAAGTGTGTGGACCCGAGGTATCTACAAAGCGACGTTGGAAGAATGTTACCTAGTAGTGTTTACGTGATGCCGTGCACCACAAAGATGTGGGGCCCTTGCACAAAACCTGTACGTTATTAGGAGGACCTATGTCCAGCTGTGAACGGTGGTCGTAACCAGATACGGTTGCGAACCTTCAAAATAGCATACATTACAATAGAGACATGTTATGTTAGTCTTCAAAAGCTCGCACGATCTACCCCTTAACCGTGTGTCTGCGGATATTTTTACAAACGTTATTACTGTGCGGTGCGCTTTAGCTTTCTTTATTAAATTGTCGTTAGGGGTCGCCGCATTAGCCGCTCCGCTTTCGGCTTTCAACTCTCGGTCTCGGCTCGGCAAACGGCCGCGGGCAGCGCCGACTGAATTGAAAGAAACAATATTGTGGGTGTTATGATCGTAAGCGGTAAACGATGGTAAATTGTAATTAAAACGAGTTTAAATGGTGGGTTTATTTGATTGTGTACTTTTTGCAAAATGTCAATGTGTAACTATCGAATGTGACTGTTTATAAACGGGATGTATATATATGTAGGTACGTCCATACTTTGGCACGCTTTTCTAGCAAAAAAGCTTGAAGAAATTTTGCGAAAGAGGGTTTCACTCGATTTGTGTTGATATCGTCAGGATATTATAAATTACTAGCGACCTGCCCGCGACTTCGTCCGCGTGTTATATAGCCTATGTTACTCAGGAATAATGTAGCTATCTACTGGTGAAATAATGGTTAAAATTAGCCCAGTAGTTTCGGAGCCTTTTCGTAACAAACAAACAAATCACTCCTCTTCATAATATTAGTATAGAAAACAAAAAACATATATTAGCAAGCTTAATAATTGTACTTAATTGTAATTGTATTGTGTGTATTATTAAATAGGAGACAGTGAGACGAGGTCGCGGCAGGCCACGAAAGAGATGGCGGGACGAACTGATCAGATTGCTCCAAAACTGGAGGGAAGAGCCACTGAAAAGTGAAGGATAGAAGCAGTGGCAGGAGACCATTGCTAAAGAGTGGAACAGAAAAGGCTAACAGAAAAAAAATTAGAGTCGAGGAAGATTATTCCGAAAACATAATTCACTAATCTGCTAAGAGCATGTAGGGCTTGCACAATTAGAAGTCGAACCAAAGTATACCGAGCAGTCAATAGAATGACCTCTGTTCTGCCTCCTACTAATAATCATTATGAATGCGAAAGTTTGTGAGGATGAATAGACGCTTGTTACTTAATCACGCCAGAACGGCTGAACGTATCTGGATGAAATTTGGCACAGAAATATATAATAAGAGTCTGGAATAGCACATACGCACACGGTCGTCGTTATCTGGACGTAAGTAAACTAACTAAAACAAAAATAATTAAAAAAGTATTGAGTCTGCACAGAGTTTGCTTTCAAATGATACGTAATACATAAATCTCAAAACTAATAAAAAGAATATACTTTCTGAAATTGACTTCCTACTTTTTTAACTGCCTCGTAGCCTAGTGGTTCGATTCCCAGGTCGAGCAAAGTGTTATTGGGTTTTCTATGAAATTGTCAGTAGCAGCTCGGAGTTAGGATTTGAGCCCGGTTAAAGGCAATAGGCTTGCCCCTTATGACATAGAAGCAACAAGAATATTGTAACCAAGATATTGTAAAAACCAATTTGAAAAGAGTGTCCATGGAGTTTCTTTCTCGTTCTTCTCCATAGAGACCTACGTTTTGGAACGAGCAACTAGCTTCAACTTTTTGTGTGAGTAACTTCTTGACAATTCAAAAGTGCCTGTAAATGGTCTAATTGAAATAAATGTTTTGACTTTGACTTTGACATGTGATCTAAACATACCGGCGAGCTGTGGGTGTACATTGTATACCCCTCTGCCTAACCCTTCGGGGAGTACAGGCGTGATGGTATGTAATATCTGATCTGTACTTTCTGATCTTAAATCAAAACATATCACTATACTACACATAAAAAGGTTTTTTTTTCCCCCTTTAGTTACGGAACCCGAAATACAATGTAAAAAAATCAATACAGTAAGCAGTTTGATGCATTTGTTGGAAGTTTTTTTAAGATTAAGTCCAATTTCAGATTTGATGCCATGATAACAGTTACGAAACAACCGACTGACTAAAACATAAAGGTCGTGGGAAAACAACGCGTTAATTACCAAGCTTAGGAAATGGATTGGTGATCGCAGTGTAGTACTATCTATTACAATAAAAAAATATACATAATAATTATATATATTTTTTTTTATTTTTTATTTAGCCATTGAGCCTATCGTGCATGTGTGATGCTGGATCGATATCGGGCAATTCAAGCCCGAAATTCGAAAAATTCGAATGTCAGATTAATAATTCACTATAATTATAATTATTATAATTTATTAATTAATTAATTATTATAATATAATTATAATTATTATTATTGTATTATCGAAGTTCGTCTTGGACTTCGTAGATATCGGTAAAGATGATAACCAGCAATTAACTTTGATCTTCAGTACAATAAACAAATCATATTATGTTTAAGTACCTACTGGTACTACCTACCTTATTGAGGCGTTCCATTATCTCTCTATAATACTAGCGAACTGCATTAAGTTACGTCTTTGTTTACTGCTCCACTCCCGTGTGTCGTAGCGTGATGTTATCTATCCTATGTTACTCAGGAATTATGTAGAAAAAATTTAAAATCGGTAAATTGGTTTCGGAACAAACAAAATATATTCTTTTTGTTATACGAGTATAGATAATCGAATTGGATAATTACAAAAATAATCATCCAATTCGATTGACAAACAACGGAGATATGAGCTTACAAACATAGGAAGACAGAAATCTCAAACGAATTGAGGTCCTTGCCTTTTTTCTAAAGTCGGTTAAATCGTGGGTCGGTTATTTTGCATAGTTTTTTGCAGAGTTGCATAAAAGTTTAACTTAGAGCCATCTATGCAATTGTAAGTAAACTATTAAAGCACGATAGGCAACTACTAAACAAGAGATGGCGGTACAAATTAAAGTTTGCTTCATGTGTTTGATTTATTATTATGCAAATAAAAATATTAACAACGCACTCATTTATCTTGCACTCATTAAGACATTATACAATTAAATCAAATAACCCACTTTTCAAAATTCATAGTTTTCATTGAACAATAAGATTACACTTCACGCCATCTATTAGTTATTGACGAATTTAAAGTGAACTAAGTAGTATAGCTACTTCCCGATAGATGTCAGGATATGAAATCAAGAAAAAATACAGGGTATTTTTCGCACATAGCTTACTTTATTAATATTTCAATAAGTGTAATCAGTAAAGATGTTACCAATTTTCCATAAAAACTTTTAATAATAATTCTTTATTATTGACGTTAAGTAAATTTGCCAATTTTAATAAAAACCAACAGTAAGTCAATATCATCGAATCCTACTACTATAGAAAACGCGAAAATTTGTGAGGATGGGTGGATGTTTATTTGTTACTCTCTCACGCTTACAATTAAACGGAATTCTATTAAATTTGGCACACATTGAAAGGCAGAGATTAATCTAACCTCTAACTTAACATAGAGAACCATTTTAATACTGAAGGTAGGTATTTTTTTTCTCGTAGGATAATTTTGTTATTTTGTTTAATTTTTAAATCAACGCATCGAGTAAAATTATAAATTAAACTTATTGAGAACTTCGTCATTACTTATTGCCTTAGATTCATAAGAAAACAGATCGTACTATACCGACTACTTCCTTACTTTGTTATTAACAGCGATACTGTTACTTTGTCACTAGAGTTATATTAACAATCCAATACTTACATAGATAATTCTATAATCTATAATAAGGTTTGTATCCTCTAAACTTCTTAAGTACTCCATTAAATTGCCCAAATTATCAAACAATCCTCTAGAAGAATATTAAAACACCACTCTCTCAAAATAAGAACATAATTACATAAAGCGCTTCAGTACAAAGGCTATTACATACAAGAGTGCACCGAAAAAAAACTCCATGGAGTTGCACTTGCAGCGCCTTAATGAAGCGGTTACATAAATTTCTGTCTTCAAAGAGCCCAATAAAGCAATCCAATAAGCAGTCGGGGCGGGGCGGGGCGGCCGGGGGGCGTCGGGGGTGCTCAATAAACCCTCATATCTTCAGCAATTACGACAAAACAAATGAGAGCTAACGAAATTCACCTCCGAGAGAGATCGACCGTGGAACAGGGCGGCATGGAGTAGATTTGTGAACAAAAGTTCTCCAGAAATTTCAATGAATTAAGGAGTACCTACTGTACCTAGTAACAAGTTTATTTTGATGTTTTTTGAAATATCTAATAACTACTTACAAGTAAATCTTAAGTTTCTGCATGGAACCTGTTTCACGAAATATATTTTTAAATTTTCGATTATTTATCAGTTTAATACAAAGCTTTCAACATTTCCTACCTGTCTAGAACAGGTAGTTATTAGACAAATAAACAATTATTGTATCGAAGAACTCAGTTAAAGCGGTCCAACGATTAATTGACGAAACGGAGCCAACGTAGGAAACATCCAGTAAATTGTTCTAATGGTCATTAATAAACAAAAGCACCTTTATTTTTGTTAATTAAAATATAATTTTACTGAAATAGTAAACGAACATTATAGGTACTCGTAGCTTATAAATTATGCCCATTGCAAACCCAATAAAATTTCTACAATTCAATTAAAATAAGTAGGTACGTTTCACACTTTTCTTCTGCGACTAAACAGAAATATATAATAATAAAATGTATTCAAAATTTTGAAAAAGAATAATAATAATTGATTAGTATTTTAAATAATGTAGGTAGAAATGAAATAAAATACTGATGTTTTCTGAAAACTTTACAAGTGTGTTCCACTACAGCTCCTGTTCCTTGTTCCCCGCGGAGTGCCAAAAGGCTGTGTGTCGGGTGTTTTAGGGTTTTTTCAGCGGCTTTGACTTGCAAATTGTCGCAACGCCCGCCATCGCCTGAGGCGCGCGCGTAATTAAAAATCAGAGGCAACACTAGCGCTACGGCGGCGAGTAGCGATACTATAGTACCTCTACTCGCCGCTAAAGTAGACAAATATAATTATTGGTTAGTTATTATCGTCACTAGAACAACAACAGAGAGAATAATATTGTCAGTATATTGATTTTTTATTTTAAGAACGTTTAATAATAAGTTTTAATTGTATTTCAGAATTCTTTTAGTTGTTTCTTTATTCGTTAACAGATGGCGCTCCAAGATTAACATTGCCATAACGTTTTTTAGTTTAAGGCCAAACAGGCTTACAAAACATAATTTATCAACTCATTAGCTTTATATTATTGGCATTACCTAGAACAATATCGTTTATTAGGCCAAATAAAACATAATTTATTTATTTTATACGAGATGTCAACTTCGGAGGGTCTTCAAGGGGTTTCAGGGCCTTCTTCGCAGGGTGGCTGGTAGCAATTACTGGATAAGTGAAAGTGGTTTATCAGCCTATCTTAATGATTATAAATGTGAAGTTGATCCTTGTTAATCAATCAGGTCTCAACGGGCAGACCAAGACCTAGATTAGGACATAGGGATCGCGGGAGGGGGGGGGACCAGCGGATTAATTGTCGACCTTTACGCCGCCGAAACCACGGGCAGAAACTAGTTTTATGATAATCACAATAATATCAGTTCAGCTTTCATATTTATAGAGTTATTCTGATCAACGAATGAGTCAGTCCTTATTGTTTTCAGGGTCACCTTAATTAATTACAAGTTACAGGCAACGGGAGGCATTAACATTAGATTTATATAATTCACGTTAATACCTAAAAAGCTATTAAACAAATATTTACACAGAACTTTTCAGATACGATCAAGAAATACTTTTTCGACGATTTTAACTATAAAAGTGTAGGAAAGCCGCAGCAGTAATTAATAATGGTGCTTAATACAATAAAGGTTGAGTCGACGGAGCGGCCCAGTCACGACACGCCATAATTATACACTACACTAATTGTTACCGAAGAAAGTGAATAATTAGAACAATAAAATTCGTATAAATACTACATATTTCATTTAATACGAGTGTAGTATTGGGGTGGCTTAGTAATTTTTAGGGTTCCGTAGGCCACCAAGGAGTTTTAGAGATTTTAATGTATCGCAAGTAGTAAGTAATGTACAGACAGCGTCATCAACTGGTAACCCTCTTTTCGAACAAATTTTGGTTACCAATTGATGACGCTGTCTGTCCTCTGGATTTTGATGTTCACCTTAGTCTATCATCTGTCTTTGTGTACGTGAATGGCAATGTTTAGGGAACATCACTAGAAGAATTGACCTGAAATTTTGTGTATATATATAAGTCGGATGACAATGTTTGTTTGTTGGTTTTCGTTTTATTTTTGTATGCAATCGATCCAATTAATTGTTACTTCAAACAATAGCAATTTATTTTCTTGTTGATACATAAACTCTCTTTTGCTACACAGTCGAGCAAAAACCAATAGTAAGGAGGCGTCACTAATGCATCACAAGCATTGGGCTCGCGTTATAGTAGTGCGTTGTGTCGCTAATGCGCGCTTCCCGTGTTTGCTCGTATCAGCTGCTAATAGTCGATGAGTGCGACCCGCCCACGCTCTCCTACGCGTTGTGAGTGGGAGCTAGCTGTGTGCTTCTTAACGTTATCTTGTTGATGTTTGTAATTAACTAGATAACCCTTGTTATGTTTTATTAAGTCTTACAATATAAACAAACAATTGCTGCCTACTGGTCCTAAGCGCGACTGGTACTCTAGAGGTTTTGGGTTCGATTCTCAGGACGAACAAAAATTGTTATTGGATTTTTTTTATGAAATTCTCAGTAGCAGCTCGGAGTTAGGATTTGTGCCCGGTTAATGGCAATATGCTCGCCCCCTATTACATGGGACCTAAACACACCGGCGAACTGTGGGTATACATTGGTACACCTCTGCCTAGCCGTTCGGGTAATACAAACGTGATGTTATGTGGTACAAACAATTTTTATTTTTTCTACCACAAAACGGGCTCCTATTCATATTGTTGTAATAAAATATAGTATTTGGAAAATTTAAGATGTTGTTTGTCCGGTGTAAGTAGAGTAAATAGAAGTAGATGAGACCAAAAAAAGGTTTCAATAAATTTCCTAATAAATCATAGATGACGTGGACCTACCTACTCTCTACTCCTGTACTACATCGTTGTAATTGTTATGACTGCTCGTTAATTCTGTGATTTAGTTAAACTAACCGACGCAGTCATATTGTGACTAATGTCAGCACAACCTTCCAGCTTTAAGTTCATTAACTGTTTTGACTTACAAAGTAACAGGCTTCTTAGTATTTTTTTTTATTCATCTATGTTTCTTATTAAACCGTGAATCGACTTAAAAATTACTTCTCAAAATTTGTACTAATATTGTTCTCATGGAATTACCTCAGTCAATCGGTCGCAGTTGGTCAATGGGCAATATTTTCTTCCAAATTGTCCATTTTGTGACATCTCTTCCACTGAGCTTTTAGGATTCCTTGGAGCAAATTTTTGCTTCTACTTCTTTTTAACCCCCGACACAAAAACAACATGGTGTTATAAGTTTGACATGTCTGTGTGTGTGTGTCTGTCTGTGGCATCGTAGCTCCCGAACGTATGAACCGATTTTGGTTTTGTTTTTTTTATTTAAAAAGTGAATTAGTTGGGAGTGTTTTTAGCTATGTTTGATGGAAGTCGGTTCAACGGTTTCAAAATTATCAGCTCTTTGTTAGCTGCGGTGGGGATTTTTATTCTTCTGTCTTAAAATTTTTGGGACATTTCTTTCACTGAGCTTATAGGATTCCTTATAGGATATTTTTGCTTCTTCTTTTTTTCGCTTTTAGGATTCCTCGGTATTTTGCATAAATTAATGACAATATATCCATATTTCATGTCCATCACCGTATCAAACCAACATAACGACTTGTTACTGAAGAGTTGGTACAATTATTATCCATTGAAGTTTTCAAAGAAATTGTGTTTAAAACACACGGCATCAATATCGTCATTGCTGGACATAAGCACCTTCTTAATATAGCCACAATAACCGGTCCTGCGCTGCATCCAGCGATTTCCCGCGACCTTTATCAGGTCTTCGGCTAGAGCCTTCTCACACTGCGCCTTCGGGTGCGTGGCCGCCACTCGAGATCCTTAAAACACACAGCTACGACGAAATTAGACCTTATGTACAGTATTAATTTACGACAAGACACGTAACAATAAGCTAAGCAGTCAACTTGTGAGAGTCTTGGCGACGATAACTCGACTGATGCGAATGCCGCGGCCGGTTTTATAGGAAAAGTCAGGAAGAAACTATGTTCATTTTTTGATGTGAAAGATTTTTTTTTGTTTTTTTAATAAAACGTTGCCCCACACTAGGAATTTCTCATGTATCATGGGTGCGTTTACAAACATATAAACTCACATACACAAACAGCGAGACCCGGAACAACTATCTGTAGGTCATACAACTATTTGTTCCTTGCGGCAATCGAACCCGCGACATGCAGCGCAGCAGCCAATCGCTCAGCCACTGCGCCAACCGTGCCGACTATTTACGTAAGTTATTTATAGCCGCACGTAAAACCGATTGCTGACGTGGCGACACATGCCGTGGCGACGCGTCGCCAATTCCTGTTGTAATCTGTTCTATTGTGCATATAACTTGTACAAAATATTTTTTCTAAAAGCAATTACTATTTACCAAATTTCGTTTTATATTTTGCCATGTATAATAACAACTTAATTAAATCTTCTAGTTCTACATGTAATTACAACAGACCAAGACATATTCTGGGTCGTTGAGACAACTTAGTAAGTATATATACCCTCCACGAGTAACGATACCGTCATAGTGTACCAACCGATAGTCACCTAGCTGTCTTCAAATGTTAATATTGAGTTAAGTGTTTCTCATGACACAGGTTGTCCCACCACGGAAGGAACAAGACTTTAAAATCATCTGTAAACCTCTTTATTTGTGCCGTATATTTATATTCGACTCAATAATTCAATATCTATACTAATAATATAAAGAGGTTTGTGAGGTTGTAGAAGTTTATCTCTGAATCTTCTGAAAATTCTTTTACCCATATAAAGCCACGTTATTTGTGAGTGTCATGGGCTATATAACATCTACGACCCACGGGAGCGGAGCAGTAAACAAAGACGTAACGTAAAGTGGGTAAAAAAAGCCACACAGACAAAGTTGCGGGCATTTCGCTATGTTATATAACCACAACGCGAACTAGTTTATAATTAATTAATTATTGTTTAATGTGCACTTGCTCATACCACCATCCCGCGGCAGCGACAAGCGACGTAAATCATGGCTAAGTCTCGCATAACACACAACTATGTGCTACCGCGGGCTAATTGCTACTGATTTACATTTTAGGCAAAAGCCCCCATATTTGTGACTTTTCCTTATAAATTACCCCCATATTTGTGGCTTTTAATGTGTTTTGACTTCATAATCAGCTCGTAAACTTGCTTTGAAGAACAGAAAGATATTACAATGCACGGTAAATTGACATCAATAATTACACTTGGCGGACATTATTATTCGTGTCCTCTATACAATTATTAAGACGGCATTTGTAAAAAGACGACGGATTTTACGTACGGATGAGAAAAGATGATCTGACAATAATATACTGGCAGCAGAATGGACAAATATTATTTAAAAAAAAACTACATCGATCATAAGACGAATGTTTGATGTTATATAAATAATTATAATTATTTGTACCGGTAACTCTCAGTGATTCCAATAGCACTCAGAGCTCGGGCGCGCGTAGCCGCTACGCCGTAGCTGCTCGTAGTCCGGTATAGTAGTCGCCACGAGTCGTGAGCACAAATGTCAAGTTAATTTTTCGGTTTTTGGGTTCGTGATTAGTCCGTCAGGCGGACCGAACGTGTGCAGCGTCGGCGCCCCAAATAGCCCAGCAACGAACCCAAAAAATTACTTGACGTTTGTGCTCACGACTCGTGGCGAGTACTACCTATACTGCGAAAAACCAAAAACTGCCTGCGTGCAATTTTAATATTACTAGTTCGATTTATTCGATTCTAAACCTTATCAATGGAACTAAGTACAGTTCCAACCATATATAAATCGTCTTCTACTTTATTAGAACGGTAGGGAACATTTTTGTACGCCATAGTCACCGAACTTTTGCATGACGCGGACGTAATGATTACAGATTTAAGCTAGTCGATGTTATATTGCTTATATTATAGCATTGGACATTCAATTAACTTTGGTATAAAAAAAAACGCAGAATAGTCGTGTGGTGGACACTACGAGACATATTGAGCTTTAAGAAAAGTTGGTAGTTATAGGGCATCGTCACTGTCACTATTAAGGAGTCTGCTCTATTAACCTACCTATGAACGCATCAAACACGGAGAGACACATGACATGGACTACTATACCCACTAGAAGATAACAACGATGTCAACCGACATTTCTTGACGCTCCGTGCATGACACGCGACGGCGTTTGTCGGTGACGGAGCGGTCTGGGAAGCATAGTCTCATAGATTTCAATACACTTTTTTTTTACAGGAACGTTCCTAGCACTAGTTGTGCTGGTGTGGTAAGATACGGTTTAGTGGGCAGACTCCATTACTTGCGTAACCGTCTCCATGTAAAAACTCGGGTTGTAATGTTATTGGGAATGTGAAAACAAAAGGCTGTCGATGAAAGAACACATTTATTAATCTCTCGTTATGTATAGTAATATATCTCTTAACTACAGCTACCACTCACATATATACAAACATATAAATAATACATCCAATACTTATCTATTTACAACAAGAAGTTCTTACTACTTCTGAAACTCAAAGCGCGGAATGTTTGGTCTGTACACTAGTACGATGCTAAGCCTGCTACACACGTAGTATAATTTTGATTGAACCGACTTTGAAAATACGGCAGGAAATAATTTGTAATGCCAGAACTTTTGTATCTCAGCCTTATTATAATTATTTGAATTTTGTTTTGACTGCCTCGTTAGCCTAGCGGTCCTAAGCGCGACTGCTACGCTAGAGGTCTTGGGTTCGATTCCCAGGTCGAGCAAAGTGTTACTGGGGTTTTATATGAAATTCTCAGTAGCAGCTCGGAGTTAGGATTTGTGCCCGGTTAATGGCCATAGGCTCGCCCCCTATTACATGGGACTTAAAACATACCGGCGTACTGTGGGTGTACATTGGTACACTTCTGCCTAACCCTTCGGGGAATACGGGCGTGATGATATGTATGTAGAATTTTGGTGTTCAAACAATTTTGTATATTTTTGCTGAAAACATTCCGTACTTGAGTAACACCACTAGCACACGCTAATAATTATCACGTCTTTAGCCTTTCAGGGCGAATCTCACCAATGAGCTGCGACTATCAATATGTAGGGATTGTGTTCTGTTTCATTGCTGAAATTCGCCCTTACTTAATAACACAATGTTTTATTTCTCCAAATTAAGATTCCTTACTAAGTTTATATACAAAGCTTATTATAATATGTTAAGCTAAAACCTGTTGTTACATGATGAAATCATTCAAAAATGTTATTCAAAGTAATGTCTATTTTGAATTTTAAGTAGATTCGAAGCAACAGTATTGCAATTGTCTGTGTTTCTATAAACGTGACAAATGAGTCATAAGTATTTGTAAATACTGATACATGTATAATTAAAACACGCTTATTTCTCAGCCTTGCGTACATAAAGTACTTATGCAATTAATACTCACAAAACATTTATAGTAAATACATACAGACTTATCACGGGAGCAATCGTTTACAATTAAGAACCTACCTACAATATTTACATCACTTCAAACGTCATAGCAAAATCTATGATTACGTAGATACACTTTCCACACATAATTAGTTATAATTATATTGATTTAAAGAAAGGAAACGTACATTTACAAAGTCGTAAGGTGTACATGCTTAGAAGTAGACACACGGACTTACAATTGCAACAACGAATTTCAACGTTCATATTTAAAGGGAGAGAAATCGATGGCTTTTTACTAACACGCTTACTTTTGCATCGTTCTGGAACCGAAAGCCATAAGATCTATCATAGTAATAGAAACAATTGGCTTGGAAACTACTATTTTCAATAAAAAACTAAAAAAAAATTTATTCACTCACAAAAATTTAATTTGTGAAATAGTGAGATCGAAGTAACGCCCCTTTGCAGTCAATGTATATGTGTGTTTGAACCTTATCGGCGATCAGCCACACATGCGTATGGTAGCCATTGAAAAATCCATTCATCGATCAGACAGGAGCGCTACTAACATTTAACTCGATTGGCAAAAAAAATGTGAAATTCCAACTTCTTTATGAGACGTCTTGAAAAAAAAAGGGAATGCCAATAGTCTATAACTAGAACTCGATTGGAGTACCTGTGTTTCAGCTCCGGTACCTTGTAAAAGTAACCGCTTATAATTGTGTCTTCTAAAAAAATCTAATCATTATGTTACTAACTATATATAACCTTAGCGACGAATATTTACAAGTATGTATTGCTTCGATACTCTAATCACGTTATAATTTTAATATAGGGAAACAATTATCTATAAATCCAGATGGAATGTGTAGTGTAAAAATATGAAGATTGAATTTATTATAATACATCAAGATGATTATGTGTTACATTTGATTATGTAGCTTCTGAACGACAACAAAGATTTTGATATATTATGTTTATTGGTTACAGAAGAGATCGACAATATAAATATATTAAATTGGAACAAACTAAAAAAAAAATTGTTACTTTTTTTTCCTTCACTATTATCAAAAGAATGTTATTTCATTAAAATTACTAATCTAGTGATAAATCCTTGGGTTCGTGTGCGGGTGATGACGGTTGATGGTGACTTAGTGCTTAGTCAGCGGAACAAATACAACACTAACTTTTCAATAAATTAGTTTGAAAAATTAATTCATAAATTTTTCAAACAAATTTTATTTCGTTTTATATTTAAATTTTACTTGAAGCTAGACTTTGCTTTATTTTGACTAAATTCACTCACAAAGTTAACATACGTTTTGCAATAAAATTAGAAATTATTATAACATTTCTGTACATAAAGGTAAGCAATCCGCTATATCTTGTGGCGCGTGTCGTAAAGTGTGTCTGGACTTTCTTCGAACGTAACAACTTCCAAATTAAAATCAAATCTTAGATGCTGACTCTTGTCACTTAGCTATACTATGATATAGTTCCGAACCTATCTTAGAATATTAGACCATTTGCAGTCCTTTATTGAGGCTCTCGACGTGCTCCTTGGCCTTCATGCGGAGTGCCGCGATGGAGGAAGAGCGGGGGTCCGGGGGGGCGCCACTGGCCGCTGGCGCCGGCGGCGTCAGGTAGCTCGGGTAGCCAGACGGCGGATGGCTCAGGAAACCTGAGGAACATGGGCACTTTCTTAAGTATGCTATAACCGCTCATCAGTTACTTTATTGAAGGTTTGTATGGCTGGTGCACGATCTTGGGATCACGCTTGTCGACTACCTCGGTTCTTTGTAGCCAAAACATATACACAGTAGCGAACTGCGGAGAAATGTGGGCGTATTGGTACATCGCTGCCGAACCCTTCGGTGAATATAGGCGTGATGGTGATGGTATATTTAGTAGCCAAGTAAGTTTTTCAATAAATCATGATAATGGGTTAACAGTTTTTTGATTTCGACAAATAAAGTCAGATGAGATACCAGATTTCATCTATAGAAACATCGGATTATATCATAATTACAGGTTTTATGGCAGGAGCTAGACCTTTTTAAAAATCAAAGACAAGAGTTTATGCTCTAAAATTTATATAACATTCATAAATATTTTATATATGTTTGAATCTTGGACGTGAGCCACAGAACTGTTACCGGTTCCCCTTCATTTGTCAATTTACCTGGTAATGCTGTGAGCAGTGGTGGTGCCAGCCAAGGGTCGACAGGTAGACCCAGGCCTCCTAGTCGCGGTATGCCGCCTCCCGCACCGCACCCGTACTCCGAGAGACCAAGACGAGCCGCTTCCATCTTTTCTTGACGGCGCCACTTCGCGCGACGGTTTTGAAACCATACCTGTAAAAAGAAAAAATACTTTTCAAGGGTATTGAAAGTATTGTATGAACTGCACTATGACGGCAGATAATGGTTAAGATCGAATCTGGGTAATTTCTAATGTCATCTCAAGAATATCCCTGACAAAGGATAAACATTCATTAATAAACAAATCAAGAATTGTCATAACTTAGCAAAAGCCATCGTTACACAGTGCTACTAACATCTAGTTAAGTTTGGAAATAATAATATATAAGTAAGTATCGTGATCACGAATATTTTCCCAAGTTTTTCGTAATTTACACAGTGTTAAAGTAGTTATCGTGAAAATTATGGTCTGTAACGAAATTTGTTTATCGGTATTAACGCACCACCTATTAGAGCATCAAACTTTACGATCAACGGCAATAAAACCCCTAAAAGGTTTGCGCTTAGACAATAAATCAGAGAGTGAACACGTCACTTCTAAACAGTTTGTGGAGGCAGACATAACAAAACTAACTTTGCAACGGCAAAGCATGAAACACGAACTCAATCACATAAATGGTGTACCATCATTGTGCCATCCACCCTAGAGGCTCCGTCGCGGCGTCGCAATATAACTTCTAAGTAGATAAAAACAAAGTTTACTTTAGAATAATCATGGCTAAGATGTATGGCATGAATGTGGTGTCAAATTGTAGTGTGAAATGATATATTCAACTGGGGTCGGTTGAACGGTAAAAATACGCGCGGTTCGCGTGACCGTTTCGATTTCAGTGTAGGAGACAGCAGGTTAGGGGCATGCAACGTTTGATGACTTACCTGTCACAGGTATTAAATTTGTTCAACAGTGAAATATCAGAAATCGTTACGGAGTCGTCTGATGTCAGCTCTACGAGCAGTTAGTGCGCAGAAATCACGTTCAGTTAGAGACTCGACGATATCGAATATCGCAGTGACGAGAAGGCAACATGAAGATTACCAACACCTACAGCATCATCAAACTTTTCTGAATTCTTTAACTCCATCCTTGATGGTTATCTCGAAGCTTCAACTTCTATCCGAGAAACTTCCCCTAAATCTATCAATAATGCTGAAGTCCTTTAAATAGTCGAACAAATAAAGACATTCCTAACCTAACCACTTGTCGTATCGTGGGTTGTGTGAATGCGTCACCCAACGTGTCGATGTCATTGCGCAATTTATTAACAGCTAATTATCATAATGAGCGACACACTATCTCGGGCTAGACATATTCATAAAAGTTATTCGATTAACAACTCGTGTGCGGGCGGCCCTCACGGCGAGGTATGAAGTATGGTGTCGGGCCGTGCCACGAGCGGCAGTTACCGATGTACCGGCTTCAGTCTGCTCCACGGCGTTTTATTATAATATTGATTCTAATAGACAATGATGAAGAATATGTCTGTATGTCTTGTTTTCAATATTTGCCAATTTGTGAAGCGGAACAGTAAAATTTTTTGAAGAGTTTATCTTGCCAGTCATGTATAACATCAAGAGCTGTATACGGTAGGTTAGTACCTAGTGATACTGGGTACTGATACGTAGAGGCATAATATTGTCCCAAACTTTAGAATTCCCTATGTGACCTATACATAATTATAACGCTAATGCTATTTTTAGCAACAAGAACAGGCGCTTGAAGTTATAATAAAATAAGCATTTAGATATAAAAGCTCATTAACCCAGGTTGTAAACCAGAATGGGCATTGTTCCCTTAATTAACAGAAACGAAAACTACATTAGAAATCATAAAACGTCTAATTCTTAGTTAGTGAGTGTTCGGTAAACACGCAACATTTTGTCCACGCGCGCCTAATGTCACCCACTGTGCATCGCAATAAAAATTATTCAAACGATCGTCGACTTGTTCTGCTCAAAGTTGTTTGTTTCGTGTTACTTACACTTTACACTGCGAAATTGAATTAAGACTTGCTTTGTATTACTCGACAACGAAATTGCCCATTTACTGCGAAGCTTGTTTGGTTAGTCAATCAATTTTGAATATTACTTAAGTTTGTTGAAACTTTATAACAATACAAGTTTGGTAATTAATTAAATCGAACGGTTCGTGTTTGCTTTAAAAGTCATACGCACATGCGTAGGTAGCTACGTATCGATTGTAACAAGTAAATAGTGTGGAGTTGAATTTCGTTTTGTTTTTATTTGCAAAAGTAGCGAGCACCCCTATACAGCAAACGCCAAAACACATTCATTGTGCTCCATTCTTGTCGCTGACAAATAATGAACAAGAAAATCAATGCGTATTCCTACGCGTTGTTTTTACTTAGTTGCGACAGATTCAATCAGTCGGAACAACAAAACAAAATAACCAAGAGGACGGCCGCGCCAACTGTCGCGTTTCAAAAAACGAACGTCACAACACTAACAATGCGGTTCAAATATGACAGATGTCAGATTTGCGCGTTCGGGCGCCGAGCGTGCCCCGCGATTGGTCGGAAACACTTCGTTTAAATATTATTCGATTGTGTCGAAAGCCGATCCTGCTGTTTGTTACATTGGATTGCTCGTAATTACATTACGCTGCGCTTGTATGATGTCTTTTGACTTTAATCGAGTGTAAAATTGACTTTGCGTGCAATTATTTTCATAATTGAAATAACATTCTGTTTTCTCGTGTCCATCGTATCGTCGTCTCTGAAACAAACTGCACTTGAATAGAACTTAATTAGCATTAGGTATTTTCATTACAAACAAGGTTTCATGACCTACGTGTGACCACTTAGGTCGCTTCACAGTTGAACAAATTTAATTTTTATTATGACTGTGTTATCGCGGGAGCAAGAGGGTTGCCGGGGGTGAGGCGGGGGGTAGGGACGAATTAACGTGTTATTGGGGTGAAATTAAAGCGGTTAAACAGTTCGTGCTCGGAATTGTTCAGCTAATTGGTCCCGCGACACACGCGCGTCGCGAGTCGTCGCAAATAGTCTAGCGCTGAGTGTGACTGTGTCTCAGCTCGCTATACTGTGTTTAGAAGTGAAATTGAGAACAAGGTCGGGCATGTTAAGGCAGATTACCACCGCACCGCACTAAACAAAACAACTTACTCTTACAGGCCAAGAAAATCGTTTTATGTAATGCTCGAGTCCCTTAAATAATCTTATCTACAATAGATTGTTATATACGTAATAATGTCGAAGAGCTTTAACCCAACCTTCAAATTTTCAATGTAACTCTATATTATAATACAATATACTACACTGAAGCGCGGTTTTAACGTCTCCATACAATTCTAATATTCTTTGCGAGAAGCGTGCGGCGTGCCGGCGCGGCAATACATCACCCAAATTATGTTTGAGAGGCACACAGTGAAGCTTCAACTGAACACGACACCGCACACGGCTAGCTCCACCACTGTCTTTGTCAACCGACATACACGAAATACGTTTCAATATAGTAGTGAGAGGAATACTTCTTTATGAACCTCTCTCTGCATTTAGATTCGATGATTAGGTACTACTGGTAAGGAAGAAACTGGAATTCATACTAACATTATAAATGCGAAAATAACTGTCCTTCTCCATTTTTCCATACTTACTTTATACATTTTGATGAAATTTGGTATGAGTCAAGTTTGAACTCCAAGAAAGGACTTCCCTACGCTAGAATACGTGACTTCGTCGGCTATCCTGGTATCCGGCATTCACGCGAACAGTCACTGGTAAAACTAGTTAATTATATCTTGGTTGCACAAACATACCATCTCGCCTGTATTCAACGAAGGGTAAGGCAAAGGTGTACCAATGTACACCCACCAGTTCGCAGGAACGTTTAGGTCGCATGTAATAGGGGGCGAGCCTATTGTCATTAACCGGCCACAAATCTTAACTGAGAATTTTATAGAAAAATCCACTAACATTTTGCTTGACCCGATCGAACCCAAGACCTTAAAACGTAGCAGTCGCACTCGGGACCACTAGGCTACCGAAGCAGTCAATGGATCTGTCAATGAAATCTTGGATGATTGGGTTGCGTAATAAGTATAACCTGAGCGAATTCTCCTTGTTTTAGTCAATTGACATTTAACCCGGATTTTGGAAACGGTTAATAATTCTAAAACCTAGTTAATTACGCCACAGAAGGCGGAGAACATCACGACTGACTGAATTGAATTAAGTTAAGTAAGAAATCTAAAATCCACCCCATAGAACATCATCAGTGACATTGGCTCATCATTGGTACAAATCTAAACACAATTGTAACTTTACGTCCGATACGAGTCAATATGACTCCTCAGCTCTTCGCCTTATTAAATCGGAAACGCGAGCAAGTAAGGCGTCGTGCGGAGAGCTTACGGGGGGAAGGGGTGGAAGTCAGAGAGGGGGGAGCCACTGACACTTCCGCGAGGTAACGAGATACATTTCGCTTATTTGTGTGCCAACACATCTGTGAGAACTGGGCTCGTATTATCAGAGACAGTTTATTTCGACGGAAAAAAAATTGGTGAAGGAAGTAGGAACTTAATTATAATAATGTATTTATTTGCACAAAACCTACTATAAAAGGTGTTACAATAAAAATATGAGATTACTAGCTTATGCCCTCGACTTGGTCTGCGCAAATTGGTTATAATTATCCCACGAGAACCGTATATTTTCCCCAGAAAGTATCGTATGTGTTATTTCACATTATAATATATCTCAATGCCAAAGTTCAGCCATTTAAGCGTGAAAGAATAACAAATACGCATCCATCCATTCTCACAAACTTTCTCATAATATTAGTTTGTTTTCTGTTTCAATTCTAACGCCCTTGTCCGCAGTATGGCGGGTCTCATCGCGGAAATATTTTTATTGTGACCCGTCAACTGTCCGTCAATATCGACTTGGCATGCAAACTAAAATAAAAGGAGCACGCTGCGCCCTCCGGATAGAATAGCAAAAAATTGTCGGAGTGGTGGCAAATAGAAATATGGAAAACTTGACGTACCGTCTCTCGTGTCAAATATTTGTACCATTGAATGCCTCGGTTGTGTCTGAAAAAATAACTGCGAAATCGAAACCCGCACGTTATATGTTACAATACTTTCCTTGTCGAAACATATCTAAATGGAGATGATAACTTGGTATCAATAAACAGAAGAACTTGTGATAAAAAAGTTTCGTTTGCAGGACATTCATCGAATTGTTAGGAAATGGATTGCTGTTTATTATTGGTTGTAATGACTTGAAATTGTTACACTTTGAACATTTGTACACATTATGGTTCCTTTGAAATATAACTGCCCCGTTGGTCTCGTGGTCGCAAGCTCGACTGATAAGCGTGTGGTCCCGGGTTCGATTCCCAGGTCGGGCAAAAAGTGTTATTGGGTTTTTCCATTGGAATTTGCTCAGTAGCAGCCCGGAGTTTGGAAGTTGGTGGTGTGACACCCCTGCACGCAAAGCCGTTGGTCCCGGATGTCATTCGTAGATCTTTGATAGTCATTGCGGATAGTCAGAAGCCAGGAAGTCTGACAACCAGTCTAACCAAGAGGTATCGTGTTGCCCAGTAACTGGGTTGTGGGGGTCAGTTAGGCAGTCGCTCCATGAAAAACACTGGTATTCAGCTGCATCCGGTTAGACTAGAAGCCGACTCCAACACAGTTGTGAAAAGGCTAAGCACATGATGATGATGGTGCCTTTTAGACATAAGTTAAAATATAACTTGGACCGTACTGCTTCTATGTAGTTATTTCTTAGCTAATCTGAAAATCAAGAGTCAATAAATAAATGTGCGAGTGAACATGCAAGTGTGTAATATGTATGTATAGAGACAGCGATGTCGCCGGTGAAGTTAGTGTTAATGTGTGTGCGGAGCGCGGGCGGCGCGCTAATCGAATTGTCTAGTTAGCGAGCCAATGGCGGCGCGCCCGACCGCTCAATGGGATTAACAGTCTGTACATATTTGTTCATCTTTGGTACATATGTATACATTACATACTTTTGGTTCATAAAAGTCAGGAAAACAATTAAAACTTAATGTTTAAAAGCCTCGATTTTGATACATCATTAATTCATTAGTCTCTTCTGATGGTACCAAAACTCTGAGCATTAACCAGTTTTACCTTTGCATTTGAAGTAACCGTTCACTTCAGCAAAACAGTGCACGTATATCATTGTTATTGCAATGGGTTCAATTTGTTGAACGGCGCGTTGTAGGTGTTGGGTTTACCAGTTGATCTTAGATTTCTTCCGTATTTACGAGATCAAATCAGGACAAAATCAAACAAGAAGGAAAACAAAAGCTACGGGTAGGTTAGTTGCGGAAATATAAATATTTTGTGGTATATGAACCGATAAATACGAAAAGCAAAATAGTATGAACAGGCGTTTTGTGGCGCTCGCTGGGCCTACGAGGGCCTACGCTGGGTCTACGTCGCGCCTACGAGATCCGGCTCGACGTTTGGCCCTACGTAACACTTTTCTTTATAATCAACAGAAAAACTAATATAGTAATTGACAGACGCATAAATGTTCGATATTCTTTACATTTTGAAGTCACATTAGGAAATGTTGCTATTGCAACTTTCAACAGAGCGGTTGCCCTTTACGTCAAGTTAATTTAACAAATTACATAACCGTGTTGCAGCTATCGAGCAGCATCGATCGTCTCCGATATCTCTTTATTTACACTGCAAACGCAATTGACTTCCAGCACACTCTCTCACTCTAACGCCCTACATAAACATGAACAAAAAGTACTTCGCCTTCTTTCTGTTACGCAAGAAAACAACAGAGATAGCACATACGGCTAAAATGTATGAGTGAAAGAGATAAAACACATCGCCATCTTAGATGCAGCCCGTGGACCAGAAGTTAGCCAATAACCCACTTTGTGGGACGAAAAGGAGCTTATCTTAAACACAATTGCCGAAGTAAATTGAACTGTATTCTTAGAAAGTTAAAGTTCAACATTATTTACGAGGGTTAGAGGTAAAATTAATAATAACGTTTGTCGGAGGCTAGGGAAGTTCTTAAGGGGAGGGCTCATGCGACGTGCGGAGAAATAATGATGGCGTGTCTTTGATGGGACCTATTGTGATGGAAGTCTGGTTTTGAAGTGGCCTTTAATATAATAAGGCCTATTAGTTAACTTGAAATTGTATTTTGTTCCGCAACTTCTTTAGGGTTGCGTAGAGCGCCAATTACGAACTTTAATCCCTAGCTAATAATGTATAACGGGAAATGTGATGACGTTTTTTTGAAAGTCGGTTACACTGACAGGTTTTAAAAGTGATAGACGAAATACTTTTCAATACTTTAAAATGTTTTAAATACTTTAAAATCGACAGTATTTTGACTTTCTACCAGGCAGAATTACCTAAGAATACTCTGTTTCTAGTTCGTTTAAAATCTTTAAATCCTTTCGCCCTACACGTGTTGACCTTTATCTAATGCACAACAGCATCAGTAGCCACGCCATAGACCACAACATACAACACAACAGTAAAAACTAACAAACGCGCAACAAAATCACCTCGCCGGGTTCCGCACAGTACACGCGCGCACAAAAGCTCTAAACGCCGGCAAACGCATCAAAAGCGAACCCAAAAACATCAATCACTCAAACTGAGTTAATCCACAACTAAATTAACTCGCGGCAAACAAGACCACACTCACCCTTAACTCACCAGTTGACGAAACATAATTGACTTTATTCTTTAACAGTAAAGTCCAATTTCGCATGACCGGCTATACCACCGTCTGTTACGACCCACAACTTTATCGTAGTGGTATTACGATTTAGAATCGAATGTAACACAACGTTTATCTCTTGATTTCGTTCTATCTTCACATCATTTAGTTCGACGCCGCTTCTAAAAGGCTTAACCGCCGTGCGACAATGGAAAATGTGCTTTATTACTGGTGTGTAAAGTTTGTTTAGATTTGCAACAGTTATGTTGGGGTTTTGCGGGAAGAGCCGGGTCGAGTTTTTATTTCATTCATTAGAGAGATATTTAAGAGCTATTAAGGCGTAAATAAGCGCTTCTTTTGTGCGATTCGATGTAGTGGGTGAGGTTCTTCCGGATCATTTCCGAGAAAACGCTGGGTTACATCACATGTCAACCATGTACGAAAACATTATATCATTATAAAACTTAGCGTTACATTGATGTTCAAGACTAAGGTTAATTTTCACTGTTTTCATCATCTCCGCCTTAACAATAATAATAGGAATCTGACGATAACCAGGTCTGTAATAGAGACAGAACAACTTTTACAACTAGGTCTAGATCCGACACCTACGTACTCTAAATAAAAGAATCTCCTCCCACACAAACACTCTCCGCTCAATATATCCGAACAAATTCAATAAAGCCCCGAACAAACAACTCCAGCGTTTATTGCATAACGCATCTTCTAAAACGCAGGGTAAACGCTCCGGTTGCGAGGGTGGCGCCCTCTGTTTATACGGAGTGCGCCCGACTACTTAATAACGACTTATTTATTTGCACAAAGGATCGGAGCTAGTAATTGCGTGGCCGATAATATGAGAACTATTAACTGGTGCACGCGCCTCAATGTTTGCCGAGACACTGATGACGGCTTGTTAGTTTTTAAGTAAACATCGTTTTCTATTAGTTCTAGTACTTTGATTTGATCAATATGTCTCGATATTTCGTGATTATTATTATGTTCTGATGCTAACGTTCATACGGGTTAATTTCAAAAGAAAGGTACTACAAAAACATAGATATCCGTCAACGAGCTACGATCATGGCCAAAGGTCACGAGGTCAGTCTCATATGACCTTTGACTATGATCGTAATCTTAGTCCTAGTCTTTCCTAGCACCCATACTAGAGTCTCTAGTAAGTACTATTACATTTTATTCCATGTAAGTACATGGAATAAAATGTGAAAAGAAACAACCAGAATTCATGGTACCTTCAGAAATTATTTAACACTAGCGATCTGCCCCCGATCTACCCCTTTGGTACGTCTTTGATTACTGCTCCGCTCCCGTGGATCGTAGCGTGATAATATCTTACTCAGGAATAATTTATCTATTGGTCAAAAAAGTTGTAAGAATCGGTTCAGTAGTTTCGGAGCGTATTAATTACAAACAAACAAAAAAATCTTTTCTCTTTTTAATATTAGTTACTTAGATAATCACACAAAATTAATGAAGGCGAACAAGTTAAAATAACATCAACACGATCAATAAATTCAAACGTTATTAATTGAAAATGACTATAAATCTATTGTACAACTTATTCAATATGTAAATCAAATCCAACCACAGACACAAAATTGGTTTTTAATAAAATTCCGCGCCGTTCGAAAGCAATTACAGTATTAAGTAAATTATAAAACGTTCCGTTCTAAAGGCGAACTTGATTAATTGACTCGTCGGCGCAACCGACTTTATAGAATTGCTCGAACACGACAATAGCGCCCGATAAAAAGGGCAAAATCAATCGAAAACAAATTACTTACAGAACCGAATAAAATTGAGTCGTTAGTAACATTGTGTGTCGTGAAAAATAAACGAGAGGCAATCGAATCAACTTTGTAGAGGAAAATTAAAGTCGGGGCTGCACTGTCGGTGATGTGGATTGCGCGACCAATATGATTTTAAATTGCTTCTTTCTTTATGATCGGTAAAGGCAAATTAATTAATTGTTCGGTATGCGCTTTTATTGGACGCAGGCAGTTTGTTTGTGTAGGTGTACTCTGTTGGTTCACGCGTTTATTGTGTTTGCTTTGCTGTAGTTTGATTTACTGCGAATAAAACCCAGTTTGCGTTTATAACGTATTCAATACAGAGCCAAAATTTCAAAACTAGCTTCTGCCCGCGACTTCCGCAACAAAGTTAATATATTATCCCACGGGAACCGTACTTTTTTCTGAAATAAAAAGTAGCCTATGTGTTATTCTAGACTATGATCTATCTATGTGCCAAATTTCATCAAGATCCGTTGAGCCCTTTAAGCGTGAAAGAGTAACAAACATTCATACATCCTCACAAACTTTCGCATTTATAATATTAGTAGGAAATAGGATAGAATTTGGCTACTCTTATCAATATAGTAATCAATTTAGAAGCATTCTGGAAAAGTAAGGCTCCTCGTAGGAGGTAGGAAAGGTAGGTAAGCTCTTTCTTCAAAATATTCTGTAAGAGCCAGCATCAAATTAAAATGTAATACAAATCGCGGAACGTGACATCAACACGACTCCATTGAAGTATTGCTTCCATTGTGTCAGTTTGTTCTCACCGCATTCACAACTAGGCATTAGTTGTCCCTCGAACAAACACAATAGAACACAATGCGATGAATGGGGTTGCAATTACATGTTCCTAATTCGCTCATTTCACCCTTGAGATCCGCGGAAAAGAGTGTTACAGTTACTAATGGAGTTAATTATTTTTATATTAACTTTATTTGTCCCTTGAGTTTACTACTACCAGATAAACTAGAAGATCTTTTACCTAACAAGGTAAATCTAAATAAGGGAGGGATTTTACTCCATTCGTTTCGGGTGAGTTCTAATCTATACTCATATTATAAAGCTGAAGAGTTTGTTTGTTTGCTTAAATGCGCTAATCTCAGTTACTACTGGTTTGATTTAAATCAAGTCAGTCAATTTATCGAGGAAGGCTATACTATATAACATCACGCTACGATCAATAAGTGCGAAGCAGTAACCAAAGACGTAACTCAATGCGGGTGATGAAACTATGCGGACGAAGTCACGAGCAGAAGCTAGTAAAAGATAAGAGTCATCTAAACCAGGGCAATGATAGACTACAGGTTGCTCAATACTGGCCGGACAGAATTTGAATCGACACGAAAAGAAGAAGAAGAAAGATATTTAAGAGTTCAACAATAGCCCTTTTAAATGCGAAAGAAAAAATCACGCGTTGATTTAAATAGTAAAGTAGTTGCTTTTTGGCATATGCTTAACTTCTTTAACAGTTGACATGAGTGACGTTAAATAATAGAGTATCGTTGTTGTCATTAGCGCGGCGGTGGCGGCCGCGTGGCGGGTGCGTGGTGGCCGCGTGGTGGTCACGTGTTGCGTCGTATGGCCGCCCACCCTACAGCCAATCTGACTTAACTCAGTTTGCAAGCAACGGTGTGAGGTTACACCAGAGGCGGGTATTATTTTTTGTACTTTTATGTTAAGCAAAAAACAAAAAACAAAACAAAAACAAAAAACTCGAAAACTGCTAAAACAAAAACAAAAACTAAAAAACAAAAACTGTTATTGGGTTTTTCTATGAAATTCTCAGTAGCAGCTCGGAGTTAGGATTTGTGCCCGGTTAATGGCAATAGGCTCGCCCCTTATTACATGGGACCTAAATATACCGGCGAACTGTGGGTGTACATTGTTACACCTCTGCCTAACCCTTCGGGGAATACAGGCGTGAAGGTATTTTATTTATGTTAAGCTCATTTGTATCTCAGAGCATTTTAGCATCAATATACAGGGAGATCTTACCATCATCATCGTCAGCAAACCGGTGACCGAACCATTGACATTAAAGCAAAACAGAAAATTATACCTATAGAACTGCACTGTGTCAGTACACCAAACCTTACAATAAATGATTGGTTAAAAGAAGTAGGAAAAGACTATCAGGGCCAAATAATTGATCTTTTGCAAACTTCCAAATGAATTTAACTAGATAAGGCGAATGGGTAAATCAGATAGCGAAACTAGAAAAAGGAGCGTCTGTGGAGTTACTTGCTCGTTCTTCTCTATAGAGACCCACCTACGTTTTATAAGGAGCAACTTGCTTCAACTTTCTGTTAAACTATTTGACAATACAAATGTGCCTGTAAATTGATCTAATTGAAATAAATGCTTTTTTTGGTTTTTTTATTGGGGGGTGGGAAATTACCAAATAACTTCTCCCGCCCTGGGCTGGGCGGGAGGGAGTGTCAGACTTTTACTGACTAAAACCCACCCATGTTCCTTCTTGTGCCCTTTGCGTTCCGCGGGCGCGGTATCTCTTACGAAAAACCCGCAGCCCCGGCAGACATCGGCCCTCAGTGGCCCCTTCCCTATGCTGACATCTCTTTGAGGCACGCGCCGTCGACACGGCCTGTCGTTATGCAACGTAAGGACGGTGAGCTACCCATTGCTCACCGTCCACAGGCCCGTATCTACGGTGGCCGGGAGTCGTCTCGCGAAATAAATGCTTTGACTTTGACTTAGAAAACGAATCCGACGGTCAAGATTATGGTGATTTTTAGAATGCTATCATTTCCATTGCATTGTTAAAGATAATGCAATAATGTTTTTAGATTTTACAAAATTTTTCTCAACATTTTATTCTCGGATAATTAGGTAATTTATAAGTGAAGGAGTGCACCAAAATAATACCTTTTGTTAAATATTGTTTGTATGTCATGATTTGTGTATAATCTTTGTTTGGAGATCCCAAATAAATAACACTGGTCGAGTTGCAATTTCATATTTATTTATTTTCATATATTTTTTTTTTACTGGAATATCTAGCTTCTTATACATATACCTACTGCTTGGTACTCTACATATACGTAAACAGTCGTCTTGTACAAGTACATACTTTTAGGTTTATGTAGGCGGTACATAAACGGACAAATCGTTCGCGCCGCGGAGCCCGCGTAGCCCGCGTTAATTAATTTATTGTGACAACCTCCACTAGGAGTGGAGACGGCTTTTGTCACTCATGATTCATTTTATGTGATTTTGTAGAGAGTGGTTCTTTTTTGATTACACGTAAAATTAAATCCCTTACCATTACACCGGTTATCGTTATTATTAATAACTTCGGTACCTAGGCAGGCTACATAAGCACTTGAGTTTATCATGACTTGAACTCAATTAGTTTTTACCTTACTTCTATCCCTTTTGAAAAGCTTGGCTATTTAAGCTTAATACATAAGGATTAGGTCTTGATAGATTATTTTTAAGGATCGATTTGCTAAGAAATACCTTTGCGTCTTGAATTTTGAGGTTAAAATTGTCTTCGAGAATTTGTATACGGTTACGGTTTAATTGAAAAAGTATAGTCACAGTTCTATAAGTTATTTTAAATTCTATGAAGAGATCTCGTCATCGCTAAGAATCGAAATCTTTTTATGACATTTCTAAGAAACATTTCAATTTGTCTAACTTACTTGAAATCCCTAATTAAACGCACTAACGCGAACCGCCGCCATGCTTGTCTGGCTAAAAGGTTAATTTAGTATTTGTCAGCTGTGGCCATTCGCGCTAAACATTATAACCGCCGCTCACTTCGGCTGGCAAGAAACGACTTTACTGTTGTACAATTAAGTTGATTTTTGCTTGTTGCGCGTTACAAAAGCAACTTTTCAAATTGCGTTAAGCCAAGAGACGGCGGGCACGTTAAGTTTGCAGAATCTCTCGTTGACTTATTCTTATTAGGCTCCATTAATGGGCTCGCTTGAGTGGCGAATTGTAATTAATTCTCGAGCTTTGTCTTAATTGAAGTAATTATGTAATTAAGAGATGATTTATGTCGTTCATTCGGTGTGGAGGCGCTGGCGCGGCGTTGTTTAGCTTTGAGATATTTTATTAGGTGAGAATTTATTATTAGGTACGCATTAGATTAAGTCGGCGAAGTAATAAAGTCTTTAATTTCGCAGCATTAAAAGAAGATTAGATTAAGGGATGGTCATTCGATTAGCTCGGAGGTATATTATTATCGATGGCACGGCAATTTGCTTCGACAGCTAAGGGTCAGAATTAAGGTAATTACGTAAATGAAGCGACACCATTTATTATCAGTGAAGATTTAACTCCTAACGCCTACTGCTACTGATACAGATTCCCAGTAAAGTAAGTCAAAAACGCCGTAGAGAGAATATCTTTCACGAAATTAGCCAGTACTATAATCTTGATCCCTGACAAAGGCCCCAAGAACTTAATACATCGGGGTTTCAAAAGAAATCCCTAGTCTCAGTGACGGTCTCGAATATCACTTGCACAATGCAAATTTATACAGAACTGTGATAAAAACCTTATTACTGAAGAAATAAAGTCGTTAATCGATGTTTTTGAATTTGATAGAATGTTGGCGGATGAATCTTTCAACGACCCGCCACTCGAAGCCGAATTGTAAAGTTTTCAATTGAAATGTAAGTAGTATTTGTATTGAATTGTTTGGCGAATTGGACGGATAATCCGCTTGTGCGCTTGCGCAAGCCGCCATTGTTGATAACAACAAAATGGCGTCGGCACGCTAATGGCGCGAAAACGAGACACTTGAATTGTTAATGTCATCCCAGATACACGCTTTTGTTCGAGGTTAATTATGATGTTTGACAATCTTTTGTGCTTGGTTCTCTATCATACTTAGTTAAGATAAGAAGATGTGATAGGCATTCACGGGACATTATAGTTTTATTGTGCTACAACAATGAAGGGTTTGAACAATACCATAAAAAGTTTAATTTGATCTGTAAATTGAATCTTTAAGTAGCCTACTTTAATAGATAGGTAAGTATAACATTGTCAGATCTCAAATAACGCCAAACCGCTTATATTTAGGCAACATTATATAAATTCACAGGTGTGTTCAGCTAATTATTTTTTGATAATAGATTTTAATATAATCTAGAATTAATATTTATCCAAGGGCAGACGCTAAAATAAATAAAAGCTTGCGAAGTGAACGGAAATATCAAGTTTAGAGTTCCGCCGATCCTTCGCGTAATCTACACCGACATGATACGTACGGAACCTACTATTAACCATTCATTGCATTATTCTTTCATATTTCTTCTTTGTCCAACCTCCAATATAACTCGACCAAGGGATGTGAAATCAAAAGTTCGTCTCATAGCTCAAGGTAAACTGGCTGCTATATTATAAGCTGTAATTGAATTACCCTTATTTAGTTGTTTCCTGTTATTTAAAAGGTTTTTTAACAGGATGGAGCCGTCAAATTTTAATCAAATTATTATCGAACAATAGTACAGAGTTATGATTACCTTCGTCAACTATTGAACTGATTTCACCTATTTTATTAGGGGTTCAAACATAATACGCGTCCAAGAATTAAGTAATTCAATAATAAGGGCTATACATTTTTTTCATCGCGCTTAAAGCCAATCATTTATAACGGTAAGACCTGTCAGTGTAATTACTTCACGTGGTAATTATACTTGTCGTGATTAACTGAAGTCTTGATACAATACTTAGCAAAGGTCATCGAGCGGGACTCTCCTGAGAAAGATCAATAAAATGCCTATGCCCTATACAAACTTACCTCAGTGATTAGTGAGGACGCATTAGTCACAGCATATCATGGCCTTGTGGGATCGCTTCTGAGATATGGTGTTATTTTTTGGGGGAATACAACCAATAGAGAAATTATCTTTAAAGCACAGAAAAAGTGCATCAGGACAGGTCATGGACACATGTAAACCATTATTTATTAAATTTAAAATTTTGACTCTTCCATCCCTTTATATTTTTGAGGTTGCTGTATTTGTTAAAATGAATCCTAAGTTATTTAAAAAAAGGTCGGTCCTTAATAACCGAAGTCGAAGGGATAACAGTAGCTTATGTGAAAGAAGGTCCCACACAGCATTAATGTATAAAAGTGTTTTTTGCATGGCGCCAGTCATATATAATCACGTACCACGGTCAATCAAAGAACTGAACGTGAGCTTGTTTAAGAAACGGCTGAAATCCTTACTGGTGTACAAAGCGTATTACAGTATTTCAGAATTTTTAACAGACAAAAATCTATGACAGAATACTGACATGCTATAATAATAAAACACATTGCTTGCATAATAAATTGAGATTAGTATTGTATATCGACATAGTCTTATTATTGTATTCAGTTTGTGACATTTTATTTTGCATTATTACCGGTTTCTCTTTTTATAGACATTTATTTTGTTTTGCTATTTTTTATTACCAACATAACAGAATATACCATCACGCCTGTATTCCCCGAAGGGTTAGGCAGAGGTGTACCAATGTACACCCACAGTTCGCCGGTATGTTTAGGTCCCATGTAATAGGGGGCGAGCCTATTGCCATTAACCGGGCACAAATCCAAACTCCGAGCTGCTACTGAGAATTTCATAGAAAAACCCAATAACACTTTTGCTCGACCTGGGATTCGAACCCAAGACCTGTAGCGTAGCAGTCGCGCTTAGAACCACTAGGCTAACGAGGCAGTTATTTTTTATTGATTAATTTTTATTATGCTGTTCTTAATAAGTATTTCTTAGTCCTATTCTTCTTAGTCCTATCTAGGCTTATTCTTTAATTTAATGATTTAGACATGACATTTGTACGCCCTGTGGCATAACATAGCGCACTCTTTATTACTTGTAACATCATTAATGTACCTGTGTTAAACAAATGAATAAATTACTTATGACTTATGGCGATGCAAAAACTTTGATGCGGAGAGAGAGATAATGTGATTAAAACAAGGTCAGCACACTCGGGAGCAATGAATCTTGGTCACCAGCATAATCTTTCGGAAACTAAAGAATATACGTATTCTAAATGCCGGCTAAACTTTCTCCGTTTATATAAGAAAGACGCAGCCGGGTAATTACTCCTCATTTCATACTACCATACCGTACTTTTAAAATACTTTTTATTTGAATTAACTAACATTAACTAAATGTTAAATGTTGTTAGTGACCCAAATTCCTTGTTCTAGTGTGTACATTTGAAATTAAGAAACTGTTTAATTTTATTACATTAATTTTATGCAATCTTCAACGAGCTACCAACCAGTGAAAAATAAGCTATAATAACAATAGCGCCCAAAAAAATATCGGTACAAACGACGTTAAGGAATCAAACGGAGCTAGGGAGCCGGCCAGGGCAAGGGATCAAATGTAAAGAAACGAGAGTAAATGATGTGATCGCAATAAACACAATTTCCCGTACTTCTGAACAAATTGCCGGCACGCCGCCGCTCCCACGCGACTTACGTGCTCCCCGTGTTCAGGAATTGTATTTAAATTCGCTTACGGCGTTAAATGAGCAACCGAAAAAGTATGTTTAATCCATCGACTTTTTATACATAATATATATTATGAAATATTGAAAAAATCGTGACTGGTTTGATTTGCAGAATTGAATGGTCATTGAACACGAATACACTTTTTGTCCAAAACGTTTGCACGAAAAAACACGAACACGAAGCATTCAAATGAAGGAATCGATTTGTTGCAATATTGTTGTGCTCAGCGGATTAAAGTAGACTCCCAATTAAGGACATTGCTAATACGTAAAACGCCAAAATTAACAAATTGAAACTATTTTTACCTCAGAATAATGTCAAAATTGGCATAAAATAATGTCAACTTAAACACACTTTCTTGATCTTATCCAAAATATATATTTACTTAGCAATATATCTTGAACAATAATATCGAGTGTTCGTCCATGCTAAGCTCAAGTTAAGTTAACACCGCTTCGAGGCGATAAGCGTATTACACAAGCTCACAGAGCACGGAACAACTGCGAATAGATCAAACAGTGCCATGGATGTGAATCCAGAAAGTAAGAGTGAATTAGGATTGTCATTTTACACTCTTGACGCTAAGCAATTTGGAAACGCTTATAAAAATACCTTCCAAAGTTCAAAATGACGGCACGTTTGGCACAGTGAGTGAGTGATTGGCTGTTGTGCTGTGTGTCGCGGGTTCGATTCCCGCACGGTACAAATATTTGAATGGCCTACGCTCTACAGATAGTTGTCAAAGGAAAAATTCCTGGTGCAGCAAAGTATAAAAAAAAATTAATAATTTTCAAAAGATTGGCTAAGATTTTGTTTGAATGGAATAATCAGATACCTACCTATTCTAGACAGAATTACTGATTTGGTATCTTTGACTGGTCATAAGTAGTAGTTAAGTTGCAACCATTTCAGAACGAGATAGTTGCGCTTAATCATACTAAGGTTACTTCTAAAATATTTTCCAAGATTTTTTCTATTCCTACCTTTACATTTCATGTATTTGATTTTCGCCTGCTCTAGTTGCGTCTAAACTCTCAGCTTCACGCGTCTGGAACGTGTGGGATTAAGTTATAATAGTTATTAATTGCGCACTAACTCGATCGGCGACGGCGCTCCGTGCTAATCCAATACCACTCTACACTGTTAACTCATTATTGTGGAGCTTATATAAACGTGTTTACTTGGCTTTTTGGCAGGAGACTTGTCATAAATTATCAATGTTACTAATATGAATTACACAGATATCTAGATAAGCAGGTAATCATGTTGACAATTTGAATGAACTACTCAATGTTTGTGCTTTTAATGTGTATATTCTACTTTCGTAGGTAAATTTGCTCAGCTTTTGAACCAACTAGATAGGGTGACAATAAAGTTTGGAAAGTAAAACTCGTATACCTACCAACTTTCATATGTAAAGAACAATATAGGCATGTAGGTATGTGCAGCCTCGCGATGCCACAGCTGCATACGTTTACACGAGGCATGTAGGGTGACCATAATCCCGCGTCTCGCTATCTTTACCGGATCGGTCACGGGATTACCGCTGCATGATCACGACCGTGTAAATTGTGTTTATTTAACCACAATAATTGGGGCTGTCTTAACGAATTCATGGTGATAGGAAATTATAATTGCTTTTATGTAGTGGTATCTTTTTTGTACAAAAAATAAAAAATATAGCTAGGTATTTATAAGCGATGACCATACCTATTAGTTAAGTGAAGTTATTTTGACTATAGCAAAGTAATTACCTATAATAAATGTAAAACTTTGGTTTCAAGCAGTCATTGAGAACATACTAACGGCTCAAACAATATCTCATGCGAATTTGCGACTCTGTATGTCAAGACAAATATAGATGTGCAACTGGAACAGTAATGAAGTACTTCGACGGTATCACGAATCACTTAGTGAATCAACAAAAGTAATTATAATGAGTGTCGGAACCTAGACGCTAGACAGCGTTAACGACGTGACGAAACAAAAACTCCTAATGGATATCCATGAACCCTTTCTTCTGGTAAACGAAACTGTAATTACTGCTTCAGAGCTGGAAAATTAAGGGCTTTCTTAACAGCTGGCAGTAATTAACACCTCAATCTATTACGGTTGTAATTTTCTTTCAGTTAAAGTGATTTTTGTTATGGATAGTAGCAAAAAGTTTAATTTTTTGTGGGTTGATACTATGCAACATTTTGTTGACATAGAGTACTTACCTACTCTTAAATATAGCGTAATAACTTACGTAGACTAAGTAGTACATAGTAGAATAGTCAACTTGCACAAAGTAACTTATCACTATCACAATTATCCACCTAAACCAGCAGATATAATAAGACTAGACAAAAACCCGCTCGTAAATTACAAAAAAATTCAAAGTTAAGAACTCAATGAAAGTATTAAGTCGGAACTATTTTAAATAAAAGGTACTTACGAATTCGCACAAAACAACATTGCACTCTAAACAAACATATTGAAACTTATTTTACAACGCCCTTCAGAAAAAAAAGTCACGTCACCACTGAAAAGGACATTTTATTTCATTCAGAATAGAGTACATATTTGTGTGGGGTGCAGAGGGTATCACAACCGGGGCGTTAGGTAGGTACAAAAACGTTTATTAGCACATTTTGTCGCAAGTGGAGCGTGACGGCGATAAGTGACAAGCTATTGAGATATTTGGGGTGAACAACAAATGTAGCTACAAATTGGGATATGCTCCGCGGAAACTAAAAATATGGACGCGATTGATCGATGCGAAATATGCCAATAATAAAAAACTGCCTCGGTAGCCTAGTGGTCCTAAGCGCGACTGCTACGCTAGAGGTCTTGGGTTCGATTCCCAGGTCGAGCAAAAAGTGTTATTGGGTTTTTCTATGAAATTCTCAGTAGCAGCTCGGAGTTAGGATTTGTGCCCGGTTAATGGCAATAGGCTCGCCCTCTATTACATGGGACCTAAATATACCGGCGAACTGTGGGTGTACATTGTTACACCTCTGCCTAACCCTTCGGGGAATACAGGCGTGATGGTTAAAAATATATATGAATAGAAATATTATCTAAGTACTGAACATCGCGTTCAATAAGTTTGCACAAACGAATGAGGGACAGCAGTAAGCGAACTTATAACACGCACTGTTCACGCTCATACTAGTACATAATACAAGTGAAGTAAATTTATTATTACAGATTAGGCTGAGGCGAGGGTGTAATTTAGCAGATGCTGTAATGATAAAATGCTTACGGGTTCCATAATACGTTTTACAACAAACTAGTGACAAAAATTAAATATTCCAAAACTTTAGTATTCATTTAATTAAACTAATTAGCGTATTCTGCCTTCTTGTAACTTTTAAGACACCACTTCAAAGTCACAAGAAAGCAGAATACGCTAATTCGTTTACTTGAATGACATATTTTTTTCATTTTTTTTTACCAAGCTGATGAACCAATTTTGATAAAATTATATGGGGTCACTTTTGAAGTATGACCTATCAAACAAAAAAAGAATTATTAAAATTAATTCATGATTAGCGGAGATATTGTATAACACACATACAAAAAAAAAAGAAAAAAAAAACATACAGACGAATTAATAACCTTCTCCTTTTTGAAGTCGGTTACAAAGTTTTTATTAAAAGAGTATGTATGGAATTTTTTGCCCGTTCTTCTCCATACGATACTATCTTTTGGAATGGGCAACTAGATTCAATATTTTTAATTTTAACATATTATTGACGTTTAAAAGTGCCTTTTAATGGTCTAATTGAAATAAATGATCTGAAACTTTGACTTTGCATAGCAGTACACTCTCAATGGCAATAATAGAACAGTGCTGTACTCTCACTCTCGGCTACATTACGCCCTTGCCTGCGGATTGGACTGCAACAACAGATTCACCTAACTTGTATCATAATCTACTATTCTCTCATGTCTATGTCATATTAAAGCCTTGTGTAATTAATTGTTTAACACTTTTTGCTAAATGGACTAAATAAACTAACCACTGCTATTTTTATATTAAATCCTAACATTGGATTTCACAAAATCGTAGTCACCCTACAGCGATCAACGCAGTGAATTCGATTACCATCGCTTTCTCATTGTTGTCTATTTGACGCTTAATGCACTCCTCTATTGTTACCAATCCAGTTTCAACAGAGCTCTCATTCTTAACCACTTTAACTACAAGAGAGACCAGAGTATTTTCGTTAGCAACTTAGGATAGGTCAATTGAAAACGGCCAGTGAAAACAGAACCCTCATTTAAAATAGGTCGCACGCTTCAAGAGGTCTGTTTAAATTGGTGAGTGACAAAATAGAAGTGTTTATGTGTGACTGACTTTATAAAGCTTAGAATCAATTTGTATGGGAGATCTGATAAGATTATGATAAGGTTGCAATTGTTACGAGTTACTTTAATGGAGTTTGCACGTTTGCCAATGCGTGTACTCGTAATGTAACGGAAATTATAAGGGTTAGATGGTGCTTATTGTGTGTGTTTAAATAATTATATGTTACCTACAATTCGTTGCCATAAAATAATTCCACATTTGAAATTGCTCCCACTGTTCAAAGTCATGACTCCTCTTGGCGAGAGAATGAGGAGGCCGTTATCCACCATGTGGGCCCAATGCGAGTGGTGCATTTCAACAAATCATTTATTTTAGGACATGTCAATATTACGTCACCTGTTTTCTCTTCACCGTTTTCAGAACACCACAAAGCACTCACAACACCGCCAATATCAAAGAATCGATTTTCATATTTATGTTCGGGGTATGAAAATTTATGGGAGTAAAATCAAATGTTACGCTTTATGCGTTACAAGCTACATGTTGCCCACTCCCCACCACAGAGTTTGCACGACTGCATGGACTAGATATATATACCAAGGAGTAACCACGTGCGTGTCGGAGCTGTCACACGCACATTTTTTATTTTATTTGGTTGATAAGAGACTTCATGCAAAACCAATGAACAAATCACAATTTCCATTTCAAATCATTGTAATGGTTTCCTGTAAAGGACTTGTATGTACTACTGAACGTTAACGGGCCCTTAAGTATATCCGTACACTGGCTGCGACTGAACTGAGTTTATCAAAAACACAGTAATTACCGACGCGTCCACAATGACGTTTCAATTAGGAACCCTTTTGTTCAGACGATCTTACGCCGTGGGATGGTCGGCTATCAAAACACAAGTCCCTTCTGTTTTTTGGTGTACAGTGCTGGATTTTTTTTTGGAAACCTGTACTTTAACGACATATAATACACGATATGATACTTACTCACAAAGTTTGATTATATGACTCAAAAAAATAATGGCATGGTTTAACATTTCCACATTTCAAGTATAATATTTAAGAATTTTGAATGCCCCGTTGGTCTCGTGGTCGCAAGCGCGACTGATGAGCACGGGGTCCTGGGTTCGATTCCCGGGTCAGGCAAAAAGTGTTATTGGGTTTTTCCGTTGTGAATTTCTCAGTAGCAGCCCGGAGTTTGGAAGTTGGTGGTGTCACACCCCCGTGCCTCGGAAAGCACGTAAAGCCTTTGGTCCCGGCTGTCATTCGTAGATCTTTGACAGTAGTTACGGATAGTCAGAACCAGGTCTGACAACCAGTCTCTTACCAAGAGGTATCGTGTTGCCCAGTAACTGGGTTGAGGAGGTCAGATAAGCAGTCGCTCCATGTAAAACACTGGTATTTAGCTGCATCCGGTTAGACTGGAAGCCGACCCCAACATAGTTGGGAAAAGGCTAAGTAGATGATGAAGTATAATATTTAAGAAAGTTTTATTTGTGTGAAAAGTAACGTAGTAACATGCCGCCGTACCAAATACTGACATACGATTTTATGTATATTCTAAAACGAAAATAAATCCAGTGTTTAATTATTAAAACTCTGGCATAATTAAAAAGAAAAGGCTATGCGTTTGACAGTCTATACAATGTACAGTTTTCTTGATGTTAATTTCGTATGAAAAGACTGCTAACTGTCCTCCACGCATCAGTAACTAGCTTCTGCCAGCGACTTTGTTCGCGTGGTATTTTCACCCGCTTTAAATTACGTCTTTGATTACTGCTCGTCTCCTAAAGCCTTGCTTAATAAATTAACTATACAACACGAAAATGTTTTTTAAATTCGAACCAGTAGTTCCTGAGATTAGCGTGTTCAACCAATCAAACAGACAAACATTCAGCTTTATAATATTCGTATAGATTACGGCTTCAGGCTTAGACAGACCTACCCGTTACCTTGGCTTTTATGCTCATCTAGGTTATGTAGCTCAACATGGACAGTTAATCGTAGCTATTAGCTAGCACAATTTTACCTTTCAGATCACAAGTCTGAATGAAACGCTCAGTAGCAGCTCGGAGTTAGGATTTGTGCCCGGTTAATGGCAATAGGCTCGCCCCCTATTACATGGGGCTTAAACATACCGGCGAACTATGGGTGTACATTGTTACACCTCTGCCTAACACTTCGGGAAATACAGGCGGGATGGTATGTATGTAGATCACAAGCCTCTAATTAACCATCAGATGGCGATCGACCGTAGAAGTAGAACTGGGAGTAACTGCCACGCATTAGACGATTAGTAAATTTGCGGCAAATGCTGAGCTGTATAAGTATGGGACTATGTAAGAGTGCCGCACCTACATCACGTAGTGGGGTGTCGGTGTCTGGGCGCTAGTTTAAGCGAATTACCGGTCGCTTCCGTAGCAGACGTACCCTAGCGACACTACGTGATTACGCGACTACACTGTATCAAGCTAACCTTCAACTTTAGAATTTTGAAGAGAATGAATAAATTGAACTGCCTCGTTAGCCTAGGTCTTGGGTTCGATTAACAGTTCGAGCAAAAAGTGTTATTGGGTTTTTCTGTAAAATTCTCAGTAGCAGCTCGGAGTTAGGATTTGTGCCCGGTTAATGGCAATAGGCTCGCCCCCTATTACATGGGATCTAAACATACCAGCGAACTGTGGGTGTACATTGGTACACAACTCCCTAACCCTCCGGAGAATACAGGCGTGATGGTATGTATGAAAATATATAAAGTAGCCGAAACTATCAACTACCTACAAATAGACGACAGGAATGGATACAACATGGATGTCAGGTAAGCAGCTGAATGCAACAATGTCATAATGTAGTTGTTATGCTCAGGATTAAAGGTGGACACAACAATCTTGCCAACCTTAATGCAAAAACTACATGCATTCAGTTCAACAAATGAACAAGCAGAAGTTATTGCAGTTTTCAAAGGATATGACACTTTTATTGCACACTATTAAAATCAGCTTATCCTATATTGAAAACCAAGTGTCAGATTAGTCCACAACCGCATTATTTGGCAAATAGCGGTTCGACAATCTTATTTTTGCATTATACGGAGACTCTGTTCTAAGCGAATAAGGGCGACAATACTTTGGACATAAATGTTTTGCAGTGGCTTAAGAAAGCAATTAAGAAACGACCAGTTAAATAAGATCTCCAGAATTGGTAATGTTTTCTGTAATGCATTAGTTTTTGTTCGTTTGGGAGAAGCGAGGAGGGTCATGTTATTTGGTGGGGCATCAATACGCCTGACATATGTTCGCCCTGCAAAGCCAAAGGGGATTGAGTGGCATAAGCCCCTTGGGTTCATTATTGCCCCTTTACCCTTCCCGTAGGGCCCTTCATTCAATGCTTGCAAAGTGTACTTATTTCACTTAATATAAGAGAAAATTTAATTTAGCCTATTTTGGTGAACGTTAAAAGTTAACTAAAGAGGTTTAGATTACAAAGACGCTATAATTAAAGGAAAAATAACTATAGTTTAATACGTTTCCGAGAAATATGAACTATTAATTTTCCGGATTTTTTAAAAGTTGTAGAGAATCATGTAATCTATTCTATACAAATAAATAAAATTGAAGGGTCTGTTTGTAATTTCAAATTACATGCTTTTCACTAAATGCATCTAAAAGGATACTAACAAAAAAAAGAAACAATTTAAAAAAAAATTGTCTGTCTATCTGTTTGTTCCGGTTTATCTCCGAAACGGCTGGACCGATTTTGACGGGACTTTCACTTGTAGATAGCTGATGTTATAAGAAGTAACTTAGGCTATTTTTCTTTTTTACTTACCTTAATTCAAAAAAGGGTTATGCGAAAACAAAATTGAAACCAATAAAATAGTGAACGCGAACGATGTCGCGGGCAGTAGCTAGTCAATACTAATATTATAAAGAGGAAATATTTTATTTTTGTTTGTTTGTATCGAATAGGCTCAGAAACCACATGACGAATTTTAACCAGTTTTTTACCAGTTATATTATTTCTGAGTAACAAAGGCTATGTCATCACACTACGACACAAGGGAGCGGAGCAGAAATTAAAGACGTAACTTAACGCCGATAAAATAAGCAACGCGGACGAAGTCGCGGGGGGACCTCTAGTATTGGATAATGATAGACATTATTAATAATACTTAAAAAAAGGATTTAGTTTATCAACTAACCTGCACCCTAACTTCAGGCAGATTCACTTTCATCGCCAGCTCCTCCCGGGAGTACACGTCGGGGTAGTGGCTCTTCTCGAATGCCCGCTCCAGTTCATGCAGCTGGTAGGTGGTGAAGGTGGTTCTGTTCCGCCGATGTTTCTTCTTATTATCGGCTGCGGACCCCGGACGTGCGGACTCGTCGTCGCTGCCGGGGGGAGACTTGTCGTCTGTTGGGGTCCGCTGGCTGTAGCCGTCGTTGCTGTTGCACGAGCCTTCACCTGGAATTTGTGGGTGATGGGTTAGTTTATAGATTTGAAAAATATGTTTTTTCTTTGAAGAAGCTGGTTAAGGATATTTTTAACCCCCGACGCAAAATCGATGGGGTGTTCTAAGTTTGACGTGTCTGTGTGTGTATGTCTGTGGCATCGTGGCTCCTGAACGCATGAACCGATTTTGATTTTGTTTTTTTTTTGTGTTTGAAAGGTTAATTAGTCGGGAGTGTTCTTAGCGTTGTTGATGGAAATCGGTTCTGCGGTCCTAAAGTTATCATAGCTCTTTTGTAAACTACGGTAGTTACTTTTTCTTCTATCGGGATTTTTAATTTTGTGTTTTTTTACTTAAAAATATATATTGAGATTTTAAATTCTTTGGTATTTTACTGGAGATGATATACTTTGTGCGTATGCGTTTTACGTTAATGCACATAATAGTTGATTAAAGACCCAAAGATTCCAATACATTATGAAAGCATTGCGTCCTGTGCATACACATTTCTGTTCTTCTAGATACGTAGGTTGCGGATTAGTTTTAATTTATTTCAAGCGTACAATAATAATTCCTGCCCGTGTTGTCTAAACAAACAGAACCTCCAGTTTATATCGGCCACAGTCCTACATATAGACGGCACTGCAATTACGCAGCGATCCAACACAAGGAAACAGCTCCATAAATCAAACGAAACAATTTGAGTTTGCGTATGCTAATGTTGAGCCGTGTCTTGACGATAATGCAATTATATTCAAACATCCCACGCATAGTGCGCCAATTAGTGTAGAATGGCTGGACAAAATTAATACTTGTAATGGAAAAATTAAGGGCGATGAAATAGAATTAATAGTAATATTACTTTACAGAAAAACTGCCGCGTTAGCCTAGTGGTACTAAGCGCGACTGCTACGCTAGAGGTCTTGGGTTCGAGCAAAAAGTGTTATTGGGTTTTTATATGAAATTCTCAGTAGCAGCTCGGAGTTAGGATTTGTGCCCGATTGATGGCAAGAGGCTCGCTCCCTATTACATGGGACCTAAATATACCGGCGAACTGTGCTGCCGTCATAAGTAAAAAGGACGTAATGACACAACATGAAGTAACCGATTTCCGACCTTAAGAAATAATAATTTACAGTCGGAAATCGATTACTGCGTTAGTTGTGTAATTATGTCTTTTTTTCTTATGACGGCAGTGTGGGTGTATATTAGTACACCTCTGACTAACCCTTCGGGGAATACAGGCGTGATGGTATGTATGTAGAAAAGCTGTAATCAAATCATTAGTTAAGTAACAAAAGTAAAGTTATCATTGCACTAATAAGTCAATACTAAACATCTTCACAAGGAAATGGAGTTTTTATTTTTAATTGATAGTCAACCGTCTAAAATGTAATTGTTAGGTAATCTAAAAATAATCTTACAAGGTAAACACGTCGAGGTGTGACATAAGATATATCTCAACAATGAAACATTTCAAAAACTAAACAAACAGTTAAAATCTAATTACCCGTAATTCTACTAACAGTCTGTAAGTGATATCATCGCACAGTGGGCTGAAAGCCATCCATGCCAGACAATAAATCTGAACACAACTTGTATCATAATATATCATCGCGTATCGCATGATCTGCAAACCAAGGCCTTCCTTACACGCCAATTATTTCTGACTTAGAAAACGTGATCGTTTAATATTTTAATGTTAGGTTGCCGCTATTTATTTTATCTTATAAAATAACTTGAAAAGTGTTTAGTTTTTTCTTAAAACAAGGATTAATGATGTCAAGACAGATTTGATGATGCCAAAAGTATTCATAAAATGTGAGGTCGGGTGTGTAACGTATAAACTTAGACTCAAACCGCCAATAGCCGATCAAGTACGATTATTTACTCAACATTACGGTGTCCACCACCCGATCCCTAAGTTAAAATGTGATGAATGTAATGTAACACCACTTCCACCAAAGTAATTCCTTATCGGATTCGAAAGTTGCTAAAATATTCATACACCATATAACGTGGTGAAAATCATGTTCCACCGAGGGAAGCTAGAGGGGTAATTGTTTGCGGAAACTCTGCATTTATCACTTCCATTATTTTGTCCGCGGTGAGTGATTGAGTGGCCCACTGGGTGGGTGTTTAATGCATGTGTATATTTCTTTCTAAATATTTATTACTAGCTTTTGCCCTCGGCTTCGTCCGCGTAAATGTCGGTTATCGCGGAATAAGACTAAGTCACGGAATAAAAAGTACCTAGCCCATGTCTTTTCTTGGGGTGCAAGCTTACCCCGGACCAAATTTCATATAAATCTACAGACAGCCAGAGTTACTTTCGCATTAATAATATATACTAATATTATAAAGCTGAAGAGTTTATTTGTTTTGTTGAACGCGCGAATCTCAGGAACTACTGGTTTGAATTATTTTTGTGATGAATAGTTCATTTATCGAGGAAGGCTATAGGCTATATAACATCACGCTACAACCAATAGGTGCGGGGAAGTAGCCAAAGACGTAACAACGAAGTCGCTGGCAGAAGCTAGTATTAATAATATGAGTTATCAGTAATGGTTCTAGAAGTGTATTTGTTTAACACGGACTACTGTAAGTACATCTTGGGTCATTTTATAAAGAGAATAGCGCCATAAATATTCAATACGTCATCTGTCAGTTGTACAAATGATAGAAATCAAGAGTGTACAAGACATACAAAACATTGATGCACGTCGCAGCAGATTGAGCGATCAAAAGTCACAACATAGTGGCATCTCAGTCACTCTCATCGGTTTTAACGTCGAAAGAAAGAGAGCGTTGTGTCACATTTAGATTACTGAAGCAGATTACAAGCGGCATACAAAACAAATAAAAATATTATGGGCAACGCATTAAGACATTTTACACTTATCACGATACGATCTGGAACCGTATTTTTTTTCCTTTTTGTAATAATTATCGATAATCTGGCAACACTCGCGAGCATTATCGTCTATAATGGCTTGTCTCGTTGTTGTTTTTTAATGTGGTAACCCTAATCATGTGTCAGATTTGCCGTGTTCGTATATATTAAAGCTCTTCGCGGCATTAATGATTTTTTCAAAATGGATTCATTATTGAATTACTTATGGAAGGTTTAAAGATTGAAGAAGAAATCACACTCAATCATTTAATAATCATTCAAAAAAATGTCTCGTTTTTTAAATACTACTCAAACATCCTACCGGTGTAGGGGCGAAAATTAATGTTATCCACATATTCCTGAAACGTGTACCTACAAAACTGACAGCATAGATTTGACAAGTTATGCGTCATTCCTCATTAATGTACATATGCCTATGTTATAAAATTCAAAATTCAGTACCAATTCATGCTACGTATGGGCTTAATTAGCTAAATAAAGATTTATTTTTTAGAAACTCTCGCAATCAAGAGAGGACCTCCAGACTCAAAATAATGTAAAATGCAACATGAAATTAGCACCTGAAATGCGTATATCAATGATATACTAAGAAATTAGAAATCTATTCATCATTATTGTCCTACGGAACTGCTGAACATAATGAGCGTTCACTTATTCCGAGATATTCACATCGATTGCTCGCTAATTGATATTGATTAAGATGATGTTGTTTTTGCTTCGCCTTCGTATCGGTTTGACATACTACTTCTGAAATGAAAGGTTAATTATATTTTGTTTCTCTGGCTTTAATTGATGCTTTAAGATTAATTCAGGTTAAAAACAAGTGTTATATTGTGCAATCATGCACATAGGTACTTGTACATTTTTTTGTGTTGAAGAATTTGACATTTATACAAAAATTGCTTTTGAATTTTGTTAGGTTATCTACCTAACACTAATTGAACTAACAACAAACCGGCCAAGTGCGAGTTGGACTCGCGCAAGAAGGGTTCCGTAGGGTAAAAACGGCAAAAAAATGATGTCTGTTGTATGGGAGCCCCTTAAATATTTATTTTATTCTATTTTTTAGTATTTGTCGACGACATTAAATGTGTGAGACTTGAGTTGATTGAATGAAAGGTAAATTGCGGTTTACGATTTATGACGTATTAAAAAGGAACTACTTACTAGATCTCGTCTAAACCAATTTTCGGTGGAAGTTTACATGGTAATGTACATCATATATTTTTTTAGTTTTATCTTTATCTTATTTTAGAAGTTACAGGGGGGGGGGGGGGGACGGTCATTTTATCACTATGGAAGTGTCAAAAAAAATGATATTAGAAACCTCAATATCATTTTTGAAGACCTATCTATAAATACCGCACACGTTTGATGAATAAAAAATTATGAGTTTCCGTTCTAAGTATGGGTAACCCCCAAAATTTATTGTTTTTTTTGCTATTTTTGTGTAAAAATTTTAATGCGGTTCACAGAATACATCTACTTACCAAGTTTTAACAGCAGAGTTCTTATAGTTTCGGAAAAAAGTGACTGACATACGGACGGACAGACAGACATGACGAATCCATAAGGGTTCCGTTTTTTGCCATTTGGCTACGGAACCCTAAAAATTGGAGATATAATGTACCTAATTAAGAGAAGGTGAATAATTTAGTCGAACCTTAAGTCCTTAGGATAGCTTTCAATGAACGAAAGAATGTTGTTAAATGTATACTTACATAAACAAACAACAAACAGTCATTATCTAAACAAACGGGACATAGAACATGATGATTTGATGACAGTTCAATTAACTATGTGTGTCCGCCAAATTCAAAAGCATACACGAAACAAATGAATGCAATATTTAAACTCGATATAACGAAACGAGCTTAGTTACGGACCAATGAAAGCTTCATCACAACCGCTCGATTACGGGAACTCGATTGTGCGGCTCACAATCGATTTGCAATCGCTATTACGAGCCAATATTCGATTATGTCCCCCTGCGGTGCTGACCGCATCGCTAAACGATCATTCGATCACTATTAATGGCTTCTAGGCATAGGTTGCGTTTATCGATGTACGGTATCGATGTGCATTCTAATTAATTCAGATTTTTAAATTGTTATTTTTTTATCTCTTTGCTTAAATTACATATTATTCGCAATTGTATGAATATTACCAAGACGTTTTCTATTCCACAATAAAATCCAGCCATTTCTTCGATTACAACAAAGTTTTAAGAAGTCTCATGACGCGAGTCCCGAGCACTCATAACAGTGCTGTAGGCCGCGCACGCCACCTCAGATCGTGCCGATAGCGCACTAACTCGATTAGCTAATTAATAATTTCACACAAATTATAGTAGCCAAGTATTCGTGACCTCGTTAGCTTTTATTTCGAGCAACGGATTTTATTGGTATCAAACATTTTTCTATTTAATTATTGTTTGACCTTATAGGCTGGTGCAAAGGCATGGTCGCTTTGCGCGATGCTAAAGTTTTGTTGAATAGTTGTGCGTGGATTTGGGTGATGGGCATTAACTAATTATGAGTCATGAATTGGTCTTTGTTGCTATTCATTTGCCATCATTCAAAGGTATTGTATTGATTTATTTAATTTTTTTGTTCAGATACTTTATTTAGCATGAATTGTTAATGTCTTGAAAGGTATCTACTGAATGACATTTATACTATTTTCATTTATCTTTATCGGAAGTTCGAAGAACTGTATTGTTTTGCTACCTGTACAATGGCAAACACTATGACCCGCTTGCGGCAGTTACAGTTATCATATTAACTGCAAGTTAGTTTCTAACGCGGCCAGAACCTTATGACCATGTTTGACATAATTATGTAATAATTACAACCTCGTCTTAGCATAGTTGCTGAAAAATTAATTGAAACGCAAATGGTCCTCCAAACAACAATGGCAACTGCCTCGGTAGCCTAGTGGTCCTAAGCGCGACTGCTACGCTAGAGGTCTTGGGTTCGATTTCCAGGTCGAGCAAAAAGTGTTATTGGGTTTTTCTATGAAATTCTCAGTAGCAGCTCAGAGTTAGGATTTGTGCCCGGTTAACGGCAATAGGCTCGCCCCTTATTACATGGGACCTAAATATACCGGCGAACTGTGGGTGTACATTGTTACACCTCTGCCTAACCCTTCGGGGAATACAGGCGTGAAGGTATATATTTGGACTTTGTTTAAAGTATGTTATTAATTTTAATTTAAAAAGAAAACAAAACATTTGTTACTTTGAATGATATAATGTTTCGATTAAATAAATAATTATTATTTTTATCACAAACCTACGTATGTATGTACCTACGTGTACAACACAGTTGTGTTGTGTCTGAAGTATGGTATGTAACACTTACAGCAGTGTAAAATAAAAAATAAACAGCTTCGCTTAACAAAGTGTTTAATACGTAGATACGATCTTGTGCGCCACAACACTAGTCAAGTTACAAGGTGCATTAGTGAGTAGCTACCGGCGCGGGCGCGGGGCTCGGCGCTTGTATAGCGTGTTGCGTTTCCGAATTTACATCCTATCAGAAATATAAGTTTAGGTAATTTTCATTTGTTTATGTAATTAAATATTTTTAATTAAAACTATAGATGTAGATTAAATTAGCATCTACGACGTGGCGTTACTTTAAGTTTAGGTCATCCCAGCAGGGGAATGCCTAGTTAGGTGTGTAGGCACGTGGTTGCGCCGCTAGTCAGACTTGACGACTGGCTCATGATTTTACAACAGAATATTTTTTACAAATGGTAGAAGTAAAAAAAAAATTGAAATCGGTTTCATAAAATTATTCTGAAAAATATCCGAAACAAGTTTCTTCCTCGTTAGCCTGGTGGTACTTAGTGCAACTGCTACACTTGAGGTCTTCGGTTCGATTTCCAGGTCGAGCAAAAAGTGTTATTGAGTTTTTCTATGAAATTCTCAGTATCAGTTCGGAGTTAGGATTTGAACTCGGTTAATGACAATAGGTTAGCCACCTATTACATAAGGGTGTACATTGGTACACCTCTGCCTAACCCTTTGGGGAATACATGCGTGATAGCATGTGTACGGTAAGTTTCTTCTCTATTTGGGACGAAATATATAACAGACATACATACATACCATCACGCCTGTATTCCCCGAAGGGTTAGGCAGAGGTGTACCTGTACACCCACAGTTCGCCAGTATGTTTAGGTCCCATGTAATAGGGGGCGAGCCTATTGCCATTAACCGGGCACAAATCCTAACTCCGAGCTGCTACTGAGAATTTCATAGAAAAACCCAATAACACACAATATCACAACACACAGTACACACAGACAACACACATATAACAGAATTTTTTTAAAAACACTTTTTAACCAAAAATCTTTTAAACAAATAACAACATCCTTGTGATGCTGATGTCTGCGCTCCATTAGGAGTGGAGCACAGATCTGGCGATGATAACGTCTCGCAGTATTGGAACTAGTTTTACTGATACAAACACAAACTCTGGCAAAGTTACATAACTTGATTATTACATTTCATAATGTCTAATATCAAGTATGTCTGCAGGATAAATCATTAAAACTTCCCATCTGTACTTTTTATCTATTTATTAGCTTCTGCCCGCGACTTTGTCTATGTTTTTTATTTCACCCGCGTTAAGTTACGTCTTCCGTTAGTGCTCCGCTCCCGTGGGTCGTAGCGTAATGTTATATAACCCATGTCACTCAAGAATAATGTAGCTATCTATTGGTGAAACAATGATTAAAATCGGTCCAGTAGTTTCGGAGCCTATTCGTTATAAACAAACAAAAAAAATATATTTTTATAATATTAGTTTAGATACTACCTGTAGATTGTTTATCCCTCATAGAGACTATAATGTAACCTATGGACTAACCAGACCTGTAGAGAATATTCGTGGAATCTATGGCAGTATTCGCGTGATGCTTCAACATACAATCGTTACGATTTTATTGTGAGTGACAGTACAGATTGCCGTGCACACGTCAATGTTATAAATTTGCATAGTGCTAGAAGATTTCATATTTACTGACACTAAGAGGCATTGTCGAAACAAAGTCGTAACTCATAATATTTTCAAAGATGATAACTTTTACCATTTTTAGTTCAGGTTTTAGAAGATAAAGTTAAATCAAGGATCTGTAATTGCTCTATTCACCCGTTTGCCCCAGAAGTAGGGGAATGCTTTTCCTTATGCCTTCCACAACTCTCCATTGAGATCACGCTATAAATTTTAATTAGGACCTGAAATTTTGTTTATTTAAGTAATGCCAATATTGGGTAGGACCTTTCTTCTACCTTAAGTTAGGTACTACAACTGAGTAACCATTCTAGAGACTTGATACTTTATGCATCCTTCCAACACAGGTCCGCTTATATAAAACGAATCTATACTGTTATTATAAAGCTGAAGAATTTGTTTGTTTGGTTGAACGTGCAAATCTCAAGAACTTCTGGTTTGAATTGAAAAATTATTTATGGCTTCAAAGGCTTTATAACATCACGCTACTACACACGGGAGAGGAGCAATAACCAAAGACGTAACTTAACGCGGGTGAAAAAAACCACGCGAACGATGTCGCTGGCAGAAGCTAGTCTTAGACCAGGGGGGGGGGGGGGGTTAAATACAACATACTTTATACCGATCGAAGGACAAATCGATGAACAAGAAGTTAGAAGAAATCGTAACACTAATTTCATTAATGCTCTAATAAAACACTAATCTCTCACTAATGCACCGGATGCGGCATGTCAACGCTGTACCCACTCCGGTGATCATCGAGACACGAGTGTTTGTACAAACTGGCGATCAGCGCATTAGTCGATCGATACGATAACTTGTACTCTGGCATCCGCTTGTGAAACTTATGTTGCATTGAGAGCAGTTATTAATGTGATTGTGACTATTAATTTTTTTGTTTGCACCTTTACAGTTGACTAGCTTCTGCCCGCGACATCGTCAGCGTCAAATTTGTTACATTTACCCGTACATTTTTTCGGGATAAAAAGTATCCTATGTGTTATTCCATACTACAATCTCAGTGCCAAATTTCATCCAGATCGTTTCAGCCGTTTAGGCGACTCTAATTTCATCAACAAATATTGCTGGCTGAGGATTTGTAAAGAGTTTTCAACTTAACACATTATTGCCGGGGCTGCGGGTTGTTCGCAAGAGATACCGCGCCCCCCGAACGCAAAGGGCACCAGAAGGAACATGGGTGGGTTTTGGTCAGTAAAAGTCTGACACTCCCTCCCGCCCCGCCCAGGGCGGGAGAAGTTATTTGATGATTTCCCACCCACCAAAAAAAAAAAAAAAAAAAACACATTATGGTGTTCATTAGAAGCTTCGAATACGGTATCAAAGTACAATGATTTAATGAGACTATAGACCACTGTTGCAAGTGCTTCTAACTTTGGTTACTCTGCAATATAACTAACAAAGTCAGCATTCCTGTGACTAAGAGTACAAATTAACAATACAGAACCCTTTATGTCGTTACCATAACGTAAGACATCGCGTTGCAAAAATCTCTACGTCCATTAAATTATGTCTCAATATTAAACAGCAGCCATTTGTTTTGTAATATTTCTCAACTATGTTTGCATCGGGTTCCAGACCAATCAGGTGGAGCTGAATAGGTACTAGTATTTTACAAGGAGAACCTGCTTATCTGGCCTCCATATTCCACTTAATGGGAAACAGGATACTCCTTCGTAAGACTGGTTGTCTGACTTTCGGACTTTTGTCTACCCCATCTACGCCTGACAATCAGGACCGACGGTTTTAAGTTCTTTCCGAAACACGTGGGTGTCACACCCCCAACTTTCCGGCCTGGCACTGAAAATTCCTAATGGATTTGTCCATTGGTTTTGACCAATAACAGTTTGCCCGATTTGGGAATCGAACCCAGAACCTTCAGCAAGGTATAAAGCAATTACCTAGTTGCTTTATGAAACGTTAGGTTAGGATTTAGAGAGATTTTTAATTAGTAGAATAATTGACCTTCTGATCGCTTCTTAAGAATTGCTGGCTTTCAGATAGTAACATCACCACTAGCTATCACACACATTAAATCATTAGCTATATGCCGCGGTGTCACCCGCGTTATGTCTTCTGTTACTGCTACGCTCACACAGGCTGTAGCGTGATGTTATATCCTACTAATATTATAAATGCGAAAGTTTGTGGGGATGTACGGATGTTTGTTACTCATTCACACTTAAACGGCTGAACGGATCTGGATGAAATTTGGCACATAGATAGATTATAGTTTGCAAAAACACATACGCAGCTTTTTATCCTAGAAAAATGTACGGTTCTCGTAGGACAATATATCAACTTTGACGCGGACGAAGTGACTAGTAGCTTTATATAGCCTAAAACCCTTCTCGATAGACGGACATCATAACGCATACGGATTTTGAAAACGGACTAATAGTTCTTGAGGTTAGCACGTCCAAACAAACAAAATAAACTGTAGCTTTATAGTAATAGGACAGATTTGTCATCTTGATTGTGCGATAGAATGAAAACAATACAATTAATCAGCCCACCTATTTTTTTTCTGATCATAGATAGGTACTTATAGATATGCTCCAAAGTCGTGTCGCACAACTCTTCTACTCGCACATAATGTCCCTCACCTACATCACCTAGCCTAGAATGTATCTAAGTAAGTAAGTACTTACCTACTATTAATTTTGAATAGCGGATCGGTCACGTTCAAAGTTGCACTTCTTTTCTAATTTATTTACTTTGAACTTTATGCGACGAAAAAGTACAAAGTAAATAAATAAATAAATTAAATAATTTTGCCAGTCTTTTGGCCACTTTTCCGGTTGACGGTGTTGCGTAGGAGTTTTTTTTATTAAATAAACATTTTCATTTATAATAACATTTTCATTTTAATTTTTTTTTGTAACTACCTGCAACTGTTTGCATCAAGAATGGCTTTGGATTGCCCAATAATGCGGCACTGGTCCAGATTGCACATGGAGCACTCGGGACACAAACCTAAATTTAAATAAATGAATTTTATTATAACATGTTGTGATGTATAGTATTATATATATATATATATTTATTTATTGAATGAAGAATGTAATGAATAATGTAAAATGTATATATATGGATTACTTGCGAAGTAAATGGTTTCAAATTAAATTAGATGAATACTATTAACACTAGAGTATAAGCTATTTGTAATACTAACAAAATATGGATCACTGGTGTCCGAAATAAATGAAATTATTATTATTATTATTTATTTATTGATACATTTAATCATTTATTTATTTATTTCATTTAATTTATTTAAACTTTATGCAATAAAAAAGTACAAAGGCGGACATGTTTGCACTTTACCATTACACTAAACAAGTACTTAGCCTAGTATCTATTTATTACTTTATACAAATCTATTTATTATCGATTTATTAGTGGTTGAGCCTAAAGCCCGACGCAGAAGCCTTTCATGGGGTTCTTGCACATTTCGGATTATTTTGGAAATTCGCTACTTTATAGGGTTCCAAACCTCACAAAACGATATTTGCCATTTCACTTGATACACCTAGCCAAAGAAAAATAAAATGTTGAGAGGCATACGATCTTAAGAATATATAACGTTAACGACTTAAGTAGCTCTAAAATTGCACAGATTTACTGTTCCCTCCGTTTCGACTTCTGAAGCTATTGATTTTGAACACCCAGGTCCTATCAGCGGACCTTTCTAGATCTATTCACCCATCTTCCTGATATCCATTGAACCGTAATATCCCCACAAAAACTAACATTTTAAGCGAAACTATCACGAGAACATACAAAAGTTACACATTTAAAATTTGGTAATTCAAGTTTTGGAAGTAAACAAGAGGCCACGCTATTTACTAGCACCGTGTTCCTAATGTTAGACAATGTTCACTATATTTACCGTGACATGTTTGCGCGGCCATGCAATATATTATGTAGATATAGATAGAGATGGTAAAACGAGCCGTGGTCATATACATATTGCAAATAGTTTTTAGCTTCTGTCCTCTACTGGAACACCGAATGATTTTAATGATTCATAATGATGAATGATAATGATCACTTATAAATTTTAAACATAGCTAAAATCAATGTTAATTTTGGTACTTATAATTTAGTTAATTAATCGTCAGAAATATAAAGACCTCTTGTAGTGGAACACCTAAATTATTTACTTAGATATTAGATCTATAGAGACGAGCCGTATCATCCACTTTGAAAAGAAACTTACATAAGTGGGTAGAATACTTCAACGTTAATACATATTACAGTCTTTTTTGTGTAAATAAAAAGTTGACAACATTATTTTTATGTTATGTTAGGATTTTAAAACATTTCGAAAAGCTAAAAATATTGCTTGGACCATTAGGGATCACGGCTAGAAAAAAATTTAGATTTAGATTTAGATTTTTTTATTCAACGTTGCTTACATGGGGTGAAAAATTATACCGAAGCTGGTAGGTACTAAATTACTATAAGCGTACACAAACTTTTTCATGAAAGACTTTCCTTGGCAACGTTAAGACAATGGTGAACCCGTCGGCTGCGCGCGGTCGGCGGGCGGGCTATTTCGCACGAGTGCGGGCGGCGCTTATAACGCAACGCCTATTCGCAATGTGCAATTCATTGTACAAATACATAATGCGGTTTTATTATTTGATGCATTCAAATATTTGCCATTTTTTTGGTATGTGGGTATTATTGCCATTAATGAGCAAATTTATTATTTGTTATTATTAAAATTCAGTTTTCAGTTACATAGTGTTGTGGTTTATCGATTTTTCATGGCAGAGAAATCGATATTTTAAAAAATGTCAGAGAATTAAGAGATAAGTAAACCAATACAAAAAAAAAAAATACAACAAAATGTATATTATCATACTTACTCAAATAAATAAATATTTATTTTGAATTCATTAGTAATTCAACATCAATCTGAACATTGATAATCCTTCACTGCAGCAAAGGATTACCCAGCACTAGGTGTATTACTTATACATGCAGCCTTTATTTGAGAACGAGATTAATTTAAAAAATACTTGATTTAAAATACACACACATACCATCACGCCTGTATTCCCCGTAGGTTTAGGCAGAGGTGTAACAATGTACACCCACAGTTCGCCGGTATGTTTTAGGTCCCATGTAATTGATTTTAAATACGTCTTAATAAAAAAAGCTTCGGTCATAAGAATGTCTACATTTGCTTTAAAGTGAGCATAGCCGCAAACAATACAATTTTACTGGTATTCAGACATCCTGATTTTTTTCTGATAGATAGTACCTTTAAGATAATATTTAAAACATTTACGTGGTTAGAAAAATACTAAATGTGTAACTGCTTTTTGGAAAATTTTCCTAATGTTTACAGTTGACAGAACGATCAATCTCAAGCTGAATTCTTATGCCAATCCACTAAACATACTTAGTGTTAAAGATATGTAGAATATAAAGTTCACCTACCAGCGCTCTCGACAGCTCCTGGTGACACCGGCACAGCCTCACACTCCCTCTCTTCTCTTCTTTGCTCAAACTCACTCTGCACTCTAGTAACTTGCCTCTGGCCATTTAGTCCTAATATAGCATCTATCGTATGCCTCGGCCCCGGATTAACACTCGTAGGCACTTGTGTTAAGCCTAACCTAGATTTGACCGCATCAAAACTCTGATTTAGATGCATTTGTTGAGCGTGGAAAAACATACCCATTCTGTTAAGTGTCTCTAAGTTCTGTTGGTGTTGCGAAAGTGATATTGATTGGTCCGTCACATTAATTGAAGAGTTGGAATTGGGACTACTCATTTGCGAGCGCGGACTGTTCGTGTCGGAGCGGTCCGGCGTCTGGTTGCCGTAGTATCTGTCGTCGGGCGCGTCCATCTCGCAGCGTTACGCGTACGTCACTGGCGCTCCGAAACTACTACTAGAGTCGGCGGGGAAGAAAGAGGCGGGGCCTATTGGAAGGGGGGCGAGCGAAATTGCCCATTGAAAGTGCGAAATTTGGGGTCGCGAAGTGATTTTGTTTGGTAAGAAGCAAGAAGCGGCGTATTAGCATTTTCCCCTCGGAGTTTCTTTGAACGGTATTGAGAGTTGGTGATGGTTGAATAGTTTTTTTTCTGTTTGATTGGGTCGATTGTGCTAGGTGTTAGAGTGTTGCCGGGAGTTTGTTAGCGATTTCTTTGAGGGTTCTCGACGCGCTTGTCGGTTGTTACTCGCTTGTTGCTTCCTAGCACTTTTTGAAAAGTTCATGAAATTGAAATAATTTTAAATTTACCTGATTTTACATTTATATTTGTGACATATGTTAAGTTTACTTTGTTTGAATGTTTTCTCTTTGCTGGTATAACCATAATTAAATAAGAATTCAGTTTATCGCAATAAACTACGTATTCAATGTTAATGTTAAACACACAACTTTCACCAATCAAATTAAGCAGTATAACTGGGTACTCAATGTTCTCGTTTTTGCATACATTACTCACGATCAAACAAAGCAGCAAAAAACAAACTAAGCGCACGGTGTAGTAGTGAGTCCAAACTTCCAATTACGCAAATGCTAATGAACTCAATTCTAATTAATCACACTAATCAATACGGGGCCAATCAGACGCTACCTGTCTCAGCGGAGCGCGGGGCGAGGGAGCGAGAACACCGCCGGACATCTGCCTGTTAACACACAAATTTAACCAAATCGGTTAACCCGTAACCAAACAATAACAGCTTTTCCAACTGACCAGAGCAATGAGTGCATTGTGACTAAAGAGCTCAAGCTATGCCCAGAAAACAAGACCTTATACCAGGGCGTTAAGTCTGAAAATGTGTTGCGGTGATTCAGAGACTTAAGTCGTTAAAGCATCAGTGAGGGAACCGTCAATATAATTTTGTCTTCTTCACACTTACAAAGATCTCGCTCACTCTCATCTCAGGTGTAGCGACGGTTGTTAGGGGGCGGGGCGCAGGGTGACGTCACACGTTGATCGACCAATCGTGTGTTGGGTTTTGTTTTTTTCTTGGCGCTTCTTGTATTGTCGATGCGTTTCTTTTGTCCGGCGCGTTCAGTGATTGTTCGCGGGCGGCAGTTACACGGTTAACTTTAGGAATAACAAGCTTCCGACTTTTAGATAGAGATGAATCCACTTCTTAAGTTCTTATTTTTATTTTATTAACTTAGTAACTGTCATATAGCAACCTCTATTGTCAAGCAACGTCAGAAGTCTACCAATGAATTAAAAAAAAAACTAAAACGCTTTGGTTAAAATTTAATTATTTAAACAAATGTAGCTGTTATTTAACCTTTTAAAAGAATTTTATTACGAAGAAGTTGAAAAAAGTATGATCAGATGCAAAATACTACTTACTAATATAAACGTTAGTACTTATTAATCTAGGAATTAAACTTTATTTAATTATAAATTGTTAAAAAGTTTTTGCACAAAGTCAATCAAGCTCATCTTCATGTCATCTAGGTAATTAGGAAACTACTTTCAACCCTTGATTCTTTCTACCCTCTTGGAACAGAATTAAAGTACTTACGTATTACATATTTAGATTTTTAACTGCCTCGTTGGCCTAGTGGTACTAAGCGCGACTGCTACGCTAGAGGCGCTAGAGGCGCTAGAGTCTTGGGTTCGATTCCCAGGTTGAGCAAAATTTGGGTTTTTCTATGAAATTCTCAGTGGCAGCTCGGAGTTAAGATTTGTGCCCGGTTAATGGCAATAGGCTCGCCCCCTATAACATGTGACCTAAACATACTGTCGAACTGTGGGTGTACATTGTTACACCTCTGCCTAACCCTTCAAGGAATACAGGCGTGATGGTATTTTTAAATTTAGAACAAATGACAATAAAACAAAATTATGTACCAGAAGAGGAATGCCTAAATTGTAGATTTGTATCATTTACCCAGTTGGTAAGTACTTAGCTGCATATCTTTCGTTACACAGACAGAACACCCTTACATTTTAATAAGAGAGAAAATTTAATTAAGTACCTATCTATAGTAATATTATAAAGCGGCAAGATTTTTTGTTTGTTTGTTTGTACCGAATAGGCTCCTAAACTACTGGACCGATTTTAACCTTTTTTTCACCAACATATACCTAGACCTACATTATTCCTGAGTAACATAGGGTATATCACGCTACGATCCACAGGAGCGGAGCAGTAACCAAAGACGTAACTTAACGCGGGTGAAATAAGCCACGCAGACGAAGTCGCGGGCAGTTTGCTAGTCTTCAATATACCTATTAATTCCAATTTTAGGTTCATATCAGAGCACTATGTTCTACCGTAACGTTCCGTGCATGTTGCCCACTGTGCATCAATACATTATAGTAATTGGAGCTGAATATTTAACGCGCTCACAATCAGTACAAACTCTTCGCTTGATTGAATGCACGCCACCGCTGCTATTGAATGACTTTTAATTGCACGTTCCGTGTTTTTATGTTTTAAAAGCATTCATAATGTGGTCACACCGCAACTAACCATTATGTCGTAGACTTTCAATTTTTATGCTGGCAACATTGCCTAATGGATTGTCCTAATCAAGTTCCTGGTAACAATCAATATGTTTAATGATTTGATTTCGATCTTGATTGGAAATTTATTGGCGTGCAAATGTTGTGAGTTGCATGTTAGGTGACAAACCCTAATTTGTGGAAACAAAAGGCGTGAATAAAAATTTTGAGGATATTCAGACTTATGCAAGTTAAAGTGGCAGTAGGCAGGGCTCATAGGACATAGAACTGATGGCTGATGGGGCCGCAAAGTTCTCGAGTGGAGACCACGTACCGGCAAGCGCAGCGTAGCCACACACAAGATGGACATTCGACCTGATTAAGACCGCAGGAAGACGCTGGATGCAAGCCGCTTCTAACCGGTCCTTTTGGAAATCTATGAGAAAGTCCTATGTTCAGCAGTGGACGTCCTGCGGCTTATATGATGATGATAATTAAGACTGACACAGTTTTCAATTCTGACATTGGTGGTTTGTAGAACTCGCTCATATTGTGGATTGAATAAAGATTTAAACTTAGACAAGGCTGGAGATACTACATGAGCCGAAAATCGAGGAAAACAACATCAGCTGTGTGCATCACACTACCGAGAAAACGGTGATGAACTGAACGCCCAGAGAGAAACACGTGCAGGATAAACTATAGATTACCGCTCCGCCAAGTCATCGTAAAATCTTGCAATAATTTAGCTACCTACATGATTTTTCTGAAAATCTTTAATTAAGATTTGACTTTCAATGTCGATCGAAGGAACTTTCCTATGACGAATTGTTACTTTTAACCTAAAATTATTATTTTGGCATATAAAAGTAAATGCTGCGATTCACCCTTTAAAACAATTTAAAAATGCTCACTGTCAATTTCACGATAAACTAAGTCATAATTTTTTTTTTCCGGGGATTTGTGCCCGGTTAATGGCAATAGGCTCGCCCCTATTACATGGGACCTAAACATACCGGCGAACTGTGGGTGTATATTGTTACACTTCTGCCAAACCCTTCGGGGAATACAGGCGTGATGGTATGTTATGTTATGTTCAAATTTTATTAAAACCAAAAAAAAATTAAGTAACCCCCGACAAAAAAATAAACGTCCCTACCGCAGCCTACAAAAGAGCTGATAACTTTGAAACCGCTGAACCGTTTCCATCAAACATAGCCAAGAACACTCCCTTTATACATTATACTTTTCAAATAAAAAAAAACTAAATCAAAATCAGTTCATGCGTTCGGGAGCTACGATGCCACAGACAGACAAACACACACACACACACACCCTCATAGAAACGTCAAACTTATAACACCCGGTGGTTAAAAAGAAAGCACAAATATTTTGGTTTTCCGAACCCAAAAGCAATTAAAACTCTCCGAGGTAACAGACATGAATTTACTAATTCAAAGATTAATAACGAGACTAAATATAATAACGATCGCTAATGCTGGATTGATGCTTAAATTAAGCGAGTTTGCGCTGGAGATTGATTGGGATAAGTGTGGGAGGGGGATGGCAGGAGGGGGCGACGCGCCGAGGGGGTACGAGTCCGGGACACGCTAATCTAGTACGACCATATAACAATTTGTTGACAGTGATGGGTTATGTCGATGTGAGTAATTAGATCATAGGGTTAGGGGTGGTACTTGAAACTCTTAATTTAGATAACGTTGTTGATCGTTTCCAGATTAAAGTCAGGCTATAATTATGAATGTCTACAGATTGAACATTACTCCAGCAACAATCAATACACCTGGTTCTTATGTTTTTAACCGACTTCAAAAAGATTGAGGTTATTAATTCGTCTGTATGTTTTATTTGTATGTGTGTTACGCGATAACTCCACCAATTAGGAATCGATTGTGATAATTTCGATAGGTTATACTTCAGTAGTGGTCCCATATAAATTTTATCGAAATTGGTTCAGTAATACGGTAAAAAAAATATGTTATCCAAGTAAACGATATAGCGTTTTGTGCTTTCTTGTGACCTTTAAGTGGTGTCTTGTTAATTTACGTAGTATAGCTGTCTTTCATGGATTTGGACGACAGGAAATTGATACTAAAAACTATTTTACAAATCCTTCAAAAACTTTAACAGTCTGCTACTGCACCATGGATTTTGATTGCCACAGAGATTCTCGCTCAGTTGGCGAAAAATCTACCAGATAAAAAGGTCTTTTTATTGCTTCTTGTACCTTCATCCAAGTTCCAGCGTATTTCTTCACATGTTGAGGTATCGACAACACCACATCCCTACGCCACCTGGCTGCTGACAGCGACCTCTGTAATTGTTGAATGAGCCAGCATTAAAGCGCCAATTAACCAACATTGATTGGTTTTGAACGCCCCCCTCTCCTTCCACCCTTTAGACCCCTCCGTGACCCTCGCTGCGGTCCCGGATGATTCTGGATTAAAGGGCTAGCATGGATGTGTAGGACTCGAGTATATAATAAAATGTAGGTTATGTCTCACCTACATTAAATTATTTAATATCTATGTCTTTAACAACTGCCCCGTTGGTTTCGTGGTCGCAAGCGCGACTGATAAGCGTGGGGTCCCGGGTTCGATTCCCAAGTCGGGCAAAAAGTTTTAATGGGTTTTCCATTATGATTTGCTCAGTAGCAGCCCGGAGTTTGGAAGTTGGTGGTGTGACACCCCCGTTTAGACCCCCCCCCCCCCCCCCCCCCGAGTAGATCTTTGGCAGTCGTTACGCATAGTCAGAAGCCAGGAAGTCTGATAACCAGTCTTACCAAGAGGTATCGTGTTGCCCCGTAACTGGGTTGTGGAGGTCAGATAGGCAGTCGCTCCATGTAAAACACTGGTATTCAGCTGCACCCGGTTAGACTGGAAGCCGGCTCCAACACAGTTGGGAAAAGGCTAAGCAGATGATGATATGTCTTAAATACTTCATAACTCCTGTTCTTCATCATCAATCCTTTAGTAATTAACCGAGTTAATACCTAGATCCAGAAAGTTGTGGCCTAGTAACAGTACCAATTTGAAACCTGCTTACAATGGTAACACTGTTGATATAGATAACAATTTCTTATTACAAGATAATAGCTAAGCATTATTTTAGGTCTAACTCTATTTTACAATTCTATTTTATTTAGAACAAAGGCGGTGACAATAAATAATTTGACTAGTTTGTTTATTTATTTATTAAAACTTTTTGCACATAATGTAAATAATACATTGTACAAAGGCGGACTTAATGCCTTTGGCATTTTCTACCAGTCAACCTTAGGGTGATGCAGAGACAAAACATAGTTTAAAGTTACGACCGAAGTTAAACCTAGTTGTAATTGTAAAGAATAATTAGTTCATCTGTCGTCACAAAACGTTTTCGTGTACCGTTAGCGTTTAAGTACATTACTTTACTATTTCTTATCTAATCTAAACAATACACAAACCCGATAGCGATCCTTCCTAAAATATCGGCTGCAAACATATTGAAAGCTTACCAATTTAAATCAATCAAAAATTGCAATTGATTAAAATAACAATCCCGCAAGCTGCCAGTGTCCAGTTGCCGCAGAGTGTCCACTGTCCAGCGAAGGGACAGAGCAACAGAGGTACCCTTGAGTTAATTAATATAGCTGCTCGTGATCTATTAATGGTGGACGCAGCGGGCGGTGCGGTGTCCCAACAGTGGCCGTAGCGCGGATAGTCCGGATACTAAACACAGAGTCGCTGAAATACTAGGAGAATGATGTCTGTTGTCGAAACTTTGGCATGCTCCTTGCCAATCTTCTATACTCCTTGCATACTTTTAAAAATATCTCTTGCATGACTTAAATGTTCTTTCTTGCAAGTGCCTTCTTTTGCTTATTTACTTCATGAAAAGCGTCGTCAACATGATACACTAAGTACCTACATAATATTAGTGACGAAACGAATCGTTTAGTCCCTATTCTTTATATCTTCTAAAATCCAGATTATCGATATTCCCATTCGTCCCAACGCATGGCCACCTTACACCACCTGTGTTTGACACGCTTTGATCTCCTGAATTATCCTTTATCTATTCGCTGTGCTCAGAACAAATCCATTCCATTACGGGGCACCTTGTTCAGACGTGATTGTTACCGTTCTCATTACCGTTACCTAATTACCACTTAGACTGTTCAAAGGGTACACAGGTAACACTGAAATGTTTTATAATACCTAAGCTTTTAATTTAACTCGGTTAACCTTTAAAGGGCGATGTTGTGACCTAAGATATTTTTATAACTTTACGAAATTTTGTGTTTTTTAACTGAAAAAACTCTTTTGGAAAAAACTTTTTTGTAAATAAGTTTTTATTTTTCTCTTTTTAGTATCAATTCCCCGTCATCCAAATCCATGAAGGAACAGTTATACTATTTAAATTAACAAGACACCACTTAAAAGTCACAAGAAAGCAGAATACACTAATTCGTTTACTTGGATGACATATTTTATTCAGTCTTTATTTTACCGAACTACTGAACCAATTTCAATAAAATTTATACGGGACCACCTTTGAAGTATAACCCATCAAACAAAAAAGAATCACCACAATCGAATCATATTTATTGGCGGAGTTATCGCGTAACAGACATACAAAAAAAAACTAGACAGAAAAAAAAACTAGAAACTAGAAACTAGAACTAATTTCCGTGCGTTCAGGCGTTTTTGCCATACCTATTACTGGAATCAAATGTAACAGCTCACATTAGGACCCACTAAGTTAGTAACAATTGCAAACCGTGGTGCTTGGCAATCTGGGCTTCTCCCAGTTGTAAATATCCCCTTGTGCCTATTGGCCTAGTTCTGTTCTGTCTCCTGCTTGTTTGGAGGGAAGTGGAAACAATATTTTTTCCTACTCCTCCGCTAATCTTTTCTGATTAATTTCGTTGCGGGATCCAAGACAGTTTTATCGTTTCTCCGGGACTCGTCGAGCTTCATTGCCTCGGCGCTCTTCTGGCGGTCTCCACTGTTGATTCTGGCTTACAGAAGTTGCAGTGGTTGGGAATAGTGTGGCGGGCTTGTCCCATAAAAAAAAAAATACAAAAAAAAACATACAGACGAATTGATAACCTCCTTTTTTTTGAAGTCATGTTAAAAAATCATGGTAGAGACATTGTTGCCCCTTGCTTGATACAGTCATTGTACGAGGTGACTTTTCATTCACCTGTTATATTTCAGGGGCTGAAAGTACTCGTGAATACGAACAACTTCTGCTATAAGACCAACCCCGAAATATGGAAAAAAGTCAGCTGCTCCATACATTTTTGTTTTTTGTAACATCTACATTAGGTATATGTAAATAGACAGTGTAATAATTTTCGCCTGCCTTAATATCTTATGTGCAGGCTTGTAATGATCTATTGATCTCAATTGTTAATGATATTTATAATAATAACTATAACTGTTAATACCTACATAATTTAGAACTTAATTAATAAGAGTTGTGTATTCTCAAAATTGTGTTGTTCAATTTTAGTTTTAAGTTAATACCATGTTGCTGTGCCCTGGTCCATAACTGTACCTCCGGTATGGAAATAAATTCATAATTAATGAAGATTCTTAATCAATGAAGATCTTCAATTTTCATTTAAAAAAAGTGATAAATTGTTTATTGTTTCTCATAATATCATAGAGAGTTAAGACAAATAATTCTACAACACAACGATTTGAATAAGGACACTTCTGTCCTTAATTGAATCGTTGTTGGCCTGACCGTTTCAACGTAATAACCTGTCACCGCCTGGCAGTAATGGAATGGTATAGCCGTAGTATACAATAGTCCAATCAGGTGGTCGCAACGTCTGACACAAGACACAGCGGCTCATCTCAGCTGGCAATCGAGTTACCGCGCTGTTACGCGCTACGTGCTCGGCTGGACACACGCATAGAGTAGTTGTAAATGCAGAGACTGCAGGTATCAATGAAGGTTAACAACATATCCTTGGTGTAAATAGAAGAAGTTAAAGGAAAACTTAATCACGACTAGCTTCTGCCAGCGACTTCGTCGGCGTAAATATTTTCACCCTGTGATAAGTAACGTCTTTGGTCACTGCTCCTCTCCTGTGGGTCGTAGCGTGATGTTATATGCCTATGTTACTCAAGAATAATGTAGCTATCTATTGGTGAAAAATGGTTAAAATCGGTTCAATAGTTTCGGAGCCTATTCAAAACAAACAAACAAAAAAATCTTTTCTTTTTATAATATTTTCCTCTTTATAATATTAGTATAGGTTATAGATAGAGCAATGGATCTAGGGAACTAAAAACAATAAACCTGAATATTATATTGTATAACACAGGCTGGAGTACTTAAGCACCTTGATTTGTACCTACTTTCACGGGATAATAACTGGTATCATGAGTCAGAAGTTTTCGCAAATCTTTGGATTTTATAGAATAGTTTTTAGGTGCTAATATTCATAGTACATTAGATTCGTATCCTTTTGTTGTATAGTAGTCGCCACGAGCCCTGAGCACAAATGTCAAGTTATTTTTGAGTTTTAGGGTTCCTTTCTGGGTTTTTTGGGCCGCTGACGCTGCACGCGATTAATCCGTCAGTTGGACTAATATAACATTTACAATTTCTAAATATCTGGTGAATCTGTCTTCTTGCAGGATCTGGCGTGTTTATTGCTCTGTGCTACCTCGACATGCAATCACAAGACGCGGAACAAGTAACTAACTGACCGCTGCAATAGTGTTCGGCTGGACACTATGAACTCACGTAACTCAGTTTACTGCTCCAGTTACACTTGCATACTATAAGGTGCGCTGGGCGCATATTAACATGTGCATACCTGCTTCGTTACATTTCTGTTGATACATCAAAAAGCAATGTGTACTATTTTGTTCTTTTTTCAGTGATTATGAATTATTTCAGGTATCAATGCACTGTCTTATGAACATATCCTGTTTTTTTTTTAAGTAAATACATGTGTAGGAAAATCGCCATAGGGATGCAGCTTGAAATAAGCCAAGTAGCACTACATACATACACAGAGTCACGACTTTTCTGGAGTACGTTTTTCACGGAAAATCAGCTGCATACTAATGCTCCACTGATGAATAGATACAATTTTTTTTTTAAGACCAAGTATAACTCGCCCCATCTTTTAATTTTTGCAAAGTGAAAGATTTCAGATAAGAACACTCTCACTTATGCTCGGGACTAATTGGTTGTTCGTGATGGCTCAGCTGATTTTTAAGTTTTTGTATAATAATTATTACCCAAATCCTAATTTTATTTTTTTAGATATTTGAAAAATAGCTGCAGGTTTAATTTATATACATATCTATTTTTAGGGTTCCGTACGTCTGAAAAAAAGCCGAACGCCTGTGTCCGTCTGTCCGTCCGTCACAGTCGGAATCTACTAGACCGATAAGGTTCAAATTTGGTATACATATTAATTTATATGAACCAAACGCCGAGGTGTGACGTGAATAGACGAAATCTGTATGATATGTCAATTTGGGGGCAAAATGTAAAATTAAAAAAAAGAATTGCAAACTGCATTGTGTGGTAGGTATATCAAATGAAAGGGCTTATTGAGAGGATCTTAAATATATTTATTTGTAAATTTAAAATAAATAGTATTCAAGTTATTCAAGAAAATAGACAAAAATTTACTATTCCCACCCGCTAAATCTCCGAAACAACTGAACATAAAATTTTGAAAAAAATACAGAAATTAGTTTTCTACTTATATATTATGGGAACACTTATAGGAAGTCGATGATATTAAAATAACATGGTAAATCACTCAATATTGTGCGTACCCACTTACATTTGCAGTTTATAGATAATGGTACGGAACCCTTCGTGCGCAAATCCGACTCGCACTTGGCCATTTTTTTTTCTAAATGCAATATACAATTAAAACCTGCTGATTGCTAGCTACTACATGATCAAAATAATTAAAATCTTGTAATGTCACCATAATGTCACAAGTACTTATACCTACATACGTACTATTAATCAGGAAGCTACATTAGCTCTTATTTAATACACCCAACTATAGTTTGTATATTAATATTAAATAAAAAGTCACAAAACCTTCCTATATCAAATGAATCAATAAATAGGTGAAAATGTTGGTTAAATCATCAATGCAGCCCTGACTCTCCGGGTGTCACCATTGTGTGGATCGCCCCGAGGACACGGTGGAGCACACCGTGGCGGTATGCCCCGCTTGGGCGGAGCATCGCCGAGTCCTCGTGGCGGCCATCGGCGGCGGCGAACTCTCGCGTCCGGCCCTGGTGCAAGCCATGGTCCGGAGCGAGAGGGAATGGGATGCAGTCGCCTCCTTCTGCGAGGCACTAATGCTTGAGAAGGAGGCGACGGGACGGTTGAGACAGCGGTTCTCCCGTCCCAGCCGCCGCGGTAGACGCTCCGGACGTCGGGAGCCGCGAGACGACTCCCGGCCACCGTAGATACTGGCCTGTGGACGGTGAGCAATGGGTAGCTCACCGTCCTTACGTTGCATAACGACAGGCCGTGTCGACGGCGCGTTCGTGTTCCACGCGCGCCTCAAAGAGATGTCAGCAAAAGGAAGGGGCCACTGAGGGCCGATGCCTGCCGGGGCTGCGGGTTGTTTGCAAGAGATACCGCGCCCCCGGAACGCAAAGGGCACAAGAAGGAACATGGGTGGGTTTTAGTCAGTAAAAGTCTGACACTCCCTCCCGCCCCGCCCAGGGCGGGAGAAGTTATTTGATGATTTCCCACCCACCAAAAAAAAAAAAAAAAAAAAAGCCCTGACTCTGTTCACCACATCCCAGTCAATTAAACCTGATACTTATTCCAAACATTTGGACCAACATTAGCCTAAAATGTTCGAAAAGTAAATATTCGCTTACTCATCCAATCCATCACCGCGGATCGTAATAACACTCGCTCAAATTAATACCTGCCCACTCAAAAATAGAATTGAAAAATTGATGTCCAACTTAATCAGACCCTTCGTATTGTTCCACAATTATTTAAACATACTCAAATCTTGTTCACAGAAGAAGGGTGACGGATCTCAACAAACTGGTCATATCTTAATACGGGCTTATTACTGATGTTAATTTTTGGGTTGTTTCGGGTGAAAAAAGTTTCGAATGGTATTTAGAGTGCTTTTAGAATCGCCATCGATATATTTACGTACAAACTCGTAGTTTTATTGTACAAATTATTATCTTTTGGCTACTTCGTGCTTCGTAGTGACGTATAAATTAGTAGTTTGAGAGTTGATAAGTTGCTAGCATTTGTGTACAGTTTTTTTAGCGAATGTCTACATTTAATAAACGATAGTTAGGTAAGTGACCTTCTGTGCTATTATACTTATAGTAGCCACAAAACTCAAGTCAATTTGTTGGTTCCTATCTGGATTTTTTCGAGCGCCGACCCTGCTCGCGATGTGTCCACTGACGGACCAATCGCATGCGTCGGCCAAAAATTAAAAAAATACCTTGACGTGTGGCAGCTAGTGCGGCGGAAGTGCACTAACTGTACACAACTGTACACATAGCTACCTATAGAGCTAATTTATTGTTACATTTTATGAAGTTTGGCCTATCCGACTGGTAGATCCAGATATAAGCGCGTTGAAACAAACAAAGAAAACTCTTTAATTTATTATATTAGTATGATATTTAGAACTATGTAGGTGTTTTTTTTTTGGGGGGGGGGGAAATCATCATATAACGTTTCCCGCCCTGGGCGGGGCGGGAGGGAGTGTCAGACTTTTACTGACTAAAACCCACCCATGTTCCTTCTTGTGCCCTTTGCGTTCCGGGGGCGCGGTATCTCTTGCGAACAACCCGCAGACTATGTAGGTGTACGACTACCTCCTTGAAATCAGCTTACAATAAAACGTTGATTTCTTGAAAAATCCTTAAATTATGCGTCAAATTGTTAAAACTAAAAGAGCAAAATAATAAGTCCAAAGGCAATTTCTTAAACAGCCGTAACAACATTACGTAAAAAACGAAGAAAGCGATAATAAATCAAAGGTAATAAAACAATAATAGTTACACGATCGAATCAAACAGCACTCAGGGTGAAGCGCCCAGTTGTCGGCTAGTGCTCGTCAATTATGCTGCCTACAAAAAGACTTGATTGTCGACTATTTCGCTGTTACACGTGTTTTGTAGATGCTTTTAATGTACAGTAGTTATGTATAGTTTTTGTTTAGTAAAATGTTAGCAAATTGGTAACAACCAATTAATTCTGTGGGGCATTAATTTTATTTTTAACTGTTACTTTTTGTCCGCAAGAACTTCATAGTTGAAATAAATATTAAAGATTATATTGATGACACAGCGAGGCTTTGGCTGCGAATTTGGTGCGTTATTTGTATTTTCTTTAATGTGTATTATATGAACCTTACTTCTGTGAGTAAGAAGTGAGCAATCTATCAAAATTTCGTGGAATATCAAGAATTGTCACAATAAATGAAGAGACTCGCAGAATGGCCATTCATTGACGAGTGTAACTTGGATATACTGCCTAATCTCGATTGAATAGTATAAGTACGGTGTTATTGTGTATGGTGGATAAAGTTTGACAACAACTTGAAAATATTTGTAGCTGCACTATTTGTAAAGGAATAAGAAGACACACTTTTTGGTTTGCTGGTTTAAGAGACCATTGTGTTCAGAGTATTTGACACGCGTACAAATGCCAACACTAGATACTTAACTCGACGACTTCCAGAGAACATATTCATATATAAAACTTTTTTTTAACAACCCTCGCAAATGTCAGCTTCTTTCTAAAATTTATTTCATTCTCTCTTTTTATTATAAATACGCAAAAGTGTGATAAACAAAGTCTAAAATTAAAGTGACTGATGTAATTGAAACATGATTAAGAGGCTCCTTCGTTAAGCAGTTGGCGTTCAATCAAAATGATTTCACGGAGATAAATTGAGTGTAAACAGAGCGAGCGAACCATAAAATAATCTTGTTTATAACGAAGAACGAACATCTCGCTCTAATCTTATAAAAGCACAGACTAATTTGTAGACAATTGCAGAGTTAAGGAGCTTGAGGCTTGCTACTAGTTCGGTACTTAGTTCATTGAGGGCACATTGTAGTAATAACCAGAACTGTTGTAGTCAATATATTAATTTGAAGAGTATTTAGCAAAGTTCATTTGAAGCGTCACAGGAAAATTCAATTGTGACTCTACTGGACACTTCCGACCATCTCAAAAACACTAAAATATGAACTTGCGACAACGCAACATAAGGGTTTAAGAGATGTATACATTTTGACAGAACTTTACCAATCTGGCCAAGACGTGTCCATAGACGATATACCTAAGTACAACTAAAAGACCCAAATACAGTTGATTTCGAACCAGTAGCCAGCCGTATTGTTCCAGCACAATATAAAACAATAAAAAGCCTATTAAGTTGGAACAATATAATCTTCCACGGCGTCCTCTCCCGTACCCTGCGCCCTTCCCCTCGGGTCCACCTCTCCGGACACTCTGGCGTCCAGCGGGCGGTAATTACCGACGCCTTGAGACTCAGTTAGGAAGCAATAGCGTTATTTAGCACCTTCACAATTTATTTCTAAGAAATCACTTTTATCTCATTATTTATATTTGTTGCTTTAAACGAGACTTTTAAAATTGTTGTTTTGACGAAGTTATTTTTTTTTTAGTTTTGTTTAATGTATTGGACTGAAAAATACTTTATCAGAAGATTAAAATTCGTTCAATTCAAATGATTTATACTCTTATTTTAACTAATAGCAGTGTTCCATAATACCTCAATATATGCGTGGTACCTGTTTAATTTCTTTTGTAATATGAGTTGCACAGCAATTTTTAGTTGAGAATAATTAAGGAGCTTAATCATAAACTCAAATTATGTTTAAATACGACCCCAAAATATCCAAACGATTACGAAACCAAAATAAATTGTAACTTGAATCAGATCTAAAATTCTAATGCAAAATTTAAATAAAGAAAATACAAAATAATACGGCAATTTGTCACAGAATGATTTGAGTCCTTTAAAATGAATACCAAATTGAATCGTAACAACTAACAAAACCAAATAATGCATCTAAATAACAAAATGTTATCAAAGAGAACAAAAACCTCTCAAACACTACGGGCATCTCCCATCCCTTTCGCTCGCTATATCGATGTCCTGTTCACCCTAATCGTATTAAGCATCCATTTTTGTAAGCGCTCCGAGCCCGATCCAATTTCAAACTCATTTGTTAGAGCATAAAACAATTATTAAAAAACGCCAGTGATTTGGCGAGCAATTTTTGCCGTTTTACATCACTTAACGCTGGCTATAAAAAGCTGTGGAGATGGGCGATTGTTTTAAACACAACCTTGGTACAATAAAAAACTGAAAACCGTCATGAATACTTATGTAAGCCTGGGCAGTGACCTGATTAGAAATATGCTAACAGAAAATAAAAATATTTTGGACTAGAGACCCGACCACGCCTCCGTCCGCGTTGCTAATTTCACCCGCGTTTAGTTACGTCTTTGGTTACTGTTCCGGTCCCGTGGGTCGTAGCGTGATGTTATATAGCCTATGTGTTACTCAGGAATAATGTAGCTATCTGTTGGTGGAAAAATGGTTAAAATCGTTCTAGAGGTTTCGAAACCTACTCATTACAAACAAACGAACAAAAAAATCTTTCCTCTTTATAATATTAGTATAGATATATAGAAAACGAGGCTTGCGTAATTTGCTAAGTCTGGCACATGGAATAACCTGGAACAGGTTTGTAAGCGGGTCCATTACAAATCAACTTATTAAATGTCTTTAATTTTTTTTTCCTTTTAAAATTAATATTTTTCCAAACTGTCTCCTTGCCCAGTTGTGTCCATATACGTAGGTCCTTTGTTTTTTCGTCAAAGTAATCGAATGATCGTGCGTGCTAGCCAACAACGGGTGCGCTCACCCCGCTTGCGCCATGACAACAATAATATTTGAGTAATGTCCTACAGAAATGAATAAATATGATATAACACGACCATGACAGTTGTTAAGCAGTAAGTTTTCGGGCCAATATATGTTAGGCGACACTTTATCTTAGCAGGGTTGCATACATTTCCACTTTTGTGACATAAATGTGGCCTCGTTCAAAACCACACATCACACATTAAAGAAAACCTTCATCCAACAGTCTCACACATAACAGAACAGTCAGTATCTTCGTAGTAGTCTCGCGACTGACCGACAACGCTATCTTAAATTTGATTTTGATTGTATGTGGTTTGTTTGAAAATGGAATGCATTTGTTTCTAGGTTTGAATGTAATCAATTTAATCGCCGGGGCTGCGGGTTGTTCGCAAGAGATACCGCGCCCCCGGAACGCAAAGGGCACAAGAAGGAACATGGGTGGGTTTTAGTCAGTAAAAGTCTGACACCCCCTCCCGCCCCGCCAGGGCGGGAGAAGTTATATGATGATTTCCCACCCACCAAAAAAAAAAAAATCTATTTAATCACTGAAGAGGTGTATATAGAACATTTAAGTGTCCTCTGTAATTGTACTTACATCTATAATAGTAAAATGAGATTGTTTCGATTATATTTGCAGTTCCGCCGGGCGCCGGGTGACGAGCGACCTCGCGACATGTTGCGCTCAGTCGTACACCGAACATGTTATTACGAACAAACGTGTCGTTTTCGCTGCGGGGCACCGCGCGACAATCTCCATGTATTCTTTTGTGTGTTTCCATTTTATTAGGGTTCCGCGGCGCATAGGTACAAAGCAGGGTTTTGAAGCAGTTTTCTATAGTTTCTTACAGCGTCGCATAGTACAGCTTTAGCATCAGGCTCAAATGATGTTGATTCTACATTTTCAGGATAAATTGTTAAATTAGTAAAATATCACATACCATCACACCTGTATTCCCCGAAGGGTTAGGCAAAGGTGTACCAGAGTACACCCACAGTTCGCCAGTATGTTAAGGTCCTACGTAATAGGGGGCGAGCCTATTGCCATTAACCGGGCACAAATCCTAACTCCGAGCCGCTACTGAGAATTTCATAGAAAAACCCAATAACACTTTTTGCTCCACCTGGGAATCGAACCCAAGATCTCTCACGTAGCAGTCGAGCTTAGAACCACCGAGCTAACGGGGCAGTTAAATAAAATAAAATGTTAAATATCATATTCTTATAAAGATTCTGAGTTTACCTCAAATTATTTGTAATCCTAAAACATACCGGCGGCATATGGGTGTGTACCAGTAAGTACAGCTCTGCCTAACCCTTCGGGGAATACAGGCGTGGTGGTATTATTACATGTATTTTTAATCCTACAGTTACACGTAACGTGATTGAATCTTAAACTTTCTAAAGTTACTCGTTAACGTTATTACGTATTCACGTACCGATAGTTAAAATTATACGGAACCATAGTATCTAAACAGAACTTTAAAGTAACAATATTAGAGACGGGACGTCGCCCGCGGGTGGTGAGCCGTCGGTCCCGGGTTCGATCCCGGCCGGGGCGGGGCCTACTAGTACTTACCAGGATCATATCCCGGGGCTAGCAAACTGTTCAAATCAACTCTACAATAATTAAACTTTGAAGGGGAATTAGATTTTAAATTTAAATTAACTGAAGGCACACATATATCGTGTCATCATGCCCCGGTCATGAGATGAGTGGGTATTGGTAATGAGAACTACGTGAGCTAAGCAGTTATCGATTAAATTGGTTTAAGAGATGCCAATCTAAGTTTAGTTGGAAGAAATAAAATCCACAAAAGAAAAATCTAGAAATCAATCCTACAGGATAGATAACACCGTTAGGAATTTCCAAGGAGGGAACAAAACATATTCACAGGTTATGATAATTATAACTATGACGTAAATAGTAGACTAGCGAAGTGTCCTCGCCTTCGTCTGCGTCGCTTATTATATTTTACCCGCGTTAAGTTCCGTCTTTGACTAGCTCACTCCCGCTAGACGTAGCGTGATGTTATGTAGCCTAAGTTACTCAGGAATAATGCACCTATCTATTTGTGAATGGTTAAAATCGGTCCAGTAGTTTCGGAGCCCATAAATTTCAAGCAAACAAACAAAAAAAAAATATTCCTATTATAGATAATATAGACTAGCATAAGTAGCAAGAGCGATGGGAAATCATCAAATGACTGGCGGGAGGGAGTGTCAGACTTTTACTGACTAAAACCCATCCATGTTCCTTCTTATGCCCTTTGCGTTTCGGAGGCGCGATATCTCTTACGAAGAACCCACAGCCCCGGCAGAAGTAGCAAGGTTAAGGTACACTTGCAAGACCAAGTAGGTAATGCTAAAAGTCACTTTTAAATTCTATTAAATAACAATACCAGACTATTTTGTCCCACTGCAGGTCAAATGCCTCTTCGTTTTCACAACGCTCAAGAAATAACAAGCCTATTAATGTAACTACCTACATACGGCATACGGCACGGTTGGCGCAGTGGCTGAGCGATTGGCTGCGGCGCTGCGTGTCGCGGGTTCGATTCCTGCACGGAACAAATATTTGTATGCCCTACAGATAGTTGTTCCGGGTCTGGCTGTTTGTATATGTGAGTTTATATGTTTGTATACGCACCCACGACACAGGAGAAATTCCTAGTGTGGGGCAACGTTATTTAAAACAAAATAAAATATGAAATTGGACCCACAGTGGTACTTGCTCGCACCTGGTTGCAAGCGCACAACCACAGATTAACTAATAGTCATACGAAGCGGACGCTTTGACCACTAGGCCGTCAGCAGATGTTAATTAACATATTACACCTATATTACAAAGGTATTAATCACTGCCTCGGTAGCCTAGTGGTCCTAAGCGCGACTGCTACGCTAGAGGTCTTGGGTTCGATTCCCAGTTCGAGCAAAAAGTGTTATTGGGTTTTTCTTTGAAATGCTCAGTAGCAGCTCGGAGTTAGGATTTGTGTCCGGTTAATGGCAATAGGCTCGCCCCCTATTACATGGGACCTAAAACATACCGGCGAACTATGGGTGTACTTTGGTACACCTCTGCCTAACCCTTCGGGGAATACAGGCGTGATGATATGTATGTATGTATTAATCACTGCCCAAAGTTGTCTCTAAATCTCAGCGCGCCTCATGATATGTTCGTTATTGCATTACACGCACACAAAGACGGCTAGTCGAATAGTAGAGATGTTATCACAACGATTAACTCGCGACCCGATCTCTAAACGATTGTTCGCGGCAAATTGCTCGAGCCTTAACAATCCGATCGTGTGATAACGTCCTAATAAGAGCCTATTTAGAAGATATTGTTAGTTTTTTTGCGAGAATGCGACAGCTGCCGATGGTTTTTGCGAGAGAAGAGGCATCCTGTAAAATTGTGCAATGTCATGTCTATGTATGTCTCAAAACTAGCTGCTGCCAGCGACTTCGTTCGCGTGGTTTTGTCCACCCGCATTAAGTTAGGTCTTTGGTTACTGCTCCTCTCCCGTGTGTCGTAGCGTGATGTTATATAGCCTACAGCCATCCTCGATAAATGAACTATCCAAAACCAAAATAAATATCAATTCCTACCAGTAGTTCCTGAGATTAGCGCTTTCAACAAAACAAACAAACTGTTCTGCTTTACAATATTAGTATAGATACAGGCCAAGTTCATACGCAAAGTACTTAACACATTTAAAGATACCTAATTCGTTTAAAATTTTAATGAAAGCCGATTTACAAATATGTATTACATACATACATTACATACCATCACGCCTGTATTCCCCGAAGGTTTAGGCAGAGGTGTACCAGTGTACACCCACAGTTCGTCAGTATGTTTAGGTCCCATGTAATAGGGGGCGAGCCTATTGCCATTAACCGGGCACAAATCCAAACTCCGAGCTGCTACTGAGAATTTCATAGAAAAACTAAATAACACTTTTTGCTCGACCTGGGAATCGAACCCAAGACCTCTAGCCTAGCCAGGACCACTAGGCCAACGAGGCAGTTATGTACATATATGTTATAAATATGTATATCACTCAGAAATCTCCAATTATAAAATATGGTAAGTGAGTAAGTATGTTGTGGTGCCGTTGCAATATTTTTTCTTTGAATAGCAAATAGTACCTTACACAATACAACATAACAGCTATTATTAACTCTAATCACTTCCCAAATAATAGATACTCTTAAATGTGTAGGGATAACAATTGTAGCGTTTACTCTGTGTAATGACGTCAGTGGTTCCGCAACTGTATCTGATGTTCTCCTACTGCAGCTATTTATTTCTTCTGAAATGTTTGTTGAAAACGTTTGACTGACTTGTGATATTCATAATATATGCTAGAAATAATAATATTCCATTAATTAAATCGCAGTGATCACAGACTGTCTACTGTTGTTATTTTTTATAATTTTCTAAACTAGATTTTATTGCATCCAGGCCTCATTCTAAGATTGTATCCCTTTGAATATTTCACAATACTGTAAGTACATAAATACTAAACAATATTTGCACATCTTTGCAAACACAAATAAATGATCGCAGTTGTCAATGCACAGTGGTTCGAAACCAAAAGAAGAACGACAAAAACTTTGACAATCGTAAACGGACAGAAACCACAATGCAACAAAACAAATCGTATTACACATTGCTAGCTCTCTCTGCATCGGACCTCTTACTCGCACAGGCTCCCCGCTGACTCGTTAGCAACGAATAAACCTTGTAATACAATAAAACAGAAAATAGTGTAAAAAATACTTGTTCCAAATTTCGCTGTGCAGTCATAGAAGCTTTATTACAATGTGTTATGGACTGCTATTGCTTAATTTCATGTTGATTTAAGCTTGTTCTGCATGCTTAGAGTGACATTTGTTTGAGGCGTTCACCCAATATGGTGTTAGAGAGAAATAAAATTGTATTTTTCTATTTTTAATTGGTGCAAATTTTCGTTTATGAAGGGAGACGAATGCGAAAACAAATTACTTTTAACTAGTTTACTTTGAGGTGGTTATTATTACTTAGCTCTTAATACTGATAATGCAGGTTAGTCTTGGGGTATGAAACTAAATTTCAGGGAAGTGTATAAAATATGTATAAAATAATTAATATTTACAATAATATTTTTTTGTACTACATATTTAATTTTATATTATTTCGGCCCAGGGTTAAGATCGTCGGGGGTGCAGATGAATGGATATCCGAGACATTCCAGCAAATAACTTGAATGGCATAAACAGATAGGTTCCTAGTTACAAACGAATGAACAATAATGGCAGCTTATTGCAATATTTTAAAAAGTATACTAAAAATTGAGAAAAAAAAAAGCTGGTGTAAGTATTTATTATACTATTTATAGACGGGGCTCGCAAGGGTCAGTAAAAATCAATAACATTTATGTATAAATAAATATAAATAAAATAATAATAAATCTAAAAATAAAATACTGAAAACATGCGCTGTTGTTAGTTCCAATGTTTTTTCGAAAATAGTATTTTAAGTGGCTTGTAATGTAATTCTATGAAACGAAAAAACTAAAATGGTAACATTACACAGGTCGGCTTTTCGGTTTGTGAAATACAATCTGCTTAGGATCTAACATTGATATTAGTAGCGCAATCGGGTATTGTGTCAATGGGAACGGATGTCTAACCAATAATTATGCGACAAATCTAACCACAATTAAACATGATCAATTAAACCTACAATGGATAGAGGAGCTTTTATTGCTCAACTATAGGGCTCAAGGTTAACAAGCAAAAATAAATTTATTAGAAAACTAACTATGTAATTTATTTCACATGTCATACCACTACTTAACAATTCTTAAATCTACATTCAAACATTCAGTAAATAAAACAAGCTTTAAAATTGTAATCCAAAACGCACTCGTAAATATAAAGCATCCATCGAACACCTCCGAACAAACCTTTGAACCGTAGCCGATCTAATAACGTGAACGAAATCCTTTTATACGCACAACAAAAACCCAAAACCACTAATAATGCCGCAAAATTTCGAAGAACATCTTTTTCCAGAGTTATCGAGTAGTGACCACTGTGCGGCTGAGACGTTACAAGTACAATGAGGACAGATCGGTATTGTCTAGGATTTCAAGCAGCTCGTATTACCGTGTGTAAGTGTGATGCACAATGAGACGAATGTAGCAAAAAGTTGGTCGTGAAATGACCATTACACAGATTATGCGTTTCAAGTAGTGCATTCTGATGCTTTTATTGATGGTTGTGATAATAATTATTTTCTTTGCTCGGCAGGGGTTTCAATAAAAGTTGGTCTTACAGTACGAAAGCATTGACATAATAACCAATAGTCTTTTCTAACAGAAGGACCAACCATGAACATGACATTATTATATTGAAATGTTTAGATTTTTGCAAAAGTTAGAACTTTGGTGCGTTTAGATATTTAGAACATAGACTTTTCCGTCAATAAGATTTAGTACCTATAACCAGATCCTACAGGTCCTAGACCAAAATAAAAAAATAACATTATTTCTAACAGAATTATTACTGAAAATTCGAATAACCAACTCGACGCATATTTACAGGCGCTCAATTTTAGATATATTGTGTACATACATGGACTCCACCGCCAGGTGTTCAAAGGTATAGAGTCAGAGCACAGGGGGGAGAGTAAGAGGGGCGGACGGGGAACAGGGAGGTGCCTGAATTCGATTCCGGGCTATTGAAAAGTTTCAAGAGGCGAAAAGCTTCGACAAACGAAGCTAAGTGAATTTCGAGCCCTCGGAAAAGCCAGCAGCGGATTCGGAGCGAGGGAATTGTTGATGACATGGAAAATATTATCAACCATGCCAAGGTTGTCAGAAAAATACAAAGAGCCAATATGTCTTATTATATCGTGGTTTGTATACATAAGTACTTCTATTACATCATTAGGCAGTAGGTACTTACTTAAATCAAAACAGAACCTACGATCCCTTCGAGATTTAGAAAACTTTTTATACATTTTATATAGTAAAGTAAAATAACTACATACTGAATACAAAACGACACAATGCAAAACATCAGTTCTAGTGAATAATATTAACTAAGAACAGTAGACGAGGGAAATCATTGAGTTTGAAGGGTAGATGGTAGTGTAGCGTCACGCGACATTTATGTTAGGATAACTAGGTATAGATCACCAATCAAAATTATGATAAAATTATTATTAAAAACCTACTAACAGCTTACTTCAGCCAATTTCCAACAATGTTTTGTGAAATAAAACAGCGATTAATTAGGTACCCACTTTACTTTAGCACATAAACAATTACTTTCATAAACCGAGTACGTCCCTGCACAGGCGGCTTGGTTCCAATTTTTATCAATCCCATTTCATTTCCCCTTACGAAAGTTTTCCTCCAATTTCGCGCTCTCGCCCCCGCCCTTTTGGTGTTGGGACAACCGAGGCACATTATTATCATCGATGTTTTGCTTCCTGTCCAATTATTTAACTACAGTACCTATAGAGTGTAATGAAATATCAGACTAATTATTTTTAACTCTAACTCAAAAAGAGGGGTGTTATAATTTTGACGTGTCTGTGTGTGTTGTATGTCTGTCTGTGGCACCGTAGCTCTTAAACAGGTTAACCGATTTGAAAGCGGTTTTTTTATTTGAAAGCAGGTTTCCTAGCTATGGTTATGAGATATGTTTTATCAAAAACGGTTTAGCCGTTTCAAGTTTATCAGCTCTTTTGTTAGCTGCGGTAGGGATCTTTATTCTTCTGTCGGAGTAACTTAAAAAAAATATTTTTGGATATTTTATTATATTTGTTCTTATATGTTTGTAGGTACTTTACGAGTACATTATCTAATCATTGTTTTAAAAGTCGGAGATAAGATTTCAAGATATGGCATAAAAAAGATACAATTGAATATTTTCAGTCGGGTCATTGAAAATTGTAACTATACGAGCGTGCTTATAACAAGCTTTAAGAAGGAATTATTGTCATAGTGTTTTTTAACGTCTTCGAGAACTGACCATAAATTGAAATAAAAATATCGATACACCATCACCACGGTACCTCACTACAGTTTAAACATTAAAGTATTTCTCGGGAGACGCGGACGTATCAAGCGATCATTTCTCTGTTATTACGCGACCGAATTCAATTGAGGACCGTTTACACCGACACTTGCTTATTATCTGACCCAGTGTATTTGATACAATCATACACTACAAACAATACCATTAGCGCTTGTTTCCAGGTACCACGTTATCTTTTACCGAAAAAGCATAACAGACGTTTAGTGGAAATCCGTTAATGTTGAAGTCAACTTAAACTTTTTCTTAAGGACATTTAACCTTTTATGGTTTGTTCGTAAACAGACTTCTTAAGAGGTATAGGCCTTAAAAAAGCTCTAGTAGAAGTAAGTAAACACAACACTTCAAAGCCGAACAGCGAGGTGGTAACTGGCGGTGGGGCCGACAGTCATAATACGCTAGGCGAACATTTCATTAGCGTAGATACTTGTTTACCGTCTGCCTATTTGCAGAAGACGATTGTGCAAGTATATTTTTTGTTCACAAAACTTATAAATTATAATTAAATTACAAACTATAACGTATCAAAATCTCAGCCGCATCGCTGTCAACGCGCCAAGTGCCCAAAAGTCTGGCAGCATTGCCACGTTTGATAGCAATGCTGATTCATTGGCCCAAGAAAAGGTCAGCCCTCTAATTATGTGAAGAGTTCACCAGTCAACAACAATATGAACGCGCGTACCCCATGACCGTAGTGTTTCAACCCCAAATGGCTCAAACATATAGCTTCTAAGAAGGTTATTATATTTATTAGCATTGTGCAATGACTACAGATTTTTTATTTATTTTTTTTATTTTATTTTTTTTTCGCGGATAGCTCGCTAGTGTATTATTAAAAGGAATACAACAAGCACAATATGAATCACTAGTATAAAACTTACTTAAGTAATAATAAATGACTACAGATTGTATATTCGAATGTATTTATAATTAATGCAAAGTTCATTTTTCGCTAAAATAGTACGATTTCTAGAAATAATTAATTTTAACAAAAAAATTGGATGGTTATTTAGGACATACCTTAAAAAAAAAAATAAGTCATTTCTAGTTTTCTAGGGGTTATCACAGTACGATGTTAATAAAACATCCGAGACCACTGTTTGCTTGACATCATCTGGATAATTAGGTACCTATACATTACAGCTCTTAAAAGAAATCTCTGGTAACCTTTTACGAGACCCTCGACATCAATCTATTTCACAGGTAAGTATAAAATAAAACATAATTTCTTCAAAAACTCTTTTCGTTCTTTATAATTTGTTTTGTTGAGTTGAGAACCGTTTAGAGAGCAATTACTGAGTTCCCTCTTATTTATCGGACTCCCAAATAATTTAGTTTCGTTATAAAAATATACAAATTTACTTTTTTCATGAAAATCCGTGATTTCTTTTAAATTGGTTCGCTTCACTTAATTATTCATTTTTGGGCGAATTTAAAGCGTTATTTAAGGAGTGCCTGCCTGCGTCGATATATTATTATTAAACCTGCCAACTTTCTATTGGATTTTAAACTTTATCGGAGTACAACAGTGAGACTATAATTATCTTACTATCCTATGCTACTAATCGTATTATCCCACTAATATTATAAATGTAAAAGTTTATGAGGTTGGATGGATGGATGTTTGTTACTCTTTCACACTAAAACAGCTGAACAGATCTGAATGACATTTGGCAAAGAGATAGATTGTTGTGTGTATTTGTTGGTTCGACAGACAGCGTGCTGAATGCAGCGTGGGCGACTCTGAAATCCAAAAAAGAAACCAGAAATGAACTCGACGTCACGAGTACGAGTTGGAGCACACGCTCACGACTCGTATAAATGTTCTGTGGCTAGATCACTTCATTATTTAACATTTAATTAGATAAACCAGGACTTACTCTTGAAATCTCCAGAAAAAATTACCCTACTTAACAAAAAGGTGTTAATGTTTGCTAATCCTTAAGCCCTTTTCACACAAAGCGGCGAACCGCAGCGTTTCGGCAATTACATGCTGTGATGCGTATCCATAATGTGCTCTATTGTCATTTTGAGCCGGGAATATACATGGTGCTCCATTTTGTTACTATTTCTATGGGTTACAGCTTTACAAAACAAAATCTTTGTAAACAAAGTATTCATTGATGAGCTGTTATTATTTTTAGGTTTATTGTTAACTTGAATGTCCGTAACACTTACATAATTATGTCTGCTTAGTTCTCACATTTAACAAATAACCTAACTAATATTATTACTAAATTCAACCAAAGAAATAAGATAATTACACAAACTACAAACTTTCGTAGTTGTTTAGTACTCGTTACATAACTTAACATACCATCACGTCTCTATTCCCTAAAGGGTTAGGCAGAGGTGTATCAATGTACACCCACAGTTCGCCGGTATGTTTAAGTCCCATGTAATAGGGGGCGAGCCTATTGGCAGTAACCGGGCACAAATCCTAACTCCGAGCTGTTACTAAGAATTTCATAGACAAACCCAATAATACCTATAACCTAAGACCTCTAGCATAATAGATTCGCTTAGGACCACTAGGCTAAGAAGGCAGTAAGTTGTTTATCGTTCCCTTATATGTTTGTAGAACACCCTGTGTACAATCAAATTACCTTACGATTATTCCAATAATGACATCGGAACCATTAGCACCCATAATTCCGTGAACATTCTCATAATAATAACTACAACATTATATTCCTAATCCGCTCATTCACGGATCATAATCGTTCATTCACGAACATATTCGTTCATTCAATGAACATATTTTTTAAGGGTTTAGCGACAAACAGCAGGAGGTCCGGGATATGCGATAAGTATATTTTGAGTTTTACAAAACTATGATAACGATTTGTATGGAAGTTATCGATAGTGAAATATTCTTCTGCAATACAATATTAAACATAAGTGAAATAGGACGCAATAATTTACACGGAAATTGTAAAGAAAATGCATTCACTCCTATGCAATTGGGTTGTGGTGCAAGTAAAAAGAACTGAGCGATAGATGACATAACGAAATTAAAAATCCGCAGCTAGGAAAAGAGCTGATAACCTCGAAACGACTGAACCGATTTTGATAATACTTATCTAAGAACCATCACTAATAATATAATAAAATAAACAATAGGAAAAATAGAAAACACATTTATATCCGTTCACCCATTTAAGAGCTACGGTACCACAGACACGTCAAACTTATAACACCTCTCTTTTTGAGTCGGGGGTTAATAATTCACTCTTGAAAATATTGCTATACGAACACAGGACATCGTAAAACACACATTATTGTCGCATAGTCTGGCGTATGGGTACATGTTACAAGCCTGAAAAAAATGGAGTGTATTGTCAAGAGTTTAAAAATAACTTACCTCATACTTATTTCATGAAAGTGTAATAGTATCATGGTAAAAAAATCGTAAAGGAGAGCATACAAATTTTTTTTTCGTCGCATTCATCTCAGAATCTGCAGCGTAAACTATATTATTTTATGTAATGACTAGCTGTTGCCCGCAACTTCGTCCACGTTTCCGTCGTTTCTCGTAAAAAAAAGTAGCCTATGTCCTACCTCACGGTTCAGTGGTTTTGCATTATTGTTGATAGCTGTGCCCGCGACTCCGTCAGCTTGTAGTAAGAGTAGACAAATATAATCAGAAAGCTTCGAACTGCTAAGCTATCGGGAGTTGCACGTGATACCGTGAGTCAACCATAAAAGATAGACATATGCTGTCGTGGGATATTTTTTACATAATTTTAAGGAGAACATTTCCGTCATACATGATTTCTGTGTAGCTTTAACCATTAAGGTTGCACACGCGACGGAAGCTTAGAAAAAAGGAGTAACTTCAACTGTTTTCCCAACATTTCCCTTCACTGCTCTGCTCCTATTGATTGTAGCGTGATGAAAAGTATACTATAACCACCTCAGGAGTATGAAAAACAATTGTACCAAGTTTCGTTAAAATCCGTCGAGTAGTTTTTGTTTCTGTAGCGGTTATACAGACACACAGACAGACAGACAGACAAAAATTTTACTGATTGCATTTTTGGCATCAGTATCGATCCCTTATCACCCCCTGATAGTTATTTTGGAAATATATTTCATGTATAGAATTGACCTCTCTACAGATTTATTATAAGTATAGATATCACGGATAATAATGGCACGATCTGCCATCAACCAAACTTTATGTTTATTTACAGAACCGTTGACTCCATTCCATACCTGACTCGGATTATTTTCAGCTCGCTTCGCTCTCGAACTTTGTACCACACATCGTTACAATGAATGAGTATCGTTAATCGCGTTATATTTTCCATTTCCAGCCGTCTTCAGAGGCACTTCCATTCCATTTCACTTACAATTAGCTACTGCAGCTATTTACCGACCAGAAATTATCTTTTAACTAAAATGTATTAGAAACTCAATTGTCATGGGAAATTGATCGAGGTTTTGATGCAATTGAGCGAGTCTGGTGACGAGATAGGATATTGAAGGTACTTTTAAGACATTTCATGTAATTTTCAAATAATGTGGCTGTTTGACAGTTGGTTAATAGTACTTCAAGGCTCGCCAACTGAACAGATATTAACAACAGGCGACCTTGGGATGAGATTTTAATCTAATAGGTGGATAAAGTTCCTGTAAGATGAAATTAAAATCGCGGGCAACGGCCTAGTTTCCTGATATGTAAAGTACAATAAAGCAACCTTTCCCATAGAAGAGTGGTCCAAAAACCTAGAGATGCTACTTGACAGATCACCATCATCGTATCAGTTTATAGCCGTCAACTGCTGAACGTAGGTCAAGTTGACAGTTGTTATCGCCAACTCAACTTTTACTGTGGCAATCAAAAAATCTATCCCGGAAAAGATCCTCCAAAATCTAACGTAACCTGACGTAAGATATCTATATATATATAAATCAACTGCTGTTCGTTAGTCTCGCTAAAACTCGAGAACGGCTGAACGGATTTATCTTATCTTGGTCTTGAAATATTCGTGGAGGTCTAGGGAAGGTTTAAAAGGTATGAAAAATTTGAATAATTGCCGAGAAAACCTTAAAAACAGCCCTTTTCGTTTTTCCCAGATAAGCGTTTTCTAAATAACAACAACATACCATCACGCCTGTATTCCCCGGAGGGTTAGGCAGAGGTGTACCAATGTACACCCACCCTAAATAAAATGTAGAGTAAATTTGAACTTTACTACTATTCAATAAAGTTCATATTAAATTAGTATTTCAGGAAAACTCTGTTTTGTAAGTAGGCAACATGATGTGTCGAAAATAATAATAAAACTTCATGCTTCATTCAAAAAATGCTTTTTTATTGAAAACGGATTCGTTTTGTTTGTTTTAAGATTATTTTATACAAACGTTTAGGTCTTTTATTTATCGATTGAGGCAGTACGGAGTCTGCCGGGTCAGCTAGTATGCAGCTAGCATGTTGCCAAACCAAATGTTCTTAAAAAGATCCACTTCACCTACAGATCAAACGATGTTAGAACTGTGCACCAACTCCTTTCATCTTTCAACGCATTGTTACTTGCTAATAACGCGGTTTGATCAAAACATCTTTGTGAAATATATCCGTTTCCTTTTATTTCATACACGCTTATGATCTGCTTCAAGATGTTGTATAACACTTCACACTATTGTCTGACAACTCCCGCGCATTCGACATTTTTATTTTATTTTCAACCATCTGTCAAACAAATAAGGTGGTCGCAATCGCAGATTGCATTTTTGTAAGTACCTATACGTAATCCGCAAAAACCAATCCATTTGCGCAAACCGCCGTAACAACAAATTTTTATTTGCGTTTGTTAATTGAACATTATGAAGATACTTCTTTTGAAATTAGATTTCTGAGCTGCACTTTTATTCTGGTTTTGACAATGCTTTTGTATGCAGGCGTTAGTTTTGACACAAAATATTTTTTGCGTGTGTTCTGTAGTATTTTGCGCAAATCTCGAGAGTGTATTATTATGTGATAGTTTGCGAACGTGTGTCGGGTGTCTGAGATTATATTTTTTGTGTCAAAATAATGCTTTCGGCGTGTGTTGATGCTGATCTGTTTGTTTGTAATCTTCAAGTGGGTAGCAATGTTATACAGCTTCGGCATAATATCATAAGGATTTTGTCGGAATGTTGCAGTGTACGGCATAATATATCTACATATAAACTAAGATTGCTATACAATAATATAACACCTAGGTATAGCTATTGTAAGATAGTTGAAGGCAGAAGTAACTTCTGGGTTATACAGGGAGGCTAAAGCCGCGACGACCAAACGAAAATTTTGGAAACCTCTTGCCACGGACTTCTCGTAACACCGCCCATGTAGGTTCTGTGATTTCATTGTAGTTTAACAGCTAAACGTTTAAAAAAACATGAGAAATTCTAATCAGACTTCATATTTTCCTAATTTCCACTTATTCTGTTGTATTTTTGTTTTATTTTTTTAATATAATGAATGCTAAGAATGTAGTCTACGATCGAAATCAAATCCGCCTATCTAATCATTCCCCGAAATGACAAAAAAAAAATCTCAATGAAAATCGTTTCAGTCTTGCCGTCCCTCGAAAAAAAAAACAAAAAAACGGTGGCAATCCTTCACCAACTTCCACGGATCCTCTGCCTTTCCAAATAGTCAGGTATTTTAAAAGAGGTTAGATATTCGGTGCAGTTGAAGCTCCAACATAGTAAGTCGGAAATATCAATACATATTTTAGTGTTCTAGTGAACATACCGTCACGCCTGTATTTCCCGAAGGGTTAGGCAGAGGTGTAACAATATACACCCACAGTTCGCCGGTATGTTTAGGCCCCATGTAACAGGGGGCGAGCCTATTGCCATTAACCGGGCACAACTCCGAACTGCTACTTGAATTTCATCTAAAATCCCAACAACACTTTTTGCTCGACCTGGGAATCGAACTCAAGACCCCTAGCGTAGCAGTCGCGCTTAGGACCACTAGGCTACCGAGGCAGTTAGTGTTCTAGTGAAAGCTGATGAAAATTAATTAAAATGAACTTTCAACAAGTTTTCATTGCAACATTAGCTCTATAATAAATGAAAGCTCTTAATAAACACATCCCGGAAATGTATGTCAGTTATACATCAAAATAATGTAGGTAAATTAAACATTTAGTTAGACTAAGACAGAAGTAGACCAACCCAAATTCTGAAAAACGTCTACCAAACAACTAACCAGACTTCAACATGATAAATTCATACACTACAGTTTCATAAATTATCAAAAAATAATACTAAACTATACGAATAATACTTCATTTCGTTTTACTTTCAATATTACATTTATTTACGCCCTAGAATGACCTACCATGACCTAATTGGTGAGGTTCTTCAGAAAGGTCGGGTGCGCAGTACTCGTAACCGACGTGATTGTATGAACAGATGCATGAACGTGGACGAGGCGAAGGAAGTATGTAAGGATCGTAGCAGGTGGCGTTCTGTGGTTTCTGCCTACCCCCATGGGAAAAAGGCGTGAGTTTATGTATGTATTACATTTATTTATTTCCTCTTCGGAACGTGTTCGGAATATTCGATGCCTACCTATTAAATATAAAAAGTATTCGTTGATTTTTTTATTATTTAGGTACTCGCAGATCCCAGTGTAGAAAATAATTCAAGATTATAACTTCAAACAAATTAAATCGTCACAAAATAAACATCTAATTAAAAGGACGACACAATCAACTGAAGTCGAAATAAGATTACAAACAAATACAAACTGACGACTAATTTCGCGACACGACTGTACGACAAACACGAAAACGCTCTCAAATAATCGTTCAGCAATTAAAACTGCTTATTTCCTTAATTCAGAGCAATCGGACGTTTAAGGAACCTTTCCAGTCTCTTCACACGAATTTCAGCCTTATTCGACAGTTTTAAAATACATAGTAGCGCATGCTGAAAGAATGATTTTCCTGACAGTGTTTGTTGAAGCAAAATAAGCTTTGATAGAGTGTGTTAAGGTTAAATGTTGTGAAGCAAACGATGATGAGGTGAAGTAAATGGGAAATTGTGCGCTAACTCGCCGAGCCGTCGGAATAAAACAACTCTTTGCGATAATAATGAGGAAGAATGCACAGAGCAGTGTTGAGTACAGATACCGCGTTCTAAGTAGGTATATATTGTAATCTCTAAGTAGGTTCTATTATGAACTAATAATATCTACCTACTTACTAAAAAAATCCAAACGATTTATACGAAAAACGGTCGTTTATTTCATACAGTTTTACTAAACTGTAGGTAAGAAGATAAATACTGAAGTAATGTGTAACTTATATAATAGTTTTAACTTATATAATAACATCCTCCTCCAGCTGACTAAATTGAACAGAAAAGATCTCAGCGGGCCTGCGGACCAACAACTGTTATGACTAAAAATCTCCAAAAAGACTATGAAGCTAGCTAGGACACGATGCACAAGATCATAAGATATAAGAATCAATCGACAGATACCTAAGAGGCTTAGAAGTAATCATTTAGCACAAAATAAGGTACCTAGTACCTACCCAGAAGGCAATGGGTAGATGACACCATTAATCAATTGACATACTTTTTATAAGTGTTGTCAAAACGCGATTCCCCCATAGATTTTGTATGACAATACTAAACTATGACGTCACGTTTTTGACATCTCAATTCAAAGCAAGCTATTTCAAAGCAACTAAAAATCTAATGTTATAGTTATTTAAAAATTAATCAGGCTTCAAGGGGTAAAATAAAGTGTTTTTTTTTTTAACATATTATTTACAATAATTGTTAAATAGTGTCATCTACCCAATTCTACTAATAACTCTTAGGAACAATTGCACTCTTCTAAATCTCTAACTGGTTCTGTCCAAATTCCCTTTACAACTTACCTTAATTTTTTTATTTTCGAATGAAGTCAATCAATCAATCAATTCAACGACTCAATTCAATTCAATCATTCATTTCAATTTCTCAATTCAGCGACTGAGCGACTATACAGTCGCTCAGTCGGTCAGTCGCTGAATTGAGATTGTGACAAGATTCTAAACGTTTCTACCTGTGATTTCAAAGTTCTTAAAAATGAATATATCACCCTACTGTTCCGAGAAAAAAAGTAGCCTAGTGATGTGCTATTCCAGACTATAATCTATCTCTGTGCCAATTTCATCAAGATCCGTTCAGCTGTCTAAGCGTGAAAGAGTAAATAACATCCATTCCTCGTCACATACCTACTTACGCATTATGTAACATTAGTAGGAAGTAGGATTAGTAGTATTAGCCTTCTAATCAATACTGATCGTCTCATGTATTATTTAATTACTTTGTAGCCTCTGTACGATCAAGCTGCTCTGTGTCACTGATCGCTCTGAATCAAACGTCGAACATTAACGATTAGGGATGTGCACTCGGCACAAGAATTGCTTTCTTGCTTGATTACTTCGTTTGCTGCGCATGTGGTGCTCGTTTACACATTTATCTGGCAATCGTTTGGTATACTGATTTCCTCGTCATGACATGTCTTCCTTAGTTGAACCAGTAGGTGAAGTGTATATTGATTACCTACTTTTAAATCAACACATCAATTAGGTACCTATTTAGTGAAGCCTAAGTTTGGATACGCTTAAATGTATTGGCGCTTAAATATAATATTATTATATTGTAAGATTAGTTTGTAACTGGGTGTAGAAAGAATAATATTTTGTTTCCTCTAGACAAGTTGCAACTGCCTCGTTAGCCTAAGCGCAACTGCATCGTCTTGGGTTCAATCCCCAGGTCGAGCAAAAAGTGTTATTGGGTAAAATGAAATTCTCAGTAACAACTTGCAGTTAGGATTTGTGCCCCGTTAATGGCAATAGGCTCACTCCCTATTACATGGGACCTAAACATACTAGGGAACTGTTAGGGTACATTGGTACACCTCTGCTTAACCCTTCGTGGAATACAGGTGTCATGGTATTTATGTATATAAGTTGTACATTGTGGGTGTACATTGTTACACCTCTGCCTAACCCTTCGGGGAATACAGGCGTGATGGTATGTTATGTTATGTGTTTTTTATTTTTTTTGGGGGGTGGGAAATCATCAAATAACTTCTCCCGCCCTGGGAGGGCGGGAGGGAGTGTCAGACTTTTACTGACTAAAACCCACCCATGTTCCTTCTTGTGCCCTTTGCGTTCCGGGGGCGCGGTATCTCTTACGAACAACCCGCAGCCCCGGCAGGCATAGGCCCTCAGTGGCCCCTTCCCTTTGCTGACATCTCTCTGAGGCGCGCGTGGAACACGAACGCGCCGTCGACACGGCCTGTCGTTATGTTAAACGTAAGGACGGTGAGCTACCCATTGCTCACAGTCCACAGGCCCATATCTACGGTGGCCGGGAGTCGTCTCGCGGCTCCCGACGTCCGGAGCGTCTAACGCGGCGGCTGGGACGGGAGAACCGCTGTCTCAACCGTATGTTATGTGTTAAGTTGTCACTTTCAGTAATATGGTAATGCTTTACGTGTTGCACGCATGATTCAAAATTTCATACGATAACATTCACGAGAAGAGTCAGAAGATTCTAATTAGTTCCGTTTAGGAACCACGTAAAGGGAGAAGAATAACTTGTAAAAACATAAAGTTACTTAATATTTTATTGTATGTTCAGGATACAAAATAGCTTAAAATAAATTATGTATTCTTAAAGAGCTAATTACGTCTAGGTACAACACGAAAAGATTGAAGAGTGTGGCCACTTTACTTATTCAACCTTACAAAAAATACAGTACCTCTTAACCCGTTGATTCAATTCAGATATTTGATACATTTTAAGTTGACACCTTCTTATTTAAGTATAAAAGATAGGAAATAAATTAATAACTAAGAAATAAATCAATAGATGCAAGATAAAAAAAAATATTCAAATTGGTCAGTCAACAATACAAGACTATTCCTCAAGTTATCTTTCTTTAACACAACTTTACGACACGACATCTAGCCTCGAGTAGCTGCAACATAAATTTTGACAAAATAGTTATTTAGAAGGAAAGTTACAAGTAGGTACGACGTATTATCTCAATATATATAATGACAAATCGTACATTTTACGACTCACATAATAATATAAAAGTTATTATTCATAATAATAAATGAAAGTTATTATATTAAAACCTGGTACGGAAACTTAATTCTATGCCATCTAGCGGGTAATTGAAATAACTTCTAACGATAATTTTTAAAACACTTAATTTAGTAACGTACGTAATATACAATTATTTCGTTTATTAATTATTCCGTATTACATATTATATCACATTATAACATAGTTTAACGGTTAAACTAGTGTTTAAAAACGCTAGAATATTTAAGTTAAATAAAAATTTTACGTACCGCCATCTATCCTTCCGTGGCAAGTCTTTTCGGTTTCTGCAGCGTTCGTTGTTGCTCGTCGCGGATAATTTCCACTAGCGTTTGTACTGCGATGGCCATGTCTTCCAGACGGATTTTGCTAAACGTTAGCCGTAAATATGGACAGGGGGCGTTAGTATCGTACAGGAATGCTTGTCCCGGTACTAACATGAGGCCACGTTGAAACGCTGTTTGGAATACCTAGAAATAATAAAAGGTGTATAAAAGCTTAAAAAATAAACTTTCTCTTTCGGCAAAGTAATGTCGTCGAGGATGAAACCTTAATTTATTAAGTGTCTGTTTAATCTGTGCAACAGTTTAAATCAGCCAATATGGGTTGGCTAGTTTTTGAAATATCACCCAGAAATAAAACCGGACAAGCGCGAGTCGTACTCGCCCACCAAGGGTTCCGTCATAAGATCATTATAAGTTACAGAATTAAATAAATAATTTATTGAAATAAAAAAATAGTAAATTCAATTTAAAAAAAAAATCGTTTTACAGACTTCGGAGACACGGAACGGTACTTTTTTAATATTTTTCATTAAATTTCATATAAATAAGATATTATGCGACGAAAAATATTAATAAAATATACGCCTAAAAAAATATAGACCCCCCTTATTTTTTAAGATTTCATTAAAAATGTATAGTTTTGACTTTTTCTTGTACTTGAAGTTTGATTTTTTCACAACTTCATGGGACCGTAGACCTAAGTACACGGTTTAAACTTCAACTTGATACCGAAATAAAGGGTCTTAACAGACAGACAGGCGGACAACAAAGTGATCTTATAAGGGTTCTGTTTTTTCCTTTTGAGGGACGGAACCCTAAAAAGTAAGTAGGAACCTATATCACTAGTCAACGGAGAGCGCGACGTTCGCAGCTTCGTCGCTTCATAACAAGAAGCAACCTAAGTGGGTAAATGCATTATGTTCTCTGTCTTACCATGTTGTGCACATCGTCGATGCCGTTGACTCGCAACCAGAAGAACAGGCCAGCGTGGGGCGTACAGAACGTTGCTAGATGTTCTACAGGTTTGAGAGCCGTGTGCAGTGCGTCGCGGCGGCGTTGGTAGAGGGCGCGTGCGCTGGTGAGGTGGGACGCGAGGGACTTGCGGCACTGCACGAGTTGAAGGAGGATCGCCTAAAGGTGGATTTGAAATGTTAAGACTCATTTACCAACCGAGTGTAACTTGACATGTCACTTGATGAAGAGAAAAAGTGAATTCGCGCGGACTGCTCTCTCTTGCTCCTACAGTAATATAAGAAATGTAACTCTGTCTCTTTCTATCTTCACTTACTTATAACTCCCTCTCAACTTCCGTTCGCCCGATCACACTCATTTCCGTAACGCTCTCGTCAAGCATTCATCAGTTTACTCCCTAAGTCAAGCGTGCGTTAAGAAGTTTTACTTCAATAAAACTATGAAGTTTCGTCCATAGAATAAGGGCGCCACAAGCTTATATAATAGCTCCCTTATGCTAACCAAAAGTTTTAATAAGTGCAATATTGTCTTCTTATTGACCAAAGTTTGACTAGGACGACTATGCGTTAGTATGAAAAGCGGTGGTCAATTCCTTAACTATATACGTAGGTTTCTCAGGTAAAAAAATGGTACGTGAATGGTTGTTGTGACGGGTAAATCTCTGGATCTACTGAACTGATTTTGAAATTTATTTTACCCATAAAAAGCCACGTTATTTGTGAGTGTCATAGGCACATCACGCTACGACACACGAGAGCGGAGCAGTGACCAAAGACGTTACTTACACAGGTGAAAATATTCACGCGGACGAACTCGCTAGCTAGTAACATATATTTTTCAATTCAATTTTAATCTCGTGCAAAAGTCAGAACGATTACTGTGAAAAGGTTACCGGGACTGCGCATTGTATGTGAACAAGGTTTACTTCCCCTTTTCCTCACCTGTGCTAAAGTACACGAATGTAACAGTTCAGCTTGTGTGTGTAGCTCCAGTCGCTCCAGCAGCGGTTTGGGCGCCGTCACCCAGGCGCCGCGCAGTCCTGCGCTGATCACCTTGGACACAGAGTCCAGACGCAGCACCCGCCCGCACGTGTCCAGAGACAGGAACGACGGGATGTGGCGCTGAGAAAAGTTGAAAATCTTATGGCGGATAGGTATGTGACATACAATTTCAAAGTCAGCTAAGTATAGGTAGTAGCCGTTACGAGTCGTGGGCACCAACCGTCAAGTTAATTTGAAAAGAAAATAACTTGACATTTGTGCTCACGACTCGCGGTGGCTTTAAAGTGAGTACCTACATAGCCAGAAAAAAAAAATCTATTTTTATACAAAGTAGGACAGCCGCAGAAATTTTAACGCTCACACACTGGCCACGGCCAGCTCTTATTGCCGCTGTAAGAATCCTTGAAAATTCCACAAATGAAGCGTGGAGACTAGGTAAGTAGAAATAATTCTCAGTAGTACCCCACTTTTAACATCATTGCCATCATTCCTGTGTCATTTTCGGAAACTTCAAAAACAAAACTGATACTCACGTCTGTGTAATTTAAGAACATGTACGGATCGTCTTCTACGATAAGAAAGTCGTATCTGCAAGCCAGTTCGTAGATTCGTCTGCGTCTCTCTTCGGGCAGAACTGTGCCCGTGGGATTGCTGCCCGTCGGTATTATGTACATCATCTTAGGCATCTTCAAACCTCGCCGCAGTCGCTCGCCGAGAACTGCGTCCAAGGTTTCTGGTAGCATGCCGTCCTCGTCTTCTGGAATGCCTATGATTTCTGGCTGATAGGGTTTGAGCTGGAAGACAAGACGAAAGATGTTTTGCTTACTAAACATACCATCACGCCTGTATTTCCCGAAGGCTTAGGCAGAGGTTTACCAATGTACACCCACAGTCTGCCGGTATGTTTTAGGTCCCATGTAATAGGGGGCGAGCCTATTGCACTTTAACCGGGCACAAATCCTAACTCCGAGCTGCTACTGAGAATTTCATAGAAAAACCCAATAACACTTTGCTCGACCTGGGAATCGAACCCAAGACCTTTAGCGTATTGGTCGCGCTTAGGAACACTAGGCTAACGATGCCTCGTTACTGCCTACCGGCAGTGCTTACTATTTATGTTAAAACTGCAACTTAATAATAACTAGACCCGTTCGGTAACGTCTTTGTATCCAGTTGTCCGCACAATTAGAATGTTAACAATGAACGCCACATGTTCAAGAACAAGCTTCCTGAACCTCGTCACTTGACTGACGCTCTTATTTTTAATAGCACAAATAAGTGCTTCTGACAACGTGAATAAGCAGAAGTGAATAAAGTGGTATATCCCCGTTTTGTTAGATATGTTTAAGTTACTAAGAAGAGGCATCCCTTGTGGCAATACTGGGCACTGATCCTGTTCAGATAAAACCACGCAATAAACCCTTACAGTGCTATGTATGCCGGTGTATGCGAACTCGCTGGTGAGGACGGGATCGCCCGGTTCCACTAGCAGTTCCACACACTGGTAGATGCCGTGCTGGCTTCCGTTGGTGACCAGTATATCGCGGGGCAGCTCCGGCGGACGATGCGCTTCCGACTGGAACGCGCGCAGCTCTGATAATAAGGCTGGAAGACTGGAAGAGGAGCATACATAGTTAATACCTATCTTCTTTGTTTATAAACTGAGTACCTATATCATGCTTGTATGAGCATGTGACACGTACTCGTTGCGTACGAGGATCATAACTACGACACGCAGTGCTCTAGCCAATCGCTCTGCCACTGCACTAACTGTGTATGTACTTAGAGGCGCCGACGCTGCACGCGATTGGTCCGACAGACGGACCAATTGCGTACAGCATCAGTGGCCCAAAAAACCCATAAATAAACCCAAAAATGACCTTGACGTTTGTGCTCACGACTCGTGGCGGCTACTACACGTTACTTCGTAATATTGCCGTCGATTTACATCATAACAGACAGACCATGACCGTCCTTAGAACTAGGTAGGTAGGTACTTTCCAATACATTAAAATTACTTGTTTTTAGATTTGCAAGAATCATGTTTTTGGAATACACCTATGCTATGAATGAAAACCATGACGTCAATGATCGTCGATGCCTTTCATTATAAATAAAGATCAAACAACGATAATAAATACCACAATTACATAAAGAACTGACCCTTGTGACGGCACATACTGCAGAGCGGCGGCAAGGTCTTTGCCCTCCAGCACGAGGCTGGAGTACCGCGTGTCCATGGCCAGACGGGTGAAGGGGAACACCTGCTCGTTGGGCATGCCTTCCGCCAGAGAGATCATCTCTTTGCCCACCTTGTAGGCGAGAGATGCTGAAAGAAAAAAGTTGCTGTTGACAATGCTGCTTATTGTTCAAGGTGTGTCGGTGGTTTCACAGTAAATTCGTATCAAAAATTCAGTGATCAAAACGAAACTCTTTATTTCATTTTCCGTGTATATATTCGCATCGTTAGGCTGCTGAAGTGCCAATCTACATGAGGCTAGATTCTTATGAGTAGTCGCAGTCATAAACCAGTCAACCAAGTGTCTATAAAACACTACTAATAGAACTATAAAATGTTGAAATAGTTAATTGGAATAATAATAAAATGCTTTGCTATGCACGTTAAGTAGTTATCTAAAGAATTTAAACTTTTGTGTCATTATCACTCACGAAAAAACATTGCAGAGATTTCATCGAATACCTTAATTTTATCAGCGCACTTAGTTTACGTCATTGGAGATAAGATTGATGTAATATCATCACACACCTACCCATCCATCTAGAGTAATGATAATATTAGCTAAAGATTTACTCGGCAAACATGTCAGAGAAAACGTGTCCTTGCGTTCGCATCAACAAACATTTGATTGCTAGTTTTTTAAAATGTTCATCAATCTGTCTCTTCAGCTTACACTTTTTAGGGTTTCATACCCAAAGGGTAAAACGGGACCCTATTACTAAGATTCCGCTGTACGTCCGTCTGTCCAACTGTCACCAGGCTGTATCTCATGAACGGTTATAGTTAGACAGTTGAAATTTTCACAGATGATGTACTTCTGTTGCCGCTATAACAACAAATACTAAAAAATCGTATAAAATAAATATTTAAGGGGGCTCCAATAAAACAAACGTGATTATCTTTTTCCGTTTTTATAGATAATGGTACGGAACCCTTCGTGCGCGAGTCCGACTCGCATTTAGCCGGTTTTTCCTCGTTCGCCTTTGGCGTCTCTTTAGGAGGTTAGCATTATGTTTGCAACACGTTTATGTTTCTTATCTTATGATGAAGTGCTATTTGGACAGTTGGTAATCACATGAATCACTAAACCCACATCAATGATTTCTAACTTTAAATCAATCAAACTAAACGCTGTCATGGTGAGTGAGTGCACAGTCAACAAAGCTATTTGGTATGTAGGCAGCGTAATTGCAATTACTTTTAAACAATGTTGTGAGTGTGCTGGGCACACAATTCTTTTAAGCTTAAAAACTTATAACGCATACAGTAAAAATGATGATCTCCCACCCACCAAAAAAAATAAAATAAATAAATACAGTAAAAATGAATATTCGCAGTATAGTAGGAAGACAAATAATTTTGCCTACATACCAAACAGCTTAACTGCCTCGTTGGCCTAGTGGTCCTAAGAGCGACTGCTACGCTAGAGGTCTTTGGTTCAATTCCCAGGTCGAGCAAAAACTGTTATTGGGTTTTTCTATGAAATTCTCAGTAGCAGTTTGGAGTTAGGATTCGTGCCCGGTTAATGGCAATAGGCTCGCCCCCTATTACATGGGACCTAAACATACCGGCGAACTGTGGGTGTACATTGTTACACCTCTGCCTAACCCTTCGGGGAATACAGGCGTGATGGTATGTGTGGTACCAAATAGCTTTGTTGGCTGTACCTTATCATAACACTTATTTAGAAAGTAAGACTAATTTTTAATTCGGAAGATATGTTACAATAGTATCAGGAAACCTAATTGAAGGTTAAATCACGGATATCTAAACTCTAGGGTACTGAACTCTGCCGTATCTACCCGATAACATCATTTTCAGAGATAATGTACATGAGTATTGGGTAGGTACTAAGATAACAGAAGCGCGCATTGTCACACGTTTTATACTGAAAACAAACAAAAGGGAAAATACGCGTGACCATGAATAATGTGGTAAAAAATAGGAAACTAAATATTGTTGTTTATCTTCAGAACATTGTTATCTTATTAACAAGGTTTTACTTTGATTCCGCAGTGGATATGTTGGTGTTTTGTAAAAATAAAAATATATTATGTTTTTATTGGTTTACTAAGTAGTATACTAGGCCACATGTACAATGTATTGGTAGTCCTAGTATAAGGCTGCCGGATCGAAGCGAGGCTGTGGACCGGAGAAACAGAGAAATATTAACCAAAACTTGAAATTGTATGCGATCCGATTGGATAATAGTTCTCAATTTCTTCGCTCCGCAACCTCGCTCTGCTCCGGTGGACAAGCAAACCTAAACAGCCGTGCTTGTAAAAGTAGGACAATACAAAGACAAACCTGCTGTGGATTGTTTAAATTTTAAATAATTGCGCACAATAGTTTTTTTTTTATTGATATGTACTTACGTTTGCATAGTACAACTATGCTGATCGATTGATTCATGTCAGAGACTTATGCAAATAATTCAGCAAAATGAATATTTATATTACATTTATTAACATATTTAAATTATTTTAACAATAAAATCCATGAATGTCAACTTAGGTATATAAGGTTAGTGACCATTTTCACAGTAATCAAAACACCGAAAACTTATTCGTATTGCTAAATAAAACATTACTATTGTTTTAAATAATTATAATGTTTAAAAAAAATACAAAATAAAAAAATGTTAAGTATCCCCAGACAGAAAAATAAAAATCCCTACCGCAGTCTACAAAAGAGCTGATAACTTTGAAACCGCGAAACCGATTTCTATCAAACATAGCTAAGAACACTCCTGACTAATATACCTTTCAAACAAAAAAAAACTAAATCGAAATCGGTTCATGCGGTCGAGAGCTACGATGCCACAGACAGACAGACACACACAGACACGTCAAATTTATAACATCCCGTCGTTTTTGCGTCGGGGGTTAAAATATGTCGATTTAAACAACAGTCGGGCGTTCGTACAAAAAGGTATCAAATACTTGCTTCAAACCAAACATCGGGGCTGCGGGTTGTTCGCAAGAGGTACCGCGCCCCCGGAACGCAAAGGGCACAAGAAGGAACATGGGTGGGTTTTAGTCAGTAAAAGTCTGACACTCCCTCCCGCCCCGTCCAGGGCGGGAGAAGATATTTGAGGATTCCCCCCCCCCCCCCCCCAAAAAGAAAAACAAATATCCAACACTTAAAAACAGGCTAACTACTTACAAAATTTAAAGAGAATTAAAGTTATCATCTCAATTTTCTCCAAGGAAATGAAGGCGTCTAAACTTGTTGTTATTATTTTATTATCTAAATTGCATTTCAAATGAATAATTACTGTGAATGGGCGTGTAAATGTCAATACCACATGATAATATCTACGGTACATATCGCTGACGTAAGAGTACCTGTAATCGTGTTGACGAAATTGTATTAGTACTCACACGTACCTAAGAGATTGAAAGAACATAATAGGATTCCCCTTTATTAACCGACTTCAAAAAAGGGAGAAGGTTCTCAATTCGTCGGAATCTTTTTAACCTCGGACGCAAAAACGACGGGGTGTAATAAGTTTGACGTGCCTGTGTGTGTGTTTATCTGTGGCATCGTAGCTCCCAAAAGCATAAACCAATTTTCATTTTGTTTTTTTTTTTTGTTTGAAAGGTGAATTAGTCGGCAGTGTTCTTAGCTATTTTTGATGGAAATCGGTTCAGCGGTTTTAAAGTTATCAGCTGTTTTGATAGCTGCGGTAAGGATTTCTATTCTTCTGTCGGGGGTAAGGTAAAATTTTTAATTTTGGTTTTTTTTGTGTAGGTTCCCTGATTCCTCGGACAATTGGGGACCGATTTTGATTTTTTTTTTGTTTGAAAGAGTATTCTCCCAATTGTTCGCATATAAAATTTATCAACATCGGTTTAATAGCTTGGTTTTTAAATCAAAATAACTGAAAAAAATATGTTAACCAAGTAAACTAAATTGTAACCAAGTAAAAAACATTTTTACAAAAAAGACAACCGCTTTTAAACACTTCAAAGTGAAAGCAATACAAAACAACAAATAGAACCAAAGCCGCAGACTTCAAACTTTGTCCTTCACCCCCGAATCAAAAAGAGGGGTAATATAAGCTTGACGTGTCTGTGTGTCTATCTGTGGCACCGTACCTCTTAAACGGGTGAACCGATTTGAATCTGTTTTTTTTTATTTGAAAGCAGGCTTCCTCGAGATGGTTCTTAGATATGTTTTATCAAAATCGGTTCAGCCGTTTCAAGGTTATCAGCTCTTTTGTTAGCTGCTGTAGGGACCTTTATTCTTGTGTCGGGGGTTCCTTAATTATTTTAATTTTATTTGTACATTTTTTTTAATATTTAAATGTAGTGTATACTTTGGACCATCTGATACTTGGTTGATCTACTTTTTTCCAATTCTAGTATTAAAATTGTCGGTTACTTATAATTTTATTTTATTCAGGTGACGCCTAGTGCTGATGAAAACGAGTAAAAAACCTACAGAATTTAAATATTAAATCTGGATTCTTTAAAATATGACTTAGTTGACTGCTGCGCTGTTAGAGGAAACTTTTGTACATGCATTTATGTTGCTTAATTATTAGGCTGTATACTCACTGATTTGTCTAGTTAGCGCTGGCTCTCGGCGCGACGCCCTTGTACTTAGAAACCTGTCATAATCCCGCCCGCTCAGCGGCTTGTATTTGTCATCTTGGTAACTGTTCTCACTGTAGAATTTGAAGAATTCATCCACATTTACGTCTTTTTGGGAGAACTGTTTTTTCAGTATCAGTGTCAATGCGCGAGCTTCGAATAATCTCTTCGTCAATTCGGTGTTCACCTTCGCAAGTTTTGGAGTCACGAACATTTTACGCGGTAATGTTATATTCTGATATTATTTATTACGATTATTCCTATTCTTTTATTTTCGTGGCTGTATTTCTGTGTTCCGCCGCAGTATAGGTTCGTACGGCGAGACGTTACCGACAGAATGTAACCAAATGAGTGTTCCTTAATTAAAATGCTTAAGATTACGTCAAATTTAATGATAGCGTGATTATGCGATAAGATGATAATGAAATACAAAACTGTTTAATGAGGTGGTAATGTTTACCAAAACTCGTGCGTAACAAGCGACCAAGTTCGAGGTCCAAACGAAATTGAATGTTGTGGAGTGATTTGTGAATAACAAGAAACATTAATAAAAGCAACAACTTCAATAGGTTCAAAATTTCCAAAATAATGTTAAACAAAGGGTAAACAAAATAATGCTAAGTACCTCGCTATTATGAAAAATGAGCTGTGCATTGCACATACAATGCACAATATAAGGATAATTATTGAAAAAAATAAAAATTAGACGCGAAACATTGGTACTTTGAACAGACACACAACACGAAAGAGTCGAGGTGTGTTATATGCAAACCAAAATTTCCTACCGTTCTAACCAGTTGAGGATGGATGGATGGATCTTTGTTACTCTTTCACGCTTCAACGACTTAACGGATCTGAATGAAATTTAGTATTGAGATAGATTGTAGTGTGGAATAACACATAGGATACTTTTTATCCCGGAAAATGTACGGTTCCCGTGGGATAATATATCAAATTTGACGCGGACGAAGTCGGGGGCAGAAACTAATTAATTTATACCTACGTTAAGAATAGTGAAAAGTTAAAAATGTGATAAGATTAATATGTAATAATAATTCTTTGTTATCATCTGACTCCATTCAGCAAATTGTTTGTGAACATTTTGACGTGCAAGACAATTTATCATAATGTAAAAAAAAATATTTTTTCAAATCCCCTGTTATCTAAGAATACTGAAAAGTCATGTGCGCCTACTTATGCAGATTTGACGAGCATAAACGAAGAAAATTTCTATACCTACGTTATTTTTAAATACCCGCAGTGCCAGTCAATATGTTACAAATGAATATTTGCGTTGTTTGTATATAAATAATTGTGAAAGCATTATTCATGCCGCAGTTAATTTCTGAACATAAAACCGCGTATCATCTGCTTAGCCTTTTCCCAATTATGCTAAACTTACTATTTCATAATCTGTGACTCCTGCTGTGCCTCGGCGTCGATTTTTCGCTTCCAGTCGGTGTGCCAGCAATACTCGAACCCGGAATTAGTCTGTAATCAAGTTATTCAGTGTTAGGTTTAGGTGCTGACGTTCGGTGGCTCATGACACGTACTGCGTTTGATGTTGGTTAAATAGTTTGGATTGTTGAACGTTTTTAACTATCATCACGCCTGTATTCCCCGAAGGATTAGGCAGAGGTGTAACAATGTACACCCACAGTTTGCCGGTATGTTTAGGTCCCATGTAATAAGGGGCGAGCTTATTGCCGTTAACCAGACACAAATCCTAACTCCGAGCTGCTACTGAGAATTTCATAGAAAAACCCAATAACACTTTTTGCTCAACCTGGGAATCAAACCCAATGCCTCTAGCGTAGCAGTAGCGCTTAGGACCACTACGCAACGAGGCAGTTACGTTTTTGTAAGCAAAAACTTTGGGTTGAAAAAGTATAGATAAAGCGGTAGTGAAAATGATTTACAGTTGGTTATTGAACTATTTTTCGTAGGTAACGAGTGATGGTAGTTTATTATTATCTATAAGATTCAGCTAGGGATAAAGCATAAATGCAAATTTAAAAACGCTAAAGTTTTCAGCAACCTGATGGGGCCTTTAAACAGCGTTACAAAATTCGTATTCCAGGAAAAACTAAATGGTAAACAGTTGTCCGTGTTTGTTGATCGTATTGGTAGGTTTCAGTATAATACAATTATTTTTCTCTGTGTAAGTAATCGATATTTCGATTTGGTTTTTTTTCCGGTTGGTAAAATCATCAAATGGGCGGGGTGGGAGGAAGTGTCGGACTTTTACTGACTAAAACCCACCCATGTTCCTTCTTGTGCCCTTTGCGTTCCGGGGGCGCGGTATCTCTTTCGAACAACCCGCAGCCCCGCCAGGCGTTTTCTATTGGTTTTATTTGGTGTTCATTATTAATAAATCATGTCGAACCTCATAACTCGTTTGTATTCATCCATCATCTCGTTGACTGGCTCAACTCGACAGGGGTCATATGTTTTCAGTGCTAAGTATGGCGCCCCTGCAGACACTGCGTTGGTCATCTGTTCAATAATATCATCATAAAATAAAAAATTGCCAAATCAAGCGAATTTTAAAGAAAATTAACAAATAATACTCCTAAATTTTCTGCGCTGTCCGGCTAAAAACAATTTTGATTTGAATAGGGTTTAATATTGAGCCAAGCAGTACAGAAATATCATAGGAATTTGCGAAACTGTAAGGTTGGTATAAGGTTGGTAAAAAAAAGGAACAAAAATACGTATTTACTCACGATGGCCTTATTTATATAAAATATTAATCTTTATCAAATAAAAAACGTTACTTAACTAATTTATATAAGCATTAGATATGTTTTTCCTTGTCACTGTCGTTTGTTTGTCGTAGATATTCTGCGAAAAGGACATTATGCGCTTATATACGATATTTTCGACTATCTGATGTTAGGTAATTTATTTTTCCACAAAAAGCCAATTTTTCTGCATGCTTGTCGTGGCTCCAGTTGGCTGTGTATGTGGGTTGTGTGCACAAAGGTCTCAGAGAGCAATCTTAGTATGCGTCTGTTAACTAAACTATTATTATTTTATGATTGAATACTCAGCTATTATAGGACATGTTATATTGTTCAATATTAAACAGTCACTTCTTATTAGTGTAGGTACCTATATGTCCATTGATAACGTTATTGACTGTTACTTACTACATCAGATGATACTAGTTGTATCCAATAAGCGGCAGATGGCGTCTGTAGCCACAAAACCGTCTCATAAAACCCTAAAATGTATATTAGTCGCCACGAGTCGTGAGCACAAATGTTAAGTTGATTTTCGGGATTTCGGATTCCTTTCTGGGTATTATGGACCGCCGATGCTGCACGCGATTGGCCCGTCCGTTGGACCGGTCGCGTGCAGCGTCAGCGTCCTAAGAAACTTAGGAAAAAACTCAAAAACCGAAAAATTAACTTGAAATTTTTGCTCACGACTGGTGGCGACTAATATAGAAGGCTCCATGGCTGGGGGTAATTCATACACTTAGTCAATCTCTTCTTACTGCTAAAATTTTCATGTTAGTTTACCACTTGTTTATTTGCTTCCATTTCGGCTAGCTTTGCGTTCAAGTCGTTCTTCAGGCCTTGCATCAGTACGAAGTCTTTCTCCAAAATACCTTGTAGACCTGCGGTAGAAGAGAACGGGCGTAATGTATAAGTCTCTTTGGGATGACAAATGTCTCGAGTAGGTATGTGATTTACCCGGAAGGAAGCGCATTTGATATTACTATATGTATTACATTCTCCAGACCGATTCCGGTCACGGCGGCTAATCTTAATGCAGACTAGCCAAGCACGCAGGAGATATTATAGAGAACAAGTGTGTGCACTCCCTTTTCCCTAACTCTCATAGTCCGATGGGTCGACAATCCGACACAACTGGGGAGATATCGGGCGCAGGGCTTTACGTGCTTTCCGAGGCACGTGGGTGTTACACCACCAACTATCAAACTCCGGGCTGTTACTGAGAAATTCCTAATAGAAAAACCCAATTACACTTTTTGCCCTACCTGGGAATCGAACCACCACAAATGTCTGCCCTTAACACACTTGTCTTCTACTCTGCCTCCGATTGTGACTCCGGTTCCGGTATAACCACCTCGGTAACGTCCCTAGTCTAGATAACGATTTATTTGGTGAATTACAAAATTAGACCAACCAGCATTCTCCAGCAGAGTATCGAGGTCTGTGAGCGGGAACTCTGCTGTGGAGGGCGACAGTAGTTGCGTCGTTGGTACTGGCGACCGTCGCGGTGGACGAGGCGTGGTAGATGACGCTGTGAATCACAGGGTAAAGAAAAAAAATTTTGCTTCTAGGATTCCGTACATAAAGGGAGAAACGGAACCTTTCTGGATTACTTTTTGTATGTCTGTCACAATCATTTTTTCTCAATAATAAATAAAAATGCCTCTTTACTTACAATTTTAACAACATTTTTCACTGAGATGAGATTACGACTAGATTTCCAGCCGAATTTTAAAACTCCTGATAGACAAACTAACGGTTAGTCGACATAAGTGTAGTAAAAGGGTCTCGTTTTGACGATAACGCTTGAAAATGTTTAAAGAGAACGTACTGCTGGTAGCGGGGTAATCAGGGAGGTCCCAGGCGGAAGGGCGGCGCGCGCGCAATGTATCGGCGGGCGGCGGCATGATATCGCCTGAGGCAGCCACCAGCCGCAGCGTGCACACGTAGTCGCAGCCCGACAACAACACCTCGCACCGATCGTATCGCTTATACTCCCTGTCATACACATTTTTTTTTTTAATCAGTTGAAAGCAAGGTCTTAAATGTCTCAGCAATATTTCTCCAGCAACCAGCCTTAGTCATTAATCATTTGATTCAGATGTTAATTCGTACACTCGAAAAGAGAGGGCCTCTTTTGGGGCAATTTGCTATTAATTATATTGCTATTAATATGAATTGACAGCAATGCAAACTTACGGTTCATCTTCGAGTCCTTTCTTGTCCATATCATCTTGGTTTTCGAGCTGCAGCATCAGTCCGCCGGTAGAGCCCTGATACACGCTGGAGCCGCGTCGGGACATAACTATCGGCTCGTCATCTAATGTCGATGCCTCCTCTTCTTCTTTACGAACTGGACCTAAGAAAACATAAATGAGCTTACCAATCCCGAATAAAAAAGAAAGATAAATCCTTTGAAATAAATCATTTTTAGTCTCCAAGGTCCTTGGTATACCTCTAATTTCGTTTCTCCAAAAACTACGAGTTCTCTGTTTTCATCGCATGGAAGTGGAATTAATTAGTCGGAAACAGGTCAGATTAACGTATTCTTAGGTTCCCTCACCCATTATTGCCTCCACACACATCAACCGATCATCCTGCACACTTCACCGATTAAAAATTAAACATAGTTTTATTACCTGGATGTATACAATAAGGACCAAACTCGACCTTCTTGCCCAGCACACCCAGAAAAGGAAACTTGATCTTGATGGTCTGTAGCAGGCACTCCTCGTATAGGTCCCAGATGTGCACCGTCTGTTTATCACGTGTACATACAACTTTATCCATGACAACAATCATTGAATCACTCCAAAAGAAACAGTCTAAAATAATGTGTGAATTTCGGAGAGATTCAATGACTTTTTTGTGGCTACGTATTGTATCTACTGATTATTACATGAATGATCAAAATCAGACTACAATAAAAAAATTTAGAAGTGGTTATATATTCCAATCAGTGAGTGAACAATCAATCATCCCCTGTTTTCCTACCCTTAGGGTTGAATTTTCAAATTTATATGAGGATAAAGAGATGACAAAGAGGTTTATTAAAATCGTACTGGTCTGTAAAAAGTTACGCGTGATCATACATAAAAATATCAGTCCGTTTTTTCGTCGGTTAAACATTTAGATGTGGCTTACACAATTATTACAATACGCGATGACTAGCTCGTGAGCAGCTACAATAACGAGGTCAAGTATGGCGGGTGAGGTGGGCGCCACGAGCGTGGCAAAGGCGGTGCGTGCACACGGATGCCATAGCCGCACCGCGCCATCGCACCCGCCCGTCGCTACCAAATGCATCGCTGACACAATGTGGAAACAGGTCACTCCCTAAAATGAAATGTATATGAAATGGAAGAATTTAAAAATACTGTGATGTAATTATTTACAGAACATCCGTACCTACCATTTGATGGTCTGTTTTGAATCTTATCATGTCCATTATAAAATAGTGTTTCAAAATGTTAAAAATATTTCTATTTAAATATTTAATAGGTACCCTCAAAACTTTGAAGACGTAGTCATCCATCTTGCCCGGCACGTGTCGGATGCGCACGCTGGCGGTCGCGTCGTGTGAGCACGTCACCAGAATGACCCCGCCGCGACTGAACGCTACACGTTTCACTGAGCGCGAGTGTACTCGTCGCCACCGCGTGATACTGCAGTACGACGAGTGAGGGGGGGACGCCAACTCCTGGAAGCGAGGTTCCTAATGAAACAGGTCTTCCTTCCCTTCACTAAAATTATTTTACGCCAATCTATTTTGTTTTATGTAAACTAGTCAAACATACCATCATCACGCCTGTATTCCTAAAAGGGTTAGGCAGAGGTGTACCAGTGAACACCCACAGTTCGCCGGTATTTTTAGTCCGGTATGTAAGTCCCATGTAATAGGGGGCGAGCCTATTGCCACTAACCGGACGCAAATCCTAAGTCCGAGCTGCTACTGAGAATTTAATAGAAAAACTCAGTAACACTGCTTGACCTGGGAATCGAATCCAAGACCTCTAGCGTAGCAGTCGGGCTTAGGACCACTAGGCTAACGAGGCTAGGCTAGCTACTAAGTCTAATTAGAAGCATTTATTACCTATCCTATATTTCCTTTTACGACGAATAATGTGACTGTAATCAATTCAAGCGTAGCTTACCATCCAAAAGTAATAATTGATGGCATCGGGCGTCTTAGTGTGGAATAGTTGCACCTTTGGCTGAAGGAAACGTACGAGGGTTACGTCGCCCAGCTCCGTGCCGAAAGCAAGCTCCGAGGTATCGCACGCGTGTGAAGACGAGGAGTACGCCAAGCACTGCCCAGTGAGGAAATGAAAAAGTCACTTTTAATAAATATAAAGGCTTTTAATAAAGTTTACGGCAATATTCGTTGATAGTAGTCGAAAGACACGTGGCGCCATCTATTATCATAAGAAGGTTATTGTTGTTTTCCACAGGAACAGTACTTTTTTCGGGATGAAAGGTACCCTATGTTCGTTACTGTACGCCTTACAACGTGTATGCAAATTTGCAGGATGATTCGTTCAATGGTTTAGGCGTGAAAAGGTAACAAACAAACTTACTTTCGCATTTATAATATTACTAGTTAGCATTGGATCCATAAATCAGGTATTGCTTATTAGGCAGTGTCTCGTACTTTTTTGAGGCTTTTGCAACCTTGTAAATCTGTCGCTTCTCTGGTGTCTCAAGCAGTTTTAAATAAAACAAAAACGGTTTGCGCGACCCGGAAATCTAACCCAGGAGCCTACGCTCATATGTCGCGCTTGCGATGACGAGACCAACGCAACGGGGCAGTTTAGTAAATTGATACAGGTAACACATGATATAAAATTGTAAACCAGTAAATGTATAGGGGTAAGCTTCTTACAGTAGGTATATTGGGCAGTCCGGTGATGCAGTAAAGCGGCGTGTGGGATAACGTGGCCGCGTCGTACATGGTCAAGCTGCGGTCCGATGCAGACAACACCAGGAATTGCGCGTCCTGCACATTGGAAAAGTTACAATATACTATATATACTTCTATACCAATACTAGTTGACCCAGCAAACGCCGTTTTGATATTTTTTTTTTATGGGTTTGAAAACTAGATGTTGGCCGTTTCGCAGACCAACAAAGTTTTTTTTTGCTTTTCAGTTTTTTCGACGGTTCAATTTTTTTGTCGAAAAGTTTATATTTTATAATTTTTTAATACTTTTATTGGAATACTGAACTCAGCATTGAAATCTGTAAGTATACAATAAATCACCCCTGTTTTACCACCCTTAGGGTAGGATTTTTGTAGGATGGGATAAAGTTCAAGATATACCCTATCTAATAAACAAAGAATTATCAAAATTGAACTACTCTTTAAAAAGTTATGAATGATCATACAAAAAATAAAAAAATACGCGTCGAATTGAGAGCATACTTCGTTATTTCCGTCGGTTAATAAAATCACTCACCGGTAGATATACAGCATCAGTTATCCAGCGGTTCTTAACACGACCATGGCGCCCTGATCTATGGTAAAACATCTGTAACAGAATGAACTTATACACCTACCAATGTAATGGTACCAACTGCAAGGTTGATCTAATTTTATTTATCCTAGATTTCGATTGCTTTCTAGATTTGTAGGTATAATGAGCTTTTCAATTTAGAAAACAATCGTCAAATATGTACTGTATATGAGTCAAGTTATGGCACAATTTTGCATACTACCTGTATGCTACATGCTGTGTGAATGTTCTCGTGATTCACTTTTCTATTTCAAGGTCCAAGCTAAGCGTTGCAGAGCTTTGCCTCCTACTAGCACAACGCCATAACGTAGTACAGACAGCGTGATTAACTAGTAACCCCCTTTTCGAACTTAATGTAAGAGGGGTAACCAATTGATGACACTGTCTGTAGCAATTTAATTTTTTAAACTAAAATTTACCCTATACCCACAATATAATAGAGGAGTATCATTACCCTTTTAAGTTTTAACATTTAAAAAAATTTTGTCATTTCAATTGACAATGTTTAAGGATTATCCATAAAACATTTACCTCATACGAGTACAGTAGCTGCATGTCTCCGCTGTAGACACCAACACGGCCGCCGCGAGACACCGCCACATAGCAGAAGGACTGGTCACGCTCCACGCACACCAACTTTACCAATGTCTCCCTCTGCCGCGTGTTTCAATTAATTTCTTAACATATGATATTGATTTTATTTAACAAGCTTTTTTATACAATGAAAGCATCGCTACGAAAATTTTACTTGATTTAAACATCAGCATCGCTTAGCCGTTAACTACCCATAATCTAAGTAACATTTACAAAAAAATATTTCTGGAAAACGCTTTTATTTTAACCGACTTTAAAACATATCGTAATAATGGCGAGGGCCCTGTGTTGCTTTCAGTTTTCTTGAGAATCACCCGTAATCTACACATCGATAATATAGTTTATTTTCATTTCAAATACTATCAGATTTTCAGCTTATGTTGCTTATTTGGGCGTTTGAGTAAATATCTGGCTACCACATATACATGTGGATGATACGAACTCTATCTAGCTTTCAACCTATTTAAATATAGCTTAATACCTTGCAATGTTCCAGTCTCTTGACGTCCTGTTCTTTAAGTGGTGTCCACACTTCGGCTCTGGTGCGGGTCTTTTTGGCTCCAACAGCCACAAGCCTGTTAATTAACTGCCTCCACCACACCTTGCCATTGCTGAAGGTGTCCAGTACTTGAAACAGCTTATGTGCATGCGTCGTATATTTATGGTGACCTGCAGTTGCATATTGTTAGATTTGGAAAGTTACACACCATCATCTGGAAATCGAGCGTAAGACGTCTAGCGTAGCAGTCGCGCTTAGGATCACTAGGCTAACCAGCCAGTTGGAAAATTAAGTTGAAAAAGAAATAAGTACTTGATCCCGAATTTCAAAAATTGCCACAATTTACCAAATATATTGTCCAGTGAAGTAACGAATCCGTTCTCGTCTAGCCACAGTGTGTCTTGTGGTGGTGGTGCAGTTTCCGCAAACTCTATGCCTTCCTCAGCAGCCGCCGCACGCATCACTTCCTCCACACGTCTGTAACATTCAATAAAATTGTTTGGTAAATAATCCTGTTTCACTGGCGTTGAAAGTATAATAAGGTGTCGTGAACCTAAATTAAACTTACCTGTCAATATCTTGCGCTTTGTTTCTTTCTTTGTTCTTCTTGAAACATCGCCTCAGTTTGCTAAGCACTGGCGGAGTCATCTTATTCATCAGTACTCGAGCCAGGAATTCATCTTCGTCGTCACTGTGGACAGACTTTGAAATGTATAAGAAGCAAAACATAGATTTTATCTTGATTGGTTTAAATTCTAAAAAGTGCTTACCCTGATAAACTTTCTTCCGACGCACTCCTCACTGAATAGCTCCTTTCTATTATCTCAGAACACTCCTCAAGCAAAGATTTCTCGGATTTTATAGACATTTTGTTATTACGAGCTTAACAATAACCTTTGTGAAGAAAAATTTGAGTTGCAATTGTTTTGTCAATAAATTAGCGGCAACGCGTAAGTTTACGACACCGCCATCTGTCGGTGAATTGATGAACGCCAGCAAAAGTTAGGCTTATACATTTCTCTTTGGCCTTCAAAGATGATCTTTTGTGCATCGTTGGTATTTACTACTGCTGAATTCAATTACCTATTTTATACAAACGTGAATATAAAAACTTTATCTAGGCTCCTACTAATATTAGTATACTTAGATATTTTACTGTAAGTATGTATTACGCATCAGAAGTTTCACATTGTGTACAAAACAATTACATTTGACAACAGTCGGCTAAGTAAGTAGGTACACTCGTAATACAATTGTTTTTTTTGTTTAGCTATACCTAAAAAGCTTCTGAAACATCAACTAAGGTTAAATACTACGTTCATGTACCTACACATTTAATCAAAATATAATATATATAGACTAAACCAATAATTATTTATAGATATAAAACGACAAAAAGCAAAGGTATAACATAAGAAAAATTAAGATATGTGAGTTCTTTGACTTTCCTCCACCATAGCTAAAAAATATAAAAAAGTAATTTTGAAAAATAAAATAAATGACACTTAGGCTGTTTTTTCGTACTCTGCTTTGAATGTTATGAGATTTCTATAAGGAATTCGTTCGTTTGTTCGTTAGCCACAGTCGCTGGGGCGACCGCAGCCCGTCTGGCAGACGTCGGGAGCCGCGAGACGACTCCCGGCCTCCGTAGATACTGGCCTGTGGACGGTGAGCAATGGGTAGCTCACCGTCCTTATGTTGCATAACGACAGGCCGTGTCGACGGCGCGTTCGTGTTCCACGCGCGCCTCAAAGAGATGTCAGCAAAGGGAAGGGGCCACTGAGGGCCGATGCCTGCCGGGGCTGCGGGTTGTTCGTAAGAGATACCGCGCCCCCGGAACGCAAAGGGCACAAGAAGGAACATGGGTGGGTTTTAGTCAGTAAAAGTCTGACACTCCCTCCCGCCCCGCCAGGGTGGGAGAAGTTATTTGATGATTTTCCCCCCCCCCCCCCCCCCCAAAAAAAAAGCCCGTCTGGCAGACCCACAGGCACTTATGTTGCAAGCTAAATAAATTCAACCTAATCAAAGTGTTGACTTAGATCATTAACAAATTTACACTGAGACTTTATATCATTTGCTAAAAATGAAACACTTTAGTGAACATTGTCTATTTTATTGTATGTATGTATAATAATACTTATTACTAGTACTGTAATTCTAAATGTAGGCTATACGTACAGGGAGCGAGCGAGTTTTCATATTTAGTTAAAATATTATTTGTTCTAAACGTTATTAATCACTCAGTCCTTTACTTATAGAACAAATTATAAATTAGTAAGCGGTACATACCTACATAATTTTGAAAAGGTTTTGTGCCCCTATTAGTAAAAAATATATCAGGACGTTTATGAAGCAAAATTTTACGTATTGTTTGTTAATTCAACATTAGTAAGGGTTCCCTTTGGTGTCTGTAAATAAAAATAACTATTATACATATTACTTAAAACTAAGAGATTCTAAACAAAACGATGACGGCTCCGAATAATTATAGTGTAAACAAAAGCCTTATTACTTACACACAAAACAACGGACGGAAATAACTTCTCGTATTAAACAAATTTCAAACAAAAAAATACAAATGCGTGTGTATATAAAATAACAAAGTGATCTGCGTCTTCGGAGCCCAAACATAATAGGAACTATCAACCACTTTCAACTAATACAAAAATGTTAAAAATACAGTGGCCGTGAGTTTCCGATTTTGTTTAACTATATTGAATATACCTAGCTATACATTTACACACATGAAACATACTTTGGATCAAAACACCGTATACAGTATAAGGTCTGGACTATATTTCTTGAATTCTGAGATACCATCGACTCAGAATTTTTCGTATAATGTTAAACACTGTACTAAATTACCCTCTTTTGTCACATATCTATTTATCAGTAATCTAGAATCAAATTTTGGGGAAAACACTGTTCACTCGGTTTGTATTTGTCGGTCGCATGGAGTTTTAGAACTGGGACTCATTTATAATTACTATCACATTCCCTATTGCATAAGATATTGTACTTTGGCTGCACTAGGTATGTGGTAAATTGATCTAATAGATTTCGGGCTCAGTCTTAATCTTACGTTTCTATTTGTTAGAAATGCTGTTAATACTGATTACGTTCTTTCTCACGATCAATGAAACGATTTACGACGAAGCCCGAATAAATAAATATATTTTCTCTATATCCTTAAACAGTTGACTATTCTACATATGAATTTGGAATGTCGGGAATCCGTATGGGTAGCTAAACTCTATAACCTCGATTACAACAAACTTGCGTTAATACATTAATATTACCTGCTATTTAACACTATTTAATACTTTATACTCGTTACTTAAACAATAAATAGCTTAATATTAAACTATAATTTATTATTGTACGAATGCGTATACATGTATTTTCTCGAATACAGCTCACAATTTTATCGTAAGAAGATAATAAAGTCTCTGATAAACTGCAATCAAAATTGCTTTAAGACTGTAAAGAAATGAATGCCTGAAGACGAGATAATCTTTTTCATAATCAAGATAGACATTGTTTACGTCTTTTATTATAGGTAAAATGATTTTCTTGAGTGAATCCCTGACGCGCCATCACCTACCTAAATGTTCTTTCATCTGTATTGTATCATAGAATCACAAAGATCAACACAGCCCTGAACAATGGGAAAGAAATAAAATATTTATTTAGCTAAATAAAACCTTCGTATGCCTGCTTTGTAATTAGTATAATTTAATAACATAAGTTCAATAAATACAAGACGGATACTATTAAAATCAACATAATTTTCTGTCACCACAGATCCGAGCTAACCAAAGAGAATCGACATTTTAGCAAATCGAGTTCGTGTTTAATGTGCGTATATCCACTTTCTTATTCTGGTCATACTGGTGCACAATTCACTATAGAGGTGTACTGTGTGGTCATTAGACTAAACAGGGCTATGAGATCAATGCAAAAAGTGATTTATGAGCGACGCAAGACCTATCGTCACGTAAAAACTTTCCAGAAATAAGTCGCATACAAACTACAAAACCAGTACAGATTTACGCTGGAGACGTCTTTTGAGAAGCAATGCGCAATATTTCACAGTAAACAGTAGTTACGCCACAAAGTAGGCGTCAAGGTGTCAAGCAGTCAAAACACATTGAGACACCTTTATGACCAATTTGAATAGCAGCGATCAACAACTGAACAGTCACATGAAGGCGTCACTAAACATTGTAATGCTCCTTTTTAGTGGACAGAGTTGGCCGATCAGAAGAGGTGGTGCGGTCAGAAGACGGGGTAATGCGGTCAGTAGACGGGGCTGTGCGCGTCGTAATTGAGCTGCAAGTACGGTGGGATGGCGGCGGACAGCTCGGACGCGCGCCGTCGCAGCGCCGCGATGCTGTGCCCGCGCCACACCTCCTCCTCGGCCGGCTCTCCACCGTTACCTGCACAAAATTCACCAAATAACTACCTTTTAGCATAATATATCACATTTGACTAATATTTACACCTCGAATTACATTGAAAATGCACGTTTTTCTCATGAATACACTTCTGTATTTATGCCAACGATGTATTCTCCAGACGGATTCCGGCCACGGCAGCTAATCGTAATGCAGACTAGCCAAGTACGCATGGGACATTATAGTGTACAAAATGTGTGCGCAACACAGGTGCACTTCCTCTTCCCTAACACTCATAGTCCGATGGGACAGCAATCTAACACAACCAGGAAGAGATCAGGCGCAGGACCAACGGGTTTACACGCTTTCCGAGGCACGGAGGTGTCACACCACCAACTTTCAAACTCCGGGTCGTTATTGAGAAATTCCTAATGGAAAAACCCAATAGCACTTTTTTGCCCAACCTGGGAATAGAAACCTGGACCCCACGCTCAACAGTCGTGCCACCATGAGAGCAACAGGGCAGTTCCCGATACCAACGATAGCGTTGTTACTGTAGTAGTTGCTGGGTGGAATTTTAGTACTCACCGGAGGCGGTGGGAGAGGCGTTGTTGTTACCGCAGTGCGCCATGTGCGGCGGCGTGGGCGAGCCTTCCAGAGCGCCCTGCTGCTGCTGGCTGATGTTGTTACAGTACGACATCATCGTGTCCCCTGCACAGGGCAACAACACAATTTCACTTGTATATCTATTTGTTACTATAACATTCCATGAAACATCTATTTCTACTTTTATTTATTTTTTTAAGCTAAAATGAGTATTTATGATTGCAGTATGAATGTTACATGCTGCATAAACACACCTGTTCTAAACTGCTTTACATCCTCTAAACTGTCTATCATAATTTGACAAATTGTGTATTTAGAAGTGCCTTGTTGGTCGCATTGGCGGTGTATATGCCTATTACTTTATCCCACCTTTTTAACCCCCGATGCAGAAACGACGGGGTGTTATAACTTTGACGTGTCTGTGTGTGTCTGTCTGTGGCATCGTAGCTCCCGAACGCATGATCCAATTTTGATTTAGTTATTTTTGTTTGAAACGTGAATTAGTCGGGAGTGTTCTTAGCTATGTTTGATGGAAATCGGTTCAGCGGTTTCAAAATGATCAGCTGTTTTCTTAGCTGCGGTAGGGATTTTTGATTCTTCTGCCTAGGGTTACTTAATTTTTTTATTTTATTTAAACGGAAGTGCCAATGCCAACCCTCTTGAGCGTTACATGTCCTATGCCGTTTACTAGAACAACTCCACATATCAAGGCAGATTTTGGTCATCGACTGTTTTTCGAAATACGAAACAAACGTTCATACAAACCCCTCAGATATAAATTTTACGGGCATCAATGCTAGATTCATCGAAGGCAATTTTGCAATTCTTTAAATTGTCGATGTTTTTCTTTACTGCACACAATCGTAAGTAACTTGTAAAGCCCAAAAAAAACCCAAATATTTGTGATTTGTTCTACTGAATGGCACTTAACGACATTTTGTGTTGCTATCGTAAGTGGCATAGTTTGTATGACGTTAGTTTGGGTGCCGTTCCGATTACTACTCACCTGAAACAACTAGAACTAGGTGTCTGAACCCCCCATGATATTTTTGTCTTGCATAATCTGTCTTTTCAACTTTGTTTTACTTACCGAGTGAGTTGAGCGGGTAATGTCCCTGGTAAGGCTGTCCGGAAGCGACGGAGCTGATGGGCAGCGAGGGGTTGAGGTCAGCAGCAAGCTGTGGCAGTCCTCCCGCGCCGAAGCCGCCCATTGACACACCTCCTTGCGATAGCTGACCAAGACCTGCAATTTTGCGCCAATTCAGCATTATTACGTAAAATAACAAGAATTTCTTTTCTAATCTACTAGACATAATTTAAGGAGGTCGTTCATGGTCAATACATTTACATATATATCATTTCCAAACAGCCGTCGGGGAGCACAATGCTCGTTATTGCGACTCATCTTTGAAACAAACCCACAGCCATATTGTTAATTGACTGATTAGGTCGCCACATTGCAGTTTTATTACATGCTAGTTCAACTCACCAGCCGGCATCGACCAGGGTCTGTCAGCAAACACGCCCGGACTACAGACGTCGCCAGCGCCAAACGGTGGCAAGCCATGTGACGGCAGCAGTGCGCCTGGAGAACGGAACACGTTGGTACTCTTCTTACGCTTCTTCCACTTTGCACGCCGGTTCTGGAACCACACCTGCAGAGAAAAAACAACATTTGTGTTAGAAGCTTAAGCGGCTTTGTTTACTTCTGGTACAATAAATCTACCCACTGCTACCTTCTGCTGTAATACTGAAAAATAAGATACCATCACGCCTGTATTCCCCGAAGGGTTAGGAAGAGGTGTACCAGTGTACACCCAGAGTTCGCCGGTATGTTTAGGTCCCATGTAATAGGGAGCAGGCCTATTGCCATTATTAACCGGGCACAAATCTTAACTCCGAGCTGCTACTGAGAATTTCATAGAAAAACCCAATAACACTTTTTGCTCGACCTGGGAATTAAACCTAAGATCTCTAGGGTAACAGTCGCGCTTAGGACCACTAGGCTACCGAGGTAGTTAAAAAAATGTATCAATTGCTTTTTGATTATTTTTAACCGAGTTAAAAAAAATTGCAATTTAAGGAAGTAGGTCCTTAACGCGTCTTGCGGTTGGACTAAACTGGCAGAAATCGTCACGTGAACAAAAAGGGTTCTGCCTCTCTGCCAGGCTACTCTCCCTCTCTATCTCTTTCTTTTACAAAGAAGTGGGTGTGCGTGCGAGTATCAAGATTCAAGCAGCAAGTATTACGCGTATAACCTTAATTTTGAATACGTGTAAATTTTACTTCAATATTTTTTTGTTTTAATTCATACGGGTGTTTGTTCCTGACGGGGGTACCCCGACTGCAATTTTTTTTTAAATGTTTGTTACCGCACAACTCCGTCATTTATCAACCTATTTGAAAAATTCTCTGTTTTATTTGAAAGAACATGCTTTCAGGTGGAACCCATAGCCAAGCTATTGAGATTTTTTTTTCTGGAAGTTTCCTAAATTTGCAAATTATATTTAATGGTACATTAATACGCTGATGTAGCAATACCTCATTGAACCTATGTACAAATGAGCATAACAACCGCCTAAGCGACAGCTTACTTAATACCCGGCCATCAAACTGTAAGGCTTCCCCATAACTTATATATATCATCCTTCCTCGACTATCATCTATCACACAGAGAGCCCTAAAATCGACACGTCCACGTGGGGTTTGTCTTAAATCGCGCGTCATTTGTCAGCGGGTTACAATTTATTGATTCCGATAATACTCGGATAAGCCGATATTATTTATCATTGTTTACTTTTGTTTCTCAACTGACGTTGATAATATTGGACTTGCATTTAGATAGCTACACTGTTCTTTATTCGCGTTAAGTAACGTCTTTCGTTACTGCTCCGCTCCCGGGTGTCGTAGCATGATATTATATAGCCTATGTTAGTCAGGAATAAAGTAGCTATCTATAGGTGAAAAAATTGCTAAAATCGGTCCACTAGTTTCGGAGCCTATTCGTTACAAACAAACTACCAAAACTTTGACTTTTGTTTTCTTTATAATTTTAGTATAGATTTTACTCATGCTGATTTTTCAGTCATAGCTGTCACGTTTTGACTTGTTTTTTTTTTGCGTAAACGTAAATCTTATTTATTTATTTATTAAAACGTTATGCACATAATGTAAAAATACACTGTATAAAGGCGGACTTAATGCCTTAAATATTAGTAAGATAAATGATTGCGAAGTTGTTGCTGTCTTCGCTAAATATTAAATTCGTCGACGAGTACTGTTCGGCTTTCTTTTAACTATACTTATCATCGATTACTAATAAAAACTAGTGATCTATTTTCTTGTTTGTATGTTTGCAACGAATAGGCTCCAAAACTAGTGGATCGATTTTAACCATTCTTTCACCAATAGATCACTCAGGAACTCAGGAATAATGTAGCTACATTATTCCTGAGTTATATAGGCTATAAAACATCACGCTATGAGCCACAGGAGTGGAGCAGTAACCAAAGAAGTCACTTAACGCGGCAGAAATAAACCACGAGGACGAAGTCACGGGCAGTTCGCTAGTATATCACGGTCACAGAAAGTTTAATTTAACAGATATGCAACCTTTGCGTAGCAAATGAATAAAGCGATCCAAGTTTTTGACCGAACAATCCAAATATATTTTATTTATTTTTTATTTTTGATTCACGAATAACCATAGATATTCATCATGGATGGAAGTTGCATTACAACGTTAAACAACGAAACAAAAGAACCCTCGCCTCGCCACATGGAAATGTCATCCACATTAAACATTTAAATTGTCGGTTGCTTAGTGATAAGCGGGAACGACAAACTTACGGTACCTATCATTACAAAATACGAGACATGTATCCAATAGAATTTGCCATCGACATCGACAAAAGTGGAATATAAAGGGTTTTAATATAAGAACCCGGAAAGGAACCTGCAGTAGATTCGAGAATTATTATAAACTATCCGACATCCATGTAATGGAACCCTGTAAAGAAAATTAGACAGACTATGAAAAAATTAGGATAATTATAGGTTCCGTACTCGAAAGGTGCCAAACGGTACCCTATTACTGAAACTCCGCTGTATGTCCGTTCGTCTGTCCGTCTGCTTTTTTTTTTTTGAACCTTAATATGAAGGTCGACACTTGTAATTTCCACAGTGTGCATAAATGTGGCTCCTACACCAAAATAAAAAATAAAATGAAATTACTATAATAAGAATCTAGGTACTTAATTATGATTTATTTAAATATTATTAATTTTATTGGTAACTTAAAAGCGTGTATAATTCGTTTTTTTTTTTAAACAGAGATATACTAATATTTGAAAGCAGAATAAAGAGTATAGAGTTACTGCCTCGTTGGCCTAGTGGTCCTAAGCGCGACTGCTACGCTAGAGGTCTTGGGTTCGATTCCCAGATCGAGCAAAGAGTGTTATTGGGTTTTTCTATGAAATTCTCAGTAGCAGCTCGGAGTTTGGATTTGTGCCCGGTTAATGGCAATAGGCTCGCCCCCTATTACATGGGACCTAGACATACCGGCGAACTGTGGGTGTACATTGTTACACCTCTGCCTAACTCTTCGGGGAATATTTTCTGTAATATTTTAACCTTTGGAACATTCGCAAAATTAAAAAGTTAGTCAGTTCAAACTTAGTATTTAGATCAGTTCTGGAAACAAGCAAACGCCACTAGAAAGATTGAACACGTCTTTCTGGGAGGTTTTGGGTTTTTGCTCTGCCTATTATTTAATAAGTTTTCTACCTAATAACTAGATCGTTGCCTTTAGTTACTAATAATGGACAGAATTGCTCAAATAAATGTTGGTCAGACTATTGCCCTACCGAATTTACAATTTTAATTACCCATCAGTGCTAGCAGTCCACTTCCTTGCCTACATTCGACAATACAATGAAATCCTATCTAAAAATTAACTTTCTAAAAATCGGTTTCTGGAAATTGATTTTCATTCTCCGTCCTCACCCGCTTCCGCTAAAATAGCACCGCAGCCTTAGCATTGCGTGTAAACGAGAGGGCAGAAGAGGGAAAGAGAGAGAGATACTCATTTGGCAACTGTCACCGGCAGGACTCAATTATTTATGGTGTCAGTGGTCGGGATGCTAGCAAACATTCAGGTTTTCCCAGCTTTTTGTTTGTTTTCGAGTTCGCGGTAAATAAAAGTACGTGTCTGCCTTTTGCTGAAATAGAGGTTTCATGATTTTTGTAAACAGCTGAAATAATATTATACAGGACTCTTTGTAGGAAAGTTAGAAATCATAGTACTTTTCTATACCCCCTTCTTATGCTAATACATCTAGTAAAATTAAAATCGGTAAACGTTACAGTTTGATAATATGTAATTCCTAATCGAGTTTTTAGAAAATTGTATGTCGTATAATGCCAGTGAAGCATTAGTAATGATGACCTAATGAATAACCAGACACTGTACAATGGTAAATTCTACGCAATAATTACTAATTAACAAATATTTATGAATTTATAGGCCTAGCTACATATGATCTAACTTACCTATCTACCACCATCACCTACCTACTTGCACAATATTTCAACTCCAAAGTTGTTATTTATGCCAGGTTGAGATGTAATTGTTTATCGTCAACAAAATAACATCTTTACCCTGAGAAACGCATTTAGATACCGAGTTTCAGTAGGATGGAACAACCCATTTATCTTAGAATACAGTACATTTGGTATGAAGTTGATACCCATGGGACTACTGATCCCGGTCGCTCGGCCCAATGACGGTGACCCACGCGTGTGGTGACCGACGGTAGGTAATCCTAATATCACTCATGACTACGATTTGGCGATTAAGATAAATTCTGAAGTATTTGATAAAAATAAAGCGATAGTTTGCTGTTAGATATTATTTCACCACTTCTTAACTAATTATTTTCGCCTTTTTTTTTGCTGCAGGTTTATGCCAAATCCAATCCAAGTTGTTTCCATTAGCGTGTTTTCCTTTGTTTTGACTTGCTTTTATTGCAAAAAGCGATATTGGAATCCCACGCGTGCTCTCTCCTTATTAATTTTTTTTTCTTTTTTTATTCCGGGTTCGTTGCAACTCCAAGCTGAGAACTTCGTGAGCGCATGCTGCACCGCATTCCTGGTGCAGTCCACACAACTATAGCATGATGGCTTCGCCTAAACCAACACTAAACATAAAAGCTGAAACCATGACTTATTTATGTGGATAGTTATTGTAAACTGCGAATATCGAAAACACATAGTTAGTGATGAACATAAACTACCTATTTACCCGTTCGATATTTATATTCAAACAATGAAAGTATTCGTAACTATATTAATATTTACTAATACTTCGGATACTTGGAAGTTGAAGAATACATCGAATTTTTCGTAAGAAATTACTGAAGATACTGAATTTTTCCCACTTTTTTCCACAAATAACGTATAAAAAGCTATGTCATCGTTCGTTTCTTAAAAACGTGAAAACGTATTGAAAGAAATGGCTAAGCGAAATATGTCCCTGGCTTTTTGCCTTTTACGCCTAAACCACTGAACTGATCATCCTAAAACTTAGAATATACGTAGTCAGGGTACTTTTCATCCCGAAAAAAGGTTCAGCTCCCAAGGAAAGTAACAATAACGTTCATATGATAATAGATGGCGCCACGTGTCTTTTGAATCATGATTAAATTTTAATTAAAACCGACATTTACGCGAGGGCAGTCGCGGGCAAAAGGTTTACACATAGATTGGTTTACACATATATATATTGAGAGTGCATAAAAGTTTTGTGTAAACATCCATCGACCTTCGAGTTCTTAACAAAACCATTACTATTGCAAAATGCACTTACAAATAAATAAGTCAGTAGGTATCTCCATCTACAAATACCTTTTTTCAAGTTCGAATTTCCTAATCTTAATTATGATAAAGTAACGCAACATTTCCCTCGACCCTGTACCTAACTATGTTTGTGTAATACAATGAAATTCATAAAACGGGCGTTGCTTCTAATTGGGCATACGGTATAGTTTCCCAAGCGTGAGCGGCCAGTCGTGAGCTTGCAGTTAACAAGCTGTGTTTGTGTGTCGTGGCTAGCGGACGAGCCGTGCAGCTTTTGCAGGAGAGTGCTGCAAAGTACAGCAGTAAGCGGGAGCGGAAAAAAATATATAATTAAAAATTAATTGAAAAATATTAATATTCATAACTAGCGAACTGCCCGCGACTTCGTCCGCGTAGCTTATTTCACCCACGTTAAGTTACGTCTTCCGTTACTGCTCCACTCCCGTGTGTCGTAGCGTGATGCTATAGAGCCTATATTACTCAGGAATAATGTAGCTATCTATTGGTGAAAAATGGTGAAAATCGGTCCAGTAGTTTCGTAGCCTATTCATTACAAACAAACAAAAAAATCTTTTCACTTTATAATATTAGTATAGACAGTATTGTCGAGAAAAACAATCGTATCCAAACGGATGCAAGTGATCATATGAAGTCACTTAGCTATTAGAGCGGCAGGTTACAATAAAAGGAGATAGGAGGTTTATATTGACCGACCTACCAATGGTCATTCCGTACAATTCAATGTCACAAACACTCGCTTAGCAAACTAGCGGTGTTGACAATTTCCTGCTTACAGCACAAATGATCAAATATCTAATTGATATTATGCCCATCACAATTTGCTAAACAAAATAGTACACGTCCATATCCCAGACCGGGTTACTGATACTGTTGTTGGTGCAAAATTTAATCTGCGCTAATAACACATAGCTTGGTCTTTGGCGCCAAAAATGCGGGCAACTTAAATAACAACATTATAAGTATACAATAGTAGTTGTGTGCCTACCTACTCGTTTAGTGATCTGCACTTAGCTGCCAGATACACAACAAATATTGTACGTGTGAAAAAAATATGCAAATGTGAAGGAAATCATCTCAAATACGAGTTTATTGTTTGGACTGACTAGATTCTTGTAGTATTGCAACAACTTTATTTTGTTAGACAATATAGAGAAGTGATGTAAGAAATGATTGAAAAATGTGACTAACTCGTTAGCAAGGTCCTAAGCACGACTGGTACGCTAGAGGTCATAAATTCGATTCCCAAGTCGAGCCGCAGCTAACCGATATTCAAATGGACTAGGTCGCGGGCATAATCTAGTTTTACATGTCATATCATACAAAGAACCCTACATCCTGATCTTTAGAAAATTAAGAAGACATACCTACGTGTAACCAGAATCGTCCATACATTAGTGTCTACCTCTTTAGAATAGGTATCTACCGAATTCCTTTTGAGATGGTGAGTCACCTCACCGAGGCTATAATGAATGTAGCACGCCAGCCATGGCGCCTATCAATTGCGCCAGCGGTGCTAGTTCTAACGTGAAGAGTAAACATAAGAGTCACGGTAGCAAAGTTGTTACTACCTGATGAAGCACATAAAAAAATGAAAGACTAGCTATTTAAATGAATAATTTCTATTTAAACGAAGGATGGAGTAAATAACCCACGCCATCACGCCCGTATTCCCCACACTGTTTCCCACAATGTTTAGGGCAAGCCTATTGCCATTAACCGGGCACAAATCCTAACTCCGAGCTGCTACTGAGTATTTCATAGAAAAACCCAATAACACTTTTTGCTTGACCCAAGACCTCTATCGTAGCAGTCGCGCTTAGGACCGCTAGGCTAACGAGGTACTTAAAATAATGGAATAAATAATTTAAGCTTAGTTGTCACTTTGTCCACCATGAAACATGGATTATGAATTTACACATTTTCAGACAAATCGCACGGATGTATCCTTTAAATGTTACAATTAATAATAGCGACGTACGACAAACATTCTATTCCGTCTTGAGCGTAAAGTACGAAGCCAGTACATAAAGTAGTATATACCCACCGCTCAATACATACGCGCGCACGCGTACACGCCCTGCCAGTGATGGCCTGGCGGTGTCGATGTAACGGACAATTTTTCACAATAAAATCATTTACACCATCATTGCAGCGAAATTAATATTAAATAACAGAACGTCATTTAGCCATTGAATCCTCCGACAACAAGCTTTACATAGGATAAAACAAAGTCGCTCCCATTGTAGGTAAGCTTCGATCTTTTAAACTCATTTCATTAATGCAGTTTTCAGCAATATTTAGATTGATGCAAGAGAAAGGTTTATACGTCTAGAACATAACGCTACGACCAACGGGAGCGGACCAGTAATCATAGATGTAACTGGACGCAAGTGACACCGGGGTGTATATCGATAGTTGTCTAATAAAACTACTTTACAATGGTCTACGCTCAGAACAGGTCAAAGAATAACTACCAGAAAAATGCGAATTATTTTGTACCTAATTACAATCGGAACCGGAAATTCTATTGTCTACGGAGATAATGATAGCGGTCACCGTGCCAATGTCGGGTTTATTTTGTAAGGAAAAAAATCTTCTGCGGAAAGCTTTATTACAACACCAACTCTATAAATATTTTTCTAAAAGAGAAATGTTTATTAGGTAGTTGTTTATAAGCTGTTTAAAAGGGAAAGAAAATGTGTCGCTTCATAAAATTACATACCATCACGCCTGTATTCCCCGAAGAGTTAGGCAGAGGTGTAACAATGTACACCCACAGTTCGCCGGTATGTTTAGGTCCCAAGTAATAGGGGGCGAGCCTATTGCCATTAACCGGGCACAAATCCTAACTCCGAGCTGCTACTGAGAATTTCATACAAAAACCCAATAACACTTTTTGCTCGACCTGGGAATCGAACCCAAGACCTGTAGCGTAGCAGTCGCGCTTAGGACCACTAGACCAACGAGGCAGTTCATAAAATTAGTCAAAATAAAATTGCAACTTACCACGGATAGGAATAGAAAATGTTTTCTAATGCTCACACATAAACTTGTACGTGAATTGCAGAGCCTTTTTCCTTCAAACTACACACAAGTTAATACTAATGTGAATATAATTAATTTCATTGGGAAATCTGTATGTCCTCAACCTGCTAAGAATCTACACATGCACTTGATCAAAATGGTTTTCAGTTTACACATATTAAAGCGGAATCATCGATACAGTAATCATGATTAAGGTAATCCCTAGCCGACTGGCCCCACCCTCGTTCTCGGGCTATATACGACTGTAAATATACGTATATTAATACTTTTGATGCTTTCCAAATAGACGTTAACTGTATGTTGATAAATACAAAAGATACGTTTTGATTCCAGTTACGTTCTAAGGTGAATGCGATACCTGTCAATAATTGTGAACAATTTAATTAAAAACTGACTATCTATGGGACACAAACGCTAATTCATCTTAAAATGTAATCACCGTCAACGTACAATAAACTTATAGAGAATCTTGTTTTTTTTTAATTAGTTGAATGGTAAACAAGCCGACGGCCCACCTGATAAGTGATCAGCTGTGCCTATAGACGTCTGCAATACCAGAGGCCTTGCAAATGCGTTGCCATCCCAGAGACTAAGTTGAAATGTCTCATGTGCCTGTAATTTCACCAGCACTTATCCCGTCAAACCGAAACACAGCAAAACTGCTTAGCGGTAGTATTAGATATGGAGGCAGTACTTCCCCGAAGTCCCCGAGCTCCTTCACAAAGAGCTCTTTCATACTAATTGATTCGTGTCTATATATCTGATTCAGAATTAGATCCTAGAAAGAAATATTATTTTCGAAATATTTACTAAGGGGTTTGTTAAGTTGGCGAATCTGTGAGTGATCCAAAAAGAAAATCAATCACACTTAATTCACTACCGAGGCATTGTAGTTTGATCGAAAAACTCGAAGAAAAGTATGAACTTCATCGAAATGTTAGCTACAATTTCAAACAATTGTATCATTCCAAATCCTATTTACGTTCAACCTTGTTTAAGCTCGTCGTTCCAGAATGAGCATAATAATCATGAAAAATGGTTTTATTGTAACAAGTGGTACCTACGTTGTTAACGATTATTCGAGAATAAATGATTCTCATTTTATTAAACCAATCCGAACAATATTTAATAAATCCAGCATGAAAACAATGTCCATTGAGTTCCTATGGAATTCTCAGTAGCAGCTCGGAATTAGAATTATTTGTATCTGGTTAATGGTAGTTGGCTCGCCCCCTATTACATGGGATGTAAGTATACTGGCGAACTGTACGCATTCATTGGTACACCTCAGCCTAATCCTTCGGGGAATACAGGCGTGATGGAAATGATGGTATGTATGTGTATGCGTGTCCGTTGAGGTTTTACCTAGTTCTTTTCCATAGAGACTTACCTACCTACGTTTCGGCACGAGGAACTTCAAGTTAACTAACTAAGGAGTGCCTGACAGTTCAAACGTAACTATAAATGGTTTAATTTCAAAACAAATCCTTTGACTTTTTACAATCTTTAGTCGGTATTGCCATACGGTAATGTGTGAATTATTTTTTATTATCTCTTAGAATATCTCTTTTCGCAGTGAACACGCAGAAATAGAAACTCGAAGAGTATTTAAATAGTCTACCAAATTAATTAACTTCACTCACCCGTTAATTTTGATAGCAACGAAACAACTCTTCCGCTTTAGATCTTAACAAATAATTATAACTTGAACAAAGTTGAGCGCATTTGGTTTACATTTATGAAAAGTTAATAATTCGTTGTGACGTGAAAGTAGACGGCTCGTAATCCGTCGGCTTCTGAGCTGCGCGTAAATTGAATGAATCATTACGACGCGCCGCGCTTATATTAATGTTAGCCCTTCTTAGGTGCCGACAGTGGCGGAAAGTTTCGCAATTTGGTGCACAGAAAAATGAGGTATTTCATTTTAAAGAACGTTTCATAAAAACTTACTTCCTGAAATAATTATTTAGATTAGATATACAAAACACAAAACCCAGGGATTTTCCGTGCTATAATATTCCGAAAACTGCTATAAGTAATTATTAATTCAGTAGATACAATTATTTAACAGCACTAGTATCTGCTATGAGTGACGAATCCTTCAAAAATATTTGAAATCTCACCAAACAAAGTACCTACTTAATTCTACCCCGAACCAAATAAGGACAGCTGCAGACTACCAGGGAATCATAACGACGAGGATCCCTCGGGAAGTTTAATTTAATTCTTGTGTATCTGTGTGAAGCGTGCGGCGCGGTGGTGGCGCGCCTGAACGGGGAACTTAGATAGAGGTACTAATGGTAGAAGCACTCTCTTTAGCTGTACGAATAAGAATGTGACCATCCATTTTAGTGAGGGTTCCAAATCTGCTTATTAAAAATCTAAAATACAGTCACTGACAGATGATTCTGTAGGTATAGCATTTATTGACTCATGAATTTACAGGTTTCACAAATAAAACTGATAAATTAGCAATAATCAACATAACTACAAAAAAAAAATCCATAGATAAACTTCAACTGCATGCAAAACTTAACAATATTAGCGATGCATAAACCGAGCCACGTATTTAATTGAGCGCGGTAATCCGTATTAATAATAGAGCAGCTGGCGACCCCAGGCGTGATACTACAGATTTAAAAGTCAATATCCTGCCAGGGATTACGCCAGGGTACGCAGGGACAGGGGAACGAATAATTAGGTGTCGACCATAGTGCGACAATGTGTCTATGAAGTTAATAGTGCTTGTTTATTTTATAAATCAGTTAGACGAAGTGTGTCGATTTTGTGGGAGAGGAACGGGTATATTTATTTTATGTATGCATTATGTAATAATTGATGTAAGTTAATTACTACTCAATCTATCAGAGTCCACTGCTGGATGTAAGCCTCTCGCAAGCAATGCCACAATAGATTTCGCTAATTTACAAACGGCTCCGTGGTCTGCCTATTTTTTCATCGACATATTTGTCATACACGAAACTTGCAGCGTTCTGCACAACAACGGAGAAGACATGAAGAATGTGTGTTCACAATCCTCATTATTTATCTTCATCTATTTCTTGGTTTTGACAATTATTTACAGACACTCCCTTCCCAACAAACCATTACGAACCAAGGAAACAAATGATCGCTCATTTCTTATTACTTTTGAACCCACCTGGGAATGAACCGACTACACTGACCCTTACTTAACAGACCCCGGTGTTGCCAGCAAAATTAACTCGCCCGTTGATCCTCAATACAATTTTATTGCAAATGGCCCCAAATAATGCTAAATCACAGCTAAATCCCCATAATATGGGGTAGACCCGATTTTCGGGTCTATTTTTTCGGCAACATTATCTTTTATTGTGATAAGTGTTTATGATATTGTTAATGTATTATGAATAATGTTATAACGTTAATAAGTTTTGAATTAAAACTCGCATCTAGTGGGTTTAAACCTGTTTGGAATATGTTCTAAAGAATTTTAATCTATACTATTACAAAGAGGTAAAGTATATGAGATTGAAGGGGTGATCTCTGGATCTACTGAACCGATTTTGAAAATTCCATATAAAGCCACGTTATTTGTGAGTCTCGTAGGCTATACAACATTTCGCTACGACACACGGGAGCAGAGCAGTAAAGAAAGACGTTACTTAACACGGGAGAAAATATCCACGCGGACGAAGTCGCGGGCAGTAGCTAGTTATGTACAGACTTTGATTTTTAATCAAATTTAAAAAAAGAGAAGGTTTTCAATTCGCCTTCAATGTATTTTAGGCAACCTTTACCTTATAGCCTATAGGATAAAAAAAGTTACTCTAAACTATCCAATGTAAATTATTTCTTTTGACTATCTATCTAACTGCCTCGGTAGCCTAGTGGTCCTAAGAGCGATTGCTACGCTAGAGGTCTTAGAGGATTTGTGCCCGGTTAATGGCCATAGGCTCGCCCCCTATTACATGGGACCTAAACATACCGGCGAACTGTGGGTGTACATTGTTACACCTCTGCCTAACCCTTCGGGGAATACAGGCGTGATGGTATGTTTTTATGTTTACTATCTATCTGACGATATAACTAGAGATTTATTTAATACACTTAAAGCTATTATAATATGTGCCGGTAACACATCACCTGTCGATCGATACGTGTGTTCCAGATGTAGTAAACGACGTCCCCTCATTTGTTGTGATTCATTGTGTGTAATATCATAAAGCTATTTTGGTAATAATTAGTAGAAATAAAAAAGATTTAAAACAAAATAATACTTGATAAGGCGCCGTGACAGTGATGTTTTACATCTCGTTTTTTGGAAAACTTTGAATCTAATAAATCATGTACCTATTCATTACATTAGATTGAAAACTGAAACTCAACTAATATGATTGATAAAATAATCTTAAAATCCCAAAAAATATAAAGAAAAGTGTTAATATGCGAAATAATTAAACATAACACGTCCCGGTAAGCTAAGCGTCGGGGCTTGGACCCTAAGTTATTGGGTTAATAAATCTTAATGTAACGCGCCACGGCAGGCATGCTAATGCCTCCTAATGTTGCAGGGGCGGCCACACTTGCCCAATATATAATTATATTTTGTAAGGGGTAAATTGTGCAAGACTATATTGTAAAAGATGACGTAGATTAATTGTGTAAGAAGACTACCAGAGGACTGCCAATCTTTGCCAAAAGGTAAAATAAAATATGATGCAATACTTTCCCAAATACACATACCATCACGCCTGTATTCCCCGAAGGGTTAGGCAGAGGTATACCATTGTACACCCACCATTCGCCGGAATGTTCAGGTCCCATATAATAGAGGGCGACCCTATTGCTATTAACCGGGCACAAATTCTAACTCCGAGCTGCTACTGAGAATTTCATAGAAAAACCCAATAACACATTTTTTGCTCGACCTGGGAATCAAACCCAAGACCATCCGAAATAGGTAGGTGAAATACCTAAATATTTAACACATTATGTACATTATGATACTAGTGCGAAGTTTGTCATTATAGGCTAGCCTGGATCGCAGCCCAAGCCGAAAAGGGGGGCGTAATAGAGCCAATTTTGTAATGATAAAATGCTCAGGCGTTTCATATGACGTTTTCAACTTGTGACGAAAATAACCTAACAGCCTAATGTTAAAAATAGACACTGAACATTTGTGTATAGAACAAAATTGCTGTAATTTTTTAGGAAAATAAACTGTTTAATGAAATATAATATATTGATAAACGTACTAAAATTATCATTTATTCACAATACATTTGCGTAATTTGATGCATTATGAACCAAAAGGTGATGCAATAAGAGCCACTTTACGAGGAAGGGTGGTAAAAAATGGTTTGCGCGTCTACCGATTACATTCATTAATGCAAAATCGTATTCAGAAACTAAAAAAAGTTTGATACAAAAAAGGTTCAGAATAATTAATGATAGAAAAAGATTTCCCATGTAACGTACCCGGCGACCATTTAACTGTCTAATTGTCGGGAATATCGAATGAGGGGCATGCGTGTCATTTATTTTTGTCGATGTCGGTACCCGCTATAGTGTCACAACACTAGGGCCATGCATCTTTTTAATAATGAAGGGATTTGGTAAACAAAATGCGACACAGTTGGGACAGCGTTATTTTTTTTATTACTGTTGGAGGAAAGCGATATTTTTTATTTGTGATATATTAAAATTGGCGATGAGCAAGTCGGGCTCGTACAATTAGGGTTCTGAACAAAACTACACAAGGAAAGTCACCTTATGCAAAATTTAATTTTAACAACGCGAATTGCGAAATGAAGCTGCCTAATGTTATGCTTCTATCAGCTAACGTGCGTAACTATGGTGTTTCAAAATGCATTTTAATGGTCGTACGAAAATAAATTATTTGACTTTGGAAATTAATAATACTTCATAGGTATCTGTACTACTACTATGGTATTACACTTAATAGGTAGGGTTTACAGATCTCTTTAGTCATTATAAGTGCAGAGAGTAACTGGAATAATAATAAATGACAGACCTTCGTAAGTAAGCATCTATTTTTCGGTACACAAGCTTCTATTTATCTTCACATTTTAATGTATGTTAAGATCTGTTCTTACGACCATACACTAATATGATAAAAATAACCAGTTTCAGCATTCAGGATTAATAATAGCATGGATACAAAGCTTTGTAAATATGTATATTTTATGTATATTATTTAAAACATATATATTTACAAAGCGCCATTGATTCCTCTTCCATTGATTTTTGGGAATCACGCTCTCGCAAACGGCTATAATTTTCCTTCAATCTTTAACTCGATATCTACCAAGGGTCCTAGATATTGAGTTAAAATTTATATTAAAATCAAAATTGTATCATTAGAAATGTTTCTTATACTAGCTGTTGCCGCGACTTCGTCCGCGTGGCTTATTTCACCCGCTTAAAGTTACGTCTTTGGTTACTGCTCCGCTCCCGTGAGTCGTAGCGTGATGTTATGTATGACCATGTTAAAACCAAAGTTAGAAACCAAAACTTTGTTTCTGGGATGATGAGTAGCATAGGTGTACACGCACACATACGGAATTCGGCACACGGACATAATCGTGGATACTGAAGAATCGCTAAATCCTTAAATTGCATGGGTGGTGACATCACGAGTAGCTTAAAGTACATTGCCTTTCCTTCGATTAACTGAAGGCATTTTCATACTACCAAACCTAGTTGTGTTCTGTCTCCTGCTTGTTTAGAGGGAAGTGGAAATTATGTATTTTCTTCTTCCTCCGCTAATTTTCGCATTGCACTCGGCTACATTACAATTCGGCTGCAAACCAGCCTCGGATGAGACGACGATGACTCGGATTGCAGCCGAATTGTAATGTAGCCGAGTGTGCAATGCTAAAATGGTCACGGGTTTCATACGTCGTTTTTCAACACACTCGTGAGAAATAAATATTGTAATAAATTTATTGACGCGAAAATAAAATAACTATTTAATTTGTGTGTGTTTGTGAAAACTACTTCTTGAAGGGCGTTAATATGGAGGTGCCACAAACTGAATTACAAGAGTTTAAATATACAATATTCTTTGACTAGTCTGATATTATTTTTCGATAATTTTTGTTTCTAGCTTTTTAGTTCTCGCTCTTGTCGTAGTCCGGTTAAGTTTTATGAACATAATTTTGCCCAATCGCGTGATGTAGTTCTTCCATTGTAACATGCGCGCGCAACACCGCCCCGAGACAGCGTGCATGCACTAGTGAAGAGAGTCACGTCGTCTACCGATTATCGACATTGACCAGCCTGCTGGTGTAATGAATGTATTTAATGATGTTGATAGAAATAATGAATATATAAGTACCCTACAGTGTAAAAACAAAAAATCTATGTATCTGGTTGTAGCATCGTAATTCACAAACGGCTGAACCAATTTTGATTCCGTTATTTTATATTTTTACTTAGCGGTAGTGTTCTTAGGGTTTAAGAATTTTTTTATTTCGTATGGTTTATTGTAGTTCATAGTTTAGTTTAGCTTGAATACTAAAAGATTTATAATTTCGTCTCATCCTGTCTTACTTTGTATGGCAAAGTGAAAAACGTTTGAATAAGTAATTCACGAACAGTAGACGACGACAAACAGCGATCTAAATAAGGACCGATGCGACGGCCCGTCCAACGTGTAGAGTTAGAGTGACCATATGACAGAGTGCTCCTTTGTTATTTTGAAAGAAAGATTTTAAAACTGAAGATATTATGGTTTTAGAACTTCTACGCAGGTCCACTCCTAGTATTTTAAAAAGATGTGCAAAATACTTGAATTACCAGGTATGTCATTTTATTTACTTATTTATTAAACTTTTGCACATACTGTTAACAATACACTGTATAAATGCGGACTTAATGGCTAAGGTATTTTCTACCAATCTACCTTAGGGCGATGCAGAGACAAAACATAGAACATTTTACTGTGACGTCAGCGTATCTTCCTTACATAGTACTAGCGAACTGCCTGTGGCTTCGTCCGCGTGGCTTATTGCGGTAATTACACCCGCGTTAAGTTACGTTTTTCGTTAATGCTTCGCTCCCGTGGGTCGTAGCGTGATGTTATATAGCCTATGTTACTCAAGAATAATGTAGTAGTTTAGAAGCCTATTTGTTACAAGCAAACAAACAAAAAATCTTTCTTTTTTATAATATCAGTATAGATATTATAGACTAGCTGTTTCCCGCGACTTAGTTCGCGTTCAATATTTTATTGGTTTCAATTTTGTTTTCGCAACCCCCTCTTATTTTTAAATTAAAATAAAAATAGCCTAAGTTCCTTCTTATAACATCAGCTATCTGCGAGTGAAATACCGTATATACTTTTATATGCATTTAGTGAAAAGCTTGTAATTTGAAATTACAAACAGACCCTTCAATTGTATTTATTTGTATAGAGTGTAGATAAACCAAACTCGTTCGTTGTATGCTTAGATCTTTTAATGCAGTGTTTAGCAATAGATAGCGTGATTCAAGAAGGTTTATACGTATAGAACATCACACTACGACTAACGGGAGCGGAGCAGTAACCAAAGACATAACTGAACGTGGGTGAAACCGCGGGCCATGTAGCTACATGATGATACTACCTAGTATGCGTATATAATCCGCAACGTGTAGTAGTATCATAAAAATGTTCACCATTCTCTCGAAATCGGAATAGTCATGGCTCGCCTACCGCTTCGGCTGCAGTATAATATTTTTATGGTAGTGCTAAAATGTCCGGCCGGAGGATTTCCGACCTCTCTTTGTTCTGATATAATAAAGTTAATAGTGTAAGATAGCGATACAATTCTGCATTTAAAAGGTGAATCGTTACTTTCATATAAGGGTTTACAAGTTTAGTGTTTACCTACTTATGACACATCAAGTATTAAAAGACATTCCAATGCAAATGTCTGCTTAGTAAAAAATAAACTACTTTTAATAATGTTACTGTTAAGGCTATTTAATAACAGGCATTCAATACTGTATCTGAGTGACAAACGGAATGTGTATCACGAAAGGTCTGTAACAAGCATAGATCATGCTTCATGTAGATTTGGTAGTTTTAATTTTTTTTTTTAATTGGCCAATCCCACCACACTATTCCCAACCACTGCAACTCCTGAAAGCCAGAATCAACAGTGAAGACCGCCAAAAAAGCGCCGAGGCAATGAAGCTCGACGAGTCCCGGAGAAACGATGCAATTGTCTTGGATCCCGCAACGAAATTAATTAGAAAAGATTAGTGGAGGAGGAAGAAAAAACATAATTTCCACTAACCTCCAAACAAGCAGGAGACAGAACAGAACTAGGCCAACAGAACTAGGTTTGGTAGTATGAAAATGCCTTCAGTTAATCGAAAGAAAGGCAATGTACTTTAAGCTATTCGTGACATCACCACCCATACAATTTAAGGATTTAGCGATTTTTCAGTATCCACGATTATGTCCGTGTGCCGAATTCTGTATGTGTGCGTGCAACCGCACTTCCGTATGCAACTCATCATCCCAGAAACAAACTTTTGGTTTCTAACTTTCAGAGTGGACACAATCGGTGAAAGGCTCGTGCAATGTTCCAGACGTGTGCGATGAGCCCTCGTGAACCATGCTGGCTGTCGGACTACATGCGCGCCTGTTATCATCCCCTATCTTACTGGCAGCGAACTGTGGAATCTAGTAAAACTTTGACGTAATTTATCATCACCCTCACTCCTGCTCTCGTACCAATTTATTTGGAATCAGTGCGGTCTCCTTTCTTTGGAATTCAAGATACGTATTCTATAACAACATCTTTGTAACAGTCTGAACCTTGTATCCTCTACGTTTTGTTTATTCGGTCGCTCGGATGCATATTTAAATAATACAGTGCCGAGTGCGGCCGAAGTCGAGCAAATAGTCAGGGAACTCAACCAGTGTTTGCAATTGACCGGCCGGCACTGTAAATAGTTCATGTGTATCTACTGTTTTACCGTGTACGTTGAGCTGTCTACTTAAATACTAATAGTTCTTCAAGTCTATCAACTTCTATGTTATATACTTCTTAGAAATCGGTGTTCAGATTGTCAACCCCGCCCACAATATTCCACTTCTGCCAATCACGAAATAAGTTGTGTTTTTGGCTTTTATTGACATCTATTTCATGAATGTTATCTTACCCAACCTCGTCGAAATGCAATCGACGAATGAGGTTCGGTTTCTCAGATCTTCAGCTACGTGATCACTAGTTGGTATTAGTTATTGAATCGACTTAGTGTGGTGGACCGCCAAGTTTGCTTTTTTTACAAATAAATTAATCGGCATAAACGAGAGAAGAGTTGCATTAAAAATACTGAAATCAAACTTGGTTATGACAAAAAATGGAATACCAAAGACTTAACTAATTAAACGATAATTTTCTCTTTATCGAACATTTCTTTGATAAAACGTATGTGGATAGACAAAGAGCTTGAAACAATGGAAGTTCATGCACAGTAGCCGGTTGTCTGGTATCGCCCGGAGCGGCGCGGCCACACGGACGCTGCGCGACGGACAGACAAACACATTTGTGTTCGTTTTGTGTGTTTCTCCGGGACCACTTCGCGCCACACTGCGACATTCTTCGTACGCGTTTTATTATTTATTTATTGTGCGTAGCAAAGCATCGACTTTTTTGTCGACACTACTTTTTTTTAAACTCCGAGGTGTAAAGGTTAGTGATGTTTGTTTTGTACGTCGGCTATATTCATACATCACGATATTTTTGTTGAAATGCGTTATACGGACTAAGTGTGTTAGGTGACTAGATGAATTACCAATTCTGAGTATTTCTCCAATCCAATATCAAGTTACGAAACGCCCTTAGCAAACAAAAAACACAGTTGAAAATCTACCGAGTACGGTATTGCCTATTTGTATTGCCTACATGTTTGATTATTGAAACCGGATCTGGAGTCCAGATTTATTATCATTGCTAGAGTAAGACGATTCTCCACAAAATATGTAATAATGATAAACTGACTGAAACCTACCTCCCAATCTATCCGTAGGATTTGTTAAAGTTTCTGATTACTAAATTGTAATCTTAGTTTAAGATCTTTTTCTGTGGTTAATTAATAATTAAATATTTAAAACTAAATAATTTCAACTCTTGTGTTAATTTGAGCTTTGGGCTGAGCAAAATTAGTGACCCAACCGTAATATAATGTCTTAAGTTTGTAACCGATACAGGGAAACAAAGTCTATTTCTAATAAAGATAAGCCAAAAAAAACATTTTGCATTTTGTAAAACATAAGTAAAAATCCAGATCTTAAAAAAACTTCTTACAAAAAACTCAACCTCCTTCAAAAACTAAAAAGTGAAAAATTACTTTAGGTTTGGAAGTCGGCGGCTGTGGTTCTGTTTGTTGTTTTGTATTGCCACCGACTTCCAAAGCGATTTGTTTTTTTTCCGGATGGGAATACATCAAATGACTCCTCCCCTGAGCTCGTTGACTTCCACAGCTAAAGTTATTTTTTACTTTTTAGTTTTTGAAGGAGGTTGTGTTTTTTGGAAAAATGTTTTTATTTTTCGCTTTTTAGTATCAATTTCCTGTCATCCAAATGCATGAAGGAACAGTTATACTAACGAAAATAACAAAACACCACTAAAAAATCACAAGAAAGTAAAATACGCTAATTCGTTTACTTGGATGACTTATTTTTTTCAGTTTTGTTTTTTTACCAAGTTACTGAACCAATTTCGAAGGACCACCTTTTAAGTATGACCTATCAAACAAAAAAGAATCATCAAAATCGATTCATAATTGGCGGAGCTATTGCGTAACACACATACATAAAAAAATTAAGACGAATTGTTAACTTCCTGTTTTTTGAAGTCGGTTAATAATAAACTTAAAAATCTCCTACAAATCAAGATAAGTAGGTCAAATGTATACATGGTAACTGCAACAACAGTTGACTATCAGAATTCTAATCTATCTAGCAAGTTCTACTTGTAACATGTCAAAACTCCCTAAACCAGTTTAAAGTGGAAATAAATAATGCTACCATTAAATATAGACCGTCATCAATATTTATGAGAGGATCCAATCAATGAATGGAGCTTCATTCAGTAGCAGCCCAACACATAGTCGATAACAGTTACAATGAATAACATAGCACTAAACTTGAATAACTGTGGCGATAAACAGGCAATTTTCACGGATTACAACTGGCTTCTGGTGACCAACACACGGATGAAAAAATAACATACAACAATAAGTCGAACAACAATGTTCAAATCACGGTGCTCGTGCGTTTGCTTCTGCGTTGCCGTTCTTATTTGTAAGATTTTCTACTTCATTATTACGTTATTTAAAACGTGTTTTTAAACTAGAAAGCTATTTTGAAGCTTAAAGGCACCAATCAAGCTTCGAATGAATTGACGTGTAAGGTTGAAACAAAGAATGATTAACATTCATCTGGAACCTCGTTTAAATTGTTAAACAGATTAATAAATCGGTATCAAACTGCTCCGAATTGGGAAGACAGTTACCTAGTTGTTGCGGTAAAAGTAACTCTGGTGTATCATTGCGCGGCAAGATGAGGAGATCGTTTCGCAGCTCATCAGCGTTTCTTTCTCTCTCTCTATAGAAACAATAGAACAGCAGCAAGTATAGATTCGCAGTTATACCAGAGACTTAAGTAAATACCTACTTTAAGGAAATTTGGAGACTTGTATATTCTGAATAGACATGACACCAAACAAAAGAAAACACCACAACAAACCCTCATCGTAAACCTAAAACTTTCATAAACAAATGCGGACAAAATCCGCCGCATTTGCTTCAACTGCAACGAAACTTTAACCAAAGCTCGAGGTCCCAATAGACCGTGTGTCGCCGGTGTTAACGAAATACAAATATTAGTCAACACACGACACAAATTAAGACTAATGTCTAATGTAAAGCATAGTTTAACTTGAAACTAAGTGCTTGTACAAAGTAACAGTGGCTGATTACCTGCAGTTGGTTTTTGATGTTAATCTGTATAGTACAAGAAAACTTTTAAAAGCGAAATATAATGTGAATTGCTACTAAAACATTTTTGTATAGTATAGGATCAGTCTTTAGTGCATCTATAGAGATAGCGAATGCGACACCGCCTTTTTAAATCAAAAGACGAAAAATAATGTTAATTAATTTTAAATGTAATTTAGCAAAAAAAAATTATTTACCAAATTTGAGCATTAAATCAAAAACTAATTCATAAAATTAAAAAAATGTTGACCCACAACAATAATTAAACCAGTGGCGACATTTGCACATTTACCACGTCATTTAGTAACGGTCAGGAAACCACTGCTACCACATAGGTGGCAGGCAGTTCCCAATAAAAAGTTAATTAATACACGAACTTAACACCTATAAAACTCCAATATGCAAGCTTATTCCACTATGAAGTTCTTACAAAAGCATTTGATATCCTCGACCACCCATTCACATAGCCTTAAAAAGAGCATAACTTAAAACTTAAAATTTTATTCGTGACACGCGAAGGTTGAATCAGGTAGAAGGTACCGTGAAATGTATCAGTGTAGTGCAACTTTTGAACTGGACGTGCGAAGAGGGAGTCTCACAAGGTGAACGTTTGGGACCAATTCGTTTTATATTATTTGTTTTCAGCGGATGTTGGTTAAGGTATAACGGTGTTAGCGATTTAATTTATTTGCCGTTTTAAATTACCTGTTGAAAGTTATCGATGTGAAATAAGCTATACTATTCATGTTCAATGGAAAACGTATATCAGTGACCTAATTCTCTTCATTCAATCACTTATGTCATAATAACATTTTTTTAAACAATTTTAGGCAATTAATGCAGACCGCGTCCAACCGGTCCTTTTGGAAACCTATAGGGGAGGCCTATGTCCAGTGGACGTCCTGCGGCTGATATGATGATGATGAAACAATTTTTGACCATTATCCTTTAACTGAAATGGAATACCTTCTAATCTTAATGCGGTAATGTATAGATCACTGACCTGCACTCTACTCTCGGTGAGACCAATCCTCATGGCGATTTCCTCGCGCATGAAGATGTCGGGGTAGTGTGTCTTAGAGAAACATCTCTCCAACTCGTTCAGTTGTGCCGGTGTGAACCTTAACATAAACATAACAAGAATTATTAATGCAGCGCCGCTTTTATGTTACAAATAAAGGTAACCTGTGTCAATCTTGTTCTTATTATCTGCTAGTATTCTTTGCGTGGAAGATTTTAGGTCATCATTTTGGTACCAAACTCAATTAGCATGTTCCTCAACCACCAACCATGTGTATAAAACAACCTATAAGGGTATTTTTTTTTTCCTACCTCGTCCGGTGTCTCTTCTGTTTTGCAGGCTTATCGCTGTCGGAGGCTGATGACGACATGCTGACTGGCACGGTGGCCATGTGCCCTCCACTGTGTTGTTGGTGGATGCCACCTATACAAAATATGTTATTAGTGCGTGATGCTTCTGGATTCAATGATTCGCTAGATAAAAGAGCTCGGAGCAAGTATGTGCAAGTATTAATAGAGGATAAGTATAAAGCCTACTTTATATTCCGTGACTTCATCTTCGTCTTCTATAACCGACACTAACGCAGACAAAGCAACAGGCAAAAGTAAGTGGTTTTAATTTTCAATTTCATTGTGTTCACTGTTTTGAGTTGCCGTGAATGTTGGATGTGATAGTATATTTTCATAAGAGCCCTTCCAGGTGTTGTGATTCATCATTATTAGGAGTACGAAGCGTTAAAACATCTTAGAATCGGACTCAATATGAATTGCTTAACCTTGGTACTTATGTTAGTCTCGTTATAAATCGAGTCTCCGACATAAGATTTTGTGACTGTATCCGTTCAGATCCCAGATGATCTGATATCTGCGTATTAATATACTACCTTGTAAGTGTTCGTTGCGTATGTTGTGCGCGATGTGCAGACGTGGCCCGAGCGCATGGTGCGACCGGTCGATGCTCGGTTTTATCTCGTGCGGTTTGCTGTCTTCGGAGCAGGAATCTTTGTGACCTGGAGAAACAAGTACTAGTAAGTAAAAAAAAGAGATCCGGTTGGGTCTCATACGAATCCAAACTACTTAACCAGTGTCCTACAAAGTTTTTTTTTATCTACGTTACTAATATCGTACTTAGACATTTAATTTTTAGTACGAAACCAAGAAATCAGTACTAGGTAACCAGTTTCGAGTCAATCAGTACATTATGACACCAGTGAGGTAAGTTCGTCATTAGGGTCAAGGTTGAGTTGCAGCCCATACCGAAGATAAGGGCGTAATGGAGCTGAGAGCATAATGATTATTAATTTTTAACAGACTAGTGAGGAATAAACATTGTTATAAATTAATTGATTCTCTGTCAAGGTGTCAACAAGTTACTTTTACTAGCGGTTAGTATGACTTAGAGGTGGATGCTATTGGTTGGCAACACGTGGCAAAATAGAATAATTAAATTTTGTTTAAAAGCACAAATAATTGTTACTTTATTTACAATACTAGCTTCAGCCCGCGACTTCGTCCGCGTCAAATTTGATATATCATACCACGGGAACTGTACATTTTTCCGAAATAAAAGTATCCTTTGTGTTATTCCACGCTACAATCTATCTTAGTGCCAAACATCCAGATCCGTTCAGCCGTTTAAGCGTGAACATCCATCTATCATTCCATCCTAACAATCTTTCGCAATTATAATATTAGTCGATTGAAGGAAGTAGGATTAATTAATTTGGTGAAAAATAATGTTAAATTATCATATGTATTTTATTTATCATGAACATGCTTACTTCGATGATTAACCTATCTAGACATGCGGTAGCGTGTCAAGCCAAGTTCAAGATAGCAGAACTGGCGAGCAGCGCCGTGTGTAATATTACACAAACTATTTAGAGCCACTTTTAACCCCCTCATAACCCAAAAACTATTTCAAATAAACATGGATCATAATTATATTGAGACTTACATATGTGCTTCAAATTTGATAAACACGTCTCAAACGGGTATTTAGATATCGACGCCCAAAAATCGTTATTTTTATTACTGACTGACCTATAGATTAATGTGTAATATTACACAAACTATTTAATGATAATGATTAATGTGTAATATTACACAAACTATTTAGAGCCACTTTTAACCCCCTCATAACCCAAAAACTATTTCAAATAAACATGGATCATAATTATATTGAGACTTACATATGTGCTTCAAATTTGATAAACACGTCTCAAACGGGTATTTAGATATCGACGCCCAAAAATCGTTATTTTTATTACTGACTGACCTATAGATTACTAGCTGACCCAGCTCACGTTGTTTTACCATATTTTTTTTAGCGCTATGAAAAATTGATGCTGGCCTATTCTCCAACCTATCCGATATGCACACAAAATTTAATAAAAATCGGTTTAGCCGTTTCGGAAGAGTATGGTAACTAACATAAAAAAATAACATAAACATAACATAAAGAAAATATTCTGACCAGGAGTAGCTGAAAAAAAAAAATAAATAAAATGGGTACACTCACACACGTACACACACACACACCCTCAACACACACACTTACATACATACACAAACACACTGAGAGCTGCTAAATTAATGTTTTATTTTTACTTTTATTTTTTAAAAACCTTTTACGCCTCATCATTGTTAAGATACCACTTATGGGAAGTGCGAGACAGCTCCGACACAAGTACATTTGTAACTTACTGGGGCTGCCTCAATTTATGTATGACACAATGTATAAGTTGAAATAAATATTTTTGTATTTTTTTTTTTTTTAACATTATGACACGAGAATTTTATATATAAGATAAATAAATAGCAGAACTGACCACTGAACTTGGCACCCGTTTAGATCTCACTTATGAAGGCATTTATATTTTTGATGGGATACTTATATACTAATACTAGCTTCTGCCAGCGACTTCGTTCGCGTAGTTTTTATCATCCGCGTTAAGTTACGTCTTTGGTTACTGCTGCTCTCTCTTGTGTCGTAGCTTGATGTTATATGTATAGCCTTCCTTAATAAATGGACTATCCAACACAAAATGAATTTTTCAATTCGCACCAGCAGTTTCCGAGATTAGCGCGTTCAACCAACCAAACAAACAAACTCTTCAGCTTTATAATATTAATATAGATTATTTAAAGAGGTACAATTATTGAGGTAGTAGGGGGCAATCTCTACCGAACCAATTTTGAAATTATTTTACCCATAGAAACCAACGTCATTTTTTCATCATTTTTTATTTATAAAAAAAAATATAAAAAGTTTTTTCCGAAGTCTGTAAAACGATTTTTTTAAATTTCATTTACTATATATTGATTTCGATAAACTATTAATTTAATTCTGTAAATTATAATGACCTTACTAACAGAACCGTCGGTGGGTGAGTCTGACTCGCACTTGTCCAATTTTTTTTGTTCTTTGTGTACTAATACTAGCTTAGATACCAATTATCAGCTTTCTAGGACTTCAGGAAGTACCGTGACAATTCACTCCCATACAAATTAATCATTTGCATTGTAATTTGTTCGTCATAGTTATAACTAAAGGTCCATCATGTTTTACCAAGACCAAGGCTACAAAGGGTTTTCTAGAGTAGTAGAGCTCTTTGTGAAGGAGCTTATCCGGGGAAGTACTATAGTAGCCGCCACGAGTCGAGAGCACCAACGTCAAGTTCATTTTTTGGTTTTTGGGTTCGTTCCTGGTTTTTTTGGGGCGCCGACGCTGCACTCGGACGACGGACGGACCAATTGTGTGCCGCGTCGGTGCCCTACCACTGCCTACTATATCATCATACCTATTTCTGCCGGTGTCCCCTTGTTTCGCAGACAGAAATTACATAGATTTTCGTTTCACAGAAAATGTTTCATGTAATATTTGGCCCATGTATATTTAATTCGAATATTTTTGTTTCAGTCTATTTACTAGAATGAAACATATTTCACAGAAACACAATTCAATTAATTTTTATGCACATTTTTTTGTTTAACAAACTTATCAAACAGTAGAATTATTTTTATACGAATAGATATTCTTCTTTCGGTGTATTTTTTTAAAACTCAATATGTTGTGCTAACTGCCTCGGTAGCCTAGTGGTCCTAAGCGCGACTGCTACGCTAGAGGTCTTGGGTTCGATTCCCAGGTCGAGCAAAAAGTGTTATTGGGTTTTTCTATGAAATTCTCAGTAGCAGCTCGGAGTTAGGATTTGTGCCCGGTTAATGGCAATAGGCTCGCCCCTTATTACATGGGACCTAAATATACCGGCGAACGGTGGGTGTACATTGTTACACCTCTGCCTAACCCTTCGGGGAATACAGGCGTGATGGTATATTTTTTTTTATTTTATATGTTGTGCTACCAAAGTTAGTGACAGAAATGAATCGCTGCAAAACCGACTCCACGTAGACTTGTCTGCCCTACCCCTAGAAAGTAATTTAAATCTGCGTTGGCGCGGAGGGGCGAGGAGTTGAGGGGCAGGTGGAATTAATGCACGCACTGCGGCTGAGGCTGGCTGGCCAGGCCGGCCAGCAAACCGAAGCTGCGGTGGTGAGCGTGAATACCATCTGCGACGATAAGCTCGCATGGAACCGCCAGAGCCCCGTAGCGCCGGACCCGTGACAGAAACCATGCCTGCTGCATGTTGCATGCTCGCTTGCAGCATGCAAGCCTTAGGTTTGGTTAGAACTGAGACCGCTAATAAGTTTTATATTAAATAAACAATATATAGATAAAGAATATTTGATTTGTTATTCTATGATATGATTATTTTAACATTCAACTTTATGTGAAACAAAAATTAATGATCTAAAAATCTTCAAAGTAAGTATTCTGCGTATAGATTATTCTATGGAACTAAAATATGAGATTTTTGGTATGTAGAACGAAATTCTATAAAACAACGTACAACCATTTCTGCCGCCGAGCAGCGTTGCTGTGTTCCGATTTGAATGGTATAGGTGCCGGTGTAATTACAGGCATATGAGACATTTCAACTTTTGACTCTGGGATGGCAACGCATTTGCAAGGCCTGAGGTATTGCAGATGTCTATAGGTACCGATGGCCACTTAACATCAGGTGGGCCATGGGCTTGTCTGCAATCCTAAGACATAACAAATAAACCGGATAAGTGCGAGTTGTACTAGCCCACCGAGGGTTCCGTACGTAAGATCATTATAATTTACAGAATTAAATAAATAGTTTATTGAAAGAAAGAAATAGTAAATTAAATTTAAAAAATCGTTTTACAGACTTCGGAGACAGAGGGGAACGGTATTTTTATATATTTTTCATTTTAAATAAGAAATTATGCGCCGGAAAAAAATTATTTAATATATTTTGTAATGTGCACATCAAGCCCTTTTAAATTTTTGTATTAGTAGCATTAATGCGAAATTTCGACCCCTACAAAAAATTTAAACCCCTATTTTTTTAAATTCGATTTAAAATGTATAGTTTTGAGACTTATTCTTGTACTTGTGGTCTACAACAATGCTACTTACCAAATTTCGTAGTTCTAGGTTAACGGGAACTACCCTATGAGTTTTGGGGTATAGTCTCGAAATATGCGGCTTTTGCTGAACAAACGGCAGTATCTTTTTTTAACGTAAACTTAGAAGCTTGATTTTTTCACAACTTCATGGGACCATCGATCTGAGTATACGGTTTAACTTGATACCTTCACGTATTCCCCAAATTATGGGTCTTAACAGAACAGGCAGACAGACAGACAGATAGACAGACAAACGGACGGACAACAAAGTGATCTTATAAGGATTCCGTTTTTTCCTTTTGAGGTAAGCTTTAAGCGTACCAACTTATAATAGTTTTGCCTTCTAAGGAAATACCACCCCAAACAGTCTATGAACCTCCTCCAAAAGCCACCTGGTTCTTCAATGCAGAGCAGCGCAAACTGCTTTCCCTCTCTTGAGTAGACTTTTGTGCGTCTATCGTTTCCACGAATTTTACCGGTTGTTCGTGATTTATCAAGTTTTCGTCTGTTATAAATAACTTGTAAAATTCTGTTGCACCAAGATATTTCTAGCTTTGGTTCAGTTTGTTGTTTTGTATTGCCACCGACTTCGAAAGCGTTTCATTTTTGGTTCCGGATGGGTTATCATCCAATGACTTCTCCCCTGAGTTCGTTGACTTCCAATGTTAGTGATTTTTTACTTTTTAGTTTTTATATTTTTTTAGTTCTTTGGTTGTATTTTTTGATCTTTCCGCCTTCATACATAAAACGTAACTAACAACCCATTCTAGCCTAAATTAATAGTTGTCATTCATAATTCGAGGTCCAGGCCGAATCTGTATTTCCTTCCATGCTTTGAAAAGAATTCAGGTTCTTTCTGAGACACGGTGGTGATATACCACCAACTACCAAACTCTGGCCTGATGATGAAAAATTTTTTGTGGAAACGTCCACTAACATTTACCTTACTTAGAAATCAAACCCAGCACCCCACGGCAAACAGTCGTGCTTGGGAACACGAGGCCAACAGGTCATGTAATATAAGAATGGACTACTCAGCATACTCAGAATATTGTTAAACAGTAGTTGCTGTTTGTTAGCTGCCAGTAAAGCAAATACAGCCCCGTTGGTCTCGTAGTCGCAAGCGGCGAATGCTGAGCGTCAGGTCGTGGGTTCGATTCCCAGGTTGGGCGAACTGTGTTATTGGGTTTTTCCATTAGAAATTTCTCAGTAACAGCCCGGAGTTTGGAAGTTTGTGGTGTGACACCCCGTGTCTCGGAAAGCACGTAAAGCCGTTGTTCCTGCGCTTGATCTCTCCCCGGTTGTGTCGGATCGCCGTTCCATCGGACTATGAGAGTGAGGGAAGAGGGAGTGCATCTGAATTTGCGCACACACTTGTGCACTATAATATCTCTTGTATACTTGGCTAGTCTACATTAAGATTAGCCGCCGTTACCAGAATCGGTCGGGAGAATACATACATACATAGCAAATAAAATGGATGAGACTGGTTCAAGTGAGTTTGACACATTCAAAGAAAGGCCTGTGCAGCAATCAGCAGTTGGTAGAAGAAGTCAGACTGCGGACGATGATGAAGTTGATCAGACCCAATAGCTTGTTCGACTAAATAAATCTAAATTTGATAAATAATGTAAACCATTCTCTTTAGCAATTTAAATTTTTCCAACGATACAAAAATGAAACTACCCTGTTTAATAAATCTAATTTAGAGGAAGAACAAAGTGTTAATGCGTGAAATTGGCAAAGTTCGGTCGTCGGCTCCTCCCAACGACTTTGCGATACTCAGCATTTTCTATTTGCCAAGAAATTGCGAAATTTCAAGCACAAAAGTTGCGTTTCAAGTTGTAATAGGATAGGAAATGGTATCGTTTAGAGCCGCAATGCTAGACCGCGACGTTTTACAAAATGAGATTTAGGATTTACTAGGTAAAGTGCATATTACAAAATAGATCACAGATTTCCTGACTATTTTAGGAAACGTATACAATGACGGATTCCATACATTTCCTGTGACATAGTTATTCAAGTTAAAGAGACTCATGGCATGAGCATGAAAATACCTGTCCATCTGCGTTTGGGACAATTTAAGGAATATGATGCACTGTTTGGTGAAATTAGTATAATTATTTTTGGGAGGTTTGATGCGATTTCCACCGGTGTCTTATTTTGAGGGATCTTATTGCTTCCGCTAGCTTATGAGTTATCTTAAAAAAGCTAGCGACACCACATGCGTACATATTTAAAACAACTTTAGCAGCGTTTCTCGCCCTTTCTATTAGTTCTACAAATGACGACTTAGCAATTATCAGTCATACATGGCTCTTGAGTACTATCGCTGATAAAGATGTTCGGTGATTAGGGAACAGTTACAATTTTCCTAACAACTAAACAAGTAACAACAGTTTTAAACCAAAGTTGTTTTCTTAACTGTGCTGTATAAGCGTTATTATGAGTTGAAACCGTAAATACCGCAACCGTTACGTTGGAAGCCAAAACTTACGATCATATTACTACAGACACAATAATCCTAATAAGACGACCATAACAAATAAGCCAGTTAGTATAGGATCATAAGTAATGTCGAGACGTCATGGCGCCATGGGAGTAATTCATAAAATCGAATGACATGCTGTATGCAAAAAACTGTTGAAGATTGAAGAACTTTCTTAGGTTCTATAGCTGCAGTTAAATGGGTCAAGTATAACAGGTATCTAACCATTCAGGTGTCGGCGTCCGCAAGGAGCTCCGGACGATTGAGTTTGACGTTTTAAGTAGTAAACGCAAGGTCGAGAGGTGTATTTCCTTTAATCTTATAGTAAGCTGTAACAGTTCATTAAATGCAGGACACAATTTTAAGACCGTGTCCCGACCCATTCAGCCACCTGTTTACTGAAAATCAGGAGTATTTAGCTGCAAGTATAATCAAAGTTTTTATAATGCTGTGATGTCTCTAGTAATATCAACGAATGGTAATAGAAGTTCTGCGAGAACCGTGCTGCGTGTGAGTATAATTCTAGGCTGCACTATCTATCTTCTATACTTAATAATAAATTTGTAGAGAGGTCAATTCTGTACATGAAATATATTTCCAAAATAACTATCAGGGGGTGATTAGGGATCGATACTGATGCCAAAAATGCAATCAGTAAAATTTTTGTCTGTCTGTCGGTCTGTCTGTCTGTCTGTCTGTCTGTCTGTCTGTATAACCGCTATAGAAACAAAAACTACTCGACGGATTTTAACGAAACTTGGTGCAATTATTTTTCATACTCCTGATTTGGTTATAGTATACTTTTCATCACGCTACAATCAATAGGAGCAGAGCAGTGAAGGGAAATGTTGGGAAAACGGGAGAAGTTACTCCATTTTTTAAGCTTCCGTCGCGTGTGCAACCTTTATGGTTAAAGCTACACAGAAATCATGTATGACGAAAATGTTCTCCTTAAATTTATATAAAAAATATCCCACGACAGCATATGTCTATCTTTTATGCTTGACTCACAATATCACATGTAACTCCCCGATAGCTTAGCAGTTCGAAGCTTTCTGATTATATTTGTCTACTCTTACTACACGCTGACGGAGTCGCCGGCACAGCTATTAACAATAATATTGTGCGGTTCCGTATTGCGATATTTTTCAACAGTATTGTAGATTAACATATTATATTTGCCTACTAAAATATGAAAGTTAATCTGTCTGTTACATCAAAACCACTGAACCGTGAGGAAAGACATAGGCTACTTTTTTTTACGAGAAACGACGGAAACGCAGACGAAGTCGCGAGCAACAGCTAGTTCTAAATATTTGCCTGATATTTTAAAATAACCATGTATCCTTGGTATGTGCGTTATACGTTGGAACTAAAATCATGGCTTTGAATTGAATGTTGTACAATTTTTGTCTTCGACTGGCACCTTTTTCTCCAATTATTACAACTCAATATGCAAAACATCAAGCTGTTTAGGCTATATGCAGAGCGTGACAAAGAAATACATTAATACATACTATTTTTTACTTGAAAATCATTACACTCTTTCTGAGAAGTAGAGGAGCAGGAAGACAAAGTATTAACTTATACATATTACACAGACTGAAAGGGACAGATCAGTGATTATCAAACACTAGCTTCTGCTCGCGACTTCGAAACAAACTCTTCAGCTTTATAATTTTAGTATAGATTTTCAGACTTCTGACATTGACATTGGCACTTCAACCAGACCCGTGGATTAATAATAAACGAGTTCTGTTAGCATGAGGGTCGATGGATAATGCAAAATTTGTACAGCATTCCAAAACCTGGCCGTGCCGACTTTACTTGACCCCATAATGCCCTCGTATCCAGATGTACCTTAACTTGTAATATTATTTTATCTGTGGAGCCCACGAATCGATTTTTCGAACCAAACGTAATATTAAAGACTCCAAAATGTATGCAAATGTTTTTAACCGACTTCAAAAAGAAGGAAGTAATCAATACGTTTGTATGTTTTTTTTTCTATGTGTGTTACGCGATGACTGCGCCAATTATGAATCATTTTCGATGATTCTTTTTTGTTTGATAGGTCATACTTCAAAGGTTATACTTGGTCATACTTCCATAAAAATTTTATCAATATTGGTTCAGTAGATTGGTAAAAAAATAAAAATTAAAAAAAAAACATGTCATCCAAGTAAACTAATTAACGTATTTAGCTTTCTTGTGACATTTAAGCGGTGTCTTGTTAATTTAAGTAGTAAAACTGTTCCTTCGTGGATTTGGATGACAGGAAATTAATACTAAATAGCGAAAAATAAAAACTTTTTTATAATAAACGCAACCTCCATCAAAAACTAAAAAGTGAAATATAACTTTAGCTTTGGAAGTCAACGAGCTCAGGGGAAAAGTCATTTGATGATTTCCTATCCGGAAGGAGGTTGCACTTTTTGAAAAAATCTCTTTTTTGTATTACCAGAGAGTATATGAGGATATAGGAGGAAGTTTGAGAATGGCACTGGTGACTGAAAAATTTAGAAAGAATCTTGGTATGGGAATTGGAAAAGGAGGGATGAAAAGCATGTGACTGAAGGAATTAAAGACATATAGGTATATGAAAGAAAAGCGAATTAGTGATAGACGAAACGGAATGGAAGAAGAAAACGTGTTGCGCCGACCCAAAGTAACATGGAGCATCTTCCTGAGCTTCAGGAAGATGTTCTGTTTCTCAATGACCACCAATCTGCTCAGACCCGACTACAAATGTCATTAATTTACTGGAATTAATTTGTCTGCAATTAATTTTAATATTTCTGAGTACTTAGGCACGCGTATTATACAATAGGTACTAGCTTCTGCCAGCAACTTCGTTAAATTACGTCTTTGGTTACTGCTCCTCTCCTGTGTGTCGTAGCGTGACGTTATAAAGCCTAGAGCCTGCCTCGATAAATAAACTATATAGCACAAAAATATTTTTTCAAATTGATATAGATATTTACATTTAAAATATTTTGTTTCTATCACCTCTACCTTCCCTGATCTCTATAGCAATTTACTAAGTATGCTGTGTAACGCCAATTTAAATGTTTGACCCTGACATTTTTGATGATGAACACAAATACAATTTTACAGGAAATTGACAGATCTATAATATTTCTTCTTATATGTTTTTTTTTTTTTTTGGTGGGTGGGAAATCATCGAATAACTTCTCCCGCCCTGGGCGGGGCGGGAGGGAGTGTCAGACTTTTACTGACTAAAACCCACCCATGTTCCTTCTTGTGCCCTTTGCGTTCCGGGGGCGCGGTATCTCTTGCGAACAACCCGCAGCCCCGGCAGGCATCGGCCCTCAGTGGCCCCTTCCTTTTGCTGACATCTCTTTGAGGCGCGCGTGGAACACGAACGCGCCGTCGACACGGCCTGTCGTTATGCAACGTAAGGACGGTGAGCTACCCATTGCTCACCGTCCACAGGCCAGTATCTACGGTGGCCGGGAGTCGTCTCGCGGCTCCCGACGTCCGGAGCGCCTACCGCGGCGGCTGGGACGGGAGAACCGCTGTCTCAACCGTCCCGCCGCCTCCTTCTCAAGCATTACTGCCTCGCAAGAGGAGGCGACTGCATCCCATTCCCTCTCGCTCCGGACCATGACTTGCACCAGGGCCGGACGCGAGAGTGGCCGCCACGAGGACTCGGCGATGCTCCGCCCAAGCGGGGCATACCGCCACGGTGTGCTCCACCGTGTCCTCGGGGCGATCCACACAATGGTGACACCCGGACGTTTCCTCCCGCCCGATGAGGTGCAGGAACCTCCCGAAACACCCGTGTCCGGTGAGGACCTGCGTCAGGCGGTAGGTGAGGGCGCCGTGGCGCCTCTCCAGCCACTCCTCAAAGAGGGGACTTACCGCCTCTATTAAGGCGTGCATCACAAATCAACACCATAATGGCTGCTGGACAATCATAATTATGAAGCGAGATCCTCCAACAGGATTTATTTGCTAAGAGTACCTAATTTAAGGGGCTATCCGAACACAGGACACCGTAAAACACATTTTTCTTGTCTCATAGTCTGACGTATTGGTACATATTACAAGATTGAAAAGAATTTTGAGTTTTGTCAAGGATTCAAGAAAAGACTCACATATAAATATTTAAGGAGAGTATAAAAAATTTTTTTCGTCGCATAGATCTCAGAATTTTGAGCGTAAACTATATAATTTTATGTAATGACATTATAGGGAATTTCATGAACTAAAGACATACCTATAAATTATTCCACTTAGCTGTGTATTTTTTTCACAATTTAAAGAAAACTTCAACATTATTGTTATTTTTGTGGTTATCCGATTCAACTAACATGACAGCGATGCGGATGAGTTTTTTGATGCCCTATAAGCTTCCTTTTTGTTATTTTTTAAATTTTAACTGTACGTTGCGTTCGTACTGTGCGTTACGTTGCGGGATACCATTAACCGGTGAATTTTCTATACCAGAAATTAAAGTAGCAATAATTTTGCTTAAACTTTGGTTTGATGGACACTATATGTAGTTAATGTCGGTGATGTGTCTTTTGTGCAGCAGCTAAGCAGAGAACCTGCATTGACCACCGTCAGTGAACGGATTTTTATTGTCTGTCTGTCCGTTAATGCTTTTAGATATTAATTTCTCCGTCAAGTTTTAGTATAAGAACATTAATCCAATACTGTACACTTCTTTCTTCACAGACAGCATTTAAATTACATCCACCCCAAGTTAGGAGCAAAACTCGAGGCGGGCCGAGTCTTAGCGCCTCAGTCCCGGCTCACCGGGATTACGAAAGGCTCATAAACACGACTTAATGGAATTGAATCCCGTAAAACAGAACGGTTCGACGGCAGCTCGGAATATTGTGTGCAAACTGTTTTATTGTAATCTTGCTTTTCTTAGAGGGGAATGGAGACTCGAGTATTCTTTTGCCATTTGAAGAGAAACTAGATGTGCATGCAGATGGAGTCTTAAAATCAATTTTGATACATTTTATTTTTTATTAACAACAAAAATTTAGATTTTTGGGTATTTTCGCTCTTTCTTCTTTTCGTATCGATGACAAATTCATCATTATTTATACTACACGGGCCCAGTAGCGGGCCACGTTTATTGCCGCTATGGGGTTATTACTCGCCACGAGTCGTGAGCACAAATGTCAAGTTAATTTTTCGGTTTTTGGGTTCCTTTCGGGGTTTTTTGGGGCTCCGACGCTGCACGCGATCGGTTCGACTGACGGACCAATCGCGTACAGCGTCGGCGGCTACTATAGTACGAGAGGCTACTACTACTACTTTAGACGTAGGAGGGCCAACCTAAAGTGTAATTAAAATGCGACCTTTGAATGTGAGCTTTTTTTTTGGTAAAAAATGCATTATTTTTTATTTATTGAAGGATTTGGATAATTATACATATAAGAACCTTAATGGTTTACTTTGTATTTTTATGAAGGTACAGGAATAGTAGGGGTATGAGATGCGGAGGACAGTAAAATAAATTGTAAGTTAAGGGAAAAATGCCGGTTATTAAGGAGTGACAACTGAGATGGCGGCGCATTTTGTACTGATCTAGGTATACTAATGTTATAAAGAAATAAAGTTTGTGAGGTTGTAGGCGGTAATCTCGGGATCTACTGAACCGATTTTGAAAATTCTATTACCCATTGAAAGCCACGTTATTTGTGAGTGACATAGATGTCATAACATAACGCGACGCCACACGGGAGCAGAACCAAAGAGGGAACATTAGGCGGGTGAAATAAGCCACGCGGACGAAGTCGCGGGCAGTTCGCTGTGTTTTATAACCACAACGCGGAAGAAGTTGCGAAGCTAGTATCAGATAAATTGGGACAAGGGCAGAAAGATGCATGGAATACTACGTATAGCATATTATCACAATCCTGTGTGTGATACCCAGATACGGTATTCCGCTTATGTCAGGTAGAAATTATAATTACGAACCAGTAGTCCATAATTACAGGAAATTCTATAGATACAATTATAATTGGTGATATGACGTGTATATTTTTTTTATCATCATCATTACAGCTGATCATCGCTACATCGACCGGTGCTTCTCATATCTATGTTTATGGTCACAATTAAGTAACCTAACCATATGGGTACACTAATAAAGGTGTAATTTTGCCCAGACAATGTTCTTCCTGGATCAATAGCTACGCTTATAGGTAGTAGTGTTTTCATTAATACACCATATCACTATTACCACTTTATAGATCCATAGGCATAAGCAGGAAAAAAATGAGAACTTACCTCCCAAAGCTGTCGCGGTGAGGTTATTGAGCATGGCCTCTAGGGGCCAACCCTGGCCGCCCCCTATGTCGACATCGTCCTCAACACAGCTGCACAAACCAATGGCTACTGCTGGCACTACAGTCCACCCGCTAGCACCCACGAACTACCGGCGAGCCCACAACAGCCCAGCAACGAGCATCTTTCCTTGACCAAATCACAAGTCCACTTTTAGCGACACGAAAAAATCCAACGACACTCACTCAAAACGATAAAAAGGACGAAATTCCAGCGAAAACCCGCCTTAATACAAAATAATTAGCGCTATATTAAACCCAATTAGTTTTAATTACGACTCCGTTCAAACTTATTTACACACTTAATTTTTGTTATAAAATTAATATAACCCGTTTAGTATCAATTTGTATAAATTTGCAGTTTGATTGGTTCGCCCTTAAAATGATCGTTTAATGTGGAAACCGACCGTCGACTGGTACAAAAACAGATAGTGCTCACATTGTTGCCGACCCTGCTCCACGGAAAGCTCTACGCGAAGAAATATACCCGTCCTTGTCTAACACCTGCCTATCATCTGAGTGTCTCGCTCTTTTTGCACGCGTGCATCAGTAATGGATGCTTACATTTTGTTTACGTTCGATTTGAACAAACGAATAATCTATTATTTCATTCGTGCACGTATTATTGATACGAACCTTTCCCATTCATACAATATTCATATACCGACATAACTGCTCTTGTCCCGTTCTTACTACAGCGTTCGGTACAGTTGGATCGTAGTTCTGTCTCTATCGCTCACGAGTTTTGGATATCGAACGCATTCCTTGCCTCTACATGGCGACCAATCGGAGCGCAGAGAAATCACTTTCAAAGCGTCTAGGGCTGGCACCCACGTCGCGATATTGAAATATTATTGCTACAGCGAGCGCAGGGCGTTCCGTTCTTTTGTAATGGAAAAAACAAATACAGGCAGTGTGTTCGTGATATAAGTCGCTATAGTTGTGTTGTCTGAGGTAAATAAGAGTACTCGAATGAGATCCGTTGGAAATATTTCAGCTGGGTTGCGTTCGAAAACGTCGCAGTCTGAGTGCGATTTCTTGTAAAAGCGCCTTTAATTTTCGGACGTTGTTGAATAAGGAATGCGGGGGAATGGACACTTGACGAAATGGATACGGACTGTTTTTATGCTCTTTTTGTTGTAGATCCACTGAAGCATTTATTTTATTTCTGGACTCATGGATCTCATGATTTTTATTAGTAGGTAAGTATAAGCATAGGTTCAGTGGATAGTATTTGACATCTAGTTCGGCTTCAACTTCATAAATTCTTCTATGGATATTTAGTAGATATTTAAAATAATTTAATGACCACATTATAATAAAACAAAACTTGATTAACTAGAGATACCTACTACGATTAATAAAGAAAAGATACGTACCTACCTACCTAGTCGCTTTTCATATTAACTTTGATGAAATTCCTTGTACGTCCAAAAGCAGAAGAATTTCATAAAACTGTGTAACATGAAAGCAAGCCGCTTTCATGTTATACAATTTGCTCTAGAGATAAATTCTTCACATTTTTGACGAATCATACAAAATGTATGACACATATACACATTGTAACACCATGTATGAAGAAGAATACGTACCTATAGGTATATTAGTCACATAGAGGAGCATGTGGTAAACACCTCCACATATAGATAATTATACCTATTCCCGTAGACCAAATTCAAGTATCGAGTTCTAGCTTGACTGATATCCCATAGCTGCCCCCTCCCCCCCCCCCTCCCCCCCCCCCAGAAATGCTTTATTAGATTGAGCTCCGAGCTTGAAAAGTAGTATTGTGGTAAGCGTCATTTCCCTACTCCGATATACAATATTTTTTTTTATATTATAGGATAGCAAACAAGCCCACGGCCCCCCTGATGTCAAGTGGTCACCGCTGCCTATAGACATATGCAATACCAGAGGCCTTGCAAATGCGTTGCCATATCAGACACACACACCGGCACCCATACCCTTAAAACTCTGGTTTCTTCCTTCTGACAAAGCAACGCAGCTTTGCAGCGGAAATAGGTATAGTGGAAGTACTTTCCCGGTCGGGCTTCTTCACAAAGACCACTACTACTTCTCTCTACTAATATAAATTGCAGATAAAATAATATCTTAATTAATCAAGGTATGAAAACTTTGCCCGAGTTCCTGAGGGAATACCGCGCAGGGTTTGTTGAAGTTCGCCGATAAAGACCAAAGTGATTTTTTTCCATTATTCTAGCTGAATATCTCAAATATTTTTAATTGCTGTCCACAGCTTCATTGATCTCATTGTACATTCATCCCACGAAATTAATAAAGCTTAGATGAATTTTATCGAGTGCCCCAGATTTTACCAGTTCAATTCGTCAAAGGTCCATCAATTATTAATAAAGCTTCATTAAGGAGCAGATGAAACTCTGTCGAAGTAATACATTTAAGGACAATTTGAATGTTGATGTGCACTTTTATTTTTTTTTTGGTGGGTGGGAAATCATCAAATAACTTCTTCTGCCCTGGGCGGAGCGGTAGGGAGTGTCAGACTTTTACTGACTAAAACCCACCCATGTTCCTTCTTGTGCCCTTTGCGTTCCGGGGGCGCGGTATCTCTTACGAACAACCCGCAGCCCCGGCATGGATGTGCACTTGTTCTACTACTTTATCTGAGTTAGCAATTCCGGAAGAAACCATTGGAACGGCAAGTTTTACTGTTAACCTGACTTTTAAAAGTATTTTTAACCGACTTAAAAAAGAAGGAGGTTACTTATCAATTTGTATGTTTATATATTTATTTATTTTTTGTATGTTCGGGCATAACTCCGTCGTGTGTGGACGGATTAGCAAAATTCTTTTTTTGATTGAAAGGGGTTTATTCCGAAATGGTTCCAATTGAATTTCATATAGATCGGATCATAGGTTCCGGAGACAGACAACGGAACTCTTCAAAAAATTACAGAAAATCCACCGCCATTGCTGCCATCGCATAAACATGTATTATTGTTTGATGGGTCATCATACTTCAGAGGTGGTCCCATATAATTTTTATAGAAATTGGTTAAGTACTTTGGTAACAAAAATTAAATAACTGAAAAAAATATGTCATTCATGTAAACGAAATAGCGTATTCTGCTTTCTTGTGACTTTTAAGTGGTGTCTTGTTAATTCACGTAGAATTACTGTTCCTTCATGAATTTGGATGACAGGAAGTTGATACTAAAAAGCGAAAAATAAAAACTTATTTACAAACTAGCTGTTGCCCGCGACTTCGTCCGCGTTTCCGTCGTTTCTCGTAAAAAAAAGTAGCCTATGTCTTTCCTCACGGTTCAGTGGTTTTGATGTAACAGACAGATTAACTTTCATATTTTAGTAGGGAAATATAATATGTCAATCTACAATACTGTTGAAAAATATCGCAATACGGAACCGCACAATATTATTGTTAATAGCTGTGCCGGCGACTCCGTCAGCGTGTAGTAAGAGTAGACAAATATAATCAGAAAGCTTCGAACTGCTAAGCTATCGGGAGTTACATGTGATATTGTGAGTCAAGCATAAAAGATAGACATATGCTGTCGTGGGATATTTTTTATATAAATTTAAGGAGAACATTTTCGTCATACATGATTTCTGTGTAGCTTTAACCATTAAGGTTGCACACGCGACGGAAGCTTAAAAAATGGAGTAACTTCTCCCGCGTTCACAACATTTGCCTTCACTGCTCTGCTCCTATTGATTGTAGCGTGATGAAAAGTATACTATAACCAACTCAGGAGTATGAAAAATAATTGTACCAAGTTTCGTTAAAATCCGTGGAGTAGTTACTGTTTCTATAACGGTTATACAGACAGACAGACAGACAGACAAAAATTTTACTGATTGCATTTTTGGCATCAGTATCGATCCCTAATCACCCCCTGATAGTTATTTTGGAAATATATTTCATGTACAGAATTGACCTCTCTACAGATTTATTATAAGTATAGAAAAGACGACCGCCTTCAAAAACTCAAAAGTGAAAAATAACTTTAGCTTTGAAAGCCGGTGGCAATACAAAACAAACAGAACCAAAGCCGCCGACTTTCAAAGCTTGAGTTTTTGAAGGCGGTTCTCTTTTGTAGTTGAAAAGGTTTCCCTACTCCGCCGGGTGTGCTATAAACAAAAATTGTTGTTATCAGCGCTATCTATTATGGATTTTTGATAGGAATAACATTAGCCCGACGAAATTGTCGGCGCTTCCCAACGGCAACGGTAATCTAGTCTCGACTCTCGACAATGTTGAAATTCATAATAAATAGACATGATAGCACACAGTTTTTTTTCTATTAATAAAAATACATTTAATTTAAAACATCTATCATCATCATCTGCTTATCCTTTTCCTAACAGTATTGGAGTCGGCTTCCAATCCAACCGGATGCAGCTGAATGCCAGTGTTTTAACATGAAAAGAATTTATTCATGCGTGACGAATACGAAATAGAATTTATTAGCTGTTTATTAAAATGAGATTACTACCTATTTTTTTTTTTTTTGGTGTGTGGGAAATCATCAAATAACTTCTCCCGCCCTGGGCGGGGCGGGAGGGAGTGTCAGACTTTTACTGACTAAAACCCACCCATGTTCCTTCTTGTGCCCTTTGCGTTCCGGGGGCGCGGTATCTCTTGCGAACAACCCACAGCCCCGGCAGGCATCGGCCCTCAGTGGCCCCTTCCTTTTGCTGACATCTCTTTGAGGCGCGCGTGGAACACGAACGCGCCGTCGACACGGCCTGTCGTTATGCAACGTAAGGACGGTGAGCTACCCATTGCTCACCGTCCACAGGCCCGTATCTACGGTGGCCGGGAGTCGTCTCGCGGCTCCCGACGTCCGGAGCGGCTACCGCGGCGGCTGGGACGGGAGAACCGCTGTCTCAACCGTCCCGCCGCCTCCTTCTCAAGCATTACTGCCTCGCAGAAGGAGGCGACTGCATCCCATTCCCTCTCGCTCCGGACCATGGCTTGCACCAGGGCCGGACGCGAGAGTTCGCCGCCGCCGATGGCCGCCACGAGGACTCGGCGATGCTCCGCCCAAGCGGGGCATACCGCCACGGTTTGCTCCACCGTGTCCTCGGGGCGATAGATTACTACCTATTAACGTAGAAACTTTCTGTTATCAAGGTCAGCTGTAAATACTTGTTGTATATATAAAAAAAATTTAAACAAAACTATTGAGCCGTCGGAAAGCGAAAAATAACTTTAGCTTTGGAAGTCGGTGGCTATACAAAACACAAACAGAGCCAAAGCCGCCGACTTACAAAGCTAAAGTTAATTTCCACTCTCCGACGATTAATTTTTATTGTTAAAATGTTTTTATTTTATAATTTTTCGTGGCTTTAATCTTCTAATTACTTAATTTTTGATTATTTTTTATTGTAATACACAACTCAGCATTGAAATCTGTAAGTATACAATCAATCTCCCCTATTTTCCGACCTTTAGGATAAGATTCCAATTTTTATGGGACCACCTTCGGGGTATATTCTTTCCAATAAAAAAGAATTATCAAAATCGGACTACTCTGTAAAAAGTTATGCGTGATCATCAATGATAGGAATAGGTAGTGCTTATTTGCCTAAACTTTGAAGAACAGATACAAAAAACGGAGACTTCCTTAGGACTAAATTTTTTCCGAGACATCTGTCCAGAAATTTCGAAACAACACTTAAATACATTTAAAAAATTGTTATTTGGAATAAGTAATTCGTCTATATTTACCTAAAGTTTGCGACTAGATATATCATAATAAATAACATACACAGTCGTTACAACCACAAAATTTTCAGTTTTTTTTTTGAGAACATTTTGTAAATGACTTGTTGATCGTAATACACTATGAATCATAATGTTTGTATAAGAATCCGTATACGTTTCCAAGTAAATATCTTCTTTCTAAACCACTCTCGGCTATGTTTAATGAGATTTCTAAAGTTCAAGTGTAAAAAAAGGCATTTTGTCATTAAAATAATAAAACGGTAATTTTTTATCATTTTAGCATTCTCTATAGTAGAAAGAATTTATTATTAAAAAATAAATAAATAATTCATTTATTTGCCAGAATACAGGCATACAAAGGTTTTTTTTTTGGTATACTTTGCATACTTAAAAAAAAAATCGGAAAATTTTATGGTTGTAACGACTGTGTATGTTATTCATTATGATATATCTAGTCGCAAACTTTAGGTAAATATAGACGAATTACTTATCCCAAATAACAATTTTTTTAAATGTATTTAAGTGTTGTCTCGAAATTTCGGGACAGATGTCTCTGAAAAAATGTAGTCCTAAGGAAGTCACCGTTTCTTGTCTCTGTTCTTCGAAGTTTAGGCAAACAGGCACTACCTATTCCTATCACTGGTGATCACACATAAAAAAAAAAACAAAAGAAAAATATACGCGTCGAATTGATAACCTGCTCCTTCTTTTTTCGTCGGATAAAAAATAATGTATACCTATATAAGAGTAAATAAATTCTAACCAATATTATAAATGCGAAAGTAAGTTTGTTTGTTTGTTACCTTTTCACGCCTAAACCACTGAAACGATCATCCTCATCTCGAAAAAAGTACAGTTCCCGAGGATAATAACAATATCGTTCTTATGATAATAGATGGCGCCACGTGTCTTTCGAATCATGATTAAATTTTAAATATAACAGACTTTTACGCAAAGTCGCGTGAAAAAGCTAGGTGCTGTCTGAACCTGCCTAGTTGGTAGCAGTGTCGCGTGGCGCGAGTTCGATTCCCGCACAGAACAAATATTTGTAAAGCCTACACATAGTGGTTTCAGGTCTAGTTGTTCATGTATGTGAACGTATAATTATGTTTGTAAACGCTCCCATGATCCACGAAGAATTCTTAAAGAAAGTGCACGGTGCCGAGTGAGCCAACGTTTTTTTGAGAAACAAAGAGAGAAAAAATATTTTAAAAATCTAAATGGAGATAGCAATAAATGGATAAGAACAAGAAAGGGGGCCGCTTCCCCGCGGCGCGCGTAGCATGATGCTACGCGCCGTAGACGTGCTACGAGCTGACTAGTATATTTTACTACGTAAATATGAAACTTTGGATGGGTACACGTTTATAACTCAATCACGCCAGTATGGGTAAATGAATCAGGATGAAATTTGGTACAGCGATAGACTCGAGTATGACTCACAGGCTACTGTTTATTCCTGAAAAATGTGCGGTTCCCGTAAGATAATATATGACTATGACGCGAACGAAGTCGCGAGTATAAGCTAGTATAGAAATTACAATAGGTCTGCAGGTTTAGATAGCTCCGACAATTGTTTTACTATATTTTTTAATTGAGGTATAATTTTCGTCTTATTTTATGTTAGAAGCAAAACATCTATCTTAAAACAATTAAAACCGGTCAAGAGCCCTCGTTTCATTTCTTTTTGTTATTCGCCATGATTAAAACTCGGAACTCCGCCTCTGACACGATTATGTCATAGTCGCATTAAAATTTGTCCTACCAACACCCACTACCTAACTAAAACTCATTCTGACATCGCTAGCGTAATTGCAACATATTGCATTGCTGTACCACTTGACATACGGCTGACAACCCGGTTCAATAATAGTGGGGACTGACTGACTAAAACTTTCTTTATTAAAAACCAAATAATTCTACTTGTCAAATCATCCAGCTACCATCACGCCTGTATTCCCCGAAGGGTTAGGCAGTACCAATGTACACCCACAGTTCGCCGGTATGTTTAGATCCCATGTAATAGGGGGCGAGCCTGTTGCCATCAATCGGACACAAATTCTAACTCCGGGCTCCTGAGAATTTCATAGAAAAACCCAATAACATCATCCAGCTATCAGGTACAATATACAGGGTCTGGCACTGGCTGTGGTGGATAGACATTCTTTAAGACCTAGGAACTTATGGTAATTACTTGATTCTTGTTACGAGGCCACTTATGGTAATAACCATCTTGATTTTAAAGGTGTTTTCATATGGCAATGGAATGGTCTTGCAACTCCCACATCAAAGAATAACGTACGTGTTCCATACACGTGTAATTGTCTAGATTTATAATCATAATTAGAATAGTTCTTAAGTACATACCTTAGTCATCAGATAGAAAATCCTCAAATGTGTTTTAAACTTTTCTGCACCTCCTCTTTGTTCCACGATTTGTGTGCCCACACAGGTAACAGTGGGTGCAATCACGTGGCGCTTGGCGAGTAGTTCTCTGACACTGTGCTGCACTGTGACGCGGAGCTTGTGACAGCCCACTTTGAAGCGACACAAGCTTCATACTCAAGGTTTGTTACCAACATAAAATGCACGCGTGCACCAGTTCATAATATTCAAGAGTAGTATAATGAATGTCGCCCAGGATTTCGAAGAACAGTCTGATTAATGCAGAAACTAGGTGCACCCTCATTGTTTCCACAGATAGAAGCAGCAAGAATGTTGTAACCAGGATTTTGTGAAAACTAAATTGAAGAGTGTCCGTGGAGTTTCTTGCTTGTTCTTCTCCATAGAGCCCCATGTACTATACGTTTTCGAACGAGCAACTAGCTTTAAGATTATGTGTATTGATCCGTCAGTCGGGACGATGCCCAAAAAACCCAGAAAGAAAGCCAAAAACCTAAAAATGTACTTGACGTTTGTGCTCACGACTTGCGACGGCTACTGTTATTATTACTGTTATTACTTCTTGACAATTCAAAAGTGCCTGTAAACGGTATAATTGAAATAACTGCTTTGACTTTGCAAGGTGCTGACATAATGTAGGCACTTACACGGCTAAATCATTAGATCTTCTGTACTAGATCATCATCTACCTTTGTACTGCTTAGTTATAGTATCGAATGGCGACTAAAATCACCTAAAAGGACAAGAACTAAGTAGTAGAAGGTCAGTGAGAAACTAAAACTTCACCGAGATTCATAAACATATCAAATGTTTTGATGAAAAATGCAACCAATTTCCTAACCTCTTTTATTTCTTTGGAACACAACTAAAACGATAACTCCTTAAGTGCATACGCGTTAAAGCTCACATTTGCGCATACATTTTTCTACATCTAGAGAAAGTTAGAAATTGCATGAATTAATATAAGATTCCTGCAAACAAACGCAGCGAGCTAATCGTGACGGATTAAGTAAACACTTGGGGTTTCACTTAGCGCCACTTAGCGCTGCCCCGCCAGATTAACAGTAATGTGTCTTTACTTAAAACTAATGCAATTACAGCGCTAGAACGAGACGCAGCTAAACGAGAGAGCAGGATGGAGATAGCATACAGAGTGTAGCCGTTTGATGCCGATTGATCTGGGATCCCTAGAAGCGGCTACACTTGTTGCCCACTCAGTGATGGGAACGTGTGCGATTTAATTATATTGCAGTGCAGTGTCTATCTTTATTAGGCGACAAATTGGAACGCGTTCAGGCTAGGTGAAGGGACGCCCTTAGCAGAGTGGCTGGTGGCAGCTGCATATGAGAGTAGTCGAGGGTCGGTTTAAATGGCAGCCGATTATGACTAAAAGCTGATGATGATGGTGATAGTGATGTCCTGGTAATCCAAACCATTATCGGCTGAGGCCAACAATATTCTAAGGGTACCTATCCTTCGTGTTTCTCTGTGTCTCTCTGTATAAGTACGTTATTGCAATTTTCTCAAACCACCATCATGTTAATATTTCATAGTTTTCCTTCCACTTAATTTATCACGTTTTGTTAGAGAGATTTGATCATTAAGATTAACTCATCGATTGAAGCCCTAAGAGTACAGGGTGCTATTGCTACATTCACAAGTCCCTTAGCAACGTCGACATTGGACCTTAACATAACGGTAGCACCAGCAAAAATTTCTACTTGTTTAGGAAAACTCCAGTTTTGGTAATGTCCCATTTACACTACATGTGATTTTTGACCAGGGTACTCGCCAAAATAATCAAACTCGATTGGGTTGCGTCGTTTTATTACGGAGTTCCTGTGACTTCTGATTTCATTATCAGGACCCTGGACATGATTAAGGACTAGAGTACTTGTGGACAAATCAAACGAGCCCAAACTTGATGGGGTTCGGCTGCATCATCAGACCAACTCTGTGACATCAAATTACACCTATTGCATTGTAATTACAATTTATATATTTTAGTTTATTCGATTGTACCGAGAAGTGGGTCAAAAAGTTGTCGAGACAGTAGAAACTAAATAAAAATATATGAAAAAACATTGAAATAAGTAGTTGGATATTCCTCGAAAGTACTTAATGATTCATCATCATCATCAAATCAGCCGCAGGACGTCCTCTGCTGGACATATGCCTCCCCCATAGACTTCCAAAAAACAGTTTGGAATAATGTTTAATGATTAAATCAAACAATAAAAAACACAAAACTGATTGTACAATCTGGTTTCAAACTAATAAGAGCGTGAAATCTATAACAAAACAAAACATTATAACCAACTTATGCAAACAAACAATAAAGCAACCAAAACACCATTACAGGGGAGCAGACTGGCGGGCGCTAAGCGATGATTTTTAATAAAAAATATACCCTCGGCTTAATATCGGATATGCCTATGGGTATCTGTAAAAAGACTACAGAAAAAGCAACAACTTCCAACACACTGCCATCCGAAATGTTTACTTTATTATACGCAACACAGTCGAAAATTGATTGCACACCTAACTCCTGCCTAACCTCGGTGGTTTACTTTCTGTATCTTTTGAAATTCAACCTTATGTAATGGAATAAGGTTTTATTTTGCAGGGTAGGTGGTAGTCGTTAGGGCGAATACAGACAATCGTGTGGGGTAATGCATGGTAACACCGAAACCGCGCGTAGTTTATTATAAGTTAATACGCACCCGCCTTAACTCGCCGGATAGCATATGATATTATACTTGAAGCCAAAATTATGTACACCGAATATTATTTCTCACAAAATTCGAAAGACCGCAGAATTTAGATATTTGCATTGTACTATTACTTTCCTCAAGGACCTTGCGAGAGTTTGGTTAGAGTATCCGAATAATATAGCACACCAAATCAAAATCAATACAGATATTAGCATCACATCCACGAACGTTTTTTACTTGCGTAGTGTATAAAGCACTAAAGCAGCAAGTTTATTTAGCCCGGATTCTAAATTAGAACTAAACAAATTATTAAGCGGTCTGTCATACATATTTTGTTCACCGAGAGCGCCGCACAATTCAGTTACATCGCCCATTTCTCATGCACCACAGTGTACTGCACGCTCCCCATTTTAGCGTTTCTATTGTAATAAAGTTACACGGTTTTTAACTCGGCGGGCACGGGTCTTGCCACTAACACATTGGCACTAAGATACCATACCGTGCTCCCTACTCATTGGACGGCAGATGTCCCGATTTTCCGAGGAAGAGTCATCAGTAATGCATGTCACTTGTTTGGAAGAGGGCCCGTAAAAATACGTCTGTTGTTTCTATATTTGTATAAGAATTGTTGCTGTATATTCATTGCTAATTGTAAAAAGGCAATTTATCGATGACACCATTTAGTAATAAGAAATGGGAATTTATAAACAATTCATAACATGTCAATTATTGTAATACGAGAGTTAATGTCGTCCAATAGGTACTTACCCAGCAGTAGGTAAGTTTATTTTAGCTACTTCTTAGCGTATCAATCGGCGCTCTATGCCGATTTGGCGCTATCAGTAGCGTCCATGAAATGAAACGACAATTTGTTACTTTCCTTCATATCGGATTTAAAACTTGACAAATTTTAAGGATCATTCAAAAAATTGTACTGTACCATCACGCCTGTATTCCCCGAAGGGTTAGGCAGAGGTGTAACAAATGTACACCCACAGTTCGCCGGTATATTTAGGTCCCATGTAATAAGGGGCGAGCCTATTGCCATTAACCGGGCACAAATCCTAACTCCGAGCTGCTACTGAGAATTTCATAGAAAAATCCAATAACACTTTGCTCGACCTGGGAATCGAACCCAAGACCTCTAGCGTAGCAGTCGCGCTTAAGACCACTAGGCTACCGAGGCGGTTCTATATCCTGCAAGTCTTTTTTTTTTATTTGGTAGGTGGGAAATCATCAAATAACTTCTCCCGCCCTGGCCGCCCAGGGCGCGGCGGGAGGTAGTGTCAGACTTTTACTGACTAAAACCCACTCATGTTCCTTCTTGTGCCCTTTGCGTTCCGGGGGCGCGGTATCTCTTGCGAACAACCCGCAGCCCCGGCAATCCTGCAAGTCTTGCGACATGATATCTAAAACCTGTTAGATTATTAATTTACGTAATTTATTGACAACTAGCTTCTGCCCGCGACTTTGCCCGCGTGGCTTCTTTCACCCGCGTTTAGATACGTCTATGGTTACTGCTCCGCTCCCGTGAGTCGTAGCGTGATTTTAAAATGCCTTTGACACCCACAAGTAAATTAACTTAGTAGGCGTAAAAGAATTTTCAAAATCCGTTCTGGAGATCCAGAGACTACCCCCTACAACCTCACAAACTCACAACTTTACCTCTATATAATATTAGTACTTATATATTAAAACTTATCATGTTAGAAATCTGATGTCAAGGAGAGTAACAAATTGTTCTCGAAATGAATAGAAGACCGTTGTAAGTACATTCCTACAACTATGAGTAAAAGTACTGCTGTGCAACTTGGCACCAGTTAGATCTTAACTCTTTATCGGTGACACCGGCCACCCCGAAAGCTACCGAACTTGGCCCCGTTTCCACATTTATACTTTTGTTGGAAACTCAGTTGAAGAAACATTTCACAGAAGATGAATTCAAAATATAAGTAGGTAGATACGTGGTAAGTGCAGGTGGGCAGACGAGAGAATAATTCATTTTGGAATGAATACTTCTTCCGCCACCCGCTTAAATCGCTGCCCCGCATAAAGTTTAGGTACCCAATAGTGTGGTGTTTGCTTATTATCGATAAAATACCCTTATTCTATCGCCCAAAAAACATGCATTTTGCTTTAGGTCGATGAAAATTGTATTAATCTAAATAAAGTCAAACTTAACTAAGAAGAAACCAAACTATGAGGCTTGTCTGAAGTTTCATTTTTGTGTTAGATTTATCAATGAAAATGAAACCACATTTATATAGATAGGTGGCGCAATTGATAAAATTTTTATAAAGAACTGAATTACTGTTTTCGCTGGATTTTATACGATACATGCCCGGTTTTCCCAGCAACTACAACTCCTGGAAGCCAAAATAAACAGTTGCGACAACCAAGAAATCGGCAAAATATTGAAGGTTGAAGAATCCCGATGAAAGGATTTAACAGTCTTGAATCCCACAACGAAATTAATCAGAAAACCACTGTGAAGTGGGAAAAAAAACTTTAATGTACCTAATCTTTACATTTTAATCAGTTTCAATTCAATTATGAAAAGTCCGTTTGGCTTAGTTTGCAAAAATGGTTTAAGCTTTAATACAAGATTTTGATGACACTTTTTATGTACAGAACTGTACAGCAAAACGATGTTAGAGGCAATGTTATGTGTCAATGTGCTACTAAAATCCTTTCATTTGACTCATTTAGTTAATATAATTCCGACCTCTCGATATCGATATATTCAACCCCCAGCGCACACCCCTAGTCTGTGCCGGCGTAAGAGCTAAGCCCTGTTCGTGCTCCCCGGGGAACTAATATATTGTTATTTGTAACTGAGATACCCACTGTGAGTTACTTGCTGTTATTTGCGAGCCGTTTGCTCAACGCTCGATATTTGATACTTACATCACTAGAGTTTTGTCGGTTTGGTATGTTCAGCGCAATTCAATTAAAAACTATGGTTAATTTGGATGTGAATTGCATTCAATTTCGAAAGAACAGCCAGAATATTTCATATTCGTTAATAATCAAAGTCAAACCATTTTATTTCAATTAGGCCACTAAAAAAAATTAAATCTAGTTGCTCTCAATAGGTAGTTTCATTTGGAGAACAAGAGTCAAGGAACTCCATATTCCTTTAAAATAAATGTTTTACAATATTGATAAAAAAAAACAAAGTAAAAATGAGTAAATCATAAAAAATGTATGTAATAAATTAAGCAGGATAAATTAACTAGTGATTTATTTTTTTTTCTTAAATAAACGTTGCCCCACACTAGGATATTCTCCTGTATCGTGGGTGCGTTTACAAATATATAAACTCACATACACAAACAACCAGACCCGAAACAACTATCTGTAGGCCATACAAATTATTGTTCCGTGCGGGAATCGAACCCGCGACACGCAGCGCATCAGCCAATCGCTCAGCCACTGCGCCAACCGTGCCGTAAAGTAAAGTAATTCAATCTTGATCATAAATCACTTTGTAAAATAAACTTTAAATCAGTTAATATGACTACAATCGCCAGCCTTAATGCCAGTATCACCGGATTCGGGATATAACTCCTATACTTGTTTTTCTTTTTATATGTTGACAATATTATTACGTCGACATGATTGTTATAAAACATCTTTGTACCACTGTCACTTATTACCAAGAACAAAACAGCTTAATAAAAATTGAAATAATATGTAAATGTATGACGCAAGTATAAACTCCTTGCCGGGGCTGCGGGTTGTTCGTAAGAGATACCGCGCCCCCGGAACGCAAAGGGCACAAGAAGGAACATGGGTGGGTTTTAGTCAGTAAAAGTCTGACACTCCCTCCCGCCCCGCCCAGGGCGGGAGAAGTTATTTGATGATTTCCCACCCCCAAAAAAAAAAATAAAGTATAAATTCCTTCACATTTAATCCGATACATAGCAATTTCAAAGCTGCGCAAAACGCTATAACAGTTCCCAAGCTCGTAACCGATGAAAACCCAAAATCCGACATTCAGCAGATAGCACAGATCGGGGCACAATTTTTCCTAACGCCCCGCGCAATAAGCCTCATGATCCGGCCAGTAAACACCACCCGGAATACAAACTGCCGCTAACTAGCCTCGAAACAAACATATTTCAAACTGTATTAACGCCTGATTTATAAAACGGCTTTGTACGGAAATGGCGGAGAAAAAATTCCGTATTTCGCAAGCCGGGCTTTTTATGATCTTGTAATGGTGTGAGGATTTAGGCTGAATGATGTATGGAGCGGATGAGCAAGCTGTTGTGGTCAAAATGTTTACTGGTTTAACATCTTGTTAGGAACCAAATCATTATATACATCATTCAAGTTTACTCTATAAAATAATAAAAAGGAAATGACTGAAGTGACCGTGTCTTCTATGTATGAGAAGAGGCCTGTGCCCTGCAGTTGGACAATAATAGGGTGGTATAAAGTGACCGAAATGACAAAAAAGACACGTGTGCTTTAGACCACACGACTGAAGTAAATCTTCTTCGTAATATACGAAACGTAACTTTCTCTTTCTATTTTCACTGACTTATATCTCCCTCTCAACTTCCGTTCGCCCGATCACACTCATTTCCGTAACGCTATTTTCACGCATTCACCAACTTACTCCCCAAGTCAAGCGCGTATGAAGAAGTTTTACTTCTAAAATTAGTACTTACTATTGACAGTTAACTTAAAACTATTAGTTTTAAATTTTTATAACAAATTGAGGAGCGCATATTAATTTTCCCTCCTATCATCCAGATCACGTCATCATTGATCAACAATCAACAATTAGGCTCAAAGAATGCGTTAGTCACACAAGCGTTGTTATTAAATCAGTGACGTCAGTCGCGTGGCGGGAGCGTGCCCCATAACTGAAGCAGGTGAGGCTTGTGCTCCGCCGCTTGCGCACATTTCATCTACTACTGCGTTCCACTGGCGACCTTTGATTTGCGCCTTTTTATGTTCTTTGTGTTTAGTTGTCCTCTTTGATTACTTCCACGTCTTCTCCAGATATCCACTCCATACTTGTCCGTTTTTATATATTTTTGGTGCGTGTTATGATAATAAGGGCTTGGCAAATTAGTACAATTTTGAGAAAGCCAATATCAAAACGCTAATATCGTTCCTTTGGCTTCTTTTTTTCCGGCAAAAGGAAACTATTTATTACAAATTAATAAAATTGAAATGTCTGTTTGAAATATCAAAATAACAGCTTATTCTTAAATGCATATTATGAATTTTTAACAGGCATCTATACCATAAAACCAATTTTGTTTTTTTGTGTGTCTGTCGGTTTGTTCCGGCTACTTCGAAACGGTTAGACCGATTTTGACCGGACTTTCACTGGCACTTATAAAGCTGATGTAATGAGGAATAAATTAGACGACTTTTGTTTCAGAAACATTATTTGGTTTCCGCGCCTATAAAAGACCTTGCAAATAACCAACATTCACGCGGACAAAGTTGCGGGCATAAGCTAGTCTTAAATACAGACTAAAATGATAATGACATAAGTAATACATATTATAGTCTTCCAGTTATATAAAAGTAGATCAAAGCGGAATATATCACAATATCATACGGCAAAGGTGCATTTAATAGTGCGTTGATTGATGTTTATTGGCGGGGGGGTCGCTACAATTTGACCCACTACATACTTACAAGAGCTGTCGCGGACGTTTGTCCGCCACTCTTATGCCTTATGATATAAGCATCATTTTCAAACAACGTGATGTCATTATAGAGGCAGTGATCAGCTGGTTTTAATTCATAGGTGCGTTAGTGTAGTCATTGCCGTAATGCAAGTTAAGTGCAGTAGTATCAAATTGCAAAGTCAAGGGGTTTCGGTTTTTACAAAGAAGTTTTTTTTTTTTTTTAAAACGTTGCCCCACACTAGGAATATCTCCTGTATCCTGGATGCGTCTACAAACATATAAACTCACATACACAAACAGCCAGACCCGGAACAACTTTCTGTAGGTCATACAAATATTTGTTCCGTGCGGGAATCGAACCCGCGACACGCAGCGCAGCAGCCGATCGCTCAGCCACTGCGCCAACCGTGCCGTCGTTTTAGTGTGTGTGTGTTCTTGAAAGGCGTAATAAAGAGTTTACTGTAGGTACCGCTTCAGTAAGTGTTAGAGACATCAAAAGTATGTACTTGCATATCTGACTTATTATTTTTTATTCAATCTTGTCCTAGATGAAGACACCTTTATCCAGAGAATACTCTACTTTTAACACCTTCTATGGAACCAAAAGCAAAGCAGTAAGTACCTACTACTTATTTACTAGCAATAAAAAATAATTAATTTGGTAATGTTTGACCAGGGGCACTGGTCAGCTAATTTACAAAAAAATCAACAGAGTGACTGTGGTTACAAATTTTGATATTATACTGACCGTTGGCTTACCACTGTACTGTCATTCTACTGCAACTTAAGTATAACTATAGTTCCAGAAGCCGGTAACAATACATTTTAATACCTACTTCATAATCATTCAAATCCAATAAGAAACGGTATCACCAAATAACCAAACCAGAATAATGTTTGCTATGTACTGTTGATCAATAAGAAGTACCTGTCGTGTTGTACGATGGGTCGGCAAGTTGGACCTGCTTTACTATACACAATTGACTTGTACTTCTGACTGCGCCTGCTCGGTGCTGTCTGCTCAACATGATGTTAGAGGTTCTCATGAGAACGTTTAATCAGTGCGCATTGCTGACGTAATTTTATTTGACAGTCGTTCTGTTCCGCACTGCATCATATCAAACGCAATATTATATTAGCTCGCCTTTGTAGTTCCATATTGAAGTAACATTGAAGTGCGTGTCTACCTGTCAGCACTCGTCTCCGAAATTGCAGCATCAATTCGAATGGAATTTGTAATTAAGGTTTAAGTAGTTGTAAGATATTAAAATGTTAGCTGCTTCCAAGTTTACTACATTTATACGCTGTACACAGTGTGCCTACACTCTGGCATAGTAAGAAAACATTTGTACTTGTATTATTGTGGTTTACTGGAAGTCTCTTGTTTGTCAGAAAGTTACTCTGTCGGTAACGCTTTCATGACTAAAGCACTGAACCGATTGTGATAAAATTTGGAACCTAGTAAGCTTGAACCCAAGAAAGGACGAAGTTTTGAATTTGCAACTTGGACGAAAGCTAGTTTATGATTATAAATTATGCTTGTTTATAAAATGTACTTTTTTACCATTACTTTTTATATAATAAAACACACGTGAGAGCTTTGCTCGCCATAGGTTTCGAACGCTCCCACTTGCACGCGTCTCGTGATGACCAATGCGAGTGTGAGCATGTGCGTCCGGCGATAGCGTGTTGCTATGTAAAGACGAGGCGTGCGAATTACAAACACATCGGACACAATGTTTGAGGTTGATTGACAGTTAACAAGATAATGGCGGGTTGGTATTGACAGGCAGAGTTACATTCATTACTATTACGGTGACGCCCCGCCCGTCGCGTCCGTGGCCGTGGGCGACGTGGTAGTAATTGATAATTTTGTATTTAGATTTTAGATTTATTTACTGATGGCATGAAAAAAACATTTTTCATGCCAGAGATTGTACAGGTATGGCAGAAGTAGCAGCACCCCTAATCAAGGAGCATACACCATGGCACCACCAAAACCACACCAGAAGAGACATGAAGTGAGTAAAGTTTAAAAAAAAAAATCGACAACCAAAAGAACATCGATGAAGCTTTAAAGAAGAAAGATCATGTTTCAGATGAGTAGGTAAGTAAGTACTCTCTTTTTTATTTTTACCCTTTATTTATTTTAGCAGCATTGATCCCATTAACACTTTGATTCTCACTAAACTTACATTTATTGCTTTTATTTATGACTTGCAAGTTCCACCTTTACAGAACAAACAATAAGGGCGGGTGCACGCGGCGCGGGCACCCCGCTGCGATAATGACCTTGCAAACATGCGCTACAATAATAAATAGATATTAGTAGATTAACGCTGTAGGCGGCACGTGCCGGCGGGTCGCGGCCGTACGCGGGTAGTTACCGCCCGCCAGCCTGTAGGTACACGACATTATGAATTTTTAGTTGGTTTGGTGTTAGGGCGGGGTGTTGCTTAATAACTGATCGTGGGATGTTATCTTAATTTAGTTAGATATTAGGTACAACCTTTTTACCGATTTGTATGGACATGAACGAGTCAGAAAAATAAATTAAATTTAACACTCATGTTGTTCCTCTCACAAATGTAATATCCGGTATGTAGACACAATTTAATCAAAGAAATGTCAATACAACAGAATCTCAAGAGCGGCGAAGGAATACTCCGCATAGACGGCGTGCCGCGTGCCGGGACGATGTCACGACAAGATGGCCGCGTAGAGACGACGCAAATTAATTCATCCTTCGGCAGAACTGACAGTATACGACAAGAAAATACGTAAATGGCCGTTATCAATATTTTCTTTTTTGTGTTAACGCTAAACGGATCTGACATCCTTCGCAGCAGTCATGATGAAAAGGAACCGAGCTCAGTGGTGTGCAACTGGAGAAGTCTACGACTAACCATATGGGCTGTAAGGGTGTAAACTAAACATACACGCGGCACTAGCTCCTCATCTTTGACACTCGATGCGTACAATGGTGCACATGCAGATCTGAGTTCGTATTTATAAAGGAAGTCAGATTCACATAACCTTATTCATCTAGCCTACTAGTTTCGTAACGATATAGATGCACGATATATTATTATTTATTTATTTATTTTGTTCAGAAAACATAAACAATATTATAAAATATAATATAAAAAATATTTCAGAAATTATAAAATAGTTTTGTATGGCTAATAATAAATATAGGTTTCCCTGTTCAACATAATATGTGTAAACCATGCGAACAAACTTCCGATACAATGTACATAATAATTTAGAGATTTCAAGTTAGTTCAAAATGTACACATACAAAGACAAACATTTTGCTTATTAATAAATTAAACACACGGAATGCTTGATGATGCTTGATGAAAAAAAAACAAAAAGCTTTGGAAGTCGGTGGCAATACAAAACAAAAAACAGAACCAAAGCCGCCGACTTCCAAAGCTTTTTGTTTTGTTTTTACGGATGGGAAATCATAAAATGACTTTTCCCCTGAGCTCGTTGACTTCCAAAGCTAAAGTTATTTTTCACTTTTTAGTTTTTGAAGGAGATTGTGTTTTTCGTCCTCCCAGTGTGTCGATGGTAGTAACTCCTGTACGATGTTACTATACCTACCGGCAATTACCACAAGTTTTATTCAATCAATCTAAAAAACACAAACACTCAAACACTCACTCACTTCAAATACTCTTTTGATTCATATTTCATATATTCAATTAATTATATTTTAATATACTAAACCCATCTTGTCAGCGATCGTTGCGGACCGTCAAGGCTTCTTAATGTTGAAATTTTCACAGTTTATATCATAGGTATAAACTAATCAAATGAGGTTGGATATGGCTAAACCCGACAAACTCTCTACAGTACCAACCTATTTCATTTCAAAAATAGAAAATATCTTCCAGCTAGCTTTTTGGCGGTAGCGAAACCGTTCACGGTTTTCCTCCGTATGTCTCTGCTACTAAACATAGCCCTCCAGCTATTCGCAACCATAGCGACAACCTACCTGTCTACCTGAGGGCTGCACGGAGAGGATCTCTACGCCGTCCGACTGTACTTGACAATAGATTATTCTGAGTGGACTGGAAATAAACAGTATTTCTGTGTGACATGTTGCCTTCCACTTCAGAACGTACGCGAGGATGAGTAGCTTTCGAAGTCGACCTTAGTAAACGCCGAGTGGACTAAATTATTATATTACAGAGTAGTATTTATATCGATTCATTATAATTTAGACATCGAGATCAATCTATTTGATCATCAAACATTTGAGATCACAGAATTGTTAACAAAACAGTATATCTCTCTAATTCTTCGTGACATGACCCGGTCTCATCGTTCAGATGTCTTGTAATTAGTCAGTGTGCCATATTAGTCTCTGGTGACAGAATAAGGTCCACCATCGAACGCTGATTGATGGTAATGAAGCATGTCACTTACATGACTTGCTATCACGTTGAAATTGACTTCGATACATAAATTATTTGAAACTAGTTTAGCCCCGCGACTTCTTTCACTTTAATGTCGGGTATTTTTGCGTGGATCCCTAATAATTTTTTTAAATAAAAGAAGCCTAAGTTACTCCATATATGGTCCAGCCGTTTCGGAGATTAACCAGAACAAACAGAACAAAAATTTAAAAATTGTTTTTTTAAGTATAATCACCGTGTATGCATGCAATACCTATGCACAATATGCTTTAAATTGTAGATGCTCCATGTTACCAATTTAAGGTTTAGACGGTTGAGATATTATTTTGAATATAAACTTTTTCATTAACAACAAAAATGTAAACATTAATCTCTTAATAGCCAGCTCCCAGGACATCCACCATAAACGTGAGAACCACACTCATAAACGGACACCCGAAAACTATTTGTAAGTACCTACATAAAACAAAAAGAAATAAGCTTCTTTCTATTGTTCCAGAGATACCGACTCTATATCATCGTGATAGGGGCCACTGTATAAATGACCTCCCACGCTTCGGATAGTCGATAGAACCTCACGCGCGTTTAGGGTTGCTGAAAGCTGGACTTTGCTGGTTCAATATGCACACACTATTGTAGGATTGTGAATGTAGTGAGTGGACTTTATTGTTTGAGACCGCTATTGGATGTGGTGAACTGGTGAAGGTGATTGAAGTGAAATTGTTATATATTATTGCTACAGCAAATAATACCGTCTTCTAATATTTCTAGTAAAAACAATGTACTTGGCTTGACACACTACCACTTGTCAAGATTTGTTTTCCTTGACATATAAAAAAACGTTGCAGCTTGCTGATAATCAAATTTTCAAAAGGTCAATGTTGCCAAACTTCATAATAAAAATTATTTTTTGCTGCCAGTAATAAAAAATATGGTATTATCAAAATTCATGGTTCATCATTCACATTAGTTTAGAGTACTTTAAACGAACTAAGGACCAGATTTCACGTAACCAGAGTTCAAAACTAAGTCTACTTTCAAATGAATAAACCAAATATCAAAAGAGTCGTTTTCAAAATGGTAGGTGTATGATTTAGTAAATGTGGCGCGTTTCTACGAATCATCACAGGGTAAACAAGCAAATAGATAGGTAAAGTGCTGGGTCGTCGGTGCTCTCGTAGCACTTAGCACATGACTCAATCTAGCACTTTCAACTTTTCCCCGGACAAGGCGTTTGATGAACCAGTATGAAAAAAATGCTTTTTCGTCTGAAAATCTGAAATCTTTAACTAACTTTTAATGCGTTAGGTCCTGAGGTACAAGAATTCTATAAAAATAAGAATGTTGAGGTATGGAGTGATAAGGCAGAATAGTTGCTAAAATCTACAACAAGTTTTTTGGAGGAAGTTTGAAAACGGCGCTGTTTATCAGGAGATATTATGGAAAGGGATAACGTGCCTAGCAGACGAAAGAAAATATGACAATGTATGGACAATGTAAGTGTGAATGACTTTGATGTGAGAGAGAGATGTATGTATGGTTCGGTCGCTAGTTACAGCGTACTGATTAATCCGAGTAATTTTCGGAATTTTGAAAATAAAATAAACATATTATACGTTGTACAGGAATCGAAAACTTTTATTTGATGAATATCATACTAACTCCCTTAGATGTAAAGGAAGAGTTCTAAAAATAGATTGTTCAAGAGACGACATGAAAATCGAGCGAAATAATTAAAGGCTTCCGGCCACGAATGGAAGACGAAATCATTCTGCGCCATCTCCAAGTAACATAGGACAAAGACGGGCTGAAGATGAATGAGAACTTGCTGTTTACCAGCAGTCAGCGCGCCCTGCGTGTCAGCCCTGTGTGAGCCCGGCGCGGGGCCGGAAGCGGCGCGCGCGCATGCACGGTAGCCGCGAGCTGATACCTCAATTAGCGGGTAAATGTCAAAATTCTATGTGAACTACGCGCCGACATACAGAGTGTTATGATTGCTTTCAGTGGAAATTTTATAGAAGGCATTTTCTATACTTAGAATTTCATTTAGCACCATGTTTTGTGAACCTGGATTTGAGAATGCTTTTATTTACACACATGATACGTCTGTGCATCGCCCTGTATCCTTCATATTATACCTTAGCAGCCAATTTGGTAGCAAGTTGGCAACATAAAAAAAATGCAAAACTCATTAGGTATAGTAGTTGCCACAACTCGTGAGCACAAATGTCAAGTTAATTATGCGGATTTTGAGTTAGGTTTTTTGGGCCGCCGACGCTGCACGCGATCGGTCCGACTGACCAATCCCGTGTAGCGGCCCAAAAAACTGAGAAAGGAACCAAACAACCAAAATATTAACTTGATATTAACTTGTGCTCACGACTCGTGGCGACTACTACACCTATGAATGTATGCAACTTCTCAGGCTCTCCGATTTTCCTTATGATGTTGCTATCATGTTTCAACCTTCCAGTTCGAATAACCTCGAAGGTGAGTTCCCAGCAACACGCTGTAGCTCCACAAATGAGCAGCGCACGGCCGGCTGTTCACACGTCACGCGGAATATTACACGGCCGGCTCCCCTCCCCCGCGCGCGACTCATGCCCGTCTGCTGCCCCTTATATAGGCTAGGCCTTACACTGATACAGTTACAAGTTTCTTCATACAATGAGATCAAAACTGGTAACACAGCTAGTGAAGCGAGTGTTTCTGATATTTTTCTTTCTTAGAATTAATGACTTCAACAAAAACCATTGTGGTTTTACTCAGTTGTTGGAATAATGCCAATTACTGAAGGTTATTCGTATGTCAGTGAACTTGTCATCACCACGGTTTCAGTACCTACCGCTAGCAGTACCTTAGTACGTCTCAGCAGCCTACCATACATTTGACGTAATCTATTATTTTATTGTGTGATTTATAATGTATGAGACCGTAGCATAAATATGAACGAACCCAAATTCTATCATCATTTAATAGAAAATTAAATGATGATGTAAAAAAAAAGTATCGCTGTTAGCGCTACCAAGACCCTTCAGGCAAGAAGAGGCTAAACTAGTACTTCGACTAGCTTAACCGAAGATTAACAACAATAATCATTGAGTTCAGGAATCACAATATGCAAGGAAAAGGATCATAGGTGCGATGCCACCACGCATAGCGCGCAGTAAGTCACCAGTTAAACCGAAGATTAGCGCAACAACGCATCCGCCCCTCGCCTTATAAATCAGAGCCCGTGATTTAATATTAATGATGTTTTAACCTTAGTGATTTATTGACGATGGCCCAAACTTCGAGAGAGAGCGACCTTCGCTGTGACAAAAAAAGTAAACATATAGTACATGGACTTTCAAGCACTAGCGTATTCAATAATTTACATTTGTCCACAAAAACGTAGCAGGTAATAAGTGTAGTGTATTTGTTAATGCCAACGGTTTACCCATTACGGTCCCTCATACGATTTTTATAATGAAGTAACCCTTTTCTCAGAACGACCACTCTCTTTCACTTAACTATCATTCCTCTGCGTTTGAATGCCTGGTAAGCAGTCCTTGACTGTTCGTCCCACGGAGTCATCATGTAGCCCATTTGTCCTACCTAAAGTTAATAAATAAAAATTTAATTCTCTTGTCCGCTACCTCCTGTCACTTACGCCAGGCAAGACGCGACCCGCTGGTGTCGGCCCCCACTTTTTGTTTATTGCTAATAAGCTATCGTAAGCTATCTACGGGCAAATTGCGTGCGCTGTGGGGGAATGCTCCACTTTTTTCTTGCTTCCCTCTGACTTGCGACTCGCGAAAAAATATTAGTTTACTAAATAACGTTTTATGACCAATTTTTAAAAGACTTTGGGTTAATCAAATTTTTCATCAAATGTAGCGCAACAATACAGACAGTGCAGGGGCTATATATGAGCGTTTATAAATGAGTAGTACACCACTTTTCCTAAATATTAATTCCGTGGGAGGATCAAACTTGTGACCGGTAACATAGAGCCTTCTTCTTACTGAGCACGTGAGGATTTTCCAACGGTTGCTATGTGTCCAGTAGTGCCTACTATCTGTTAAGTGGTGCAGTGCTCCGGTTTTAGAGCAAACACCTTTTTATTTGTCTCACCAGTTAGCGCGCGGCGGCGTGATGCTGGAGTGCTAAAAGCCACAATGGAGACGTGATAGAACGTGTCCAAGTTTTGAATATATATTAAATGCCTACATGACATAGCAGATAGCTTGATTTAAAGAGCAAGTTTTGAGTAATGTTTGCATGTGATAAAGAAGCAACTTACATAAAGAGCAAGCTCTGTGCTAGTGGAAAACAAAGAAACTTACTATCAGATGTAGCTTCGCATGAAACCATGTCATAATATTATACTACACTAAAAAAATAAGACCGGCACACCCACGTAGTCTGTCGTCGCCACGTACTTACAAACATAGACGTTGCCTTTAATATCAAGGAGAAGTGCCCACTCTTTACTCTTACAACAATCAAATGAAAAGGTAGGTAGGTAAATCTGAGGAAGACGGAAAACTCCTCACGAATACAATGTTTCGTGTTACAACTCTGCTAGCGTTTTATTGCGACCGTGGTATTTATTACAACCACGTATAGTTGGTTTTCCCGAAATATTAAAAGATAAGGTTCGACTAATGATTCATTTTTTTTGTTACGATTATGTACCATATTCAGTGGTATCATGACGGTTGACAGGCCGGCATGGAAGAAGAAAACGTGTTGCGCCGACACCAAGTAACATGGGATAAGGGCAGGAAGATGATGATGATGATTATGTACCTAGTTTAACATAACATACTATCACGCCTGTATTGCCCGAAGGATTAGGCAGCGGACTACCAATATACACCTACAGTTCGCCGGTAAGTTTAGGTCCCATGGAACACGGGGCGAGATTATAGTACCCAGGTTAATGGATTTAATTTTTTAAACCCAAAGACATCACCAGTAGTTGCATTTATAGAATAGAACAAACAGATAGATTTTTTTTTTTTTTTGGTGGGTGGGAAATCATCAAATAACTTCTCCCGCCCTGGGCGGGGCGGGAGGGAGTGTCAGACTTTTACTGACTAAAACCCACCTATGTTCCTTCTTGTGCCCTTTGCGTTCCGGGGGCGCGGTATCTCTTGCGAACAACCCGCAGCCCCGGCAGGCATCGGCCCTCAGTGGCCCCTTCCTTTTGCTGACATCTCTTTGAGGCGCGCGTGGAACACGAACGCGCCGTCGACACGGCCTGTCGTTATGCAACGTAAGGACGGTGAGCTACCCATTGCTCACCGTCCACAGGCCAGTATCTACGGTGGCCGGGAGTCGTCTCGCGGCTAAACAGATAGATAAACTTGAACAATTTATTAGATGTAGAAGAGAACCGGCGTATGTAATTATGTTACCGTTGTTCACCATATAGGGTGGCAGGTAAACATCACAGAGGCGCTAAAATAATAGTAGCAGACAGAGCGGTGATAATTGTGGAACGTCACGTGTCACGACGCGGACACGACATGGTCGCCACGGGAGCATCGCTGCGACGAGGTGACCACCTATTGTACCTGCGGGCGTCTTCATCTGTGACGAAGGCTCCTTCGTTTATTCTACCACATACCATCACGCCTGTTTTCCCCGAAAGGTTAGGCAGTTGGGTGCAGTTAGGTGTTTAAGTCCCATGTAATAGGGGCGAGCCTATTGCCACTTACAGGGCACAAATCCTATTTCCGAGCTGCTACTGAGAATTTCATAGAAAAATACAATAACACTTTTTGCTCGACCTGGGAATCGAACCCAAGACCTCTAGCATAGCAGTCGCGGTTAGGACCACTAGGCTACCGAGGCAGTTGGTTCGATCATCTCATATTTTTTTAAACAGTTGTATATAGATAAGCATTCCTAGATATTGTTTTGCATGAAGGCAGCTAACACTGAGTTCACATAGAAGCCATGTGTAAGACACACGCATCATCATCTGCTTAGCCTTTTCCCAACTATGTTGGGGTCGGCTTCTCGTCTAACCGGATGCAGCTAAATACCAGTGTTTTACATGGAGTGTGTGTTTTTTTCAAGACTTTAAATTGTCCTATGGAGCAGGACCAGCATGTCATGGGGGTGTTACACCACCAACCTCCAAACTCCGGGCTGCTACTGAGAAAATCCTAATGGAAAAACCCAATAACACTTTTTGCCCGACCTGGGAATCGAACCTGGGACCCGTCGCTCATCAGTTGCGTTTGCGAAAACGAGACCAACGGGGCAGTGCAATTATTGCTATCCCGCTTAGTAAGATTTAACGACTATACCTACGGGCCAAGTACAGACTTATGAGTGCGCGGCCCCTTGATACTTAGTTCATAATAAAAGGTCACGTTTTTCACTAATAAGTAGGTACCAAAGATTATGTTAAGCTAAAAATAATAAAGTTTATAACTATAATTTTTTAAGGTTCCGTATCCAAAGGGTGCCAACGGATCTCTATTACTAACTCTCCACTGTTCATCTGTCCGTTCGTCTGGATGTCAGCGAGCTGTGTCTCATGAACTGTAATAGGTAGAGAATTAAATATTCCACTAGTGTTGTCCCTCCGCTGGGCAAAGGTCTCCTATAAAGATGGCCTCGGAAGGATGTAGGCTATGAAGCCTACATTTTTAAGTACGTACCTTTAAAGGGGCTAGACGGAAATATGAAAGTAGCAGGTTAACACTAAATGCACGCGGGTAAAGGTACGTGCATATTTATATAAATTACAGGCCACTTTCAACCGGTCCGTTTCGAAATCTATGGAGGAGGCAAATGACCAGCAGAGGACGCCCTGTTGCTGATATGATGATGATGATAAATTACAGTAGAAGTACGATATAAACCTACGTATACAAATACATAATAATATTATTATCAATGATGCAAGTCGAACCACTAAAACGACAGAGCAGCTAATGAAATTTCCATGTAGCTATAAGTTGAACGACAGTGTACGTTGCAGAGACGCAAATGAAACGTCCTAATCTCAGGGGCATCCATTGCGCTATCATCAGTAGGGTGCGCGCGTCCGCAGCCGTTACAGGAATCTTAATTCAGTGACTTCTCCGTTAATTTATAAAGGCATCAATATCGTATTCAAATACTAACAATTTGTTTGGACCGTATGGATTGTAGTTATATTAAACTTTCCATTAAAAAACGATAGCTTAAATATAAACTAATATTGAGAAAAAAACATTACAGCGATCCAAGACATCTTGAAGTCTTGGGTTCGATTCCCAGGTTGAGCAAAGTGTTAATGGGTTTTTCTATGTAAGTCTCAGCAGCAGCTCGGAGTTTGGATTTGTGCCCGGTTAAGGGCAATAGGCTCGCCCCCTTTTACATGGGATCTAAACATATCGGCGAACTGTGGGTGTACATTGGTACACCTCTGCCTAACCCTTCGGGGAATAGAGGCATGATGGTACGATGCTGACAAAAACATTACTGAAAAAAACATTTCTAATAACTTTCACTCATTCTTTTCATAAAAACACATGGCACACAGGGCCTTACCTACATCGTATCAACACGCTTAAGTCGAGGGGAAGACTAGCTAAAAAGCTTCCATCTTTTGGTGGGCATCATCTATCTTCTATAAGTACTCTTTACTTACTCCAATTTTTTTCTTTTTGCTTTCAGTTGTACGCGGGTGGCAGCCCTGCAGACGCGCACACCCGCGTGGGGCGCGGTCCGCTGGGACCCGCCGGACACGACTCAGCCATTATGACGTCATCAGCGAACAGGGAAGTGACATCTGACGGGAGGTGTTTACCATACAAGGAACACGGACAGTGCACTGGAAGAACGAGCCACGACATAAGGCGAGGTGATTGTAAATAAAAATCGTGCAATTAGAATATTTGTTTTATTTTTACCACATTTCACGTTGTACATTAAATGCTTGGCGCAAATGAACCTCCACCACCCCCACCCCCCTCCCCCAACCACTTTGTTAAGGCTTGCCTACCTGTAAAGAAATGTTAGGATAACATGAATAAAAGGTAACGGCATTCAAGTGTAAGTCATATAACGTATATATCTGGATAAACATACATGTCTATACCTAGGTAGCACAGTGGTGATCAAAAGTAGGTAACTAGGTATATTGACCATTTGGTTGCTCATACATGCATCAAACTTTGTAATAAATGATAAGAGTCGTGATGACATAAGGGCAACTGAACATATACTGTATGTAGTGCTCCTGTGAAATCAACGAACTTACCCTTAACATTTTTTACCACTTAAAAGTCTCGTGTTCTAGCACAAGCACAGCAAGTCGCAAGTGCTGCCATCTGTCGGGTTTGTAGAACAACTAACAAACATATAATAGTGCCATCTGTTATGGTATACCTGAAGCACTAAGAACGTATCATCATTGCTTTACATGTTAGTTCTGCTACACGGTGATAGATGGCGTGAATTGAAAGATTTATTCAAACCAAAATACAATATATTACTCCAAACAACATCCCTAATTTCTTCGAAACATTTATCAGTATTTCCCGATATACTCCATAAATAAATTCTTTAATCGTTTCTTTTTATTTACAGATTTTTTATTCGTCAATCAAGTAAACTAAATTAAAGATAGTGTATTACATTTAAGAAAGTATAGATGGCGCTACATGTGTTTAATCTAGCGCGACAGGTGGAATGTGCAGAACTTCTTTTTTTTTCTTTTTTTTTTTATGCTGATGCGGTGTCGTCAACTAGGCTGCTGTAAACATGGGCTGTTATCAGACATTTTCTACCATGTCCATGTTATGGACATCTACATGGATGACGCCTATTGTAAAGTCACGATAGACAATAGACGCTAAAGTCTCTTCTAGACAACTCATTAGGTTCAACGACACTACAAGAACAAGTCAACGACAATCTTTTCGGATGATCTTAATTAGGTAAGTGGTGTCCTTATAAGGACCTTAATTTCATAACAAGCATAGAAAAATCCTTGCCGTACTTTTCCACCAGTGGGCACCGTCACACAATATGTCTTCTTTTCATAATAAGTACCTAAGCGCGTGTTTAGTTGACGCTTGTCTGCGCGTGATCAGAATTCGTCCACCGTTTACGATGTTATGGCAACCACAACCAGTGTGAACCTCACGTAATAGTGTTGCGACATGTTGTGTAGTTGCGACGCGTCAATTACGACCACTGTGCACTGCATCTTAATACTGCACCAGTTTATTTTGTATACTCACATAGTGGAAGTGAGATTAGCTACATTTTTACCATGACAATCAATGAACTCGCTTAACATTGAGCGTTGTGCGACGCTGCCTGAATGAAAGCTTTTGTATCGTAGGTTGGTATCCATAAGTCTAACTCAAATGTTGTAAGTAAGCGCTGCTTCCATTCCCAGGTAAGTACCGCCCCGGGTATGTGTGGCAGGCACTCCAAAATGTCCTAACATCTTAATGTATACTACAAAAAAAAACGTACCGGAAACTTATTTACATTTTTCGCATTATAGCTGAACTGTGCAAATTGATTGGTAATTCAGTATTTTTTTCTCGGTGTTTTTAAAAACAAAGAAATATAGGCATACGGGTGACCAATACCTACCTAGAGCCACAATTTACCAGTAAAAGTAATTTGATGTGTTTCTGAATATCTATCTACACACCACCAATAAGAAGCAAGCCTATTGCCATTTATTGAGCATAAACCCAGGTTCCGAGCTACCTAAAAAGCCTAGAAAAGCCTGGCTGACTGCGATCTGAGGCTTGCTCCCATGGTCACAGGACCCATGACTACAGCAACGACCACTTATGTATGTCCTGTAAAGTAGCTGTTGTAATAGGTACCTATATATCGTAATTATTATACGAATGTAGAAAAGCTAATGATGTAAGTAAGTTTGTACTCTAATTAACGAGTTCACAAAATCTCACGGCGTGCGCGCGTTTTGCGCAAGTGTCGGAGGTTCTTCACGGGATTGCGAAAGTGGTGCACGCACTTGCAAACACATAGAGCGTGTCAAGGATCTAGCTTTGTAGTTATGGTCATAAACTCGTGTGCACTGACTCATGTGAAGACTGTCCAGGATACTATATTGCCTTAGAGAGATACCTAAACAAACGTCAACATAATTCTAGCATTCTGTGGAGTACTCAGGTAACATTTTAAGTTTGTTCTTTAGGTCTCGCTCTGGCATTTTATGGTGGATATTACAGGCCCACACTGGAAAATGTGTGAGTTCATGGATACGAATGTTAAGTACAGCGTCACTTCGATTTCTGACTTCTCTTACACATATTGTAATGCTCTCTCTTGCTCCTACAGTAGAAACTCGCTTTCTTTCGATCTTCCCTAACTTATATCTCCCGCTCATTTTCCGTTTGTCCGATCACACTCATTTCCGTAACGCTCTCGTCCAGGGTTCACCAGTATACTCCCCAAGTCAAGCGTGCGTAAAGAAGTTTTACTTCAATAAACACAACTTAGACGTCTAACTAGTCTAGACTTAGCTGGGCTAAGCAATCTTAACACTGCAAACATAAAAGCATTTCTGGGCTTGCACCCACTAAAAACTACCGCCAGTGCACCTACTTTCGCCTTGATGGGTGGGCCGCGCGAACTGCATACGTAATATGACTGTATACACGACGCTCGGCTACCTCTTCTTTGGCCTCCTCCTGGCTCCATCCTCCTTCAGGGATGTCCAGGTGCACTGAGACATCACCACAACTCCAGAGACCCTACATCGTGGTTGAAAGAGTCCACGATCCATTGCCCGTAGTGAAACGTCCACCTACATCAACCTAACTTAATATAAAAGAGAGGTACGCAATGGAATCGACTCACCAGTGTTTGGATACCCTTTACTACTTTCTACGCAACTATTACTTCGAATAAGTACCTTCTCAATAGGTACATATAATTTTTGGTTATGTAACTATTAGTAGCTGTATCTAGAGTATATTTAGGTACCTACGTGAAAAGCAATCTCAATTTATTACAGTAATATCATGTCGATTGCAAGAACTGAGATAGGGAAAAAAAATAAGTTTAATTGTAGCCCATTCTGGGTTGCGTATAAATGCAAACAACAAATAAGTTCGTTCTTCTGTTGTTGTGAACGTAAGTCATAGCATCCGCATATAACGTGGTGAACCTGTGAAAGATGTTGGTGAGATAACTTAATGACTAATCTCACAGCATCCACATTATCATCCTGAGTCAAAGCATCTCTTAAATAGAGCTTTTGCATTGACCTCTTTTTTGACATCAGCGCACTTGAAAACAACAAAAACAATACCCATGACAAAAATTTACAATGCCCGCCAATTTTAGTATTAATTTTGACCCTACTTTCGTCACTAGTACCCTCAAAAACTATGAAAACGACACCTGTGACGGTTCAAATTCGAAAAAAATTGGATTGGCTATGAAAGTGAGTAAGGAACTGACGAAGCTGACCGACCGACTAAAAGGTAATCCAAGTACGTACTGATAGTAGGTAATTAGCTTGTAGACGTAGTAAGTAGGTATAAATAGTTACCTTACACATCTAAGTTACAACCGTATTATATGAATGTTGCGTCACGCACTATTATAGCACAGGTGTGACCGAGGCTTTCATGGCCCCCGGCAAGAAAGTAAGCAAGTACCTACCTCCATTGAGACTTTTTCTATGAGCCTACGAGGACAAGATAATAAATTGGTTACGACAGAATTAGAGAAGAATGTTCAATCGGTTGGGAACAATTAAGACATACTTACTGACTTAGTTTCCTGATAGATATATTAAACAATTGCAGACTAAGTGCCTTACAACAGCGAGGTCAAAAGTTTAACGAAGAACTGCATAAAACCTAAATTGCAGGATTTCTAAGAAACGAACTGAGTACTCATTTAGCTATAGTGCACGCGTAATACTGACCTTACTTTGATGTTATTTACCAAACAGAACAAAACTGAGTACTCATTTAGCTATAGTGCACGCGTAATACTGACCTTACTTTGATGTTATTTACCAAACAGAACAAAGTTTCAAGACTTACAACCCATCATATAAACTCATATAATACAGTAACTATAAGAACACAGTGCTATAGTGGTCATTGTATCTATAACTATTCCCTCGTTGACTTTCTCTGTTGCCGAGATATACCCACTTCTGGACCAGACGTGGACCGTATTTGCAGTGATGGAGCCGAACTCCAGCACACCCTTACACATCAGCACGATGGACAAACCGGACGTGACCGAGAGATAATCGATAGATCGAAAATCTCGACTACAGAATGTGCTCTCCACTCTTTCATTCAAGCTTCTCGGCAGCTGACGTCACTCGCGCGCGCCGGCCGGGTTACGCAACGAAGGCGTGCCGAAGAAAGTGGAGAGCCCATGTGTTTACTCATAAGTGGCCACCAGCCGACCAGCGAGCACTCGGACATAGTAAATAATCTTACAACACACTTAATAACATCACATTTCTCTTCCGAGGGCCGGCGGATGGCTTATAGTACAGCCGTGTGCCTTCACGCGTTAAGGAGTGGACTTTGTAGAACTATAGTTGGTCGACGATGATTCTGTATGTTGTGCAGGTAACAGGGAACGGTCTTAGCGCATCCGACTTCATGATTACGCCGAACCTTGGCTTTGTATTCACATCAATAAGTTATTCTGTGATCTTTTATGGCATACGCAGAAACTAATAATGGTTGCGAAATGCTGAAAATTTAATAAAAAGAAGAGATCAGTACCTCATACGACGGTTATGTTCCCGTTCATTATCTCAGCAGACTGGATGATAAGAGGAAGGTATTCACGAATGAACATATTATGCTCGAAGAAGATAATTATGATGAAAGAAAGTAATTATCGTGTTAGGCTACGCTATTAATAGAATGAGTGTCTCACATCACTAATGATATTCACGTCTAGATGCAAATTAGATAAACTCAACTTTCCTTCCAGGCATTTGAGACTGGCGGTCAATGGCGTGACGTACAGTCGGGTGATATTGACCTCTACGCCCTGTCTACTCTCTATGCGATCTATGAGAGTAGCCAAATTAAATGTATTCATTTCATCCGGGTATAAGAGGGAAATAACAAAATGCCAATGGTTAGATTGAAACTGTGGAATATGGTTGGAAAGTGGATAACTACTGTCATACCGGCTAAATAATTATAAATAATAATTTAAAGAAGAGGGGCTTATGGGCAAGACGATGAAAAATTGGGCATCGGACAAAATAATAGAAAGCCATAATTCCAACAGTATATTGGCTAAATCTGGTGTGACAAAGGGCTCGTACATCGCTTTCATCATAGGTACAGCACTCACTATTACTAAGTAATACTGAAAAAACTTTTGTACAAAAAAGACAACCGCCTTCAAGAACTCAAAATTGAAAAATAACTTTAGCTCTGGAAGTCGGCGGCAATACAAAACAACAAACAGAACCAAACCCGCCGACTTCCAAAGCTAAAGCGAAAAATAAAAAAGTTTTTATTTTTCGCTTTATAGTATCAACTTCCTGTCATCCAAATCCATGAAGTTACATTAAGACTACGAAAATTAACAAAACACCACTTAAACATCACAAGAAAGCAGAATCCTCTAATTCGTTTAGAAAATAATTGAAAAAAATATGTTATCCAAGACATATTTCAGTAATTTTATTTTTTTTACCAAACTAAGCAATTTCGATAAAATTTATATGGGACCACCTCTGATGTATGATGACCCATCAAACAATAATGCTTATTTATGCGATGGCAGCAATCGCGGTGGATTTGCTGTAATTTTTTGAAGAGTTCCGTTGTCTGTCTCCGAAATCCATCATCAGATCTACATGAAATTTCCATGGGACCATTTCGGAATAAACCCCTTTCAAACAAAAAATCTTGCAAAGAATTTCGCAAATCCGTGTATACAGGGTTATTTGTAAAACATAGACAACCTCTCAGGATTATGTTACTAACATCATAATCAACAACTTTTGTTCTATGACATTTAAAAATTTATCATATTTTAGTTCATCAGATTTTCATACAAAAATAAAAACATTTAAATTGAACGCTCTAAATGTTACGAAGTCTATGCGAAGCAAACGAAAGCGATAGTAAAATAGCGAGGGGAGCGGGGTTAGGGCGGCGGGGGTGTTTGTACTTGACCTATTTACAATTTTACGGAAATCCTTCAGTCGGTCATTCGATTCAATGCGCAATTCTTTAAAAAATTATAGAACAAAAGTTGTTGTTTATGATGATAGTAATACAGTCCTGCAAGATTGTCATTGTTTTACAAATAACCCTGTATACGACGGAGTTATGCCCGAACATACAAAATAAATATATATATATATATAAACATCCGAATTGATATCCTCCTCCTTTTTAAAGGCGGCTAAAAAGTGAAACAATACACTACTTATCCCAACTTACTAGTTCAGTTCCAACTTGTTCAGGTATTTTGTCTCAAGTACGACCAAGTGAATAGAAATATTCTGCCTTCGACTTTCACGGATCTGTCGGCCCGACGGCGGGTAAATTGTTAAGAAAACCATGATCTCGAAGGAGCTAAGTGCGTTGCGTCAGATTTTCACTAGCGGGGCCATGACATAGGAACATACAAAAGGTCCACTATTCCTGACAAATTCTTAACTTGACAAAATTTGTCGCTTATCAGGTAGGTAGATGAGAGTGACTGAGAGTAAGTCCAGTTAACTTCAGATTATTAGAACGGCACATTTAAAATACTACAGCTACAAACTACAAATGTCTTTAGTTAACACTGCGGCATATAACAGGGGTAAACATAGTCAGCTGTGTGCAGGGCTCTGCAGTAACTGGGTGGTGTTCTTCTGCTTCTTTAAAGAATTGCTCGGTAACTGCCTCGCCGTACTGCAAGGTACCAATCAATTGTGGAATTATGTTCGGACATAGACAATTATGAGCTCGCCCACTGTTACATGAGACTGAAACATAATTGGCAAAATTTTGGTGTACCTACCTACTATGGATTCACCTTCCCGTGCCTGCCCTTTCAGTGAATACAGGCGTGTTTTCATGATTTTACGTAAAGTGGATTTTCTTCCTCTTAAAGTTGTGGCGACAGGCTGCGCATACGCAAGTGACGCTAACGATCCCGCCACATAACGCCATGTAACTCAATTTGAACATTTGACTAAGAAAGTTATCACATTTTCACACTTTTACTTTTTATCACAAGTTCACAACACTATTTGTTTTAATTCGCAGTAGTCAAATCTTCAATGAATCAGGAAATGCACCTAGGTACACGTCACTTTCCTTCTGTGTTCTAAACCTGGTACCTAAGGTTAATTAAGATGTTGCTAAAGATTTAACAAAATAAACGAGACGATCAATGTTAAGAAGATACAAGAATTTTCACTTCTGTCGCGTTGTTATTTATTAATAAATTGGCTACATCTCATCTCTTGATGCTAAATAGAAAGTGCTAGGAACTAACATTGAAACTCTTCCTTCTGATTGATAACCGCAATCTCCAGTCCAACTAACAGTTGAAATTATAGCCAGATGGAATATCTAACCAACCAAAAAGCAGCTTCAACTTAATATTTAATTAATTGAGTCCATATCTTAAAACAAAAATGCATCAGCTACCTGAGCGCAGATTGTAAAGCTATCGCGTTAGAGCGGGTCCCTTGAACCCACAGGAAACACAAAAAACTTAACCGACATCAAATAAATTAGACAATCAAAAAATATCATGTAACTTGTAGGCGCGGGCACACAGGGACGCACTACAGCGATCGTTACAATTATGTCAAATGCTTTCAAAAGTGACTTCTGTAATACAGCGCTTTAATATTATTCTATTTTTTAGATAGGTAATAGTAAGTAATCGTTTTTCTCTCACTATATCATATTATTAATATGAAAATAAGTCCGAAAACCTGATAGGTGGTAGCGGCGATAATACGTATAGTGTATAATCTGATGACACGATAACAACTGTTTTTCTAAGGATCTTCAAATTTTTAGCATATGGGTATACTCTGGTAATAGTTCCGGAAACTGGTGCTACAACAGACGTTTTACGTAATCTTAACATTCCATTGACAATATTGGCAAATATTATGTCCATAGAACTTTCACCAACAGGCCTAATCTTTTTATCAGGATATGTTTCATCATTTTATGGCACCCATAAAGATCATCAGCTGTCTATAAAACCATAATATTTTATCAAAGAGAAAAGATAGCTTTTCCTACTCATCACAGTGTCGAGTAAAAGTTGGTCAGAACTCAGGAGCACCATAAATTACACACATTAGGCAATTAATTAATTCTGTGAGCACTAATAATAGCAAGTCAAGAACATTTTGTGAAGTCGAGCTAAAAGCTCTGATTCACGCATTAATTATTAGTTAACGAATACGGCCCTGGCGAGTGATAGTTAAGTTGCACTCAAGCTACGGAGACTTGGAGTCAGTGTTCGCGCGCCGGTCGAGGTGATAACACGCAACTTATACTTAACTAAAAACTTTTTTATTTTCCCAAAAGTTAAGTAAAGTTAACGGAGTGTCATGTTGAACCATTTTTGTATTTCGAAAAATGTGATTCAGTCAACGAACCGGTTCGGTTTTTAAATTTTTTTGTTTTATTTTTTTAATTGGGATTATTCAAGTGAACGAACTTTATAGCCTGTTTTATTTGGAATTGAAGTGACGTTGTAATAAGGTAAGTTTTTAATAATTTATTTTTTATCTTATTGATAAATATGTACTTACAATTATTTTATATTTTACTACGATAATAAAAAAAATAAGATTGAATAAATGATAGATGATTTTTTTACAATAAATTGCGTGTAGACCGTGAACCACTTTTAACACCTTCAGCCTGAATTCTTCACGTTCCGCGTTCCACGCTGTATGCCGATACGCATGTAAACTTTTGAGATATTTAAACGATCGGTTGTATACCAGTAACCATGTAGGTCTCTCTACAATATTAAAAATATTTTAGAAGAACCAGCAGGAATTTCTTAACTCAAATTCTTAATCACAAGACTCCAGTTTTTTAGACCCAAACCTCGATTTTGTGAGCTTTGGGTTTAAAGAACTGAAGTCGGCTCGTTTTGAATATATTGACGACAGAATATGAGTTCTACAGTTCTACTAAAGGTTAGAGTCGTGTGAGTGACCCGTTAGAACTTCACATACTGTGGCCAGTCAGTTAAACTGCTTTTACTGGATTTTACAAGACTTTAACGAAAAACCTACTTAACCTAATTTATTTAATCAAATATACAAGATACATTATTATTGAGTGCATTAAAATAGCCTCCACAAGTAAATATAGGCTAAACATATTATAGTGCACGAGTGTGTGCACAAACACAGGCGCACTCCCTCTTGCCTCACTCTCACAATCCTATGGGATGGCGATCGAACACAACCGGGAAGAGATCGAGCGCAGGGCCAACGGCTTTACGTGCTTGCCAAGCCACGAGCCTGTCACACTAACAATTGTCATACTCCGGGCTGCTACTAAGAAATTCCTAATGGAAAACCCAATGACGCTGTTGACCCGATCGGGAATCGAACCCAGGACCCAAGTTCTGCAGTCGCGCTTGCGATGACAAGACGCGTTAGCAGCTTGCTGCTTCAGTTACCGCCTTACCGACAAGCATTAATTTTTACCACGGCATAAGATTTTCTTGTATTATGAATAATTCGTAGCAATACGATACAAGAAGCACTAGTTATTATTGTTTTGTTCATAAAATGTTACAATGTCCGAAAGCAGACACATTCATCAGACGGCGACAGGCTACTTTCTCTCTCAGTTGAAGGGTGTAAAGCTTGCTATAAAACAAGCGACAACACTTACGTTTCGTATGAGCCTATCGCAATCAAGTACCAATAACAAAAAACGTTTAAAACTCAGTCGGTAGAGGTGCTCAAAGATTATGCCCAAAAGTTAACACAGCCCTGAACTGGGTACTTGCTTCGGCAGTACATATACTAAAATTGGAACGATACAGAGAAGATTAGCATGGCCCCTGCGCAAGGACGACACGCAAAATCGTGAAGCGTTCCACATTTTTGCCGGGGCTGCGGGTTGTTCGTAAGAGATACCGCGCCCCCGGAACGCAAAGGGCACAAGAAGGAACATGGGTGGGTTTTAGTCAGTAAAAGTCTGACACTCCCTCCCGCCCCGCCCAGGGCGGGAGAAGTTATTTGATGATTTCCCACTCCCCAAAAAAAAATAAAAGCCCTGAAGTGGGACAATACCGGATCAGTTAACCCAGTTTTTAATTTTACCTATTAGCATTTTTAAATATCTGTATGTACTATTGCAATTAACCAAACATCACATTTTTTTATTGAAATCTCTATACAATTATATTATACATTTTTCCGACTTTTCGGAAACTTTTATACAGATTTTGACGCCACCTACATCGCACGTAATGAAATAAGTTCTAAATCAAGACATCGATCTCAAATTCTATAAGACAACATGTAATTTTCTACAAGATAGAAGGCGGAGCTGTACAAAAACAGTCCTTAACACACTGTTCTAACATTTGCGCCCAAGTGTGTTGAGGTTGACGATAACAACACGCACACATTATTTATTAAGATTTCTGGAGATAAGTATTAGTAAACTGCTAATACTTACTTACTTACGTGACAGGAAACTTGTAAGATAAATGCAACATTTATAATAAAAAGTCTGAATCACAATTCCATTTCAAATAGATACTTTCTCAAGCTATTTTGTTCGTATGAGGTATGTATTTCAAAATCTTATAAAATGTTTATTGTTACAATAACATTAAAATTAATAATATTAAACTGACTGTGAGTTAATGGGTTTCTTTGATTCGTTAAAAATAAAATAAAAGAGTCGATTTCGCTCATTGTCGTAACTATAATGGCGAATAACGATTTCTTATTAGCTGTTATTAAATAGAAAGTATCTTGTAAGATGAGAGTGTTGGACATGGCGATCTTTGCTTTTCTCTTGATGGCAACACTCCATGATATCCGCAAACGGCATTCTATGACATCTGATAATAACCAATACCTACTGCTGGATATACTTTCGCATCTGATCTAATAATCAAGTACCTTACTATCTTCCCGAAATTCATATCGGTGTGTGGATGACAGTAGATCAACCTTCGTATAGTAGCCGCCACGAGTCGTGAGCACAAACGTCAAGTTCCTTTCTAGGTTTTTTGGGTCGCCGACGCTGCACGCGATCGGTCCGACTGACGGACCAATCGCATACAGCGTCGGCGACCCAATAGCGATCCCAGCCTGCATGCAAAATATCAATCTAATATAATTCAATAGTTTCTTCTCTTTATAATTTTTCTACAACATGATGTTGATATGTCTACTCGCTCCCTTCAATAATGAGAGCTGAAGCATGAAACACTCCTTAATATATTGAACACTAGCGACCTGCCCGCGACTTCGTCCGCATGTCTTTTTTCACCCGCGTAAGTTTACATCTTCTGTTACTGCTCCGCTCCCGCGAGTCGTAGCGTGATGTTATATAGCCTATGTTACTCAGGAATAATGTAGCTATCTATTGGTAAAATAATGGTTAAAATCGGTCCTGTAGTTTAGGAGCCTATTCGTTACAAACAAACAAACAAATCTCTCCTCTTTATAATATTATATAGTATAGATTTTTTTTGGTGGGTGGGAAATCATCAAATAACTTCTCCCGCCCTGGGCGGGGCGGGAGGGAGTGTCAGACTTTTACTGACTAAAACCCACCCATGTTACTTCTTGTAACGCGCCCTTTGCGTTCCGGGGGCGCGGAATCTTTTACAAACAACCCGCAGCCCTGGCAGGCATCGGCCCTCAGTGGCCCCTTCCCTTTGCTGACATCTCTTTGAGGCGCGCGTGGAACACGAACGCGCCGTCGACACGGCCTGTCGTTATGTTAAACGTAAGGACGGTGAGCTACCCATTGCTCACCGTCCACAGGCCCGTATCTACGGTGGCCGGGAGTCGTCTCGCGATATAGTATAGATGAGAGCGAGATGCGAGAAACTGCAATGGTTTTGACGTAAAACGACTTTTTTGCAATGTAACTCGATGCACGGCCACCACAGGAACAAAGAGTACTTCATGTGTGTTATTATATATGTACTTTATTTAACGAATTCATAATTTTGAATTGTGCTTTAAATAGGTGAGTAGGTACAGTAGAAACACAATTATGAAAATAGGTTATTATATATTTGTTTATTTAGAAATATACATTATCAGCATCTTCATATCAGCCTTTAGCCGTCCATTGCTGTACCTACGTAGGCCTCCCCCAAAGAGTGCCAACTGGTGGGCGCACCATCGGCGAAAATATTCCGAAACTGCGGTCACCAACCCGCCTGCCAATCGTGGTGACTACGGCAAATCGCCCCCCAAATGACCGACATCTCAAATGTACATAGTTTTGATAATGTCGTTCTTTTCGATAGTTTTACGTTGATCCACAGGATTTATAAGATTATTTTTTAACCCTCGACGCAGAAACGACGGCGTGTTATAAGTTTGACGTTTCTGCCTGTCTGTCTGTGTATGTGTGTTTCGGGCAACGTAGTTCCCGAACGCATGAACCGATTTTAATTTCGATCTGCTTTATTTTATTTACTATGTTTAAATATAGTTACTGTTAGTATAATCGTAGATCGTAGATATTGCGATCTACTCAAGACGAGCTCAAGGACAAGCTCAATATTTTGTGTTCAAAAACTTCAAAGATTAGAGAGAGTCTTTAGAAGAACAATTACATTATTTCGGTCGTGAGCTATGTGGTTAAATAGGTGAGAAGGAAGGCAGCTATGAAGGGATGTAACTTTGATTTTCACATTGATTTTCAAAGCTAGTTAATACATATTTGCAGATACTTTTCGAACACAGATCTATATCCATCAGATCATGACAATGTTGAGGAATATCAGAAGGCCAATTCCATATTAATAACGTTTAAATTATTGTTGCAATATTATGTCAGTGACAATTAATATCAATATCACACGGGAATTGTCCCATTGATTTCGAACATTACCCTTTACTAGTCCATAAGTCCACACTTCCACGGTATGTACACACTGAGACAATACATAGTGACAACTTACATTATCAGCAAAATAATATTGTAATAGTTCTTATTTTTCCTAGTAATATTATTATTAGTAATAATAATGTAATTTCTTATTATACAATGGTCCAAGATGAAACGGAACAAAATAGGTCTGGCGAGTCTTAGTTCCCAGACTCGCCAGAGTCGACAATATTTTTTTTAATGTTTATAAATTCAATGAAAACTCTCATAATTATTATTTGCTTTCTTCACGGAAGAATGGAAGGTGTTTTATTAATCTCTACTAATATGATATATAGGTAAAGTTTGTAAGTTGTGGTTGTAGGACGTCTTTTACCCATAGAAGGCCACGTATTTGAGAGTGTCATAGGCTATATAACATTACGCTACGACACACGGGAGCGGAGCAGTAACCAAAGACGTTACTTAACACGGTTAAAAATATACATCAATACATCGGCATTTCTTTGGACGCGGCTGGCGCGAGCTCCACTTTCGCACTCGAATTCCTGAATCGAACGCTAACAGACCAGAATAGCCGTCCCCTCGAGAATGTTACGATAGCATAATTTAATATCAAGACTGAATCTGACTGTGTGCGCTGTATTTGCAAAAATCGCGCATGCGATGTCTCTGGTACGTAGATTATATAGATAAGATAATGTCAGGATGGTGGCTCGTCTCTGCTATAGGGTACATTCTACTACATTACAAAGTAGATCCAAAGTAACGAGCCATAGAAAATGACAAGCTAACATAATGATATCTTAATAACGTACTTCGGTCACAAGAATGGCGGAAATAAGAACGGTACAAATATCCGGCAGTGTTCCATAAACTGCGAATAAATTATAATGCATCAATAACATTACCATACATCTACTGGCCTGTAATATTTGTAATAGCTAAAATATTTAACTAAATTAAAAGGTTTCCCACTAGTAGTGGTAAAAAAGAACCTAAATTGCATAGAAGGACCTACTCGTAAACTGTAGTACAACAATGGGACACTTGATGAAAACATAACAAACAAGAGAGTCTATTTTCCTCTGCGATTAGACAGCAAATTCTTCCTGGCAATATTCTGTTAATAGTATTCATTCCGGTATCAATTTTAGCTTCCCCTGAATGTTATTTTAGCATTCTATACGCGCGCCGTCCGTAAGCACATCAACACGCGTCAAGTAGCCGACATAACGACGTCTCGGTGATCTCCGGTTACCTTGTAAGGGCAAATCGGACACGTTTACAGATCTTACGTAATCGAAGAATGCTGAACTTCATAACAATGTCCACAGGTTTCACCACACTAACCTGTCGTCAACGCCCATCACTTTCTCACATTAAGAAAGTTGTCACCCAAAGTTTGAATCGCCCAATATGCTAAACTAGAGAAATCCGGAAACGATACGGCTTTACTAACTAATTAGGGCGTGCTTTAATCGGAGTTTGATCACTAGATAAGGTTGATTCTACATCTGATCTGCCATAATTAACAAGTTATATAACGTTGTGTAGGTTTGATTTCAACAGAAACACCTACGATTGATACGATTCTTTTCCAAGCGTTCTCATGAAACAGAATCAATAGAAATAAATAATATAATAATATATTTATTTGCTTAAAACACGGTATAAAAAGGTCTTACATAAAAATGAGATCATACATGCATAACATACACAATAGTAATTAGATAGATAATAGCAGGAAAACATTGTTAACTGTTGATCCGTGATAGTATTTAATGGCGAATTTGGCTACTTCCAAATTAAATCAAGCTATATTTAAGCTATAGCGAAAATGTTTGCAAACTTGATTCGTGCCACCATCAAGTTCTTCTTCTTCTGAACATCACTTATTGCCGAGGAGTGCGTTATGGCAGCCACTTACATAAGCTCCCTCTTGTCAGTACATAAATAGCTACAATTTCCCAATAAACGGGTCCTTTCTAAGCTCATTAACCAGTTATGGTGTAAAAATGTAAATACATCGGCTCGCGCATGCGCGGTCGCGTGCGACTCGCGCGCCGAACATCTAGCGCAGTGGGCCGGCGGTTTTCATTGCACACACGATTTACATTCGTTGCTAGTTTTGTTAGAATTAACATCTGATTTGAATAGATTTGGAGGGAAATGGATGTGCAATTTTGTGATTATGACGGTAAATTATAACATTGTATAAAAAAAAACTGATTGCTCGTGACAGCAGGTAACAAAGGAATGCTATTACATTTAAGTGCTTGTCATCGGTTACCGGTCATGATATATTGCTTGTTAGAATAGCGCATTAACCAAACAAAGATAATCAAAGCAATTTGTAGAAATGCTAACTGCATCTTTCTTGAATATCCTCATTCTGTTCGTACATCGTCTAATACAGTATCAATCTTATTTTCTTCTACACGCATTTTGGACTTTAAATAAAAAATCATGTAAGATATCCCGGCGGTATTTGTAACTAAGTTTTAACTTACCATGTCTCGTTTGCCTCCACCTCACGAGAGAAGATTAGTGAATCCATGTGGTAGCGTTGCCGTGCCGTGTGCCGTGTGTGAGCGGGCACTGTGCGTGAATGCCGCGGGGACGTCGACCGGCGCTTTTCCGCGCACTATCTAGACCGATCGGAACAATTTCACTTAATCACATAACTATTTCATCTGGCTTGCTATCTACGGAACGGGTTTGTAAATCCGGGAGCTTGTTGCAAAATAATGTTATTATATTTCAGCACTGTATTTGAATTTTATCGGCACGAAGTTAAAAAGTGAGGAGAACTTTTTTGACTGATCTCGTAAGCTGACGCCCCCATCTATACTAATATTATAAAGAGGAAAGATTTGTTTGTTTGTTTGTAACGAATAGGCTCCGAAACTACTGGACCGATTTTAACTATTATTTCACCAATAGATAACTACATTATTCCTGAGTAACATAGGCTATATAACATCACGCTACGACCCACGGGAGCGGAGCAGTAACGAAAGACGTAACATAAAGCGGGTGCAATAAGCCACGCGGACGAAGTCGCAGGCGGACGCTAGTAGTTCATAAATTGCAAAAGAAAGCAAACATTTGGATGAATATAAATTGAGTAATTTTAGATTTGTAAACGAGGACAATAATAAAAGCAGTGCAGAAAACTAATAGAAATAGTTACGGGGCAATTTAGGAAATTGATTCTATTGATAGAGAGAAATTTAAAATGGATAGGGCGAAAGAATAGACAGAAATCTTGTGGTGAATTGCCTAAAAGAGTTTAACCAAACGCATTCTGATATTATTATGACCTAAAAAGTAAGATTTGACTGCCTTATGGTAGGCTAGGAGTAATGGGATCGATTCCAAGGTCGAGCAAAGTGTTATTGGGTTTTTCTATTAAATTCTTAGTAGCAGCTCGGGTGTTCGGATTTGTGCCCGGTTAATGGCAATAGGCTCGCCCCCTATTACATGGAACCTAAACATACCGGCGAACTGTGGGTGTACATTAGTACACCTCTGCTTAAACCTTGGGGAATATAGGCGTGATGGTATGTTAGTTAGAGTTGTAGTCTTCACTGGCTTAACAAGTAAAGTTAAGAATGTAAAATATTGTAAATACCAACAGAAAAATCTCGTGAATTTAAACCAAATCTCAATATTGTTCGCGAACTGGAACTATTACAATGGCAGAAAAACAATGGTTCCGAAACGGCGACAATTCGCTACTCGCTATTACCGACATTCCGCATTTCGTTTATTTTTAATTTTATTGTATTTTTCAACTTTCGCCAAAAACCCGTCGAGGTAACGCGGTCGACGGCTTTCTTCTCGCGTAACGTTTACCGATGCGTTTACGTTATCTTTTGTTTTGTGCCGTCATACTAATTATTGGATTACGCAAACTTAGATGTAATACTTAAGCAGTTTTTTAATACTTTCTTTATGTTTAGTGTCGTAATATTTAGTTTTAGTCACTCGATTCTATTTGAGGCAAGAGAATTGTGCATCAACTTCTAGGTCTCTCGTCTTAATGCATTTGATGAGAAAATATACTTTTTATTATGTTTAACAGTTAACCAACGACCTAATATTGCTAATTAATAATTATGCGCTAATGCTGTATTACTTTGTTCAGGGAAAAGCCTTAGTAGTATTATTAAAAACCGCTTTAGGTATTAGCAATCAGCGCTGTTAACTTGCAGCTTTTCAATAAAGTGGCTGGTAACAACTGGACGAAAGTAGCCGAGAAACCATCATCCATCACGCCTGTATTCCCCGAAGGGTTAGGCAGAGGTGTAACAATGTACACCCACAGTTCGCCGGTATATTTAGGTCCCATGTAATAGGGGGGAGCCTATTGCCATTAACCGGGCACAAATCCTAACTCCGAGCTGCTACTGAGAATTTCATAGAAAAACCCAATAACACTTTTTGCTCGACCTGGGAATCGAACCCAAGACCTCTAGCGTAGCAGTCGCGCTTAGGACCACTAGGCTACAATAGAATACAATAGAATAGAGTTATAATCATAACGTGTGGTTGAAGAGGCATATCTCCAGCAATGGTCAAAGTCACTTTGAATTGTCAGGTCTGCTATACCCTGATGACAATCCCGCAAACATGTGTCACATAGAAGAAAACCGGAAAACGTCTCAACCTTGATTACAATTAAATACTAGGCCGCTGGCTTTTAACAATACGCTATCGATCAACAAAACAAAACGATCGATAAATCGATTCTAATTCCTTTAATCGAATTAAAATAAAAACTCATTGAATTAACTCTACTTCCCTCATCAAAGGATATTGCCAGTAAATTACTGTCGATCGTCCTTTTCCCAAGTGTGGCAACACTGACTTTGTACGGTTCAGCGCGCGCACTGATTGGCAAACTGTAACACATTCAACCGGGATTTAAACGGAACCAGACGTGTTTCAGACTCTTAATTGTGACGTGAATGTGCTTTTAAGTAAGTGCTTATTTTTATTTAATACTAGCGACCTGCCCGCGACTTCGTCAGCGTGGCTTAACGCGAGTGAAATAACTCTCGTTAAGTTACGTCTTTGGTTACTGCTTCACCCCCGTGTTTCTTAGCGGAATGTTATATAGCCTATGTTACTCAAGAATAATGTAGCTATCTATTGTTGAAAAAATGGGTAAAATCGGAAAAGTAGTGATGAAGCTTGTTCGATACAAACATAAAAACAAAAAGCCTTTCCTCTTTATAATATTATTAAAGACTAGCGACCTGCCCGCGACTTCGTCCCCGTGACTTATTTCACCATCGTTAAGTTACGTATTTCATTACTGCTCCGCTCCCGTAGGCCAAAGCGTGATGATATATAGCCTATGTTACTCAGGAATAATGCAGCTACCTATTGGTGAAATAATAGTTAAAATCGGTCCAGTAGTTTCGGAGCCTATTCGTTACAAACAAACAAACAAATCTTTCCTCTTTATAATATTATTATAGAAAACATTAAAACCTTTACCAAATAATACTAACGATCACTACGCTTTTACATTTGTGATAACGTCCCAGAATTCTTAAATGATTATTCAATTAATTAATTTTGATTAAAATTCACACTGAGCTTTCAAAAGAAAGGTCCGTCCTTGTATTACTATTAAGGACATTTTACAACAACATAATGTACTCAATAGTTGGCAATGAAGCTTCGGTCGGCATCACGCGGCATTACGAGTTGAATGTTAAAATAGCGATTGATACCCGCAAGCCACACCGACGCCAATCAGTAAGACCACAGCGTGTTCAACTAATCAGGTGCATCTCATTCATTTGTTTAATCAACAAGTCATTTAATGTTGGTAATACATTATGTCAAAATCAGCCCACGCCTTGATCATCACCTTCACTACCTACTTACTTGGATATCCGAATGCCTAGAATAACAATAGAACGAAATTGAAAAGTCTGGTTCGTTAAAGTAATGTTCCGGTTTCAGCATAGTTTAAATAAACTACGATTTCGGGCGGCAGTGCTGTGTTATAAATATGTAACGGATTGACCGTGGAGGATGCATTATTTATGTAGTTTAATAGTTTTATTCATTCGCGATATCTCCCCATTACTTTATTTATAACAACGGATTCCTGTTGGCATTGTCAGAGGTACCTGCTGTTGGGATCTACCTACAATTCCTGATTATTTTATAAAATCATTACTTGTGGATGGAAAATTGTGCCAAATATATATAAGGTAAGGTAATTAAGGCAGAACACAAATTTGAATTTAGAATGAAAACCATTTTCCAAACAAAAGCCTGGACGACTTAAAGCTTTAGATTGACAGAAGATTTTTAGCACAGATCGCATTTAGCAAAGGATACTTTTGCATCCTTTTGCACAATTTACACATATCAGTGTACTAATTATTGACAAGGCCATTCTACCTCACCATCCACCTCCATACAAAACAGTTACTGGAGGTTGACTCATTCCAAATACAAGGCAACAACAACAAACAGCAACGCTCTATAATTTTCTTTAGTTCCTGTGCTGCCATGGAAGGTAGAAACGTACCTATTTAAAGATACAGAGTGTAGGCTCAATTCATCAAAACCATAAAGTCTCACATAAATGATGTACTTTTTGTACCCAAAATATGACCGAAAGTAGGTACTGGGCCTAAAAATGTTATTTTGAATTAATCTTGTTGCTTAGGTTAATTGTACAAATCCTGAAACGGCCATCCAGAAACACGATAAAACAATCAATCGAGATTAGGAGATCATTCAAATTCTGCTTCTTTATTCCTAGTCATGGAATCACCTTGTACAATTTCAAACAGCACCACCCCGTTTAACAGACAATTGATCTATTAAAAGCTCTCGTACTTCCTCGGTAGATAGCGCGAATAATAAAGAGTAATGGTTTGAATACAGCCTTTGAAAACACGCCGTCACCGTGAAGGACCCGCCATTGTTAGCACTGCCCGCTTTAACAGCCGAACGAATGGCCTCCGCTCGGATTTAGATTACTTGTGGATTTATTTGATGAAACATTGTAAAAAGCATAGGTACTTTAATAACGTCGGTAGGATGAGCTTAAATATAGGATGGCTATTTCATGAAATTTTGACGCTTTACGGCATGCCGAAATCAACGATCAAGATTTTTGTCAAATGGAGTACGTTCGTAAGGATTTCTATAATATGGCGGATGTCTAAGATTCTGACAACAATCTTGTAATAAATCTGTTCAACCGTCACTTTGAAGGTTAACTACATTTAAGTCACATTTTTTTCTCTCACCAACCAAATTAGGTTATGTACTATTAAGATTTAGATTAGGACAAGGATTAGAAAATGTAATATGTAGGCAGGTACACACCTACATTCATGTTTTATAAAATGACACAAATAACGCAGAGGGAAGTTACTATTTGTGTATTGATAATTATGTTACCTACTTTTTGATACTTTGAAATTCGGGTTTAAATGCATATTTGAACAGATGGACCAAGGGTCTAGAAATTGCAGACTGGAGAAACTATCTATGTACAATCTCATGAAGTCATAATAGCCTTTGTCAAAAGAAAAACCTATTAGTTTGTACTTTCCCATTAGAAATCTAAGACATTACCCTCCATCCACTTCTCTCTCTATGTAGGGCTCTTCGGAAACGTAACAGTAGGTAAGTAGGTACATTAATATTATAGAAGTATGTGTTAATAACCTAATATCACATTTTCACAAGGGAAGTCACATAACCGCAGAACCATTATACCTTAAGCTCTTATTTCATACTAATTTAACTTCACGAGAGCTCTAATCGTTCGGTTAATTTGAGCACATTCAGCAATATCCATCCGCTGACAAGTGATTTATTTTCATTGAGTCATTATAACGTAATGTTTACTAAAATCCGGTCGATTTCGATAATTATGTGTAACGTGTTCGTAGTACGTAAGTATTGTATAACGGAAAAGGCGTGCCTCTATACATATATTTATGCGTTATGATATATATATACTGCCTCGGTAGCCTAGTGGTCCTAAGCGCGACTGCTACGATAGAGGTCTTGGGTTCGATTCCCAGGTCGAGCAAAAAGTGTTAATGGGTTTTTATAAAATTCTCAGTAACAGCTCGGAGTTAGGATTTGTGCCCGGATAATGGCAATAGGCTCGCCCCTTATTACATGGGACCTAAACGTACCGGCGAACTGTGGGTGTACATTGTTACACCTCTGCCTAACCCTTCGGGGAATACAGGCGTGATGGTATGTTATGTTGATATATCCATACTGATCACTGTCTCTCTAGTAGGCTAGTACCTCCCAGTACTGTCCTTCAATACTAGTTCACAAAAGCTGCTATTAACCACAGCCCTCTCACCATACATAACTTACCTACCATATGAACTCGATTAATAATGTTGTATGCAAAGCGGAGGAGGTGTGGTCAAGTTCTTGGTACACATCCTGTATTTAATTTATTAGATACTTAAAGTTTATTATCTTGACAAATTAATAATATGTGGTACATACAAAACCAAGATTGCTACAATCTATGCACGATCTAATTTGTTGTTTTTTATTGGTCCAAAGCCAATCTGGTTGAGGAACCGCTTAGCTAGCGTGGTTCAAAGTTACAGGTATACCAAAAATGATTTCGTTTATAAGGAATACAACCATCGGCCTTATAGCTTCCGTGCCTCTGAATTTGATTCCCTTATAGGGTATTTATAATATAAACATACCATTATTTTGTTAAGACCAAGACACATACGAAATCTATGGGGGAGGTTTATGTCCAGCAGTGGGCGTCCTGCGGCTGAAATGATGATGAGTCCTCTCTCCTTACTTATCATTTTGCTGCGCCCAATAGAGTCCATAATTGTTTGTATTTGTAATACCTACCACCTGTATGTTCACAGTAGCTGATGCCCGCGACTTCGTTCGCGTTCGCTATTTTATTGGTTTTAATTTTGTTTTCGCATACCCCTCTTTTTTTCAATTAAAGTAAGCTTAAGTTACTTCTTATAACATCAAATATCTGTTCATCCCCTATTTTATCCCCTTGGGGGTAGAATTAATCAAAATCCTTTCTTAGCGGATGCCTACGTCATAACATCTACCTGCATGGCAAATTTCAGCCCGATCCGTCCAGTGGTTTGGGCTGTGCATTGATAGATCACTATGTCAGTCAATCAGTCACCTTTGAGTTATATATATTTAGATTACGGATTGCAATAAAGATTTAAGATTTGACATACAGCTAAATATACCAATATCTCCACATATTGCTCTTCGTCTAGACTTTACCAGTAACTTGTGCGTACAATGTATAGTATTTACAACATCATGACTGCCTCACCATCCATCTTACCGTCTGCCCACTGCCCGACATAAGGCAAGGCTACACGGTTATTGGGTAAGGACGAGCACCCACGCGATGTACTTTGTTAAACTCATGTCATTGCAATCACATCTATTGTATTGTAATTCTGTCAGTCCTTGATGGCTTTTGTGTCGATTTATTTGTTTGTGCAAACATTTTATCCCTGGACTGAGACTAACCGCCTACATAGTTGAATTATCTAAAGATATAGTGTCAATGCGGACCTGTGTCTGAATTTGAAGGTAACTTAAACCCTAAAAGCACATAACACTTTGATAACAAGATGACCGTCCATCTAGGCTATCTTTGACCAAAAAAGCTCTTGTTCATGCAGCCTTCTCGTTAATTTACTATTTGTATTTCAGCAGTACTGCCTCGGTAGCCTAGTGGTGCTAGGTGCGACTGCTACGCTAGAGGTCTTGGGTTCGATTCCCAGGTCGAGCAAAAAGTGTTATTGGGTTTTTCTATGAAATTCTCAGTAGCAGCTCGGAGTTAGGATTTGTGCCCGGTTAATGGCAATAGGCTCGCCCCCTATTACATGGGACCTAAAACATACCGGCGAACTGTGGGTGTACATTGGTACACCTCTGCCTAACCCTCCGGGGAAAACAGGCGTGATGGTATGTTGTATTTCAGCAGTACCTAGTGCAGTTTTGAGTAATACAACAAACAAAATATATTGACGCAAATAAATCCGCGTCCGTACCCAAAGAATGTATGTATGCCCAGCATTTGCAACATCATGCGTACTACCGACGCATACGGAGGTAATTACAAGCACCTTATTTGGAAACTAAGATGGAAACTAGTTTGTGTAGGCCGAGTCATTTGCAACTGAAAGATTATGCTAGAGCCTTGTAATGTTTTTGGACATAATTATGCAGTTAGGTACTTGGTTCATGGAATCTCTTAGAGCTCTACGTCAATGGAACGCCGCGCAATCAGGCCACAGTAGCCAACAAAATGTACGGTTGGTTACGTGATCAAGCTCTGGAAGTATAGGTACATTTTGTTGGCAGAGCATCCCGATGAGTGACGGCCCTTAATCCGCTTGAAATTAGTCCAAAAAGTATATTAAATACCTGGTGACGTTTATGTCTACGACTCCATAATAATAAAACTATAATGAACATGGCATTCAATAAATTGATAAAATTGCTATTGAATTTTATAATCTCCTATTTCAATGAATACATTCACGTTAATACTTTTAATTAAATCTTAGTTTAAAATCGTCCAAACGATATTTTAGAGACAGCTTAGAAAATAAATTCATCTATACTAACATTATAAAGCTGAGTTTGTTTGTTTGGTTGAACATGCTAATCTCAGGAACTACTGGTTTGAATTATTTTTTTGTGTTGGGTAGTTCATTTATCGAGGAAGGCTATATGCTATATAGCATCACGCTACGACCAATAGGTGCGGCGCAGTAACCAAAGTCGTAACTTAATCCGGATGATACAAGTACGCGGACGAAGTCGCGAGCAGAAGCTAGTTGTTTAATACAAATTATTTTAAATTAATAACTCGTCTGCATTTTGAAGTAACATTATATTCACAATTCTGTTAAATATACGCTAATATTAATGAGCATTTCTCTTTTGCTTACAGGTAAATATCATCCAGTTTATGACAGAGTGTTGAACATAACTGGAGCCAAGGCAAGTAAGTTGTACCAACGAATGAAAATTAAGAGCTACATCTACTGAAAAATATAGCTCTTGACAATACAAATGTTTGAGCTGCAAAGCTTATTACATTTACAGATGGCGACTAAATGGAATCTAACATAGCTATAAACTTGTTTGACGAATATGCGTACACACTCTGGACAAGTCCATTCACATCTGTGTGGTTCTTTCTTCAAAAGACGTATCTTGGCGATCCTGAAGCTAGCCGATTAGCTGCGCAGTAGGCAATTTTGTCTGTAAAAGATCCATTGCGCAGCCAAACAGCTAACTTTGGATCACAAGGATATGTCGGCCGTACTGTGCATGGTGCTCACCATTTGACTACTACCTATAAGGTTAGTTTTAAAGTCCATACAAGACTTTGAAAGAGCGTTTAACCTCTGAATTTGTTTCCATGTTTTTTTCTGTATAGTCGGCTAGGAAACACCGACCTCATTTAGTTTTAAAAGTCCATTTTTAACCCCCGACGCAAAAACAACGGGGTGTTATAAGGTTGACGTGTCTATGTGTGTGTGTCTGTGGCATCGTAGCTGCCGAACGCATTAACCGTTTTTGATTTTGTGTTTGAAAGATTAATTAGTCGGGAGTGTTCTTAGCTTTGTTTGATGGAAAACAGTTCAGCGGTTTTAAAGTTATCAGCTCTTTTGTTAGCTACGGTGGTGATTTTTTCCTTCTGTCGGGGGTTACTCAAAATTTTTAATTTTGTGTTTGCTTATAAAACTAAATGAGGTCGGTATAGAAAAGATATATACCAATTTACTTAGTATGTCATATGTAGTGTAGTAACGTTTGTCAAAAAAAGCTACGAGCAAAAGACCCTTGGATGAGTTTGAGTGTACAAATAGTTTGTAACTATTTGTACACTCAAACTCTTTACATCGTTCTGTACTTAAATGTCTTGCAAGTCTTAAGACAAATAAATATACCGACACGGCATAGTGCTATCCAGTATACAATCTAAGTGTTGTTAGAACAAGGTAAACCACACTCTTGAATAATTTCGTTAAAATGTACAAACTGACAACAGACGCGACAACACGGAGGTTTGAAGTTTGTTTATATTACGACATTTGCTACAACGATTGACAGAATATTGCATGTCAAAGTAGGTGGCCATTAATCGCCAATTCTTTTGACTAATAATTAATTTCACACCTGACATATGTAAATCTGCCGCAAGCTACTCTTTTAAGTTATTTGTGGATAATTATAATCATCATACTAATCTTACTAATATTATAAATGCGAAAGTTTGTGAGGATGTATGGATGTTTGTTACTCTTTCACGCTTAAACGCCTGAATGAATCTGAATGAAATTTGCCACATAGATAGATTATAGTCTGGAATAACACATAGGATACTTTTTATCCCGGAACTGTGTACGGTTCCTGTAGGGTAATATATCAAATTTCACGCGGACGAAGTCGCGGGCAGTAACTAGTCATTTATATATTCTGACATGACCTACTATTATCTATACAAATAAAGAAAATTGAAGTGTTGGTTTATAATGTCGAAATAACAGCTATTTACAAAATAATAAATGTTAAGGTACACGGTACTTACACGAAAAAAGCAATTTAATGTTTTGTCTGTCTGTCGAGAATATTGCTGCGCTGACAGATCATCATTGTCCATTGTAACGGTTAGCCACGTGATGTCGCTGCAGGTCGTGTCTCTACTCTGTCACAATATAGTAATGTATCCGTTGTACAGTAATTGCTTGGCAAATGGATGTCGCGACGTGAGCCAACAGTTTTCACTCACTGTCGGCTTTTCTAACTCCTATAGCTGATAGCTAGCTATAGTGATCTGCGATTTGCAGTCTAGGTTCCTAACTATTGATGTAATTTTTGATAGAGTTAAATATAATTTGCCTTAATATTTAAATGCTCTAAAGGAAATATCCCCCGAAAAATTTGTGTTTGTAATAGACCGTTTCACATACATACACACATAAACTCACGCCTTTTTGCCATAGGGGTAGGCAGTAATCACAGAACGCCACCTGCTACGATCCTTATATACCTACTTCTTTCGCCTCGTCCATGTTCATACATCTGGTTATACAAGCACGCCGGTTACGAGAACTCCGCACCCGACCTTTCTGAAGAACCTTACCAATAAGGTCAGGGTAGGTCTTTCTAGGGCGTCTCCTCCCGGCGTTACCACTCACATCTGCCAAATACAATACAAATTCTACTTAACTCAGAAAGGAAAATTATTACTAAATCCGGACAGCAACAAAAAATATAGCTTTCGTCCACTAGGCCAGACAATATTTTCACAACTTATTGTCATCCTACAATGACGCTTGAGTATTGAAAATGATCTCCTCAACGCTGTTCTAAAGAGTAATGTACTATTCATGCAGTGAAAATACCGCGTGCCGGATGCTGAAGCTACTAAGATTTCTAATGGGGGAAAACTAACTTTAATTTTACACGCTTTAGAATAAACGTAATGCAACGTTCTTGCTTTGTTTTGTAGACACTACTTTGGAACATTATTAGGAAAACGTGGACATTCGCTGAATATGTTTCTTCTAACAATTATGTTATTCAGGTACTTACAAACAGCCAATTCGTTCAGCTGTTAGTATTTGGTCGCAATTTATATCATTCTATGTCGCTTACTCATTCAACAGATTTAAACATCGACTACAATATAATCAAATACCTCAGAATACGACAAATTAAGTATGATTTGTAGCCCTTTGTGTGACTCACTCATTTAAATATTATTAAGATACAGTTTATAAAGATATTTTCAAAATTTGTAAATGAAGTCCAAAAAGGTTACACTCAATTATTCATTACAAAGAATACTGATGTATTCATTTCGAAAACTTGTTAAAAGCCATTTAATAGCAAAAAAAAATGATTAAAAAAATCTTTAATGGCATCTCACAGTTTTTGACATTAAATCGCCGGTGTTATATTAAATTATTGAAAAGAGGTTACTTACGTTGATTACATTTTTAAAACTATTTTGCCATTAAACAATTTTTTTTTCTAAGAAATAGATAATATATGCTTGCTGTATGTATGTATAGCAACTGTGCTTTCAGTAAATATTGTCAGGTACAGGCTTTAAAAGCATATTAATGAACAACAATCTTGACAATTCAAAAGTACCGGTAAATGGTTTAATTGAAATAAATGCTTTGACTCTGACTTTGAACATTAATGTCATTATTTTCCGTTTAAGTCTCTAATGTAACGAGACACTTTACAATATAATACATAATTAGGTACGAAACGAATGATCTAGATAGCTGGTAGCTTCATGAACAAAGTAACGCGGTAACCGAAATCACATAAGGTTTAAATACAATAAGGTTGCAATTATTATAAAATGATACTGACCTACATTCGTGAAAACTAACTACCGTTGGCCATGACATAACAAAAAAAAAATACATAATAAAATATAAATCTTTAATGGCGTCGTGATTTTTTTTCATAGACAATGGCCAGTGGTAACTGTTGTGTTATAAAATACAACTGAAAAGAGGTTGCATACCTTGAATATTATATTAGATTTTTTAAATTTCATGTCACATTCCAAGCGACCAGCGCTATGAAGAAATGCGAAGCAGGAACATAACAAACTCGTAAGAAGGACAAGATATCGTGTATCATCCGCTCGAATTACCAAATAGAGCCTATTACTCAACGAAGTAAGCCTACAGCGTCCGAACAACTTTCACTATATTAATCAATAATAGCATTCAAAAATATTTGCCATAGATTGTGGACGTTCGGTCAAAAGCTTTCACCGGTCAGTCGACGGTCAACAACACCTAGGGCTGTCTCTATTTAGATTGGTATCTATTGTGTAAATCGGAAGTGGAAAACATGTGGAAATGCGAAGATTTTAATCTTGAGCCCATACAATGTAGATATTTATAGAAAGTTGTAGATTCAGCTTAGACTTACGCTTAGCAAATATGTAAAACTGTACGATTAATAAGCTCATGTCATGTTATGAGAGGTTTTAGATAATTATGTAGATTTAGGCATTTGTTTTTATTTGTTGTTTTTATTATAAATGCGAAATTGAGTTTGTTTATTTGTTACACTTTTACTGTTAAACTACTAAACCGATGTTGATAAAATTTTGAACGCACTAAGCTTGAACTCTAAGAAAGCCATAGGCTTTTTTTACATTCGCAAGAAGCGACATTCACGATGAAGTTGCGAGCAAAAGCTAGTAAGAAAAACCTAAGTCAAAAAATAATAAGTATTATTTTTTTCTAAGTAACTGTTTGCTTGTAGCAGCCCTATCGGCCACGTCCAACAGGTGCATCGACCTGAAAGAATTAAAGGGAGCGCATGTTTGCTAACTACTTATGAACGTACTTTGTTCGAGAGGAGAAAGTTTACATAAATTACCTAGTGTTATCCTAAACACCAGGCGTTATGCAGATACAAGCATTCTGTTTGACACCAGGATTGTAGCAAACTTTTAGCGAACCTAGGCTGAATGGATATTTGCATTTGCATGATGTTAGGAAGATGTTAAAATTAAACCACAGCCGATGGACTTTCAACATGAAAAATATAGGAAATAGAAATAGTACAAACGGACAGAATTATTTTAAGAGTGTGCAAAACTAAAATGGAGCATGCATTTTATCGAATTTAATTGTATACAGACCTGCATTTTATTGGGTAGGTACTCCATACCTTAGAAAAAGGAAAACCAATGAATGTCGCTGTCCTTATCTGATCTATGTTTTATCTATCATCTATATTAAGATCATCATCTTCTTGCCCTTATCCCATGTTACTTGGGGTCCGCGCAACACGTTTTCTTCTTCCATACCGGCCTGTCAACCGTCATGCTGCACTAACTCTTTCATATCATTGTTCACACTATCCATCAATCTTTTTTTGGCTTTCCGCTTCCTCTCCATCCATCCGCATTTATATTCAAAACTCTTTTGGTCACATGCATCTTTTAGATAAAAGATAATTTTCCATTAAATACTATGTATTATAGGAGATATTATTATGACTGCCATTTTAACGTTGTTCTGCAATACATTTTGATCAGCACACGCAGATGCGACGTGAGTAAAGAAAGAGCTGTCAGAGTTCATAGATTGAACGAGTGAAGTGACTCTCCATTGTTTAGGTCGCGTCGTGTCGTGAGAAATATTATGAACTACTATTGTATTGAGTCAAGGTTGAGTTTTTGTTAACACAAAAAATGAATACTTTTATGTAATTTTAGGTGACTGAACTTTTCACCGGCAATTAGTTTTATATTTAATAGCTAGCTTTAGCCGCGACCTCGTTCGCTTTCTTGAAGTTTTTTGACGATAAGTTTTAAATATTTACGTTATGTTATGATGGCGTTAAAGATGGGCTTATAATTTAAGAAATTCTGATTGCTTTACTACATTTATTTTCTACAATTAGGGCATAATTTGCAAACTTACATTATATTATAACCTAACCTCTATTCAACATTTAAACATTAAGGTTACAATGCTATCGTTTTTTCAATGTTAGCGTTATTTCACTATGAATACAAAACAAATGGCAATACGCTCGCCCCCATTACATAGGACCTAAACATACGCGCAAACTGTGGGTGTACATTGGTACACCTCTGCCTACCCCTTCGGGGAAAACATATTGTAAATGTTAAACAATGTAGACTATTAGCCAATAACAAATAAAATATCAACAAAATGCAACATATTTTTGTCATGCAGTATCGATAGCTACCTTGTTACCGAGTGACATTGACAGTCCATCAAGTTCAATGTGGCAGTATGTTGAACTGCATCTCTCACATCCTCACACACTTTGTAGGTCATCATCATTAAGTACGTATTACAATTACGATGTAGTAAGAAGTGTCATTACGTACACACTTCATACTGTGTATGATCGTCAATCTTGACATTTTGTTCGACCATAACATTGCTTGAATGCTGCGTTCTGCATTAAGCATGCTTAGCCTTTAGTACATAGCTCATAATCAAGTATGACATAACTTTGACATTTAAGTACATGTTATGTGTTCGTCATGCAACTTACAGTTTACTCCTTACACTATGTCATCGTTTTTATAGGTGGAACTTAAATAAACTTAGAACGTACTCTTCTCTCTTCCTCCATGTAACCTACCTTTAACAACAGCAGACAAGTGAAATTATTAAGAGATACGTACTTTTACCAAATACCTCAGTAATAATAAAATTGCATAAATTTTATTATTATGATTTTTTATTTTCTTTCATTTTATCTTAAGTTATTTAAATACCCACTGATTAATGCAAATTTTAAACAAGTATAATTTCCGCCAAATAAACCACCGAATAAGTTGCGGTCACCTAACGACAGTGCAGAGGTCAGTGACCTCACTTTCATTGCCAATGGCGAATACTTTCCACTAATTTCGCGTAACCTTGTCAACCGATGGTTTGCAAATTATATGCTAAAATTATACAATTAATGGATTAGATTTTATTTACTAAATTATCGTTACTCGGGTGATCTGTCGCAGTCGCTTTAATAAATCCGGGGTTTTACAATATGTCTATGTTTTGTTTTCATTTTTTGTTACCCAACACAAGACACCAACACTATGCAAGTCTTAGTCTCAGTAATCATTTGTTACAAGGTCGCTTCAACTTGAATGTTTGGAATATTCTCATTAGATTCTTACCTTGTAATAATGTTACCGCATATTAAAATTAAGTATGTAATAAACAGTTAAACTCTCTTAACTGTTACCAGTACGTAATGAATATCATATCAACATTATTCTTCATCAACTTTTCCTCAGTTATGTAACAATAAACAAATTTAATGGAGCCAAATTATTACTAGAAAGTAAAAACTCACTAGTCTTCCAAACTAATTTAAAAACGACAAGTCTACGGAATAATAATCTAATTTATCCAATCGCACAATTTACTTGTTCACGGTAAGGTGGTCGGCAAAGCAAACCATGTCAACAATATCACAGTCACGCTTGTTTCCCATCAAACGACGCCGTGTTATCGACAACTTTCTGTGACATCCATCTTGCTATAATGGCTTATTATGAAGCCATAGCTATTGTTATGGACTCCGATAAATTAATAAGTGTCACTTTCTATCTGATTTACATAGATTCGTTGTGCTTTTGTGAATGAAGTTCTTAAGAGTTTTTCTGTATTTTGCTTATTAATTTCTTCACTTTCAATTGTATTTTGCAAGTGTTGTTATATTGGTTTTAAGCGCTTTGAACCTTGAGACACAAGCACCACGCCCATTGGGCAGGCCAATAGGTATTCATGTATGAAAATAAACAGGAAAATTAATAAGACTGCTATCAATGACTTAGTTACTCTAGTAGTAGATAGGTTTGGATATAGATAACTAAAAATTGCGCGTTACGTTACAATCACATGTGGATTAACTTTTTTTTTAATGGAAAAGAAAAGAAGATAAAAATGATAAGATGATAGATAAGATAAGATGATAAAGATTCCGTGTTTCACTTTTGAATGCAGTTAGGTAGATGACACAAATTAAGAATGATTCCAAGGCACACCTTCACAAAAAATACAGTTTATTTTAGTCCTGAAACACCAATAAATTTTTAAATAACTATAAAATCGATTTTAAGTCGCTTTGAAATCAATAAATAGTAAGTGAATTGAGATGACAAAAAAAAGATGTCATGCGTATACGTATTGTCATACAAAATCTACGGGGGAATCGCGTTTTGACAACTGAGAAAACGTACGTCAATTGATTAGTAGTGTCATCTACCCAATTGTGTAATGACAATTGTCATCCTAGGCATCAGCGCAAAGTTATATAATGTTGAATCACAATGTTCTCTTCTTAGTCTAAATATGACACATAACACTAAGCTGATGGAATAGGTAATACAATAATTAAAAATCAATAGCCATATCGTAGCCCATTGTTCGACCTCGTGCACTTTACTTTGAACCGTTTATAATCACCACTACTGCTTACTATGCCGTGAAGGAATTCTGAGGCTAGCCCTGTTTTATAAATAGAAAAAAAAACAAATACGTTATCAAATAATAATCAACTTAGTAGTGAAGGTATAAATAAAAGGCAGTATATTTATGTACCTATTGACCGCTCTACTTACTACACTTGATAACCTTTGTAGGGAGCCGGGCGATGCAAGGCCTCCGTTTGTGTGCCAACTAACTACCAATTGTTTTTCGTGCTTCATTGTAGTGTGTTACAACTGCTAACTGCTAATTGGATTTCCTAACTGTTTTGTCTTAGCATGGCAACCTCTGATTGATGGGGTTCTGTAAGTCTGTGTTAACGCTTCTATTGCGTTACTTTAAGCTTTACATTTAAAATAACCGATCAACCTTACTTTTTATGCAAATCGTTAAAAGTAATTCGCAAATCGCAATAATTGTTACTAAAAGTTTAGTTATATGGCACGAATAACGTGTACAGCGAAATTTACGTGCTGTTTATTATGCAAATAATAATTCATCTCAAGAACGTGTTGCACAGTATCTAGAAGTGATAAAATTTGAGGCGAAATGCGACTGTGTTCAAGGTAAGGCAAGCCTTAAGGCTCTTCTTAATGCTAATGCGAAACTTTATCGAGTGAAATATTTTTTAAGATTGCATAAGACAGTCCAGCAGCTTGTATGAAAAATATCCACGAGATCGTTTTCTCACTTACTTTCTCTGATGATTAATGTTGGAGAGAACCTCTCGATATGGATAATCGGCTTTTGGGAATTCATGCAGGTTTTACTTAAGAAATTTCACATACAAGTTTTTTTTTTCACCACCATCCAACGAAATGTTATTACCATAGTATGATTAACTTAAACTATAATCTTAAACTATATGAGAGTATGAACTAGCTATTTACATGTAAACGAGATTACGTCCATCTCACTCTGCTGGTAAAAGGAAAATACTCTTTGTGTGTTTACATGCTGTGTCGGGTACTCTTTGAAAGCATAATTAATTCCATACTAGAAGAAAACGCAGCGGAATTCACAAAAAAATAATCTTACGTTAATAAAATATGTCAAGCACCTAATCCGACAAGTTATTCCGCAACATAATGCAGTAATAAACATTCATAGCGAGCGCTTTAAATTTTACAAACTTGGCGTGTAGACGATAAACATAAGTAAATAAAATTCACTTTTTACTTATGTCTGAGACACGGCCGTTTTCACTTTCGCCGAAACTCGTCGAACGGCCTGCCGCATGATTTATGTGTGCGTTGACGTCAACTTGTCACTGCAGTCGTCACGTGTACTGGTGTGCGTGAGGAGGCGTAGGCGTGAATAATAAACAAAACAACTTAATTGTTGCAATTTTATGGTAATTTCGACATTCAAAAGTATGTCGACTAGTGTCAGGTGTAAGTAATCCCGCTGAAATCAAAGACACCGATAGCGTCATAGATTCTATTAACCACGGAAAAATGATGGATGATATTAAAATGACAATAATCCTGTATTTTGCCTGGATGATTCATCAATGTTTTATCAAGCACCTGAATTATGTACGTTTGATGGTGTACTTTTTAACAATAAAGTTACCCGACGAACCGGACAACTTGTATTTGTTACGTAACTATCGTTCGTTATGCAGGCACATCACCACGCGTAGAGAAATGACCACCTTTTGACCTTACTCGAAATGCGGGGTCATTGACGTGTGAACTTGATTCATTCTTATTCTTTGTTGTCGTTGAAGAGTATGATATCGTGGTGTTCCCATGTAGAGAGCTGTAGGAAGACCATAGAAGCGTTAGATGGATTGTGATAATGGCTACTATGGCTACCTCTATTATTTGTCATGTCAGGATTAACCCCCTGGTAAAAACTAAGCTGACGGCTGATAATGATAATTGTGTGGAATAACAAAATTAGATGGTGAAGATAATGATCAACTAATTTACAAAGTTATCGAACTTTGTTGGAGAAACATACACTTGGATATCTTATGCAGGAAAACGATTTTGCCTTCTTATACAGCCAGCACACAGCCACATTCAAGAGCCTTTTTTTGGACTTGAAGATGTGTATAGACGGTAGTTAATAAGTAGTAAATAATTAACCTTAAAACATAGAAACAACTAAACATTACATCCGTGATTTACACAATAACTGCTCAATATAACATTACAATAAAACTAATATATTATGATTACAAACACTAGGAAACACTACTGCGAAACCCGATGCGACCAGAAACTATGTAATTTAGTTAGCGCCGCCAGCCCACACTGTGAACAAGTAGGAAGCAAACGATTGTTGAACATCGCAAATATTTACTTAGAAGGTATCTACTTAACTTTCCAAGCAGCGCCACGAGTGAATGCCATTACCCAGCTGCAGTACATAAAATTGTCTTTCATACTATCAATAGCTCTAGCTGTTATTGTAATTATCTTCGTATTGAGACAATGAAGACCAGAACACAATGTCAGTCGACAGAGAGACTAAGAGATAAATTTATGAAGGCAAAAATCACAAATAACCTTTTCGTTGACGTCGACTTTTTTTTTTTTGGGGGGGTGGGAAATCATCAAATAACTTCTCCCGCCCTGGGCGGGGCGGAAGGGAGTGTCAGACTTTTACTGACTAAAACCCACCCATGTTCCTTCTTGTGCCCTTTGCGTTCCGGGGGCGCGGTATCTCTTGCGAACAACCCGCAGCCCCGGCAGGGTTGACTTCGACTAAAGGCACAGTATAGTTGCCGCCACGAGTCATGAGCACAAATGTCAATTTAATAGTTTGGTTTTTGGGTTCCTTTCTAGGTTTCTGGAGTGCCGAAGCTTCACTCGATTGGTTCGTCAGGCGTACCGAACGCGTGCAGTGTCGGCGCCCCAAAAAAGGCTAGAAAAGAACCCAGAAACCCAGAAATTAACTTGACGTGTGTACTCACGACTCGTGGCGACTAATATACCTACCTACAGCTTTGTTTATTGGACTTCGAAGCTTTGCAAGCTTGGTTGATTTCGGCTCGTCTGAGATAGCCGTAGAGAAAGAGCAATGATGCTACTCATAGTCCTGGAATATTTCTTTGTCTCAATCAATTTTTATATCAAACTTTTAATTCCTTGGAAACTGATGGTTTGCAACTTGTATTGTTGAGTGAATGGTCCGTCGTTGAGGCCTCATTAAGGAGACCTACTTCCACAATCGTTGTGTGTTAGCTACAAGAAGACAATAGGTTACATAACCAATAACAGTAAGTGAAGCATTTTCGCTTAGTTATTGGATTTTCAAGAATTTCTGCACCTACGAGAGATTAGCTTAGAGAATGTTATAAGACAAGAAGTAATGGATATAAAGAATATACTTCCAATGAATTGCTATTTATAGAAGTCCCGTCAAGACCACCATTGTGTGAAATTAATAATACCATTTAAAATTTTCTTCTTCACCCACAATGCCAAAGCTCCCGTTTAATATGTGTTTCCTGAGAAAGCAACGGACAAGGAAAGTGGCGTCCGAGTAAAGTAACACCGGTATTCACGTATTTAGTCGAGGCTATCTACTCTCGTTTCCGCTAGAAAACCTGTCGCATCTCAGCGGCTGCAATCACTATCATTTTACCTTGTTCATATTCATAAAGATCTCTTATGTTTGTTATATTATATATACTTGACGGAAAATTACCTGCTTTCTTAACACTCAGTAACGCATTTTAATTATTTTTTATATTAATTTTTTTAATGAGTTATAAGTTCTTAATGAACTTTCATCTGTCTGCGACATTCAAACATAGTTTATGGCATTAGGCAAGCTTTCTATAAGTGTATGAGCATTTGTAACTGAAGTATTAGGTACTTCTAGATATTACTTGCTAAAAACAAACAAACAATTTCATCTCCTCATAATATTCATTTAGAAGATACCTTCTCTGACCAAATGGTGGTATATCTATTACAAAAGCATTGTTTATCATCTTAGTACCATAAGTAGTATGAATTTAGAACGATCTAAAATTTAAAGCAGTATCGTCATTTAGGTACGTTAGTGATTTTGTTTTTTAACACTTTCCTAAACGTTAACTAGTGCATGTGCACACTCACAAAACCATGAGTGCATTAGTTACGCTTTACATAAAAACCGGATTGGGCCAGTCAAAACCAGTTGCTAACCAGTTGCGTCCAGTTCCAACTGGACCGGCTACTCTTCCTGTTATTTCACTTATTTTTTTGTGAAACTAGCCGCATGCCACTTATAATTATGGTCCCGATCTATGAAAACTAAGGTAATGGCACATTCATTATGATCCTTATACGCATAGCAATTACGCTTGTTTTCGTTTTTCTCGTGGTTAAACTTAAATTTGTCTCAAACAGCGTTAAAAAAGTGGTCGCATTGCGTTTATTTGCGTGTTTTATGGATATGGTCTTAATTTCTTCCTTGGTTGTACAACGCTTTCATTAGAGTTTGTCAGGTAAACAAATTATTTTTAATTGATTAGGTAGTGTCCGGTTTGTCTACGAGATTCAAATATAGCTATATGCCTCGTGAGATATGGCTGGGGCTAAGAATTTCGCGATAAGCTCATTACTTAGTGGATAAACTTTCATTTTGTTACTTTCTAATACAAAATCCGTTTCACCCTCGTTATTAACCATTTATTTGTATTTGATTATCTGATTCTATTAATATTTTTTATGCAGTAGGTAATTAACATCAGTTTACATTTCCGCTAATTTTTAGCTACTTCTTGTTATTCAGCAAATATTTAAAAAAAAACTTTCGTAGATATTTAGAGAATATTTATTTATAGAATATTTTCAATTATCGGACATTCTCAACAAGAGTTTTTTATTTAGGATGTAGGTAAACGTTTGCTGAGAAGAGATAGACGATTCCGTCCCAACATTGATGTAGAAAGTGCCTAGAAATATTTCAACAACATTGAAATGCCAAAACACAAGAAAATAGCAAATATACATAGAAAAGAAGATTTACAACACATACGATAGTACAACGCTCTACTTACCAGGAAGAATCACTACGCTTCGCTTAACCAACGAGATAGTTCAAACAATTTTGCATTGTAACTTACTTTGTGTCGTATACCGTACTACATAGAGTATAGGATTAAATAACATTTTGATCAAATGAGGAAATCAAAATCAATTGCAGACTGATTAATGGATTTAGTAGTGAAGTGAAAATGGAAGATTAACTAGGATAATTGGATATTTTGAAGACTTTCTGAAACCTGGCACATTTATTGATAAACCTCTCATTTCGATAAATAAACTCAGAAAAGGAAAAGGTCTATTTTCTATTTTTAATAAATCTATAATTTGTTTAATTTCGAAATACGTACGACGTTAAAATCTTCAGTTTCCCATGTAGTCATACTCGGCAATCGCATGCAATTGTTAAACCTTCCACAAGGATCTGATGCACATGACAAAACTTTTATAATAAAAGTTTGTAAGTAAAATAATTTGTAAGGCGCAGATACATCCAACTTCAGATGTGGAAGTCCAGCTATGACGTCACCACTAAAGAGGTTAAGCGAAAAAGATAATCTCTTTATTAGCGTGTAAAGTTTGCATCCACCTGAACGACTATGTAAGCTACAAATTGATGATACACATTACACCACAATCATGAAACCCGTTAATCGATCGATTGTATAAGCAATTAACTAATAATCCAATTACAGCTACGTATGTGTTCAGTGAGCAGAAAAACCGCAAGTGCAGTGACCGAACAATTGATTAAAATTATACTTTATGTATAAGGTGTACCTACGTGTTTGGGACGCAAAAAAATTTACCATTTGTATATGATTGCATGGATAAGGCGCTTAGGTACAAAATCGTACAAATTTCGCCTTTGACCTATCGTATACAACAATAAACTGCAGTATTGACAGCCATACTACATGAAATTCGGTTTTTAACCGACTTCAAAAAGAAGGAGGTTATCAATTCGTCTCTATGTTTTATTTTGTATGTGTGTTACGCTATTAATTATTCTTTTTTTATTTGATGTGTCATACTTCCAAGCTCTGCGGGTTGTTCGTAAGAGATACCGCGCCCCCGGAACGCAAAGGGCACAAGAAGGAACATGGGTGGGTTTTAGTCAGTAAAAGTCTGATACTCCCCCCCGCCCCGCCCAGGGCGGGAGAAGTTATTTGATGATTTCCCACCCCCAAAAAAAAAAAAAATACTTCCAAGGTGGTCCCATATAAATTTTATCGAAATTAGTTCAGTAGTTTGGTAAAAAAATTAAATAACTGAAAAAAATATGTCATCCAAGTAAACGAATTAGCGTATTCTACTATCTTGTGACTTTCAAGTGATGTCTTGTTAATTTACGTAGTATAACTATTTCTTCATGGATTTGGATGACAGGAAATGAATACTAAAAAGCGACAAATAAAAACTTTTCTACAAATAGACAACCTCCTACAAAAACTGAAAACACTTTTTTTTGTTCCGGATCATCAGAATGACTTCTCCCCTGAGTTCGTTGACTTCCGAAGCTAAAGTTATTTTTCACTTTTTAGTTTTTGAAGGAAATTGTCTTTTTTACGCTCTGTGGATGAGGACGAGAAGATGGGAAGTTTAAAATTCATAGTACTAAATAGTTATTAAAACACTGCCTTTTTTTGGGGGGAGTGGGAAATCATCAAATAACTTCTCCCGCCCTGGGCGGGGCGAGAGGGAGTGTCAGACTTTTACTGACTAAAACCGACCCATGTTCCTTCTTGTGCCCTTTGCGTTCCGGGGGCGCGGTATCTCTTACGAACAACCCGCAGCCCCGGATTAAAACACTGCCTGAGACCATGTGATATAACCCCTTCCACACTGAAGGAAAGTTGCAGAGCAGTTCGCACTAAAACCAAATCAAACATACTAGTAGTAGATGGAAGTGTACTAGAACGACAGAAGGAATGTTACGAGCAGTTTAATATTAGCTACTGGTTTAATATCCGCGATGCAAATGCACCTACTTGCGAGCCTGCGCCTGCTAGCCGGTACTAAGTTTCACGCGGTGCACAAACGTGAGCTATCGACTGGACCTGTCGCTGTGCCCTGGTTTCTATTTAGATTGTGGAACCATTATTTAAGAGTTAAGAATATTATTGGAGAGGCAGTACCTACTGCGTGTGTACAAAAATGTACACCATAACATTAAAGGCGGACGCACATTTTACGCATGATATGCTGTCACGTAACGCAAGAACAGTCCGATAGACAATAAAACATCAAACCTTACAGACAACTAATAATGCGTTAGTGCGTCACCTTCAAGCGTTCTTACAACTATATGGCAGACGTATTCTATAGCAGATGTGCGGCCTCCCCAAGAAAGGTCAAAATTGCGTAGAAATTCTATCAACCTGGAAGGGTCAGGTCCTTCAAAAAGACAAATGTGGTCAAGAAGCAAAAGAATGTGGCTAATAATTTATCAAATCACCTGATTGCAAGGGCAAAGTCGTGATAGAAATGTAAACATTTAAAATCAAGTATCCACGCAGTTTTATAAATGGATGTACTGGATTTGATACGACATTTAATAGGATTAAAAGAAATATAAAGATCCCAATATTGATGACGTAGAAAAAGCTATCCATGTTTGTTGTAATCTCTTGATCAATTTTTAGGTTTTAAGGAAAGACGAGTACCATACCATTTGGCACATTATGTAGTAAATTGTAACTGATACCAGCTTTATATCTAACGATAACGAACGAAGTCCTTGTACTTAACAGAGACTTGAAACATTCTCTACTTGATTTATAGACTACAGGCCCGATGACATTTGCGCAGATACTGATACTACGACGCTGTGGCCATTTACTGTTACAAATATTATCCTTTAGTGTTGGCTAACATGCTCTATATTTGTCAGTTTCTTGCGTCTTATTGATCGATTCAATTTGTGAGATTTAATACGTGTGTGGATGTCGTAAGAGGGATTTCTTAAATTAAGTTTATCCGTCTAGAAACCTTTAATACTAGTGATTATTTTTTCTTTTTCACTGTAAGTTAAATGACTTTATCTTCCTTTCCTCCCCTCTGCTGTTTTGAATTTCAGTTTTATAAGTACAGCCTATGACTATCAAAATCTTTGTTCCCAATCTTGACTGGTTGGTATCCGTAATGGCGTTCGTCGTGGTTATCAGTGACGGTGAAGCTGATGTGAACCAAGCCACGGCAATAATCAGATACATAAATAAAATAGAAATGTAATTACAACAGCTCTAAGGTGTGTGCAACGGTACCTAGATGTCAACATAAACAATAATCATCGATTGAGAAATGGTTGCTCCGTGATTTATTATTCATCTTGATTCGGTCACTACTTTTGTAGGATTTTATGTCGAGCAAAGAGCATTTAAGTGCTTCCATTATTCCGCCCTCAGGCTCAGTGGTGCGAGAATCGCTAGTATGGATAGCTAGTAGCAACTGGATGAGAGCTGCTGAAAATTGAGCTAAGAGGCGTGCGATTGGAGAGGCCTGTGTCCACCAGTGGACTGTCACAGGTTGATGATTAGTGCCAAAAGAAGGAATCCCAGACTATCCAAAGTCATTTTGTAAGATCAGGAGAAGGTTTATCATTGCTTTTTGCGGAGAGCTCTGCATTGATTGTTCCGGTTGGCCGGTCGCCATGAAAACACACAATTAGTCAGTGATCCGCCATATTGTTGTTTGGCGTGTGTTTATCAACGCATCAAGTGTCATGTCTGGAGGAAGCCTGGGCTATGGTTTCACAGCTGTAACATGAACTACCTCGTTATCTATGGCTACTGTGCTTAGTTTCATCAGTATAGCATGTACTTTGACCGTCTCGTCTTGAGACTAAAAAGTATTTTTTGAAATTTAAGATTTTTGAAGTTTTATCTGCCCACTTTTGGAGTGAGTCAGGTACCTAAACCCGAACCTTTAAGCAAAAGACAAACTTAAATTTGACCATCTCATTCCTTCAATATAAAGTCGAAGCTAAATTTTTTGCAGATCATTATTTACGTTGCTGCACATCTTGAAATTTTTCGAAATCAAAAGCAAGTAAAACATAACAATACGACTAACAATTACCTATTAAAATACGATTACATAACTGTGTCTAAAGTATTTTAAACCATGCATTTACCGTTCTCTACTGACAAATAAAGTTACACTGCCGGCCAAAAAAAACCTACCATCTAAAACTAACAAGTCACTTTCACTGAGGCAAATTATACCAAACAAAGAGTTCTGTCCTTCCCTCATTGATGACTATTGTTAGCCGTGTGTTGAAAATTACTGGCGAAATATAGGTCAGCAGAGTGATCCGTTGTTATGGCTGATAATGCGATTTTTGTAGTCATTCAAATAATAAAATCTGTTTTATTATTATTTGTGTGGAGGGTAATATTCTGTAAGAGTAGGAGGATGTCACAATTAGCATCGTCTGGTATTATACCAAAATAGAACAAGCAGGCTGTAAAATACCATAACGGTGAAGATAATAATATCTTCTAATTGCTTTTGCTTTTTATATTACATATATGTGTCGCAATTTTTTCAGCATCAAAAACACTTAAGAAAATCAGGAAGACCAAACATAATTAGCTTCGGCCAATAATCGATGTCGACACAGACAATAAAACATATCGTAAGCACCACTCTCGCATGCAAACGGTCTTGCAATGGTAATTAAACACACATAGGTACACAAATAATGGCATAACGACATAATTTACGCAAAAACCATTAAATAATAAAATAGTGACTTAGTATAAAAATTACGTAAAACCGAACGCACAGAAGTGGGTAAACGACGATACTCGTTCCGTTCCACGCGACGCAACCAAATGCCCGAGATATGCAACCGCGCATGTCATTTACGCGGCCCGCACTGTACGTGTGTTATTGCCTGGTTATTCTGTTCTTTTTTGTGTTGTTAGAAAATTAAGATTATGATCAGAGATGACTTGTAATTAAATTCCACGGAAATTAAATATTGCTCTACGAATATGGAAGTTCACTTTATTACGCGAGTACAAATGAATATTTTCTAATGGTTATAACTATCCACTATTCTTAAATTATTAAGGTATACTTAATAATTTTTAAATATGAACCTAGTTCTAAACGATTTTTAATCTATAATCAAGCATTCCAGTTTTAAAAAGGTTTTTAAAACTCGAATCATCTGCGGTTGTAATTGTCGTTGATAGTCCACCGATAACCAGTCGTTACATCTGCAGCACCCAACAATCCAATGTGTTTATTTGTAGAGTGGCCACTGATCGCTGTCGTGACTTTTAGACCTCGTGAAGGCAACGCTAGCACGAATTAATGAGCGCACTTCATCACTGACTTCCAGTTATTGTACAATCGATAACATGATTTTTAAAATGCGAGATTTTATAGCTTAGTCTTGTTTTCTATATTAAATAAACTGCACCGACTAGCGCATTTTGTAGTTGCTGTATAAAAAGTTTTTGAACATGGTCACGGGTTCGCTACCGGCGGAGGCAGGCAGCAATGTGATTTTTTCCCTTTTCCTATGTAATTTCTAAGTTTGAACCTGAGGAAACCTGAAGGTATAATAAATGTAAGTCTGGAATCGCCAATCCGTCTTCAGCAAGCCTGGCGCAGTGGGACATAAATAGGTTTAATTAACTTATACAATAAAAATAAATACATACACATCACACACACCATCACGCCTATACAGGCGTAAATACTCGCCGAAGGGTTGGGCAGAGGTGTACCAATGCACACCCGCAGTTTGCCGGTATGTTTGGGGCCCATGTAATAGGTGGCAAGCCTATTGCCATTAACCGGGCTCAAATCCTAACTCCGAGCTGCTACCGAGAATGTCATAGAAAAACCTTATTACACTTTGCTCGACCTGGGAATCGAACCCAAGACCTCTAGCGCAGCATTCGCGCTTAGGACCACTAGACCAACGAGGCAGTATTATTTAACCCCTCGTATGCCGGGCGAACACGTACAAAATTCATTTTTTAATGTCACATAATTACAGATTTACGCTCCGGCAGACTAACACTGGCTCTTATTTTGAGCGTTGATCTACGTTCCGCCACACGAGAGGTTAAATAAATGTACATTGCCTCTTTCGCGCCTCACGTGTACCAGGCGGATGCTTAGCTGCGCGCACAAGAAAACGCATAGATATACAACGAAACATCTAATAGTCGATTGCACGCAGCACGAGTGAACGAACTGTTGACAAATGGGACATAAGTATGACCATGCGACGTGAATACCATACGTGTGGCGTACAATGGCGTAGACAAGTGCACAAGGACACTTCCATCGTGAAACAAATGCCAGGCTGTCATGTCACGCCTGTACTCTCCCTGGAGAAGGTGGTTTAAATACACGTAACATTATCAGCATTATTGAGATCAAACAAAATTTGCATCTGCAATAGCTTAAATTATAAACAATGGTTACCAACCTGCTGCAGACTAGCACTTAGTATTCATCAGTACCCGGGAATATCTACTTGATGTGTGATGCTGACGTTTACAACTTTATCAGTGAGCAACCAACGTCCCATCTTTTGCCAGAGACAGATCACAGGACCATAAGATAAATATCGTATGTGTGAGTACACACGATACATTCCCACCATTCGCAAACAATAATAATCCTACTAATATTATAAATGCGAAAGTTTGTGAGGATGTATGGATGTTTGTTACTCTTTACGCTTAATCGGCTGAACGGATCTGGATGAAATTTGGCACTGAGATAGATAGATTATAATTTGGAACACACTTTTAAAAAAATGTACGGTTCCCGTGGGATAACACTAACCAACATTGACGTATTAAGCATCGAGCCCCGACCACCGGTAGCTGGACCCTGTCCCCGATACGGGTAGGCTACTGTTATTTTTACATTTTTAAATGTTTTTATTTTTATGTAAGTAAATATTATTTAATTAATATATATAATAAGTAAATAAATTAGAATAATGTTTCGAGTTCAAGCAGCACGCGCCTCGTACTTATTAATCAAGTGGCATTTTTCTTCGTTTCCATAATTATTGTTATTTACGACAACTAGTAATGCACTAGGTACTATTATTTAACTTGCCGTATAATATTGGTTTTAAATTGCAAGTAAAACTATAAAACTCAGCTTTTCCTCTCCGATGTTGCGGTGAAACGGTCATTATGAGAAACCGCCGACTTTCACTGAACAGCCCATATATTAATGGCAGGCCGATCAGTGGTGACAATGTTTGTAATGTGACACACGGCGTTACTTTAATGCTTTGTTCATAAACTTTTACGAGATTGAGCGTGTTTTGTCTGTTGCTACCAAATGCTTCACATAGATCTTCCATACATTGCGTGATAGCCGCTTGTACGTGTCGTAATGCTTACATTCTGTTTAATGGATTGCTGATCGATACGTTTGCAACGCTTGATTTTAAACAACTACTGTATGTGTTTGACCACAAATCCCACCAATAGCCCTTATTCTTATCACTATAACTTTCACCATACGTTCACGGTCATAAACCGTTGTTGTTTTAGGAAAACGGTCACAGACACACAGATGGACGGACGCACTTTCTCGTAGATACATACATATAACATAATGCAGGTACCAATTAGCATCGAGACGAGGAAAGTACGTTAGCTACAATAAGACACGTTCAATTACCTGTACTGGGAGCGAGGCGCGGCGCAAGGTAGGCGCTTGTAGTGGGCAGGGGATTGGCGACATCGATCGGATTACCTAAGTCTGTAGCTTAAGGGCTTCACTCACATCCGACTTTTTGTAGGACCGATTATCGGACCGTTCAATAGATCCACAGTTTCGTGGGTCCGACTTTTTGTAGGACCTGTGCGGACATATATTAAAATTCATATGCTCCGTACTCTCCGATAAAAAATCGGTCGTCGATTGTCTGACGTGGACGGACAGCCTCATAAAACATCAAATCATTATAATTTTTAGACGTGTTTTATTTATGAGGCGCATACAATATGTATTTCTAGCTCAAAGATGATTGTTATTTCATACCGGCGTTGCTTGTGACTGGCGCCAAAAAAGGAATCAAATAAGCCTTTCCATTTTATACTGAACATATTAGATTAATACATTGTGTTGTGAAATTATATAGAAATCAATGCGTTGTAAATGACTACTCTTTATACAAGATCGATTAATTTCTTTGCTAAGTATGGGAGACAAACATTACTTTAAAAAGTTTATTGATGCTTTACTGCGAGTTTCGTATGGAGAAAAATTGGCAAGAAACTCTATTCCTACATACTCATTTTAAAAATAAAGTTTAACAATAATCTGTATAACATTAATTCGAAGTATAAATTCGAATCTTGGACTTTTTATTAAACGAAATTATTAACTATAATTAAATTAAATGAAAGGAGGACATACAAATTTAGTTATTTAGGCAAAGTACAATATGAATCACTAGTATAAAACTTACTTAAGTAATAATAAAATGCAAAAAAGGAAGCTTATAGGGCAACAAAAACCTCATCCGCATCGCTGTCAATGGGACAAGTGCCCAAAAGGCTGGCAGCGTTGCCACGCAAGTTTTATGGATGAAAGTGAATAAATAAAACCTACAAGTTGGTAAAGTTCAGTATTGTAAACAAAATAACAAAAGTAAATAGTCGAAAGTTATTGCACAGCGCATTGCGAATTTAACGAGATTTCAGTTGTATTTAACATAAAACAGCAACATAATAATGCGCGAAGTAAGCATTTCTTGAGACATTACATAAAGCATTACATACATTACTGCTTAGATATATAGATCATCATAGCCGTTACACAAATGTACGTAACTGACGACGTCGTCCACTGAGTAGTGCAAACATTTATGTCTTTTATTGTAGTCCAAGAGCTCATTGCCGCCACACCAAAGTCACAGCATAATAGCTGTAAGTTTCTCTGCACAATATCCTCATAAGAGGAAGGAACTATTGGTTAATTTGGCGTTTGGATCATCGCTGGCTTTGGCAGGTAACAGGTAATATAGGTGTATAACATTGCTACTTAAAAAGTGTATGTAAACTGTTTAAAGTGTATTTTTGCTTCAGGATTATTATTATACATTATTATCAATGACATATTCATTGCCAGAAACTTAGTATCGGGACACACCCCCGCTCGACACACTTAGATATTCATAAATTGACCTCTCAATACGTTTGCATAAAGGATATCGCCAAAATCGGTTCTGCTAATGTATCTTCTAGTCCAAAGACCGCACTATCGTGAGTAAGACCTGCTATAAGCAATCATAAAAAATAACAGTGTGAGTTATGTGAATCAGATAAAAGTAAGGGCTATTGTTGCATCACTATTACGATACAGTGCACACCATGGCATGTTTAACATAGAGCACGTTGCGCAAGCGTCGCAAAGATTCACACATGCCTGGTTGCATGGGGCACGGAGTTACGGCTCGTGGCCTAACTGTACGTGCGTATGACCAGCTAAATGACCTAATATTCAAGCCACAGACTAACCTAAACTCGTAATTAGTTAAAGGCCGACGACGCGTTAGACCACGTTTTGTTTGAATTGTAATGTGCTGTGGCATTGTGCTAAATCAGTTTGACAAAAAGTTTTCAAAAGATGTGAGCTGTGGTCAATGTTTACGGAGGATTATTATTCATATGGTATTTGTCCAGTTTCGCTTTATGTAGGACGCATAGACGGGCATTAAACAAATCTAAGAGATTTAATAAATCTTAGATTAGCTCGTAATCAATTTAAGCCGAACACTTCACATTTAGAATCAAAGCAAATTATATGAAATCCAATTCAATCCAAGTCCAATAATATCTTTTGGCTCACTAAAACACAAGTGATATCGTGCGAACGGTAGATCAAAGAATAAGACAATTTTATAAAAATCTTTCCCGTTTCAATTCTCAAAACATGGACTCAAATCTAGGTTTCTACTTACAGCCTTACTTCAACTTAATTGTGTCAAAAGATACTATCAAATGACTACGGGCTAATGTTTGTTTGTCGAGAGTTTTTCTCATACTATTGCACAATACTAGTCAAGTGTTGTATGCAACGCATTGTTCGCACTAAAGTCCCAGACGTTATAATCATCTTGACCACAACAAATTGCCTTTAGATGGACTATGGTCAAAACTGTTCGTCTTTCAGTCTGGGACCGGAAGACAATTATTTGAATTGTATAAATAAATTTCGAATGTTACGTGTTTATCAAAACAAAGTTGCCAAGCTTCCGACTACTAGAAAACGAATTGTTTATCCGCCAGAGATTTTTCAGTAGGGACTGTTCTTCCTATTGCTATTTATATGGTTTTAGTGTTCCAAACTCAAAGGTCCAAACGGAACCCTGTAACTAAGACTTCTCTGTCCATCTGTCACAAAACTGCATCTTTTGAAAGATCAGATAGACACTTGAAATTAGTATGCAACGGCTGTTACAAGATAATATTTAAAACAAAAATTAAATGGTGTCTCCACTCTCCATAGAAGAAACGTAATTTTTTGTATGTGAATAATGTTAAATATTGTACGGAATCCTTTGTGTCTGAGTCTGACTCGCACTTGATCGGTTTTTGTTTTAATCATTTTACTGAACCAATAAAATACAATAATGTGTGTGTACAGAAACTTACTTTTGTTTTCTTTGATTTCAGATGGCGCACCGCACTGTGCACCGCCTGGCCTGTCTCGTAACACTCTTGGCCGTGACGTCATCAGCGAAGAAAGATCAATCGAGATGGTCTCGTCAGATCAGCACGTACATGTCAGACATCAGCGACTGGGTGCCGCTGTCCAGCCCGATCGAGAGGGAACCAGAACCACTACCACAAATCAAGAGACAAGCTATCGCAGAACCTAGAATATTAACAGAACCTTTCCCAGGACTCACAAGACCAACAGGATTCGGCCAAGATTCCTTCCCATCACGGAATTATTACAACACCCCTGCAAATAGACAGCTGTACTTGCAATCCGTGCCGTCTGCTCCTCAGAATTACCTGACAGACCAAGGATTCGGGCAAGGCTTTCGATTTGGACTATCACAACCTAACTTTCCCCTGAACCAAGGATTCGTAGCTCCCCCATTTGGTTTCGAAAGCGTCCAGCCACAAAAGCTCAGACCACAAGGCATACCTAGCCCAGTCAGCTTTACTCAAGCATTACCAGGTTCTTCTCAGGCAAAACCTTTCTTGAGTCAAGGACAGAAATCCAAATTAGAAGCACCGAGGTTGGTTGATGGATACCGGGTGGAGAACGCAAGCAACGACTTTGGTTTTAATCTAATGAAGAAACCACAGTCACTACAAAAGATCAAGTTTGATACTATTGATAAACCATTAATGCCAGAAACATTGTCACCAAACTCTAAACATGAAAGAGAAGAGGTTCAGCTATTATACGTGCCATTGGAGTCCCTAAACAGAGGGCAATACAATTCAAGAAGTCCTTTGACAACATCTCAATTGGTAAATTCAGAATTGTATGCTCAGGGAAACCAGAGACTCAACCCCTTGAAGCAGACATTTGTTAGTGACTACCAGAGGCCAGCTACAAAACCGCTCGAACCTCTATCTGAGAAAAACTACTTCTCGGAGTTTAGCTCGCAGTTAAAAGACGTTGACCAAGTGCCGAAATACTCGACGATTCCGACGCCTTTCCCAACGCAACCTCCAGTCACTCCAAAACCGAAAAAGTTGAAGCCGCACCAACCACCTCTAGCTATTTTCATGACTAAAGAAGTTAGCAAAAACAGCCAAGTGAAAGTGGGAGACGTTTTATCATCTTTGAAGAATGCCGATACTATTGCTGTGTTAGATTCAGTCAATCCACTGAACGCACCTAAAGTTTTTATTGGACCCTCTACTTTACAATCACCAGAAAACTTTGTAAAATTCGAGCTGCCTTATTTGTCCAACATAGAAAATAGCGATAAGAAATTGAAACAGTTACCATTCTTTGTTGCACCTTTGAGTTATAATACTCCAAACGGGTTCGCCAAAATTCCTTTCCCATCTCCTCATGTCGGATCAGTCGTTATTAATTCTCAAATCCGAGACTCACAACCACAGGCACCTTCACAACCGGGATATAACCAAAACTACTACACAGTAGCACAACCGGCTTACAAACCTGTGACACAAAAGCCAACATTCAGTTACTACAGCACTGCTGCGCCTAAACCAAACCCTGTGCCAAATTATCAATCCAATTACTATTCCTTTGAGCCACAGACAGTTACATCTATCAGACCACCGAAACAACCTGAGCTTTCAATAGCTCCTCCTAAAACAGGATCATACTTCCGAAGCAATATGGATGCTCAGTATAACCCACAAAAGTACAACTTCCAGCCGCAAAACAATTTTAAGTCTTCGGAATTGATTGACCAGTATAACTTCCAGAGGAAACCAGATCATTCAACGACACTGCGGACGACTACGACCACAACCACCACGACTAAACCACCTTCAACTTACCCGAGTCAATTGCTGGAGACGCACAACCCGTACTCGATTAACCAAGCATTCCACTTTAGCACTCCGTTAGACTACCACAATTATTTCGATGACGTGAAACAACCTTACGCTACCCCTGGTGCGATTGGGCATTCATCACCATCACCAACGCCATCTTCTACACCATCGCCATCACCGTCACCGACTCCGGCCAGCCCGTCGAGTACTGAACCACAACCAGAACAATTAATTACCCAGAAACCAAAGTACCACCAGCAATCTTCGCCGAGCTACCTCCAAAACTACACGCCCGAAATACATTATGATTCTGACCCCAATTTAAAATACCCTGTCTTTAATCCAACTGACTATTTTTCTAAAACTGAGCCAACTTCTCAACAAAATCAACCGAGTAGCTCTGCCAATTCTGATACAAATTCTCCAACTGACAATCATAACCAGGAAGTGACTACACCAGTAAGAAATAATTATAACCAAGATGTGACTGCACCTGTGAGAAATAATTATAACCAAGATGTTACTGCACCTGTGAGAAATAATTATAACCAAGATGTGACTGCACCTGTGAGAAATAATTATAACCAAGATGTTACTGCACCTGTGAGAAATAATTATAACCAAGATGTTACTGCACCTGTGAGAAATAATTATAACCAAGATGTGACTGCACCTGTGAGAAATAATTATAACCAAGATGTTACTGCACCTGTGAGAAATAATTACAATACAAATATTGCTATTCCAGAGAAAAATAATTATTATTCAGAAATTAATACATCCAACAATAATTACAACACAGATGTTGATACTCAAATTAACACATATAAGACAGAATATGGTCAAAATGTTGAGACTCAGTCCACTGAAGTACAAAACGTTTCATCGGATCACGTAACAGACGTTAACAATCTACCGACTGTTTCTGATATTACTTACAGCAACGAGTATAATGCATACCAAACTAACTTGAATGACGCAGAAATTAATCCTACTTCTTCATCTACGACAACAACAACTACTACTCGCCGAACCCCACAGAGAAACAGGGGTCGTCCTCGGTACACCACCACACCTCGATCTGAATCTTACGAATCTACCAAAGTTGTAGTAACGAGGCGGCCTTTGAGAGAAAGAAAACCTCTTCCATCAAGACCTCGATATGAACCTAACAAAATAACTACCGAAAAGCCAAGCAGGATACCTATAGATTCAAGTGAGAGTACAACTAAATCTGTAAGGCAAAGGACGAGAGGTCGTATTCATTATAAGCCCTCCGAGAATGAAGATATTTATGATAGAAGAGTCAAGACTCACAATACCAAGGAAGAAGATCTTGCGTACCAGAGAGATGTCTTGCACCAAAACTATCCAGTAACGCTGATGGAACGTATGAGTACTGTAGACATTGAAGCTATGACAGAACCCACGTCTAAACAAACGTCAGAAAGAGTTGAAGAGTCTATTACTGAAAATGATACGGAAAATGCATACACTAATGAAAAAGTTTCCATAAGCCAACACTTCTTGAATAATGAGTCAAAGGAAGAATCTGCTATGCCAACATTTACTGCAAGAAGTACTTTGCCAGCAGAAACATCTTACGTGCCTAATGTGCCATCTACGCGCCAAGAATACTTTTATCAGTCTAGAAGCAGTATTGCACCAGTTGAATCTTCTGCTTACGACGAAACGAGTCCGGGGAAGGAGGAAGACATCTATGTCAAGCAAACAACACCTTTATCGAATTCCGAATATGCTGAAATAAGTTCATACGCTACAGAAACACCTGCCAGTCCTGTAACCAAACAGAGTGTAAGTTATTCAATTAGTAATGAATTTGCTACTGTTAAGCAAGATGAAGAAGCCACTACTGCTCCTGAAACTGATGATATTAAAATAGACAGCCAAGAGCACCATGAGAATGAAAAAGAAGAGAATGTTGTACAAACTACGCCGTCATACAACCGAGTACGTGTGCGCCCTGGAGTCATCAGACAGTACCATCAAGCTTCAACAGAATCATCGAGAAACAAAGAGAGAAGGAGACCTGCTCAACCAGTCACTTACAGACCAGCTTTCGACAGACGACGAACAACCATGAGGATAGATGAAATCGAAGCTGACTTAAAGACAAAACAAGTACATGCTAGACCAGAAGTACAAGAAATTAGGCACCCTGTCTACCGACCAGAATCTACATCAGAATCTTCTGCTATAACGCCTTCAACAACAGATAGTGCCACTAAACGTGGACACTTTCGCCGTAGGAGACCATCATACTCCTACACAACTACGTCGACTGAGTCATCCAGCACTAAACGTATTTATGAGGTTAAAAACAGGTTCAGAGGACGAAGACCTACAGACAAACCTGATATCCAAACTGAAGCACCCACTTCGACCACGAGAAGCCAGCTCCATACAAGATACAGTCATAGACCAAGACTGTCTGAAAGATACAACAAGAAACCCGAAAATGAAGAAACAGAAGATCAAGATTCAAACTTTTCTGTCAATAGACCAAAGTACGCTGAACCCGACACAGATCAGTGGTCACCCAAAATCTCAAGCGATTCTTTTAAACCCTACAATCCTAACGATATAGTAGATGAGGAGAAAATTGCAACAACTGAACGTAGGTCAGACCAAGACAGTGAACTAGACATAATAACCGCGAGAAATGAATTTGAAGATGTTCTTCTAACTGTGACACCAGCAAGTAACAACAGAGATAATAAGAAAATTCCTGAAATTCCTCCAACTTTGGAAGCTTTGGTAGAACAGAGCAAAGTGACCAGAAGTGACTCAAACGATGCCATGTCTACCTTTGAAAGTATGCTGGAAGAAGTTATGAAAAGTTTAGAGGAGCAAGACCAGGATGAATACACCAAGAATGTCATGAAACACAAAGGTGGTGAAATTGGTGAAATTCCCCCGGAGAGAATAATATCTTCTGGAGACACCTACGTACCGAAGTCGACTATGCCGGCAGAAGAAGCCACGACTGAGCAAACTACGGTCGATGACTCTTCTCTTACTACCGAGGTAAGAACCAAAAACTCATCGAAACTCTATGTTTATAGGGACCAACAAAATGTATACTAATAGCCCTACAAACGTGAGAAGCGCAGCGCATGCAAGTGGTACCATGGTATCATGAAAAACAATAAAATAACAGCTTAAATTATAAGACTGAAAAAAATATTCAAGCTAGAGCAAAGACAAGGTAAGGTATAGGTATGATTCAAAATGTTGTATATTTCTAACATAACATTCTTTCTAATTCTAGGATGACCAAGATCGCAAAGCCCGCCGTCGTGGATTCTGGAAAAAAGTCAAAGTTCGCGCTGCGACCACCGAATCCATTGAATTTGCTGAATCACAGTACTACACTAACACCGTAAACCGCCTCGGACAGCCTGTGAAGTTATCCAAAAATATTCATGACAAAACTGAGAAAGTTGAAAAACCTAAAGTAACAACATATAAACCAAGTTATAATTTTATCAAAGACCTGTTTTCAAGCAATGACGAGTCAAACATTGATGTGATACCTACTGTAGATATACCTAAACTTACTAGCAAAGCTTCAGAAAAAGAAGAAACTCTCATTACTGAAGAAAGTAAGCAGACAACCGTTTATCTAGAAAAAGAAACGCAAACTGACACCGCGATAAGTCCTGGAGATTTAGATTTAGGGACAGGCTCGCCTGATCCAACCATTGATGATTTGTATTTAACTACTCCCACAGAACCGACGACAACTAACAAACCTCCGACAGTCAACAAACCCGATGCTGGATTCAGTTTCATGGATTATTTATTTGGAACAACATCAGAGGATAACAATAAACAGGTTGACAGTGAAGAGGACGCAAAGACCACTGAAGTCGAAATTCTAAGTACTACAGAGTCACCTAAATCTAAAATCGTTACCACAGAAAGTGCTTTCATTCCTGATGAAATAACTGCCGCGTCAATAAGTGACGTCACGGAGGCTATTACCGCTTTTACCGACATCAAAAAGTTAAATAGCACAGAAGAAAATCAAACAGAAAAAGCTGTTGGTGTTACGGAAATATCAGTAGTCAAAGTAGAGAGTTCGTCTGTTTCATCATTTATGAATCCAGCTAATGTAGTGAGTACATCAATGTCCACAGAAGTTTCACATGAAACAGAAATATGCTTTAGAGGAAAGTGCATCAAAACTAGCAAAGATATTCTATAAGTCCATAGTGATCTATAAACATGGTGCTAATTAGACTTGTGTTCAAAGTAGTGAATTTGTGGAAGGACAATAAAATGACTCGGGTAGCTAAGTTCAAGTTTAGTGGGTCAGCAACAATTTATTAATCTTTTATGAAATATTTATTAGTATCGTTGTGGATTAGGTATATGGTGCGGTGAAATCTTGTAAATAGTATTTTGAGAGGCTCTTTACTTGGTTCCACCTGAGTAATCGTTCATTTTAATGAATTAGGCTCTACATTTTTTTATTTTTAAGGTCTGTGGCCACATGCTTTAAGAATTCACCCTATGTAATATATATTTTTACGTACCCACTTAAAATTATTTTTAAGAATTTTATAATTTTATATACAAACTTTATCTAATGTAAATATGACTGAACATTTTTGTAACCATTATTTTTAAGACCTTCTTGTTAAATATTTACTATTTATTTTCTTAGTTTATATAACTACTTTTAATTAAATTCTTCTCAAAACTTGAAGAAATGCCTTATATTTTCAAAATCATGGGAAAATTAAAGATGCTAAGGTACTCTTGTTTTCTATCCCACCCAAATAATAACAATCTTGCTTATTTGATAGATATTGTTTATGAGCTATCTGTTAAATAACCACTGAAGTTGTAACTGTATTAAAAATAAAAGTATTACCAATAATTGAAACATATTTTATTTTGTCATTGTCCGATTCCCTATTCAAGTACTGAACTAGATTAACTAAATTGCTGTTTGGGACGAGCTAACACGAATTTCATACATTCACATAAACACAGGCCTTCTACATCGTCACAATAGAGATTCAGATCCGTATCATGAAACATTATCGAATCCGTATAATATTTCAATAGCTTACTAGCTAGTATTATATAACAGAGTAAATACTCTTCGCCGATACTACATAGTATCGGCGAAGCTAGGAGTGGATTGAATAGCGAAAATTTAAATCAATTGACTCAGATTTAAAACGCTCTGTCAGACAGACCCTCATGTCTGTGTGACAAAGCGTTTTAAATTTGAGTCAATAGTAGAGGAGATAGTTTAAATGTATGATGTTATTTTAATACAAGTGTAATATAGCATATACTAATAATAACAACTTCTTTGGGCTGGGGCTACATCCCTAAACAAAGACATTAAATTATTAGTATAAATCTCTTTGTCCCTAAATAACGTCTCGGACGCAGAGTTACAATGAAACAAAACGTTTTTCTACATAATAAGATAAACGTCTTTATTTGACATTGACACTTTAGCCTCACCTCTCTCCTACTGATGACAAGACAGCTTGGTGTGTACGAGAACGAGGTTTTATAATTTTATTATCGTTACAGCAAAAATAAACAACATACAGACCTGAAAATGGACATCGAAATGAAAATAAAAGACGACATGAAATCTTTAGGTTGTAATTCCGAGTTAAAAGTATCACTCGCATACAATCTGTACACACACTTAGTGGACGATAAGTTGATGTACGACACCGAATATTGTTACAACAAGGATATAGATACTCTTTACATCGTCGCCCGCCCGACAAAGAATGAGAAACTCAACATATACGTGCCCATTCCAACATACAATGAATTCAGCGTGGATTTTATCAATAAAATACAGGAAAATCTGTGTACAGTTGAGACCGGACCAACCGTGAACTTAGCATTCGTTGAGTATGACTTCACGATTGTAATGTACACTTTGACGAAGGGTATAGTGGACCGACCGCCTCCAGATAAAGTTTCCCAACTACGTGCAAGAGAAGGAAGACGAAACTTCATTGACAATGAACTGAGAAAAAGTAGGAATCAGATATTAAACGACGCATTGAACGGAGGAGTTGTGGATGATGATGAATGTCAAGTTTTGGAGTGAAGGAGGCTAAAAACACGATGGGCACTTATTTATATTGGTATGAAGGACCAAAACGTTGTGCTTGATGTTGAAGAGCACTGCCGTCAAGCATTATAGAAGTATTGTGTACTGTTGCACTGGCAAAATATTATACAGTCTTTGACCACACTCATGTTAGTTGTATAGTGCATCCAGTGGATACATCTAGCTATATTTGTGTGTAATCCTTTCTCTTTGCCATTACAGCAACCGCACATTTAAGAAAAGTTTTATTCAATCAAAGACTATTTTTTTATGCACAGGGCCCTTAGTACTTAGCCAATTTCATAAATAAAATCATGCTGATGACTCTAAGTCATAGTCAAAGCATTTATTTCAATTAGACAATTTACAGGCACTTTTGAATTGTCAAGAACTTGCAGTTTAAAGTTGAAGCTAGTTGCTTGTTCCAAAATGTAGATCCCTATGGAGAAGTACGAGCAAGAAACTCCACGGACACTCTTTTCCTTCAATTTGGATTTTAACAAAAATCTTGGTTACAATATTCTTGTTGCTTCTATATGTGAAAACAATTAGGATGAAAAAAAAAATGTAGAAATGTTAGCCATGACAGATAAGAGATGTCCAATCTCGACTGACAGAGCGCATTTATGAACATGACACGGGCATCAGCACCATTCAGCTCAACCATCTTGAAGGGAACTGAATAATCCAATGCTCCTGCCACCATCAGCGTGACATTTAAGCGAGCATAACATGATGAATCTTTTATACTCCTGATAGGAACTAGAAATCAGAGGTGTATTATTAAATGAAACCACCACCACACATAAGTGGTTTCTTTTCTGCATATAAAGTTATTATTAATAGTAATCTGTAGTTGAAGGTAATTGTATTATTACTGTAATATTAAGTAAATGCTTGAGATGTCCAACCATAATAGGGCCTATTCCCTATCTATTGCTTCAGTAGATTGGCCCATTTTATAATGTTTGCTATTTTTATAATATTGACAACTTCTGTGAAAAGTTGAAGCATGATATTTACTGTGTAAGAATTCATTTTACTGTAGGTACTAGCACCAGCTCCTATGTTATGGAGAGAAAGAAAAGTTTATTGTGACTATTGTCATCTATATCACCTTCTTGATGATGCATAATAATTATATCCATGTGGCTTCATTTCACATGTACTAATATTGCTATTCTTACAGATTAGCCTGTATACCAACTGTATAGAAAATGAAATATGGAATTATTGCCTCAGGGACATTGTGTGTGTGTGGTGTTACATTTAGAAATATGTATGTTTCATAATTATGCTACTTTGGAGACGATAATGTGTTTTATATTATGTAGTTCGTGGCAGAGCCACAAGCATATTGCTAGGCAGATTCAGAAGTATGTGTAGTTAGTAAGTAATCGTAGAAATAAATTAAACAAACATGTATTTAAAAGAAAGATTAACATTCCATTAACTGATATTTTACTGTACCTAAGTAATTTAGTGCTTTTTACTGAAACATACAGTCACCATTCTGTTGTATTGTCAGTAAGAACTTAAAATGACTGCAACCCAATGAGGCATGACTTTTGAAAATATTGGCGATGCTTACATTTGTATACATAAATAACTGGAAGCTGACTATCTTATGAATTTTCTATGAACCATTATAATGCCAAGCCATGTTGCACATAGGTAGTGCTTGTCTTAGGCACTTGACAACATTATTATAGCAAAAATATGGACATGTAATATAAACCTCCATATTTGGAGAAGCCTTTCATCTTGCATTAACCTGTGATAGGCTGAATTAAATGTTAATAATGAATATATAACTATGTATGTATTTATTTATTAAAATATGTTCTCTTTATTATGTAGGCACATACCTACTGTATTTTGTAAGGTAAAAATACTATTTTAGCTGAAATAATAAATATTAACATTAGGTTTTTTCAATCTCAATTCAAAGAAATATTTATTGAGAATTATTCAGACAGAAATCATAGTTTACCTACATAATACATTGTAGTGTTCTTAACATTATTTATCTATGTATTTGATTACTAAGCAAGTGTAGCAGCATTAAAGGACAAAATATATGATACCTAATTACCTACATACGTTTTTATATATTTTGTACTTAACGAATGTGTGAAACATCTTTCAATAAATTGAACGTACTTATTGCAGCCAACTTTGACAAAATGTCATAATTTATGGGCATTGACCTATGCATTAGCTTTAGGTACCTATGTATTATTTCTGTAGGTAGTTAAGTCAACATTAGGTAGGTACTATTGTGTGAAATATATTAAAAAATAATGGACTACAAAATAAATAGATTTTTTATTGAACTTAATGAATTGATCCCTTGGCTTCCATTTAACTCGACTGCACTTGATAACATTATTCATTAAGCACAATACATACTGTGATGCTGACAGCAGCCAAGTTCGCGAATACTGAAAGATAATTAGCTATAGAAATGTCTAAATACATTTTTCCTAAGAGCCACTGTTTCTGAGATAATATAACAATTCAAAGAGTTGTAAAACGCTATAATATGCACGTTTCCACGCCACCTTTGAGGTACCTACCTAGTATAAATTGACCAGACTATTATTATATTACGAACTACATACTTTCGACCGAAATTATTCAAAACTATGAGACTACATTATAAGTTAATTGTTTATTAGTTTAATTATTATGTTCTGACGCAATTTTTATTGCAAATAATTTTTTTGTAACTGCCCGAACATCCAAAATATCATTAACTACCTCAATTAAGTGTCACTTTATCACTGACGTACGGGCTTATTCATCAAAAATCTAGACCACATACAATACAAAGCTCAGAGGCTTGAAAATTGAAATGAAAGTACATCATTATGCATGTCGGAAATAATAAGTTGACCAAACGGGTCGTCACCGTCAGTGCATTCTAGGAAAAGTCGTTCGAAAAACGCCGAAACATTAATAATTTAAGTAATTTTCCTGTTCAAAATTTTTCATATTAAAATAATAATAAAAAAAACGCATGTTTAATAAAAAGCCACTTTACATTATTTTATGTTTTTATTGGGATATTTTTTATGAAGGTACTTACTCTGTCGATCGCATTAGCTAATAATGGTAACCGTGTGCCAATCTGTAAATAGATTAGCACACGGTTACCATTATTAGCTGTACACGAAATTCGTAAATTTACGAATTTCATGTACAGTTATATCATTATTTATTCTCGATCGCGAGGTCGTCCATAGGCACCTTTATATGTAATAACTAATTCACAAAACCTACCTCTCTTAATTTTTATCGTTTTTTACAATTGGAGTTTCTTTTGCATCTATTCAAAATTCAACATCAAGCATTAACTATGTAACTTTTTATTCACTCTATGACCATTTTAGTTTCATTTTCGGAATAGCATGACAGTCTCCAAATTACAATAAAATTGGCAACATTGTAAATTTTCATAAAGTTTTGGTTAAAATTTGAAATTTATTGTCGGTTTGTAAGCGAATATTAGTGAATTATTTAAATGAAACACTTACGTTGTTAGTGTTGTGTACTTACTTATCATTCGTCTGGTGTTATTTATATGATTTATTTAATTTGTTATTTTCAAAATAGGTATGTGATTTTTAAAACTACTGTGCACTTAGGAAGTTTTTGTTGAAGATAGTGGAACACAAATGGTATGTATTTCACACTTTGTCGTTATTATGTTATGTTTTTGAAGATATCTATGAAGTAAACCAAATACCTATTTAGGACAGCTCTAAATCAAAAATTTCTAACCTTACTATGCCAACCAAAAAATGGTTTTCTGCGGTCTGCCATCTGTTGGCTGAAAGCTAAACTATTAAGAGAGCACATTTATTAATCGTTTCTTTTGCTCACCGCCAGATGGCACTAAATTGTAGTTTGAAACGTTATAACATTATTTTTATCGGAAATACACAAATTCTGCATTATTATTCCTTTTCAACAACCGCTTATTAATGCTCCTGAAAGGTCAAGTGAATGACTGCCAGAAACTTACGGAAAATCAATAAGAAAAGATGAGCACTAACGTTTTCAGGTTTATGGAATCATTCAACAGTTTAATTAGATTGTTACAATAATTTTGTATTCATAAAACTTTAATTATGGAATTTTATAATGATTTTTACGTTATGAATCTACTTGATAGTTTCGATCAATGTAGCAGATGTCAGGATGGCCGAGCGGTCTAAGGCGCCAGACTCAAGGTTCCCTTGCTCACTAATCGTGAGTCCGAGTTGTTCTGGTCCTCTCTGAGGGCGTGGGTTCGAATCCCACTTCTGACAATACCCTTTTGCCATTTTTTTTTTAGCAACGTGTACTTTAATTGTTTAATAGGGGCTGATTTTACTGCCGGATATTCTATTACGTAACGAATAAAAAAAGACTGTTAAAAAAAAAATATTCATCGTAACAGTTAAAAGTTACTAAGATTCACAGAAATTATCATCAGTAATTAACATTGGAGAGACATAAAGAAGGTAACCCAACAATATTAACGATTTTCGCAGCTATCCGGTATTTGCTTGTAGTGCGTGGCAAAAAGGTACTTTCCCGTACCGGGAATCGAACCCGAGCCTCCTGGGTGAAAGCCAGGTATCCTAGCCACTAGACCATACGGGAGATATTATATTGATTGAAATACCGGTATAGTTAATGTTATAGTGCTTGTTTGAACAAAGTCAAGGTACATTTTAAAAATAATTGTATGCTGAATGCGAGAAGGTTCATTTTTGAAAATATTACCAAATAATTACTTTTGCACTTTGTCAAATAGTGAAATCATGTTTCTTGGTTCGCTGGGTGACTAGGTAGAGGTGTAAACTTGACTAATATGTCCACTGTGTACAAGGCAAACTTGACATCAAAACCCTACTGTTACTTAATAATCAGTTATTTGTCTGGTTTCAAACATAAATCACTATTTCTTGGCCAACATGTGTAGGTATGGTTATAGATTTGATATAGAAAATGTTCTCTAAGCTCTGCCATCACATAGGCATGCAACATTTTATACTTAAATTACAATCTACTATCAGAATCACATGCTGAATAACAACACAAAATTACAATATTATTAAATTGAAAATGGAAAATTAAAAATCATTATTACTATTTTATTTTTATTGTCAAGGAGTACCAAGCAGTCAATAATCAAGATGTCAGAGTAAATAGTAAGATGTCAATAAGGAAATGACCTAGTTATAAAATATTTGTGAGTTTTAATTTGCTTCCACTTTTGTTAATTATGTAACTTTAATTTCTTTCTGCATTATTCTAAAGACTCTTCTAAGCAAAGATGATAAAATATGAAAGGAAATCTAAGTATTGACTAGGTGACCTACCTAACATTGTGTACCCCATGATTGTACAGAAAACTTAATATTTACGTTACACATAACCGTGTCAAAGTAAAAAATATTACTTCTTAACTTTTTTATTTAAATGATCAAAAGTGCATTTTAATTTAAATAAATATAAAATATCTATTTTTACTCTTATACATTATTATTTTAATGAAATCTTATGTTATTCATCATAATTATAATTCTAAACATCAAATGTAAGTACTGTCTTAGGTTAATAAATCTTCCGAAGAATGAAACAGGAGCCTACTGCTATACCCACAGGTCATGTCTAGGAGCATGCAAGAACTCAGTAAAATACTACAATGCTTGATGACCTTGTCTTCAGTTATCATCATTTAACTTGTTTTTTATTGTTTTCTAAAAAATAAATAAATGGTTACTTACTACATATTTACGTGAAACTTCCAAAAGTCTAGCTCATAAACTATTATGGTTCTGTTGTCTTTTATGTCAATAATACCTACCTAGGTTAGCTTATCTTGTGTTTCTTTTTGTGTTTCAAATTTTATTGCTTATTCTGTTTAGTTTGCAAGAATTACAATGTTACTTTTCTAATAGTACTTATTATAAAATTGTACATAATTACTTTGTTCTTTGTGATTTTTACATAATTATTATCTATAAGTAAGTAAGTATTGTGGTTAGGTTAACTATTTATAATAGTAGTTTAGTTTCCTTTTATAGATTACTTTTCTCAGTGAAATGACACAAAAAAATATCATATTTTACATAAAACCTATTACTCAGGCACCTTTAGTACATTTTTGCAGCTTATAGTACATATACATACTCATACATATTGGTCCTCGTGAGGTGTAGAACTATTTCACGACTCCCACCACGGCCTCCGTGGCGCAATTGGCTAGCGCGTTCGGCTGTTAACCGAAAGGTTGGTGGTTCGAGCCCACCCGGGGGCGGCTCCTTTTTGCACTATTCACTCGCGTTCTATTTTTTTTTTACTTGGACTTATGTTTTTCGCACGTTTCATTATTATTTATTCCTACGTAACATCTTGAGTTGTAAACGACTGGATAAGTAACAACTTATCTAGTCGTTTAGAACTCTAGATGTTACTCAATCACGCCAAAACGGATCAAAAATTTTGGATAAAAAGCACAGACATAGATTATAGTCTGAATAGGACATGGACTACTAATTTAAAACGACATGTTTGTCGTTTAGATCTAACGACAAATCTAATTAACGTGATCGCCCAGGTGGCATAGGAAACGAGACGTATCTAAATAATTAACATAAGCAGTGGATTTTCGACGTCAATATGCAACTGGAACCCATGACAAGGTAGTCAAAATAAAGGTCTTGAGGAGAATATTGCGAAATTATAACTGACTAAGAACAGTATAGGAATTAACTTGAAAATCCCGACTACGGAAACAGCTAAAAAGTTTATAAAAGTAATTTTGGTATTTATTTATTCATCTTAATTTATGTCTCAGGTAAATTATAAGCCGCCTCGAGTCGTGAACACAAATGTTAAGTTAATTTTCGGTTTCCTTTCTGGGTATTCTATCTCGCGACTCGTGGCGACTACTATAAGTATGTAACTTTTAACTAAGCATGACTTGATGAAATCATGTTCTAACACATATTGTGTTGAATAAGGATGACAAAACGAAATAAAAAAGTACCTAATCGATTTAGAGACTTCTCAAGATAAGTACAAGAAATCGATTAAGTATTTTTCAATTTTCTGATTACTTAAATACAGGCTTAGTTATCAAATAAACATCAAGATCATATTATGTTGTATCTTCAATAGTTGAGTGATATTGATGATCGATTGAGTCTTATTCCAATGTAGATAAGTGCAGTCACAGATATTGAATTTAGAATTATGAGTCATTTTGGATTTTGTTTGTTGACATGAAAATATCCGTTACCGTTTAATATCATTCGATGTACTTAGTAGGTACATCCATGTAATGTATATATGCCGGTAATCTTAGCTGTATCCCGCGGTGTCACCCGCGTTCAGCTACGTCTTTGATTACTGATCCGTTTCTGTTGGTTGTAATGGATGTAATTTTGTATACGCATAAAACTTCGCTTTGAATGACTATCTATTGACGAAAACTGCATTTAAAAGCGTTGCGAAGTTTAAAAGTTCTAGCGTACAGAGGGACAAACGGCGGGAAGCGACTTGTTTAAATAAAAATTAGAAATAGTAACCAGTGTGCTCAATAAGACAATGTGGATCTGTATTTCTAGCACCAAACATCAACAGAAGCCTGACAAATTGCTATGAAACCTACTTCCTAATAATATTATAAATGCGAAAGTTTGTGATGATGTATGGATATTTGTTACTCTTTCACGCATAAACGGCTGAATGGATGTGGATGAAATTTGGCACATAGATAGATTATAGTCTGGAATAACACAGGCTACTTTTTATCCCGGAAAAACGTACGGTTCCCGCGGGATAACATTTTAAATTTGACACCGACGAAGTCGCGGGCATTAGCTAGTGTAACATAAATATGCCAGACGTTGCAAAAATAATCCAACACAAATAACAGTCTGATGCAACTTGTTATGCTGATTAGGTGAGCGTGGCCTCGATGTGGACCTAATCTTACCCTTCGAATTGTTTTTAGGACAATGAATAATGAATCAACTTGTAAAACATAGGTACCTACTTTGTATCAACCAAGATAGAAGATGTAAGAATCGTTTACAAGCACAAAAGTCTTGAAGAATAGTGTTGATATATTTGTATGCTAGCTTCGCTATGCTAGTACGGTTCCCGGGATCTCGAATACATGTACATTTATTCGAGATAAAAAGTAGTCTATGTCCTATTCAGACTATAATCTATGTCTGTGCCTTTTATTCATAATTCTTGATTCCTTTTGGCGTGATTGAGTAACAAACACGTCCATCTATCCAACCTTTCGCATTTGTAACCTGGGATTGTCACCATTCAACTGGTTGTAATATCAACAAACCCAATATCTTGCACTAAATGCATTACATTACGACAAGTACGACTATTTGAGCTCTCTCATCAGTGGGGATATAGCTCAGTGGTAGAGCATTCGACTGCAGATCGAGAGGTCCCCGGTTCAAACCCGGGTGTCCCCTGATCATCTTTTTGCACTTTTCGTAAATTTTAGACTAATTCAGCGTTTTTAATCTATTTTATTTTAATTTATAAAACTCTGAAATTCAATTAGCGTATTAATTGCTTGAAAAATAAATTGCTTAATAATATATTTATAATTAACGTAGTAAATATAGTTCAATGTAGAGTAGGCAACATTTTTGAAACTTGAAACAAAACATTTGTAAAATAAAAGCTCATAAGAATCTGAGTTGTTTAACAATCGGTTATTTTTGTAGAATTGTCTATTCTTATTCAGAACAGGATAAGCGGAGACAATTCTACGACAATTCGTAAGGGGATCCGTATTAATTGAAATAATTCAGAATACAAAAAGGTAAATCCTAAGTAGGTACTTATCTTAGACATAGGCATATCTTAGACATTTTTTTTTAAATAATATAAGTAACAAGGTAAAAACAAACTATCTCAGAAAAACAAAATCCTGTTTTTTATAACTGTTTAGGTCAGCAGGTTGTCACATTACTTACCTGTGACTGTGCTATTATGTAAGTACTTAACATCATGGGTACCAAAACTATAATATTATTAAAAAAAATCGTCAAAGAAAAATTACCATAATAAATTTTATTTGTAGGTGATAATTATTTACCCGGTATTGTGTTTTTAAAAGCTAAATTATAATATAAATATTTTGAATACACGCAACCCTAAATTATCTACACTCTTTTTGTATTGTGGGCAACCCTTGGTTGTCTATAATACGGTAAAAAAGGCTAAAGATAATAATTATAATATTCGACCTGATGCGTTGTAGCAGTCGTGGCCGAGTGGTTAAGGCGTCTGACTCGAAATCAGATTCCCTCTGGGAGCGTAGGTTCGAATCCTACCGGCTGCGGATCTTTTTGACTGTCCTTTAACTAAATTTTGTTTCAAATTGTGTGATCAATTTTTAACACAAAATAATGGTTTTCTGCCGTAGCGTATATATTCTGTTGTAGCGTATATACAATAATTTTTTGGACCACGTTAATACCAAATTGAAGAGGCTATATATATACCAAAACCAACAATAAAACTTGAGCTTGCGATTTTTAAAACAAAGATCATGGATATGAAATTATGAAACCTTATTAAAATAAATATTACCTATATTAAGAAAAAAATTACGAATTAACTTAAACAAACTAAATATCTGATTATTTATCTAACACATACTTATTTTTATGTACAGAAAATACTTTAAGAATAAGTAATTGATAGCGAAAACTCGAGATAGAGGAAAGTAATGAAGAGGGCCGCTGCCCAACAGTGGGATAGTACGGGCTACTCATAATAATAATAATGTAATTGAAAATATTTTGTCAAAATGATACGAAAGAAAGTTGCCTCATTGGGGCCGCCATTAGTTTCAAACTAGTTCTTAAAATGTCCGCTAGATGTCACTGTGCAGTTGAATCGGGATACCGTGATCATGAAGGAGATTACTTCAGAGTGCGGCGAGCGGCGCACTGCGTTTAGGATGACCCTTGCGATTATTCCTGGATATAAGGTAGGTAGGTATTTCATAGGGACTGCATATACCGGCCGTCCCCACCAGAAGGGCAATTCTACTAATTAAAATGGCTCAAAATCTAGTAACTATCTCATCGCGTGACAATCGTTGTCAAAGATATATGTAAGTAAAGTAGTAAATTAGTGGCATTTTCTACAGATTGGGATTAGATTGCAATCTTTCCCAATAGCTCGTACAATTGCCGACAGATATCCTAGATTTATCTACGAGAAGCAGTTTTGTAAGGTTGTTTTAAAATATGTAAATAATCAATATGATGTGTTTCCAACTTGTTTCGCACTCTGTGTGTATTGTGTCTCGCCACTCTTCCATAATAAGTACTTAATTATTAAATTTGTGCCCGAAAATGCCTCGAAACTGCCTCGGTGGCCTAGTGGTCCTAAGAGCGACTGCTACGCTAGAGGTCTTGGGTTCGATTCCCAAGTCGAGCAAAAAGTGTTATTGGGTTTTTCTATGAAATTCTCAGTAGCAGCTCGGAGTTAGGATTTGTGCCCGGTTAATGGCAATAGGCTCGCCCCCTATTACATGGGACCCAAACATACCGGCGAACTGTGGGTGTTCATTGTTACACCGCTGCCTAACCCTTCGGGGAATACAGGCGTGATGGTATGTTGTGCCCGAAAATGCGTATTTTAATTATTAATTAAGCTACGTGAATGAGATGAACAATCTGCTATATCATTGTTTGCGCTGTGTAAACCATCAAATCGTAAAGAGCGCATATCTTAATGATTTTATATTGTTGTTGTTTGTCCAAGGAACACGCCTCTAGCTAGTGGTAGACGCAATGTAAACTGTAACGATAAGGGAATTTTATGATCACTTGGATGAAGACAATGATTTGCCGATTCTTTAGAGCACCTACTAATATAATATTTGTGTACTCGTAGACGTACACAAATATAAAATACAAATAAACAAGAGTCTAAATATGAAAACACTATTCTGTTAAAATGCAATGTTGTGTAAAATTTCAAGTCAGACTTTTCAATTTCCTGTCTGACGTGCATAGACAAGCTAGCGGGTTCTACACCGACGATATTAAACACAAAATAACAGTTTTTTGTATTAGAATCTCTTTTAGTTTTAGGGTTTCGTACCTCAAACGGGAAAACGAAACCCTTATAAGATCACTTTGTTGTCCGTCCGTCTGTCTGTCTGTCTGTCTCTCAAGACCCTTTTTTTTCGGAAATGCTTGGAGGTATCAAGTTGAAATTTAAACCGTATACTCGGGTCGATGGTAACATGAAGTTGTGAAAAAATCAAACCTTTAAGTTTACGTAAACAAAAGATGCGGCCGTTTATTCAGCAAAAAAACGCATATTTCGACACTTCAAGGGACTCAAAACTCATAGGGTAGTTCCCGTTGATCTAGAACTATCAAATTTGACAAGTAGCAACGTTGTAGACCACAACTACAAGAAAAAGTCTCAAAACTATACATTGGAAATTAAATCTTATAAAATATCTATATTTATTTTTCTATAAATGTCTATATTTTTTATAGGGGCCAAAATTTCAAATTAAAGCTACTAATACAAATGGGTTAACATTTACGCCAGCATTAATGACATCATCTGTCGTGCTCTTGTCTCCGCCGGAGTGCCAGCTGTTTGGAGCCAATTGGCTTGGCACGCGAACGTGGGAAGAGACCAGATGGGTTGACTATAATGCCTTGAAAGTTGGGTAGACCTTTAGTGTGGGATGGAACATACGTCGACACCCTTGCGCCATCCCTAGCACGACATTTTGTGCTAGGGCTGCTGCTACTGGTGCCGAAAACCTCAAACGGCGCAAATATAATAACCTTCTTGGAAGCTATATGTTTGAGCCGTTTGGGGTTGAAACACTAGGGCCATGGGGTCCGAGTGCACATCTAGTTTTTCGGGACATCGCCAAGCGACTGATAGATTCTGTAAATTATAATGATCTTACCTATGGAACCGTCGGTGGGCGAATCCGACTCTCATGAAAGTTTTAAACACCCTTGGGATTGGGACCCCTTGCGTGCGGAACCTTACAAAGAATTCGATTAGAAGATTATCGTGGAAAAATGCAAAATAGATTGACTTTGCCAAAATTATATTCAGGTACCTACACTTATTTAATTAGTTTCTTACTATCTAATGTAAAACATGACCATTTTATTAACTGACTTCAAAAAGAAGTGGGTAATCAATTCGTCTGTATGTTTTTTATTTTTATTTTGTATGTGTGTTACACGATAACTCCGCCAATTATGAATCAATTTTGATGTTTCTTTTTTGTTTGAATTATGACCTATACTTCAAAGGTAATTTTTATCGAAATTGGTTCAGTAAGTAGTTTGGTAAAAAAAATATGTCATCCAAGTAAACGAATTAGCGTATTTTACTTTCTTTTTTGTTTAAATGGTGTCTTGTTAATTTACGTTGTATAACTGTTCCTTCATGGATTTGGATGACAGGAAATTAATACTAAATAGCGAAAAATAAAAACTTTTTTACAAAAACGTAACCTTCTTTTTGAAGTCGGTTAAAAATAACTTTAGCTTTGGAAGTCAACTAGCTCAGGGGAGAAGACATTTGATGATTTTCCATCCGGAAAAAAAAAACAAATAGCTTTGGAAGTCGGCGACTTTGGTTTTTTAAGTTAGTAATTCATATTTTCACCAATACCTGACCTAATCCCAAGAATTTACATTTTAAATTATTTATTTCAATAAGAATTTGACTTTAGTTACGTATTTGCAATTTCTAAATGAACAGTTAATTATTGTTGAGCACGTCTCACGTCTGGTTTGTTGGTATAAAGTAGATCGACAAGGCCGATATCGTTCATTAAATGCTGCATCGTTTACTTAAGCGAATTAAAACCAATCATTTTGGTCGGTGTTCGGAGGAAACACCGTCGTGTTCCCTTTCTGATATATATGTTCTGTGCCCGCGTTTGTATCGGAAATAAAATAAATGAATAAGTAACATCCATAATCGAACAGGTAAGTAGATATAACGTTATAAGGATAAAGGCACTGTCGCGTTGGATAAATAATATTCTATAATATCAGATCATTTGAGATCATGCAAGATGGGAAGTAAATAAGTACCTAAATAAAATAAATAATTCTTTCATCTCAGTTTATAAAATATCTGACACCAAGAAACTGATGGATGTTTTTTTATAAATTATTAATTAATTTATATTTGTATTGCTTACAAGTAGTTGCTTAGATTGCAAATATTGTTTAAGCCTGAATATCTAGATGAAGCTAGACGCTATGGTCTTTTGTAGTAGTATGTAGTTGATTTTTATGACAAAACTACATAATATTAATCTTCTTATTGCTTGGTGTTTTCCAAATAAATATATTATTAAAGATCTCTCAGTTTATTATTGAAATGAAGTCTTAATATAAAAAACATAAAAAGCTTCCCCTAATAATGTGTTTTGTTGGATAAAAAAAAAGTCAAAGCAAGTGCCTGCAGACCTTTTGTATTGTCAAACTATAACGGAAACAAAAAGAGAAACGTGGCCCATGAGGGGATCGAACCCGCGACCTTCGCGTTATTAGCACGACGCTCTAACCAACTGAGCTAATGGGCCGTTGTCTGAGGACTCCAAATAGACCGCTACGTTCATTTTACAAATGTATGTTACATTTTGTATTATTGATAAAAATGTAGGATTATCTTTTCGAATTGTTTAGATAAATTGTTATCTCTATATATAGAATAGTGAGAATAGTACAATGAACTCTTTTCAGATTTCTGATAAATAATAAAAATAATTATTAAAATCGGAGTACTCTGCAAAAAGTTACGCTTAATCATACGTAAAAAAAAAATCGCGTCATATTGATAACCCCCTCCTTTTTTCGTCGGTTAATAAATAACTTGAATTATATCAATGTATTTTATATATATAGAATTGAAACCCTACGGAATTTCTAATACAACATAAAAAAAATATTTTCAAAACAATTGACGCCATTTCTAGCTCAATAATGTTGTGGCAGCCGCTCAACCTGACAGACGCTTGTCCTGTCGACACACAACTGTCAGCTTGCACTCACTTCGCGTTCGTCTACTTGAACCTCCTTGTCCGACTGTACGGCGACTCTCGCGACAGGAGGGCACAGGAGTGCCACAAGAAAGAAGAGAGGGAGGAAGAGGAGTATGACTTTATAGTGGTGGGGGCCGGCGCGGCCGGGTGCGTCGTCGCTAATAGACTGTCTGCTGTTCAAAAGTGGAAGGTATGCTTGAAGTTTTAAGGTTTCTGCCCATTACATCGTAACATACAAAGAAAAATAACTACTGTATAAAATAGTATGAGACTGTTAGGCTGCTCAACGTCGATGGTCAACAATTGTCGGTTGATACCCCGTAACGTTGATTCGTTCTAGTGGGTATAGTAGTCCGTGTCATGTTTCTTTCAGCGCCTAATACTATCATAACACTGTCATGGTACGGCACGGTGTATTGTCCAATATGGACACTTAAACCTAATCAATGTTCAGCACGTTGCTACCGCATCGGTCTACATTTATCATCACCTCGGAAGAAAGTCACCCACTGGTGAACGAAAGCTTATTCCAAGTATAGACAGCGCTGCCGGTGCTGCGGATTGTTCGAAAGAGATACCGCGCCCCCTGAACGCAAAGGTTTTAGTCAGTAAAAGTCTGACACTTCCTCCCGCCCCGCCCAGGGCGGGAGAAGTTTTTTGATGATATCCCAACTCACAACAAAAAAAAAAGTATAGACAGCGCAGTGCAAAGCAATGTTGTTTAGGTATTATGAACACAGGACACCGTAAAATACAATTTTTTTGTCGCATGGTCTGGCGTATTGGTGCATATTCCAAGCCTGAAAAAAATTAAGTGTATTGTCAAGGGTTCAGAGAAAATACTTACTTTTAAATATTTCATGTAAGTATAATAGTATCATGGTAAAAAAATCGTAAAGGAGAGCATAAAAATATCTTTTCGTCGCATAGATCTCAGAATTTTGAGCGTAAACTATAGAATTTTACATAACGGCATTAAAGAAAACTTAAAATTACTTACTGTTATTTTTGTGGTTACCCGATTCAACTAACATCGAACGTATCGCTATTTTGAACCTTATTTGTTGCCGCGATGCGTATCAATTATTTGCTTACGACAGGGCCTTAAAAATGTTCAACGTTCAGAGCCCAATAATTGTTCAACTGAGGAATACCTACTTGATTACTAAATTCATATAATACATTCTTATAAAGCTGAATACATCACATAGTTGTGCGCATGCGTTTAAATAATAATCATCTTCAATTATTTTCAAACAACGATCAAATAGATAATAGATTGTTTCCTCTCCAAATAAATTTAAGTTGTTAAAACTAGCTAAAATTAACTAAAATTAACTACTAATTTCATGAACCAGTTACGCGATCATTATTATTTTTTACTTACTCCCGTTTAATTTTGTTTTTAGGGTTTCGTATCCAAAGGTTGCCAAACGAAACTCAATTTCTAAGACTCTGCTGTCCGACCGTCCTTCTCAGGGCTGTATTTTTTACCCCTAATAGGTAGACCTACACAAATCATAGAGTGTGAAAATAAAATAATACTCTTCGCTTGCAAGTCTGACTTACACTTAATTATTCCGTCTGAGTGATCGTAAATTCGAATTACCTAATTTACATGTCGTATACAATTTTAGCGATATAAAATAGCAAAATTGATTTGCATGCATTCCTAAAATAAGCCGTGTCTCACAGTTGCTTGACGAAATAGTTTAATTAAGGTTGGGATGCAAAAACGTTGTTTTATTATTTATCTTCTAGCACTGTCCTTAATTAGTGAACAGAATATCTAACAGCCATAAAGTTATTAAAAGAAAAAGAAAACTTAATGGCATCTTACACATATTTTCACAAAAAATGGCCAGTGCCCGCTTTAGTTCTTAATGTAAAAAGAGGTTCTAATGTTTGTATTGACAAACTTTTTTCATTTAGACCTATAACAATGTTTATGTGCATTTGTAAAACTAACAACATGGCGTTAGGGCAGAAGATGTATCTTTTATACCTTCCTACAACTTTGAAATCCAGGTGCTGCTACTAGAAGCAGGCATGGAGCAGCCAGACGTGACGCTAGTGCCAGCGCTATCGACGGCTCTGATTGGCTCCAACATCGACTGGGCTTACAGCACGGAACCTGATGGAAAGAGCTGCTTGGCGCGGCAAGAACAACGCTGTGGATGGCCTAGGTAAACGGAGTACTTTGGCTGTCATTGTTCACTATTAGATTTACCTGAAAAAATTAGTTTTCGTCACGTCTAGACGGTCGTCCTTATCAAAAACTAGCTTTTGCCCGTGACTTCGCTCTCGGGGAAGTCAAAGTCAAGTCCGGTCTTAGATGACCTCTCCTACTTAAATAAAATAACAATACGTCAATTACATAGGTTTCAGATTTTGTGTTTAGTCAGTGAGTGACCTTTCGCTTTTAGAAGATAAAGAATTTCCTTACGTTCCAATCACAGTGTTGTGTTACTATAGTACGTTATACTTACTTCCATAAGTTGTTCAGAGGTTTGATCACGTTCAGGATGATGAAGTCTCATTAGACTTCATAAATGGAATAGACAAAATGTTCGAAGGGCTCACACTGAGTATCATTGTACTCAATGTGAGCCCTTCGAACATTTTATTAGCAAAGTCACGCTGATTCAAGACGTTGCTGTAAGGTTGAGAAGAGTGTTCAGGAAACATAACAAGTATTATGTACTTGCGCTCGGACGTTTGAATAATGGATCGATTATAACGGATTATTATTACTACAACTGTTATAGTTGAAGTGTTACCTACTAGTGTGTCAGTCAAACTAATCAATTCCGATTATTTTGTGTTTGTTCAATCAATCATCAAACTAATAGTACTCAATGTCAGACTCGACAACAACACTCGACATCGAGTTTCTAAACTTTAAAAAAATATTTATATTAATATATCTTCAAAAGCAAAGATTCCACCTGATTGCCTGATTTCGATAGAAGCGCGTCATAATACCCTGATAATCACTATAGATTGGGATCATCCATTCCAATCGCATTTTTACACAATATTTGTTCGTTATCAGCAAGCATCAGATAGTTGGTCGCGAATTCGGTTGGCCTGACAGGCGGCGCCTGCCCTTGCGTGCTATCAGTGTAAACATTCCACGTAGCACACGTTTTGCTAATCTTATCATGCACTGGCTGCCGCTAGTCACTAATGTTACTATGCTCATTTACTACGCTTTATTTTCCTTCAGTGTTACTATTGCTAAGTGGTGTTAGGTTATCATCGACAGTCTTTTGTAGTCCGGTAATACTGCTGTGACTGTAACAAGTTACTGACTTCCTTACTAAAATTAGTCTTGCACACTCACCAGTAATTAAGTGACAGATTCTGAAGTGGCTATAATTGGCTCGACGATAACAAACAGGTGTTACCAATTTCTTAACGTCGTTATTGAAACTGAAACGAAGTAAATGATAGTAATGAACTTTGGATGCAACAAATTGCAAACAGTTTGTTTTCTAAGGAGCATTCTGACAATCTCAAAGAGATCTCATTCTGAAAAGAGAATATTCGTAAGAAAATGTAGTTTTAGTACTTTCACTACGATGAGCAAGCGGACAAATCCACAAAGGTTCTTACACTCTTGTGCCATCCATTTACTGCCTTATTACCAGTCTTGGAGTATTAATTCACTGGATAGTATGAGTGACATCTGTCATAAATGAACAAATTTCGTGTTTGATTGAGTTTGATTTCGTGCACTTCTTCGCAAAGCTCCAAAGCTCGTCTTCTTCAGGATCTTGTTCGGTAACTTGTTATTCAAAGATGGCGCTGTGTCTTACTGCAGTACCTTGCTGTGGTTCTGTGTCCGGAGAAGGAGTTTCGCTGTAATCTAACTGATATCTGATTATAGAGTAACCCGTAGTGACATGTCGGCGGCAGTAGCTACAAGTTCCTATAAGGGTTTGAATTTTAAGAGAGAGAGAGTTATGAGATATGAGTAACGGGGTTAAACTGCACTTTAGGTGAAAAGCTTCTGGATGTAGTCGTATTGGAATCATGGGGCGCAATTTAGGTTCCCATTCAAAGTTTGTCTTTTTGCGAGTAGAATTCTCTATCTATCTATTCCCTTCTATCTTATGTCCCTACTGACCCTGATTTCGTAGCGAACCGTCTGACTTGCACATTTTTGCGATAAATAGGTATCAACAGTGGTGTCCCATTATCTCAATGCGTGATTTTATTTACATCCAAAATATGTAACTGTTGATAATGTACGATATCTGTCTGAGAAGATATAAAGTTTTCGCAATATTTCGCAACAAATATTTATTTTTAACAGCTAGCTGAGAAAAATAATGTTGTAATACCAATATGGAAAACCATCACATGCCATTTGTGACATGTGATCTATTTGCATAATTATTAAGCTTATTCTGAACCCCTTAGCTAATGGTCCAATCTTAAAGAATGCAAGTTTCATTTTAACTTTTTTTAAATTTCTTATTAATGAACATCAGAAATACAAAATGACATAACTAACTTGACTCATAGAGGCAAAGTGATGGGCGGATCGAGCTCTATCAACTCCATGGCGTACATCCGAGGGAACAGGCTGGACTACGACCACTGGGCCGCCTTGGGGAACGTAGGCTGGAGCTATAAAGACGTGAGAGAAGCAGTCTCTATTGCACTCGCTTCTTGTATTTTACAACTTTTAATAAACTATTGTTTAATTTATCCTTGAAAGAAAAGATTAATAAGAAAATAATAGCACTACATGATAATACTCACAAAAATCAGAAAAACGCGTCATGCCATTTTTTTCGCACTAAAAAAATGCACAGAACAGAGTTCAAGTAGCACATTGCTATTTAAATGTGAAAGAACCAAAAATAACGCTTGTAATTAATTGTTTTACATAGGTGCTGCCTTACTTTAAGAAATCTGAAAAAAACCTGAACATAGAGGGATTGAACCGCAAATACCACGGCGTTGACGGGGAGCAATCCATTTCTAGATTTCCTTACATTGATGTACCCTCTATCATGATGACGAATGCGTTCCACGAAAGAGGACTGCCTATAGCAGACTATAACGGAGCTGATCAACTTACCACGATGCAAGGCCAAGCAATAGCACAAGATGGAGTGCGAGTGTCCACTAACAACGCTTTCATCCAACCAATCAGATACAAACGGAAAAACCTAACGGTTAAAAGCAAATCTGAAGTATTCAAAATACTTATTAATAAAAATAAGGTTGCTTATGGCGTCAAGTATATTCGTGATGGTCAAGTTCACACAGCTTATGCTAAGAAAGAGGTTATAGTTAGTGGCGGTAGTATCAACTCTCCGAAATTACTCATGCTGTCTGGAGTGGGTCCTAAAGATCATTTGTCCAAGTTGAACATTAGCGTCAAGAAAGATTTAGCTGTTGGCGAGAACTTACACGATCACGTTACATTCAATGGTATCATAGTAGCTCTACCTAACAGGACAGCAACTCTTGTTAGTAGCGAGAAAATGTTACAAGAAGTATACGACTACAGTCAAATGACGACCAAGCACGGACCGATGGCTTCAAACGGTCCGGTTAATTCAATAGCATTCATTAAGACTGAACCTGATTTACCGGCACCAGACATTCAGTACCAAGTAGATCATGCTTTCATGGATGAATATATACGTGAACCAGAGACCTATGATGAGATTACAATATATCCTACACCATTCTACAATGCTTTGCTGCCAAGAACTATGAATTTGGTCCCGAAGAGTAGAGGAAAAATGTTGCTGAATCCTCAGAACCCACATGGCAATCCATTATTGTTCGCAAATTACTTCGGAGATCCAACTGATCTTATACCCATAGTCAAGGGAGTAAGGTTCCTTCTCAGTTTGGAAAATACGAAAGCGTTCAAATCTAATGGAGCATACTTTGTACGAACACCGCTTAAGGCTTGTAAAGACTACGCTTGGGGTACCGACGAGTACATCGTGTGCTTGGCTAGATATTATACAACGACCACCTACCACCCTGTAGGTACTTGCAAAATGGGACCTAAATGGGATACGAAAGCTGTTGTGGATCCAAGATTGCGAGTGTATGGTATTGATAGCTTGAGAGTTATTGACGCTTCTATAATGCCTGTTGTAAACCGTGGAAACACTAATGCACCATCTATTATGATAGGAGAGAAGGGTGCGGCTATGGTAATCGAAGACTGGTTGAAAGAACAATCACATTGTTTGTAACGTAATTTTATCAGATCATGGCTTGTGTACTAGAACGACACCTACTGTTTTATCTTTTACATAAAAGATGGCATTACTTGTGTCATTTCTTGCTTATGCAGACTTGTAAATGACCCAGTTTCAAGTTCTACTAATGATACATTTATTGTTTAGATATAATATTGACGTTTTCATATGTATGTGTGTTTTTGTTAATTATAAGGTGTGGTCGGGGTTTTTATATATGTTGAAAATAACAAATCGTTGTTTATCATAACAATATATTTATTCTAATTACATTTTATCTTTTTCATATTCACATTACAAAAGTATAAAATCCAACAATAAATCTCCTTACGAACTTCTCAATGATATTAAGTAGACATTTTTTTTTTCACCAACTTCATGCAAATCGTATAGCAAGCCACATGGCAAATATCAACAATATTTTACTATCGACAATTTACAATCAGAACATTTTTTCTTTTGTACATTTTTTTGGCAGTATTGCCCCAAGTCTATACATTACAGACAAATCTACAACAAGTTACAATTCAAACTTTACAAGTCGGAAAGAACTGGAATTTACTAAGTACAGTAAGATCACTTGGTAAATGTTAACGTAGTTTGTAATACAAATTCCTCAAACAGACGTAATTGTAACTACTACACAAAAGATGGCGCTAAACGCCAAAGCCGCAGCCAACATGGCTAATTAGGCAAACGAACCTACAACGGTCGTGTAATTTTTTTTTTCCAAGAACATGATGTTTCGACGTTTTCGACGTTTTCACTTCTCGGGCAGCTTAATAACGGGGGTCTGTGAATATCCCCAGTCCATCTCACAGTGCTCAATGAGATCTCTCTCAGAGTCTGTCAATGATGAAAAGTCGAACTCCTGACTGTCGCTAAACGGGTCTGTATACGGATAGTGCACGAGGACGCAACTGAAGTCCATGGAAGATCCGCAGAAGCCGAGTAACTTGCGCAATTTAGTCTCAGAGTCAACCTGTGAACAAAACAGAGATTGCGTTAATACCATTGTTCGTTTATCTAAACCAAACATTGCTTCTATAGACTTTACCAATACGTGAGACTAGCTAATTTATTCTGGGACAATAATTACTGCTAAGCATATTAAATTATTTATTATTGCTCGATTCTTAATACGGCAGAGATGTTTATTTCGAAAATAACTACATTCGTTCAAGGTGGAAAATGAGCAGTAAATGCACAACTGAAGTTGCACAACCTTTAAAGCAGGTTTGGAGAGAGTGTAATGTGTAGGTACAGTTATAAAATTTACCTTAATGACGTAGATATCGTTCTCAACGCAGAACGCTTGGAGGAGCACTTCTTGCATGTGCGTCGCACTGTCTCCAGGGGGCGCCTCCGCCGTCACACAGAAGAGGGCCCGGTTGCTGTTCTTCGACAGATACTGGATAGCAGGGAGGAGGCCGACAGTCAGCCGTTTCTCCACACATGCTCGTCGTAGCACCGTTTTGATGCATTGACTTATTGGGCTGCAAGAAAGAAATAAATTTATTACACACTGAAACATTATCAGGTCTTAAATATTGAGGAGAATTCTACCGAAGATGGCCAAGTATTGTCGGTGCTCCTTTTAAATCAAATGCATTACAGTAACATTTAGCAATTTAAGTTATTTTACAGTTCTTGAATATTAGTGGTAATTATATTTTGAGTATTAAATAATAATTAGATCACCACAATCATCAATTTCTAATTTACCGAAAAAAAATATTAATTAGGAACTCAAAGGTATTTGAATTATAATTATTAGATAATATTGCACAATGATAATTACCTTTTAGCAGCCATGCCGCTGAACGTTTCAGCTTTAACGGGAACAACAGAATCTTTGTACATTATGCTGGACAGTTTGATACTCTTCAATTCAAATTCGTCACGAATTTTAGACACTGTGTATTCCTTGTCAGGAATTGTCACAAAACACTTCACTCAAATCCAAATAATCCTGTATTATGCAATCCAATAGAGTTCACAAATTGTTGCAGATAAACTTATCGAAGTTTATGTCACAATGATTTCTCAACTTTGCCAGTCAAACTTGCGTGATGTCGCTCTGAATGCTCTGGGTAGAATGTGGCTTCGTGACGTCTCAAGCCCCTTATATAGAGGTTAACACGCATGCGCAATATTTTGCCAGTGTGCGTGTAGCGCTCGGCCGATATCGACGGAGATTCTTCGAAAATTGCTACTAATTTTCTTGGTGTGCGAATATTGCTGAAGTGTGAGTGAAAACAGGCGTGTCGGTACGAGGGGTGAGTTATGTGTGCGTCGCTCGTACTCTGTACAAACCTGTAGCTGGCGGGTCGGAACGTGTTCGTAAAATTTGCCACCACAACAAGAGCTCCGCCTCCCCCTGCCATGTATGAGTTATGGGTGTCTGAGGGGAGATTTGACCGATATTGAGATTCTCTAATAGTTAAGGTTATCAAAGTGCAAAGTGTTTGTGTGCGAGCGTTTTATCCGTCGCGTTCGGAATTCCCAACGGCTTGGGTTTTATTTGTTGGAGGAAACGCGGCTTGATTGCGCTCGTTTCGTGTAATTTGTGTTTTTAATCGCGGATACTGAAATTTCACGGCGTTTGTCGGTCAACTACCACTCCAGTCGCGGAATTTTCTAAGTAGTAGTAGCTATCGTTGCATGTAATTAAACATTCAACATTAACACTACTTATCTTATCCACTTCCTATCTTATCTCACAAATTGTAAATTGTGTATTGCTGATAATTGAGTTGCCCTGTGACGGTGAACAATTAGATACTTTTATGCAAGGCTGCGCTCCTTAATACATACGTATTAGAAGTTGTTTTTTCGTAAAACTCTGAAAGTAGGACAAAAACAACAAATACATAACGGGCTTCTAGGACATGTTTACAATATCATTCAGTTCAGATATTATCAATATTTTTCAAATTACGATATTCTTCGCAGTAACATTGAAAGTTCTCATTTCTATATACCGCAGATGTCTATCTTTACTTCTCTACGTTTGTTTTTCAAAAACAGTGCCGCAAGCTGTTCTCATATCAATCTTCACTATCCTGTCTATAAATAACAATATTTTTATGTCTATTATTGGTTTTCGTCCTAAACGTAATGAGATTCTGTTTCTGACGTAGGAAAAACCTGCACTCTCCACCAACGTCACGGATTTAAAACAGGTTTTGATTAATTCCAAATTGATCGGTTACGAAGATACTGATGTCGCACGCGTCCACAAGTCTATTTCGGATGACCGTTTAGAACATCTGAATTTGATGAATGAGTTAATTTAATGATTTCGTTGAAGCTGAGATTATCAGTAGCTATAGTGTCTGTATTGTCTAGCTCAGTTGCAATATTATCTATGCCTAGTATTTCTGTTGCTTTTATTATTATTTCACTTTTTATCATCTTAATAACTAGGTACCTATTAATTATATCATATTAATATTAATTTTAACATTTTCCTCTATTTTGTCACTAAAAATAGCAATATGATTAAAATTTGCAAAGCTATTTTGGGCAAAAATATTGATAAAATAAATCATTTGATTGAAAAACCCTCAATTAATTTGATTAGTGATAAAGTTAATTCCGTTATTATTTACTGCTTGTTTTGGACGATTTGTTATCGTCCAATACTGAGTCACAGTGAATTCCTTGCAGCGATAATTTGTCAAGGCATGTGGCCTTTTTCGACCTTACTGATTGGAACAACGGTAAGCATGGGATTTAACAAAAGAGTTGGCCAAGAATATCTTTGTGCTGTCCATTGTGGAGTACTTTTACGAGGACAATACATACAAAATCAAAATTCAATGTAAATTTCGATCGGTAACTTGCCATTTCATAGACCTCATATTAAGGTCCAAATGTGTTTACTATTTCTTTTGCTAGAAACTTTAATTCTAATAAAGTTTAATTATGTTCATCTTATGTTATTCTTAATTAGTTGTATGTATTCACATATTGATGTCAATTAAGCCCAAGTTCGCTTAATTCGTTATGCGATTGAACTCCATTACTTTAACGTCTTAAACGTGGTAAAGGATAATAAACCTTCACGGTGTCACTCGTTCATTGCCTTAGCGTTCGTCGTACCGTTTGAGACATGTGCCATCTGCAAATATTTTAATAAGTACCTATTTCACTTATACGTACAAATCTTCATTCATACTAAACGAGTAATCATTTGCAAAATTCGTTCTTCTTCTTCTCAAAACTGATACTGATACTCTTTAGATGTTTTTTCATTAGCACTTAATTAGCACGCTCATGGCAACTGGCTGTTGACCTATTTATCAATAAGAAGATTTTAGTTCGCCTTATCAAACCTCATTTGTCATACTTTGTTACAGACGTACTCGTTGATACGCATTGTGTAATCACGCGCGACCATTGACCCTTACCTTTGTACGATCTTTGTAATCTCATATTGTATTTAAATGTCACCAGTCTCCGGCATGTGGTTTTAATGTTTACATTATTTCCTTATCTCAAAAATGTCTATTTACTTAGAGATAGGACATTATGATACGTAGCAAATTAGTGAGATAGAATCGGGAAATTTTGAGGTTATCATCAAGCAAACATCGGAAAAATGGCGCGTAAATACTACAGAATATACATAGAAATTTTTTGGAGCAATTTACTTTTTTAATTGTTTTTAATAGCCATGTTTTAATGCATTGTGGTACGGACAAACACAATGGCAAGGACAGTTAAATATAACTTATTATCAATTATTGTTTCGCAATAAATATTTTGTATTTGACTTTTGTCATAGGTTGTTTGCGGTTTCAATGTTTATCCATAAAGGCTTCAGGCGTCTGTATTGTTTTGTAATGCTTTATTTTAACTTCATCATGTTAATAATAGGTGACAAGATCATTTTATTGCGCAATCATTTGTCAAATACATACCTAAGTATTTGACCAATAGATTTTGTGATCAATCCTGCAAGGACCAAAGATAATGGTAAATATAAGAAACACCTTTCTTTGTTGTTACAATTTTCTTTGGTCCTGTAGACCGTATCATAATTATAGACATTAAAAAATTTCATAATCAAGTACTTATATTATTTCATAATCGAGATCTTACAGTAGCTACGTAACTTTTTATACTGTTAGAGTAATTTTATTATCTGTGAGCCGGCCTTTGACGTCTGTTGTGGAAGGCATAGGCAGTATCTATATTAAGTTTACTGTATATTCAAATGTATTCAACTGAATATTTCGTATTATGTAAAAAAATTAAAGTAAAAAAATCTAAGGAGGAAAATTGCTTATTTTTCCTGTTTGACCGAAGTATAAGTAACATTCGAAATTTTGTAATTTTCTTCTAGAAGGAAGGGTTGCTACTCGCTGTGGTGGAATAATTCCTAAAATACGAAAGTTCGAAACACTGTAGGTTTGTTATAATTTTAATGGGAATGAAAAATGCGACATATTTTCGCAAGCGTACTGCTGATTCCTTCCGGTATAAGTTAAAGCCGCCCCTCTGCCTCGCGCCACAACACTTCCTAATTTAAAATACAAATTCATGTATGGCTGTGTAACTGGTCATTTTAATTATCAACATGTTGCATTCCTGACACAATGAATCATAATATTTTCTCTGTCCACTATTTCCCGTAACTTGTTAATAAACAAACGAAAAACCCAATCCGCAGTGGGCGTTATACTGACAAACATACCTAATATTTAAAAAAACAAAATAATGAGTTGTTGTTGTGAGCACACATGCAGTAAAAGGTTATCAACTGAACAACACATTAGACTTAGTTGGACGTGTTTCTCTGTAACCTGTTTTCTATCTCGCAAGTAATTTATTTATACCTATGTATGTTCGGTATACTGCTTGATCGTCGACTGCATTAGATTAGCACACAATATTTTTTTTTTAACGGTACCCCACCCTAGGAATTTCTCCTGTATCGTGGATGCGATTACGAAGATATGAACTCACATACACAAACAAACAAGCCTCGGAACAAATGTCTGCATGCAATACAATTATTTGTTCCATTATCCTGACGTTTTATCCTTTATCCACAGTGACCTTCTTCTAGCTGTTATTCGTCACTTGAGTACGTACGAAACTCACTTATTCCAGCCATATCATCTTTCACACGTTCTATAGTTCACCTACAATAGGTAAATGCTGTTTACCTTTCCCGTTACTTGTTATGGCGACAAAAGAAATATGCCTTGTTAATTTTCTTGTTATTCTTTCGCTTCCAGACTTTCTCAGAATCTTGCTAACTTGATTATGTATTGCCTAGTAATGGGTTCTTCGCAGTATTTAATCTTGTTACTTAGATGGATAGTAAACAAGTACTTAACCCTTTTTGTTATTACTCTACTGGTACGTCTCATCATCAATCAGCTCCAATGCAGAGCTAAGGAGCCTCGTACAATATGTATATCACCATGATTTTGTTATTATCACTACAATTGGCAAAGAAACGGTGATGCAATAATTTCGTAGCGCAACTTTATTTACTACTAAGATAAATATTTAATTGTACCGCCTACGCGCCCAGCTGAACAACAACAAACATTTCTTATGCAATGTTTTGAACGAGAAACACAACTACGCACTGTAGCAACCTGGATTTCTCGTGAATTTAAATATAGAAAATCACCCTTCTTACAGACTCTCTTTGGTCACATAATATCGCAACGGTCTTAGATTTCTGGATGGATGTTGCGCATTACATCGAGAGATTCAGGAATTTACCATAATAATAATGTCTTTACTATAATAATAATCAACTTCAAGCATTCGTTTTTTTTTCATCCAGATAGGGCAGTGATCACCACCAGCTTTGTTTATATTTATTATTCACGAGGTTTTATTATTTATGCGCAAAACCCTAATTCATTTTTCTAAACTAAAAATCAAAGTTAATCCAAAATCAGTCCAGCCATTTCGGAGATTAGCCGGAACAAACAGACAGACATAAAAACAGACAAAAATACAGACAAAAATTGTTTGTACCTTGTAAATATTTATTTTGTTAAGCTGTTGTTTTGTTATAATTATTAAGTAATAACGCATATTTAGGACTTAATAAACAGAACTGTAAGATCGCTGAAAAAAACACACAACATTATCTTTTATCAACAGTTGAACAAATAAGCTTCGACTTAACTAGAGCTGGTCGTTGACTTCGTGGGTACAATAAATCATAGACAAGCGCATGCCACCTTTGACCTTCATCGATTACTTCCCCGCGTGGAACAGGGTCAAGGGCTTCTAACCTCACACCGATCACTAATCGCGTTTGTTTCGAGAAATTCCGTTCAACAAAAACATTTCATATTTTATTGACTGAATTATTTGTTCGTGGAATAAAGTGATTCAGTTTTCTGGCTAACTGTTTAGTTTTTCATAATTTGTTATCGTTTATTAAAATCAAATTGTTAAGGATTGTGAGAAGTAGTTACGTATAATCAATATTTGCGCCCACTCGTAGAAATGGTTGAGCCAATATTATTGAGGTTTATGACTGCGGCGGAAGCTTTTCATACGAGCCTAAAAAAATCGACCTAGTTCAAATAAATTATAAAAAGTCAGACATTAATAAAATGCTGAATAGACAGAAATGTATTCTCCAGACCGATTCCGTTCAGGGCGGGTAATCCTAATGCAGACTAGTCAAGTACGAAGGAGATATCAAAGTGCGCAAACACAGGTGCACTCTCCCCTAACTCTCACAGTCCAATGGGACGGCAATCCGACATAACCGGGAAGAGATCAGGTGCAGGACTAACGGCTTTACTTGCTTTCCGAGACACGAGGGTGTCACACTACCAACTTCCAAACTACGAGCTGTTACTGAGAAATTTCTAATGTAAGAATCCAATAACACTTTTTGCCCGACCTGGGAATCGAACCCAGGACCAACCCAACTGTCGTGCTTGCCACTACAAGACCAACGGGGCAGTGAAGTTAAACATAAATACGAGTAGTATAAAGATAATTATGTAACATTTCTCGAGAGTAAAGACTTTGTTAAAAGCAGAATGACAACCGCAGCTTTTGTCCCGCCCACGATCACTATAACAAACTATTGACAGCTACATTTGCAGAGGATGTAAAAAAAAAACATAAAATTTCAGTCCGGCTCACGACAGCTAAAGGTTACTCAAGTATGCTGTAATCATTGTACAGGTGGACGGGACCGTACTGTGATGATATAATGCACTGTAACATAATATTTTCAAAGGGAAATTGCCCACTTTTACCGACGATGTAATTTAGAATTTGATTCTATTAAACCTTTCAGATTCCTTATTCAGGATAAAACATTTGGTCTCGGCTCTGGTGAAGCCAAAAAAATGAAGACTGAATTTACTAATGCGGCAAAAAAGGTAAAAGGATGTTGTAAATTCTGCAGTTGTTCTATTTTAAGGCCGCCAAAGGGGTCTTTTGTATATGTATTTACAGAAAGTTATGGTTTGTTATTTTTCCCGTCGCGATTATTTTCCTCTAAGACATAGAACAACATGGAAGACAGTCGTTTGTGATTGAAATGTGTATCAGTTCATCAATTCTTCTGTCTCTTTCTGTCGGGCAGACTCGTAAAGTTCGAATTCAATTGTCTTATCAAAATCTGACAGTTAACCGCTAGCGGTATGTACGCAAAATACGCGCCAGGACGTGGAATGACGGACACTATGCAATACAAATCCAAATCTTTGTTTTGCTTATTTCCGCGCTTGAATGTTTTGATTTGTACAAATTGCATCGGATCGTGTATCGAATCGATTATTATCATTAAAGTAAGTACTCCATTAGCAAGTTTCCTAGTAGTAACACACCACACTATTTAGTTGGAACGTGAGTTATCTATAGATACTTCACTCTATTTATATGAAAACAAGTAAAGCTTGTTTTCATATAAATAGAGTGAAGTGGATCTAACATAGAAAATAGATTACCTAGGTATACTTGTATTAAACGTGAAATCTATTTTGGTTTGTAGTTTCGAAAATGTGGTCTGTAAACTTTTGAAATGATCTCTTTTTTGAAAATAACGCGTATGGGAGTTTTAACTATAGCCACATAATAGGGAGGTAATGATCTAGTTAATTTTATATTAGTTTCTCAATCATTTACCCACGCTTTTGTCCACAACTTCGCCGACGACGTGAAAGTCAAAGTCCAATTCGATATTACTGAACCTCAGCTTCATAGGTCAAGTAGTTTTTGAGATTTCGTGACTAACCAGTAAGTTCACTTTTATAATACTTAACTTCAGTAGAATATCGTTAAAAAACAATCTCTTAGCTAAGACATTTGATTTTCCAACACAACACCGCACGATCGTTTTAATAGGACCCAGAATGCCACCTTCTAACCTCTTTACGCTACTTACTTACTGATACTGTATAGTTACTTAGATACCGTACAGTGCACCAACCAGGTCGCAATATTTCTACGATATGTAAAAACATACATTGACCCCAAATCTAAATATTTCTCCGAAAAACTTCAACGTTAAATTGGGTCAAGATACAAAACTTTGAACAGGATAATAGATAAGGCAACGACAACAATAACAAAACAGTTCCTACGACTGTTTACAAACACATCGTGATTTGCATTATCCTGATCTTTGACCACAATAAATAGAGAATGATAATTCGGTTCTAGTGACACAGATGTTTCATGGGTCACATGTGCGCAACTTTAAACCAGAAGTGTGAATCGGCATAGAACACAGACATAAAAACACTAGTGAGGACTGCTTCGAGGCAGGCGCTCCTGCCGTTATTGATCCTGTTAAGAAGCTCAGCTCTAGGCGCTTCGCCAGCGGCCTTGCGCTGTAAGAAAATTCTGATGATGATAAAGATGTTAAAATCTGCCGTTTAGTGCAATAATCGCCTTAGTAGACAAGGGTAATGTTTTGGTAGTTACTCACAAGGACAACAAACATATAAGAAAATATGAATTTGATAATCAAATGCTTTTAAATTAAATTTACTCAAATGGAATTTATTGTAGCTAAAAACCATGACCATGAAATTTCTCTTAGTAGAAATAGAGAGAGAGAGATTATTGTTTAGATCATCGAAAAAGGTTAAAAATTCTATAAACATCAAGATTATAAATTATCAACACCACTAACCTGTGCATATCTTTGAACTATAAAGCTAGTTACAATAATTAGTATAAGCAAATCAAACTAGGATATCAACAAGTGTTGATTATGATAACGGAAGGCGTCCGTATCGAACGTTATCACAATTACGGTAATAAAGATTATAAGATAATGTTTTTCCTCAACAATTACTCAGAAAATGGGCTCAGGGTGTCCTATCTAACAGAAGCAAGACGATAGTACGAAGTCTAAGGATGATTACCGAAATGTTGAAAGGTCGAATAACACAAGATTACAGCCACGTGCAATTCTGACAATGTTCTATTTACCTGACGTAGGTAGACAATTGGTGCAGCTTAGGGTATAATAGGTCGACATCTATTATTCGCGCAGTATTCAGATGTTTGAGCATGGTGATGCGAACGGAGTATACTATAAGGAAGGATCGTAACAGATGGCGTTCTGTGGTTTCTGCGTACCCTCATGGGAAAAAGGCATGAGTTTTTGTATGTAAGTGTCGCTTATGCAAGAGTCTCATACTCGGGTTTAACTATTTAGAACTCCATATTATTTGGTATTTTCCTCATATCTATCGCAAAATAATAGCACCTTACGTTATCAAAACAGTAGTCAGAAATAATATTCGTCTCATATGATTCATTGGTGTGATTCTCGTCTCCACTATCTATGGCAAACAGTTTGTCCCTCCGCATCACGACACACCTCTTTTATCTTATCAGATAAAGCTATCCCAATCTAAACTGAACCTTGTCATGAGAGACATAAAATTGAAGGTTCTATCAAAGGCGTTTACTACGCCATATGATTGAGTGATGGTATTCTGACTAATATTAGAGAGCTTTGATAAATAATGCACTTATGTAAGGTCAAAGAACTAGATCATACGCGGTACAGCAGTTTTAGCCCTGATAATGGAAATATTTCCATTATCAGGGTTAGCATCGTGGAAAGTTTGTTAATGGCAGGTTCCCTTGGTGTAGCCTTGTTTCATACACGTTGAAGTCGACACCTTATCAAGCCTAGTGCAACCAAATGTTTTTTCCTTAAATGAATGTTCCTTTAATGTTTCTTCAACAGTTAGGGTTGTTACGCTGTTGATATGAGGAATGCCCAAATATTGATTTTCAGTATCGCAATGACAACTATATGTCATTGTTTTTCTCCGCATATCAACTGTTTTAGTAACTCTATCATTAATTTCATCAGCCTTTTACTGATATCGAGTAATAAACGATTTGAGTGTTTTCACGATAAGTTTAGTTGTAGTCACTAGCCGGTTGTGTGGATTTTATTCCTCGTTCAAATTGGGTACATTATTTAATACTTTCTTTTTGTTCAGGACATTTTTCCTTCGTCTAAGCTGTGACTAATTTCATCGCCCATGTAAATTCGTAGCGTATCGTCGTCAAAATCAGTTGATAGTCTTCGTTTCTGGTTACTCATCCATTTGTGTTTTCTCTGACTCAATTCATCTCATCTCATAGCAAACATGATTGCTATCGATACGTAATCAATCAAAATTATCAATTCATTGTGTAAGTCACACAGCCTGTTGTAAAATGTACCTAACGGTTTAATATTATTGTGTTACTCATGCATCACGCCACACCAGTAGCACTTATAGTAACATCCTATGTGCATAAATGTCCAGATCATCCTAATGCCAAGATTACACCAAAGCGGATAGGAGCGGAGATGTCTCGCAAACAACTAATAGGATACTGTGTTGTGTTGAACCTAAGCGTTGAGATATGTAATAACGTAACCCTATTGGTAATAGGACACAACTCTCCGCTTTGGTGGAGACCGGGCCTTACTAATAAATACCGGATACTCTAATCCTCTGTTCCTATGCTAATAGTAGTACGATAGATAGTACGTGCGGCACATCCAGTATTCCTGAAACCGTGACAAATAATAAACATAATTATTGAAGACCATATTGTGGCTAATATCGCCATTAAAGAAGACCAAAATATACTGGACATTCCCCACATAGTTGGCTTTAGCAACGTCATTTCAATACATGTGTACAAAACAACGTGGTTGTTGAATACTGGCCGCCCGGCGCCGGCCGCGCCGCCCGCCGTGCAAAGTCCAAGCCGCGTTGGAACTTATGATGAAACCTTTCTACGTCGTTCGTCCTGGCATGGCAGTGTGGAGCACTGATTAAAATATGTTGTTTAAATAATGATGAAACTGTTGCACAATTTGAATGAGAATCGGAGCTTTTTTTTTTTTTTGGTGGGTGGGAAATCATCAAATAACTTCTCCCGCCCTGGGCGGGGCGGGAGGGAGTGTCAGACTTTTACTGACTAAAACCCACCCATGTTCCTTCTTGTGCCCTTTGCGTTCCGGGGGCGCGGTATCTCTTGCGAACAACCCGCAGCTCCGGCAGGCATCGGCCCTCAGTGGCCTCTTCCTTTTGCTGACATCTCTTTGAGGCGCGCGTGGAACACGAACGCGCCGTCGACACGGCCTGTCGTTATGCAACGTAAGGACGGTGAGCTACCCATTGCTCACCGTCCACAGGCCAGTATCTACGGTGGGCGGGAGTCGTCTCGCGGCTCCCGACGTCCGGAGCGTCTACCGCGGCGGCTGGGACGGGAGAACCGCTATCTCAACCGTCCCGCCGCAAATATCTTTTGAGTAAATAGTATTACTTACTCTTCATTAATCGCCGGGGCTGCGGGTTGTTCGCAAGAGATACCGCGCCCCCGGAACGCAAAGGGCACAAGAAGGAACATGGGTGGGTTTTAGTCAGTAAAAGTCTGACACTCCCCCCCGCCCCGCCCAGGGCGGGAGAAGTTATTTGATGATTTCCCACCCAACGAAAAAAAAAAAAAACTCTTCATTAATGCTGTGGTAGTCATACGTATATATTATGTAGTAGTAATTAATATTTAAATATACTACATACTTAATTACTGTGATGATTGATAAAAACACAAAGATTTGGGGTCTGTACTGTACTAACTGGAAAATCTAATGAAATTAGATTAGTGGCTCTGTACACAAATGCACGATGTTAACTTCAAGCGACTTCATTTGATGAGTCATTCGTAGATTTCAGGCCTTCAGGACACACATACCATCATGCCTGTATTCTCCTAAGGGTTAGTCAGAGGTGTTACAATGTACACCCACAGTTCACCGGTATGTTTAGGTCCCATGTAACAGGGGGCGAGCCTATAGCCATTAACCGAGCACAAATCCTAACTCCGAGCTGCTACTGAGACTTCATAGAAAAACCCAATAACAGTTCACAAACCTTCAGGACACTTGACAAATAAAACAAGCCTTGGACATATACCTTTAATATATTGTTTTCCAAATAATTCGTGCTAATAAAGAGAATGTTAAGGTTTATCAAAAACCCCAGATTGCAAATCTTCTGTCGTCAGTAAACTACGTCAATAGTCGTACGAAATTCTTGTTGAAACAGGGTCATGGCGCAGGCGACGGCGAACCGGGCGAGGCGGCGCGTGCGCGTGCGCAAGTTGTGGTTGTAATATTATTAGCGGATTTCCTTGCGTCTTACTTTCTAGTGAATCACGGATACCAAATGTATTTCAAGGCTTTGCAAAATTCAATCTTCAAGTTTTTAAGTTTATTCTTATTGACAAATTGATTTCTTGGATCCTATTGCTCTACTTATCTATGTAGTTATTTTGAACTGCCAATTCATATTTTACAGTTATCGTACCAGCGTATTATATCCGATTTTTTTTTTGGCAAATTTTATTCGTGTTGCTTCTTGCTTGCCGTTAAATAATCAGGGTCAATAACCTCTTACTTTTTAAATCATTTGAACGTTGGACTTGATGTATTTGAGTCCAAAGTCTCATAATATGAGTAATTACAAAACATATTACCTGATACTGCATATCTGAAGTCGCCTGGTAGAAGGTTACAAGTCGAAGCGGCTATTGGTCAAGGCTACAGATAATTATCAGTATATTGGGGTTTCCCATATTTCCTAAAGTCAGTTTACAGTAGCAATAAATCTGTCACAACTAGCTATGCACAAAGAATCTAGTTAGTATTAAAAGCCAAGTAAAACTTTAATTGACACTTCACTCTACACGGTAGCATAGACAAACATTGAATTCCAATTTTTACAATAAAAGTTTTTAAATCGTTCTCATTCGTTTTGAAACTCTTTTTAACCCCCTACTAAAAAAGAGAGGTGTTATAAGTTTGACGTGTATGTGTGTCTGTCTGTGGCACCGTAGCTCTTAAACGGGTGACCCGATTTGAATGCGTTTTTTTATATTTGAAAGCAGGTTTCTTAGCGATGGTTCTTAGTATGTTTTATTAAAATCGGTTGAACCGTTTCAAAGTTATCAGTACTTTTGTTAGCTGCCGGAGGGAGGGGTATTTATTCTTCGATCGCGGGTTACTCAAAATGTTTAATTATTACTTGTTCAAAAATGTAACTTGTGTATGCGTGTCAAGTTTAATAACAATCGGTTCTTTAATTAATTCATTCACTTAGTATCTGCGGTGGAAACCTAAAAACTATAACAGAGAGCTGTTACCATCATTACAAGAAGCAACAGTATTGTAATAAATATGAATATTTAAATAATAATGCCTTGGTCAAGACGAACACAGAGACGGTACATAAGTGAGTCACTGCAGTCACTCGTCACTTTACTAAAGATGATTGTAAAGCGCTGGTATTACCTGGGACAGAAAGGATAGTCCGAGTTCAGAACGGAAACAGTGGGCGCTCTTTATTTCAATTGTTAAATTGATAAAAAACGCGGACTGTTATACATCTTGAACGAGACTATTTATAACTGTCTATAATTATTTAATATGCTTTTGATTTAAAATGAATCAGCGTTATGTATCTAAAATCATTACAATTATAAGAATAGTGGTTTTGATCGTTTTGGCAGCGATCCCACTGAGAACCCAAATTAAATCTTGATGAAACATTTAAAATTCAAACAATATTTAAACTTATCTCATAGTCTACTGCTGTAAATATAAACTTTGTAGTAATTTCTTCTCACTTTTTTTTGTAAACCGGTAAGATAAATAAGAGACAAAAGACGCGTTTCAATCTTACAACATCCTTAGCGTCTATTTCTAATGTCCAACTCAAAAAGAGGGGTGTTATAAGTTTAGCCTACGGAGCCACAGACAGACACCCAGACACATGTCTGTGTGTCTGTCTGTGGCTCCGTAGCTCTTAAACGAGTGAACCGATTTGAATGCGGTTTTTTTTATTTGAAAGCAGGTTTCCTAGTGATGGTTCTTAGATACGTTTTATCAAAATCGGTTCCGCTGTTTTAAAAGTATCAGCTCTTTTGTTAGCTGCGGTAGGGATCTTTATTCTTCTGTCGGGGGGTTACTTAACATTTTATATTTTATCATCGCTACTTTATTCAGACGAAGTGTTAATAATTAACTGTAAATGTGACTCAGTCGCTCTAATATCGTAGACAAAAATACTAATGCTCATGGTAAAAAAATAAGTAATCTTTTTGCAAACTAATCGTGACTTGCAGTTTTATTAGTATCACCATTAGATAAAGCAATACAGGCAATAGAGTCCACATGTGTACTGTAAACATGACTTAACTATGGGATTGTCAAACTGCAAATAAAAGTACTGTGAGATTATTAATTTTAGGTGTATTTTTTGTGAGATGGCAGCTGTATGTAAAATGCCAGTATTCAGTTGCGTCCAGTGAGACTGGAAGCCGACCCCAGATTAGATTACATTACATGTAATGATCATTTCTTTTTCAAATTTAAAAATTAATTTAATTAATGGATAGCAACCAATCCATTAAATTATTAAATTTATTTTTAAAACACAAACTTCAACAAACTTTTTGGTCAAACAAACTGAATACTGGCACTTTTTCCACAAAAAAAGTTATAGATGCCATTTAAAATAAAATTAAATATTTTTCTTAAAAACAGTTAATGGCCGCTGCCACAAGTTTTTGACGTCACGCGGCCAGAATTTCTGTATTACCTGATGCAAAAAGTTTGTATAACGTTACCTAATACGAAACATTATCCTTATTTATGTAGACCTCTTACATTTTGATGTTTATCCTCATTGCCGGATACTTTGCAAGAAACAAAATGTTTGATAAAACTTTTTACTTGCGAATTTCAACTTCGTTAGACTCCCATACTAATTATTCGCAATTTATTGTAGATGCAGCTAGATGCTGCCAGCCATTCTCTGAAACGGCTAAAATATTCAAACGTCACAATGGTCTGTTCCGTAGTTTAGTTGTCCGTGTTCCAAGGTACACACGTTCTGAATTAATTATTATCTGTAGTAGATTTCCTCATACACTTTCCGCTTCTGTGCGCCACTTCACAGTAATTCTAATTTTACAATCATATATTTCTGGTGGCCGTACGATAGCCGCACGTTAGTTTGTACTCAGTATTTTGAGGTGATACAACGAATTTTTGTTTCGAATAAATACAAAATGGAACAGGAAACGGCGAAATAGGAGAAACTATTAAGGAATGTCACTCCTTCATTATTATTTTGACTTTTACAATAAAAGACGACTCCTACACACCCAGTGCTTAGATCATATTATTTATGTCAAAGCTCAGGGATATTCTAGTTACTAACAAGGATAGAGTGGAGAGTTTGTTGAAACACACGTAGGTAAAGCCCGATGTGTCGACACGTGTACACACGTTTCGATTAAAGTGCTTAACACTGCACGTGTCTGTCCTGTCGCATCGCATACTACATTATGTCGCTAGTCGCTCTGGCAAACAGATTGTTGTACACATTCAAATTATGACAGGGACTAATATTTATTTATTTATTAAAAGTTTTAGCACATAATGTAAATAATACGCTGTACAAAGACGCACTTAATGCCTTAGGCATTTTCTACCAGTGTACGTTAGGGTTATGCAATATCACATCTTTTCGAAAATCTGAATTTCTTAGTGAACCTATTGTTATAGTTGTTTTTTTTTTTTGGAGGTGGTAAATCATCAAATAACTTCTCCCGCCCTGGGCGGGGCGGGAGGGAGTGTCAGACTTTTACTGACTAAAACCCACCCATGTTCCTTCTTGTGCCCTTTGCGTTCCGGGGGCGCGGTATCTCTTACGAACAACCCGCAGACCCGGCAGGATTGTTATGGATAAGGTCGCTTTGAGATTCAGCATTCAACATAGTCAAACAACAACATTCATTCATTAATTTGTCTAACATTCAATTTCAATTAATTTTTAACCGACTTCAAAAAGAAGGAGGTTATCAATTCGTCTGTATGTTTTTTTTTGTATGCGTGTGTGTATTTGTCCGGAAGAAAAAAAAGCTTTGGAAGTCGGTGGCAATACAAAATAACAAACAGAACCGAAGCCACCGACTTCCAAAGCTTTTTTTGTTCTGGATGGGAAATCATCATATAACTTCTCGCCTGAGCTCGTTGACTTGACTTAATTTATTTAACATAAATTATTGTTAGTAAATAAAAAAAAGTCTTAACTTTTATAAAAGTTTCTTTCACTTTAACGCATCCTAAACTGACAGCTGATACACTATGAAACTTCATTTAACAGTGGAACATGTCCTCCGTTTTGCACACTAGCACGAGTTACGTCACTACTACGAGTTGCAAGCTTGGCTTCCATTCATACGTTTTACTTTCATTCGGTAGCTCCGGGTATTGCTCGGAGGTCATCGCACCGCCCGTCATCGCACCGTGACTGTAACAAGCCATAATTTACCGAAGCCTGTGACATATCTGGGAGCACGGTAGTGCCCCCGCCAAGACGAGCCACATATTTCTCTAAGGTGTAGAGGCGTAGAGTTTGGTTTTACATGAGATCTGTTTACTCTCTGACAGTGCAAGCCATATAGTCTCGTCTTGGTAACATTTTATATGGTTACTATTACTACTGTCGTGTTCGGCTGACAGGTGTGGGACACGTGACTAGACACACGATCCGACCTTACGTTAACTCTTGCGGAAGGCCGAGCTGCGGTTTTGTAATACATGTGTCTTGAATTTCGACGATTACGAATGCTATTTTGTAAACAAACTTTGCTTTTTGGGTACCAACCAGGATGTAAATGTAATCATTTATTTGAATTCTGTAACACCAGGATGGGGTTTTACGATTAATAAATATTTTTCGTGATACAATTACCTAATTTTTTTTCATTTCATAACTTAAATGGCGGAACATTTTGTGGGATTGTAGCTACGTCCAGCTGATGTAGATGAGTACACTTAGATTAGGTTTACTTCACCCGAGAGAGGACTTCCCTGATGCTACGGTGACAGTTACATCCCCATTAGGATATACAAAAAGTAAAAATCAAACAATAAATACCTAACCGACTCTGAGTAATCAGTTAATGTCCTGCCTGACACCGTCATTGTTATGTTTAGTTCTAGAGTTGTTAAAGGAAATTCAATGGAAACCATTGAATTTCCTTTGACAACTCTAGTAATATCAATGCACAGTATTGTGAAGTATTTATATCTGTTTTTCCAAAATACGATGTAAAGTCAAAAGCTTTTTTACATTTCTAGTAATACTTTCACTGTCCAATATTCTAGATATATCACATTCCAGATGAAAACACAAATAGTTTCAGATAAACAGCCTACGCAAACAAAATCTAAATGCGTTGCAAAAGTACGACACAGATATTCTATCAGCACTTTACGCAGAAACGTGAAATTGTTTCATTCAATGAACATCGTCGGTGTGGGAGCAGGGTGTCGGGTTCCCAGATTTCCCGACATTATCAGTGTTATAGTGAATCCGTTATCTGTAGTGCACGCTCGTGTCGGTCGCCGATGTCCCGAGCTAGCACCGCGTCTGTTTGTTTGTACGTCGCCTACTGTTCGGATTGAGTTTCACGATCCACCCACTTTAATATTAGGTCCATCTTTCCTTATTGTTGCTGTTGATTGATTATTGTCGGGTTTAGGAGGAGGCAAGTCTTTTAATGTATTGTTTGTGATGCCTTGATATTCTTGATACACCATATATCCCGTTATGTGTAAGGACAATAACCTACCTCAATACACTCCTAAAAAGCAGTTATCAAAAACTCCTTTGAAAACTTTAATGCAATGAACTAACTACATGAATCTTGCTTAGAATCTTAAAAAAATATCTTTTAACCTTCTGTTTCGACAGCTTTTAGGAAAATCGACAATTTATTATTCATTTTACTGTCAAACAGAATGTTTTTTGTGACCTACCCAATCAGTTTTGTATATTTCCCCAAATGTTTAGAAAACATATTCCACCTTATCGTGAATATGAAAACTCGGCACTAGCGCACACAATGAGTGTTTCGGTTTGTTTACACAACAAGTGCGACGCAGCTGAATGAGAGTAACACGACACTGCAATGTTTTCAACTTGGGCGTCACAGTAGCCTCCCACTAAAACGCTGTTGTCAAAACAAACGACGATTGTACTGATAAGTATATATTGTTGTTTTTTAAGCGAAAACAATTGTTTTTATATGTCATCTTGGCCTCTACTTTCGTTATAGCAAAATCAAGTGAATCAGCGTAAATCTTGGGTAGCATTTGGCGAAAATAGGACCCAACTATTTCAAATTATGTTTAGAGTACTGTTAATTTTAATATTACCTTAGACTAATGAACCCAAAAGTTATTTCCTCAATCTGAACCCTAAATATTATAGTAACAACATTTTCCGCAAAATGACCGTCTTGTACTTACGCAGTGGGTCTTCACCAAAAATGTATAGTTACAAGTAGATGTTTAACTTTCAAAAAGCTTGCCATGTTTTCCTCAAAATACCGCTTATTTTGGTTGACAAAGTTTTCCTGTTAGCCGAATACGTCTTGAGTTTTTCCAAAACCCCCAACTAGACACTTCCTTCGAATTAAGATGCAAATAGCCTTCATAAAGACGCGTCTGAAATTCTAAAAGAGTCCTTCGGTACGGAGTATTTATTCTAATTATTTCTACGACCATATTCAAACAAACAATACGGAGCAGCGTTGCATTCTCAGAAGCTTTGCAGTGAATGAGTGGAAGTGTTATTAATATGATAATTTGATTGGAAGGTAAAACCCAGTGTTTCTAAAATTTCCGTGAAAGAACGGATGATTTACATGGATTCAAGATACTGGAATGGAACTGATATGAAATGCTAATGGGCCCGGTCTCCTTTCCATCAGGTAATTCAAGGGATCATGTCTCTTCTATGTTGTTTAAATGTTATAACTCACGGTCCTTCGCATCGAATAATTGAGAGTTTTCAACAGTAAGTAGTTAGGTATTTTAACCTTTTTTCACACCTGCCTTCTGTTCTGACACTGCTTCTAGCTTTTAATCTTTAACACTTCCCACATTCAGAAGGTCAATTCCTGTAATAAATAAAAACCGGGCAAGTGATCATTATAAATTACAGAATTTAATAAATCATTTATTAAAATAAATACAGTGTATTTATTTTTGTACTAAAATTTACTTATATCTCGGTAATTAGTATAATTATTTAAAAATTTTCGGTTTACAGACTTCGGAGACAAAGAGGGAAACGGTTTTTTTTTTATATTTTTCATTATAAATAAGAAATTATGCGTCGGAATTCAAGTTTTAATTACAAATGTATAGTTTTGAGATTTATTCTAGTACTTGTTGTCTATAACGTTGCTACCAAATTTCATAGGAAATACCCTATGAGTTTTGATTCTCTCGAGAGTGTCGAAATAAGCGTTTTATGCTAAATAAACGGCTGTATCTTTTTTTGTTAACTTAAAAATTTGATTTTTTCACAACTTAATGGAACCATAGGCATGAGTATACGGTTTAAATTTAACTTGATATCTCCACGTATTCCCGAAATAAAGGGTCCTGACAGACAGACGAACGGACAACAAAGTGATCTTATAAGGGTTCAGTTTTTCCTTTTGGGGTACGGAACTCTAAAAACATTCAAAATCTACTCCCAGTCTCATCTCAGTGACAAACAATGTCAAGAATCTGTCGAAAATGTAATTATGAAGCATTTTTGACAGATTGTGTGATGTCTAAAAAATACGGGAATCGTCATCCGTAAATACTCATCATCTGCAATTTTTACCAACGATTGTTCCAAAAAACCATATTTTGTTTATCTTCGGGTTTTTTAACCAGTAGGTTTTTTTACTATTTCTAAAAATATCGTATCTAAACACATAAAAACGTTGAATTAATAAGTTTAGTTCTATCAACATGTATGTGAGTGACGCTTGTGAACGTTACCTAAACGTGTTACGGGTCCGTAATTTTGTTCAATGACGTTGTCTCCACGCACTGGAAATAAGCTTTTTTTTATTCGTTTCAACTGTCATTCGGATACTACCTCACAACACCGGTTTCAACCGCGTCGTCGCCGTCGGTACAATTATCTATAGCGTCATTGAGAATATCGTAATACGTATTACGTTGTGCCAATTTATTTATTTGGACCTTTTTTATTGCTATGCTAGACGACATCCACATTTTCTTGTTGTTGTATTAAGTGATATCAATATTACTTCTATCTATCACACGTATATTTTTGTCGATAACTTTCCAAAATATTATTGACGTTTTGATAAAAGTTGATAAAAGTATTGGCATTCCAATCATTTGAAATAGCTGTTTTGAATGCGTTAAGTCCAATCTTGACTTCTCGAGTTCACATTGCGAATTACTTATAACTTAGATATATGGAAACATGCACGGTCTGTTTTTGTGCCTGTCCTCTTATTGTATTTTAGTATGATATGAGTACTTTCATTGAATTCAAAATCATTCGGTATACTTATTTGCCGTAAGCATAAACCATTTCTTTTACAATTCGAGAGTGAAATTTAAAGTCCCTTGGCTTAAAGGTTGCGAAACATTGCTATATATTAGATCATTTGCCGGCCTCCAACAATTGTGTGCCGCGCGCTGATCGTGTGATTGAACTTGGACAAGGTCGAGACTCGCGGCTGCGCGGGAGCATGGCGGGCGAGCCAGCTGAATCTATACCGACCTACTACAACACGCTGTGACGCAACACCGAGTAACTGTGGAGACACGATCCTGTACCTATTCCATTGAACTCTTGCAGTGCATTTTTCAGCAAGTAATTCAGAGATTTTTCATGAGTCAAAATTAGGCAGACCAAATATAAATGACTCAATGGAATGTACCTATAAAGAAATAATAGAAAATAGACAAAAGCTCCAAGTTTTGATCTTTTTTTATACGTGACAAAAGAAATGACGATCTTAATCCACCTTCACAGACCAAACAACCCACAGGTATTGGTCTTGGATCTGATGATACGCCATGCCTTTCTCATTGTAGACTATGAGAGGCTCGTCCCTACAATCAACCAATCAGCATGCGGAATTTAACATCTTCATGATACAAAACTTGTAATTAGCAACTAACTAATACACCGAGCTGATGACTGATGATGATCATACATAATGTGATGTAAACATAAATATTATGTTAAGTGATGTAACGATCTTATCTTGTTTTAATTTTAACTCTCTGACGGACGTCAGTATTGCGGCGATCGAATGACGCAGAAGAATCAATCGAACTGGTACAGTTACGAAAACTGGTAATTTATTTAAAAGACGTCCGTATTAAATTAGTTGCAATGTTTTTGTTGATTAATTTAATATAATTATGTAATAAATATGTTCATTCATGATAAACGTACCATGACTCTCAAAGTTTATGGTTTCTTGATAGCGTGTGTCAACTCTTCTGAATTTTAATAAAAAACTCAAAAAATATAATGCTTTTAAAAATCTCATACTTTTGGCTTAAAATGAAAGATATATTTATATCACATACATACCATCACGCCTGTATTCATTCCGCGAAGGGTTAGGCAGAGGTGTACCACTGTACACCCACAGTTCGCCGGTAATTTATCATTGACTACAAATGTTATTATGGGTTATGAATTATGATTGAAGTATGAAACTAAATTCCATAAATAAGACGTTTACGTAAAAAATTCACACTCTTTTCCAAGAAATTCCCATCAATAACAATAACAATGTGTAACGACACACCCACAATGAACAGTAAATATTATCGTGATCTATTTGTCCACTTTCGTGAGTTGGTGTGCTGCGCAGTAGCACCTCAATGGTCGCCTGACCGATCTAAACGAGGTTGTATTACCTATGACGTAGTTGCTTACGTAGCGACGTGTATTGGAAGAAACCTCTTGAACTTATATTTTCCTAATACATTAGCATTTGTCGTTATTTTCCTTTAAGGGTTTTTTATAATGGAAGGCTGTGGGTTTTTATTAATGTAAATCAATGGAAATTGTTTGTTTACCTGTAATTGGTTGAGTATGAACTAATGCGAAGCGTTCGTATAAAAAATTATGATTATACAATGTTCTTACTACAACGGGTGGAACTGTGGAAGGGACAACGCGACAAAATCGTTCGACAAAATCAAAAATGATAGTTGTAAGGAAATCAATAAATAAATAATCTTTTACTATGGACTACAGTCACGAGCATAAATATGTATACACTTGGCAAAATTTAAAAGCGATTTTCTCGAGAATGAACGATTGTCGATTTCATAGTAGTAAAGGATCCACAATATGATATTCGTAACACCATTACATTTTAATCAATTCTTTGGGACAAAATTGCTAAATGTATGTTTATGCTCGTGACTGTACATGATTCTAACTGTAACCCCCAGCGATGCTAATTTTATAAAACTAAAATCAGCAGTTCCGTACCCGGGGCTGCGGGTTGTTCGTAAGAGATACCGCGCCCCCGGAACGCAAAGGGCACAAGAAGGAACATGGGTGGGTTTTAGTCAGTAAAAGTCTGACACTCCCTCCCGCCCCGCCCAGGGCGGGAGAAGTTATTTGATGATTTCCCACCACCCAAAAAAAAAAAAAAAAAGCAGTTCCGTACAAAAGTGGTATACCGTACCTACACGGTCAAAATGTATAGAACGGCTAATTTTTGTTTTGTTGAAGGGTGTAGAAATATGTTCGGAATCCACAGAAAAAAAAATTGTCACGAGATTCCTGCTACCCAGTATAATTTACGCCAATACAAAGTAATTTAAAATGATAGAAAGCTAATTTCGTGATTATGTACGGCGAGAAATGTTTCAAGATGTGTAAAAATATTGACACAATCTATCTTATATTTTTCTCATCGTTCTTGACCGAGTTATACGTGTATGTAAGAGGTATGTAGCGAATGTGAGTGTGACCTATAAACACCGTTTGTTTTTCTTGCTTTTATCATTTTGATGCAATCTTGTGCAAGAATATTCTCAAAACAACAAATATCTTTACTTACAGTATTTTTAGAACATAAGATATGTCAAACTGTTGTCGTGATCTCGGAATTAACATGAATATCGACTGAAATAGAGTATTGTTTATATTGTAAAGACAGTGTGAATGTCCTAGAGGACAGCGAACTGTCAAACGCAGCCATGAATAAATGCAATGTGCGCAACAATTTCAAATTATTGACCGCATTTATCTTTAGATATCTCACGATATACAAATGTAGTAACAGTGTGTCCTTCCTTCCTTTGTTTAGACATTAAAAAGCGACAGAATTGTGTATCTATTGATATCTGTATAGTGTATTATTATCGTTAACAAAGACGTCCTCCGGTCATAGGCCCTCATACGTGTCGTCACAACAATTCATAATACTTATACAATACCAGCTTTATACTCCGCGGTGTCACCCTCGTTCAGCTAAGGACGTTACGTGTTTGGTTACTGTTCCGCCCCCGTTGGTCGTAGCGTGATGTTCTATACGTATAAACCTTCCTCTTCTACTGATGCATTGAAAACCGCATTCTAATCTATTGCGTAGTTTTAAACATCTAAGCGTATACGTACAGACTGTGGGAAGCGATTTTTAACCCCCGACTCAAAAAGGAGGGGTTTTATAAGTTTGACGTGACTGTGTGTCTGCGTGTCTGTGAGTCTGTGTGACTGTCTGTGGAACCGTAGCTCCTAAACGGGTTAACCGATTTGAATGCGGTTTTTTTTATTTGAAAGCGCTTTCCTAGCGATGGGTTTTAGGTATGATCTATCAAAGTCGGTTCAGCCGTTTCGAGGTTATCAGCTCTTTTATTAGCTGCGATAGGGATCTTTATACTTCTGTCGGCGGCTACTTAACATTTTTAATTTTATTGCTTGTGTTTTATACTATGTAGGGATTCTTCACTACCTGTTTTTTTTTTCATTCAGGATGTCAGATTTTTACTTACTAAAACCTACCCATGTTCCTTCTTATGCTCTTTGCGTTTCGGGGGCGCGGTATCTCTTACGAATAAGCCACAGCCCCGGCAGGCATCGGCCCTGAGTGGCCCCTTCAATAATTGCTCACATCAACAACTGGTTCGCGACAGTCCCAACCTTTATGACTGACGTCAGTCACAGCTTCTAACTTACAGTTCATTTACAATAACTACCGTCACTTGTTTCCATAATTTATTGCAATTATCGTAAGGTTATTCAATTGTTGTTCTGTGACGTTGTTTACCTTCACTCATGACATAATATCAGGCTTGTAATTCCCGAGGGGATCCGGGGACCCGGTGTATCTATGGTGTTGAGGCAACTAAGTATAGAATGCAAGCCTATTTAAATTAACCAGGCATAAATTCTTACTGCTCCTGAGAATTTTCTTACGGAAAACCAATAATACTGTTCGATTTGAGGACCTCATTAAATTAATCAGCCTAAGAATTGTTAATTGTGGTACGATTGACAACTTAAAAGTTCCACTGGCAAAATTCTTCAGACGCGACCACATACTTAATTATCCTCCTGTGCGATTTGATAATAAACAAACTCAGGCAGGGATTCACATTCAAGTGTGTTAATGATTCGTATGTGGGGCAAAAATAAGCATTGCTAATCACTAGCCGACGAAAGTACCTACCTTCAAGCTGTACCCCACCAAACTCAATTTTAAAGATTTTTTCCTTCTTTCCCCAGATACAATGCTGAAAGAAGCAGCATCCTTGATTCTGAAGCATACGGTGACCTCCCGCCGACACCTTACTCCCGAGCTGGCACTCAGGTTGATCACCCCTGACTGTCCCTTGTGGAGAGCTACAGAAGAACAGACGCCGTTTAAGGACCCCTTCTGGGCGTTCTACTGGCCAGGGGGGCAGGCCACAGCCAGGTAAGAAATTTTCAATAGTTCTTACTTAAATTGCACTAATTAGTTCAATATCAAGCAGCGAATGGAAATAATTATAATTTGACTTTACTTTTCCTTAATTCAAAATCACAAACGACAGAAGCTCACGTATAAATAAGTACCCATGATCAAGAAGATGATAAATTATCTACTACAATGTTCGCTGTTCGCTGAGGAAAAACGTTTACCCAGCATAAATATAGAAACAAATATCAATGACAATAAAGCCATACATAAACATATTGTCTGCGAATTCGTTTAAAAAAAGTTGTTTTAACAAATATTAATCCAACTTTCTCTCACTAAGCTACGTATTTTTCGTACAAAAACATCCCGGTTCTCAGAAGTATGAGTCACGTGGTATTAAACTAGTAACTTTATCCTGAAAAGTCCTGGATGAGTCACGACTTGCCGTCCTTTTCTGATATATTTCTATCCCACTCTAGCTTCACTCCTGAACTGACAAGGACGAAGTGTGTTGGGGAGGATGGGGGCAAAGGGAGGCTCGATACTGTTATTGGTTCCCGGTACGGTCGAGGATGACTCACAGTTGAACTGAAACTCAGGTCCATGTTCATTAATGACAGACTCAGATGAACTGGTTAGAATGAAAGCTAATAATAACCATATGTCGCAATTAAAAAGAAAAAAAATCTACATATTACACAAATCACGTATTAAATACTTAAAAATCTAAAGGTTTCGTTCTTAGTTTGATGCTATTAAACTTATTGCTAACTAGTGAACTGCCCGTGACTTCGTCCGTGTGGCTTATTTCATAATCATAATCATAATCATTTATTTGCATGCCATAATGTCAGGTAAGGTGTTACAAACATGCTTAAAGCTAAGGTACAATTATGGACCCTGTAAGGGCACAGCAACATAAGTAACGAGGAATATTACAAATTAAACATTAAAATTAAATAATAGCTTTTAAATTCAAATAAAACATTAAAATTAAATAATAGCTTTAAAATGCAAATTAAACATTTCACACGCGTTAAGTGACGTCTTTGGGTACTGCTCCGCTCCCATGGGTCGTAGCTTGTTGTTATATAGCCTATGTTACTCAGGAATAATGTAGCTTTCTATTGGTGTAAAAATGGTTAAAATCGGTCCATCGGAGCTTATTTGTTACATACAAACAAAAAAATATTTCCGCTTTATAATATTTATTGCTAATAGGGATTAGTTTAGATTACACACAGATGATATGATGTGAAAGTTAACACCGCCGAAAAAGAGCTTTGTTATCCTGACATTGCCTGTAAAGTCACATACTTGCTTTATCTTAAGAAGGTAAGTATTTTACCTTGACTGCCATAACAACTAAACTTGAAAACAAGAAAGAGATGACGACAATTTTACCAGCAGTGAGTGCCGTGCTTATATTATACAGTTACTTATAATAATAATTATATGTAGTTACATATAAGTCAACACAGTCTCAAAGTTGTTACATAATACTATTATTAGTAAATAATAGTATCAGTCTACCAACAGGTAGTCAGGTGGGTAGGTAGGTCAGTCAGGTAGTCTACCAACTTTGAGGGACTACAAAAACCTTCGACTTGCAATATTTCTGGTATTCCCCAGACCGTCTCTCATTTGGGGTGACTGATTAAAATGTGTAATTAGTACTATCACATCAGTCCTTATCTCTGTCGCGTGGCAACGGTTCAATGCGCACTGATTATCAAAAGTAATACATAGGTAATCTATTATCCTCATTTTGCATAGGAAAACGCGATAAGGACAAACCCCCAACTATATGTATATATGTATATTTATATAGGCAACACTGAACGGCGGGAGTTTACCTCGAGTCGAGACTGGCAGACGTACACACACGGACCGGGGAATTACGCACAGTTGAATAAACTGCAGTAAAGGAATGTTGATAAATAAATGTTAATAAGAGATAATGTGGGAAGTTATCCTTATCCTGGCCTTGTTCAAATCTGTTAACAGAGCTGAGTCTACATGCTGATAGACTCCATGTTATGCATATCTTACCCAACCCGTGGGACCCAAGTGAACTACTCCAGTAACCCCAAACCCATTAAACTACCTTAAATATTTGAAAGATAAAATGGCCAAATGAAAAACAAATATCAACCACACTAGCGTTTGCCCGTGACTTCGTTCTCGTGTATTTTCTTACGGATACCAATGTTTTTGATGGTAAAATGTAGCTTTTAGCTCTCAGGGATAACGCACCTCTGTGTTAGCAAAAGAATTTTCAGAATTGTACCAGGAGTTACGAATCTCCAGGTAGGTAAACTAAAATATAATACAAATAAACCCTTCAGCTTTATATGTAGAGGCCCGTTGCTTATTTTATCGTCGTTAAGTTACGTCTTTGGTTACTGCTCCGCTCCCGTGTGTCGTAGTGTGATAATATATAGACTATGTTACTCATGAATAATGTAGCTATCTATTGGTAAAAAAATGGTTAAAATTGGTCCAGTGGTTACAGAGCCCATTCAACACAAACAAACAAACAAATCTTCCTCTTTGTAATATTAAATGTAGATGGATAAAAACATAATACCCTTTAGCAGGTCGTGATAAAGGTGATAGAAAGGAGGTCGACACACTATGATGTCGAAGATAAGATGACAGCTGACTGAGATGCATGGAATAAAAAACAGAAGACATACTGCGCCAAATACCAAATGAAGGCACAATTATACCAACACACGCCAAATTTATGTTTCTGTAAAATTGGGACGAAGCAAGCCCGGGAGGATCGCTAATGATGACTAATTACTTAGTAGTTAGTTCTTCGGACCAGTGCATGTTTATTTGTTTTTATTATTACATCCTGCGGTGTGGGTGAGTTCTCCGGGGACTTTGGTGAGTATTGTGCTCTTGGGTACATTCTACAAACGAATGGGGAAGGCCAACAAATTTAGGTCACTTATTGTATGTAACCAATTAAAATTATTTTTAACCACGGTCGAAAACACAGGCATGTTAAAAGATTAACTTGTGGGTTTGTCTGTGGTATCGTAGCTCCCAAACGGCTGGCCTGATAATAAATACAATATTTAACCTTTTTTCAATAGTATATCACGAAAATTGAATTGTAAGATGAGCACTGTTCTAAGATAGAACGATAGGACTTGACAATCGTTTTTACTTGAATGACGCTAATAATAATAAAATAAATTAAATTCATCATCATCATCAGCCTGTAACAGTAAACTGCTGGACATAGGCATCTCGAATCGCACGCTACTTAGCAAAATCTAATAAGATAAAAACGTTTTAAGAATTTTTTTTTTTTTTACCGGGAAAGCAAAAAAAAGTGGTAAGTATACCCCCTATCCAATAAAAAAAGAATTATCAAAATCGGACTACACTGCAAAAAGTTATGCGTGACCATAAATTAAAAAAAAAAATACGCATCTAATTGATAACCTCCTCCGGTTGTTTCGTCGGTTCGTTTTTCGAAACCAGATCTTATTTTTAGATTTTCGGACTTAAGTTGATAGCGAAACTGTACGGAGGGCGTACCTACATACCATACATACAAGTGAAATTCAATAAAAAGTTTTCAAATAAACTTAACACCGTTGTCTTAGTATAATTTCGGCATAAATTAGTACGTACCTACGTGTACGATCCTGGATCCTAGGTTGTATATCATCCCTTTAATCACCTGCACCTCAGCCAGCCCCTTGGAGGCTCACAGACATGTTGTTATAACACGTAAACCTAATAACCTACATAGAATTTGATAGTTTACTGGTTACCAATTGTGTTATCGTTACCTGTTGTGTACTTTGGACTTCGGTCACGTGAATATTTCATTTCACATTCACACTACTACCGCTATGAATCATTTTCATGTCTATGTCAACTTCGTTCCTGGTACAACTAATATTGTTCGATTCGATATGATGAAGTGGTTGATAACAGTACCTAATTCTGATTAATAATAATTGATTACTAATGAATTGTAAGTAGATAGTAACAATTACACAATAGACCTACTACTATGCTTACGGTATGTTGTGTGCTATTGTAATAATGGCTCTATTCAAACAATTGTTAGGTACTAGCGTCTGCCCGCGACTTCGGCCGCGTCAAATTTGATTTAACGGGAACCGTACATTTTTCCGGGATTAAAAGTATCCTATGTGTTATTCCACATCACAATCTGTCTGAGTACCAAATGTTATCCAAATCCAATCTGCCGTTTAAGCGTGAAAGAGTAACATAAATATCCATCCATCCTAACAAACTTTCGCTTTATTAACCCCCGACGCAAAAACGACGGGGTGGTATAAGTTTGACGTGTCTGTGTGTGTGTGTATGTGGCATCGTAGCTCCCGAACGCATGAACCGATTTTGATTTAGTTTTTTTTGTTTGAAAAGTATATTAGTCGGGAGTGTTCTTAGCTATGTTTAATGAAAATCGGTTCAGCGGTTTCAAAGTTATCAGCTCTTTTGTTAGCTGCGGTAGGGATTTTTTAATATTAGTAGGATGTATTTACATGATCCATGAACCGGGTCACAAATAAATCCAAACTCCGGGAAGGTACTACAAAATTTTCACTGTTTGCTCAACCTGAGAATCGAACTTAGAACTTAATTACTAAATGAACTAGTTTCTGCCCGCTACTTCGATTACGTAGACTTATGAGTTCAGTCAAAGTCGTACATAATCCTACGGGAACACAAAAATGGATTGAGTAGGTACCTAAAAATCCTTTATTGAGCTAGAATCTAGATCAATATCGACATGTGTGTAAAATTTTAGCTAATTTCTTCCAGCCGTTTAAACGTGAAGTGTAACAAACTAATATCCATCCATCCATCGCATCGTTACGAACTTTCGGCGTTTATAATAGTACTTAGTAGGATCATGTAAAGTAATGTAATGCTAATTACAATATAAATAGCGATATTTCATTCGAAAAACATACATTACTTGGAAGCTCTTAAATGGCTGTGAATTCTCTCATTGATCATGAAAAACCCAAGGATTTATCTCAAAATAACTAACTATTTATATTTGCACTTGTAATATTGATAAACATTATCAATGACAAAATCAATACGTGCCGATTGTATGCGCGTGACCATTCAAAAAATGCAATGAATGGAATTTCAATAAACTGTAAGTATTGAAAATGAGTCTTAAAGTGATGAGGGTAAATATTATTTTAGTTTGATAATTGTAATAGTAAAGTTGTTGACATACGGCGCTAACTACAACCTTACTGCCAAGGAGTTAAAGATTGGTTTTAAGACAATATTTTAGGCAACACTCAGCACTGAGTCATGCAAAGGGTTTTTCTGGTGTATTCATAGTGCAGACAGCAGATATTGTTATCATCAATTTGTTATACTAGGAATTTCATTTCAACGTGTTTTTGATTGGTTGTTTTGAAATGTTTTACCAATATGGTTATATTGGTAAAACTTTTCGTTTTAAATTAGGTAGATACATTTCAATAGTCAGTTATATTATATACTAATTGAATATAACATTAAAGAGATCATATATTAGTACACATACCGAATATGAGATAAACAATGATTGTTCTGACCAAAACAAGAAAATACTAATAAATAAGAAATCTATACCATACCATATTCTTAAGTGCATACATTTACTCACCCATACCATACATAACATCTATCCTAATATTATAAAGCTGAAGAGTTTGTTTGTTTGGTAGAACTCGTCAACGCGCTAATCTCAGGAACTACTGCTTTAAATTGAAAAAATAGTTTTGTGTTGGATAGTTCATTTATCGAGGAAGGCTATAAGCTATATAACATCACGCTACGATCAATAGGTGCAGAGCAGTAACCAAAGACGTAACCTAATGCGAGTGAAAAAACTACATGGATGAAGTCGCGAGCAGAAGCTAGTACATAATAAACTGATAATAATTTCGTACTGATTCTACTGATACAACCTTATAAGATTGATCTAAGTTATTTTTTTGCGGTATGAAAGGACATAAATATAAATGTTAACACCTTTTTCATTTTAGGGAGTAGGCAAGCAATACTTTCGTTTTGGATCAAATATTATGTACTACTTACGTAAATATATGTACTTTACGCCATGCACACCGAAAAGAATTCAAGGCAACGTTTTGTAAGTACCATTCATCATGCCTGTATTCCCCGAAGGTTTAGGCAGAGGTGTACCAGTGTACACCCACAGTTCGCCGATATGTTAAAGTCCCATGTAATAGGCAGCGAGCCTATTACCATTAACCAGGCACAAATCCTAAGTCCAAGTTGCTACTGAGAATTTCATAGAAAACCCCAATAACACTTTTTGCTGGACCTGGGAATCGAACCCAAGACCTCTAGCGTAGCAGTCGCGCTTAGGACCACTAGGCTAACGGTCTCATTAGCCTAGTGATCCTAACTAAGTAACTGCCTAGTTAGTTAGTCTTGTACGTGCCTATTGTAACCTGTTGTTATATTGTTGCCTGATCTCTCCCCGGTTGTGTCGGATTGCCGTCCCATCGGAGTCTGAGTGTACCTGTGTTTGCGCACACACTTGTGCACTATAATATGTCCTGCGTACTTGGCTAGTCTGCATTGAGAATAGCGGCCGTGACCGGAATCGGTCTGGAGAGAACATTGTAATAGAATAGATAATTCGTTATTTTTTGTCGATGGTAATAACGTTTCGGAAATAGTATCTACGGAATGTTTACCATACTGTTTGCCTTGCCTCACAAAAGTTACAAAATGGGCAAAGTATGGGCCTTCCTTTAATCGATGTATTGCTTATTAGTGTATTTATTCACAAATACTTTTACTAAATTAAATAGCAAAGGAACGATATAGGAATTGGTACTTTTATGTGGTCTCAAAATTCCAAAGACTTGGGCTCGATACTCCAGGTAAAACGGTCAGATGTTCTTGACTATAGATAAGACCGAAAGGAAGAAAGCCCATTGAGTATGTTAACCGCATTGCACGCAGAAAAGAGACAGAAACACATTTCCATGCGTTCAAGCGAGACAAAACGCTACAGCCAACATCAATGACCTGAGATAGAAATATTATTCCGGGTTTAAAGACAAGGATAGAGCACTATGAGTCACTTTGGAGAATTTTTCAGGGCACTAGTTCGATGAGTCACATATTGGAGTACGATTTACGAATTGAAAAAAAAAATGGGACATCATATGTATACAGCAAATTAAAGAGTATAACAATTGTTATTAAACAACTATCCCAGATTAGGTATCAATAAAATTGGACGGTTCAGTTCAGATCTGATAATGAATAATAAACGAACTTCGACTCTTGAAACGATCATCATCAGTATTCTGCCCTCTCCCCATGTGTTTGTCATCCGCTATATTAGCAACATTTCCTACTACTCTCTTATCCTACGGCTATTATAGTCTCGAGAGTTTGTGAGGATGTTGATGGATGTTTGTTTCACGCTTAAGGGTCACACCGAGACGCGACGCTGCGCGCACATGGACTCAAAATATTACTTTATTTACCACACGAAAAGATACATATTTTATTGTGAGGAATCACACGACACAGCACCGTCCAGCACCGAATTCCTTATCATACAACCGACTACAAGTATGTACAAATAATCCTATCTAAGCGCCTAGTTCTCCAGCCACTCCACCGAACTGGGTTTTCTCATCTTTTGTCATACTTTGAGAAGCCTAGATAATATCTACGAGATCTCTTAGTGTTTCTTGTAATGTGATTTCAACTCTCTCACCTATCAGGTGCTTTGCAGACGGGCGGGCCGGGCCGGTCAATTTGACCGCGAACGATAGCTGAAAGGGAATCCTATACTACCAACGTACACAGAGGTCAAAAATACCGCGCCGCCGGTGCACACTTTACGATGGGCACTTTATTGCTTCGCGGTCAAAAAGACCGCCGCGCCCCGTCTTCTGCAAATTGCCTTACGGTTCATGAGAAACAGTCCGCTGCCAGATAGGCAGACGGACAGCGGGAGTTTAATAATAGGGTCCTATTGGAACCCTGCGGGACGGAAACCTAAAAAGTGACAAGAAGATGAGCAGCGCACCCAGTAGCGCTAATGTTGATGACCGAGCTACTCGCGCCGTCTTGTCAAGCACGGTCTACTAATCTACTTCAGCATGTAAGCATAAGCTGTTAGAATTATTTGATAAACACTACAGAATGTACTTATCTATACTTATAATAAATCTGTAGAGAGGTCAATTCTGTACATGAAATATATTTCCAAAATAACTATCAGGGGGTGATTAGGGATCGATACTGATGCCAAAAATGCAATCAGTAAAATTTTTGTCTGTCTGTCTGTCTGTCTGTCTGTCTGTATAACTGCTATAGAAACAAAAACTACTCGACGGATTTTAACGAAACTTGGTACAATTATTTTTCATACTCCTGAGGTGGTTATAGTATACTTTTCATCACGCTACAGTCAATAGGAGCAGAGCAGTGAAGGGAAATGTTGGGAAAACGGGAGAAGTTACTCCACTTTTTAAGCTTCCGTCGAGTATGCAACCTTAATGGTTAAAGCTACACAGAAATCAAGTATGACGGAAATGTTCTCCTTAAAATTATATAAAAAATATCCCACGACAGCATATGTCTATCTTTTATGGTTGATTCACAATATCACGTGTAACTCCCGATAGCTTAGCAGTTCGAAGCTTTCTGATTATATTTGTCTACTCCTAACTACAAGCTGACGGAGTCGCGGGCACAGCTATCAACAATAATATTGTGAGGTTCCGTATTGCGATATTTTTCAACAGTATTGTAGATTGACATATTATATTTCCCTACTAAAATATGAAAGTTAATCTGTCTGTTACATCAAAACCACTGAACCGTGAGGTAGGACATAGGCTACTTTTTTTTACCAGAAACGACGGAAACGCGGACGAAGTTGCGGGCAACAGCTAGTATTGTATAATAGTATAGGTGACTCATTACTAAAGCACTATTGTAATGACTGTACCCGCTGCGGTAGTACTGTTGCCACAACAAACTTCTGTGTGCCTTACGGGATTTAAGATGATTCAACCCTCGCCGGGTGAGTCACTCGTTAGGTCGTGCCCTCAACACGGTCGCGTCCTTGACCCGCAGCGCCAGACGAGGGGTCGCGGGTTCGCAACAGACCTGCAAAGAGCTGAACGACCCGGGCAAGGTCTGTCGGTACACGTGGGTCATATTAAGATGATTCGTTGATACTTATGTTACTTAGGTACTTCATAGCACACCAACTGCATGTGTGCAGTACGAGTCTTTACGTATTTGCAACGATTAGATTGGCTAAAGAAAATATTTATAAGTTTTTGAGGTTGTAGGGGATAATCTCTTGATCTCCAGAACAGATTTTGAAAATTCTTACCCGTAGAAAGCCACGTTATTTGTGAGTGTAATAGGCTATATAACACTACATTGTGACCGACGGGAGCGGAGTAGTAAGCAAAGACGTAACGTAAATCGGGTGAAATAAGCCACGAGGACGAAGTTGCGAGCAGTTCGCTATGTTTTATAACCACAACGCGAACAAAGTCGCGGGCAACAGCTAGTAACATATAAAACCATCCATTATATTATTAATTCTATTTAAATGTAAACAACGTACATCCTTTTTCGCCTCGTCCACGTTCATACATCTGGTTGTACAAGCATCAAATGTCGATAAATTAATTTTAATTTGAAAGTGATGCATCAGAGTCAATTCAACTATATTAGTCGCCATGAGTCGTGAACACGGGCGCCGACGCTGCACGCGATCGGTGACTGATGGACCAATCGCGTACAGCGTTGGCGGCATAAAATACCCGGAAAGGAACCCGAAATCCCGAAAATGAACTTAACATTTGTGCTCACGACTCGTGGCGACTGCTATACCTACCTACTTAGTGTAAAGTAAATAAATGTCCCAAAACAAATACATAAAGACGAAATCACATAACTTGCAGACATAATGAAACATATTCATTCACAGAAACTATGACATAAACGCTGGAACACAAACATTCCGTGAAATTCTCAGAAAACTCATCCGCAGCATTATATCCGTTTTCCCAGAACCTCCCCTGTGGGGGTGGTGGCAGGCACTCGTCCCCCTCTCAGGGACGATTCTTAGTATAACTAGATTAGTCTGAAGCTCAACGCTGAAAAATTCTAATGTTTTTCTTGGAATTTCGTGGATTCTCAATACTCAAGGGTTGGAAATGTGCCAGAAACGTAGTTGATGGCCTGCCCACGCTTACTTGGAACCCGAATAAGCTGCTATTTAGCTGTGACGGCGGGCTGACAGACGGACAGGCATTAGTGTAGATTAGTTAAAAACTGCCTCGTTAGCCTTAAGCGCGACTGCTACGCTAGAGGTCTTGGGTTCGATTCCCAGGTCGAGCAAAAGTGTTATTGGGTTTTTCTATGAAATTCTTAGTAACAGCTCGGAGTTAGGATTTGTGCCAGGTTAATGGCAATTGCCTAGCTCCCATAGTACATGGTACCTAAACATATCGTAACATAACTGTAGGTGTACAGCTCTGCCTTACCGTTTTGGGAATACAGGCGTGATGGTACGTGTGTTGTTAATAATGTCCAATTAAAAATGTTGGAATTTGAAAAATCTCTGGTAATTTTTTTTAGTTTTGTACGGCTATAAATTGTAGTCCGACTTTCAATTTATACATGATCCCAATAAACCGATATTCGCCAGAAACCGAAAACATTGATGAGTCTTTCCAAAAACCGTATGTAGGTAGCGCAAACAGTTACAAAGCGTTGCAAATAAGGTGAACAACTTCAACCAAACTCGTCTCCAATGCGTTTCAGTGTATTCTGTGACTATCGGTTATCATTAGCGACTTTTCTAAGAACCCCAAAAAGCCCCAGTTTTCGTTTCTAGTTCATCAAGTCTTGTAATTCAAAGAACTTGAATATTGTCCGCCATTAGAATCGAACTGTGAACTTCATAATTGCGAAAAACTTGCTAACTAATTCCGCGAACAATAATAATTGTGTTCTCATTCCATATTAATTAGCTGTAAGGTGTCCAATTGTTTGTGAATTTTGATTTCCTACTATAATAAAACCTGTTTCATTTATAAATAGAAACGTTCATTGTTTTGTGTCAAAGTACATTTTATAATTATGTGTTACGACAATACCAAGCAAACAAATTATTTGTTGGACTTTCCGTTTTGTCATAATTAGGTATTTATTGTATTTTTCCATTTTATTTTAGTGGCTTATCTAGCTATCAGCTCGTTTTGTACCACTCTTGGGCTAAGGCGTCCCTCTAACTTTTCCTCAAATTTCTGTCCTCTCTTCCTCTAACAACGTGAGCAACATTCGGCGAGAGCTGCTAAAGATACTATTATTTAGAGTCGCGAGCACAAACGTCAAGTTTATTTCGATACTACCGACCTGCCCGCGACATCGTCCGCCTGGCTTATTTCACCCGCGTCAAGTTACGTCTTTCGTTACTGCTCGGCTTCCGTGTGTCATACCGTGATGTTATGTGGCCTATGTTACTCAGGAATAATCTAGCTATTTATTGGTAAAAAATGGTTAAAATCGATCCAGTAGTTTATTTATTTAATTATGGCTCTCCAACGACTTATTCACTAATACATTTTTTTGGGTCCTGTAACAATTGAGCTTAAAATCTAGTGAATTTGTCACTTACAGTTCCAGTTTCGGAGCCTATACGTTATAAACAAACAAATCTTTCCCCTTTGTAATCATACCGCGGCACGCCGCCGCTGTGCCATCTCGTCCCGCGAGCCACTTAGGTCATAGGAATAGGACCGCTAAGTAATTTGAAATAAGGGTTAAAACTGATGCGGCGGTGTTTTGATGCCGAGACGTCAGTCAGTGCCTTATATATAAAAGTACTCTGTGGTGTGCGCCGAGCGCCGCGCCGGCCCATAAAGAAGTATGTGTTCCTTCATGAAGAGCTTCTAGCGCCATCTAGTTATCGAGCATACTGATAAAACTGTCAAACCATGTTATAGTTTAGTGACTGTTTTTACTTAATAGTTACAAAGAAATTCAATAGAGGGTGCTGTTTGATAAAGAAATGGAGTGAAGTTTTGTTTCTTTTTCCAATGTTTTATAGGAATAAAGCAATTATAATAATTAATGTGTTCCTTGTTACAGATTCATCCTAGATAATAGCGAGTTTGTGAAAAATCGTCAAGTACTAGACGTTGGCTGCGGCTGTGGAGCGGGGAGCATAGCTGCCGCTAAAATGAAAGCCAAGAAAGTTATGGCCAATGACATTGATGAATGTAAGTTCGTAAATATTCAAGTACATTTAATTTCCATTTAAACCTGAAACATACCGAAATGTTTTATTTAAATTTAGACTACTTTATTAGCCAATGACAACTATCGCGCCTTTCTTATGCATTCAATAAGATTATTGCTGTACTAAAAATCTTATGTGAAACAAGAAATATTTCGCCATCAAGATGCCAAAAAAAATGTCCAAAAAGTTGGAGATGCCGGGGATCGAACCCGGGGCCTTTCACATGCAAAGCGAACGCTCTACCACTGAGCTACATCCCCGCTTGAAATATATATCAAAATTACTGTTCACTTTCACAGTTGCCGTTACCGCTACAGAAATAAATGCTAAATTAAATGACGTCACGATAGAAAGCTGCGTAACAGACTTGGTCGGTGACCGTTGTACGGAGTATGATACAATTCTGATTGGGGATATGTTTTATGATGAAGACTTTGCTAATGTACTGTTTGAGTGGCTTCATAAACTTAATGAAGATGGTAAAACGGTAAGTTTTTATTAAATTTATTCTAAACGCCTAGTGTGAGTTTTTAACATATTCGATCGCGTTAACGTAAACGTTTTTTAAGTCAATTTGTATGGAATACTTGAGTTTACCATTATTGTCATTAGGCGGCCTTATTACAGTTGCAATATAAATTATTGAAGTTTACGTAACGCGAAAGGGTACGAAAAAATCTCACACTATGTACTCATGTATGTCATTATGTAGTTAGTAATGCAATTATGCAATGTCACTCTTTTTTGAAGGATGGAAAATTATCATATGACTTCTTCCGTTGTGGGTGGAGCGGAGGGGAGTGTCAGACTCTTACTGACTAAAACCCATCCGTGTACCTCCTAATGCCCTTTGCGTTCCAGGGCCGCCGGCCGTAGTAACTTTTTCGAACAAATTCCGCAACCCTGACAGGCACCGGCCATAGGCGATGCAATATAACACTAGAAGATCTATTCTAGTAGGTGGTCTATGTATAGGCATTTTGAAACACTTAATTGCCTCAAATTGCATTTGTATAATTTCGAAGTTAGTGCTATTTAAGAAAACAGGGTGCCAGTGTACCACTTGCAGATATGCTGCCAGTAACGATCACTTATGGAAAATTCTAAAATACACAGCGAATAAATAAATATTTTGTATTTATTTGGAAATCTACAGAACGCACCTAATAATACCTACCCATAGTAGACGCGCCATCATCATCATACAAGGGGGTGTAATACAATTCATACTTAATGGCGGCTCGGAAGCCAGCTGCAGTGCAGGTGAAGTTCGCGTAGGTATACTTATTAATAATTTAGGCTCTATTGAATTATTTCTAAATATATATGTGGGATTGAACAATCGAAAAAAATAGCGGTTAATCTTAATTTTATTTTACACCGAAAACTATTCTTGTCTTACGTCTTACGTCATATTTTTTTCTACCTCCTTTAAACGTCATTATTTTTCTTAAAAAGATTACATGTCATGTCATCAATGAATAAAAAGGTTTATTCACGATTAGCCATTCCCACACGGCCGTCCTGACTATTCATCTGTCCCAGATGAAATATCTTCGTCTCCTGTAGCAATCCAGGGTTTCATCGAATAAGCAGAACTAGTCGTGTTAATTGGGCCTTCTGTATTTCCAATTTTCCTTACTGCGTAACTGTCTTTACGCTTTTAATCAATAATTTCATACGGCCCTTTCTTTTTCTTTTGTAGCTTCTAATATTCTCTTCTTGTATTCTCTTTATAAATTCTCTAGCTTTATCTCTTAATTCTTGTCTTTTCTCGTTTAATCTTTGTACATTTTCTTCTTCAATAATTTTCAGAACTTCATCATTTCGGTCTTTTGTCTTTACTCCAAACATTAACTCGAAAGGTGTCATTCCAATACTTCTTTGATAAGTACCGTTCAAACAACGTTGTACACTGGGTACTCTGCGATACCATTTAGTAGGATCATCCGAGCTAAGTTTACTTAAAACGCCTATTATGATCTGATGGATTCGCTCTACTTGCCCGTTTCCTCGAGGTTGTCCAGTCGTAATCAAGTAGTGATTGATATTCTCATTCTGACAATATTCTTTGAAATCGTTCGACGTAAAAGCGGCATTTCTATCAGTAATTATCCGTTCTGGTGAACCAAAAACTTGTTGTTGCAGGCTCAATTTATTTAATGTTTCTTCCGTCGTCAAAGTCTTGACAGGGTAGATCCAGGTAAATTTCGTAAAAGCGTCGACCACCGTGAGAATGTACTTATAATTCTTGTTAGTAGAAGTCAGAGGTGGTCCTACATGATCTATGTGGTAGGTTGACAACGGCACATCTCCTTTATCAATCGGGTTGTAGTCTTTTATCAACTTCTTTACTTCCGTCGTGTAACTTGAGTCTTCTACGTCATATTCTTCATCTTTGTTTTCTACTAGCATCGTCAAATGCATAATGCGTTCCATAAAAATACCATCTTTAGTGAATTTCACTTGAAAATCTTTCAGTATCGGATTTCCAATAATTAAATTGACTGGAATGTCGTTATCTTTAACAATATGGAATGTAATATCAGAGTATTCATCATCAATCTGGACTTCAGCCGTGACCGATCCGTCTGTAATTACTCCTGTTTCTGCTATACCAGTTAAACATATTCTTGAGTCTTTATATATCTTAACATTTTCTTTTATCTTTTCAAACTCAGCCTTAGTTATTAAGTTAGCGTCACTTCCTGTATCTATCAAAGCTAACATTTTATTTTCTCCTATCTTTACCGTCTTAAATGGTACTTGATCCTTCTGTTCTTTTAGAATATTTAGGGTCTTCTTCGGTTTATTAGGACAATCAGGTCCTTTATGTCCGAATTCATTACATCTGAAACATTTTATGCCTTTTGAGCATGCAGAAGATTGATGGTCTAGGTCGCCACAGTTATAGCATCTTTTCGTCTCAAAATTTGCGGGTTTTCGGTTTCCTTGATAGCCGGACGTTGAAGGAGTTGGTCGTAAATCTTTTTTGAATTGGCTGTATATCTCCAACTTCTTGCGAAATTCCTTAATGTCTGAAGCACCATATAAAATAGCTTTGTTTGATTGAGCGTCTCTTATTCCATCAATCACGTATTCAATCAATGCTGTGTCTTCAACCTTTCCGTGTAAAGCGATTTCTTTCATTGTTAGGAAATACTGTTGGTACGTCTCATCATTCTTCATTTTACGTGCAACCAGTCTCTTGTGAATAATTGCACTATTAAGTTTTGGACCAAATTCTTCTATGAGTGCCCTCTTAAGGTTCGAGTAGTCCTTCACTCTTCCGATTGATCGCAAAAACAACTTAGCAGTACCTCCTAGAAGTCGCTTGGTGTAGACAAGTTTTTCGATATCAGTCCACTTCATTAAGTCAGAAACGTCTTCAAATTCTTCTATGAACTCATTTATAGGATAAGTATCATCTCCGGTAAAAATATTCATCGACTTTTCCAAATCGCTGAATGAAATCTGCACATCAATATCTTGATAGTCTTCTTCTTGGGTATTCTTCTTCGGTGCCATCTTTGTTAAATTACCTATCTTTACGTCTTTAAATCTTCGTCTTTGTTAAAGTCTTCTACCGTCCACTATATTCGAAATTTAATTCATATCCCTATCCCGGAGGAACACCCAAAAGTTGTGGGATTGAACAATCGAAAAAAATAGCGGTTAATCTTAATTTTATTTTACACCGAAAACTATTCTTGTCTTACGTCTTACGTCATATTTTTTTCTACCTCCTTTAAACGTCATTATTTTTCTTAAAAAGATTACATGTCATGTCATCAATGAATAAAAAGGTTTATTCACGATTAGCCATTCCCACATATATTTGTTACTAGCGAACTGCCCGCGACTTTGTTCGCGTGGCTTATTTCACCCGCGTTAAGAGACGTCTTTGGTTACTGCTCCGCTCCCATGAATCGTAGCGCGATGTTATATAGCCAATGTTACTCGGGAATAATGTAGGTATGTATTGGTGAAAAAATGGTTAAATCAATCCAGTAGGTTCGGAGACTATTACAAACATACAAAAAATCTTTCCTCTTTATAAAATTTTTGTATAGATAGAAGTAATTAAATGGGAGTAATTATAATTGACTTGATTTTACCTTTGAACTAGCACTCGGAGCTAAGTTCCGAGCCGCCATTAAGTTTGAATCTTATTATTCTTACTAAGTAAACCCCAAGAACACTTGCATTGCAGGTCCTGATAGGTGACCCCGGGCGTCACGGGCTCACAGCTAGACGACGGCACTCCATGACGCTGCTGGCGCGGTACCAGCTGCCGGAACTCAGCTGTATGGAGAACAACGGCTTCACGCACAGTACCGTGTGGAGACTCAATAAATGAACTGTAGCGAGGTTACCTTACTTGTTTAATTTGTGAACTCTTTAGCGTTTACCCGCCACTTCCATACTGTTGGTTATCGTGGACGTGGGAGAAATCGCGGTTTGAAAAGTAGCCTATGTCCTTACTTGGGGTTTCAAGTTTACTACGTATCTTTCATCAAATTTGATTCAGTGGTTTAGCCGTGGAAGCATAGCAAACAGACAGACAGACGGAGTACTTTCGCATTTATAATGTTAACATGGATATGGATTATTTCTGGCCTCTGCCTCGGTAGCCCAGTGGTGCTAAGTGCCACTGCTACGCTAGAGGTCTTCGGTTCGATTGCCATGTCGAGCAAAAAGTGTTATTGGGTTTTTCTATGAAATTCTCAGTAGCAGCTCGCAGTTAGGATTTGTGCCCGGTTAATGGCAATAGGCTCGCCCCCTATTACATGGGACCTAAAACATACCGGCGAACTGTAAGTGTACATTGGTACACCTCTGCCTGGTGAACCCTCCGGGGAATACAGGCGTGATACCATCACGCCTGTATTCCCCGGAGGGAAGAAGGGAAGGGATAGAAGAGAAATAATCCATCCGTAACATACCAATGTTACTTACATGTTGTTAGTCGAGTACTAATAGGTAGGTACTTATATGAAAAGTTCGTCGTGACCTAGACACGAGAGGAGTTGAGGGTCCTATTATGGGAGCAGCAGTGCAAAGGGCTTTCTTTCCCCCGTTTAACTTCTCCCCGTCTTGGCCTAGTGTTGATGAACTTCGCCTGGGTCTGCCACGAACATACTATCGCGCCTGTTTTTCCCGAAGGGTTAGGCAGGGGTGTAACAATGTACACCCATAGTTCGCCGGTATGTTTAGATCCCATGTAACAGGGGGCGAGACTTACCACGACCACGTCTGTGGGTCTGCCACGACTTAGAAATAAAATTAAAAAACATGGATTGTTGATGATTTCGCATTCAGTACTTAGGTACAGTATAAGACTTGTGGGTGTGGGTTATTGTTGTAGAAAGGGTTTCAATAACAATAAGTACAAAAACATTATCTAAGAAACTTATATAATTATGAAATTAATAACAATATTACATTTTGCTTTCTACAAGGCACATTATCATAATTCGTTGTCTGTGGAGTCGTTGATATATTCTACTAATCCCACACTCAAGTTTTAGTAAAATAAGGCAGTTATATTTACTTTTACCGGACGGGAAACCTTAAATACAATACAATTTCTATAGAAAAATATTGAAGTACAAAACCTTTATAGATATTTACACTTATCTTACAATTAAAAAATCCTATCACTAAAATTTGTATTATTTAAAATAATTTAAAACAACGCCATCTAGTGGCGAATAGCGGTACTTCTTAGTAAGTATCAACACCAAACTGCGTAGTTTTAATTTAACAAAATTATAGTTGGTAATTATGCATAGTATTGGCGTAAATGCCGTGTTTAGATCGGGCTGTTCTTCCTGAATAGTGCGAGTAGGTGTCCATGTCCATGGTAGCGTGGGGGTGCATGATTAGAACTGGCTGCAGGGCGAGAGACTTCCGCGATCCGGAGACAGATGTCGCGTCGGTGACATACCCGTTGTTCACCTCACCTGCAAGGAACGACAAGCCACATTGTGTAAATTGATACTCAAACGGTACAAAAGAAAGTGTTTGCCTGCCGTATTGGGTAATACGAGTTGGTCACGACAAGTTTCAAAGGTTATGTTTTGTGATTGGTGTAACGGGTAGAGGAAATCAAAAATAAAATAATATATTCAAACAGAATAAGGTATTTATATCAGATTTTATTAATTCATAGTAGGTAAACTAGTTGACCATGAATTTATGCAAATCAACAAAACATAATTTGACGAGAGTGATTATTATTAGTCATTTAGTGAAACAGTTGACGTGTGGGTTCGCTATGTACGGATCTGGTAGGTTATGGTAATGTCAACGTATTATTAGATATACAATCACCGCCATTGCCAGTCATAGTTTAAATATAAAATATTACTTAAATTATAATCTGGCATAAACTGGTTTTTTGTAGAATTGTCAGGATTTTGTATAATTTCTAGTTCCTTTTCTCTGATTCTCTACCTAATAATAAATAGCTACACTTAAAGTTCTATCAGGTATTGTTGACTCCAAAGTTCAAACATTCTGTATTATTAGGTCCTCACAAGACACAATAACATTTACCTACACCATGCTTTGACCGACCCGGCAAGGCGCTCCACACGACACCCCGACGACAGAAGGTTCAGTATACACACAACAAAAACATGTGACGGGCTCAACACGCGAGTTCAACGACCCGCATCTATCCATCTATCTAAGGCCAATGACTGTTAACCCCGGTGTTAAATGTTTATTTTATTTATTTACAGTTATGAAGTGAGTTTTCAGTAACTGCAATAATTAAATGAAAGCAAGCTGAGATCAAACACTTCAGATATCAGTCTAAGCTTTATACCGACTGAGACTGGTTGGAAGCAGTTCCTGCCCACTGTCTCAGGGTCATCAGTACCTCATTGTGTGTATTAAGGACTAAATACACTTATTCAGCTCAATTCAGCTTTTGTCCATATAAAACACCAGTCTAATGTGGAGATACGTACGCATGAGTTTAGCTTTCTGCGTCTGAACGGATGCGACACAAAACTGGCGTCTTCTATAGACAAGAGCTGAATTGAGATTAATAAGTGTGGTTGCTCCCTTATTGATGTGTGTGTAGTGGACATTCTCACATTCACCTACTGCATGGTCCCCGTGAGGTAACTGTGTCGGGAGGTGATAGCATATTCATGAGATTGGTTTAGCCGCCGCTGTATGCGACACACATATTCTCAGGTATGCGGCGATTTGTGGAGACTGCCAAGTCGTAAATGGACTGAATCTGTGTACGTTTGGTATGCAACTAAAATGGATATTGGTTGACAATACATGTGCACCTACATATAGATAGATCAGACCTCAGCTGACGACCCTTGAAAACGTTACTAATATAAATAATTATTCGAGATGGGTTTGCTCTTGACTCTAGTCTAGGTAAGGTGCCAAAGAAAAAGTCGACGATGGAGTGAGCTTACCCAGAATAAGCCTGTTTACTCTAAAAGTGATAAGAAATAAATGCGTTCGGAAATATAGTCGCAGGAAGAGTGTTCCACTTCATTGCAGTGTGCATTATAAAATATATTGGGAAAAGCTTAGTGCGAATTGATTGGTAAGTAACATAAACTAATAATGTTAATTTCTATTTAGATTAGACCTTTCCGCTGTGCTCAATAAATATGTATACCCCCTGTACACCATCAAAACGTTTACGAAACATACCAACTCCTTAGCAACCAATGTAAAGTATGAAGTCGTAAGCCGGTCTGTTCCTTAAACATCTCACTCGGTGATTTAGGTGAAGTGAACTTGTGGTAAGCTGCCCACGTAGATATAGTAAATGGGTATGGCGGGTGCATATTTATATAATTTTTATTTGTTTTGGTGGGTGGGAAATCATCAAATAACTTCTCCCGCCCAGGGCGGGGCGGGAGGGAGTGTCAGACTTTTACTGACTAAAACCCACCCATGTTCCTTCTTGTGCCCTTTGCGTTCCGGGGGCGCGGTATCTCTTACGAACAACCCGCAGCCCCGGCAGGCATCGGCCCTCAGTGGCCCCTTCCCTTTTGCTGACATCTCTTTGAGGCGCGCGTGGAACACGAACGCGCCGTCGACACAGCATATTTATATAATAGTGAATGATTATCGAACCTTCTTTTTTCTAAGGATGGTAAATCATCAAATAACTTCTTCGGGTGAATCGGAAGGGAGTGTCAGACTCTTACTGGCTAAAACCCATCCGTGTTCCTCCTAATGCCTCTGCGTTCCAGGGCTGCGGTGACTATTTCGAACAAATTCCTATTGATATATATATGATATTACCTATTGTTTTTACGCCTAGGACTTTCTGTAATATTTCCAACTGAGACAAAGATGTACAGAAAGTTTAACCACACTCTCCGCATCTCAAACTCACAATTTCTCTATACGTAAGCACCGACACTTTCACGCTACAAATGCTATAGTTCCCATATTATTTCGTTAGGTATCTACATACTTCACGTAAATAGTTTTTTCCATTGTTTAACATTTTAATGATATCTCCAAATTCATACACTTTCACTGTCGTTCACTGGCATCGTGCGTGTGATCCAATTAGGGTTGATAGGCGCACACGCAATGTTTTGATCTACGATGTACTTATTATTTCAACTTTTGAGTGCGTTATATAACCTTTGTTGTTGCATTCTCCAGAGGTAGAAGTACATTAATTTTGACCATAATCATTACTCCATCATTTCCTTCCTTGTTGTTTTAAATGTATTTTCTATACTATAAATCGCTACCGTGTTCTTGGTTGGTTTCTACAGCTCCATAATATTAGACGACGTTAAGAAAACATGCTGTGTTCCTAGGTGTATGTTTCTTAGTTCAGGAAGGAAGCCGTGAAACCTGTCGTTATCTACCTCGTGAATTATAGAGAAAATCTCATCAAGCAATAAAAACATATTTTATAGTTCCCGCTCGGTGCTTAATGGTCTCATAGCATTAAGTCTATGCTCACACCTATTATTATGACTTCACAGTTTATTATGATACGGAAATATTAAATCTATTTTTATTTGAAGTAATACATAGTTTCTATCCAACCTGAGGGTTGCAGAACCTCCTTGCTAGACCAATTACTTACGCACTCACAACTCAACAGTCCGCTTTCCAGCAGTGCCATCCCTATTAGCACAGTAACACACAGACACACAGCGTTGGTCACACCGTGTCGCGCCGTGCCCGTAGCAATCAGGCTGGAAACTCGGATAATATCGCGTTTGTTGCGCAATTGTAATTGTAGTGTTTGTGTGAGGCTGAGCGCTTTGTTTTATGTAGTACAGTGTCAGCTTTAAAAGACGTTATCCTTCTAGCGAAGATCTAGTCGCGGGACTGGTTGTTTTCGTTTACCATACATACTTGTAGAAAGCCGAAAGTCGTCTATTGATAGTCATCAATCTTTCCAAAGCGTCGCTACAATGCGCCGGCCACTGAGTCATCGGTCCACATGGTGCGGGTCCTATGTTGTACATGGCCACCACTCCCACTTTTGCCCCATCGGCCATCTATACTGCGAGCACTAAACCCGTAACGTACCCTATCTAATCAATTACCTTTGTAAAGCGAGGGCGGCGGGTACCCGCTGTCGGGCTGCAGCCTAACGTGGCGGGTTGCCAGAATGAACGCGAGTGCTGACAACACGATACCGTCGAGGCAGCCTATCACCGCCAGCAGGTACGCCCAGCGCACGTGACATCGACCTGGGAAGAGAGAAATCGTGATGTGAGTAAGCTGCGTATATAAATTCATAATGAGGAGTCACTTCGAGGCTCTGAGTGAGACAAGCTCATGACATTGCAGGGGGTCATTGTAGAAGCTACTACTACAATAATGTCAATCCCATTGCTGGCAGACTAGCGTAATCATAAGCATCGTGCCTCGCCAATTTCTGGTTCCTCACAGTACGATCCAAAAATATTTCTATGTACAAAAGAAAGAGTTGTTGATGTAGTAGAATCTTAGTTTTACTCGTATAGCAGACACAGGAACCAAAAATGGACCATGAATTTAATACCATTACATCATGTATTGATGTGACACAAGTTCAAAACATTTGTATTATCTAGATCACCAAGAATATCGAAAAAGATACGTAGGCGTTACAGGGCAACCATTATTTTAATATTTAATTTAAAATCAAGGTTTCCAATCAACCTTTCGGAACATTTTATAGATCTGAATCAAATACCACAGCTGCAGTTAAATCCTTTTTGATAGTACAGCGAACTCGAGGTCGGTCACTATCACATTCATCTTCGAACATGATTAAATTCCAAGCACTAAATGGCGTATTGGAATGATGTAACTGGGCTGAACATAGATGTCTATTCATTCCACACATAGATCTCTCGTTTATTACAAATCGATATAAAATCGAGATCAAGTTACAGTCTCTGATGATGAAATTCATACATTGCAGTTAACTACTCGAATTGAAATTTATAAGATTTGATGAAAATCAGAAGTGAGAAGGTAATGAAACAATGTACAAACCTCAAGGTTTCCCCCAGCCAAACGTTTTGTAAGATTGTATTGTATTGTTGCAACTGTAACACCTACTTACTCTAAATAATAATTGACTTAAATTTATAAGAGTTGGTATAGTAGTCCCCACGAGTCGTGAGCGCAAACATCAAGTTCGTTACTGGGTTTTTTGAGGCACCCACGCTGCACACTATGGGTCTGACTGACGGACTAATCGAGGCACCATCGGTGACACAAAAAACCTAGGCAGGAACCCAAAACGCAAAAAAATTACTTAACATTTGTGCTCACAGCGCGTGGCGACTACTATACATGCTGTTACCCCTGTGTGTACTAGTGAAATTACTAAACATATAACATCAGTTACATCTTGTATTATCATCATAATGTACTATTATTTATCCTCGTTAATTTTACAGATCATCAGCAATTTGGTTTTCAGACTTCCACGCTGACGCAAGAAATGCTAGCATTCATAAACCTAAAGTTTTTGAGGTAACATGGCCGCTCTTAGGACTAATTTGCAGTCCTATTCTGTACATAATCTCTCTTGGTGTATTTAGGTGAAATCGGCTTGAGGCGAGTTGTCAATCCCTAACGTTATAGATAGGATGACAGCTCACTTCAACGAGTGGGATTTAAATACAGAATAGACCGCTTGACTACTGTAATGGTGGCTTACCTATGTTGTACTGGTCTGCAGTGGGGCCGCACGTCTCCTGCACGGCAGTCTCGCTCCACCCGGCCGGGTACACCGCCACTCCCGACACCATGCTTAGCGCTGGAAACAAAACATCAAACGTTTATTATTAGACTTCAAGATATTAAATCTATATCATATATTTTTATTAAAAGCCTCCACTTTTTAGGGCAAATTGGAAATGAGAAGTGGTTATTTCTTCGATTTCTGTTTGCATAGCCAGACACTAAATATTTTGTGGTAACACCTGGCAAAGAACGAAGGTTTGTGACCACTACCTAGTCATTTTGACCAAACACCGATCGTTGCGAAGACACTTTAAACAAAGTGGTTTCCTAATTATAATATGTGTTGCACTAACATTAGGGTACATATCTATTCCCGTGCAAGAAGTGAAGAAGAAGTGCTAAGACATGGGATTCCTACCAAACCCTGAGCTTGCATAGTGGAAAACAATCCTCTCACAGTAGACTTGCTGTATAGACTCAAACTGGCTGATCTAATGAATGCCGTTCAATGATGCGAGAAAAAATTATCAAAATTCACTTGTTTCTCACGAACACGACAAATAGAATCAGATATTTTCATTAGGTCTCATAACAGGTGTAATTGTAATGAGAGCCGCAAAAGTAAGCAGATCTAATTGAGAAGGAAACCGCCCGGCGGCGGTGGGAACTACAGGCGGCACATTACATTGTATTGTACAGGTACATTAAACCTATTGTATTGTTTGTATAGCTCAAGGTATACGGCAGGTGCCGCTACTTCCCATGCAGCAAAGAGTTGGTTAAGAATTTGAGAATTAATTAACTGATTGAAACTGAATTCTTTACGTGTTTGTATGATGTGCTTTGTTACTGTAAACTCACCCGGTGCAGGAGAAATTCAGTCAAGAAACACAGAAAACAATAGTTTCTGCTGTTCCATACTCAACTATTACAATACGCGCTCAGAATGTGTGGAGACGTATTTATTTATTAATCGGCAAAAAATGTTACCGCGGGAGTGTCCATGAATTGATTCCATGGTAAAAGTTTGTGTCACAATGTCCATATTATTAATCTAGTTCAATATTCCAAAATTTGATTAACCTTACGCAGTTCAATGTGTATCTCAAACTAACTCTTAAAATTGTTTTAAAATTAGTCAGCGTATACCTAATTTCATAGGGACAATAACTCCGAAAAAAAAAGGAAGTGGATTACGTGGATTGGTTTGTTTTGTCAGAACTCCAACTGTGTTTCCAAACACATTCGGGGACATTATCAATACATAGTCGTGGTTGGTAGATACATGATACAAAAGCTCACGACACGACTGTGACAATACCTGCCGCGCTAAGCAAATATTTCGCGATATAACATAAGTTTTACTTGCGTAAGTATGTAAACTGTTGTTATGTACAAGCAGGTAGGTAGTTACCTACATACTGAATGCAACAAACATCGAGATATGCTAAGGTGTGGAAATTCAAGTTAGGTTCCTTAGCTTTACATGTGTTTAAAATAACGCGTAAGACTAGAAAGTTAGTCAACGTGTATTGTTTTAGGTAATTTCGAAAGTGTAAGCGTAATTGTCTATAGAATGTTTACCAAATCCTTTGTTTTTGGATTCGTAAAGGATCATAGGTGAATTTGTCTCAAAAACTTTAGCTTGTATACTTGAATTTGTCTTCACGCTATTTTGATTTACCCCTGAAGTATTTCTATATCTTCTACTGAATATTTATGTTATTTACAGTCCTAAGTAAATATTCATTACACCATTTACTAAATATCCCGTCGTAACCCACAAAAACTGTACACCACTTCCAGTGTTACCAACATTACGACAGCATCCAATTAAATACAGGCGTTTCAACATAATCAAAATTAAAGAAGAAATACGTTCCGGTTCCGTTACGCATAGACTTTCCGTTACGAGTTAGCAGATGCTTGTCATTCAGTTTCCCTTCATTAGGCCAATGTGAAACTAAGGCTGTGTTCACACTTGGCAGAGCGTGAACCGGCCGTTCACGCCAGTGCGTCTTGACTCTCGATGACGATTAAAATTTTTACTCTGCGCTGTCAGCTGTCACCGGTGAAGGGAAACGCGCGAAATTGGAGCTGAGCTGAGTGACGGATATTGGATAACTGTACTTATTTCGTAATTTTCGTTACCTTGATTTCATGTATGCGGATGCTAAACCGATGCGTGCCAAGCGATTCGGCTCGGATTATGTAGTCGGCCATGAAAATTGCATTTAGGAGAATTCAGGTTGTGTCTTGTGCTTTAGACCAAATAGATTTTGGTACGCTTAGGTAGAACAATCAATAACAATACATGTATCCATGAGGCAAGACTTACTGCTTGCCGCTACCTTTATTTCCCCAATCAATCACAGACCACAGGTGATAGACGTGACGCTATGGTGAATTATGGATCAAATAGAAGTCGTGATTTTCTGAGCAACTAATTTAAAAAAAAAAGCATGACGTGTACAGAAACTACCAGTCATGAGCATGACACGCAAAAAAGAAGTTTGCAAGGGGAGAGGTTACCTACCTACATATCTGAAACAGTTACCTAGCAGCCTTTATGTAAGTAACCACCACGGTTATCAACCCCACTAGCGTTTCACTATTAACCGGTCTATTCTGCAAAATATATAGAGTTTATGTAGAAGTGATTCTTTTAAAATCTTTTTCGGTGAATTTAGATGTGGTAAGCTTGAGGTGCAATGACACCTAAATTCACCGAGAGAGATTTTTTACAAAATAGCAGTACTTACCTATTGTTCGTTGATAATTTTTAATCAACAGAACCATGTGATGCTCAGGATTTCTTTCACTAGGCAACTACCGCAAATAAGCAAATCTACTAACTCAAAGTATCTATAAACAGATAATTTAGACGAACAGATCCGTTTTGAAACTTCCTGTGAATAAAGATCTATTCAAATGTAAGCGGTATCCGCTGCCGGTGCCGGTAGTAATATCTCAATGGTTGTGCGAATAAGGCGCTGTTCAAACCACAGAGGTGGTCGGTGCCGGCGCCGGTAGCAGCCTTCCGACGACGCTCAGTGAGATTGTGTCGTTGTCACCGTCTTGTTGCTGCATGTAGATTTTCAGTGTATGATCATCATGTGTATCATCATGTGTATCATGTGTTTCAGTGGATCATGTGATAAATGGAGGAAGAAGCAGTGCTTTTATTAGCATTACTTGAGGACGTATCGCTTACCACTCTGGTACGCAGTTCCGGTTTCGCGCCAGCTGCGGAAATGCCTTTTCAAATATCCGGCGGGATATCGCTTGGGTATTACCCACTGCAGTAGCAGATACCGCTTAGACTTGAATGGACTTTAAGAAACAGTAATAGCATTTTCTGTAACGTCTGTTAGCCTAGTGGTCCTAAGCGGGACTACTACGCTAGAGGTCTTGGGTACGATTCCCAGGTCGAGCAAAAAGTGGTATTCGGTTTTTTTATGAAACAGTTTGGAGTTACGATTTGTGCCTGGTTAATGGTAATAGGCTCGCCCCCTATTACATAGGACCTAACACATACCGGCGAACTGTGGGTGTACATTGGTACCTACACCTCTGCCCAACCCTACGGGGAATACAGGCGTATTGATAAGTAAGAACGAGTGACACTCCCGTGATACATCGTTGCACACAACCACACTGCTAGTCCAACCACTGTTTCCCACAGCGCTCCTTCAAGCGTGACGCAACAAGCTACCTACTACAGTAACAGCATTAGCAGTACTAATTAAAGTATCCAGCCATCCAGCCGCATATGTAACGCTTTCGTAACGATTATCACATTATGAGTAATTAACACGTGACATAATATTAGCAAAGGTCAGGCGTGAGTGCCTAGTTAGCTACAGGTGCTTTAAAAGTGTGTTTTGATGAGTGCCCGACGGAGAAAAAACTATATTTAGCCGACGGCATTTCATCAAAAACAAATCAAATTCTTATTGTGATTAGTTTTCGATAAAATGTCATTATGAAATGATATTTCTAATTAGTAAGATAGGAAGACAGGCGATAAAAATGGAACACAAATGTAAAAAACGTTTCCTTAAAGAGTTGTTGCTACTATCGTTTAACGTGATTTAGTTTTAGAAGCCTCGCGGAAATGTCAAGTTATGAACGATGACAAAAATTAACCAATTTCACACACCAACTTGTAAACGGCTTCTCGTAACAAAACGTTGCAAAACCATCACCTCTCACACACTGTTTAGATGTAGGTAATAAGCTAGATTTTAAGCGAACATTGCAAATCAGTACTTTCGGACGTCTATTGTGGTTGTAACACCTTCACCGGTGCATAAACTATCATAATAAAACTAAAAGTGCAAAGGTGAAGTGGCCAGTAGATACAGCCGTAACGTAACGCAGATTGTGTAACGCAACCGTTGTAACAAATTGTGATCATTATTGACTTAATACACTCAGTACTATAAGACGAGCAAAAACATGGATAATTATTGTTGCATATGGATGATCTCATAAGTCAGTAGAATTAACGGTTATTGCGGCCATTCAAATGACTTTCCACTGCTGGATATTGGCCCTATTAAGTTACGACGTAACACCTGGTTCTCCGCTTTCGCATCAAGTTATTCCCTTGGAACATTGGAACATCTAGAGTATTCTAATGTTTAGACATGCAGCCTTCTAGACTTCCTATCGCGAAGTTAGTTAGTCCTAATTCCCAAACAAGGAGACACTGCTTCATCTGGGACTTTTAGTACTTTTAAAACTGCATTAGGTCCAGAAGTGCTTGCATGCAGTTGTTATCCAAATATTTTAGCTTACTGAGGACAACTCAACATTAAATATTGCATCTCATAAAGCTGCTGTCTTATATTAAAACGCTCTGCAAACATTGTCATTACATACAACCTGCACAGTTACGAAGTGGAGAGCGGTGACAAATTATGTTCGCTTTCGAACTGGATTAAATACAGAGACGGATTTAAGAGACTTAAAGCCGTTTGTATATAGTCAAGATATAAAGATATTAGTTTCGCTAAATGCTTATGTCACAATGGAAGAAGAGCACTGTTGGTAACCATTAAAATTGGGATGGCTGCAGGTGATACAAGTTACTTAGATACGCATAGCAGGTAAAGAGCCAATGCCCTAAGTGTTGGGAGCTTCTGCTAGAATTATAAATTGAAATTGATGATGATCGACATCGCATTAGATAAAGGAAGAATCTGCAGCCCATACATTTTTTATAGGGGTCTCCTAAATCGCCCTTCCAAAGGAGTCTATCCACTACACGGTTTCATACCATGACCGTGCTATGAACGTATCAGGTACGAAAAGAAACGACAAAGAATACTATGGCCACTACAAAGTTTGTTTGAACGGACAATTGTTGACCCTCCGTGCATGGCACTCGACGCGTGTCTGTGTTGGTCGATTACGGAACGGTCTAGTGGTTAAACCCTCATACCTACTTTTTAATATATTTTTTTTGCGGGCACGTTCCTAGCACGGTCATGGTATGGTAGGTACGAAGTAGTAGGCAGACTTCTTGAAAGTCGCATATTTGTTAATGTTCAAAATTAACAGACGAAGTAGCGAGGTTGTCTAACTTCGCGAGCTCCTAGTGCATATAATGAGTAAGTGGTTAGTAAGCTACCTGCTTTCTAGTCCACTTTCGATGTTTATCGTCGTGCGGTCACTTTACTTGCTGAGTTTACTCCCAGCTACTAACTTAGCGTCGTATAGTTAAGTGAACTGTTTAGTGGTTTCCGTCGTTTCTCGTAAAAAAAGTAGCCTATGTCCTACCTCACGGTTCAGTGGTTTTGATGTAACAGACAGATTAACTTTCATATTTTAGTAGGGAAATATAATATGTCAATCTACAATACTGTTGAAAAATATCGCAATACGGAACCGCACAATATTATTGTTGATAGCTGTGCCCGCGACTCCGTCAGCTTGTAGTAAGAGTAGACAAATATAATCAGAAAGCTTCGAACTGCTAAGCTATCGGGAGTTACACGTGATATCGTGAGTCAACCATAAAAGATAGACATATGCTGTCGTGGGATATTTTTTATATAATTTTAAGGAGAACATTTCCGTCATACATGATTTCTGTGTAGCTTTAACCATTAAGGTTGCACACGCGACGGAAGCTTAAAAAATGGAGTAACTTCTCCCGTTTTCCCAACATTTCCCTTCACTGCTCTGCTCCTATTGATTGTAGCGTGATGAAAAGTATACTATAACCACCTCAGGAGTATGCAAAATAATTGTACCAAGTTTTTGTTTCTATAGCGGTTATACAGACAGACAGACAGATAGACAGACAAAAATTTTACTGATTGCATTTTTGGCATCAGTATCGATCCCTAATCACCCCCTGATAGTTATTTTGGAAATATATTTCATGTACAGAATTGACCTCTCTACAGATTTATTATAAGTATAGATTTAGAAACAAAGCAAGTTTCAACGCAAAATGCTACGTAGGTACTTTTCAATCGAATGACCACTCACATTTAGTAAATCCATGTTTTCACTTAGAAAATCTTAGTTTCTATCAAAGATAATCTTGATTGATCGAATCGAAGCACTTCGGTCTGACTTTAATAAGTATTTCCGATCATACGTCATGCCGATGTTGATTTCATTTCCAATTTCACCCAGATAATGTTTTAAGATTACATTTCTGCATTCATATCAGTTTTGTTAGATACAGTTTTACGATTAATCCGTGTCTAATTCTTACAAAATTCCATCCTTGTGTCATGATTGTAGTCTTAATAAAATGAGATTGATTTGAAATCAATCATGTTCCATGCTGGTAGTGAACATGATTGATTTGCTTTACTTCAGTGTGACATGTTCACCCGGAACTATTTACCACCACAGAGCACATGAATGCCATTTTCAGACTTAACTTTAAGACGTATGTACACGCCGTTAATTTAAACTTCCTCGTTTCATTTTAAGTGTTACGTAAAGCGCGTCTCTTTGTGGTTGTTGCGACAGGTAGGAAAAATAATGTTGGTATGACTCATTGCCTTCTACTAACACGACAATTTACGCATTTGCACCGCATATGCTTCAAATTATACCCGTAGAGTAACAGCAGCAGAGGATGATTTGTTGAAAATCTTACATAGCTAGCATTTAAGTTTATTTTTTGATGAAAAAACACAAAATTAAAAATTTTACACAACCCCCGACAGAAGCAAAAAATCACTACCGTAGCTAACGAAAGAGCTGATAACTTTGAAACCGCGATTTCCATCAAACAAAGCTAAAAACACTCCGACTAATTACCCTTTCAAACACAAATAAACAAAATCAAAATCGGTTCATGCGTTCGGGAGCTACGGTGCCACAGACACACACACACAGACACGTCAAACTTATAACGCAAAGAAGGGTCAAAAACAATAGGAAGGTGTATTATTACTGTTATGTTCCTTGAAATATCCCTAGCTGTTGATCTACTAATGATGTGGATACCAACAAAGCACTGTGTCAGTTTACTTGCAACTGTTTACTGGTAATTGTAGGGGCTCCAACTAATATACCTGAGTGGAAAAAAGGCTATTGGGTAATTTTTTGAAATCGTAATAAAAATGCCCAATATATAAAAAAACCAAATACCAAAAAAAAATACCAAATAAAAATACCAAATCGTCTAATATTTTTTAATTCGAATCCCTTATGGAATTCGGCTAAATGCTTGGATAAAGTAATTGTTCAGGTATATGAGATATCACATACCTAAACAATTACTTACGTATATGCATTATAAGTTGCTAAGCAATTAAGTCCAGCATACCAGCCATCAGGGCCAGAGCACTTACCACTCCTACATTACCTAGGCTGCTAGTCACCCCGTTAGGTAAAATGGGCGCGAAGACATAGATGTGCACAAAACGGTCATGTTTACATTCAGATGCGTGCGCGCATGTCTTCGCTTAAATAAGGAAAACCGCTAGCCAATCCGACGCGTTGCAATGTATCAATGACGCATGCTAACAGAATTTTAATGGAAGACGTTTTTGTAGAAATATGCACTAATTACCTAATATTAACAAAATCACTTTTAGGAAACTATTCGGTAGGTAATTCCGAATTCCTTCTGTCATCGTCAGATTTCGACAAACCTGTTCTTTTATTTCTATTGCTAGGATATCATTTAGTTTGTACTTATACAGTTTATTTTAGCTTCATAGAATACTTGACTTGAACTCTTTTAGCTATTGTACCATCTTTCTGAGGGTTAGTGTACCTATGTTTGATGTGGCTGAGGGGTCTTTGAACTTTAAATAAACTAATTAAAAAAAAAAAAAGTATACTGGGACGTTTTTGTATTGAATTGGCCAATCTTAAGCGTGAAAATACTTTTCATGATATATATTTTTTAACTTATCTCGGCCACCAACATTGATGATTGGTAAACATATTCAACACTGCTTGCATGTGATGCGCTAGGCATCCTCCTAAACACGAGAAATGATCTTATCTTTGGTCAATTTTGTCCATATTATCTCGAAATCCGTACATACCTACATACTCTCAATTACGTGACAGCACGCGTTTACGTGCTGCATACGTTACTTCGCGTGTACCCTCGTCATCTGGAGATAGCGTTTATTATAATAGTTAACTGTATCTCCATAGCCTTAGGACGCAGGCTATGCTCGCTTTCTTATTTCACATGTCTAGAAATATCATGATCATTGTATTTATTGTCGAAAACTCCAATTATTTACAGACACCATGATTTTTCATGCGTGCAATATAAACATCATGTTGATTCTCGGTAAACTGATTTTACCGTGGATGGAACACAACACAATTTAACAAAAAAAAAATTAACCGTCGAAAAAACTAAAAAGTATAAAATAACTTTAGCTTTGGAAGTCGGTGGTTTTACAAAACTACAAACTGAACCAAAGCCGCCGCTTCCAAAGCTAAAGTTATTTTGCACTTTTTAGTTTTTTCGACGGTTCAATTTTTTAAGGGTAGGATGTTTTTTCCAAATTTGTGTTAGATAAATTTAAAGGTACACGCTATCAAATAAAAAAATAATTATCATAATCGGACTACTCTGTAAAAAGTTATGCGTGATCATAGACAAAAAAAATATATACACATATACGCGTATTAGGAACAAGGGTGTAATAGAACAATAACAATAAAAATACGAAATACAGGAGGATACAGCACACCGGAGCCCAGCGCATCAATCATTGTGCCATTTCCTAAGAACTGAAGAACTCTTAACAACCAGACAGCTGCATGTTTCATTACTTGTATAAATGAACACTTCCGTGTTAACACTTTCTAATGTAATCTTGCGTGCAAATTGCAACTTAGGCTCTTGTCGGTTTTTTCCAACTGGAGATTTTTAAACAAAACGGGTATGAATTCTTTAGGTAAACAGAGTTAGTCTGTTCATCCGTTAATTTCAGTAAGTTATAACATCCGGTAACGTAACTAAGATTATCGACTCAATTAAAACGTTCCTATGTTATATATCTATACTAATATTGTAAAGAGGAAAGATTTGTTTGTTTGTTTGTAACGAATAGGCTCCGAAAGTACTGGACCGATTTTAACCATTGTTTCACCAATAGATAGCTACATTATTCCTGAGTAACATAGGCTATATAACATCACGGTAAGACCAACGGGAGCGGAGCAGTAACGGAAGACGTAACTTAACGCGGTTGAAATTAGACACGCGAATGAAGTCGCTAGTAATTTATATAATGTTTGAAATGCGCCACGTCTTTGTCAAATGTTTGGCGTTACATCATTTTCTCATTGAACTGGGTCGATGTGGCTCAACCGCAATTATAATAATCTAAACTAACAATGAATGGATCACTATATGGGAATGTTACAACAGATCGTATAATAATGTGTGGTGGCTATATTGTCCACTAGCGAAATGCCCGCGACTTCGTCCACGTAGCTTATTTCACCCGCGTTAAGTGACGCTACGTCTTTGGTTACTGGTCCGGTCACAGCGTGATGTTAATAGCCTATGTTACTTAGGAATAATGTAGCTATCTACTGGAAGAAAATTGTTAAAACCAGTCCAGTAGTTTCGGAGCCTATTCATTACAAACAAACAAAAAAATATTTCCTGTTTATAATATTAGTACAGTTTCCCCTTCGCACGTTACCGAACACTACCTAGGCTGCCCCGAAAGTGACATTAGTCCATTGGGTCAGCTTATCTGGTGCTTGTGCTGAATGTCAGATCAGATGACTCGTATTACTTTGCCCCGTACCCTTTAAAGAACAGTGGAGACGCACCAACATGATGACTACTTAAAACTATCATCAGGCCCGGCACATACATATATACCATTGTATTCCCAAAGGGTTTGGCAGAGGGGTACCAATGCACACTCACAGTCCGCCGGCATGTTTTATGTCCCATGAAATAGGGGGCGAGCTTATTGTCATTAATCGGACACAATCCTAACTCCGAGCTCTCTGCTACTGAGAATTTCATAGACAAACCCAATACAAACATTTGCTCGATCTAGGAATCGAACCCAAGACCTCTAGCGAAGCAGTCACTCTGAGGACCACTAGGGTAATGAGGCAGTTACAGGCCCGGCAATACCCTACCTACTTTTTTAATAATAGTTTTATAAACTGATAGTAGTGTTAGCAACTATGCAATACATAGATAGGTGCATTCTGCCCTATGCTGAAGAAAAGATTATAGAAAAAAATATTCATTCGCAACGGACACCTTGACTGTTCTTTTGACACAAATGAGAAGCTCCTGAAGCCATCGTTCCACCTAGAGGCAAGCGTGGTGATTAAGGTCCAGCGCTCATTGGCAGCACGGCACAGGTACTGTTGAGTGAAATGTTTATGCGGCCAAGCATATTACACCGGACTATTATAAGTAAGTATTTAGTTATTTCAAATAAGTACCTACACCACCGACTGACACGAGTGACACGACTATGTATGCTTATCATTGACATAACCTTAGTTTACGCCTAGTTAACTGCCTCGGTAGCCTAGTGGTCCTAAGCGCGACTGCTACGCTAGAGGTCTTGGGTTCAATTCCCAGGTAGAGCAAAGTGTTATTGGGTTTTTCTATGAAATTCTCCGTAGCAGCTCGGAGTTTGGATTTGTGCCCGGTTAATGGCAATAGGCTCGCCCCCTATTACATGGGACCTAACCATACCGGCGAACTGTGGGTGTACATTGTTACACCTCTGCCTAACCCTTCGGGGAATACAGGCGTGATGGTGGTGGTAAGTATAACCTTAGTTTTTTTTTTCCACTTATTCCTTGCCGTGCCGTCCCGCTAGTGGACACTGGGCCCAACGCGCATGCTGTATCTGTATGAGTAGAGGCGTTACCCTGCAGTGAGACAATAATGAAGCAAAATTAATATAAAAATCTTTTAACAAAAAACCAACCGACTTCTAAAACTAAAAAGTGAAAAATAACTTAAGCTTTGGAAGTCGATGGCAATACAAAACAACAAACAGTACCAAAGCCGCCGGCTTCCAAAGCTTAAGTAATTTTTTACTTTTTGGTTTTAGAAGTCGGTTGGCTTTTTTGTAAACAAAAAATAATTTTATATTTTTTTGTGGCTATAATTACTAATCACTAACAAGAATTATCAAAATCGGGCTACCTACTCTGTAAAAAGCTATGCGTGGTTATACTTAACACTCAGTGAGTGAACAATCAAATCAATCATCTCCTGTTTTCCTAGCCTTAGGGTTGGTATTTTTTTTCAAATTATTATTATATTTGGGATCACCTTCTGGGTATACCCTTATCAATAAAAAAGAATTATCAAAATCAGACTACCCTGTAAAAAGATAATATGCGCGTGATCATACATAAAAAAAATATACTCGTCGAATTGATAACCCTCTCCGTTTTTTTTTTGTCGGTTAAAAATTGAAGGAAACACGTTGCTCTTGATACCTTATCACTGTTAATAGAAACAAGAAAGCGTTACGTGATTAAGTGAACGACATCACGGCCTGGAAGAGTTGTCAACCTGAAAGTTTATTACATAAACAGCAGCATAAAGATTTGTGACGTGGCAATGCCCCGAGTTCGGCCAGGTAGCGCCCGCCGGCAGGTATACTGGTGGTCGCGCGAGCTGACGCCTCTGCGAGAGGCGTGCGTCGCTGCGCGGCACCCATATGCCAGGCATCGCAGGCTCCGCGTTCGGCCTCCGAATGCGGCAGTCATCGAGGCGGAGTTGTACGAGAGGTACAGAGCGGCGAAGACCGCCCTCAACGAGGCTGTCATGCGGGCCAAGGCTCAGGCCCGCGAGGAGCTGCTGGGGACTCTGAACGGAGATCCGTGGGGGCGCCCTTACAAGACGGTGCGGGGTAAGCTCCGCACCTGGGCCCCCCCGCTGACGCAGAGTCTCCGGCCGGAGCTCGTTGAGGACGTGGTGAGCGCTCTGTTCCCTTCGCGGGGGGAACATCCTCCCCCGCCCATGGCTCCGCCTCTTGCGATGCCGGAAACGGACCACGACGACGACGACACCCCTGAAGAGACTGGGGTAGACCTGAGGATGGCGGTACGAAGGCTGAAAGCCAAGAATACCGCCCCGGGACCCGATGGCTTACCTGGCAAAGCCTGGGTCCTGGCCTCAGAGGCCCTCGGGCCTCGACTGGAGGGGCTCCTAAGCGCATGCTTGGAGAGGGGCCAGTTCCCACGTCGCTGGAAGACGGGGAAGCTGGTCCTCATACGGAAGCCGGGGCGCCCTGCGGACTCGCCGTCCGCATACCGGCCCATCGTGTTGCTCGACGAGGTGGCAAAGCTCTTTGAGAGAGTGATTGCGGGCCGCCTCGTCGGGCACCTGGTGGGGATGGGGCCGGACCTTGCGGACAACCAATTTGGTTTCCGCAGGGGGCGCTCTACGGTGGACGCCATCATGCGCGTGAGAGCCCTATCGACGGGGGATGCAGTGGCCCGGGGCGGGGTCGTCTTGGCGGTGTCTCTTGACATCGCCAATGCCTTCAACACCCTGCCCTGGAGTTGCATTAGGGAGGCACTCCGGTACCACCGGATGCCGACCTACCTCCGTCGAGTTGTCGGGGCCTATCTGACGGATAGGGCCGTGATTTACCCTGGTCGCACAGGAGAATGGAACCGGCGAGAGATGTCGTGCGGTGTCCCACAGGGTTCGGTTCTGGGGCCGCTCCTGTGGAACATCGGATACGACTGGGTGCTGCGAGCCGACCTCCCTGAGGGCGTCGGCGTAGTATGCTACGCCGACGACACGCTGGTCTGGGCGCAGGGAAGGTCGCACGAGGCGGCGGCCGACTTAATGACACGCGGGGTTGCGATAGTCGTTGAGAGGATCCGGCGGTTGGGTCTCGAGGTGGCCTTGCACAAATCTGAGGCCATGTGTTTTCATGGGCCTCGGAATAGGCCACCGTCGGGATCCCAACTAACGGTAGGAGGGGTTCACATCGGCGTCGGGTCGACGATGAAGTACCTGGGACTCGTCCTCGACAGTCGGTGGAACTTCGCGGAGCATTTCCGACGTTTGGCCCCCAAACTGGAACGGGCCGGGGCTGCCTTTAGGCGGCTTCTACCCAACCTGGGGGGACCAAACGCCTCCTGCCGGAGGCTCTACGCGGGAGTCGTGCGGTCGATGGCCCTTTACGGGGCCCCGGTGTGGGCGCAGGGGTTAAGGCGACTTGCCGCCCACTACCTCATTGCGTCCCAACGGGTGATCGCCATAAGGGCCATCCGAGGATACCGCACGATCTCGGGGGAGGCGGCGAGCCTCCTTGCCGGATTGCCGCCGTGGGATCTGGAGGCGCTGGTCCTCGCGCGCCTGTACGAGTGGCGCGTGGAGGTACTAGGCCGGGGGGAGAGTCCGCCACCGCGGCAAATTGCCGCTCGGCGGGCCGACCTCCGGCTCGATCTCATGGCGACATGGAGACAGCGACTGTCGCAACCTCGTGCTGGGCACGCCTTAATAGAGGCGGTAAGTCCCCTCTTTGAGGAGTGGCTGGAGAGGCGCCACGGCGCCCTCACCTACCGCCTGACGCAGGTCCTCACCGGACACGGGTGTTTCGGGAGGTTCCTGCACCTCATCGGGCGGGAGGAAACGTCCGGGTGTCACCATTGTGTGGATCGCCCCGAGGACACGGTGGAGCATACCGTGGCGGTATGCCCCGCTTGGGCGGAGCATCGCCGAGTCCTCGTGGCGGCCATCGGCGGCGGCGAACTCTCGCGTCCGGCCCTGGTGCAAGCCATGGTCCGGAGCGAGAGGGAATGGGATGCAGTCGCCTCCTTCTGCGAGGCAGTAATGCTTGAGAAGGAGGCGGCGGGACGGTTGAGACAGCGGTTCTCCCGTCCCAGCCGCCGCGGTAGACGCTCCGGACGTCGGGAGCCGCGAGACGACTCCCGGCCACCGTAGATACTGGCCTGTGGACGGTGAGCAATGGGTAGCTTACCGTCCTTACGTTGCATAACGACAGGCCGTGTCGACGGCGCGTTCGTGTTCCACGCGCGCCTCAAAGAGATGTCAGCAAAAGGAAGGGGCCACTGAGGGCCGATGCCTGCCGGGGCTGCGGGTTGTTCGCAAGAGATACCGCGCCCCCGGAACGCAAAGGGCACAAGAAGGAACATGGGTGGGTTTTAGTCAGTAAAAGTCTGACACTCCCTCCCGCCCCGCCCAGGGCGGGAGAAGTTATTTGATGATTTCCCACCCACCAAAAAAAAAAAAAAAAAAAAGCATAAAGTGCGTAAAAGAATTATTTCTCATCACTACTTCGACTAATCTTATGCTCTTGTCAATCATTTGGAACGGCGATTATATACTGAGAGCGAGAATTAACTAACTAGAGAAATTGTAGCGATAGTGAAGGCAAATAATAAAGAGTATTACGTAAAGGTAATATTTATAAAATGTGCAGTGGTAATATTGCTTAATAAAACGATAGTTTTATACGGACATTTTAATATGAATCCCCATTGACAAAAACGCTACTCTTAAGCATTTGCAAATTCCTCAGGCGTAGGTAAAAGTGCTCGCACTCGAGCAAGTCTGTCCTGGTCAATATTCAGACTCTTCCTTTTACACGCAATGTCCTTTTCCAACTCGCCTCGATACTTCATCAGTTCTGATCTCACCGACTCCGCCTCTCTCAATTTACCTTTTAGGGAATCGATTGTCTCCTTGACAAACTTAGCTTCACCCATCAAGGCATACTGCGCTTCATCCCTACAGTTTTCTACATTAGGTCGAGCGTAATTCCTAGCTCTTAACCTGGTGTTCGATAGTTTATCCCGCTCATCTGAGTTCCTCAACGACGCTTTCAGATAATCGATAAGTGTTTCTACATCAGCGATAGTTTGCAAATTGTCTTTCAAGGTTTCTTCTAATTTCGCACATAACTTTTCTGTAGCGTCAACGGATTCTCCAAGCGCTTGGTTAGTTCTATCAGCTTGTAATTTCATATCCTGGGATCCTTTCACAATAGTATTCATTAAATCCCCTCGCAAATTTGCAGACTGCTGTCTAACTTCCTCACAGTTTCTAACGCTTTCTTGACAATAGTGGTCCCAATACTCCAAGGTGGTAGCGTTCTCAGGCCACCGAGCTACACCTGCATGATGGAGTATCAAAGTCGATTCTGGCGTTAGATTCAAATTGACACCATCTAGCTTTAACGTTACCATCTTGTCACTCCAGTCTAATTCCATGCTTGCTTTAGCTGCTCTATTAGCTTCCATCTGTGTTTCTACCTTCGCTAGAGTCTCCTGAAATACTCTTCTTATCTCTCCAACAATTGCAACCTCTTTTATTAATTCTTGTTCAGCATCATCCCTCACCAAATCCGGCTCATATCTGAAGGTGCGTAGTTCCAAACATTCTTTAGCAATTGCTTCAGGCAACATCAAAATTCTAGAAGCACTTTTAAGTTTAGCTCTATATCCATCTAAATCGATAATTTCTTTTGCCATAGCATTAACGGTTTTTTCAGTTTCCTTTTTCCAATGAGCTAACGTTTTCACTCTTTCTTCTAGCTTTTTGTTTGTGGCTGACTGCTTGTCATCCAGTGCCGCGAAAGCTTTTTGTAGATCACTTTTAATGGATGTTTCTAATGCTTTAGCTTTGTCAGTCGCTTTTGGAGTTAAAGTATATTGGTTTTGCTGTCTCCATTCTCCAGTAGAGTATCGAGTGATGGAATACTTGTCAACAACAGGCCTCACGCCTGTCATTCCAGCTTGAGGTGTCCAGTCCACGTGGCCCGCGGCCCACGGTCCAATGGGGCCCATTCCGAGGATATCGCCGCTCGTACTGTCCGTGGGCTGAGGGAGGTACATAGGTGGTGCACCCGGAGGGTAGTACTTCTTCTCTGGTGGTTCTATGCAGCCAGGAACGTAAGGGCTGGCATGAGGGTTCTCAGTCGTTCGAGTTTCACCCGCTTGCAGGTAAGTGTTCGGCTTCACCGGCGCCGGCCCACCAGCAGAAGTTGGACATATAAAGGGGCAATTTAACTCCTTATTGGCGTTTGGATTAGACATTTTGACGAGAATTTAGAAAAAGCTATTTCTAGAAACTACTTAATCTAAAACTAAATCTAAGTAAATAATATGTTGCTCAAGAATTTTTTTACAGTATAATGACATTTTAATATCATTATTTTTTCTTTGAATTTCTCATATATACATGTGGCCAGAAATGTTATTTGACCATTTATTTGTAGGCGCAAGTGTTCCGAACTTTTTTATGAACTACACAGATCCAAAATCTATACTTACATATAATAAAATCGTAGCGAAGTCAAAACTGTACATTTCATATTTAAAAAAAAAAGTGATTGCTACGAGGCCGGGGTACGATTGTGATGCCAGAAATATATTTTTTGTCCGTTTGTTTGTTAGAGCATCACGATCCCATGACAGACTTTTATCTATACTTATAATAAATCTGTAGAGAGGTCAATTCTGTACATGAAATATATTTCCAAAATAACTATCAGGGGGTGATGAGGGATCGATACTGATGCCAAAAATGCAATTAGTAAAATTTTTGTCTGTCTGTCTGTCTGTCTGTATAACCGCTATAGAAACAAAAACTACTCGACGGATGTTAACGAAACTTGGTACAATTATTATTCATACTCCTGAGGTGGTTATAGTATACTTTTCATCACGCTAAAATCAAAAGGAGCAGAGCAGTGAAGGGAAATGTTGGGAAAACGGGAGAAGTTACTCCATTGTTTAAGCTTCCGTCGCGTGTGCAACCTTAATGGTTAAAGCTATACAGAAATCATGTATGACGGAAATGTTCTACTTAAAATTATATACAAAATATCCCACGACAGCATATGTCTATCTTTTATGGTTGACTCACAATATCACGTGTAACTCCCGATAGCTTAGCAGTTCGAAGCTTTCTGATTATATTTGTCTACTCTTACTACAAGCTGACGGAGTCGCGGGCACAGCTATCAACAATAATATTGTGCGGTTCCGTATTGCGATATTTTTCAACAGTATTGTAGATTGACATATTATATTTCCCTACTAAAATATGAAAGTTAATCTGTCTGTTACATCAAAACCACTGAACCGTGAGGTAGGATATAGGCTACTTTTTTTTACGAGAAACGACTGAAACGCGGACGAAGTTGCGGGCAACAGCTAGTACGTAAATAAATCCCATAAAACACCATCGATATAATTCCGAACTCACTACAATTTTTTTTAGGTATTGAACGATGAATTCGCAGCATGGCGCTGAGGGCCCGTTTTTGCTTATATGACGTGGTGGTCAAAAGGATAAGGAAGATAACTCAAACATAGGGCTATAAGAGAGCATTCATGCAGAAGCGTCAGTCTCGGCGTCACAGGCGTCTACACAGAAGAAGATTGTAAAAATGCTCGAGGCGCACGTGGGGCCGCTTTTTTTTTACTGATGGGAAATCATCAAATGACTTCCCCCGCTCTGGGCGGGGTGGAAGAGAGTGTAAAACTTTTATTAATTAAAACCTGTCTATGTTCCTCCTTGTGCTCTTTGCGTTCCAGAGGCGCGGTATCTCTTACGAACAACCCGCAGCCCCGGCAGGCATCGGCTCTGAGTGGCACCTTCAAAAAAGTACTGACCTCTCTTTGAGACGCGCACTGAAAACGAACGCGCCGTCGACACGGCCTGTCTTTATTAAACGTACGGACGGTGAGCTACCCTTTGCTCTCCGTCTACAGGCCCGCGTCTACAGTGGCCTGGAGTTGTCTCGCAACTCCCGACGCCCGGAGCGCCTACCGCGGTGGCTGGGACGGGAGACTCTCTGCCTCAACCGTCCAGCCGCCTCCTTCTTTAGCATAACTGCTTCGCAGATGAACGTGGGCTCGCTGGATTCGCCACGTTGCATACGCCACCTCTCCATTTACAGAGAATAGCGCGACGCGACGTTCCGCGTCCCCATAAACAAGCTCTTAGGTAGACCTTTTAAAATGATCCAAGAAAACTCGTGGTTACCCGGAAAGTGATGTTCGTGTAGGCATACCTCTATTGGCATGTAACGCTTTAATAGCGGTGACTGGTGTATACACCTACTAAATATTTCCTAGCTTGTAAAAGAAAACCAGCAGGGCAAAAATTAATTAAAATTTTGTTATAACTCTACACAAATTAATAGAAAATATTTTCAACAATGCGAAGAAATTAACGGTTTTATAAAATGGTAGTGTGTAATTTTAGCAGTATCTTTGATCAAATTATGGGATTCACTACCTCTTCACGGCGTGATGGGAGAACACTTGCTTCATGCAAGAGGTCAGTATAACGTATCTATGTATATACACATTGTTCTTGGGCTCCCATTGCTCGTGGGATACTGCATTGTTTACTGATAATAACCGAGACAAATAGTTTTTGTTTGAAGAAGGTTCCTTCGTTCGAGGTTCCGTTTCCGTGTTTCAGTTTTATGTTCGATGTTTACAAGGTTTATGTGTACATTTTAGTGTTTTTTAATTTTCTACCGAACTCATTAGAAATCAGCCATTAAAGTTCAGTCGTGTCGGAACTAAGGCTAATTCTACAAATTAAGTATTCTTCGTGAAAGGTTAATCCAGTTCCCTCTTTCTTTCTGTAAGTCTGCCTCCACAGGCTCTGGCCTGGACTCAGTAATGTTTTTATTTCTCAAACAACCTATTTAGTAAATATTTAACAGTCATCATTCCACTAGTAGTAGACTTGTTAGACTTGAGATTTACTTACCTAAGAACAACTTGTTTCAACAGAAAGTCAAAATGTCAACTGATGCCATTTTTACCCGACTACGGCGAAGCAAAACGGAGGGTTATGATTTTAACCGATAGGTGAGTACATATGTGTATGTTTATCTGCCCCTCATAACTTCTAAACTCCTTTTCATAATTCGATTAATCCAGTTATTGTTGGAAGCGTCTTGATCGTCCGCTGGTTATAGGACTCTTTCAATTTATGCGTTTGGTGCCGGAGCGGTGCGGTGCCGGAGCGGTGCGTTTTCCGGACTGCATACGGACGGTAGTCTTTTTTCATATAGTTGACGCTTGACGTTTGTCGTCTTGCCGTCGCTTCGTATGAAAAAAGAGACAACCGTCTGTATGCAGTCCGGAAAACGCACCGCTCCGGTACCGCACCGCTCCGGCACCAAACGCATAAAGTGTAAGAACTCATAGGCTACGTGACGTCACATTAAATGGCCGTATGCCACCTAGGTTCCCTATTAACACAATACATTCTAACAGCAGTAAGCGAGCATAAAGGCGGGTACTGACTGACGTTACAAGGTAATGTAACGTGTTACACAGCGAGCGTTTGCGCTTGTAGTGAGCAACAAGCGACTCGTTGCTCGCGCCGCGAGTTACAGTAAAGAGCTATGATAATACAAATGTACACAATATAATGGTCGTGGCAGAAGCCCTTCTTAACGATGGCTACCTGCGTAATATAACCATCATAACTTCATATAACTTACGCAACGTAAGCACTTAGAAGGATTTTTATGGCTCTGTACTATTTATTATGTGTGTGGTACATAGTTCAGATGTTCCCCACGAGGTCTGCTTACCGAAGTAGGCGTAAAACGATTCAGGTACAGTAATGATGGTAATATGGAAAAAATCTAAAAGCAATAAATTATCAAAAATCTTCATAATATAATAAATTATCAAAAATGTGGATGCATCATAAAACCCATCATACTAAAATCCATCTAAATTAAAATATTCGAAAAAACATCAACGCATAGAAAACTGAAGCTCAAACAAAAAATCCTATAAAGTCAATATCCAGCTAATTCTGACGCAGTCGGGTAGTGAGAACGAACCATCCCACACCGGTCCCGGTCTATATTTAGTGATTTTCTCTTTGCTGCTATCGCTTCTTCCAACTCAGTCCTTTTGTCCATCAAGTCACATCGAAATCTTTCAGCATTGTTCAGTTGACCTAAAAGCGACGTCACTGTCTCGTGAATCTTCTTTACTTCTTCAATTAATCCTAAATGTGGCTGATCTCTAACGGCTTCTCCATGGGGTCGCCAATTGTTTCTATTATCAAGTCTAGTTTGAGCTAATTTCATCGCTGTGTCCGTTCTTCTAATAGAGTCTTTCAGGTTTTCTATCAAACAATCTATATCAGCAGTTTTTTGTAGTGTAGTTCTCAGAGTTTCCTCCAGTTTTGTGCATATTTCTGTGGTTACAGCTACAGTTTCAGCTAATGCCATATCAGTTCTGTCGGCTTGGTTACGCAACTTTCTACCATTGTTCATCAAAATTGCGTCCAAACTGCCTCTTAAGTCGGCTGACTTTTGTCGAACTGCTTCACAGTTTTGTACATTTTCTCGACAAAAGAACTCCCAATATTCCAATGGTGCGGTAAAATCACCGAATCTCGTAGCGCCAGGTCTAAACATTAAGGTATTGGATTTCGTATTTAGACTTAAATTTGTACATTCTGTATTGTAAGCCATAGTTTTGTCACACCAATCAAATTCTATCCTGTGCTTTGCTGCTTTATTTATTGTCATTTGTTCGTCTATAGAATTCAAAGTATTTTTCAACGTAGCTCTGATTTCATTTACTAGTTTCATTTCTATGATGAGTTCTTGTTCTGCAAGGTCAGCCACTAAATCAGGTTTAAATCGATTTGAACGAAGATCCAAACATTCCTTGGAAATCGCTTCTGGTAACATCAATACTCTAGAAGCACCTTTTAGTCGTTGTCTATCGATTTCGAGCAATTCAACTTCGTCGGCGATGGCCTTACAAGTTCTCTCTACCTCTACTTTCCATCTATATATATCCCTTGCCTTTTGCTTTAACCTTTTACAGTTTTCCAATTGCTGTTTATCAATATTTCCATATGCTTGCATTATAGAAGTCTTAGCATTGTAGTCTACGATGTTAGACTCAGTTATTACTCGAGGATCTAAAACTTTTTCGTTATGATTCCTCCATTCATCGAGGGAATATCTACTTAAGGAATACTTATTAACACCTGGTCTTGTACCAGTCATGGCTGCTAGTGGAGTCCAATCAACTTTACCGTCTGGGCCTGGTTTTAAATTCGGCAGGTGATAATCAGTTCCACCATGTGGTATTGGTATCGGTTGTTCTGCTTCTGGTTGAGACGTTGCTTGTGGGACTTGAACATCTTGGAAAGCAGCACGTGGGATCGTCCCCTTTTGCTCAGCTAGTTTGGCTTCTTTAATTTCATCTAAAACTTTTTCGGGACTCACTCGTGCTTTCTTAAAAGCTAAGATTTCTTTTTTCGTCGGACACCGCACGTCCTCAGGGAAAGTTGTTAAATTCATCCTGGTAGCTGATAAAAAAACTAAGCAAATTAAATTTGTAAGAAAAACAATAACATCGCGCTGGATAACGCGTTTGGCGAAATAGTTGCCAATAGGTGAACGCAATTTCTAACAGTAGCGTCAAAAAAATCTATGCCTAATTTTTTTTTTTAATTCTTAAATAATAGACTAACTAGAGGTTACTACTGAAAAAGGGCCAGTACGTTATTTTTCTTCTTCATGGACAAATTAGTATTTAAGTCAATTACCGTATTGAATAAAAAATAAGTTCATGTCCTATACCTACCCTTACAAAACAATACATTTTATCAGTAAAAAAATTTAATGGTAAAATGTTTATATTTTATAATTTTTTGTAGCTACAATCTAGACTTCAAAAAGAAGGAGGTTATCAATTCGTCTGTATGTATTTTTTTTGTATGTATGTTACGCGATGACATGAATATAAATCGATTATGATGGTTCTTTTTTGTTTGATAAGCCATACTTCCATATAAATTTTATCGAAATTGGTTCTGTAGATTGATACAAAACTTTAAATAACTGAAAAAAATATGTCATCCAAGTAAACGAATTAGCGTATTCTGCTTTCTTGTGACTTTTAAGTGGTTGTTCATTTACGTAGTATTACTGTTCCCTTATGGATTTGGATGACAGGAAAATGATACTAAAAGCGAAAAATAAAAAGTTTTTTACCAAAAAGACAACCTCCTTTAAAAATTAAAAAGTTAAAAACTTTAAAAAAAAAACACAACCTCCTTCAAAAACTAAAAAAAATACTAGCTTTGGAAGTCAACGAGCTTAGGGGAGAAGTCATATGATGACTTCCCATCCGAAGCAAAAAACAAATGCTTTAGAAGTCGGCGGCCTCGGGTCTGTTTGTCGTTTTGTATTGCCACCAACTTCCAAAGCTTTTTCAATACCTGCCGGTAGTGAACCGCAGTGCCTCTAAGGCTGAATCGATTGCTCACCCAAGTTAGCCATTGCAAACATAATTTAGCGAAAAGGGGCATCATAAACTTGTCTAACACCCAGTGCAATTACAGTGCTCCTGATCAGACTATGTTTCTTATATTGAAGTGTCCACATTGTCTGTTCACCAGCACCTTTGAAAATCTGATAACGCCTCTGACACAGAAATAATTGCGCCACCTACTTGGCTCATTATTATGAGAGGTATCATCGATACGAAAAGAAGTATTCAAAGAGCTTAATAAAGCAAAGCCATGTGTGGGTCAGGCTTTTAATACGATTTTGACTAAATTAAAAGAGAACAAACAATATTTTCCTCTTTACTATCATTTCCACACCTATCAATTTCTTTTTTTATTTCAATGTACAGTTTTCACTTCGCTACTGTTTATATTATATGTAACTATGTAGGTATAGACATTATTACTCTGCAGAAATATTGAAATAATTTGTAAAAATAAATAAGCAAATCAACATTCTGGCAGAAGTATGCACACAGCTATTTTATTATATTTGGGGATCATCGAGATACTTATACAGGGTTATTTGTAAAACATAGACAACCTCTCAGGACTATGTTACTAACATCATAATCAACAACTTTTGTTCTATGACATTTAAAAATTTTTGATATTTTAGTTCATCAGATTTTCATACAAAAATAAAAACATTTAAATTGAACGCTCTAAATGTTACGAAGTCTATGCGAAGCAAACGAAAGCGATAGTAAAATAGCGAGGAGAGCGGGGTTAGGGCGGCGGGGGTGTTTGTACATGACCTATTTACAATTTTACGGAAATCCTTCAGTCGGTCATTCATTTCAATGCGCTTGCGTTGCTTGAGTCTGTAAAAAATTATAAAACAAAAGTTGTTGTTTATGATAATAGTAATACAGTCTGCAAGGTTGCCATTGTTTTACAAATAACCCTCTATAAAAATCCCAAAAAGTAAGTTTCTCTTTAGAAACCGAACTCACGATCAGCTGTTTGCAATGCGATCGCCATACCCGTTATACTATAATATAGTAGATATATATAGTTAGTGTATATATAGTTTTATTTATACTGTATGGGCGAGCACAATCTTGAAATTAACTTTACCAAAATTAAATTAATAACTGTCATCCTCGGCAAAAAAACTCGCTACGCCACTAAGTGTTAGCGACTGTTTTTGGGAGTCCATGCATTGAGTGTGCCATTTTATCGTGTCACATAAATATTTGCAGGCAGGGGTCAAAGTCTTCCCATAGTGCAAGATAACCAGTCCATATAAGCCACCCATACCCATAGTCCAATTCTTTATATCCATATCCTGCAATAGTCCTGCGCCAACCGGTGGTTGCCTTGGATGCATTTATAGTGCATACAGAGATAATTATCGGTTGGTGTTCCATTTCATCCTAAAGCTGTCTAAGGGGCCTCTACGAGTTGGTTTCGGCTTCGTACGCCTTTCAAAGGATGGGGCCCTAGGGTCCCGAGTTACATAAAGTAAAATGAAATTAATAATATTATCGTAAAAACTTATTTTATTAAAAATAGTATAGTATAGTATTCAAAATAACATCAACGCATAGAAAACTGTAGCTCATACAAAATATCTCATAAAGTCAATATCCAGCTAATTCTGACGCAGACGGGTAGTGAGAACGAACCATCCCACACCGTTCCCGGTCTATATTTAGAGTTTTTCTCTTTGCCGCTATCGCTTCTTCCAACTCAGTCCTTTTATTTAACAAGTCACGTCGACATCTTTCAGCATTTTTCAGCTGACCAAAAAGTGACGTCACCGTCTCATGAATCTTCTTTACTTCTTCAATTAATCCTAAATGTGGCTGGTCTCTAACGGATTCTCCATGAGGTCTCCAATTGTTTCTATTATCAAGTCTAGTTTGAGCTAATTTCATCGCCATGTCCATTTTTCTGATTGAGCTTTTCAGGTTGTCTATCAAACACTCCATATCAGCAGTTCTTTGTAGTGTAGTTCTCAGAGTTTCCTCCAGTTTTGTGCACAATTCTGTGGTTATAGCTACAGTTTCAGCTAATGCCATATCAGTTCTGTCGGCTTGGTTACGCAACTTTCTACCATTGTTCATCAAAATTGCGTCCAAACTGCCTCTTAAGTCGGCTGACTTTTGTCGAGCTGCTTCACAGTTTTGTACATTTTCTCGACAAAAGAACTCCCAATATTCCAATGGCGCGGTAAAATCACCGAATCTCGTAGCGCCAGGTCTAAACATTATAGTATTGGATTTTGTATTTAGACTTAAATTTATACATTCTGTATTATAAGCCATGGTTTTGTCACACCAATCAAATTCTATCCTGTGCTTTGCTGCTTTATTTACTGCCATTTGTTCTTCTATAGAATTCAAAGTATTTTTCAAAGTGGCTCTGACTTCATTTACTAGTTTCATTTCTATGATCATTTCCTGCTCTGAAGCGTCAGCCACTAAATCAGGTTTAAATCGATTTGAACGAAGTTCCAAACATTCCTTGGAAATCGCTTCTGGTAACATTAATACTCTGGATGCACCTTTTAGTCGTTGTCTATCGATTTCAAGCAATTCAACTTCTTCGGTGATGGCTTTGCAAGCTCTCTCTACCTCTACTTTCCATCTGAATATATCTCTTGCCTTTTGCTTTAACCTTTTATCGTTTTCCATTTGCTGTTTATCAATATTTCCAAATGCTTGCATCATAGAAGTCTTAGCGTTGTAGTCTACGATGTTAGACTCAGTTATTACCTCCTGATCTAAAACTTGTTCGTTATGTTTCCTCCATTCATTGAGGGAATATCTGCTAATGGAATATTTATCAACACCTGGTCTTGTACCAGTCATGGCTGCTAGTGGAGTCCAATCAACTTTACCGTCTGGGCCTGGTTTTAAATTCGGCAGATAATGAAAATCATCGCCTCCGGATGGTTGTAGTTGAGGAGTTGCCTGTGATTCAACACCATGTTCGACAGGAGCTGGGGGCGTCTCTTTTTGCTGTGCTTCTTTGGCTTCTTTAACCTCCGCCAAAGCTTGTTCGGGAGTCTTTAAAGCTTTCTTAAAAGCTTTAATATCTTGTTTTGTTGGACACCTGTCATCGTCCTGAAAACTGGTTAATGTATCCATTATAGGTGCTTTTAAAAAATATAAAATAAAACTTATTTGTAAGAAAGATAACAATATTATCGCGATATGATTGCGATGAAGTAGGCAAATGAGTCTAGTTTCTTTCATAAACGTCAAAATTATTTTTAATGTATGATTATGAAAGCTAAATGACTTCAATTTGAAATATATTCGAAAATTAGATCACTGATCACCGAAAAAACGGTGGAGGTTCTCAATTCGACGCGTATTTTTTACCCGACTAGAGGGCTAGCGAACAAAAAGTATCGTGTAAAATTTATAACAAGATAAATACGCCGTATTTGGTATCATTTGAAAGGGCTTCACTTGTACATTTTCAAAATATTGATCTAATTTAAAGAGGCGCCCTCTAGCGGACAAAAAGTAATGTGTTAAAAAAACGTTAAGATAAATACACCGTGTTCGATATCATTTGAAAGGGCTTCACTTGTACTTATTATAGAAGCACAATGATCTATCACCAAAATAGTTAAATTTAAATAGGAAAAAGTAACAAAACTAAAACTCGACTACGACAAAAAAACGACGCTGAAAAAGTATAAAACAAGATTTTCAGAATGCTGAAATAATTTATTAATTAATTTATATGTTTAATTAAATTAATTTATATTTATGAAATATTTCAGCATTCTGAAAATCTTGTTTCATACTTTTTCAGCGTCGTTTTTTTTGTCTAATTCGGGTTTTATTTTAGTTATGCATACATTTATTTACGCATGAATTTTTAGAGGGTAAGTATTAATTTTTCTTGGTACGGGCATGTGAAGAGGAGGGATGAGACGCATGTGACCAAAAGAGTTATGAATATGAATGTGGATGGATGGAGGGGAAGAGGGAGGCCAAAGAAAAGATGGATGGATTGCGTGAAGAATGATATGAAAGAGAAGGGAGTCAGCGATAGCATGACGGTTGACAGGACAGCGTGGAAGAAGAAAACGTGTTGCGCCGACCCCAAGTAACATGGGATAAGGGCAGGAAGATGATGATGATGATGAGTCCGATTTTGATAATTATTTTTTTATTGGAAAGGTTTGTCCCATTTAATTAAATTTGAAAAAAAAACACCCTACTCTAAGGGTGGGTAAATAGGGGTGATTTATTGTTCACTCACAGATTTTAATGCTGAGTATTGTATTATAATTAATAAATAAAAACTTTTTTACAAAAAGACAACCGCCTTCAAAATGCAAAAAAGTAAAATATTTTTGGAAGTAAGAATATAAAGAACTTGGTCAGAAATATAATTCTTTGGCATTCCGTGGCATGCCGCGACGTCAGTCAGTGTACAGCCGTTACGTATAAAAGCAGCGTCACACACTGACTAAATACCGGAATCTTGAAAATGACTTGAGGTTTGAATCTGAAAGGCAGGTAGGTAGGTAGATCATAGGTAGGCGACGTCAGCTAAGAACGGATTTGACTTCCACGCCGACAAAATAAATTAAACCTTGTGCCCCCTGAGGCGACGTAACTAAACCTAACGAGACATTGCACATATATGATACATTTTAATATTATTCAGTTAATTTAAGCAGGAAGAACATTTATTTAGTAAAAGTGTAGTGTTTCTTGGCTTGTTTGAGAGCCGAGCCGGTTGGATAAATCAATGCCTAAACCAAACTTCAATTTGCCAATCAATTAATAACTTCTGATGTTTATCGTTATGGATCTTGGAATCGATTCGCAATAATCGACTGATCATTCGCTATGGGACCAAGCGAAAAGTAATGGTGAAAACGGTTTCTCTTAGATACTTACATAAAAAGGCGAATCGAATTCCAAACCCCTTCACGTAATCGTTAGGTACCGAAGTACCGGTCACCTAACACCCTATCGAATTCTTTTAAAAATATGTTTCTCACTGGGTTATACTAGGCGGACCAAATAGTGACGTCGTAAAAACGATTCCTTCCTATCGGAAAAATATACTTACTCCGAATGTATGTTTCGCGATTTTCATAAGTTTCGAGTTATATCTAATTAAAAAAATATTTAGAAAATGTTATGGGAATCGCTTTATAAAAATGTTGCTTTTTAAAATACTTTTTTTTTGCAATTTTCTTTTTTGTGGAATATTCTTTTAGACATTAAAATTATCATCTTTCTATAAATTATTCAAGATACAAAAATTTGGATCGAAAAGTAGGAATGTACATTCGAGTGATACAGGGTACTAGGCCGGTAATCGGACAGTGTAGCGACACTGTCCGATTACCGGCCTAGTATTTATTACATGAAAAATAAAAATCATTTTTTTTAATAATTATAATGTAAGTACCATATATCATTCTTGAATTAAATAAGCAGGCAGTTCGGAATGAAATTAAATTTCAAGCACAAGTTTAGTTTATAAAATTAACACGCTAAGTGAATCTTTTATATAATTCATTACGCATTTAAGTTTTACGCAATACCGATTTATAATTACTAAGTGAATCCACATATCCATGAAATGACCACCTATTGCTGTGTATGAATAAGCGTTCCCATAAAAATCTATATTTTTCTCTAACACCGCCGGTAATAATATATGGCGCGGAACTTTAATGTCCGTCATCATTTTACCACAGACAATCGAAGTCGACTTTTACTTTTTACGATGCCAAATTGGACAGTGTGGCAAAATCACTGTACGTGCGTAGTATTTTATTTTTATCTTTGTAGTTATTATAGTACTTACGTAATTTTCTCTGGTACTCAATGACAGAATAATAACGCTTAACTGAATCAGAATATTAAGAATTTATATTATGTTCTGAGAACGGTGGCCTTGCACTAAATGTGTGAATATTATTATACCATTTTCAGTTTGACAAGGTTGCTTTAAATATTCAATTATCTTTAATTGAATTGCATCTAAATATTCTTTTTTGTTATAGAAGCCATTTAAAGTTTAGATTTAGTTTTTTTTTTTGCGGTTGTGGAATGTTCTCCCAGTTTACATATAGCATTAGATCTAGCGCTAAACAGATAAAGGAGAAAATGCCTTTTGCGTTGTACAAATGTTAATATTACCCATTTACCAATTAACACGTTGCAGAAAATCTGGTTCGCCACTCCTCCAACATTTTTTCCGGTCACGTAGCGGTTCACGAGTAGTGAACTCGTACGTAACTTGGTGAGGTCAGACATAGGTACATGTGGCTTCGTTCACATTGTGCCATATTATGTTAACACCGGTCGTCCGCATCAATGACTGTTTACAATGGCGTAGGGCTTTGTAAGGCCCTTAAAAGTTTATACTTACAGTCAATGGTTTGAATGATTATACAGATTTATGTTCCAAACTATTGCGCTAAAGCGGGATCCTGGATTCAAAGGCTTTAAAAAAATGGCTTTTCGTCAATAACATTTGCACACTGATGAATATTGTCATCAGTTTCAATGCATAAGAAGGCACAGAAAGTTGTAGGTTACGTAGAAACCTGTCCTTCTAGGTACCCAAATAGACACCTTTGACGTTGAGCGTCTTTATCATGATGGGTAGGTCGCGATTCATTTTCTTTTTCAAATTGTTTGTTGCATGACAGAAGTGTAGACCGGTTTCATTGTCCGCACGTTATTACTCATACGGTTTCGGATAAATTGGCGGTGTCTAATTCAATTTGTTCTAGCGAACTATCTATGGTAGGTTGGTAATTGAAATATGGGATTAAACGAACTGTAGGTAAGTACCTATTATAGGTACCAAGATTTTGGAATTTGAACACTGTACTATTGGACCACTTTTTTAAGTTATCAATATGGTACTCCAATGCGCGACTGACGAGTGTGGGGTCCCGGGTTCAATTCCCAGGTCGGGCAAAAGTGTTATTGGATTTTTCCATTAGGATTTGCTCAGTAGCAGCCCGGAGTTTAGAAGTTGATGGTGTGACACCCCCGTGCCCCGGAAAGCACGTAAAGCCGTTGGTCCAAGCTGTTATTCGTAGATGTTTGACAGTCGTTACAGATAGTCAGAAGCCAGGAAGTGTGACAACCAGTCTAACCAAGAGGTATCGTGTTGCCCATTGACTAGGTTGTGGAGGTCAGATAGGCAGTCGCTCCATGGAAAACACTGGTATTCAGCTGCATCCGGTTAGACTGGAAGCAGACCCCAACATAGTTGGGAAAAGGCTAAGCAGATGATGATGATGGTAGTCCAATTTTGAATGCCTTCTTTACTTTCGACACTCGCTTTATTGTGTTCTACTTGTGGTATCTGTATGTGATTTTAGGCAATATAGACGCATCGATGTGCGTAAATATTTAAGAGTTGCTGTCAGTATTTTGTAAGGTGTAACTAGTTAACAATCAAGCCATCCCTTCCAAAAGTAAGAGGAGCTGCCCTGTACGTTAAAACAAGTTTAGATAATATTGCTATTCTTATACAAAAAGGTCTTTAATCCAATAAAATAAAACGATAAGATATTTCAAGAATTACCCCACCTTCAACATTATTGACGAAATCACTTCAATATAAATACTTAGTCACAAAGTTTACATTTTATATTATTTACTGTCCAACAAAGTATAAAATACAATGTCCAATGTCCTCAGTTATTAGTCACGTCAACTTTGGCATTTTAAATGCCTTTCATTTCTGCCGTTAGCAGGTAACTCCAGGATAGATTCCAACGATCTCTGTTGGAATCCAGCACCTGTCGAGTACCGGATGTTTGGGACTTGGTACACACGTACTGTTGTATATCACCTACGTCTGTTCCACTCAAGACTTGTTTAACGATCAACTTGGAGCAAGGTCAATCGCAGCCGACTATATGTATGCAAAACTTTCACTCAGGACAATTTATGATCGATTTTGAATCTGAAGTCGATAAAAATGATACTTTGGGTGTCTGCTGTGCCAGTTCCCTCCTTTTTGACTGGTTCATAGGTATACCTACATATATAAACTTTTAAAAAGTTAAGTAGGTCCTTCTTTGTTATCTAAAGTTGGAGGTTAGTAAGAACTTTGTTCATAAGAAAGTATAGAGGAACTAGTCTATTAGTTACTTAAGGATTAAACCCATGTCCATCAGTACTCACCAGACAGCAGCTGCAACCAGCCGCAGATATGAAACACCGTCGTCGATTGACAAAAGAAGAATAACAACATTGCACAGATCGTAAACAGGGCCAGCGCGACCGCTATGCCTACTAACACAGTCGCAATCTTAAACACGAACCCATTTATCGATAGGAAATCATCGAGTCTTCCTTTACAGTCCTCCAAAGCCTCGTCAGCTCTGCATATTTGCCACAACCCGAACTTTCTAGGGTATTCAGTCTCTAAATCACCAATCCACTCTGGGGTCACAAAAGCCACAACGCTTATAATCGCATAGCAAATGGTGAATATCGCCCAAAGCACACCGATAGCTTTCGAATTACGGACATAGTTGGTCGCATATAAATGTGATGAATCCACGTACTCGATTTTTGAACCCATCTTGTTGATATCCGGTTGTTTACTTAACTTTTTTTAAACACCACACGAAAAACAAATCACACGTTATTGGAAACACATTTTTCAAATATAGTTCTTGTGTAACAGTTCTTAAGACTTGTCTGTTTGCGTAGCACTAATTCCATTCATGCCTCAAAGGAAAAGTATTATTGCAAAGTACTCGAGGACGCGAGAAACACGACACGGAACGGATGAAACACGAGTTGGCACAACCTCTCGCCGCGCGCCATTCGGTTAAGTGAGTAAGAGTGGGGATAAGTAATGAAGCTGCAAGTTTGACCTATCGCCTTCGTGTTGTCACAACTAATGTTTATTTTTACTGTTATTAGTCTCAGTTACAAACGCAATGCACCCTAAATGTATTTAAAAATCAATATTACACATTTCAAAATTTTCAATCTGTAAATACTTACTTTTAATAAACTAAAGTAAACCAAAAGCGACATCTAGGCTTTGGAATTGAACAATAGAAGCATCAGGCAATCGCGACACCTATTGTTGAAATTTATAACTATCGATCAACCGGTTAGTACCTTACTCTGAGGTTCGTCTTATGAGCTGACTTAAGAATACTTTATTAATTAATATACAGATTAAATATTTACAGCCTTAAAATTAGATAACAAAAAAACCTTAATAATACCAAAAAATAAACTAAAACTAAATGACATCAAAAAATTCCTCGGCATCGCCGTCTACCGAAAAAATGCCCAAAAGACTGGCGTCATTGGCACGTTGGATGGCAATCCAAGGTAGAAGTTAATTCATTAATTAGCCAATTATCGAAGTAGGATGACAAATCATTCTTATAATTAAAACAAATAATAATATAAAGTAAATAATACTAAAAGTAGGTAAAAATAAAGACGGTAAATATTATATAATTAGGTTTTTTTTTTTTTCTTAATAGTATTTATTTAATTAATACAACAAAAACAATATGAATCACTAGTATAAAACTTACTTAAGTAATAATAAAATGCAAAAAAGGAAGCTTATAGGGCATCAAAAAACCCATCCGCATCGCTGTCAATGGGACAAGTGCCCAAAAGGCTGGCAGCGTTGCCACGTTGTATGGCAATGCTGATTCTTTGGCCCAAGAAAAGGTCAGCCCTTTGGTCACGTGAAGAGTCGACTAGTCGCTGGGCTATGTCACGAAAAACAAAATGAGCGCTCGGACCTCATGGCCCTAGTGTTTCAACCCCAAACGGCTCAAACATATAGCTTCATTATTTTTTTGCATTTTATTATTACTTAAGTAAGTTTTATACTAGTGATTCATATTAGGTATTAAGTAAAATGTATTTTAAAGTATCCAGGCGAACCATTAATCTTTTTACCCTATATTTTCAAACCAATTCAAATCCTTCCCTCTAACGGGCTTTAATTCTAACCACCCTTCAACGTCTACTCAAACTTTTCGTTACACGCATTAATAATTTCCAACTGCCTTCTCTACCTGTCTGACGTTGACGTAAGATGAAAACAGTAATATAAAACATTAACATGGTTTCCATTTTTAGTGCATTTAGAAAGAGACATGCTTATCCATAGACGCGATTACTCATATAAAAAAAAAAGAAACAGAAAATGTGAGCATTTGACATAGTTTCGTGAGGGTGACATAAAGTGTCAGCTGGAACAATTATGACTTCGCTGGAACGCGACATGCAAAAATAAAATAATAAATGCCACTTCTTGTCATTATTGTCGTACATCCACTTTAATTGATTAGGTATTCAGTTTTGCGAATTTATCAAAAAAAAATCATATAGTTTCAGTAATTGAATATGATCTTTATTGTATACGCTTGGTGTATGTGTAAAGTAGGGATGTGATAGTGTAAGAATAAGTTTATCTGGCGCATTTTGCAATGTCGGCAAAAGACAAGTGGGTTCGCCGGTTCTCCGTTGACGAAACTGCGAAACACAAGAATGGATTTACTATTTACAAGATTACTTCAGTGGTAAATATTGCGGTATATATCGTTGGAATGCTATTTTCCTTATTGCTAAAACGTAGATCACAGTAAAGCCTGCTTCGTATCATGTGAATGTGAAACCCTACCAGGTGCATTTTACTATTACTTTTTGCTTTTACTTACATTGATTAAATATCTAGGCCAAAGTGATAGTGATGGTAGATGAGAGCAAATGCTTATTTTCACCTGAGAATCAAAAGAATTGACTTGTTTGTGCAAACTCAATACTTTTTAATGAAGTAAACACATACTTAGTGTGTACTTTAAAAAAAATTAAATAATAGTAAAATGATTCATCTATTGCACAATGTTTGATGGCGCCATTCCTTTTAGAACATTTACAAAATACTTAAAACAAAAAGAAAGTATGCAAATTATTTAAGCATAAACTTATTTAATTAAACTGTATAGTGTTACCTATTGGCAATGTTGGTACCAGAAATTACCTACAGCTTTGCCTTAAGGCTCATCTTAGTTTTACTTAACTAAAATCATTATAAATCAATTCAACCATTATCATTATTATCATTGGCATTAAGTCCGCCTTTGTACAAAATGTATTATTTACATTATGTGCAAAAAGTTTTAATAAATAAATAAATTATTATTTTGAATTGTCATGATGGCCCAGTGGTCAAGGTATCCGCCTCTCATGCATGAGGTTTCAGGTTCGAAACTGGGCACATAATAATGTGACGTTTTCAATGAACATGTACTTTCTTAGTTTAACTTGGAAATCATTGACGTCTGTGAAGGAAAACATCATGCGGAAATCTAAACTTGTATGTAACTAATATAGGTCTGAAATCACCAATCCTCCATGAGCAAGCGTGGTGATCAATGCTAGTGCTTTCAACATATGAGGAGGCTTTTGCCCTGCAGTGGGACAGTATTAAGTTTTATGTTCATGTTATATCCTTATAATCTAATTCACTTAGTGATATTATTTTTACCCGACTACGGCAAAGCTAAAGCAGGGTTATGATTTGACAGGCTATGTACGTATGTATATGTGTGTGTATGTTCATCAGTTCCCTCATAGCTCCTAAACTACTTATCGGAACTCTACAAATGAGGTATCTTTAGAACTGTCTTAATCGTCCGCTGGACATAGGCTAAAGGATGTGTCAAAAAACTCAATGTAGCGCCATCTAGCAGACAAAAAGCATTGAGTTAAAAAATAATATAATAAGATAAATACGCCGCGTATGTATTTGAAAGGGCTTCACTTGTACATTTCCAAAACATTGCTCAAATTTCAAGTGGCGCCATCTAGCATACAAAAAGTCATTTGTTAAAAAAATCGTGACTACCGTGACACATCGTATCGGGACTCAACGTGTGACTACGGGTTTTCTTTTTGTTCTGTGCTTGTTTCTCCAGTAATCTTGTTTATTTCAACATCCTGAAAATCTTGTTTCATGCTTTTGCAGCGTCGTTTTTGTTTGTCGTAGTTGGGTTTTCGTTTTTATTGCTTTTTATTTGCACACAGTTTACTATTAATGTTACTGCATGCTGCTTTACAAATACGGGAACACAGTAGTCCTTCCTCTTTCTGTAATAAATCGCAACATACTTACTTAAAAGTATGTTGCATGATTATAGGTACAGAATTGGACTGACAATCTGCATCCTCATTAAAACCACATTGGATTTGTGTGATGACTTCTTAGTTTAAATTTCAGAATTGTTGGTTTTCTTACTCCTTCGCTAATCTTTTCTGATTCCTTTTGTTGCGGGATCTCAGACAGTTGAATCATTTCTCCGAGGCTCGTCGAACTTCATTGCCTCGGCGCTTTTCTGGCAGTCTTCAGTGTTGATTCTGGCTTTCAGGAGTTGCAATGGACGGGAATACAGTGGCAGGCTTGTCCCAAGAAAAAGAAGTTTACATTCTTGCTTTACCAACATGAGGCCAGCATTTAAATGTTGGATGAGCGGCAGATACATTGATTCTAAATTTGTTACAATTCCAGCTGTTCCCCATACAATCTCCCGAAGCACTGACTGTTGTCTCCGTGTGGAAGAGGTACAGTGATGTGCAGAGACTACACAAGAGTATGCGGTCCCTGCATGCTGGGCTGCATCTACGGGGAACCTTCCCTTCACTGCCCAGATACAGTTTCTTTAAAAGATTTCAGCAGGAGGTCAGTACTAAATGACCCATCACTGTAACAAAACTTTTGTTGAATCTCTGACTAACCTGATGATAACCAACGGTATATTGTAGTTTGTGTCTTATGTTTCATGTGATAAGTTATAATTTTTTAAGAAAATGTCAGGTACTAAGAATACCATGCTTGCTTAAGCTTGGTATAAAATCACAAAGATGCTTAAAATTTTGACAAAAATAATTATTAAGCTTAACAATATGGTATCTATAGAAATAAATAAAATAGCAGCTTTTTACTAAATGCATATAATTAAGTAATAAGAATGTTTACATAATATTTATGTGAAAAAACAACAAACAATACAACAATAGGCTCGCCCCCTATTACATGGGACCTAAACATACCGGCGAACTGTGGGTGCACATTGTTACACCTCTGCCTAAGCCTTCGGGGAATACAGGCGTGATGGTATGTTATATGAAAAACCCATTTTTGTTTCATATTTGGCTATCTGTGTCTGTTTGTTCTGGATAATCTCTAAATGGCGGGTAGTTGATTATAAGGATTAATTATTTAAGCTATTTCTATTTACATCTAATAAGGGTTCTGTGGCGAAGACCAAGTCGCAGTAAGAAACTAGTCACAAAAAAGTAATTAGGCAAGCCAAAGTTGCCAAGGGGAAACTAGGTAAATACTATTTGATAAACGTTAAGAATTAACTCAAATTAATTCCAACAAGCGGACTGTGTCTCATATTGTAAGCAAGTAATTTATTGATATATTTACTACCTACTAGCTTCTGCCTGCGACTTCGTCCGCGTGGATATTTTTGCCCGCGTTAAGTCACATCTTTTTTTACTGCTCTGCTCCCGTACGCCGTAGCGTGATGTTATGTAGCCTATGTTACTCAAGAATAATGTTGCTATCTATTGGTGAAAAATTTGTTAAAATCTGTGCAGTAGCTTCGGAGCTTATTCGGTACAAACAAACAAACAAAAAAGTATTTCCTCTTTATAATATTAGTGTAGAAGTATAGTCTACGATATGTTGCAGGTGATAAAAGAGAGAGCTAAAACGATGAAGACTTTGTTGGAGTTCATAGCGGAACACCGACTGCTATTCACAAGCACAGACTTTGTCAACTTTCTTCAGGTTTGTTTACTACATTATTTACAAACATTCCCATTTTGTAGTCATTAATGAGAGTGGCGGGGAGGATAGACGTGATAATAATATTCAATCGACCGAATTTCGGTCACGGCGACTAATTTCAATGGAGACTAGTCAAATATGTAGGAGAAATAATGGTGCACAAGTATATGTGCGCTCCCTTTTGTCTCACTCTCTTAGTCCGATGTGACGGCGATTCGTAACGAAGGGGGGATATAAAGCGCAGCTTTACGTGCTTTCCGAGAAAGGAGGGTGTCCCACCACCAACTTCCAAACACCTGGCTGCTACTGATATATTCCTAACTAGCGACCTGCCCGCGATTTCGTCCACATGCCTTATTAACTCGCATTAAGTTACGTCTTTCGTTACTGCTCTGCTCCTGTGGGTTGTAGCGTGATGTTATATGGCCTATGTTACTCAGGAATAATGTAGCTATTACTGGTGAAAAAATGGTTAAAATCATAAAAACAAACAAAAAATTCTGTCCTCTTTATAATATTAGTGTATTGGGACAAGCCCGCCACACTATTCCCAACCACTGCAACTTCTGTAAGCCAGAATCAACAGTGGAGACCGCCAGAAGAGCGCCGAGGCAATGAAGCTCGACGAGTCCCGGAGAAACGATAAAACTGTCTTGGATCCCGCAACGAAATTAATCAGAAAAAATTAGCGGAGGACAAGGAAAAAAATTTTGTTTCCACTTCCCTCCAAACAAGCAGGAGACAGAACAGAACTAAAAATAAAAAAATAAAAAATCGAATATTAGTGTAGTTACGAAAACGAGGTAGCGATCCCACGCTCAGTAGTCGTACTTACGACCTGGAGATCAACGGAACACATAGACAATTATCAGCACCGGACTCCATTATACTGACATTAGTACCTGAAATCCTTTCAGACCGGCTACCCCGAGCCGGAGCCGCAGGCCGGCGGCGTCATCAACGCCATCAGATCCTCGCTCCACCTGCCCATCGAGGAGACGCCGCCGCTGGAGTACCAGACTGACGACGACGACGCCACCAGCCCCGCACATGCTGGTACATCATTCATGATTATAAGTCGACCATCACAAATACAGTCACGGGTTAGCGCTGAAAGATTTATAATAACGGCAGGTCGAGCAGTGTTATTGGGTTTTTCTACAAAATTGGGTAGAAGACACCACAAATGAATTGGCATACTTTTTATGAGCTGTCTAAACGCAATTCCATTGTCCGACAATACTAAAATATGGCGTCACTTTTTTGATATCTCAACTCAACGGCGCAGTGGCCGAGCGATCGACTGCTGTGCTGCATGTCGCGGGTTCGATTCCCGCACGGAACAAATATTTGTATGACCTACAGATAGTTGTTCCATGTCTGGCTGTTTGTGTATGTCAGTTTATATGTTTTTAAACGCACCCACAAAACGGGAGTAATTCCTAGTGTGGGGCAACGTTTTTTAAAAAAAAAATGTTGATTTCAAAGTAACGGAAACCAATGTTTTATAGGTTTTATTTAAAAAATTGTCGGGTTTTCAGGGGTGAAATCCGTAAAATAAAGTGTTTTTTTAGAGAAGTCGTATCTTGACATTATTGTTTTATGGTGTCATCTACCCAATTCTTAGCAGCAACTTAGGATTTGTGCCCGGTTAATGGCAATAGACTCGCCCCCTATTACATGGGACCTAAACATACCGACGAACTGTGGGTGTACATTGGTACACCTATGCCTAACCCTTCGGAGAATACGGGCATATGGCATGTAACGGGTTTTTTTTTTTTTTTGGGGTGGGAAATCATCAAATAATTTCTCCCGCCCTTAGTGTCAGACTTTTACTGACTAAAACCCACCCATGTTCCTTCTTGTGCCCTTTGCGTTCCGGGGGCGCGGTATCTCTTACGAACAACCCGCAGCCCCGGCAGGCATCGGCCCTCAGTGGCCCCTTCCTTTGCTGACATCTCTTTGAGGCGCGCGTGGAACACGAACGCGCCGTCAACGTATGTAACGGGTGGAAAGACACTTAAGGAAATCGAAAATTTATAAACGTGTTCTGGATCTGGGAGTCTTCTGGTTACGGAGATATTGATGATCAAAGTTGCAATGTTTATTTTTTTGCGAAACGGAATTTGTAAGTGTTTTAACTAAATTTCAAATATCCCCAAAACCCCTGTACTGTTGAATGCACCCGTAAGCATAATGCGCACGTTGCATTCACTGTTTTATTAGGCTGAAGTGTGCGTGGGCGCTGGCAACACTACACGTAAATTAAGGCCGCTGTACAATTGTAACACCCAACGCCACCTCACGCGTGCTTATTGGCTAAATGACGAAGAGCAGCTTCACGAAATGAAATGTGGCTAATGAGCTCGCTCCACTGATATGGTGTTGCGTGGCGTGTTATAAACCTGTTTTCGCCCCCAGATATGTTAAATTGTTAGCAACACGTCGGTAAATCAGCCAGTGAACTTTTATGTACTATTAATTCCAGAGATTACGTTTTACAAAAAATATAATAAACAAACTTTACTTATTTAGAAAGTTAGTATCTATTGTACAAGCAGAAGTTACCAGTGTTCATTCTGCCTTTATTTAGTTACTCATAAATCTATAAGGTTCACACAATATTCTATAGAACTGGTCAAACTCCAAATAAGTATATGATCGATATTACATCGATAGAACATCAGGAGACCATTAGTTGAAGGGATAAGGTGTCAATGCTGACGGTCTGCAAGTAGTGTAAGCCCATCTTAACATTGCTAAACATCGTGTACACTATTATTTTGTAATACACTCATTAGATTCTGACAAAACAGAAAAAAAACCGTATTACATTGACTTCGAAAAATGGAAGAAATTTTCACGTGGCTTGGGCTATGCGACGGTAATAATTTTGGATTCTTTATGCTCATTAATTTTAAATGATCTATATCTAATACCATATATTTTCGATTTAAATTGGACTGTTATTGCTGGATAGTAATGTAACACACATTTGGCGTATTCAATTAGTTTGATGTAATTAATTTAAATATTCGGAGATATCGGATCGGTTGCCTCGTTTAGACAGACATCAGCGCAAAATCAATCATTATTAGTTGATTGGTTTTTAATGTTTTCAAAATTATTATTTAATTATTTAAATTGTTTCATGTAACAATTTATATATGTGTGTGAGTCAGTCAACAACTCTTTAATTATACCGAACGCCTAATTAGTGGAATTAACCATTGTTGTTCTAATTAACTAACACACAACACCTAGTATTTAATTATTTATGTAAACAATAAGTTTCATCTCCCCTTAGGAACATATAGGTTCTGTTTAGAGCTATTTCTGCACGTTTCTCACCTCGATGTCATACAATTTCAGCACGAGCAGCCACAGAGTCCTCGCACGCTTCCTTCACGAGTCGGGACGAGACCGACTTCATCTCACAAATACCCATCTACGAGGCTGCCGATGTCGAAATACGACAATCACCCAAAAAGGTCTCGCTCGCCGACAGCTTCGAATCCATAAACTCCATAGAAAGCATCGACAGTGACCTCTACGATGAACTCAACAAACTGACTGTGGATAAAAAGCCTTGTGTCAAAACAAAATCAGTGTTGCCAGACCTAATAAATTTTGATGCACCGTCAACCTCAAAATTCGATGATTACCACACTATGCGCAAAAAAGTCGAATCAGATACAATGTCTCTTAATTCAAATGTTTGTTCGTCAACTTCATACGAGATCGACTCGAGACGGAGTAGTTCGCGGGTGTCGTTGTACAGTAAAAGTGGTTTGTCTCTGTCTAACGCGGAGTGTAAGACGAAGACGGAGGACAGTTATGTGTTTGAAGCGGGGTATATGTTGAATTTAGCGGCGAGGTGCGAAGATATGGGGGATTATCAACGAGCCTTCGAGTGTTACAAGTCGGGTATTGAGAAGATGCTTATTGGAGTTCAAAGTGAGTATCACGCGTCTTGGTAGTTTACAAAAAGGCTTATATTATTTCTATTACGCTTGGTGAATGGTGTTACCTCTGCTTGTGCATTAGTTAGTAAGTAATAATGGCTTAGTTGACAAATGCCTAATTCAAAACTTTCCTCCTCGTCCTTGGAAATGTCGGTTATATTTAAAATTCAATCATTATGAGCAAGACACGTGGCGCCATCTATTATTATAAGAACGTTAGTGTAGTTTTCCTCGGGATGAAAGGTACCCTATGTCCGCTTCTGTACACCTGACAACGGATTTAGGCAAAATTTCAGGTTGATTGGTTCAGTAGTTTAGTTAGTGGTTTGGCGTGAAAGGTAACAAACAATATTACTTTAGCATTTATAATATTAGTTAGAATGCAGTGAGGCCGAAAACCACCAAGAAAGCTATATACTAACCATATTGGCAGATCCGCCACTGTGCTCACACGCGTAAGATAAGTCGCGCTGACAATAGCAAACGATTTTTACGAGCAAGCACACGACCCAGCTTTGGATGGGAGTGAAAAAGCACGAGGCGACATATGTACGTGTCTAGTCCAGCCGCCTCGCATGATCAGCTCCCCATCACGTGTAGGCGACGCCGGCGCGGGGAGCTAGCGTTATCTATAACACTCCCAAGTTATGACTCATTCTGATTCCTGTCTGAGGTTTATCTACAAATAATAAGATACAGTTACCAGAATTTTTAACGTTGTAATATTGTGCAATGATCCAATATAATCCATTTTATTTATTTACTTGCTTCCGCCAGCCACTTCGTAGCAGCAAACTTAAGTTAGATCTATATCTATGTATAATGTATGTGGCAAATTACAGGTTACGATTAAATTATGGATTACGGCTTTTCAGCCGTTTAAATGACAAACAATAACAAATATCCATCCATCCTCGCAAACTTTTCCTTTAATACCAATGTACATCCACAGCCCGCCGGTATGTTTTAGGTCCCATATAAGCTGCTACTGAGAATTTCATAGAAAAACCCAATAACACTGCTTGACCTGGGCATCAAACCCAAGACCTCTAGCGTAGCAGTCGCGCTTACGACCGCTACCGAGGCAGTATTTTCAATAAAGTTAACCATATCAAGTTAGTTTTGTGCTCTCTTGAATTCTGTAAAAAATACACAGAATAGTGCGAAAAGAGTTCGTGTAGGAATAAATGGTGACCGTTGCTAAACTATAACTGTACTACAATTACTCCTAAGGGATTAATCCTCTCGTAAATAATTAGTAAAGTTCGAACGTACCCTGTGAATGTTGGTTATTTTAATTTCAATAATATTACTGTTGGATTTGGGCCTTTTTTTAATCTCTACAAGTTTATCCGCCCACATTAATGTTATGGGAAGTTTGAAACCAAGATTACATTGTGAGGAAGCGATAAGCTGCCGGCCACGCTTACTTATCGCCGCGTCCCAGTAGTGCGCTAACTGGCGACGCGATAGCACTCGAATATACACCTTCAGCTTTGTTTACTTACGCGGTATCGAAAAAAGAAACATTATTATGAGAAGAAGTTGCAGTTTTTTTGCGAAAATATTATCAATTTTTGTATTTTGATTTTGGATCCAATGTGATTGCGTGTGATATAAAGTGGGATTTAACAAAGTTTAACTTAAGGTTTTTGGCGGTAATTGTACAAAGAAAGGCAGTTTTATCATCGTCTTAACAATATTACCAGCGATTTTAGTAAAGTGATGAATTTCACTGAGCGTTTACATAATATCAAAGTGTTATTATGACACGGACAATCTTTACTGATTATGTTTATCATTGTTTTGTGTTTATTGTTGATATTGCACATTGTAACAACCCACGATATGGTGTTACCTCGCAGTACCACGGCAAAAAGTGCTCATGTGTACAGTCAGCGATAAAAGCCCTGAGCTAATAATTAAACTGAGTTCTGCCACATCGAAGTAACCCACAGTCTGTCAATAATTGACTAAATTACGTCAAACTAAATCATTATGCCAAAAGTGTACTATTCAGCAAAAAGGTCACTCACTGTACGCCAAGAACTTATTCTTACAATAGATTTAAAATTAAATTGATTGATGATTATAATTGTTATGTCTTATTTAGTTCTTGGTCTTATATAGTTTTAATACACACTTTTGTTGATGACTGTAACAATAATTATCAATTTAATCAAAAAAGAAGTGTAATATAGAACACGATGAGTTTTCACGTGAAAAATCGAAATTTAAAACCACTTATAGTGACTAGGTGATTAGTGAGAAATCCGAAAAAAAAAATTCAATCGAGTTTCAATAGTGAAGTGGTAAACATGGACTTCTTGCACTTGTGTCACTACTTAAGGACGTACGAGAAGTGCGCCGGTGTCGAGCCGCCCCAAGACGCAGACATTCTGGGAGGTCCCTTTGAATGTGGTCAGTATTTAGTTCATACATGCTGTTATAGCCAAGTTATATAGTAAAACGCATACTTCAAAAGCATCTCTAATAACGTGTACCATCTCCCACCTAGACAGAAATACAAAAAAAAAATCGCCATTTAGAACGTTTAGAATATGGACCCCAAAGTTCCGATGTGTCCCATGAACCAGATGTTTTTGTATTTTTTAACCTGGGTGGGGACTCTAGGAATGTTCCCTTTGTCTCAAACACGAATCTCGATGTCAAACTATCTGTAGATTTTACAAATATGTATTCCGTGCCAACCGTGTCGTCAAATTTAAATCAAATTCAAGTTCAAAAACTATATTACAGTTTTTTAACTTACCAAACACCGCACCCGTCAAGTCACGCCACACCCAAAACTTAGTGTTCCGCAAATTCGTCAAAACTGACTTATCATTGAGACGCGTTTCCTTAATCAAACAAACAAACATTTATTTTAAGATTAAGTAATCGATAATTTTATTTCATTACAAGTCACGAGATTGTCCCGATATTAACACTTAGGCTTCGTTTACATTGTCTATCAAAAGTGTGTGCTCCATAAACGAACGCTTGTCCAGCTAGCACGCGTCATTACAGAACAATACAACAAATAAATACATACATAGGTACAGAATGACAGCTCCATACGACGAGTGAAACCGTGGACGGGCTGTAAAGTGCTTAATACTCCATAGAAAAGGACGGATTCTCCGACCAGATGGTTGTTGTCTGATGGACTAGTTGCTGTCGGGTGATTCTCAACAGGAATCGATTTTCGAATTCGAACTAGCCATCTTGCCGCTAAGTTTAGGCAGACAGGACGATAAACCTGCAAGCGTTATTTTTAACCCCCGACTCTAAAAGAGGGGTGTTATAAGTTTAAGTGTTAGTTGAGTAGGGGTGTTGTAACTGCCTCGTTAGTCTAGTGGTCCTAAGCGCGACTGCTACGCTAGAGGTCTTGGGTTCGATTCCCAGGTCGAGCAAAAAGTATTATAGGGTTTTTCTATGAAATTCTCAAAAGAACCTCAGAGTTAGGATTTGTGCCCGGTTAATGGCAATAGGCTCGCACCCTATTACATGGGACCTAAAACATACCGGCGAACTGTGGGTGTACATTGGTGCACCTCTGCCTAACCTTCCGGGGAATACAGGCGTGATGGTATGTGTGTATGTATTATGCAAAAAACATTATTTTCTTCTTTTCACTTGCAGCATAGATGCTCTGTACCCATACACTGTACATATGTACATACTGTACATATGTGTAGTGCAGTTTGACCGACGCCTGTAGCAACCGGAACATTATCAACTTTTCTAATTTATTGAACAATAAAAAGGCATTAATCATATCACACCGCTCAATGTGATAACGTTATGGATTTAATTGAGTCGCTTATCTTGTGTTATGAGGTTTACACACAGTTATTCATTAAAGCAAGACCCTCTTTGACCAACTGGCCATAGGACACAATTGATTGAATGACACTTTTAAACAATAATACCGAGACACGATTTCACAAAAAAAAAACAGTTTATTTTAGCCCTGAAAACTCGGTAATTTTTTAAATAACTATACAATTTTTTGTTGCTTTGAAATCAATAAATACTGAGTGAATTGAGACGTCAAAAAATTGATGTCAGTTTATTAGTGGTGTCATCTACCTAAATGATAGTTTACTTTGAAGTCACTGCCTTAGCCGAATGAAGAATTTAAAGATTTGTTTAGCATATACTGTATCTACTGTAAGTACAATGTACCCAGTATGCCCAGTAATCTTGATGACCTGGCCACTCACTACATCACCATCATGAGGAGGTTAGATTTCTGCACTTTATCGTCGATATTGGACCATTGTGCGTGAGCCATGGTGGCCGTTATCCCATCCAGCCAACCTCCCTCCAAAAGCAGATGATAATAGCCGCCACGGGTCGTGAGCACAGACGTCAAGATCGTTTTTTGGTTCCTTTCTGGATTTTTTGGGTCACAGACACTGCACGCTATTGGTCTGAACTTGACGTTCGTGCTCACGACTCGTGCCGGCTACTATAACTGCCTCTCACTCATCTAAGAAACCCTCGCTTGAATAAGAATAATCATATGCCAAGTATCATATTAAAGTCTGTCCACATCGGTGTCAGGGGTCTTCGGAGCAGTCTCATCTGAGGCGGCAAAATATCACTAAAGTTGGATACATTTTATTTAATCACACACACACATACCATCACGCCTGTATTCCCCGCAGGGTTAGGTAGAGGTGTAACAATGTACACCCACAGTTCGCCGGTATATTTAGGTCCCATGTAATAGGGGGCGAGCCTATTGCCATTAACCGGGCACAAATCCCATCAAATCAATCTCATCTTTATTTAATATGATCTTTGATCTCATTTGCGTATGTCTAGACTCCCATCGGAGCCCATAGCGTTCCTAAACATACCTTCGCCGTGTCTCCGGCCCGGAGCTCATAGTGGGATATTATGTTGTGGCAATTTAAGATTAGTGAAATTGATAAACATAATATCATTTATCGATCTCCCAGACAAGATTTTATCAAAAGATAATCTTCAACAATTTGTTGAACCAAGTGTTGTTTTAGGAAACGACTTATCACAATGCTACGATTGATATTCAGATTTGATTCGAATTTATTGGCATTCAGGCGGAACAAAGATTATATATTTACTTTTTCTTTTAGTTTATACATTAGTCAATAGATTTATGTTCTTTTTCCCGTTTTCCTTACGGTGTCTATCTACATCTCTTATAAATTATGATTAACCTCTCGTGTGCCGGAACGTAGATTAACGCTAAAAAAAAGCCAGTGTTAGTCTGCCGGAGCGTATATCCGTAATTATGTGACATAAAAAAAATAATTTTGTACGTGTTCGCCCGGCATTCGAGGGGTTAATACTGAATATTTGCTGAAACGCTCGTAGTTTTATTGCAACTCAATTACAACTTTCCATGTTGGCACTTCACTTGGTGCAAATATTTTTTAATACTTTGCCTCACACCAGATATTTCTCGTATACCGTGAGTGCATTTACAAACAATTAAACTCACATACACAAACAGCCAGGCCCGGAACAACTATCTCTAGGTCATACAAATATGTATTCCTTGTGGGAGTCGAACCCGTGACACGCAATGCAGCAACCAATAGTTCAGCCACTTCGCCAAGCTGTGTCGTCAAATCGTATTAATGCAAATATTCGCATTTTCGTTAATACAAAATCAACTTCAAAGTGGTTAACCCGGTTGTAAAAATAGTTTATTTTTATTTCCAGGTGACACGGACCCACAGCGACGCTCGCTAATAAAAGAGAAGACCAACAAGTACCTGTCGTACGCGGAGGAGATCTATAAGAATCATCTGTGTGATGCTGAACAGAGTGTAAGTATTCCCATATACCTATTACATATCTTCTCAAACTCTCTGCCAAACAAATATCAACCGTGGTAATGTTGAAATAAACTTGAAAATAAATAAACTTTCATTATCCGAGAGATGGCCCCGTTGGCCTCGTGGTGGCAAGCACGACTGGTGAGCGTGGGGACCAGGGTTCGATTCCCAGGGCGGGATAAAAGTGTTACTGAGTTTTTTCATTAGAAATATCTCAGTAGCAGCCCGGAGTTTGGAAGTTGGTGGTGTGACACCCCCGTGTCGCGGAAAGCTCGTAAAGCCGTTGGTGCCGGCTGTCATTCGTAGATCTTTGACAGTCGTTACGGATACTCACAGAACAAATAGTTATACAAGGTGTTAGTTTAAATAAAGGACTTAATTTAAGGGAGTGTAGCGCTTACGAAAATAAACTACTTTCACTATGAAATCAAACTAAAAAATGCGAAAAAAAATCAGCTGTTCCTTACATGTTGTCTAGTTATGCGAACGTAAATGTATGGAGGAGTTGCTTTTTTTTTCCACGATTTTACGTTTCATACTGTAGTAAAAGTTGATCATTTTCATGAGTACCGCACTCCCTTATAGTAAGTCCCTCGTTTACCCTAACACCCTGTGTAGCTTAGGTAGGAATGATACATGAGGCTCTTCACGTTTTATTACAAGGAACAATTCCTTCAGCTGTTACCCGAGCGCGATGCCAACCTCAGACCGCTCCACTGTCCCATCCCGATCTCCATGCTGAAGCGTCCGTACGAGGACCTGTCGCTGTACAGAGTGCTGGACATCCTGGGCTCCAGCATCATGCTGGTGCTGCATCGGAGGGAACAGGCGTATTACGCTATGAAGGTAAATTTTAATCTTATTAATAAAACTATAACTACTAACTACATATAACTGCCTCGGTAGCTTAGCGGTCCCTAGAAAACTGTTTATCTGTGTGCCCATTTTCATCCAAATCTGTTCAACAGTTTACGCGTCATTGAGCAACAAACATCTTCACAAACTTACACGTTTATAGTTTTATTAACATAACATACCATCACGCCTGTATTCCCCAGAGGGTTAGGCAGAGGTGTACCAATTCACACCCACAGATTGCCGGTATGTTTTTAGGTCCCATGTAATAGGGGGCGAGCCTATTGCCATTAATCGGGCACAAATCCTAACTCCGAGCTGCTACTGAGAGATTCATAGATAAACCCAATATCACTTTTTGCTTGACCTGGGAATCGAACCCAACAGCAACCTCAACTTAATCCCAGCCTATTATTGTCCATAACAACATTGTGCACAAGAGCAGGAAGATGATGTTAGTTATCAACATTAGAAAAACTGTCTTGTTATACTAACAACAAAGTTGCAAATCCTCAGACAGTGCCCGTTCATAATCATGTCAGTTCTAACAACAAATTATTATGTCAGTAGGCCGGTCACGATATCTTAAAAGATAAAGTTAACTTATCCGAAACATTTGGGTTCTCTGTGTATGTTGATAAGAAGATAACATGGAATATGCACGTCAACTGTGCCTCAAAGGAGTTTAAAGGTGTCGTAAGACCTTAAAATCTGCCGTGTCGACGGCGCGTTCGTGTTCCACGCGCGCCTCAAAGAGATGTCGGCAAAAGGAAGGGGCCACTGAGGGCCGATGCCTGCCGGGGCTGCGAGTTGTTCGTAAGAGATACCGCGCTCCCGGAACGCAAAGGGCACAAGAAGGAACTTGGGTGGGTTTTAGTCAGTAAAAGTCTGACACTCCCTCCCGCCCCGCCCAGGGCGGGAGAAGTTATTTGATGATTTCCCACCCCCCAAAAAAAAAAAAAGACCTTAAAATCTGCAATTATTCTTATAAGATGTTCAGTCCGCCATTAATTTTCTAAATGTTTACGTATCTTATAGAAAACTAGCATATGTACCGTGACTTTGTCCGGTCGGTAGCCAATTATACCATAAACGTATCCTGTGACACTCGATAATAGTGTAGCTTTTCATTACTGACATATTTACAAACAAAAATATACAATGTTTTTAATATTAACCAGCGAACTGCCCGCGGCTTCGTCCGCAAGGCTTATTTCACCCGCCTTACATGACGTCTTTGGTTACTGCTTCACTCCCGTGTGCCGTAGCGTGATATTATATAGCCTATATTACTCAGGAATAATGTAGTTATCTGTTGGTGAAAAAATAGTTAAAATCGGTCCAGTACTTTCGGAACCTCTTTATAATATAAATAAATATCAGAAGACCGAAAGAAAATATCGCCGAACGCCATAACCACTAAGGAGTCATTTTCAAATTCTTACTCGAATATATCATCATCATCTACTTAGCCTTTTCCCAACTATGTTGGGGTCGGCTTCCAGTCTAACAGGATGCAGCTAAATACCAGTGTTTTACATGGAGAGACTGCCTATCTGACCTCCACAACCCAGTTACTGGGCAACACGATACCTCTTGGTAAGACTGGTTGTCAGACTTTCTGACTTCTGACTATCCGTAACGACTGTTAAAGATCTACGAATAACAGCCGGGACCAACGGCTTTACGTGCTTTCCGAGGCACGGGCTCGAATACATAAAGTTTTTAATTCAACAGAAAAATCAGCTATGCGTTTAAAGGAGTTCTTAGCTGAAGAACTGAATTTGACTCCCTCGTGGACGAAATCGAAGGCAAAAACTAGTAAACTATAAGTTTTGAACATAATCCGCTGTATAAAAACTAAACCAATCTTTCCATCGACAGGTCATCCAGAAAATACCCAACAACCTAACAGAATTCGACGAAGTGTTTCCCCAGCGGACCAACGAGACCCGCCAGCCAGTGCTGCCAACCGTAATACCATATATGGTGCCACTACAAGCATACATAGAAACGAACAACTTAATATTCCTAATACTCTCCTACGCACCGGGACAGAAACTCTTCGAATACATCAAAAACTACACAAAATCTCTCCCCGCCACGCCAGCTAGAGAAGTTAACTTAGAGAACGTATTCACAGAGCCGAAGAATAAAAATGTTGAACAGAATGATAATGTTGGCAACACCACCGTGTTGGAGAATGTTGAACCGTCGAACAATAACGAGAACCTGTCTGTTAATGAACTAGTGTTGAACTCTCAGAAGTTGTTGTTGAATGTTGATAAGGTGCTGTGCGAGGTGCCCGAGACACTGACTGATAAGCAGACTGATTGTCAAGTTGATAACGCTTGCGATACTCCTAGTTTTAAAAGGGTGAGTGATATTTGTAATATATATGAAGTGTGTTACAATGTTTAGTTTGCAAAGTGAAGATTTCTTTGGAAGTTAATCTAGCGATATGTTGAACACTTGTTTCCTTTGTAATACAGAGATTAGATAAAATCTTAAGTGTCTATGATTTTTATTTGACTATGTGAAGGAAAATTATTATTAAATTGTTATTTATTTTTTAAATTTTACAGTGTTACATAGTCAATTCTTATATAGGTAACATTTGCCGAACTGCAAAGTAATATATCGGCAGGTTGCCGTGAATTTCACACGAATTTATTTTCAAATATATGTTATTTAAATTCCATCCATCCATCGTGAATCATGAATTGTGTCTGGATGCAGGCCACTTCCAACCGGTCCTTTTGGAAATCTATGGGGGAGGCCTATGTTCAGCAGTGGACGTCCTGCAGCTGATATGATAATGATGACCGTGAATTTATCTCCCAAAAAGAGTTTGGATTCAGTGTTCATTATTGTTCAACATTTCTTCATATTACATACATAAACTCACGCCTTTTTCCCATGGGGCTAGGCAGAAACCACAGAACGCCACCTGTTACGATCCTTACATACTTCTTTCGCCTCGTCCACGTTCATACCTCAGTTCATACAAGCACGCCGGTCACCCGACCTTTCTGAAGAACCTCACCAATAAGGTCAGGGTAGGTCTTTCTAGGGCGCCGTCTCCCGGCGTTGCCACTCACATCTGCCATATAAATCCCTTTTGTTAGTCGCCTTTCACTCATCCTCTCAACATGACCGAATCATCTAAGCATACTCTTTTCAACCTTTGTCCCTACATCCTTTTACGGTCTTCATCTTCATTCTTCTTTTCTCTCTCATCTTATTGCGCTTTCTAAAAGGGTAACATCGACGCAGCAGCTCCATACATATGCAGTCTTAAGTCATACTTCATGTCCATGTACATGTTTCCTCGGACATGTAATTGTTATTGTTCGTGTGCCTCCAGCCGGTGCCGGCGGGGCGCGAGGTGCTGCCTCCGTCGGCAGTGTGCAAGTGGGCCGCGGAGATACTCACCGCTATCGAGAGCTTGCACAACAGCGGAGTCATTTGCAGGTACAGTATTCGCCACGAGTCGTGAGTACAAAATTCACCTGCGCAGAAGTTCATTTTTAGGTCTCTTTGGCGGAATAAAGGACCCAAGGGGCGTCGACGCCCCACGCGACTGGTCCGTCCTTGACTGTCTATCGATGCTCGTCGTCCATTCGACACTCGTATGTCGTTCGGCTACTGTACACTTTTGTGCAGTTTTAGTGACTTACGTTTTGAATTTTAAAATGTTTTTTTTTTGTTAATTTATTTTATGTTTTTGTTTTCATATAGTTTTTGGTGGGTGGGAAATCATCAAATAACTTCTCCCGCCCTGGGCGGGGCGGGAGGGAGTGTCAGACTTTTGCTGACTAAAACCCACCCATGTTCCTTCTTGTGCCCTTTGCGTTCCGGGGGCGCGGTATCTCTTACGAACAACCCGCAGGGCCTTTATCTTCGGATTAACAAAACGATAAAAAATTAAAATAAATTAGTATTTCTAACCAGATTTTATTATTTTATTGAGAAATGTTTCAGTCACGAAGGCCTTACTGCATCAATTTAAAATTATAAGTACCACTAATATTGTAATTATACATTGTGCAAGTACCTAACAATAATTTTAGTAAAATCGGTACTGAATAAATTTAGCCGAAAGTGCTCTCGCGCGAGGATACCCCCCGCGCCCTCCCCCCCCCCCCCCCAATCTGTGCTCCCGCCTCGTGGCGACCATTATAACCTTTATTTGTTTATGTAGACAAGTGTGAGTGGGACTCGCACTTAAGGTACCCCTACCAATGTGCAATATTGAGATTGAACTGAAAATGCTCAAAAAAAACACATTTCGTGTAAGGAGACCACCTTTAATATTTAACTTTATTTAAATTTTTTTATTTTTTGCTATAAAGGCCACCACAGTTATAAATAATCTGTGAAAAGTCAAGTGTTTTCTTATTACTGTTCAAAAGGTAGAGGTCTGTGACAAAGGGACAAACAGACGGATGAGTGAGATCAATATACCGAACCTTTTGAATCGCGTTTTTAGGGTTCCTTATCCAAAGATAAGGAACCCTAAATACGCGATTCATAATTGTTATGTTCATTTAGCCTCACTATTCATCTTCCCTTTATTCCAGAGACCTGAACCCGTCAAACATCCTGCTGGGCTCGCGCGGGCACGTGATCCTCACGTACTTCACGCACTACCCGGGCGCCGACATGCGCCTGCGCCAGCTGCGGGCGGCGCGCCACGTGTGCGCGGCGCCCCACATGCACGTCGCGCCCGAACTGCTCGCCGGCGCGATGCTGCACAGCAGCGAGCTCGAGCGCCTGTGCGACTACTGGAGCTTCGGCGCGGTGCTGTACGAGCTCGTGTGCGGCGTGGTGAGATATCTCAACTAATATTATATATGCGACACTAAGTTTACATACCATCACACCTGTATTTCCCGAAGGGTTAGGCAGAGGTGTACCAATGTACACCCACAATTCGCCGATATGTTTTTCAATCCCATGTAATAGGGGGTGAGCCTATTGCCATTAACCGGGCACAAATCCTAACTCCTAGCTACTACTGAGAATTTCATAGAAAAATCTAATAACACTTTGCTCGACCTGGGAGTCCAACCCAAGATAGATATAGTCTGTAATAGCACATAGGTTACTTTTATCACGAAAAAATTTGCGGTTCCTGAAGGATAATATATTATTTTGACCGGATGACGAAGTAGCTTGCGACTAGTAATAATAATACTATATTTATTTGCTAGAAACACAGTACAAAGTTAGTATATTGTAGGGTTCATCATGCGTCGTCAACACAGGGGCATGCAAATTAAAATGAAATCTATCTATTAAAACGTTTACATAAATCATTTTCAAAAAATAATTTCATATTGAAATAAAACGTAACAATAGTAATATAGTCTAATTTTACTGGTACCCCAAACAATAAATTTTGATTTCCCTTTTTGCTATTAGTTTCTGGCACACCTATATTAACAAATACTTTTACCGTGTACTCAGCAAATGATTCTAGAACCTTCTATTATAATTTCAGCCGCTGTCGTACTACCATCGCACTGTGTTCACAACGCATACGATACTTCACCTGCCGGACGGACTGCCCATAGAGGTGCAGTCACTACTCACACAGGTATGAAAAGTACTCTATGCATCGCTCATATGTATGTAGTATCCAATATGGCAGCCCTAGAAGTATTATGACCAGTGGTAAACGGTAAAAATCCCAGAACGAAAATGCGTATTCATCATCTATCATCACCTACTTAGCCTGTTCCCAACTATGTTGGGGTCGGCTTCCAGTCTAACCGGATGCAGCTGAGTACCAGTGTTTTACATGGAGCGACTGCCTATCTGAGACCTCCACAACCCAGTTACTAGGCAACACGAACCTCTAGGTTAGACTGGTTGTCAGACTTTCTGGCTTCTGACTATCCGTAACGACTGTCAAAGATCTACGAATGACAGCCGGGACCAACGGCTTTACGTGCTTTCCGAGGCACGGGGGTGCCACACCACCAACTTCCAAACTCCGGGCTGCTACTGTGCAAATCCTAATGGAAAAACCCAATAACACTTTTTGCCCGACCTGGGAATCGAACCCGGGACCCCATGCTCATCAATCGCGCTTGCGACCACAAGACCAACGGGGCAGTCAAACGAAAATGCGTATTATAAATCCTAAATGATAAAATCCGGTGGGGTTGTGTCGCAGCACACGACCGTTCGTTTAACGTGAGATGTCGTATGTCAGCAAGTCGCTTTTAATGTTAAACATTGAAACCTATTTCGTTACATATCGTTTTTCTGACTTGATATGTGATTTTAAAGACCTTTCATGTCAAAACGGAAACCCCAATATATTCATAACACCCTATTTGCACGGTGGGACTGAATTGCCTATTCAATGCAATTCAATAAGTTGATCAACAGTCAATGTTGCATCATGTATGCAGTGTATAAACAGTGCAAGTCATTTGTTTCTTCAATGTTATTTAGAATGCTAGAGACTTATCTCCAAATGTTTGTGTTCCACAAAATTTTTATCTTGATAGCTACATTGGTTTGTTTTGGTTGGCCTGTATTCAAGTCGTTTATTCCATATAATATACACGTTCTACGTTTTTATAGCAGTATAGAAAATTATGCTAAGCAAACAGCTAGCTTTGCCAAAAAGTTTTCGTTTGGCATTATGTCCTCAGTTGAATCATCTAAAATCTAAATGATACTGCTTTAGTATTTCGTCGTATTTACCGCCAACGTCCATACTACGTTGAATACACCGGTTCTCGTCCGATCACCGAAGTTAAGCAACATCGGGCGCGGTCAGTACTTGGATGGGTGACCGCCTGGGAACACCGCGTGACGTTGGCTTTTTGCTTTTTTACTACTGTTCTTTTTAGGTTTAATATTTTGGTTTTTTAGAAGATCAAATAAAGTGTTTTTGTTATTAATTTCTTGAGTATTGTGTTATCAGTTCATAATATCAATGTTAACATCAAACAATGGTGTTATTATTAAGCAATTAACAGTATTTCAAGTGCACATGTTGTAATTAATTAGTAATTCAATATTATTGTTATCTTTATACAAAGGAGAGAGTTGTTCGATGTTATAAAAAACTAAAATAATAATAGTCATATGTTTAACTCCAGAGACGTGGTATTGTATTTCGACCCAGAACTCATCGGCCCATTAGCTCAGTTGGTTAGAGCGTCGTGCTAATAACGCGAAGGTCGCGGGTTCGATCCCCTCATGGGCCACTTTCTCTTTTTGTATTTTTTTAATGAAAAAATACCTAACATAAAATATTTTACTTTTGAAGTTATGGATTTGGCATAATAATTACATTGTTAGGGACTGAACAGATGGGACAATGGTATAGGAAACATTGTACTGTGAGACAAACATGGTTGCAAGCGGGTACTGAGCACTGATGAACTAATTACGAGACTATATCAAGACTATTTCAATTAATTTTATTGCAATCCCTAATAGACACCCAAAAATGTGTTTCTGTAACAAAAAAAAATATGTGACAAATTATCAAGCGCACGTAAGTTGCTGTAGTTGTGTTGAATTTCGTTCGTGAAACCAGGGCAAAAGCTAGTACTCAATTATTTCTTTTAAACATACACACATACATACCATCACGCCTGTATTCCCCGAAGGGTTAGGCAGAGGTATACCAATGTACACCTACAGTTCGCCGGTATATGTAGGTCCCATGTAATAGGGGACGCCTATTGCCATCAACCGGGCATAAATCCTAAATCCAAGCTGCTACTGAGAATTTCATAGAAAAACCCAATAACACTTTATGCTCGACCTGGGAAATCAAAGACCTCTAGCGTAGCAGTCGCGCTTAGGACCACTAGGCTAACGAGGCAGTTTGTATTATTTCTTATATACTATTTCTGTATTTTGCTTCCAGCTTCTAACGTACGAGCCTTCAGAACGTCTGGGCTCAGGCAAAGACGGCATCGAAGAAATAAAGCGCCATCCATACTTCAAGCACATTGACTGGCAGTACATATACGACAGCTGGACTGTACCCGACTAACTGTGACGTCATAGTGTGGGGTGTAGTACATTGTAGTATGTCAAGAAGAGGTGTCCACGTCGAGTGGCATACGTATACGAGAGCTGGACACTGTGACGTCAGAGCGAGTGGGGTGTAGCACATTGTAGTGAGAGTGTAGTGGATGGTGTGTGGCTTTTGGATGTATTGGTTCTCAAAGTAACATTAGTATATAAGAACGATATTCAAGCATGAATATGCTCTATTTCATACATAATAAATATGTTCCTAATACGTTCAAAAAACACATTAATCACCTCTATGCCACAGTATATTAGATCTGTATAGTACAACCAATATTCCTATGTTTATCTGATAAAGACAATATTAAATAAACAATACTTACCGATAGTGATTGTTTAGTAGAGGACCAGTAGATTATTTTAGAAATATTTAAAGTTTTTAAGTTACTTTATTGTCAGTTTATAAATGTAATTTATTCTTTATTACACGTTATTTCAAGTTCTTTGTTATTTTAAATTCTAAGTTTTAGTGTGCAAATATTTTTCGAAAATTTTCAACCTAACAAAATTTAAAAAAAAAGGTAAACCTACCCAAATTTGAAAGTATTTGAACATCGCATGTCAAGTATTGTTATCCTAATTTTAACACCACTTTCCAAAAAATGTAATGGTTTTTGGCTAATAGCTCAGATAAGATTGGACAATAAATTTATCAATCTGACACTTGATCATGTTTTCAAAAGAAATGACTGAGGCTCCAAAAATGTGTGAACACCTAATATTCCAAAAGTTTAACAATATAATCCAGGGCCTAATGAAGGGATTTTTCGAAATGTAAAACATAATAATAATAATAAATAAATAAAATAAAAAGGTTTATTGCAGAAACTTGTACAACTTTTACAGTAAATCTTGCATAACAATCCGTTTATTAAAAATATCAGGAATTTTCATGAAAATGTATGGTCTGAAATCTATAAAATATCTTTACGGAGCTTATAAATTGTAGTGTGATTAGAAATAAGTGATATGACGTGTAGGACTTGATATATTTGTAAGCACATAGTCCTCGCGTATTGTATTCTATTTAAACACATTTTTGTTAATTTTTTTATCAATTGCAACATGAAACTATAATCCCATGTATTATCACAATAATCGAAGCACAAATTGATCGTAGTATTAAAATCATTTTTAAAGCTCGACGAAATCACAGGGGTGTTGATAAGTTAATCGTATGTATCTGTGTCTATCGTATCGTAGCTCCCAAACGGCTGAACCGGTTTTCATTTTGTTATTTTCTTTTTGTTTGAAAGGTGATTTGATCAAGAGTGTGTCTATTGTAGAGCTATGTTTCACAAAAATCTGTGCAGCCTTTTGAAGATTATTAAGTATAGATTATTTTAGTGGATGTGAGCATCTTCCAGTGTTCACAGAGTTTTGTTTGCTTCGGGGCTTTTTAAATTTATTTTAATTTCTACCCAACTGCAAAGAAGGCTTATGTTTTATGAATGCATTCACAAAAAATCTCACTTATTCTAATTAGTTACAGTATTTAGTTTAGAATTCGAATATTTGAGTGTATTTTAAATTCACATTTTTAATTATATTGTGTGCATCTAGTCTGTACGTTATTTATGCTAAAGTTACTTAACGAGTATTATTCTCTATTTGTTCATATTTTAAGTAGATTTTAGTATAAAAATACTATCCTATATTCATATTACGTGTCTATAAGTTAAATATTCATATGCGTAAGTTGTAATTTCCAAAATAGAAATATTATTAAGTAATTATTTTTCACACTGAAAATACAGTACTTTGAAAAGTACAGATGCATTTACTAATAGTAATATTAAGCGCTTTGCTTGCCATGGAAGAGTAAAACGGAACCTTGTAATGAACGATCGTCCAACTATGTTGGGCTTTTTTATAGTCGGATATTGAATTATATAAGTATATATATTAATTGAAATTAGTATTACTATGATTGTCTACCAGTCAAACAGACATCACCCAGCCATTATTCATCTGCGGGTTGTTCGTAAGAGATACCGCGCCCCCAGAACGCAAAGGGCACAAGAAGGAACATGGATGGGTTTTAGTCAGTAAAAGTCCGACCCCCCGCTCAAGGCGGGAGAAGTTATTTGATGATTTCCCACCCCCCAAAAAAAAAGAAAAAGCCATTATTCATAACGGGAGTTACCAACATAGCTCTAGTTCAGTACATATACAAACAATCTTATTACATTTCGGTATTATGAAAATAAATAAAAACATGTTAGACATGTATGGATTTATTTTGAGTTACGTACAGTGGTCAATCTAAAACCGTTTACAGACGTCGCCAGGCAGTCGCAGCGACAACGTCATACAGGGAGAGAGTACTGAGTGTTGCCCTTTTTTGTCTCAGCATTCGTCAACGCGGCCGCCATGTGGTGATTTGTTAATGCTGCAGCAAACGGCACATAGGCTCTTTTTTCACCGTTACTGGAAGCCGTCACTAAAATTTCGTAATTTTTTTTATTCTGTCACGTCTCGCCTTAGTTGCGTCAATGCTATCAGAGGGACCAGCAAGGAATAAACTGATTCTATTCGATCAATTTTTAAATATAGAAATACCCAATTCGTAGTTATTTAGTTTGTCGTATAAAATTGAACCTTATTGTTATAGGACAGTAGGACAGTCGTATTTTTAATTCGAATGGAACACCTTTTACGTTAGCGCGTTCGTGCTTAGCTTACAGAAGAACGAGGTAACCTATTAATTATTTTCTTTCACAGTATTTTTTTTTTATATAGTCTTAAATTCCAAATTGTATGATCTCATTTTGACTCCGTATTGATTCAGACCAAATGGTTGCGTTTTATTATTATTGCATACATACTGTGTGTGATATATAATAAGATTATCTCTTTACAACATTTGTATGATATAATAAATGAATACGAGTAAAATAAAGTTTTTCATTTGGTAGCAGGTACCAAACATATCTTGATTAACCTCTGTCCAGATATTATGTCATTCAGAGACCCAATAGATCATGCTAAGCTAATTACCGGAACTATCCTCCCCTTTTACATGGGACTTAACTTACCGGCGAACTGTGTCTGTACATTGGTACTCCTCTGCCTAACCCTTCGGGGAATACAGGCGTTATGGTATGTGTTATCCTCGAGTGTAAATCTCTAAAACTGACACATTGCTGATTTCTCACTGATATTCGACTCCGGACACGAGGACAGTTCGTCTTAGTCAGCGGCAAGCCTCTAAAGAACTAATTTTCAAACTGGTCTCTCCTTCGTAGGCCATTAGGTTTGAAGTTGACACTTGTCTGATGAAGCCATAGGAGTGGGGCTTGCGGAAAAGTGTAGCATGACAAAAAACAACACATCACCGCAAAACAAGTGGTACTCGTATGAAAATGTTGTCACCAAACAGCTGCTGTTCAGAAAGTTCAAAACAGTCAAATAGGAATGATCACCACTCTTGGCAAGTTGGCAAACATAAGTGATCGCAGTATGTACGATATTGATACATACATAGTACACACAGGCATGGGGACTGTATATTCAAGATTAAAATGGCCACTTCGCATATTCCACCGTTGTTAACAACTTAAAAGGGAGTATTGATTGAATAGTCGTGCTAAATGATGGATTAATGCAGTGTCGATGGCAAATGATAATATCGTGTAAGAAAAAAGCAATTGCGTGTCGGTAAATTCTCTCGCAAAAAATCTGTCACATCGCGTAATATTTATTATAGTTCACACCTAATAATTGTTTAGCAATTATTTAACAGTTTTCTCTTTCGAAGTAGGCATCTGCTTACATCTTCATATTATATAATCACGGAAGTACCATTAGATTTGTAATTAACAGATTTGCAAAGTTATTTAGTCGTTAAGTTGAATATTATTGATGCCTCATTACGCGTTCAGTCACGCATGTTGACGGAAGTGAATAGGTACGTGGTGACAGTAACTGGTTTCTATTGTAGGTGCACCTGTGACTCATTGGACCTACACGAAAGGAATGTTGCAAAAGTAATGGAACTCCAATAATTTGATGTTAATATAAAAAATATATAGCGGTATGTTGGCGTGATATGAAACAATGGTTGAAACTAAATTTAGATTAACGCCATCTAGTGTCGAGTTGAGAATTTAAGCAAATGTAAACTTTCAATTATGGAACATAATTATCGATATAATAAATGCGTGAGTTTATGAATGTAATAAATAATTATCTGCATCTTTCGAAAATCATCACGAAACTATGTAGGTACCTATTGAAATTCTACCTGGAAAAACAGAAATAGAAAAATACTAAAGAAATATTTACGCATCTAGATGTCACTTGCTACCGCAATGGGATCTAAAAGTACGTACACATAATATTTTATTTATTTAAGTAATCAAGTCGTTCTGGGTCACTCTAGCGCGTATTTAATAGGTGGTTATTCTATGTTGGTAACAATGAAGGCCATTATCATTTCACAATAACTAGGCAAGTACTTATACATGAACTTATTGACAAACAATAGAAAAGTTCTGCAGGTGTTACATCACGTGTGACGATAAAATATCAAGATTCTGCGCGGGCTTTCGGGCCACTCAACTATGCACTGCACATACCACTCGAGGCCACAGCATTTCTTCTAAGGTGATCAACTCAGCATTAACATAAACATGCCATTTTAACCACTATATCTTGAGCAATAAAACTCAAAATCTATCTCTTAAAAATCTCATTCATTTCGTTACCTGTTAAATAAATATAAATCTTAAGTCACCGACTTGTAATATCAATTTCCTACAGCAATCTCATCTCAACACTCTCGAGAAGATAAATGCCAAACAAAATATATTATGAATCTTACGGCCAACTGATAAGATTGGTTTTACAGCGTTAAGAAAAAGAAACAATCGTATTAGCCGGTTCTACAAGAACGTACTATCTTGTAGCTTATTTACGACAGCTGACGACCATTCAAATTCGTTTGTGTAATAACTCGATCTTCGGAGAATGCAACACGCCGATTGGCTCACTCAGACAGTCGCACCGTCGTCCAAGGAACGCTTGTTTGTCGTGCGCGCATGCGCAGTGACGCCGAAGTGAACGTTTCTAAATTTGAAAAAAAAAATTGACTAGAGTGAAGTGTAAATATCGATTAAAATTGTTATATTAATCGATTATTTGAAGGATTTGTTGTGAAAAGTATCGAGTTTCATTCAAATCAGTGAATATTGGAAAGGAAAGGAATTTCATAAATAACGTGGAAACGGGTTCGCATGCGCATCCCATGATTGGAAGTGGATTTTGTAATAATTTTAAAAACAAATACGGTTGAATGCTAGTTGTCAACGACTGGTGGATGTTTGATTGAAGAATATTGACATTTTGACATTCTAACTGGATTCCAGTTAGGAAAGGTGAGTTTCATTATTACAACACTAGCATTTTACCTACTTCACAAAAATTCTGTTAGAAAGTGCAACTCATTAGAATTTATGGAAGTAATTTGAAAGTGTATTAATTAGATCTCTCTATTAACTAATTACTGCATACTCAGTGTTATTTTTATTTTAGAACTATCCTATTAGGTACCTACCTGCAACGAATTATTTTTGTTAAACATTCTCCTTAATAAACGTACTAGTCTAGCTTAAGTTACGCTAACTTAACTTTATTAATTATTTTTTTAAGAACGCTAGACCATTATTTTAACAATAAAAACTAAATAAATGTAGGTATAATACTCGTAGCTAAGTACTGCTTCGAGCATAAAAAGCTTATACCTAAGTCACCAAGTTGCAGCAATTATGTCCTAGTAGGTATCTACTTACTTATATTTTATTTATTTATTTTTATATAAGTACATATAAGGTACATTTTTTTTATATATAAAAATAAAAATATAAAAAATAGTAGTCCACCGGTATCGGGAACAGGGTCCAAGCTACCGGTGGTCGGCTCCTGAGGAAGGAATCTTATTTATTTTATTATTATGACAGGCACATTCGAAGTTCAAAAGAGAAACGTATTGGCCATGAATTTTGATGAATAAAACAGGATACGATATTATTATTTGAAGTTGCGACAGGCTGTATTTGTGTGCAAATTTTACTATACATTAAAGCAACTTGAAGGACTGTTGGGAAATATAACTAAGTAATTCATTCACGTGGTAGTGATATGTTGAAAAAATAGAAGTACTTATTGCTTTGTAAGCCTTGAAAATTGTTGGTGTAGGTAGGTTAGGTATGGTATGGTGGTAGGTAGGTATAGAGCAGCTAGCAACTGTCCTTACACGATTTTTTATTGTTCAATTTTAGAAAGCCTTTCCAATGGACGGGATATATTAACGGAAAAGTGTAGTCACACGACACCTTAGGAAATAATCATTTCTCCCTAGTACAATGCCTGTTTCTAATTAATTTGACACTTTGGCGGATCCCAGTATTCACGTAGTTTTACAAACATTCTGAGAATAATCTGGTTAAGGAATAACATCATTGTCGTTGCTTTACGAAGTTAACGACGACGAGCCGGGCATAATTATAGTCATTCGGTAAAGCAGATATTAAAAAGAGCAAATCGCGTGAATAGTAATACTGATTATCAATTGCTCTTGCAATTGATAACAGACAATAACAGACATGCGTGCTGAGTGTCGTGCATAACGTGTTGAAGCGTAAGAAATATCCTAAACATTCATGAATTGTATAATAATATGAATGCTACATTTATTGGACATGCCGACTACCTCTGTGCCTTTCTGATTAGTCATAAAAAGCTAAACCCTTAGGTGAGCTCAGCAAAATAGATACTTACCTACTTTTGTTTTTACTTCAAGACACAAAAGGAAACAGGTTTTTATTCGATTTTTTATTGCAATTAAGACTTTTTGTAAAAATCTGATCAACACCCAGCCTCTTAAACATGAAGCTTTATGAGATGCCTGCGATCTGTGAAGCATTACGTAATTATCATAACAATAATGTGACTCATGTATTATTGATAATGTTATAATAGTCTTCCATTACCCATACCTACATTTTGTTCAAATATCATATTTACGTGTTATTTGTGTTCCACAATGTGACTAAAGTAACTAGTTTGGCTGAGGTTGACGTAATCGATTTGATTTTTTACGTTTTATGTGTATTTATTGCAATGATAAAACTTATACAAGAAATGGTTATTGTATGAGACTACAAATTTTAAATAATTATTCAACACTGAAATTTCTTATAAATTTTAAAATCGTGGCGGAAACTTATTCACCAAAATTACAAAAAAACCTTTCCAAACATTTAGCGGCAATACCTATTTTCTTTTCTGTCACCATAGTAACTTATAACAATGAACACCACTTTTTGCCTAGCGACATGTGTAAATTTTGTTATTCACCAAAGTTTAACCACTTTCCCTTATGTAACTGACTAGTTTATGTAAATCCGAGTCGCGTTAATCTTCTCCGCCACGCCTCGCTCGCCGCCGAGATGATATCACGTATGCCTACCTGCCTGCTTCTTGGGTACCGTAGTGGAAAACGGAACTCATTAACATTGCGAAAATTGACGCTAAATATACCTTTGAATGTGTAATCGTTTTGGTTTTGTTTAAGCGCTTACTGTAACAGCAAGTTTTCACAGAACGACTTAAATCCTAGCAAAAATAAAAACAATCTACATAAGAAAGAGGGCCTACCCACACCTTCTCTTTTTCGATAGTATTTAGAAATGCTATACTATGAATATGAATTCAAGTAGGTACAGAACCATTGCGGAATGTTTACCTTTATTATGGTTGAAGATGTGACATTAGGCAATATATTAAGAAATAGCCATTTGTAATGCAAGAGCTGAGCATAGGGCCAGCGACATCTCATAATAATAACTGTTTTATTGTAGTTTTCAAAGAAACTATGATATCGCTGGAAATAATGAAAGATGATTTCGTAATCTTTAAACCCTATCCATATTTATAATATGTATCATATTACCAATTGCGGTTTGTTGGTACATGACTTCAAGAATGTTGCAATTATTGTAATGATTGCCTATCGTACTCACTGGTGGGTGCTGAACAAAAAAATAAGTAAATTCATAAATTTCAGCTTTCTTACCATTGTCTTTGGATGGAAGAAAGTAGTCCGCTAAATGTTCAAGGGTGACGGTCGTCGCAATTTCACCTGCTGGGGAATTAATAAATTGTAAAATAATCATAATTAGTTTGTTCTACAAATGGCAAATGGTTTGTCTCCTATGCTATGCACTACGTTTCACATCCGAGAAAACAAGAGGAAATACCTGCGTCCTGTACCGTTTGAAGTTTGTTGCAACTGTGAATAGCTGCAACAAACTGCAAACATTGCATTCTATTTATCTTGTCTTATGCTAAGAAATCGAAAGTAAGTAAAGAAAACGCTCTAAATTTTTCGACTTGCGCGCTAAATTCTGTTTGCGCAATATTTAGTTAGCAGTTTTCTATAATTTCTCTTTACTTTAAACATTCCTATAGGTATATTATTTAGGAAAAATGTGTTGCTAAAAACGAGCAGTACTTTTTCCAGACTGTTCTAAACAAATTTAACTTAGTTGGTCACCCTAATTAATTATCTGACAATCCTTTTTTTTTATAAAGTGACCGTTTTGGCGGCCAAGAAGTTCAAATTTCCAGTCTATTTTTAAACAATTTTTATTTTGACCGAATTTCAAAGATTCTCTTTGGTCTTAAATTATTAATGACGTGTAATTACTACTTACTTCATGCTTAGAAAAGTGTCAGTTCCGTCGCTTGTTGTGGAGCCAATCGATTGTTAAACAGATAGACATTCTCAGGCTCAACCGATCTCCCATACACGGTCAATTAGTGATTGTTGATTAACAGAGAAAAAAGCGCATAACATTGCTGTATGTGGGGGCTTTTGAATAAACTGCAAGAAAAAACGATAGGCAATGCAATAACCTTTGCTTGAATAATACATGAAGCAAGTAGCTATTACCTTTGATCCGTGACACCCTGCGTAACTAATGTTTACATATTTTCTTTCTCAAGTTTCAATAAAACTCAATACTTTGAAATTTTATAATTTCAGGCCTCTTTTGTATAAGCTCACTCCTTCGTCCATATTGTGTCTGTCACCTCACGTGTTTTTTCTTTTTTAGTGATGGGAAATCATCAAATGACTTCCCCCGCCCTGGGCGGGGTATATTCATTTGAAAACCCATCCATGTTCCTTCTTGTGCCCTATGCGTTCCGGGGGCGCGGTATCTCCTACGAACAACCCGCAGACCTAACGTGTTGTTGTGTCATTTCCCCACGATCGATTTAAATGTGAATTAAACTAGCGTCCAGTTCGATGACAAATTAAAATGTCTAGAAATACCTATTTCTGTATAAAAATAAAACAAGAAGGCTTGAAAACTTAGAAAAAGGCTCGCAACTATGACCAACGAGGCTGAAATATGTAACTTTCCTGCGTTATTTAAAAAGCGAACGCGGAACACGCTTAGCGTACTAAAACTAAGTGGTATGTTAGTGCTAATTATAGTGAATACCTCTTCTTGTGGGAACTTAGCACAGGAAATACTTGTAGGCGCTATATGTACGTGATTAGAGTAATCACTATAATTTTCTAAATCATTCTGAACTTTAAAATCGTTTTACGAAAGTTGGGTTTGATCGAATTTTGTCTGTTAGTATTGCGATATAATAAAAGGAGAGCATTGACATTGACTATTTGACCGTGTCAAGGACTCAGGATAATGCTGTAATATTTATGCAACATGCATTAAAAAGTACATGTAGACCTTGAATCAGCTGTAATCCTAGGAAAGCCATTACGAATAACAAACTAGTTTTTGAAATGAAAGTTGGCGAGATTTGGAATGCATAGGAACTTATCAATTGATGTCATAAATGTCATTGTTAATTTGTTGCTTTTTACTCCAAAAAAATAAAACAAAAAAAATAAAAACAATCAAAAATATCAAATGATTGAAATCTGGGTGTGACCAGCAAAAAAAAAAACATTATTAAAACAATCAATACACGCAATAAATAGATTGAGTAACATTACTTATTCTATTTCTTTCTCACAGAAAGCTACTCGAAACAAGTGCAACAATACCCCGTTGTGAGTTACGGCCATTATGATTGAAGATGTGTGTCTCTGATAACAGCGAGTTTATTGCGAGTTGTTTTAGAATAGTGTAACTTTTCGTTGGAACTTTTAAAGTGTTTGTTTTATGGCTCTTTGAAGGTTGATGGCGATCTCATGACTGTTGAATTAAATAACACCTACTCTTCAATAACATGGCGGCCATGGCGCAGCTTAAAATGAGCTTTTAGTATTTTCCCATACCGGCACAAACTAGTTAAGGATGGTTTCATACAATCCGTGCCGTAGTAACATAATTAGCTAGTAGTGAAGGTGGTGGTAAGAACGACTGGATAGGATGGCCCGAATGCGCCATTTGGGGCGAGGCAGCTTTCGTTAATTGTAGCACTTATAATTTTAATTTATAGATGTTCCTTGGACCCCCGGGGGTCGCGCAACAATAGACAAATAATGATGCCCTATTATAGCTAAAGGTTAAAATCAGGTTAAACTTTTAGTCTCTTTACTTAGCTCTTATATCACAAGCATAATGTTTCATAGTGATTCATCACAGTGCGAGTGCGATCTTTTTGTCCTTCACTGTAAATTGTAGTATCAGTCATTTAAAATAATGACCATTATAACTTATTATCCGTTTAAAAGTTGCAAAACTTAACCTCACAGTTTACGGATAATGGTTATGGTGACAGGAGACAGATTAACCTGTGATTAAACTCAAGTATTTACCAACTTACTGCAATTTTAACTAAACTGCTACGTGCTTCAAGAAAATTGTGAAATTGCACACATGCACTCACATGCATAAGAGTTTTAACATATTAGTGTAGCGGAACTTAAACGAGAAGCTAACTAGCAAGTCAGTTATTCTAGCGACAAACATTACACAAGCCCCAGACGTTTACCCGCTCATTTTGATGGTGACCACAGTAAGACGGCGCAGAAGTCACGTCAACACAAGCGCGGTTATCATTTCAAAATTTGAAATATCCTGACAGAAATTTGGACACTTGTAGTTCTAGACGTTTTAGCAATGCGAGCATTCGTTAATTATTATTATTACGTATTTTATTTTACTTTCCTTTGACTTCTAACGTGCTATCTCGATTTTTGGTAAAGTTGGCGTTCTGTCACAACTCTCTGTTTGTAGCGCCGGAGCCCGCCATTTTTTGTAGCGCGGCGCATGCGCGCTGACGCAACTCGCCGGTATGCACGGAACAGGTTTGCGACCGCCAGCTAATCCGGACATTGGGAGTGCGTATACTGTAGGCGTTAGAACGTGCTTAGAACTTGAGACTGTTTATAAAAGGAAAAATTGTTTAAAGTTTTAAAACGATTTCTTACTACATTAGATCCGATCCGCGAAGTGACGGTCGGTTGCAGGAAGCAAGTGCTATAGCAGCCTTCAAACTTCGTGATTTTATTTAAGTCTTTATATTATTTACAAGACTGCAACCCATTGTTGACGTTTGAATTGACAACTGTTAAAAAATGCAAATTTTCAATAGGGTATCCATCTTGCACATTATGTGCCAGACGTTCCTGTTTACAAAAATCTAAAAGTTATACATTTAATTATAATTTTATTACAATTAAAGTTAGAAATACTGTGAAGTTTTATGAAGATGTGATGTGTCTACCGATATTAATGCTTATTAGATCTCCAGCAGTATTGTAATTATGTTCTTAAACTTTGTTAGTTACTTCGTAGTACTGAATACGACATTATTTAGTTCTAAGTGGCTGTCCGACGCATACTGTAATGTAAACGCAAGGCAACATTTTTTACCGCGCAAGATTTAGTAATACGACATAGTATGCCAACTAATGGCGAACATAGTAAAAGGAATTGTGTCAGCATTTTAATTAGTCGAGTTTTTTTACGTTCGCAGGCTCGATACTAATAAAGAAAATATAATGGGTGGGGTTCTGCAATATTTAATTATTTATTTAAATTATTATGGAGTCCGTGTATGGTTTGCTATGAAATATTTTGAATTTCGGTTAATTGCGTGCCTTATATATTACGTGAATTGATAATTATGATTCCTTTTTTGCTGCGTTTTCATAAAATGTTGGATTTTTGCAAGTTGACGCAATTAAAAAAATAAAGAATACAAGATTTAAAACTATACACCAAATCATATGTACAAAGTCCTGGTAATAAATAAAAAGGCGCCAAGAACAGAGCCTGTCAGATGTTACGGTCAATATTAATAGTTAATTAATAAACATGTTACCGTTTTATCGCCAATACAATTTGACAAGTTCCGTTTTCTTGATATTGATCACTTGACAAGTTTTTTGTTTTGCATAAATTATTAAACGCAGGTTACCTACTCTATTTATACAGTACCAGTTACGCAGGAAGCTGAGCCAATAAATATATGACTTACATTGATAATATCGTAGAATAAAATATAATTGGATCACATTTTTTCATATTTTAAATGATTTTACATGTTGTTGACTTAATATATTAGGAAAACCAAAGACCATGAATTACTTTGTACCATTTACGGCGTCAAACATCAAGTACTTATCAACAAAGTAGGTACATACATTATTCTTCTCAGAGCATAGCTTAGCCCGTGAGCCGCGCACACACATACAGACAAAAAACACAAGGCTGCCAACATAACAGCTATTACAGACTAATTATACTTGTTGACTATCATCTGCCCTTATGCCCTATAAGGCCCGCAAGTTACACAACAAGCGACCTTCCGATAGTCTATGGGTGTTTATAAGAGAATCGTGTCTATGGCATCCTGTTAAGTTGTAATGCCGTGGCTTGTACACGTTTTATAAAACAATTCGTTTCGTTCTTCAATTATTTTATATTTTCCATTGTACTCTTAAGTCTTATTGCTAGCAATAGTGATTGAAAAGTAATTATTTTTATAGAGATATGGCAAAACAAACCTTATGATCTCGGCTCCATTATAACTAAGTACTTGAGGAAAACCAGCATAAAAGGCAAGTTGTAACGTTGTGAAGGCTAATAACCTGTTATTTTACCTTTTCCTTGCCTTTCATTGGCGCCTTCAATTTAAGACATACCATACTTCACAAATGTCGTTATAATGACTCATTAAATCAGTGAAAAGAAGCAAAGTTAATGAGGTTTTCGAAACGCACGCACATAAACTACTCACCTATAATAAAACTGTTGACGAGTGACATACATACCATTCAAAAAAAACCTTATGCCATCAACAATATAAGAGCGAGAATATAATAATAATGATTTGCATACTTGACATGTAGCATTGATAGTGTTATGTAAACATTTGGTGCGAATGAAAGAGATTTGTTTTGATTAAGGGCAAATATCTAAAATACCTGTCTCGACTCTCTCTGACTCTCTCTGTCTGCTCTGACTGCCTCGGTAGCCTAGCGGTGCTAAGTGCGACTGCTACGCTAGAGGTCTTGGGTTCGATTCCCAGGTCGAGCAAAAAGTGTTATTGGTACACCTCTGCCTAACCCTCCGGGGAATACAGGCGTGATGGTATATGTGGTATCTAAAATAACTGACCAAAAGTATTCGATTCATTCATACCTCGATTTGAAAATAGATTTCAGTAATTTGTACGAAATTGCGAATTCCAAATCGTCAACGCCCTTTGTCCGAATGTCTGTTTTAGCTTAGGAACTGCCGGAGGTTTATTAATAACCACTTCTCTACCTGCTCATTTGCAAACACGAGACTGGTTTCCCATGGTAGGACGAGTCATTTCCGCGACTTGTATAGGAAATCAAGTTTTCCAAGTATAAAGTTACAAGTGTACTTAGTAATAGCTATGTGTACACCCTATTCAGACGTTTGTTGCGACACCGAAATAGCTCGCACCTGCTCCGAAGTAGTTGGCCTGTGTAATTTATTCCAATAAGGTCCTGTTTCATAGTTTCCGCACTATCTAATAGATAAATTCCTTAATCGAGTGAACCGTCACGCGTCAGTTGGAACGTATTCCGAGATGGTAGCACCCCTTATCCAGATGATCAGTCACACAAAGAACAAATTCGTGTCTTCATAAGTTATTCTCAAGAAACGGGAAGTAGGTACACAATCTAGAGATTGAATTGCACGACTGGCACGCAATCTCGATTGAACATTATAAATTCATTTACGCTGAGGTCGCGTAATGTCGTCCGGTGACGACGACCGTGACCGTTTACTTACGTTTAAGGGCAGTTTCATTACTCAGGGTTTCACATCTGATTTCTGTGCGAAGAGTAGCTGTTTGTAGGTTACTCAAGTACTTAGGTATCAAGAAATAGGTAACAAAATGCAATCTATACGCCCTTTACTCCGTCCTGACTGAAAATAATTCAAAACAAATCATCTTTAATCAAATGAAACACATATTTCATTTCATTAAAGACGAATTGTTTTGTTACCTTAAACTTGCCACGTCAAAAAACATTTTTTTTCCACGATTTTATTTGACTAGTTCAATATTTTGTCGTCTCTCAGAATTTCGGACGCATGGTAACCCTACGCTAGAAACAAAGTATTATGCAACATCGTTATATTTATAAAATAACCAGCACGTTATTGTTGCATGTGACTTGATTCAAAATAAAAGTGTCAGTGTTACTGGTAGTGGCAGACTACAGTTAATTAGTTATTAAAACAAACGCTGTATTTGGATACCGAACTTGCAAATAGGAAAGGAAAACATTGTTAACATACATGACATTTATGAATAGACATGGAATTTCTTGCTCGTTCTTCTCCGTAGAGACCTACGTTTTAGGACGAGCAACTAGCTTCAACTTTATGTGTAACTTTTTGACAATTCAAAAGTGCCTGTAAATGGTCTAATTGAAATAAATGCTTTCACTTTGAGACTTTGAAATGAAGTAGGTAGAAATCCTTGTCATCGTACAAACTGATATACTTACAGTACAGCCTTAGATGTGTGTAGTAGATTAATAAGATGATAGCAAAAAATTGCCTCAGTACCCTAGTGGTCCTAGGCGCGACGAAGTCTTGGGTTCCATTCCCAGGTCGAGCAAAAAGTGTTATTGGGTTTTTCTATGAAATTCTCAGTAGCTGCTCGGAGTTAGGATTTGTGTTCAGTTAATCGTAATAGGCTCGCCCCCTATTACATGGGACCTAAACATACCGGCGAACTGTGGGTGTACATTGTTACACCTCTGCCTAACGTTTCGGGGGATACAGGCGTGATGGTAAAAAAATGGATAACGAGAAAATAAGGCTATTTAATTCTTGCAAAACAAGCCAACCCTCAATGGATAATAGGAGATTTTATGGGAGACTATTAATATTGTCCCAATCATTATTAAAAACGTTCTTGTTCAAAGCAATTGAGCTAGGCCTAGAGGATTTCAAATTAAATTTATCAAAGAGTTGTTGCCCTAGCCTTAGCTAGAGAAATATGTAGCTCTAAGTAAACGCACATTAGAATAAAATGTGTGTTTTTCTCTTGAAATCAATTGCCTCATACAGGACCTCCATAAGACCAGTCGTGCATTTATCAAAATGCGGCCAGTCTTGGCCAATGTGTACATGAGGCATTAGAACCATCAGCATGCCCCTATTGATTGCGGTAACCGATTGACAAAACGTACCTGCGACACAAATACCTACTTAGGCAATATTTACATGTAGAGCCTACTACGGTGACCACACATTTTGTTTATGAAGGACATGCGCATGCGTGAGCTATGATGACGTAAGAAATTGAGGATGCTGCTTATGATTAAGTAGTATTTGTGTTTGAAGAGTTTTTGTGAGTTGCCAACGTAAAAAGTTGAGATGTTTTTGCTCAATTTGGATCATAGTTGGTTATTAATGATGTCATTTTAGTTACGGAAGATTTTATTATGATTATAAAACAAATTTTAGAAAATTGCTAATTAAGCACGTTTTTACATAGTATTTACAATGAAATCACCTCTGTTTAGCATAATAAATATGGTTTAAACGTAGAATTATTTGTTTTGCATAAAACCTATTTTACAACCGATAATTAAAACTGACAATAAATCACAGATAAACACAGTTTTAGTTTGATTTTTTTACGTTGAACGTTACGTCATCAAGATCCTAAATGATTACCTATTCTTCGAGATAAGCAAAGTCGTTAATGGTTTTTAAGCAAAAACTTTAAACTGCTTGCGTATGTTACATAGGTATTATGTAGTAGATTGAGAATCATTATTACGTCCACGACGCAACATGATGGCATGTGGGTGTTAGAACGACTTGTAATTAAGAACCATCCATAGAGTATAGACTTCTATGTAATTGAGACGCTTTGCGCCAAAAACTGATTGTTAGACAATCACGAATTCATATTTGCTTGCGATGTTAGGTTATCAAAATTGGATGACGAGAAGATGAAAGTAAACTAGGTGCTACATAATGAACACTATTAATAATTTTGATTCCAAACTGATCTATACTTCTAGAACTCATCTATACTTCTATACGCATATTATAAAGAGGAAAGACTTTCCTTTGATTTTTTTTGTAAGTACCGATTTGAAAAAAATTTTCACCAATAGATAGCCACATTATTTCTGAAAAACAATCTATATCACATCATCACATCACGCTATAACCAACGGGAGCGGCGTATAATCTTTTTAGTAAGTAACTAGAGACGTAACTTAACGCGGGTGAAATAAGCCATGCGGACGACGTCGCGGGCGGAGGCTAGTATTTCATAATATTTATCTAGGTAAGTAGGTACTTACAATACGCAAAATCAAGATTGGACCTAAATCCTTAAAATTGGCATTCGTCAAGATATTGATGGAATGTCCGCTAGCGTTGAGAAGGTCGGTGAAGGACGATATGGTTGTTAGCAAAATGCAAATCCAAATAGAGACGAACGATTTGTATCTAATTAACATTCTGACAAGCTGTGCAACGTGATTTTCGTAATATTAGATGTGATTTATAAATTAGGAATTTGTAGTTTTGCTACGAGTTAGCTATCTACCTATTGTCATTAATATCTACCTTAGATTTGTCCATCGGATTTGTCCCAGTAATGTGGGCGTTCCGAGGTTGTCTGGAAGGACGTTTTACAAGTGCTTTAATAAAAATTCCGGGAATTTCAAAGTTCTTGTCCCGGCGTCTCCAATTGGGTAGAAGACACCACTAATCAATTGACGTACCTACTTTGTATGAGCTGTCAAAACCCGATTCGATCATAGATTTTGTATGACATTACAAGACGATGACGTCACTTTTTTGAAATCTCAATTCACTAACTATTTATCAACAAAAAATCGAATTTTTTAGTTACCTATTTCAAAATTCATCGGGTTTTTAGGGTTAAACTGTTCTTTTTGTGAAGTTGTGTTGTATTTATTGTTTAATAGTGTTATCAACTCAATTTAGGTGATGATAGCACTACTCTCAAAATATTGTTTCTATGCTTACAACGTACAAAGGATTTCTGCTCTCATTTTCTGCCAAGCAATGGTAGCCGACAGAACAGGTTCCTCAACATTACCTTTTTCAAATAATCTACCTTTAAATATTTTTTTTCCATCAATGGCAACTTCTTGGTGAACGCGTCTAATATCTAGTTCGCACTGAATACAGTGAATACTTAGCAAGTCAGCAATAATATGGCGGCGTTCGAAAATGGCGCGAAACTGATATGGAAACTTGATTAGGACAAAATTGGATTTATACGTTATTTAACGCATTAGGACAGTGTTTGTTTGAATTATACATTGCATTAGGAATTATGGCGCATAATATTCATTCCTTCATTATAATTGCTAGGTATATAGATACCAATTATAATGCGCAGATATGTGTAAATCAGCGTAGAATGTGTGTATTCACACAGCATCTGAACTACAACTACACCGTAATTTTCGTCCGTCTCGCACATAGGGTTAAGACCTTTTAAAAAAAAAAACACGAAATTAAAGAAATTTAAGTATATAACCCCCGACAGAAGAATAAAAATCCCAACCACAGCTAAGCTGATAACTTTGAAACCGCTAAACCGATTTCTATCAAACATGGCTAAGAACACTCCCGATTAATTCACTTTTCAAACAAAATTTAAAATCGGTTCATGCGTTCGGGAGCTACGATGCCACAGACACACACACACACACACAGACACGTCGAACTTAAAACACCGTCGTTTTTTCGTCAGGGGTTAAAAATAGGCAAATAGAGTATATTTCCTTTCCAAGGTAAATACAAAATAAAGTACTTCTGAAAATAAAGTAGGTGTTTTATTCTGAAAATGAGGTATTTATGATTTATAGGTGCGATCCGTTCCTTTACATGCAAAAAAACGCTTTACTTTTTTGTTGTATCTTTTATTAGCACAATGAAATTAGTAGGTAAAGTAGGTACCTAGCTATTTTCTTTTAGCCTTTAGAGCTATAATAATTTTGTAAAATGTTCTAAATAATCAAATCAAATCGTTTATTGCAGCCATTATGTACACTTACAGGTGGTAAATAATAAAAAAAAAGAACAATTATGGACCCTGTTGGGCACAGCAAATTTTAAATAAGAAGAGATAGGAAGAGCGCTTATTAATTTTTCCTTGTAATTAGGTTACATTTATTTTATATTTCTATTTATCTACAATTTTTTTTTTTATTTAATTATATTTAATATTTATTAATTAGCTATTTATATAATTATTTATTTATTTATTTATATAATCATGGAAGACTTACAGCTAAACTAAACAGAATAAAAAATAGTAGGTGAAACCGACAGCCAATTACAAGTCTTCACTTATAAAAACAGACTGGCAGAGACGGTGTGAACAACACACGCACTGCTCACACAAAAAATAAAAGTGGAACAACATCAAAACTTAAACTAAGAACACCATAACTAATATATGTATCAGAACATAAAGCTACCGAGTGTACATATTAATTAATTTATTAATTATACTTATTCATTAATTATTTATTTAATTATATGCATTTTGCATTTTTGTTTTTTTATATATTTTTTTTTTTTAATTTTTTTAATAGATATCTACAGCCGGGATCAACGGCTTTACGTGCTTTCTGAGACACGGGGATATCATACCACCAACTCGCAAACTAGGTAGGTAGTAGTAGGTAGGTAAAGTACTTACCTCAAGGAACTTCCTGAATAAAACTTTCTTGCTTACGTAACCTTTTTAGGAGGTAAGTAATTGGTAGAGTAGTTATTAAGTAGGTACAGAATAAGTCGATACTGCGTGAGTAAGTGCCGGGGTCGCGAACTCTCTTGTAATGTAAGGGTGCGGCCGTGGATCGCAATGACCTACTGCCGCAAGTCAGTCCGTGTGAGAGATTTTTCCTCGAAACATTTAGCAATTTAAAACAAGTAACTAATAGGTATCTTTTATAGACACGCGAACGCAAGTTTTGCAATTTTGTAATTTCCATATCAATCGGAATATTTGAAATACTCTGTCTACCAACGCTGTATGACTTGTGTTCATTCAGAATCATGTAAGTACCTACCTAGATAGTTAGGTACCGGGTAAATGAGGATTTCTTTACTCGTGTAGAAAAAAATTGGCTCAATACGAAAAACTTCTTTTATCTCTCATGAAAAAAATTCAGTAACGATTCTGAACCTACGGGTCTAACTGCTAAAGAGAAATCTAGCTTAAACAAATTTGTTTTTGGGTACTTAGTAGGTACCTACTGCCTCAGTAGCCTAGTGGTCCTAAGCGCGACTGCTACGCTAGAGGTCTTGGGTTCGATTCCCAGGTCAAGCAAAAAGTATTATTGGGTTTTTCTATGAAATTTTCAGTAGCAGCTTGGAGTTAGGATTTGTGCCCGGTTAATAACAATAGGCTCGCCCCCTATTACATGGGACCTAAACATACCGGCGAACTGTGTGTGTACATTGGTACAGCTCTGCCTAACCCTTTGGGGAATAAAGGCGTGATGGTATGTTACTTAGTAGGTACTTATTTACCGAAATAGGTGATCCTCTGCCATCTTATCGTCAGAATAGTCTCCACGAAAAGAATTTCCACCCAAGGTCCAAAGCGAACAGCCACCAACCTACCATTATCACATTTCTTGTGCAAAGAAAACGAAGCATAGATTAATGGCTGCATTAGTTTGCTTAAATACCAAAAATATAAACAAAATCCTGATATCCACACCTGCGCAGATATTACAGATAACCTACCTATTTATCCTAATACTGATAACTAGTCGAAATACTAAGTATCATTCGTAATCGAGTTACTTTCTAACCAATACCGCTGTTAGAAACAAAAGAGTCGGCATCAAAAGAAGATGGCTGACTGTTAGCATAATTATTGGCTAGTGAAAGTGACAGTTACGTGCTCTGAGTGTTGTATCACCATCGACAGGATTGTCGAGTCGACCGTAAAGAGAAAATACGATTGATAAGTCATATGAATGGAATTTGGATAGAACAGTGAAGTTAGAAGAATATAAGGTGCTTGCTTTACACATACCATCAAGCCTGTATCCCCCGAAGGGATAGGCAGAGGTGTACCAGTGTACACCCATAGTTCGCCGGTATGTTTAGGTCCCATGTAATAGGGGGCGAGCCTATTGCCATTAACCGGGCACTAATCCTAACTCCGAGCTGATACTGAGAATTCCATAAAAAAAAACCAATAACACTTTTTGCTCGACCTGGGAATCGAACCCAAGACCTTTAGCCTAGCAGTCGCGCTTAGAACTACTAGGCTAACGAGCCAGTTATAGGGTGCTTTTTAGGCACTTAATATAATACCGGCCAGGCATTGCCTCATTACAAGGCAAATGCCTCAAACTCCATTCACACAAATATTAGCAACAATTCAAATAGGTACGTACCTCGGTATCAAACAATCTGAATTTGAATTATCATTTTAAGTAATATCATTATTACTAACTAATAAATTGCACATTCCTAAGGTTTACCAATAAACTTGCTCAGCATTCCTATCCTGGCCTGTTTAAGTACCTATTTGATAAATCGATAAAGTAATTTACTCAAATTCAAACATTTATTTGATACTTGACCTACCTAATTTGACGGCACGTTTGGCGCAGTGGCTGAGCGATTGGCTGCTGCGCTGCGTGTCGCGGGTTCGATTCCTGCACGGAACAAATATTTGTATGGCCTACAGATAGTTGTTTCCGGTCTGGCGGTTTGTGTATGTGAGTTTATATGTTTGTAAACGCACCCACGACACAGGAGAAATTCCTAGTGTGGGGCAACGTTTTTATTTAAAAAAAAAAAAAAAAAAAACCTAATTCGTTTCATTATTTTCGTTTGTACGTAACTAAATAGTTATTGGCATACATATTTTTTTTGTAGTGATACATTTTTATTTGTCGTGGAATCTAATAGCTAATTTTGCGCATCTTATCACCAGCCTCGGTAGCGCAGTAGGCAGCGCGTAAGTCTCATAATCTTAAGGTCGTGAGTTCGATCCTCACCCGGGGCAAATCTTTTAGGCATTTTCCCCAAAACTTTTTATTCACCACTTGTAACTTTTTCTCAACAACGAGGCCATGGAACCTGTTTGCCACTAGTTCTGTTGCAACTATCAATCTATACGCACCTGGCGTTCATTGTGAAATATTAACGCGTATGCAAATCCCATCAGCTTAAACAATGAAATGTCTTTACCAAACCAGCCCACGTCGGTTAGCGTAGTATCTGTGATTGTTTACATTCATAAATAATAATAAGACTCGAGTAATTAAGTTGCTACGCAATTTCGCAACTTACATTCCGCTTTTACAATGCGAGCGACATTTCACAAATAGATTGCTGTCAAGCTGAATTTCAACGCCATCTATTGACAAGTAGGAGTACTATTCAAATATTAAAACTGAGTTGAAATGAGTACATACTAAATTATTTATTTCGTAAATGTAAATATGTTCTTTAATAATAATATCCCTTTCATACAGCCGTAATAAAAGCAAAATCAGAAAATAAAATTGTTTTTCTTTATTTCAGTTCCAATTTTGCTGGAGCGCCTCTAAGAAGGATGTAAGTGAAAATTTTGCATGTGCGTAATTGTTAAAACGTTTTTATTATTTATTTTTATCTATTTTCGTCATCTAAGCTAACAACCAAAGCGAATACCGTTAGCTTATCAATAGGCCATCTTTAACGAATGTGTAAGCGGATGGAGTTTACCTGTTTGTTAATATACAATTACCAAACTAACTTGACGCAAACTTTAGGACTCACAGCTCTTATGTTAAATCAAGATTTTTTTAATGCAGTAGTAAGGTCAAACCGACCGTGATGGCTGATGGTTCGAATCCACTAATTATAGCCACAATGCGTTGCGATTAAAGATTGTAATCGTGCCGTTAATGACTAAATATTATTTTATGATTACTGCATCTAGTATAACCTTAACCTTATTGACCTTTATGGTGTAGGCAAAAGTTTAAAAGAGTACGTCCTAAAACTCTATGCCATAAACAATAACAATAATTCTTGGTCTTGGTTTTTTTTTTTAAGTTAGATAGGAATCTAGAACATCTTTATTTACTGAGGTCAAAACTTCCTTGCGTTCTTGTACCTAATACGCAGCTAGTAAACATTGCAAAATTTCAACACGTGGAATAAATTCAAACTCCGAAAACAGTATAAACACACTTTCTCATAGTACTTTTGTATAATGTTTTGAAGATAATTGAAGACATTAATTGTTGTTAGACCCGGTATTTTCGCATCTGAAACACAAAGAAGTGAAATAGATCAAATATGAGTAACATTTCGCAATATTACGACTTACTTACAAACTTATTGTTGGCAGCACATTGAAAGCATGCCGTGAGAATTCCCAGCCCCTGATTGGCCAACCATTGATAGTAAAAAGGGTTTCTGGTAAACGATTACCGTTGTCGACTGTGATTTGTATTGCGTTAATCGTTGAGTTAACTGGGGTTAGTCGATTGCTTCATTTATTAAGTTACTTCTACTGTCCTTCTAAAACCACAGCTCGCGTTATTGCTATTTTTGGCTTAAGCGTAAAATTGACGTGCTAGAATACAATCTACTAAGCCGGTTGCTGCCCAATCTAATCTGTCTCAGCCGCTTTTTTAAGTTCAGGCATTTCGCACACATAATTAAACGGCTAAGATCAGCTTTAATCTTCCAACAACGCGGCCTATCTACATTCCAAACGAAAGCTAGATAAGTGTTATATCAATATCTATATTTACGTGGACAGTCACGGCTACTGGCCGACATTGGTCATTGCGTGACAAAAACTGCATGCCCAATGCATTACCGACAATACATTCAGATTACGTGATGTTTTATTTAACAATGAAGTCATAATTTCGCTAACTGAGCATAGACAAGGACATTCTGTAAATGTTTTAAGATATTTTTTTGTAAGTTTTTATATTTTCGTTTAGTACATATTAAATAGTGTAATTGTAATCTTTATACTGATTTATAACATAGTTGAATTTGAATGTTAATTTTGTGCTTACAGTCATAGTAGTTTTAGAGTTTGAGCATTTGCTTATCGTGATATATTTTTCACTAACGGGTAAGTTATACGACACTTTCTGTAAACACCAACCAAAGTGTCTAATCGATCTTTCCAATTAGAAATTAAGGTGTCAACAGCAACAAACAGAACTCTCTCCCTTTTTTTTATTAATTGTAAAATGTTATACCATTATACATTCTAAACCTTTGCTCGACGTTTTGATTATGTTTATGTTTACGCATAGACTTACGAATCAAAAATTCTTCTTACATAAATCACGCCATATCAGTATTTCTGGATCAAATTACGCCATACTTGTGTGCCAGACCAGACGCCTTTCATAAAAATATGATTTCATTACAACCTACAAACTTGATTTATCCGTTGATGGTTTTTTGGCGAAATCACAATTTCACCAACAGCGACCAGAAAAGTAGGTTCTTTTTGCGCTGTTTTTCAAAGAACTCGCGTCATTGCTGATGCTATCATAACGAGTTATTACTGCAAGATTGTGAATTAACACCTGTGTGGTTTCACCTTATTAAAATAATGTATATGTTGCGTGGACTGGAGCGGCTGCGACAATTTTTTTAAGGGAGCAGATAACCTAGAAGTAATAATCCTATTTTAAAACGATGATTATAGGTTCATAATAACCATGTGCAGATCAAATCCTTCAGATGTAATACTAAGCCATTGTCCAATAAAGATTCCTTGGTTGATCATCACATTTAAAACATGGCTCAATAGCCGATATTTCCATCCAATAACAATTATTAGTCAGTTTTCCACAGCAATTACTGTTCTATCGAGTTTGCAAACTGGTATAGTCACACATGTCTGTCATATTCTATCTATCATCGCTTGTGCCATTCGCGACCTCTTACGTATGTAGGTGCAACCTTGTAGTTAGTGGGTTATGCTGCCTCAGCGTGGGATGATCATTGTTTGCAATTAAGTACCCGCCGCCTCTTACTAATTTGTTTGGAGATGTGAATAATATTTTCTGCTTGATGAACTTTGTTTAAATGTAATACTGAACAGTTTATGAAACAAGTTGGCGATAATCGTGGCTTTAGTTCTGAAAATGGTTTGGTCTCGCACGTTTTGAGGCCTAAAAAATATAAAAACTTAACAAGTTCCAAATTACAATAGTCCCCAGGGTGCCATTTGCTACCAAATACTGTACGGTCTTTACAACCATTGTAAGCACCGAGCGATCTCATTAAGTAATGACGACAACTCTTAAGTCATTTCTCATGCAAGTAGTGTATTTGAAATTTTTTCAATAAACTCCAATTTGGTAAGAAATTTCTCTCAAAATTTCGTGGTAAAGGACACCGCCGCGACAGGTAAATTTGTGCACCTGTACTTTCTTTCTTACGCAAGTAGTAACTGCAGTAAGTAACCGCTTACCGATTACGTTTTATGGGCGTTTTGTTATGACCGTAATTTTTATCTTCAAGATTCTTTCGCGGTCCGAATCGGGAACAAAGATGAAATAAGCGGAAATGACTGTAAGTAACGTGCATTATTAGACCTAGAATGTTAATGGCTACCAATTATTCATTACTTTCAGAAAATGGCTTCAAACTCCGCATTCTTTGGTAGTTATTCTTATATGAAAGCGTATTAAGTAAGAAGATAATACTGCTGGATCATGATGTAAATATTTTCTTTTTAAATCTAGTTGGACATTGTGAAAGTTAGTGTGGTAACAAACAGACGTCAATAAATGGCCCTACAACAAAAGCAAAATAAGAAAATAACAGAATTTAATCATTCGCCTCATTGGTGACATGGCTTGGGGCTTCCGATTCTTAAATAAGTTGATCGTATCTCGTTTAATAACCCTGCTTTCTAGTAGCGCAATTTCTGTCCATGGCTTGAGAAATACATATGAAACGTTATTTAAACTCAAAAGTATTTGTGGGCAATTTTTAAAATCCAAAAGCAAAAGCATTGTAAAGCACACAACATTTTATAATAAGATCACGTAAATAAAGAAAAAGTTGCTTAAAAAAAAATCATTAATTTACTGTAAAGGGACGGCTTTGCAGGCGTACAAAATGAATTACATAAAGAAATCCAAGTCATTACGTCAGTAAAATCTCGCAATGACCCACTGTGAAATCTATTTGCATAAGTAGATAATGGAACCAAACGATGTTAAACTCATAATCCGACGATACAAAGAGTTCATTGATTATTATGGAGGAGTTTGCGTATGATAATCAGAGAAAGGTGTCGTGAATAGCCACGCCTAGTAGAAACCCTCTCTTTCATTAAAAAATGCGATTCAATGAATAATTTTTATTCAAAAGCAACACCAAAGTTTGAAAATGTTAAAAGGTGGCTTGGTACTGTGATGTGAATATAGGGTATTGTTTTAATGGCACCACCACGAACGGTCCTTCAATATACTATTGTAACTGAAAGACTTATGAATTTACGATACTTCATAAATTTTGATGCTTGTATCGTAACTATTTAAGTGCTTGTGCAACGTGTCGGTAATCTATGCTACACTGTTTCAATGCCAGATTCATAATCATTTTTCAATCTCATCTCTACATAATCACGTGGCAGCTATAAACTTCGATCATCTTGGAATGAGTTGGTACCTAGTAGTAGTTAGCCATTGTCCAATATTATTGATATTTTCGTGAAGGGAACAACAGACTTTGCTTTAAATCGTCAATTTAATTAAAATAATTGAAACTTGTCAAAAATTGCTACTACACTACTATTCCTACAGCAGTAACTAGTAAGTTCTTATGAACTAACAAAAGAAATAGCATCAGGATTAAGAATTTAGTTGCAGCGCCCTCAGCGCTTACTTTACTATAATGTAACAAGCGGTTACTATTCCGCAAACCAAAGGCCAAAGTGACCATGAAGATACTGACAGGTATAAATCGAAAGTGTCAGAACGACAGACAAGTAGGCGGCATACTCTCTTCATGCACAAGATCGGATTTACATTTTCCGTACTTGTAGGCGCGGCCAAATGTGTTACGCCTGTCGGATAGTATTCGTTATTTGTGTAATTTAAAAAAAATATGATTAAATACGTGGTATAAAAAGAACAAGATATATAATTACCTTTTTTTTTCTGGAATTTGGCATCTGATTTCTTTATCGTTTTGAATAAAATTCTTTAGATTTCCTTTCTTTATTTAAGAGTTAATTGCATAATTCAACAAGAAAGTTGTGAAGAAATTAGCCATCTGATTTAATTAAAAGAATTAAGCAGCAACAAATGTATGCGAATGATTCACCAAGTTGTTATTTATAAATAAGAAATCAGACAAAACGTTTAATGATCATTATATGAAATGGCTTTTTTTTCACTAGCAACTACAATCTATCATTTCCAATATATTGATTTTATATTTTCTTTCACTTAACAGTTAACATCAAGTTATATTATTTTTATTTAATAGCGAAACTAACATTTATCTGAAACTACAGGTAGAAAAAACATCGCATCATTGTCATCGACTTTCACATATTTACCGTAGATTCTAATCGTTCAGTGTTGCCACAACAAAGACTTAAGATACGATCGGGGACAATTTTGTGTAATTAGATCTGTTCAACCATTGTTAAGTCGTGTGCACTTATTACAGGACTAGTGATACAGTTAGAAGATAACGGCCTCAAAGGTGAGTGTCGCGAGATTTTAATTACCGCTTGCAAACACTGAGAAAAGTTCAACTAAAATTGTCGCACCTATTACCGAAGGTTGTGTGAGAAATGTGAGATTATTCAACAAGTACGCCGCCTTTCTTAAGCAAAACTGTTGCAAAAATATTACTCTAACGCGCACATAACATTCGAAATTTTGATTTAACGTTAGATAATGCCAAGTGATGACATAAAATACCGTAATTCACAAAATTCTAATTTGAGAAAAAAAAAAAAAAAACTTCACTTTCGTCCATAATTTCTATATAAACAAAAAACATGCAAACAAAATGCTTTCTTCGATTTTTGTGAGCGCTTTTCGCTCTGTCCGGCAATCTCACGTACGTGCCACTTCGCGACGGTCGCGCTTTCCAATCGCGAATTTGAATTTGGAGACCAAAAAAATTAAAATTAATATTCACGCCATCTATTGGCAAGTAGCATTAAACTATACAATTAATTGTTTTTGTGAATAATACAATAATAAAAAAGGCTAGTTCCGGGTTTTAATTTTTATAGACGTACTATTTTAGATTAAAGCAGTGAGTTGTGACTGTGATTAAGTGACAAACTGACTGCGGTCACTGTACTCAATAAAAGTAACTCCGATATTCAATAACTGTTATTTTATCAGGTTAATTTATCAAGTACTTAATACTCCATGTTCTCGCATAGCTTCGCGTTTCATTACGTCAAGCCAGCGAAAGTGTTGGTCCTACCTACTGCTCAGTAGGTACATCATATTGATAAGTACTTGTTTATTCGCTACACCACCGTGGAATTTCTCTCATTGGTATGTCCGTTCAAAGTTAGGTTATAAAGAATACGCTGCGAGATTACACGAGTTTTCTTTTTACTTCCTAACTTGAGCATAAAATTGATAAAATATTATCATGGAAAATACATGATACATACACAATAAAACATAACTGTACACAATCGATACATGTCTTGTAAGTAGTTTATGAAAATACTTACACAGGAGTCTTAGATTTAAAGATTTTAAGAGGTTTGATTATTTTCTGTCAATTATTAGCAATATTATTGACATAAAGCAAGTGGATGTTGTGTTGGTCTAGAATTTTTTCGATTGGTTGATTTGAACTAAGCAATTCAAACAATTTTAACACAATTAACGATTCTAACGTTTGTTACATTGTAAGTTACTTACTTATTTTTTTATTCTGGGTAATAAATACCTATTTATATATTTTACGTAAGTACCTACTCTGTTCACGTACGTATTTGATTCGTTTTCCTACGTATAAGTAATAATATTGTAGTAGTAATTGTAGTATTTTTTTTTTAATCTAGGTAAGTAGGTACCTATATATACCTATAACTTAAGGAAAATTGCCCTAGACATGAAGCATCACAGCACCAGGTGGAATAATTTAATAGAAAAATCCATATGCAAAACAGTGATTCATGCAAAGCATGATTGCTGTGGTTACAGCCAATAAGTAAAATCAGTAAAACGTTTTACAACGTGCTAAGTTTCAAAACTTATTGAGAAACGCCGCTTAAAATAACAAGCCATGGTCAAGTGTGAACCGTAAAGAGTAATTAAAACCCACTTGACCAACTCTATTACAACTCGATTACGTGTGTAAATTGTAAATCGATATAACATTTGGAAATCGAATGAAATAAATTGTTTTTGGTGTCTTAACAGAGATGCTGGTTTGCGTAATTTGAAGAAAGAATTTGATTGTTCTTTGTTTAAAATGAATCCTATAACAAAATATGTCAAGTTGTGGAGGTACCTACTTTAGTTAAGTATTTTAAGACTAAAATTTTTCCTTAGGTAAAATTATTAGGATAATTTAATTTTACTTACAATATTTAACTAACCTGCAAATTGTTTAAGAAAGGACACGAAAATAAACACACAAAAATAGCTACTTTTTATAGCTTTTGGTTGACTGAACGAAAAACTAGACATGAGTTTACCAGTTTGTAAAACAAAATGGTGCTGATTATCCGTTTGGGAACTAGTTGTTGGTTAGTTTGTTTGTATAGTTAACGGTGAATGCTTAGGGTGGAATTAACTACACTTAAATAAATATCCTGCAAATAAAATCCCTTTCCTTCACTCAATAACAGGATAAGAGTCAAATGTGCCCTCAGTTCAACCAGCATTCATAGCATAGTAGGATGATTAGGTAAGCAAATAAATGACTTTTATTTATTTAAGCTGCGTAGCTTAACGCGTAAATAGCGTTATTTATATAAAAACTACATACCATCACGCCTGTATTCCCTGGAGGGTTAGGCACAGGTGTACCAATGTACACCCACAGTTCGCCGTTATGTTTTAGGTCCCATGTAATAGGGGGCGAGGCTATTGCCATTAACTGGGAACAAATCCTAACTCCGAGCTGCTACTGAGAAATACATAGAAAAACCCAATAACACTTTTTGCTCGACCTGGGAATTGAACGCAAGACCTCTAGCGTGGCAGTCGCACTTAGCACCACTAGGCTACCGAGGCAGTATAAAAACTATGAATAATAAAATGGGAGCCTATAATTAGATCGTCCACAGTTACATGAAGGCATCTTGCTAAATGACAAAACGGTTTCGTCATTGATACCAACGGAACAATCTCACTAGATATGCTTCATCTTTGACAGTTTGACTCAATGGCGCTGTGCTGCAATGAAATTTGCGTGAAATAAAGGTAAAAAAATTAATTACCTACCTACTTAGATATGTGCAGTAACTTATTGACATAATTATATATCTATATTTTTATTATTCAGAAATTCTCTTTAAATCAACTTATTATTAAAATGTACATTATTTATTTATAAGAGAATATCTGGAAGTACAGACGCGATTGCAAATATGTTATCACAGATGGAATACTGAGATGTCTTATAGGATATGTTTTATGGTAAAACAAAATGGTTTTTAGCATAAAATCACTATAAGTAATCAAGTTAGAGAAAAATGTACTTTGAGTGACTGGCTGCTTTTGTAAACGGTTTGAAAAAAATAAACGTAAAAATGAGTTTTATTAGGTACTTAGTTCAGTTCAAAACTTCCGGATAGCATATATCTCACTTTTACGACTATAATAAGACACAACGCTTTCAAAAAACAACAATAGTGTCCACGACGTAGTTGTAATCAACCCTCAACGTTTCCTCTAGTAAGGTCAAATTAACAAATCTGTTTGATCTTTCCCACCTTAAACAGACATCTCTACGTTACATATCAGTAACAGAAACAACAGTTCCTTGTTACGATGCGACAAATTATGCAAAATGCATCTTTATGTAGACGGCTCAAGAAACAAACGAAACGCAAACTTAAATTGTAATCCGACATTATTATCCTTTTAAGTTAATTTGAATATAACCTTTACAGCGCCGTGATAAGGTTCAATGTAAGTGCATTGATAGCATTGTATTCTAAATAACCGTGAAGGCGGTATTGCTGTATAGCAAATCATTTGGTCACGATAATTTTAGGCTATTTATCGATGATTTGACACTATTTTCGCTGTTTCTGATTAATGTTTATTCTATGATGATTATGATGAAGGTGTGGATGATTTTTATAGTCGGGCACTTACTATGATTGGTCAGGAAAGAAAGGGTTAATTGTTACCCAGGGGCGTAGCTACGGCCGGCCGTATCAGCCGTATCAATGATACGGGACCCCCGGGCTACAGAGGCCCGTAATGTGTAAGCAAAAATTAGTAAAATGTTATCCACAATGTCACATAATCTCGTGCAAAAAACATATAAAAACTGTCATAATCATGATACTTGTATGTGCTTATACAGTTTTCACATCAGATGACAAAAATCTAAAAAGGCAATCCCCTTTTTTTAAACCCCTGACGCAAAAACGACGTGGTGTTTTAAGTTTGACGTGACTTTTGTGTGTGTGTGTGTATGTGTGTCTGTCTGTGGCATCGTAGCTCCCGAACGCATGAACCGATTTTGATTTTGTTTTTATGTTTGATAGGTGAATTAGTCGGGAGTGTTCTTAGCTTTGTTTGATGGAAATCGGTTCAGCGGTTGCAAAGTTATCAGCTCTTTTGTTAGCTGCGGTAGTCATTTTTACCCGGGTTAAGCGTGCGCCAAAAAGTATCAGACTGGTCACTATCGTATAATTTAATACAAACATTATTGTTTCTTTTGTAAGAAATCTTTACCTTTCATTTGGGCTCCCCAACTAATTCTGATACGGGGCCCCTCCAAGACACGCTACCGACTGTTGTAAATTTTCCCGGAAGTCAATAAAAAATATATTCTATAGGTTATTAAACTCAAACAAATGTTTAAACAATCAAAAGGAACTTTAATCTTGATAAATTTTGAGTTACCCCTACTCGCTACTAGATGGCGTTACGTAAGCATTCCATAACAAAACTAATAAAATGAGTTGAAAATTATTTTTAACAATTAATTATTTATTTTATGACATAGTAAAGATATTTAATTTTGTGATATTAGATGGGAAGAGGTAAAACATCATCTATTTCCGTAATTATGACGTAATGCCCAAGAATTATATTATTAGCTGACCGCAAAAGGGCAGTAGTGCACTCGTTACTAGCAATCAGCCAACGAACGTTGCATTTTTTTTATAGTTTTTAGATTAGTCAACACAATAATACAGCAGCAATAACGACCAAATTACGGTTATTAAACATTTTATGAAGAAATGTTTTATACGCTAGTTCAGATTGGCCAAGATTGTACTGAACAATATAAAGTTGAGCAAACATTATAAATCGTTAGATAAATCTACGTAATAATGAAACAATGGGTATAGAATACTTCCCGGTTACAAAAAAAAAATGTAAAAAAAAGATTTTAAACAAAAAAGAATCTTCCGATACCGGGAATCGAACCCGAGCCTCCTGGGTGAGAGCCAGGTATCCTAGCCACTAGACCATATCGGATATTGACAATGAGTTCAAAATTTACGTTCAAAAGCTGCCTTGATTAGTAATACTTGATGAGATTTTTTTTTGCTAATAATTTATTTGAAGGGATAAGACAGACTATTCCGCCACGCCAAACTAAAGTAATATTACAGAATTATTATTTTCGTAGTATATAACATTAACATATGTAGCATCATCGTTTACATAACGCTTACATTTGGACACGCATGTCATTGTTCTGTTGTGAACTTACTTACAAACACACAATGCTTACTATGAGCATCTATGGGAAGGGAAAATGAAGTAACTACAGATTTCCCTTATTAGAATAACAAGTTATGGTCGTAAATCGTAATTGAGTTTAGTTCAGCCAAAACGAACCAACCCACAATCTCTCAATAGTTTTATTTGGAATTCGTCACGTAGGATCCAAGACTTAGGCTTAGTAGATCAAATAATTAATCACCGTTAAATATCCAAAATCGTTACCATTATCTCGATTTTTTTTTACATAATATCGCCAATCTACAGATGGGATGTAACTTCTTTGCACTTTTAGTTCCACTTTTGCATAACAGATGGCGTTCTAGCAAAGGGATTTCAATCTCCTACATGTAAATAATTGAAACGTTGACCTTCATTATATCCGTAACCAGAGAATATGCTTGGGGACCCCCAAGCATATTCCAGAACAAAAAACTGATCGCAATAATGAAAATAATCTAACTTTCTGCTTTGTTAAGTATCTTCTTTTACACGCGTTATAAATATTGTATACAGAAGTTGTCTCAGATTACCAAACAAATTGTCAAACAATTCAAACTCCATTATCTCACGTAGTTATTCGTCTGTGGCGGTCAACAACCAAGCTATAGAAAACAAAAGTGATTATATTAATAAACAAGAGCGGTCTATTGTTGCGGAGAAAGTTTAGAGGCTCGCCGACTGTGACGACCAGATAATCAACCTTCGTACAGGGATGGCACCAGAGGTGAGGCAGAGAGGAATGAACGCCAGCATGGCTCGCTGAAGATCGTTGTTAATCGCGGGCAAGAGCTCGTTAATCTATAATATTGTAAAACATTTACTTTTCAGCTCTTTTGCCTTATAAAGTTTATGAACAAAACCAGCATTTAGTTTAATTCGTTCTATAAATGTAAAAATTGTTTTTTAAGAAACTGTATTTCCCTAACTTTAATGCTTGCCGTGGCAGCCTTTAATTAAGGCTACACTATATATTTTGTATTAGTGTTAGCGTTTTTAACATGTATATTGGTGTAGCTTTGTTGGTTGTCCTTAAATAAATAAATTATAAATGAAGTGTAGAGGAGCTTTTTAATGGTCTCAATAAAATAAATAATTTGACTTTGCCTTCGGGTATCGTCATGTTTATGAAGATACAACTCACTGTCAACCCACTTCAAGATTAATCACTTATTAAGTGGATGTAGAATAGATACTGGGCGGGCAATGCCCCAGGGAGAGATTTGTGATTATTAGTAGACATAAAGATGTAAAGTTCGTAAAACACATGAAGTTCTAATGAGTATTTCAACTCGATGTTAGCATGTATGCCAACCCTAATCATAGAAGACACAGCAATCTGATACTGTCTAAAGATTAACAATCTAAATCCAACCTTAAGACTGACAATCAAAACACAAACTCACTAACGCGTACTTCACTCACGCGTCACTTTGGAGATGAGAATGAAAATGGCAAGTTGCACGCAACATCACAATGATTGGCATCAATTGAAGGTGTTTGTACACCTGTCCATGTAGCGCATATTCCGAAAATAGACGCCAAGAATGCAGTTAAAAATACTGAAATTATAGAAAAAAAGTTGCTAACCTGGAGTATTGGCTAAATATTCGACTAAATCAATTCTGGCTGTCGAAATAATTGAAAATCGAATTATGTTTTGTTGAGTGCTCAAAATATGTTGAAATCTAAGATCCAGAACTTTCAAAAACAAATCGTACCCTCTAAGTTTAACCTTACCTACCTTTCTTCATCTGGCTTTAGTTCTTTTGTCATAAATCTTTGAATGAATATCTTTTTAGCTAAAATTAATTCTTCCCGGACGACAACAGTAAAGTTTCTACTTCAAGGAGTGCAATAACTGCTTGACAATTCAATAGTGCCTGTAAATAGTCTAATTGAATGCGTTGATTTCGTCTTTGACTTCCGATATTATTTACTCGCTGATTATTTCTGATGATTTTTAAACAGTTCTTCCTGATTTAGATGTCGCGTTAGTGTAGTAACGTCGCGTTTTCTTTGTTGTTCAATTTATTAACAAAATATCCTTTTTTCTGACATCCTCAATGTCCTGTCATTTGCGCAAGATTGTATCAATTTGAGTCACCATTTGTTAGAGATTATTGTAATGAAAGGAAGTCGATATCCTGCGAATAATGAGTGTACTGTACAATAAGTATATCTAAGCAATCTTGTGTTTAGATCTTGATCTCTTTTGACCTAATTTACTAATGATAGTAAGGTTGTAGGTAGTTGTTCTTATTTTAAAACTGTCATTATTATCAATCTAGTTATTATAGTCTATGATTATGAGTTGTGACTTCAAGTGGTTATGTTGGTAAGATGAAGTGCCTCGTTCCTTTTTCAAGTACCTATCAAGCTGTCAAAATGAGAAAACAAATGAAAATGACGATTTTCATTTAATAATTTGTATATTTAATAATAATTTCTGCAATGACACATTACTTGAGAAGTAGAGTGGGTGCCTGGAGATCAGTAACACAGGGTTTCCTTAGTACGGCCTCCAGTTTCTCGAAGATTAGCTTTTTTCTGCACTTTTTATTTTAGTCCCAAGGTGTTAATAAGCCAGTCATCCTATGTTAGATGGATAGTCATTAATATCAGTGTAAAAACTCATGCTAGGGGGCACATTAATTCTTTTCCTGGATCCAGCACTCGCTTTAGCGAAAACAGGAATCCTTCGGACAGTTGATTAAAGACATTCTATTTTGACACACAAAATTATAAAATTACATTAGAGCGGTGACTTTCTATGAAAGTAACTACTTGAACCAGTACGTGTAACGAAATTGATCTTATTTACCGATACGAACGTTCAACGTGTAATGTAACTTGATTACTGCAATCATACCCTCGTTACTCAATTGTTTCCATCGACAGCGGCACTTATTTTCTTTACTTACGAATTGTCTTTGTGGACTTTCATCGTTACAAAGACTTTTCCGCACTTACTGGTTTGAGGTTGTATAGCGTCAACTATTCGTGGGATGTTATCAGCATTAGAACTGTCTACACACAAAGTTCATACATGATATGAGCTTGTCGTATGTTTAATAAGGCGTGTCGGGGTGGCGAGCTAGATTTGGTTACCACTATCATCCTGAAAATAAAAGTGTAACTTATCAGGTTCATTTTCTCGCCAACACTCTTTGTTTTTAGACAGTGTGATCGCACTCCATTGAACTGGATCCTGGACTAATCTGCAGCCATTCTAGTATTTATTAGTAGTCTAGTCTATCTTACAAGAATGAATGAATGGATGAATGAAGGATTATCCCTTAGCGGTTATGGTTGTCAGTGTGCTTCGTATGTACTCATATCTGCGTCATGATTCCACCTCAACGGTTATCAGATCAGATCCTACAGCTAATATTGCCACCTCAGCTTTGATATTGGGCGAGCTATCTAATTATTATTAATCTCGCTAAGAAACCTTTTAATTCTAGTGGCAGTCAAAGAGAATATCTTTATGCTTATGATCACGTTGTATGTATTTCATATCTCCTCCTTTTTTGATATGGAGATATGGTAAATACCTTAGTTAGTCTGTAGGTACCTTTTTTGGCCTTTAAGCTAATTGCCAATACATTTTCTTGTCTTACATCGTGTTCAACTCCATCCGATGTTACTCTAGACGCACCACATCTCTTTCTGTAATAATTAGCAAATTTGCTGCGTTCTGAAGGCAGTCACGGTTGGCTACCGGCCTGTACACAATGGCACTACGTGGTTGTTTCCTTGAGACTAACATCCTACGTGGGTATTGTTTGAAGTATGAGTGAACGGCCATTATCTTCTCAATGTTGCCAGTATGTGTGGGGTGTAATAATAGGCGCGGATCGTTTACTATAGGAAAACTATTTGGTAACTGTGATTATTGTATAATATGCAGTTGTACTATTTTTGTTACATACATAAAGTTTTCGCCTTATTCTGTAGTCAAACCTTTAATGGAAAACGTTGGCCTGGGCGGCAACTATCTGCGGAATTCGTCGTTAGTGTGGGAGGGCAACACCGGGGTGGTTTTTAGTCAGTAAGAGTCTGACAGATCCCTTCGCGCCCACCCAGGGCGGTGGATATCCACGGGGATTTTCCAGTTAGGAACAAAAAAAACTAAAAAGTGAAAAACAACTTTAGCTTTGGAAGTCAACGAGCTCAAGGGATAAGTCATTTGATGATTTTCCATCCGGAACAAAAAATTGCTTTAGAAGTTGGCGGCTATAGTTCTGTTTGTTGTTTTGTATAACCTCCTTTTTTTTGAAATCGGTTAAAAATAACGGCAAAAAAGGACGGCAACTATAGGTTAAGCGAAACCCAATCTAGATTGACCATAGACAACATTAGTCAAAAAGTTTTCGTGGATGTGTTTATTTTTTAGTTAATTAAGTATGTAATTAACATTTTCAACTTGTGTCCTTGCTAATAATTTAACACTTTTTATTTTCTTTTGTTACAGAAATAAACACAACAAACCTTGGTCACCAGTGAAAAAAAAAACAAAAATGACTACAAGATAAAAGAGTTATTCCAACAATGATTAGAACGTTCTAAATTCAAAAGTGATGAAGCGCGGGCAAACGTGAGTCCAACTTAAAAGCAAGATGGCGTCGTTATTATGTGCCGTGTTATTATTAGTGTACTGTTGTGTGAGTGTGTATGGACATGTTGCCCTCACCTATCCTCCGGCTAGGAGGTACGACCTGGATTTTCTGGACAATTCCAGAACGAAGCCGCCATGTGGAATGCCTAAAGGTAATTTTAATGTTTGATACTTAATTATACTAACTTAGTCACCACTTCATGATTAGTCGTTAGTTTGCATTTCTAAATGCAAACTTTTTACATGTACTGTCAACAAAAGAGATAAGTAACCAGATCGTCTAATATAGGTAGTTGAAATTTTCTTAGAAACCAGTGGTTGTTTTTAAATGAAATTTAATTAAATTAATTAACTGTTCATTTTCTATTAATAAAAATAAATTTCATTCAAAAACATCTATCGGTTTTTAAAATACTTTGTATTTATTAGGCGACACTGGTTACTTATCTCTTTGCTGCGTATCCACTAGAGATGCACAAGAATGCGTAGCGAGGGATGTATGTGAAACTAACCAATTACAGCGCTATCTTAGCACAAGTTATGAATATTAAGCGATGGCATTGGTCCTTTTTACACAAGTCCCTCGCTACACATCCCACATCCCTTCACTTCCGTGGTGGAGACGCAGCCTTAAGCTGGGTGCTGAAGTTTCGTGCTTTTCACTTATTTAATTATTTTATATAATACTTATTTCATTATTTTTAACCAGTAATTACTAACTTTATTTTGCACTAGCTGTTGCCCCCGACTTCGTCCGCGTTTCTGTCGTTTCTCGTAAAAAAAAGTAGCCTATGTCCTTCCTCACGGTTCAGTGGTTTTGATGTAACAGACAGATTAACTTTCATATTTTAGTAGGGAAATATAATATGTCAATCTACAATACTGTTGAAAAATATCGCAATACGGAACCGCACAATATTATTGTTAATAGCTGAGCCCGCGACTCCGTCCGCGTGTAGTAAGAGTAGACAAATATAATCAGAGAGCTTCGAACTGCTAAGCTATCGGGAGTTACACGTGATATTGTGAGTCAACCATAAAAGATAGACATATGCTGTCGTGGGATATTTTTTATATAATTTTAAGGAGAACATTTCCGTCGTACATGATTTCTGTGTAGCTTTAACCATTAAGGTTGCACACGCAACGGAAGCTTAAAAAATGGAGTAACTTTTCCCGTTTTCCCAACATTTCCCTTCACTGCTCTGCTCCTATTGATTGTAGCGTGATGAAAAGTATACTATAACCTACTCAGGAGTATGAAAAATAATTGTACCAATTTTCGTTAAAATCCGTCGAGTAGTTTTTGTTTCTATAACGGTTATACAGACAGACAGACAGACCAAAATTTTACTGATTGCATTTTTGGCATCAGTATCGATCCCTAATCACCCCCTGATAGTTATTTTGGAAATATATTTCATGTACAGAATTATTATAAGTATAGATATAGATAGATAAATTAAAAGAATCTAAAAAAACTACCGAAACGCTACTTACATCAGTTACACCAGACGGCATGTCTCAACCGTGATTAGTGAATTAGACACACGGTCTAGTCAGCCCGAAATTTCAGACAAAGATGAAAACGAGTCTGTTTACAAACAGATGACCTCGGTGTCGTTGACCTCGGCCGAGTCATCTTACATTGTTGCGAATCTTATTTTGTGCTCAAAATGTACTTATTATAAATTCATAATTAAGCCTAGATACCTACATAAAATAATATTGAGGTAGGTCTACATATACCTACTAATTAACATTTCAAAAAAAAATATCGAATTAGTTTAAAGTTATTTTCCAAGGTACAATTTTTGTCACTTTATTCATTTGATTGCTATGTTATTCTTTATTTTATTTTGTCGTCAAATTCGAATAATGTTCGATTTCATTCAAATACGAAGATATATTACCCGCGGGACTCAACCAGCTGTTAGTTAGATAATAATACATGCAGTACCTACTATTATGACATTCTGATGGCAACACTAAGTAGGCCGTCAACATAAACATCATTATTTAAAACGTAATTAAGCAGACCTGTCATTTGACCGAGCCAGGCAACCAATACTTCATTGCCAGCTGCTGTAAGTTGTCACTTTGTATTTGCATACGAATACTATCGGGGCACTGGACAGCATATTTTAGAGTTAATGGATTCTTATTTATTTAATTAAGTTTTGCTAAGTAGGTAGCCTCAAGTGCGCATGTATGCATAAGTAAATTTGTAAAATCTAAAAACTGAAAAGAAAATACAAAACCGTCGTTAATTCTAGAATTCTGTTAAGTAACAGCCGCGATCTATTAAAAGGTATCCAGGCTCGAATCCTCTCAATAATGGGTCCTCCCTTACCCTCACCCTTGCGGAGAGGCGCCCTGAGCATTATTAATTTTCAGCTGGGCAAAATTGCTAAGAGATGACTTTGCCCACCTGCAGTAATCAATAGTTATTCCTCTTAATCAATGATGAATGTTTGTGTTTTAAATTCATGAAAAGATACTTATTGTTCTGGACCAGAATTGGTAATGTTGATTCAAGCATAAACTAGTGCTCGACATATACCTACCTACATAGTTGAAATAACTCTGACTCACTGAGCTCGCGGCACGACACGACGAAGGGAAATGCAAACGGCTCAAGGGCGTCCTTGCTTTGCCCTCTTAAAACCTATCTTGTTGTGATGTTATGTTGGTATTTTGCTTGTGATTAATTTCTTAGCTGTCAATTATTACAAAGATGTTGTGGACTTATATTTCAATGCTCTGTAACCGGTTTATTGTTAAGTCAAGTGGCTAATTATTTTAGTAGTTTGAATGTTTTCGAATTTTGATATTTGATTATGTTACGTTACGGAACGTAAAAATGAATAAGAAAAAGAAGTGTTCTGTATGTTGGCAGATGTTAGATTTAAAACATCAATTTGTATAAAACGGGACACGGAGACTGTGTACAGTAATTTCGCAATCCTGTGATAAGCAGTCGTGGCCGAGTGGTTAAGGCGTCTGACTCGAAATCAGATTCCCTCTGGGAGCGTAGGTTCGAATCCTACCGGCTGCGAATCTTTTTGTGCTTCTTCTATTATTATATTTTTTGAAGATTTATTGTTTTGTTAATATCCCAAAAGAAAATAAATAAAGTAAACAATGTACTTATTCAATTTATTATTCTTCTTTATATCTCTACTTAGTTCAGTCGGCGATTCAGACGGCCGGCTGAGTTAGTTCAGTGACTGGTGACTGTCCAACTTTGAAGTTGACAGAAAATGAAGAAGTTGACATCTTCATTTTTGGTCTTCGATGTTCTCTCCCCGGTCCTCATCTCTAAATACTTTTTCATCCATATGTTCTTCTTTCTTGGTCTTTCGTCAGCAGCCAAACTTCTCTATTGAGTTCTTTTTCATTAACATTAGATCCTTAGGGACAGTTTGATATTGTATCGCTATGTTAAAAGGTGAGCGCAGAGCGCAGCGTCGTGTATAGATGTGCAATGACTCTTACTGTACCTAATGCAGTTATTATCCGTAATATAGGACTTTCTGATATACCAGAAGTTTTATCTCCTAAATCAGAAACTAATGTATTTGTTATATTTTATTGCTGGAAACTTTCTGTTTCTTGCACCTACTATGTTTTGACTCTGCATCACCCTAAGGTTGACTGGTAGAAAATGCCAAAGGCATTAAGTCCGCCTTTGTACAGTGTATTATTGACATTATGTGCAAAACGTTTTAATAAATAATGTACCTATTTTATGACCTTGTTCACATATCCTTGTTTACCAAAAGCAAGTTTGTAGTAAAAAGAATAGGTAGTTTCTTTGAATGGTTTATTTGGATGGGAGACACTCTCTAGCATTTAACTTGAGATGAACTTAAACATTAGTAATCTATTAATGAATGCAGTGAGATATTCTTACATAATTATAAACGCGTGTAGCTTTTTTAGATTCGATTTGAACAATACTTGCTAGATGGTTAGTAAGACAAATCCGTCGTTCGGCTTTGTACAAGTTTCGTGTTTGGTCTTTATGCATGTGCGATAATCTCTTTCTAAAACTTAATTAAGGTTAGTTCTGCCAAAACGAACCATCCCACACCGATTTTTTTTCAAACTTGAGGTTTGGGATTTGCATTGAATTGTTATTGTTCGTTAGTACAATAAGAATAACACATAACGCTTATTGAATTAGTTTGAATTTTTAAGAAATTGTGGGTTGGCTCATTTTGGCAGAACAATGTTCGAAGTGGCAAAATAACACGAAACACGTTATTGCCATTGTGTAAAGAGGGTGGAACAAACCATGGCCTACGGAAATTGCACGTTTTTCTGCGTGCGCACTTATTTAAAAGCTACCCTCTTGTACGGCCTTCCAACTCATAGGACCGTGTGGCCTAATGGATAAGGCGTCGGACTTCGGATCCGAAGATTGCAGGTTCGAGTCCTGTCACGGTCGAAGCCTTTTTGTGGGTCACTGAAGTTTTCATTATTAAAATTCTTTGATAATAGTAACTACTTACTGATATTGAGAGAAAATGTTGTTTTTGGTCGGTAAATCAATCTTTAAAAGGTAAATAAAAACCGATTTTAAAAAGTCAAAAACTTAGCGTAAATCGAACTACAAAAACCCACTTTCACTAAGCTTTACTTATATTCTCTGAAGTAATTTTTAAAGATAACAAACTGTAACAAGTCATTTTATAGAAGCTCATCTCGAGCTTAATACGCGTGTGTGGCTATGGTTCCTACAATTTCATCAACCGTAAGCATTAAAGCAAAGAGTTCTTTAATAATTAGAAAACCGGTTTATGTAATAAAAAAAGTTTAGTTAGGCGCAATAAATTCATAACAAGATAATAAAACTCGTTCCCACCGATACCGGAATGTTACGTCGAAAACCAGTTGCGACATCTACATGTTCTTGCGTAACAACTATGCAAATTGTGTTTCAATAAGGTTCCACTACTTGGTACTAGATGGCGCTAATTCTAACATTTTCACTTTGTGGATTTCGTAATGTTTTTTTTTTTTATCTAGAAATCATTTTACTATTGAGTTGACAGTGTTATTAAAATATATTGATAAGTTAATTCTATCGTGTAAACAATTTTTTTTTTAATATATTAATAACATTTTTTATTTCAGGAACAATAAAAACATCGTTTTTAGCTGGATCAACATTTACAGTACACTGGCATTTAGCATACGCGCATCGAGTAAGTGATCACTATTTTTAGTTGTGTAACTACAGCCCGGCTAGCTCAGTCGGTAGAGCATGAGACTCTTAATCTCAGGGTCGTGGGTTCGAGCCCCACGTTGGGCGAAATCTTTTTGCTCATGTTAAATTTTATTTTTATTTCAGGGTGGATTTAGTTTGAGGATATTGGACGATTTGGAACGACCACTGCTTGATCTGACGCCAAGAGCAGGTGGAACTGAATTTGTTCGAGACGATGTTACGTAAGTTGATTTATAGTATAATTATTATGAAATTCTCGTTATTTATATTTTCATTTATAGGTACTAATAAAATTAAGCCGAAGAGATTTATTGTTTGTTTAAACTCGGTAATCTCTTTAGTCGGATTGCAAAATTCTTTGCACTGACCTCGAAACTGACAACAAGAATTCCGAATGATTAAATCTCATCTTCTACATTCCAGCGCCCAGAAGTACGAGGTGCGTCTGCCAGGCGACTTCACGTGCGAGAACTGCACGCTGCAGCTTCAGCGCGAGGCGGGCGAGTGGGGCGCTAACTACAGGTTCTGGTCCTGTTCCGACATCGACATACTGCCGCGTGAGTACTATGTACACTACACAAAACAGATTAGTATCCACGGTCGTTAGATACAGGTACTTAGTTAAAGTTTTTTTTAAAACCCGACAGATATCTCGAATGTAAATAAATGAACTGTTTATTTCTAATTTCATTCAGTTTCTAATTAAACCATCGATTTCTAGGAAACTTTAACAATTTATTTATATCTTTTATTCTGTTATTTATTATATTTTGATTAATAATCTTTTTTGTTGACTGTACAACAGTTTAATAAATGATCCGATTTCTGGCGACTACGAATACGACATAAAGACTTCAAAAATATTGTACCTCGCTAAAGAAACTAGGTAGGATACTTGAGCTTAGGTTTCTCTACTATCATACAGTCAGCTAGTTGTCTTGGGTTCGATTCCAAGTCAAGCAGTGTTATTGGATTTTTCAATGAAATTCTCAGTAGCAGCTCGGAGATTTCTCATTTTCAGTAGGCTCGCCCCCTATTACATGGGACTTACACATACCCGCGAACAGTGGGTGTACATTGAAACACCTCTGCCCTACCCTTTGGGGAATACAGGCGTGACGGTATGCGTACAGTCAGTCAGTCTCCAAGCTATTGCAATGTAAGAGGGTTTCTTGACCAATTGGTCACCAATTGGTGACAAAGTAGATTTCAGCAATAAGATTTTCTACATTTTCCAATCTTAGAATTGCATTGTAGATAATTATCACTCTCAGACCACATCTATCGGACCATATATTCATTGGATTATAACTTGTTATTCGCAATAATAAAATAAAAATAAAAATGAAAATGATAATTAATCAAAACTGATGGTCGAAGTCAAAACTACTCAAAATGCAATGAATTTTAATGAACCAATTTAAATGGCCAATTCATCAACTCACCTACTGCCACATCTAAATATTTAGCAACGAACTCATTTAGTTATTATTTATGTTAATATATTAATAACAAAATACATCATTGTCGCGATGTGGTACTAAGCTTGGCGTCCGAATGATCTAGTACTGAAGTGAGTCAAGGCGAGCTTGACTTAAAAATATGCGACCGTAATCAGAATAAAGATAATTCTCTTGTTATTTTGACATCTGAGATATATATCTTTGGACTACTAGTAGAATTTATTCAAGTTTGTGCATTTCATTAATAAATAGATCTACATTTACCATTTGGAATTTACCAGCTGCAGTTTTTAATATAATAAAAAGAAATGAATGAAAGGTAGTGTTAAATTTGGTACAGCGCATCAACTGATTTCGGACAAATTCTTGCATATAAAACATTCATATGAAAAAAGCAATACTCTTGTTACTTTTTAAAGTTTAATCTATTTAAAACACGTTTAAACTACAACCAAATCACTTACACTTTTAGCAGACTTAAATTTACTTGTAACTGTATTTACTTAAGGATAAATACATATGATTATTTACAAACTTGGTAAGGCTTATTGTGGAGTATATCCAGACCTATGTGCTAGCAAATAGTTCCTCTTTTCTACTATTAGTACTTAAGTTTTATAAAACCTAATATAAATAGCTAATATATATAATAATAATATATATATATAATAGATAATATATATAGCTCAATATAGCTTATATAACCTGTTAATTTTGTTATAAACAAAGTTTCAATCAAATGATACTTTAGTCTACAATTCAATATTTATTTGGTCCATTTGCACTTAAATTATTCAGTTTTCCAGTTTATTCATAACATATTTAGCAAGATATTCCCATTATCGCCATCTGATTGAATGCTCTGTCCGCATTTAATAAGCCACTGTTCGGAATGTTAATGAATGCACATCTCATTACAATAAACTAGATTAGATTGTCGGATATAAAATGTTTATTCGATTTGATTGACAAGGCTGTGCAGTAGAAAGATTGAAGTGACGAGATTTTAATTTTGTTGTCAGTAATATTTTTGTAATTAACTATAGCAGTAGCTATGGTTTCCGAATGGTAATTTTACATAGCACAATATAATCATGGAGGTACCATTATTTTTTTGATATTTAGTAGTTGAAAATGCAACTGTGTTACATAATATTCCATATATTTTGTGGATTTTAAAAAACACATTCATTAATTTATAAGTTTAATTTTATTCTGTAAAAATACTCTTGTTCATTCATGGCGAAACATTGCTCAATAACAAATTACTTAAAATCTCTAGTGTAAATACCTATGTTTTACACCCAAATACATAATTACATCCTATTCTATACAGTAGTACAGACAACCGAATGATCCTTATGCATAATATGACTTTAACAGTGCCCTTATTACAGCAGCAGTTTCGTGTTTCCAATGCTGTCAACTTTACATATCAGCAGGCTTAACCATTATATCCTTAATTCCAGGTAAAGAATACCACGAAACCTGTTCAGGCCACGGCTTTTACATCCTCGGCCGCTGCAAATGCAATAAAATGTTCTCCGGTGCTCGCTGTCAGTTCAGCGACGAATGTTCGGACGACAACGACTGCGGCCTGAGAGGCAAATGCATTGACGTTAACGCGACTGAGTCCCCGACCAAGATGTGCTACTGCCCCTACGGGTTCTACGGCAAGGGCTGTAATAAGAGTGAGTGTGATTTTATTGTAGATTGAAACGTGGGTTACGAATCTTCCATACATAGCATAAACCAAAGTCACCTGTCCTGCCGTCTTTAGGCTTACCTATATCTATGAAACTGCGCACCAGATTTTAATACGATTTTCATCAATGATTTATGAAGAAGGGTAATACGTAAATAGACCATTACGCTACATCAATGGGCGCGGAGCAGTAATCAAAGACGTAACTGAACGCGGGTGTCAATGCCTGCATTGTCTATGGCGTGTTGTTCACAAGAAAATATGTTTATTTGTCATAGGATGCACCATAACGAGTGGTACTTAGGGACTTCTTTTATAATGGAATCAACACATGATTCTCATTTCTCATTTTTAGCTTTTTTTCATTTTTATTTTTATGGTAAAGCTGATTTTTTTTAAATAACCGACGAAATCTATTTTAAAAGTTTTCTTAACGACGCCCCTTCCATCCCATAAAAAGAAAGAAAAAGAAAATAATTTGATATCCAAGAGAAAAACAAAACATCTACACATTATTTTTTGTTTAAAACTTAACCAATGACAGCCAGTGTCTATCCCTGTCTTACTGGTATGTTTTCCGTCCACAGAGGCGCCATGGAAGGACAAGAAAGTGAACCTCGGCCTGTACAACAAGCGAGACATGTCCAAGGACTTCAGCCTGTACTGGAGGATACTGAAGGAGGAGGCCGAGGTGGAGTTCATAATGAAGGTCAACGGCACGTCGTATGCGGGTGAGTGACGTCATCACGCCAACACTACATCAACAACGTACTTTGAACAGCCTGACTTTTTAAAGGACACTACGGGATTGGGTCGCAGATATTTATTCACTAATCATCCCAAGATACAACTTAGCAAAAAATATTTTAAACCAACTGTATCGTGTACTGTACTGTGTAAAGTATTAGATTCTCGTCGATTTTGTAATATATATATATAAAAATCAATTGCTGTTCGTTAGTCTCGCTAAAACTCGAGTCTTGCTAAACCGATTTGCCTAGTTTTGGAGTCAATAGATAAAATGATTCAAGAGGAAGGTTTTTACGTATAGAATATCACGCTACGACTAACAGGAGCGGAGTAGTAACCAAAGACCTATCTGACCGCGGGGTATTTAGCTAGTTAGAAATAAAACTATCCTCTAAAATTGTGGTTTAATTGTGTATTACAAGCATAATTAGTATCACGCATTGATATAATAAAGCCTTGAAGTAAATAAATATTATGTGTGAGACGGATATTTCCAATTAAAAAATTGGTTGCATTAACATTATGATTAGTCCGCACTTTTGGCCTCCAGAAGCAATCAAGGGAATACAGTAAGGTAGACATATCTCCACTCTTCTAAAGACATTCAAATTCTAGTAATGTGGTCAATATTGCAATATTCTCCAATTTATTTTATCATTTCAGGTGTTGGATGGCGTCCAAGCGGTTTAACCAAGCAGTGCAAGAACTTCCCAGTGTTAGGACCCCCTGTAGATGCTAAAGGTAATAACAATAATCAATTAGGTTTTGATTAGGAAGGGTTTGACTTGATAAAGGTAAAAAAAAAGAATTTAGGATCTTGTGATTTCAAAGTTCCATCAAAAATTGCAGTAACCACACAGAAAACTGAACCCCTACCACACCCAGAACCAAAAGCAGAACCTGAACCCAGTGCAGAACCAGAACCAAGTGCAGAACCAGAACCAAGCGCGGAACCATCATCCGAGCCCAGTCCAGAACCGAAACCCGAGCCGGAACCGACCTCGGAACCTAGTGCTAAACCAGAACCTAGTGCTGAGCCGGAACCCGGCACAATACCAGAACCGCAAGCTGAGCCAGAACCGACTGCTGAACCAGAACCGAGCCCCGAACCAAGTACGGAACCCGAACCGGAACCGGAACCGACGCGAGTGACAGAGAATGACAATAGAAATAAGAGAGTTGCTATGCATTCATTTGACGGATTTGACTTCAAGAACCTTGGCAATGACGTCACGGTGAAGACTAGTGTCTCATATAAGGTGTCAAGTTCTAAAGGTAAGGGATTCGCTTGAAAAATACATTAAACTAAGTTTTTTGTAAATTTTTACATACCTTCACGCCTGTATTCCCCGAAGGATTAGGCAGAGGTGTAATCAATAGTGTGAAGACAGTGTCTGAAAAAACGTTTACTACTAATTGCAGAAGTTAATCAAATTCGAGTCAATTTAAAATTTAAATAAAATCTCGTAAGAAAATATTTTAAGTCCTTATTCTTGTATCTTTTTCTGATTAAGTCTATTCTTCAGTTTAAATAACATTTTAATATTCAAATCGAAATAGTCAAATCTACTATTTCAGTGAGACCATTGTTAGGCACATAAGTATGCTATTTACAAGAATTAATAAAAAAATCTATGTGCCCCTTTTTTGGTCTAACCTAATCAAGTTTGCATTCTACAAACATACTGACGAAAATTTCCCAAACATTAACACAAGCTTAATATTACAGGTCGTAAAAAGCGAGCAGTAACAGACCCCACGAGTAAGTCACATTATGTCTGTCACTATAGATACCGCACCACACGTAACACTACGCTAAACAAGCCACCACAGCCAAGCGACACACTGCACATAGAGACTATAATTAGAGCAATATGAGGCAACTACTAACTGCGATATTTTATGAAATGTTCTGGCGCTACCTGGTGTGACTTGCACCCGGTTTCTCGAATGGAAAATGAATGTGACAAATCGTCAAGCACGTGTGAGCTGCGGTTGCTGGATTGGACAACCAATAGCAGCAGCTGACACGAACTTGACAGCTTATCACATCATTTTTTTTTTCGTGACAAAAATATGAATACATAATAATATTATGTAAATTAAAAAGTCATCAAAATATTCTCTTAAAGTTTGCGTAGTTTGGCAAAGTTACCATTCTGCAAGTTATTGTAAAAAATATATATATTTAAAAAAACAAATAAGTACTTGTAATACTTACTACAATTAACAATAGTAAGCTATTATTTATTTAGCCTTTTCGTCACTGTAGATTATTGCATTTTGTTAAAAGACTCTAGTTACTAAATAAACCACCAGGTAGCGTTGGAATAAGCTGTGATGTATATATGATGCTGCATGATGACTTATTTTTACAGATTCGGACACTACGACAACTCTTAACTCCCATAGCCACTCTGTCGTATCTCCCACAGAACCCATAGCTTCCCCGGAACCCGCTCCCGAACCAGAACCTAGCCCCGAGCCCACTGCGGAACCAGAACCTACCCCCGAACCCACTTCTGAACCGCAACCCAGCCCCGAACCCAGGCCAGAACCCAGTGCGGAACCTAGCCCAAAACCCAGTGCGGAACCTAGCCCCAAACCCAGTGTAGAACCCAAACCAAAAGTTGCAACTAAACCAAAGTTCAAACCAAAGTCTAAACAATTAGCTGAACTTAGATCAACTCCTGAACCCACACCGGAACCGGAGCCGACGACTGAACCCGAACCACATCCCGAACCAACGGTTGAGCCCGAACCGGAACCCACAACCGTACATGAACCTTCCTCAGTGCCAAAATCTAAACCAGAACCTTCCCCCGAACCTAGTCCAGAACCGAGTACGAGCCCTGAACCGACCCCAGAGCCCAGTTCTGAGCCAGAAGCATCTCCTGAGCCAAAACCAGAGCCAGAAACGTCCCCTGAGCCAAAACCAGAACCTTCCCCAGAGCCAGAACCTACCTCTCATCCCGAACCAACCCCAGAACCTAGTTCCGAGCCGGAACCAACTACAGAACCTAGTTCCGCCCAAGAACCTAAACCAGAACCCAGTCCTGAACCTACCATACCACCTATAGGAGCATTGGAACCTGAGACATTGCTAGTGAAGGGACTTACAGACGAAGCAGGTAACGCCACATGCTTAGCACTATCTTACATGTTTATTGGTATTGATTGTATTATAATACAGAGACAATCTGAAGCTAATAACTGAAAATATTAATTTCACTTAATTGGAGAATTTAATCATGATTTGACATAATTAATTGTATACAAATAGATGGAAGTGTGTGTTGTTGATTATTAAAAAGCGTCATGAATCAAAGATTCAGATTTAAACCAATGTTTTTTTTTGTACTCCTAATCTCCAAAATGGCTGGATCGATTTTGATGGTTTCAATGATACAGATCTGATGTTATAAGGAGTAACTTTGGCTAATTTTATTTTAGAAACAGTATAACTGCAGTTTATCTGCCTCGGTAGCCTAGTGGTCCTAAGCGCGACTGCTACGCTAGAGGTCCTGGGTTCGATTCCCAGGTCGAGCAAAAAGTGTTATTGGGTTTTTCTATGAAATTCACAGTAGCAGCTCGGAGTTAGGATTTGTGCCCGGTTAATGGCAATAGGCTCGCCCCTTATTACATGGGACCTAAATATACCGACAAACGGGGAATACAGGCGTGATGGTATATTTTTAGAAACAGTATTTGGGTTCCGTCAATAACACTCAATCATGGGGACGAAATTGCGCGCAAATCTAGTTGAAATTAAAGTGTTTACAATGACCTAAATCGTAGTATGTTATAATCAATACCAATGAATTTATGTTTGTATATAATTTAGATGTATCTGTATAGCAATTTGCTGCACTTGTCAATAATCATGTAATTAAATATTATTATTGGATTTAAATCTTTGTACATGGTAATTGAAGATAAACTTAATTTGAAAAAATCAAGAGAATAAAGAAAATGTTTTTAATATTATCACTTTGGTCTCCTAATCCCATGGTCAATTTTCATACTTATAAGTATCTAATGTGTATATTTCATCTTTACATCTAACTCTTGCATGCGAGAAAGGGATACCAGATCTTGCACGTAATTATAGTACCTGCCACAAACCTCAAGTTAATTTTTGAGTTTTTGGGTTCCTGTTTGGGTTTTTTGGGTCGCCGACGCTGCACGCGATCGGTCCGTCTGTCGGACTGATCGCGTGCAGTGCCGAAATTAAACTTGACGTTTGTGCCTACGACTCGTGGCTGCTACTATAATACTATACTTATTTGCTTAAAATTTTCTGCTTTAATATTTTCTAAGCTTAGCGAGGCTTTTGGGCGCCATCACTCTCCTCGATCCTTATCTCCTATTCCTTTAACATTTTAAACTCTACCTACAACTGATTTTCTTAAATCTTTTTTCTGTACTGACTTTATCTTATCTTTTTTTCTTTTTGTTTGTTTCAGTCATCGACAATCTTTTCTTTTGTATTCTTTTGTTGTCTATTGTAACTTTTTACTTATTTCCTTTATTAATTTGACAACCGTTTTGTATGAATGTGTTTTAATTAATCGAAGGTGGTTTTGTAAATACAATTGGTTACAACAATAATATGTGTTCATTTTCGGTTTAAGCTGGTTCCAGGCAATGGTAAGATGTTTTTAGTGCAGGTGCAGAACGGAGAATATTCTAATGCCTATTTAGAAATCTCTTGTCCCTATAAAACATATTTCTTTTTGTAGCCAACCAGTTGAACTTTTTGTTGATAGACCGGGCTAGTTTCTGTGCCAGAATGAGATGGTGCTATACGTCATGTACAGCTATATCTCTTTTTCGCACTAAACCAATGATGACTCTTTTATATACTGCCATAGATCTTTCAACTATTAGATTAGATTTCTTTCCAAAATATAGCTTTACTTTGATGAAGACAAACATACACACATTAAAACTACAGTGTGAGATTTTATAAATTTAATTAATAAGCTGACAAAAAAATAAAGGATAATTCAAGACTTTGCCCTTAAAAATTAAATAGTGACAATCTACAACAGCCAGGGTAAAAACAGTCACAGAATTTTGTGAACTGTGCTTCAGAAAATAATGTTCAAAGTTTCATTTTGAATATCCTCGTCCTCTTCTAAACTCGTACATTGACCGTGACCTGTATATTTTAGGTTACTTCCCGAATCACGAGTACGTACCTAAGTTCGACTTCAACCCGATGGACTGCACCGACATCGTCATCGGCACCGCTAAGGGCAACTACCATCGAGTGCTCGACTATTACACTAGAGACAGGTGACATTTGATTTCTATATATTTGATTTTTATATTACAGAATTTTGAAGTAAAACGTCTTTACGCACGCTTGACTTGGAAAGTATGCTGGTGAATGCTTGACGAGAGCGTTACGGAAATGTGTGTAATCGGGCGAACGGAAGTTGAGAGGGAGATATAAGTTAGTGAAGATACAAAGAGAGTCACGTTTCCTATTCTGTAGGAGCAAGAGAGAGCAGTGCGCGCGCTCATTTTTTCTCCCTTCCGCAAGTGACATGTCAAGTGACACGACTAAACTTTACTTCAATCGTGTTGTCTAAAGGCAAAACCATTAAATTATACTATGCAATAGTATAAATTTTTTTGTCTAAAGCACATGTCCCGCGTGTCTTTTTGTCTATTGTTGTTACTTGCGACGGACAGGCCTTCAAGAACGTCTTAACCCATATCATCCTAGTGTTCCATTTTTAAAACGGTTACTTTTTTATTTTTTTATTATAATTTTTGAACGCATTCTTAAATTAGTGTTTTTCAAAAATGGAACACTGGGATGATATGGGTTAAAGCGAATTTGTTGTACAAGAATTCTAAGGTACAGCTAGACCCTATGGTAAATGATAGGTAGCGGAACTATGGAAATCTTTACAAGGATATGTCAGCATTTCAAACTTCAAGTCGAACAAATTATAACTACAATATTTGCTGTTGGATTAAAAATTGTGATGGTGAACATTCGGTAGGTCGGTTTATTGTAAGAGCATAAGAAAGATGTCATTTCCTACTAGCTAGTTTTCACGAAAACAGTGGTGAAGTGCTACATTTATAATTGACTTACTTGGGTACCTGTTCATAGATTTGTATTGTAACTTGTTCAGGTCGACTCCCCGAGTGGACACGTTCTGGGGAGGTCACGACGACATCACGGCGGCGTCCGGCTACGAGGAGCATGGAGTCACCACTATCATGTTTAGGAAGAAGATTAAGGTAACGACACATTATGTTTCTTGTAATTTACTTATAAGTTACTAAACTTATCTTATTTTAAGTCATTGTGTCCAACTAACTCTCCTCATACTTTATCGAGCGGTGGTTAAAATAGATTGGAGAACTACAGGCTCAGTTTTTACCTATTCCTATTCTTCATTCAGAAAACGGCAAAGCTTTTGAAACTCCCAGTTTCAAACTCATATTGTTTATTAATGTAATACCATTGGGCTGCCTGTCCACAGAAACGTAGCAAGACTGTGCGCCCCCGTTATGCAATCTTATTGGTTAATATTTCTCCGTTTCCACAATCCGCAGCCTCGCTCCGTTTCTGTGGAGAGGCAGCCTAACAAGGCACTTTTAAACGTCTTTTACAAAAAAAGAAACATTAAATCTAGTTGCCCCTTCCATAAGGTAATATCTTACGGAGAAAACTGGGCAAGGAACTGAATACTTACTCTTATTAAAAATCCTGTAGGCCAAGGAGCCGACCGACCACTCCATAGTGGACGACGCCATGCACGTGATCTGGGCGCGCGGGCAGCAGGCGGCGCGCTCGGAGCCCGCGGCGGGCGCGGGGCGGGACTTCTACCGCGAGGACGAGCTCAAGTACCACGGACACGGCAGCCAGCGGGGCGTCGCTAGCATCAACTTCTTCGGTGAGACCATTGCTGAACTTTTAGGACACTAACTAGTTATGTCGGATATTTCTGAAAACTTACATATATATCATCACACCTTTTTTCCCGAAGGGGTAGGCAGAGGTGAACCAATCTACAACCACATTTCGCCGGTATGTTTATTGTCGTTTACCAGGCACAAATCCTATCTCTGAGCTGCTACTGAGAATTTCATAGAAAAACAGAATAAAACTTTTGCTCGACCTGAGAATCGAACCCAAGACCTCTAGCGTAGCAGTCGCGCTTAGGACCACTAGGTTAACGAGGCAGTGCTGAAGATTAACTGAATACATTATTGTGTATTCGCTATTTATCACTAGGTTGATTGCTAGAAGGACAATGATTATAAATCAGTTGAACATTTTCATCATGCACTAGCTGTGCTTACATCTTAACTCACGTGAACCTAAGTGTTGTGGCTATTCCTAATTTTGTGTTTTACTAAAACCTCCCAGTATTGAGGCTAAGAAAACAAAAATAAATTAAATTAGACGTAAGTTTTTCCGAGATACGGCATTTAACTTATTATTATTAACTTATTTTACTCACAATTTAGATTTTCGTAGATTGTCTTTGTTATGTGATTGTGTTCTTATGGTTCCATTTGACAATAGTTTAAAAACTAATGACTCATCACCGCGTCTCCGTAAAAACTACATAACATAAATTCACGCCAAAACCTTAATCTACTTACAGAAGAAACTAAAGTATCGATCTCGGGCGGTATCCTGCCCCTGCCCGACAAGTGCGGCGGGCAATGGCGCCTGCCCGCGGACTGCGACCCCTCCAACCGCACGTCGTGTGCCTACGTGGCCACCTGGACGTACCTGGGGCAGGTGCGCGGGAAGGACTCTGTGCGGTTCACCGTCACCACCGCGCAGAGCAAGCACTGGACCGGCATCGGCTTCAGTGATAACAAGAAGATGGTAAGTCATTGGATATCTGAACAGCTTTTAGGCTTCTTTCAAGGAATGTACAAGTAGGTACACACTACTAATCAATGGATGTACTTTTTATGAGCTGTCAAAACGCGTTCCCCCATAGATATAGTATGACAATACTAAATTATGACGTCACTTTTTTTGACATCTCAATTTACTAACTATTTATTGATTTCAAAGCAACTGAAAATCGAATTTTATAGTTATTTATAAAGGTGTCATCTACCCAATTGCCACTCCTGAAATGGACCGGTTCGGATGATGGGTATGAAGATAGATACTGTCAGCAGTAATTTTTCCAAATACACACAGAACCCATGTTTCGAAAAGCCTAAAAAGGTCATCAGAAATTATAGCAACACCGCTCCTACACATGTAGTAACTTGTTATTCAAGTTGAAACTCTAAATAGTGAGCATTAAAGTATTTTTTTATCTGTTGGTTTATAGTAAGCAATATATCCTTAAGTCTTGGGTCTTGAGTTCGATTCCCAGGTCGAGCAAAAAGTGTTATTGGGTTTTTCTATGAAATTCTCAGTAGCAGCTTGGAGTTAGGATTTGTGCCCGGTTAATGGCAATAGGCTCGCCCCCTGTTACATGGGACCTAAACATACCGGCGAACTGTGGGTGTACACTGGTACACCTCTGCCTAACCCTTCGGGGAATACAGGCGTGATGGTATGTGTATATCCTTAAGTAAGCACGTAGTATTTGGTAGACAAAAAAATATGTAACAGCAAATAATCACTAGCGAAAAAAAATTTGACTAAACATTTTGAAATCTGTTGAAACATCTTATATCCTATTACTACCTACTGCCTCCTTTTATAATAAATAACATTTATCTGATATTTCCCTTTTTCCTCTACAGTCTCAATCCGACGCCGTCATCGGCTGGGTGGACGCGCGGTCCGGGCGTCCGTTCCTCATGGACACGTGGGTGTCCGGCTACTCCGCGCCGAGGGTCGACCCGCGCCAGGACTTGACGCAGGAGTCCGGGAGCATGGTGGATGGAGTCACCACGCTTAGCTTTGTCAGGAAGAGGGACACTGGAGACCAGAAGGTAAATAATACCAGCTTATTATTGTCTCATTGTCAAAGGCCTCTTCTCATATAGAGAAGGCACGAGCATTGATCAGCACGCCTGCTCAAGGCGGATTGGCGATTTTAGACGTATAAATATTATAAATTTACTTTTTCTTACGATATTTTCCATCACTGATGTCAGTGATGTCCAAGATAAACTTAGAAATTAGATATGAAATTGAAATAGGCACATTGCCCCGAGCACAGTTGTGAACCCACTGCTTAATGCACAAAAGGTGCCATAACCACTAACACGGCCACAAGGCATAATATAATATCTTGACTCAAAATGCTTACAACCCGTGCGCATTAACAACATGTCGAATATGGCGAGAACAAAATTGTGCCAAAATAGTTTGTATTGTCACGCTTAAAGCATCGTAAAAAAGTAAGTTCTGAGAATCTACTTAGCGCAAAATAAGTTGATATTCAAAAATCTAAAATAAAATTTCTTTTTTTTTTTGCACTTAGTACTTTAAACGTCATTCATTCAAGCCACGGGTTGTAGGTACACTTACAGTTAGGTATAAAACGGAGTGGTCTTAATTGATGACTTATAAATGACACAAAGAGATTGATGTGAATGAAATAAATTTTCATGTAAGTAATGATCAAAGTCAAAGTCAAATTATTTATTCAATTAGACGCTTTTGAACGTCAGTTACAAGATTAGATAATAATATTGAATCTAGTTGCCCATTCCAAAAGGTAGTGTCGTATGGAGAAGAACGGGCAAGAAATTTCAAAAATACTCTTTTAAAAAAATTATTACATCAAGTTGTAAAGCCACAATCTTACAATTCCATAAAACCGTACTAATCTTCAAAACGATCTATCAAAAATAAAAGTCACTCAAAGTACTGCAATACGAACTCAGTGCTACAAATTAGAAATAAAAGCTAAATTTATTGTAAAATTGAATACCAATTTATATGGTAGTATGAAGTTACAATAAGCACCTTAATTCCTCTGCTTACGAAGCAGTAAGAATGAATACTAACTAAATAAGCCTGAAAATATTATTAAATATTCATCAGTGATCATTAGGAATTATTTTTTTGGCATTAGTATGTTAAAACAAAATGCAAAAAGTGTGCGTCGGCCGGGAATCGAACCCGGATCAACTGCTTGGAAGGCAACTATGCTGACCATTACACCACCGACGCATGTGTTAGTCTGGTCCAAATATTGAATCACATACCTCGTAATCTAATAAAATTGTTGAACGAAACGGTTTCATTTGATATTTGCTATGATTTAATTTCTTACGCTTCTCATTATTAAATTCACTGTAACTGTTTTTAATTAAAACAGCAATTTAATCTGGGAACTGTGTAATTTGCAAAGACATCATTTTCAGGACTTGTGCATCGTCTTCTTAACTATTATTTCCAGCCATTCGAAAATTCAAAACATAGAAATTAATAATAAAAATCAAACAAGTGTGAGGCAGCCTCGCACACAGTGTGTCCGTACCGCCGTACAATATTTAACAATACATACAAAAAACAAATTTCTTGTATGAGAAACCTATTATTAGCATTACAATACTGGAAGACACTATTCTATATTAATATTAAAGAGAGGAACTATTGTTTTGCTACTTTGTTCATACTGAATAGGCTCCGAAACTATTGGATCGGTTTAAACAATTTTTTCACCAATACCTATATAACTATAATTCCTGAGTAACACCTACGTTACTCAGGATGCGTGATGTTATACATCCTAATGTATAACATCACGCTACGACCCAAGGGAGCCGAGCAGTATTCAAAGACGTAACTTAACGCGAGTGAAATAAACCACGCGGACCAAGTAGCTGGCAGTTTGCTAGTCTGTAATTATTGTATATACCGCCTTTGCTTACCTAAATACATAAGTGTCGCAGGGATAACATTCACATATTGAAATTAAAGATTATCAAAATTTTGAAGAAAAGACGGCCTCTCGTTATGGCAACAGTGCTTCCATTATCTGTCTCTCTCTCACACGTAATATTATGCTTCCTTCTTCTTCATTTTCATTCCTTCCTACTGTCACACCTAAATGAATTGGTTGCAGGACCTTGCGTTCACAGACTCGCAGTGTCTGTACATGATGTTCATCACTCACGGCGGCGGTTTCGACCCGGTGAACAAGCGCACCAGTAAGCACATGCAGACGCCCTTCATCACTGACGAGAGGGTCTGCATCAGGCCGTGTGGACCTGGTAACTACTTCTTATGTACATTTTAAAGGGCTTAAGTTGACTCGATATAAAAAAAAGCGCTGGATGCAGGGCGCTTCCAACCGGTTCTTTTGGAAATCTATGAGGCAAGCCTATGTTCAGCTCTGGAAGTCCTGCGGCTGATATGTTAATGATGATGATGATGATAAAACCTGTTACGCTAAAGGTCTTGGGTTCGATTCCCAGGTCGAGCAAAAAGTGTTATTGGGTTTTTCTATGAATTTCTCAGTAGCAGCTCGGAGTTAGGATTTGTGTCCGGTTAATGGCAATAGGCTCGCCCCCTATTACATGGGACTTAAAAACATACCGGCGAACTGTGGGTGTACATTGGTACACCTCTGCCTAACCCTCTGGGGAATACAGGCGTGATGGTATGATGGATGATGATAAAAAGCGCTTTCTACTCTAGCTCTTTTAAAAACCCACTTATAAGTTTCCTGTTGAATAAGTATCTCTATGCTGTTGAAGACCTATAACGATAATAATTTAAATGTTGTATTATGCATTGTTTCAATAGTTAACGTGTTTTTCCTAATTTTAATTTATTATTTATTAATCAATGACATACGACTAAGGCTGCTTTCACATTAGAACGTTAGCAGCGCGACAGTAGCGCGGCAGAAGCTCATGCCTTATCTTTTTTACCGTTGTTTTACGCGACATCGTTGGCGCCGGATGAGTACTATCAAAAGCAGAAACAAGTGTTTCCCCGTCGGAATCAGATTTTGAAATATTTGAAGGCACGTGCTTCTGTCGCGCTACTGTCGTGCTGCTAACGTCCTAATGTGAAAGCGGCCTTATTAAAATTCGTCATCTATTCGCCGGGGACTGAACAATATTCTGTACCTCAATATGAATAAAAACGAAAGTTCAAATAGGGAATCTCTGTGTGATGGATTTTTTTCTAGGAACAACTACTTCTTCCTTATCCGCTCAAGATAAGTTATGTTTATGTTAATAAAACGAATACTTGTTGAAATAATGGTTTCATTTATTAATATTAACGACTTTATATATATATAACTTTTATACAGCGATACCTAACCGTATCTGTGATAGCTTTGTAATAAATGTTCATAACAAAGGCGTTGACTATTTACAGTCGTCATTCAGCTTGTTCACAAAATTTAAGAAAATATCCCCCTCCCCCCACACAGAACCAGCCGAAGAAGAGATAACAACAGAGCCGGTCCTCCCGGGGCAGTCGTCGTACACGATGCTGATCCGCATCACGGGTCTGGGCGACAGCTTCAAGCCGCCCGCCGCCGGCAGCAAGGAGTACGACGAGCTCAGCAACCAGGTCGCTGACAACCTGGCCAAGGAGTTCGCCAGGAACAAGGGATACCATGGAGTGGTGGTCAACGGGTTCATGCAGTGAGTAGCTTTTTTTTTCTACCATAACATCAACTGTCTTTTTATGATTTCTACCAAAATACCAATTATGTTTTGTTTTTCTACCATAAAGCAAATTGTTTCTACCATTATACTCTTTATTCTTACCTGTAGTTTTTGATTCAGCCCTTACTGTTGCTTCTACAAGACCATATTTCTATAACGATGTGTTTAAGTATTATTTTTAGGAATATTTTGTTTCTTCCTACCGGTAATACAATATTTTTTTCCTAATCAACATTACATGTGTACAACTTAGTGTTGCACGTGTCTATAGTTACTACCAACGATCTTTTTCAACCTTCAGCCTTCAATCCCTATTTTATAACTTTCACTAATTCTATAACCAATCTTCCTTTACAGAAACGAAACAAAAGCCATAATCGCTGAGTTGACTCTCAAATCAATAGACTTGAACTCAATAGAAGGGTCTACTGGTCGGGCCTTGGACTCGGACAACTCGACGTCCCCGGAGCCTGACGCGGAGCGGTGGGAGAGGGTCGTGAGGGACACGCTGGCACAAGGACGAGTCGGAAACCTCAACGTGGATCCTGAATTTTTAGTATTTGAGCCGCAGAGCAGTAAGTACCTATTATTTATCTTAGGGTATCGAAAATACAATACGTAAAAATCTAAAGTACATTACCATGTTTCGCCAGTTCCGGATTTGTTCCGGTTAAAATTATCTAGCAGATAATTTTACAAATTATACAAATTCTGTTTGTACAATCATTTGTTTCGTCTGTTATTACAAAGAAACATCTGTTTCATATGAAAATACTAAATCTACATAGTTAACATGTATGGAACTGTATTTTCCAATGTCTTCCTACAGTATTATCAGAGCGTCCAATAGAGGACCCGTCGGGCAACGCGCGCATGTTCTTCGGCCTGGCGGAGACCAAGCTGTACGTGGTGGTGGGGTGTGTGGCGGCGCTGCTGCTGCTGGCGCTGCTGCAGGCTGCCTGCACGCTGTACCGCAGCGGAGCCGCCACCCACAACACTAAGGTAGGGGAGGAGTAGAGGACTGGTGCCAGAGTTTGCGGAACTTGTTCGACAGAGTTACCGCGAACTTGGAACGTAAAGGGCATTAGGAGGAACACAGATGGGTTTTAGTCAGTAAGAGTCTGACACTCCCTTAAAGAGTCACTTGATGATTTCCCTATCTTAAATAAAGGGGAGAACTGGTACCTGATTTAATAATAATTATAATAAATCATTCATTCAGGTTTTTCGAAATCAATATTGTTGTTAGTAAAACAAAAATACTTGCAAACTAAAGTTAGTAAAGGACTTACACATTTAAAATTAAAATGCATAAAATGTGATAACATTCTTCTGTCTAACTGTTGTGTCGTGTCTCGTTGCAATGTGCTTAGAAGAGATCTTTCAACACGTCAAAATAATATACTTTACTAAAATAACATAACATACCATCACGCCTGTATTCCCCGAAGGGTTACGCAGAGGTGTGCCAATATGTACACCCACAGTTCGTCGGTATGTTTAGTTCCCATGTAATAGGGGGCGAGCCTATTGCCATTAACCGGGCACTAATTGTAACTCCGAGCTGCTTCTGAGAATTTCATAGAAAATCCCAATAATAATTTGCTCGACCGTAGCAGTCCCGCTTAGGAGCACTAGGCTAACGAGGCAGGCACTAAATTCACCACCTCTTTTTCTAGGACCAACTAATCCCCAACTCAGCATGGAAGGACTACTCCACAGCGAACACTAACTACGCATTCGAACCGTTTGAGAACGACGACAAGTACAACAGCACCGCGTCCACCGCCCCCCTCCGACACAGACAGACCCCCCTCAGACCTACCGACCCCCCTCCACCGAGACCCGGCAGTGCTAATAAAACGCCATCTAACGGGAAGATGGGGAAACCTAACGGTCAACATCAGGGCAATGGCAATGGTCAGCACGAGGTTAATGGTCATCATGGGCCCAACGGCCAGCACCGGGGCAATGGTCAGCACATGCCTCACGGTCAGCACGGGGGTCACGGACAGCACCCCGGGGCGGCTCACGGGGGAGCTCACGGGGGGGCTCACGGGGGGGCTCACGGGGGGAACGCTCACGGGAGCAACGGTCGCATGACGCCCAAGCATCAGAACAGTGCGGCGCAGTACTACCACGAGACCAGGTCGCTGCAGCGCCCCCGGGGAGGCGGGCAATACGGGTGAGCTCACTTGGTTTCTAATGGAATTACTAGCTTCAGTCCGCGAGTTGGCTCGCGTGAAAAATTATCCCACGGGAACCGTTCAATAGTGGTTTTTCTGGGATAAATAGTATTAGCCTTTGTGCTATTCCAGAGTATAATCTATCTCTGTGCATATTTCACCCAGCCGTTATGCGTGTTATTCATCAATCAAAACTTTCGCATTTATAAAAAAGTAGGTATTACAAAACCTTGGAAACGAGTCACCATCCGCTAGTATTTTTAAACGCCCCTCCAAAATCTTTAAGCGACTAATCGCATGCGCGAATTCACGTTCAAAGAGCGTGAATGTTATATTCTTAGGAATAATATGACTCTAATGCGAGAAATAATACACGAAAAAAAAATTAACATGTAAAAAAAAGAGTTTTTTTTTATTGCTGTCCCAATTAAAATACAATACTGCTTACCCTATACAATCTTCTTTTGTGTACCGCTATCCCTAGGAAAACGGGTTCGGGTGATAATACGACAGCCGACAGTCGCTCCCTTTGCAATATGGATGTTGTGTCGCATTACGACTGGAAGCCAACACCAACATAAACGGGACATACTGACTTTGAATAAAATAAAAAAAAAAAAATATTCCTACTATGACAATGACTCATTATATAATATTATTTGGTATAAGTTCGGAGTGTTTAGAAAACACAAATATTAACACTTGTTTAAACAACCTTGCCATTACCATCTAGCTTATACAAATTTAAATATTAATAAATAATCAAAAAGAGACAAGCAGTCATAGATTTGATATAATTGAAGTTTTAAATATGGAGAAGGGAATAAAACAGAAATAAGTTCGTATTTCGACAACTGAACGATCACTATGATAATTAAATATTTAATTTCAAATTACCACAAAATCTTGCAATTTTGAGCTTTACTACTATTTGTCTAACCTAGAAAACCCTAATTATTTACAATCATTGTTTGGTTAACACAGGGTGGCAAACGAAAGGGTGTGTTTTTATTCAAGCGGTTCACAAATTCGCCGCTTTCCGTACGTGACCGTGTGGCCTAATGGATAAGGCGTCGGACTTCGGATCCGAAGATTGCAGGTTCGAGTCCTGTCACGGTCGACAAGCAACTTGTGATACAACACAAACGTTATAGCAAGTTGCTTTTACTTTGCGATTTATTTTTGTTTATTATTAAACTTCTTTTATTTAGAACTGTCAAAAATGCTAGTTATTCAACTGGTTTTTGCTTGTTCATGGCATAAAATCGAGAGACTTTTAAAAATAATGATGAAGTTTCTATCGTAGTCGAAGAGAGCATGATTAAAATAGATTATTAATACAAATTAATGATGTTCGCTTTGTTTTATTACAAACACAAAATACTTTTGTTTATAAAAAATTAAGAAGGGCTTCTTTTTCATTTCTATAAAAAAATACGTTTATTGTGACTTTATCTTGTCTCTGAGTGCTAATATTCAACCCTTTATTCCCCCGTGTCCAGCTACTCGTCCCGGCCGGATCGCTCCACGTATTCGCTGCCGCGGGGCGCGCGGCCCGAGGGGGCGGGCGGGTTGTCCACTCACCCCGACTTCTATTTCATGCCGTCGCAGCGCAAGTATGAAGGTGAAGTAGTCAGGGTTTACGTAGATTATCGGGACAGGCGACACCAGTAGTGCCCGGTGTAGATGGGGGTGAATAGAGATGAAGGGTTAAAACGGGTTGAAATTTTAAAAGAGATTTTTACGTTGTATATTAAGTAACTTGTTCACGATTAGTAATCCATAGTTATATTAAATTATTATAGATTATAAAGCATCTTTTATGACAAATTGTTACTAATATTACAACGTTTAATTCCTTTTAAAGTTTTGTACCGATTGTTGCACGTTAAAGCTTTCATATTTAGGGGGAGTGCTAAGTATTATGTCAAATTATTGACATTGACCATGATGTGCAACACATTGAGCACTCCTCGGTAAGTTGACTGTAGACCTGGTATCACTTTGTTAGTGTTATGTAGTGATTTTAGTCATTTTGGGTTTTATACAGACTGACTTTAATTCATCGGCACATTTTCAAGTGTTCATGATGATGAACAACTTTTAATATAGAAGCGAAAAATGCCTCAGTTTTATACGCTTCATAATCGTCATTGTATGAAACAGCAGATTTTGATAATCAGAATTAATGTTGCTTATTCAAATAGTCGCTTTTTTACAGGTATTTTTAAAGCTTTCAGTACAAATTTTAATAAATTAATAACATTAAAATAATTATGTTTAATTATAATTATTATATTAACTGCTTATGATTTTTAAAGTGCCAGTATAATAATATTGTACTTATAGAATGCAAATTAATGCTAATATTTTAAGAAGATAATATATTGTTATTTAAATAGTAAGTAATTTTGTATTTTATATTAACTTTAGTTGGTATGTCAAAGTGCAGCTGTTTTAATTCGTTGTTAATATTATATTAAATAAGTTTCTTTCACTTACCTGGACAAAGTTACTTTCCATTTAACCGTCATATTTCAGGGGTAAAGGCACTTATGAGCACAGACAATTTTTGCTAAAGGACCAACCCACATATTATATGAAAAAAAAAGCCGCTGTTCCGTATATTTTGTTCGTGTTGTGTCTATTGCATTTTTGTAGGGAACAGCTGTTTTTTTTTTTCATATTGCAGAGTTGGTTCCGTTATGAAAGTTGTTTATTTTCGTGAGTACTTTCACCCCCTGAAATATGGCTGGTGAGTGAAAAGTCACCCTGTATATTATAATTTTAAATACCAAATCTGGTAAAGTTGCTAAATACTAATGTTGTCATTTCATGAGGATTTAGTAACGAGAATGGGTCTATTCTTTTCTTCTCTTCCCCTTCCTATGGTTTTCTTAAAATTTTTGGCTTTATAAAAATATATATACAGGTTAGGAAGGGACATCCTAACAAAAAAATCCGCCAGTTCACTGAATCAATGCTAAAAAAATGTTGCGATATTCCCTTCAGCCTGTATATATATCACGAACTCAAATCGTGTTTCGACCCTCTGGTTATGTTATGTACTGCATTTTGACATGTTGCCAGCGCAAACAATGCAGCCTTGTGTTCGGGCAGTGATTAATTGAAAATGAACTAATAATTAACTTCTATAGTGTTGGAAATTGCGTGATTTATATTTGCAAATTATATTTTGCACACAATTTTTAACTCTATTTCTAGTCCTTATTTAGTTCATTATAAATTAAAAGTACTCAAGCACCAATATGCACTCTGTTTGCGCTGAAGTCTATAGTAATAATCTGGGACGCTCTGTTGACTAGTGTATCGCTGTGCATGTAATGTTAAATAGTAGTGTTGTATTATGTAATTTGCTTCTATCGCTTCGGACATTATTAACAAAAGTAACAAAAAAACATTTTGGTAAATAAAATAATGTTGGATATTTAACACTAAATAATTCAAGTTCACTGTTACTGCTGTATAGTAAAGTGCAGTTAAATAAATTATTGACAGAATGTGGGTTAGGTCGTTTTAGCAGAACTAAGCTCATTTATACCTTTAGTTGTTTTGTTATATTTGCTAATAATGTCTCGCTTGTATTTACTAAAAGCACGTAGTTTGATCCGCTGCAGTACCTTGTTATGTAGGCATGTGCTCTGATTGGCTTATTATTTACTAGAAATGCACTTTGTATACTGTCATTTAACTTTTTGAACAAATATTGTTGTTCTGACTTAATGGTAAAGCTATTCATTATTTTTTTTCTCAAAAAAGCCCACAAGTCCTAGGATAACAAAGTTAGATGGCAGGCCAGCAATAATTTTAATTATTATAACATTCTATTTTTAATTTATATTTATTCTGACAGTTGACCAGATCTTAACATCGATTTAAATAAGCTAACGTTCTAAAAATAATGTTCTTAAATTTTATGGCCACGGTTTGTTTCTTTGCAGATTTTTGAAGGAGACTTCGCTGAATTCTGATTATATTTAGTTACCAACATGATTCTGTAACTTTTTAAAGCACCGATTCATTTTAAGAATTTTTTTGCACAATGATAATAATTATTTTTTATTTTTTATTTCCAAACCAGATCTAGTCTCATGTCACAGTTTTAAAAAATAAGTTATTTTCACTTCTAATTATAATTGTACTTAATTATTTTATTTTCTTCTTTTACAAAAAAAAAAAAACGTTGTAAATATTATGTAAAATTATTTGCTGTAAATTGCACTATAGTTGTAAGATTTGACGAAAAAATTAGAATTATTCTTCTTACGTATAGTTTAGCGATAACAAAATAATATGAGACAAATTCACAACGCCATCTACGTTGCGATAAGTGTACTAATTTAAATTCATTTAATTATTTTAGTTTGAAAAATAGTAATATAAACAAACGGAGAATTTTTCAAAATAGTTGTAAGTGTAAGGAGCCTTTGTATAAAAGCTTTTATTTTAGTGAAGTACGCGATAGGACGCAATAAGTAATTTAATCATTCCGAGCCCGGTAAAGTAAAATAACCGAAAATGAGTATTACAACAGAAGTTAAGTTAAGTGTTTACTGTACCTAAGATTGTAAATGAAATAAAATATTTTTTTATAAATTATGAATAGTTTAATTGCTCTTTAACATGAAACCCCTTATTTTTTAATAAAAATAATAATGTAATATATTTAAGACAAAGACAATACTCGTACATACTCAATAAACCGTATTCTAATAATGTCATTACAGGTTGCTTCGTACTCCTCTCACTTGCTTAGTTCTTACCTGCCACAAATCCTGAAAGAACAAACTCGTGTAAATAAAAATAAAGAAGCTACCTGAATTCAGAATCTTAGATCATTTACGTTCCGTTGCCGCTTACTCAAATATCTATTTTAAGGGTCAGTTCATACTGCGTTAATCTAAAACGTAACATAGCAAATTCACTTTAATCTCCACAACGTAACCTACATGGGTAGCTCACCGTCCTTACGTTGCATAACGACAGGCCGTGTCGACGGCGCGTTCGTGTTCCACGCGCGCCTCAAAGAGATGTCAGCAAAAGGAAGGGGCCACTGAGGGCCGATGCCTGCCGGGGCTGCGGGTTGTTCGTAAGAGTTACCGCGCCCCCGGAACGCAAAGGGCACAAGAAGGAACATGGGTGGGTTTTAGTCAGTAAAAGTCTGACACTCCCTCCCGCCCCGCCCAGGGCGGGAGAAGTTATTTGATGATTTCCCACCCACCAAAAAAAAAAAAACGTAACGCACATATTTCTCGTGACATAAAATAAAAAGAAGACGCGCGTCTGAGCGCGACCCACGCCGATAGGTGTGTGCGCATTCACGCGCACCCAAGAACATATGACGCGGACCAACGCGGCGTCACTCGTCAGAGTCAACTGGCAACTGATGTCCGCTGAACTACGAAATGTAAAAGCGGGCGAATTCACGCGAATGCTCGCGCATTCTTGCAGCTTCAGCTTGTAAAGAATTTGACGTTTCGATGCGCTTCAACTCTACTCCTGTATAAATTGACTCTAAGATTATGTAGTTTTGAGTTGAGTTTTGTGTGACCATTTGCATCAACGCTGAATGCAGGCCACTTTCAACCGGCCCTTTTGGAAATCTAGGCCTATGTCCAGCATTGGACGTCTTGCGGCTAATATGATGTTCATGATGATGTTTTGTAATAAATACGTCCAAAATAAAAACATTTATTTTTATAATAATGCTGGGTTGTCAAACTTACAAAAAAGCTAAGATCGCTTCCCTTCTTCCTGAGTTCATCTTCCACCTGTTTGACGAGCTGTTGTTGTGGCGTGCCGGCCACCTCGATGTAGCGGCAGCTGCTGTTCGCGTAGTGACACGTCATGGCTTTGCGGTATACCTGGAAATACGTGTAAGAACCAATGTAAGGTGCCAAGTTCCGTCTCTTTCTCATTTCATTCGGTAGAAAGAGAGGTCAATATTTAAATTCGGGATAAATAAGAGTTGATTACTTAGGTTAAACTTTAATTCGAACGCTTTTTTTTTTTTGGTGGGTGGGAAATCATCAAATAACTTCTCCCGCCCTGGGCGGGGCGGGAGGGAGTGTCAGACTTTTACTGACTAAAACCCACCCATGTTCCTTCTTGTGCCCTTTGCGTTCCGGGGGCGCGGTATCTCTTACGAACAACCCGCAGCCCCGGCAGGCATCGGCCCTCAGTGGCCCCTTCCTTTTGCTGACATCTCTTTGAGGCGCGCGTGGAACACGAACGCGCCGTCGACACGGCCTGTCGTTATGCAACGTAAGGACGGTGAGCTACCCATTGCTCACCGTCCACAGGCCCGTATCTACGGTGGCCGGGAGTCGTCTCGCGAATTAGAACGCTGACACGTAAGTCTTAGTATCACGACTTTGAACATCAGATATAATTTTATATGTAAGGTTAGGCAGAGGTACCAAAGTAGATCCACAGTTCCCCGGTATGTTTAGGTCCTATGTAATCGGGGGCGAGCCTATTGCCATTAACCGTGCACAAATCCTAACTCCGAGCTGCTACTAAGAATTTTACAGAAAAATCCAATAAGACTGCTCGTCCTGGGAATAGAACCCAAGACGTAGAGCGTAGCAGTCGCGGTTAGAACCACTAGTCTAACGAGGCAGTTACTTCTAAGTGTGGTAAATTTTGAACCACCATCAAGACACCCTGGAGGGTTTCCACAAAACTGTCTCGTCCACGGCTTACCTTGGACACATTAGGTCGGGAGCCGTGCACGATGTTGGACTGGAAGAACACCGTGTCTCCTGGCTCCATCTCCAGGTACACACGTCTGTGTTCCGGCGCCATGTCGCTAGAGTTAACGATGCCGTAGAAAAATAATTTAGCTTCCTGTAATAATTAAAAATATTTAGTTATAAACATGAAACACCCATATTTTTACAAGGGATTGTAATAAGAAAAAATCCAGCAATTAACGACAGACTCACATTATCTTGATCGCTATGCTCATAGAGGACATCCGGTTTGTGTGAGCCGGGCACTATGTAGAGGCAGCCGTTGTCTCTGGTCACGGGGTCTATGGCCGTCCAAGTGGCCACGATCTTGTCTGCGGGCCGGAAGGGGAGGTATAGTAGGTCCTGAGGGTTATGATTTTTTTTTAAATTAGGTATCACAAGTCTTCCCGTTGCTGGGGCTCCTTGCAGTGGGAATATTATCATCGTATCATTAAAAAGAGTTGAACGGTTCAAGTAGAATAGTGACAACACATAAGCAAAATGCGCACACCCAACATGCCAAACTTTATCTAGACTTCGATGTGCTCTAAATACGGCGGGGTACATTCATATCCAGGAAGCTGGTAGACTAGTAACAGCCACGAGTCGTGAGCACACACGTCAAGTTTATTTTTAGCTTAGTTTCTGGGTTTTTTGGGGCGCAAACGCTGCACGCGATCGGCCTCAGACGGACCAATCGCGTGCAGCGTCGGTGACCCAAAAAAACCAGAATGGAAATCAAAAATAAACTTGAAACCCAAAAATAACCTGATGCGGCGGGTGCTCGCTGGTGCCGGGCGGTTTGTTGATCAGCATGCAGTTGACGGCAGTGATGTCTTCTCCTATGAGCTCCATCACGATGTGCAGCATGCGAGGGTCCTCGGAGTACGTGCTGTACACGTCATCGAATAGGAGCTCTTGGATCTACATCACCAATAGCAAATTACATAAATATTACATGAATATACGCGGTAGAATGAATAACGTGCCACGGACTTCGAAGCAGTAAAATTCAAAGAAATTCAAAAGAGCGACCTACATGGTCAAAATGAATAAAAACAGACTCTGAAGTCTGGTTAACCATTCTATTCGAAAGTTTACAGTTGTTCAGGTTTTCTGTTCTTGTATGAGAATGAATTGTAATATGAAAATGCCCAAGCATCAAGACAATGACACCACTAATCATTGATGTACTTTTTATGAGCTATCAAAACACGATTCCCCCATGGATTTTGTACGACAATACTAAATTATGACGTCACTTTTTTGACATTTCAATAACAGATGGCGTTGGCAGAGTATCTACCTTATTGATATAATCCTCAGGCTTGTCTTTTTTGTTGCTCAGCGAACGATCTTTGACCACAGTGATCCGCCCTCTATCTACCCGCCTTTCGCATATATCCGTGAAACGTTTTCTGAAAAAAATAAAATCTAAATCATCAGACATCTTAACATAATTATTTTACTCTGACATCTTGGTTATTGACTACTAGATGCTCTTTGACATTAAAAAATAAAATGGATATAATTAATTTCAATTTACTAATATTGTAATTTTTTGGACTGCTTCGTTAGCCTAGTGGTTCAAAAGCGCGACTGCTACGCTATTCGGTTCGATTCCCAGGTCGAGCAAAATTATTAGTGGGTTTTTCTATTAAATTCTCAGTAGCACCTCGGAGATAGGATTTGTGTCCGGTTAATGGCAATAGGTGAGCCTAACCTTTTGGGAAATGCAGGTGTGACGATAAAGAAGTTCTGATAGTAGATTGTAATTTAAGTATAAAATGCTGCATGCCTATGTGATGGCAGAGCATGGAGAACATTATCTGTATCAAATCTATAACCGTACCCATGTTGGCCACGAAATAAAAGATTTAAGATTTGATTTAAAATTCCACCACGAAAAATGTTCACCAAAAGACTTCAAGCTGGTTCATTTCGCTAAATAAATACATAATGTCGTACAGTGCTAAAAAAAGTTCAAACATGTCGTTAATACGGCACCTGTAGGTATTCAAGGCTGGTATACCGATGAGCCTCTTGATGACCAGGTACCCATTATCTCTGTAGAACTGCAGCTGTTCGGGAGACAACGGGTAAGTGGCGGAACACTCCGCACTTACGCTGGAAATAAAACAAATCTAATTATTTACAGGCACTTTTCAATGGTCAATGAATCAGTCAGAATGTCAGAAAATATTTGGTACCTAAAACTACACAAAACCAACACTTGACCTAAACTCAACAATTTATTTTTCGTTCTAAGTCATCATGTGCTTAGCCTTTTCCCAACTATGTTGGGGTTGGCTTCCAGTCCAACCGGATACCAGTGTTTTACATGGAGTGACTTCCTATCTGGGCAACACGATACCTCTTGGTTAGACTGGTTGTCGAACTTCCTGGCTTCTGACTATCCGTATCGACTATCAAAGATCTACGAATGACAGCCGGGACCAACAGCTTTACGTGCTTTCCGAGGCACGGGGGTGTCACACCACCAACTTCCAAACTCCGGGCTGTTATTGAACAAACCCTAATGGAAAAACCCAATAACACTTTTTGCCCGACCTGGATAACGAACCCAGGACCCCACGCTTATCAGTCGCGCGTGAGACTATGAGACCAACGGGGCAGTATTTTTCTTTCTAATTTAAATAAAATATATATGTGGGTACTTACTGTTTTGAGGCCATCACTATATTTTTTTTTAAACCTTAATTTGAATAGGTATACACACTTCTTCAGAACAAATACATAAATGTAGGTAATTATTATTATGTCATATATTATGTGTATATGGTAATTATTGTTGCGTCTCGTAGGTACTAACAGTTTAAAAAGCGTTTCTGAAATGGAGCCGATTCCAAAACTAAATTGATGGTAAACATACAAATGTGTATAAGCTTCTTATGTAAATAAGTATTAAGCAGCCATTGTTAACAAATTAATCAGATTTTGGGAATCTACAATTTATAATTGAATTGACACTAGTTCCATATTGGAGTGGTTATTAGGGACTCATTTTCATGAAGTGGTTATTAGGGACTCATTTTCATTTGCACATATTAAAAACAACATACATATTGTATTCTTCAGACTGATTCCGGTCACGGCGGCTAACCTTAATGCAGACTGGCCAAGTACGCAGGAGATATAAAAGTGCACAAGTGTGTGCGCGAACGCAGGTTCACGCCCTATTCCCTAACTCTCATAGTCCGATGGTACGGCAATCCGACCTAACCGGGGAGAGATCAGGCGCAGGACCAAAGGCTTTACGTGCTTTCCGAGGTACGGGAGTGTCACGCCACCAACTTCCAAAGTCCGGCCGTTACTGAGTAATTCCTAATGGAAAAACCCAATAACACCTTTTGCCCGACCTGGAACCGATCGAACCCAGGACCCCACGCTCAATAGTTGTGCTTGCCACCACGAGGCCAACGGGGCAGTCACACACATATTATTATTGTTCATGAAAATACATTTTTTATACAGATAACGTAAATATAATTAGAAATGTAAAAAAAGTGTCCGGTAAAGTAAAATAACCGAAAATGAGTTTTACAACAGATGTAGCGTTAAGTGAAAAATAAAAGATATTTTTCTAAATTGATTAATTGTTTGATTGCAGAAATCTACAATACTTGTTCATTTAAAATTAAGCCCCTTATTTCATAATATTAATGTATTTATTTGAGACAAAGTTTATAAACAAAACAAAAATAAAAAGTTTTATTTTGATAATTTTTGTTGCTATAATCTTCCAATTACTACATTGTACTTAATTTTTGATTAAATTTATTGTAATATACAACTCAGCATTAAAATCTATGAGTATACAATAAATCACCCCTATTTCCTCACACTTAGGGTTGATTTATTCTAAATTTATATGGGACCACCTTCGAGGTACCATTTCCAATAAAAAAAGAATTATCAAAATCGGACTACTCTGTAAAAAGTTATGCGTGCATACATAAAATATATACATATATTTATCGAATTGATAACCTCCTTCGGCTCTCTTTCGTCGGTTATAAACCGTATTCTAATAATGCCATTACAGGTTGCTTCGTACTCCTCTCACTTGCTTAGTTTTTATCCGCCACATGTCCTGAAAGATGAAACAGAAATATTTTTTATTAAAAAAAAAAAAAGTTTAAAAAATTTTTGAATTGCGAGTGAAAAGGAGGAGGTGATAAGGTTGCTAAACGTCCCAATTTTGGAGGGACATCCTGATATTTAACTTGAACAATAAATGTAAATCGGGGCAAGCACTGTCCCGATTTTTGTGGTTTCTCCACTTTGCAATGGGAATTGAGAATTTTCCAGTACAAGAATATCTATCTATCTATACTTATAATAAATCTGTAGAGAGGTCAATTCTGTACATGAAATATATTTCCAAAATAACTATGAGGGGGTGATGAGGGATCGATACTGATGCCAAAAATGCAATCAGTAACATTTTTGTCTGTCTGTCTGTCTCTATAGTCCTGAGTTGGTTATAGTATACTTTTCATCACGCTACAATCAATAGGAGCAGAGCAGTGAAGGGAAATGTTGGGAAAACGGGAGAAGTTACCTACTCCATTTTTTAAGCTTCCGTCGCGTGTGCAACCTTAATGGTAAAAGCTACACAGAAATCATGTATGACGGAAATGTTCTCCTTAAAATTATATAAAAAATATACCACGAGAGCATATGTCTATCTTTTATGGTTGACTCACAATATCACGTGTAACTCCCGATAGCTTAGCAGTTCGAAGCTCTCTGATTATATTTGTCTACTCTTACTACACGCTGACGGAGTCGCGGGCACAGCTATCAACAATAATATTGTGCGGTTCCGTATTGCGATATTTTTCAACAGTATTGTAGATTGACATATTATATTTCCCTACTAAAATATGAAAGTTAATCTGATTGTTACATCAAAACCACTGAACCGTGAGGAAGGACATAGGCTACTTTTTTTTACGAGAAACGACGGAAACGCGGACGAAGTTGCGGGCAACAGCTAGTAAATAATAAGTTCTTTAAACAAACTTAGTTAGTTTAGTGTTTTTATTTTGTTCCGTTCTGGGGGATTTTAACATTCCGATCAGCACGATCAAAACGTCTGGCAATGCTGCTGTAGTCATTAGCTGCCAAAGAGATATACTACACTTACATTGAACATTACAAACTTTATACAGGGTTATTTGTAAAACATAGACAACCTCTCAGGACTATGTTACTAACATCATAATCAACAACTTTTGTTTTCAACCCTTTCCAACAAAAAAAGAATTTTTCAAATCGGTTAGCAAGCGATGGAGATATGCCCAAACAAACATAAAAAAAAATATAAACATCCGAATTGAGAACCTCCTTCTTTTTTTAGAAGTCGGTTAAAAATGACCCCCTCTACTATATTCTCAGAGGTGGGTGCGTTTATAAACATGTCCTAAAGCACATTGCATAAACGACTAGACCAGTAACAGCTACCTCTATAGCATACAAACATTGGTTCCGTGCGCGAATAGAATTCAGGTCACGCCGCCACATTTTTTTGTTTTAAGGGTGAGAAGTCATCAAATGACTTCTTCGTCTTCCTCGACCGGTCGGGGCGTAGCGGTAGGTTCGTCCTAATGCACTTTGCGTTCCAGGGGCCCCGCGATGACTCTTTCGAAAAAATCTGCAAACCTGGGTACATCACACTTACAACATAACTGAGATCGCTTCCCCTCTTCCTGAGCTCGGTTTCCATTTGTTTGGCGATCTGGTGGTGTCGCGTGCCGGCCACCTCGATGTAGTAGCAGCTGCTGTTCGCGTAATGACATGTCATAGCTTTGCGGTATAGCTGTGGAAACAAAGTCAAAGCATTTATTTCAATTATACCATTTACAGGCAGTTTTGAATTGTCAAGAAGTTATAGTTTAAGGTTGAAGCTAGTTGCTCGTTCCAAAACGTACGTATCTATGGAGAAGAACGAGCAAGAAACTACATGGACACTCTTTTCTTTTAATTTGGTTTTTACAAAATCTTGGTAACAATATTCTTGTTGCTTCTATATGTGAAAACAATGAAGGTGAATATAAAACAATAAAAAAATAATAAAGATGTAAGCCATGGCAGTTGAGAGATGACCAATCCCAACTGACAGCGCCTGTTCACGAACATGACGCGTGTATCAGTACCATTCAGCTCAACTATCTTGAAGGAATAAAGGAATTCAAATAATAAGAACGGTGGTTAAAGGTGCCAAAAGATTCTTCCGTCTCTTTCTCGTTTCATTTGCTAAAAAGAGAGGTCAGTATTAAAATGTATCCCAGATTTTCCTCGTGGACAAACTCATACATTGAACTTAGTAATATTTAAGTTGACAGTAAAAAATATTTTCCAATGTTGCGTGCTTTGACGCTAACAGGAGAACGCTAAAACGGTGGCGTCTCTAGAGGCCAAATTTTAAATTATCCATTAGGTTGTGTTCCATTTTGACGGCACGGTTGGCGCAGTGGCTGAGCGTTTGGCTGCTGCGTTGCGTGTCGCGGGTTCGATTCCCGCACGGAACAAATATTTGTATGGCCCACAGATAGTTGTTCCGGGTCTGGCTGTTTGTGTATGTGAGTTTATATGTTTGTAAACACACCCACGACACAGGAGAAATTCCTAGTGTGGGGCAACGTTATTCTTAAAATTAAAAAATTAAATAAAATTTAACAATTTGGGCTTACATAAAACTGTGGTAAATAATTTCAATGATTCCTGCAAACGTTTTTGTACCATCTAGATACCTTGGAAGGTAGGTAACTGTCTCGTCCACGGCCTACCTTGGACACATTAGGTCGGGAGCCGTGCACGATGTTAGACTGGAAGAACACCGTGTCTCCTGGCTCCATCTCCAGGTACACACGTCTGTGTTCCGGCGCCACGTCGCCAGAGTTAACGATGCCGTAGAAAAATAATTTAGCTTCCTGCAATAATTAAAAACATTAGTGCCGAATGTGAAACACGAAAATTACGGGAACAGGAAATTACTAAAGTTCCTGAATTTTTCCAAAAAATATCAAGCCCGGGGGGAGGGAAGGATAATACGAGACATTTTTTGTACAAAACAGCAGATTATATCATTAATATTTCAAAGTTGGTCCTATAGTTAGATGTTTATATTCAGTACTTCTAGTTACTTATGAGTAGTTCCACCATTTGAAAGATGAGCAGTAAAAAGTGAGTCTGTATCCTCTGCAGGCTCACTTTTATTTCACTGTCCTGTCCCTTTATCTCTGTATAACTTGCATTTCTTTAACAAACAGTCTACTCAGAAAAAAAAGAAATAAGTATCCAGCAAGTAACGACGAACTCACATTATCTTGATCGCTGTGCTCATACAGGACATCCGGCTTGTGTGAGCCGGGCACCATGTAGAGGCAGCCGTTGTCTCTGGTCACAGGGTCTATGGCCGTCCAAGTGGCCACGATCTTGTCTGCGGGCCGGAAGGGTAAGTACAGCAGGTCCTGGGAGATATTACTTTTTTAAACTACTAACACAAGAGTCGTGACACCTAAGTGGTTAAGACGTCCGATTCTCATACGTGAGCTTGTATTTTTATTAACCCCCGACGCAAAAACGGCGGGGTGTTATAAATTTGATGTGTCTGTGTGTGTACTCGTACGTGTGTGTGTGTCTGTCTATGGCATCGTAGCTCCCGAACGCATGAACCGATTTTGATTTTGTTTTTTGTGTTTAAAAGGTTAATTAGTCAGGAGTGTTCGTTGATGGAAATCGGTTCAGCGGTTCCAAAGTTATCAGCTCTTTTGTAAGCTACGGTATTATATATACAAATTACGGTATTATATACGGTAATTTGAAGCCAATATAATTTATTTTGATTGGACCATTTAAAAGGCACTTTTGAAAAATAATAAAATAATTAATCTAGTTGCCTATTCTAAAAGTTCGTTTTTCATGGAGCCGAATGGGCAAGAAACTCCATAAGCACTCCGAGTACTAATGTAACGTTTTCACATGTACTTCTTTGTTTGTTTACCGACGTCGGTGAGGGAATACGGACTTTAACGAATAGGAATAAGTCTAACTTTTCCTTTTATCTATGTAACATGGCCGGGTATACTCGTATTCAGTTAGTTCGTACTTGTTGTCCTATTGTACCTGATGCGGCGGGTGCTCGCTGGTGCCGGGCGGTTTGTTGATCAGCATGCAGTTGACGGCAGTGATGTCTTCTCCTATGAGCTGCATCACGATGTGCAGCATGCGAGGGTCCTCGGAGTACGTGCTGTACACGTCATCGAATAGGAGCTCTTGGATCTACATCACGAATAGCAAAAGGATTTTGATTTAAGCTTTTGACTGTCACAGCAAAAAAAATGTGATAGTAGTGAGATTTATTTACGTACTAGCTGTTGCCCGCGACTTCGTTCGCGTTCACTATTTTATTGGTTTCAATTTTGTTTACGCATAACCCTCTTTTTTAAAATTAAAGTAAAGAAAATAAAAAAGTAGCCTAAGTTACTTCTTATAACATTAGCTATCTGCGCGTGAAAATCCCGTCAAAATCAGTCCAGCCGTTTCGGAGATAAGCCGGAATAAACAGACAGACAACAATTTTAAAAATCGTTTTATTTTTATGTTAGTATCATAAGTATATACTTTCATAATATGCATTTAGTGAAAAGCTTGTACTTTCAAATTACAAACAGACCTTTCAATTTTATTTATTTGTATAGATAACAGTCTGTCATGGGTTGGTGACCGTGGCGTGCTGGGTACGTTTTGGTTTGTCATCTATACATGACTGTGGCGCTCAAAAGGTAATAAACACGGCGGAAGGGACCACGTGACAAAAACTTTTACCACAGATTCAATATAAGATTCTAGATCCCTCAGTAGTAAATTTTTGGTCGGTTATTACAATTCGCCTTCTAGGTCTTAAGCCAAGCAACAAGCAACAGATAACAATCTACATAATTGCGAACAGACATGCGATTATTATGAAATGCAAATTTAATTATACGAACCCAAATAGAGAATATATGTTAAGGTAAAATACAATTGCATATATCATGTTGATAATCATACGTAATTCATACATGCTTCAAATTCTGTATTTTTATAATTAAATGGAGCGGCTCAAGGTAGGTGGGCAGCGTAACCATATGTCAGGAACCGAGCTGAACTGATCCGGATGAAATTTGGCATTGAGATAGATTGTAGTGTGGACACTTTTTATCCCGGAATAATGTACGGTTCCCGTTGGATAATATATCAAATTTGACCCGGAGAAGCGGAGATGCTAATTTTAATATGCTCATGTAGCAAGGTGCTAATCCACCGCTCAAAAAGTCACATCACAAGTTTTTCTTAAAGATCAATCTTTGTAGATATTATTTTAACAAAACAAAATCAAAACTTGAATAATTAGGTACAGTTAACAAAAAAACCCGAATTCGTGTGAAAACTAATTGTTATGGTAATTAATTAATGTTACGTACGTTTACGTAACATTACACGCCACATATTTAATTTATCTTCAAACACTGGTATATATCCCCATCAACAGAAAATCTCACGTGTAACTCCTATATCTAATAACTAGCTTCTGCCCGCGACTTCGTCCGCGTAAAGTTTACGTCTTAAGTACGCGTCGTACGCATTAAGTTACGGCTTTGGTTACTGCTTCGCACCTATTGGGCGCAGCGTGATGTTATGTAGCCTACAGCCTTTCTCGATAAATAAACTATCTAACACAAAAGATTTTTTCAATTCAAACCAGTAGTTCCTGAGATTAGCGCGTTAAACCAAACAAACTCTTCAGCTTTATAATGTTAGTAAAGATTTGCCCATACCGGCAAGAATATTCGAGAATGTACTACATAAATTAATCTATAGTCAAGTAGAAAAACGCCTTAATAACGCTAAACATGGTTTCAGGCGCAGACGATCCGAGGAAACCAACTTGCCGACCTTTACTGAATATATTTCAGCACAACTTGACGATCGGTGACAGGTAAACGTGCTATATTTTGATTTTAGGAAAGCTTTTGACTAGGTCAATAATGACATTTTGCTTGCAAAGCTTAGCGCCATAGGATTTTCCCCTGGCCTTCTACGTCTTCTTTTTTTTTTTGGTGGGTGGGAAATCATCAAATAACTTCTCCCGCCCTGGGCGGAAGGGAGTGTCAGACTTTTACTGACTAAAACCCACCCATGTTCCTTCTTGTGCCCTTTGCGTTTCGGAGGCGCGGTATCTCTTATACACAACCCGCAGCCCCGGCAGGCATCGGCCCTCAGTGGCCCTTTCCCTTTGCTGACATCTCTTTGAGGCGCGCGTTTAACACGAACGTGCCGTCGACACGGCCTGTCGTTGTGTTAAACGTAAGGACGGTGAGCTACCCATTGCTCACCGTCCACAGGCCCGTATCTACGGTGGCCGGGAGTCGTCTCGCGGCTCCCGACGTCCGGAGCGTCTGCCGCGGCGGCTGGAAGCTGCTGTCTCAACCGTCCCGCCGCCTCTTTCTCTAGCATTACTGCCTCACAGAAGGCCTTCTACGTCTGCTGGCTGATTACCTCCGTGGTCAGCAATTTGTGAGGCTAGGAATCTATGAATCCAGTGCTTACTACCTACACGCGTTCTGGAGTGAGTCAGGGCTCAATCCTTGGGCCTTTACTATTTGTTGTGATGATCATTGATCTCTGCTTGGTGTTCTTTTGCATGTAAAATCTCTTCTGTACGCAGATGACTTAAAACTTTATACTTATGTCAACTCTGTATAAGATTATAAGTCTATCCAGAGAGACATAAATGCAGTTTATACTTGGGGAGTTACTAATAAAATGGAGTTTAACTCCTCATAGTGCTTTGTCATATCTTTTGGTCGAATGCGGCATCCAATTAACTAATAAACATTAATACAGAGACTGCTAAAATCTTCACCTCCGTTTTGGTTATGCCGTCGTCAGGTGACATGACAATAATTTCAGTAGGCATTATGCCGAAATTATGCCTGGGATTCTCTAGAACACTGTGATAATAGTGCCCGTGTGGAGCACTATTACAGGACAAGCGTCTCCTCCTTAGTTGCCCGTCGTGCGCAACCACCTTCACCATCCAAGATCTAAATGAGGGCAATGATAGAGTCATGACAAGTTGTTTAATACTGGTCGGACAAAATTTTAAACGAGTCAATCGACACGAAAAGAAGAAGACTGTGGTAGGGTGCTATAATCCTTAGTTCCCTAGTTACCTTATTGATATAATCCTCAGGCTTGCTCCTTTTCTTGCTCAGCGAGCGATCTTTGACCACAGTGACCCGCCCCTTCTCGACCCGACCTTCGCACACGTCTGTGAAACGTTGTCTGCAAAAAAAACCAATTGAATTGATACGAGGGACCATTGAGATGATCATTTGAAAACTGAATCATATTTTAAGGATGTTTGCCTTCAAACAATAAAATGAGAATAACTTATAAGGATCAGTTCACACCGAGATGCATGCGACGCGACTCAAAATATAACTTATTTACTACACGAAAAGATACACATTTAATTGTGAGAATTCACACGACGCAGCACAATGCAGCGCTGAATTCGCACAATGAAATGTGTATCTTTTCGTGTAGTAAATAAAGTTATATTTTGAGTCGTTGTGCACGCAGCGTCGCCACGCGTGCGTCTCGGTTTAAACTGACCCTAAGGAAATTGATCAAATACTTGTAGTAGTAAGTAGGCAATTCAATTATTTCATACTGTTTTTAATATGTATATATTGTTAGAGAGCTTTCTGTCTAAATCCGTAGGGTAACTAGGCTGTGGTCAACATAAACAGACAATTAAAGGATGAACGGTGAATTGGACCCAGTTCGGGCGTAAGATAAGATCCTTAAAGATAAGGGTCTTATAAGATCCAGTGGGTAGCATGAATATTCTTAGAGAGTAATCTTTTATCAAGGCCGGAATACATTATGGTGGTATGGTGTGAAGTCGCAAAGTCGACATAACGACTTCCACACAGCACACAAAAATAGTATGAAGCCGCCGATAGTAACTGCGTAGATTTGATAGGCAAGAGAATGACGTCATATCGCGCCATGACACACTACACCAGAGATATGATCCAAAGTTCGATTCATAAACACAACTGGTCCTTGACAGGATACATGATTATGAATGTAGGTATTAATTAATGGTTGCAGAATATATCACTCAATGTTAAAAAAAGTTCAATTGTAATACGGCACCTGTAGGTATTTAGGGCTGGTATACCGATGAGCCTCTTGATGACCAGGTACCCATTATCTCTGTAGAGCCGCAGCTGTTCTGGAGACAACGGGTAAGTGGCGGAACACTCCGCACTTACTCTGGAAATAAAACAAATCTAATGAAATCATTTATTTCCAATAAATTACTTGCAGGCACTTTTGAATTATCGATGAGTCAGTCAGTCAGAGTTAAAGAAACAAAAAAAAAATATTTTGTAGAAATTCCAAATAAAATAAAATGTATGACAAACATTTGACCGCAACCCAACAAATTATCTTTCATTCTAACTAAATAAAAAAGAATATGTGGGTACTTACTACGCTGAAAGTTAAAAAATCACAACATTTATATGTATAAATGTTGTGATTTTTTAACTTTCAGCGTAGTAAGTTATAGTAGTAGTAATATTTCGGACTCCTAGACTGTTCAAAAATATGTATTTTTGAACAGTCTAGGAGTCCGAAATATTGAAGTTAGCTCATTCCAAACGATTGGTTTCTATGGAAAAGAACGAGCAAGAAACTCCATGAATACTCTGATAAAGTTAATAAAATATTACAAATCTAGACACACTGCAGTATGTCAGTCAAGTTAGGCGAACACCACCATCCACATTGTAATTGTATTTGTTGGATTTTCAATGTTCGGTCCTGAGCCGAGCGTTGAAAATCCAACAGTGCGCAAGGAAAAGCAATATTAAAATAAAACTGGTTTATGAGATGGTCTCCAGTAAAGGGATTACATCGTGATCATTGTAATGTTATTTCGAACCCGTACATGCCTGCCTATCCCCATACAGACGAGAAAATAAAAATACCTATACTAACAAATTATTTCACATCGCCATAAATAAATAAAAACGTACTTACCGTTTTGGAATAACTTTAAAATTACCAGCCATAACAATTATTTTATTAGAATTTGCTACACATCTACTTCTTCAGAACAAAATAAATGTAGATAGATACTTATTATAATTTCGCGCAGACGCCAGCCGCTGAATAGTGTCGCTGATATGGAGACGAGTCTAAAACTAAATTGATGATAACCTGTGAATGTTAATAAATAAGCCTCGTGTTTATAATGATTTCCCATTGTTAACAAATGAATCAAGTTTTGGGAATCCGCAATTCATAATTGAATCGAAACATTTTATTATCAACACACTAGAATAGAATAGAATAAGTATTTATTCGCATCAACAGTACAGCTATTAACAATACATACTTGTTGACTTAAATATACTGCAGGTAGACTTAAGTTGTCGTAACTAGTACCCTTGCTAAGTTATCGGGATAACTTGTATTAAGGGCACCAGTCTTGTTTCATATTTAAGGCGATACAATATTAGAATGAAAGCAATTAATTTTTGACATACTTAACATTAAAGTTCAATTCTAACCTAAAAATAAAATAAAATGGGAACTACGGAGACACCAATATACAATTGTAAACATTGAATGTGATGGTGGGGTATGTTAGTGAAGAGTGTGAAGTGTGTTTATTGTGTGTGTGTAGTAGCTCGTAAAGTGACTCTTATTGCGCCGCTTTTAGGGTCTCTTTACATTTACTATTGCTTTTTTTATTTTTTACACAACGGCTCGACGGTAGTGATAAACTCACCTCACTTGTATCATAATATATAATACTAGATGACCGGCCCGCGACTTCGTCCGCGTGGCTAATTTTACCCATGTTACGTATTTCCTTACTGCTCCGCTCCCGTGTGCCGTAGCGTGATGTTATATAGCCTATATTAATCAGGGTGAAAGTTGCTTTTTAATGGTGAAAGATTTTTTTAAATCGGCGCAGTACTTTTTGAGTTTATTTATTACAAACATACACACACACACAGAATATAAATCTTTTCTCTTTATAATATTAGTGTAGATTATTATTTAGGTTTGATATATAATGTACATTTTATTCAAAAAAAAAAAAAATAATTTTCGTGTAAATATCAATTTATTTAGATAACGTATATAGTAACAATCTCCGATACAAAATATAAGGTAATATACAATTTGATTGTAAAAATGCCCACTTGTATCTAATTAAAATAATCCATTACCTAACGTAGTTAGTGTGAGGACAAACGAACCTAATTTTGCGAGTCGCGCAATTAACTCTGTATTTCGTTTCATACAAAAATCCTGTTAGTGCCGCGCGACGACGCAAAATGAGTCTTCAGTGTTAGTTCAATGCAAATTATACGTATCGCTAACAAAATTACGTTCGTTTGGGCTCACACAAACTTAACAATAATAATTACAATAACTTTAATCGCATAATTTCTTGACATTTTTGTTTTTATAAAAACGCGGCCCGCACACTACGGACTCCTGTATCGTGAGTGCGTTTACAAACATATACACTCACATACACTAACAATTGTTCGTTATAAAATGAATTCCACAGTCCCACATTATTCTTATTGTGTTTATTAAGAAATAATTAAAACAATAGAAGGACGTACAAGGTCAAAAACAACATTGAAGTAAAATATATTATTTGGTGTATGAAAACATTGTATCTGATATAAATGTGTATTAGTGTTGCCAGTGTTTGTATGGGCTTTTTTCTTTTTTGGGGGGGGGGGGGGGGTAAATCGTCAAATAACTTCGGGAGGGAGTGTCAGACTTTTACTGACTAAAACCCACCCATGTTCCTTCTTGTGCCCTTTGCGTTCCGGGGGCGCGGTATCTCTTACGAACAACCCGCAGCCCCGGCAGGCATCGGCCCTCACCGGCTTCTTTTCTTTTGCTGACATCTCTTTGAGGCGCGCGTGGAACACGAACGCGCCGTCGACACGGCTGCGGCTGGGACGCGAGAACCTCTGTCTCAGCCGTCCCGCCGCCTCCTTCTCAAGCATTACTGCCTCACAGAACGAGGCGACTGCATCCCATTCCCTCTCGCTCCGGACCATGGCTTGCATCAGGGCCGGGCGCGAGAGTTCACCGCCGCCGATGGCCGCCACGAGGAGTTTTTATGTGCTGCGGAATTAGTTTAAAAGGGTCATCACGGCTCCGAAACGCAAAAGATATTAGTAGGAACACGGATATGTTTTAGTCAGTAAGAGTCTAACACTGCTGATTTCCCATTCATAATAAAAATGTTTTTATGTATTGTCTGCAAGGGATTGATGTCAGACACGCTTAGTCTTTAACATTTGATATGTTAAATGAGAAGATCATTTAACATTCATAACTGATTCATCTTTCACACGGCCACATTGTTAGACTTATAAAATAAATACCCAAAAGAAATATAATTGCACAATAATATTAACAATACCATAGTTAAATGCATGAATTTGTGACTTTTAGTCATTTCATGTTTTTCAGTAAAAAGGCACAACTGAATATCACATTAAGATTTCTCTTCGCTCGGTACACTCTAGACATCATTTTCATAGGTAGATAAAAAACTGTAGTTTCTCAGTATTTTAAGAAAAACCCATATTATGTAGTAAGAAATATAATTGGGTAGATGACGACATTAAACACTAAATCTAAGACCTGAAAATTCGATTAATTTTTAAAAGCTATAAAATTAGATTTTTAGTTGCTTTGAAATTAATAAATAGTGAATTGAGATGTCAAAAAAGTGACGTCATGGTTTAGTATTGTCATACAAAATCTACGGGGAAACGCGTTTTGACAGCTCATGAAGAGTATGTCAATTGATTAGTTGTGTCATCTACCCAATTGTATTTTTACAAGTTTGACCGCACTCCTTTGACTTGCTTGCTCTTGAAACGCCAAACGTCCTGAAAAAGAAAATCTATTTAAAGTTAAATTATCACCATATACAGATTCGAGCTGAAGTTTGGATGAATGTCTGTTGGGGATTTATAATCCTACTAATATTCCAAATGCGATAGTTTGTGATTATGAATGGATATACTCTTTCACGCTTAAACGGCTGACAGATAGACAGATTCATTTATTTGTCTGAAATATAGTATTTTACAGATTATATAAAGAACTAATGTGTACCTATACACAATAGTTCTTCACATTTCGCCTACTAAATTTGGCATGCAAATTTTGTGACGATAATGTTTAATTCCAATTTAAACAAAATAATTAAATTTCAATGTAAAAACAAAAGAACATTGTCTACATAATAAATTGAAAATGTCAAAAAAAAAATCTAAATATCCACTTTCAAGTGGCGGATCTGGATAAATTACACATAGAATAATTTTTAACTTGAAAAAATGTATCTACGGTTTCCGACGAATGGTTTATCAAATTTGACGCCGACAAGTCGCAGGCAGAAGTTAGTATTCCGTAGTGGACTTTCAAAACGAATATTTACAAGCCATTTTACTACATTATATATTTTTAAGATTTACTATCTTTTGGCTTTTGTGAATTTCTAACCGATCCCAAATTTTTGTGGCAATAAAATATAGCACCACTCAGGGGTCACTCTTATTAGCGAAACAATTTTCAGAATCAGACCAGCTATTCCGGAGATTAGCGAGCTTAAACAAAAAACAAAAATACAATTTTCAGCTTTATAATATTAGTGTAGATGTTATTTTTCGTAAAATTAATTTTAGTGAAAAATATTACACGCTATGGGACCGGATAAAAAAGCAAAAAGCCAACGTCACGCGGTGTTCCCAGGCGGTCACCCATCCAAGTACTGACCGCGCCCGATGTTGCTTAACTTCGGTGATCGGACGAGAACCGGTGTATTCAACGTAGTATGGACGTTGGCGACCGATGAGCTTAAATACACGACTACTTTTTATGAACTACTAAGTTACGGAATAGATTTTTAATTCTCAGCTAAGAAGCCCTTGAACAAACATTAACATAAGTCAATTCGATTCATACATACATAATCATTATTTTTTTTATTTTTTTTTTTAACTGCCTCGGTAGCCTAGTGGTCCTAAGCGCGACTGCTACGCTAGAGGTCTTGGGTTCGATTCCCAGGTCGAGCAAAAAGTGTTATTGGGTTTTTCTATGAAATTCTCAGTAGCAGCTCGGAGTTAGGATTTGTGCCCGGTTAATGGCAATAGGCTCGCCCCCTATTACATGGGACCTAAATATACCGGCGAACTGTGGGTGTACATCGTTACACCTCTGCCTAACCCTTCGGGGAATACAGGCGTGATGGTATATATATAATCATTATTTTAATTTGGACACTTTATTTATATGTAAACATGATATTTATTTATTTATTTAAACTTTATTTAACAAAAAGTTCTCTAAGACGACATATGACTTCATAGGACAAGAATGATATGTATACTATGGTTGTCGTATAAAATGAAACTTACTTGTACGTCAACGAGTTTGTGCCAGGTCCGAGTTACCTCATCATAACACACGCATTTACGCTGAGTATACAGTCACCGTCAACATACGTCATATTGCAACTATGCATTTGTCGGATATTAGACACAATATTTTTTTTGCATTATATTCATCAGCCGCCAGCTAATATCCTGTATTTCGTAATAAGTAAATATTTTTTACAATTCCCGTTAGTACTGTTTTATGGTACTTTTTCTTTTTTTGGGGCGTGGGAAATCGTCAAATAACTTCTCCCGCCCCGGGCGGGGCGGGAGGGAGTGTCACGTTTTACTAACTAAAACCCACCCATGGTCCTTCTTGTGCCCTTTGCGTTCCGGGGGCGCGGTATCTCTTACGAACAACCCGCAGCCCCGGCAGGCATCGGCCCTCAGTGGCCCCTTCCCTTTGCTGACATCTCTTTGAGGCGCGCGTGGAACACGAACGCGCCATCGACACGGCCTGTCGTTATGCAACGTAAGGACGGTGAGCTACCCATTGCTCACCGTCCACAGGCCCGTATCTACGGTGGCCGGGAGTCGTCTCGCGGCTCCCGACGTCCGGAGCGTCTACCGCGGCGGCTGGGACGCGAGAACCTCTGTCTCAGCCGTCCCGCCGCCTCCTTCTCAAGCATTACTGCCTCGCAGAAGGAGGCGACTGTATCCCATTCCCTCTCGCTCCGGACCATGGCTTGCACCAGGGCCGGACGCGAGAGTTCGCCGCCGCCGATGGCCGCCACGAGGACTCGGCGATGCTCCGCCCAAGCGGGGCATACCGCCACGGTGTGCTCCACCGTGTGCTCGGGGCGATCCACACAATGGTGACACCCCGACGTTTCCTCCCGCCGTTTTATGGTACTGAGGTGTGCCCGTGTGAGCAATTTAACTAGAGACTTCCTAAAGCTCGTATAGCTTTAACAAAATCTTTGAGACATTCAATGAGAAATTATACACGGTTATTTTTACATCGTTTTGGAACCGAAAGCCATAAGCTCTATCATAGTAACAGAAACTACTGGCACTATAACTTTCAATAAAAAACCAATTAACACGAAAATTCAATATTATGAAAAAAATCGAAAATCAGTTCAGCGATCTGGAATGTACAGACAAACACACAAAACACACGATAAAATTATAACAGAAAAATAAAACAATAAATCAATATTTATTTTGGCATTTTTACTCATCTATTGGAAAACCAAAAGAATTCATCAGCTATATATAACTTTGAACGATAGAGTGAGGAATGAAACGATACGAGAACGTTGCGGATTAAAAGAGGATGTAGTGACAAAAATAGAAAAGAGTATGCTTAGATGGTTCGGTCATGTTGAGAGGATGAGTGAAAGGCGACTAACGAAAGGGATTTATATGGCAGATATGAGTGGCAACGCCGGGAGAGGGCGCCCTAGAAAGACCTACCCTGACCTTATTGGTGGGGTTCTTCAGAAAGGACGTGTGCGCAGTACTCGTAACCGGCGTGCTTGTATGAACAGATGTATGAACGTGGTCGAGGCGAAAGAAGTATGTAAGGATCGTAGCAGGTGGCGTTCTGTGGTTTCTGCCTACCCCCATGGGTAAAAGGCGTGACTTTATGTATGTTGATCAGCTACTGCAGGGTACTTTCACTTTGAAAATGAAATTAAACATAGTAACCGGCACGAGTCGTGAGCACAATACTTCAAGTTCATTTTTAGGTCTGTTTGGCGGAATGAAGGAGCCGGGATGCTAACGCTGCATGTGATTGGTCCATCAGTCCGCCAATCGCGTTACGACACGTGCCGGTTACTATATCCAGTACTCGTTTAATGCACTGGTCTTCAGCCGCATCCTTTAGCCTGCATCATTCAGTTAGACTGGAGGCCGACCCCAGCACAGTTGGGAGAAGGCTAGGCAGATGTTACTCACGGCATAGTTGACTTGTCCGATGCCCATCTTCTCCGTCTGCTGAGCCACCTCCTTGGCGAGGTGCTCCTGCAGCGTGCCGGTCACGTCGATGTATTCGCACGAGCTATTCGCGAAGTGGAACGTTATCGCTTTACGGTAGTTCTGGAAGTACACAAAGAAACATACCATCACGCCGGTATTCCCCGAAGGGTTAGGCAGAGGTGTAACAATGTACACCTACAGATCGTCGGTATGTTTAGGTCCCATGTAATAGGGGGCGAGTCTATTGCCAGTAACCGGGCACAAATCCTAACTCCGAGCTGCTACTGAGAATTTTATAGAAAAACGAAATAACACTTTTTGCTCGACCTGGAAATCGAACCCAAGACCTCTAGCGTAGCAGTCGCGCTTAGGACCACTAGGCTAACGAGGCACAAAGAAAGTACGGGAATAAGTTTATTTAAACAGGCTAGTTCGTAAACTGGCTCTTATTGCACCGCTTTTAGCATCACAATGCGCAAATTTTAAATTTAATTTAGTATAAACACTGACACCAGGCGACATCTACAGGCGGCATTATATTGAGACTGCGCGTCGCCTAGTTTTAGTATAAGATTTTGGAAAAATAAAAATCAACTATGAAAACAACAATTGGGTAGATGGCACCACTAATCAATTGACGTACTATTTATGAGCTGTCAAAACGCGATTCCGCCATTGATTTTGTACGACAATACTAAATTATGACGTCACTTTTTTGACATCTGAATTCACTAACTAAAAATCGGATTTCATAGTTATTTCAAAATTCATCGGGTTTTAAGGGCTAAAATAAACTGTTTTTTTTTGTGAAGTTATATATATACCATCACGCCTGTATTCTCCGAAGGGTTAGGCAGAGGTGTAACAATGTACACCCACAGTTCGCCGGTATATTTAGGTCCCATGTAATAAGGGGCGAGCCTATTGCCATTAACCGGGCACAAATCCTAACTCCGAGCTGCTACTGAGAATTTCATAGAAAAACCCAATAACACTTTTTGCTCGACCTGGGAATCGAACCCAAGACCTCTAGCGTAGCAGTCGCGCTTAGGACCACTAGGCTACCGAGGCAGTTCGCTTTTTGTGAAGTTGTGTCTTGGAATTATTGTGTAGTGGTGTCATCTACTTAATTCTCACATTTTGTTTTTGTAATGTTAAAAAACTTAGTCAACGCTGGGAATATCTTCAGAATAATTGTGCTGACCTTCGACACGTTGGGTCCTGAGCCGTGCAGCAGGTAGGGGTGCAAGAACACCGTGTCCCCCGGACTCATCTCCAGGTGAACTCTCTTGTCTAACGGAGCGATGGCTTCTTCGTCCACGCCGTGGTACATTTTGAGAGCGTCCTAAAATTATTTAAAATGTTGAGCTTATACAAACAAACAATTTGAAGTTACGCGTCAAAGTTCAAAAATGGAATAAAGGTTGTAATGTATGGCTTCTCAAGACCGATTTCGGCCACGGCGCCCAATCTTAATGCAGACTAGCCAAGTACGCAGGACATAGTATAGTGCACAAGTGTGTGCGCAAACACAAGTTCATGCCCTCTTCCCTAACTCTCATAGTCCGATGGGACGGCAACCCGACCCAACCGGGGAGAGATCAGGCGCAGGACCAACAGCTTTACGTGCTTTCCGAGGCACAGGGATGTCACACAACCAACTTCAAAATACCAGGCTTTTACTAAGAAATTTCTAATGGAAATACCCAATAACACTTTGCCCGACCTGGGAATCGAACCCGAGACACAACGCTCAACAGTCTCTTTTGAGACTGCCGGTCACCGACGGGGCAGCAAAACAAAATATATAAAAACATACCAATATTGACACATAGAAATCTTTATCTATAAATTTCAACTAAGTAAAGAGTAACAAACATCCATACATCCATCCACACAAACATTCTTGTCTATAGTGGTAGTTATTACCTCCCTGCCCGCGTGTGCGTACAGCTCCTTGGCCTTGTGCGAGCCGGGCACGGCGTACAGGCAGCCGTTCGCTATGTTCACGTGGTCCACCGCCGTCCACGCGCCGATGATCTTCTCAGCGGGACGGAACGGGAAGTAGAACAGATCCTGGAAGCGAAGAAATAAGTATGAGCTTTGAGATGGGAACAGGGATTTCAAATGTACGGATAATTCTTCATATTCCATTGAAAAGCAAAAGAATTTTCGGCCATGACCGCGATGGCGTGAACTTTCTTATGGATCCCTATTATTTTAAGCCCCGACGCAAAAACGACGGGGTGTTAGACGTTTGACGTGTCTGTCTATCTGTGTCATCGTAACTCCCGAACGCATGAACCGATTTTGATTTTGTTTCTTATGTTTGAAAGGGTAATTAGTCGGGAATGTTCTTAGCTGTATTTGATGAAAACCATTTCAGTGGTTTCAAAGTTATCAGCTCTTTTGTTAGCTGCGGTAGGGATTTTTATTTTTCTGTCAGGGTTTACTTAATTTTTTTAATTTTGTGTGTTTTAAACAATATAATTGAAGATAAATACGCTATAATATATAATTATATACTGGCATGACAGAGTTTATATCAGCCAATCCGAGGGCCGGAGAAAAACTCTACCTGTACCAAATTTCATCAAAATCAGTTCAGTGGTTGCACCGTAAAAGTGTAACACACCGTCAGACAATGTTGCTTTCCCAAAACATTGTAATAGAATAACGTGATTCCCGTGATAGACCATGGAAGCAAAGTAGCATGTACTTTTTTTTATTTCTTTGGGACAAGCTCGCTACACTATTCCCTACCACTGCAACTCCTGAAAGCCAGAATCAACAGTGGAGATCCGAGAGTCCCGGAGAAACGATTCAACTGTTTTGGATCCCGCAACGAAATTAATCAGAAAAGATTAGCGGAAGAGTAAGAAAAAATATAATTTCCAAGTCGCGTGTAGTGATTCAGCTGACCTGGTGCGGCGGGTGGCGCGAGGAGCCGGGCGGCTTGTTGATGAACATGCTGTTGACGGCGGTGATGTCGTCTCCGATGAACTGCGACAGCACCGACAGCAGCCGCGGGTGCTCGCCGTACGTGATGAACACGTCATCGTACAGCAGCTCTTGTATCTGGTCAATTTTTATAAATTAATAATCATGCGTAGAATCATTATTTATAACCGTTGAAAAGGAGATTGTCAATAAAACATAACATACCATCACGCCCGTATTCCCCGAAGGGTAAGGCAGAGGTGTACCAAAGTACACCCACAGTTCGCCGGTATGTTTAGGTCTCATGTAATAGGGGGCGAGCCTATTGCCATTAACCGGGCACAAATCCTAACTCCGAGCTGCTACTGAGACTTTCATAGAAAAACCCAATAACACCTTTGCTGGACCTGGGAATCGAGCCCAAGACCTGTAACGTAGCAGTCGCGCGTAGTACCACTAGGCTAACGAGGCAGTCAATATTTTTTGTTATATTTATGTTAAATCTAGACTTGTGCTGCCATCTGTGCTGCGTGTGTGTAAATAAATATCTAGTTTTGAATTGAACATTAATCACGTAGGGCGGTGTTCTCCAAAATACTTTGTTGTAACCAGCGAAGAAATATTGAATTTTTATCAGTTTTTCCATAGTTTTTTCAGTTAGTTTCTACAGCGTAAAAGATAAACAAACATAAATCCATTTGTTCGTCCTCACAAAGTCTTACGTTTAAAAAAAAAAAAAACACTCACGCCTGTATTCCCCGAAGGGTTAGGCAGAGGTGTAACAATGTACACCCACAGTTCGCCGGTATATTTAGGTCCCATGTAATAAGGGGCGAGCCTATTGCCATTAACCGGGCACAAATCCTAACTCCGAGCTGCTACTGAGAATTTCATAGAAAAACCCACTAACACTTTTTGCTCGACCTGGGAATCGAACCCAAGACCTCTGGCGTAGCTGTCGCGCTTAGGACCACTAGGCTACCGAGGCAGTTATAATACTAGTAGGGCACATTTCTTTCGCATTGCCGTGATCCGGTTTGAGTGTCATTTCAGCTTTGTCTTAGGGATAGCAACGCATCTACGAGCCCTCTAGTATTGCAAATATGCGGCGCGGCGGTGACGATGGGGGTCGCCGGTTTGTTCGCCATCCAATGATGTAAAAGAAAACCATACCTTATTAATATAATCCTCAGGCTTCAAATTCTGCTTCAGTAAGGTCGGCTCTCTGACAACTCGTACATTGCCGGCCGGAACGATCCCCTTGCATATTTGAATGAAGCGCTGTCTGTAATGCAATACATTCTACAGGTCACCATTATGAACGTTATGCTATTCAACGTCAACGTGTCTGTGAAACAGAACGTGAATAGGGGGCAATTCTGCTACCTGTTAGGAACGCTTGGAATCTGAACTTAATCTATACATTAATACAAATAAATAAAATTGAAAGGTTTGTTTGTAATTTCAAATTACAAGCTTTTCACTAAATGCCTATGAAAGTATATACGGTACTAACATAAAAAAATCAATTTTTACAATTTTTGTCTGTCTGTCTGTCTGTTTGTTCCGGCCTATCTCCGAAACGGCTTGACCGATTTTGACGGGACTATTTTTATTTTTGTATTTACTTAAATTTAAATAAAGAGGGTTATGCGATAACCAAATTGAAACCAATACAATAGTGAACGCGAACGAAGTCGCGGGCAACAGCTAGTCTTCAATACTAATATTATAAAGAGGAAAGATTGTTTTTGTTTGTTTGTAATAAATAGGCTCCCAAACTACTGGACCGATTTTAACCATTTTTTCACCAATAGATAGCTACATTATTCCTGGGTAATATAGGCTATATAACATTACGCTACGACACACGGGAGCGGAGCAGTAACCAAAAATGTAACTTAACGTGGGTAAAATTAGCAACGCGGACGAAGTCGCCGGCGAGTCTCTAGCTCTTTATATTCACCTACATCATTTAACATTGATTGTCACTGAGGTGACATTGCAGCTAGATTTTGTACGTTTTAATTCGTAGAAATTGGTCTTCTGTAGTCTTCCAAATAATTCCGTGCGTTTATTTGGCAAAGATGACTTGAGCCAAGACCGTGAGGGTCTTTCATAAATGGTCAACAGAATGTTACGAATATCTGGTACATACAGCTGCATTAATTGGTTACCCCCTCGCGCCATAATACCTTAAAAAAGGTATTAATTAGTATTTGAGTAAAATTTTGATTTATTGGTCAACATATAACTAGTCTACGTTTGGAGCGCGCGCTCTCAAGAATATAAAAAAAGGGAAGATAAATGAAAGCTTATAATAAGTAACAGAATTAGGTACGTAATGAATATGCCTAATCTATTCATACGATAAGTTGTTGATAATCAAATCTTATTACATTGATTAGTCTGTCTCCAAAGCAAGATATTAAGGGTTTATGATAAAACAAAAGGAACACAAGCCGATATAAAATAACTCAACATTAACATCACGGTAGCGTGGTCCGAGGGGGTAGGCACGAATGCAAAAAAACAAATAGCGCGCGGTCAGCGAGCCTGTATTAATTTAGTCACTAATCGTGTTCTACAGAGTAGAACTTTATGTTTGCCCATATTTGAATTCTAATATTCCAGATGTGCGAGAGCGTTGTAGTATAAATGGTTTACGACCTTAAACCCGCTTATCGCCAATGACGCTAGTCAGTAGGGGTGAGCCAGTAGTCTATCAGGACCAGACAAATATATAGACTTTGGTGTGCTATTGATAGTTATCTTTATTAAAGATGAAACGAATCACATTGTGCCCAATTCAGAGATTGAACCAAGGACCCCATGCTTATTTATCGCTAAACCAACCAATATAAGCTTTTCAAGGAAGCAACAAAGTATTTTATCCTTCAAGTTTGAGATCCATCAGAGTGGCACAAAAACCATTACTTTTTACATAAGTGCTCCGAACTGAGTGTCATTAATTATCTCGACAATGCATTTAGTTGCACGAACTCACACGAACAATGCCGACATTGCAAGTAAACAAAATAATCAAAGAGTCATTCAATCACAAACTTAAAACTAAATCAGTAATAAAAACACAAAAAATAAAAAAAAATAAAAGCAAAGAAATCATTACCATGTAAGAAAAATAATTGAATATTGTTGATTTATAAAACTCAAATTATTCAATTCAAAACTATGTACAGGGTAACAATTTAACTTTATTTATTTATTTTTTTTTATTTGATATAATATATTGATAAGAGACAAGTAATTTACACAGCATCATCATATCAGGCACAGGATGTCCACTGCTGGACGTAGGCCTCCCCCATGGGTTTCTAAAGGGACCGGTTGGAAGCGACCTGCATCCAGCATCTTACTGCGGTCTCAATCAGGTTGTCCGTCCACCTTGTGGGAGGACGTCCTATGCTGCGTTCCAGTACGTGTGTGTAATTCACACATAACATGTTGTAATATAATTTTATTTTCATATATCATAATTATGTACAAATGCTTTAAGTACATATGAATAGTAGAATTCGCTTAACAATGACATCAAATATAAATTTCTATTATGTCATACTAAGCGGATGTAACAAGCTAATAATTATAAGCAAAAAAAATCCTATATTTTTACATGCTTACATTAGCTTCTTATGTGACTAATTATGAAAATCTTGGAACAACTTCTCTTTATGAGACATGTGAATCTATGAATGTATTGATTATGTTTGTGATACCCATGACAATATAATAATATGTTGGCATTAAATGATCTGATGATGGACCCGTTTTACACTTCATAAAAACAAGAAACATGCAGATTGTGGAAGAGCACAAAAAGTGTTTAGGAATCAAATTGTAAGAACTATGTTGATCACTATAACTGGACATAATTTTTTAAAAACAGGTCATAAATGATGTAAAATATCACTATTTAATAAGCAAAGTAATTTTATCTGAACTTTGTTTCATAGTTCAGAAGTTTATATGAAAACTGAACTTTGCACTGCAATTGCGTCATATTAAATAGTTGGTCATTATAGGTGGTATAAAAAAAAATCTACTGTTGTTTTTCAACTGAGAGCGAACTTTATTCAATGGTTGCTTTTTCTTTCCAACTATGCATTGTTTGCATTCTAAACTTACTATAATATTATTCTATCAGCTACTATTATGTTATTAATGGTCTCATTATAAGCAAAATAGTTTTCTTTAATAAAAAATACACTGCACACCAGAAATATAGACACTGCAGTGTGTCAGCCAAGTTCAGTATGGAGATTATCAAACACTGAAGAATCATTTTGAGTTATTTTCCAACCTCCGATACTCAAAAACATTTTGATCTCCATACATGTAATTTTGTATGACCCTAAATAATAATAACGATTTTTTAACACCTAGAATTCCACATTGTGTATTGACATTTAAATTTGCAAAGTTAAAAATTAATTACCAAATAAAGTTACAAGTAATTGACTGTTTTTTTAAATTAATTGGAGTGTGTGTACATTCCTACAGATATGATTAAAGGAACTGCTATGTAAATTGGCACCCATTACATCTCCACCCTTTTTTGGTGGACTACCCAAAGGAACTTTTTACTGAACGTCGCACTTTTCACATTTTATAAATATTTATTAGTCAAAAGTATCTTGATTATAATTGCTTTATCAATCCAAGGTAAGGTACTTCGGGCCTGTGGAAGGTGAGCAATTGGTACCTCACCGTCTGTACGTTACACGACAGGCCGTGTCGACGGCGCGTTCGTGTTCCACACGCGCCTCTAAGAGGAGGAGGGGCCAGTCAGGGCTGCGGGTAGTTTGAAAGTGATACCGCACCCCTAGAACGCAAAGGGCACAAGAAGAAACATGGATGTTTTAGTCAGTAAAAGTCTGACACTCCCTCCCGCTTAGGGCAGAGGAAGTCATTTGATGATTTCGAATCCGAAAAAAAAACAGGTAAGGGACTTACTTGTAAGTGTATAGAGATGCAAAATCAATCAGCTCCTTAATTACTAAGAAGCCGTTGTCGTCGTAAAATTTGAATTGTTCAGGTGATAAAATATAGCTGTCTTTAGCATCTGCAAGAACACTGAAATAAGCAGAAAAGTTTAGTAAGCATAATTGCAATCTAGGTACATTAATTATGGATATAATTGAAATAATACATATCATCATCACGCCTGTATTCCCCGAAGGGTTCGGCAGAGGTGTAACAATGTACACCCACAGTTCGCCGGTATGTTTAGGTCCCATGTAATAGGGGCGACCCTATTGCCATTAACCGGGCACAAATCCAAACTCCGAGCTGCTACTCAGAATTTCATAGAAAAACCCTATAATACTTTTTGCTCGACCTGGGAATCGAACCCCTAGACCTCTAGCGTAGCAGTCGCTCTTAGGACCACTACGTCAACGAGGCAGTTATTAGAAATAATCTCTGAAAATAATAATATTTTTGGACAAAACCTAACATACATAGGTACATAAAGTAACTACGAATATGTCTGTTTGATAAACAAAGTCAATAATATGGCATATATAGGACCTTCAAGGTGGTCTAGTCAACGGGTTTAATATCACTTTAAGACACTTGCAATTTATCATGTTTCATACCAATTTAAAGTAGTTTTTAGAGTAATACTAATTATCCTCTGTGAAATAAAAAAACTAACTACATAATATAAATTATTGACTAAAAATACTATTTTATTTTTGTCAAAACAATAAGTAGGTAGCTCCATTTATCAGAGGGCAAAATACTTGAATTGTAATAAACAGATAAGAAAAAAGTTAATTATGTTAGCAATTTTTATAATTATCTTTATGAAAACCAATTAAACTATTGATAAAAAAAAAACAAAAAGCTATCCAAAGTTAAATATTTTTACAGTTTTAATACTTACGGTTTAGGGAGAGCTCGAACACCAGTCAAAGCACTCACTCGCACCATTTTGAACGCAATTATCTAAATATTTAACTTTCAACAGTATAGTTCCAGCCAACTTGTTCTAATGATGGTAAATTGTTGAATGTTTACAAAAATAATTCATTATCTTGCCCCTCCGTTGGATGGACTTAGCTGACAATTATAAAGTCAAGTTTAGACATCTGGTTATACATTTGAAGTTACGTATATTTTTTTATTTCTAATAATTTCAGGTAATTGTTATCAACAGTGCTTCAATACCATATTCATTGAAATAATACTAATATTGAACTTGTGAACTAGAATAATTATTAACTGTTAAATAACCAATTCAATGATCATTTTATAATTATTGCAGCACTTTTTAAATTTCTTTTAAATGTATGGAGAGGGCATTATATTACGGCATTGATGACGTTTAAATTTGACTTGCCACACAACAAATTAATTGGTTTATTAACTTTTTTTAATCATATAGGTGTCTCATCAGTTTAATAATAACAGAATAAGTAATAGAGTAACAAAATAAATTCATAAGATTGGTAACGAAATTTTTGCTTCTAGGTTTTCATGAAATATAGTTAACATTTCGTAAGCGTTATGATAGCCCGCCAAATTCAAATTTTCTACGTTTTCCTTTACTTTACTGATTTCAGGTTGGAAACGATCTACAGATTTTTTTGGGTGTGCCTTTTGGCATTCGATTTTAGACCATTACTTAGGACTACCTATCTAAAGCTGGGTCAAGTGAAAGAAAAACGGCAGGTAAACGAAACAAAATAATGCTTGAAAATTATTTTAAGTCAAACTTTTTGTTCTAAGTTGTCAAAAATGTTGAATGCAGGCCATTTTAGGACAAAACAATTGTGTAGGTGGTCATATATTTTGTTTATGAATAAATGTTATTTTCTTAAATGGCTGAAGTCAAGATGTTTTGGGGACAAAGTGCCAGTATTTTGTGTATATCTTTTCACAAAGGAAAAAGTATTTAATAGATTTCCGTGAAAAAGATTCCGTTATTTTAATAACATAATATTAGTAATATAAATAAACAAATCATAATAAGACAAATTCTTTTTTTTTTTACAAATCGTTTGACATCGCTTTGATGGAATCACAATGATTTACGTACAAAATGCAGGCCATTTGCGTTCACAAAAATGTAGAAGTTGCCATATATTTATTTTTAGAATATAATTAATTTTCCTTTTAAAATGGTATCTGTCAAATATTTTTAGGGTATTATGCCAGTAGGCACAATAAGTGGGGGAAAAAAGTTTTATCACATTTTTGTTTGTTTTTTTTTTGTAATATTCTAATACGCTTGCGTTTGATCGCAACTCACATGATGATGCGACCTAAGGTGGAACACGCTTGACCAGGATGAACCGGTTTTTTCATGGCTTGAAGATACCCAATTACCCAGATTATACTTATCAGGAAACAGAGTGGCGGGCAATGAATTCCACAGTCTGGCAGCTAGCACAATAAATGTGGAATCAAAGCGCTTGGTTCGTGACTGTGTCAATGAATAGTTCGCGAATTGAGATGTCAAAAAGTGACGTCATAGTTTAGTATTGTCACAGAACATCTATGGGGAAATCGCGTTTTGACAGGTCATACAAAGTACATCAATTGATTAGTGGTGTCATCTACCCGATTCACACGCGAATTATGAGATGGCAAACTTAATTTGTTTAATTAATATCACTGTTCTAGGTAGTTTCTTTTTAATTTTGTAATCCATGGTAAAAACCCGGCTTTCGAAGTCCCTTCTACCCAGTAATTGTGTAAAGATTGCCAACCTGTTCTGTAAAAAGGAAAATATACTATCAAAATTAAATGTTAAAAAATAAATTTAAATAATAACATGATATTATTTCTAGATTGCGTGGCACAGTAACCGTGTTATAACATAAACATTCATTCTTGTAAAAAAAAGGCCAAGTGCGAGTCGCACTCGCGCACGAAGGGTTCCGTACGTATCTACGTATGGGAGCCCCCCTGCAATATTTGTTATATTTTAATTAAATATTTATTTTTAAAGTGAATATTTAACTAAATATTCTGTAAATATCTCAAGCATATACCTGTTGCCGATACCAATACAGACAGATAGACGGACGGACATCGGAGTCTCAGTAATACGGTCTCGTTTACCCTCTGGGTACGGAACGCTAAAAACTAGATTCATGTTAGTTGCTACGTAACCATATAAGAATAAATGCATTATATAATTTGAGTAATAGCCACAATCAAAATCATGCCAAACTCCGAGCTGGGGCGGTGTTATCGTCGGGTCATTCGTGATAACATGACTCTTAAAACGACAGTAAAACAAGTCTGAATAGATTAGTAGTCCTTTTCCATCGCCAGCGAAATGGCGAGCCTCGGAGTAATATTACTGTTTTTAACGGTGTTAGTGCCCTCGATACCGGCGCAGTGCAACTACAGGACGGCGACGCCATACTTCAAGAGGTCCGTCTACGAGTTTACGTTGAAGTTGGTAGAGAAGATCAACCAGGAGACCGAGAGTCACTTCGTGGCGTCCGCACTGTCGCCATGGACGCTCCTGGCGGCGATGTCTCTCGGCGCGGCGGACACGACGCTCCAGGAAATACGAGATGTTCTCCAACTGCACCCCCACAAGTGCTTCAACAACCTATACTTTGAACTCGTGAAGCAAGTGACGATGAAACCGAGTAACCCGACCGCGTCGATGATGGAACGGAGCTCCACCATATTCTTCGACTACTCGTTGTACGCCAAACAAAGTTTCTTGGACGACGTGTCCAAGATCGGTATCTGCGACGCCAGGATAGTGTCTTTCCTCGACACAGTTCAAACAGCCGAGATCATCAACGAACATGTGCGAAGTGTTACGAACGAAGCTATAGATGAAATTGTCACTCCAAATGATTTGGATAACGTTCTGACAGTTATGATAGACGCTTTGTACTTCAAAGGTGCTTGGAAGGTACCTTTCCCTTATGAAGATACTGAATCCAGCGCGTTTTACAACGATAAAGGTCAACAAACCGGTGATGTCTCCCTGATGTACGTGAGTGGATCATTCAACGTCACATCAATGCCCCAGATCAAGGCGAAAGTTTTAGAATTACCCTACGGAGATGACAGCAGATACTCCATGTTAATATTTCTTCCAGACCCTGATGTAACTCTCACGACTATGGTAGATTTAATGAAGTCGATTAGTATTAGCTCCATATTTATTTTGTACAAACAGTACGGGGCGTCAACGGTCGACGTGCAGATTCCGAGATTCAAAATATCTTCCGACATTGATAATTTGAAGGAGCTCCTTATCGACATGGGCATTAAGACTATTTTCGATCACCAACAAGCTAATTTCCCTGGTATATCTGATTACCAGTTGTTCTTGTCGAACTTTATCCAGAAGGCTGACATAGAGGTGACTGAGGACGGCACGGTGGCCGCTGTGGCTACTGCCGCGCTGTTCGAGTCTAGGATAATGCCGGAACAGTTCCAAGCCAACAAACCTTTCTTGTTCATGATTGTTGACAGAATTCTTCATGTTCCAATATTCACGGGAGCTTATTCGAAACCTTCCGTCTTTTAAACGAATTATAAAAAGGGTTTTGTGCAATATTGTGTTTATCGATTTGTTTTATTGACAAACCCTTTGAGTTATTGAGATCTTTGATTTGAGTTGTATGAACCCAAGATGTGATTAACAATTACAACTATGACTGTATGATTCTATTTATAAATCAAGTGTCAAAGTATCATGTAAACATGTACCTACAAAGATTAAATAATTTCGATTGACTACTAAATCAACGAAAACAACCAGATTTTTATCAAATGAGCAGACATTTTGTGTGTTTTATGTTGTCAGCTTTCAGAGTAAATAGTTTTAAGATTTAAATACATGATGACACATCCACGACGACTGTACACCGGCTTGATCTGATACTGTTGAAGATATTTTGTTTTCAAGATCGTTATTAATGTAACTCTTAGATCATAAATGATTCCAGTTTATTATTCCGTGCTCATTTCCTTTTGATGTACCCTATTAGAAAAAAATACGATGACATAAAAATATTGTTATACGATCGTTTTAAAAATGTTAAAATTGAAACTATTTACATGGTTTTTAACGGACGAAAAAAAAGGAGAAGGTTATTAAGACTACATTCAACGGTATGGGTACAATCGGTCCGACAGATGGACCAATCGCGTGCAGCGTCGGTGACCCCAAAAACCCAAAAATTAACCTGACATTAACTCACGACTCGTGACGGCTACTTTACAGTTTTGCCACAGATAAAACTAATTATTGACCAGACTATTTTGATTGGCATCACAATAAAATTAACTATTCGTTTTAAATATTTGTATTTTGTTTGTGAGATATTTTGAGACCGAAACTTAACATTTCAGTTAGTTTATTTACTTTAGTATTTAAAAGAATTTGGGCTGAAGCCATTGTTTGTTTATAATCGATAATAGCTGCCACGAGTGTGAGCTCAAACGTCCCTTTTTGTTTTTTTTTGGGGCGCCAACGAGCACGCGTACGCTCCCACTGATGGACCAATCGCGTGCACTGTTGGCGACCCAAAAAACCCCGAAAGGAACCCATCATCTGCTTAGCTTGTTCCCAACTATGTTGGGGTCGGCTTCCAGTCTAACCGGATGTAGCTGAATACTAGTGTTTTACATGGAGCGACTGCCTATCTGACCTCTACAACCCAGTTACTGGGCAACACGATACCTCTTGGTTAGACTGGTTGTCAGATTTCCTGGCTTCTGACTATCCGTAACGACTGTCAAAGATCTACGAATGAAAGCCGGGACCAATGGCTTTACGCGCTTTCCGAGGCGCGGGGGTGTCACACCACCAACTTTCAAACTCCGGGGTGCTACTGAGAAATTCGTAATGGAAAAACCCAATAACACTTTTGCCAGACCCGGGTATCGAACCCAGGACCCCGTGCTCATCAGTCGCGTTTTCGACCACGAGACCAATGGGGCAGTCAAAAACTCAAAACTGAACGTGCCGTTTGTGCTCACGACTCGCGTGTCGTGACGGCTACTATCCCTACTTTTTTTTCTGTGTACGCAAATCCGTATTCCTGTTTCTAATTGTTCCAAGCCGTTAGAAAAAATAACCTATAACTGCTTCGGTAGCCTAGTGGTCTTAAGCGCGACCGCTACGCTAGAGGTCTTGGGTTCGATTCCTAGGTCGAGTAAAAAGTGTTATTGGGGTTTTCTATGAAATTCTCAGTGGCAGCTCGGAGTTAGGATTTGTGCCCGGTTAATGGCAATAGGCTCGCCCCCTTTTACATGGGACTTAAAACCTACCGGCGAACTGTGGGTGTACATTGGTACACCTCTGCCTAACCCTTCGGTGAATCAGGCGTGATGTTATGTATGTATACCTATATAATATATAGTATTTCTCCACCTATGTATTTTTTGTTTGGCTTCCTCTACTCTGTATATTTTATTTGTATGTATGTATATAATTATGTATTTATTATATTTTATTCCTGGATATTTTCTGTTTCTTGCACCTACTATGTTCTGTCTCTGCATCACCCTAAGGTGGACTGGTAGAAAATGCCAAAGGCATTAAGTCCGCCTTTGTACGGTGTGTTATTTACATTATGTGCAAAAAGTTTTAATAAATAAATAAAAAACAAGAAAGGCTTGTTTTTTAGCAACTGCACTTACTAACCATATAGCGTCCTGCCTTTCAAATTAAGTACGATAGATAATAAACCTACCTACTTTATTCTCCTTTCAAAATCGCTGTTCCCAGAATAAGTCTTTCTAACAGAATTTCTTCGGAAGTTTGTACGAAATTTTAAGAATAATATTATGTTTATTAAACGACAGACAGACAGACCGACAACAGCTTGCTTTGTTTATAACTAAAACTTTTATTATAGATTTTATTGATCAAAATATTTACTTTACAGTTTTCAGTAGTCTGCAGCTTGCAGCCAGGTAAATGGCCTTTAATAAGACTAATTAGTGAACACGAAGGAATGGCTTATAGCGCGCTCTACATAGCAATAGGCCCAGCACTTTTTTTTTTTTTTTTTGGTGGGTGGGAAATCATCAAATAACTTCTCCCGCCCTGGGCGGGACGGGAGGGAGTGTCAGACTTTTACTGACTAAAACCCACCCATGTTCCTTCTTGTGCCCTTTGCGTTCCGGGGGCGCGGTATCTCTTGCGAACAACCCGCAGCCCCGGCAGGCATCGGCCCTCAGTGGCCCCTTCCTTTTGCTGACATCTCTTTGAGGCGCGCGTGGAACACGAACGCGCCGTCGACACGGCCTGTCGTTATGCAACGTAAGGACGGTGAGCTACCCATTGCTCACCGTCCACAGGCCCGTATCTACGGTGGCCGGGAGTCGTCTCGCGGCTCCCGACGTCCGGAGCGTCTACCGCGGCGGCTGGGACGGGAGAACCGCTGTCTCAACCGTCCCGCCGCCTCCTTCTCAAGCATTACTGCCTCGCACAAGGAGGCGACTGCATCCCATTCCCTCTCGCTCCGGACCATGGCTTGCACCAGGGCCGGACGCGAGAGTTCGCCGCCGCCGATGGCCGCCACGAGGACTCGGCGATGCTCCTCCCAAGCGGGGCATACCGCCACGGTGTGCTCCACCGTGTCCTCGGGGCGATCCACACAATGGTGACACCCGGACGTTTCCTCCCGCCCGATAAGGTGCAGGAACCTCCCGAAACAAGGCCCAGCACTGGAAACTCAAATAGAAGTATTGCACGACAATATGATATACATACTAGCTTCTGCCCGCGATTTCATCTGCGTCAAGGTTGAACTATTTTCCCACGGGAACGTTGATTTTCCGGGATAAAAAGTAGCCTATAATCTATCTATGTGCCAAATTTCATCCAGATCCGTTCAGCTTAAGCGTGAAAGAGTAACAAACATCCATACTTCCTCACAAAACCTTTAGTTTACATGTTCAGCACATGAGACACAGTTCCGTTATCCACGCAGTCCATACAAATATGTATTACAAATACGAAAGTAACTCTGTCTGTTAGTAAATCAAAGCACAAGACGGTCTGGATGAGGACAAAGGCTAATAAATAATACGCCAATAAGTATGCGTCTACGACAGCGGTTCTCAAACTTTTTTGGTGACGGAACGGAACGGGTAACAAAATATTTCACGGAGCCTTAAAACAATCAAAAATGGTTTTATGTGTATTTTTTTATTAATTATCATATTACTTGACAGTTGATATTTGTATGTATTGGGAAGTATGAAACTACTTTTTACTTTTCATCATTTGTTTGATATCAGGAGATAGTTGAATTTTTATATGATGACTAGTATTATTGGGGATGTGAGGTTTTGTGGAGCCCTAGAGCTCCGGGGAGTTTGAGTAGGGCTGGTCTAGGATAACTGACTTTTACGTGGACGAAGCAGCGGGCAAAAGCAATGAGCAAGAATCATTGTCAGCACCGCTGTGATGTCTATTGCTCTCGTGGTCGTAAGCGACTACTTATCATTTTGGATTCGATTTTCAGGTCGGGCAAAAGGCTATTAGGTTTTTCACTAAGAAATTTCTTAGTAGCAGCCCGGAGTTTCCAAGACAGTTCGGTGGGATCCAAGACAGTTGAATCGTTTCTCCGGGACTTGTGGAGCTTAAATGCCTCGGCGATTTTCTGGTCGTCTCCACTGTTGATTCTGGCTTTCAGGAGTTGCAGTGGATTGGAATAGTGAGTCCGGAGTTTGGAAATTGGTGTTGTGACTTCCCCGTGCCTCGGAAAACACAGAAAGGCACGGTCATGGGCCTCACTGGACTATGTGTGTGAGAGACACAGGAGCGTGACTGCATTTGCGCACACACTTGTGCACTATATTATCTCCTATCCTAGCATCTTGGCTAGTCTCCATTAAAATTGGCAGCCATGACCGAAAGTCGGTCGAGAGAAACTATTTATAACGCATACAGGTAAACCCATATGCGAAGTCTAGTGCAAATCTATTGAGGCAATCCAAATGTTTTCCGCAAGGTTGTTGACCTGTAGTGTTAACTAATTGTGAAAGTTTGTTTATTTTCACTTCCCTCCTGCAAATGTTGGAAGAGTTGTTTCAGACTAATTGTTTGTTGATGTTAGTTAGCAGGTGTAGTGGCTTCATATGTAGGTACTTGTTTTTTATGGTGGACTTGAGAGGTGGTACAAATATTGATCAGTGATTCATTATAAGCATGGTTTTAGTTTTCCCCTGATAGTCGAATTTTCTCGACTTTCTATTTTTATAGAAATTTGGCATAGTATTTATTGGTAGCCTCTTAAATTTTATTTAGTAACAGGAGAAAACGGTGATGAGATTAGAATTGTACCTGATCTTTAGATTCAGCAATTATTTTTTTTCATCTAAGGATCTTAATAATGAAATCAAGAATACCTGTTGCAGTAGTGAGTATAGAACTTATATGAAGTAGGTACTGATAGGCTAAAACAAATTCTTTGACGGCATTCTGCGTCACTACGTATGTAAGCGTAGTTTTTGTTAACTGTAAACCTGAAAAGAGTTCATTGTGCTCACATTATGAACAACTTGTTCTATGGGACCAACCAGGAAGTGGCGAAAAATCAGCTGATCCATTGATTCATGTTCGCAAAGTGTATAATTAAATAAAGTAGAATAATTGTCTTTCAACTTTCACACATGCGAATTGTAGGTACCTACCATAATTATTTAATAATAGTACATCGTAAATCGCTGATAAACTGTTAGTAGTAGCAGATTGTTGTGTGTTCCGGTTAGAAAGGTGCTGGTGTAATTACAGGCACATGAGACATTTTAACTTTGACTCTGGGACGGCAATGCATTTGCAAGACCGTATTGCAGATATCTATAGGCAGAGTGACCACTTAATATCAGGTGGGCTGCGCCCAATTTGCCTTCCAACGAAAGTAAAAAAAAAATACTATTTACGATATTCTTTAAATAATATTAAAACAGCCCCCACAAACCACTGAGGGCCGATGCCCCACTGAGGGCCGATGCCTGCCGGGGCTGCGGGTTGTTCGCAAGAGATACCGCGCCCCCGGAACGCCAAGGGCACAAGAAGGAACATGGGTGGGTTTTAGTCAGTAAAAGTCTGACACTCCCTCCCGCCCCGCCCAGGGCGGGAGAAGTTATTTGACGATTTCCCACCCACCAAAAAAAAAAAAAACCCCACAAAGGTGAAGAACATTTAAAATGAGTCCAACAGTTTCTGAAATAACCGTAACACAAAGCAAACAAACGAAAATACCATTTTATAACGTTAGGCAGACGTGGCTGGATTCACTCTGATTAATCGGAGCTTCATCACTATTAGCTCAGTAATTTTCGAGATTTAGGGTACATAAAAACCACAAACATAGGTACCTACGTCACACTAGGGAGCTACGAGAGATTCCTCTCGACTCTAATGTTTTTATCATAGTCGTGTTGTATTAAGTTTCAAATCTCAAATATTCATTGCGATCCATTATGTGAACATACAGGTGGCATATTGTGTTAATAAATAGAAACAATTATGGACCCTGTTGGGCACAGCAAACTCTATACTAACTCTATACGGTTTTATAACACGCTACGACTAATGAGAGAGGAGCAGTAACCAAAGACGTAAATTAACACGGGTGAAAAAAACCACGCGGACAAAGTCACTAGCAGAATCTAGTAATAAATAGAGCGCTATAATATTGTTTAAGGGTAATAATTAATAATAGTTACATTAATTTATCACTTATTTATTTGGTTTATTGGATGGACTGCCTCAGTAGCCTAGTGGTCCTTAGCGCGACTGCTACGCTAGAGGTCTTGGGTTCGATTCCCAGGTCGAGCAAAAAGTGTTTTTGGGTTTTTCTATGAATTTCTCAGTAGCGGCTCGGAGTTAGGATTTGTGCCCGGTTAATGGCAATAGGCTCGCCCTCTATTACATGGGCCCTAAAAACATACCGGCGAACTGTGGGTGTACATTGTTACACCTCTGCCTAACCCTCTGGGGAATACAGGCGTGATGGTATGTTATGTTTATTTGGTTTATTTTTACTTACGTGGTTAGACGTTTTGTTTTTGCATGGCAATGAAGTCCATGTGATGTTAAGTGGTGACCACCACTTATAGGCCAATTATCTGCAATACCAGAAGCCTCGCACATTCGTTGCCATTCCAGAGACGGAACAGAAATGTCCCACAAATAATCTTTATGATGATCTAAGTCATGGAATTGAAAGCTATAAATCGTATTATATCGTTCAAGATTCCAAATCAAACTGGCAGTTAACACAAAAACTTTTGCTTTGCGAAACAAAACCTTGTTATTAGAGAAATAAGATTATACCTGGATAACAGCGGGAAAATTCGCTGTAAACCAACAAGACATAAAATAATGTTGGGCTAAGAAATAGCAAAAAGTTGACCATGAACCTCGGTCGTTGACTGGCGCATGAGACGGGCAACATTGAGAAATTACATGGCTTTAAACGAGAAGATATATAGATTTATGTACCGACTGACGGCTGCTTTCAGTAACGCGATCTGCTGATCAAACTCGGAGATTAATTGGTTTAAAGCAGAGATCGATAGAGAGATCGCATTTTTTTTTAATTGTCGTCTTGAAGTCTGCCTAGGTGGTCGTCGACCCGGGGTGGATGTTTGTCACTAAGAGTCTGACAGACAGCTCCCCCTGGGCAGGGGATCTCCATGAGGATTTTCCTCCTCTTAACAAAGAAAGAGAAGGTGGTCGGTTGACTTTTTTGTGGTGCTTTTAAAAATTAAGGTCTCTAGTCAGGCCATAAATCTTATAAATAAAACGGCTACACGCTAAGGCAGGCTATATGCAGGCCGCTTCCAATGGGCCCTTTTGGAAATATATGAGGGAGGCCTATGTCCACTAGTGGAGGTCCTACGGCTGATATGATGATGATGACAAGCTAAGGGAAACTCCTGTGTACGACTCCCGACTTAGGGTGTTGTCCGGAGAGAGACATCAAGGAAAAAGGATGGGTCGGGCCTAACAGATCGCATTAAAGAAAGTGGCATATCAACAAGCATCACTTAACTTTTTGTCTATAATCGATCTGACGAAATTGCTATTAATACTTTAGAAGGCGCATGAATACAGACTAGACTGGGCGTTTGTGAAACATTCCTATAATATTTTAGCCGAGTCTATGACCATGCAGTAGTGACGTCACGAATAGTTTTTTGTTTTTGTATATGTTTTACGTAACATACCATCACGCCTGTACTCCCCGAAGGTTTAGGCAGAGGTGTAGCAATGTACACCTACAGTTAACCGTGCACAAGTCCGAGCTGCTACTGGGATTTTTTATAGAAAACCCTCAATAACACTGCTCGACCTAAGAACCCAAAACCTCTAGCGTAGCAGTCACGCTTAGGACCACTAGGCTAACGAGGCTGTTAGATGTTAAGAGTTATATGTTTTACTTGTAAGTAAATTGTAACTAATATTATGAGTCTTGGTACTTGAAATAAAGAGTAAGTGAAAGTAATTATTACATCTATACTAATATTATAAAGCTGAAGAGTTTGTTTGTTTGGTTGAACGCGCTAATCTCAGAAACTACTGGATTGAATTGAAAAAAAATTGTGTTGGATAGTTCAATTATCGAGAAACGCTATAGGCTATATAACATCACGCTACGACCAATAGGTGCGGCGCAGTAACCAAAGCCGTAACCTAATGCGAGTGACAAAACTACGCAGACGAAGTCGCGAGCAGTTAGTACTAGATATGATTATGCAAACCTACCACAATACTACTTACTATTAGATAAACTTATCAGGGACAATGACTTGTCAGCCGGCTATCTAGCACTCCCTATTGAGCAGAACAAACTGCTTGCTGTCCATTCACTCGTGAGATAAACACATAATTACTTATTGTTTGCTTTCACTTTCTTATCTCCGCTATAATATAATAAAATTACGTTAAGTAGTTACGCCCCTTGGTTTAACTAGTCATATTTCTTGACTAGTAATCCGTTAACCTAGCCTTTGGCCGCGACTTTATCTGCATAAGTTTTCTTACGTTAAACAATTTTTGAAGTAAAACTTCTTTACGCACGCTTGACTTGGAGAGTAAACTGGTGAATGCGTGACAAGAGCGTTACGGAAATGAGTGTGATCGGGCGAACGGAAGTTGAGAGGGAGATATAAGTTTCTGAAGATAGAAAGAGAGAATGTTTCGTTTCGTATATTACTGTAGGAGCAAGAGAGAGCAGAGCGCGCGTTCATTTTCTTTCTCTCTTCCTCAAGTGACATGTCCAGTGACACGACTGAAGTTTTACTTCAGTCCCCCCCTATTGTAATGTTTTCTCCAGACCGATTTCGGCCACGTCGGCTAATCTTTATTCAGACTATCCAATTACGTATGAGATATTATAGTGCACAAGTGTGTGCGCAAACACCGGTGCACTCCCTCGTCCCTAAAACTCATAGTCCGATGGGACGGCAATCCGACACAAACGGGGAGAGATTAGACGCAGGACTAACGGCTTTACGTGCTTTCCGAGGCACGGGGTTATGACACAACAACTTCCAAACTCCGACTTGTTACTGAGAAATTCTTAATAGAAAAATCCATTAACACTTTTTGCTTGACCTGGAAATCGAACCCAGGACCCCTCGCTTAACAGTCGTGCTCTCCACCACGATACCAACGGCCCTCTATTACATGGGACCTAAAACATACCAGCAGACGGTGGGTATATTAGCACACCTCTGCCTAACCCTTCGGGGAATTCAGGCGTGGTTGTATGTATATAATTTGTCTAAAACTATACATTACAAAATGACAATTAAATTATAATTAATTGTTGTTAAATGCTAATTAAACTTTATTTATAGCCATTTTTATAGTTGTCGTGTGCATGAATTACATTAACATGTTAATGTGTCTCATATTTTTTAATAAAAAATGGTGGCGAAGTTAGAAGACGTTTTATTACTTGAATTGAATGAATGTAGGGAAGTTGATGATAGGTTAGTGAGTTCATCAAAAAGTCGTAATAATAGGTATCTAGTATTAGTCATCGCTAAATGTAACAGCCCCGCTCCGAAATGACATAGCGCGGTCGGTATAGCTTCAAAAATTCTACCGTTAACTGCAAGGCGCCGCCCGCAAGCCGTCCCCTTTTTGAAACAGATGTCGCTTTTAATGCGTGGTGCACGATTAAGCTTAGTTCTGACAAAACGAGACAAAATAACCAAATGCCAAAGTAGCCAAATGTACACTACATACATTACATTCAACATAATTCAGAGTTAAACATCCAACATCAATACAGTTGGGTATTGGGTAGGTCCTTGATACCGTTAACCAATAACTCCAAGATACAACTGCTCTAAAAGAAACGTTTCATTTAGCCCTAAAATCACTGTAAAAATAGATTTTTGGTTTCTTCGAATTTAATAAATAGTTTGTCAATTAAATTATGGGTCGTTGTGGGTGTACATTGGTACGCCTCTGCCTAACTCTTCGGGGAATACAGGCGTGGTGGTATATTTGTTAATTAAATTGGTGAAAAATGACGTAACAGTTTACTATAATATTGTCGTACAAAATCTATGGGATCACGTTTTGACAGCTCATAATAATTATGTCAATTAATTTGTGGTGACTAGTAACCAATTACTTCGAAAAAATAGTAAACTTTTTTGACGTGTGTTTTTTTTTTGTTTGTAACGAATAGGCTCCGAAACTACTGAATCGATTTTAACCATTTTTTTACCAATAGATAGCTACATTATTGCTAAGTAACATAGGCTACATCACGCTACGACACACGAAAGCGAAGCAGTAACGAGAGACGTAACTTATTGCGGGTGAAATAAGCCGAATGGGCGAACTCGCTGGCAGAAGCTAGTCGTCAACACAGCAACCTAACTGCAACTAACTGCTAACTGTAATTTTGCCTGTAAACCTAACCTCTGTTACCGGCAATACCAGTACCAACTAATGAAGGCCTCACTAATTATTCTGAATGCGTGCTTTCTTTCGCAATGTGTACTAGGTACTGTTGCCTGAGATGAGGTAATCATACGAATTGACTTAATCAATTCTTACTGTGTTCTTGCGTTTTCTGTTGACCTACGTGCATAAAATATTACAAGTCTAAGTTGATTAGCAATGTTTAACATTGGTTTACACTGTACTAGAGAGATTTTTATCATAGAATCATCACCATCATACTGACACGTCTGTATTCCGCAAAGGGGTAGGCAGAGGTGTACCAATGTACACCCACAGTTCGCCGACTGTATGTTTAGGTCCCATGCCAGAGGGCGAGCCTATTACTATTAACTATGTATAAATAAATATTAGGAAGTAATTCATTTTCGTTATACCACAGACACAATAAACCAATGAATTGACACTTTTTTGAGCTGTCAAAATGCGATTCCCCCATAGATTTTGTACGGCAATAGTGAACTGTGACGTCATTTATTCGGTAATTAAAATTAATTGATTTCAGAGTAACTGTAATAAATTAATCAGGCTTCCAGGGCTAATTGAAAATGTTTCTTGTAGACAAATTGTGTCTTAGAATTATTGGTAAATGCTGTCAATCCAATAGAGATACATTGGATAAAGCGCGATCTTATCGCAATAAGAGACAAAGAAATCACATGAAAATGGTGGCAATAAGCAATAGATGACAGGTAACATCTGCTGCCTTCATAGTCCTAAAACGAGGATAACATCTGCTGACGGCGAGCTTTGGGTGGCTCGCCGTCCGATCAGAACCAGGCCCGGATCTATGGCGCGTTGTGTTCCACGCGCGCCTCAAAGAGATGTCAGTATAACAGACGGGGCCCGCTAGAGCCAGTGCCTCTACCAGGGTTGCGGAATTTGTTAGAAACAGTCACCGCGACCCTGGAACGCAAAGGGTCAATAAGAGTCTGACATTCCCTTTTAGATCGAAAGAAGTCATTTGATGATTTTCAAACCTTAAAAAAACACGTGAATCACGTGTATCTACCCTGGGTAAATATAAAATTCAGGTATTCAAACACTGGTATTCTGTATCAGATTAGATTGGAAGCTGAACCAGACATGGTTGGGTAAAGGCTAGACAGATGATTAGCAGAATGTATAGGATGTGAAAGTGTATCAGCGGTAGTAGCCGGTACCAATCTCCTATTGTAATACCAAAACACCGATGTGAATATAAAACATGGTCCGCTCTTATAATAACAGACACATCACTAGGAATAATAAATATAATATTAGGAATAATATTAACAACTGCAGGTGATGAACAGGAAACTTAAACATGAAGTCACTTTCATTGTTATGATGTTAGATTTAGAAACAAATTGGTAGAGATATTAAATAGAAAAGTACCTGGGAAGGTAGGTACTTTTGGTCGTAGGTATACTAAATAGAATTTGTCTTTAACGTTGCAAATAGGGAGAAGCCAAAAAACTAAATTTGAGAAAGACGAAATCATTATCCGGTGGCGGACTAACGAGGAGCGAAGGGGCGGCCCGCCCTGGGCCCCTGGTGTTGGGGGGGCCCCAAATACGATAGGTCTCTTAATCAAGACTAAGAGACTGTTTGGAGTCAGTTGGAGGCCTCATACAAAAAGACCTAAATCGATTTATTTATTACCAAAATACAAAATAAAAGTTAGTATACCATTTAGTTTTCCCGCTCCGGGCCCCTAACAGGCTTAGTCCGCCCCTGACGTTACCGTTCTTTTAAAATCTGCCGCAGTCGTCCAAAAAGGCTCATGAGTGATCTTCAATCTATTGTTCATTCTAAGTTTATCTTGTACTTCACTGTCATAGGTGCAAGAAAACATCGTGAGGAACCTGGACGCGGAGTTTAAAGTTGGTGGTGTACGTCTCCGTTAAAAGCTTGTGAACACACTGCAACATGCACTGAACATGTTGTGCAACACGCAATCTCTAATTGTTACCGAAAGCTGCTCCATGTTACTCAATATTTTCGTTTTGTTTATGTTTGTTATTGGAGCCATGTTGTTTAAAAGTTGCAAAGTTGTAAGACTTATGTTTATCACGTTGCAAAATGTTGCTCCACAAAAAGTACCTTCGGTGTGGATGCACCTTTAGATTGATGACGGAAATGTCCTCTAAAGTACGTAAATATAAAATGTTGAGGTCGGCGTTCAGCTTATCAGATGCGGTTGCATGGATGCCATGCAATTAAGGGGCTATCCGAACACAGGACACCGTAAAACACATATTTTTTGTCTCATAGTCTGGCGTATTTGTACATTTTGCAAGCCTGAAAATTGAGTGTATTGTCAAAGGTTCAAGGAAAAAACTTACCTATAAATATTTAATGATAATATTATAGTATCACGGTAAAAAAATAGTAAAGGAGAGCATTTAAAAAAAATTTCGTTGCATAGAGCTCAGAATTTTGAGCGTAAACTATATAATTTTGTGTAATGACGTCATAGGGAATTTCATGAACTAAAGACACCTATAAATTATTCCAGTGAGCCGTGTATTTTTTTCACAATTCAGAGAAAACTTCAAAATTACTGTTATTTTTGTGGTTATCCGATTCAACTAACATCAAACGTATCGCTATTTTGAACCTTATTTGTTGCCTCTATGCTTTATTGTCAATTACCTAAACATTTGCTTACGACCGGGCCTTAAACACATAATGAACAATAACAATAATTTTAGCGCAACCTCACGTGTAGTCTTGTGTGCTCAGTAGATCGAGACAAATGCTAACATTATGATAAAGCTATTGCAAATGTCTGTGTTGTCACTGCACTGGAAAAATAATAGTGTCTATATTAACATGGCCTTGCTGCATTATTTATTATGCGAAAAAAATTTACAATTTAATTATCATTTTTGGAACATAATAAGCATGTAAAATTATTAACAAGTTTCTCGTTTTGAGTAATGGATTTGACATTGCCTTTTGGCACGCAACATTAGTTTTACAACTCTTTTTCAATAATGATCTCAACTGAAAATGTAGACTTATGTATATAGCGTGCCGTGTCGACGCGACGGCGCGTTCGTGTTCCACGCGCGCCTCAAAGAGATGTCAGCAAAAGGAAGGGGCCACTGAGGGCCGATGCCTGCCGGGGCTGCGGGTTGTTCGCAAGAGATACCGCGCCCCCGGAACGCAAAGGGCACAAGAAGGAACATGGGTGGGTTTTAGTCAGTAAAAGTCTGACACTCCCTCCCGCCCCGCCCAGGGCGGGAGATGTTATTTGATGATTTCCCACCCACCAAAAAAAAAAAAATGTATATAGCGTGTACAAATCAATTTTGATTAGGAACAGTTCGTTACTTTCCACTGTTTCGGACTTGATAGTTAATATGCAAACGCTCTTAAGTAGGTACTTGGTAACTTCTGATTATATCTATGTTTAGGGTTCCGTATCCAAATGGCCCAAACGGAGCTCATCCATCCGTCCGTCTGTCTGTTTCTTGTCACAAGGCTATATTTGAATAACTATGGGCACTATAATAACCAATAATAAAAATACACAAAATTTTAAATTTTAAGTAACCAAGGTCACTATCGTAGCTTACAAAAGAGCTGATAACTATGGAACCGCTAAACCGATTTCCCTCAAACAAAGCTAAGAACACTCCCGATTAATTACCTTTTCCAACGCAAAAAACAAAATCAAAATCGGTTCATGCGTTCGGAAGCTACGATGCCACAGACACACACACACAGACACGTTAAACTGAACACGCCCGTCGTTTTTGCGTCGGGGTTTAAAAATAAAATGAATTGAAAATACTTTTTTTACCTCTACATGAAAATATAGAAGAAACGTGTTTTGCTAGACCTCAAAATACTGTATAGTGTGGTACGGAACCCGTCATGTGCGAATCCGACTTGTACTGCATCGGTTTTTTTCCCTGCTATTTGTCATGACGGTCACAAACTGTTTCTCACATTAGCTACTTCCAGTCGGTTGCACAAACACCCAAACAATGTAAGGCCACCTAGAGTTAGACCTTATGTGTCAATCTATCTGTCTACAACCAACTGATATGTTTGATCAAACAATACTAATCACTTCAATAGTTTTTTTTTAATAAAAGCAAACATAATTTTTGATGTAAAGTTGTAGGATGTTTGCTAATTATGTTATGGCTGGGGAAAAATACACTACAGCAGTGAGGAATGAAGTCGAACGATTGTTCCAATGTGTATAAAGCTTTGTTTGAATGCAAACAGTCGAACAAAAACAAAGATTTAATTAGAGTTATGATTACACGGAAGATGAGCGAGGATCGATGTAGACAGCTATGAGAACTCGTAAAATAAATAAACAAAAATCTATAGAGTTATAGAAGTGACTTTGTGCAAAGTATAGATAGTGCAAGTAAAACACCGTACAAGTGCGAGTTGGACTCGCCCACCGAGGGTTCCGTACGGACGGTCATGAAATATTACAGAATTAAATGAACAGTTTATTAAAATAAATCTATAATCTAAATAAATATATATACACTCACGCCTGTATTCCCCGAAGGGTTAGGCAGAGGTGTAACAATGTACACCCACAGTTCGCCGGTATATTTAGGTCCCATGTAATAAGGGGCGAGCCTATTGCCATTAACCGGGCACAAATCCTAACTGCCTCGGTAGCCTAGTGGTCCTAAGCGCGACTGCTACGCTAGAGGTCTTGGGTTCGATTCCCAGGTCGAGCAAAAAGTGTTATTGGGTTTTTCTATGAAATTCTCAGTAGCAGCTCGGAGTTAGGATTTTGTGCCCGGTTAATGGCAATAGGCTCGCCCCTTATTACATGGGACCTAAATATACCGGCGAACTGTGGGTGTACATTGTTACACCTCTGCCTAACCCTTCGGGGAATACAGGCGTGAGTGTTTTTTTTTAAATCCTAACTCCGAGCTGCTACTGAGAATTTCATAGAAAAACCCAATAACACTTTTTGCTCGACCTGGGAATCGAACCCAAGACCTCTAGCGTAACAGTCGCGCTTACATTACATTCATTATTTACTTGGTTATCTAGGTGTAAGGTAACTGTAATTACTTTAAATTTTTCGTTCCACAGACTTCGGAGATAAAGAGGAGAACGGTATTTTTTTTTTTTTTTCGTTATAAATAAGAAATAATGCGTCGGAAAAAAATATATTTCACAATGTGCACATCAAGCCTTTTTATATAATTCCCCATTTGAACTAGTAGCTTCAATTTGACAATCCGACCCCCTATTAAAAATATGGACACCCTATTTTTATGATTTAATTACAAATGTATAGTTTCGAGACTTTTTTTATACTTGTGGTCTGTAACGATGTTACTTGCCTTTCCTAGTTCTAGGTCAACGGGAAGTACCCTATGGGTTTTGATTCCCTTGAGTGTCGAAATATGCGTTTTTAGCTGAATAAATGGTCGCATCTTTTTATTACGTGAACTTAGAAGTTTGGTTTTTTTACAACTTTATGGGACCGTAAACCTGAGTTCAAATAAAAAGGTTTAAATTTCAACTTGATACCTCCACGTATTTCCGAAATAAAGGGTATTGACAGACAGACAGACGGACAACAAAGTGATTTTATATGGGTTCCGTGTTTTCCTTTGGAGGCACGGAACCCTAAAAAGACACCTCTTGCTTTGATTTAGATTAAGGCCTCTTTTTAGGGTTTCGTATCTTAAAAAGAGAAAAAATAGAACCCTGATAATTATTTTTATTGAGTTTAAATAAAAATACGCTATCAAAGCATTTGTAGGTCACCGGCTATTAACTACTTTATGATAAATTGAATACTTACCTACAATAAGGCACTATGTACTTAGGTATAAAAGTAAGAATGAATAATGAATTTGTTGATGACGGAAGATTGGCAGAACCATTATAACTAAGCGCCCATTAAACTAGTAATACTTAGTGAGTATATCAGAATTCGTAACACAAACAAAATAAACACTTTTTTACAAAAACACAACCTTCTTCAAAAATTAAAGAGTTAAAAATAACTTTAGCTCGTTGACTTCCAAAGTTAAAATTATTTTCACTTTTTCGTTTTTGAAGGAGGTTGTTCTAAGGCGCTTCTTGAAATTACGCATCTTCGTAAATAAACAACAGATACAGGGGTCCTAGAAATGAACGTCAAATGCAAAGTGGCAAATATATCATCAGAAGTTTTGAGTAATGTGATGCTGACATGGACGTACTTCGAGACGCTGATCACGCAGTATTCTAACTCGGGTAACGTACGCCAGAAGTCCAGACCACCGTCATTGGCTCAGATGACAAATTGATTAAAAGAAGCAGTACATTATTTCAATACCTATTAAAGTAATTAATTTATAGCGCATTCGTGATTAAGGTCAGATAACACAGTGGAATGTTGTCGTACACCGGCCGCCTGTCAATTAGATGGTGCGCAAAAAACATGCAAATTGACCTCAAGCTCTCCTTTGGAGAAGGCAATCGCAATTTTTTTGTATTTATTGTGGAGTCTTTTAATACTTTTTATTGACTTCATGTTATAAATACTTTTTTTTCTTTGATTTCTTATGTAATTTGCTTTCCTCTTGACAATCTTAAACAAATCGAGGCAAATCCTGTTTATCTATAAACTTTTGATGGGAACAATTAGGAATTGGTTGGGTTAGGTTACTTGATTCCCTGCGGTCTCACAGGTGGTAAGCCGCATACGTCGCCTAGGCCTAGAGGTGGCCCTCAGCAAGTCGGAGGCCATGGTGTTTCATGGCCCCCGGCGGGCGCCACCACCCGGATCACACATCGTGGTTGGGGGGGCTCGAATCGCTGTCGAGTCTACCATGAAGTACCTGGGATTGGTGCTCGACAGCCGGTGGGACTTCGGGCCCCACTTCCGACGGCTGGCGCCCAAGTTGTTGGGCGCCGCTGGCGCGCTCTCAACATTGCTTCCCAATCTGGGGGGCCCGAGCACCGCCTGCAGGCGGCTATATGTCGGGGTCGTGCGATCGATGGCCCTGTATGGGGCCCCGATTTGGGCGACTGACCTGACGGCCAGCAGCATCATCGTTCTGCGGAAACCGCAGAGGGCGATGGCCGTCAGAGTCATAAGGGGTTATCGCACGATCTCCTACGAAGCGGCCTGCGTTCTGGCTGGATCCCCGCCCTGGGACCTGGAGGCGAAGGTACTCGCGTCACTGTACCGGTGGCGTGAGGAAGCGCGGGCGCGAGGCGAGCAGCCGATGCAGCGCCAGTTTGAGCTGCGTCGGTCGCAGCTTCACGAGGTCCTGGTGGCGGAATGGCGGGACAGGCTTTCACGCCCTTCCGCCGGCCTCATCACCATTGAGGCGATCCGGCCGGTACTAGCGGATTGGCTCGGGAGAAGGCACGGCTCCCTGACGTTTCGGGCAACGCAGGTGCTCTCGGGGCATGGCTGCTTCGGGAAGTACCTGTGTCGCATAAACAGGGAGCCGGACGCCCGGTGTCACCACTGCACGAACTGTCGGGAGGACACGGCGCGGCATACGCTGTCAGAGTGTACCGCTTGGGAGGAGCCGCGCCGTGCCCTCATATCTGAAGTAGGCAGTGACCTGTCGCTGTCGGCCGTCGTCACTTCGATGGTCGGTAGTGAGGAGTCCTGGGACGCGGTGGTCTTCTTTTGCGAAGCGGTCATCTCGCAGAAGGAGGCTGCGGAAAGGGAGAGAGAGATCACAACCTCTCTCCCGGCCCGCAGCAGGCGCACCGGGCGTCGGCGGAGGGCGGACAACGCCCTCTTCCGGCCCCCCTAAATGGGTCCAGGGGCGGCGGACTTGGGGACGTCCGTTACCCCCTATTCAACTGGACCCGAGGCGGCGGCGCGTAGTGTTCCACGCGCGCCCCTATTTGACGTCGCGGAGGGAGTTCAACACCTCACTCCCTCCCTTGACCTGAGGAGGCCCGCAATGGCGGACCGGCACCAGTCGGGGATCGCGGAAGGCGCATCAGTTCCCGGGATCCCCGGCGTAAGTGTGGGAAGGGAACACTGGGGTGGTTTTTAGTCAGTAAGAGTCTGACAGACCCCTCCGCCCTCCCCAGGGCGGTGGACATCCATGAGGATTTTCCACCCCGGCAACAAAAAAAAAAAAAAAAGGTTACTTGATTCCAGCCGGGAAGACACGGCGCAGTATACGCTGTCAGTGTACCGCTTGGGAGAAGCTGCGCCGTGCCCGCAAATCTGAAGTAGGCAGTGACCTGTCACTGCCGACTGTCGTCGCGCGGTAGTCTTCTTCTATGAAACAGTCATTTCGAAGAAGGAGGCTGCAGAAAAGGGTTCCAAGCTCTCTCCCGGCCCGCAGCAGGCGCACCGGGCGACGGCGAAGGGCAAACAACGCTCTCTTCCTGCCACAATTGAATGTGTCCCGGGGCGGCCGACATCCATATGAGGATTTTCCACATCGAAAATAAAAAAAAGGTTAGTTATTTCATGTTATGTATACATGTATACTCTTGCAAACATTCAGTTAGAAACCCAGAAGTTGCTAGAACTAGAGCTGATAGAAAATTTAATAGACTGAGGGAAAAAATAATTAAACAGGCAATGACGTAGTGAAACAAAAAATGTACTTAAAGAAAATCATAGATGCGAAGCTTTGAAACTATATTATTACTAGCTTTTGCCCGCGACTTCGTCTGCGTCAAAGGTAATTTATTTTCACACGGGAACTGTACAATGTTCCGAGATAATAAGAAACCAATGTGCTATTCCAGACTATAATCTATCTCCGTGCTAAGTTCCATTTACATTGCCACACATACCATCACGCCTGTATTCTCCAAAAGGTACGGCAGAGGAGTACCAATGTACACCCACAGTTCGCCGATATATTTTTAGTTATTACATGGGACTAGGGGACTAGAGAACCAGGGGGCGAATATATTGTCATAAAAAGAGCCCGAATCCTAACTACGAGCTGCTACTGAGTATTTCATTAAAAAATCCAATAACACTTTGCTCGACCTGGGAACTCAAAACTTCTAGCGTAGCAGTCGCACTTAGGACCACTAGGCTAACGAGACACTTAACTTAAGCGATGTGTAAAATAATAAATACAAACATACATACAGCAATAAATTATTGCCAGCTGTGTACCCCGCTGTGGACTCGCGTAATATTGAGCACCGTTGACCTAGACACTAGAGTCGGTAGATTCTGTGATTTGTCGCGAGAAGCACCTTGACGAGTCAGTGTCGAATTCTTAGCACTGTCGGGGAGGGTGACGCAGTATATTTATAGCTTTGTGAATTTTAATACATTACGGTATGGTGCGTAGAATTTATTAATGTACCTATTAACATACGCTACGTGGTTGCTTACACAATGACGTCTCCAGCCGTTTCTACCTTTTCTTTTTTTTGGGGGGTGGGAAATCATCAAATAACTTCTCCCGCCCTGGGCGGAACGGGAGGGAGTGTCAGACTTTTGCTGACTAAAACCCACCCATGTTCCTTCTTGTGCCCGTTGCGTTCCGGGGGCGCGGTATCTTTTACGAACAACCCGCAGCCCCGGCAGGCATCGGCCCTCAGTGGCCCCTTCCTTTGCTGACATCTCTTTGAGGCGCGCGTGAAACACGAACGCGCCGTCGACACGGCCTGTCGTTATGCAACGTAAGGACGGTGAGCTACCCATTGCTCACCGTCCACAGGCCCGTATCTACGGTGGCCGGGAGTCGTCTCGCGGCTCCCGGCGTCAGCCGTTTCTACCTTGCCACAGTGTGTACGGTGAGTCGTAATGGCGCAGAAGTTAAAGCAGCGAAGAAGGGTTCTGGCGAAGTGGTGTTTTTCAAAGGTGTGTGTTGTCGAAGTATGTTCCATCGGACTGTTACTAGTCGAATATTATGTTCTATCGAAGCAATGAGCAGTCGAACTATTGTTTTTCGAAATTGGGACCGTGTTGAAATAATTAACTGTCGAAATTCAATACGACACTCCTGATATTGGTATAGGAAAACATCGTAAAGAAACCTGGATTTGCATAACATATTAGTCAGAAATCGCCTAGAGTGGTGATCGATGGTTGTGCTTTATGCACCTGAGAGGAGGCGTTTGTCCTGCAGTGGGACAATAATAGGCCGGTATTATTATTAAGGAGACACAGACTTTTAAGTATCTGCATATCATCAGGAGCAAAATAGAGTAATTAACTATAATTTATGAAAAAAAAATTCTAATTAAAACCTATAATATTAAAATATTGAAATGACAGTTAATAATATTGCACACAAATTCTAATAAGAAGTAGATTTACGAGTATGAACGGGTTTAGTATCATCAGTTTCTGCTCCTATTATGTAAATTTAATTATTTTATAATGTTTATTCATAACATTTGAATGACGCGAGTTTGACTTCCGCCACAAAGGTTCCGTACAGCCGCAAATGCCTGTAACTTTCACGAGCGCATGCAAATAGCCCGCATGCTATTGTGCCAGCCAGCTTCTGTTTGTTGAATGTCACAATAGCATACCGAAGTCGTAAATATGTACATAAGTAAACGGGACACGGCATGTTGTCTAAATCGAACCCAGAACTAAAAATAAATAGTAAAAGTATAATATTTTCAACAATTAATTGGGACATGGTTGGCGCGAAATAAAAACTTTTTGTTAGCGGCCAAAGGATTACACGCTCTGTGAAAATTTGAAGTGTATGTACAAACAAACAAACAAACATACCATCATGCCTGTATTCCCCGAAGGGGTTAGGCAGAGGTGTATGAAGGTACACCCACAGTTCGACGGTATGTTAAAGTCCCACGTAATAGCCTATTTCCATTAACCGGACACAAAATTAGCTCCGAGCTGCTACTGAGAATTTCATAGAAAACTCAATAACACTTTTTGGTCGACCTGGGAATCGAGCCCATGACCTCTAGGGCAGCAGTCGCGCTTTGTACCACTATACTAACGAGGCAAGTAAAAGTATATCTATTTCGGTTCAAAAGATACAGCCTGTGACAGACGGACAGAGAGGAAAACAGACGAGTCTCAGTAAGTCGGTCTTAGTAGGTACCAAACGGGATTTATTTTTGATGGATCCCAGTTTTTTGATCTTATTTATTAGGAATTAACGATGGGTCCTATTTGCTATTTCCGTTATATCCCATGTTGTAACAACATGTGTACACTTCTGAAGAAAAGTGATTTTACCTTTACCAAACATTTAAAAAGAGTGTGAGTTCGGCCTACCTATTATTAAATGATTGAATGAATAAAAGATAGAAGAAACATCCATGAATTCATGCTTTATAACATAGTTTTTAATGTTGCAAAATATACTTTATCTATTGGTTTTTTGTGTAATCTTATCATTTTGACAAATATTTTTATAGATTATTTTCCTTTTTTTCTTATATTTAAAAGTGGCATCTATCTCATAGTATACACACCATAAAAGAGTTTGTATTTGGCTCATTCAGCCAGAGCTCATTTTTATTTAAACAGTTTTGTTGTTGAAAGTACCCGCATTCAGTTTTTTCAAAGCATTTGGGATTCAACGGAAACAGTTTTTGGGACTCAACGATACTAAAATGTAATTTTCTTGATATTTTTAAATTTGGGATCCAACGGAAATACATAATAAAATTTCGTGGGATCCAACGCCAAAAATGTTGAAATGGGTTTGGAAAGTGGGATCCAACGAAAATAATTCCCAAACGGGGGTCGTCCGTTTGGTACCCTTTGGCTACGGAACCCTAATAAAAATAATATCTGCGCAAACTTGTTCGGTAATTATTATTCAAATATCTAATAAGTATACATAATAAAATCCAAACGTTTAAGATCGATTGGGACGTTTATACAGATTTTTGTCCCAAATAATTATTATTGTTAATTTTATTGTTATTTATTGATTTGACCTTTATTAATTTATTTATATCTATCGTAGCGGTTATATGTGACTTACTGTTTTCTTTGAAAATACTAAAGTAACTTAGGATATTGGATATTAGAGAAAATGACTGCTTAGGACAAGTTTTTGGATGCCCTTTGAGCTTCATGCCTCTCTGTTTTATAAATTGTACGCGCCTTATAATTTGCATGGCATGACAAAGGGACACATTAAGAGCTCCTTGTGGACTGCGGGACACTAAAAAAAGGAGTGCCATTGTTATTGAGCAAAAAGTGTTATTGAGTTTTTCTATAAAATTCTCAGTAGCAGCTCGGAGTTTGAATTTGTGCCCGGTTAATGGCAATAGGCTCGCCCCCTATTACATGGGACCGACACATACCGGCGAACTGTGGGTGTACATTGTTACACCTCTGCCTACACCTTCGGGGAATACAGGCGTGATGGTATGTGATATTGTTAATTCCAATTTCACACACATCTGGTCAGACAAGCACGCCGGTTACGGGTAGGTACTGCGCACCCCACCTTTCTGAATTTATAGGAAGTTTCTCAAAATCTCTATCGTCTTCAAGGATTCTGACTTTTTCATTTTGTATAATTTGTCTTCTTTTTGTTTATAATTTTAATAGGATTTCAATGTTTTTTATGTTAACTTTTTACAGACCAATAACTTCGTTGTTTGGTTATTAACTGTTAATTCCTACACTATTACTCACTTCGATTAAGTAAACACGAGCTCAGTTATTTTAAATAATGAGCTAAATTCACTAAAACCGTCCTTCAAATAAGACAAACCTAACATTATAAGTTCATTAGGCAGAGGCCGCGAAGCCGATGTCGTCATGTCGCATGCATATTATTTCGTAACGTTGACTTTATCGGCCTATCCTATCGCGTTACTGCCGTAAACACAAGCTCATCATTTTTTAAATGTTCATTACTTAAAAACATATTCACATGAACAAGCAAAATACCGGCTGCCATGTTCCCAATAATCTCGTAGTTTCTCTCGAAACTCAAATATACCTACCTATATACTAATATTATAAAGCTGAAGAGTTTGTTTGTTTGTTTGTGTTGGATAATCTATTTATTGAGGAAGGCTATAATAACATCACGTTATGACACACGGGAGAGGACCAATAACCAAAAACGTAACTTAAAGCGGGTGAAAAAACCGCGCGAACGAAGTCGCTGGCAGAAGCTAGTATATCATAAAATTCTATACTTATACTCATTACGGTAACTCACTCGACTCACACATGCACACTCACTCGATTCGGTAGGTACTCACTATGATAACGATATTTATGTGAAAAAAATGGATTCCGGCTGTTACCTAACTGAATTCTAGACTACTGGACTTGTTTTGTCTTTTCAGTTTTTATTTTAGGTCCATGTCTTACGCAGGTGCGTTTTCTTAATTTTTTTGTTAGATAAACACAAAAAGTACTTAATCGATTTTAAAAATTATTTTATCTATGGTAAGCTTTCTTTACAAAAAAGGCTACATTATCAAGCAGCTATCTATTATACTAGCTATTATGCAACATTTTATTTCAAAAAAATATAGAGATCACTTTGAAAATTGCAATAATGTAACTAAAGGTACCTATCAACAATTTGCTGTAAAAGTAATTATTTGGTATTGGGTATGAAAGGTAAGCTCTAAATCTACGCGGACTAAATGGCGGGCAAAATGGGCAAATTGTAACGGGACAGCATTATTTGACATTGCATGCAAATTTGACGGAGGTCAATTCAAGGCTTGTACTTTGGACTACAACTGGTATAATACGCTGTAAGTGACTATGGAGCCACTTCGCTTTAGGATCTGTGTTCTTTCTTTGTGTAAATTCTAGTAGTAGTGTGAGGTCTATGTGAAGGAGATTGTCCGAGGAAGTATTACCGCCATACCTTTTTCTGACGCAAAGCAGCGTTGCTGTGTTACTGTTTGTTGGTGAATAGATGCCGGTGTAATTACAGGCACATAAGACATTTTAGCTTTGCCTCTGGGATGGCAATGCATTTGCAAGGCCTCTGGTATTGCAGATGTTAATAGGCGGCGGTGACCACTTAACATCAGGTGGGCCGTAGGTTGGTTTGCCATCCAATGGCAATAAAATAGAATACATCTTCACTCATACTGGCGCAAGCGCCTTGGGCTTACACACGATCTCTTGAACGCCAGTCCGACGCTTTAGCCTTAAATAATTTCCGCTTCAATAGTTCTTCAAGTACTTTGTGATGCAGCATCGACCGTTACGGATCACCAGTGTATTGCTATTATATGTACGTTTCATGATTTCATCATTATTCTCGGTACACAGAGCAGCGTCTACGACCTTTGAGAACTAATGCAGCGTAGGAAATGAGGTCACAAATGACATCAACGGATATCAATCGATATAATATCTTTCAATGTTATTTAGCTAATTAAAAAATATTATTTAATATTAATCATCTTAAATGTACGACATCCTCATTACAAAACGAGCAGAAAATATTTCAGTAGATGCAGAAAACCGGCCAAGTGCGTGTCGGACATGTACATGGCGGGTTCTGTACTTCTGTATAAAATTTAAATCGAGGAACAAGCAAAAAATGCTCCTAAAAATCACGTTTCTTGTAGTAACCCGCTTACTTTTTCGACTTTATTTTATTTTTACTCTTTCTTGTAATAGCGGCCATATTAATACTCTCTGTAAAGTTTAAGTGTCTACCTTAGGGTATGGAACTTTAAAAAACGTGGACACCAAGAATTTCATGGCTCATCGTGTAAGATCTCAATACTGCAACGCTAGCAGGGAAGAGTGGAAGAGAAATACATCGACTCAAGTAACATAGTACAAGAAGGATGTATAAGTATACGTTCTACAGTGAGATTTAGAACCAGCAATAATTTGAAGATTAATCAAGTAATATTTGAATGATATGAAAGAGAAGGGAGTCAGCGATAGCATGACGGTTGACAGGACAGCGTGGAAGAAGAAAACGTGTTGCGCCGACACCAAGTAACATGGGATAAGGGCAGGAAGATGATGATTATGAATCAAGTAATATTTAGATAGCATTTCTCACAGATTCTCATTTTTTTGTATAATAAAATATGTCAACATAGCACTGAGGGACAATTTAGCTTCCTCTTTAGCGACAGAATTTTCATCAAACAAAAAAAAATCAAACAAATTTTTCAGCTTTGTAATATTGGTGTAGGTACTTACATATATGCCCGGTTCCGTAAGGACATTCCGCTGAACAAAATATATGTCATTCATAAAGTATGCCTACAAGATAACACTATCCAAAACGTAATTAAGGCGCGACCCTAGACCAGTTAGTTCGGCCACTAATGTGCTACATACGACATTCACCGTTATCCGCGCATTTAGGTTACCGGTAAAATAGTCCGTAGGACCGGTAGTCTACTGCGAACTTGCTACATACACCACTCATACGTCAGCCCATTCAAATCAGAAAATTCCCGAGGCTCAAACTTAAAGTTTCCAAACAAATCTATAATAGATACATAGCTTATAAATATCTGTGTTGCTTCGTACGGACGGCAGCGCGGGCGCCGGCTCATTCAACTTGGAGCGTGCGCGCCACACAGTTGGTCGATAACAACGCTAACGCAACGCGCGAAAATGGAAATAAAACTTTTTACGTTAGTGACTTTGTGTACTTGCGGTGTTTTAGCATTCGAGTACAATTGCAGCAAGCGCTCTGCTCTGCTACTGCTCAAAAGACCAGCGTACGACTTTTCACTGAGAATGTTGCAAAGGATCACCCAAGAAACAGACTCACATTTTGTGTTCTCGCCCCTGTCCACCTGGCTGCAGCTGTCCGCTCTAGCTGAAGGAGCTGACGGACGCACCTTCAAAGAAATTTGGAAAGTAACTAAACATCACAAGAACCGATGCTTCAAAAATCAGTTGAGCGACATTCTAAATAAGCTCAATAAAGATTTAACTCATGAAAGCAGGAGGAAGAGTGTAATTGCTATGGACAAACTGATGGCAGTGAAGAAAAATTACGTGCGCCAGATAGAAAGACTGTTCGGGGTCAAAGCGATGTTGCTGGATTTCAATGAACCCGTGAAATCTGCACAGAAGGTGAACCAGGTGATGGACGACGCCACCGGCGGAGTGATCGACCAGATAGTGTATTACGATGACTTTATGTCCACAGTGCTTCTTATGAGTGATGCCAACTATTTCACAAGTGAGTGGAAGGTCCCTTTTAACAGTGACACCAGTAAACAACCCTTCTACTCGCGTAAAGGAGCGAAAATCGGTGAAGTGAGTATGATGAACGTAGTAGGATCATACAATATCGTAGACTTCGTGCACATAAGGGCTACGGTCCTAGCGATACCGTGTTCGTCACGTAGAATAACAATGTTAGTGTTTTTGCCAAAAGATCAAGTGTGGGTTACTGACTTATTTTACAGTCTACAGAAAACTAGGTTGACGTCCATTTTCAATATGTACAAACATGATGGGGAGAAGATTGTTAACATCACTATGCCCAGATTTAAACAGAGAACAGAGATTGAGAATTTGCCGGAACTTATTTACGACATGGGTATCAAAAGGATATTCGATCCTGAAAAAGCTGAATTTAAGGGTATCAGTAAGTTTCATATGCACGCATCTCTCATGACGCAAATCACTGATATAGAAGTCAATGAGAGAGGGGTGCGAGCGTCAGCTAGTTCTCTCATTAGGAATGATACTGCAATAGAATTTCTTGTAAATAGGCCTTTTGCTTATATGTTAGTAGATAAAATAACAGAGTTCATTCTGTACGCCGGTATTTACTCAGAGCCTAGTGTGGTTTGAATAGGAAGTATAAAACTAACAGTTTTGATGTAAGTGACGAAATGGGAATCTTCTCCGCGAATGATTTGATTGCGAAATGCATTCGCGGTGTTTTATTTGCAAATACATTCTGAAAACGGGGACGTCTGCGCTGAATACATAGAGGAAATGTGGCGTCAACATACATTGACATTTATTGAAGTTTAGTGAAAGTACTCGCTGACATTTCTGATGTCGCTAACAGTATAAAATGTCTGAATTTGAAAATAATTGCACTGTTTTCAAAACAACTTTTAATACATTCTAATTATTTATATATATGATGGAAGGAAGAAGTTCTCAAATGTCTATGGTATTAAAATTTCAGTTATTTTGATATTCCAATTTCAAAAATACAAGACCGCTATTTTGACGTCCTAAAATAAAAGAAATAAGAAGTATCAAATTTTTTCAACTAGCCATTACAAAATAAAAAAAGATTATAAAAATAAAAATTTGTTTATTGATAATAACAATGTCTCTATGACTAGTATCACAATAACCGCTTTGTATTGCAAACAAGATATTTTATTATAACAATGGTCTTATTTTAATATTTTCTATAATTAATTATATTACGTAGTCTATCTTCTTCCTGTATTCGATGGCTTAATTATTACATATTTTTAATACACACTATTTGAAGGTCAACGCTACGCGAGGCATGCACAGGGCCGCGCCTTGATATGTTTGTAGGAATAATAACAATAAAACAATAATCATTAATATTTATTAGTACAGTTATTACTCATTTAAATTTTAATGGATAGGTATAAAGTTGTATTTAAAAAGACTAGTAAAATCGGTCTGTAAGGTACAATTTCGTTTAAACTTATTTATATATGGCTAAAAAAAATAACTTCATTCATTTTCTAGTGTGGTCTAGATCAGGTATAAGGGTACTTTATCACGATTCTGTATCGATTTTAACACCGCTCGTAAATACAGACACGCCCCAATTTCTAAACCCAACGCTTGTTTGTCTGCCCGTACATTTGTTATCGATGTAATCGCAGTAAATTAGTATCGTATTACAATAGTAATCGATTTTATATTCACAACTGAAGTCTACTAATTAAACCGATACATCAAACTCTATTCGACAATTCTGACCAATTAATTTTGTTATGACAATAACGGAATACGACACAATCGATTAGCAATTAATAAATCGTTTTGGATGTTGACAATTGGTTTTGAAATATCGATATGTAGCGTTCAATAGATTGTCTTCTTCATCTTCCTCGCATGAATAGTTCGCTCATTCAGCTGGGTGTACCTAAAACAGAAAAAAAATTAATACCTGAACTGCCCAAACACCTCCCTCAATTTAAAAAGATGATAGCAATGACAAAACTACTTAAGATTATGAAAAAAGATAATTGTAAATTGAATTCAAATATTATTGACCAAAAAAAAAAATTTAGTTTAAGTTTAGCCACTAAGATTTACCAAAATAAGGCAAAAAGTCCTTTTTAAAAACTGCATTTACAAAAAAGTACGTAATAAAACTGAAGTAAATTAAAATTTGATGTAATATTTTCTTCAAAGCTTGAGTTTTTTTTTTACTTATTAGAATTTATGACATCATTATATTGCATTGTCACATGATTGAGATGTGTATGCAAAAATTCAGCTCAATTGAACACCGAGAAGTAGGTCCAATTTAACTTGTAAGATTCGCTTAAACAAAAAGCGTGTAAAAACCTAGGTACACATTTGACCACAGCACATGTTCGTACCGTTAGCAAATAACGAAATGTATTCCACTCGCGGGTCAAGGATCAAGTAATTTTATAAAGAGATTTGGGTTTAAGATATTCGCGATTCAAGTTTATATTTTTTTATTTTTAGTTTTGCAGACTTATGAATTAATCTGAGGCTGTTTGTAAAGGATGACGTCCTTCTTATTTATTATTTAAATGGCGGTACCTATAAATGTTTTATGAGTTTCCATGACTGTAACCTGTTTGTTTTCTTGCAGATTTATTTATTTATATAGTTAGCGTCAAAGAATTTGACGAACATTTTTCCAAAGATTTTTTATTATTAATTTAAAAATTGTTGCCTCACACTAGGAATTTCTCCCGTATCGTGGGTGCGTTTACAAACATATAACTCATATACACATACAGTCAGAGCCAGTAAAACTATCTGTAGGCCATACGCGACAAGCAGAACAGTACAGTAGTCAATCCATAAAGCCAAAATGCGAAGGTATATTCTTATAGTCACACTTTTTCTTTTTAAAACCGGCCCTCAAACTACTCCACCATAGACAAACAGTAATAAAACCTTTATTATGCCAAGTACCAATTTTGTAACTTTCTCAGTATAGTTGTTCCGCCTGCTTTCTCGGGCGGCGTCGTGAGTAAAAGCTAGTGTGGAGTTTATATTACGATATTTGCGCCAATGTCTCGGTCACAAGGCCGCTGTTACGACATCGCGAGGAATTTTAGAATTTACTAGCGACCCGCCCTCGACTTCGTCTGCATGTATTTCACCCGCATTAAGTTACGTCTTCCGTTACTGCTTCGCTCCCGTGCGTCGTAGCGTGATGTTATATAGCCTATGTTACTCAGGAATAATGTAGCTATCTATTGGTGAAACAATGGTTAAAATCGGTCTAGTTGCTTCGGAGCCTATTCGTTACAAACAAACAAATCTTTCCTCTTTATAATATTAGTATACATAACTCTAGGTAAGTTTTTTCATTGAGTAAGTCGCAAATTGTGTGAGTGTTCCGGTTTATTTTGGGTTTACACGAGAACGCATGCAACTATAATATACAAGTTATCTTTCTTAAGATAGCAGTGCCGACATTTAATACCAGAGACCTTAAATATAATACTGGCTGTTGCCCGCGACTTTGTTCGCGTTGTGGTCATAAAATACTGCCCGTGGCTTATTACACCCGCGTTAAGTCTTCCGTCACTGCGTCGCCCCCGTGTGTCGTAGCGTGATTTTTACAGCCTATGTTACTCAGGAATAATGTAGCTATTGGTAAAAAAATGGTTAAATCGGCCAACTAGATCTGAAATGAAATCTTTCCTCTTTATAATCTTAGTGGTAAAAGGTATTATTGACATCGTAATGGTTTTTTTTTATTTTTTGTTGGGTGGGAAATCATGAAATAACTTTTCAGACTTTTCCTGACTAAAACCCACCCATGTTCCTTCTTGTGCCCTTTGCGTTCCGGGGGCGCGGTATCTCTTGCGAACAACCCGCAGCCCCGGCTACATCGTAATGCTGTGGTAATGTCAAACATCTATTGAATTTTTCATGACTACTATACTATCAATTTCTGAAGTCTGTTCTGAAAATTTTTGAAGTTGAAACAACGTGGAATGTAAATTTACTTTTTCGTTTATGACTTCCTGACAACATAAATATGCTTAAATACGCATCAATTAATTCAAGGAAATCTAGTGCTTTGATGTTTGGTATAATATACAAAATATTTATTATTAATTATTTGCTTTGCTACTTTTGCTGACACTACACTCGGTACAGATCGCGAAAATTGTATTTTTCCCCTTAAAAGTTGAAACACCTACATACAAATCTGGTAAACAATAACATTATTGTGAATAAATATTTTTAATCCTTACGATGCATCTTTGAAACGCCTGATAATTCGCATACCTATCAAAAACCGGACATTTTTGGGCACTTATTTTTGGTTCCTTGTTGCTTGATGAACCAAGTAAGGTCTTAAGCAACAGTTAAATACTTCTAAAAATAAAAATCCAACTAAATAATTAATTTCTTGTCCTTTTTAGCTATCCAATTTCCTTGAAAAAGTTTACAAATGTTAACTACAATCTCTTCAAAAATTCAGCCCTGTAGTTATTCAGCCGAGTATGTAGAGCAACTTTGACACTATCTGAATAACACTCAAGAATGTTGCAAATTCTAAAGATACTTAATAAGTAGTACGGAAACTCTACACAAAACAAAATCTAAAGAAAACGGCTCTAGTTGCACCAATTCAGTACTTACATAGTACTAGCACTTGTACCAGTAGCCTGTGACCTCGATCGTGTTAGGTTAAGCACGTGTTATTGTACTGCATAATCTGTGCCTGTTCGTTGCAGTAGATAGTTAGTCTGTGGCCATATCGGCTTATCTAACGAGGATTATGTTGCTGTGTAGAGAAGGTTTCAGTGGGTACTTTCAAACGTTAGCCTTTTAAATTGTGAAGAGAAAAGGCATCTTAAAAAATATTAATGACATTTTTATTGGTTGAATTTTTTACTTTTTTCTTTGGTATTGCCAACATAATCAACATAATAATAAAAATCGAAATTTACTGTCAGACACTGCTTTGCTGTAGTCGGGTAAAAATATTGTGCAAAAGTACGTGTTATAACGAAGGTGAAAACTAAATTAGGATTAGCTTTGGTATTTAAAGAAACCAAGAATATAGAAAAAGAAACGAAAATAAATAACTATTCCTTTGAATTTTAGGTAAACAGCATTATAATTACTGGTTTTTATTTTGTTATAAAAACGAAAGTTGACGAAAATCATTTTTAAGAGAAAATACTCTTATCGGAGAAATAAATATGGCGGACTGTCAGTTATTGTATAGAGAATATGTCAAACTGTCTCATTAAATACTTCTGTTAAAAGTTAGCCTGATTACCGAAAACTTAGGACCTTAAAATTAGGATAGATGATAGGTACTCTATTATTATTATTATTTGCTAGATCGGTACTTGTTCTTTCATACACGGGGTGTGTACTGTGTAACTAGTTTTTTTTAAATTTAGAGGTGCGTTCCACTGTTCTAGATAATCAAAAAATCATACATATTTGATACCTTGATAATATGTTGTGAAAACTAAACATCTGTAATGCGCTAAGGACAGCAAAAAATAGTTTCGTCAGAAACGATTCCTATAAATATAAAAGAGACATGATTTATTTTATGATTTCAAATTCCAGCGTCCATTGAAGGTCTTTTTGATATCCATAATGTATAGACAAAATCAAATGAATATTGCCATGTACCTACCTACAGTCTGTAGCAACACAATATATGTCGTATTATGTAACATCGACCTTTATCTAACAAAAGAATAGTACAAAGAAATGGTAAAATATTACCATAACTTACTGAGCGTAGAATATAGACATGCATACTTGTTTATTAGTAGGTACTTATTTCTTAGAAGTTGGAACTTAACGCTAAAATGTTTGTCATACTAATATTAAAATTCCCGCGTACTTTTAAAAATAAAATAGCTTTAGTCCATGACTTTGTCCGCATGAAGGTTCTTACGGATCCAATTTTTTTTTTGACAGTATAATGTTGAATATTTCAGAATCGGATTAGTATTTATGGAGATTCGCGCGTTCGAACAGAAAAACAAACAAACACACTCTTCAGCCTTGTAATATTTAGAAATAGAAAATAAATGAATACAGTTTACATTTTTTTTTAGCAATAAGCTATTCTCGACGTGTTCGGTAATAATTTAAAATTAGAACGAGAATATGGAAGATCTTGAGTTTTGTAATTTATGATAACCAATCAGAGCGAGTTAAATTGACATAAAGTAACAAACTATATTGCCCCTATTTAATTAACAGTTTAATCAAAAAATTGTTAGAACTCTGTTTTTTCATTTGTTATCATTGTAGATACGTCCTAAGTATATGAGGGTCTAAAATAAACATTATACTCAAGCCAAAGTAGCTGTCATAATTGATAAACAAACAAATCGATTGCTGTAAACATCGTTATGTCAGTTGGTCAATCGATTTGATCCCGTTGATGTTGAACCAATCAGCCTGTTATTTCACACCTCGCACAAATATTTATAATTAGACAATTACGTAGCAATCACCATAGCTTACTCAATAAAACATGTTAATTGGTATTACATAATAAGATACAATATCAATTAGTACGTTTAAGGTGCCCCTTATCAATTGACATGTTAGTGATTTGAAATCAATAAACTTTCTATTTGAAGAAACCTCGAAAAGATAATATTTATCTTTTTTTGTGATTAAAATCTATAGTAGATACAAGCCATTGACATAGTACCTAAGTAATTTAATATTTTAATCATGTGTTACAAATGTGGCCTAATGGGAATACGAAATCAATAAAAACTATGACAAACTGAGAATTCAGACGTACCAGAATTTTTAAAAAGAGAACACAAATTAACAGCCTGCCAATACTGACAGCCAATACAAACTTGACCATAAACTAAATGATGATTCAAACCGACATTCTTTCTATTTTCAAATTCTTCAAGTACTAATCCATCTCGAGTGTATGACATGTGGTAGTATAGACGTACTCAAAGTAGTCATAGTAATGAACGGAGCATTATACTAATGGGCACGTGCGCGAACACTTCGAACGTTGCTATGTACAGTCAACTGCAGGATTAAGGTAGTAATACGACTGTGACAGCGTGTTTCTTTCATAGTAGCAGGGCGGTTTTGATTAGTTCATGTGTTACTATGGCTTGCGGATGACCGTACCGATTGAAGGTGAATGTTAGGCTAGCAACCACTGGAAGATGCGCTATGACCTTTGGATTTGAAAGAAATAGTTTTGACCGTTATAAAAGTTCTGTTTTATGGCCAGTAGGAGATAAAAGAAAAGATTTAGTTTTAATAGCGTTATTTAAATAAAAGATATATTAGTGCGCAGCGTTCGCGTTCCGCAGGTGTGACAGATATCAAAATATAAATAAAACTAATACCCGACTACGACAAAAAAGAACGATGCTGGATAAGTATGAAACAAGATTTTGAGGATTCTGGAGAAACAAGAACAGAACAAAAAGAAAAGCCCTAGCCGTTTTTTTCTTAACGCCAGTCTGATTATTAGAATAATTCCTAACTATAAATTAATTTAATTAGAAAGTGAATGTGTTCTAAATATGGTGTAGTGCATCAAGATATTGAAAAGTACTTAAAACCAGTTTCTATTCAACCGAGTGCGGCTCAGTATGGTAAAGCAATGAGGTTTAATTAAAATGATTAAGATAAGCACTTGTAATTGCTTGTCCAGCTAGAATAATGGAATAGAAAGTAGATGGGTACTTTGTAGATATCAGAAATCCACCAGCCAGCAATGGCGAACCACCTGACATTTGGCCATCAGACATCGTAGGTTTTTATAATTCGATGGTAACGCGGTGAGTTCATCACCATGAATGTGTCACCCGAGACGGCTAACGCCTCTTCTGTTTAAAAATGACAATCCTCGTCACATTCATAATGGCGACCACACCCAAGAAAAACTGCTTGACGTTGCCATACTAACGAAACCTTATTCAACTTTAACTATTTTGTTACACTCCGATACGAGGTGGTTTTAAAAGTAGAATAGCTTGAGGTAGGGGTTTGAAGTTAGCAAAGCAGATAACGGCATCTACCTTGCTTGTGACTTCAGTATGGCCGACGAATCTTGGCGGTCCAGAAGTTTGCTGGTTGGCCGCGCAAAGGATCTTTTAGGAACAAAATTGTCTATCGCACGTCGGCCGTACTGAACATTAGGGACGTGTGAAAATCTCGTAAAACTATTTTTTGTTAAATACGTAGAAAAGGTCATATTGCATAACAAAAATAAATTGGACCCGAATTAGTGCCCTGTTACCATTAACCGGGCACTAATCCTTGTCCAATTTCAGGGGCAATAGGGTCGCCCCATTACATGGAAACTAAACATACCGGCGAACTGTGGGTATACAATTATACACTGGTACACCTCTGCTCACCTCTCTCTTGGTACCCTTCGGGGAATACTGGTGTGGTGGTATGTTTGTTTTTATATGTGTGTTTTGTTTAATACGTAAAAAAATCATATTGCATAACATAACATAAATAATCGAGTATTAACATTAAAACGAAGTCGTTAATTTAAAATAAAACGAGAAATCAAGGACACGACTCATACAAAAATTTGCCGAAGACATTTTTTCGTAATTTCGTTTGCGCTAACGAGGTTTTCAGACGATTGTTATGAAGGCACGTAACTAGCTTAAAATATTTTAATTGGTCGGAGACGATCGTAAGCCGACGTAATTTGCTTCACGAAAAACCACCCACGGCTGAATTATTTTGTGTTTAGTATGGCACAAACCTCCTACATAACACTATATTGCAACGTCATTTTGGCGAACGAGGGCCGTATGAAGAGCTGTGCATTTTATTTTAATTGTCTAGCCCCGCCCACAGAGTACGTCAGAGTTACAAAATTATTTTTAATGCGAACGCTAGACGAAATAATTTACGCACGATTTTTTGCAAGCATGGTAACAAAATATGAAAAATCTTGGCAAAGTATCAAAGAGAGTATTTCAAATGCACTACAATGTACCAAACAAAACTGGCTCTAGACAAGGCAAGACGGTGCACAAAATTCTATTTCTATTTAAAACACACATAAACAAATAGATCGATAAATTGCCAAATATCAACACCATTAATATTACATACACGATTCTATTTTCAAAGTTTGTTTAGAACGCACTTCCGGTTTCTGCCATAGACAAACATTATGGCGAAAATATGTCAAACTTTATGACATTTTCATGGAACTTGCTGGTTGCTACTTCTTATCGAAATAAAAAAAAAACTAGTTATAATTCTGTAATGTATCTGGACACAACGTTTATCTCACAACTTCTTATTTTATATTTATCGATCACTGTTTGCAATAAGATTACCGTAAGATAGCAATGTTTTATTATAATATCCGTGTTTTGATAAAACTTGTGCGTATTTATGTTTCTTTACTCAATAGTTTCGTAACTATGTACCATAAATGCATTTTTATTATGAACAGTTAATACTTTTTGGAAGCTGTTTACTAACGGCCAGTTCGTCTCTGATTTTAAATATATTTTAAGTGGGCAATTTGGAATCGAGTTGGCTTCAGCCTAAAGTAGTCACAGCCCCAAGTTCCAAGTTCACAATAAACTGTTTCAGTGCGATATTTATACCACCAAAATAATGAACGACCTTTTTCTATACATTTATGGTGACATTTCAGTCAGATTAATTTCAGTTCAGTTTGTTTTCTTTTTGCGATGACATTGTTGTCGTCATTAAAACCGCGCGTTTTTTGTGACGTTTATTTAATTGAAACCAGCTGTTGCCCGCGACTTCGTTCGCGTTCACTATTTTATTGATTTCAATTTTGTTTTCGCATATAAACATCTTTTTTTTTAATTTTAGGTAATAAAAAAATAAAAATAAAAATAGCCTAAATTACTTATTATAACATCAGCTATCTGCGAGTGAAAGTCCCGTTAATATCGGTCCAGCCGTTTCAGAGATAAGCCGGAACAAACAGACAGACAGACAAAAATATTAAAAATGTTTTTTTTTAATGTTAGTACCGTATATACTTTCATATGCATTTAGTGAAAAGCTTGTATTTTGAAATTACAAACAGACCCTTCAATTTTATTTATTTGTATAGATTAAAAACAAATGAGTGTCAGCAAATCTTCTTTCAACTCGCGTTACTGGGTGCTTGTTTTATTGTTGTGTTCTGTTACATATTGGCACATAGTTGTTAAAATATAGTGTTAACTAGTACAATGTAACCTTCCTTGATACTCTGTAGACACACATTTATGTTTATTCAAGTGTCAAGTATTAATTTTACGAACTGCTGAATGATTGTTTCTTTGTAAGAAAACAATATTGTAACGTATTTTTTGTAAAAATTAAATTGTAGAAATGCTTTTCGAGGTAAATCCGTTTCACAGATATGTTTGTAGTATTATTAAAAATAAAATATGATTTACAACATTCTTAGTAATTTTTTTCTGATTTCTATTGAGTGAATAAACTGTAATAAGTATTCAACAATTTTTTATGACAACTACAAACAATTTTTTTATTGGATATTAGTATGTTAAGTCAAACATAACGTAAACTTATAACGGGGCGAACAAAATTTTAATTCATAACACAGATTCCGAAAAAAATGCTAATTCTATTAACCCCGTCCGCGCGCACAGCCCGTCTCGCATAAATTGTCATACAATTCGGACGTAATTAAAATGAATTAATTTCTGTTTTACAAATTCGTTCTCGTCGAGGAAAAGAATCAAATTTCCCTGGCGATAAAACACTCAAGTCTGTTCATGTTACTAGGAATCGTGTATAAAAAGTCTGAACATAAATCGATGGTGTCGAATTATTTGATAGTGCTAGCGGAAGTCTGGTTCTGAGAACTGTTGAGAACGGTCGATGAGGCCGGAGTGTACTGCCACATGATTCGTACTTTTTTGTATTAATTTTATTTTATTCTTTTGAGGTGGGTTTGCTCTGGACTCTAGTCTAGGTCGGAGGTGACAGTGAAAAAGTTATATGACGGGTCATAAAAGTGAAAAAAAAAACAAGAATCCTCAAAAGAAGTTCTTTAACACGTTACAATAATTGACAAGCAAAAAAAAAATGTATATTCTTAATTACTATAAATATGTTTGTATTTGACTGGCGATATTCGTGAGCGTAATGAAACTCTATTATTGTGCCAAAAATCAAATTCCTACATTGCATAGATCTTGAGCAAAACTCATTTGTGACATTTTGCCAAAAAATGATTTCAGTTTTTTTTTAAATCTTTGCCCTTCCTTTTAAATTTCTCTTGTATCGTGGGTGCGTTTACAAACATATAAACTCACATACACAAACAGCCAGACCCAGAACAACTATCTGTAGGCCATACAAATATTTGTTGCGCGCGGGAATTGAACCCGCTTGACTTCATTTTTCAAGCTCAAAACACTAAAGAACACATCTATTCCATATTTATCATTATTGTCACCTTTGGTCGTTTATTAATTTACAATATCTGTTTATCTATCTCTTTAACTTTACCTAATATGTAGATGTGAACGCACGCTTTTTATTACACTTTGAAATAGATACAAAAAACAGACATTTTTCACTTAGTTTTAACAGTCCTATCATTTAGATTAGACTAAATTACGTTTAGAAACTCAACTCAACCTTGTAAACTAGATAAAATCTACAAAAACAATCTATTTTACACATGTCAACATTACCGTTGGCATTTATCTGACAAAATAAAAAAAAAACTGATGAAAGATAAATTCGTACTAGATAAGCCTAGTTTGGTAACCCTGAAAATAGCCGAATCGGTGGAGCGTATCGAAATATTCGAGATGCATCGATTCTTCATTTTATTCGGTCATCGCCCGCGCCTAGTTACACGGCTCATCTCTCAATAGAAAACCCAACACTATAATGCGTTGTTGGTACATACCTATTTCCTGTTTTTCGTGGAAATGGGTTAACCTGTTCATTTAAAGTAAAAACTATATCTTGCTGAAGGTGAATGTTACATTGGATTTAATTTTATACAGTTTAAGGAGTTTTTAATGATAACAACTGCTACTATAATGCGGTTTTTAGTTCATGAATTGTAGATATTTTTGGACCCATGCCTCGGAAAATAAGACCACGTACAGCTTAGGGAACTGTTATTTTTAAAAACTAATACTACAATAACAAGACCATTGTTGTACTAAATAAATTATTACAGCAATACAAAGCTTACATAGCATTGTTACCCAGTGGATGTTACACCTAATAACGTCGATGGATGAATAACTAAAAATAGGGCTGTAATCTTAATTTAATAGACGCTAGTAACTGTATTAATGCTGGGCACTGCTTTTAACGAAGTCGGTAGATGTATGTTGCTACCGTTATTAATAACGTTATTTTTTGTTTAACTTTTTTGTTGCAAATAAAAGGTCAAAACTGCCATAATGATTGACGCTTGGTTATGTACAAATTATGTTATGAGTGTAAGAAGATACATTCGCAACGGTAAAACATGATAAGATATTTAAGAATATTACAAATGCAATATCTCGAACTCTCGAGTGATCTAAGCGCGACTGCTACGCTAGAGGCCTTTGGTTTGATTTCCAGGTCGAGCAAAGTGTTATTGTGTTTTTCTATGAAATTCTCAGTAGCAGCTCGAAATTAGAATTTGTGGCCGGTTAATGGCAATAGGCTCGTTCCCTGTTACATGGGACCTAAAACATACCGTCGAACTGTGGGTGTACATTGGTACACCTCTGCCTAACCCTCTGGGGAGTACAGGCGTGATGGTATGTATGTATGCAATACCTACCAATTTGTGAGCAAAAATGCTGAGCATAAAATTAATATTTTTTAATATAACGTTAAATATTGAATGTAACATCAACAAAATGGCATCTATACTTTTGGGCTAACTCAAATAACAGATTTCTATTTGCAAAAATTTTGCACATGGTGTTAAAAGAAATATGTAACATTATGATTTATTAAAATTACTAGGTACCTACGTAAAATAAATCAAACCAAAAAGATGTATTTAAAATACCGCAATATTGATTCACGTTCGCTTAAATATTTATGCATTCCAGTATTTATTTGAACTTGGCATCTTTTCGGTACCAACAGTAAAATTTATTATGATAGACAGACATGTTCTAACTAAAATAATTATTTCGTTTACTTTAACGATATAGTTATGAGCCAACTTCTTACTCTGATTTTAGGTTCAACTATCTAGGCCATCGGTTTATGTCTGTGATCTTTGGTACAGATAATCATAATATTGCATAACTGTCATTAATGTCATAATGCTTTAATGTCACGCCTATGAAGTTTCTAGGGTTGGGCAAAGGTATTCTAATATACAACCTTCGATTGTCAATGACTATTGAGATGTCTCGAAGTTTCTAATAGTCTTGCGTTACGGAATATTTTTGGGACAAAATAATATTTACCAATACTAGGGGGCCAAAGTGTATGTACCTATTTTGGCAGTATGTGTAAAATAATATTTGATTTTATCTTACATTAAGGTCAAAGAGGTCAATTTTCTTGAAAAGCTGAGCTAGCATATTAGGCAATGACCTCCGCTATTTCAAACTATAAACAGTTGTCAATAGCCACCCACAATTATTGCAATTTTAATTAGCAACAAAATGATTTGGCGCCACGTATCAGTGTTGCCAAGTTCAAGTACATAACAATTCAAACCTTGAACTCTATTTTCGGTAAGTGTTTTGCTATCATTTGACCTTCCAGCTTCCAGCCTTGACAAAGAATAATGATAAATATGATAATTAACGCGTTTTAATTGTATAAAAACTAGTATGTTTTAATTAACCGATCGACTTATATAGTCCACAGAAATAACAGAGACGCCAATGACGTCAGACTTAACGCCAAACTACAATTAACTGTGGCGCTCACTCAATTACTTGGTTAGTTCGCGACATTTATTAATATTAATAAAATAATATTAATTGAAATTGACAAGCAATTTTGGCGCAATTTGAAATTCACTTAGATGGCAGTGGACTGCAAGCTTATATAAGTATTTAATACGAAGAAATGTAAGACAAATACTTATTGTAACTAATTACAATAAGTATTAGTCTTACATTTCCTTCTGGGCTAATGTTGCCCTCTAAAACCCTAAGGTTTAGAGGGCAATTCTGCTAACTTTTAGGAACGAAAGTATTAATGTAAATGTGTCGAAATGCTCATAATTTTCAAAAAAAAAAATTCCATTCATTGTCGCTGAGATAAGATTAGGAGTGGATTTTGAACGGTTTTTTTAATTAATAGAATTGGCTTTCAAATAAAATTGAAAAGATCATCTACAACTCAGAGTGTGGAGTTAAAATCACTGCCGCAGTTGAAGGGTTAAAAAATCGATTAATTACGAAATGATTGATGAAATCATTGTAAAATATTGATCAATAATTTCTTGATTATTTATTAGATTATAGATTTGTTTATCAATCAATTTTTATGGAAAATATTTATCGTCCCATAATATTGTATAATTTTTTATCATTAATTGTATTACTTATGTATTATTGAAATAATGTTATAACTAAAGCTTCTACCAACTTTGTTAAAATGTAGTTCCTTCTCTAGTCTATTCACGATAACTAACTTAACTTAAATTTACGTAATGTAATAAACATGACCATAAATATAGAATTATATTTCTAAGAAAAGTTTTATTTTTAATCTCTTTTTTTCTGGATAGCACACTTCCCATCCTGAAGCACAGGTTCAACCTAGTTCAGGCAAGTATTCAACTGTGTTCTAATTTTAACCCCCGACTCAAAAAAAGGGGTGTTATAAGTTTGTCGTGTCTGTGTGTCTGTCTGTGGCACCGTAGCTCTTAAATGGGTAAACCGATTTGAATGCGTTTTTTTATTTGAAAGCATGGTTCCTAGCAATGTTTGTTAGATAGGTTTATCAAAATCGGTTTAGCCGTTCCAAGGTTATCAGCTCTTTTGCTAGCTGCGGTAGGGATATTTATTCTTTTGTCGGGGGTTACTTAAAATTATTAAATTTATTACTTGTAGATGGTAAGACTGCAAATTCGACTTTTTACCGAATACACGATTATTATTAAAAATAAGGAACTTCGTTACTAAAAAATACCTTTTTGTGAATCTACCTTTAAATATAAAATGGATTGCAAAAGAACGTAAAAGAGAGGTCTATGCCCCGTATTCAAATACTGTCGGATCCAAATAACAAAAAGCCTTCATTTCTAACTGCATCGAGTTCATCAAAACCCACAATGCATTGTGCTTCAAGTATTAATACCCACACAATACACGCAGGAACACAAAGGACAAGGTCGGGGGATAATAGCCCGTGATCAGCGTGCAGTCGGGAATGTACATACATCGGAATAATGATCAATCTGATTGCAAGGAGACCGGAACGGGGTCAAGTATTTTTAGACTGGTTTTTTGAATGGCCCAGACAAAATATGTATTCTCCAGACCGATGCCGGCCACGGCAGCTAATCTTAATGCAGACTAGCCAAGTACGCAGGAGATATTATAGTGCACAAGTGTGTGCGCAAACACAGGTGCACTCCCTCTTCCCTAACTCTCATAGTCCGATGGGAAGGCAATTTGACACAACCAGGAAGAGATCAGGCGCCGGATCAGGGGCTTTTACGTGCATTCCAGGGGGGGTGTCACACCACCAATTTCCAAACTCCGGGCTGTTACTGAGAAATCATATAACGTTAAAAACCAGAACCCATAGCAACACTGCTTGGCGACAGGAAGTTACGGTGTCAGCACTTTCTCGAAGGGACTCCTTTGCAAACAGGAACAGGTAAAGTTGGAACGTAAAATGCGCCGAAAAAATGTATAGAAGTCGCGAATCTACAATTTTTCAGCTTTTACAGTAGAACAAAAAACTGTAGACGAGCAAAAAATGTCGAAAAGGCAAGTTCATGATAACGGAATAATCAATTTGGTATGCTATTGTAATGCTTTTTACTGGCCGCTAAAAAGCGCTCGTGCAAATACAGTACACAGGCCCCGCCACGAATTCTCTATACGATTGTCTTTCTTGCTTTGTCTTCATAAGTATAGTTTAGGAGGTGAAAGTATCAAGCTGTACATAATGTATAAACAACTTTTACTATGGGATGGGACCTTTGGCACAGTTTAAAGTGCTTACAGTTTCATAGCAAATGCGAGAACAATGTTCATCAAAGTCAAAGTCAATTTCTTTATGTTAAATAGGCCATTAAAAACAGTTTTTTTGGTGGCTCTTGTCCCTGTTGCTTTAGTAACTGTCGTTACCCTAGTGGTCCTGAGCGCGACTGCTACGATATAAGCCTTGGGTACGATTCTCAGGTCGAGGGAAGTATTATTGGGTTTTTCTATGAAATTCTCAGTAGCAGCTCGGAGTAAGGATATGTATCCGGTTATTGCCTATAGGCTCGCCCCCTATTACATGGGAACTAAACACACCGGCGAACTGTGGGTGTACATTGGTACACCTCTGACCAATTTCGGCGGTGTGTTTAGGTCCCATGTAATAGTATGCGAGCCTATTGCCATTAATCCTAACTCCGAGCTGCTGCTGAGAATTTTATAGAAAAACCCAATAACACTTTTTGCTCGACCTGGGAATCGAACCCAAGACCTCTATTTTAGCAGTCGCGCTTACGACCACAAGGCTAACTAGGCAGTTAATACAACTTAATGTGTACATCATAGGTACCCTTGGAAGATGCTATTAAGATCAAAAATAGTCCTTCATATTGTGTGTTTCTTTAAAACAGGTACCTGTCTGCAGAGGCGGTATAACTAATATCCTGTGGTTTCCAAACTTTGTGTGGCGCAACACTACCCACTCCCGACTAGGTGTCGGCCGCGTAAACTCTTGCGCAAGTTCGTTAGAGGGAAATAAGTCCATAACTAATTGATAACTACTTATCATTATAGGGAATATCGCAATGCACTGGTGTGTTTCGGCCGATGCAATCAATATGACCCGAGGGCAGAGCGTTTGTTGTCGGTAACTCAAACGCATTCCAATACTCTTTATAGGAATCAATTATTATAATGTCGTTTCGTTGACAAGCTTTATTAGTCCGTTAATCTTTATTCTAATATATTATAATAAGCCTGAATAGATTTTTTGTTTGCTTAAACAAGCTAACCTTTCTTTTTGTTTCTTATGATATTGGGGTTTTCTATTAAATTCTCAGTAGCAGCTCAGAGTTAGAATTTGTGCCCGGTTAATGGCAATAAACTCGCCCCCTATTACATGGGACCCAAACATGCCGGCGAATTGTTGGTGTACAGTGGTACACCTCTGCCTAACCCTTCGGGGAGTACAGGCGTGATGGTATGTATGTGCGATCAAAACCATCGTCTTCATACCCATGGCTGCTCTTGAAAAGTCAATAGATGTTCAAGAGCAAGCACTAAAGTACATTGACACCACTTAAACTCTTACGCAGCGATCTTGTTCCAAGTATCCACCACTACTTGAGCGCTGACGGGCTGATTACTTGATGGCCTGTGGCTGTACCATTAAGTTGTTATCCGAAGCCAGTTTCTATAGCACATGAATTTAAGGTATTTTAATCGGAAGATAGTAAGGTCATCCATCGGTAAGATCGTTATGCAATTAAGTTACTGTTGGACCAAATTCTGGCCTGTTATAAATTGATGAAGATAAAGTCATAAATCGATTAAAAATGGTTGTTGTTATATAAACAAGTAATAACATTTTAAGTAACCCCCGACAAAAGAATAAAAATCCCTACCGCAGCTAATAAAAGAGCTGATAACTTTGAAACGGCTGAACCGATTTTGATAAAACATATCTAAGAACCATCGCTAGGAAACTTGCTTTCAAATAAAACCGAATTCAAATCGGTTCACCCGTTTAAGTGCTACGGTGCCACAGACAGACAGACACTCAGACACGACAAACTTATAACACCTAGCATCACTAGCTTTTTCTCGCGACTTCGACTGTATAAACTTCAGAGTTAAACAAAAGTCTTAAAAATTATCCCACAAGAACACAAAAACGGGATAAACATTATTTGTGTTAACTAGGATCATCTTTACAAATAAATAAAATTGAAGGGTCTGTTTATAATTTCAAATTACAAGCTTTTCACTAAATGCCTATGAAAGTATATACGGTACTAACATAAAAAAAATCAATTTTTAAAATTTTTGTCTGTCTGTATGTTACGGCTTATCTCCGAAACGGCTGGACCGATTTTGACGGAACTTTCACTCGCAGATAGCTGATGTTATAAGAAGTAACTTAGGCTATTTTTATTTAATTTTTTATTTACTTTAATTTTAAAAAAGAGGGTTATGCGAAAACAAAATTGAAACCAATAAAATAGTGAACGCGAACGAAGTCGCGGGCAACGCTAGTCTATACTTATATGTATATTGTAAATGCGAAAGCAACTTTGTATGTTTTTCTTTTACGCTTTTACAACTTAATCATTAAGCCGATTTCGATGAAATTTGGAACGGGGTAAGTAAGTTTACACCTCAAGATAGGAATTAGGCCACTTTTTATGCGCCTGTGATAATCGACATTTACATTTAAGTTACTGGCAACGTAAGTTTAAGTAACTGCCTCGTTAGCCTTAGTGGTCCTAAGCGTGACTAGAAGAGCTATTAGAGTTCTTGGGTTCGATACCCAGGTCGCGTAAAAAGTGTTATTGGGTTTTTCTATAAAATTCTCAGTAGCAGCTCGGAGTTAGGATTTGTGCCCGGTTAATGGCAATAGGGTCGCCTCCTATTACATGGGACCTAAACATACCGGCGAAATGTGGGTGTACACTGGTACACCTCTGCCTAACCCTTCGGGGAATACAGGCGTGATGGTGGTCACTGGCAAAAGCTAGTAATACAACATTGTCATGTGTGCTGCTATAAAACTATACAGAGCTTAAGTTAACTTAACATTTTTGATTTGTTTGGCAGTGCTCCAATTCAATACTCGAAATGATTCAGACTAGATAAACCCGAATGCAAATATGATTCCTTGAGACGCCGATGGGAATTTGATAACAGGAAAAACTCAGTATCAGTACCTACACTATCAGATTGCCTGACCAGATATTGAGTAGTACGCAAATGGTTCTAATTATTACGAATTAAAAGCGTCTGTCTGTGTGTTTTTGCCATGCAATGCCATATCCAATTCCATCGAAATTTCAAATATAAATGCTTCCTATGGTATCATATTTCTGTGCAAGTAATTTGACTATATCACGTACAATACCCGCATGTGGGCAGTGGTAGTGATGAACACTGCACGTGTAAAAGATTGGACAAACGTATGACCAGTCGCCGTTGTAAAACGCAAGCTATGTATTTATGTTAAAAGGACCCAAGGGTTTCTAGAAGGCTACGGTCAGATAGACTGTTATCACTTGAAAACCATGATAACGCTTACGCTTGCAACAAACTATAGATGACGAGGTTATATTACTAGCTTTTGCTCGCGGCTTCGTCCGCATAAATGTCGGTTACATTTAAAATTCCATCATGGTTCGAAAGACACGTGGCGCCATCTATTAGCATAATAACCTTATTGTTGTTTTCCTCGGGAACAGTACTTTTTTTGGAGATGAATGGTACCCTATGCCCATTTCTGTACACCTGACAACGTATAAGCAAAATTTTAGGATGATCCGTTTAGTGGTTTTGGCGTGATTATGTAACAAACAAACTTACTTTCGCATTTATAATATTAGTGAATTATGATGTCCAAATAGATGTCCACAGAATATTTTACGTAGTGTTGTTCTGTACTTTATAAGCGAAGGCCTGTAATTGGCTGTCAGTCTAATTTACTGTTCCTAGCCTGTTTTTATTAGCTGTAACTACAACGTTAATTAAATAAATTAAACGTTTCACAACAGACAAAGTTTTACCTCTGACGTCACATTATATCTAGAATATTCTTAACCTATCGGTGGTTGATACTCGTTAGGAATATCGATGATCTAGGTACAAAAGTCTGCAAGCAGTAACATCTGAATCCCATATGAATATGTACAAAATGTTTTATGATCTCTGTTTATATATTCGGTACACCTAGCCGTTTCCCTAAGTGGTTTTACACTCGTATTCATCCATTTTCGGTGGCGTACAGCATCAAGAACTACTTCTTATTTGGCAGTAAATGCAATTAAGAATTACGTGTTAAGTACAAACTAACCTTATCTAGGCAATTGGTTAAACGACTTGGTGTTGTTTTGCTACCATATGGTATAAAACCATTTTTAATCAAGGTACTAGGTATAGAAGAAGTTAATGTTGAGTTCTGAAATGATTACCGAGGAAATTAAAAGTACGAAGAACTAGGGGAAGGTGGCGAGACAAACTCTACTGCCCCATGAACGATTGGAGCGCAACAGCAAACTGTAGAGAGAAGTAGGAAGGGAGAGGGACCTTTGTCCAGCAGGTAAAGAATAGTCTGATATGACAGACAAACAGAAATAATGGAGAAATACCGATTGATAGAACAAACATACATTGTGTGTACTACAGCTATGCCCACATTGAAATGATTCGATGTTTCAATATTAAAGCTTAGACACGCACGGGCAAAGGTTCGATACATTTGCATTGAACTTGTCAACTTACGCGCCGCTTGTATATTGTATCAGCGCGTATTTCGAATGTTAAAATGCTAAAGTATTACTTTAAGAGTTCTAAGAGGGTTTGACCGACCCCCTTGGGGCATAATTAAGTTATTGTTAGTAACCGTTGAGAGGCTAGACTATAAAAACATGCTAAGTTAGTCATTGGAAATAGATATTTACAATCATTCAATAAAGTAGGTTATAGGTTTTTTTTTTAATCCTAAAATCGATTTAAAGAATACCTAAAGCAGTCAACAATCTCTGATTTATTGGTCCTTAGGTACATAATGGTAGGTAACCGAATGGATGTCGAGACAGAGGTAGAGAGAATAGTGTCTGTACCTGACATGGTATAAACATAACATTTAAATACTGGTCAGTAATTTTGGTACGTTTTTGGTTAATTTGGTACTCAGTGGGTAATAGAACTCCCAAAAACTTCTTAAAAAGTGTATCTATAAGATGTTAGACAAAGCAAAGTAAGATAAGTATTTGTGACAAAAATGGAGGAGAATTAGGGCCTCTTGCCACACATTGTCATACAAACAGTGATAATGATGTTATCACAAATATGTGGTTGCCTTACAAGCTTAATAGTACATCGGGGGTCACCTTGGCCCCTTTGTGGAATCAACTTACATCATCGACACGAAAAGACGGTGCAGTGAAAATGTTACTAGAAATATCTAATCTAAATTAAATTTACAAAATAGAGCATCCCCTTTAATAGAACAAATCATTTTTTTTTCATGATCATACTTTAGTTATTAAAAAAAAAAAAAAAAATATATATATATATATACCATCACGCGTGTATTCCCTGAACGGTTAGGCCGAGGTGTAACAATGTACACCCACAGTTCGCCGGTATATTTAGGTCCCATGTAATAAGGGGCGAGCCTATTGCCATTAACCGGGCACAAATCCTAACTCCGAGCTGCTACTGAGAATTTCATAGAAAAACCCAATAACACTTTTTGCTCGACCTGGGAATCGAACCCAAGACCTCTAGCGTAGCAGTCGCGCTTAGGACCACTAGGCCAACGAGGCAGTTATTCTTATTCTTTAGTTATTCTTATTATAATTACAATTTTAGTAGGTTATTTAATAACAAGACTTTTTTTAATAAATATATTAATTAATTTTGATTAGAAGGACAAATAATTAAATAATGTGGACTATTTTACCAGCAATTACTTTAATTTTTATTGCATTAAAAGACTGAGAAAAAACAACAAAAAGAGAACCTGCAGAAGGAGAGAAAGTTGAAGCACTCGTTGAATAACATCACTGTTCAGAGGCCTTTGGGATTAAAGCAAAGTAATTTAGTGCATTGCAAGTTTTACAGCAAATGCTGACAAGACTCTTTGGGGAAGGACAAGAATATGCAATGAGAAGGCACCAATCCATAATCTGCGGGGACATTCTACAAATTTTTAGGAACGATCGAGTCTAAATCTAAAAATAATGCCTGTATTTATCTATACTTTTTGATGTTGATTGTCGCTGTGATCAGTTTGCATCTCGATTATAAATGTTTTTTAGTGGTAGAATTGATCTTCTGGTATCCATGACTATAACCCATACCACTTGTATTCAATCTTGTCAAGCTACTGGTCAACTCTTCACGTGACCAAAGGGCTGGCCTTTTCTTGGGCCAAAGAATCAGCATTGCCATACAACGTGGCAACGCTGCCAGCCTTTTGGGCACTTGTCCCATTGACAGCGATGCGGATGAGTTTTTTGATGCCCTATAAGCTTCCTTTTTTGCATTTTATTATTACTTAAGTAAGTTTTATACTAGTGATTCATATTGAGCTTGTTGTATTAATTAAATAAATTAAAATTATTATCTTGTGTTAAACTTAACAAGTATAGAACACCTCCTGTCGATTCTTCCTCTATCTATCTCTCTCTCTTGTAAGTACAACATATTAGTATTGAACTGTAAAATTGCAAAGTTATTCACTATTACAGGAAGTGTCAACTCAGTTCTAATCGCAGTCTAGACATTGAGTGGTAATAAAATGCCATGTGAATAGACATTGTGGGACTGTCTCACTGTCTGAGTTTGTAGGTTGGTGCGAGGATCGACCCTGAATGTTGTTTTGATTTTTAGCGCGGGCTGTTATCCACTGGTGGAGCGATAATATACAAGCGACAGCAGAAAATACTGCATAGAATAGGTGTAGGGTGCGAAGAAGTAATTAATATAACCCAATTTAAAAGAGAAGTGGCCTCTAGACGATCTGGTAGGTGAATGAGCTAGGTGAGGTTACTCGGGTCGACAGTATGGAAGACTAGGGCAAGTAATGCAACGAGGAGTAGGGTTATTACTAGTTTTTTCTTTATAATGGGTTGCATTGATTAATCTTGCGGCCCATACACCAGGGTATTATTGTATACTTACTTATGTATTCTCAGCAGATTCTTAAATTGTAAATATGCTTTCTGGGATTTGATGTTGTAGTTGTTTGATAAGAAGCAAAATTAATTTAACGACAATAGACAGTGAAGATGCATGCAGAGAAGATGCTTCTGTAATACATTTTATAGCTTTTTATGTAGAGCAAGCCTTATATTTAACAACTTAGTATGTAGAGTTATTTGCAATGCGATGCATTTAATTGATTGGGCCGTAAAAAGTACACTACAATGGAATATTAAGCGTCTCGTATTAAAACAATGTAAGACTGTTTCCTTGAATATTTTTGATGTTCATACCTAATACTTGTAGACGTCAGAAGTATGTAACTACCGTTTCTAATTCAAGGAGATCCGTTATACTTTACTGTTGGAGGTTCGAAGGTTTTTAGAAGAAACTCGTAAAGAAATCGGTCGAGAAGATTTTTAACAACGATAATTCTTGTAGGATTGCGTTTATAGATTCAAGTATTTGTATTGATAGATTATTCATGTACAATAATATTATACAACTTTAAATTAAGATAACATAAAAAATACAAAGAAACTAAGACTATAGAAGCTGGTTTTCGACAGATTCATGTCACCTCTGACCTAGACTCGGGTCAAGAGCGAACACGTCTCAAATAAATAAAAAAACCTTTAATAGTGAAGTATATCTACTTCTAATATTGATAATAGTACAAAGGACTGTAGAGCGAAAGACAATTTTTTGATTTCGTTATCGTTCCCACTTAATTGTAACAGAGATTAGACTACAACTGTTTTAACTACACATACCATCACGCCTGTATTCCCCGAAGGGTTAGGCAGAGGTGTACCAAAATACACCCACAGTTCGCCGGTATGTTGAGGTCCCATGTAATAGAGGGCGAGCCTATTGCCATTAACTGAGCACAAATCCTAACTCCGAGCTGCTACTGAGAATTTCATAGAAAAACCCAATAACACTTTTTGCTATCTGGGAATCGAATCCAAGATCTCTAGCGTAGCAGTCGCGCTTTGGACCACTAGAATAACGAGGCAGTTCAAACTAATAATAATAATAATAGTTATAACTAATAAGTTGTAAAGCAGTTTTCTCAGAATCATTCATGACTACTGTAACATATTTTCATTGTCAAATTTAATCTTATCGAAATCTCAGCACCAATTTGTTACAATTAATAGCTTGTTTGTTGTAACGACATTTCCTAATTGAGATGTCCTAGCAACGTTTCAACAGTAATTATTTTTATTGTCTTGATTGGTATTAATGCAGTGTCTGAGCGATTGGATTTTTGCTCTAAAAGTCGAAGGTGCAGGTTAAAATATTTGTATGACTTCATTTTTGTTCAATATTTCAGTACTGTATTAAAAGAATTTGAATTTCCGAATTACCAAATGCTACTGGTTTATCTACTGATTATTAGATGACGCTTATTTTAAATGAATTAATTCATCTACCAGCCACTAGATGCCGCTTGCTTAAGTTTTTCCGTCTTTCAGGTTTTATCACTTACCATCCTTGTTAAACTTATTGTATTAAAAAGAATATTTCTCACCTCATCATTGGAAGGCAAACACGAGGATGAGTATCGGCACAGCGATGACGCACACGATGTAGACTGAGGTGCGAGGTTCGCACTCCGATATGATGACAAACTGCTCGTTCCACAGCGAGTCGTTGTTGCGGAGAGGTACTTCTAGTATTACCTAGAAAATTAAACAGAGTAATAGTTTGGTCGATTAAGTACTTTTTGGAACGCTTGGAGACGAAAACAAGGTTACGTCCCATCTGATGTTAACTGGTCACCGCAGCCTCTAGACATCTGCAATACGAGCGGCCTTAAAAATGCGTTGCCATCCCACAGACAATATTGAAATGTGTCATGTGCCTGTAATTACACCGGCACCCATACCCTTCAAATCGGAACACAGCAACGCTGCTTCGTCGCAGAAATAGGTATGGTAGTACTTCCCCGGACGAGCTCCTACACAAAGAGCTAAACTGCTCGTAAATCGCAAGCTGAGACAAAGGTTCTCACGTCCCAGCCGCCGCGGTAGACGCTCCGGACGTCGGGAGCCGCGAGACGACTGTCGGCCACCGTAGATACGGGCCTGTGGACGGTGAGCAATGGGTAGCTCACCGTCCTTACGTTGCATAACGACAGGCCGTGTCGACGGCGCGTTCGTGTTCCACGCGCGCCTCAAACAGATGTCAGCAAAAGGAAGGGGCCACTGAGGGCCGATGCCTGCCGGGGCTGCGGGTGGTTCGTAAGAGATACCGCGCCCGCGGAACGCAAAGGGCACAAGAAGGAACATGGGTGGGTTTTAGTCAGTAAAAGTCTGACACTCCCTCCCGCTCCGCCCAGGGCGGGAGAAGTTATTTGATGACTTCCCATCCCCCCAAAAAAAAAAAAAAATGAAGGCTCAAAACAAGACACTTTCAACAAGAAGAAGAACAGTGCTTCTGTGTGTACTTACAACTTCCTACTTTTTACGAATAAATGCTCAAATTTGTGAGGATAGATGGATGGATATTTGTTACTCTTTCACTCTTAAATGGCTGAACGAATCTGGATGACATTTGACACATAGTTATAGTAGTCTGAAATAGCATATAGGCTATTTTTATCCAAGAAAAACCTACGTTTTCCGTAGGATAATATATTAACTTTGACGCAGACCAAGACGCGGGCGGAAGCTAGTAAAAAATAAAACTCTAAGGTGTATACCTTTTGAGAAGAGAAAATATCAAGCGACAGGTCACACCTCTCCGTGCTGTTGGTACACTCCCTGAGCTTGGTGCGAGCGACGTCGTACTTCGTCTTCTGCAGGTCGAACCGCGCGCGGATAAAGTTGCGCTGCACCTCGTTCTCAGAGTTGAAGACGAAGAAGTAGTAGCCGTTTGCTGGTACCCTGGTGCGAGGTAATATTGTAGTAAATATGGAGATCACACTTGTAAGAATTTTCTAGATTAATATTTTAAACAAGAAAATACAAATGAAAATTAACAAATTGCATGCGCGGTGACCAATGCTCATGTCTTGAGAAGAGGCCTTTGCCCAATAGTAGGACAGTAATAGGCTGGTACTGATACTAATACTATAAAGCTATGGAGTATGTTTGTTTGGTTGTGACAATCTCAGGAACAGGTTTAAATAGAAAAAAATATTTTTGTGTTGGATACCCAGTTCATTTTTCGAGGAAGGCTTACGGTTTTATAACATCACGCTTTATAACATCCCGTGTGTGGGGGAGAGGAGCAGAAACCAAGGTCTTAAATAAACGCGGGTGAAAAAGACCACGCGAATGAAGTCGCAGGCAGAAACTGTTTTTAGTTAACATTAAATTTTATTACACAATCAGGTCTAAGAAAATGTGTTATTTTCAGCACTTAGCCGTTACGTCTCCTCACCTATAGGTAAGTGCATTAGCCTTTGCAGCAGCAAACCCGTCTCCCTCCGAAGCATCCCTGTGGCAGTGCCTATGAGGAGTCAGAGGCAGATTGAGGATTAAACCCTCGCACTCCAACAAGGCCTCCTCGCTGCTGGAGAAGGAAGACCAGAACTCCGAGTTACTCATGTCGAGAGGAGTCGTCTCGTTGACTATCATGTGGTGATCTGCGTAGCCGTCTACGTCCTGGAAAACGGAAAAGAGGACTTCGGTAGAAAAAAAATATTGGATTTCTGTTTAAATATGTCCTATAGTCAATAGCATTGGATGCGTTAAGTTTATTTTTGTCGAGACCTTATGACTAGAACTCTTTCTAGTTTGTAAAAGCTTGTGGAGTCTATCAGGATGTCGTAAAAAGGTGAAGTAAATCTGATGAAAGGCTTGTCTATCAGGAAGGTTAGCAACAGTACGCAGGCTGTTATTACGAACAAGAGGATAATCAGCAAAAAATATACTTACCACTTCACCGGCATGATTTCTTTCTTCATCATTTTCGTTGAACTCTTTCACTAAGTCTATGTGGCCCAACATTGATTCTCTTTTCTCTCTTGCTTGTTCTACTGCGTCACGGCGTTTTTCTGTAAATATACAAAATAGTTTTAAATCGTACTCTATTTGTGTCAGTACCGTCAGCATGTACAGACAACGTCATCAACTTCTTGCATTAAAATTTGTTCGAAAAGAGGGTTCTTTTTGAACTAATGGGCATTACAATGCAAGAAGGGTTATCAATTGATGACGGTGTCTGTACATTGCAATATTAGTAACATTTTAAAACAGTGTCGCTATCGCTAAATCGGTCCTGTGTCTATCTGCGGAGGCTTGTAATTAGCAATTTAGTTCCGTACTGTTATCAGTACAACAGTTTAGTCTGTAACACTTCTTAAAACGTAAAAAATAAATATTTAGTATTTATCATTATCGGGGTTAGTAGTGTGTAAAGAACTAGCGAACTAGCGAACAGCCCGCGACTTCGTCTGCGTGGCTTATTTCACCTGCGTTAAATGACGTCTTTGGTTACTGTTCCTCGTCCGTGTGTCGTAACGTGCTGTTCCTATGTTACTCAGGAATAATGTAGCTATCTATTGGTGAAAAAAATGGTTAAAACCAGCCGGTAGTTTCGGAGCCTATTCATTACAAACAAACAAAAAAATCTTTCCGTTTAATATTATTACTATAGATGAACATGAAGAAGTTGTTGGAAACTATTACATCATCATTTCTAGCTTACAATAGTTTCAGAAATGTTTGTTTGCACTCAATGTTCCAGTTTAATCCTTCGAAACGGTTTCATTAGACACAGTACTAAAGAGTAAACGAACAATTTTACGTATTGTTTTAACTGTAGAGTGACTAAGAACTTAAAATATGTTGGAACAGATTCCACTGAAGTTGTTACTTCACGAAGATGTATTGTTTTGATGAGATTTGGCAGGATTCCAATTGGGAGAAATTACTGAACAATTCCGGAACAAATAAAAATAAGAAAGTCTGATTCAAGATTATGGTATTGCTTAGACTGACAGTAACATTAGTCTAATACTAAACCTAATAAGGATTAGTTTACATTAAAACTATGACGTATCTTAGTCCAAATAATTGGTTATCAAGTTGCGGAGTGCAGCTAACATTTTCAGCACGGTAATTTTAAAAGTCGCCCATTTTTTCAGATACCTCCGTTACAGACAGGTCGGCTTCCGACAGGTTGCACCGAAGATACCTGCAGACTAATAATGAATGAGACCACATACTACACTTACGTTCTCTCTCTGCCCTGTTCTTCTCCTCGTCGATAGCCTCGACGAGCACCTTCCTCAGTCTGTCCAACTCCTCGCCGCTTCCCGTCACCACCGACATTATGTCTGGCTTCAACTTTGTAGACGCCTGAAATTAAAATAAGAGCTAAGTTATTTTGAGTGCTTTTGTAATGGAGGTGCAAACGACGTGTTTTTGGCTAAATGAAATATCATTATTATAGTCTAGCCATTCTCAGGTTGTGTTAGATTCCAGTTTAATCAGAAAGCTGTTGATTTGTCATCTATACTTTGTAACTCTTTGAGTGCCTACTTTTAATTTTCTTGCCAAAAATAAAATTAATAGCATAAGCGCCTGAATTTTGATGTGTTATTACAGATTCGTGCAAAAACAGACTTATTGCTTCATTATTATGTACATTGCAGTTACTATTATAATTGTTACCTTCTCCTGGTACTCAACACCCATAGTCGTGTGAAGCTTGATCAGCACCCTCTTCCCTTTGTCTCCTAAAGCTTGTAGTCTGTGCAGGACGTCTTCGAACACTTCTTTCGAATTCGGCTCCGTATGTTTCTGAAGAAGTGTTTATTTTTATAAATTAGTTCTTAGGAACGTCAGAAGAAGCTCGAGTATTATTTAAGGTGATTCATTAAAATTTAAACTTAAGTGTAGCCCAAATATTAACATTGTTCTTAACAACACAATGCACCATTCATAGATTACTATTAACCTAATAACTATGTAGAAACAACACAGATAAGAAAATTTCCATCACATCTACAAATAATAATTAACTGTTTAGTTTGTGTAAATTATTTGCTCTTTGTATGAGCTCATAAGTATGGGAATTATTATTGTCATTATATCTTTACTTTGTCTTCGAAGCATAACCAAAAGTTTGCATAAGAATCATCCGAACTACAACAGCAGATAAAGTAAAGGCGGAATTAAACTCAACTAGAAGGATAAAGAAGTTGTTACAATCTACATAGTAGCTAAAGCATGAATCACTCACTTCTGATGTATAATCCGTAGCTACTTCCTTCACTTTCATAGTAGGTTCCAAATCTTGACCTTGCAACTCAAATACTCCTTCATTTTCAGTTTCTTCTCCCAATATTTCTGCATTTTCATCGACATTTTTATCAACGTTTTCAACTATTTTATCAACTACTGTATTATTAATTTTAGTTTCAAAACCAATTATTTTTTCTTCTTGGACTGTATTATTCACAATTTTATCTCGTACCGTTTCTGTACTATTATTATCTAATTGTGTTGATAACACGCTGCTGTTGCCATCGAGATCTGGAAAATAGATATTCTAGTGTAAGTATTTGGGATAGACTACTTGTTTTAATGTTGGTAAATGGGAGAAGTTTGATGACCTCATTATCAACACGTGTAACGATGGAATTGTTTGCATCCAGTAACTTAGCCTGCTTTTATCATTATTTACAATGACTAATTACAACTACATATTGTTAACTATAAGGGATACCATTAACTTTGTAAACATAGACTGACGCATCAGCGTACAGCTGAAACTACTGAACTTAGAAAAGTGAAATTTTGCACACAGCTTCCTTTATGATGAAAGCGAGCACTAAGAAAGGATTTTAGGAATTGATTCTCCTTTGAGGGTTGGTTATAAAAATGGACAACCAAGGAATGTTGAGTTTGAAGTGATACTAGATTACACTAGATTTATAGAAAAATGCGGGACAGTTACCTTTATATACATACATATAGGTTGAAGCAAAGCTACAGACGGTTTTTTTACTATATATTTTAATTAATTCACATAATAGGTAATCCGGGTATCACTTTGTTAAAGTGCTTTATTATTTAATATACTCATTTCATGGTGACAATTGACAATTTTTATCAGTGTTTCTGTACTTTCTTTGTGATACCTACTTATATAAATAATGCGTTTATCTACGCGTTTTATTATTCTGGTATTTATTGAGTCGACGAGTAAAGCTTTTGCAAGTCAGCGAAATCAAATAAAAGAGTAACCTCGAAATTATCGAATGGTCGTACGTATTTGTTATCAACAGATGCTAAACATAATAGCATGCGTCGGTTTTCCTTGTTATTAATGCAACAAGGTACTGGAATATAGAGGGTGTTTCTACAAGCTTCGCTTCATAATTATAACCAACCTCTTTTTAACCAACGACGCAAAAATGACGGGGTGTTATAAGTTTAACGTGTCTGTGTGTGTATGTATGTGTGCGTGTGTGTGTGTCTATGTGTGTCTGTCTGTCTGTGGCATCGTAGCTCCCGAACGCATGAACCGATTTTGATTTTGTTCTTTGTATTTGAAAGGTTAATTAGTCGGGAGTGTTCTTAGCTTTGTTTGATGGAAATCGGTTCAGCGGTTTCAAAGTTATCAGCTCTTTTGTTAGCTACGGTAGTGATTTTTTTCTTCTGTCGGGGTTACTTAAAAATTTTAATTTTGTTCAAACTTTTTCAACTCTATTTCCAATACTAAAGAATAATAGCTATAACATAAGTCTCATGTTTTATAAATTTAGATGTTTTGAACGATGCTATTTTGTTTTGTATTATTTTTAATTAATGAGGTTTTAATTGTATTGGTATATTATGCAATATTGTGTACTATTTATCTAAATATAAGAACAGATTTTTCTGTATTTTCATCCGTCCTCTATATTATTTTTTATCAAGTTATATATCTTTTAGAGTCACTGAGATAGTTTGTAGTGTGGAATAACACATAGCATACTTTTTATCTCGGAAAAATGTAAGGTTCTCGTGGGACAATATATCAAATTTGACGCGGACGAAGCTAGTATTATCATAATATCAGCGACATTTTCAAATTAATTGTTATTTATTTTATTAATTATTAAATTATTATTAACTGCCTCGATAGCGTAGCGGTCTGCTATGATAGAGGTCTTGGGTTCGATTCCCACGTCGAGCAAAAAGTGTTATTGAGTTTTTCTATGGAATTCTCACTAGCAGCTCGGAGTTAGGATTTGTGCCCAGTTAATGTCAATAGGCTCGCCCCCTATTACATGGGATTTAAACATACCGGTGAACTGTAAGTGCACATTGGTACACATCTGCCTAACCCATCGGGGAAAACAGGCGTGATGATATTTTCAAATTATCGTCATTCTGTCTTCGACTAACCCACACTTTGACAATTTTTATTATTTGCTACAGTTCCCAGTCCCTGCATAATTGAGTCAACACAAATAAAATACCTTATTGAACAAAAATTTCACTTTCAACTATCCATAGGTACAACTGGACTTATAATCCCAAGATATTCCATAAGCCTATCAACAAGCTATCAATTGAAGATAAAATCTATAAATGTAGTTGAGTACCAGTGGATTTGTATAATTATTCTTATCTTGTTACTGTTATCAGATGAAGACTGACAAGGATAATATCGACTGTTACACTTATGTTTATCAGAATGTGCCAAAATTGACGCACTTATATTTTTAACTAGCTTCTGCCAGCGACTTCGTTCTCGTGGTTTCTTGCACCCGCATTGAGTTACGTCTTTGGTTACTGCTCCTTTCCCGTGTATCGTAGCGTGATGTTATAAAGCCTAAAACCTTCCTCGATAAATGAATAATTATACAACACAAAAATAATGATATTGATCGTAAGATTAGGATCGAGACAGTTTTCAATAGGTACTGATGCACCGCGGAATATGTAAAGATAAATGTATTGCAGTCGTTGCACAAGATATTGTAAAACTAGATAATAATCATAATAATTGTTTAATTCAGGCATTAGCGTTTACCACCCATACAATTAAGTACAACAATTTATTTACATAACTTATGAGAATTAAAAAAACACAAAATAGAAAATTTTAGGTAACCCCAGACAGAAGTAAAAAATCACTACCGTAGCTTACAAAAGAGCTGTTAACTATGGAACCACTGAACCGATTTCCATTAAACAAAGCAAAGATCACTCCCGATCACACCTTTTAAACACAAAAAACAAAAACAAAATCGGTTCATGCGTTTGGGAGCTAAGATGCCACAGACAGACACACATACCCTCACACATACATACACACAGACACAGAGACGTCGAACTTATAACGTTTTTGCGTCGGGGGTTAAAAAGTGTAAATATAAAGAGAAGGAGCTATATTGAGGCAATCTATACTAATATTATAAAGAGGACAGATTTTTGTTTGTTTGTTTATAACGAATAGGTTTCGAAACTACTGGACCAATTCAAACCATTTTTTCACCAGTAGGTAGGTACTTTATTCCTGATAAACATAGGCTACATAACATCATGCTACGACACACGGGAGCGGAGCAGTAGCCAAAGCCGCAACTTGTGCGGGTGAAATAAGCGACGCAGACGAAGTCGCGGGCAGTTCGCTAGTATGAAATAATTGAGTATATATGTGCAGAAAGACTAAGGAAACCAATCTAATCTAAGTTGTCAACCTTTAGCGGTAGTGGGCGGGGCACAGGGATCACCGAATGAATGACGTCTTACAGCTAAAAGATAATATTGATAAGTAAATACCTTGAAAGGACAGCCATTTCCTCTCATCCTTATCCACGTTGACATCCCTGTGCCTATTTGTTACGTGTAGCGGTATGATGTTCGGTGGGGGTTTGTAGTTCTTAGCTATCTGTATCTTCGCTGCCTCTCTTAAGGCATGGAGACGTTCTAAGATTTCTCGAAGTTCCTGGAAATATTGAAGTTTAAGTATGTGAAAAAATCGTCGAAGATTGATGTCTAGCGCCAATATAGTGATTAGGCAGTATCGATGGATGAAAATCAGATTTATGAAGAATGCTTGCACATAGCCAAACAGAGATAAATGACTGCTTGGATCTTTACGCTTACCTATTATTATTAGATCCGAGATTCCCAAGAACGTGTTGGTGTGACGGATATTTATTTATTTAGAATCGCCAACAAAAGATATACTTTCCTTAATTCATGACATGCAAATAAATAATAATCAACAAAAGCTACTCTCTTTTTTCTATTTGAATTGGGTATGCTCTTGACTCTACTAGTCTAGGTTACCTAGATGTGACAGAGACAAAGCCGACGATGAAGTGAGCTTACCTAGAAGAAGCCTGTTCACTTTAACTTTGAACTAACGAACTCCTGCACGTTTAGGAGATCAAAGCATGCTAATTGATGGACACAATCGTTCAGACATTAGGTACACAATCTACTGTAACACGTACCTTAGGATCATGATCCGTGACGTCGACAGACGCCAAACTGTCAGCTGATGACGATGATGTCTCGTTCTCTTTGTTGTTCGGGTCGTGGAAGCTGACGCCTGACTTGTGTCTTCTCATTGCATCTATTTTAAAGAAACTAGTATAAATATTATACATCTTTTGAGAATTTGACTTAGAAAGGACGAAGTAAAGTGATATTTTGATTTTGTTAAACTTTTACGGTTTTATCAAGAACAGTCATAGTGTTTTTTGGAATGCCATTCATCCTTAAAAAAAAACAATGTAGGTACATATTCGTTTGATGAGAAACAACATACAATTTTGTTTTTAAAGGGGAAGCGAATAAACGACATTTGCATTTGCATTTGAAAGTGTAGCTATATTTTGATTTATTACTAACAATACTAATGTGCAGGACCTCACCCAAAGCTAGGCATAAGTCTCTCTTTGTTTGTGCTAATTTCCTCGGACTTGCGCTAACCTGACTGTTCTCCCCACGATGGTAACAATGTTGTCCAAATTATAATCCCAACAAAATATAATGAAATCTACCAGGATCATTAGCTTTTCCTTTGACCCGAGCCAGCTCCTTTATCTTCTCATCCATAGCAGCCTTAGACAGCAGTCCGAGTTTGTAAGCTTCCTCCAACTCTTCCACTTCCTCTGATGAGTCGTCTCCGATGTATGCGCAGTCCTGAAGGTGCTTGTAGCCCTTGATCATAATGAGAGACGCGCCGGGGTAGCTGGGGAGAAACACTTCTTTATGGTATCGTGCGCGTGGCTTATTTCACCCGCGTTAAGTTACGTCTTTGGTTACTTCTCCGCTCCCGTGGGTCGTAGCGTGATGTTATATAGCCTATGTTAATTAGGGATAATGTAGAATTCTAATAGTGAAAAATTTTTCGAAATCTGTACAGTGGTTTTTGAATTCGTTGCACACATACATCCAAATTTTTCCTCTTTGAAATATTGGTATAGGCAACATTGAATAATAGGTGAATAATAAACTTAGTATTTTGCCATGCAACGAGGCAATGTCACCAGTGTCTTGGGTACGTTCCACGTTGACAGCGAGTCGGAGGATTTTATTTATTTATTAAAGCTTTATGCACAAATGTAAAACAAAATACACCGTACAAAGGCGAACTTAATGCCTTAGGCATTTTCTACCAGTCTACCTTTTTATATTGTCATAGGTTATCTTAGGTATTAAGTGTGTAAATGTAGGAAAGGCTATAGGAATATTTATGGAAATGAAGAAGCAAGTTATATGGTAAGAATAAATATAAGCCCTAAAACCTTGCAATAGCTTACAATTTTTCATCACCACTGGCTAACCATAAATTGTAATAAATCTGCCATGTGATAAAAAAGGGGGCTATTGGATTACCATAACTGATAGCTGATTACATGAAGCATGATGCAACTACCTACTTACTATTTTAATACTTCAACACACCATCGATACCGAAGGATAACCACGGATAAAAAATCTCACCTAACACACGCAGACACCGTAACAGAAGATCCCTTCAGCAGGTAGAAGCCCCAGTACTCCTTCATATCGTCTTCTAGCTCCAGTTCTCTGGTCATGGACACTGGCACCAGGTCTTCAGTGAGCTCCGGAGGTCCTGGCACCACGAACGCGTTGAATGTCGTGTTGGAGCGCACCACCTGTGTCTACAAAAAAGGTGGATGGTCAGATTTTGGTTAAAGTTGAAATGTCAATACCTGAGGTGGCAAAATGTAGTCTGCATTAGACAGTACTTAGTAATTACCGAAATCATACACACATCTACAAACCGAAAGTGTTTATGATCCGCAAATCTGACGCGTTGTCCTGCGTGAGCGTCGAATGCGACGCGATGCGACGTATGCGGTCAACTCAACGGCATACCCTGCTCTCGTATCCTATATGGCAGTCTGCGACGAGACGCGACGTGACGCGTATTTGTTTTGAGGCGACCAGACGCGTTCTATTCACGGTTTATTCTTATTGACTCGATTCAAAATGCGTTTGTGGCACGGCCAGAAAGTACCACGCCACGAAGTACAAGCAAAATTGTATTGTACCCTTCTCCATGATTCGAGAAGTAAAAAAAAACCCAACTAACGACCAACTGCGGGTTGTTCGTAAGAGATACCGCGCGCCCGGAACGCAAAGGGCACAAGAAGGAACATGGGTGGGTTTTAGTCAGTAAAAGTCTGACACTCCCTCCCACCCCGCCCAGGGCGGGAGAAGTTATTTGATGATTTCCCACCCCCCCAAAAAAAACAAACTAACGACCAAAATCATTTAGGACATTTGTCGCGTGTAGCATCGCGTCGCATTGCATCGTGTCGCGTCACGCGTCGTATTTGTTGCTCACACAGGACACCGCGTTACAGCGCGGTGGCGCCAGGTCTAAACTCTGTTTAGAGTTCAGACTTTTCACCACGGCGCTGTAAGCTTAAGCTTACATAAGCTTCATAGCGGATTGGGAGTGCGCAAGGCCAGCGCAGGTCTTTTTTATGCAATTCCTGATTTCATACATTCACTATAAGTGTGCTCCATGCTTTGTTGTAACGGAACCCAACCTTAATTACTATACTTTTTACCTATAGGTACTATCATTTTAAAACTTCTGCTTTCAAATATTAAGAGTTTGATTGATTGTTTTTTGTTTGAATGAGCTAATTTCCGGAACGACTGGTCCATTTCTGAATATTCTGTCGCTAATAGGAAACTACGTTGTCCCTTAATGTTATGGGATTTATTTAATTGTCAAAATAATAAGGGATCGGTAAGAGATTCACTCGGACAAAATCGCGGGTGGAAGTAGATAGTCTTACTATGCTACTAATATTATAAATGCGAAAAAGTTTGTAAGGAGGTTTTGTTACTCTTTCGCGCTTAAACGGCTGAACGGATCTGGATGAAATTTGGCACTAAGATAGATTATAGTGTGGAATAATACATAGCATACTTTTTATCCCGGAAAAATGTACGGTTCCCGCGGAATAATATATTAACTTTCTCGCGAGCGAAGTTGCGGGCGCAAGTAGACAGAAGATAATAAATTATTTTCTATCAATAGACGCAAAGAAACGCGTAGAAAAGATTGTGTTTATTAATTTATGTTATATATTGTAAAACATTTACTGAAGTCTCTAAGTCTTACTGTAAAGATAAATTATACAAGATAACGTTATCGCTCAGAACATTAAACATTATTTGGCTCAGGCACAAGTCTTTTCTATTTTAAACCTTAGTGTTTTATACTTTAGGTGTGTTTCAGTGTGTAGTCAGGAGATAATAAATAAATGTGTTAGCAGTGTTATCAAATGTATTTATTTAATGTCTGTTTAGTGTAAAAATGGACTAATTAGTAATTACCTATAAAACACTACTCTTGGTAAAATAAACCAACCCACAATCTTCCAATATTTTATTTTCCTCATAATCATCATAATTATCAGCCGGACGACGTCCACTGCTAGACATAGGCCTCCCTAAAGATTGCCTCAACGACCGATCCTGCGCTGCCCGCATCCAACGTTTCCAGCAGGTCACTGACGACTCGTCGGTCGTAATTGCGTTAAATTAATTCAATATACCAATAACAATAAACGTTGAAAAGGACATAAATCTTGGGTTCAGTACATGTCTCTAGAAATGGTACTTCCACCCCGTATGTCAATAATAGTGTAATGTACACCACAAAATTATGTTTAGAAAAGATTTAGAATTAATCAGCGTTAATTATCCAAAATAAAACAATTAGTTAGAAAAATGGATGGCATTTTGACGTGGGTTGGTTTAAACCCAATTATTCCTTGGAAAGGCCATGTTTTTTTGTACTTCTGCTACCAAGAAGAAAGAACTGATGTGTTCCAAATCGATCCAGTTCACTATTTCTTAAGTTGGCAACATATTGTCAAAGTATCTATTGGTGCTTTCAATCGGTCTTGCCAACAAATTAAAATAAAAGCTTTTTTCCCTGTTCAAACACTTGGTGCATTAACCCGTAAAGGTACAAAACTACTTTGTATAAATAATATGAACATAGACACCCATACACGTACCGAACCTTCTGATTAAATACTACGCACATTCAAATTAATATTATATTTATTTATGTATATTATGATTATTAAACAGCATTGTTAGTGCTTATAATTATGACGTATGCTTACGGTGACACGTGTCTCAGACTAGACATGTAGACATACGTAGGTACATATTATATGGTACAAAATCACGTTTAACAACTATCTGAGTATGTATTGTATTGTAATTATTATTTATACTTTAAACTCGCCTTAGCTTCACACAGTTGGAAAACCCTAAACCTCAAGTAACTGAAGTAACTGTCTAAATAATGTTAAAAACTTGAATAAAAGTGAATTGGGTTGTAAATATTGAGGAAGCGGCAGGTAGCTCTAAATTCTAATACTGAGTATGGCCTGCGCACTACATATAACCCGGGCTCGACAAGGCTCACACTCAACTTACGGCCCGCGCTCGACAAGGCCCACGCTCAACTTACAGCATATGCTCGACAAGGCCCACACTCAACTTACAGCATATGCTCGACAAAGCCCACGCTCAACTTACGGCATAATGCTCGACAAGGCCCACGCTCAACTTACGGCATATGCTCGACAAGGCCCACGCTCAACTTACGGCATATGCTCGACAAGGGTCACGCCCAACTTTCAGCATATGCTTGACAAGGCCCACGCTCCACTTACAGCATAATATGCTCGACAAGGCCCACTCTCAACATATGGCCCGTGCTCGATAAAGCCCGTTTTTAATAAGGCCCACCTTCAACAAAGTCGTTTACTGATGGCGTAATGAGAAAAGTTGGAATACAATGGTACACACCTACCTGGCACCAAGTGGGCGATATCTTACTGTCTATCAGCCTCATGTCAGTCATACTCATCGGGTACATCTGGCCGGAGAATACGCGGTATCTGGAACAAAGAATATTACTTAGGTTAATATGCAGTCCTTTTGTTAGAAATAGTTATTGGAGTAGGAAGAAGCTAAACCAGTGTGTGAGATGCTTCTTTTCAGTGTTGAATGTGTTTTGGCCAGCTATGGCTAGAAACTCGACAAATGAAAAAATAGAACTGATAGTATATACCTAATAATAATTATTATTCTCCCCACCGAATTAAGGTTACGACGGATTATATTAATCAATTTTGTGAATTTTACAGATGAATTCCGACTTCCCTCACTCTCATAGTCGGAAGGGACTAGGAGAGATCAGGCACAGGCCAAGAACTTTACATGATTTTCGGGCCACGATAGTGTCACCACCACCAACTTCCAAACTCTAGGCTGCTTATACAGAAATTGTTAATCGAACGCAAATTCAGGCAGACAAAGTCGCGAGCAAAAGCAATAATAATAATAGTAAAATAATAATAATAATAATAATAATAATAGATCTGGCAACACTAGAATCAACAAGACCTGTCTGAAAATTAAAATTTTTATATTTCCCATTTTGCCCTATTTTTGGATTTTTATAGTAAAGCACAATAACTAGGATTTCCATAAAACTTTCAAATTAATAACAAAAACTACAATTACAGTGATCATGAAAAAAAAACGCAGGAAATCTATAAATTTGTAATGTGACGGCTGTCAAGGCCGTCATGAAAAGAAATCAAGTGGAAATACGGAAACAACAACAAATACAGGAATGTTGACACGAGCCAGAGCTCGAAAAAATGCACAATTGCCATCCCCGGACTCGTTGCTCAGCTCCGCCTCGCCGCCGCCGGAATCCAGCCCCACTGTGAGTGCTGCCACACCGGCCACGGCAGTTGCGTCGAGCTCGAGCGACGAGTATTTCTCTCCGCTGTCGTCGCCACCACCTGCTCGTCGACGGGGAGGACGCCGGCCACCGACGTGCTTGGGATCCCGAGGCCCACTGGCTTCTGATAGGGTCCCCGCTGCCGGTGGAAGTGTGCAGCGCATGAGATGGACACAGTCTGTTAATGAGAACGTCATGCGCTCATACTTTGGGGCTACAGAGGGGGGAAGTAACCTGACTGCGTACCGTGGTCGGATGCTCTCTCTGTTTCAGGTGCTTGAGCCAGCTGTCAACGTTTCGGCACAACGACTGTCGGATCAGGTGCGGGTCATCCTGCGTAATCATATGTTGGATGACACTGTACTTGATCGCCTTCGAACCGAGATGCAAAGGAGCCATGTCATTGCTCCTTCGTCGCAGATTGTGGATGTGGCACTACCACAGACCACCTCAACACCCAGCCACGTCGATGAAGAAAGTAATGACATGGTTACTCATGTAAGTACCCAGTGCAGTGAAGAATTGAGGAGTGCTTTGGAGGGTGCGATTCGGGAGTATAAACTCATGCCGCTTGAGCACAGACCACGCTTACCTCGCTTGCCTATGCATAATAAAAATAAGGCGCTGGTGTGTGCTCTGGATTCGCAGTTATCGAATTATTTCGATGACTGTGAAGACCTTGCTGATGCGCACTCGATTCTGTACTGTGCGGCTGTTGCAGCATGTCGTGTAGCTCATGTCAAATTTCCTAATAATGACATTGCTACACGACCTAAACCAGCTGTACCAGTCTGGCAGTGCAGGATTGAGCGGCGCATTAGTGAGACCAGAGTGCTCATCGGCAAATTAATCTGCTTCAGGGAGGGCAATACTCGTCCAAGAGTGATGCGCTTTGTGAGACGGGCATTCTCGGGGACTGATATCAATCCTCGAGACTATATGTCCCAGGTCACAGAGCGCATCGATTTCCTGAAGCAGAAGGTGTATGCATGGGCAAACCGTATTCGTAGGTATAAGCGGCGAGTGGAACGATATACCCAGAATCGCAGATTCCAAAGTGATGAAAGGTGGGTTTATAGGGCTTGGGAGCGACCGGATCAAGGTGTATCTGATACGCGCCTGCCAGATGATGATGCCATGTGTTCGTTCTGGCGTAGCATCTGGTCGGTGCCTGTCAGCCACGCTGAAGGTGATTGGACTCGGGATGTTGAGCGAGCGTGCGAGTCAATACCAGAAATGGGGGCAATTACAATTAGCCCCCAAGATGTAGCTCGTGCGGTCCGTCCATTGCCTAATTGGAAATCTCCTGGACCGGACGGGCTGCATAACTTCTGGATAAAATGGTTCAGAGGATCACACGTTTGCTTGGCATCCCGATTCCAGTCAGCCTTGGAATCTGGTTCGCTACCCCAGTTCCTAACGACAGGAATAACCCACCTGCTCCACAAATCGGGTAGTACTGCGGAACCTAAAAATTATAGACCGATCACATGTCTTCCGACGGTCTATAAGGTTCTTACATCCATTTTGAGAGAAAAAATTAACAAACATATAGAAAATAATGCCATCATGTCTCCCTCTCAGAATGGATGTGGGATTGGGTCCCGTGGTACTAAGGAGCTGCTCCTAATTGACATTGCTATTAGCCAACAAGTTCGCCGATCCCGAAAGGATTTGTCGACATGTTGGATAGACTACAAGAAGGCCTATGACTCTGTACCACATGCATGGCTAATGAGGGTGCTAGAGTTGTATAAGATTGATGCAACTCTACGCGCCTTCCTGATGTCGTGTATGGGGCAGTGGAGAACGGTCCTTCGCTATCCGGGATGTAGACAAATCCAGAGGATAAGCGAACCGATAAGGATTGAGCGAGGTATATTCCAGGGCGATAGTTTGAGTCCGCTTTGGTTCTGCTTAGCCTTGAATCCTCTAAGCACACTGCTGGAGGATTCAGGTCTGGGCTATCGGTTGAAAAGAGGAGGTCAGGTAATATCTCACCTTCTTTACATGGATGACCTGAAACTCTTTGCCCCTAACCGGTTGCGACTGATGGAGTTACTGAAGGTAACAGAAACTTTCAGTAGCGCCATCAGGATGGAATTTGGTGTGGACAAGTGTGCGGTCATGCATGTCAAGCGAGGGGAGATTGTGGAGTCTGAGGGAGTTCAGCTCTCGGACTCCATAAACCTTAGATCCCTTTCTTCAACTGAGACCTATAAGTATTTGGGTATGTCGGAAGCGTTGGGCATCAATACTGTTGACGTGAAACAATCGTTGAGGGAGCGCTTCTTTGGCCGCCTGAAAAAAGTATTTAATAGTCTTTTATCAGGTGGAAATAGGGTGCGCGCCTTCAACGGGTGGGTCATGCCGGTTTTGATGTACTCTTTCGGCATACTGAAATGGACTCAAACGGAACTTGACGCCCTGGATAGAAGGGTCCGTTCATTGTTGACGGCATATCGGATGCATCACCCACGGTCATCGGTGATGAGATTGTATATTCCGCGGAAGTGTGGAGGTCGTGGCTTCCTAAATGCTAAGACTCTCCACAACCGCGAGATATGCAATCTCAGGGAATTTTTCCTCGAAGCCGACGTGGGGATGCACCGAGATGTGGTGGCAGTGGATAAGGGCCTCACCCCGCTCTCCTTGGCTAAAGAGAACTGGCGCAAACCAGTAGTACTTGAGGCTAAAGATCGTGAGGAGGTATGGCAGAGTAAGGAGCTTCACGGACGCTTTTTCCGGGCCTTGCATGGGCCCGATGTAGATCTCTTAGCGTTCGTATCCTGGCTTCGCTTCGGTGACCTATTTGGGGAAACCGAGGGTTTTGTCTGTGCAATTATGGATGAAGTTATTATGACGAATAACTACCGGAGATTTATTGTGAAGGATGGCACGGTTGACATTTGTCGGGCATGCCACCGGCCGGGCGAATCAATCCGTCACATCATCTCTGGATGTTCTCGTCTAGCTAACGAAGAGTACTTGCATAGGCACAACCTTGTGGCCAGGATTATCCATCAGCAACTTGCTCTAAAATACCGCCTTGTGGAATCGGAGGTACCATACTATAGGTATGTGCCCGACCCAGTTCTCGAAAATAGCAATGTCACATTGTACTGGGACCGATCCATCATCACTGATAGGACTATTGTAGCCAATAAACCTGATATAGTGGTGGTGGATCGCTTGGAGAAGCGCGCAATGATCGTTGACATAGCAGTCCCACATGACGTGAACCTCGTGAAGGCCGAGAATGACAAGAAAATCAAGTATCTAGACTTGGCTCGCGAGGTTGTCGACATGTGGGATGTGGACTCAGCGATCATTGTGCCGATTGTTGTTACAGCCAATGGCTTAATTGCCAAGAGCCTCGACCAACATCTAAGGAGGCTCACGTTAGGCAGCTGGATCAAGGGCTTGATTCAGAAAGCGGTACTCCTAGACACGGCGCGTATTGTTAGGAGATTCCTTTCTCAGGAGCCCTGACCGCCGGTGGCTTGGACCCTGTTCCCGTCGCCGGTGGGCTACTATTTTTTATATTTTTAAATGTTTTTACTTTTATAACAATATTTAAAAATGTAATTTATATGTATATAGTAATGAATAAATGAGAATAATAATAGTATAATAATAATAGTAAAATAAAATTAAGAGTTGTTTTGCAGACATCAGCTGTTCTTATCTAGCAAGTTGCATGTATGTCAACTTTGTAGGGATTAATAGATATTAATATTATTCAATTAATTACTCAAGGTGATAAGGCGATTAAGTATGTAGTACAATTAACATATTATCATAATTAAAACAGTGAAGCGGGTACAATGACTGGTGTACTTAAAATGAGAGAAAAGTACCTATTAATCGTATCGAAATATTGAAATAAATGCTAAAGTTTGGATAGATGGATGTTTGTTAGTCAATCACGCCAGAACGGCTGAACAGATCTGGGTGGCAAGTGTGAGTATTTTCGACACACTTTGAATTTTGTATGAGAAATTAAGTCTCTCCTAGTGACCACCAGGTGGCGGTATAACTTTTTCCCACATAAAATACTAACGCGCTCGCAATCGAACGTGAGTGAAAAAACTCACACTTGGCACCCTGGACGAAAGGCACAGAGATAGATTATAGTTTGAAATAACATAGAGGCTACTTGTATCCGGGAACAGTGTACGGTTCCCGTGAGGTAATATATCAACTTTGACAGAAGTCAGGCAGGTTTAAAACAGAGGCATCGAAATGGGAGAAAAAATCATAACAATCTACTAACAGCAGACGAACTGATACTTAGGTTATCGACCAACACTTGTATTCAAGTGCCGGTCTGGAGACAGATAAATAAATAGTTCACTTAGTACACGAATAGTCTAATAAATACTGATAATAACTGTGTCGAGAGAGACTTGACTACAATCGATATTGTTTAAGTTACATACGGATATAAGTATAATAAACAACTTACCGGGCGCCGACGCTGCACGCGACCGGTCCGACTGACTGACCAATGCAATACCGCGCAGCGCCGGCGACCCAAAAACCCAGAAAGTAACCCAAAAATCCAAAAAATTACTTGACGTTTGTGCTCACGACTCGTGGCGGCTACTATTTGTGAGTGTAAGATTTGACTCAATTAAAGTTTATATACATATGGATATGGATGAGACGAGTATAAGAAGATATAATTTAAATAGTATGGTAGAATTTCAACCACAGAGTGAACTCTAGGAACTATTATAATATACCATCACCATCAAGCCTGTATTCCCCAGAGGGTTAGGCAGAGGTGTACCAATGTACACTCACAATTCGCCGTTATGTTTTTCGGTCCCATGTAATAGGGGGCGAGCCTATTGCCATTAACCGGGCACAGATCCGAACTCCGAGCTGCTACTGAGAAATTCATAGAAAAACCCAATAACACTCTTTGCTCGACCTGGGAATCGTACCCAAGACCTCTAGCGTAGCAGTCGCGCTTAGGACCACTAGGCCAACGAGGCAGTAACTATTATATTACCAGCATACTATTATTCCGCAGGACAAAGGCCTTTTCTCATGCAGGAAAAGCTTGAGCATTGATGACTACGCTTGCTCAAGGCTGATTGATAATTTCAGACTTATGTTTATTGTAAGTCCAGGTTTCCTCACGATATTTTCCTTCACCAATATCAGTGATATGCAAGAACACTAGAAAGTATATAATGAAATAGATAAGTCATATTGGTACTTGCTGGTGCCACATGACACTATCATCGACGTCATCTGATGCAGTGGTAAAGAGATTAGCCAGTCAGCAGTTTGGTAGAGCGGCTGACTGGCACCAGACAGACGGATAGTACTCATGGCGGTTCTTTTTTTATATTCTAGAAGCAGATTCAAAATATCCTTTACCTTAAATAGAGTGGCACCATCAGAACCATGCACGGTAGAAAGGTGAGCAGTATCAGGAGCCGGCACAGCCGCAGCGGTGCCGTGTAGCAGGTGCGGGGAGCTAGGTAGCAGTTCCTAGCACCGTGAACGCCTCGTGGTGGCCGGAGACCCGCTGTGAACAGATAGATAAGGAAGCTTAAGTGTTAAGGTAGATCAGAAAGCCAATATTACTAATTTAAAACTATTAGAACCTAGTCGCGATATTATATTAGCGACATGTCAAAAAATGACAATAAAAATGACAGGAACTTAAAAAAAAAAAGTTACTAAAAATAAATAAGACAAATTATTTAACTCACATTCTAAAGGCACTAATTCTTGCGGATCCATGATTAAGTCACATCACTTCGTCCTGATCACTCAGCGAACCTGCGAACAATCAATACAATTATTATAATTAATACCAAACAAACCACTTCACGAATACCTTGGTTTGCGTTAATTATGTCAATAGGTATGTTAGTTGTCTTCAAGTCAAGTAGTTTGAGTATTTTGGCCTTATTACAAGCAAGGATACTAACTAAGGAGGACTTATAGATAATTTAGTTTTGTCAAAACGAAATAACCTACGTCAAAATATTGAAGTAATTGTAATGATTTTGAATATTAAATTATTATTATAAATTTAAATCTGTTCTAAATTGATAATTCGCATATTATTTTTTTAATTTCATTGGATGGCAAACAATCTGGTCACCGCTGCATATAGTCTTCTGAAATACCAGAGGCCTTGCAGGTGCATTGCTATCCCAGAAACAAAGTTGAAATGTCTTACGTGCATGTAACTACACCGGCATCCATACCCTTCACACAGTAACATGCTGTGTTACTGTTTGAAGAGCTTTGCTTTGCGGCAGAAATATGTATGGTGGTAGTACTTCCCCGTACGAGCTCCTTTACAAGGAGTGTACATACAGACAGCGTCATCAATTGGTAACCCCTATTGCATTTAAAAATTGTTCGAAAAGACGGTTATCAGTGAATGACGCCGTATGTACATGTTATATTGTAATTTATGACAATCTAACACATTTGGCCTATTGAATTAGTGATTAACTTGATTATTTGGCAGAACTGAGCTTCGGTTTTAATTAATTGATCAATCTTTTATGTGTCCACCTCTAATTACAAAACAACCAGGAGGCAAAACGCCGAGTTGTTATCCATAAACATATAAGCTTTAAGTACCAGTAAGTCAATAACATGAGTAAACACGCAGTGTGTAAACGTTACACGTCGTGCAAGTCTCGTGATTACTTACGAGTACATGTTAGATAACCTAAAAAGTACTCATTAACTTATCTCTATGTTGCTTTAAACTTACTATCTTTTTGTCCAATCGCAGGCTGTCGGACTTAAAGCCTTAGACACTTTGACGCGGAAAATGTGTAGGCCCGGGCGCATGGCGCGGTCGCGGGAGTGATCAGATACTGCAGTGTAGTATTTGTAGCTATTGCAAATTTTACTGAGTATTTAAGCATAAATTTTAGAGTTCCGTACCCAAAAGAGGTCAAACGGGAGCTTATTGCTAACACTCTGTCCGTCCGTCTATCTGCCCGTGAGTCTTTTCGTCTCAGTGCTGAATCCTTGAACCGTAATAGGTAAATACGTGTAAGTGTGTATTAGTATGGTCGTTTTACAACGGTTAAGACACGCTTCTGGATCAACTGAGTTTATAATTATAGTATTGGAAAGGCCAGAAATCGCAAAAACTTGTCTACACTGTCCGAAGGATATTGCTCGAATTAGTAAGCTCATTTAGGCAGGTTGTTCAGTCAAGTAGTTTTATATCTATTCCAATATAATAAAATTGAAGTTTGTTTTTTCCGGAACTACTAGTCCGATTTTGGAAATTCCATCGCTATTTTATTACCAATCAAATTATCGATGAAGTCGTGAGCAAAAGCTAGTTACTTTAATAAAACAATAAGGATAGTTGTCTGTAGTTCGTTATCAGGACCCTATCTGTCTGATTGTGGGGTCTGACTTCTGACATTCAGACGATTAATACAATAGACCTTTTGTTCTGATAAACAGCTAGTAATAAAATACACTTTGTTGTTACTATTAGGTAGGTACAATTTTGTTTGAACTATAGGCTAGCAGTCGTGATGGGCCAGAACTTAATGCTCGAAGTGGTGGGTTCGCAACCGAGCATAGGAAAGCAATGTGACTTTTTCTATTTCGTATGTCTATACTAATATTATGAAGAGGAAACATTTTTTTGGTTATTAGTGATTGTGAGGCTGTATAACATCACGATACGACCCACGAGAGCGGAGCACTAACCAAAGACATAACTTAGCGCAGGTGAAATAAGCCAGTTCGCTAGTACTTTGTAGGTTGATCATAAATACAACTGAAATCGGTGAAGGAAAACATCGTGACTGAACTTATATAAATATAAGTCTGAATTAGCTATTCCGCCTTGAGCAAGTGTGGTGATCAATGTTTCTGCTGCTTTCTCTATATGTATAAAAAAAAATTAACAAAAAAATTTAACGGAAGAAAAAACTAAAAAGTAAAACATAACTTTAGCTTTGGAAGTTGGTGGCTATACAAAACTGCAAACAGAACCAAAGCGTCCGACTTCCAAAGCTAAAGTTATTTTTCACTTTTTAGTTTTTTCGACGGTTAATTTTTTTTTTTAAACATTTTTATTATATTTTTTTTGTGGCTATAATCTTCTAAATACTACATACTTACTTTTATTGTAATACTCAATTTAGTATTACAATCAGTGAGTGAACAATCAATCATCCCCTGTTTTCCTGCCCTTAGGGTTGGGTTCTTTTTTTTATTTTTTATGGGACCACCTTCGGGGTATACCCTTTCCAATAAAAAAAAAGAATTCGGACTATTCTGTAAAAAGTTATGCGTAATCATACATAACAATATATATATATATATATATGTATGTATATGCGTCGAAATGATAACCTCCTCCGTTTTTTTTCGTCGGTTAAAAAGCCTTTGCCCTGCAGAGGGGCATTAAAAGTATTATTTAAGTTTAAAAAACGAAGGAATCTCCGTTTGTCATTCGATCACAAAGAGCTGTCCACCCCATATCGAAGTCGGAACTTTAAAATTTTGTCCCCACCTACCTATAACATTTGCAGATTTTTTTTCAAAAGAGTCACCGCGACTCTGAAACGCAAAGGGCATTAGGAGGAACACGGATGGGTTTTAGTGGGTAAGAGTCTTGACGCTCCCTTCCGCTCCGCCCAGAGCGTAAGAAATCATTTGATGATTTCCAATCCTCAACAAAAACACCTACAGTTGTCCACGGTCGATATCACGACCCCACCCGAAATTTTATCTACCAAATGAGTGACGAGCACCACCGTGTACAAGCACGCCTAAAGCCATGACTATTTGCTATGGAGCATGCGTGGACAGTGCGGCTACTGAGCTGATAAAACCATCATATTTGATTACCTACTATCTATTACCTACTTACTATATATCAATAATGTAATCGGTCAATGGTGGTTTAATTATAGGACAGTAAAAGAGATGAAAAGTTAATTTTCGTCAAGAAATGGTTGGTGATGATGACATATATGGGAGACTGCCACGTTGGTCTCGTCGTAAACTCAATTTCTGAGCGAAGCGTTGTTGGGGTTTTCCATTACGGTTACGGTAGCAGCTCGGAGTTTGGAAGTTGGTGGTGTGACATCCCCGTGTCTCGGAAATAATGTAAAACTGTTGGTCCTGCGCCTGATCCCACTTCCGTCTTTTTCCAGTCGTCATTTCGAGGAAAAAGATAAAAGAGGTTTACCTACCAATATTATTTGAGTTTTGTCTATCTTCGCGACCTAAATGTATTGATAATAGAATCCACAATAGGGTCAACAAAAAAATTAACGAGTCTTAACTTATTTATAACTTTATTCTCTAGATTTTAAGGTAATGTTGCTGTGCTCTAACAGGGTCCATAACTGTACTTTTAGCTTTAAGCCTATATGCCTGCCGGGGCTGAGGGTTGTTCGTAAGAGATACCGCGCCCCCGGAACGCAAAGGGCATTAGAAGGAACATGGATGGGTTTAAGTCAGTAAAAGTCTGACACTCCCTCCCGCCCCGCCCAGTGCGGGAAGTTATTTGATGATTTCCCACCCCCCAAAAAAAAAAGCCTATATGTAACATCATTTATACACATTATGGTATGCAAATAAATAAATAACTTGTAAAGAAAAATAAATATAAAGTTACTTTGGGGTTTTAATCTGAGTGAAATAAGGATAGACGGTTTCCATATTATTTTTTACATTGAGGTGAATAAGAATTTTCGATGAGTCAGAGTATAACATGTGTGCATGTTAGACACAGTCCAGGGTTTTTATTTGTCTCAAAATGGTACGACTCGAAGATGATAGCTTATCAGACAGCGATAATGCCATAGATCATTTATGAAGAATCATGATCCTTCGACTCTCTAGACGATCTATTTCCAGATGGATAAGTATTATATTCTTAGTTGAGCCTCTTTGGGGTTATAAATTAAGTATACTTTTTTTAGAGATGGGAAATCATCAAATGGCTTCTTCAGTCTCTTACTGACTAAAACTCATCCGGGTTCCTCCTAACGCCCTTTGTGTTCCGGGGCCTTGGTGAGTCTTTCCAACAAATTCCGCTGCCCTAGCAGAAAACTAGGTGTCCTACCGGTCGTGGCTCGTATCAGTGATCTTTTTATTACGTCATGTAATTTTATCGATTTGAACTTTGTACAAGGCTTATTTCAGGACAGAGATAGTCATAGTTAATCTTTTTGGGGATGTAAATTAGGTGTGTTACCGTTCGGGCCTGGAGGAAAGTGAAATATCATCAATCTTTTTCTTTAATCAAAACTCTCGTCTTTAGAAACTTTTTCGGAGTTTAAATAATAATTACAAATTCCGTGGGCAGGGCAAGCGGTGGAATTGTACATCTGGATATACATACTTATTCTATCATAGTTAATATAATATATATTTCAAGGATTCAGTCTGAAAGATGGTAACAGGATTCTGCAAAGCCTACTTACTTAATCATCATTTCGTTTGCAACTTGGTATTAAGGCTGAGAGTGACGGTTATAGGCAACCAAACTGTAATGGATCGTGTGATGTTGTAGCCGAATTTTGGCAGCTAGTACTACTAGTACCCACTGAACCCTCAAAGCAAGCATGATTCTCGCTTCACCGAATTTTTTAACGATGTTTTGATTTTAAACCAGATTGAATTGGCCATTTATCACAATGAGGCGAAATAATCACTGTATTGTTTATTTTTTAAACATGTTTCTTAATATTACTTTACATTGTTATTTCTCGTTGATTACTCAATTACTATAATGAGCATAACTAATAATCTTAACATAGCAAAAGTAATTAGTTATTATGTCCATTATTGACATTAAGACAAAAGAAAGCAATTAAGATTAATTAAACCGAGTAATCTTTTAGTTGCTTTGACTAAAATGTTTTATGATGACTTGTTATTTGTTGTACTACGAATCAAGTCTCGAGGACATTATTCCGGGTTTCAATAAGTACAACCAGGCAAGTAGACAAGCCTATTAAGACCTGGTGGTGGTTCAATAGTAACTACTGATTAATACAAGTTGATCGGTCGAAGTTTCGAACTTTAGCAGGTACACATTATACTTTGTTCAAATTGACACTTCACAAAACAGTGAATAAACACACATGAGACCATGAGGTATTCAACAAACTGTAGTTATTGGACCACGTGGTGGATAATGAATTTACGACCAATAATATCTCACAGAGAGTAAACCTTAAGTCCCAGCAGTGGGACAATTAAAGGCTGATTAAGCTACAGACATCGACGCTACTTGAATGGCGCGATTACTTCAAAGCCACAAGGGAGTTATGATTTTACAAGTCATTTTTACAATGAATTTTTCAGACTTATTCAATATTCTACCAATGTCAATTCATACCTTGTATATGGGATCCATTAAAAGTGAAGTTCTAGTACTTTAGAAAAATTTAATATTTTCACTGTTAAAAATTTTCAAATGTAGTTTTGTCTTAGTTATTCTAAGTAATTAAATGTTATAAAACGTCTTTGCTCTGGATTGGAAAGTTATCAGTAGAACGGAAGAAAGGATTTGTGGTGTTTATTTCATGTAAGTGTTTATATTAATGGACTTATCACTATCGTAAATAATGAAGTAAAGACTAAGATTTACCAAGGCACTTATATTACTTATTTACGATGTAATGTCTGAAGAAATGTCAATACAATAAGAACCGGTAAATATTTCTGATAACGGAATAAAAATATTAAATTTAAAAAAAGACAAATAAAAATTCTTTTGTTTTATGAATAGCTGAAATAACACCCGGTAAATATAATAAAATTAACTCACTTCTTACCTTCTAAGCAAAATTTTTCACAAATCACAATAAACACAACAATTAATTATTAAACACGTCCATTAAAAATTAAACAAACACTGTACAGTTTTTTCTTTACAAAACTAATGAAAATACCAACTTAATTCGAAAAAATTAAACATTTATCACTGAACAAATATTTTCAGTTTCAACTTCTCTCGTATTTTACGTAAATATAAATAAATATAAAAAAGTCGATCAAGCGTCGTTTCCCGTCAACGACTGATGCGATACTAATGTGTTTATGGTTAATGTTTATCGCGAGCGCGCATTCAAATTATCGAATAATACAGATGAAAATAATAGTGTGGCTAATGATTTTGTTTTTTTTTTCTTTTCAAACACGAGGCGTCCACGTTTTCAGTTTGTGGGTCAATATTTTGGCGCCATTTATAATTGATACTACAGTTTCCGATGTAGGGCTTGACATTAATGTAAACAAACGGAGGAATGCTGATTCGAAATTTGAAATGACGTCTTTTGATGTTATACCTATTGCATGGATAAACATTATTTTGAAAATTACTTGTGAACGTCCATAAATAATGTAAGAGCAGTAAATCATACGATTTCGAAAATAAATTTAATTGTTCGATTTTTTGAAATAAGATTGGATACATTTAAAATGTTCGAACAACACTTATTTTCGAGTTTTATGTATGACTGTCATCAGTTAGGTAGATAAAATATTAATGCATCGACTAGGTATGTATATATATTTAATTTCTGAGACAACATGCAATATGTACTCATACAACACAGATAGCTACTGAATATTTATTTATGCTAAAACGTAATGATTTTAGTAACAGGAAAATATAATAATTGCAAAATAATGTATCTTCGGTTTGAATGTTGTGTTTAGTTTTTTTTGTACTAGTAATTCACATATACCATCATACCATCACACCTGTATTCCCCGAAGGGTTAGGCAGAGGTGTGCCGATGTAAACCTACAGTTCGCCGGTATGTTTTGGTCCCAAAAAATAGGGGGCGAGCCTATTGCTATTAACCGGGCACAAATCCTAACTCCGAGCTGCTACTGAGATTTTCAAAAACCCAACAGCACTTTTTGCTCGACCTGGGAATTGAACCTCTAGCGTAGCAGTCGCGCTTAGGACCACTAGGCCAACGAGGCGGTACCAGTATTTTATTTTCTCTTTATTTTTTATAGCCTTAATGGGCAGAAAGCTATCAACTGATTATTTAATCCGACGGCAAGGTATTAGAAGTTATAATCAGTTTCATCTTCACAGCTAAGCTACTAAATCCACTCTTTAAATTTTTCCCGGGAATTAATTAAAATGGAGGACAAAGAAAACTTTTAATTTCGTAAAATTACAAAACGTTTTACGGTGGTTTAATAAGATTATTTGAAAGAAGAAAAGAGGGTCCGAGTCTCTAAATGCAGTTATCCAAGACAGAAGAACAGACTTATTGTATGTTTGTGTAAAATCGGAACTACTAATGATTCATGAGGCTATATTAATATCATATCACGCTTTGGCCCATGAGAGCGGAGCAGTATCTAAGGAGTAGAGACGTAACTTAACGCGGGTGATAAAAACTAGGTGGATGAAGTTGTGGGCAGAAGTCTGTGTTACTATAAAATTTGTAGATAATAATATCAATACGGTAAAATGACAAAAGTAAATCCTCGCCCCGCCTCCCAGAACCCTGGTTGGTTAATCTCATTACCACAATCGGCCAATCACAGCATTTCCTGCCAACCCCCTTTCGAAATTTAAATAACGTTATAGATTTTTGTCAGTCGCCTTCGATTCGTCGCGCAGCCAACAAGTTCGGTGCGTCAATAAAAATAGCATTGCATTGTGAATTTATTTAATTTAGTTTTGTCAGTGATTTCGCTTTTATGCCAACCGTGTCAGATATTCCTGGAGGTAACGGTCAGTCCATTAAAGTCCATAATAATTTTAATTAATTTCTCTCTTCATTGTGTTTCTGAACAAATTTATAGCGACTGCAATGAGTTCTTGATGCAGCGTTTTAGAAGAAACGGCGGTAAACGGTCGGTAATAGCAGTTAGGAAATTATTTTCAGATAGAATTATATAATTTTTATATGTTTTGATGCTGTGACGATGTGTGAAACTGAATTATCGACGGTTTTCCTATTTGGTATCGAGATATGGAACGATCGGTTTGACAATCATTTAAAATTAAGTATAGGTATTTCCTAAAAAAAAATACTTGTATTCGATCAGCTAAGTGATGCGGGTCTAACAAAACATAGAAGCATGGAAATTGAAGGAATCTGAGTAATTATAAACATTACCTATTTTCTAATAAAGTTTATACCGAGCCAATTTAGGTGTTGTAAAGTATGAAACCAGCAACAACCAAAAATGACTTGGGTTGGATTTTTCAAAATAATTAACCAAAATCATACTTTGATTGTAAAATGCAACATTGTCTTCTCCTACAGAAACATTTTAAATATCTATAAGATAACCTTATAGATATTTAAAATGTTTCTTTTACCTTAGACACTTCTGACATCGATGTCTACAGGTGTCTTTGATCACTCTTCGTGAGCTGGATCGTCGGATTTTTTTGCCATCAGAAAAATCAAAATACCCACGTTCAACCTTGCTCCGTCATTGTCAAATTAGTCCTTAACAATCGTATTTTTTAAGTTTATTATTAAAATTAACAAACTGAACTGTAAACGGTACTCAGTTTTAATTATAGCGACATCCTGTGATAACTGTTTCCTGCGATAGCCAACAATAACGTCGCTTTATATAGACGCAGCTGCTTTGTTTACTTGGTAACTGAAATGTGCCCCTGTTTCATCGTCAGTATCGTTAGATAAAGTGTCATCTATTGATGGACGTAGGTCTTTCCCGTAAGATTCAATATCAGCACGGTCATTTGCATTAACTCCTATTACTATTTGTTTTTTATCTATATTCGTTTTATGAGGTAAGCCTTGACTCATCATCTGCTTAGCCTTTTCCCAACTATGTTGGGGTCGGCGTCCAGTCTGACCGGATGCAGCTGAATACCAATGTTTTATATGGAGCGACTGCCTATCTGACCTCCACAAACCAGTTACTGGGCAACACGATACCTCTTGGTTAGACTAGCCATATAGGCTTCTATTCTCTCAACAGTCCTGCTGTAAACTTTACAAACAGATAAATGTTTTTTAGATCTTTTTCTCTTCATAATGTTTTTTCTGATGCAGCGTATCCAACAATGATGGCATCTGACCAGGAGTCCTGTTCTGACGAGGAGCCAGACAGTGAGATGTTGAGTGACGACCTCTGTCTACCTGACAGTGACGATGACAGACAGTCTGGCAGGAATGTTCAGGTGAAAAATTTTTATGGCTCGTTTAAGAATGACTTGACATTAATTATAATTAAATAATATGGTTTTCTAATCACAGGCGGAGCCACTATAAGCCGTATCTTTTTGGTCTCATTATAAATTATTATAAAGTTCCTTCAAACAAAAAGTTTCATCATTTATTGACCATAATGATATCTACAGAGTCTACCCGAAGACCTGCCGTCCCTCAACTCCTGTCTCCTACGACCTCCTCGGAAGCTGTTCACTAATTGTCGTGAACGATGGCGACAGCAGAACGTCAGCGGAGCCTTCGCAGAGCTGAGGAGATTGGTGCCCACACATCCGCCCGATAAGAAGCTGTCCAAGAATGAGATACTTAGGATGGCTATTAGGTGAGAATCTCTTCTTCTTTAATCCATATTAATATTATAAATGCCAAAGTAGGTAGTTCTATCTTTCTGTTACGCTTTCAAGACTAAACCACTGAACCGATTTAGATGAAATTTGGTACGGGGTAAGTTTGAACCCTAATAAAGAGAAAGGCGTATTTCACGACTTAATTTGCGTTCGCGATCAGTTATCCCATTTCTTCGGACGAAGTCGCAAGCAAAAGTAAGAATACTATATTTCACTTAGGAGCTAATTTTGAATGATGCACATAAAAGTAGGTACAGAGCAGGCTCTTTACTCTTATCTGAATTAGGTATTCAAAATTCATATGTCTATTAAACACTTCGAAATATATTAACTCGTGTTATATGCAATACTTCATAGGTAAAAAAGAAAGATTTATCCTGATTAGTTTCTGGAGTCAAGTTTTTCATGTTACGGTGGCCAGGTTTGAATATGTTAATTTTATCATTACCAATTCTTTGACAGGTACATAGGCCTACTTTGCGAAGTTCTAGAATGGCAGAAGACCCACGGCCTATCCATGAACAAAGAGAACTCAGCCAGCCTTGCGATCAAATGTGAATCTCCTTTGAGTCCACAATCCCGACGACTCCGGCTGAAAAGACCGTACTATAACGAAGATGATTGTCCAAGAGCAAAAATTTACCACGAAAGTAATGAATATCAGAGATATGGTAACGAAGAAAATGAAGAAGTAAGAAGAAGTTATCAAAGACTTATCACTAATAGAACGGATTTCTATTTCGGTAAAGAGCATTTGAGGGTCCTAAGAAATCAGTTTTACTTCTCTCCAAGATGGCGTCAAAATATGCCGTTTAGAAACTTGGCGGATCGGAATGGTAATAACTTGTTAATGATAGCTCCAGCGCAGAATGGTAAAGATGAGAATGATGGTAAAATGCAGAATGGTCACGGCAGTAAAGAGAAAAATGATAAGGATGGTAAATGAATGACATTGGTAAATTGAAAAAAAATGTCAACAATATTCATGGTAAAAACTAAGTACTTATGAATTAAGAATTTTAATGCCGAATGCAAAGTATTTAAAAAACAGTACTCAATGATTTATAATTATTTTAATTTCATTATTCTATCCGTCCGTTTTGTTTAAAAGCTTTATTAGAAATGCTCGTACTATGTTCATTTTCAATGTTATACATTGTATCTACATTTTGTCTTATCTTATATTTTCTGAGAATCTTGTGAATATTATTTGTAAATATAATGCTTAGGTTTTTGTATACTTTATAATAATAATAATCATTATACCTATTTTAAGTGAAGTAGTTTATTGTTTCAAAATAATATTATTATACAACCCACCGTCGAATCGCTAAACAAAATGAATTTACTATTTTCGTTTATTTGTGTCTCCATTTAGGGAGGCAATTTCTACTAACATTTAGGACCAATCAAAGTGTAATTTCAGTCTCAATCTGTCAAGAATGCCTCTAATTTACCTATTTTTTTGACATTGGTTGTCGCTGAGATGATTTGAATTCGTAGAATTGATCTTTTAATTTCCTTTCAGAATTTTGTGCTCGTTCTTAAACATTATTCTCCGAGATCCCAGTGTCACTAGATTTACATCATTTTGACATGGCATATATGACGGGGAAAAGTTATGAGAATAAGTAAGAAGTATAAGTAATTAAGAAGCTATGCGTAAATGACCTACGTCATTTCTGGCAGCTCTGGGATTTCGGTTCATCTAGTTGTATGTTCAATTTCGTGATATCAATAGTTATTTTAGAGTTAATATTTCTTCAAATAATATTTTGTGTTGTTCTAAATTAACTAAAATTAAATTTACTTTAGATTATTAGAATAGTGTTCAATTTACAATGTTCCCGATGCTTTGAAATAAGCAATTAATGTTGTAATGATCTTAGAAGGTATTATTAAAACTAAAATTAAAGTATTATCCATGTAATATTTGGTTTTTATTTCTCATTCTCTCTTACAGCTTACATATCGTCTATCTCTTTCTGTTCAAAGGGGCGGGCCGCTCCGCCCCCAGTGCATTGTATGATGGAAAATGTATTTCCACCCCCTGAGGAAATCACTGTGGAGTGTTTGTCAGACTTCCTTATCTCACGTTAGCAGACATGTCACATTTTCCATGGATGTCATTCACACCCGCTGTAATATTCGAAATCAGATATAGTTTATGTCTGTCCATCTGTACGTAAGGCTGACACGAGTGCGTCATAGAAAAAGTATTGGATTCAGGTCCATTTAAGAATTGGAAATACCATCATTTTATTTTGGTTTAATTTTTATACGACTAACACAATTAGTATTACCCATTGATTGATTAGGAAAATAGTTTTTAAACTAATACATAATACCTACTGAATATCTGTATTGGTTTTTCATTATTATAAAGGGTGTAAAAAGACACTTAATGGCGCCGAAAGTTTCATGTTTTTGCCATCATTGTGATTTATTTTTATGGGCCTGAGAACTTTCTAATTATGAAGATATAAAAGACCACAGTTCCACACCCCCTAGGCTTAGGTGGTAGGTATTTATAATAAAAATCATCATAAACTCTGTAAAGTACAGCATGTACCTATGATTTAAAAAATCGAATTGTTAATCGACTTTTGGTCCTGACCGTACCAAAGGACCAAAAAAATTATATAATATTTCTCAAAAATACTGTTTCATCGACCTAACACATTAGTTAACTTAATTATAGGGTTCTCGTTAAGTGTAATTAACAGTTAATTAGGTACTTGTTAGTAATAGTGTAACAGCTTAAGCGTTTACCGACTCGAAACGAAAAGTGGGGTAATGGGCTCAGTTAGTGTTACTCTTAATTACGAAATATTTGACTGTTGTTGCTTAGTAACGGTACCAACTAATAATAAATCCAGAATTAAATACGTAGGTATCTATTTATAATAATAACGCTCTAATATTAACGTAACTCTTTCGTTTCTCGGTTTAAAATATCACTTTTTTCAAAGTTTTAACTGGTCTATACAGGTCACTACATATTACATAATACCATATAGGTAATTGTTAAAATTTGTATTACTTATACCCACGTAATCATAAAACTTGCATTGAAAACTCCCACAAACCACAAAAATATCAATTACGCACCAACGCCTGCTCAAATAAAATAGCAAATGATGACAAATAAGTAGCTTTGCGATATCGTTTATAATCCTCCTTGCGTATGTGCGTACGTCCGGCACGCGACCAGCCTGCACTCGCATGCAGGCGGGCGTGCTTGAGATAAGGCTGATTGATTTTTATTAGACCAATAGTGAGTTTAAGTGTGATTTTATGAGATTTGTATAGGGAGGTGGTGAAAGTCAGTGTGGTGTTTTGTAGATATCAAATTATTATTTTTTAAATTTAGGGCACCGTATTTGAAAAGGAAAATAAACATTGTTGTTTCTTTACAACACCGGCTGCCAAAATTAAAATTATTTTGTTTAAAAAAAAACAACTAATTCGGTTAAGAAATGTCGGAGATAGAAGGTGAGAATTAGTTGTCACTTTGTTGACTACCTAAAGCTCTTGACAAGGCTATAAACTATATATACACTCAAAAAGTTCTCGAGGATTAATGAAGAAGTCTAGTATATGTCTAAAATAATCTAAACGATAGCTTTCTGTATATATTTTTTTTTATTCCTCATTAAAATTACAAATCAGTCTTCACGTTCTTCTGCGCCACCTTCCTGAATTCCCCAACCGCCTTCACAACGTCTTCAGAGAAAGGCTTTGGTAGTTCGAAGGCCAAGAAATGCCCTCCATCATCCAGGACTGTGGTGCCTATCAAGTTGGTGTACTTGAGCTTAATGATGCAAGGAGGCTGGTATCCGATTTCATATTTTGCTTGGAATGCCCATACAGGCACTGGCGTTGGAATTCTGTGGAAATCATTAAGATTGTTTTTTGTGAATGCTAACATACTAAAGAGCGTTTCGGTTTCACTTAACCCACCTTAACTAATTTAAGACTGAGAACAAAAGTCGTGTAATAGATTAACTATAAACAATGGGTAATTTACCAATTGCCGTCCTTATTGCGTTTTTAAACTGCTAATATAAACCTATTTCTATAACCAATCCCACAGAGCATGATATTGCCATATTGTTCAGCCGCCGAGGCGTCTCCATGCTCTACGATCGATACGCTATTTTATTTAGCATGGTTATTCGGACCCCAGAAAAATCGTTGTAATTTAATGCAATTCCTAATCAACCAAAAAAACCTAATCTTACTCGTCAAGCTTCCATCCCATGATCTTGGAGTTGAAGTTCTCAGCATACAACCTCATGGATGTGGTAATGGACCCGGTGGCCCAGTATATCATCAGGTTATCTAACAGCTGTTCCTTAGTGAAGCGGTAGGTGAGACCTCCGTCGGGTTTCGAGCTGTGGTCAAACCGTGTCCAAGTGGAGAACTTTTCAAGGATGTAGGCCAGAAGTCCGGCTGGCGAATCAGAGAGAGCAACGCCTGAAAATAAAACAAAATACTACATTTAATTCGCTGGTTTACATATCAGACGGACTGGGAATTCAAATATAAAAGTCTTCCATTTGCATTTCGGGTTTCAAATACAATTTTAGATAGTTGTTAGCGCTACAGATATCTGCAACATAACTCAATAGCAACGCATGAGACATGTCGTCAACTGGAAGCGCTGTGAGGCTTTGCGAGCTACTATAAGTGAATGTTTCGAAAAGTTTCGCAACAGAAATCGAGTTCACATGAACAGTTAGGAAATTTGGACGCTCTCACCACGCCTTCGATAGCTCAGTTGGTAGAGCGGTGGACTGTAGATGTGATTGTAAACTGATATCCATAGGTCGCTGGTTCAAATCCGGCTCGAAGGAGTTCTTTTTGTTGGTGCAGAAAAAAATAAAATGTTACCAAGATATTGGTTTAAAAATATAAAAAATATTGTGCTTGGAAAACGACTCTAATTCGAGAAAGTAAAAATCTTATTCTGAATTTAACTGCATTCGAATGCCATACAAAACCATAAACAAACAACTCACCAACAGTATCAGGTTTGCTGGCTTGTATGTGCAAGTAGCCGGTTTCCTCCAAAAGGAAGGCGCACCTCTTCTTCAAAGGATACATTCTATCTGCGAGATGTGCGTCCACGATCAGAGGGGGGTAGAAAGAACCGATGAACTCAAGCAGGGTTGCAAGCGGAGTCATGGTCAATGCAACGTTTGTGTGGAAGCCGAGGATCTCCTGAAAACAGAATTTCATTTGATAGACAACCTTGGTTCTTGTTTATGATTCGGTAACTCTAAAAGGATAATTGTTCTCTGTAAACTTAATAATATTTTACTATGAGACCAACCCTGAAATTTGGAAAGGTCTCTCGCTCGCTGGTATATATTATAATAATAAATATAATAATTATATTCGCATTACTCAACAAAGTGTTAGTTTTATAGGAACATCAGTTTATAATGAAGAATTTTTATTAAACTTCAAATATGAATTCTCTAAAGTTTGAAAGTTCTTGCAATATCCACTCATGTACAAAAGCGAAATGCAATGAAACGAAACACACACTAGCTGACGGGTCGCCGGGTCGTTTTTTTTATAATATTCGCACGTTTCGGTGCCTTTGCTTTCACTGCAGTTACTATGCTAAATTGGTCTCGTGGTGGCGAGCACGATTGATGAGCGTGGGGTCCTGGGTTCGATTCTCAGGTTGGGCAAAAACTGTTATTGTATTTTTCCATTAAGAATTTCTCAGTAACAGCCCTGAGTTTGGAATTGGTGGTGTAACACCCCTGTGCCTCGGAAAGCACATAAAGCCGTTGGTCCTGCGCCTGATCTCTCACCGGTTGTGTCGGATTGCTATTCCATCGGAATATGAGAGTTAGGGAAGAGGGAATGCACCTGTGTTTGCGCACACATGTGTGCGCTATAATCATCTACTGCGTACTTGGCTAATAAAAATTAGTCGCCGTGGCCGGAATTGGTCTGGAGAATACATACATATTATGCTAAATCGTGTTCTTGAGTTTGCAACAGTATATTATACAGAAGCGCAGAAGTATAGATAGTATACCAATTATATAGCAAGTCCACCAATTAAATATGGATATTAATTTTACATTAGTGTAAAGCAATGCGATATCTTACTTTGGGAAACAGAGTGGCCATATTGCTGCCAATCAGAGCACCCCAGTCGCCCCCCTGGAGGTAGAACTTCTTGTATCCGAGTCTGTTCATCAGGTTTTTCATCACCACACCAATTTGTGGGGCGCCGAGACCGGGACGCACTGCAGCCTGTGGGCACAATTATAATTACAATTCAGTTTAAATCTGAAAACACAAATAAGAACACTCCCGGCTAATTCACCTTTCAAACAAAAAAAAAACAAAATCAAAATCGATTCATACGTTCGGGAGCTACGGTGCCACAGACACACACGCATACACTCACACTTATACACACATACATGCAGACACGTCAAACTTATAACACCGTCGTTTTTGAACGGGGGTTAAAAGCAAGCAAAACCACAGTCTATCAATAATTCAGTTAATGATATCAACCTAATTCAATATGCCAAATGTGTAACTACTATCCAGCAATAAGATCAATGTAGAACATCCCAGACTTACGCTTAGAAAAGATTTAAAATTAATCAGCGTTATTAAATCATAGTAATTCGCAAAATAGCAGAAATTTTGTCGTGAGTTCGTTTGTATTGGTATGATTAAACCAATTTTGGAGATCTTTGGTCCTTTGTCCAATTTCGTTATTAAATTTTAATTGATATAAATAAATAAATGTTATTTTACTAAAATCTTAAAGTTAAACTTTGGACTTTACATTATTTTACTTATGAAACGTTAAATAACAAAATAAGCAGACAAGCATCTTAGAAATCAATCCTACGCTTAGGTTTTTGGTAAGTCATCGTGACAAATCATTATTCATGATTACAAAATCTTGTTTGTACTTGTTCCTACTAAGAATAAACAATTCGCTGTTTGTGACGAGATATCATAATAATACCGGATTTGTATTGCTCCACAGTAGGGCAAAGGACTCTTGTCATGCAGAAAAGGCACGAGCATTGATCACCGTGCTCGCTCAAGTGGATTGGCGGTTTCAGATATTTTTCGATATAAGTCCAGGTTTCCTCGTGATAGTTTCCATCACCGATGTCAGCGGTGCTCACGATAATCTAAGTAAGTTACACTGGTACTTCCCTGAGCCTGGTTGCTCGTGAGTGAGAGGTGGGTGCCTTAACCATTGGGCCAACATGACATCACACAATACTCAAAAAAAAAACCAACAACTTGCATCAGAGAATCCATAGCCAGGTAGACTGGGGACAATGACTTCAATGGCGAAGTCTCTATCCTTGTTTACAGCTGTAATGAGGGGGATCGCCTCGTAGAACTCTCTGACGGAGCCTGGCCATCCGTGGAGCAGGAGCAGTGGCACGATCTCTACGCCTGCAGGCACCTGGAGACGAAAAGCAGAATGTAGCCTTGTGTATGTAGCCAGTAGAAGCTCTTTGTGAATGTGCTCGTCAAGGGAAGTACTGCCACCATTCAATATTTCTGCCGCAAAGCAGCGTTGCTGTGTTCCGGTTTGAAGGGTATGGGTGTAATAACAGGAACATGAGACATTTCAACTTTGTCACTCGGATGGTAACAAGGCCTGTGGTATTGCAGATGTCTGCTTATGATGACAACTTAACATCAGATGAGCCGTCAGATTGTTTGCTATCCAATGACATAAAAAATAAACTTTATAAAGCTTTAGTTTTTTAAGTTTCCAAAACCATAAAAATAAATAACTGTTCGACTTACCTTTGGTGTAACCCTAATGAAGTGTATATCAAGACCTTGCACGTTCGTCTTGAACTGCGGGAACTGGTTCAGGAATGTCTCTCTTTCCTTGAACTGGTACTCATTGGCCCAGTACTTTAGCCAGCCGTCAATCTGTGCACTGTTGAATCCGTACTCAAAGCTTACGCCTTCTAGCGCAGGGGTGAAAGGACGCGATCTTTTGAGTCGGTCCTTCAAGTCTCTTATGGTCTAAGAAATAGAAGAGATTAAACATTTGAATTATGAAAACCGAAACTTTTTTGCTAGTAATTAAGGGTCAGCATAAGCAGAGATTTGATGATTGATTGAGATTGATTGACAATAAACTAAAAATCAATGGGAATAGAGTTGAATATTATGTGGAAGGTGTTTTCGTGGGGCATTTTATCTTGAAAGCAAATACACAATTTTCAACTCTATTCTAGTTGTGTTTTAGTTCATTATTAATGTAAAACAGCTCGTATGAAGTAAAAGGCACTGTCAAAGTCAAAGTATTACCCACGTGTGGTTGATTATCCAATACTAAACCATACAATTTCAGATAGTTCACAAACTATTTTTAAACAAGGAAGTAAAAAATATTTTTCTTTGTTAAGAAGGGACAAAAATAATAAAAAAAAAGATTAAAAGCTAGTAACAGTCAAAACAAATAAAAATTCAGCATCTAAATTTTATAGAATAACTACAGAAATTACTTACAAGTTCTGAAAAAGTAATTTTGAAGGGCTTGATACTCGTATCTTGTTTTTCCTTCAAACTCTCTGGTCCCCACCATTCGTTAAGATCGATATCTGGAAGCGGTGGAGGTCCTTTAAGGAACAGGAAGTACACTGGCAGCGCAACGAGTGCCACAAGAGGCGCAATTAATAGGACTCGCGCCATCTGCAAGGTACAGTAAGACGAGGTGAAATAAGTGACTTCTATTACCATCGCTTAACTTTAGTAGTATAGAGATTTTTCAAAAAGGACCGTTTGATGAATCACTTTCCGCTCACTTCACAGACCTATATTCACGGTGGAAGATTTTTAGTAAGAGAGAGTAGATAAGACAGTTATCTACTGCAAATCTATTCATTGTATTTAATTTAATAACAATTAAAGAAAAAAGTACAAAGTGAAGGTTATTCTAAAAACATACTAGACTACTGAACGCGGCTTCTCTCCCGCAAACTATAAGAACGACTGCCTTGGGGGATATTTCTAAATATAAACTGAAATCATAACTCTTCTTTTGACTTTGTCGTAGTCGGATAAAAAAATTGTGTGATTTTTTGTTGGGTTTGTTGTTAGCCCCCAGATGTTTTTTTTTTATATTTGGCAAATTATTATAAGACACCAATAAAAATTTTGTGCGCCGATGACTAAATTTGGTCCTTCTTCCGTCGCTAAAAATAATGGTCCTATGGGAAACAGATGTTGGTCTGTCTCATGTCGATGCCAATGGCTGTGTGCATAGTGAGTTCGATGTTGGTGTAATTTTATCAGAACGATCAAAACCACGTTAGTTTCTACTCTTTTTCAAAGTATTTGTAATGGTTTTGAATATTTAACACCGATTAATTTAAACATCATTTTGGATGTTACAATGAACTACTGTTATGTAACATATTTCGCATATTGATTTCGTTTGTTGTAATAAATTCAACAATTAAAAGATGGTGAGTGTTTTAATAGAACTAAGTTTATGTATCTATGCATGTAAAGTCGGTAGCAGAATACTTGAGTTAAGAGATTCCATTTCAAAATACAATGTAAATACCATTCATTACTCACTTATGCCTTAGAGGCTCACCAAGGCCGGACAATGTTTAAGGTATACTTATAATATATTTAATGAACACTTTAGAAGTCACAAAAACAGGGACCTGCTTTGAGATATAGACAAAAAGTATACCCCGATATTGCGGAAAAAAAATTACTATAGAGTGTAAGATCAACAAATGGTTTCGGTAAATTAATCGGGGGACTTATGACGGTCACATAGATAATCACATCCATTGATCATACTCTGCGGGTTATTCGTAAGAGATACCGCGCCCCCGGAACGCAAAGGGCACAAGAAGGAATATGGGTGGGTTTTAGTCAGTAAAAGTCTGACACTCCCTCCCGCCCCGCCCAGGGCGGGAGAAGTTATTTGATGATTTCCCACCCCCCAAAAAAAAAAATCCATTGATCATAAACCGAGACCTCGAGAACTGTTCCTCAGTTAACTGAGATGTAGAGGTTTTATATGAAATAGCCACTTCATTTACAACTCAGGTATTCAACTGCATTCCGTCAGAAGGGATGCTGACACCAACTGACATAAGTAGTTCGGAAAAGGCTAGGCGTAGAATATGTTTTCTGTCATTTTATGCTAAGAATCGGTTCACACCGAGACGTGACGCTGTGCTAATTTTTTAACAAAGCAACCCAATATCGACCTTATTTACTTTATCATAAGGTATATCCGTGAAAGTGTGTCAAAGTTCGCCGTGCTGCTCCGCTACGCTGGCCGTGTGTCGCCTTATCGTGTAGTAAATAAGCTCCATATTGTATCGCGTCGCGTCCCGGTGAGTGCTGACCCTATGTAGGTTGATGAGATGGGTATTGTCTTACAGTCTAGTTATTTCTAAGGAGCGGTCTTCACGTGCGCTATACGAGCCACCCATCATAACCTTGGCCGTGACAAGCTCAATTTGACCTTCGGTTCTATCGATCGTACGGTGGATATTCGTATCAAAGTTTGACGTGTATTGAATTGATAAGCTACTTATGATAATATTTTGAAATAAATTCTTTTCTTTTTTATCTTTAAATATTCTGAATATAAACAACGTACCAGACTGTCTGACTCTGACATAAGTGAGTTGGTAACAGGAAAAAACTTTGTCAATATTTACATCCGATCTAACAAACTACCATTAACTGCTAAAGTGCTTTGTTTTATGACACACGATTCACCTACGTAAAGTGTAATGCAAAAGGACCACAAGAGAATACAAATATTTTCCCAAAGGACCAATATTTTTGAGTCGAATTGTCTTGAGTACATTTACCCATGACAATTTAGGTACTTCAAGAAGATTGAATTAGTCTATTAGGAGGCCTGTTGGCGTATTTGAGCTTATACATTGATGATTGTGACTGTCGTGCTACCTGTACTTCTTCCATGACAACCGTACAATGATAAGATAACTTTTATTTATTCTTAAATTGGACATGATGATAAAGTAAAGATTAAGTAAAATTGAACAGGATGTACTTACATCGATATAATGTAAACAAACACTGAATAAGTCACTAATGAATTGACATCTAAGAAATGACTTCTTACAATGTTTGACGACACGACCGCTTGCAAACGAAACGTTTCTTTAACTGCAAGCCTAAGCCGGCCGGCTATGACTTATTATTATCATTACATAAGTTATCATAATTTAGGGAAGATTAAGATAGCCGAGGCATTTATATATTTTTATTAATAAAAATAACTGTCGTTAGGTTAAAAATGTTTACATGTTATTAAGTACCGACCTGTTTTTTTTTTTCAAATTTTTTCGGCACCCCTTGTTAGTGTCATGTGGTTTCAGCATTCGATTTCGTGCTTAGATGCTTTTTAACCGGCTTAAAAAAAGGAGGTTCTCAATTACTTTCCTTATGTGTTATTGTCTCAGAACACCGTCATTTATCAACCAATTTCGAAAAGTCTTTAAGTTAGGCGTGGCTGCATGGTTACATTTTAAATTATCGAAGATTAAAATGATAAAGGGCAGGTATATGAGAATAACAAGAAATAAACGTTATTTTGAAAAAAATATTTAAGGAATTCCCTCGTACATACGAGGTCAAACCAAGCTAAGCTTTACGGAAAGCCGTCAATGTAAAGTCCGTTTATACTGCAAATGTTTAGCTTAATGATGTCGTGTGTATTGTAGAGACTCTGACCTGCTTTAGGTAACTCTGGTCTAATATAGAAAAAGACTTGACAGTTTGAGAGCTGCTTACATTATAAAGCTGAAGAGTTTGAATGCCCCAATCTCCGGTACTGCGGGTCCGATTCTGAAAATACTTTCGATAATATAGGAACCTTTGATATCACAAGTGCCATAGACCCTATTTTATATTTTTAACTAAAACAAAAATTGGGTTTTGTAATAAAATTCAAAAGCTAGTGGTATAATATAACTAGCTTAATATGTGAAGTAATAAGTATAAAAGCGTGTTTTAATTGAGTACATTGAACCCTTCGGTACGGTAATCACATCATAGTGATTGCACTAGGTACTACTTATCTTTTCCTCTGATAAATAGATACAAATCTGAACTAAATAAGCTTAATTCCATAACACAAAATCAGCTATTTACTATTTATTAACATTGCGCAAGTATTAAAAAAATACGGCGTTCATGATGACAAGGTAATATCTTATCTGCAGTGGTCATCGTGACTGTCAATTATGATACCTACCTAAAATATCAACAAATAATTTTAAACATTCGATTTGTACACATTAATTTGAAATAAAAATAACTTATTTTTGCCTGCTGTTTTAAATAAACAGGTTTTTTTTTAAATTACTAAGATAGTATTATGTGCTACATCGATCGTTCACATATTTCACCTTTCATTGGTAGTGGACCTCTAGAACAGTGAGAATAGTAAGAATTTTAACTCATCAAAAAGCTTACTATAAAAAGAAATACCAGTTTTAAACCATAAAAAAGTCTTTAATAACCCTTAACCAAATCACAGTTCAGTCTTCTTGTTCTTCTGGTGCCACTCTTTAAAAGCTTTGACAGCCTTGAACACATCTGCAGAGAACAGCTGAGGCAGTTCGAAGGCGAGGAAATGCCCTCCATCATCCAAAACAGTCGCGTCTATCAAGTTGAGGTACTTCCTGTTCAGTAGGCTTGGAGGTTGGTACATGAGTTCATTCTTTGCTTGGAGAGCCCAGGTCGGGACCGGCGTTGTGATCCTGTGAAAGTGGTATGTCTATTAGTCTTAAAATTTATTTTTTTATACCTAGATTAACACAGAACTACAGGCATGTAAATGACACTCACTTTTGGTTTAATTGCACAATGGTAATCAACAATCTAAATATTCCTTGAAAGTGAAGGTTAGAAATAGATTGACAAAAATATTTTCATTTAACTTCAAGACAATACAAATTTTATATATCTGTTTTATTTTAATAGCATCGTCTAGGTCTACTTAGCCTTTTCCCAACTATCTTGGGGCTTCCAGTCTAACCGGGTGCAGCTGATTATCAATGTTTTACATGGAGCGACTGCCTATCTGACCTCCACAACCTAGTTACTGGGCAACATGATACCTCTTGGTTAGACTGGTTGTCAGACTTTCTGGCTTCTGACTATCCGTAACGACTGTCAAAGATCTACGAATGACAATTAAATTTTTTTTAATAACAATGAACTTCATTATAAAAATATACTTACTGGTCTAAATTATGTTCCCTGATTTTGTCCGAAAAGTTCTCAGCATAGAACCTCATGGAAGTGGTGATAGAGTTAGTAGACCAATAGATCATTAAGTTGTCAATGAGTTGGTCTTTCGTGAACCTGAGGCCGAGTCCACCGTCAGCCTTCGCTTTGTTCTCTTTATTGGTCCATGTGGAGAATTTCTCTAGGATGTACGCCAAAAGACCGGCAGGAGAATCTGTCAGAGGCACACCTGGAGACAACGACAATGTGTTTGTTAGAAGAAGAAAGAGAGAGAGGTAAAAGCCAAATATTATTAGAATCCTAAAACATCGTTTTCAATTCGCTGCCAAAGGATGATGATATAATAAAGATGGCTAGACGAAACCGCCAAAAAGTAAATTAAAATTTAAAAAATATTCTTAACTTACCAACGGTATCAGGTTTAGTAGCCTGAATGTGCATGTAACCGAATTCTTCCAAAACGTAGGTAAAGAATTTTGACAATGGGTACATTCTGTCGGCTAGATGATCCTCAACTATGAAGGATGGGAAGAAGGCACCGATGAACAATCTCATCATCGAGCAGGAGTGCTACAGCAAAAAATAATATTTTAGTTTTCCTTTATGGGAATATTAGGTCCCTGATGCATTTTAAACTTCTTTTAAGATAACAAGGTCGTTTTGCAAAAAATATATTTCTGGAAAACGAACTTACCTGAGACATCAGCATATTGGAGTGATGTCCAAGAATGTCTTCAGGGAAAAGGGTGGACATGACGGCGACGATACCCGCGCCCCAGTCACCTCCCTGAACGTAGAACTTCTTGTGTCCCAGACGGTTCATGAGGTTTCTGAAGATGACAGCTGTTTGGGGCATACCCAAACCGGGCCTTACTCCAGGCTATGAGAGATAACATAGAAGAACTTGAAAATTACTGGATATAAGAATTATCCACGAAGTATTCATGAAATATTGTTTGTAAAATCTTTTTAACATCATAATTAGTGTAAGAATTTGAATTGATTATAAACATCGTCTAAATAGTATACGCATAGTTTGTATAGACAAGATAGTTGGGTTCTTTTGCAATTTTTTAAGGACCGGTTCTTTTTCCCGGATGATAAATAATTCCTATACTTACATCAGAGAATCCATATCCAGGTATACTAGGGATAATCAGTTCGAACACGAAGTTGTATCCTGGCGTCTGGCGAGTGAGCAGTGGGATCGCTTCGTAGAACTCTCTCACAGAGCCTGGCCAACCGTGTATCATGAGGAGAGGAACTGTCTCCACGTCTTTGGGAACCTGGCGATGAAGAATGTTTTTAGAATGATGGGTTTAAAAAAAATAAAAAGAAGGCAAATGTTAAAAGATTTGAATCTATACAACTATTATAAAGCTGAGATTTTGTTTGTTTCTTTTTTGGTTTGGACACGCTAACTTGTAAAAGTACTGGCCCGGGTATGCAAATGCTTTTACTGATAAAAAGCTACACTATTATCAAGTGCCATTGGCAATATTACTTGACATCTATGGGGTCAAAGTCGCGGGCAGAAGCTAGTTCTTAATAAAAATTGGTCCTTCGATACTTAAATTTGTAATCATAGTAAGATTTAGATAGTATTAAGTCTAAACTCACCTGCGGCTTAATCCTGATGAAATGAATATCTAGCCCTTGGATATTGGTCTTAAAATGAGGGAACTTATTAAGGAAAGCTTCCCGTTCATTAAAGTTGTACTTGTCAGCCCAGTAGTTCAACCAGCCATCAAGCTGAGCAGTGTTGAACCCATACTGAAAGCCAACGCCTTCGAGAGGAGGTGTGAAGGGCCGGTGGTTCTTAAGACGAAATTTGAGGTCTTTTATCATCTGAAATAAAGCATCGTTTTTAATTTAACTAATCCCAATATTACGTGGTTTAAAGAGCCACATGATATAACCGTTGCTTACGTATTCTGTCACTCATACTAAATAACATGGAGTAAAAATAATTGCTGGGAAACTACTTTTATTCTCAGTGTGACAAATTGTGGTTTATCGTAGCGCGCAATTTAACTGTGTTGATTTGTTTTTCGTTTTCAGGATAAAAATAGTTTATGGGCAAAAAACTACACTATATTATTATTAATAACCCAAATTTCCCTACTATAATGCCTATCTACTATCTACAGAGTCACCGATAACTAAATGGACAGTCATGATGACCGTGTTCAAGACAAGACAAATATTACTAAAAGATAAGGCAGTAGGTATAATTATGTACAAACTGGAAAAATGCAATTTATAAACTATAAAACCCCTGTTATTTGAAGACTATAAGGACTACCTATATGGTTTTGAAATCAAAAGAAAAGTTGTACAGGCAAATTGAAGGGTTGTTTATCCATGTTTCTAATTTATTTTCGGTGAAATTTGAAGGTTATGCAATAACGAAAAAAAAATGGCAGCGTAGTGGCAAGATTTCTTATTGGATCATTATTTACTTATAGATACCTAACTTTTTAGTTCACTTTAGCAATATAATTTTCATTATCTTACCGCCTCATCAAACTTGACTTTGAAAGGTCTAATGGTGCTGTCTGTTTTTCCTTTGAGCTCCTTCGGTCCCCACCACTCTTCATTATCGAACTTTGGGATGGTTTGATTACAGCAACCCTTGAAGTAGAACCATCCTGCTACACCGAGCGCGGCTACTAACACCGCTTTCACTAAAAAACCCATGATGATCTGAAAAAAAACACGATATGAGTATTTCTTTTTCAAACAGATTAATAATTATCCCTGTCTTTTCCCATTTCTTTACTACAATATTCAGGAACTGCTGAATTATATATGTATGTAATTGTTTTAATACCTATAAAAGTGTTTTTTAATTTCAAAAAGACTTTTAAACACTAATTAGCTTTTGACTTTACAAATTGATTATTGAATTATAGTAACGGTTGGATTAAGGTAATTTTTATAATTAATTTTAATATTGTTCGTGTTGTGTTATTAACTGTATATTTTAACGGTCAAACGTCACACATCTTTTGTTAACTGAACATCTTGTACGTTCTGTATGTATATATACTTGCATTTATAAGATATCTTGAATCGTTAACAATTTACTGTTAGCCACATTAACCGAAAGTTTTGTAATGTTTAGATATTTTGGACTCACAGGACCAACCGTCAAAAGGAAAGAAAAACTTTGTTTATGGGATCATTGAATGATTACCAAGGCTTGTTGGGCTCCTCAATCAGTAGATGCAGTTAAAATTTGTAACGTAGAGGCTTAAAAACGAGTTGGTCTAAAACGACAGAAGGACCATATTTTTTAACCTTATTGTCTATTGCAGTGTTGCTGTAAGTACCTAGAAAGATGATTCTCTGGTTCTCTTGAATTATAAAAAACCACTAGCTACCTAATTAAAATACTGAGTAGTAATTTTTCCAAGGCAAAGATCTCATATAAATACCGTAACCAACGTAACTTACTGCGACGTAATGGTGTGTATCGAGCCATGAACCCACTCCCGAGATACAGTCAGAATATTTACAAACTATTACTGCTTCACCCGAAGTGTGTTAGCGTGAATAGAAGAAATGTGCTGATCAAAATGGTTGGTTATGAACAAGTAGGTAACAGCAAGAGGTCCCTAAAAGTAGTCTCCGAGTGTGTGCGATGGTTCTTTATTAGCGCATCCTGCGTTTTTAGGCATTCAGCGTTGCTGTTAATCGAGCTATTTTCGAAGATAAAAGTTATACATACATAACATGACACTGAAATAGAACTGACAGAACATAATATTGGTAGATGCAAAGATAGAAGGTAGCCCGATGGGTACCGAGACCAGACCATCTATAGGCAAACTAAAATCGAATTAATCCAATTTGAAGGTATGATGTCCACAATACTATAATAGTGTGATATTAACAGTGCCAATGACGCGGTAAAGTTATGCAGTATCTGCAAACTACTTAAGTTTTTATGAACTGAAGTAACCTGGTGGTTGAGTAACTAACTATGTAACATCAGGAACTAAGACCGGTCTAGCAGATATTTTCCTATAATTAGACAGACAACATAAGACTTTATTGTCATGCAATTATTAGGACTATTATCAAAAGAAGAATGAAATGAATGGAAGAATGTTCAAAGCGTCAATATGCAAAAAGTGCTGTTATCAAAAGGGCCTTGCAAAACAGGTATTTCAGATCTCTGCTCCTCCTGCCGGGGCTGCGGGTTGTTCGTAAGAGATACCGCGCCCCCGGAACGCAAAGGGCACAAGAAGGAACATGGGTGGGTTTTAGTCAGTAAAAGTCTGACACTCCCTCCCGCCCCGCCCAGGGCGGGAGAAGTTATTTGATGATTTCCCACCCACCAAAAAAAAAAAAGATTCTGCTCCTGATCCCTGCTCAAAGAAACAAAGGCTACTTGTGTTTCTAGATTTAACCAGAAAGTGAAGTTTCAGTGAAATGGTAGTCACAGTTCAGTTTTTAGACTAAGCACGATTACCTATCGGTTATTTTAGTTAAATTTTAAGTGTTTTTTTCGAAATTTTTAAGATTGTAAGAGATTTTGCTTTTAATGTTTAAGATTTCCTAGAGATGGATATTAAATATACCGGTTGATATACGACAATTCACAGCACACAGCTGTAAACGTAGGTACATACTGCGGTAGTTACAACTGTGTTGCTCAGTAATTGACTTTTAGAGGTCAGACGGCATTCGCTTCGTCCATATTTTGTAATATCATCTAGTTATACTAAAAACTAACTCCAATTTAAGAACATCGTAAGATGGATAATTTAAAATATGAAATTAGATGCATAGGCTCAAGCTAACGATCGACGATTTCGGCTCTAAAGACCAAAACCAATCCAAATTAGATGTTGTACAAAAGATTATTTCCTTCTATCTCTGAGATTATTATCATATTTAAAAATGTTAACAAAAATATCTAGATAATCAGAAAAAAATATTAATATTTGCTATGCAACAGAAAGCGCCACTTTGTCTTAGGAGATAGAACTGATTTTGTATTATGACGTTTACAAATTGCTCTTTTCGATGTCATTGAATTATCTTAAACATCATCTAGTTTTTCGGGACATCGCTAAGCGACTTGTCGACTCTTCACGTGCCAAAGAATCAGCATTGCCTTGCAACGTGGCAATGCTGCCAGCCTTTTGGGCACTTGTCCCATTGACAGCGATACGGATGAGATTTTTGATGCCATATGAGCTTCCTTTTTAAAAAAACTGTACATAGTTTGTAATTTAATTATTATTTAAGGGTAAGTTTTAAGTGTGAGAAATAAATAATTAATTTAATTCTTATTAATCCTTCTTCTCAGTAATAAAAAGTATTTTACATCTTTTTATTTTTTTTTTCGTTTAACAATGACTTTGTCTGAGAATTTTTATTTTTTTCTATTACTCTTAATGTAATCAAAACATGACATACCTACTTCCTATGGTACCTTTTACAGAATGTGTGGATCATTTGACGGCTCAACATTGTTTTTTTTTTTTTTAAATATGCATATACTTTAGAAATTTTAAATAATGAATTTAAACCAAAAATTATTGCGTACGACGATGAACAAAAACGTATGAAATTTTGGCTTATTAACAAAACATATTTTCTCTTTCACACACACATACCATCACGCCTGTATTCCCCGAAGGGTTAGGCACAGGTGTAACAATGTACACTCACAGTTCGCCGGTATGTTTAGGTCCCATGTAATAGGGGGCGAGGCTATTGCCATTATTTATTTTCTCTTTCGTAATACTAAAGATATAGGTTCTATGGCTGAAGTAGTAATTGACCCCCCAATCCTAGAAAAAATTGTGTAGGTCTTTCTAAAAAATTCTGCATAATGAGCACCGTAATAACAGCACAAGTTAATTAATTAACTAAGTGAGCTGACTGCCCAAAATTATTAATAATTTTCTGCATTGCCACTAGACAAATTGAGTCTTAATATACGACCTTGAATCCGTTCAAAGGTGCCTGATTTTACAGACGAGCTTGTACATTTCTCAAGCAATTTCAGACTGTAAGACTGACCACATACAGCTCAAAGTTAAAGGTCCGTAAACGTCTGTTATTTTCAGTACCGCAGACTTGCTATTACGATCTTTATGTTGTTAGTAATTCGGTGTAAATTCGTTGTCGTGAAATGTTGTATCGTTATGAGCCACCTTTAAACAGATTAAATATGACCTGATAATATGGCAACGTTACGTAACACAAAAATATATTGTGTGTTATTTATAGACGCCAGATAAACATACAATACTAGACTGTATGAACACTGGAATAAGATAAAGTAGGTATATCAGTCGCCACGAGTCGTGAGAACAAACGTCAAGTTATTTTTTGGGTTTAATGGTGCCTTTTTGGGCGTTGACACTACACGCGATCGGTACAACTGACGGACCAATCGAGTGGAGCGTCAGCACTCCAAAAAACCTAGAAAAGGACCCAAAAACCCAATAATTAACTTGACATTGTGCTCACGACTCGTGGCGGCAACTATATTCACGTACAGAGACTATCATTGTTGCCTAACAAATATGTTTATACTTGTCTAAACGAATGTACCTTAGACACACACACACAGAGACTTCGACTGAGACTTACAAACAAACTAATTAGTTACTAAAAATAAATACACAAAAACTAATTACTTAGATGTCTATACTTCTCTCATAGTAACATAAACATGACACAAAAAGTTTTTATTCACGCTTAAAAATGAAAGTTCCGTTACGAAAAATCATGGCTGTTAAGAACTTCAATACTTAAAAGTCTGTTTACAACTTATAATTAAAGTTTACAGCAAATAATTAAGTGTTATAAGTGAAGAGTAATGCGTTACTTACGTTGTTAAACACGTCTGGGTACGAACACTCCGCGCACCGGACTCCAGTGGGTTGATGTTATAATGTTTATCAACCGGTGTTCGGATACCGGTTTGTGTTGCCAGTGGTTAGATTAAGAATTCTTCTATGGATTTTTTTGGGGCGAAAAAGATAATACGACGGCAAAGTTAACTTTGTCGGAAAATAAACTTGAGTTAAGCAAATTCTTTTAAGAACTAAGCACGAATAACTAATTTTAAAATCTGTTCTGACGAGAAAATGTTTTGAGCGAAAATAACGAATGCTCGCAAACAAATGCTTGAGTATTTAGACTCGTGTACCATTAAGCAAGTTACAGTAGTTTTAATCTCACTTGAAACGATAACGTCACGGCTGAACATGCGTTATCACTTATCACACATCGACCAATCCTGCACATCAACCGTCAACCGGTCTGAAAAAGTGAGCTTATCTCAAGCCCTTTTCCCTTAAATTCACGTAAGAATATTTTTATATGTAGATTAGCACTGCATATTTTCTATTACCATGTGATTTGAAGTCGCTGCTTTAAAACTTTGTTTAAATATTTGACAATGGGATTTCGTCTGGGTAGATTTAACCCAAGAATTTCTTTTTTATACAATCGAACTCTCCTGCTATTGTCATTGAATTTGGAAAGATCCTTTTTTACTACACGCCTTCATCATAAATGAAGCCGTGTGTTCCAGTAGTTTCGGCTGTGCGCTGAGGCGCGGCGTCAGTCACTCAGGTTCTACATTTATATTTTGTAAAGAAAACCTACCAATCGTACAAAACGTAGAAACTAGGCAACCCGCAGACCCTGTTATCTGTGTTGGATGGTAATCAGCAAACAAAATCTTAGGATGAAATTAAAGTCTTTGGTTTGCATTTAAAAGAAACCAAATAATATAAATGATACCTATTAATGTGCATTATGTAACACTTTTTTTGGCATCAAGTGTTTGTTCACCTCACTCCATAGGTGGTTACCTGAATTGGTTATGACGTCGTCCGCCGTCGACTATTGAACGCACTGGATGGGACAAAGGTCAAGGTTGTGACACGCTTGTTGTGTTACCTAGTACTGTGCGGAGTGATAGCTGATATAAATTTTGATTATTTATCTTTGTTATTCAAACTATGTGAGTGTTTTGTTACACTCAAAGGTGTTGATTGGTTCTGGATAATGGCTTAAGTTGACGTTCTGTACAAAAGTAAAAAAAAATAGGGCATGTAATTTAAAAAAAAAAAATATTTAAGTAACTAAATACCACAGGATGACCCAGATATCAGAGGATGCAGTTACAAAAGTTGAATAAAGTATGCTCAGACGGTTCGGTCATGTTGAGAAGATGAATGAAAGACGAGTAACAAAATCACAAATATAACTATTTTAAGTAACCCGCGAAGAAAAAAATCGCTACCGTACAAAAAGGTACAAAATAGCTTTGGAACCGCTGAACCGATTTCCATCAAACAAAGCTAAGAACACTTTCGGTTCCAGGACCAAACCTTATGAAATAAATAAATAATAAATTGTACACTTACAAGTCATACTTTATATTATTTACAGTCTTGCAGCCATTAACAATTAAGAACACTTCCGACTAATTAACCTTTCAAACACAAAAAACAAAATCAAAATCGGTTTTTGCGTTCGGGAGCTACGATGCCATAGACAGACACATACACACACACACACAGAGCCCCCGTCGTTTTTGCGTCGGGGGTTAAAAAGAAATGTATACGCCAGGAGGGGACACCCTAGAAAGACCTGGCCCTGACAATATCGGTGAGGCTCTTCAGAAAAGTCGGATGCGCAGTATTCGTAACCGGCGTACTTGTATGACCAGACGTATGAGCGCGAATGAGGCGAAAGGAGTATGTAAGGATGTTGGTAGGTGGCGTTCTATGGTTTGATCGTTTCTGCCTACCTCCATGTGTAAAACAAGGGAGTGTATGTATGTAGAAAGATTATACGTATCTTAAAAATTCGTAAAGGAAAATACGAGGTTTTAAGACCCCGTTCATTATTTTAAAACTAGCTGTTGCCTGCGACTTCGTCCGCGTTTCCGTCGTTTCTCGTAAAAAAAGTAGTCTATGTCCTTCCTCACGGTTCAGTGGTTTTGATGTAACAGACAGATTAACTTTCATATTTTAGTAGGGAAATATAATATGTCAATCTACAATACTGTTGAAAAATATCGCAATACGGAACCACACAATATTATTGTTAATAGCTGTGCCCGCGACTCCGTCAGCGTGTAGTAAGAGTAGACAAATATAATCCAAAAGCTTCGAACTGCTAAGCTATCGGGAGTTACACGTGATATTGTGAGTCAACCATAAAAGATAGACAAATGCTGACGTGGGATATTTTTTATATAATTTTAAGAAGAACATTTCCGTCACACATGATTTCTGTGTAGCTTTAACCATAAAGGTTGCACACGCGACGGAATCTTAAAAAATGGAGTAACTTCTCCCGTTTTCCCAACATTTCCCTTCACTGCTCTGCTCCTATTGATTGTAGTGTGATGAAAAGTATACTATAACCAACTCAGGAGTATAAAAATTAATTGTACCAAGTTTCGTAAAAATCTGTCGAGTAGTTTTTGTTTCTATAACGGTTATACAGACAGACAGACAGACAAAAATTTTACTGATTGCATTTTTGGCATCAGTATCGATCCCTAATCACCCCCTGATAGTTATTTTGGAAATATATTTAATGTACAGAATTGACCTCTCTACAGATTTATTATAAGTATAGATTAAGTTACGTATTTAACGGATAACTGGCTAACCACAAGCTTAGATATTAGTGTCCTTATCATATCTACATAATGGGAGTTTAATTACCTGTTGAACGAAAAATATCTAGATTACGTCTGTATAAAGCGCGCTGTCCTGAGAATTATCTTAATTTTACTGTTTCATACTATCCATACCATCCCGCCTGAATTGTCCGAAGGGTTAGGCAGAGATGTTTAGGTCCCATGGGCGAGCCTATTTCCGTTAACCGTGCACAGATCCTAACTCCGAGCTCCTACTGAGAATTTCTTAGAGAAATCTAATAACACTTTTTGCTTTTTTTACCGTAACATATGTCTCTGAATCTCTTTCAAGCTTTTAGTAACTGTCTTGACTACTGAATAACTAAATTCTTCCCTGCGACCTCCTTCGCGTGGCTTATTTCACCCGTGTTAAGTTACGTCTTTACGGTTACTGCTCCGCTCCCATGTGTCGTCTCTTGAGCTTATATAGCCTATACTATTCCTCATGAATTTAACTATATCTTAAGCAAAAATATTTTTTTTTAAATCAACTGTCAGTTTAAATCAGCTAAAAAAAAAAGATAATTAGAATTAGTTTAAATCAGTTTTCTGTCTGAAATTAGCGCGTTATAACAAACAAAAAATATCTTTAGCTTTATTCAATTTAGTATAGATATTATAAATTAATAAAATATGATAAAACCATTTTTAATAAATATTTAAAATATTAAAAGGAATTTTTCACATTCTATCGTTTTTTTGGTTTCCAATATTATTTTTATGTCCCAAATAGATATCCCCACTTTATGTTAATTTCTTATTTTAAAACGAGCTAATACGAGTGGTTCGCTATTAATTAAAGATCATCGTCGAACGGCGTCGGGTCACGTGGCTAGTCTCATGAATACTTATAAGGGATTAATGGCTTATCTATGGGAAGCTAGTCGTTTGTCAGTCTGTATGGGGTGACGTTTTGTGATTATATCAATGATTTATAGTTGCATTGACTTTATATTCAGTGTATTCTTATTGTCAACAGTTACTAAAACAAAAGAATGTTCTCAAATAATTTTAACACGCATGAAAATTAAATGAATTAAATTATTGAAATGGCATATTTCTATCGGTTAGTTATGTTTGTTGAATAAGCGCCTGTTGGTGTTACGTTGCAATGATTATAGTGTGAATGCTATTGCTAATCCATTTTTGGTTAGATACATACTTTTTGCCCAACTCTCATAAACTCACATGCATAAACAGCCAGACCCGGAACCTTGAAGGCCATAAAAATATTTGTTTTGTGTGGGAATCCAACCCAAGCCACGCAGATCAGCAGCTAATCGGTATACCTAATTATTTGTGTTATCATGAAATTCCGAAACTCATCACCCAGCTGATGTAAAAGCAGTTCATTCGGTAAATGTGCTGTAAAACCATTCCCCTCGCTATCAGCGTCACACACCCCTCAATTCTAGGCCGTTTCATTGTCTATCTTCATTTTTTTAGGGAAGGGTGTTCGAGTCCCCGACGACAACAGAGGGGTATTATAAGTATAACGTGTGTATCTGTCGGTGGCATTGTAACTCCCAAACAGCTGAACCTATCTCTCTGCATGCCATTGTCAAAACATCTCTAGAGCTCCTAGAACATTCTCACTCAAGAACTCCGGCATCTCCAAAGCCTCTGTCTATGTAATTTGATCAGGATGCCGTTGAGACTATCTGTAGGATATAAGCTACTAGACTTGACGGTGTGTCGGATGGCTACATCTTTGAAAGATAAAGAACTAATGACAAACTGACATAAATTTATTGATGACCGCGTTCAGGTTATTGCTGTATGCTCAGCATGGGCCATGCCGCAGACCTTAAACGTAGTAGTCTCTTTACAAAAAGTAATGATATCCCATCAAAAACATAAAATTAATGTGAAATGAGAGCGAAGTTTAATGTTATGATATACGCCTTGCGTGTTGGCTTTAACGACAAAAGAAGTAAGATCTAAATAGATGCCAAGTTCAATGGTCAGTCCTGAAATTTATTTATAACATCATAAAATACTTTATAAAATTTAAGATATCATTCCCTCTTATAACTTATGATAATAAGTTGAAGCCTTTTTTTTTTTTGGTGGGTGGGAAATCATCAAATAACTTCTCCCGCCCTGGGCGGGGCGGGAGGGAGTGTCAGACTTTTGCTGACTAAAACCCACCCATGTTCCTTCTTGTGCCCTTTGCGTTCCGGGGGCGCGGTATCTCTTGCGAACAACCCGCAGCCCCGGCAGGCATCGGCCCTCAGTGGCCCCTTCCTTTTGCTGACATCTCTTTGAGGCGCGCGTGGAACACGAACGCGCCGTCGACACGGCAAGTTGAAGCCTAAGGTCTGACTTGGCTAGTCTGCATATACGAATTATATTGTAACCTTCGCGAGTTATAAAGCTGTAAGTTCTTATTTTATTCTTCCGAAAATTTGGCTTGCTGGTAGAAACTAGCCATTGAACATAGGGCTCTTGCATGACTGTATTTATAGGTACTTAATAATAATTTTGTCTTGAAGTTAATCTGGTAATGGAGACGAAAGACGTGGAAACTCCTTAATAGTTTACAGTAGTTGTGTCATGTTTTTATTTAATTTATCTTGATGAGATCTTTAGACCTAAACAAGTACGGTTGTCACCGAGGATCTGACAGTGGCGACAAAAAGCTGTCGAGGAAAGCAAAGTGGCAAATTATTGAAACGAAAAAGTGCGACTGCTACGCTAGAGTTCTTAGATTCGATTCGAAGGTCGATCAAGGCTGGCCCCCTATTACATAGGACCTAAACATACCCGTGAACTGTGGGTGTACATTGGTACACCTCTGCCTAACCCTTCATGGAATACAGGCGTAATGGTGTGTATGTTTTAAAGCAGACAAAAATGCAGAAAAGTGAAAATAAAATGTATTGTTTTTATCACATAATAAGTATATTTCAAACTTACACAAAATATGACCCCGTATTTTAGTTTGTTTTATCAGTGTGCTCGACTAGATAAAAACTTAGTTGTGTACGAAACCCAAGGAGACGACAAAACTCAATATCAATATTTATCTTTCTTGTTCCTTCCATTTACGTGCCATCTCCTGAACGCAGTAATCGCATTAAGAACATCATCGGCAAACACTTGAGGTTTCTCCAAAGCCAGAAAATGGCCTCCTGTGTCGAGAACGGTGGAATTCAACAGGTTCGGAAACTTTATCTTCAATATTGTTGGAGACTGATACAAAATTTCGTTTTTGGTGTGTATTGTCCAGGTAGGGACTGGTGTGGGTATTCTGAAAGAGAAATATGGAAGACTATTAGATGCAAGTCTAGGTGTTTGAAAAGGATCAGGGTTGCAGAATTTGTTTAAAAGAGTCACCGCGGCCCAGTAACGCGAAGGGCATTAGGAGGAATACGGATGAGTTTTAGTCAGTAAGAGTTTGACACTCCTTTCCACTCCGCCCAGAGCGGAAGAAGTCATTTAGTAATTTCCTATACTTAAAAAAAAATTGTGTGTAAAAAGTAAGGTCAAATGCCCATCCGATAACACATAAGTCAAGAGAAGTTAAAACATTACTCGCTACTTGGTGAAGATATGTTAGGTGCACGAAATATTCTATAGTTTGTTATTCCTATAGATAGCTACCAATTTAAGTGTCTGCGAGGTTCACTTATAAACTCACGAATATATAGTTATGTATCAAGCAGGTGCTTCATGGATGTAGTTCCGCAGTTCTAGTAACAACACCGATATTTTTGGGACCCCTAATGACTCTTTAATAATTTTTAGAAATTACATCTTCACAGGATAGACAACTGCCTCATTGGCCTAGTGGTCTTAAGAGCGACTGCTACGCTAGAGGTCTTGGGTTCGATACCCAGGTCGAGCAAAAAGTGTTATATAGGTGTTTTCTATGAAATTATCAGTAGCAGCTCGGAGTTAGGATTTGTGCCTGGATAATGGCAATAGGCTTGACCCCTATTACAATGAATCTAAAACATACCGGCGAACTGTGGGTGTTTATCGGTATACCTCTGCCTCACCCTTTGGGGAATACAGGCGCGAAAATATGTGATGAGACGCTTACGCAAAGACCCCCATATTCAAATTCCTCAGATTCACAGTCTCTGCATAAATCCTGCAAGAGGTAGTGAAGCTGTTGGTGATCCAGTAGATCATCAGGTTGTCTATCAGTTCGTCTCTTGTGTACAGCTCATCGAGGCCTCCGTCACTTCTGTAGTAGTACTTTCTTCTGCTGCCAGACGAGAACAATTGCAAAATGTAGGCGAGAAGACCTGCTGGGGAGTCCGACATGGCTACTCCTAGAAATTAGTAGAAATTGGTCTATAATTGAAACTGGTCTATTTGATTCAAGCTTTCCGCAGATGCATGTTTGTGAATTTGATTGTTTGTTAAGCGTATTTGAATGAGTACAGGGGTAGACCATGACCCAGACTGGGACAACCCTTAGACTCTTAAATATTTTGTAGTACGTTCAATTGGAATAATTTTAGTCTTGCTTCCATGAGACAAAGCCGCGGCAAGAATAGAATAGAATAATTTGTTAAAAACATAGTAACATAGTATGTTTACTTAGATGGTAATGATTTAAAAGCATTGCTGCTATTTCGAGTGTGTCACTCAATTTTACGTGTTGGGAAGTGGTTTAATACATACGATAAAAGAGACATCGTTGGTATTAAAATAGTTCTAGACCTCCAAATGACAATAATATTTTTGTCTGTTGATACAAAAAACACAAGATTAAAAATTTTAAGTATCCCACGACAGGAGAAAAAAATCATTACCGTAGCTTACAAAAGAGCTGATAATTTTGGAACCACTAAACCGATTTCCGTCAAACAAAATCAAAATCGGTTCATGCGTTTGGGAGCTACGGTGCCACAGACACACACACACACACATACATACACACAGACACGTCAAATATATTACTCAGTTGTTTTTGCGTCGGGGGTTAAAAAAGTCATTACCGGGGCTCTAGAAACATATTTCTAAATCCACGGTAAATGTTAGTATTACGTTGTCTCCCTTCCATCGTGTAAAATAGTAACATACCGATTGTATCAGGCTTGGTAACCTGTTCATGCATGTACCCCGTCTCTCTAGTCAGCCAGTACACAATGCTGAGTATTGGGTACATTCTATAAGCAAGACGTGGGTCTACCACCAGAGGAGGGTAGATGGATCCCAGCACCCAGATCGCTACAGCTGTTGGGGATATTGACAGTGGCAGGTTCGTATGGAAGCCCAGGATCTCCTGAAAGAATATGTGTCAATTGGTTCCTTGGAATAAGTACTTTAAACTTTTCTAATGACAATAACATCATAGCTTTACATTTCCGAAAATCATTGATCTAAAACATACCTTCGGATATAAAGTGGCTATGCTGAGCCCGATATAAGCACCCCAATCGCCTCCCTGAACGTAGAATTTCTTGAAACCAAGCCTGTGCATCAGGTTCCTTAGTACCACTGCCATCTCTGTAGCTCCAAGCCCTGGGCGAACTGCTCCCTGAAAGAAAAATATATTATCATCATCTGCTTAGCCTTTTCCCAACTATGCTTTTTTTTTTTTTTTGGTGGCTGGCAAATCATCAAATAACTTCTCCCGCTCTGGGCGGGGCGGGAGGGAGCGTCAGACTTTTACTGACTAAAACCCACCCATGTTCCTTCTTGTGCCCTTTGCGTTCCGGGGGCGCGGTATCTCTTACGAACAACCCGCAGCCCCGGCAACCCAACTATGCTGGGGTTGGCTTCCGGTCCAACCGAATGCAGCTGAATACCAGTGTGTTTTACATGGAGCGACTGCCTATCGGATCTCCACAACCCAGTTACTGGGTAACATGATACGTCTTGGTTAGACTGGTTGGCAGACTTCCTGACTATACGTAACGATTATCAAATATACTACGAATGACAGCCGGGACCAACGGCTTTACGTGCTTTCCGAGGCACGGAACATATATTTCATTCTATTTTTTCTCTGTATTGATGGGGTCCATGTTTGTTTGGATGGCAATAAAGATTTAAGAACATCTTGAGAAAACTTTTATTGAATCAACGGACTAAAATCGCCAATTTGCCTCTAGCAAATTGGCGTGATGTGGTGATCAATAGTCGTGCCTTCTCCTTGAGAGAAGAGGCCTTTGCCCTGCAGTGGGACACTAATAGGCTGGTGTTACAACCCTGTGGGTGAGAGGCGGGGCGCCTTGTAACCACCGGGCCCGCACGACATAACAACACTAATTCACCTTTCAAACAAAAAAAAAAAAACAAATTCAAAATCGATTCTTGCGTTCGGGAGTTACGATGCCACAAACACACACACACACACAGAGACACGTCAAATTTATAACACCCCGTCGTTTTTGCGTCGGGGGTTAAAAAACAAAAGAATCAAAAAATAAAGATTTATGATAGTTATGTACTTGAGAGTCGTTCCCGTGGCTTATTTTACCCGCGTTAATTTACGTCTTTGGTTACTGCTCCGCTACCGTAGGTCGTAGCGTGATGTTATATAGCCTGTGTTACTCAGGAATAATGTAGCTATGTATTGGCGAAAAAAATGTTTAAATCGGTCCACTCGTTTCGGAGCCTATTCATTACAAACAAACAAAAAGAAATCCTCTTTATACCATGAGGAAATCACTGAACATATTCGTTTAGAAACGCAAAAAAGTGATAATCGTCTAATTCCGTTTCACAAGTATTATAATGCATATATTAATTATACTGCGGTGAAAACTGCACGTACAGGATACACATGGATGGACATACATTTGAAGAATTTCCTTCAAACTTGTAATACTTGGGTAATTATTGTGATAGGCGCTTACAAATTGATACAATCACTGTAAACACTTTTACTGCGTAAGAGTACGCAATGTGCTGCAACGTGTAGATATTTTCTGAGTGATTCTTGGTAATGATTATGGACTATTATAATTATATAGATTTCTTCATAATCTCAAATTTTTAGCCGACTGCAAATAGAAGGAGGTTATCAATTCGTCTGTACGTTTTTTTTTGTATGTGTTTTACGCGATAGCTCCGATAGATATAAATCGACTTTGATGATTCTTCTTTTGTTTGATAGGTAATACTTTAAAGGTGTTCCCACATTTTTTATTTTTAAAATGTCTCTGCAGTTTGGTACAAAAAAAATAAATAACTGAAAAAAATATGTCATCCAGTTAATACACAGCTACCTATCATACGTCAGCTAATAAACATAACATAACTCGGTAGCTTTATGTTCTGATACATATATTAGTTATGGTGTTCTTAGCTTAAATTTTTATGTTGTTCCACTTTTATTTTTTGTGTGAGCAGTGCGTGTGTTGTTCACACCATCTCTGCCAGTCTGTTTTTATAAGTGAAGACTTGTAATTGGCTGTCGGTTTCACCTACTATTTTATATTCTGTTTAGTTTAGCTGTAAGTCTTCCATGAATATATAAATAAATAAATAAATAACATAGCATTACGCCTGTATTCCCCGAAGGGTTAGGCAGAGGTGTACCAATGTACATCCACAGTTTGCCGGTATGCATCCAACCCAAGATCTCTGGCGTAGCAGTCGCGCTTAGAGAGGTACTAGGCTAACGAGACAGTTACTAATAAATATGTAGAAGAACAAAAAGACTTCCACAACTTACATCTGAAAACCCGAACCCCGGCAGGCTAGGAGCTATAACTTCGACCGCGAAGTCTCTGTACATAGACACAGCTGTGAGCCGTGGCAGCGTAGCGAAGAACTCCCTCACGGAGCCTGGCCATCCGTGCAACAGCAACAGTGGTACCACTTCTATGGTAGGAGGTGCCTTGAACGTAATAGTAAAGAATTGATGAATAACCTTGTCCAAATGACATTTTCAGAAATTAGATATTTCGTTTCTGTACTGTTTATAACCCTCGACGCAAAAACGGCGGGAGTTAAAAGTTTGACGTGTCTGTGTGTGGCATCGTAGCTCTCGAACACATGAACCGATTTTGGTTTTGTTTTTTTTGTTTGAACGTTTAATTAGTCGTGAGTGTTCTTAGCTATGTTTGATGGAAATCGGTTTAGCGGTTTTAAAGTTATCAGCTTTTTTGTTAGCTGCGGTAGGGGTTTCTATTCTTCTGTCGGGGGTTACTTAAGATTTGAAATCTTATGGTGTTTGTATTTACAGTTTCATCATCATCATCATATCAACCTACAGCCGTCCACTGTTAAACGTAGGCCTCTCTCAAAGAGAATGCAGATAATTACTGGCTAGAGGCATTTATGATGACAGAGGAGGTCAGGCGCTTGTGGCGCATCTGGCAAAAGGTATTTGTTATTGACAGTTTTTATAAGGCTAAATACGATTTCTTCCGTTACAAAGGGTCAAATCCAAATACTAACTTTTGGAAATAAGCAAAAAACAAAAAAAAAAAGAGTCAGATATAACTCCATATTTTATTTCTGCGAGAAGGTATTTTTGACCGGCGAAAAAAAACGGAGGAAGTTATCAATTCGACGCGTATGTACACAGGGTTATTTGTAAAACATAGACAACCTTGCAGGACTGTATTACTATCATCATAAACAACAAATTTTGTTCTATAATTTTTTACAGAATCAAGCAACGCAAGCGCATCGAAGCGAATGACCGACTGAAGGATTTCCGTAAAATTGTAAATAGGTCAAGTACAAACACCCCCGCCGCCCTAACCCCACTCCCCTCGCTATTTTACTATCGCTTTCGTTTGCTTCGCATAGACTTCGTAACATTTAGAGCGTTCAATTTACATGTTTTTATTTTTGTATGGAAATCTGATGAAAAAAAAATTATAAATTTTTAAAAGTCATAGAACAAAAGTTGTTGTTTATGATGTTAGTAACATAGTCCTGAGAGGTTGTCTATGTTTTACAAATAACCCTGCATATGTATGATCATGCATAACTTTTTACAGAGTAGTCCGATTTTGATACACTTTTAACTCTTTTTTATTCGAAAGGGTACACCCCGTAAGTAGTTCAATAAAAAAATAAAAAAAAATCCAACACTAATGGTAGAAAAACAAGGGATGATTGATTGTTCCCTCACTGATTGTAATGTATAACCACGCATAAGTTTTTACAGAGTAGTCAGGTTTTAACAATTTTTATTGGATCGGGTATACCTTAAAGTTTATACCATATAAATTTGAAAAATAAATCGTACGCTAAGGGTGGGAATATAGGGGTGATTTATTGTATACTCACAGATTTCAATGCTGAGTTGTGTTTTACAATATAAAAGTAATCAAAAATTAAGTATGCAGTAATTTGAAGACTATAAAAAAAAATATATAAAATAAAAACTTATTAACAAAAAAAATTTATTTTGTCGTCGGTTCAATTTTTGGATTAAATTTTTTTTATAATTTTGGCGTTCCATTGCCTCACTTAATTGCAGTTTTGTACGAGAGTAAATGACGAAGTTGGCATGAAGTTGCATAACTGCAGGACTAAGGTCCTCAAGTAACTAAGGACCACACTCATCACATGTCCGTCTGGGTCTACCGTGATGTCTCTCGCAATTAAGTGGCATCCATTAAGCAGTAAGTTAAGCCCATTAGTCGTGTAACATGCGGCTGATGTGCTTAGCCCAGAATGTAAAAAATCAGTTACATTTCTTTCATACTTGGTATCTAATCTTGCTTTACTTACGTGAGGTTTGACCCATAGAAAGTGTATATCAAGACCTTGAATGTTAGTCTTGAACTGCGGGTACTGGTTTAGAATGTGTTCCTGCTGCTGGAACGGGTACTGGTCCGCCCAGTAGTCCAGCCATCCGTCCAGGTGGTTAGTGTTGAAACCATATTCGAAGCCCACGCCTTCTAACGGTGGAGTGAACGGGCGATGATTCTTAAGTCGGTACCGAAGGTCGAATATCATCTGTAATTGAACAAATTACTGCCCCGTTAATCATGTGGTCGGCGATGGGTTTTTCTTTATGAAATTGGACTTTATTGTATTGGCTTGTGTATGTATTCTGCAGACCGTTTCCGGCCACGGCGGCTAATCTTTATTTAGACTAGCCATGTACGCAGGAGATATTATAGTGCACAAGTGTGTGCGCAAACACAGGTGCACTCCCTCTTCCCTAACTCTCATAGTCCGATGGGACGGCAATCCGACACAACCGGGGAGAGATCAGGCGCAGGACCGACGGTTTTACATGCTTTCCGAGTCACGGGCATGTCACACCACCAACTTCCAAGATCCAGGCTGTTACTGAGAAATTCCTAATGGAAAAATCTAATAACACTTTTTACCCGACCTGAGAATCGAACCGTACGGTCAACAGTCGTGCTCACCACCCTGAGACTAATAGGGCAGTTCAAGCTCGTATTGGCGGAATGTAGGTATACTATGAGTATAAATAGATAATGATTAAATAATTATGATTGATAATAATAATAATAATCACAATAACTAGGATTTCCATAAAACTTTCAAATTAATAACAAAAAGTACAATTACAGTGATCATGAAAAAAAAACGCAGGAAATCTATAAATTTGTAATGTGACGGCTGTCAAGGCCGTCATGAAAAGAAATCAAGTGGAAATACGGAAACAACAACAAATACAGGAATGTTGACACGAGCCAGAGCTCGAAAAAATGCACAATTGCCATCCCCGGACTCGTTGCTCAGCTCCGCCTCGCCGCCGCCGGAATCCAGCCCCACTGTGAGTGCTGCCACACCGGCCACGGCAGTTGCGTCGAGCTCGAGCGACGAGTATTTCTCTCCGCTGTCGTCGCCACCACCTGCTCGTCGACGGGGAGGACGCCGGCCACCGACGTGCTTGGGATCCCGAGGCCCACTGGCTTCTGATAGGGTCCCCGCTGCCGGTGGAAGTGTGCAGCGCATGAGATGGACACAGTCTGTTAATGAGAACGTCATGCGCTCATACTTTGGGGCTACAGAGGGGGGAAGTAACCTGACTGCGTACCGTGGTCGGATGCTCTCTCTGTTTCAGGTGCTTGAGCCAGCTGTCAACGTTTCGGCACAACGACTGTCGGATCAGGTGCGGGTCATCCTGCGTAATCATATGTTGGATGACACTGTACTTGATCGCCTTCGAACCGAGATGCAAAGGAGCCATGTCATTGCTCCTTCGTCGCAGATTGTGGATGTGGCACTACCACAGACCACCTCAACACCCAGCCACGTCGATGAAGAAAGTAATGACATGGTTACTCATGTAAGTACCCAGTGCAGTGAAGAATTGAGGAGTGCTTTGGAGGGTGCGATTCGGGAGTATAAACTCATGCCGCCTGAGCACAGACCACGCTTACCTCGCTTGCCTATGCATAATAAAAATAAGGCGCTGGTGTGTGCTCTGGATTCGCAGTTATCGAATTATTTCGATGACTGTGAAGACCTTGCTGATGCGCACTCGATTCTGTACTGTGCGGCTGTTGCAGCATGTCGTGTAGCTCATGTCAAATTTCCTAATAATGACATTGCTACACGACCTAAACCAGCTGTACCAGTCTGGCAGTGCAGGATTGAGCGGCGCATTAGTGAGACCAGAGTGCTCATCGGCAAATTAATCTGCTTCAGGGAGGGCAATACTCGTCCAAGAGTGATGCGCTTTGTGAGACGGGCATTCTCGGGGACTGATATCAATCCTCGAGACTATATGTCCCAGGTCACAGAGCGCATCGATTTCCTGAAGCAGAAGGTGTATGCATGGGCAAACCGTATTCGTAGGTATAAGCGGCGAGTGGAACGATATACCCAGAATCGCAGATTCCAAAGTGATGAAAGGTGGGTTTATAGGGCTTGGGAGCGACCGGATCAAGGTGTATCTGATACGCGCCTGCCAGATGATGATGCCATGTGTTCGTTCTGGCGTAGCATCTGGTCGGTGCCTGTCAGCCACGCTGAAGGTGATTGGACTCGGGATGTTGAGCGAGCGTGCGAGTCAATACCAGAAATGGGGGCAATTACCATTAGCCCCCAAGATGTAGCTCGTGCGGTCCGTCCATTGCCTAATTGGAAATCTCCTGGACCGGACGGGCTGCATAACTTCTGGATAAAATGGTTCAGAGGATCGCACGTTTGCTTGGCATCCCGATTCCAGTCAGCCTTGGAATCTGGTTCGCTACCCCAGTTCCTAACGACAGGAATAACCCACTTGCTCCACAAATCGGGTAGTACTGCGGAACCTAAAAATTATAGACCGATCACATGTCTTCCGACGGTCTATAAGGTTCTTACATCCATTTTGAGAGAAAAAATTAACAAACATATAGAAAATAATGCCATCATGTCTCCCTCTCAGAATGGATGTAGGATTGGGTCCCGTGGTACTAAGGAGCTGCTCCTAATTGACATTGCTATTAGCCAACAAGTTCGCCGATCCCGAAAGGATCTGTCGACATGTTGGATAGACTACAAGAAGGCCTATGACTCTGTACCACATACATGGCTAATGAGGGTGCTAGAGTTGTATAAGATTGATGCAACTCTACGCGCCTTCCTGATGTCGTGTATGGGGCAGTGGAGAACGGTCCTTCGCTATCCGGGATGTAGACAAATCCAGAGGATAAGCGAACCGATAAGGATTGAGCGAGGTATATTGCAGGGCGATAGTTTGAGTCCGCTTTGGTTCTGCTTAGCCTTGAATCCTCTAAGCACACTGCTGGAGGATTCAGGTCTGGGCTATCGGTTGAAAAGAGGAGGTCAGGTAATATCTCACCTTCTTTACATGGATGACCTGAAACTCTTTGCCCCCAACCGGTTGCGACTGATGGAGTTACTAAAGGTAACAGAAACTTTCAGTAGCGCCATCAGGATGGAATTTGGTGTGGACAAGTGTGCGGTCATGCATGTCAAGCGAGGGGAGATAGTGGAGTCTGAGGGAGTTCAGCTCTCGGACTCCATAAACCTTAGATCCCTTTCTTCAACTGAGACCTATAAGTATTTGGGTATGTCGGAAGCGTTGGGCATCAATACTGTTGACGTGAAACAATCGTTGAGGGAGCGCTTCTTTGGCCGCCTGAAAAAAGTATTTAATAGTCTTTTATCAGGTGGAAATAGGGTGCGCGCCTTCAACGGGTGGGTCATGCCGGTTTTGATGTACTCTTTCGGCATACTGAAATGGACTCAAACGGAACTTGACGCCCTGGATAGAAGGGTCCGTACATTGTTGACGGCATATCGGATGCATCACCCACGGTCATCGGTGATGAGATTGTATATTCCGCGGAAGTGTGGAGGTCGTGGCTTCCTAAATGCTAAGACTCTCCACAACCGCGAGATATGCAATCTCAGGGAATTTTTCCTCGAAGCCGACGTGGGGATGCACCGAGATGTGGTGGCAGTGGATAAGGGCCTCACCCCGCTCTCCTTGGCTAAAGAGAACTGGCGCAAACCAGTAGTACTTGAGGCTAAAGATCGTGAGGAGGTATGGCAGAGTAAGGAGCTTCACGGACGCTTTTTCCGGGCCTTGCATGGGCCCGATGTAGATCTCTTAGCGTCCGTATCCTGGCTTCGCTTCGGTGACCTATTTGGGGAAACCGAGGGTTTTGTCTGTGCAATTATGGATGAAGTTATTATGACGAATAACTACCGGAGATTTATTGTGAAGGATGGCACGGTTGACATTTGTCGGGCATGCCACCGGCCGGGCGAATCAATCCGTCACATCATCTCTGGATGTTCTCGTCTAGCTAACGAAGAGTACTTGCATAGGCACAACCTTGTGGCCAGGATTATCCATCAGCAACTTGCTCTAAAATACCGCCTTGTGGAATCGGAGGTACCATACTATAGGTATGTGCCCGACCCAGTTCTCGAAAATAGCAATGTCACATTGTACTGGGACCGATCCATCATCACTGATAGGACTATTGTAGCCAATAAACCTGATATAGTGGTGGTGGATCGCTTGGAGAAGCGCGCAATGATCGTTGACATAGCAGTCCCACATGACGTGAACCTCGTGAAGGCCGAGAATGACAAGAAAATCAAGTATCTAGACTTGGCTCGCGAGGTTGTCGACATGTGGGATGTGGACTCAGCGATCATTGTGCCGATTGTTGTTACAGCCAATGGCTTAATTGCCAAGAGCCTCGACCAACATCTAAGGAGGCTCACGTTAGGCAGCTGGATCAAGGGCTTGATTCAGAAAGCGGTACTCCTAGACACGGCGCGAATTGTTAGGAGATTCCTTTCTCAGGAGCCCTGACCGCCGGTGGCTTGGACCCTGTTCCCGTCGCCGGTGGGCTACTATTTTTTATATTTTTAAATGTTTTTACTTTTATAACAATATTTAAAAATGTAATTTATATGTATATAGTAATGAATAAATGAGAATAATAATCACATTAATAATTATGATTATTATAATGATATACCTAAAGTTATCAGTAGACAGCTGTAGGTCATTCTTGATCGTCATAATAAATAAGTATACCTTCAGGAGTGACAAAATAACTTTAATGAAAATATCAAAAAGCTAAAATCTGTTCTGGAAATCGGTTGCTTACATTTTTTTCTGAAATTTATTTAAGCCTCTCTGAGTCTCTGCCCACGATAGGCTTTTTGACCGATTTTTGACTGATTTTTGTCGGCGAGAATGGAACATATTAATGAATCCAATCCAATATACCAACGCACACGGCCGACAAAAATCGGTCAAAAAAATCGGTCGTGGAAAAAGAGCCTGATTATGATTGGCAATAGAGAAAATATAAGTAGATACTTTGTTCGTTCTTGAACTTACCTCTTGATCAAAATGCACTTGAAAAGGTCTGATACTAGTATCATTTTGGAACTTCGAATACACAGGTCCCCACCACACGTGATCAAATCGAGGCAATGTTGGTGACTTGAAGAACTCTAAACTTTCAACGTAAAGCACCGCTAAAGCAACCGAAAAAACGTTTAAAAAAAGAATTTTCATTGTTCAGACACGATACGTTAAATTCAAAATTTTCTAGTTTTTTTTATATATTTTAAACTTTTTGGCCTATTTTTATGCACTTTATAGGTAGACACAACCGTTGCACAGTTCGCGTGGTGCAATACAGCGGTTGTTTTCCATTGAGAATGCATTTAAATCAACAGACTTGCAAAACCTTTAATCTGCTCTGTAATAGAGGACATGTTTGAATGTCTTTATTAAAATATTCACAGTAAAAATATTGGTTTTAAAATATCAAAGTATTAGTCCTCAGATTCAATCAAGACTCAAATTTCCCGATAGCTGTCGTAAAAATTCAATGCAGCTAACTGGTAATCTAGCGAGTAAACATTTAGAATTTTGAATTGTTAATTTGGGCTAGCCACACCCACATTGTCAAAGCCAAACTAGAACTTTACAAACTCCGGACAATTCGATGAAATTTGATTTTATTACATAAAAAACATCGTTTTTTATTATTAGGTACTAATTGGTTGCTTATCTTCGAATAATCAATGTAATAATTCACAACTGCAGTAGTAGTGAATGATTTCACTTTTCACATGCTCGTCCAAGGGAGTATTTAGTCTCGTACCACTCGCTGCGACGACCTAGCATTACTGTGTTACGGTTTCAAAAGTATCTATGAACGATAATTACCTATGTTCGAAAGCATTAAGGTTGATTTTCCTATCAAATTTTTAGCTAACGTTCGGTGAGCATCGTTCATTTGTTTTCTTTTTCATTCGTTCTTTTCGTCCTGCAAGGTCAAGATAAGATTATTAATTTGTTACCACGAAGGAGGGTGGAACTTTTGGCAACAGATTATTTCGGAGTTCTAATTAAGCACCGTAAACAAAAATTTATCTTTTTTAATCACTGTGAAATGGAACGTTTAAGTAGTGATTTATTTTATTCTGGTAGGCCAAGTTGTCAAGATAACTAGAGCAAGTTGCTAATATGAGTGTAATTTCCAATAACATACTTAATGGGCCCGTGTTACCAACTAACTTGAGCTTAAAAGATAATCCTGGCTAGCGAAAGCAACCCTTACAGAGATATTTTTTTATATAATTGTTAGTCAAACAAGCCGGCGGCCAACCTGATGTTAAGTGGTCACGTCTGCCTATAAACATCTGCAATACCAGAGGCTTTGCAAGTGCGTTGCCACAGACGAGACAAAGTTGAGATGTCTCATGTGCCTGTAATTACACCGGCGCCCATATCCTTCAAACCGGTGCAGAGCAACGCTCCTTTGCGGCAGAAATTGGTATAGTGGTGTAGTACTCCCCGTTTGAGCTCCTTCACAAAGAGCTCAGCTCTACTACTACTTTTTTTATTTATTTCTCATTCATTAATGTAATAATTTTCCCCATCAAGATCTATAGTACACGGACTTAGTCTAGATTATCATCTCGTTCAAACTCAAGGTTAGCCAACGTAAGTGCCACGTGGAGCGCAGCGTAATTGGTGTTAATTACCGGATTGCGTTCGAAACACCTCAGGTACTGTGCTCCAAAACACTGATCATTGACGTGAATCAAAGGCTGCCCAGCAAAAAGAAAAATTAAAAAGGGACTGAGCTGGACAGGTCCGCCTCATGTCAAACAAGCTATGGACCCGTACAATACGAAATGGCGAGGCGGGGCCGCGGTAGACCACGAAGGAGATGGACCGATGGATGGGTTTTCAGAGATTTGGCAAGACGTATAGCGCGAAGTCGCGACCGATGGAGGGAATAGACGGAGGCCTTTGTTTGGCAGTGGAACAGTGCCGGTAGTCGTGACGGCCAATAGCCACGACCAACACCTAAGGAGGCTCTCGTTGGGCGGTTGGATCAAGGGCTTGATTTTGAAAGCGGTACTCCTAGACACGGCGCGTATTGTTAGGAGATTCCTTTCTCAGGAACACTGACTACCGGTAGCACAGACCAGAGTCCAATCTGTTTCCGATACCGTTGTTCGTTCGATTTATTGTATTTTGAAATGTTTTTATATTAATATTTAAAAAAGTAACTTATATGTAAATATATATATAAAAATTAATAAATAAATAATATACGCACTACACCATACTATACCAACAAAGCAAAGTTGCTTATTCATCGCTTTGCAAAAACTTTTCCCAGACCAAAATATAAGTCAATTTCAATCACAGTTTATAAGTAATACGTTTTTTATCACCCCTTGCACGCGTGCCATTTGTCAGTTGGCGGCCATGACACTTGACTTGACACCCCATGGGAGCAAGGGAACCCTGTATTAAAAGCTTATGTTCCTAATGTGTGGTGCTGATAATAATATTTTATTAAAATGAATTGGGGCGTTAGGCCCCAATTGTGGAACCTAACATTTTGATTTTGAAGACGAAGCACAAAGTCGCGACAGATGGAAAGAATGGAGCGAGATCTTTGCATCGCAGTAGGAGATTAGGTTAGTAGTGCCTGTAATTATTTATACTAATATTAAGAGAGAAAATATTTTTTTGGTTGTTTGTTTGTAATGAATAGGCTCCGAAACTACTTGATCGATTTTAACAATTATTCACAATTTTTTTTGTCGCATACATCTCATAATTTTGAGCGTAAACTATATAATTTTATGTAATGACATTATAGGGAATTTCATAAACTAAAGACATACCTATAAATTATTCCACTAAGCCGTATATTTTTTTCACAACTTAAAGAAAACTTCAAAATTACTGTTATTTTTGTGGTTATCCGGCTCAACTAACATCAAACGTATCACTATTTTGAACCTTATGTGTTGCCGTGACGCGTTATTGTCAATTACCTAAACATTTGCTTACGACAGGGCCTTAACGGCACACGTTTAAATGAGTAGGTATTTTTTTTTTTTTTGGTGGGTGGGAAATCATCAAATAACTTCTCCCACCCTGGGGAGGGAGTATCAGACTTTTACTGACTAAAACCCACCCATGTTCCTTCTTGTGCCCTTTGCGTTCCGGGGGCGCGGTATCTCTTGCGAACAACCCGCAGCCCCGGCAGGCATCGGCCCTCAGTGGCCCCTTCCTTTTGCTGACATCTCTTGGAGGCGCGCGTGGAACACGAACGCGCCGTCGACACGGCCCGTCGTTATGCAACGTAAGGACGGTGAGCTACCCATTGCTCACCGTCCACAGGCCCGTATCTACGGTGGCCGGGAGTCGTCTCGCGGCTCCCGACGTCCGGAGCGTCTACCGCGGCGGCTGGGACGGGAGAACCGCTGTCTCAACCGTCCCGCCGCCTCCTTCTCAAGCATTACTGCCTCGCAGAAGGAGGCGACTGCATCCCATTCCCTCTCGCTCCGGACCATGGCTTGCACCAGGGCCGGACGCGAGAGTTCGCCGCCGCCGATGGCCGCCACGAGGAATGAGTAGGTACTTGAGATACTGCTGAAGATAATCTTATACTAACGTGTAATTAAAAGTAATTGTCCACTTATTACAGTTCTTCTTGGAAATAGGGTGTAATATACTCGTAGTTAATTATATTGTTATCTATACTAATATTATATAGAAGAGGTTTTTTATTTGTTTGTTTAAACGCACTAATCTCTGAAACTACCAGTCGGATTGGAAAAAATAATATTGTATTATGATAGCCAGATTTATGAGGAATAGTATAGGCTGTAAACATCACGCTACGATACGCAGGAGCAGAGCAGTGACTAAAGATGTAACTGAAGGCGAGTGTTACCGCAGGGTATAGCGAGTAATACTGTACAGGCTTGCTTTAAATTTTCATACCGTTTTTCGGTTTTTCGGTCGTTTTTCAGCGTTACATTCAGAGTGTAAGTACTTATGAATGCACTACAACACTAACCCGTTGCCCCGTTGGTCTCGTGGTGGCGAGCACGACTGTAGAGCGTGGGGTTCTGGGTTCGATTTCCAGGTCAGCAAAAAGTATTATTGGATTTTTCCGTTACGAATTTCTCAGTAACAGCCTGGAGTTTGGAAATTGGCGGTGTGATACCCCCATGCCTCGGAAAGCACGTAAAGTCGTTGGTCCTGCGCCTGATCTCTCCCCGGTTGGGTCGGATTGCCGTCCCACCGGACTATGAGAGTTAGGGAAGAGGTGTTGTGTTACCTGTGTTTGCACACACACTTGTGCACTATAATATCTCCTGCGTACTTGGCTAGTCTGAATAACGATTAGCCGCCGTGGCCGGAATCGGTCTGGAGAATACCTACATTACACAACACTACCAAAATGAATGGAACAACCGCTTCATTTAACGGCCAGTGAATTAAACGTCAGCCTATATAAATAGTGACGTTTAAATGTGCCCTTTAACGATCTAATTTAAATAAATAATTTAACTTTGACTTTGAACTAAACATTTGTATGATTTTGCACAATTGATAGCAGTGTGAGGAACTCCACATAAGTGATTGCGTTTTCTTGGTTTCAAATTATATCGTGATTTTAATAGGTAGGAACTATTAAGACCAAAGAAGAAAAGAAGGAGATAGTTCGAAAGCAATGCCTAAAATAGGTGATGTAGCGCTAAAAACTAGGTACAGTTTTGTAATAGGGTCTAATTTTGTGTGTTTGTGAGGAAATGCACTCACAATTCCGACATTTCTACTGAAATAAGGATTTAAAAACAAAATCCAGTTTTGTCATCTGACTCGAAGGACCAAACTCATTTTGTTTATACCTCAAACTATTACACTTAATTCTGTGATCAAACATTTACTTCTCCCAGTTTACTGCGTTAAACTAGTCTATAGTGTCATCTATAATTTTGAGGTAGATCCTTACAAAGTAACAAGTAGTGACATCTAGTTTTGAAAGGCGTACACGAATATAGCTTTGAGTTTGTAAAACACAAGTTTGTTGTGTAAGTTCTTGGTAGAGGGCGCTGTTTTAAACTGGTCTACCATAGCAGGCCACTTATGTACTTGTATTTAAAAGAATATGTGTACTCGGTATTAACAAAAAATAGACCATAAGTTGTCATCAGTTCTACCAAAAACGAAGTAACTAGCAAGCTTTCTCCTATTGTAATGATTTTAAATTTATTTTCGCAAATGTTTGAGATAAACACATTTGTTATTTACAGGATCGAACACGTTTGGCATATTATTATATTACTTTCAAGTTATTGATTTAATTGGTTGATTGATTGTGCCTCGTTTTGGTAGAACTAAGCTCCATTAAAACAATTGTTATCATGGATTCTGCATGAATCATTAAATACAGGACTCAGATTGGGTTTGGTCAACACTTAGTTATTTAATATTGTTATTTATTAATTATTTTATTAAACAACGCAATCTAAAGAAGGTGATTAATAATAGAAAATAAAACAAGAAAGTATTTAAAAATCAAACTAATAATTACTTTATTTAGGCGTATTTTCCAGCGTTACACAAAACATACTAGAAGTTTTTAGTTCATAATATTCGATTTGACTTACTTACTACGATAGAGGAAAAGATAGTGCCGTTTACACTTCAAATTGTAGCTTAACATTGCGCATTATAAACTCTTCTTTCTATCCGGTACATTCAATAAAGGTACTTTCTGTTTACAAAATAAAGTGTAGACGGTCCTCAAACATATAATTTAAATAGTTTATTGTCAAACGTAGCTAGAGTAATTCATTCAAATATTATTTTTTTCTTTGTTCCTAATAGTAGTACCGAAAATTTCCATAATTTCTCGATGGCGCTAGTTTGGACAATGAGTTGATTGGATGAGTTGGTTGAACAGTTTTAATATGTTTTTAGCAGGCTGTTACGAGTACTTACCAAAAATAGGAGTTTCCAATATGATAATCATACTATAATATAAGTACCTCATATTTTTTTTATATTCGAGCTAGAGAGATAGGTGTACATTTATTGAAATCGTTTTTACATTTCACCACATCTAATCATAGAAACTAGCGCCATCTATCTTCAACCCTTATAATTATTTATTGTCAATTACAAACCTTATTGTCGTCTTGGAAGTTCGTTGCTTAGATTATAGAGAAAATGAAAAATTATAATAATCTATGGTAAACTTGTTATTGATTATAGTTATTTTGTACAATCTAAAGTCTTTTATGGAGACACTAAGCTAGTTAAAGCCGTTCTATCTTATTCTACGAGGTGGTTCTGTGAGCCAAAATATACTTTATATTGTAGGTATAATAGGCATACATTGCATTGTTTTGCGGGAAAATATTATGAGAAAGATGCAAAACATATTTTAGTAGATTAAGTAATAATCTAATAAAAGTTATAAAATATGTTAATAAAACATTGAAAAAATTACATCCTTACATTCTAATTTAAAACAATTTTGTAATTCCTACTCTTCGAATTATTTCAGTAATTTAATCTCAAAACCAAATAGAACTCTTTGCCTATAAAAGGAAAAACTAAACGTACATGATATTATTATGTAGGATTATATATATGATAGAATTATCGAGTGTAAAACACACTAACTTATATTTTCGAAAGTTACATGGTATTCCCATCATTGCGATTGATTTTTGTTTTTCTGGAACATGCCTAGGAACCTTCATGTTGGCAGATTAAGCAGTGTCCTTAGCTAACAGCTATATGATGTGTGTTTTAACACCCCATATTTTGATGGTAAAAATACAATAGATTTCACAACATAAATAATAATTAAGTACTCAGCTATTTCCTTTAAGCGATTTCACCGGTATTACAATAAGTATAGTTTAGTATCGTACTTTATTATTTCGCAAAAGAGTTACTACTATAAACGTAATAATAGTCTGTTTGGCAATTACTTGTCATTACTGTAAAATAGGTAGGTACATTAGAATATTTATCATCATAAGGACTCGGCCACATATAAAGGGCTTAGTAAGGACTAATCACATTAGTCTAATTTGAATGTTATTTACATTATACCGCAGTAAATGTTGTCAAATGTGATTGGTCCTAAGTGTCGAGTTTTCAGTAACTTACATATTGTAAACGGAATAGAATCTAGAACAGGCACACTTGACTACCACGTCACGTAGCTAAAAGGCTAAGCCATAAGACTAAATATTCATTTTTATTTGCACACCCTTCGTCATTTTAGCTAAACACACAGATATATGTATATAACAAGTCGTTGAAGAACTGAACAAAGAACCGATTTAACAATTTCTCTTGAAACGGTTAAAACGCAGGTTTGGTTTCAATCATTTTAAACATAAATATACATGTCTGAGTTAGGTATATAGAGTTAGTAAATGTTTACAACCATATTTTTTTTTCAATAGAATCTTGTAAAGCATTTGTGGTACTCATAATTATGAACAACTTTTACTACACTTATGTTGGCATGCATTTCGCAATTGTTGGGTAGGTCCCTAGTAAATATTGTTCATGGTTATGAGAACAATGACCCTTTTTAAGGTTTCTGATAAACAAAAAATAAGTCTGTGTATTATCAGATACTTCAGTGCCATTATTATTAAAATATGTTTTGAAGAGTAAGTAATCTTTTTCAAACAATAACATTATCAATAGTAATAAAATTCAGACGTCACAGTGATTGTAAGCATTCACATAGTAGAAGAGTAAATATGTAATTATATGTATAATAAGCTTATTATAATAATCTTATAATTAAATAAAACTTTAAAATAAAGGCAAGCCCACACACATATTCATCTACAACATACACTTCTAATGCAAGCAAGCTGTAATTAGAAGGGAACTTACATAATACGAAGCAACACTATTATTTTTTTAATACATATTTCATTTTAATATTATAAAAAATCTAGAAAATGTATAAATTCACAACCTATTAAATTTGTCTATTAATAATCCGTGTGATTATGTTTTCTTTATTATTAATTATTATTTCTCGAATATTTTTCTCTAGAGAAACTATTTGCAAATAATTTATTAATTATTATATTTTATTTGATCTTACTGCAGGGGTTTAGGCCTTCTAATTAATGAATTATGTCTTATTAGGTTATAATTACGTCAACCAGTGTAATAATAATATTTATTTTTATTTTATGCAATAACTTTAACTTTGTCTTTCTTCAACAACTCAATTAATATTATTGTCATCAAAATGAAATCAGCTAGACATAATCTTGAAATAATCAGCTAGTACATGTGTTCTACAAAATTAATTCTCAGTTACATTGTTAATTATAATTATGTGGCTCAAAGGACCATAATTTAACAAAAAATTGGAAAGAGCGGTTTAAAAGCTGATTTATTTTAAATTAGATTGTTGGCATACTAAAAAACTTAAAGCTTTTTTAGTTTCTTTTTAGCTCCCATCGCGTTTAAATATTTTAAATGTCTGAGAATCTTTGTGATAAGTTTAGGTATTCTAAGAATTACAATTAATTATATAAACAATTTATGATAGAATAGACATTTGTATGGCAAGTTTACACTAATGAAGGCAACGTTCTAACTGGACAATTACACAATCTTACAGTTTGGAGTTAGTTTCCTTAAAGCAATTATTATTAGGTAACTATAAATATTTTTTCGATTCAAGAACATTCAATGAAGAGAAACTTTTATACTATTAGAACACGACACGTAAAACGATATTTTATATCATAATCGAAGAAGGTCATGAATAAGAAGTTTATGAATTCGATGTTAGGTTAGACGTTATAAAAATAACTGATTTTAGGGAAAAATTAATAGTTATCTTAAACATAGTAAGTACTCTCCCTCCTGATTAAACGTTCTCGAGATCGAATAGATAACAAAAATCACAAGGAGCTACACTCCTTTCAGAATAAATTTATTATATTATGAGGTACAACATTAAACAGTAAAATATAGCAATAGAATCTAACAGCTAACACACAACAGTAGTTCATAAGTTACCGATTTTTATACGCTATGAAAAATAATATAATTGTTCCCATAAATGTTTTACAATTGAAACTACAAATTAAACATACATACATACGTACATTGTTTTCAAATGTCTTGAGACAAGTCAATATCTCTGAGAATCTTGCGAAATTATTTATTATCAAATAAAAGTGTCTCGTTTTAATTTATTAGATAAGGAGTCATCAGTGCTAAAATAGATTTTTTAATAATTACATAGTTTTAAGAGCATATTAATCCTTTTTGTTGACCGTGTAAATATGATGAAACTTCTTTAATATCATAACGTTTCATTCTGAATATAATTCTATTTTAATTCAAGATATCTACTGCCACTGCATCGTTCTAAAATATTTTAATTTCATTTCAATAAATCATAATAGCATTCAGAATCAAACCATCTCTAGGCTAATAATAATTATATTTGTTATTCATAATTAATTATTAATTTATTGTCTTAATTATTGTCGAAGTTAAGATAGGAAAGCTCGATAAAATATTAACCAGTATAATAATTATGATAGATACTTTCGCTATTATCGAGAACATGGGAAATATATTTTTTTCTATTTTCTTTTTAATATCTCTAAGGAAAGTTAGAGAGGTAAAGAATGGACCACTGCAATCTTAAACGAACTAAGTTTAAATGAATCTATTTAAATATGGATTTAAGGATATGCGAGTATAATATCTTTTTTTACTAATATTCTAAAGATTAAGATCGCCCACCATAAAATTACGTGGCGTATTATTTTTATTAAAAAATGTTTTAAAAGCACAGCCAAAATTTCGCGGTGGATTCGATATAATTTTGTTCCTACGTATAACATTATTGTCTCGAAACTTCGTGTTTACTTGAAAACTTAGCATTCTTTTAAGCCACTTTAAATACGGGGATCTAACTCTTCTCTAGCCTACATTATACATGATGTCATGATCCTAAATCATATAGAATTTCATTTTGAAGGCAGTTTCACTTGGTGTTCAATGTTCATCATTTAATTTAGAATTCTGAGTATCCCGTCACAATATTAATAATCTTTATAATTTACAGCTGACAATTTAAAGAATTCATGTTTATTGTTTCACACCACTGTTTTTATGTTTCATTCATATGTGTCTATCCCGAAATCTTTTCCTTCAACCCTTTCTACATTATCTACGTTATCCAAAAGCTTTCAAGTTAACACTAAGTAAAATTAACCTTTTACCTTTTTGGTGATAAACTTTGAACATAATTTGGATCCATCTCATCCAAGTCTTTACCTTTGGTCTCCGGAACACAGCACACCACGAAACAGAGACCTCCAACACTTATAGAAGCATATAACCAAAACGCACCATGCAAACCCAATGTCTGCTGGAAGTCCACAAACGTCTTGACGCCGACAAAAGCGCAGAGGTAGCTAAATGCTGTCGCCATCGCACTTCCAAACGCTCTATATTCCAAAGGAAACAACTCTCCAATTAATAGCCAAGATATAGGGCTCATACCCAAAGAAAAGGCAATTGTAAATACTAGGACACAGAGCAGAGGTATCCAGTCATTCTGTCCTATTGTCTGATGGAACATTACGTTTTGAATTCTTTGATTACGATGAACTTCTTCGTAGTACGCGTAACTTCCAAACCCAGCTAATGCCATGGACATAAGGACAGAACTCACTATGAGTAACGGAAGACGGCCAACAGTATCAATCAGCAAACCAGAGAGACAAGATGCGAGGAGCTGGACAAATGACACAGCAATTGCAGCTCCATGAGGATTCATGCCACCGAAAGTCTTCCTAAATATTGGCACGGCGTAAAACGAGAACGCGTGAGCACCAGAAAATCTTTGGAACATCATAAGACCGCACGTAACTAAAATTGGTCCTAAGAGCCTATTCATAGTCCTAACGTCCAAAGAGTTTATAAGTTGACTCCCTGACATTTGACTCTGTCTTTGGCTAAAGTTCTTGCTGGCAAGAACATTTGTGCGTATTGTGGCTAGCTCTTGAGCAACGTCTGAATTAGGACCACGTAACCAGAGAAGACTTTTGTAGGCCTCTTCGTCTTTTCCTGTTAGGACGAGGTAGCTTGGTGTTTCTGGTATGTATAGCACTGTGCAAAATAGAAGTAAAGGCGCAGCAGATATGCATAAGGCTAATTGTTGCCAGTCGAGGTAGGCACCTATGGTGAAACTGAAGAGTACTCCAAGATGGCCGACTATTTTGAGCACAGCGCTAAGACAGCCGCGTATGTCAGGAACTGAGATCTCGCTGATATAGACCTGAAATTAGAAAATAACAGTAGTGTATTGAGTATGTTTTTCATTAGTTTTTTATATAATAAGAATTTAAACTAAAACTGCCACTTTAGCCTAGTGGTCATAAGCGCGAATGCTACGCTAAAGGTCTTGCTTGGGTTCGATTCCCAGGTCAAGCAGTGTTATTGGGTTTTTCTATGAAATTCTCAGTAGCAGCTCGGAGTTAGGATTTGTCCCCGTCAATAGGCTCACCCCTATTACATGGGACCTTAATCTACCAGCCGAACTGTGGGTGTACATTGTTACACCTCTACCTAACCCTTTGGGAATACAGGCGTAATGGTATGTTTAAACTAAAAAGTCTCTGACAATCTTTAACGATTTTCAGTAAATTATTTTAAGCGGAGCGTTAACTTATGAATTACTTCCAAGGCCGCTAGTCTTCCTTTTTATATAAAACTTAAAATTAGTTTTTAACAACGAATACTAATTAAAAAGTTAGTGTGTAAATCACTAAGAATACATCAAACAAACGACAAATTAATTTAATTTCACCACTTTTGAAGTAATAAATAAGTAATTCTATCGTTAGAAGTTTCCTTTTGAGTGAAATTTTCTGAATTAGCAGCCGAAGCTGAGCCTTGAAGGCCCGACCAGCATTACGGGCTGAATATACAACTTGTGTAAAGTTTCAGACTTTGTCAATTATAAGTGGGGTCTGTCGTGGGGTGTCCATTCTGTAACACAAAACTAATAAATACGATTACCAAAAAATATTTTACTTCGATTTGGCTTAAATTAAAGTCTGCATTTTAATAGTAAATAGTATTGGAAAATGAATCAACGTAAGATGTTGGGATCTAGATTATCAAGTCAACAAATGCCGTTAGTGCACGTGCAATCGTGAATGAAATCTGTAAATGACTAACCTCAGAGAAACAAAATTTTTATTTTATGTGCCTATAATTTTGAAATGCATTGATTTAGACATACAGAGAAATGTGGGATAGATATATACACCATTTCTACGTGAAACTATATTAAGTACTTACGCAAGAGCTATTACAGGAAATGCTAAAAAGTGGAAGATAAAAACCAAATATTTGCATAATCAAACAGCTGAGTACAATAGAGATTTGCTTTTGTCTTTGATCTGTCTAAAGGCGTGGTCAACTTACTAATTGTCTGAAACATGCGGGCTAGGAAATTGGTCCTTTCAGTCTTTGTTCAACAATGTTAAAGCAATATGCTACTAATAACAAAGGAAAAAGGTCTACTTTTGTCTGGTTCGTTGGGTTTAAATTGAAATGTCTGTACAAATAATTTCCCTTAACTTGTAATGAATAATTTGACAGTTATCTTTATCTGATGTTTAAAATCTGTTTGAGTTTTAGAAGACGAAGCATTTAGTGAGAATACTTTGTATGCTGAAGAAGCCTAAGATCATCGTTTATTTTTCCGTTAACCGATCTGCTTTGATATTCTATAAATAACTCCCTCCGTGAATTTATTAAGGTTTTCGGTTCACTTTCCCTAAATCCACCTAGGGAGATTTTTAAAGAATAGACCCTCTTGAGTTATTTTTAGATTCGAAGTTGTCTGAAAGAAGGTTGTTTTGTACGGCATAAATCCTTGTGCCCCTACAGACTTAAGAAAAAAACTGATGATGAAACAGAAAACTGCCTCGTTAGCCTAGTGGTCCTAAGCGCGACTGCTACGCTATAGGTCTTGGGTTCCATTCCCAGGTCAAGCAAAGTGTTATTGGGTTTTCTTATGAAATTCTCAGTAGCAGCTCGGAGTTAGGATTTGTGTGCCCCGGTAATGGCAATAAGCGCGCTCCCTATTACATGGGACCTAAAAACATACCGGCGAACTGTGGGTGTACAGTACACCTTACCCTTCGGGGAACACAGAAATTTTTGTTAGCCGTCCAAGCCATCAGCTTAAAACATGAATACAACAACTAACAAAGATACACAAACGATAGAACAACAAACATAGATTAAAACATGAATGTTAATAATTTAAAAAATATTAAACTAGAAAACAGTGTCCATAAAGATGGCAAGAAAAGCACCAAAACTTACCTGCGACAGCATTGTCAATATTGAACAGCAAAATCCTCCCAAGAATGCAGTGATGCACATCATTCTGACAGAAGTGGCGACTGTGGTCAACAACCAGGACAGGCTACAAGGTGCGGCTGCCAAGGATAGCACGCGACGGCGACCATGACGCATCGCTGCGCCGCCCGCCATTCCGCCGAACAGCGCGCCTGGAAGGACCAGACCAAGATATAGTGAGCCTATAATTGAAACTGGCGGGTTATCTTAGGAGAACTTTTTTTACCATGCTCTTAACAAGTGGCTTACAAAATTATGTGTATTTTTACACTATGTAAATTTTAAACAAATTGTCACAAAAACATTTCAGCTTACACTTTCAGCTGTTATATATGAATAAACTTCAGCATCACATTCTAATAATTCTCTCCATACATCATGCCTCTGCTACGAACTCAGAGAATTTCAATTAAATTCCTGCAGTAAAAGTCTCCGGGGTTTACTGCCAGACAGGCTCTGTATATTGTTAATTTTTGCATTTGTCTTCTTTGTTCTATGCAAAGAGGATTATAGTGATACTATTATTGTTTTATTTTCATTGCAAAGCTGAGATTGCAGCGTACGGAACAGTGAAACAAAATATACTTTTGTTTTTCCAACAATTATTTACTTTATTTACTCTTGCACCATCCCATCTTCCTAGTTCAGCGTGCTGTGCTGGCGCTGCTGCTGCGGCTGCAGAAAACCTCAAACGGCGTAAGTATAGTACCCTTATTGGTAACTATATTTTCGAGCCGTTTGGGGTGGAAACCCTCGACCGTGGGGTCCGTGTGTCCATAGCCTTTTTAGGGATCTATCTAAACGGTTGGTTGACACTTCCCGCGACCCAAAGGCTGGCATTTACCTTGGCCAGAGTTTAAGCATTGCCATCCAACGTGGCAATGCCGCCAGTCTTTTGGGCACTTTTCCGGTTGACGGTGATGCGGAGGAGTTTTTTGATGCCATTTAGTTTTAGTTTCTTTTTGTTTTTATTAAGGATTTCTAATTATAAGGCTGTAAATATTATTATGTAAATAAAAGAGTCTTTAGGTAAATACTGTTTTTAAATTGTTGGCTAAAATTACTTTTTCCATGCGTAATAATAACTGCAAGAGAAATTAAATAGACGGCAATTGAACCTAAATCAAATGCTTAGAAGGCAAATGCTGATGACAAAATTTTTAAACTGCATTAGAGCGCTTGAAAAGTCATTTTCAACTATTTATGGTTTTTTGCAGGTGTTTTCTTACTAAAACTATTAATTATATATTTCATCCATTCTTTTCATATACGTCCCATAAGTTCTTTGGTTCAGAACCCCTCCATGTAGGCATATGTAACCGACTTACCAAGAAAAGACAGCGAAGCAAGCCACGAAGCCTGCTGGTCCGTGAGCTGAAAGTCTCTCCTCGTGGCATTAGCTCCAGGTCCCTGAAGAGATGCAATAGCAGGCGAACTGTATCCCTTGCCGAGCCCGGCTGAGAACGGGGCCAGGGACACTGCTAGTGCAGCTAGTACCTGTAAAGCAGAGAAGTATTAAATTTTATAAATAATTTTGTTTGCCTAGTTGCCAATAGTAATAACAGCAACTAGAACGAATTTCAGTTAAGATGAACGCCGATGAACGGCTGAACGTGGGGTCTTTCGATCGATGTAAAGCTGTTGGTGCCGGCTGTCATTCTCAGATCTTTGATATTTGTTACGGGTAATCAGAAGCCTGAAACTCTGACAATCAGTCTTACCAAGAAGTATCGTGTTATCTAGTAACTTGGTTGTGGAGGTCAGATAGGCAGTCGATTCATTTTTAACACTGGCATTGAGCTGCATACGGTTAGACTGGAAACCGATCCCAACATAGATGGAAAAAGGCTTGGCAGATGAGATAGCAAGTATCACTCAAGATCTGTTTCCTCGACAATACATTTATCTCTATGTAGAACAGAACTCACAGGCCACAGGCATACCTTCCATTTATTTTAAGGATGGGATGTCATAAAATTACTTCTTCCACTCTAGGTGAAACGGAACGGAGTCAGACTCTTACTGACTAAAACCCAACCGTGTTCCTCCTAATGCCCTTTGCGTTCTTCGGCCGCGGTGACTCTTTGGAACAAATTCCGCAACCCTGGCAAGGTATATCTACCTACCTATCATGTTTTCTTTCTCACCATGATCGCACCAGTATCGTTTACGGTACAGTCTCGGTAAATAATGATTGTGTGTTAATATCAACTCAATCTATTCCATGACACGTCCGAACGTGCTTACCTACCGGTAACCGAAAACTTTACGAAGAAAAATGTAAAAATCTACCCATAAGAACACTTTACCATTTTGTTTGGCAAACAACAATGTAGAAACATGGTAATGTACAAACAATGTTCTTTGAAAGACACGTAACGTTTTTAGGATTTGCGATCTGCGATACAAAGCAATATTCATTTTCAAATACATAGGGTATACTGAATCAAAAATTAAAAAAAATGTATTTGAGTCCGGGTCTAATGATTATTAGGAACGATTGCAATAGAATCTCAATCTGTCAAAAAATAACTCTAATTTACCTACATTTTTTGAAATTGATTCTCGTTGAGATTTGATTACGACTAGATTTAGAAACGTTTTTAGTTAGTAGAACTGGCCTTAAGAGTTTTGGTAAAGAAGCTGACGGCCCACCTGATTATAAGTGAACACCGCTACCTAGAGACATCTGCAATACCAGAGGCATTACAAATGCGTGGCAATCCCAGAGACAAAGTTGAAATGTCTCATGTGCCTGTAATTACACCGACATCCATACCCTTCAAACCGGAACACAGCAACGCTGCTTTGCAGCAGAAATAGGTATGGTGGTAGTACTTCCCCGAATAAGCTCCTTCAAAAAGAGCTCTACTCATAAGCCTTACACGCGTAAGCGTATGCGTTATGCCTAATACGGTTTAATAAATTAGACTATTATTTGGGATACTTCCAAAATGAATCTAAAATAAATATTATCTGACCGCTGGCTGGCAATCTGTGTGCGAATATAAAATCCAAACACTACGCAACATTTTATAGATATGGAAACAAACCTTTGTGACAGACGGACAGAAAGACAATAAAGGTAGTGTTTCTCCATTTCAGTAGAGGAACTCTAAAAACGCATGACCGATATAGCAAATATAGAGTACAGGTAAAGTAATAATCGCCTTAAAAAAGAAAATAGCAAGCGCTATTTGCACACCGCGAGCCGCAGGTGACCTTTACCAAATACCAAAAACTTGACCCATCGATCCAAAAGCCCGAACTCCGGCTGTGTGTGCAATCAAAAAATTTCCACGTCGAAAAAGGGAGGTTAAATTCCGTCCGCTTGGAGTTTCGGTTCGCTCCGAAGTTTTTACGGGCGAGAGGCAATAATCCGACGGTCGTTAGTCCTTCCTAATGAGCTCGGAATACGTTAAGTATCAAGTTTTTGGGAATCAGGCTTGAGTTAGTTAAAAGGGATTACGGTGGCGGAAATAGGTAGGTTATGTGAAGGAGTTATAGTGAGATGTATCTGTGAGGGTAACCTGTGGTTGCAGCTTCCCTCGTAGGTCATCCTTTGTAGGTGACCATTTTATATCTTACTAGCGAACTGCCCGTGACTTTGCCCTCGTGGCTTTTTTCAACCGCGTAAAGTTACGTTTTTAGTTACTGCTCCTCTCTCGTGAGTCGTAGCGTGATGGTATATAGCTTATGTTACTCAGAAATAATGTAGCTATCTATTGATTAAAATACGTCCAGTAGTCGGAGCTTATTCGATACAAACAAACAACAAATATTTCCTGTTTATAGTAATATTAGTACTCATTAGTAGTAGTAGTATAGACTACTATTATAAATGCGAACATTTGGATGGATACTGGAAGTTTGGCACAAAGATTGTTAATAATCTAAATTGGCACATAGCCTTTTTATCTCGGAAAAAGTACAGTTCCCGTGGGATAATGTAATATCAATTTTGACGCGGACAAAGTCGTTCGTAAAAGCTAGTACAGTTAATATCGAAAACTTCATTCACGTACACTGTCCATCAAATACGGCTTGAATACAAACAATACTTGACGTGTATCCAAAATTGACCGAAGCCAAGAGAATCGATCAAAGAATAGAACAATGGCGGTACAAAATGAAATATGAACAACTTGCCGTTATGTAAAAGGGATCGATACGTGGTTTTCATCATCGTATATAGCCGTTAATGGTGTCGGTTTTTTCGTGTAATGGTTGGTAAACCATCTGAAGGCATAGTGGTATGCGTTTACCTGTGTATCGATGCCGATTGGAAGGCAAGGCTTCAGAAGAAGGTTGGAACAGAAATGTCGTCAAGCCTTAACAATTTTTACGAAAAACACCTTTCTTTGTTTTGTCTCCTGATGCCCGTCAAGGACATGTATTTTTGGAAAAGGTAACGCTACATAGATTAACAAGATAAGCACCACTGAAAAGTCCTATAAAAGCAAAAAGCGAAATTTCGTTTACCTGGGCGAATTTTTTTTTTAGTTATTTTGATTTAAAAATTGACTTACTAAATCGATTTTGATAAACAAATTATGAAACCGATTTGAAAGTATATCACAAATTAAAAAAAGACAATCCGAATCGCTTGATAAAGGGAGCATTTCTAAGGTAACAAACACAAAGAAGAACTACCAAATTTACAACCTTCTCCTTTTAAAGTCGGTTAATAATCCCCTCTTCCTATTAATAAAAAAGTAATAATTTTTATTATTCACCTATTTTGTTCAGCAAGCCAATCTCAACAAAAAAATATTCTGTGTTTAATGTTCACCAATTTGCCATCAAAGCGTTATGCTTCTGGTTAAATCTTTCCATTGTTAAGGAGGCTTACTTTCAATAAGGGACATTGTCGGGCTAACATCGTAATAAAAGCTTGTAGGCCCCTGGGCCCCGGGTAGGAATTAAGTAGGTCACCGCCGGCAATGGTCGTAATTTTGTTACGGCTTATTATTAGCTGGAGCAGAAACACTATTGTTGTAACTACGAAATAGATATTCGAATGCATAATATATTTTCGAGTCGAACCAGCGACACGCAGCGCAGCAGCCAATCGCTCAGTTACTGCGCCAACCGTGCCCTCAATTGAATTGTATTAATTTGAGAAATCCCGGGATATCGCAACTGCGTGGCAAATCAAATACATCTATCTATCTATACTTATAATAAATCTGTAGAGAGGTCAATTCTGTACATGAAATATATTTCCAACATAACTATCAGGGGGTGATTAGGGATCGATACTGATGCTAAAAATGCAATCAGTAAAATTTTTGTCTGTCTGTCTGTATAACCGTTATAGAAACAAAAACTACTCGACGGATTTTAACTAAACTTGGTACAATTATTTTTCATACTCCTGAGTTGGTTATAGTATACTTTTCATCACGCTAAAATCAATAGGAGCAGAGCAGTGAAGGGAAATGTTGGGAAAACGGAAGAAGTTACTCCATTTTTTAAGCTTCCGTCGCGTGTGCTTTCTTAATGGTTAAAGCTACACAGATATCATGTATGACGGAAATGTTCTCCTTAAAATTATATAAAAATATCCCACGACAGCATATGTCTATCTTTTATGGTTGACTCACAATATCACGTGTAACTCCCGATAGCTTAGCAGTTCGAAGCTTTCTGATTATATTTGTCTACTCTTACGTTTATAACACTCTCAGTCATCCCTAATTAAAAAAGAATCATAGAAATCGGTATAGAAACACCAAAGTTAAACATGAAATACGGAAGGACATAGGCTACTTTTTTTTACGAAAAACGACGGAAACGCAGACGAAGTCGGGGGCAACAGCTAGTATTTAATAATGATAGGTATCAAGATAAATAAACTGAAGTATATAATGTATATCTAACCCTACTAATAAAAAAATAACGTTTTAGTAGTAGTAGAGTTCTTTGTGAAGGAGCTCGTCCGGGGAAGTACTGCCACCATTTTTCTTACATTCTTTCCCACCACAAAGCAGCGTTGCTGTGCTCAGGTTTACAGGATTTGATTTTTTGTTCCGGATGGGAAATCATTAAATGAATTCCCCCGCCCTGAGCGGGGCGGGGGGGAGTGTCAGACTTTTACTGACTAAAAGCGACCCATGTTCTTATGCCCTTTGCATTCCGGGGGCGCGGTATCTCTTTCGTACAACCCGCAGCCCCGTCAGGCATCGGCCCTGAGTGGCACCTCCACAAGCAAGCAGCGTTGCTGTGTTCCGGGTTGTTTCCGGGAGCCGGTGTAATTACAAGCACTTGAGACATTTCAACTTTGTCTCTGGGATGGCAGCGCATTTGCAAGGCCTGTAGGTATTGCAGATGTCTATAGGTACCGATGACTACTTATTAGCTATCAGATGGGCCGTGGGCTTGTTTGCCATCTAAATGGCGTAAAAACAAAAAATCGGAATTGACGTAATTTCTCGACGCTTAAGAGCATTCCAAAATAGTCAAGTAGAGACACTTTCTCTGACAATCTGGGTATTAAAAGATTATTTCCATAGAATTATTCGATTCGTTTCCAAATATTCAATATATGTAGGTATTTCATAATTCCATTGTATGCTAAGATGCCAACACCTAGAGTTTAAATCTCGAACGCAAAAACGACGGGGTGTTATAAGTTTCACGTGTCTGTGTGTGTGTGTGTCTGTGGCAACATAGCTCCCGAACGCATGAACCGATTTTGATTTTGTTTTGTTTTGTTTGAAAGGTGTATTAGTCGGGAGTGTTCTTAGCTTTGTTTGATGGGAATCAATTGAGCGGTTTCAAAGTTATCAGCTCTTTTGTTAGCTGCGGTAGGGATTTCCATTCTCCTGTCGGGAGTTACTTAATTTTTTTAATTTTGTGGTTTATTACAACATACTGGTTATAAATAATTTGATTAATTATAGTGTTGAATATGCTATCTAATATGGGTGAGATTGTTCGTTCAGTGGAAAGATTTTCTGAACCAATGATTTTCCAACGGATGGGAAAAGTTCGCTGGATTTAATACCGACAATACGGGATCATCAACTTGGTCTATTCCTGTCCATTGCTGGGCACGTAATTTAAAATCTGATACGAGATTTGATATAGTTATGTTTCACTTTGGAGTTTTTGAAGGCGGTTGACATTTTTGTAAAAAAAAAGTATGATATTTTATTTAAAACTAAACTACTTTACAGATTTTATTAAAATTTCTATGGGACCAAATTAAAAGTATGTAAATACTAGCTTCCGCCCGTGCCTTCGTCCGCATCAAATCTGATATATAAGGCATTAAGTCCGCCTTTGTACGATGTATTTTTTTTTGCATTTGTAAATAAAATTTTAATAAATAAATAAATCAAGATATTATCCCACGGAAACTGTACATTTTCTGCGATAAAAAGTATCTTTTAAGTTATTCCATACTACAATCTAACTCAGTGCCAAATTCCATCCAGATCTGTTCAGTTGTTTAAGCGTAAAAGAGTAACAAACATCCATCCTTCCATCCTCACAAAATTTCACAATGATAATATTGGAAATATGTCCTTTAAAATTTTTTTTCCAAATCAGTTGATAAATGACTGAGTTCTGAAGTATTGAACAACAACAACCGAATTGATAACCTCCTCGTTTTTTGAAGTCGGTTAAAATATAATTATCATCACAATATTTTTACGAGTTTAATTTACTGGTTTTATCAAAATATGACTAGACTACATTTTTTAGTCGGGACCTCTTATAATTATAGAAGAGCCCAAAATTGGCGGCGATAGATACAAATTGCCTCAATCAAAAAAATATTTATAACAAGATCAACGACTTTCTGCCTACCACCATTTGAATAGGCTTCAATTTAAGTAAAGACATTAAATATTCAACATAGCAACCGAACTCCGAACAAATCTGAGCCACACCGCATTTTAATAAGCCGCAATCCATGTAAATAACAAGATTCGAGCCGGTCGACCGCGCTCAGACATACGTATAGCTTGTAACTTGCGAGCTTAAGAATATACATTTTCTTTAGTTCTATGGCTTCGGGACAACCTAGTTTTTTGTACATAGATGGATATTATGAGGGTCATTAACTGCTCTGAAATTGTGACTTCTGACTGTGGTCCTGGGTTTTATTCTCAGGTTGGAAAAGACTTATCGGGCTTTTTCATTAGGAACCAGCGACTTCGTTTTCTTCATCCACGTTAAGTTACGTCTTTGGTTACTGCTCCTCTCCCGTGTGTCGGAGCGTGATGTTATATAGCCAATACATAAGCTTCCTCTATGAATTGACTATTCAACACAAAAATATTTTTTAAATTTGAACCAGTAGTTCCTGAGATTAGCGCGTTCAACCAATCAAACAAACAAACTCTTCAGCTTTATAATATAAGTATCGATTTTTCAGTAGCAGTCCCGGGGTTTGAAAGTTGATGGAGTGCGACCCCTGTGCCTTGAAACGTACGTAAAGCCGTTGATCCTGGGTCGTACCGTTTCCCGGTTATGTCGAATTGCTGTTCCATCGGATATTCAATATAAAGAAAGAGGAAGTGCACCTGTGTTTGCGCACACACTTATTCACTATAATTTTTTTGAACTTATAAAATTATCAATTTCAAAATTGTTAGTTAGTATAATTTATTTGATCTAATTTGTTCATCATCTTCCTGCCCTTATCCCACGTTACTTGGTGTCAGCGCAACACGTTTTCTTCTTCCACGCTGTCCTGTCAACCGTCATGCTATCGCTGACTCCCTTTTCTTTCATATCATTCTTCACGCAATCCATCCATCTTTTCTTTGGCCTCCCTCTTCCCCTAATTTGTTATTCAAGTAATTTTATTATACCTAATAAAGTACCCATATTTGTTAATTATTAGTAAACAAAAGTTAATATTTCAACATAATTATCTGTCTGATGGCTGCATAAAAATATTTAAAGGGATTGGCGGTGACAGCTGAAATACGGCTAACTTAACTCATTTGTAATTGTATAACATAGCCTGATTTTATGGCTGCGGGTTGTTCGCAAGAGATACCGCGCCCCCGGAACGCAAAGGGCACAAGAAGGAACATGGGTGGGTTTTAGTCAGTAAAAGTCTGACGCTCCCTCCCGCCCCGCCCAGGGCGGGAGAAGTTATTTGATGATTTCCCACCCACCAAAAAAAAAAAAAAAAAGCCTGATTTTATTCATGAACCATTACCTATGTAATTAGTTTTTTGGAAATCAATATTTATTATTTATATTGTAATATAATATCTCCAGCATATTTGGCTACTCTTCATTGAGATTGTCCATCTAGATAAATATTTGGTACTGATTTTTATAAAAATATAGTAATGAATAGTCTTAGTTATGCGATCTGCTAAAAGGAATTATACCCCTTTTGTAAATGTAGTCATAGAACATTTAGTAGAAGCCCCACAAATTCAGAACCTCGCCAAATCTCATTAATTTATCGTTCGATTCGCTCAGACACCTTGACATTTGACAATGAAAGCTGGTAATCTTATTAGTGTTGAATCAAAATTGATTAATCTTCATCTTGTCCTTCGATTTATTCGTTTTACCAAAATGGTTTAGTATTCGAGGGTCTCTTAAGAATCATTGGTTCAAGGACATTTACATTCAATAAAAAAAAACAGTTTCTATTTAATTGAAGAATATTTAAATCGAAAAATAACTAATCTCGATAAAATTTTCTACTTCTTGAGTACCTTATAACTCATCATCATACCATCACGCCTGTATTCCCCGAAGGGTTAGGCAGAGGTGTATCAATGTACACCCATGTTTTGGTCCCATGTAATAGAGGGCGAGCCTATTGCCATTTACCGGTCACAAATCCTAACTCCGAGTTGCTACTGAGAATTTCATAGAAAAACCCAAAAACACTTTTTGATCGACCTGGGAATCGAACCCAAGACCTCTAGCGTAGCAGTCGCGCTTACAACCACTAGGCTACCGAGGCAGTTACCTTATAATTCTTGGTTTAAAATCGTACCACGACAGTGACATAATTATTATCAATGTAGGTATATACGCCACGGTGTCACCCGCGTTCAGTTACGGTGCTGATTACTGCTTCGTTCTCGTTATTGGTAGCGTGATTTTCTGTACCTCTAAACTTCCGTCTTGAATCATTCTATATACCTATACAGTTGACATGCACATAAATCCCTAAGTACATGTTTGAATAATAATCCTAACAAAATGTGCAAATAATCATCCGAAATCAAGTTCATAAAATTAATTTGAATCCCAAAGTCAAGCCCCAAAGGCTTTTAATTCCCAACAGTTTGACTCTTCGTAACCGCTAACTGAAAACAGAAAGCCACATTCTACTAAACGGGTATTCTATTACACTTCATTAGCGACTTGTGCTAACTTATGATTAATCCATCTGCCTTCGACAGATTATTAATTACAAGTCATTTACTCCGGTACATCAACATTACACAGTTAGCAGGATTAGGGCTGGTATACACTGTGTACCAAAATCTCTTTTGTACTGAAGATTTTATCTAGATTTATGACCATTTGTGAAATATTTTACGTATCCCACTACAGGGCAAAGGCTTCTTTTCATACAGAGAAAGCATGAGCATTGATCACCACGCAAGGCGGATTGGTGATTTTAGATTTACATTAAGTCCCGGTTTCCCACAATATTTGCCCTCACCGATGCTAGTGATGTCCAAGATATACTAAAAAAGATAATGCTTTATACCTAATAAGGTAAGCCAGAAAATTTCACAGAAACCTTAATTTCTAGTGTTGATACGATTACAGCCTTTTGTTATGTTGTATATTCGATATAAATAGCTCATCAACTTTCAAATCTTGTGATTTTAATGGTAGTATATTTTTCATGATGTCAAGCAGAAGTTTCAGGTAAATGAATGTATCTTTTAATACCATTTTAGAATTTGGCGAGTCTCACCTTTGTCCCAATTCAAAGTATTTTATATACAACACTTGAATTACTCGATATGCGTGTTAGTTGCAAATAATTGGGAGCTATTACACCAATCTGTGCGTCTAATGGCCCCCGGGCGCTAGCCCCTGTGCCTGAATAATGTAGCGCGACCCTTAGGCTTCGCTTACATGGCCACTTATTGTGGGCAATTATTAGAGCGATCTACTTTATTAATTTGCTCCACATTGCTCCATAATGGTTTAGCGGTTTTTCCAGCAACAATTGCTACGTGTTGTTCCCAAGTTGTCAAAAAGTGTTATTGAGTTTTTCCATCACGAATTCCTCAGCAGCCCAGAGTTTGCTAGTTGGTAGTGTGACGCCCCCGTGCCTTGGAAAGCACGTAAAGCTGTAGGTCCCGGCTGTCATACGTAGATCGTTGACAGTCGTTACGGATAGTCAGAAGTCAGGACATCTGACAACCAGTCTAACCAAGAGGTAACGTGTTTCCCAGTAACTGGGTTGTGGAGGTCAGATAGGTAGTCGCTCCATGTTAAACACAGGTATACAGCTGCATTCAGTTAGACTGGAAGCTGACACCTGCAAAGTTGTAAAAAGGCTAAGCAGATGATGAATTGCTATTTGATAGTGTTGCACTTTTTCTGATGTAGTCGAAACGACATAAATATAAGTACTTGATCAATATTGACCAGATTAAGGTGTTCAAGTCCCTGTAAGCACACCCTTAGCCGTTAGTGAGTTATTACGGTTTAATGTGTTCGCTGTGCGTTCGGCAGATTTAATCATGGTTCCCGATAGTGAAGGGTTGTGTTTGATTGTTTTAATGATCATGTGTGCGTGTGTCGGGTTATGTGGAGCCCGGAATAGATAACGGATGATTTCATGGAAGAAAATATGATTATGAGAACCCGTAAGGACAATAATACTCATTGTTTCTAACACTATGGTAAATCACACACGTACAGTCCAACAAACGAATTTGTATACAGGCAAAATGATTCGTCTTACTACACTGCCAATATTATTCTATTGTAAGCGTAATAACTTTTAAAGCTTATGACACACTTAAGAGAGTGATGTAAAAGAATTGCCCAGCACACTCACAATATTGTTTAAAAGTAATTGCAAGTAAGCTGCCTGTAAAGTTACCGAATGGTTTGTTTGACTTTTTGAACACAAATCCATCATTCCAGTCTAACAAAGTGCAGGTGGATGCCAGTGATTTACTTGAAGCGAACACCTATCTGAGCTTCACAACCCAACTGGGCAATACGATATCCCTCAGTAAGACTTGTTGTCAGACTGTCTAGCTTTTGAAAATCCTGTCAAATCTAACAATAGAACCCTAAATTCAAGACTATGATTGGCTTTGCTGTTCTACCAATAATATTTATTTTTAACCCCTGACTCAAAAAGTGGAGCGTTATAAGCTGGACGTGTCTGCGTGTTTGTCTATGGCACCGCAGCTCTAAAACGAGTGAAACGATTTGAATGCGTTTTTTATTTATTTGAAAGCAGGTTTCCTAGTGATGGTTTGTAGATATGTTTTATCAAAAATGGTTCAGCCATTTCAAGGTTATCAGCTCTTGTTAGCTGCGGTAGGGATCATTATTTTTCTGTCGGGGGTTACTTAAAAATTTTAATTTTTTTACTTGTTAAACTGTAAGTTGTGGAGTATTTATATACAACCTATGCAGTAGGTTGTCAAAGTTGACTGGCAACAGAATGTTTTCTTCTAAATTGTAAGTTGTCATTTGTTTCTTGACCATACATTAGTTAGACTCCAACCGGCAGCGTTGTTTTATAAGTTACAAGTTGTTAAATTTTTATTTGTTGACCTTCATGTCGTTTCCAAGTTCAAAAGTGGAGGCTGGTGATAATCAACTTTGAAATACAAATAGGTATTTAATTTTCAAAGTCAAAGCATTAATTTCAATTTAATAATTTACAGGCACTTTTGAATTGACAGGGACTCGGTCTATTAGAAATTGAAGCTATATAGTTGCTCGTTCCAAAACGTAGGTAGGTATTTATGAAGAAGAACGAGCAAGAAACTCCACGGACACTCTTTTTAATTAGGTTTTTACAAAATCCTTATCACTCGCATACCGGTTATGGAATTTTTACTTTGTTAGCCTTAAATAAAAACTGTTTCTTTCTTACACATCATAATGCAGTTTCCGATTCATAGAAAGTTGTTGGAACCTACTTTTCGGAATAGAGTCGGTCGATGTTTTAAACACCGCTTGGTTATATTTGTATAAACTGATTCTCGTTAAGGACTGTCTCACAAAGAAAGGAAGCCCCACCTAACTATTGATTTTCACCAGTTAACGTACACTAAACAAAACTGTGTTCAGATTCTGTTTCGCATTCAGTTCTGACGATGGTTATATTGTTTGCGAAACTCAATTTAACTGCATCATCATCATTTGTATTGCTTTTTCCCCATAGCAAATAAGCTAACCTGTAACGACTGAGAAAAATAAGACTGGCTTAAGAGTATTTTTGCGGTACGTCATCGTATTAAATCGCATTTTCAAAAATTCTTAACTAACTCTTTGGACTATAAAACAAAGCTGCCTCCCGCCGTCTGTCCATCTGTACGCTTAGATATTTCAAACTCCCCAACGGATTTTAATTCCGTTTTTTTTTAATGGATAGTGTGATTAATAAAATAAGGTTTATAGCTACAGAACATTGCTTTACGATCAACGGGAGCGAAGCAAAAGTCTTGTGTATCTATGAAGTTTAATTAAAATCAGTTCATGATTTTCCATGATTTTCATAAGGGCGTAAGCATTTTACGGTTATCTGTCTTCAAACAGACCACAGTAACTATAGCTTAACCTTCCTAAGAGTGAATTCTAAATGTACCTCCGATGCACTCTGCTAATCCTCTAAATTCCTCTGAAATTTTTTCGACGGCATAATCTATTCCCAAATAATTCTGTCGGATACAGTAAGAGAAAAAGAACATCATGCAAATTGAGATATGCCATCTTAAACAAGCCTCCTCAATTAATCAATCATCCCTAATCACTCTCCTCAAAAGCAATCTTATTCAAAACAAGGATACTCCAGAAAAGCTCTTAATCCTGGTTATTATAAGGCCATTGTTCCTGTGCATCTCCGGACGCCAGGCGCGCCGGCCGGAGCGGAGGAGCGTCGCACAGAACAATAGTCTTTATTTTGACACTTTAAATGTCAAATGCAGAGGCGACGCATTTGTGTGAATTTTGTGGTTTTCTTGTTGTAAGGAGATTAAAATTAGATTTATAATTCTTTTTGTACCTCTTTAGGCTATGGTGCGGCGTCCAGGGGGTAATTCAATTTTTAACTTCTAGGAATAATCGCAATTTAATCTTATAATTAATATTGTTAAAAAAAAAACTACCTCGTTACTTAACTGCCTCGTTAGCCTAGTGGTCCTAAGCGCGACTGCCACGCTTGAGGTCTTGGGTTCGATTCCCAGGTCGAGCAAAAAGTGTTATTGGGTTTGTGTATGCAATTCTCAGTAACAGCTCGGAGTTAGAATTTGTGCCCGGTTAATGGCAATAGGCTCGCCCCCTATTACATGGGACCTAAACATACCGGCGAACCGTGGGTGTACATTGGTACACCTCTGCCTAACCCTTCGGGGAATGCAGGCGTGATGGTATGTTATGTTGTTGTCATGTTAAAAAAAAATTGAGACATTTTAAGACACTCCCTCTAGATTAATTAGCGTTGTATACGTATATTGTTTTAAATTATGAGTCAGTAATAGAACTAAAAGCATCAGATGTAAACGTATTTGTCCCATAATCCAGGCATGTTAATTCACTAAAATATGCCAAATAATCTATCCACTAAACATTTGTAGTCAGTATTTAACTATTCTCTAATGAAAAAGCCTAGGTCTCACCTGCGGTAGATGTCTTGTTTTCCTCGTCGCTTGGTGTTCCTTCCCGGCGATGCCCGATAAGCACTTCCCGTTTGGCACGACGCTGCCCGCCGTGCCCTTTATCTCTTCCTTCACCGCCCCGCCAATAGGCCTTGATATCGGAATGTTGTGCTTCTCGAAATAACCATTCTGTATCATCTGGTCTAACGATACTTCCAATTCTCTCACTGGAACTAATTTCCTCCCACAAATAGGATCGTCAACCACCATCTTTCGGTTGCAACCTGACACTTCGGAAAATTTTACGTTCTTTTTGGGTTCCTCGGATTTTTTCGGACGAGTTCGGCCGCGCTCGGGCGGGTCGGTCGTCCAATAGCGTGCAGTTCTATCTGATATCCGATGTGGCTTACAAACTGCCACATTTTTCGGTTGCTTCAAGCTTGAATTCGTTGGTGCGTTCAAAGTATATTTATTTGATAACTTATTTGTTAAAGTAATTGTTGGTTTTGTCGGATTCTTTAGATTTGAATTCGTCTCTTTTGGTCTGATTTCGACAGATTTCCTATAAGATTCATAAGATTCCCGCGTTCGTCTCTCATTTTCGATTCTAAAATCGTAATGATCCTTCTTGTACCTCCGATTATTTCTGTCCTCATAGTTATAATAATTTCTCGGCAGAGAGTTGTACTTAATGTCGTAAGTCGTCGGGAGGTTCAAGTATTCAGGCCTAATAGGTCTGAACAGAGATAATCGACCTTGTGCTTCGTCGAAATCGGAGTATATATCTTCATACACATAACCATTCTTGCGCCGAGGTCGGTCGTGTAGATCACGTCTCCTTTCCTGCCGGTATCGATTGGTCTCCCTATGGGTCTCCCTGTCGTACGGTTCATATCGGCGTCTGAATTCGTATTCATATTCGTAATCAGGTCTCCTTTCATAGAGCAATCTCTCACGGGAGCCGGCCATTGTCCTCTTATTAGATTTTTCCCGCCTGAAAAGAAAATAATCGTATATTAATGAGGGATTGGCGAGATTCAACGGATTTGCGGGCTCTGAATAGCAAGCGCGGATTGTGCGGCGTTCTGTCTCGTTTTACGATGATATTACCGAGATGTAAAGACGGATACTTAAATTACAGGTACATGTATATTACGCACCTTTTTAGTACCGTCCCCAAATTTTAGGGGCGTAATGCTGAAGCCATATTTAGGAATGTGGGCTTAAAAACACAATGGGTCATTGTCGAAAAAGGTGGTTAGCAGTGGCTGTTTAACCCTTTTTTATCTGCATTCCACAAAGCCAGAAGCATGTACCCATCTCTGTATATACTCCTACTCCTAAATTATGTATTGTAAGTACTCCAAGTACAGATATCATATTACGATAACGTGATTTGGATAAAGGACAACGTAATTACTAAAAGCGTTTACAAATCACTCTCATTTTATAACCTACAATAAATAGGTACCCATAACATCTACCATTGAATGCCTTGTTTTCACACTTTGATCATCTCATAAAGGATCCTTAACAACATTATCCTTACCTAGTTCCTTCATAAAACCGTTGCCTGTATTCCAACCTTCCCATCTTCTATAATAATTCCTTGTTCACCCCTTAAAACGCCATATGACAAGCACTTCCATCTGGAGCTACACTAATAAATGAAACCGCGCGTACATTTGCATACGGAATCCAATTAGACGTAAAACGGAACTCCCCACATGTCTGTTACGTCATCTAGCTAAGTAAATAGTGTTTACACGGGCAACTTTTTAGGCAATTAGTGCGCGACTGTAGTTGCTCAATATTGACGTGGAACTATCTACGTAGTTTATTTTTCATTTAAATAATATCTGTTCTAGCAGTAATCTTTAATTTAAAGTAGTACCTATTATAAGAAGGTTAAAATTTGTTTGTATGTAAGAGACTATCTCTAAAAGTACTGATCCAGTCAACAAAGTTCTTTCACTGATGGAAAGCTATATTTTAACCGATTGTCATAGGATACATTTTATTCGGATACATTTTTTTATTATACATTTTATACATAAAACAACTGGCATTTGTCACGGACAAATGCCAGTTGTTTTATGTATTGCTAATTAACATTTTCACAACTTTATTAAGTTGCTACAGATTGCTCAAAATTTTCTAGCAACAATGGAGTTTCAACTGAGTTGATATTGATTCATTTGCTGTTATTGTAACGTCATAATTGACCAATGTATTCCAGTATTTAGCAACTTAAGTTGCCCGTGTGTAAGCGCACTTTAATAGAATCTCAGTCTCTATGTAAGACTGTGATATGAATTTGTTAGTCAGTTTTTTACTCTAGCATGTTGAATGCGACTAGAATGTGGTTGGATGCATCTGTATTCATTGCTAGAAGATTAAAGTTCGTGTTTTTGCTTAGAGAGAAAAATATGAGAATTGACCCAATTCTAAGGTTCCTAAAAACATTCACATTATAATTTCAGTCACAATCTGACAAAAGTCGCTGAAATAGGATTACGAGTAGTCTTTGAATGTTTTACGGGAATTAACGTTCTGGTTTTAATACGTAGGTACCCATTGCTTATGCAAGTTAGCATCCTTAAATAAGTAACAAATTTTGTCTTTAGAATCGGACTAATCTAATATTATCTGATCAATTTCAACAGCCTCGTTAGCCTTGTGGTCCTAAGCGCGACTGCTACACTAGAGGTCTTGGGTTCGATTCCCAGGTCGAGCAAAAAGCGTTATTGGGTTTTTCTATGAAATTATCAGTAGCAGCTCGGAGTTAGGATTTGTGCCCGGTTAATGGCATTAGGCTCGCCCCCTATTACATGGGACCTTAACATACCGGCGAACTCTGGGGGTATACTGGCACACCTCTGCCTAACCCTTCGGAGAATACAGGCGTGGTGGTATATTATCTGATCAATATAAAAAAAGGAGAAACCTTATTTGACATAATAAAAATTCATAAATAGTATTAACTAAGTATGGTGCTGTTGTTAATAACTGTGTTACTGGTATTAATAAAGATATTTATATAACCTAAAAATCATTTTGCAACAGAACAATTAAACTAACAAACAATAGGAAATTAGGAAATAGAAAATATAAAAATTCCTTCGCATCGCCGTCAAATGGAAACGTGCTTAAGAGACTGGCAGCATTGTTACGTTGAATGGCAATGCTTAGTAAGGTAAAAAGGCAACCCTTCAGTCACGGGAAGAGGCAACCATTCCTGGACAATTCCTTCCTTATTTATTCATTGAATAAGTATTTACTTCACAATGCAGCGGATAACGAAAAATATCAAATCACAAAACTATTTAAAACTCCGACCCCTGCTCACCCGCAGAAAGAACAAAAGTCTGAACATAAATAATACTTTCTGGTATGCAAAATAACTTCCCTAATATAATAACATTCCATTTTGTGAATGAGCGTCCCGGGCTCTGCCGACTGAGCGCTCCAGAGATGGGAAACTCGAGGTCACATTTAATGTCAAATGTCGATAAAATATTTGTATTTATTTTGTTTTTGATAACAGATAGATTTCAGTATCCGAGGATCGATTTAATAGCATGCTTTTGGAGAGGCCTATAAACAAATGTGTACTACGATAGGCTGATGATAAAGAATATTTGAATTTTTATCAAAATAATCATTTACAACATATTTTATAAGCGTACATATACGATACTGCCCTAATGTATATTATTGACAGCCGAATTGGAAAGAAAAGTGAAAAGCATAGCCTGTCAGTGGATAGATTTCCTAATCATGTTTTACGAGGCCTGTGGGAACAGAGTCCATAAATAAATTCTTAAGTAGCTTTTTACGACACTTTTAGAGAAGGGTTGGATCATAAATACGGGTTTCTGAATAACAAGCATAGACCTACACTATACGCGTCGTTGGAAAAATAGTTTATCAATGAAATTCTTATTCATTGATGTCTGTAATGTTATAATAGAAAAGCATTCATTATCGCCATCAACGCTGAGAGTAGATAAAAATGAAGAAAAAAAGTATCGATATATTCAGTTGCATCACTAGTCCGCGATCCCGTCTGGCGCAGTGCGGTACGTGGTGGTCCATCGATAAATCTCCACGAACGTTTAAACTAAACGATACAACACCAGTTATTGTGGTCGCCACTCTAATATGCCTCTCAGATATTCTCCTGGCTATGGTGAGGAATAATATTTCGATCACATTCATGATTTCCTTTGCGGGTGGAGTGGAGGAAATAGTAACTGTTCATAAGTTACCAGTTCGGGAACAGAGGGTCTTAAACGTTCGCGTCGAGTAAGCGTAATGTAAATTGGATCGATTTTCACAAATCTAAATATCCGTTTCGCGCGCAATTTTTTTTTGAAGATTAAGTACTTTATTCGTCGCCTTCATGGTTAGAATATTGTAACGAAAACATTTAACCATAATTATATTACCTATATAATTCTAGACCTCTCAGAGAGAACAATTTTTGGATGATAGAATAAAAATCTACAGCTGTTCTTTTAGTAGAAGGCCCATGCCTTGTATTAAAAAAACAGCTCTTCCTGCTGTGCTTCATAACTAAAGGTTTTACCTTAAAAGCTTTAGTTATTTCGATATTGAAGAACTCTTATTGAACAAATAAAAACAAAAATCCTGTAATCAAAGTGTTAAACACGATTTAAAAATTACAACTAGGATCGAACACTTATCGTACTATAGTTCGATCGATTTTATGAAAGAAAAAAGGAAAAGTGCGAGTCGGACTTGCCCACCGAGAGTTCCGTACGTAGGATCATTATAAATTACAGAATTAAATAAGTAAATAGTAATTTATTTACCTTCTAAAATTTACTAAGATATTTATTTATTTATTTATTTATTAAAGCTTTATGCACAAATGTAAAACAAAATACATCGTACAAAGGCGGACTTAATGCCTTAGGCATTTTCTACCAGCCTACCTTAGGGTGATGCAGAGACAAAATATAGTAGGTGCAAGGAAGACGAAGTAAAAATTTCCAAGAATAAAATATATTAATAAATACATATATACATACATACAAACAATATATACAAAATAGTTAGAGGTCAAAACACATAGGTGGCGAAATATAACAAACTAATTGTGAGACGAGTCTGCTAACTTTTTATTGAAGTATTCGCGAGCTTTTATCTTGAAAGTGAACCGACTGGTGGCCATCCTGATATTCTGAGGAAGCGCATTCCAAAGAAAAACCGCCTGGACAAGAAATGAAGATTTAAGAAAACCAGTACGGTGAGAAGGACATCGTAGAAGACGATTATTAGAGGAACGAAGATTTTTACTGTGCGCGGAGCACAAGTATTGAAAGTGAGAAGTCAGATAAGAAGGAGAACTAGGTTTGTCTAAAAGAGAAAATAAGGTTGTCAAAGCCCTTAACGCCCTGCGCTGTCTGATGGGCAACCATTTCAAGAGTGACCGATGTGCGGACACATGATCATACTTGCGGAGATTAAATACGAATCGAATGCAGTTATTAAGAAGTCGGTCAAGTTTACTGAGGAGATCTGCATTCAGGTCGTAGTAACACACATCACCATAATCAAGTAAGGGGAAGATAAGGGATTGAACCAGCATTGCCTTTATGTGTGATGGGAGAACATTTTTAAGCCTATAAAGCGACCGCAACGCCCCATCTAGATATCTAGGTATTAGGTAATTATTTCGTTTCACAGACTTCGGAGACAAAGAAACGGTATTTTTTTATATTTTTCATTATGAATAACAAATAATGCCCATTTATATGATACCCCATTTGTACTAGTAGCTTCAATTTGAAGTTCCGACCCCTATAAAAAATATATACCCTCTATTTTTTAAGATTTAATTACAAATGTATAGTTATGAAGTTTTTTCTCGTACTTGTGGTCATAACGATGTTATTTACCAAATAACATCGTTATGACCACAAGTACGAGAGTACAGAGACATAGTTCTAGGTCAACAGGAACTCCCCTGGCTGCGGGTTGTTCGCAAGAGATACCGCGCCCCCGGAACGCAAAGGGCACAAGAAGGGACATGGGTGGATTGTAGTCAGTAAGAGTCTGACACTCCCTCCCGCCCCGCTCAGGGCGGGAGAAGTTATTCGACGATTTCCCACACCCCAAAAAAAAAAAAAAACAGGAACTCCCCTATGAGTTTTGATCCCCTTGAGAGCTTGTCGAAATATGCGTTGTTTTGCTGAATAAACGGCCGTAATTTTTTTTTACGTAAACTACGAACTTTGGTTTTTTTACAACTTCATGGGACCGTAGACCTGAGTATACGGTTTAAATTTTCACTTACTATTCCCGAAATAAAGGGTCTTAACAGACAGCAGACAGACGGACAGACAGCAAAGTGATCTTATAAGGGTTCCGTTTTTTCCTTTTGAGGTGCGGAACCCTAAAAACTTTAATAAAAAAGAAATATATTCTTGTTCTAGCCTTTGCGATTATGGCCAAGATTTAACATTGTGTCAAATTATCTTGAATAAAACCCCACAGTGCAGACGAACCCAAAACGATAATGTAAAGGTCCCTTTTAACCTTCTCAGGTCGGAATCCTAGAAGGAAACTTGAGCAGGAAAAACAGCGCCAATAAGTCAATCGCTTCATTCCCCTTATTACCTACCTCCATAAACATACGAGACACGTAAACACGAAAGCGTTTAAGGAAAATGGTATCCACAAAAACTGAGAGCTGAAACTTGCATTCAATATAAACTTTTGAGCTGAATTTCTTTATTTGATTCGTGAACAGAGTTTACTTTCGCGAAAACTTTTGGATGGAACCCCAGTGACATATGGCAATATCGACTTCATGTTTTTTGTGACGTAGTATTATGTGTCTATATTAATATTATAAGGCTAAAGAGTAAAATTGATAGTTTTGGGCTAATCTCCAGAACCACTGGCACGATTGTGAAAATTATTTGTCTAATAGGGAGCTATATTATACCTGAGTGCTATATTTTATGATTAAAAAAATTAGGTATCCTAAAAAAAAATTGCGCTGATGAAGTGGCCGACAAAAACTAGTATTAGATATAGTGTGTGGTGGATGGGGCTTTCTACTTTTGTGCGTGTATTTTTAAAGAATTTTTATACAATACACAAGTGCGAGAGGTAAAGTCACCAATAAGCACCACCAAAAATTGAAGTTTAATACACAGATTTTTAAGTTTTACAAAATACCATCACGCCTGGACTCCCCGAAGTGTTAGGCAGAGGTGTAACAATGTACACCCACAGTTAGCCGGTATGTTTAGGTCCCAAGTAATAGGGGGCGAGCCAATTGCCATTAACCGGGCACAAATCCTAACTCGAGTGGCTACTGAGGATTTCATAGAAAAACCCAAAGAGTTCTTGGGTTCGATTCCTGGGTCGAGCAAAACGTTGCTCGACCCAGGAATCGAACCCAAGAACTCTAGCGTAGCAGTAGCGCTTAGGACCACTAGGCTACCGAGGCAATTAGTTTTTAAGTTGTGCTTAATGTAACTATGCAGGTTGCTTTTCAGTAAAATGAATAATGCTACCCTTGCAGATTTATCACTCTTCTAATAAGTTCTGAAGAAAAATTTATTAAAAACGAGAATTTTAACAGCTTCTAATGCTGTTTAAAACCAGGATAATCTTGAGATAAAATCATTAAACATTTACCAACGGGTCATCAATATTATAGCCGCGTAGATGTGGGTAATACCTATGGGGTTACCACAACGGGATTACACTACGAAATTACCCTTGTAGTCTACCGGTACACATTGTCGTATATTATATACTCTTACATCTATCAACCACACGATCCCTAGTTACAATTCTACGAACAATGTCCCTAATCCATTAGCTACCCGCCATAGAACACACAGAACAGACACGTCACATTTCCACCAACCATTTAATGCCCACTTTCATAACTTCTCACAGACAAATACAAGAGTAATAATTATATTTCAATATCCGATACCAAATATTTTGATGAGGCAGCAAGTTAGGGTATGCGGCCCACATTTGTCGCAATGCGGTGCGACTGGCTGCCAAATCGTATTGTATTAATTGCTACAGCTACCTTGAAGGTACGACGGCGAATTATAGCGAATAATGTTTTTATTTAGCTACGTCAGTGCGAATTGTGTAGGTACCATTTTCTTGGAAATGGGCCGTCTAGAATTGTCTTTGCAGATTGGTAAATTCCGCCGGACCTACCTTCATTGTCAACCGTACTAGGAGTTTCATAATTAAAGTAGGAAATAAGGGACATAACACGGAACGTAGTGTAAATCTCTGGATGTAACTGTAACATCTATTTTAAATATTCTTTAATAAAGGTTTAGTAAAAACTTGATATCTAAAGATTTCAGGAAAATCATTAAGTACTATAATCATACTGTAATTTGCAATGGTTATTATTGTAACTAATATAAGTCTGACTGCCTCGTTAGCCTAATGGTCCTGAGCGCGACTGAGAGACTAGAGGTCTTGGGTTCAATTCAAAAAATGTTATTGGGTTTTTCTATGAAATTCTCAGTAGCAGCACGGAGTTAGGATTTGTGCCCGGTTAATGTCAACAGGCTCGTTCCCTCTTACATGGGATTCAAAAACATGCCGGCGAACTGAGGGTGTACATTGGTTACCCCTCTGCCTAACCCTTCGGGGAATAAAGGCGTGATGGTGTGTGTTGTTATAAGTTTGAAGTCTCTAATCATTGAGCAAAAGTGGTGATTATTGCTCGTGTCTTCTCCGTGTCTGAAGATGCCTTTGTCCAGCAGGGCTGGTAAATATTATTTATTATTGTGATTTATTCGTTGTAACTTACATGTAGCAGTTTAAAAAATAAACTGGACAGACTATTCAAACAACTGGAACACTCACCCTGCAAAGTTTAAACACGACAAAATAAAAATGAAAGTATGCCCATAGACAGTAATGTTACGGCGCTTCGTTACAGTTATGTTCAAAATCTAAACAATGTCCAACATGTTTACAGAGCCTGCATTTCAACTTTATGTATGAACATTCATATCTATTTGCTTCGCGAAAAATATGAAGTTTTTCTTTTAATTTCCGAGTTTTTGTGCCCGTTACGGTATGAAAGGTATCTCACTCGCTCGCGGCGAGCAGTATTTTTATGTTGCCTTCATATTTCTCTGCTTTTATGAAGTGTTTTATCAATTTGTTGTTTGTTCGTTTATTTTATGGAGTTTACTTGCAAATGTTATTAAAAAAGTCGTAAAAATATAACAATGAGAGATTTTAGGGATGCGCGGAGAGTGTCGCCTATTATCATGTATATTTAGACTGGTAACAATGCCACGAAATCTATAAATTGAAAGTAACTAGCTTCCGGCCGCAGCTTCGTCCGCGTGGCCTATTTTCCCCGCGTTAAATTACGTCTTTGGTTACTGCACCGCTCCTGTAGGTCGTAACGTGATGTTACTCAGAATTAATATAACTATGTATTGGTAAATAAAAGGTTCAAATCGGTCCAGTAGTTTTGGAGCTTATTCGGTACAAACAAACAAACAAAAAATCTTTCCTCTATATAATCTATACTTATATAATAAAGCTGAAGAGTTTGTTTGTTTGGTTGAACGCGCTAATCTCAGAAACTACTGGTTTAAATTCAACAAATATCTTTAAGTTGGACAGTTCATCGATCGAGGAAGGCTTTAGGCTTTATAACCACACGCAACGACACACGCGAGAGAAGCAGTAACCAAAGACGTTACTTAACGCGGATTTAAAGAACCACGCGGACGAAGTCGCGGGCAGAAGCTAGTATTAGTAAACTAAATATAACATTAGCATATTAAACTAGGCTATTATAGTTATCAATTAACTCCGGTCCTAATAATATCAACCAGTTTTAGAAATACGCACCAAAAGAAAGATATTTGAGAAACTTTTAAAGAAATACATTCAAAGAAGGCACCGCTTTCATCCATACACTTTATATCGCTAAACAAATCAATTAGCGCTTTCCTACTAACATGTCCCTTCATGGTGACACACAAGTAAATACTCCGAATGTTTAAGGGGACTGTACTAGTGCACTCCATACAAAAGTATTCTAGTCATATATTAGTCAATAAGTAATTAAACTCGATGGCATTTTGTAGAAGGGATAAGGACACGAATATCTAGGCTTGTAATTATTAGTTGTCCGTAAAATAACTGAATTTCAAAATGAGACATAACTCAAAAACGACGTGAATAAAAAAAAACATTAATAATGGAATAAGCACGCGTGGGTAAAGTGCTACAGTATGACTCTAAAAGTGGTGTAATAAGAGCCACTTTAAGACTAAGTATGTTGAAAAAAACGTGGGTGCGTTTTTTTCGATAAAAAAGAAATTCTTAGGGTAGGGAATGTCTCCTGTATCGTAGATGCTTTTACGATTATTTTATAAAATGTTGGTAAACGTTCAAACACAAACAAAAATGTAGCAAAAATGAATAGCATCTTTTGTATGGAACGCGCTATCGGTGCTGTCGTACAATCTTAAATAAACAAATATTGTGAAAGAAAGTAGCAATTATAGTGTTTTTGTTGTGTATGTTAGTGATTGCATGCGGCTGGGCTTGCTAATTGTTTTAAAGGTAAAAGGTGTTGAGTGTATTTGCTTTCATTTATGCATTTTCTTCTAAGTTCCCCTTTTTTGTTAGAATCACGTGTGAAGCTCAAGTATTCGGTTTTAAATACGTTACAGTGCTGGAGGACGTTGACAGCAGTCCTTTTGGTAATCTATGGGGGAGGCCTATGTTCAGCATTGGACGACCAACGGCTGATATGATGATGATCATGACGTTACAATTTCCCACAAATGACATACCTATTTCTGCGGCAAAGCAGTATTGCTATGTTCCGGATTAAAGGGTATGTATGGGTGCCGGTGTAATTACCGGCACATGAGACATTTTAACATTGTCATTAGGATGGCAACGTATTTGCAAGGCCTCCGGTATTCCAGACATATGCAGAGTTAAGTTAATAACAATTGCAAACCGTGGTGCTTGGCAATCTGGGCTTCTCCCAGTTATAACTATCCCCTTGTGCCTATTGGCCTAGTTCTGTACTGTCTCCTGCTTGTTTGGAGGGAAGTGGAAACTATATTTTTTCCTACTCCTCCGCTAATCTTTACTGATTAATTTCGTTGCGGGATCCAAGACAGTTTTATCGTTTCTCCGGGACTCGTCGAGCTTCATTGCCTCGGCGCTCTTCTGGCGGTCTCCACTGTTGATTCTGGCTTACAGAATTTGCAGTGGTGTGGCGGGCTTGTCCCATTTAAAATATGCAGAGTTGATCACTTAACATCAAGTGGGCCGTCGGCTTGTTTGCCATCCAACAAAATACAATAGAAAATTGTGAGCCGTCACGAGACGCCTGGCAGACGTCAAAAAATAAAATTATTTTGTACAAGTAATATAAGTAAATGAACAGATAACAACAGAAACTAAATATAGCTTATTGTAAAAATAAAATATTACGATATTTTTCCAGAAAATGACGAATTATTATATACAAAAATTAAAAAATATATTACAAATTGTGACAACTCAATTCTACCATCTTAGAGCGCGGCGGCGCGTCGCCACGGCAAGCGTCGCCACGCCAGCAATCGGTTTTACATGCGACTATAGATGTTTCAGTGTTTCGCATAAAAAATAAGGTCTGCGTTTGCGTGTAACAAAACGCGAAATAGTGGAAATTCAAACAAGAACAAGGCGTTGTATTTAATGCAGACACAAACAACATCTTTTAATATTGTTCCAAGCCTCAATGCTGAGCCGGCTTTGTATCCTAGATTCAAGATCTTGACCTATAATTCAAGCTGTTGTCTTGGCATGCTCTCTTTGGCACTATGCTGGGAACTAGTGCCTATTATAATTTATCTTTCACATCATTTTGAGAGTGCTAGTGGATAGAACTTTGGTAGTGAGAAATTTCGAATAAGGGTGGCCTATAATAGTATGAAAATTTTCGTTTATTTTGACACAAAATCACTCATTTCTATGTAACAAGTGATAAAATTAAAAATATTAGGAAGAATAAAGATCCCCACCGCAGCTAACTAAAGGCTAGATAACCTTGAAACGGCTGAACCGATTTTGATACAAAAATATCTAAGAACCATCGCTAGGAAACCTACTTTCAAATTTAAGAGCTACGGTGCCACAGACAGGCGCACAGCCACGTCAAACTTAAAACACCCCTCTTTTTGAGTTGGGGGTTAAACAGTTATAGATCATTTATGTCGCCGGCAGTGTATACGCGAAAATAAAACCCGTTTGTAAATAATATTACACAAAGAAAGAGTCATTAACAAAAAATAACGAATAGGTAGTGTCATAACAAAATACATTCCAAATCGTAATCGTAAAACAATTGGGACTGCCCCGTTGATCTCGTGGTCGCAAGCGCTACTAATGAGCGTAGGGTCCCGAGTTCGATTCCCAGGCAAAAAGTGTTATTGGAGCTTTCCCATTAGGATCTGCTCAGTAGCAGCCCGGAATTTGAAAGTTGGTGGTGTGAGACCCCCGTGCCTCGGAAAGCACGTAAGTCCGTTGATCTATGACCGTCGTTACGGATAGTCAGAAAAGCTAGGAAGTCTGACAACCAGTCTAACCAAGAGGTATCGCGTTGCCCAGTAAGTGGGTTGTGGAGTTGCTCCATGTAAAACACTGGTATTCAGCTGTATCCGGTAAGACTGGAAGCCGGCCTCAGTGTAGTTGCGAAAAGGCTAAGCAGATGATGAATCGTAAAACAACTATCCTGTAGTGTCCTGTTGAATTTAAATAATAATTCCATTAATCTAGGAATGGTCTCAAAACTCAATTTCAATGAAAATAGCCGAAATATTTGTTCAGTGGTTCCTACAGACGAGGCGCTATGAATACAAGGTTGTACGTAACATAACCGAAATAGTTTACGTTTCGCTATCGAATCGAATTAGATTAAGATGTTTAATTACTGTTAAGACTTTGTTTCGTTTAACATTGATTAACTTTTCATTTAGATTTGTACTGGGTTGGAAATTCTTTTAGAATACTTTGGGATAGACTCGGGGGAGTTATTCTGTTAAGTTCATTACAAAACTCACTCAATGACGTCACTTAATTCGAAATTAACTCAATTGTTTAACTAGCTTTTGCCTGCGACTTTGCCCGAGTAAAAATCAAGTAATAATAAAACAAAGTCCATAGCACTAGGCAATAGTATAGCTTTCTGTCATACCATCACGCCTGTATTCCCCGAAGGGTTAGGCATAGGTGTACCAATGTACACCCACAGTTCGCCGGTATGTTTAGGTCCCATGTAATAGAGGGCGAGCCTATTGCCATTAACCGGGCACAAATCCTAACTCCGAGCTGCTACTGAGATTTTCATAGAAAAACCCAATAATCCTTTGCTCGACCTGGGAATCGAATCCAAGACCTCTAGCGTAGCGGTCGCACTTAGGACCACTAGGCTACCGAGGCAGTTCCGACACACACACACACCCAGATCCGTGCAGCCGTTTTAGCTTGAAAGAGTAACATACATCCATCCATACTCACAAACTTTCGCATTTTCAATATTAGTAGGAAGGAGGTAAGATTAGTTTAGATCATCGCAGATTCACATGTCATCTTCACAACGTTCGAATTTCGAATGTGTGTTAAGAGAACACACTACATTACTCGAACACATAATTCGTCAAAGTACTTATTGGATGCGAAAATTACTTACCCGGTATCTACCTTTTTTTTATCGTGGGGAAATCCTCATGGACTATCCCCCGTCTTGGCGAGACGGGAGGGCGTGCCGGACTCTTACCGGCTAAAACCACCACGGTATTCCTCGACCGACCTTCGGGCCCGTACGGGGTCGCTCGCGCAGTCTACCGCACCAAAATAATGTGGAACGGTTCACGATTTTGCGTGTCATCCTTGCTCAGGGGCCATGGTAATCTTCTCTGTATCGTTCCAATTTTAGTATATGTACTGCCGAAGCAAGTACACCCCGTATCTACCTAGTATTTATCGTTCCCAATTGAGTTTAGTTCGGCTAAAATGAACCAAACACGTAATTTTCCCATTTTTAGAGCTAATTGTGTCTAATGACTTTGCATTGAATCGTCGACAGTCTTAAATATCAGTCATTTAATGAGGTTCAATGATAAAATAACTGCCTCGTTGGCCTAGTGGTCGTTAGCACTACTACGCTAGAGGTCTTGGGTTCGATTCGAGCAAAAAGAGTTATTGGGTTTTTCTATGAATTTCTCAGTAGCAGCTCGGATTTAGGATTTGTGCCCGGTTAATGGCAATAGGCTCGCCCCCTATTACATGTGACCTAAAAACATACCGGCGAATTGTGGCTGTACATTGGTACACCTCTGCCTAACCCTCTAGGGAATGCAGGCGTGATGGTATGTGGTATGTGATGATAAAATAAATGTACCTATACAAAGTAAAAAAATCCCTATTTTACCCTACACGTACCTACACCTTCCAAGGATCCCAGATATCCAAAAATAGACCCGAGCTCGGAGCAAAACAATAAACAAACATAAGTGACTACTCTCCTGAAAATTCGTTAATCGATATTCGTATTCGTAAATACGATACCTGCTTGAAACGAATACTGATATCTCGAGTAGAGATGTGCTCGTACGAGATATTTATTTTGTAATTAAATATAAAGCTATAGTTTTATAAATTACTAGGGGACTTCGTTTGCGTGGCTAATTTTACCCGCGTTAAGTTACGTCTGTGGTTACTGCTCCGCTTCCATGTGTCATAGCGTGATGTTATATAGCCTTTGTTACTCAGGAATAATGTAGCTATCTATTGGTGATAAAATGGTTAAAATCGGTCCAGTAGTTTCAGAACTTATTGACCTTTTTTAATGGAATAATCTTATTTTTGTTATTAAAATATTCACTTTGCATGTTCCTCTGCCTACCTATATCTCTAGCTTTCATCACGTTTTAGATTTCAGTAAAAAAATAAGCTGTAACAAAAACGAATTATATTTTCCGTCTCTGTCTAAATTCATCTGTAAGTAAAGGACATACCTATTCAAAATTCAATTCTACCAGTCAGTACAAACCCGATGCGCCGACCACAAGTTGACAATATAACCAGACAGTTTTGGCAGACCCCGCTAGGTCAAGCATGTTTTAATGGTAGCGAACGTGCCAGAACTTGTTCGTGTATTATAATACAATCTTCCGCGAACATGTTTCATGCTGACTGAAAATGGACGCTAATGAGTATAATCTGATAAGTTCGTTCAGCGACAATCGTATTAAATGATTGAGTGCCACGTTTGTCTTGCGGTCGCAAGCGCGACTGCTGAGCGTGGGGTCCTGAGCTCGGTTTCCAGGTCGGGCAAAAACTGTTATTGAGTTTTCCATTATGTATTTCTCAGTAGCAGTCCGGAGTTTGGAAGTCGGTGGTGTGACACCTTAGAAAACACTTAAATTCGTTGGTCCTGATTTCTCCCCGGTTATGTCGGATTGCAGTCTCATCAGACTATGAGAGTATGGGGAAGAGGGAGTGCACCTGGGTTTGCGCACACACTTGTGCATATCTCCTGCGTACTTGGCTAATCTCCATTGAGATCGGCCGCGGCGGTGCGTTGGCATATTAAAATTCATATATGCATGTTCCATTTTTGACGAAAAAAAAATCGGTCAAAAAATCGAGTTATGGCTACGGGGACAAAGAAGTTCACTTGAAATACCACCATAACCTCCGTAAAACGGGCCTGTGGACGGTGAGCAATGGGTAGCTCACCGTCCTTACGTTTAACGAAGCGACAGGCCGTGTCGACGGCACGTTCGTGTTCCACGCGCGCCTCAAAGAGATGTCAGCATCGGGAAGGGGCCACTGAGGGCCGATGCCTGCCGGGGCTGCGGGTTGTTCGTAAGAGATACCGCGCCCCCGGAACGCAAAGGGCACAAGAAGGAACATGGGTGGGTTTTAGTCAGTAAAAGTCTGACACTCCCTCCCGCCCCGCCCAGGGCGGGAGAACTTATTTGATGATTTCCCACGCCCCAAAAAAAAAAAAAATGTTGGATGCACCTAGAACACGCACACAATGTTTTGTATTGCGCCCTAGCAGTACACATTAATTTTTCACACCAATAGTAAAAGTAAGTTCTCAGAGATATCTTTTGTTTAATGTTACATAATTTGTTGAGCAATATGCGTAATTCAAGGCAAATAATGTGTATTTTTAAACCCCGCAGATTCGCAATTAAATCGCAGATTCACAAAAAGCGTTATACCAACATAAGCATAAAAAATAAATACCGTTACATTCAAAAATTTAAAATGGATCTTGTAAGTATGTACCAAAGACTGAAATTTTTCTATCTGAACTTCTATCGATATAAAAACCGATTTCAGCTATCCTATTCAAAAAGGAAGACCCCAAAACACACATACTTGGCCCAAACATTTTTACATCAAACTTTCATTCAGAAAGAGCACGGCGATTGTTTGCCAAACATTTGACATTGAATTTTTATCATATTTGCCAAACGTGCAGCTATGGTGTACTACCATAGCGTCAAAAATTAAAACAAACATTGTTTTGTTAGCTTAGGACCTTTCCGATGCATAAAAATAAAAAAGAAACCGGACAAGTGCGAGTCAGACTAGCATACAAAGATTCCGTACCTCTGTACAATATTATGCAAAAACTCCCAAAAAAAAAAAACACATTTCTCGTGAGTACACATTTCAGGAAATGAAATAACATTTCTGAAAATTATAAGTGTCTATCTATTGCGGTCAAAAGATGCAGCCTTGTGACAGTCTGACTGGCAGTAGAGTCTTAGTAATAGGGTCCCGTTTAGCATTAGGTACGGAACCCTAAAATTGGCCGTTCAGCAAACAGGTACAATCTGGCATACGTGCACCTTTGTAGGTTGGTACTAATTAGAACAGAAACATTTTGGGAAACACATTGCATGTGAGAAGAATACCTGTCTATGATCACCAGTGCAAGGTAAAGACCTTTGCTTAAACAGAGAAGGAACGAGCATTAAATTGACACAATACTTACTCACACATGACTTAGTTTAAATTAGTACTTTGTCAGTTAACTTAGCCAGTAGATACTTGTATACTTTTACTATAAAACGAACCATAAAACCAGGAAATGACAAAAGAAAAATTTGCTAATCCATACATTTACGTTGGCATTTTTTTTTTTGGGGGGTGGGAAATCGTTAAATAACTTCTCCCGCCCTGGGCGGGGCGGGAGGGAGTGTCAGACTTTTACTGACTAAAACCCACCCATGTTCCTTCTTGTGCCCTTTGCGTTCCGGGGGCGCGGTATCTCTTACGAACAGCCCGCAGCCCCGGCAGGCATCGGCCCTCAGCGGCCTTTTCCTTTTGCTGACATCTCTTTGAGGCGCGCGTGGAACACGAACGCGCCGTCGACACGGCCTGTCGTTAATTAAACGTAAGGACGGTGAGCTACCCATTGCTCACCGTCCACAGGCTCGTATCTACGGTGGCCGGGAGTCGTCTTGCGATTTACGTTGGCATAAATTGGCGATTTGAAAATAAAAAATAATAATGAATGGATGTGCAGGTTTTATTTGCGATTTCAAAAGAGCTTGAATGTAAATGTTATTCATTATAATGATGTGTACATTTACCCCTTTTTCAGGTTTCTGGTAAACAGGAAAATAAGCGTTTACAATTGAAAAAGTTGAACAAAAAGGCCAACTTTTTCATGATATTATAAAAATATTCACATGAATATACTGTACGTGCACCGTAAAACTAACAGCCGAAACGGATCAACATTAACACGTACTGGATTAATCGAGTGAAATCCGGTTTGATCTAGTTAAGTCCGGCTGTCCGGATAATAAAATGACCGGGTCGGTGATACCACGTATGGAAGCGGATAGAAGGACCAGAATTTTGATTAAGAGAATAACGACTTTTCATTTCGTTGAATCTACACTAATATTATAAAACACACTTCTTTGTTGGTTTGTAAGAAGTAATCTCTGCAAGTACTGGTTCGATTACCAAAATTCTTTCACTAATAAAAAGCTACACTATTGCTGAGTATCATAGAATATGTTTTGGCAGACTTGACTTGCGTGTGGACAAAGTCGCGGGAAGAAACTAGAACGTTATTATTATCTGCATTTAAAAACACAATAAGCTCCGAAAAAGTGGTTTTTATATTCGAATATTCGAAATAACCGTTCCGAATCAATCACTTTGATTCGATAACCTATGATTGGTATTACGATTGACATTTCAATCTGTCAATCTATCAGATTTTATCCGTATTTTAATGCGTTTCAATTACGGGGCAGACAATGGATTCAATTTTACATATTAATGGGTCTGAAAGCGTACAATTGTGAGAATTGTGTTGGCATATTTTTTGTTTTATGATTTCCTTTTTCAGGGAGGTATTTTTGGATTTCCGGATTGAACAATAGGAGAGGTAAAAACCCTTACCTGTTTTACTTTATATTGTAATGGTTGAAAAAGTGTATATTACGTATCTGGCGTTGTTTGGGTACTTACGCGTTGATATTCGACGTTGCGATTACGTAACGTTTACGTTCGACAAACGCCTATTTTGCTAGATGTGCAGAGTACCTTTTGTGCCTATCCATTGACGGACAAGAAAAGTGATGACCGTAAAGGACTTTGCTCCACAAACATAAATTAAAATGATTTTTTTTTTAATGAAATCAAAGACAACGCTCTCGTGTTCATTCTGTCAATGATCAGCAGTTGATATTTAAGTTGAAGAATTTGTATCGGTTCCAATAAAATATCATAAAATAAGGTACCTCTTATGTTCTCTTACAAATATTATTGTCCTAGTAACGTTGCAAGCCACATTATTGAATAAAGCTGCATTTCCTATATCCAAACGTTAAGACGCGTTCACATTGGCAGAGTATACTGTCTACTAGTACTGGAAGTAAAGTACAGTAAAAACTATAGGCAATCGTTTTATGTTCCTTGGCAAGAAAATGCCATCATTGCGGTAGCCCATAGGTGTCATAAACACCGACTAATCGGTACCTAATATATCGTCATCCTTTTGTCAACTAAAACCATTCAACTTGAAATATAATGACAAGTTATTGTAGCCAATCATGAGCTGATAAGATGATTAGTTCAATACATACATTTAAAGTTTCATAAAAATAAACCACAATTTTTTTTAAATAAAAGTAGAACAGTAAATGCTTATTAGGTTCTAGTACTTTACCAACCGTACTGATCCACTGATTCTATCAGATGTAAACGAGGCCTAACTAACCGGAACCTGACCTAATTGGCGTATTTTACAGAGAATCTACAGTTTTAAAATGGATTTGCAATGAGATTTAAACCAGTAAAGGGTTTTATTTTATTGGGATTGAAATTGCCTAATTGTAGATTCCTAAATGGGTCATGTGAAATTAGGTACAAATATGGTTACGCGTCAAGCACCAGTTATTCAAAGTTTAAAAAATATGATTGTCTGAAGATGCTTATTTACTGATTTTAAAACTTGATGAAATGATATGAGAATAAAATTTAAGTCAATTGTTGTTGGTCCATTAGAGATAGTGGGCGCAAATCATACTAAAATCACTTAAGTTAACTAGAACTAAAAAAAATATCAAACAGACGTATGTTTATTTAGATGTTATTATTGAATGAATTGTAGGTAGACTTAGTACAAATAATTACGTACACGTCGTCAGTGGTGGAATGGTCAGCGTAGTCACCTTCCATGCAATTGATCCAGATTCGATTTTCGGCCGACGCATAAGTTTTTATCTCTTTTCTTTACAATTAGCTAGACAGTTTACATTTTCAAGATATTTTGGCCGTTTCATCATGATTTCGATTATACAATGTATCGCAGGACCAATTTTTCGTAGAATATTTTCCATCTATTCTGTCTCGCAAGACCAATAACTTCTCGGGAAAGCCAGTTCCGATGTTATTACTGTAGATCCCGTTACATACATTCACGTTACCCTATTATTGGCTGTGTACAATTTATCTCCTGTATCGGGGGATGTGTCTTATTGATCAAATCGAATTCATGTCAAGTGAGATGGAGCTGGATGTGTTGCGTTGAGTTATTGTTCGTCGTGGGATAATGTCTTTTGTTTTATAATGAAAATAGTAAAAAGTATTAAAGTGAAAATATTGTATTTATGTTGACGCGTAGTGTAAAGTCAGCCCATTGTCGACTATATTCGAAAAATTCACTCTTGAACACATAGGATCATTCGGTTCCCTTCAAGATGGTTGAGCGAAATGGCACTGATCCGTTATGTTCGTAAGCTAAATAAAAATCGATACAGCCATTTGAGAGCTACGATGCCAGAGACAGAGACACAGATACACACGTTAAACTTATTTGTAACACTCCTCTGCTTTTACCGGGGGTTAAAAAACAATGTAGGTCGGTTAATTTTATAATCATATTTTTTAAATAATATAACTACTGAATCCACGCTAAAAGTTTATATTAAACTAGCTGTTGCCCACGACTTCGGTCACGGTAACTATTTCATTGATTTGAATTTTGTTTTCTCGTTACCCTCTTTTTTTTTAATTAAAATAAGAAAATTTTCTAAAATAAAAGTAACCTAAGTTACTCTTTATAATATTAGCTATCTACGAGTGAAGTCCAATCAAAATCGGTCCAGCCGTTTCAGAGATTAGCCGGAATTAACAGATAGAGAGACAGACAAAAATTTGAAAATTTAATTTATTTATTTAATTTTTTGGTGTGAGTACCTTATATACTCTCATATGCATTTAGTGAAAAGCTGTTTATTGAAAAATACAAACAGACACTTCAATTTTATTTATTTGTATAGATAACTCTGGCATTTAATCCATAAATCAGCTGTATGTTAAAATCCTTTTATCTTTTTTCCATGGAAACCTTAAACGTTTTGAAATAGGTGACTACACTTTGGTTTTCAGACTAAACGACTTCTTGACAATTGAAAAATGCTTGCAAATGGTACATTTGAAACGTGTCAATACTTTGAGCCGATTTTAAATTTGATTTTTTTTTTCAACCCTTATCTTTGCTTTATGTCACTTCGGATGGAGTACGGTTTTCCAACTGTCAATATGTCTACATAATTGGTCCTTGTTGGCGAATTATTTTGGTGCATGTATATAATCTACTATTTTGGCTACAAGTTACATTATCAATTTTCGAAATCTTTCAAGTGTTTGGACATGAACATGATAAATTATCGTTTATCCATCACAAAGGACCTTAAGTTGGGTTCCGCACCTGAGCGCCAGTCGGTCACTTTTTGTGACGTAACCCATTTCTCAACGTCCACCACACTGAAATGAGAATTTGATGAAACGTCCAAAATTACTTTACTTTGTGTAAGTAGTAATTGTGTTATGGACTTATATGTATAGCTTTGGTTAAGTTCAAGTCGGTTTATCAATCACAATACGCGTACCGTTCGTTTAGGAATTCCATTGTATATCTCTGTGTACATTAGATCTCCACAAAATTACAGGATCATAGGGATCATATGCTTCTTTAAATATAATAAAAATCATCCAATTCTATTGAGAAATGTTGGAAATGTGAGGTAACAGATGTAAGAAAAAAATTAGGACGTCCTCTTTTTTTTAGTCAACTGTCAAAAAAAAACGAGAAGTTTCTCAATTCTTCAAAAGTCTAAAAAATCTCCAAATTACAAAGTAATCTTAGGTTTTGAAAGTCGATAGCAACACAATACAACAAACCAAACCGAAGCCACCGAGTCCTGACACTAAACTTATTTTTCATTCAATAATTGTTTGATGATACAATTAGTTTTATCCCTTCAGATGAGTCGGTAAGACTATCAGAAAATCCAAAAATAAATGTCTACGTTTATAGTTAGCTTGGAATATTGGTGGTCCTCGTAGGCAATTTAAGTATTGATCAAGTCTTTTCGGCAAGCAAGGTACTTACATAACTTCAACTAAAAGCAACCTTTAACACAAACGCCTGAAAAAATACCAACACCATGTATACAAATAAAAAGCAATGGTTCCCATTGCTATAATTAATTATAGCCTACATTAAACAAACCGTGATTCCATTGTGATCACTTTTGACAAACAAAATGGAAGTTATATTGATTGAAATGGAAAATTCGTGTCACGTTCCTATTGTTAGCCCCAACAGTGTAATTATTCGAGGGAATTTCGTTTCGTTATTATTTCCAAGGAATTTCGCTGGAAGCAGGTTGAGAAAATATTTGTTTCAATACGTTTGTTATTTTGTTTTTGGTAGGCTACATAATTATATTCATTTGTTTATTAATCTGTCAGTAATTAGAGTAAGGGTGATTTGGTATGACCTTATTTTAAAGAATTTGTTTTGTGATTTGAATTTGTTATTACTCATAGGATTTTGAAAGGGAAGCTTTTTGTTTCATATTTGCTGTTTATAGAATAAACACGGTACACGGTAGCAACATTATGACACAGACAAAACTTAGTTTGTGACAGTAGGCCCACAGTGACAAAAATTTTTGTTCTTTATAAAAACGGTCAAAATGTATGGAACAGCAATTTGCTGATTTTCTTCCACTGTTGTGTATGTTTTATGTGCATTTATAATATAAAATTTAACATTTTCATGAATCTGTCTTATTTAAGCTAGCATTATAATGCTGTTTAAAGACGCAAATTATAAATAATTATTGTTGTAAATCCACTCCAATAAGTCTAAACAAAAACAATTACTTTTAATAACTTCATGGGAACTACAGTTTTTAAGAGTAAAAGTTGTAAAATTTGCGAGAGACCATTTATATTGGGCCTGGCATCAACTGGTCTCGCCGAACACCTGGCTCCTACAAATTGTAAGGCTTACTGCCTAGTCAAAATGTACACAAAAATATACTTCAATATTTTATTCACTTGGAAGTTGTTTCTTTTAGGTTTCTTTACTTATTATTTCTTTACTTTTATTTAAAAAATCTAACATGCATCCGCTTCCTATTAACGAAACAATCAACAACAACATTCATCATCATCAACATTTTCAGAATCGGAGCAGTAGTACTGGAGATTAACGCGCTCACACAAGAAGTAACCTATAAACTCTTCAGCTTTATAATATTAATATCTATAGTTAAAGCATATAAGGTTAAAGGTGTTATTTTTAATTAAATGAATTATTGAGTTACCATTTTCGCCAAAAATTGTCTATAGAATCAAAAATAAAGTATTTCCAAAAAAGTCTTTTTCTAAGTTTCTTAAAAATCCCGATAAACTTATTACTCTAAAATTAGGTCACTAAATTAAGGGGCGAACTTACTATCTTAGCTTTAGTGGTGGTTAGAGCCCCAAGTAGGGGGCGATTGGGGGGGAGGTCGCAAAAATGTGTGGCTCCCTTTCAAGGGCTGACCGCGTTATGTAATTAAGGACAAAAAGGTTTTTTTGACCTTCGCCTTAGGGAACGCCTGCAGAGTAATAATTTTAAGTGGTGTTGTAAGTTTTTTGGGATTATGAAGCACGTCGTTTTATGTAATGAATAATAAAAAAACATTTGAAATCCATAAAGGGGAAAAAAAGATATTTAACAAAACCAATTACCATTGCGATAAATGTTTTAAACATTGGGCTTGATTAGAAATTAGTATCTCCATACTTATTTCTTAAATCCCTAAGCAGCTTTAATGCTAAAGCAGAAAAAGTGGCAAAAAATAATTGAGGCCACAACTTTTTTTACCCACTTTACAGTTCAGTGGTTCTGACGAAAATGTATAGATACAAATAAAGACATAAAGTATACAAGAATCACCGATGAATCATATTAAAATGAAGATAAAAATTAAATAAAAAACAAAAAGTAAACTACAAAAGATATGCGTAGGCCGGGAATCGAACCCGGATCAACTGCTTGGAAGGCAACTATGCTGACCATTACACCACCAACGCCGGTGAGAGATGGCTTCAATTTTACGACCACATTCCTTTATCAAATAGAATGTTTAAACAATTGCTGTCGTTATCTATTAATTAAAAGCAATTGTTATCAGTGACCTCGGCGCTTCCAACTTATCATATTAATTGAATTTTAATTAAATTATTTTATGGTAGCGATGTCTTTTGTTTACCCGATATCAATAACATTTAGTTAATTATTCTGTGATAACATAAAACAAATTTCAATTATAAAGCACCTAATTTTGGGATAGTAATTTGCTTGTACCCAATTTCAACGTAGAAACCTTTTAAGATAGGGCCATTAAAAAACCGTAGGAAAAATAATGTGAACATTATCAAAGGACCATCAGCACCATTAACTTGTTATGATAGAAATTTAAGAACTGAAAAAAAGGTCCATTTCTTATTCATGGAATCTTCAAGGAAGACGTATTCCCCACAATGAGGAGATTCATTTAATGGCATATTAACTGTATCTATGGAGCATTTCATGGGACGTAGATTGATTACTGTCCAACCAGAAAGTAACGAAGTTAAAAATTGTTTCATAATTTTAAATAAACTGGTCTTTTGTGTCCTAAATAACTTGGTCCTTATGGAAAAAAAATCGAGAGATCATCTTCACTTTTTAAGATTACCATTTAGCTTTAAACGGAATCCAAAATTTTGAGTCGATCTCATCTCTGAGTGGTTCATAAATATTCATCATGGTACTCCGACCTTAAATAGTATCCCACCTTCTATGGAGATACTTATGATAAGTGAGTTTAGTTTTGCCAAACCAAGCCAACTCACAATCTATAATTAATTTATATTCAGCAATTGAAGTAAGTTCCTTCGGGCTAAGTTTATCAAAAGTTTATAAAAAAATAACCATAACCGATTAACGTCTACACTTTCTTAAGGTTAAAAATTGATCAGCGATAAATATTCAAACCAATTACAATTACTTCGAAAGATAGAAGGCATTTTAACGTGGGTTTTTTTTTTGCTGAACCCAATGGCTCAAAATCTGTTCTAATTAAATTCTTGTGGGCACGTCAACAACACTTCTTACGATCGCTTCTAACATTTTGTCCTCAGAAACTAACAGAGACTATCACTAGGCTACTTTCTCAATAGATCACGAACTTTTATCATAAATCACTACAGACTTGAGAAACTTCGTTACATCTGAACTTTTTCCTACAGGATCAATAGGTATGAATAACTAAGTTTTTCCTTCAGATGAAAGGAAGGCAATATCTAATACAGAGCAAAGTGATCTCGACTGACAGACTTATTTTGGTGAATGACAGATTTATTTTGGTCCTTCGAACCGGGGCTTATTTTAGTGGAGGTTTTTACTAGAATAAAATCATATTCAGAAAAAAGTGTCTACATGCGCTACGTTAGGGTTTGTTTTTACTGCATTACCGTCGTGGGTATATCCTGGATATTGCTGACACAGGAGAGCGGAGACTGTCACAAACAAAGAGGGGCCCATAACCGGCTGGGTGAAGTCTGGCTAAGGATAACAATAAAGAACTGATTTCACAAATATTTGATGACAAAACTGCCTTAGCAAAAACCAAAATTAAATACATTTTTCCAAAATGCAATCTAATAATAAAAAAATAGTTATAATTAAGGCTCTTCACTTAAAAATGTTCTAGAAAAATATTGTGACATTTGCGACCTATCGCTATTAATAATTTCTGTTTTGATTAAGTACAAAGACTACCTAGTTTTTGTCTTTCCCTATACCACCCCTGTGATATAGAAGAATTAAAACAAATTTATACATTTCTAACTATGTACTAATACGGCATTAAATATTTCTTCTAGTGCCCGAGCGGAGCAATAAGACTATGAGAATAATGAAATATATGTCATTATAAGTGTAACTATTCATTATGTGTCCTAGATAGGCCAACAAATTAAGAAGTTAAGATACCGCCAGCTTATCTCCGTGAAGTCGTAAAAGTAGATGTGAATACGGTAATAGCACATAATGGTTGTCATAGAGATAGGATAACAACGGCACTAGATAACTACGATAATGTAAAAACTTTCATATTACATTGCAGTCTGTAGGAGGCTTTTTGAAAAATTTAAGGTGGTTTTAAAGAAATGGAAAGTGGAGAACATTTGATCACACACTAAAAAAATAATTTTCAAGGCATGGCTTAACAGCATCAATCTGTAACTTTAACGTAATTTGTTTTGGAATCATTAATGAGGCTTGAAGGCTTTCAATTTGCACTCCAGTTATATTAAGTAACTATTACTGTTACTATGTTATTTTTTACATTTCAGAAAGCTTAGAAAAGCTTCGGTGAAATGTAAAAAAGTTATTGAGTTATCATTTCTTTCAACTAACCATCTCAACAGTGATCTATGCGAGAGTTGACTGCAACCATAGCAGATTTTCTGATCAAGAAGTTGATCAGTCGCTCCAAAAACATAGCCTCATCGATAGCGTACTTGTTCCACAAGAGAACCTCTCCAGAATAATATTATGATAATGGTTATTGGTTGTTTCGTAATACCCCGTTTAATTATCTCATAATTCGTCAGTTATGAGCGTTGTAGTTTCAAATTAAGCTATAACTTATTACATTAGCACTTAATAGTCGTCATTAATGTTGTTATAACTCCGATGTATATCTAATGCAAATAATGTTACATTATAACGCTCCTAACTGAAGTAAGTTTAAAGAAACAGCTACCAAAGCACGAATGAAAGCTGTAACTGCGATAAAAGTTAATGAATTTATAAAAAAAGCTAGCAAACAAACTTTTAGAACTGGCAACTAAAAAGCAGCTAGGGACCAATAAAATAATAATTGGAAACGCCACAATCTGCACTAGCAACATCTCGCTACATTTCTTACTACAATCGATAAGGTTTCAACTAAACTCACTTGATTTAACCCGTCATAATCCACAACAAGGCATCCCGAATTGACGAAATTACTTAAAACACTTAGCCGTTAACATTATCTAAAAATAACAGAAAGAAATCGTGAAAAAAGGGAAGGAAACATTTGGAGCAAAGGAATTTTTCGGTTGGTACAACAATTCAAAACATTCGATGTTCTAAACCGCTACTGCAATGCGCTTTTCGGAGGGAAAAGACTGAAACTTTTCAGTTAAAATTTTAATTTAACTTTAGTTTACAAAAAAATAAATAGATGTCAAAATAAATGAAAGAATAATTACTTTTTTGGTTATTTTTTGCGGAGCGTAGCGGCTCCCGCGTCTGTTCGGCGGCGCTCAGCCGCGTAGACTGGCGTCCCGCGCCCCTACGTCCTATACTTATGTGTTTACATCTTAAATGGGGTTGCACAGAGTAATGTTGGGTTCAGGCTTTACATTGGCTTGCTACGGGAAAAGAGCAATCGTATACCCTTGAGCCTGAAAAAAGTAATGGATCCATTCCACACGCCTCTGTTTCTATTGTTCGATGCACTTTCTGCCGGTCTATTGTGTAAAAATATCCCTCAATGAATTTAGGAGAAGTGAGCTTGAGGTGAGTTGTCAAACCCAGCCTTCCTTGTCAAAACATCAGGTGGGATAACACTTCATCCCAAGCATACTTCACGGAGATTTTTATAAAAGAACACTGCAGATATTCATTTGGTACTTTAGTTTAGAAAGGCGGTTTTTCGAAAATAGTAAGAAAACATGGCAATGGCAAACATCGTCCAATAATCCTTTTTACAAAAAAATATGCGTCGGCCGGGAATCGAACCCGGATCAACTGCTTGGAAGGCAACTATGCTGACCATTACACCACCGACGCATGTGTATGTCTACTTCAATATGGTTACAACTAGTCGTGTGGCGTTTTTAAGTTATCTGTGTTTGTACAGATAGATGTTTGAAACGATACTTAATCAATGACAAAAGTAGAGATAGATTTGTGTTTTCTACGTAAGTAAAGTGTGAAAATAAAATCCTCAAATCAATCTGAACTATCTTGAAGCCTTACACATCTAGATTGCTCGAAATTACGTAAGACTTATAACTTTATCTTATTTTGCAATATAGCATCAAACTCTCGCCTATTATTCGTCTGTTTTGCAAATGTCAAGCTGAAATGAATTCTATTAAAATTTATGTAATAGGAACTGTTCAAAGGACCAAAAATTCGTCTAAAAAGACCGGTGTCGCCTCTGTCCTTTTCTGCTCTGTGTTAGTAGGCCTAAAGTCCGGTATAAGTATAAAATATAAAGCTTGGTCGGATGTTATTATTGCCCGTCGCGATTCATTGCCCCAACCCTGATGTATTAACACCACTGTCCTTATTATTATTCTCATTAAAATATATGTTCCGGAAGTTTCACGTTTGGGAAAAATATGGCAAATTGTTTTTTAGTCAAGAGTAATGAGTTTTCCGCACGCGGTCGGGAAATACGGTGTTTGAGTGGAAAATTAAGCTTTTTTTTTTCATGATAATCTTTTTCGTTGTGCCTGGCTTGTTAGCCTAGTGGTCCTAAGCGCGACTGCTACACTAGAGGTCTTGGGTTCGATTCCCAGGTCGAGCAAAAAGTGTTATTGGGTTTTTCTATGAAATTCTCAGTAGCAGCTCGGAGTTAGGATTTGTGCCCGATTAATGGCAATAGGCTCGCCCCCTATTACATGGGACCTAAACATACCGGCGAACTGTGGGTGTACATTGTTACACCTTTGCCTAACCCTTCGGGGAATACAGGCGTGATGGTATGTCAACGATAAATAAAATATTGTTAACTGACCTAGTTGCACTTTTGGCCTTATTAAAAATAGACAGAGCGTGATAATTAAAAGAAAACAGAATTAATTATCCTTATTTCGGCATGATGGATAAATTAAAAGAGCAAGATTAGAGAATTCCCAAAGTTTATCCGCTCCAAATTAATCTATTTGGTAATTATAACGTTTACTGATATTGGGGCCACGAAACGAGAGGTATAACAAGACAAGATAAAGGTATCTAAGATCTTTTGTTTATTTGACGATGTTGCATTGAGCCTTTATTAGTCAACGTAACATCTGAATCTACTTAGAATCAAACTGAAAACATTTTTACTAGAAAATTTTTTTTTTTTTTTCTGAAACTGAAGTAAATCCTGTTATCATACATTTTATTTCTGATAAAAAAAGAAAGAAATACTGAGAAAAAGAAGAAAGTAATAAGTAAAGAAAAAATAAGTATTTTTTTTAGCACACATTACATAAAACACACAGAAATAAAGCAAAAATGCTATTTTAAGACCTAGTGGTGTACCAAAGATTCGCCATGGGTTTACAGAATCCTACTTCCTATCCTACTCTAATAATAATCCTACTTAATATTATAAATGTGGATGTTTGTGAGGATGATTGGATGGATGTTTGTTACTTTTTAACCAACATCAAAAACAAGGAGGTTATCAATTCGTTTGTATGTTTTTTTTGTATTATATGTGTTACGCGATAACTCCGCCAATTATGAATCGATTTTGATGATTTTACAAACAAAAAAAAAAGGTTTGGAAATCGGTGGCAAAACAAAACAACAAACATAACCAGAGCCGCCGACTTCCAAAACTTTTTTTTTTGTTTCGGATGGGAAGTCATCATATAACTCCTCCCCTGAGCTCGTTGACTTCCAAAGCTAAAGTTATTTTTCACTTTTTAGTTTTTGAAGGAAATTGTCTTTTTCACGTTTTAAATCACTGAATGGATTTGGATAGAAATTTGGCATAGTTTATACTCTGGAATAGCACATAGGCTACTTTTTATATCGGAAAAATTTATGATTCCTGTGCGATAATATTTATTGATAGACTTACTTACTGGATACTTTAACGCAGATGGAGTCGCGGGCGTTAGTATATCATAACAGTCTTGGAAGAGACTTACTAAATATGATCGCTAATTTCATGGCCCTACGTCGAAAGAAGTTTAAGTTCCAAAGCGATTAAAACCGTAATGAATTATTTGATCTGGAGTTATTTTTAGCGCAGAACGACTTGGATACATTTCACTCAGTTTTGAGTTCATTGTGAATGACTGGATACCTACTATGCCATATTTAATGATGAAAAACGGCTTATGGTTATGGTACAATTATTATAATTATAATATAATTGTTTATATAACGTGTTGTGACGTGTGGGGTCCTGGGTTTGATACCCAGGTCGAGTGAAGAGTATTACTGGGTTTTTCCATTAGGAATTTCTAAGTAGCAGCCCGGAGTTTGGAAGTTGATGGTGTGACACCCCCGAGCCTCGGAAAGCACGTAAAGCCGTTGGTCCTGCGCCTGATCTCTCCCCATTGTGACGGATTGTAAGGGAAGATGGAGTGTACCAGTGTTTGCGCACACACTTGTGCACTATAATATCTCCTGCGTACTTCGCTAGTCTGCATTAAGATTAGCCGCCGTGACCAGAATCGGTCTGAAAAATACATTTAGTATATATATATACGTAAGTACCTAACATGGGACAAGTTCTTAAAAATAATGAATTTATATCCGACTGGAAAAGATTATATTTTTAACTGACTATGTAGAGAGAGAGGCCTACGTTCAGCAATGGACGGCTATTAGGCTGATGATGATGTAGAGAGGCAAATTATGATTGATTAGATCTGCCCTCATGTCTGCTTGAGTACTAGAAGTCATCATCATCTACTTAGCCTTTTCCCAACTATGTTTTTTTTTTTTTTTTTTTTTTTGGTGGGTGGGAAATCATCAAATAACTTCTCCCGCCCTGGGCGGGGCGGGAGGGAGTGTCAGACTTTTACTGACTAAAACCCACCCATGTTCCTTCTTGTGCCCTTTGCGTTCCGGGGGCGCGGTATCTCTTGCGAACAACCCGCAGCCCCGGCATTCCCAACTATGTTGAGGTCGGCTTCCTGTCTAACCGGATGCAGCTGAGTACCAATGTTTTACATGGAGCAACTGCCTATCTGACCTCCACAACCCAGTTACTGGGCAACACGATACCTCTTGGTTAGACTGGATGTCAGACTTCCTGGCTTCTGACTATCCGTAACGATTGTCAAAGATCTACGAATGACAGCCGGGACCAACGGCTTTACGTGCTTTCCGAGGCACGGGGGTGTCATACCACCAACTTCCAAACTCCGGGCTGCTACTGAGCAAATCCTAATGGAAAAACCCAATAACACTTTTTGCCCGACCATGAAATCGAACCCGGGACCCCACGCTCATCAGTCGCGCTTGCAACCACGAGACCAACGGGGCAGTACTAGAAGTGTGTGTACCTAATTATAACCAATAATTTTGACCTTACAAAAAATCCTATATAGCAGCAAATTCCGGACATAAAGTGCCGTAAAAAAAAACGTATTATTCCAGTTCCACTAATTTTCTTATCATTATTTCACTTAAACCATACTTACCTTACGTACTCAGCTGATCACATTAAAGAAAAACATGAGGAAAATTGGAACCAATGGTCAGAAGTTGAAATTATGGTTAAATAATTTTAATTTTCTCGTAAAGAATTAACAATAATTCACTTGCTGAGAAACTAGGTTTACAAATTGGCTATTATAAACGTAGGTACAGGGACAGCGTTAAAAGATAGTTAACTTAATAAGAAGTCAGCAAATGGAAGGGGCCACTGAGGGCCGATGCCTGCCGGGGCTGCGGGTTGTTCGTAAGAGATACCGCGCCCCCGGAACGCAAGGGGCACAAGAAGGAACATGGGTGGGTTTTAGTCAGTAAAAGTCTGACACTCCCTCCCGCCCCGCCCAGGGCGGGAGAAGTTATTTGATGATTTCCCAACTCCCAAAAAAAAAAAAATTAATAAGAAAAAGTACAAATATGTAGGTAGTTGATCACAAAAACATCTATTTCTGACCAAATAAACACGGATCTAAAGTAAAAAGTAAGGTATGTTACTAGATGTGGCGTAGACAGCGTAAGCACTATCACCACAATATATTGGTGTTTGTTTATTTATTAATATTTTATTTTCTTGTCTTATAATTGCCTATTAGTTATGTTGTAATATTTTATTTATTTAGTAACCCTTTTTTATTTAATAAATCTTTTATTTTTATACATACATACATACCATCACGCCTATATTCCCCGAAAGGTAAGGCAGAGGTGTAACAATGTACACCCACAGTTCGCCGGTATGTTTAGATCCCATGTAATGGGTTTTTTTATCTGTTAAGAATATAAGATCTTAGGATTAATTATACACAGATCAACTCGTGGGGGGAACTTCTATGTATCCTGTGAAGATACCTTTTACGTGCAGTAAAAATGGATAAGCTTGTTCTAACTGATGCATGCTTTACTACCGCCTTGGACAATAACCCAAAATTTTATCTTAAAGCATAAAAAGCTTTGAAGCGCTGTACTAAACCCAACTGTCCAAGCGCCGAGCATCCAACACACTCGATTTTCGATTTGAGTCAGCGGGCAAACATCAGACATAGCAGTGAAAGCTAAGCCTGGATTACTGCCCATACCGCAGTCGTCTAATGACTCGCTATAACGTAGCGAGACATTCTGTGACGACGCAAACTCTGAACATACAGGGTGTTTGATTTATGAACCATAAACCGGTAAATTACGTCTTGTTGCAGACAAAGTGAAGCTAAAGCAATAAACAGAACAATTTGTGTAAATAAAAACTTGGTATATTGGCATAACAAGCTCAGAGAAACAAGTGTAGTTCAACATTACCATACATCACATTATTTAATTTTATAACATACATACCATCACGCCTGTATTCCTTAGAGTGTTAGGCAGAGGTGTACCAATGTACACCCACAGTTCGCCGATATATTTTTAGGTCCCATGTAATAGGGGGCGAGCCTATTGCCATTAACCGGGCACAAGTCCTAACTCCGAGCTGCTACTGAGAAATTCAAAGAAAAACCCAATAACACTTTTTGCTCGACCTGGGAATCGTAATAATTTTATAAAATTGAATCATATTAGAAAATTACCATTTTATTGTAAAAGATCGTTACCATTTTATTATATTTTTGTGGTTGTGTAACTGTCTCGTTAGCCTAGTGGTTCTAAGCGCAACTGCTACGTTAGAGGTCATGGGTTCGATTCCCAGGTCGAGCAAAGTGTTATTGGGTTTTTCTATGGAATTCTCTGTAGCAGCCCGTTGTTAGGATTTGTGCCCTGTTAATGGCAATAAGCTCGCCCCCTATTACATGGGAGCTTAACATGTACAATTACTGTGGGTGTACATTGGCACACCTCTGCCTAACCCTTTGAGGAATATACGCGTGCATGAAGGTACAAATAAATTGTACTCATGTCTCTCCCAAGACAGAAAAAGAAACACTTTTTTTATTTGCAAGCCTTCACCCCCACGTGGCTGGGCTCCAGTCACCCCGAAGTGACGTGAAGATAATTCTGTCAAAACGAACCACACCACAGACACACAATTTAAGATATTTAACGGCGATTTATTTGAAATCTAGTCTAAACATAAGTGGAACGTATGTTATACTGTTATTGCCAAATAGCACTGGAACTCATTTTTCATATCGAATTAGATTGACGGAATTAATTTACTTAGTGAGAGATTGTTGCTTGACTCGTTTTAACAGAACTAAGGCTTAATGTTGAGTTCAGTAGTAAATACTCAATACTCAATTATTTATTGCGTTCCTTAATGTACATTAATGGTCTTAAAAATATAAAGGCACAAAATCAACTACTAAAGCAACAACATGTACACGGCAATAATATATCAAGTTAGCAATATAGCGGGCTCGTCCCGGCTCTCTGTTTATTTGAGTTCCTATGCACACTTCACAAATTGACAACATGACATACAACACATACACACAACACATACACACTACACGTACAAAGCTACGTAGGTACAAGTAGTGAAGGGGGCAACTATGAACGAAGCTGTAGGGGAACAGGATGATTAACCTGAACAAAAAACGGTTGCTATTCGAAATTGACATAAATTATATTTGGAAATTGAAGTTCGTGTTTCGTTCTAAAGAACAATATTAGAAAAATACTAACAGTGTGTGTAGGCCGGGAATCGAACCCGGATCAAGTGCTTGTTCAACAAAATGGAAAAGACTTCATTAAGTTATCATAATGTATCACTTTATTCTCTACGTCAGCGTGGCTTATTTTACCCGCGTTAAGTTACGTCTTTCGTTACTGCTCCACACCCGTGGATCGTAGCGTGATGTTTATAGTCCATGTTACTCGGGAATAATGGTGGCTATCTATTGGTGACAAATGGTTAAAATTGGTCCAATAATATTGGAGTCTATTCGTTACGAACAAACAAACAAAAAAATTTCTCCTCTTTATAATATTAGTGAAGAAAAGCCGCAACTTAAAATAATAACTATCTAATAAGTATCTATTCATCAGTAATCAAAGTATATTGTCACAAAAAATAAAGAAATTGATTACAGAAATCAAAACATTTGGAGACCATAAGGTTTCTGAATTCTTATATTCATTTAGAAGGTTCTAACACATGCGTCGGTGGTGTAATGGTCAGCATAGTTGCCTTCCAAGCAGTTGATCCGGGTTCGATTCCCGGCCGACGCATTAGTTTTTTGTTGGGCTGTGGCTGATTCTATTTTCAAAACCTTTTAGTATACTGAAGGATAGAAAGCCTAGCTTTTACTCGGCAAAAATCCCAACATTTATTTATCGTAAGACAAATCTTCAGACTTATCTACAGTAATCCAAAATTCTAGAAAAATAAAGTGAGATATAGTGCCATGTAGGATTTGTGAAGAAAATATCACGTTTGACGAAGCCAGTCGAGTATTCTGTAAGACAGATTTAGCGGTAAATGATAAAAGTAACAGAAATATGATAATCTTTTCTACACAAGAGTGAGTGACAAAGCGTGACGAATCGTATCTCTGCTTAAAAACAAAGCTAGTAAATCAATATCAATTAAATTAATAGGACACACAATACAGCACCCAATGCTTTAAAAAACCAGCGAAGTGTGAGTCCGTACCCGACAAGGAAGTTTCTGTATCACCGTAAAATATTTTAAACGTGTGATAAAATCGCCGTAAAAAAAACTCTTCATTAATTTCAATTAGACCATTATAATATTGAATTAACTGCCTCGTTAGCAAAAGGTTTTAGGTTTGATTCCCAGGTCGAGCAAAAAGTGTTATTGGGTTTTTCTATGAAATTCTCAGTAGCAGCTCGGAGTTAGGATTTGTGCCCGGTTAATGGCAATAAGTTCGCCCCTTATTACATGGGACCTAAATATACCGGCGAACTGTAAACTGAATACAGGCGTGATGGTATATTTTTTTTTTTTTTAATACACACTCGTCGGTCTCGTGGTCGCAAGCGCGACTGATGAGCACGGGGTCCTTCCTGGGTTCGATTCCCAGGTCGGGTAAAAAGTGTTATTGGGTTTTTCCATTACGAATTTCTCAGTAGCAGCCCGGAGTTTGGAAGTTGGTGGTGTGACACCCCTGTGCCTCGGCAAGTACGTAAAGCAATTGGTCCCGGCTGTCATTCGTACATCTTTGACAGTCGTTACGGATAGTCAGAAGCCAGAAAATCTGAGAACCAGCTTTACCAAGAGGTATCGTGTTGCCCAGTAACTGGGTTGTGGAGGTCAGATAGGCAGTCGCTCCAAGTAAAACACTGGTGTTCAGCATCCGGTTAGACTGGAAGCCGACCCCAACATAGTTGGGAAAAGGCTAAACAGATGATGAATAATACACACTCTGTGAAAATTTCAGGTGTCTGCCTGTTACGGTTCAAAAGATAGAGCCCTATGATGGCGGACAGACGGATAGACAGACGGCAGAGTCTTAGTAATGGACTCTCGTTGGCACCCTTTGGATACGGGATAGTAAAAAGGTATAGCGCTAGGTGTACATGCTTCAGAACTGGAGCTACAGCTAATTATTACAATAACATCATTGCTTTCAATCCAGATGGTACTTTTTATAGATTTGAGAGCGATGAATCAATTCTCAAGAGGCAAGCGGTTTGTTCCTGCCTCTTGAGAATATCTCTAAAGTGTTATAAGTACCTTTAAGCTGCATTTATTTTCGTTTGAACCGATCCATTATGAATTGAATGATAATTTATTGGTGCATTTATTTTTAGGTCAAGTTTTCTTTATAATGGGTGTAAAAAGATCTTTGACGCTGCATGTATGTTCGTTCCAAAATTACGATTATTTTTTTTTGTTATTGATCATGTCTGGGAATGTTTTGGTTCCAAAGATATTGAACGCCAAAATTCCAACTTTTTTTTCATATTATTGCGAGCATTGGTTTGATATGTGTTGATCTAAAGTTTAAAAACTCCCATGACCTTTCACACACCCATAAGCACGATGTTTGGTACGCTAAAAACTTTTTGGTTTGAAAAATCATTGTTTATCATAATAAACAATGATTTTTCAAACTGCCTCGGTAGCCTAGTGGTCCTAAGCGCGACTGCTACGCTAGAGGTCTTGGGTTCGATTCCCAGGTCGAGCAAAAAGTGTTATTGGGTTTTTCTATGAAATTCTCAGTAGCAGCTCGGAGTTAGGATTTGTGCCCGGTTAAGTGCAATAGGCTCGCCCCCTATTACATGGGTCCTAAATATACCGGCGAACTGTGGGTGTACATTGTTACACCTCTGCCTAACCCTTCGGGGAATACAGGCGTGATGGTATATATATATATATATATTCAAACTATTTTTACAAAAAAGACAACCTCCTTCAAAAAATAATAAAATTAAAAATAACTTTAGCTTTGGAAGTCAACGAGCTTAGGGGAGAAGTCATTTGATGATTTCCCATCCGGAACAAAAAAAAAGGTTTGGAAGTCGGCGGCTTTGGTTCTGTTTTGCCACCGACTTTCAAAGCAATTTTTTTTAGGTTGTCAGTTTTTGTAACATTTTTTTTATTTATTATTTTTCTTTTTTTTGTTAATGGCAATAGGCTCGCCCCCTATTACATGGGACCTGAAACCACCTGTGGGTGTACATTGGTACACCTCTGCCTAACCCTCCGGGGAATACAGGCGTGATGGTATGTTTTTTTATTTTTCGCTTTTTAGTATCAATATCCTGTCATCCAAATCTATGAAGGATCAAATAAACTACGTAAATTAACAAGACCCCTTAAAAGTCACAAGAAAGCAGAATACGCTAATTCGTTTATTTGGATGAAATATTTTTGCAATTATTGTAATTTTTTTGCCAAACGGCACATACCATCACGCCTGTATTTACCCGAAGGGTTAGGCAGAGGTCTATCAATGTACACCCACAGTTCGCCATTATGTTTAGGTTCCATGTATTAGAGCCTAAAGTTATTGTTCACTTTTTAGTTTTTTCGCCGGTTCAATTTTATTGTTAAACAGTTTTTATTACATTTCGTGCTAATCTATTTCGATTAAAAGAACGTATTACGTAAGAAAGCAAGTATTGACATTGAGAGGCAACGTAGTACAAGTTCCTACTACTTCATAATGACGATCCAACATTAGGATTACAAGATTGCTAAGACTTTTGAAATAGGCGTAAAGCGTTATTTACCAACAGTCCTACACAATTGCTGGACACCTTCCTCGGGGATAGACTTGAACTATACCACAATAACTGTTTCAGTGAGTTTGTATAGTCATTATCGCACTAACATGCATAATATGCTGTTAATCTATTCAAATATTATAAAGAGGTATCTAAAACTATATGTTTGTGAGAGGTTCAGTAGTCGCCACGAGTCTTGACTCACGACTCGTAACGACTACTGAACGTCCTGAAAATTTACTTGACATCTGTGCTCACGAGTCGTGAGCACAGATGTCAAGTAAATTTTTGGAATTTTGGATTCCTTTTTAGGTTTTTTGGGCCGCCGACGCTGCACACGATTGGTCCGTCAGTTGGGCCGCACTTGATATTTGTAGCGACTCATATATTATCTACAGAAATTATTTCACTAATAAAAAGCCACACTATTGCCGAGTGTCATAAGACATGTTTTATGGTATTTTCGCCTGCCACGCAGACAAAGTAGTATAGCAGAAGCTAGTATGCTAGTATGCTTTATTATTTTCTTCTAACACAACATACCATCACGCCTGTATTCCCCGAAGAGTTAGGCAGAGGTGTACCAATGTACACCCACAGTTCGGCAGTATGTTTAAGTCCCATGCAATAGGGGGCGAGCCTATTGCCATAAACCGGGCACACATCCTAACTCCGAGCTCTGAGCGAAAGACCCAATAAAACTTTGGTCGACCTAGGAATCGAACCCATGACCTCTAGCGTAGCAGTCGCGGTTATGACCACCACGCTAACGATACAGTTCTTTTCTTCCAAAATCATAGTGGATCATAAACCAGAAACAAAAACACGTAATTGGGTTAGTTTCCACGGGATCCATGTCCACGAACCATGACGCCATCATGATCGAATTATGTGGTACAATGGGGTACAACAGTGACACCGTAATCTCACTGCTTCCGCTTGTAATGAATGATGAGTCTATTTTGTTAGTCAAATCGTGTGTCAAGTTTGCGTAGTTCGAGGTTAGGATAGTCAAATACAAAAGTGCTTTTAGCAGACAAAAAAATTAGCTTTGAGTTTAGTCAGAAGTTGCAGAACAGACTGATGATTTTGTACATTATAATGTTTAGTTAGAAAATATCTAACTTCTATAATTAAGTATCTCTTTTAAAAAAAATATATTCCTCTTTTCAATAGTTTGAATTAATGTCCCAACAGGTTCGCCGTGGGATCTGGAGGCGCTGGTCCTCGCGCGCCTGTACGAGTGGCGCGTGGAGGTACTAGGCCGGGGGGAGAGTCCGCCACCGCGGCAAATTGCCGCTCGGCGGGCCGACCTCCGGCTTGATCTCATGGCGACATGGAGACAGCGACTGTCGCAACCTCGTGCTGGGCACGCCTTAATAGAGGCGGTAAGTCCCCTCTTTGAGGAGTGGCTGGAGAGGCGCCACGGCGCCCTCACCTACCGCCTGACGCAGGTCCTCACCGGACACGGGTGTTTCGGGAGGTTCCTGCACCTCATCGGGCGGGAGGAAACGTCCGGGTGTCACCATTGTGTGGATCGCCCCGAGGACACGGTGGAGCACACCGTGGCGGTATGCCCCGCTTGGGCGGAGCATCGCCGAGTCCTCGTGGCGGCCATCGGCGGCGGCAAACTCTCGCGTCCGGCCCTGGTGCAAGCCATGGTCCGGAGCGAGAGGGAATGGGATGCAGTCGCCTCCTTCTGCGAGGCAGTAATGCTTGAGAAGGAGGCGGCGGGACGGTTGAGACAGCGGTTCTCCCGTCCCAGCCGCCGCGGTAGACGCTCCGGACGTCGGGAGCCGCGAGACGACTCCCGGCCACTGTAGATACTGGCCTGTGGACGGTGAGCAATGGGTAGCTCACCGTCCTTACGTTGCATAACGACAGGCCGTGTCGACGGCGCGTTCGTGTTCCACGCGCGCCTCAAAGAGATGTCAGCAAAAGGAAGGGGCCACTGAGGGCCGATGCCTGCCGGTGCTGCGGGTTGTTCGCAAGAGATACCGCGCCCCCGGAACGCAAAGGGCACAAGAAGGAACATGGGTGGGTTTTAGTCAGTAAAAGTCTGACACTCCCTCCCGCCCCGCCCAGGGCGGGAGAAGTTATTTGATGATTTCCCACCCACCAAAACAAAAAAAAAAAAATGTCCCAACAGGTAGAAATAAACAAAAAATACGTAGGGTCACAAAATTTTTATTGAAACACTTAAATTCGAATTTTAAGTACAAATCAAAAATTTGAAATAGCTTCTTCATATGGCAACGTGTTTTTATAACACAATCACTTACTATATAAATATCTATAAAATATATACCTATTTACAAAACTTAATAATACTGCTCCTATATACACTCGCTAATCGCAAACATTTTATTATTTATTTATATATTCGAAAAAATAAAACATTAAAAATGCAAGGCACCGGTTTTAGCACCAAAATTCACTAAATAAACTTTTTTTTTCATTTAGTACATTATTTTGACAATCTGTCACTGGATTTTACAATATGTTTTACTATGCACATTTGTACCTACACAAGTAGTGTTTATTCAAAATTATTTGATAAAAATAGTTTTCGTTATAATTTCATTATTTGTTTATAAATATTTTTAAATATAATTTGTGAGCACTTTTGCTCGCGTCTGTATGCCATACCCGTACAATATAATGAGTAAAATGTCATTGGTTGCTATCAGACAACGGGCCGATAGAGTTGAATTATTATTTCGTCAAATATGAACTTGATCACAATTTAGGACAGATTTGTAAAATTATTGTTTTAGAAAAAAAAAACATTTTCCTCGAATTACAGCACATCTTTGTAACTTTATTTAACTCATCTGTATATACTCAAACAACCAATGCTTTAATACTCATATCACACAATTAAATCAGACTACATCATAGGTGAAGAGCTATAACATTGAGTAGAAAATGTTTAAACAGTGAAAATAATCACCCGTTCCACTTACTACTAAACTATATTTACAATAAATATCCACTACACTTAAAGTCGTAAAGACAGAGAATATTCAGATCTCAACAATACTTAAATAAAATGCTACCTACAACAAGTAAATAGATAATTTTGAAATTGCATCAGATTTCGGAAGCACACTGTAAGTAAAAGCACTATACAACAATAATTTCGACGTTACTAACAATAACGTACATTGATCATAAATAACAGATACATTTAGATATCTTAACAATTCAACAAAAGCATTGAATGATTCAAATTCAGATATAAAATCAGTTTATTTACATTATTTCTCTAAGGAGTAAGCACCATATGAAATATTTTAGCACAATATTTTAATACATCAAAAGCTCCAGATGCAATTTCTCAAGTCTTATGAAGAAATACAGGAACTTTTTAAGATAAAGGCACTTCGAAGGAAATACTAACATTAATACTGGTCGAAGACTCCAGCCGTGCTTAAGTTAAGCGCACACTGGCGACAAATCGCATTTGTATACACTAAGAGACCTGTTTAACACTGACTTATAGTTCCATTGCACTTCTTGTGACTAGCAAAACAGCGTCTCAATAGCGGCAATCCTCAAACAGAATCTCGCGATTTCCTCCTCTATATTCGATATTATGCGCTTAACCTGCGTCATCTACAAAACAAACCACGACATTGAATACATCGAAGACTATCGATTAATACATAAAGATTCGACGTACTTCGGATCCATTTCGTCGATCTCACGTCCTTTCGTTTCTGGTACGAAAAGCACGACGAACAGAAGACATAGTACTGAAATTCCTGCGTACATCCAAAATAGCCCGTACAGACCTATGTAGTCTTGGAAATCTGCCGCCGTCTTAACATTAACGAAACCACAAAGATGACTGAAACTTGTAGCTAAAGCACTGCCCGTACTTCTGTACTCTAGAGGAAACAATTCTCCAATGAGAAGAGATGAAATTGGGCTGATACCCAAAGAAAATGCAATCGTAAACGTTAAGACGCACAGCAGAGGAATCCAATCGTACGTAGGTTCTGATGCCATTATATCCGACGAATTTCTGAAGACTTCTTCATAGTAAGCGAATGATCCGAATCCGGCGAGTGCTATAGACATCATGACTCCACTTATCATCAACAAAGGTAGTCTGCCTACGTTATCTATCAGCATTCCTGACAGACATGATGCCAGAAGCTGAGCAACACTCGTTGCTATCGCTCCTCCATGAGGATTCATTGTTCTGAACGTCTTCTTGAACATTTTGACTGCGTAGAAGTTGAATAAGTTGGCTCCAGTAAACCTTTGGAAGAACATCAGACCACACGTTATTAGAACAGGCCGTGTCATTCTTTTCGAAAGCAGAGCTTTAAATTTTCCAGCGTTATTCCCATTGAATAGTTTGCTGGCGAGAATATTGGTCCTTATCGTTGCTAATTCCTGTCGTATATCCGCTTCTGGTCCTCTGAGCCATTGTAAAGACTCTTCTGCCTCCTGTTCTCTTCCTCTTAGTAGAAGCGAAGAGGGAGTTTCAGGAATAAAGAACAGGGCGAAGAATAGGAGGATTGGTGCTGCTGCCACCATCAGAGCGAGTTGGTACCAGTTTAAGTAGGCACCGATGGAGAATGATATCAGGATGCCGATCTGGCTCAGGATCTTGAGTACTGAGCTAAGACATCCTCTGATTTCGGGGACTGCTATTTCTGTGACGTATACCTGTGAACAAGAGAAAAGTATGTTAGGAATTTTCATGAATAATGTGTGACGGCTCGAAGTACGTGCCTTTGGCTTTATTAAGAACTAATTTAGGCAGTTGATGAAGTTGTTATCTTAGATTTGCTATCTTGGTCAGGCGACAGATTGGAATTTCTCTTTAATTCCTTATTCAAATCAGAATAAATGGCTAGAGGGATGTAACCAGAATGTACAACGTTTTCCATGAAACTTACAACTTACGCATGCAATATTCACTATTTCATCCCGTTTACTAGAATATTTGGATCCCGTGTCGTGGTCACGAGATAAAAATATTCTTATGGCTTAGTAGTTAAGGTTCCTCCTATGTGAGTAGTTGCGAGTTCGATACTCGGCAAGCGCCCATGTGACTTTTTCAAATTGTTAATATTTTGGACATCATTGACATCGGTGAAGGAAAGCATCTTGACAAAACCTGAACTTAATTTATGAGCAAGCGTGGTGAGATCACCACGCTTGAGGCACGAGGATAGGTATCCTCGTGCCTTCTTTGTATTAGAAGAAAGACACTTTTGCCCTGCAGTGGGACAATTCAAGCCTGGTATTGTTATTATTATTTATGGGCGGCCCAATCGAATCATGGCAGACCACACATTGCAGTAATAAAATAAATTATACAGTCCTATTACAAATGTAAAGTGAAACAAAGCACTATCTAATGATGCATAATCCATGCTCTGGCGCCTATAAGCTTTACAAATAAAGATTAACACTGTATTGGTATTATTTCGTTCGTTATCAAGTGATTTTATCTTTTCCAAACTGTATTTTATTGTCCACTATTAATATAGGGATAAGAACATTTTGTTCCTCGCCTTTCATTTTAACGTGGGTGTCCAAAATTGTGGTTTCATTAGAATTCTTCTGTTTATATTGTTTGTTATTAGTTTTATTACGTAGTTCAATGACTTCTTTGACGATCGTGTGTGTAGTAACAAAAAATAGAATTGATCAACTGTTTTAGCCCACACGGTTAATAAAATCTCTCTCGAATGAAAAAGTTGTAGTTTTGTAAGAAAGTGTAATGGGGCAGTGATCTGTTTCCACATTATGGTAAAATATGAACTCTTCCCGTAACTTTATTATAGTTGAGTGCGTTTCAAATTTATGTTATAGATAAAGTTTTATCATTTACAGACCTACCTACGTTTTGGAACAGGTTCAACTTTCTGAGGGACTGACCGACTCTTTGCTAATTCAAATGTTCCTGAAATAAATGTTTTGACTAAGAAGAAAAAATTCACACTTAAGGAATCAATTCAGAAGAGGATAATACTGATTGCAATAACGTCCTTATCTCTATAAGGATTAAGATTCTGAATTAAAACAATTACAATGAATAGAATGTATAACTATGAGTACTTTCAGGAATTGTAACTATTCAAGGATCAAATAACTTCAACCTTCCTTAACTTCAGTGTCTCGGGAATATCCTTTTCGGATTACACATAGGAAATCGCAGCACGATATTATAGTTTTACAGATGTATGCAGTCACAGTTGTCCTCTTTGTCCTACAAAGTAAGAGTACAGACCACCCTGGGCCAGCCTACACGAACATTTAATAGGTACCACCACAACGCGAAATGACCGAAAACATAAAGTGTATGAACCATTCGTCACAATACCAGCCGCGCTCATTGTAAACCTTATGTATGGTAATGTGCCAATAGTGTATAGGATTATGTCATGAATTATGTTAAGTATTTCTCGTGACCAGGCATTAGTTTGTGAAGTAATAACTGCTGTAGTATCGATTGTAGTTACTTGTTTTGTTGGAATGTCACTTGTGCGTGATTGTGGGACAATAATGAGAGTAAAAGTTAATGATATATGGAGGGTGATGGTTAATGAGATAAGGACATTGTAATGACAATTTTTTAAATTTTTCCGAATCACACGGTTAAATGGTGTTAACAGCTGTTTTTTTTAATAAACGACACAAAATGTTAACCCTTCGGGGTTTGGGGGCCGTGGTAAATGTTTTGTTACAGTTTCCCTTCCACCCGTTCATATTCCGGCAAGACTTGTACATGAAGGAAGGTCTGCTGACTACTTTTAAACTGTGGCATTTGGTGAAAGCATAATTATGGAAGTGGGTATTTCTTCTTAGTTTAATGAGTACTTATTAAACAAATAGTACAAATACATACATACATACATAAACTCACGCCTTTTTCCCATGGGGATAGGCAGAAACCACAGAACGCCACCTGCTACGATCCCTACACACTTCCTTCGCCTCGTCCACGTTCTTGCATCTGTTCATACAAGCTCGCCGGTTACGAGTACTGCGCACCCGACCTTTCTGAAGAACCCCACCAATAGTACAAATATTTCTAGTTTTTAATTCTTAGGCATAATTTAAGTTGGCATGCAGATGTGATATGTTTTTCTAATGCATTAATTAAATCAAGGACTTCACTTTGACATGGAATCGCAGCATAAGACTAGTCACTGACCACATTGTCAGGTCTATGACACGGCCGGCGGATCAACAATAAAATCGAAAAATATCCCAATAACTGTACATATTTGATTTCAATAAAAATCATTAGTTAATATTCCCCACACAAACCTCCTGACAGTAATATCCACGTTCTCACAATAAGCTTTCCGAAATGGTTCCGCTTGACAAATAATCATGCAATTCTTACACAAAAACATTGCTCATCGGTTTTCATAGTATCGTAAAATTGTTAACAATAGATCACTTTACATAAATAATACTTAACAAGTCAATGTTAGTGCATAAACGCAGTAATGCCTCTTTTATGTTTTGTTCAAAGACAGGTAAAGAGTATGTAATCAGAGATGAGACAGTTAACATAACTTTCTCGACATCACGATTAATTGAAAAGTAATCTAACTTTATTTTGGCCTCCGAGCGGAATGTAATAAAATTGTTATTTTAGTTGATACTAGCTTCCGTTCGCGACTTCATCTGCGCAGCTTATTTCACCCGCGATAAGTTACGTCTTTGGTTACTGCTCTGGTCCAGTAGGTCGTAGCGTGATGTTACTCAGCTTATATTACTCATAAATAATATAGCTATCTATTGGTGAAAAATGGTTTTTTAACCATTTTTTTCCGAAACTACTAGAACGATTTTTCGTTCTAGTAGTTTCGGAGCTTATTCGGTACAAATAAACAAAAATATATTTTCTCTTAAAATATTAGAATAGATAAGGTGTTTCTAGCGTTTTTAATAAGTAGTTCCGAATCAATATAAAAAACTGACTAACTACAAGCCTAAATATTACAGCCTTAACCTATCTACAAAATTTAATTGAGTTTAATTACTTATTGACCAAGATAATTGAGTAGACTGGTTTGTTTTCGAAGCGCGGTGTTGCTATGTCAGTTCTTCTTCAATTGACAAGACCTACTAGTGGAAATACAGTGGAAAGGTCAAAACCAATCAATGACGGAAATCCTATAGATGGGCTTCTGTCTAGCCTTGTATGTTGAAATTCAATTTGATTCCCAAATCAGGAACATTAAAGAGGCTGTTTCTATGTTGTGTTGGTTCCGAATTCGGAATGTTTTACACGATGATTCTGTGTCGTGGTCAGAGGTTTTAAATAATTTATGACGATTTAGATGTGGTGAATTCCACGAATTGAAATGTTAGCAATCCGATTTAGGTAACGATTTGTGTCGGTTTTCGGATTATGCGGATTAGGGTTAACGAACGTTATGTAGATGGTTAAGTATGGTGATTTTAGGGAGCGCTCTATCGGGCATGAATGTTAATATTTTATCAAGATTACAGAAATACCTGTATTTTATAAAGTACTCATTTCTGAGTACTCACAATAAGTATGTAGGTAATGGAAATAGAGCTGTCTAGTGACAATAATGGGAAACATAATTATTCCTTATAGATTGTAGCGAACGTTAACGCGATCAAACGCGTTTCTGATTCATTAGAAACGTACCTATCTACCCTTCAAATCGGAAAACAGCAACGCTGCTTTGCGGCAGAAATAGGTATGATGGTAGTACTTCCACGAACAAGCTCCTTTACAAAGAGCTCTACTACTACTGGACCAATTAAAACATTGTAAAACAATTACACTCCTGTAAAGTGGTACCGAAGCTGGCAACTAATGAAGAACACTATGAACTTTCACATCTGTCCACCTAATAATCTGTACTCTATGTCTTCACCACAATAATACTCAAAGTGACGTCTGTCAAAGATTGCACGATTCTAAAAACTACGCAGCAGCAGCGGCTAGTGCATTGCAAATGGTCTTTTATTTGACAATAACTTAAATTAAATGGACAGTTGTTTGGTATGCATCACGTTTCTACCCTCCATTATGGCATCGAACATAATTACCATAAATGGATGACATTTTTTGTATTCGAATTTTTAAAATGTTTATTTTTTAATGTGTCGTTTCTTCAATCATCGAATTGGGTTTTTCGAATTTTTCAAATGTTTTTTTTTTTAAGTGTGGTTTTCCCAATACATTATACTGGCCAGTATCTTTCTGATTGCGATCTCGCACACAAATTATTAACTTAATTTTAACACATAACTTACGAAGCATTGGGGACACTTTGAAAAACCTCCGTAATATTTTACAAATTAAGAATAATTTAAATAGAACATACAATGACGACTCGAACTTAATAAATAAATAATAATAACTTAGGAGGAAAAAGAAACTGATACTGAAGATGGGGCTGCTTTAATAACACCTACATATCTTTGCTAATTAACTTTAAAACGTTAGTTTTTCGAGTCGGAAGTAACTTCAACGTGTTAGCAGAATATAGCTTATCTTCTTGAATTCCTTATAAAAATAAAAAGAACCGGCTGCGTATTATTTTACGATTAAAATTCATTAAAACATTTGGATTTCGGGTAATAATGAAAGTTACCCATTGTTGTCAAAGTCGTCCCCTCGTACGGTATCAAAAAGGGAGTGCCAGCTCTTACACTACTGATGGCGAAAGGGCTGGCACACTACTTACTATACTGTACTTTTACTGATAAAAGGGCCAGTCCATTCAATTTTAATGTTCGATAGACTGACACACGCAATCGTATCTCCCTATATGGTGCCTATAATGTTTTATAGTGGACTCTAATGACCACATAAGGCCTTCCTTAGCTTTCTCTGTTCAAAAGCAGTTTCTATTAATGTTATTTTCGTAATCGTTCGGCCTCTAGCTATAACATTGGTTTATGTTCCTTGAGGTCTTGAGTTTGATCCCAAATGTTAAGAGATTGGGTTGTTATGTTCGAAAATGATTATTTGGAGCCCAAATAATTGAAGCTCCCTACTAGGAAAGGCTACATTACTGGTGAAAGATGAGTGCGCAGTTCTCCAACTGCCACTTCAGTTACTGTCGTTAATATAAACGATGTAATGACTTTATATGGGAAATTATTGCAGTAGAAATCTATAAAATTGCGAGGTCACTTGACCTCCTTCTTTTATCTATATTACTTAACTAACCAACACAATTCAACTCAGCCAAGTTCTGCTAAGACAAACCCACGCACAATCTCTCGTTAATTAAGTTAATTACATCAAACTAATTCAATATGTCAAATGTGTCACATTGCTGTCAAACAATCTATACTAATATTATAAAGAGGTAAAGTTTGTGAGTTTGTAGGTGGTAATCTCTGGATCTACTGAACCAATTTTGAAATTTCATTTACCCGTAGATAACCACGTTATTTGTGAGTGTCATAGGCTACATAACATCACGGTACGACACACGGGAGCGGGGCTCTCTTTCTATTTTCACAAACTTATATCTCCCTCTCAACTTCCGTTCGCCCGATCACACTCATTTCTGTAACGCTTCCGTCATGCATTCACCAGTTTTCTCCCCAAGTTAAGCGTGCGTAAAGAAGTTTTGATTCAAAACAGATGTAGAAAAAGGCTCTAAATGATATTTGATAAATAATTTCATTGAGACTTACTTGTGTAGTCATATTGATACAACAGATCAGCATGCCCCCGCAGAAGGACGCGGCGGATATCATGTGGACACTGGTTGACAGCGCAGTGGCTAGCCACGCGAGAGTGTACGGCAGAGCGGTCGCGATCAGTACCGAGCGGCGGCCCAGGCGCATCGCGAACCCGCCCATTATACCACCGACGAACGCACCTGAGAAAGACAGAGAAGATTTACATTAATATTAGGTAAAGTAGGAGCGGTTAGAGATAATCTACCTATGTAAGAAGCTGGCGTAGCCAACAGTAAGTACAGTCGGGCTGTAGATGATGGTGATGATAAATAATCTGCTTAGCAGATAATTTATCATCTAAACATTAATTTTCTAAACATTTGCACATCACATCAATTAGCAAAGTCGTCAGTTAGTGATGTGATACCCCCGTGTCTCGGACTCTCGAAAAGCAGGTAAAGCAGTTACGGATAGTCAGAAGCCAGGAAGTGACAACCAAGCGGTATCGTGTTACCCAGTAACTGCGTTGTGGGTGTCAAATAGGTAGTCGCTCCATATAAAACAGGTATCCAGCTGCATCCGGTTAGACTGGAAGCCAACCCCTGAATACCAGTGTTTTACATGGAATAACTCCCTATCTGACCACCACAACCCAGTTACAGGGTAACACGTTACAGGTTGGTTGTCACTGCCTGGCTTCTGACTGGCCAGAATGTCGGGCTTCTGACTACCCGTAACGACTGCGAATGCCAGCGGGAACCAACGGCTTAACGTGATATCCAAACCTCAGGGGTGTCACACCAAGAGATGTCAGCAAATGGAAGGGGCCACTGAGGGCCGATGCCTGCCGGGGCTGCGGGTTGTTCGTAAGAGATACCGCTCCCCCGGAAGGCAAAGGGCACAAGAAGGAACATGGGTGGGTTTTAGTCAGTAAAAGTCTGACACTCCCTCCCGCCGCGCCCAGGGCGGGAGAAGTTATTTGATGATTTCCCACCTCCCAAAAAAAAAAAAGGGTGTCACACCACCAGCGAATTATAATGTCTTATTTACATTTCGGGTTTGAAACTTGGTATCAGAACTTTGTAAGAGAACACTTGAATGCCCTTAACATATCAATCTCATCTCACTACACGTCGAAAGCTTCTTAACATGAGTAAAGATTGAGCACATTAGTTCACACTTGTTCTCGATACGACTTGTAGTTTTAATTTAAATGTTTTGTCAAGATATTGATTGACCTCTACTCAAAGCCCTTTTTGAATTAACGATATAATGTTCAGCGATTTTTTAAAGACTACTAAGGCAGACAGGCGCCGCTTTATACAAAGAACTGGTTATCTTCTTGCTAATTAACGCACTTAAACAATTAGTACTCATGTTGGTCCACTGGATTGCAAGTTAAATAACCTAAGCACGACGTAACGCTATACTGTAATAACCTTCACGTTGAAGGGTCGTCCTTGCTTACTATAAGCTTGTTGACGAACTAATATTTTTACTATTGAGGTAGCTCAAAAGACCGCATCAGCCAAACTAAAGGAAACATAATGCTATCCTTTTCTAGCGGGAGAGGCAAGAAAGAGAAAAAATATTGAAAACTGTATTACTTGTTGTCGTTACGTTAAACTTTTGCGTCTTTCAGAGATATTTAGATCTGTAATCGTACTTGTATCTGTATTTTATTTGAAATTCTAATCTATACTCATATTATTATAAAGAGGAAAGATTTTTTTGTTTGTTTGTATCGAATAGGCTCCGAAACTACTAGACCTATTTAAATCATTTTTTTACCAATAGATAGCTACGTTATTCTTGAGTGTCATAGGATTTATAATATCACGCTATGACCCACGGGAGCGAAGCAGTAACCAAAAACGTAACTTAACGCGGGTAAAATTGCCGTGTCGACGGCGCGTTCGTGTTCCATGCGCGCCTTAAAGAGATGTCAGCAAAGGGAAGGGGCCACTGAGGGCCGATGCCTGCCGGGGCTGCGGGTTGTTCGCAAGAGATACCGCGCCCCCGGAACGCAAAGGGCACAAGAAGGAACATGGGTGGGTTTTAGTCAGTAAAAGTCTGACACTCCCTCCTCAAGTTATTTGATGATTTCCCAAACCCCACAAAAAAAAACGCGGGTAAAATAAGCCACGTGGACGAAGTCGCCAGTTTTCAATATAGTAATAAATAATTTAAAACTAGCTTTGTCTGTGTCTGGATTGGTCAAATAGTTCTAAATAGGGAGAAATTAGAAAAGAGTAAGAAGGCCTTCGTCCTGCAGTGGGAAAACTAAGGCCGAAGAAAGCTTTGTCATTAAAGAATCAGGGAATAGTTATTTGATTCGGAATTCACAAATTAATACCTAGTATACGGGAATTCAGTACGATAGGATTACATTCATCACACTCAATAGGATTTCAAACAATAAATTGAAAAATTCTTTAAGCCCTACATTTTGTGATCTCTTTCGAAACATTGTTTCCGTGGAAAAGGGACAAATATCCTCTTTGACAACAGAATATTAAATGTTGCTGTTGTGTCCCGAGAATTCTTTCCATTTGTATCGGATATCGCTGGATATTTGTATTTATTACAGGCGCTTTGTGATCCAGGTAAGCTTTTTATTTTTACAGAATTGATCGTGCGACATTTTGAAAATTACTTTGAAGTAATGTTTCCTTGCGGAACGTAGGACCAAAGGTGCAAAATATATTTTTGTATATGATAGTTTAAGTCAAAGCGAAAGCATTTAATTCAATTAAACCAATTTTGAATTTTAAAGGAGTCAAAAGAACGTAGTTCGTAAATACGTACTTACTTACGTAAATCTTCCATTCACGAAATAGAATTGATGTATGAGAGTTAGTGACAAAAATTCCAAATATATATTTGCAGCTTAAAACTGTAACTAGATATGACAAATTATGTAATATTTGCACATAGTACGATTAAATGTGTTGTATTAAAAAATATTGAAATAAAAAAAAACTTTTATTGTTTTCACTTTCCAAAAACTTCTTGTTTAAGAATCAACCGTCTTTATTTTTATACCTACGAACACAGCGTCGTTCATCTCGCTATACATCACGGTAACGACACAAGCTGTAGGCAGCGAGGTAATTTATACCTGATCTCTCCCTTCATTAGGCGTGTTTAGGAACAAGATATAAATCTACGCGCGGTACCTTTCACGTAGTATCTACCTACAGTCGACTACGCGATAACGTTTTCCTCTATAGGATAGATGGAAGTGTACACCCACATTTTTCCAGTTACATTTTAAGTCCCATTTAACAACGGGTTTTTTGTTTTTTGCGAGGGATATTTAAATTAGAAATACGACTGTTCCACAGAATGTTAATTTCATTTTACACGACAAGAATAATTAGTATCACATATTAGTGTGAATAAAGCCTACAAACTAAATAAATACATATATGTGCGGCAGAAGTCACCGGCAAAACCTAGTTGTTACATAACTGGAATAAGATGCCTCCGTCATGAGAATTTTTGCCTTGGATTCATTACGTTTCTAGAGCTGATTTTTTTGTCGGTTCAGTAAAAATATATCAGCTGTGCCATACATTTAGGCCGTCCAGTTGTTGCAGTTTTGTATGAAATAGCTGATTTTCTTTTAAGTAACCGACGAAAAATTTCATCGCTACTGGTTCTAGAATCATTTACTGCATATTAAATTATTTATGCTCATGGTACCTTGGCCCATGGTATCATGGTACCTTTAGAACAGTCCATCCATCACTAGTTGTTGCGATAAATCAGTTATACTATCAAAATGTTTATGATTTTCTTTCATACCTCTATCGTAATGGAAATATTATAAAATTGCTCTGCTGCTAACATAATACAGTTTATGTTTATACTATGAGCTATTAATAACATGCTCTCGTAATATATTCTCACTGTACACGGTACATTCACTGCTTCAATAAAATGCTTTTGTTTTCCTTCATCTTTCAATATTTTAGCATTTATTTCAAAATAGCTTATGCCATGCTTATGAGTTTATCTGAATAAATGTCGTGTATATGCGGGATTTTTATTTTGACTTCTTAAAAAACCAGAGTAGCCATGTTACTCCTTATAACACCATCTATACCTACCAGCAAAAGTCCGTCAACATTGGTGCTGCCATTTCGATGATTAGCACGAAAAAACAGAAACAAAATTTAAAATGATTTTATTGGTGGTGGTAGCAGAGACTTCAATTTTTTTTGTGTAGATAAACCATTTGAGAGGCGCTACTGAATTGTCAAGTATTCGGTGAATTAGAAACTTGAAGTTAGTTGCCCATTACAAAGCCTACTAGGTTCCTATAGAGGACAACGGGCAAGGCAATAAATGGACACTCACTTGTGTAAAGAGAAGTAATGAGTATTGATTACGAAGAACATCCATTGCGCGGTTTGTTTTGAAATCCTCGTTCTTGGTAACAAAGACAACGCAATGGATGTTGTTGATTCGTCCAAATGAATGCGATTGTGATTAGAAATATGTTACTTAAGGCTGCAGGTTTCCTTTTAATGTTTTCATTCAATGGTGTCCAAGATTACTATTCATAACAGAAAATGTCACATTGCTTCGTATTAGAACCCACATCTCGTGACGTCACACTTATCTACAGGACTATTTTAAATACTCCGTATTATTGAAAACAGACAAGATGTCTACGATTGCAAGTCAACAACACTCAATATTTTCCTCAACTGTTTTCTTTCAAGCCAAAACACGGAAAGCTACACTTCTCAATACCATTAATTGAAAGATCCTCAGTTTGAGCGATTGCACTGCGTGTAAATATAACCGGGGTATGTCTATCTGTCTGTGCCGTTTATTTTGGTCTGGCACGGAATCATCCTGAGATGTAGCAGATTGGCTGGCATAGAATTAAACATTTGATTTCATCTAACTGTCCATTTTGTTTGCGTTGACTTTTTGCGTTGCTGAGTTTATGTACTCGTGAAATTAGATCTCATTGAAAGTCGATTGACAGATGGGTGTATTATTTTTGCCTTATGTCTAAATTCTAAAAATTAGCATTCATTTGTTTATGAGAATTTTGAGTATAGTCATGGCTGGTTAAGATCTGGTTTCTCGAAAAAAAATAATGTTAGAAATTATCAAGTTACTGTGATTGGTTGACTGAATTATTAACAACCAATCACAGTAGCATAAGGGTCTATTTGAAGTATTCAAATCTGTCAAACAATTTTCGAGCCTATGCGAGACTGACGTACGTCAATTGATTTCTGTATATTTAGATGCATTTCTATTAAATCCTAATTGTATGTAACAAACTAGAGCCAAAATGGTCCTATTACGCGCACAACATACCATTTCTGATGCAATGATACACCAAACGGACGGGAAAGCAATAAATTGAACGTTAACACAGAATTGCACGAAAACAAATAATCCCGTGCATACGATTCGTATTTCCGTAACATCACCAATCATTTCCATTGTGGTCCTTATAGAGGAGAATGCATATTGAATTGCATGCACTAAATTCAAGGTATGCATAATATTCTATGAGAGTTATCTAAGTGGAAGTCTGACAGTTCATTCAATTTAAATTACTTGTCATGTGAAAGTTGATCAGTATTTCAAGATGCGTCTTGTTATTTTTTTTTGCGTTTACGTATATTTCTGTAGTCAGTTATTTAAGATTTTGAAAATAGTTGTAATGTTTAAATAATTTTGTCTGCACGTAATGAATACACACGAGATATTTAGCGTAGTAGTTGAGCAATGGGCTCCTACGTATCGCGGGTTCGATTCCCGCACGGACAAATATTTTTATGACATACGAGTAGCTGTTCCGCCTCTGGTTGTTTGTAAATTTATGTTTTTACGTTTGTAATCGCAATGAACAATAGAGAATGAAAAAAACATACGTATTGTCGGTTTTTGTAATTCCATGTAGTAACATTAGCTGTAAGATTGTCTAGAATAGTAAGTCAAATATTGCACTGCTATTACAGTAGAATATATTCTCACCAGGATTTTTTTTTTTAATTTGTTTTTGTGCTGTCCCACTTTTCGGCTAAGGACTCCATTTACCCCTTCCATTATGTACAGTTCCTTTATATTATTATCACTTTTATGCCTAAATTATTAACGCTGTAATCATAACAATGCTTGCAGTTCAAATGTTTTCAATCATAAGCATCGCCTCATATACACACTCCTTAACATTAACGAATGACGCGGGTTGCAATATTTCTGCTTTTACAAACTGTACCAGACGCAAAATAAACCGATGAGTGTGCTATCTATCTGTTCTCGTTTAGGAGAGATACATACTATAGTAAGGGTAACACGCCACCGAGGCAGAGAGGAGAGGAACGAAGAGGAGACGAATCTACCGACCACATTGGTTAATCTTTACAATCGTGTCGGTGAGCGCGGTTTCCACCAAAGTGGAGAGGAGATCTCGTAAGGATCTCGTAAGTAATCAATCAAACAACTGTAATACGTTAAAGCTAAGCGTTGTTGCACGAAACATGTCTCCTCTCCGCTTAAAACTGGAAACCGGGCCTATGACTCTTTTTAGACGATTAGGGTAAGCAGTATTCAAAGCTTCTTTCTTTTATTGCCTCTTATTTCAGTTTTGTTTTTATGTAATGTTGGTACTGGTTTTAAATTAAGAATAAGAGCTTCCTTCGTAAATTGTATAAAAGCTACTACAGTGTATGGTCTGGTGTTCTTCTGATTTCTAAGTTACGTAATACATTTTAGTAAATTGTATTTACAGATAGATAAGAGTTCAGTACACCCAGAGCTATCAGAGCTAACCTAAGCTAGCTCTTACTTAGGAAGAAGATGATGAAATGTAATAGGATTATGCCAAGTAACGTTACTTTTTCTGATGGCTTCTTCATGTAGTCAACACAATAATTTAACTCCTCCATCCATCAAAGGTTTCTAAAGACAAAAGAAACAATATAGCCGATAACAGCACGCTAATCCCGCCTACCAAAACGAAATACACCGAGAATGCTGAACACGCCAAAAAGTGTCATTCCGGCCGGTGAGAGATGCCCTTTATAAGCAAAAAACAATGTCTTTACAAATACCTATGTCGGCGGGCAACCATAAATTAAATGCAAGACGTTTGACGGTAGAACACTTTTATTTTCTTTATGTTGGTATTCAGGTTGGTACCAATTTAGAATACTGTTCTAATGTATTTATTGATTTATTGGACGCAGTCTCCGCAGTTTTGTGCAGTGCCACCAATATATCTTGGAATTGAATGGCGTCGCTACTTACTAAAGAAAAAGGAAAATAAAATTGAAAGACAAATCGTTTTAGGGAAAATTATCTGTGACCGAAACGCGGACACGGAAGTTATTCCACAGATATTTTCGTTTACCCAATTTTAGAATGGAATACAAATTAATTGTCAAATCCAATTCAAAAAGAAATAGTTCCTAGTTTTGCCACGGGTCTAAATATACTGGGCACACTGCAGTGTTTTAACCTATTGTGAAAAATAGGGTAATGGTTTAAAAGATTGATGATTATAGAGTGATGCAATGTTTAAATTTTAATTTCGTGTCAGTGGAATAACGTCTCCCCATTCATCGAGTGTTGCTTTTAACTGATGTTTCAAATGGTTTGTTTTCTCCATGTGATGTAGGATTGGAATATTTTTGTCTTCGAATTAAGTGCAATCCAATTCTTGCGCAGTTAAATCAATATGAAAAACACAGGAGCTCTGGAGCACGCAGTTCTATGAAAACACATTAGTTGCGTGTTAAATCAATCAATTCATCTTTTTTCGTATCGATGCTTATCTCAAATGGTAGGCCTAGTAGATGGCCGCGTTCAAATCAATATTGACATAAGAATGAATGGTTAAGCTCCGCTTACGCCGCCGTGAAACGAAACGAAAGTTTTGTAGCGTGCGAATTCGTCTGAAAATGAGCCTAATCGCTAATGTTCGTGTTATATTAGCGTTAATAAATTAAACAAAGTCCAAAAAAAAATATGGGATTTGAAAAAAGAAGACTTTTAATAATCGCTGTGACGACCCATTGTTTATATATACTTTCTCAGCTTATCTTGGACATAACTGACATTGGGATAGAGAAACTTTGTGAGGAAATCTGGATATGTAATTAATATAAGTCTGAAATCCCCAATCCGCCTTGAGCAATACTTGTGCCTTCTTTGTATGACAAGAAGCCTTGGCTCTGCAGTGGGGCGATAATAGACGGGTATTATTATTAATCTTTGGCAATTTTAAATATACACTACAGTTCCCGTAAGCTAGCTGTATACTGGAAGGACAGTATAGTGAAAATATTACCTTGCAAATTGCTATTATAATTCATTACAAACACGCCAAAGGATTACAAGGATGAATGATTACGAAATCAATTTACTAGTTTATTAATATCCATTGAACTTACTTTACACTACCGTATAATAAAACAGTACAGTCGCAATCTTTACGCCATCATATTTTACGGGGACCGGCAGCAATTTAGCTGACAGATTACAATAATAACTTACAGTTGTAGTGTCCAGCCAGCATAATTTTATGGTGGAAGGACCACGATGTTATCTTGGTCCTGCGAGGCGGCGGCTGTGCTACTTGTATTAGCTAAAATTCCACATTCAACAAATTCAAAGCACAATGCGCAAAAAAACTACAACTACGTACCAAGCAAACCATAGTGAGGTTAAGTTGTATCTATTGATTCATTCGAGAAGTCATGTTATTAAAAAATGAACTGAAAAGCATAAAAAGTGTAATTTAATGTTTCTTCGAAAAAAAGCTGCATTTCGTATCAAAAGACCATTTTTTTTGTCACTTATTACACCGCGTGTCAAGATAAGGTGGTCACTCTCAAATTGAGAGGAGTGTAACGGACAACAGCTCGCGGGCAAACAGGCGTGTAAGTAATTCAATTACGAGTAATAAATAGTAATTTCGAATTTTTTTAGGACAGTTTTATCGGTGTTCGATAATTTATAGCAATTTTGAAGGTGGATTGATTTTATTGATTACTAGCTTCTGCCTGCGAGTTCGTCCGCGTCAAATTTGATTTATTATCCCGCGGGAACCGTAAATTTTTCCGGGATAAAAAGTATCCTATGAGTTATTCCACATTGCAGTCTATCTCAGTGCCAAATTTCATCCTCAGTTCAACCGTTTTAAACGTGAAAAAGTAACTAACATCCATTCATACATCCATCCACCCATCCTCACTAACTTTCACGTTTATAATATTAGTAGGATATATGTGATATTTTTTCTTAAAGATGTTTAGGAATATATTTTACTACCTTCTGCTCGCGACTTCGTTCGCGTGCACCGCAATTTCAGTTCAATCACTCGAAAATCTAAGAAGATTTTTACTTTTTACAAATTTCAGCCCGATCCGTAAAGTGGTTTGGGCTGTGCGTTAATAGATCACTATGTCAGTCAGTTAGTCACCTTTGAGATATATATATTTAGATTTATTTTCTCCGAAACGAATGCAGATAATTGTAACAATAATTGCTTAGGATAATTTTTACGCTTTTAATTACGATAATAATTATAATGGCTCAAATAAAAGTGAGATTCGTGACTTCTTGGCTTCATTGAACTCAAGATTAATAATTATAGTAGATTTCACTTTCGTAAATAAATGGCTTCGCCCGTCTTGATTAAATTTATTATAGTTTATGAAACAGTTGACAAAATGGTGTCATGATTTTCAATTAGTAGGTACCTTGTTGAAATTAATAATTTTTTGTATTATGTATGCATTTCTATTTAAGGCGTAATTGTAACTACCAATTAAGTAAAACCCCACTGGTAAGTAATAAAATGAAATCGTGTCCATTTCTCCGGTTCCTAAGCAATGAGTTATTTATTACTTTGGCAACCGATACCCGTTACCCTAGTCGTAAATAGGGTAACAGCAAACAAATATAAACGAATCTATGCACAATGTAATTTAAATTCCTAATTCGCTTCGTAAAGCCGTAAATTAATTAATACTTTGAAATTTTAAATGATTTCGTCTAAAATAGTCCTAAAAAGTATCAAGAATTTCCAACATCTACCAGATCGGTTGCTACCAAATAGGCAATATTTAAAAAAGATACCTTCTTCGGCAATCGTCGTTTATCTTCGGAAACCCGAATGCGGGAACATTTATTCTAATAGAGAGTTGTTAAAACCATGGAAGTAGCATAGTCGTAGTAGTTTCTTCGAAACTTCGTCTCTATGGCGCCGCGATCGTAGAATTTTAAAAACACGAAGATTTCCGAAGCGTACATTTTTTTTCTCCTTACTAACACAATAAAAATGTGTTCTATGTTGAAGCAAACCTACCTCTAATAAAATAAACGATCTAATTTCCCCAAGTATACCCACAGACAAAACCTAGTCTATCAATTGTGTAGAAATTGAATAGCTCAACAATGTAAAGCCGCAAACTAAGCACCTACTCTGCCTACGCCAGTAAGGGTTAGCGAGATGTTATTAAAGATTTCACTGAAGAAAGTTGTGTAGCTTGTTCTACCGGTGTTATTATTGCAAATGTGGTTATGTTATAAGCTGTTATGATTATGCTGAGATCCGTTTGTGGTATTAGCATGGCTAAGTTAACTTGAACCTGACTGAATCATCTTTTTAATTGTATGACCGATTTCGGTCACGTCGGCCAATCTTAATGGAGACTAGCCTAGACGCAGGAGATATTATAGTGCACTAGTGTGTGCGCAAACACAGGTCCTGGTGCAATCTCTCTTCCCTAACTGTCATAGTCCGATGGGACGCGCAATCTGACACAACGGAGGAGAGATTAGGCGCAGGACCCGTCATTCTTGCCGCTCTGGCCATTTGTCTAGCCTGCCCCCCCCCCCCCCCCCCCTAAATCGGGCCCTGTCAATACCTAACAACAAGCTCCTCATGCTCCATCACCAAAATTCACCAATGGGAAATTTCACTAACTGCTAATTTTTTTAACTGCTTCGGTAGCCTAGTGGTCCCAAGCGCGACTGCTATGCTAGAGATCTGGGTTTCGATTCCCAGGTCGAGCGAAAAGTGTTATTGCATTTTTCTATGAATTTGTCAGTAGCAGCTCGGAGTTAGGATTTATACCCGGTTAATTGCAATAGGCTGGCACCCTATTACATGGGACCTAAACATACCGGCGAAATGTGGGTGTACATTGTTACACCTTTGCCTAACCCTTCAGGGAATACAGGCGTGATGGTATGTATGTATATATGTGTGACAATATTGCTTTGTTTGAAACTTCTTTGTTTACTTGTAATTAAAAGGATGACTCCCCCGTATTAAATTAGAACGAATAAATAAGGATTTGTTCTAAAAGGGAGTTAATGTGTTTATAACACGTATACGAGTATCATTGTTTGTTGAGTTGTAAAATGTAGGTAATTAAATTTTAGTAATATCTAAAGTGTTTGTTGGTATTTTCGGACCTTTGAATATGACTAAGCATTTTAATTTTATGTTTGATAAACTAGACATAAAAATCAGTTTAAAAAATCATAAATTACACCAGCCTATTACTGTCCCACTGTAGGGCTAAGGCCTCTTCTCATACAAAGAAGGCACGAGCACTAATCACCACCCCTCCTCATGAGAAGAGGTCTTTGAATTACAGTGGGACAATAATAGGCTAGTATTACGATTAGGTATTACTCAATATTCCACGATATTTATAGTTTTTGACCTCGACCCGCAACCGTGACTTAAACTGACTAAATATCTGCATGCAGACTAAAACAACAATACAAGTTCTAAATAATTTAGTGCACTAATAACCGTAACTAAATCTTGCCAGACACAATCTGAAAGCCGCGAAGTCACGACTTCCATCCCGGATTTACGATTTATCCAACAAATCAATAGTGTCAACGATTAATCCAACCACAATCTATCACTAAATCAATTACGATGTCAGACAGCGCCGGGAGCTAAAACTATTTATATTTTGTAGATTATCTTTAACGAATAGGTACATGTTATTCTGGCTAGTTTGGTACTCTTGATGTCAGCTAAGATTTGTTTCAATTGACTTAGGATACATCTTAAATGATAAGTTGGCAGATGTGCACAGATAAGGCTAGAATACTATACATAAAGGTGAGCATGTTTTTAAACATTCGCTTGTAACAGAACATCGAACCGAACATGGAACTCGATGCATCGTTACAACTTGATTTTACAAACTAACGAGCGAGCTTGTGTAACATTTCATCGAGCATTACATCGAAATGCTTGGGAAGAAATTCAAGTGGCATATATGTAAAAGACGCGAGCTTGAAAATAGAAACAAGAAATGGAACCTAAAATAATTAAATCAAGCAACAAATAATAAAATAAAAATTGTAAGTAACCCCCGACAGTAGAATAAAGATCACTACCGCAGCTAACAAAAAAGCTGATAACCTTGAAACGGCTCAACCACTTTTGTTAAAACATGTCTAAGACACACAGATACACAAACTCGGGGGTTAAAAAAAACACAAAATTAAACATTTTAAGTAACCCCTGACAAAAATGCCTACCGTAGCTAACAAAAGAGCTGATAACTTTGAAACGGCTGAACCGATTTCCATCAAACATAGCTAAGAACACTCCCAACGAATTCACCTTTTAAACACAATAAACAAAATCAAAATTGCTCTATGCGTTCGGGAGCTATAATGCCACACAAACACACATACACATGTGTGTTTGTTGTGTGTGTCTGTCTGTGGCATTGTGGTATTTTAACGACGCAAAAACCACGGCGTGTTATAAGTTTGACGTGTCTCTGTGCAGAGACACGTCAAACTTATAACACGCCGTGGTTTTTGCGTCGTTAAAAAAATTCTCATACAAACCAAATAAGAAAACTCAATAATCATAGTACCTATCCAAACCTTCAAAAGTCGCGTTCAAATCTTAGTCACCAGACCTTCCTAAGCATAAATCTTTGTAATCTCAGACACAGCCGCGGGCAAAAACTATTTATTTACAGATAATATGACATGTTTATGTGGGGAATAATCAGCGGAGTTTATGATGAAAAGCAAGCAGGATGTAGCCGCCATCAGGACGGTATCTGGCAGATGGAGCGCTAATAAATATATAGCCGGCTAATTGGCATAGGAGGATGAGCTCGGACAAGATGCACAAACATCGAGACATTCCTGGCGTTATTTGGGACTTCGGACTATACAGTTATTTTAATAAGGAAACGTTTGCCTTATTAAATATTCTGTAAAAGTTTTCTCTTGTTTGTATGTATGTCGTCATATTTTAGGCAACCGATCATTAAGAAAATCAAAGCATTTTTTATAATTTAATTAACATCAGAGATTCTTAGACATCATATTGTTGAAATTAAACAAATTCTGCATATTAATAATGCATTGCTAATTATGCATTAGAATTGGAATTCAAGAACCCCTTTAATTGAACCATTAAACCAAAAATTTAACCAAAATTTTAGCTGACTCCTTCTACCTGTAAACTAATGCCAAATTTCAGCTTTATAGGTCAAGTAGTTTTCATGCTTAGTCCGTAAAAGAGTTACCTTAAATAGTCTATATATACGGCTGAGACAAAGGTTCTCACGTCCCAGCCGCCGCGGTAGACGCTCCGGACGTTGGGAGCCGTGACACGACTCCCGGCCACCGTAGATACGGGCCTGTGGACGGTGAGCAATGGGTAGCCCACCGTCCTTACGTGGCATAACGACAGGCCGTGTCGACGGCGCGTTCGTGTTCCACGCGGGCATTAAAGAGATGTCAGCAAAGGGAAGGGGCCACTGAGGGCCGATGCCTGCCCGGAACGCAAAGGGCACAAGAAGGAACATGGGTGGGTATTAGTCAGGAAAAGTCTGATACTCTCTCCCGCCCCGCCCAGGGCTGGAGAAGTTCTTTTTTCATTTTTTTTTCTTTTTTTTTTTTAAAAACGTTGCCCCACACTAGGAATTACTCCTTTGTCGTGGGTGCGTTTACAAACATATAAACTCACATACACAACCAGCCAGACCCGGAACAACTATCTGTAGGCCATACAAATATTAGTTCCGTGCGGAAATCGAACCGGCGACACGCAGCGCAGCAGCCGATCGCTCAGCCACTGCGCCAACCGTGTCGTCAATATTTGTCGTAGTTATTTGATGATTTCCCACCCCCCAAAAAAAAAAATAGTCTATATATATACTTCCTCGATGTTTGTCCAGGAAGGAGGTGTTTTTACTTTATATAGCCCGTTTGGGCTTTATAAGGTAAAATTCTTTTTTAAAACGAAACAGCAGTTACTGTGATTAGCACGTTCAAACAAACAAACCAACTACTCAGCTTTATAATACGAGTATTACTATAGAAATAGATTTGGCATAATTCTGGGCAACTAAAACATTTTTGAGGAAACATAAAATATAATACTTACATAGCTTGTCGTTGTCAAACATCTTATTACGACAAGCCAACGCCAAACGTGGCATTACCATACATGACATAAAATTGTACAACCTAACCACATATTTCTGAACTGTGCAATTAGTTTCCAATCAGACATTAAAATCTAGCATAGACATGTTACAAAACTTTTAATATGCCACCTTTTACGGCTTAAATGATACCTGATGCAGTGGCCAGTATAACTTGAACCTTTAGATGGAGCTGCTGGCAGAAACAACTGTCAATCATCTGTCAAATTTGGTATGTTTTAAATATAACGCCATATTTCGCCGTCTGTCAAGATTGATTGGACACTTTGAAGTCTTAATTATGGAATTATCCTTGGACCCATAATTTTACAATTGAAACTGCAGTTGTCAACAAAATTATTTCAATTTTTAATTTATTTTCTCTGCAGAATAATTCTAGTATTTTACCCAAATACCACTGAACTAACTATAATTAAACTTTACAGTTGTACAGCTTGTTATGAGGACAACACGCAGCCTATAATATTTTATAATGATAATGTGTGTATTTGGGCCAAGATATTGCAATAAGTACTGGAGTGAGCTTAGCAAGTACATATTCTAGGCGGGTAAACAATTTTATCAAGCGTTCTAACCCTTGGTTAAATTTTAACCTGGCAAATACACAATATTAAGTAAGCCCTAGAAATCAATTTCGAAATTCCACAATTTCATTACTTTAATCTACACAATCTTGTTGTTAGACAGTTAGACGCGTATAACTCGTGACCTAAGTAGCAAGTAGCCTTATCTAAACAATAAACATAAAGACTATGTTCACTATAATTGACAACGATGTCAATCATCGTTGCACACATTCCTGATTTAGCATAGAGCATTAAATTGTGAATTATTGGCTAATATTGAATATATTTCTGGTGACTGACAACTATTCTCATGGTAATTCATGGTATTGTGGCTATCGATGAATTATACAAGTTTGTTAGGAACCAAATCTCCCACTTTAATACCGAAAGTGTTAATCGAATAAGTATTGTTATTTTGATAAACTTATGCAGTTTTTAACCCCAGACGGTTTTTCTATGAAATTCCCAGTACCAGCTCGGAGTTAGGATTCATGCCCGGTTAATGGTAATTGGCTCGCCCCCTAATACATGGGACCTAAAACATACCGGCGAACTGTGGTTATGCATTGGTACACCTCTGCCTAACCTTTCGGGTAATACAGGCGGGATAGTATGTTACGGTAAGTTGTTTTTCTTCTTATTAACCCATTTAAAATACCGTGTCGACGGCGCGTTTGTGTTCCACGCGCGCCTCAAAGAGATGTCAGCAAACATCAGAAGGGGCCACTCAGGGCCATGTCTGCGCGGGGCTGCGGGTTGTTCGAAAGAGATACCGTGCCCCCGGAACGCAAAGGGCACAGAAAGGAACATGGATGGGTTTTAGTCAGTAAAAGTCTGACACTCCCTCCCGCCCCGCCCAAGGCGGGAGAAGTCATTGGATAATTTCCCATCGGTAAAAAAAAAAAAAAAATTAAAAATAAAAAGTTGATATATAAGTTTAAAACTAAACTTATTCTTAAGTTGTAAATCAGGCTATGAAATAAACCTCAAAATAATCAATAGTCATGCATTTTAAAACATGTCGTAACTGTAAAGTGATTCCTTGCAGCATGCAATGCACATGTCTTTAGCATTTTACGATGACCAATTATTTCAAACATGATCAAGGCATTTCCAATTCCTTCAAACTTATTCGATAAATTGTTCAATGCTGTAGGTCTGTGTACCTGTGTACGCAAAGTTATGTTACACTGCCCAACCCAGTACAAATTTCAAAATCCACAGCCGTAATATAGCTCCTTTTATGGAGTGGCACAGCCACCAGAGTCTAAGGGCTCGCCTTGGGCCCAAAATGTCATAGCACAGCCCTATCGTTGACGTACAGTCGGAGAAACTAACATGTACCTACCATGATTAGCATTTTAGTAGCGAGCACGATTTTGTGGTCATTTGTAATCGTGTTAAGTAGACATGAACCCTGTTTAGCCTTCTGAGCTGCAGTTTAAGAGGTGCCAATGCAGTTAATTACTAATTTACGTGTGATCATTTGAATGTGAGATAAGGATCTGCCTTAACCGAAAAATTAATTGAGCTAATTAGGTAATAAAATCTGGCCGTGTTAATTAGTAGTGACGTTAATTAGACAGGATTTACTTTTAACGCTATCGGTAAATTTCTACGTGTACTTAAACAATCTTCGAACTAATCACACACACAAGCAAAAATCGGAGTTTTATGAGAAGAGGTGACATATTTTGAGGCTAATGCTAATGTCGATCGGCCGCGGTCTGGTTGCACCCTCAAGATCTAGACTACAGTTTTCATTAATTAATTGAAAATGAAATAAAATACAACAAACATAAAGTGGAAATAGAAAAATAAGGTTAAAGAAGAATAATATAAATTACTTACATGCGAAATTTTAATTCGCACGTAATTTCAAACTTTATTACAGTTGATTTTAAATTCATTTTCGAATAATAAATGAAAACTACTTGATCATTTTTGTTTTTTTAGGCAACTGACTCATGTAGGTAGTAATGAAGGTTAGGTACCAATCAAGGCTGTGAAGGATCAACTACTTATCTAAACCCTATTGTCACTTAGATACAACTTATCGACTTAACTGCAGTGTTGTATATATGGACGCTAAACTATCGCGGCCTTGGTCCAGCTGTTGGGTCTACGATGTATTGAATGGATTAAGATAAGAATATCACGAAGACTATCACTTAGGGAGCGTGGCACCCTGATTCATTAGGTTCGTCAGCCCGGGTACCAACAGGATTTTTGAAAAAGAATTACACAAATGCGAAATAATTATGGCGGGTTTGGTAAAGATTATTGATGACTGTTTGTAATGATGATGACAAAAAGGGTAGTAAAATGAAGAGGTGCCAAATGGGATCCTGTCACTAAGACTCCTTTGTCTATCTGTCAGTCTGTTCACCCATCTGTCATAGGGCTACAAGAAATAATATAAAGTTAAAATTAAAGGCGGTCCACATACAAGAAACGTGTCTTTATTTACTAAACTACAAATTATGTAAAACAATATTTAGTTTTAAATGTATTGTACGATGATTCGGAACCCTTCGTGTGCGAATTCAGCTCGTACTTGGCCAATTTTAGATATAAAATCTAATAAAGTTGTAAAAATCAAAAGTGTAGCTTGAACACCTGTTTAAAACTCTGTAAATCAATTAGCAGCGAACCAGTTTGAGTATTATCTCTACAGCAGGTGAATAGATTAATTTAATGTACACTCAATTAATTCTATTGATTAGTCCAACGCCGGATTGATTACAAATGCATCGGGGACTCCAGCGGTAGTGTGATTATTGAACCGACTTTGATTAGACGAATATTCAGATCTTATGTTATTTATATCACTCAGAGCTTACTACTTACTATTATAAATGCGAGAGTTTGTGAGGATGGATAAATGCATGTTTATTACCCTTTGAGGTTTAAACGGGTGAACGTAATTTGCTGAAAATTGGCACAAATATCAAATCCCGTGGGATAATTTAAAATCTTGTCTTAATTCAGATATCTATGCAGAGGAAGTCGCGGACAGAAGGCTAGTCTATAATATTTTATGTTTATCTTTAAAGACATTTTGACTAATACTTCCCATCTTGTTTTTATTTTTAAACGTTGCCTCTCACAAGGAATTTCTACTGTACCGTGGGTGCGTTTACAAACATATAAACTCACATACACAAACAGCCAGACCCGGAACAACTATATATAGGCCATACAAATATTTGTTTCGTGCGGGAATCGAACCCTCGACACGCAGTGCAGCAGTCAATCGCTCAACTATTGCGCCAACCTTGCCGACAAATAAACGCAATGACGCGAAAAAAAATTTTTCTTGATATTTATATCAAGCCACTCTAGCCCTCCGTTTGGCAAATTTTCAAAGCTAATGGAATACAAGTTTTATTTAATTTGTCCCCCTAGTTATGAGTGTACCAATATAATCTAGATTTCTCAGTTCTCGCATTTCAATTTCTTAGAACCAAGCGGTACACCGATACATAATTTTTCTCCCACTCAAGTCTACGACAACAATAGTATTTATCGAGATATGCTATGTATTTATTCAGACCACCTGGATTACAGACATTAACACCGTTCTCTAATGTTGTCTGAGCCTGTACTGTTCAGACGTGCCTCATAATGCCACACCACATCGGCAAAAATGTCACACAACACAAAATTGTATGAAAAATATTTCAAGTTCGACGGTCGACGTGAATATGTCAATCCTACTAATATTATAAATGCGAAAGTTTGTGAGGATGTATGGATGTTTTTTACGCTTTCACGCTTAAACTGCTAAACGGATCTGGATGAAATTTGGCACTGAGATAGATAGTAATGTGGAATAACACATAGGACACTTTTATCCCGGTAATTGTACGATTCCTGTGGGATAATATTAAAATTTGCATCAATAAAAGCAATCTGTCAAGTCAGGGTCAATATTATTAAAAATGTTTTCGGTGACTTTAGATGAAATGAGCTTGAGGTGAGTTCTCATTCCTCCTCATGCTAGGGATCGACCGCTCACCACAAGATCACTTCACCTAAATTAACCGAGTAAGACTTTGTAGAATATTAACGCTGAGCTGCAAGAGTACTACCCTTCTTTTGACACTTTAGTTATGAAGTGGATTACAATTACAAGTATTTTTTAGTTATCACAATACCATCTCAAGCAGCTACACCCAAATGTCGCCATGTAGTCCGGGTGTCATTTTTACAATGGTAGGGCGTTTGAACAATCTGAACTAAACTCAGAAGAAAGTCTTATAAAGCCTCCTTGCTACTCTTACACTAAAAAAAACTACACCATAAAACTAGCCACCATACTGATTTATTGCCACAGTGGTGTGGTGTGGTTGTTGCACGTCTGAGTTGGACCTCAGTGTGAATTTTGCGCTTGCCTGTACTTAGCGCCGATAGCTATGGTTTATGTGCGACGTGACAAATCGTTGCGCGATCACAGCGCCAATTACTGGCAACATTACGAAAGTACTGTTACTTAAAAAATTTAAGGTGAGAATTTCTGTGGGATATTTGAGAAAAAGGTGTTAGGTTTTTCTCATTTTAGTTTCTTGATGTATAGAAATATTTTATGGCTTATTAGTAAACCTTTTTAAAACTTGCTCAATTATCACTTTTAGGATGCACTATTAAACATAAAATGAAAAAAAAAAGTTGGCAATACTCACAGATTCTGATTCACCCAGAAACGTGAAGATAAAAAAGGAAATTCATTCCTTACAACGGATCCCACACGTAAGCAATTACAATTATTACCCTCACACTAACTCACCCACACGCCAAAATAAAACTCGACTCCTATAAACCCGAGATTTTCACATAACATCGCAAAGCATTGGAAAAAAAAACGTTCCAGGAATCGAATTGAGTGGTCAGCGAATAAAATTAGATCATTACTTTCAAAATCGTTTCTCACCAGGTAACACTAAACAGATTGTGTGTAAAACGTATCTCTTACCGTCGGCCATGTACACGGATAGCGAAATGCTCCGTTTATTTATCTTTCGCTGCCAATTTATTGCTATTTACTCCGGCTAGAGATAGGGACGTTAATTGAAATCGACTCGGACGTGGTATTGATTTCGGAATCGATTACTAAAGTTCATATCAATCAAATGTCTCTTTGTGAACTTTAATATCGTTAAATCGATCATTGCATCAATTTAGATCGTAATTCTCAATTGCAATTCTACAAACTGAAATTGGTATTAAACGTTATCGTCTTTCTTATACAACCATAGATTCTAGTTCTCAATTACAAAGACAATTACCAACGTATATAATTGAATCACATTCCTCGCAACCGAAATCGATTACCTAATCCGTATCTTGGTATCGATTATTTTGTCACTGATTCCCGTCTCTAGAGCGAGTATATTTTGTTACCTGACTGTACATTAACCGTTCAACTTTAAATATTAGGTGCGGACAACGTAATTGTTGGGTAAAATGTGTTCTGTGTTTGTGTTCGACCATGATTTAAAGCACAAAGTGATTTATTATGAAAACACTGTTTCGCGAATGTATGAACGAATGAAATACACAACAAACATATTATTATGTGCAAGTGTGTGAAAGTGGGGGTGTGTGCAACTAAGGGTGTGTGAGTGTTGGTAGGAAATATGGGAGAATGGGAGGTTATTGACTCGTAAAAATTATGTCATAATGTTTTCGGAATAAGGCTACAGAGTAGCAGCTGACTTTGATTGCGTAAATTATTATTACAGTAGAGAGAGCGGTGGGTTGCGAATAATATAAGAAAATTCATGTAATTTTAGAATTGGATAATTTAATACATGCACACGATGTTGCTGGATTTTGTTTTGTCAACATTCGCATCGCCCGAATTCCTGAGCTCTTTTTGCATGGCAATTTTGTTATGTTATTTTAAATTTTTGCATTATTTTTGTACTCCTCTAAAGATGCGTTTATTTACAGACAATAATCGTATATTTACAGAAACCTGCGCATGAATATTTTGCCAGTAGGTGTTGGCCAAGATCCGAAAGAGTTACAGCCACATAAGCTTTGCGTACGGTCGTCAAATCACAGACCACCAATTTCTCGCCAATCGACTTGTCTGACTTGATGTATCATGTAATTTGGTTTGACCCGTCAAGTATCTTATCCTTTTTACGAATGGAGTGTCCGAATTATCTTGACAGTTTAGTGATGGCAGCAAAAGCAATTTGGTCTACCCGACGATAAGTATGCATATAAGATATCCATAGGCTACCCATATATAGGTATCTACAATACCAGTGTCATCTCGTAGACCTCTTGTTATCCCATAATAGATAAAACTATACTGTGTCGCTTAAAATGAGAAGGCAAGGTCCAAATATTAGCTTGTTAAACTTTTGGCAAATTAGGACAATAGAATAGAAAAGAAGAATATAGCAAATAGAGGTATTTTTGACAGATTGAGATTACAAATGCCTAAAAGTTACTAGTACTGATTCCCTAAAAATTTTGCTTTCGGCAAACATCGTTACGGTAATTGTCTAGACGAGTTCCCTCGCACATTATATTTACTTTAACTTGGAGCAAAATGAAATAAAAGGCGCACTTAATGCTTTATGTATTCTTAGTTTCTAGGCTAGTTCTCTGTCCCTCCTCCTAGGGTCTGAATACGCTGGTCTCTTGACATAGTAAGTATTTTACAAGTTTAAGTACAACTAAATCTCTGCCGGGTACTTGATACCAATAAACATTGATTGTCGGGTTCGTTGACATCCGTCAGCGTGACAACCAAAATTGTTATAAATAATGTTGCCAAGTTGTAAAATGTGGGGAAGTGGGAGAATCGGGTCAAAATTGATGGCAATTTTATTGTTTGTTGAGTAACGGCCCCGGCGAAGTTTCCGGTGAAATATAGGTCACGGGTTTCTTCCTGTAATTATGTAAGAGGTGGAGGAGTCAAGAGGATAAGTAGCTTTGTTTTCTTGCTAGGAAGTCCCATTTTACTACGATCACAAAATATGCCTTTTTTGTTGAAAATGGCGCAGTACATAACCATAGGCCTAGCAGTTAAGTCGCGGTAAGTAATATCTTTGGTTACTGCTCTGCTCCCGTGGATCCTAGCGTGGTGTTACGCAAAATCGAATCAGTGTAGTACTTCCTGAGATCGAATCAAACAAACAAACTTACCTTTACCTAATTACTTATTATTAATATTATTATCTTATTTTTTAATATTAGTATCTAAGATTGGAAATTCAGTAATGCAGCGCCAGTTACCGTAATCAGATTACAATTTCGTTAACTTTCCATTGCCTTGAAACCAATAGCAGATCTAGGTGGGTAATTACCCCAAATAGCCATCACAAATCTGTTTACCCTCAGGTGATATCGCCGTGAAGTTATAAAACTTATCCATTATAGCGGTAGCACATGAAACGGTTTTAACTACGGTCGATCAAATTTTACACAATTAGACACGGTTAACTAGGGTACATTCACTATTAAAGATCATTGGCATAGATGTCGCAAGAGTGCGGAAGAATGCTCTGAGCGACTCCCGTGCCCTGGCCAAGGATAGATGGTGGAACGCCGTCAGGTTTTAGTGTGTAGGAATCCGATAATCCCCCTCCGCCTTCCCCGAGACGAAGGCAGTACATAATCATTTCCCCTGTATAAAAGAGCATGGTGTCCTGGGTTGGATTTTCAGGACGGGCGAAGTAAGCGGGCTGAGTAATTTCTCAGTAGCATCCCGGATTCTGGATTTGTAGGTACACGTTTGACGGCAATAGGCCCCCCAATTGCATGATACAACTAGATCGATCGATCTAGATAGATCGTTTTGACATTAGTATATTTTTATTAATTGAAATTAATGTAACTGTACAACTTATTGTGATACATTTTTTAAAAGAATATGTATGGAGTTTCTTGCCCGTTCTTCTCCATACGAAACTACCTTTTGAAATGGGCAACGAGATTCAATATTTTTAATTTTTCTTTTACCTTTTAATTTGAGTGCGTTTAAATGGTCTTATTCAAATAAATGATTTGAGTTTGACAATAGATTTACCATACCTGTCAAAATGTGAGTTTACTATGGGTACACATCTACATGACCCTACGGGATGAAGAAGCGTGATATTATGTCACATGCAGCATAACTTAAGCAAGAAAATCCTTAAGATGTATAAAACTAAGTCGCTTCTCGCCGTTTGTATGCTTAGATCTTTTAATCGGATTTTAATGCAGTTTTCATATCAGATAGAGTGATTCAAGAGGAAACTTTATTCGTATAGAACATCACGCTACGACTAACGGGAACGGAGTTGTAACCAAAAACGTATCTGAACGCGGGTGACACCGCTTGATATATCGCTAGTCCACTATAATTCAAGCAAAGTATATACATGATACTGGTATCTGTAATAATGTAAGTACTTATTTTACAAACAAAGTCATACATTTCCTTATTTGTGAAACACTTAAACAATTATTTCTAAAACGTATGTCCGTTTGTTTGAGCCGTCCAAAATCGGAAATGGCTAAACCTTTACTAATGATCGTTTGCAAGCTTTTAGAAACTTAGTAGGTACGGGCAAATAGATGGCAGGTTTTAGCGTCCGTAAACCAAGTTTTCTTTACCGCGTGTGTTGAATTCTAAGCGGTTTTTGTGGTAAACGTACAAACATAAAATATTTGCATGCCTTACTGTTTGTTGTTTTAACAAATCCCCAACACCATTTGTTTCTCAAATATTATTTTTATGTTCATGTTTGGCAAATAAGATCACTTGACTCATCTATATTTCATACTAGCTTCTGCCCGCGACGTCGTCCGCGTCAAATTCAATATATTATCCCACGGGAACATTTTTCCGGGATAAAAAGTCCTATGTGTTATTCCACACTACAATCTATCTCAGTGCGAAATTTCATCCAGATCCGTTCAGCCGTTTAAGCGTGAAAGAGTAACAAACATCCATACATACTCACAAACTTTCGCATTTATAATAAGTAGGATAGGGTATAATAAATAGGATAGCATAGGAAGTAGGATAGGATAATTATACTAATATTGTAAAGCTGAAGAGCTTGTATTTCTGTTTGAAGTTGAACCCGTTCATCTCTGGAACTACTGAACCGATTCTGAAAAATCTTTCATTAGTAGGGAACTATTGTCTATCTCTAAATGCTACAAGTTTATGTTAGGCGTGTGTACATTGGTACACCTCTGCCTAACCCTTCCGGGAATACAGGCGTGATGGTATGTTATGTGTGTACTATAAGTAATTTTACATAAATACATACAGACCATCACGTCTGTATTCCGCTATGGGTTAGGCAGAGGTTAGCTTGGAGTTAGGATTTGTTACTGAGAATTTTATAGAAAACCGAATAACACTTTGCTTGACATAGGAATCGAACCCAAGACCTCTAGAGTACCATTTGCGTTTAGAACCACTAGGCTAGCGAGACAGGTTTTTACTAAAAAAAATAAATGAAGGAAGAAAATTCACGTGGACGATGTTGCGGGCTTTAGCTAGTGTATCTATAATTTCAGAGACACAATACCATTTTAACACGCTATTGCTACTTAGTGGAGACCTCGCACCATTAATACTACTACTATTGCATTGCACACTGCCTAAAACTTTCTCTCCTTCGTTGTCAGGGTTCGAGACATCACCACCAAAGAACAAGAAAACAACTCTATAAAACTCGCCATTTCCGAAGTCCCAACTCAGGAATGCACAATCCAAGACTCATTTACAAGATAATGACGAGACAAGACATGTACCTACCCACTGATTACTTACGAATTATGAGTGGTGCGTACTCATTGATAACGTGAAGAATGTCTGGCAGATAGTGAGGAAGGTAATCATATGAATGTAGGGGAAGAATCGTTTGGAGTTGCATGATGTTTTATGATGACGACACACTTTTTGAATAAGATTTGTTTATGGAAACGAGGCCTGTGATTTATAAATCACAGGCCTCGTTTCCATAACCTTATAAGGTGTCAGTTCAAAAACACACTCAGTGGGACGGATTCAACCCTAATCTCTTCAAAGTTCGAGTGAACAGGCTTCTTCTGGGTAAGCTTACACCATCGTCGACATTGTCTATGTCACCTCTGACCTAGACTAGAGTCAAGAGCTTACCCATCTCAAATAAAAATATACAAAAACGTTTTTATGGGTCTACTTTTTCGTGGAGCTAGTGGTATACTCTGTAACTTTTACCGCTCTGTTAGTCTCGTAGTCCAAAGCGCAACCACTGAGTATAGGGTTCAGTTCCCAGGTCAGGCAAAATGTTTCGAAGACGACTGTGGTGTGACATCCTCGTGCGTCGGCAGGCACGTATAAGCTCCTATGCCTAATATTTCCCCGGTCGTAATTTTAATAATTTTCAAACCTTAACGCTGATAAATTTATTATAATAATAGTCTATTGAATTAATTTGACATAATTATTAAAAACAAGATTTAGCAATTGTGAGTTAATCACTTTGACAGAACGAAGCTCAATCCATCGTTTTACACCACATATTGACCGCGACTCAATAGCTGTACATTCGTAAACAAAATCAAATTAGTACCTTACATTACAAGCGCTTACAAAAAGGTTAAAACAACACAAAGGTAATAACCATGGAGTGATTGAAAAACACATCGATTGCTGCTCGTGCCTGTCCCGCGCACGGTGGCGTAAATAATGGTACATTATTGAAATTTTTAATAGCTCCAGCAGCCATTTTCTTTCGAAAAAGTTCTTTTATGGACCAGTTTTCTGAATCAATAAGGTTGGTAGCAATTTGGGCGATAGATTGTTGCAAGAGAACTTTGCAAAAAATGCTGTGAGGTAGTGATGTGAAATGTTCTGTCTAATAGTGATGTAATAACGATAATTTGAGGAAAAGAAAACAAGTATAGGGACATCCAAGTATACCTGATGACTAACTAAATTTGGCTTTTCCTTTTTTGCCTGTCATCCAAATCTATGAAGGAACGGTAATACGAGTACCACGTAAATTAACAAGATACTACTTAAAAGTCACATACATAAACTCACGCCTTTTTCCCATGGGGGTAGGTAGAAACCACAGAACGCCACCCGCTACGATCCTAACATACTTCTTACGCCTCGACCACGTTCATACATCTGTTCATATAAGCACGCCGGTTACGAGTACTGCGCACACGACCTTTCTGAAGAACCCCACCAATAAGGTCAGGGTAGGTCTTTCTAGGGCGTCCTCTCCCGGCGTTGCCACTCACATCTGCCATATGCCATCCCTTTCGTTAGTCGCCTTTCACTCATCCTCTCAACATGACCGAAATATATATAATATTAAAAATCACAAGAAAGTAATAAGCTAAGCTAATTCGTTTACTTGGATGACATATTTTCAGCTATTTTATTTTTTTCATCAAGCTACTTAACCAATTTCGACATTACTATAGACTTACATGGGACCTCTGAAGTATGGTCTATCAAACAACAAAATAATCATCAAAACCAATTCATGATTGGCGGAGTTATCGCGTAACAAACATACAAAGATAAAATAACACACAGTCGAATTGCGAACCTCCTCCTTTTTTGAAGTCGGTTAAAAAGACAACAAAACTTAAACATATAAATTACAACACATGCAAACATACCATCACGCCTGTATTCCCCGAAGGGTTAGGCAGAGGTGTAACAATGTACACCCACAGTTCGCCGGTATGTTCTTTAGGTCCCATGTAATAGGGGGCGAGCCTATTGCCATTAACCGGGCACAAATCCTAACTCCGAGCTGTTACTGAGAATTTCATAGAAAAACCCAATAACATAAAAAATACTATAAATTACTATAAAAAAATATCATTAAACTATCGAAAGAAATTTGTATTTTAAAGCCATAGTTACAAGTATTAGAATTAATATTATTTACTACGACTACGATAATTCAACGTTATGACATAAATGATTGCAAAAAAAGCTAAGAAAATTTGAATTTCGAATCCTACCATAGCGCTTTACAACTTGGAACACGTTATAACTGATAAGCTGATGACGTCCCTAGACACTTGTCTCCGAACTAGTGACCTCATGCAATCTTTGACCATCAGGATGGGTCGTTACCCTTAATTACGTCCTTACACTTGCATTAAATATCCGTCCTCCTTTCTTGACGCACATTAACAAAAAAGATGACCCAAGCCACTGAACATGCCGTGTCGACGGCGCGTTCGTGTTCCACGCGCGCCTCAAAGAGATATCAGCATAGGGAAGGGGCCACTGAGGGCCGATGCCTGCCGGGGCTGCGGGTTGTTGTTCGTAAGAGATACCGCGCCCCCGGAACGCAAAGGGCACAAGAAGGAACATGGGTGGGTTTTAGTCAGTACAAGTCTGACACTCCCTCCCGCCCCGCCCAGGGCGGGAGAAGTTACTTGATGATTTCCCACACCCCAAAAAAAAAAAAAAAAGCCACTGAACATGCCTTGATGAAGTTTCTATGTGGATAATGAAGAGTCATGTTTCATTTTGTAAGCTTATTCTTATATGAGCTTCTTATTTTCTCTGTCTATAGTAGCTTTTTTAGGGTTCCTTCCCCAAAGGGTAAAACGGGATACTATTACTACGCTCCGCTGTCTGTCCGTCTGTCACCAGGCTGTATCTCATGAACCGTGATAGTTAGACAATTGAAATTTTCGCAGATGATGTATTTTTTTTTAATGTATTTATGTAACTCAGGGGGATCGGCGTTGAGGGCTGGAATACAGGCTATGCCTAGTTCGGCCTCAAATGCTAATACTTTTGTGTACAATTATCTGTACACTAAGCACTTATATTTGTGAAATAATGTACAACTATAACATTATTATTATTACAATAAACATTACTATTATTGAATAAACATTATTATTATTATTTCTGTTGCTGCTATAACAACAAAATACTAAAAAACAGGATAAAATAAAAATATTTAAGGGGGTTCCCATACAACAGACAATGATATCATTGTTTTGTTGATATTTAGACAATGATATGAAACCGCTCTGAGCCGTGTAGAAGGAAGTGTCCCACTCATACTGACTAAGTCCCAAACGTGTTCCTCCTAATGCAACGACGAGCTTCCGGGCTCTCGCTCAGATATTTTTTTTGAGAATCTTCTCACATCTAATCGTAATCCTGTAACTCAAGAACACTTACCTAATAAACTAAGGCTGGCAATCCAGCTAGCTTGCTGATCACTGACGGTGAACCCTCCATCATGCGTCTTGGTGTCTTGCATCGACGCTATCGCTGGTGACATGTAGCCTTTGCTGAGGCCTGCTGCGAACGGACCGAGGGAGACGGCAAGAGCTGCCAGGATCTGTGGGAGAAAGAGAGGGGTGTAATTTTATAGATGTGTATTTTCCAGACCGATTTCGGCCACGGCGGCTAATCTTAATGCAGAATAGCTAAGTATGCAGGAGATGTTATAGTGCATAAGCAAAGGTGCACTTCCTCTTTCCTAACTCTCATAGTCCGATAGGACGGCAATCCGACACAACCCGTGAAGAGATCAGCCGCAGGACCAACGGATTAACGTGATTTCCGAGCCACAGGGGCGTCACACCACCAACTTCCAAACTCCGGGCTGTCACTGAGAAATTCCTAATGGTAAAACCCAATAACGGGACATTCAACTTATATTTTTTTTTTATAGATTCGCTTGTTTCGTCAGGAGATGATCGACATTTGTTTTTCCATTAATTTCATATTTAGAACGTTGTTTTGTTTTCTAATAGGTCCATACAACCTTTTTGTGTATCGTGGGAACAAATAGTGTTAAGATCAAGTGAAACCAGATTTTAAACTGATTTACATTTATTTACGTACAGTGTCATTTAACTAACCATTGAATTTATCACAGCTGGATACTTTTTAATGAGTTAGCAAAGTATCCGGAACTGCATAATTATGATGGAAAGTGGATCATGTCGCCTAAAATCACGTGTTACGTTATGCTTAGTGCTGTGAAGGGTTTCCGGTATGCAGTCGATCGAAAACATAGTTGGAATATCCATCAGTATCAGAGGACTTTGCTGAAAAATACTTCGAAATAATACATAAATCAAATTCCACGACATGCCATGTTATCTCTTCACTACTTTGGTTGACTGATAAAGAACACCTAAGGCATTAAAGTCAACTTTTGTACCTTTTGTTGAATAAAGTAGAGATTAATAAATAAATATAATCTATTTTTTTTTTTGGAAACTAAGACATAATGTCGAGTAACTGACTCTTCACAAGCTTAGATATTAATACCCTTACTTTTTACCTTCAACGAGTTTAATTATTAACCAAAACATGACTAGACTTCTTTTGTATAGGGCACGCTGTTGGTACCTACAGTCACCTTAATGCTACGGCCACACTACGTCGCGAAGATTCGAGTTCGCGTTGCCGCAATAAAACTAGTTCTATTTACCACGAAGTGTTTGACCACATTTAAAAAACCTCGTGATAATCTAAGACGGTTCTGCTATTATAAAAAATAGGAACTATTGATGCAACGCACAAAACTACGTGCTAACCGCTCGGCATCTCGCTGTCAACAAAGCGCCCGAAGTGTAGCCAACCGCACGAACTTTTGTCGCGAAAAATCCATTGACGTGCGGTAATTTGCCGACAGCAGCGGCGCAAAGGACATTTATGTTGACGATGATGATTTGCGACAGGACGAATTGCTTAGTCAGACGTGTCGCAACAACGCAAATCTTCGCCTGGTCGCGACAATGTAGCCGTAGCATAAAAGACTAGAAATATGCTACCTCGTAGCGACACACTACTAAATAACTCAGTCTTTTCAGTCGTGTAGTCAGGTCAAAAGAAAGACTTCAAGTGACCTGTTCCTTAAGGAATACTACAATAGAAACCAACAGAGAAACTATATAATATCAGTCACAAAGTGTAAAGATCGGTCGTACTAATTGTACACTACAAGCTTCTGAACATTTGCCACATCGGCCGGCGCCATGTGTCTTACACGTCACATTTAAAGATCACTAGTACTAACACGCTTGTAACTGTCATGTTAACCTACACATGGATGTATCGTCTCATAGGTCAGGTAGCTGAGAGACTAATCTATCCAGGTTCAATTCAGTTAAAAACAAATGATAGTGCATTTGCAAGGCCTCTGGTATTGCAGATGTTTATAGACAGAGGTGACCACGTAACATCAGGTGGACCGTTGATTTGTATGGCATACAAAAGAGTTTAAAAAAATAAGCTTTTTTGTTCCAAAGCTGGGGTTCGTCAAAAAGAAACGCAAATCATCAGCATCATGTCGATATGACCGGCCGTCATAAGCCAGGCCAGAAAAGTTCTAAGGAGGAGTCAACCAACCTACATCAGATTAGCATGGCTAAAATTTTTAAAATAACATACCATCACACCTGTATTCCTCGATGAGTTAGGCAGAGGTGTACCAATGTACACCCACAGTTCGCCAGTATATTTCAATTCCATGTAATAGGAGGCAAACCGGGCACAAATCCTAACTCCGAGCTGCTACTGAGAATTTCTTAGAAAAACCCAGTAACACTTCACCCTCCAGCGTAGCAGTCTCGTTTAGGACCACTAGGCTAACGAGGCAATTTTTAAAATAAATAGAGGAATTTGTGTTTAAGAAAGAAAACTATATCAGGTACAGAATTTACTTGACTTATTTACTTGCAAGTATGCGTAAAGGTGGGAACTTTAAAGTTTCTGGCATTAATTCATAATAGTTTTTCATAATATCCTGTAAAACACATACAATAATCACCTATCACACCATCATATTTGCTGCATTCGAATATAAACTTGGATTCTACATAGCCACTCGATTTTCCTTTCAAGCATTACATTATGCGCTTTCTTGTAATTCAATGCACACTGTTCAATATAAATTGTACTTAAATAACAGTAAACTCAAAGTCGTAATTTATTTAATTCCTTGCAGTGACACACTTGAATTAAAAGCCCAAGTCTCTAATTATGAAAAAGCCGTCCATCATTAGTTTCAATGAGAACACAAACACTTGGAGACCACCTCGAAGATAATGTAATTCCAACACTTTTAAATAATATCAATGTAAGCGGCACTTATAATGTTATAGATTGATGTTAATGGACGAGAATTAAGACACGGCGGTGTATAATTTGGTGTCCCCAATATCTGAGACATTTGTAAGTACTTAGAAAAACAGGTAATTTGGAGGTACGCCTTTTCCGTTATGTTGTAAGCAAAAACTTGCAAGAAAACTACACGTTTGCTCGTCCAAAGGATAAGATCGTCCCATGTAATTGTGAGGAAGCCAACGGTAAAATCTAGACTCCGAGGTGCTGCAGAAAAGTAAATGGCAGGACTTGATAACATTTCCAAAATATACATCTAACGCAGGTCCTCATAGATCGGGCAAGTATATTCAAAGCTCATCTGATGTTAATTGGTCACCGCTGCCTATGGACAACTGTAATATCAGACGCCTTGCATAACCCAAGACTTCTAGCGAAGCAGTCGCGCTTAGGACCACCAGGCTAACGAGGTAGTCAAAATAAATAAATTGTGTCATGTGCCTGTAATTACACCGGCACCCATACCTTTCAAACCGGAACACAGCAACGCTGCTTTGCGGCAGAAATAGGCATGGCGGTAGTACTTCCCCTGACGAGCTCCTTCACAAAGAGCACTACTATTACTTATTATAATAAAAATCAAACACGCATACAAAGAAGTGCTTACACAGGAAGCGATTTTACTAAAGTTCATGACAACGCATCATTTCACGCAGTCCCGCGGCTGACCTTGCTGACTTGTCTGCTGTCGCCACGGCACGAGATATTCTTGTATAGCTTGTGCCAACTAAGAAGTAAAGGTTAACACGTTGACAGACAAGGATGTATCCCTTTTAGAGCCGTGAAAAGAGTTATGTCCGTCTGTCTGTCTGGAGCGAATTTCAAAGAAATTGTTGATGTCTCGGCTGCTATTATAGTACGTAACGATACGCTTTAGTTAAATTCTTGATACTTTAAATTGTTGACAGCCTACATTGACGGTTGAAGATGATCAGCCTCAACCAGAGTCGGATTTAGCTAGCGCGGGGCCCGTAGCATATTCTATCAAGATAGTAAAGCCAATCAAGGTTCTAAGGTCTAAAATTGAACAGAACTGTTACAAACATTCTTTTTTGGATTTAATTTGTACAAATTTATCACTACTATTTATATCGATTTCTCTGGGCAATTTCTTTTGCTATTAAAGTTTTTTTATAGGCCTGCTGTAGCGATAATTGATAGATAATATGTATATCTTAATTTAAAAAACATTTCTTGTTGTTATGTTTGCGGGGCCCGTAGCATTTACTTCTCTTGCTACGTGGCTTATCCGGCTCTGTCCTCATCATGACATGCGGCTCAGCGCTATTAAACTCAAATACTTAAAGAAAACGAATGATCCGACAAAAAAAGTTAGAAGCTATCCATTTTTTGTGTCATTTTAACCACTCAGGAATGTTGAACCAACAAGACTTTCTTTTACTTACTATTTCTGGCACATAAAAGATATATTCCCCATGTAGGAACGTACAGAGATACATCAGTGCTACGGGAGCATGGCTCCAAGTGTTGGAACACGTTCACAGGATCGATCGCTGTTTCGAGCACCATGTGTGAATGGTTCGCTAGTGATGAGACTGTGTTAGGAGTGTCGATATCGATGGATGATTAACGGTCAATGTTTTGTGATGATCTTGGGAATAGTTTACTGATGTGTGTACGCATCTTTATTTAATTTTATGTATTATCTAAAGAACACCCTATTATTTACCACTATTGCACCATTGTAATTATTATTTACATGCAAATAAAATAATTCGAGATCAAAATTATTGCATATTTCGATAATTTAGAAAATGCACTAAAGATGCCATTTCTCATAATACTAGATCCAAAATTGGTGACCTTTTTCCAACATCCCCAATCAACCCAGATTCTATTTTTGACTGATAACAATCGACCTCGATATACATCCCGGGACAACCCTAGTTACTCTATCAGAAAGCGTCCGCTAGACTCCTAACATTTGGACGGGTCAATGACCGACACACTGCCATACATTCTATCCCCTTAATACAAACATACCAAAGCAGCCACACCAGCCAAAAACCAACCTTAAAACTCAAATTATAAGAGTTGTTTAAACTGAAAGATGATCATTGGTGTTGTCGATCCATTTTTCTGTCACGGGAGATTGATCTTTGTTCCTACAGTAACAGGGGTGATGTAATAATGTTTTGCATGGTAACTAAAATGATGGACCGAGTTAATGTCACTGAAATTGACGGATTGTGAAACAAAGTTCGAATATGTATAATTTTATTAAAATTGATTATTATCACATACGAAATAATAATCAATTTTGTTTGGCTGTAGTAATTAAGTCACCGAGTATGATTTATTAGGATCATTAAGGAAGATGGGAAGTTATTTACAGTTCTGAAATTAAAAATAGTTATTATAAATTTGTATGGAAGTTATATGGGCTTGCCGGTAGATGCTAGTGAGGCACCTGTCGTTATGGAAGATTTAAATGGCAAGTATTTATCCGAACGAATCGCTTTCCTTATGAGTATTAGTGAAACTATTTGGGGACCCTCCGTTTATATCTATTCTCCATTAAATGTAGCATTAGAGGAACAGCGTTCAAAAAACTATTGTTATTTGGTTATATTATCGAAATAACTGCATTTTAGTCATATTTTGAAGTAGAAGACAATTTTCATTGCTTTGGTTGTATTGTAGAATAACTTTTTTTTTTACCGATGGGAAATTTACACATGATTTCCCCCGGCCTGGGCGGGCCGGTAGGGAGTGTCAGACTTTTACTAACTAAAACCCATCCATGTTCCTACTTGTGCCCTTTGCGTTCCGGGGGCGCGGAATCTCGTGCGCACAACCCGCAGCGTGAAATAACGTTAACATTATAACAATATTTGTCTAATCCTACTTCCTACTCAATATTATAAATGCGAAAGTTTGTGAGGATGGATGAATGTTTGTTAATCTTTCACGCTTAAACGGGTGAACGGGTCTGGATGAAATTTGGCACTGAGGTAGCTTGTAGTGTGGAATAAAACATAGGATACTTTTTATCTCGGAAAAACGTACGGTTCCCGCGGGATAATATATTCAATTTGCCGCGGACGATGTCACGGGCTAGTGTAATAATATGATAAATTGAGTATAAAAAAATCAATCAATTCTTTGAAACTTATAAAAAAACGGACCTAACTTGTTAGTTTGTTTCCAACACCTGTGCTGTAATTTCCTTTTCTAATAAGCTCGCCATCAAAAGTGTTGATTTTTTTTCATTTTCCACGAGTAACTGAAAACTTGAGTAACAATAAATGGCAGCAGTTGACAGTTGTCAACTGTTTTCGGACCGCAACATTTACATGTCACGGCGGCGCTGCTTGCCAAGGAAAGACGTCAAAAAGCTGTCAGATATACGACATTTCTGTTAGTCCTCTACTTCGCCACACGCATAATAAAATATGTCATATAGACTAGGTATACATACCATCACGCCTATATTCCACGAAGGGTTAGGCAGAGGTGTAACAATGTACACCCACAGTTCGCCGGTATGTTTGGGTCCCATGAAATAGGGGGCGAGCCTATTGCCATTAACCGGGCACAAATCCTAACTCCGAGCTGCTACTGAGAATTTCATAGAAAAACCCAATAGCACTTTTTGATCGACCTGGGAATCTAACCCAAGACCCCTAGCGTAGTAGTCGCGCTTGGGACCACTAGGCCAACGAGGCAGTTCTACTACAGGCAGGCAGTTAGACTAGGTATATTGTATACTAATATAATAAAACTGAATAGTTTTCTTGTTTATTCGTTTGTTTAAACGAGTTAATCTCTGTAATTGCAATTCGGATTGGAATAAATATTTTTGTATATGATAGCCAGATTCATGGGGAATAGTATAGGCTATGTAACATCACGGTACGACACAAGAAAGCGGAGCAGGAACCAAACACGTAACTCAATGCGAGGGAAAAAAAATCACGGGTACGAAGTCGCGGGCAGAGGCTAGTATTATTAAAAACGAAGAAGATTGAGTCGTTGTTATGATCGGAAACAGAGAAACATCGTAAAAAGGCTGACTCGTAAAAATAGTTACATTTTACGAGTGTGGCTTGCGGAAATATAAGTTCATGCAGTTCAACGGAGCTTTTTACGTATTTTTATTCGTTTCTTATTTACTTGGCCTCGGGAAGACGTGTGTCAAAATGGTTTCAAGAAAACAAATATCAATGATCAAGAAATTTTACAATTTGTAGCGTAACAAATGCCCCTTCGGTCTCGGGTCCCGGGTTCGATTCCCAGGTCGGACAGAAAGTGTCATTGGGTTTTTCCATTAGGATTTGCAGTTTGGAAATTGGTGGGGTGACACCCCCGTGCCCCATCATCATTCTTCGATAAAGGTGTATACACACCTTTATCGAAGAATGATGATGGGACGGCAATTGGGTAGATGACACCACTAATCAATTGACGTACTTTTTATGAGCTGTCAAAACACGATTCACTCATAGATTGTGTGTAATACATGATGATGACGTCCCTTTTTCTGTGATCTCAAAGCTCAATTCAATAATTATTTATTGATTTCAAAGCAACTAAAAATCGAATTTTATAGTTATTTCAAAAATGCATTAGGTTTTCAGGGCTAAAATAAACAGTTATTTTTGTGTAATGGTAGTCTTGGAATTATTGTTTAATGGTGTCATCTACCGAATTTCTCCGGTTTCATGGGTACGTTTACAAACACACAAACATAAGTACAACAAGAAGGCCCTGGTGCAAGCCATGGTCCGGAGCGAGAGGGAATGGGATGCAGTCGCCTCCTTCTGCGAGGCAGTAATGCTTCAGAAGGAGGCGGCGGGACGGTTGAGACAGCGGTTCTCCCGTCCCAGCCGCCGCGGTAGACGCTCCGGACGTCGGGAGCCGCGAGACGACTCCCGGCCACCGTAGATACGGGCCTGTGGACGGTGAGCAGTGGGTAGCTCACCGTCCTTACGTTACATAACGACAGGCCGTGTCGACGGCGCGTTCGTGTTCCACGCACGCCTCAAAGAGATGTCAGCAAAAGGAAGGGGCCACTGAGGGCCGATGCCTGCCGGGGCTGCGGGTTGTTCGCAAGAGATACCGCGCCCCCGGAACGCAAAGGGCACAAGAAGGAACATGGGTGGGTTTTAGTCAGTAAAAGTCTAACACTCCTTTCCGCCCCGCCCAGGGCGGGAGAAGTTATTTGATGATTTCCCACCCACCAAAAAAAAAAAAAGTACAACAAGAACCTGAATCGAACCGGGACACGCAGCGGAGCAACCAATCGCTTTGCCATCCTAGTTGAGTTACTTAAATTTACGATCAAATAATAAACATGTTGACTACATACCTGTCTCCTATAACTGTTTCTTCCATCGTTGGACCTCATCATCATAATCCTGGTCTCAGGAGTAATGTTCGTCATTTTATCACTACGCAGTCCCTTTTCACACATATGTACACTAATTGTCAATCACTTCTTATGTAAACAAACACTTTTTGATCACTGTTTGTTGAAATTGGCGGTTACGTCGAGTGCGGGATCATTTTGTGAGTCGATTTCAAATCTGGAACAAAAAGAAAGATGGCGTTAGACGGCTGTTTGAATTCGAATTTTAAATGGTTATTTTTTTTCGTTAGATGGCAAACATGCTGACGGTCCACCTGTTGTTAAGTAGTCACCGCTGCCTATAGAAATCTGCAATACCAGAGGCCTTACAAATGCATTGCTATCGTAATGACAAAATTGAAACGTGTCATGTGCCTGTAATTACACCAGCAACACCCATACCCTTCAAACTGGAATACAGCAAAGCTACTTTGCGGCAGAAAAAGGTATGGTGGTTGTACTTCCCCGGACTAGCTCCTTTACAAACAGCTCTATTACTAAACTATTTATTAACGGTTAAAAAAGTATTGATGAAACGGTTAAAATGTTGAACAACTATGGATAATTATTGTTAAGTTTTAAATAATTTCCTATTAGTCCAAGTGTCCAAGTGTAAGTATAAATGACTTCCGCAAAGGAATTGTTCAAAAAAAAAAAATAGACGATTCCGCATTATAACATGTTTTTTTTCCAAATTTGTATTACTTCAAGCACAGAATGCAAGGTATTGACACCAATAAAAACAAACTCCGAGCTTTAACAGAATCCTTACAAAAACGGGTGAAAATCAATCACTTACGTTCAATTACGGATGAAAAATACACAAGCTCTTCCATTGACGGTTCACGTATAACTACAATAACTGACTACTAATTGTCTTCTCGTACATACACACTTATGTACTGAGATACATCTGTATTCTCTACACTAGGAATCTGCCATCACATTCTCGTTGCCCTATGTGAGCGAGATAAGCGATGGCAAGCGATACAGTGACATGGGACTAACAGTTGTCTAACAATTGCGATTCAGGGCAATGTTTAGGCTTCTGTATTAAAAGGGTGAAAAGCAGGGGCCTTATTACTAAGAGTCTGTCTGTTCGTCCGTCTATTACAGGGCTGTATTTTTTTACAGTCAGGTATGGGTACAATGAAATTTTCACTGAGTATTACTAGTGCGGCTATATATAACAACAAATAATAACACTAACCATCACGCCGGTATTCCCGAGGGGTTAGGCAGAGGTCTACCAATGTACACCCACAGTTCGCCGGTTATGTTTAGGTCCCATGTTATAGGGAGCGAGCCTATTGCCATTAACCGGGCACAAATCCTAACTCCGAGCTGCTAGCAGCAATCGCGATTTTTGTAAGTAATAATATGATTACTAAAAATCCTTCACTGATACACCAGTAACCTCTATTGCCCAATACCATTTACGATAATTATGTTGTATATTTAACTTATACACGGACAAAATCGCGGGCAAAAGCTAGTAAGAAATACTTACACTAACCCCGCCCTTCCTACCATAAAACTTTCCACTTCAATAAAAACATATGGAGACATTCTTTCTACGACTCCCATCATTGCGAGCCATGTTTGTAATTGTTTTGATTGTTAATCAATAGTTCAGCGTCATCTCGGGCAGTATGGGCGTGTGTTGCATATGTGTGTGTGTGGTCCTTCGTCCTAAAGAACACGTGAATGCAAAGGTGCAGTCGCGCTTTGCTATTGAATTCAAGTACCTATATGTGAAAGTAATGAAGGAACAAAGTTGAGGAGCTGGATTGCGCCCAGTTCATTGAAGGGATATCTGGTTTAGTTTGTATAAATATGTAATAAATAGATCCGGCAGGAAACTTAGGTACATCCAATATTTAACTCTAAATACGACAATGAGATAATGTCTGCTAAGTACAATTTGCAGTAATGAATTAGTGTAACGACTCTTGGTCTCTCTTCGTCTTCAAACCAGTCGGAGAATAGATAAACTATCTAGACAACCACAGTGTTGTCAGCCTATAGAATAGTGTGAACCACAGATAAATAATGATCATTAAGAAAGTGGTTCGCCACAAAGTAAAAGGTATTGTGAGAAAAAATGAGTGGTGTTATATTGAGGAACACGGATGGTGGTTTAACGTGAAACGTCTATATCAGCAAGTAGGTTTTAAGAGGAACAGAAAATTTTCAAGAATAAAATATATTAACAAATACATATATACATACATACAAACAAAATATACAAAGTAGAGAGAGATCAAAATACATAGGTGGAGAAATATAACAAATTAATTGTGGGACGATTCGTTTTGACGTATTACAATAAACGTCACATTAAGCACGTGCTTTAGCTAAACATTATTCCTGTCACTTTCGCACAACTATCAAACAAAGCCTGCCTGATAGAGACGGGAACTCAGCTAAACCAAAGAAGACGCTAATTTATCTTAGCCTTACTGTCAAATCCAAAATCGTAAAGCAAGGTAGGTATAAGAAGTTCTAACATCTTAGTCCTAGTTTACTCAAGTTAGGCAAGAGACAACATGTCGTTTCAGAGGAAATTTAGCATAAATTACGAGATGCCTGTAAACAAATCGTAAAACTTAACAGGCTGAAATATAATTGTTAGCTTAACACATTAGTTAACCTCGTTCTACTTGAGTATTGTACTCATCTTATGTAAACAGATGCAAAATTAGTTAACCCCTCTATAGGTATATATTTGGGGTCGTTTTGTTGTACATGATCTATGCTACCTACGATGTAATATTAAGGGTCAAAAGTGACTCCAAATGGTTCGTGTAATATTGCACACGGTGCTGCCGCCAGTTCTGTTAGCTTAAACTTGGCTTGACACGCTACCGCATGTATAGATTAATGACGTTTAACTGCAGCTTTAAAAAAATATAATCTAATATTATTTTTTGATAGTTTGTGATTTATATAATTATAACATATAAATGTACCTACCTAAAGTCTTGTTTAGAGCTTTTGATCGACGTTTTTGTAGTAGTTGGGTTTTCAGTTTTTATTCAAAAGTAGTCTAGTCATATTTTGATCACTAATTAATTATATGAAGTGTAAAATAAAATTTTGTGGACAGGATTAGGAATAATTTTAAAATATGTCACTGTTGTTACCTCAACACAATATCTCTGGCTGCGGGTTGTTCGTAAGAGATACCGCGCCCCCGGAACGCAACGGGCACAAGAAGGAACATGGGTGGGTTTTAGTCAGTAAACGTCTGACACTCCCTCCCGCCCCGCCCAGGGCGGGAGAAGTTATCTGATGATTTCTCACTCCCCAAAAAAAAACAATATCTCTGATCGCACTCAATCAGTCGGGTCTGACGTTGTGAATTACTTATGTGATTGACTTGAGCTACACGACTGCAAAACTTAGATTTTTTTAAGAAAGCACCGATAGCATTGCTTTTTCCTTCATTATATGTTTTAATCAGTATTCCGGTATTTTACACCGTACACCCATACAATTAAAGTGACATTTCCAACAACCCAAAAAACAGGGTGGTCTACAAACAAATAATTCAACTTCTCTTTTCACGCTTCCTTTCAACCGCTCCAAATTACAATGAAATCATTAAACCACAGGAAATTGAATAAAACATTACAGAACTAATATTGTATTTATTTACACAATTACATGTAAACGAGGTGTTCATTGGGAAGAGCAACAAACATTCGTCAAGGAGCCGGACGACGCCGGATGAAACCAAAACGGACCGGAATCGGATGATGTAAACAGTTGCTTTAGCTAATGTGTTAGTGTACGTAGTTTAGTGAAGGATGGCAGGGTTGATGGAAATAATGTATTGGAATACATTCTATTACTGAATTACTTTTGCCAACGAGAACCCACGTAAAAAAATCTCGATTTATCGCTTAATTTTATATCTATTTCAAGCATGCGTTTGGGATGTACATTGAACTGTTATCACCGGTCACATTTGGCATAGGTATAGTTTGACGTTTTAATAGTTGTGAAGTTGTAGGTAGAAAATTAAATAAATGACACATAACACAGCATCACGCCTGTATTCCCCGAAGGCTTAGGCAGAGGTGCACCTATATACACCCACAGTTCGCCGGTATGTTGTTAGGTCCCATATAAAAGGGGGCAAGCCTATTGTTATTAACCGGGCACAAATCCTAACTCTGAGCTGCTACTAAGAATTTCATAGAAAAACCCAATAACACTTTGCTCGACCTGAGAATCGAATTCAAGACCTCTAGCGTAGCAGTCATGCTTGGGACCACTATGCTAACGAGGCAGTTAGCCATGATATATATAATTTCAAAAGAGTAAGTAGGTAACGGATTTTCTTGCCCCTTTTTTATAAACTACCTTTCGGAAGAGGCAATTAGATTCAATTATTTTTCTTTGTTAATGAATTTCCTTTTCGAAATTGCTTTTTTTTAAGGGAGTGTCAGAGTCTGACACTCCCTTCCGCTCCAGAAGGGAGTGTCAGTCTCTTACAGACTATAATCTATCCGTGTTCGTCGTAATGCCCTTTGTGTTCCAGGGTCGCGGTTACTCTTTCGAACCAACTCCGTAACTAAAATTGCCTTTTAATGGTTCTGAACTGAGTTCAATTTGCAAAGCCTAAAAAGGACAAGTAGTTAGATGTAAAGACAAAGCGATTACTTCTTACTATTTCACGACACTACGTTTTATAGTATGTAAAACGAAATATAAAAGTCGAGAAAGTATCAAGCTAAGCCGTCATGTGATAAAAAATGTGTTAGATATTGAATGGCCCCGTGTGCTAGCCGACGCCAGAAGCCAGAGTACTAGCTTGCAGACTTGCTAGCCTCGTGTATACCTCGTATTATGGACGTAAACATCTTTATTTTACAAAAAATAAAAATTTTACGTAACCCCCGACAGAAATATAAAAATCCAAAAATCCAATCTTTAAAAACAAAAGACCTGATAACTTTGAAGTCGCTAAACCGATTTGCATCAAACATAGCTAAGAACACTTCCGACTAATATACCTTTTAAACAAGAAAAACTAAATCAAAATCAGTTCATGCGTTCGGGAGCTACGACGCCACAGACAGACACACACACACAGACACGTCAAACTTATAACACCCCGTCGTTTTTGCGTCGGGGATTAAAAAAGCAAACTGTTAAATGTTTCAGTATTGCAAACAGCGAACGATTCCATTACGAACTTGTTGACACCAAACGACATAACTAAGAATAGCCCTGATAACGAGGACACATTCTAAATCTAGGGACAAATAAAAATACAACTCACGTAGAAATTACCGCCGGTTCTAGAAACTTGTCTTGTTAATACAAAAGTTCTTAAAATATAACGTTGCTGAGCTAAATAAGAATTTGGTGTTTAAAAGTTCCCTAAATGGATAAAATTGTATGGAAGTTCTTTATTGCCGAAAATCCCGTACTCAATCACACGACGCGTAAAATAATACTACATAGTGATACAAGCTATTACATAGTAGAGGCCTGATTTCATTTGCGTAATGGAGCAAAGAGAGTAATGATAACATGTTCACGCGTTTCAAAAGACGATTTCTACCAAAAACGGTGCAATAAGAGCCACTTTACCACGAATTTTTCGTTAGATAGTACACAAGTAGATACTATTGACAGTCGAAACTGCTAAACCTAATCCATCTTAATATACAACAAGGTTTATCTTTGAGACCAAGTTTAAACTATCGAGCATGGAAATGATATCGAACCTTATTATCACTTATAGTAAAGTTCTTCATACAAAATCTGACTCGATGGTTTAAATCTGGTCTAATGACAAACCTTGTTTTACAAAACAAGGTTGAATGAGGCTAACATCTTAATACTCCCATTTATAAACATTTGCAGCTGAAAAATAAAATATTCAAAACATTTTTTCAACCGTAATAATTACTGGTTATTTTTGAATTGAGGGTAGATTCTCAGATCCCACGCGTGTATTTATATTTGGAATATCTGCTTTTAGCGAGCGTTCGTTATCAGACGATCATGTTCTTTGCTTGGGTTCAAACGTGGAGGTTGATAAGCCGATAGGTAATTGTCCCTTTGATTTCTATTTTTGATGAAGGCAATGCCTTCATCTTTAGGTACTTGTTATTTTGAAAGCGTTTACTTTATGTAGGACAAGATTCTTCCTGCGACTTCGTCCGCATCAAATTTGATATAATTATTATCCCATGGGACCGGTGCATTTTTCCGGGATAAATAAACAAATAAAAAATAATTTTATTCAAGAATTAAATCAAAATAAAAGTTTACACAATTACAATAGAGGTAATTTTTTTCTTAATGTAGTGTTTGTTCTGCCTGATCTAGGTTTACTTAAGACCTGTGTTTCAGGATGAAAAGTATCCTATGTGTTATTCTACACCACAATCTATCTCAGTGCCAAATTTCATCCAGATCCGTTCAGCCGTTTAAGCTTGAAAGAGTAACAAACATCTATCCATCCATCCGTCCTCTTAAACTGTTGCAATTATAATATTTGTAGGATAGGAAGTGGAATAAGTAAAATAAGATTGAAGTGAATAAAAGATGGAAATACTTAAAAGCTAGAAAAACTACCAGTATAGATCTATACTGATAACTTGACGACACGGTTGGCGCAGTGGCCGAGCGATCGACTGCTGCGCGCCGTGTCGCGGGTTCGATTCCCGCACGGAACAAATATTTGCATGACCTACAGATAGTTGTTCCGGGTCTGGCTGTTTGTGCATGTGAGTTTATATGTTTGTAAACGCACCCACGATACAGGAGAAATTCCTAGTGTGGGGTAACGTTTATTTAAAAAAAAAAAAACTATCCCTCTTCAGGGCAATGGCCTTTCTTTACTACTGGGCCACTAAATAATTATTTTATTTCTTAAATTTTATACCTAACCACCCACGTCTTCTGCTATCGTCGTCTATTATCATAGTCTATAGCTGTGCCAGACTCACTTGTCATACTTTTTCACTCACACGCCAATTTCTAATAGTCTCATCATCACTACTTGCCTAAAGGTAAATGGGTAGTAGGTTCTTTGGTTGTTGTCTTGGCTAATGAACCTTGCTCGCTTTAATGGTAAGTGTTAAACCCGAAAGATATTCTGGCAACCTTAAACTCAGCATTGCATCTGATGTCTAAAAGGGTGTCCCGCCCACCAAGTTGTAACACATTAACGGATAATCCTTCAGTCTTCAGTACACCACAAGGCAACACAAATCTATGAACCGGGTCAATGACAAACCAACAGACATTACTCGCTACCAAGGCCCAGAGATGAATGCCAAACATCTCAGTTATAGATCTATCTTTAAATAAACTGTCTATTAATGGCCGGATATATTTATATAAATAAATGTAGTTTTATATAAACATCATACAACACCGTGCATTAGTATGGCAAAAGAATTTTATTATCGCTAAAAGCATCTTCATTATTGTGTGTTGACTGTTGTCTGTGTGCCTTTATAGCCGTTCCTATAAGTTACCGATCGATAAGTTTAATTACGACTCGTTTCTAGATTTGCGTCTTATTTAAGGGCACTAGGGCAAGATATTATTTAGGTTGAGTGAACACGTCATCCCGTTTTAGATAATCGTCACGATTTGTGATCCCCGGGGTTAAGCAGATGTGTCTTATCAAACACCTGCAGATCTGTGTTGACGGAATTAGGTCACATATGACAAGGGGCAAGCCTATCTCCATTTATTAGGTAGAATTTTGACATTCATATTCCAAACAGTTTGAATATGAACTCTATGGCAAGCAAATAAGCAATTTATTAATTTATTTATTAGGATCTCCAATAAAAGATATACACAAATCATGACATACAAATGATATTAAAAAAAAGGTAATACGTTGGTACGTCTTCACTTATAGGAAACCACAGCATGCACAAGAAAGATAACAATTCGCTAATTAAGTAATTAGAATAAAATTTAATAAAATCGAGAAACATAATAAAATAAGGACAATAATAAAATAAGTAATAATAATAAGATTAGTAATCTATAAAGAGGTAAAGTTTGTGAGGTTGTAGGGGGTAATCTCTGGATTTACTAAATCGGTTTCGAAAATTCTTTTACCTATGAGAGCCACGTTTGTGAGTGTCAAAGGCTATATAACATCGCGCTACGACACACAAGAACGAAGCAGTAACCAGAGACGTTATTTAACACGGGTGAAAATATCCACGCGGATTAAGTCACGGGCAGAAGCTAGTAATAAAATAAGAATAATAACAAAACGAGTAAAAGAAAAAATAATAAGCAGAATAGTAATCTAAAATAAAGCCATACAACAATTGTAAAAATTTTCCAAATCATAAAATATTGACATCTAATGAAAAAAAACTTTTGGACGATGCTTTGTTTACGTCTGGAACTAAAATTGTATTAATTGAAATAAACATTGGATTACAAAACTACGCATTGCATAAGAGCACTTAAAAATCAAATGGTATAAAAACTAATAACATTGCGGACTACATTTCCAATAATACGCGTGTTGTTGACATGATATTTCGGACATCGCACGATTTGCGACGGCAACTCCTGACGCATCGGGTTACTATCGCAAAAATATCGTAGACTATGGCAATAGTGTTGTCGAGAGTGAAATAATAAACACAACAGCTGACGTGGTCGTGGAAAGTAATATTTAATAGTAGGTAACTTTTTGTTTTTTGTTTTTTTTTTTGGTTGGTGGGAAATCATCAAATAACTTCTCCCTCCCTGGGCGGGGCGGGAGGGAGTGTCAGACTTTTACTGACTAAAAGCCACCCATGTTCCTTCTTGTGCCCTTTGCGTTCCGGAGGCGCGGTATCTCTTACGAACAACCCGCAGCCCCGGCAGGCATCGGCCCTCAGTGGCCCCTTCCCTTTGCTGACATCTCTTTGAGGCGCGCGTGGAACACGAACGCGCCGTCGACACGGCCTGTCGTTATGCAACGTAAGGACGGTGAGATACCCATTGCTCACCGTCCACAGGCCCATATCTACGGTGGCCGGGAGTCGTCTCGTGAATAGTAGGTATTAAAGTCGTCTTTATCGACTTGTTGATTAAAAACAAAACGTTTTAGAAAAAACTTTGGTAAACGTGTTTATATACATTACGGAAAAATAATCAAATCTATAGCCTAACAAATAAAGTAAGTTTGTTTGTTTGTTTGATGCTTTCCCTCCTTAACTGCTTATACGATTTTGATAAAATTTGGTATAGGTAGTAACCGCCACGAGTCGTGAACAGTACAATAGTCAAGTTCTGCAAACAATTGGTCTGTCAGTCGAAGCGATCGCGTGCAGCGTCGGCGCCCCAAAATACCCAGAAAGGAACCAAAAATTTACTTGACATTGTGCTCACGACTCGTGGCGGTTACTATACATAGTAAGTTTGAACCCTAGGAAAGGACATGCATTAGCTATAATGAACATTCATGCGGACGAAGTCGCGGGCAAAAGCAAATAAATAAGTATTACAAATGTGGAAGTAACTCTGTCTGTCTGTTTTGCTTTTACGACCAGAATTAAATATCTAAAATCATTACTGTTACTTCAATAAATTAACGAATAAACAAGGATTGACTCGATTTGGCGGAACTACATAAATTTATTTCAATGTAGTATTTTTAAAATGCCCCCATAAGATCTTCATCAGCCAATTCTCTACCTTCCAGACTATTAATAATTCGTATGGGATACCGAAACCATATCATCATTAGCACAACATGTACGTATCACTAATTATACAAGTTTAACTATCAATAAACTAACTAAGTACATACATAACTAACTTTATGACTACTTCTCAACGTTCAATGTTATCATATTTATGACTCCTCGCTAATAACAGACTATATTGATTCTGATTTATTACTCAATCAGTTTGTATGTTAATTTAGTCATGATATTGAAGGTTTGAGGAATTTTTAAGGGCTGACACACGGGAAAGCGGTGCGGTGCGGCGTCGCATCAAAACGCGTTGCTGTGCGGTGCGTTGCGATGTCACGCCGCAAAGCAGCGTAAGTGTTTCCTACAATCGTAAACGGTGCTGAATGTGTGTGACATCAGAACACCCGAAACGCGCAATGCGTTGAACGTTACGATACTCGTAGCTTGCGATGCGGCGCGTGGTGTCGCCAATGTTCGGCGTCGCGGTACCGAACCATTTTGATATGTGTCGGCCCTATGCCCTGCAATATATTTTAAGCCCTTGAGAAGGCGGAATTACAAAACTGATTGATATTGAACCCTAGTCAAGGCTTTTTATATAATAAATTATATAAATGTCAGTGATGTGATAAACGTTGAAGGTAATCAAGAGCTAGAACAGTAAACAGCTGGTGAAATCTATTGCGCTACGACTCACGGGAGCCGAGTAGTAACCAAAAACAACACAGGTGAAAAAACTAGTTAGAAGCCAGTATTACTGGCATACCATGTAAGTGCAATTAGTTTGCATTTTGCCATTGCGTGCATTTTTGCCAAGTATTCTTTAAACTTTTGTATATCACCAAGAAAGGTTATTTTACCGTCGTAATTTCCTAAGCAAGTCCAAATAAAAACATTGTCTTTTCTTTCTTCCTTCCTTTGAGTAAGTAAGTTTTTTTGTAAATTCTAAGGACTATGACAGCTAAAGAAGTTGTCAGTTCAGAAATAATTAGTTTTGCCTTTTAGACATTCTGTGTAAAATACTGATAAAAAATTTCCGTCATCCTGGATGCAGACTTTGGACATAAGGAAAATAAATTAAAAGAAACACATAGGTACAATACATAAGTACAATACCAATACACACAGGTACCTAAACTAAGTTAGCATAACTAAATCAATAAAAAAGGTTTTAAACAAATAAAATAAATAGACGTAAAGGAATGAAAAACATTGACACAAGAACGTGGAAAAACAATGAAATCGTAATTAATAACTGTTGTGTCAACAAATTAAGTTATTTTTAGTATTTAAGGCGCCATTTGGACGAGTCATACACATGCGTCGGTGGTGTAATGGTCAGCATAGTTGCCTTCCAAGCAGTTGATCCGGGTTCGATTCCCGGCCGACGCATTTTTTTAGGTATGTCACCCTAAATTATTCTGAAAATTACAAATTTACAATTTATTTTTTTGTAGAAAGACCTGCCATGACCTAATTGTTGAGGTTCTTCAGAAAGGTCGGGTGCGCAGTACTCGTAACCGGCGTGCTTGTATGAACAGATGTATGAACGTGGACGAGGCGAAGGAAGTATGTAAGGATCGTAGCAGGTGGCGTTCTGTGGTTTCTGCCTACCCCCATGGGAAAAAGGCGTGATTTTATGTATGTATGTACAAATTTCTATTTTTGCAGAATTCTTGTTATTCAATCTATAACACAAAGATACAAAGTAAGTGAAAATTTATTATTGCTAATGATGTTCAGAGGGTAGTCATGATCGTATTTCACTTAGCCTAACAAAACTACACATTCTAACAGTAGTAGGTTAGCAATCATACACGTTAAGGCCCTGTCGTAAGCACATGTTTAGGTAATCGATAATAACGCATCGCGTCAACAAATAAGGTTCGAAATAGCGATACGTTTGATGTTAGTTGAATCGGATAACCACAAAAATAAAAGTAATTTAAAGTTTTCTTTAAATTGTGAAAAAAATACACGGCTCAATGAAATAATTGATAGGTATGTCTTTATTTCATGAAATTCCCTGTAATGTCATTACATAAAATTATACAGTTTACGCTCAAAATTCTGAAACCTATGCGTCGAAATCATTTTGTACGTTCTCCTTTACGATTTTTTTATCATGAGACTATTATACCTTCATAAAATATTTATAGGTAAGTCTTTTCTTTGAATCCTTGACAATTCACATAATTTTTTTTCAGGCTTATGATATGTAGCAATTCTCCAAACTATGAGACAAAAAATGTGTGTTTTTCAGTATTCTGTGTTCGGATAGCCCCCTTTTTTTTGGGGGGGGGGGGTGGGAAATCATCAAATAACTTCTCCCGCCCTGGGCGGGGCGGGAGGGAGTGTCAGGCTTTTACTGACTAAAACCCACCCATGTTCCTTCTTGTGCCCTTTGCGTTCCGGGGGCGCGGTATCTCTTATGAACAACCCGCAGCCCCGGCAGGCATCGGCCCTCAGTGGCCCCTTCCCTATGCTGACATCTCTTTGAGGCGCGCGTGGAACACGAACCCGCCGTCGACACGGCCTGTCGTTTCGTTAAACGTAAGGACGGTGAGCTACCCGTTGCTCACCGTCCAATGGCCCGTATCTACGGTGGCCGGGAGTCGTCTCGCGTCGGATAGCCCCTTAAGGTAAAGTGGCGTATGCCTTATACATCTATCCTCTGAACATCACTAACAAAAAAGTACACAAAGCAAATAGACTCATAAAATGGGCACAAGCTTTTAAAAAGTCGCGCCGACCCGTAACCCATAAATGTCACTCCCAATCATTTCAATAAAGAGTATTCTCTTAACGTTAGTGGACCGACACTCTGTCTAGTGGAATTGTGTTCACAACAACCAATGACAGCATGCATTTTGAAATTCACTTAATAACATAAATCTCAATTTAGTTCAATTTACACTTGCAGACCAACACACGACCTTCTACTATGGTGTCAGGCAGAAACGTTGGGCATATCTAAACTATAGATCGCTACGATTCTTACTTACACCTTGCTCGCTCAAATGCGCTGACGTCAAAGTATTTGCTTCAAATTCTTTAGCCGAGGTGGAAATACGACTGTCCTGTTTCTGTTTGGTTCTTTACTGCCTCGTTAGCCTAGTTGTTTTTACCGCGACTGCTACGCTAGAGGTTTTGGGTTCGATTCCCAGGTCGAGCAAAGTGGTATTGCGTTTTTAACCGACTTCAAAACGAAGGAGGTTATCAATTCGTCTGTATGTGTTTTTTTTATGTGTTACGCGATATCTTTGCCAATTAGGAATCGATTTTGATCATTCCTTTTTTGTTTGAAAGGTCATACTTCAAAGGTGGCCCCATATAAATTATCGATATTGGTTCAGTAGATTAGTAAAAAAAAAATACTGAAAAAAATATGTCATCCAAGTAAACGAATTAGCGTATTTTGCTTTCTTGTGACTTCTGAGTAGTGTCTTGTTAATTTACGTAGTGTTCCTTCATGGATTTGGATGACAGAAAATGAATACTAAAAAGCGAAAAATAAAAACTCTTTTACAAAAAACACAACCTCCTTCAAAAACTAAAATGTGAAAAATAATTTCTTTCCAAAGCTAAAGTTAGCTGCGGGTTGTTCGTAAGAGATACCGCGCCCCCGGAACGCAAAGGGCATAAGAAGGAACATGGGTGGGTTTTAGTCAGTAAAAGTCTGACACTGCCTCCTGCCCCGCCCAGGGCGGGAGAAGTTATTTGATGATTTCCCACCCCCCAAAAAAAAATAAGCTAAAGTTGTTTTTCACTTTTTAGTTTTTGAAACGGTCTTTTTTGTATTTTTTTTTTTCACATTTTATACTATAATCACAATAAGTACCACTCAATGTAATGAATAAAGCCTATAAGCCTAAGATTAGGGGCGAAACGTTTATTTCCAATTTAAAAATCGATCTTATATAAGTTACGTTTCACCTCCAGTTTCATTTTCATACATATCATCACGCACAAATCGAGCTGCTACTGAAAATTTCATAGAAAAATCCAATAACACTTTTTGCTCTACCTAATTCAATATAAACCCTTATTTAAAAGTACATAATTATGTGTTTATATAAACGTGAATTTTATTTACTATACAAATCAGTAAAGTATTCAGAGTGTAAAGCAAAGCTTTTAACAAAGCTACAATTTTAACTGCAGCCATAACTGTTGCCTAATAATTACTATAAAAACAAAACAGTATAATATCTTACGAGACGCGAATGAACCGATACTTTTACGGAAATCATCAAAACGAGTTGAAATTTATTTCCATTTTATATTTTGAACACTCGGTGATTTTTTACGACACCGACGTATGTGTCCATTGGCGCTCACGATACGAGATTTTAGCAAGTCAGCGGGTAATGAAGAAATCCTACTTAATATAAAAACGAAAGTTTGTGAGAATGGATGGATGTTTGTTACTCTTTCACGCTTAAACGGCTGTATGGATCTGGATGAAATTTGGCACTAAGATAGATTGTATTGTGGAATAACATATAGGATACTTTTTATCCCGGAAAAATTTGAAGCGGACGGAGTCGCGGGCGGAATCTAGTATTAAATATGTACCCAAGAAAACCGAGTCTTCTTACAGATACGTAAACAGTCTTAATTTCACTAAAGACAGAGAAAATGGAACATCAACAAAAAACAATTTACTATTGTATTAAAAACAACAAAAACATTTAACTAATACGTATAAATTATCACTATAACTCTCGATCACAAAGATAGATTACTTCTATGTATTGAAAGAAATCATGATGATGCCTGTTTGCCTAAAACAAAAGGTAATAACTCATTTTTACATAGTTCAAGTCGTAAATTGTAAGACAATGCAACATCAACTACAAATGACTTTCCATTCTGTTGATTGGTTTATTTCTCTTCATTCTAATCTTATTGTTTGTTTGAAAGAGACTGTTTTTTTAAAGATGACATGGCTTTTCTTGAACTTAGCGGCTTTTTTTTTACTTTTTCTTCGAAAAAATCGTAATTAGCACAATAAAGTCATGAAAACCACTTGTAAAGGCGGGTAGTGACCAGCGGGACGGTGCGTAATGTAACGTGTTACGCATCGAGCGTTTGTGCATTCAGTAAGGGGCACTCGTAACGAGCAAGGAGTTGTTTGCCGCTGCAAATGGTATATTACGGGCCGTAACACCGGTCGATCTGTACCCACCTTAAAAGTATGGGATTGACGTTTGCCAATCAGGTGATCGTTCGTAAGGTTATTGTATTGTTGTTGTACAACGAACACGTTTGCTCGTTGAAGATAAAATAAACGTTATTACCACTTGAATTTGATTGATTATCCATTTGTAAAAGATCATTATTCTCGAGCGTGATAACTGTTGGTTTACACCGGATTCTTTTTGCAAATGACACTTTACGCTCTTTATATACATGCTTGTTGGCCCGTTATTTTCAACGGTATAAGGTGACTGATAATGACTGTGTTATATTTAAGGGCTCTTTCAATTTATGCATTTGGTACCGGACCGCTGCGGTGCCGGGAGGTGCGTTTTCCGGATTTCATACGGACGGTTCTTTTTTCATATAGTCGACGCGTGACGTTTGTCGTCCTGCCGTCGAGCGCGTGTAGTACCGACGCCGCACCGCGCGCTCCGCGTATGCAGTTCGGAAAACGCACCGCTCCGGCACCAAACGCATAAATTGAAAGAGCCCTTAGATCTAATGCATACAGAAGCTGTTGGCAAACCTTAGTAATAAAATAATACATTGATTGACATTTTTACGTGTAACATCCACCATTACCATCCGAATGTAGTGACGACCTGCTTTAGAGAAGAGGCCCGTATCCTAACGTTTAAAACATAGTAACTTTAAAAGTGCTTTTCATAATCTAAATAATTCGCCTTTGACATTATTGGCCGCTAATGCATTGACGTATATCAATGGAGACACCCCGGAACAGTTAAAGTTCCATGTGTATAATGTTAATTAAAAGCCGTTTTATTGCAGATGCCACTGCGAGTTATAATGCGGAAGTGTCCCTCCACAAGCAATTAAGATTACACAGATAAGTATCATGTTATGAGTTTAATGAGGCTCTAATCTAACTATGGGCTATAGATGGAAAGTGGCCGTTTAGAAATTGAAATGTTTCTGACGTAAATATTTATTGAAATCAGATTTTATAATCGACTTTGTTCAATCATTAGTCTTTATGAGTGAAGATGCTTGAATGTACACTTGAACAAACTACTTAATCTACAGGTAACATGCAACTACTTTTAAACAATGTTGTAGGTGTGCTGAGCAGTCCATTGTTTTACTCTTAATCCAGCAGCAGCGGTTCCTTACCTTTTAATCATGACAACATTATGACATGACAGTGAAACTGATTTTCAAAATTAAAAGGTTCCGTCAAATGTATTAACTTCCTCATTGACCGTTTCCTACGAAGGTCATTGGATGGCCTATATATTATGACATGATGGAAGTTATCAGATATGATTTATAGGGTTCCGTATCCAAAGGGTCTATACAGAAAATTATTGCTGTCGCTCATCCGTCTGTCTGTCTGTCCCTCAGTCACAGGGCTATATCGTTTGAACCCTAATAGGTAGACACTTGAAATTTAATTAATATGGCGCCTTTAACCGTTTGACGTTTTTTTTCTAGACTTTAATATTGTACTGTTAGTACGGAAATGTTGATGTGTGTGGTTGGCCGGATTTTGCAAGACCAACGACTATTTACAAAATCACCTGCGTATCACATTGACACATGCCCTTGTTTTCATAACCAGTTTAGAAAGAAAAAGTTTCAACAGTGTAGATTATAAGACGAACCTAAACAAATATAAAAGTAACAATCCGCCCATTAAACTTGAGAAGTCCGAAATACAGTAACAAAGCTTTTGTCAGAACTTCAGTGACAGAGACAAAATGACAGGATGACGCTAATAATGTCTTCAACGGTTTGAGAACTTCACAAATAGTATTATCTTACTCAAGCATCAGGAAGAGAGACAGAAAACATTGTATTTTTTTTTAAATTGCGGAGAAACAAAAGAAGAATAAATGGAATTCTGTTTTTAGATATTTTCAAAAACAAATGAATGCGTTGGATGATGCAACATAGGTCTACGTAGCTGTGTTTATTTAAGGACCGTTCAAGCGAGTTATTGAAGTAAAACTTCTTTACGTACGCATGACTTGGGAAGTAAGCTGGTGAATACACGACGAGAGCGTTACGGAAATGAGTGTGACCGGGCGAACGGAAGTTGAGAGGGACATATAAGTTAGTGAAGATTGATAGAAAGAGATATGTTTCGTATATTACGAAGAAGTTTTACTTCAGTCGTGTGGTCTAAAGCACACGTGAATTTTTTGTACAAATTTAACATAATGGCTTTTTTTGGGATGGAAAATCATCAAATGACTTTTTCCGCTCTCGGTGAAGCAGAAGGGATTAACAGACTATTACTGACTAAAACTCATCCGCCTAATGCGGATCCGCGGTGACTCTGTCGAACGAATTCCACAACCCTGGCAGGACATAATGGCTGGAAAGGATGTCGTTCTTCTACCATAGTTTCATAGGATGGATGGTCAATAAAATAGTCGCTTCGCGTCTAGTTGTTTGTGTGAGTTTACGCCTTGTAATTACACCCACTTTGCTAGAGAGATACCCTAATATGGGTCAATATAAAAAGAAGAATGCCCTAGAACTGCCTCGTAAGCCTAGTGGTCCTAAGCGCGACTGCTACGCTAGAGGTCTTGGGTTCGATTTCCAGGTCGAGCAAAAAGTGTTATTAGGTTTTTCATACCCACACACTATGGGTTGTACACCTCTGCCTAACCCTTCGGGGAATACAGGTGTGATGGTATAAAATAATCAACTCATTAGAAAACATTGTAAAACAAAAGTATCAAAATTTATAATTACGAACAGTCAAAGGCTATAAATAATAACTAGTACTCGTATTCTTTGAGTAATTCCGTGGCAAGTTCAAGTTTAATAGTTTGTTTACAAGTACTGTCGAGGACAAACGTGTCTGGATTACCTGACAACCTGTCAATTAACCGAGATGGGTATTACGTAATCTATGTTAATAAACTTAAGGTCATTAGTTAATTAGTCACCGCGAGACCAGTTAAGTCTAGCCACGCGATTAAATTGAAACATGTTTATTTCGTCCCCCTCATTGGCCCAGTGGTCGTATATATTACTGCGGATTACCTAGGTACGAGATCGCGGGTTCGGTTCCCAAGTCGGAGAAAGTTTCAGTAGCTTCCAGTCTGGATTTGTGTGTGGTTGAAGGTAATACTCTCAAACACTTTTAAATGGGATTTTAACAATATTGGAACAGCTAAAAAAAATAATATTTTGGCCGAGATGTGTTTTTCAGGAGCTAAAACCTGGTATTGTACAAATCTCTTGTGAATAATAGTTGTGTAATAATAGTTGTAGACAAAAGTGCACTACCGTTAAACAACAAAAAATAACATAAGAATGTGGAAAGTTTTGATGAATCTAAACTAATATCATAAAGAGTTGTATCGTTTGTTTATTTGTAAGAATAACCTAATATCTGAAAGGACTCATCCGATTCTAAAATATCTTTCACTCACAGAATGCAACACAATTGCTGAAAGCCTTAGAATATTTTGTGGTGACTTCTAGATGAACGAAGAAGCAAGCAAAAGCTATGGTTCTCGATAATTTACCTTTGAGAACTATGTTAGCGCACGTGAGTGATCAAGTTATGCTGGTTTCTAAAGTTGCAACAAAATAAAGAAATAAGACACACATAATGAATGTACAAAAAGTGAAAATATGTTACAATTGTAAGTACATTCCTTTCTGTCAGCACGTATTTCTGAAGAAAAGTCAATCCGATACAACCCGGAAGAGATCAGGCGCAGAAGCAACGGCTATACGTGCTTTCTGAGGCACGGAGGTGTCACACCACCAACTTCCAGACTCCGGGCTCTTAATAAGAAATTCCTAATGGAAAAACCCAATTACACTTTTTGTTTTTACAGTGGTGGTCGTGGGTGTGCACCTATTGTAAGTTTAATTATAACAAAAAGACGATAACCAGAAGATTCTCAAGTATAGTTCTAAACAAAAACAGAACAACACAACAATGACAGAAAAAACGCGTAACTTTAGGCTTGTTGACTATTTTATACATCTGTTATCTACACATAAATTTTCTATTTCTTCAGAACCTTTTCCTTTTTCTCCTTTTTTAAAGGTTAATATACAAACTGTTGCAGCATCCAATCAGTAACGTAATGAAACTAAATTCGCCAAATTGCACTGATTTGGAAAATTAAGGCTCGTTGAAACATGCAATGCACCGATCGCATCCAATTAATAATCCTTCAATATTGCGTTCGCTTTACGATCAAATCATGACATAGTTACAACCCACGATACAAGGCATGTTACATTACAAGTTGCACACGCAACACCTCGTACAGTGTAATTGCATCTATCATCGCACTTTATCAAAAAGGGGCGTGGCTTAAACACTTGGTATAATAAGTTCCACCTAGCCAAGACTTAAAGACGGTGATTTCTTAAAAAAAAGACTTGCATTTTATTTTTTTCCCGCGAACGCGTTTATACTGCCCTGTGCGGTTATTATGCGTAATATCGCTAGCAAATTACCCAGTATCGACAGGTTACATCTTTATATGAGGCTCTTTATAGTACACGAGAAAATAAACCACCCCTGCCGCAAAGCAGCGTTGCTGTTGCTGTGTTCCGGTTTGCAGTTATTAATTACAGGCTTTTTTTTTTGGGGGGGGTTGGAAATCGTCAAATAACTTCTCCCGCCCTGGGCGGGGCTGGAGGGAGTGTCAGACTTTTACTAACTAAAACCCACCCATGTTCCTTCTTGTGCCCTTTGCGTTCCGGGGGCGCGGTATCTCTTACGAACAACCCGCAGCCCCGGCAGGCATCGGCCGTCAGTGGCCCCTTCTCTATGCTGACATCTCTTTGAGGCGCGCGTGGAACACGAACGCGCCGTCGACACGGCCTGTCGTTATTTAAACGTAAGGACGGTGAGCTACCCATTGCTCACCGTCCACAGGCCCGTATCTACGGTGGCCGGGAGTCATCTCGCGTAATTACAGGCTTAAGAGATATTTCAACGTTGTCTCTCGGATGTCAACGTATTTGCAAGAACTCTGGTATTCCAGATGACTATAAGAAGAAGAGACCACTTAAAATCAGGTGGGCCGTCGGCTTGTTCGCCATCCAATGATATTTAAATAAATTATGAAGTGGCACTGGTCAGATTTTAAAAGAATTTCACTCATAATTAACTACACTATTGTTGTGAGTCATACTAACAGCCCATGTTTTACGTGATACTTCCACAGTACGATCCAGTCGCAGGCACAAGATAATACTTTTTTTAATATGACAAAAAACATTTCCTTTAGATAGCTACCTCAACATCGTAGCTTGCCTGCCGGGGCTGCGGGTTGTTCGTAAGAGATACCGCGCCCCCGGAACGCAAAGGGCACAAGAGGGAACATGGGTGGGTTTTAGTCAGTAAAAGTTTGACACTCCCTCCCGCCCCGCCCAGGGCGGGAGAAGTTACTTGATGATTTCCCACCCACCAAAAAAAAAAAAAACATCGTAGCTTTCTTCAAGTTATTCTAAAAAGATCGGTACCTGCAGCTTTGAGTGTTTTATTAGGAGTAGAAATAAAACTATTACTCAAACCCCTTTTAGTTCGTGATCGGTTAAAGATCAAACATATACGGATTACAGCAATAAAATTTGAAGGAACGTGACTTTTACTGCATTATTTAGTTTTCATAAATGCATAGCTATCAAACGACCATTATTGGTAACCTCATGACCGCATAATAATATCCTCCTACAACGGCCAATCTCAAAGGAGATTAACCAACCAAGTACCAAAGCAAGAGATGTTTTAGTGCACAAGTGTGTATGCTCTCTCGTTACTATCGTAGTAGGATGGAACAGCAATCCAACATGGCCGGGCGAAATCAGGCGCTGGTACAACGGCGCCACATGCTTTCCAAGACGGGGTGTTAGACCACCAAGTTCCAGCATCCGAGTTAATTACAGATTGCCCGACCTAGGATTCGAACCAGGACTAAAAAGTCACATGCATTATTATTACAGTTATATGACGGGACTTGCAATCCTGTATAGAAGAGGGCTGTGAAGCGGGTTGATAAATGCTAGACCATATTGGCTTGCCTTGAGTGTAGAGGCCATTCAAGAAAAGCTTTTGTAGATTAACTGCCTCAGTAGCCTAGTGTTCCTAAGTGCGACCGCTACGCTAGAGGTCTTGGGTTCGATTCCCAGGTCGAGCAAAGCGTTATTGGGTTTTTCTATGAAAATCTCAGTAGCAGCTCGGAGTTAGGATTTGTGCCCGGTTAATGGCAATTAGCTCGCCCCCTATTACATGGTACCTAAACATACCTGCTAACTGTGGGTGTACATTGGTACACCTCTGCCTAACCCTTCGAGGAATACAGGCGTGATGGTATGTACGTAAATAAAATATATCGTGTCGTCCCCGTCACGCAGCTTACAAAACTGCTTGCATTTTTAATCGTACTCATTACGTCAGTCGATCATCGTCGCTGCTCAGTTATGAGCCGCGACGCTGTCAGAGTATCGCGATATTGATACCACGCACAGAGCATGTAATTTTATACGGCCAAGGGAATTTTAAGTTGAATTTTTGCCAGTTGTTTTTTTAATTTCTGGTCAACGATGTGGTTTTAATTGGAAATAGGCAGGTAAATTTTATTATGAGGACAAAAATTGCAAAAGCTTGTAGTTAAAACAAATAATTATGATTAAATAAACTATTTTGTTATTTCAAAGTCTTATTAATTTGCAATGAATGGAATTTTTTGATTAGCGTCATAAAAAAAGTATATACCTACAAATTATTTCCATAATAAGTTTTTTTTAATATCATTGGGTGGCAAACAAGCCGATGGCCAACCAGATGCGTTGCCATCTCAGAGACAATGTTAAAATGAATCATGTGCCTGTAACTACACCGGCACCCATAAAGCGGAACACAGCAAGGCTGCTTTACGGCAAAAATAAGTATAGTGGTAGTACTTCCCCGAACGAACTCCTTCACAAAGAGCTCTATTACTACTAAATTCTTTACATAAGTACCTAGAGTACCTATCAAATACTTCAGCCAACTTAATAATATTCAACACAAAAACAGAAAGCCAACTTAAGTTACTAACGGACATCAGTAAGTAATACTAACAAATGGACCAGCAGATAATCTTATGCTTCAGTAATAACATCGTATGTTAACTAGGTGTCGTAACTATTTCCACTTTACAGGATATTTCTGTCCAATAGTTTTAGCTGTGCCGGCTAATTTTCTGCTCATTTGGTATATGATTTATAGACTTAAGTGCCGCTATTTGCCTTCATGGACATTCAGGATTTATTCTTCTTGGTCTTGCAGTTCTGAATATAGCATTTATTTCTTCCAAATTCTACACTTGGATACCTATATTAATAAAAATATATTGGTACTGTATATTGAAAAGAGTGTCCATGGAGTTTCTTGCTCGTTCTTCTCCATAGAGACCTACGTTTTGGAACGAGCAACTAGCTTCAACTTTTTGTATGAGTAACTTCTTGACAATTCAAAAGTGCCTGTAAATGGTCTAATTGAAATAAATGTTTTGACTTTGACTTTGATTGACTGTCACTTGATGTTCATTTGTTTCACAAATGGATGACATTAACTTTAACTGTCTTCTAAGATTTGAATATAGAATACTTGTACAATCTGACATAATGTCAGATCAGTACAATTATGTCAAATTGACAACTGACTGCCACCGCCTTTGTCTGAACGAGGCGCGAGACTTTGTCCCCGTTTCTCGAACGAAAAATAAATTTGCCAAAGAGCAAATCGCGCGTATAATAAATTTTGCGTTGAATTTTATTTAAAAAACCATACATTCACAACATCTCAATCCCACAATAGTTTCCATATTAATGCAACTAAAAATAAACTACACATCAAAACACAACTGAGCGCATATTTACACTAAACCCACGTTTATAGCACGTAGGTACCCTGATAAACCCTGGCATTTACGGACTACGGTTAAATAAGCCTACTCCCTAATCCTATAATTTGCAGCTTCATACCGCGTTTCATTGCCATACATGACAGGGTCTTAAACAAGCAGACAAACAAACATGACATTCACATAAACATGGAAAGGTTATTGCCAGAACACAGAGGCATGAGTAAATGGAGGAATAACGAGGTGAGAGCCAATTGTTTAAGACGTTTATTGCCTTTTCATACAAGCCATAGAATAGAATCTGGCGACGAAATGGCAAAGCATACAAACACACAAACATTCACACATAACATTCTGATGGTTTATTAAACCCTGTGGGGTCAAGTTGCTTTAGCAATACATACATCTTTGTTTAGCCAACTTAACTACCGAACGATGAATTGTAAAACTGTGGTTAAAAGTTGTTGCCGTTTTCAAAGGCATTTTTTTATGACTACATAATGATTCTGCCTCGTTAGCCTAGTGTTCCTAAGCGCTACTGCTACGCTAGAGGTTTTGGGTTCGATTCCCAGGTCGAGCAAAAAGTGTTATTGGGTTTTTCTATGAAATTATCAGTAGCAGCTCGGAGTTAGGATTTGTACCCGGTTAATGGCAATAGGATCGCCCCCTATTACATGGGACCTAAATATACTGGCGAACTGCGGGTGTACATTGTTACATCACTGCCTAACCCTTCGGGGAATACAGGCGTGATGGTATGTCATGTCATAATGATTTTGCGAAACGGCAAAAGTGTGTTCTTTTACATAATTTATTCTCGCATCTTAATCATTGGTTGAGTAGAAACTGAATCTATGTGAGTACTCCATGTTATAATTACTCTGAGATCTAGTTCAATACCAGGGTTTTATGATTGTCATAGTTAAAGTTATAGCAGAAATACGGCTCAAGTGTTGTTGGTTTAACGACTTGTCAATTTAACCAAAGATATTATTGATGCCGCGGTTTAAGCCATACTGACAATAATAATATTACATTAAACTTATTGTAGGACTCAGCTGAGTTCTGATATCCTCGTTAGTCGTATAGTTTATTGTTTTATGGATATCTTTTCAGCTCTGACAAACGAAAAGTATTACCATGGATTCAGCACAACATGATTATTTCGTTCGCACTGTTTTCTTGTATAGTCTTTGTAGAATTTTGATCCTTTCGAGGTCTAGATCGTCTACTGAATCGATGAAAACAATATTTGGTTACAATGTCTGTTCCACCTGATATTTAGTGGGATGAAGCTTTTGTAATACATGTTAGCAAAGCTGACGCTATAAAGCCATTACCAATTTCAGTTTCCAAAATCCCAACCGCACCATCAGCGGACGATCCAATAACGTTATAACAGGCTCACCCACCCAACACTTACTCGCACTAATTTTCAATCACTTTCCCGGTCATCCAATCTATTAGTACCCCCTCCCACGAAATTCAGGCACGTGTCGCCATTGCATGACGTGTATCCGGAGGTGTTACTTTATGCAATAGTGCAATTTGTGACAACGGGACTCATGTGAGCTAACTACGGACCACAGTGTGTTTCAGGACTTGGGAGCCATTGAAATCGCATTTTATCAAGCTTTATTCTACAAACTTGCTCTGACACACAGGCACAGTGCCTGGTGACGCAGACCCTCGCCAGATACTGCTCGCTTAACAACCGTTTTTACACACTGTAGGCTTCACAGACAGTTCTCTGTGCGGAGCTGGTGAACCATGTTCTCCTCCAATGCGCAGGGAGTCGCCCACATCCATAAAAAGACGTTGGGCTCTTGCAGATGCTCTGAGCTGTCAGCACTCAGCATCAGTCAGCAGTGGTGTTGATGCACGCGTCATATTCAGTGAACGGGCGCTGTCAGTTAGGATTGGTCAACTCTTATCTGCCATGGCTTACATCTTTTTTTCTATTGTTTTATATTCATCTTCATTGTTTTCATATATATACAAAACTTAGTTACAATGTTCTTGTTGAAGCTTCAACTTGAAGCTGTAACTTCTTGACAATTAAAAAGTGCCTGTAAAAGGTTAAATGGAAATAAACGCTTTGACTTTGAGTCTGGAAGATGAGCTGGCTAGAATAACGGCCACTGAGGCTCACGCACAATGGTCCACTATCAAGGACTAAGCGCGGAAATCATATGATAGAAATGATATGAATGATAATATTGTTACCCGTAAAATAGTAGTATCTAGCTGCACCCCTAACGTTTTTGAAAAAAGGTTAATGAACAATATTATTATCATCTTCATCATATCAGCCGGACATAGGTCTCCCCTAAAGATAGCCACAATGACCGGACCTGGCCTGCCCGCATCCAGCGATATCCCGCGACCTTTACCGACAATATTTACAACAATTATATTCACTACTCAAATCCTGACATTTTATTCCTTTCAGCATCTCATGTAAATCACTAGGGTGTTAATCTACTTGTTTGTGACAGATTGAGCGGACGGTAATCTGATTGTGTTAACTGCATTACCTCGGCAACGTTCCGCGGTACTCGCTCGATGCATATAATGGATGTACCTACCCTAACCGATAGGGGGACTGGTGCCAGGTTTGATACGATAAACACCTTTTGAATGCCCAGATATAGCGGTTGTGCGATAACAGGCGCAGAGATATTTCAACTTTATTTCACGTTGGAAGGATTTGTTCAAATTGGACGGTATAAGACAATTGAAGTTTTAAATTGAGTCCTTATCTCGCAGGATTTTGTGTCCAAATTAAATAAATTAATTTATATTAAAAAGAAAGAAAAGAAGAATATTATACAAAAAAAAATATGCCAGACAGAGGGCTGGATACAAAAGTTGTCATATTTTGGTAATATGTAAGTAACATAACATAACATACTATCACGCCTTTATTCCCCGAAGGGTTAGGCAGAGGTGTAACAATGTACACCCACAGTACACCGGTATGTTTTAGGTCCCATGTAATAGGGGGCGAGCCTATTGCCATTAACCGGGCACAAATCCTAACTCCGAGCTGTTACTGAGATTTTCATAGAAAAACCCAATAACACTTTTTGCTCGACCTGGGAATCGAACCCAAGACCTCTAGCGTAGCAGTCGTGCTTAGGACCACTAGGCCAACGAGGCAATAATATGTAAGTAATCGATGAAATTTTAGTGTTGGTTAGTTACTCGTCAAATAACTCAATTTCAAAATGATAACATTCATAATCGGACAGGAAACTGACTAACCTAACCACAAGTCTGCATACCGTTACCCTATCTACAAATCATCGAGTTTAATTACTTATTCACTAAAGATATGGGAAGTGAAAGCATGTAAGATGCAAGAAAAGGCTCATTTCTAAAGTATTTACATTTACGAACTGTCCGATCACATCAGTTCTGTGCTTATCCATACCCCATGAGGAAATCTAATAGATTATAGATTTAACTACCTTTTCTCTAGCAAATTTTCCATCCTCTAAGTCACTTCCCGAGCATACACCGGCGATTTAGCGGGTACTTTCTAGCAAACCCCGGTGAATACCAACCATGCTATTACGTCTCATACTATTTTAAACATTCCCGCCTCATTCGGTGAAAGTATGTATATACTTAGGCTCGAATGTTACGAGGCACTTCTAGCTCTTAGTCTTGAGTATCAATGTAAGATGTAATTCTTGATTCCTAGATGACCAATCACGACCAATAACTATTAATTTGACTGGAGTCTCATGGTTGCAATCGCGACCGATCTATTCCATTAGGTATTTTTAAATTGAATTGAAATTTGAATTAGGATGAGAAATCACCATGATTTCTTTCGCTCTGGGCGGAGCGCAAGGATGTGTCAGACTCTTACTAACTAGAACCTATCTGTGTTCCTGCTAATGCCCTTTGCGTTCCAGGGCCGCGGTAACTCTTTCGAACAAATTCCGCAACCCTAACAGGCTTTGGCCCTAGTGGACTCCGTCTATGTTAGTAACAGTCTGGAGTTTGGAAGTTGGTGGTGTGATACCTCCGTGTCTCAGAAAGCAAGTGAAGCGCCCGATTTCTCCCTGGTCGTGGCAGTTCGCGGTCCCTTTGGACTATATCTACTCCATACTTGGCCGCCGTGATCGAAATTCGGTCGGAGTAGTATTAAATTATTGTATTCGAGTGATTGATAGATGCAATTTGATAATAATACCCAGCCAATGATGTATGCAGTTAAAGAAGCCTTATTTACGTTAAGGAGATAAACAGCATTCTCGATATCTAGTAATAAGCCAAGAACAACAAAATGTGGTCTCAAATTTTTGTTTTTGGCGTAAATTTTATAACAACTGGTGCGAAAGCCAGAAGCGTTTATAATGCTACAATAATGCGGTTACTGATAAGAATAAATTAATAAATATACCACCCCCAGGCTTCCTGTAAGCCTGTCTTGAATACTTATCTTGAATGAATTTGAGACACGTACCCAACAAAAATGTAAATGTAAAAATAGGACCAAGTTCGGTAGCAACAACCTTGTGGCTAATTGGTGTAATCGATAGAAGAGTAGCTTGATCTAGCTTGTGCCAAGTTCCATTGCAGTTCCTTTACTTATAGTTGTAGGAATGTACAACGTTCTTTAATCCGTTTAAAAAAACAATTTATTTCTTTCTTTCACATCGGATTTCGGACTGCGCAACTTTTAATAGTCCATATCCGTTATTAGCTTCCGAGATTTCGCGTTTAGTCCATTAGCGAATGACCTTTCGCTTTTATTTTTTATTGATTGAGTTTTAAATAGTCTTTAGCGAAATTAATAGATTAGTCAGTAAACCAAACTGGCTGTAAAGTTAACTGCTTAAATACCGAAGGATTGCCAAAAACTCTTTAGTATCGTCTCTCTTCAAAGCTCTTCTGTTATCTCCTAACTCAAACTGATGCTTTTACCTGCGACTTTGTTCGCGTGGCTTTTTTCACACGCTTTAAGTTACGCCTTTGTTACTGCCCCTCGTCCGTGTGTGGTAGCGTGATGTTATAAACCTTTTTTTTTTTTGGTGGGTGGGAAATCATCAAATAACTTCTCCCGCCCTGGGCGGGGCGGGAGGGAGTGTCACACTTTTACTGACTAAAACCCGCCCATGTTCCTTCTTGTGCCCTTTGCGTTCCGGGGGCGCGATATCTCTTGCGAACAACCCGCACCCCGGATGTTATCTACCGTATACTATTCCCCATGAATCTAGCTATCATATACAAACATAATTCTTCCAATCCGACTGTTAATTATATAGATTAGTGCGCTTAAACAAACAGACAATAAGCTTTTCAGCTTTATTAGTACTAGATAGCCTTTTCGTTACATCTCACACAGTTCGCACGGTATCTACTGACTACAGATAAGGGCAACCTTCGGGCGTTAGGTATCGGACACCGCGATGAGTGGCAGCGTCTTTGTAACATAATCCGAACAACACCTTATTACCAAGGTTGTTTTTGATAACAAGATTCCCCTTTTACATTCGATGTGAGAATACTGAGAGTAAGTGCGACTGCTAAGCGTGGAGTCTTAGGTTCGTCATCCAGGTCGGCCAAAGTGTTATTGAATCGACCTATAAATTAGTTTTAGTAGTAGTAGAGCTCTCTGTGAAGGAGCTCGTCCATGGAAGTACTACCAATATACCTACATATTGCCGCAAAACAGCGTTGTTGTGTTCCGGTTTGAAGGGTATGGGTGTCGGTGTAATTTACATGAAACAGTTCAGGTTTGTCTCTGGAATGGCAGATGTATACAAGCAAGGGGGCCACTTAGCATTAGGTGGGCCGTTTGCTTATTTGCCAGCCAATGATATTTAAAACACAACTTCTTAGTAGCGGCTCGGAGCTCCGAAGTTGGCAGTTGGCAAATCCATGCCTCAAAAACACGAAAAGATATTGCAACTAATTAATGATATCATGTATGACTGAAAATCGGTAGTATTTTTCTGTTTGTTGAAGTATTTATGTACAGATCGTGTCCATTTCATTTAGCAGTATGAGTTTCCTATTACCGACAGACCAAAATATTTTTCGTGTTAAACCGAAATGTAAATAAAATAGTATTTTAATGACAAATATTGGAAATCCCGTTACGTTACGTTTGCGGTTTTCTGCATTGTAATAAATTAAAAAAAAAAAATTATAATGTCATTATATGCAATCATTTTGATTTATATCTTACAATAGATTGACCTTCACGTTTGTGAAAATAGAGTGCAATTTAGCTTACATGGTATAAAATTACAATTTGACAGTTTGGCAAAATGTCCATGTTTTGTAATAATCGACACAAAGTCTGCCAGACCACGCATACCTTCGAAGCACTCGCGACCGGAAGTGGTCGCGTTACTTACAGCATATCCTACTGACGGCGATTTAGGGTTAATTGTGTTTTAATCCAGGAAATCCTCTTGAGTTTAGACAGTTAATTGGCCGTGTAAAGGGATAAATATAACACTGCTGTGGGTGCCACCCGCTCGCACCAACCTTCTGCAGCACGCGCCGCTGACTCGCGCGCTGCTTGCACTCAACGAGGTGTGACAACAGATAGACTGGTTCAGCTACACTCTGAACGAATTCACACGAGCCGCATTTTATAACATCTCGTCATGATAAGCATTCATAACTCCACTATTGTATTACGTACACCCTGCAATGATAGTTGTGTATGGTTTAAAATAAATAATTGTTATTTTTAACTGCCTCGTTAGCCTAGTGGTCCTAAGCTCGACTGCTACGCTAGAGGTCTTGGGTTTGATTCCCAGGTCGAGCAAAAAGTGTTATTGGGTTTTTCTATAAAATCCTCAGTAGCAGCTCGGAGTTAGGATTTGTGCCCGGTTAATGGCAATAGGCTCGCCCTTTATTACATGGGACCTAAATATACCGGCGAACTGTGGGTGTACATTGTTACACCTCTGCCTAACCCTTCGGGGAATACAGGCGTGATGGTATATTTTTTTTTTGTTATTTTTAGAGTACTTATGTTACGTTATCCTATGTTTTATTGGTGTAATAATTTTTTTTTTTTTTTTCTTATATGTCTTGTTTTTGTACGTCTAATTATTGTTATTGTACGTAAATAGTTTGATAAGTGTTAGTTCTTAACTGTCGCATTAGGTTAAACCCTGTAATGATAGTATAAGCCGTTATAAATAAATAAAACTCTGAAATAACGCCTTATTGTAATTAGTATAATTAAAATTCGCCCGAAAGCTTTTATTTGTTGGCTATTTAATGACCTACTTGCTTAGCCTTTCATAATAATTACATTTATTTTAACATTTTTTAAACAATAAAAGAATACTCGATAAGTTTTCTTTTGAATAGTAACGTTTCTATTTCACAGGTGCTGTAGTATAAAATCATGAAAAATAACAATTTGTTCATAAAAGTAAATCGCATAAAGATATAAATAATGTATTGAAATCGATATGTTTTATGATTGCTATACTCAGGCCCACGCACCTGCCACGTTTATTGACACATGTTTTATTAAACACGGACCATTTCACAACATTGTTTATATTATTATTGAGTTCAGATTGATATTATATGATACTTTCTATTGTCCAAAGGATATTGTAAAATAGAATGTGTTACTTCACTTGGAAGTAGTGATGTAACAATTAATGTCAAAAAAATTTGGAATATTTCAATCTCTAACATAGTCGCTGCCCGCTGTCTGTACGCTTAGATTTTTTAAATTCCGCAACGAATTTTAATGCAGTTTTCATCAATAAATAGAGTGATGCAAAAGAAAGGTTTATACCTATAGAGCATTACGCTACGACAAACGGGAGCGAAGCAGTAACCAAAAACGTAACTGAATCCGGGTGACACCGTGGGAACATAGCCAGTTTTTTTTAGACAAAGCAGTGTTATGATTTTGACAGGCTATGTATGTATGTATGTATGTGTATGTGTATGTTCATCTATTCCCTCATAGCTCCTAAACTACTTATCGGAACTCGGCAAAAGAGGTATCGTTAGAACCGTCGTAATCGTCCACTGAACATAGGCTACGTGGCGTGTCAAAAAACTCTATGTGGCGCCGTCTATCGAACAAAAAGCACAGAGTAAAAAAATAAAATAAGATAAATACGCCATTTTTTTTCTTTAATCAAATTGACGTAAACCACCGTTTTATTACGTAATCGAATGGTTGTGATTTAATAAAAACGGGCTAATGATCACAATATTGTAATTTGTACACAAAAGGTTACAGCCAATCCTCAGGAAATATTTCCAGTTTTTTACTTAATATTATAAATGCGAAAGTTTGTGAGGATAGATGGATGTTTGTTAATCATTTCCCGCTCAAACAGTCGAACAGATCTGGATAAAATTTGGCACTGAGATAAATTGTAATGTGGAATAACACGTAGAATACTTTTTATCCCGGAAAAATGTACGGTTTCCGTAGAATAATACATCAGATTTGACGCGGACGAAGTTCCTAGCAACTAGATTCAATATTTTTAATTTTAACATGTAATTGACGTTCAAAAGTGCCTTTTAATGGTCTAATTGAAATAAATGATTTGACTTTGACTTGCATAAGCTTAAATAAATAATAATAAAGACAGGTTGGTAAATTATCTTACTAATGCCTAAAATAAGACTAATAAAATCAGATCCAGTGTTGCCATTAACGCCGACCACTCGTCGCTAATAAAATACATATTAAAAGAAAACGTTTTCTTCGAACGGAGCGTCTATAAAATGCTATTTTCGTAAATTCGAGGAAAATGACTGTCATAACAGAGATGAGGCTCAGAGTACAACGTTGTACTGTCTTTGAGAAGGGCTGAGTACACTGAGCTGGTGGTACAATTAGTACACATACCATCACGCCTATATTCCCCGAAGGGTTAGGTAGAGGTGTAACAATGTACACCCACAGTTCGCCGGTATATTTAGGTCCCATGTAATTGGGGGCGAGCCTATTGCCATTAACCGGGCACAAATCCTAACTCCGAGCTGTTACTGAGAATTTCATAGAAAAACCCAATAACACTTTTTGCTCGACCTGGGAATCGAACCCAAGACGTCTAGAGTAGCAGTCGCGCTTAGGACCACTAGGCCAACGGCAGTTTACAATTAGTAATATTTGATTTATTGACTAGCTTAATACTCCGAAGTGTCACCCGCGTTCAGTTACGTTTTTGGCTACTGCTCGGTTTCCCTAGGTCCTAGCGTTATATTCTACATATACGTGTAAACCTTCCTCTTAAATCACTATCTATCGATAAGCGACTTTGTTTTAAACTAATATATACTGCGTTTATACTGCGCTTACGCAACGACACTGCGGAGTAGTTTCGATACAATAATCATGTACCAGTCTATACGAAGATAGAGCAGCGTCTACGCGGCACCGAGGCGAAATATAATGTCTTGTAGCATAAATACCTAATGAATTAAATGCTTGGTGTCCCAAAAATGTATGCTAGATATAGTTTTCAATATTTTTAATAACGAAATGTACAGTCAAAATCGGCCGAAAAAATTAAATCGGCCGTTAAAATTTTAAGTAACTCCTGACAGAAAAATAGAAATCCTTACCGCAGCTAACGAAAGACCTGTTAACTTTGAAACCGCTCAACCGAATTCCATCAAACGTAGCTAAGAACATTCCCGACTAATTCACCTTTCAAACAAAAAAAAACAAAATCAAAATCGGACACACACACACACAGACAGGTCAAATTTATAACACCGTTGTTTTTGCGTTCATGGTTAAAAATCTCCCTCTGCAAAAGGTGAAGTGAGCTGTTATCCTACATTCTACAGATTGGCAACTCATTTGAAATTCACTTCACATACAACCGAGGTAATGATGAAGCGACTCTAACATCTTGCCAAAAACTTAAGCCTTCTTCCATTTTTTTTGGACGCAATATATCATGCACCGTTTTCAACTAAACTAACGAACCGAAATATTTTTATCTTCCTACGAAACTTCTGTTCATCTCTCACCATATCTCCCTCAATCATTAATTGCTTCGCCGAATCTCAGTCTGGTTTGAGCGCAGTTTTTTGTATACCATTCTGTGGCAGTTAGAGACTAATTAGCCTTTGTTTATCATAAACTAGTGTTCTCCCGCGGCTCTTCCCACAGAGGCGGTATGATTGATGTGTTTGGAGAATTTGGGAGAAGTATAGTGTTCGTGCTATCTGTCTGTCTGTGTGGCTTTGTTAATGTAAGACTCGCGAACCTGTCATCATTTTGATGGCGATGAAATGTATATGATTTTGCAAGATTAAAAAACTGAGTAGGCCGACTTTGATAATTCTTTTTTTATTGGATAGAGTATACCTTGAAGTTTATCCCATATATCATCCCTATTATCCTACTCGATGGGTAGGAAAATAGGGGTGATTTATTGTATACTCACAGATTTAAATGCTGAGTTGTGTATTACAATAAAAGTAATCAAAACTTAAGTATGCAGTAATTAGAAGATTATAGGCACAAAAAATTATGGAATAAAAAATTATTACCAAAAAAATTTAACTCCAAAGCTAAAGCTATTTTTCACTCTTTAGTTTTTTCGACAGTTAATTTTTTTTCTTAAAATGTTTTAATTTACACTAGAAAGTGTCCTTTGAACATTTCGGAACACACAAACTGATATGACAACTAAACTTCTAAACACAAGATTATGTAAGTAAATACTGTAGGTACGCAGCTATCTAATCGCGGGTGTATCGAACTTATATCTATGTAGTGTAACGAAATAGATAGTAGTTAACTATATAATTTGGTGTCTTTGATTTGATGAGCACGAGGAAATTATGTTTACATTCGTTATTTTTTTTATATATATTTTTTTTCGTGATATATGTTTCTTAGTAACTGCCTCGTTAGCCTAGTGGTCTAAAGCGCGACTGCTACGCTAGAGGTCTTGGGTTCCCAGGTCGAGCAAAAAGTGTTATTAGGTTTTTCTATGAAATTCTCAGTAGCAGCTCGGAGTTAGGATTTGTGCCCGGTTGATGGCAATAGGCTCGCCCCCTTTTACATGGGACCTAAACATACCAGCGAATTGTGCGTGTACAGGTACACCTCTGCCTAACCCTTCGGGGAATACAGGCGTGATGGTATGTGTGATGGTATGTTTCTTAGTATTCAACATACTTTATAACTGAGTACTCCAAAATGAGAGTTACAGTCATCGCACATTACAATACCCACACCCCTAGTACACCACACATACACACACACACACCTGCCCTCCACCTCACACACCACCTCCAGGGGCAGATACCCGAGACATACAGAGAGAGAGAGAGAAGAGAGAGAAAGAGAGAGGGGAGATGGTCAGACGTGGTACACCTCTGCCTAACCCTTCGAGTAATAGAGGCGTGATGGTGTGTGTGACCATAGTTTCGACATGGCAAATAATTTTCTTTTCAATTAAGGGCTTTAAATCATGTGCGTCAAAATATGTTTTTAAATGACAAGATAAAAAGGTGACGGCTCGCTGGCGGACTGCTGGCAGCTGTCAGTTGTATTTTCGAGATCACACCCTGGCCGTTGATGTGAAGCAGCGCAACTGTTATAATGTTTGAAAAACCCAAAATTACGTCCTTGACTATACGACTTTGCGCAACATATTATAAGTAAATGTAAATAAATCCTTTAGCAATTTCTTCCACCATTTACAAAGCGATAAACTTAAACATACAAATATAACAATACTCGGTAAGCAGCCATATTTAATTAATTGTCAGCATGTAATTGCTTTGCTCTGCTTCGCTGATATTATGGAACAGGTGGCGCCGCCTAGCGGGTTCCCAAGGCGTTACATGTCTTTACAATTATTAACATTGTGTGTAGATTTATTATGTTTGTTTGTGATTATCATTTGATTAAATGTATGTAGACCCTAGGAGAGGTTTAGGTAGAAATAAGCCTTTTAGTTTCCCTAGGTAAGTACTTAATAATACCAGCCTATTATTGTCTCACTTCAGGGCAAAGGCCTCTTCTCACACAGAGAAGGCACGAGCATTGATCACGACGCTTGCCCAAGGCGGATTGAGAATTTCAGACTTATATTTACCATACTACTTACTGTTCTCAAACAGCTCACTTTCGAAGAAATTTTTAATAGTATAAAATCATTTGCAGAAACAAAATGTCGAACATTTTTTCTAGTAAAAAGTACAGTTGTGTGCACAAGTGTCCGCACAATGTCAGAATGTGTGCTCAAGATAAAACCTCCGCGAACAAATAGTGACAGACAAACATTGAAGCGCATCTGTGCGCGATTGTACAAATGACAATACGTTCGTCTATGTGCTTATGTGAACAAAGGAAGAAACTTCGACACGATTTTCGATTCTTAGGTTTGAAGCATTTTGTGATATTTGTATCGTAATGGTGAAAGAAATATTATTTTTTATTAATCACCAATTCTCGATAACTACTTAACTTAACATCATAATCTTATCACCCGCTAGGTGTTCACTGCTGTACATAGGCCTCCACCTTTCCAAAAGGACCAGTTAGACACCTTTGGGGGAGGCCTATATCCAGTTGTGGGCGTCCCGCCGCTCACTACTTGACTATTTAGCTAAAATTTTTTGGTAGCTTATAGGTAAGAGAAGTTAGCTAAGAACAGATTTGACTTCGACTTCCATTTGAAGTCGCGTGCAAAAGCTAGTCCATAGTATCTAATATTATAAATGCGAAAGTAACTCTGTCTGTCTGTTACGCTTTCACGTCTAAACTAAACATACCATCGCGCCTGTATTCCCCGAAGGGTTAGGCAGAGGTGTAACAATGTAAACCCACAGTTCGCCGGTATGTTTAGGTCCCATGTAATAAGGGGCGAACCTATTGCCATTAACCGGGCACAAATCCTAACTCCGAGCTGATACTGAGAATTTCCCCTATGAACTTGGTACCACAGCCCCATCATGGTCACAAGCGCTAGGTACTAATTGGGTAGATGACACCACTAGTCAATTGACGTACTATTTAGGAGCTCTCAGAACGCGGTTGCCTCATAGATTTTGTATGACAATACTAAACTATGACGTCACTTTTTTGATGTCTCAATTCACTATTTTATTGATTTCAAAGCAACTAAAAATCTAATTTTATAGTTATTTATAAATTCATCGGGTTTTCAGGGGTAAAATAAACTGGTTTTCATGTGAAGTTGTCTTGGAAATATTGCTTAATGGTTTCAATTACCCAATTATGACCATGACAGGGACACGATATTAAGCTATAAAATCCCCAGTAAGTCTAAAAACAGCAAGACGCAGACAGCATTGAAAAAAGCTGTGATAATGATTATGATATTTCGAGATCAAAAGATTGCGTCAACTAGCAATACATTTAATCTGACATTTACAAGCAACTCGTTCCATTATTCTTTTCGTAAAATAATATTTATTTTTTTCTTTTGGACGGGGAGCAGTTATTTTCTTATTTATTTATTTATTGGTCTGTCTACAGTAAAATTGTTACACGGTTTATCCTTATAATACAAACATAGCGTACAATATGCTGCGATAGACACAGCATGCAAAAACATAAAATAAAAAAATTAAGTAACCCCCGACAGAAGAATAAAAATCCCTACCTCAGCTAACAAAAGAGCTGATAACTTTTAAACCGCTGAATTGATTTCCATCAAGCATAGCTAAGAACACTCCCGACTAATTCAAAAACAGAATCAAAATCGGTTCATGCGTTCGGGAACTACAATGCTACAGACAGACACACAACCACACATAGACACGTCAAACTTATAACACATAGTCGTTTTTGTGTCGGGGGTTAAAAATAAAATACTACATCAATAAAAATACAATTAGCAGTGTAGAAATAGCACTGTCAACAGCTAGTGGGTAGATTTGGAAACACAGCAGATACAAAGATGACAGAGGTGAAAAACGTAAAATGGAGGTTACTTTTAATGGACCTGGGCTCTTGGATTTTTGAAGCGTTGTAGAAAAAGTATCTATAGATTCATCGCAGTCATTAAGAAGATTTCCTTATCTCTGCTATTAACTGTAGCAGGTACTTAAACAATAAATCGGTCAGAGTTTGTTCCTGTATGTAAGAAATAGAACACATTTGAGCTACAACGAGTTTATGTCTCTAGTTTTTGACAAGTTATTGAGATTGACTGGCGCTGAGATGAGATTGCGAGTAGGATTTTTAACGGTTTTAATAACGAGAACTCTGATAGTTCTGTTTTTCTATTACGTTATAGTTACCTTTCCTTCTTCACTTTAGAAGATGAACTTTCCCGTGTACGTTAAAGATAATAAATAAGTAAGTTGTTAGATACTTAGAAAAGCCAATTAGTCAATAACTGACTTTCGCGGTAAAGTCGCTGCAATGAATACTAATCAAGTTTTAATTTTACGATAGGAAATAAATTAAAAAATGTTAATCATATTGGCAATATAATAAAAGATAGCAAATCTTTTATTATATTGCCAATGTTTAATGTATATGCTGTTATTGTACTTTTTTAATGAAATAAATAAATAAAAATATAAATAAAGGCATGAAAAGAGATCTCCTTTCTCCTTCCAGACTTGTTTGGCGTTTGTCCAGTAGTGATGATGCAAAACAGGCTAATAAAAATTAAATAAACAATAATAACATAACATTTCAATATTATGGGAATACTTAGCTTATGATTTGGCAAAAAAAAAAATATTTTCTAATCATGGACGCATTTCAAGTCGGTCATTTCAGTCGGAACTTTGGTTATTTTTATTCCGAACACCTGTTTAAAATAAAAGGCAACCTTTATCAAAACATCAATAACGATAGGAAATAGATAAGTACTACGACTTATCTTCAATTGATTGATTGATACCGTACCCTCTAGCTTTGATTAGAAAATAATATTAGACCAGAATATGTCGTACGTCAGAGTCAATGAAGGTATAGGAGATACCACGTGGACAGCGGATGGTAGATCCTGATAAACTCATCATAATTTATCAGTGAACTGGAGAATACTGAATGACGCGGCATATCATATTGAAATACAAAGTTCCTGATGAAAACCCTCTCATACAATACAAAATATTAATAAAGAATGAGTCAAGAGGTGTGAACGTAGAATTTGACATTTCTCCACCACTCTCTGACTTCCTGAATGGCCTAGAAAAGGTTTTTATACATCAAAAAGATAGTAAGCTTTCTGACGACAACATATCTGAACTATCGGCGAATGTATATAGAAATTACGTCAATGATTCTCCTGATCGTATCATCGACTGAGAGGATTTATTTAATGGAAATTAACTCTGGCTAAGTAGGTAAGTGACCACTACCAATTAGCTTTTCCTAACTAATATTATATATGCGAAAGTAAATCTGTCTGTTACGCTTTTACGACTAAACCACTGAACCGATTTTGATGAAATTTGGTACAGGGTAAGTTAGAATCCCAAGAAAGGATACAGACTACTTTGCGCGTTAATCGACATTTACGCTGACGAAGACTCGTGCTAAAACTAGCTGATAATAATATCTGTGACAATGAATCTTGAATCAATAAAAGTGTATTTCAATAACTAGACATTGAAGGGCAAGAAATACACGTGGGTCTTGCGAACTCACCTCACGATATACTAATGGTACATTCAAACATCAAACACAGACTGAAGAGCATGCCTACCATGAAGGCTCAATAAAATATGGTGTGTGCATATACGTGGGTCATATGCGAGCGCCGTTATACGATTACTATAGAGTTACCGAACTCCGCGCTGCGAGCCACTTCTAGTGCGTGTCCTTTGTTATACGGCTTGACAGATAAAGCTTTGAAATTATGAGATTTTTGATTAGTGTACGGAGTACAATAATCTTGGGATTAATTAACATCAACAAAATTCTATCATCATCATCATCATCTGGCCTTTTTGTTTTTAAGATGACTTCTTCCGCTCTGGGCGGAGCGGAAGGGAGTGTCAGACTCTTACTGACTAAACCTAACCGTGTTCCTCCTAATTCCCTTTGCGTTCTAGGGCCGCGGTAACTTTTTCGAACAAATTTCGCAAACTTTTGCAGGATCATCAGCCTCCATTGTAATCATATTCATCTTGCTTTAATTCAACTTATTCGCAGTTGCTGCAATATTACCGTATTATTATTTTCTTTTTTTAAAGTCATCATCAACACCTGTCAACTGTTTCGGGAGGTTCCTGCACCTCATCGGGCGGGAGGAAACGTCCGGGTGTCACCATTGTGTGGATTGCCCCGAGGACACGGTGGAGCACACCGTGGCGGTATGCCCCGCTTGGGCGGAGCATCGCCGAGTCCTCGTGGCGGCCATCGGCGGCGGCGAACTCTCGCGTCCGGCCCTGGTGCGAGCCATGGTTCGGAGCGAGAGGGAATGGGATGCAGTCGCCTCCTTCTGCGAGGCAGTAATGCTTGAGAAGGAGGCGGCGGGACGGTTGAGACAGCGGTTCTCCCGTCCCAGCCGCCGCGGTAGACGCTCCAGACGTCGGGAGCCGCGAGACGACTCCCGGCCACCGTAGATACTGGCCTGTGGACGGTGAGCAATGGGTAGCTCACCGTCCTTACGTTGCATAACGACAGGCCGTGTCGACGGCGCGTTCGTGTTCCACGCGCGCCTCAAAGAGATGTCAGCAAAAGGAAGGGGCCACTGAGGGCCGATGCCTGCCGGGGCTGCGGGTTGTTCGCAAGAGATACCGCGCCCCCGGAACGCAAAGGGCACAAGAAGGAACATGGGTGGGTTTTAGTCAGTAAAAGTCTGACACTCCCTCCCGCCCCGCCCAGGGCGGGAGAAGTTATTTGATGATTTCCCACCCACCAAAAAAAAAAAAAAAAAACACCTGTCAACGCCAACTCACACCATCCATTTATAGTTTCTTTGGTCCATACATGAACGTCATCTACAAAGAAAATCTCGTAAAAATTCGCCCTTAATTCTTCCATTGTTTAAATTTAGGTACCTACACACTCATCATCGAATCAATAAATAAGCTGAACCAAATAACACTTGAATTAAACTGACTGCATACACCGTTATTTGCATAAGTGCACCGCACATAGAAAGAAAGTGAGCGCCGAACAATAAATCCGTTCACTTGACACACAAAGCTTCACAACCGTACCGTCTAACAATGGACACACGCACCGTGTCAAGTGTCAGTAACAAGGCATGCTTTCTTCAGAGCACAGACTACATTATAACTCTCAGACTCCATACAACACCAACTTTAACCTTTAGCAAATAAGGTCGCTTTTACCAAGAACAGGATATAGATACCTTTGATTTTGAACCACTTGAAAATACGTTCAACTTTTGTATGAACGATATTATGTTATTTCGGGATTGTTCCATGTTTAAATAGGGATAAGCAGGAGTGTAGGGTATCATAACATTATAGGTTGTATTAGATTATCGCTGGTTGGTCGCCTACACGACTTTGTAACAGGTTTTTCTAAGGAATATTATGTTATATGGTTTTATTGCCTAGTTCTGGGATATCTATGGAATTAAAATGATGTTGAACAAGGTGTAACTGATATGGAATAACATGGCGTTTTTAGTATAGAAACGACTAGATGTATTCGTTAACAAGGAAAGTGGGATTGCAATAACAAATTTTTCTTCACAATGTAAGGTCGACTTTATCTCGTAATTTATAATCGACAAGGTACAAAAACTTAAGAAAAAAATAAGAATTTGATGGGGATGTTGTGTTGTATTCTGGAACACATCGAAAGAAAAGATTCACTTCGAAATTCGAATGCGATCGAGAATAATCGCGATGAAAAAACAATAACAATAACTGCCTCGGTAGCCTAGTGGTCCTAAGCGCGACTGTTACGCTAGAGGTCTTGGGTTCGATTCCCAGGTCGAGCAAAAAGTGTTATTGGGTTTTTCTATGAAATTCTCAGCAGCAGCTCGGAGTTAGGATTTGTGCCCGGCTCGCCCCTTATTACATGGGACCTAAATATACCGGCGAACTGTGGGTGTACATTGTTACACCTCTGCATAACCCTTTGGGGAATACAGGCGTGAGTGTATAAAAAACAATTGATCTTTGATCAAATTCTGTATGTTCGTGAGACGCCGACTTCACTTGTTTTAGTGAGAACTGAATTGAACAGAATACCACATCTGCATAATTATTATGTTATACATTCACACATCTGTAATAATAAAATAAAGTTGAAGAGTATGTTGTTTGTTGGTGTTATCGCTTATCGCTAATCTCTGGAACTTATCAGTCAGATCGAAAGAATCCTTTTGTATTTAATTATAATAGCCACAGTCATGACGAATAGTATAGATTATAACATTACGCTACGACTCACGGGAGAGGAGCAGTAACCGCGAAGTAAGTATAGTTAGTTTAAAATATCAGAATAAACGCTATGGCTATTGTGTTACATAATAATTTAACTATATTATTATTTCTAGTTCCATAAATTACGGCGAAATTACTTGATAACTGTAACTAACATCAATCGATGGCAATAATTAGTTCTCGTTAGCTCGGCTGACATTCAACCTCATGACTCCGTTATTTTAACGGGATAAAGTATCATGCTTCTTATCAGTGTCGGGTAGGCAGTAGCTTTGCCTCTTGTCTATATTAATTGTATGCCAAACAGTTGAAATAAGTTTTTTTGGTTTGAGTGACTCATTAAACGTATATTTTCTGCACTAATAATATTAAGAGGAAAGATTATGTTGGTTTCTCTGTTTGTTTATAATGAATAGGACCAATTTGAACCATTTTTTTTCACCAGTAAATAGCTACACTATTCCTCAGTAACATAGGCTATATAACATCACGCTACGATTCACGGGAGCGGAGCAGTAAACAAAGACGTCGCGGGCATTTTGTTATTCTGTTATAATTCAGCTTTTAAAAAAGAATGATTGTACACAAAATAAAGTTGAATATTTTGTACCACTTTTTCGATTTAAAGTCAAAGTCAAAGTCAAAGCATTTATTTCAATTAGACCATTTACAGGCACTTTTGAATTGTCAAGAAGTTACATTTAAAAGTTGAAGCTAGTTGCTCGTTCCAAAGCGTAGGTCTCTATGGAGAAGAACGAGCAAGAAACTCCATGGACACTCTTTTCTTTCAATTTAGTTTTTACAAAATCTTGGTTACATAATTTTTGTTGCTTCTATATGTGAAAACAATATATAGAGAATTTAAAATAGACAAAAAAAAGCAAAAAGCCAACGTCACGCGGTGTTCCCAGGCGGTCACCCATCCAAGTACTGACCGCGCCCGATGTTGCTTAACTTCGGTGATCGGACGAGAACCGGTGTATTCAACGTAGTATGGACGTTGGCGACATTTGAAATGAAATTGTGCATCTGAATTGTTAAGATTAATTTATCACAATTAAGTAATTATTATTCTGATACTAAGTTTTCATACCAATACGAAGTATATTAGAGTGTTGATAGACTTGCAGGTGCACGTACTAAGAATAAATTCTATTTTTATGACACATTATTATTATTATTTTTATGAACTGCCTCGGTGGCCTAGTGGTCCTAAGAGCGACTGCTACACTAGAGGTCTTGGGTTCGATTCCCAGGTCGAGCAAAAAGTGTTATTGGGTTTTTCTATGAAATTCTCAGTAGCAGCTCGGAGTTAGGATTTGTGTCCGGATAATGGCAATACGCTCGCCCCCTATTACATGGGACTTAAAACATACCGGCGAACTGTGGGTGTACATTGTTACACCTCTGCCTAACCCTTCGGGGAATACAGGCGTGATGGTATGACACAATAATTGTAATTGTCACATAAAATTAAACAAAAAAGCTTCAGGATAGACGTTTTTCCAATTCGAAAATCAAATTAAACGGAATACTACAGCTTGCTCTTACTAGACTTACTGATTACAGTACATTTACAAAAGCTTCAGTGAAGAAATACAATGTTTGTACTTTAGTGGAATCGGGGCTCTGTACAATAAACTAGAGTTCAATGACCTCCGCATGGTTTATGTAATAAAACGGACAGTCCAATTTTTTGCTATAATTATACTTTGTTGCTTTGTGTTCTTAGAAGCGAGAACGCAATAAAGAATTTTAAGGGCTTATTTCTTTGCTATTCCATTACCTACTTATAAAATACTAGCCTTTGCCCGTGACTTCGTCCGCGTGTAATAGATACTTTGGGCAGCCTTTTCTATTTCTAGGATATTTCTTTTCTAAACTCTTGAATTAATGTTTTTTTTTTTATTTTTTATCAATTAACTACATTCTGATTCACATGTTTATCTTCAATAATAACTGACTTCCATACAAACTTTTTTGATCTACTTATTTCAACTCGTTTAAGACCTTTTCTCGCAACAAAAGTTAGCCTGTATCCTTCTTTAAGATCTAATCTATTTCTGTACCAAATTTCATCAAAAGCGGTTCAGCGGTTTAGGATAGACAGACAGAGTTACTCTCGCATGTATTAGTATGAAAAGTATGGATAATTATATTAGTATGGATGTCAATAGTCAGTAAAATAAGCCTTGCAAATGTGTTTGAGAGCAAATAATAATAAAATACAAACAGAATGAAGTTATTTACGATAGGGATCAACTATTTCAGTAATTTTGTCGCCAACGTCCATAGTACGTTGAATACACCGGTTCTCGTCCAATCACCGAAGTTAAGCAACATCGGGCGCGGTTAGTACTTGGATGGGTGACCGCCTGGGAACACCGCGTGACGTTGGCTTTTTGCTTTTTTTTTAACCACAGCTTTATTAATTACCAGATCAGTGCTTATTTATTTAATTTTAGAATTTTCTACTTATTTTTGTAGATATTTAAGAAAAAAACTCCGTTGAAATAATGAGGTGTGTAATTATTAGCATTACGATTCTCGTAAAGAACCGTAAATTAGAATGATGATTAGTAAGAATTCCTCACTTTCTATAATTGTTTGGAAACACGCGGATTATTTGATAGTCGGTGCTAATGACGGTGGAATATTGTAATAGATAACTGCGAATTTTTTCGCCGAAATTACACGCTTCGACGACGTGAAATACATATTTCAGCGTAAATAAAGAATGATTATTTGGTAACGCGTATTTTTTTCACATCTCTATTAAAAGTATAGATTCATTATATCAAAACAGCTGTTACCTGAGGTACAAGCAAAAATAGACGAGGTTACTCTCAAGTATAATGTAAGTGTGGATTTATTGTGTAGTAAAGATATTTATTGCTAAACTTCATTTGAATATTGAAAATATTTAAATATTGAATATCCTACTAATATTATTATAAATGCGAAAAGTGAGGATGGATGTTTGTAACACTTTTACGCTTAAACGGCTCAGCGGATCTGGATGAAATTTGACACATAGATAGATTATAGTCTGAAATAGCACATAGGCTCCTTTTTATCCCGGAAAAATTCACGGTTCCCGTGGGATAATAGTTCAACTATGAAGCGGGCGTAATCGCGAGCGGAACCTTGTTTGAATATAATTACAAAGTCTCTACGTAATGATGGCCGGCGTCGCCAAGGCCGGCCCAGGAACAGGCAGTGAGATGGCCTAGAGTGCAATATTTTTTTCTTCTATATCCCTTCAATTTCTAGATTATTATTTAGAGATTAGATTTAGGGCAGACTTTTTGAGTTTGAATTGAATTGTCTAATTAATATCCTACAGTTAACCTCATTAGACGTTTAAAAGTGCCTTTTAATGGGGTTCCGAGCCCAAAGGGTAAAGCAAGACCCTATTACTAATACTCCGCTGTCCATCCGTTCGTATGTCACCAGGCTGTATCTCATGAACTGAAATGTATTTCTGTTGCCGCTATAACAACAAATACTAAAAAACAGAATAAAATAAATATTTAAGGCGGCTCCCATACAACTGACATGACTTTTTTTCCGTGTCTCGGCTGGTTTTTTGAAATAAATAATTTGACTTTGTATCAGTTGTGCCAACCGATCACATTCACAATAAGTAGCCGGTAATGGTTTCGCGTTCGGCAGCACATATAGATCTTTCCGATAAGAAAGAATATTTGAATATATTATATATGTATCATAGTTATATAATGGCATGTAAAGTAATTGGTTTCCGCTGTCTTGAAAGCGAAAGTCACATTTCGAAGTGTGCATTCGTTTGTGAGATGTGCTTCCAAATAGGTCGATGTAGAAATATTCATTGATTTGTACTGATGCTTATGTGGTTGGCAATATTAGTTAGTGTTTCTAATAAGCTTTGCTTAATTGGTAAACTTTAAAATAGTGATGCAAAATTGTAAGCATATTTTAATATAACGATAATTTCTAAAGATGACAACGTGAAACGGCATTCTCAACAGAATTGACAAATAATAAGGATTGAAAAAGTCACATTGGTACACCACGCCATTCACCCATTCCATCGCGGCATTCATGGACTGGCTGGCTGGATGGCCTCTACCTGTTCTCATCAGCCATGCTAAAATAGCATAGATCTGGCGACAATGGGATCTTAGATCGAGAGAGCACTTATAAACAAAATGGTAAGTAAAACTCAAAATTAAAACAAGATAATTCTTACAAGATGAGCCATGGGTACAGCAGGCGCCATTATACTCAGAAACATACCTGCAACAATAAAAAAAAACAATAAGTATCATTTGTGACGAACTCGTTAGTATTACGAACTCTTTGGTTCAAATTTTTTTTAAGTACTTTTTGACATTACCGTTTTGTTCTCATGTAATATTTTCATGTTTATGTTACAAATTGTATTCTTTTCAACCACAACATAGTACAGTCCACTCATTGATTATTATAAAATCCAAAGTGCAAGAAAAATTTCCTGCCCCGCAATTATGTTGGGAGTAGGTAGTTACGAGGTAGGTAAGGAAACTAGCCGTAGGTACCGCAAGCTTACCACAGAGAGGCAGTAAAGATATTATTTATTTATTTATACCGGTATTGACGCGTGCCATAAATTGCGAGGGAATTATAATGACTAGATGTGGTTTCATTGAAGTAAGTTAGTACTGGTGGCGCTAAACTACGCATTTTAGACGTTGGTATTATTTTATATCTCTGACAGTACTTAGTCACTGACGTTGAGTTTCTAACCTAAAAACCAATGATCATAAAAGAGTTATATTCTTTTTTTTCTTGGGAAACCTAACATTTAAAATTGTGCTGTACTGTTCACTCTAACTTGAAGCAAGTAATGCCAGAGTACCAAAGCAGGTATGTTATTCGCCACAAGTCGTGAGCAAAATATCATGTTAATTTTTCGGTTTTTGGGTTCCTACCGGGGTTTTTTGAGGCGCCGACGCTGCACGAGATCGGTCCGACAGACGGACCAATCGCGTGCAGTGTCAGCGGCCTCAAATACCCAGAAAGGAACCCGAAATCCCGAAAATTAACTTGACACTTGTGCTCACGACTCGTGGCGACTACAATATTACGTAATTCAATAAGATTGAAAGTAGGACCTTTGAAATATGTTTTACATTTTGTTAACCCTTTCATATAGTACCTTATTGGACCTAGCAACCCCGTTTAATTTCGACCCAACATTTAGACTCTTATTAAAATAATGGCGTTTCCGTCTACAACTAGACTAGAAAAGATTTCATATTAATAAGATTAGCATGTGATATACATACTAATATAACCTGTATTTTGCTCTAAACCTTCCAGTACCTCTACTTCCTTGGTATAGAAAGCTCAAACGCGTGGGAATTGGTACTAGTTACTACGCGTATACACTTACTTGTTAGAAGTACTGCACAAACATGATAGTTTTTATAACTGGCAATACAGGTCATGTGCATGAACGAGATTGATGCGGATATTGCGGACTTTCGGATATCAGTGCGGATATTTTTGAATATCATTTTTATATGAATCATTATTTGTTTTACTTTTATGCAGATTATATTAAAATTGATTATAACTATCAAGATCGCTGACACTAGGTACTTTTTGTTTTTTTATAATATAATACCTATACCGCTTTATTAGAATAATTGTTATAAGTAGAAACATTTTCATCATTTATTTCCATAAAACCAATCAGGAGAATCAATTGATCCATTAACAAGAACCAGTACAAAATGCATCCAGCAATTCCTGTGATAATCCCGATCAAATACACAAACGCGACGGGAGACCTTGTTTAATAGAACCTAGTGATTTTGTATTTCATTTAAACAAGTACAGGTCCACCATAAAGTTTATAAATATTATTTTGAAGTATTAGTTCATGTACGTTTATTTATAAAACATAAATTGTGCTGTTTCTGGTCCTCCTACGCGATCAAAGCTGGAAGTGCAATCGACATTCCAGTTCACTTCTGGGTATTTTTATTGTGGCCTACTTGTTATTGAAATATGGCAGGAAATGGTTGAATATATTTTTATTTTATGCATATGCTGGAATGACCAGTGTCACCACTCTGTTCCTATGCGAAACCAATGATCTACTCAATATTTTTGCTGTAAAAGCTGCCTAAATCACAAGCATGCAAATTAAATTGCAATTTAAAGATTTAAATGTGATTTCAAAATAAATTTAATGATTGTGATCATCGTAAGGTCAGACACAATCCAATAGAAAATCAGAAAGTCACTTCTCATTCATAATTTTATGACACTTTCATACTTAATGCTGCACAATCATTCACTCACTCGTTCACTTAAAAGATAACGATGTTAGGAAAGCAGCTGTTGGCTACTGAAGGTGATTTTAATATGATTAAATTATATCAAATAGGGGCATAATTCACACTTTTGTGGCTTTATAATGCATTACTTTCTCCGGTTAATTGAATATTTACTGCGTACGTCGTTAAGTATTCATAGAGGAGAGAAAATTATAATAATATTTATAGCTCAATGCAACAATATTATGGTCACAAAGAACTCGTTAAAATATATTCACTTTTGTCCGCAACTTCATTGCCGTGGATTTACTTCCAAAAACTTTAGTAACAAATTGCATATTCTAAGTTTAGATTTCCGGTAAACACTTTCCACCTTACACAACCTAATAGGTATAATGTCTTCCAAACTGTTTGTTCCTACCTTTAAATGTTCAACTAAAGTCATCATTTACAGTTTGGGTTATCCGCATTTTTTCGGATATCCCGCGCAATGACACATCCCTATTGCCTAAACTTGAGGTATGTATGGTCAAGGAGGTCTTGTTACCCAACTACTTTTACACCTTATTCAGAATTCTTTATGTAATATGTTGATGATAACAAAGCTTGTTACATTCAAGGTCTACGCCCACAGGCTTGCAGATTTAGTACCTTCGAGTTAATTGCTCTAAATAAGGAATCGGTTCAACGTGGGAAAAAACTTCAACAGCTGAAGTATCATACCGTGACGTCCATTCCACCACATTGGATCGACCTCTGACGTCATTGCTCAGAAACATTATTTAGGAGGAACAACAAGGAGGTATTACAAAAATGCTTGTGGGTAGAGGGTATTTATGCGCTGTGGAAGACGGGAGGAAGGTTCTCGTAGACTTGTACATGCCTATTATTATTATTAGTAGTAGTTGAGCTGTTTGTGTAGGAGCTCGTCCGGGGAAGTACTACCACCATACCTATTTCTGCAGTAATGCCGCGTTGCTGTGTTCCAGTTTGAAGGGTTTTGATGCCTGTGAAATTACAAGCGCATGACATATTTCGACTTTGTCTCTGAGATGGCAACGCATTTGCAAGGCTACTGGTATAGCAGATGTCTTAAGGCAGAGGTGACTTCTTAACATCAGGTACGCCATCGGCTTGTTTGCCACCAACCAAATATATACCATCACGCCTGTATTCACCGAAGGGTTAGGCAGAGATGTAACAATGTACACCCACAGTTCGCCGGTATATTTAGGTCCCATGTAATAGGGGGCGAGCCTATTGCCATTAACCGGGCACAAATCCTAACATAAAAAAACCCTCCTGCTGCGACTGAGAATTTCATAGAAAAACCCAATAACACTTTTTGCTCGACCTGGGAATCGAACCCAAGACCTCTAGCGTAGCAGTCGCGCTTAGGATCACTAGGCTACCGACGCAGGTAGTGTGGCTTGTTTGCCAGTAAGGGAAACAATTTTTTTTAGCCTATACTGACTCTCTTTAAAACTGACTGCAAAAAAGGAAGGAGGTTTTACGTTTAATTTATTTTTTTACCTCTGTAGGTACTTTCTTTATTTGTGGATCACAAATTGTAACCGTGACCGTTGTAAGAATTCCGAAAACGAAATTGTTTGCAAAAAAATGCGAAATATTTTTTAAGACAATAATGCCAATCAGTGAGAGTCCAGGTAGTTTCTTAGAAATTAGCACACAGGCGGAGAGACAATGGTATTGTGAACTATTGTTAACGAAATCCGTATTACGGGGATTATGTTTTTTAAATACCGATAAGATTTTTGGGTTCCATTTGAACCTTCTCTCTCTCCCAAGCTGAAAAAAACTCGATTCATTCAAATTAAAAATAATACTAATTGTAGTTGATAATAATATTCTTTTGACCGAATTTCGGTCACGGCGGCCAATCTTAATAGAAACTAGCCAAGTACGTAAAGAATAATTACAGTGCACAATTGTTTTGGTAAACACAGAGTATCACTCTCATAGTTCGATGGGACCGCATTTCGACACGACTGCTGTAAAAACGAGTCAATTAACAAGCTCCATAATTCAATTAATTGCGTTAACTAATTCAATTTGCCAAATGTCAAAATTTCTTACTTAACAAAAAAAAAATAGCAAAACAGGTAGTAGGTAGTAGAAGCTCGTTGTGAAGGAGCTCGTCCGGGGAAGTACTACCACCATACCTATTTCTGCCGCAAGGCAGCGTTGCTGTGTTCCGGTTTGAAGGGTATAGGTACCGGTGTAATTACAGGCACATGATGTTAATAATAATTGCAAACCGTGGTGCTTGGCAATCTGGGTTTCTCCCAGTTGTAAACATCCCCTTGTGCCTATTGGCCTAGTTCTGTTCTGTCTCCTGCTTGTTTGGAGGGAAGTGGAAACTATATTTTTTCCTACTCCTCCGCTAATCTTTTCTGATTAATTTCATTGCGGGATCGATGGCAACGCATTTGTATGACCTCTGGTTTTATGGTCACTTAACATCAGGTGGGCCGTCAGCTTGCTTGTCTTCCAATGACATAAAAAAAGGTCAATTACATCCATAACTTATGCTTAGAATAGATTAAAAACTGGCCAAATGGAAGACATTTTGATGTCTTGGTAGTACTTCCTTCATGTAGTGTACAAAATCATGGAACAAAATTGTGCGTAAATGAATACGAAGTTAAGCAACAACTGCTAGTAGGTACAAGGTTCGGAAGTGCGAAATCAGTGTCAGCCAGCCATATAACTTGTCCCCGCTATCTTATCTTCAGTTAACTTTAACTGCTTGTTTAGTAGATAAGCAGCTGTTTACTGTTGTTACAGCTTCTGTTGTTTTCTTTCACCATTTTGTTTGTGGAGATTGTCAACAGCAGCCTTTGTTTAGGTCAATGAAACGCTTGCATTGCAATATGCGATGGCTTTCTTTTTCGGATCGGAAATCATCAAATGACTTCTGCCGTCTTGGGCGAGGCAAGAGGGAGTGGAGTGTCAGACTTTTACTGACTAAAACGCATCCATGTCTCTTCTTGTGCCCTTTGCGTTCCGGGACTCGGTATCTCTTACAAACAACCCGCAGCCCCGGCAGGCATCGGCCCTGACTGGCCCCTCCAATTTGCTGACATCTCTTTGAGACCCGCGTGGACACAAACATGGCGGCCGGGAGTCTTCTCGCGGCTCCCGACGCCCGGAAATATGCGATGACTAAAGATTCTTGAAAGTAATACTAGTAGTCCACGAAGGAGATGGCGCGGGCGGGACAACTTAGTCGGCTTCCTTAAAAATGTGTAAGACGTAGCGTAAAATCGCGGTAGAAGGAAGAATTGGAGAAACGCTTTGACCAGCAGCGGGACAATATGCACTAGTTATTACAAAAATAGGTCATAAAAATTTTCCTTCGTTTTTTCATCGTACGGGTTAGTTGTGTAAAAACGATCCAGCCTACGGCAAAATTTCTCCCGTTTTATAAGTAATTATTACAATTACTTAATTTCGGCATTTCATGCTGATTAATAAAGTGTTTTCTAAGCATAAGTCACTGGACAGGCATGAAACATATTTGACATGATGAATTAGTTAAATGTAGTTAACTAGTTTAAATATTGAGAGATTGTGTTGTGTTGTTGTCTCGTTTTAGCAGAATAAAGCTCAATTGGATTCCGAAAGTGAGAAAATCTTTATTTTATCACTTTTGTCAAATCAAATTCTTTAAAAGCATCTTGACTACTTCGATATAATCTATTACTAGATAAAACAAATGCATCGACAATTCACCCAATTTCCATAGATAACACTTCAAAAAGTTTGAATGATTTCCTGAATCTCTATGGTCTTGAATAACAAAGAACTGATGATCTTTTAAGTTATGGTAAATTTGGGCCACTGTGTACACGTCAAAGGAAATATTTCATGTGTCTTTCATCTCTGGCCAGTTGTAAAATTCAATTTATGGTAGACGGTTCGCTGTGATCTTTGGCTCAGGAATTTTGTGATTTTAGTAAGGCAGTAATCGTTTTACAAGATGTATTGTGCAATCGTCGTAATATTAAGTAGTTTTCATAAAGGTAACTAGATAACGTTTTGTGATTTATATAAGCGAATGAGCATAGAATTTTTATCTATATTGTGGTTTATTCTAGGTAGAAATCGGTTCCGTGTAAAATATTGAACCGAAAATGTTGAAACAAGAAAATACCTGATAGGCTGTTATTTTTCTGAAATCTTTTCATTTAGATGCGGTGACATAGGTTACATATTCCCAAACCGCCTTAATGATAGGCTAGCTTATTAGACATTAATAGTTTTTGTGACGTCATACTTGTATAGCCGATAATACCCGAAGAAGAATGAGATGAAATGTCCTGCGCTTTGCGTTATAGGGTATGAGCTTCAAACTGTAACTTCTTGACAAATTAAAAAGTGCCTGTAAATGGTCTCATTGAAATAAATGCTTTGACTTTGATACATAGCCTGCTAAAATCGTAACCTTCCAATTTTTTTTGCCTAAGTCGGGTAAATAATAAAAATTACTTTATGAGTCGGTAAAATATGAACCAACCGGTAAGGTAGTATTTAACCAGTAAGCCCGCCACACTATTCCCAACCACTGCAACTTCTGTAAGCCAGAATCAACAGTGGAGACCGCCAGAAGAGTGCCGAGGCAATGAAGCTCGACGAGTCCCGGAGAAACGATATAACTGTCTTGGATCCCGCAACGAAATTAATCAGAAAAGATTAGCGGAGGAGTAGGAAAAAAATATAGGTTCCACTTCCCTCCAAACAAGCAGGAGACAGAACAGAACTAGGCCAATAGGCACAAGGGGATGTTTACAACTGGGAGAAGCAACAGCAGATTTAACCGGTAAGTCGGTAAAATAGCAAATGCTAGTGTGACATAACTTATACCACAAAGACACTTAACACACGTGGTCAGACTAACCCGAATATGTTCCCATGCATGTAACGTCATAATCATCTGTACGCATACTACACAGGTACGTATTATGCTAATCGCATGAGCTGGCTAGTTCTAACGAGGCAATTAACCAATGTCACTAGGTAAGGTTCGATGCAGAAGAATCGAAAGAAATATGACGTCAGACGACAGTAACGCTGAAATGAGGAGGATTTTCCCGACAGCACACTCCATGCAAAAGTAAATCTATACAAATATTGTAAAGAGGTAAAGTTTGTGAGTTTGTAGGAGGTAATCTCTTAATCCACTGAACCGATTTTGAAAATTTTTTTACCCATAAAAAGCCTCGTTATTTGTGAGTGCCATTCGCTTTATAACATCACGCTACAATACACGGTAGCGGAGCAGTAACCAAAGACGTAACTTAACGCGGTAGAAATAAGCCACGCGGACGAAGTCGCGTGTAGTTCGTTTATAAATAAATGAAAACAGGGGTAAGGGTTCTTCTCAGTCAGAAGTCACGAGCTTTGATCACCACCCTTGTTCACCCTTGCGCATCTTCATGCTTATGAGGCATCAACCGTTGGTCCATCACGACATACAAAAGTAGTACATTATGGTCTACAAGTAATTAAACATACCATCACACCTGTATTCCCCGAAGGGTTAGGCAGAGGTGTACCAGTGTACACCCACAGTTCGCCGGTATATTAAAATCCCATTTAAAAGGGGGCGAGCCTATTTCCATTACCTAACTGTGCACAAATTCTAACTCCGAGCTGCTACTGAGAATTTTATAAAAAAACTCAATAACACTTTTTGAACCCAAGAACTCTAGCGTAGCAGTCGCGCTTAGGACCACTAGGCTAAGGAGACAGTTACAACAACAAATAAATAAACTCGATATATAAGCTTGTGGGAAGCCAGTTTTCTTTCAAAAAACTTATTCTGTAAGTGATAATGTACTTTAAATGTCAATTACGTAGCTATCATTTTGAATTTAAGTTATTTGACAGAAACCAGAAACATGTTAACCACAAGCCTTCAATTCGGTTAAGCAGTCGACAACCTCTTTGGTTAACCTGCCAAAAAAAAAGTAAACCTTTTGTGAACAATCTATGAAGTGGTAAGATTGACGCGGTTGCACGTCGATAACGGTTTGGTTAATAACAACAGTACTCACAGTTGATTGGCTTTGCTTATTTGATCACTCTGAACCTCTCGTTATTGGACGACGTGGACGAGTAATTAGATAGTAAACGTGGTAAATGTTCTGTGGACTCGAGTGCTGATTAAAGTTAAAAAATAACATAAAAAGTTGATGACTTCATTAATTTTAGAACGTGTCATGTTTACCAGTATTTATGTTTTAAATCGTTAGAATAAAGAATTAATTTTTGTTTTACATAAATACTTTGCATTCACGCAGTGTCTGAACGCATCGGTACCTACCTTATGTAGCATTAACTCCAATCAAAACTTAACCTTTGTTACTGGCAATAACTTGCAGATTACGATAATGTTAATTGCATAGATAATTCGACCAAAATAAAAAAAATATCCCTACATACATTATAATTGTCTAATATTTATTTTATTTTAAACAAATGGCTCACTACTCCACAATCTAACCTTTCAAGCTCTGCTTACAACTAAAGCGTAGCGAGCGTGAACGATTACGCTCGACTGTGCAAATGTCGCAGCTTGCGCAAGCGATGTCAGCGCGCATAGAAATAGACGCCCAGCCGTCTGTGAAGATAACCATACAGACACGCAGACGTACATACATATCACTGTTATCATTTTAACTAATCCCTCATAATTGTTAATGAAAATGAAAGAACTGATTTAGTTAGTGACAATAGTATCCTAAAACCATACTGGCTTCTGCGCTGTGTCACGGGTTTGCTTCCCACACGGAACCAATATTTGTATACCCCACAGATAGTCGTTACGGGTCTGGCTGTTTGTATATGTGAGTTTATATGTTTGTACCTACGATACTGGAGAAACTCCTAATGTGAGGAAACATGTTTGCAAAAAACAAACTTAACAACGAAGAGAAAAGCTGAAACTTTTATAATTACTATTTATATTTTAGCCTTACTGGGCTATGGCGTGGGGTCCTGAGCAGGGTAAAAGTGTTAAAGGGTTTTCCCATTATAAAATTCTCAGTAGCAGCCCGGAGATTGGAAGTAGGTAGTGTGACACACCCCTGTGTTCCGGAAAGCACGTCAAAGCGTTCTCTACCCGACCGTGTCGAATTGGGTAGATGACACCATGAAACAATAATTCCAAGACACAGTTTCACAAAAAGAACAGTTTATTTTAGCCCTGATAACCTGATGCATTTTTAAATAACTATTAAATTCGATTTATAGTTGCTTTGAAATCAATAAATAGTTAGTGAATTGAGTTGTCAAAATAGTGACGTCATCATCATGTATTGTCGTACATTTATGGGGGAGTTGCGTTTTGACAGCTCATAAAAAGTACGTCAAATGATTAATGGTGTCATCTACCAATGGTCGTCCCATCATCATTCTTCGATAAAAGTGTGGGAAGAGGGAAATACACCCGTGTTTGCACTAGTTGACTACAACATATCCTATGTCCTTGGCTAGTCTCCATTGAGATTGGCGGACGTGACCGTTTGGTCGGGCGAATATTATTATTATTGTAGTTTTTATCAACACTTTTGACAGTAAGAATTTGAGTCTTCTTTCCTTCAATACCTACTAAAACTACTTCGTGCTCTGTTACAAAAGACTTCCTAGAACATTGCTCAGATAAGAATCTCAATCTAAGAAAGTGATCATTGCGAAAACAGTCTTGAATTGGTTTTTACTTCCTAAATCATCATCAGGCCAACCGAAAGACGCCTACTGTTGGGTATAGGTTTTTCCAAAGAATGTCCAAATGAACTTGTACTACACCTTTTGCATCCAATGACACAAATTATCAATTGCAAACAATGAATAATGAATAATTACAATCTAAACAAACCTCTAATGAATCTATTAACGCGTGCAATTGCATTACATAACACATTTAAATGTGAACCAGTCGGTCAACTGACACATTTTCTCGTCTATTTTGAACGCTGTGTTAAGCCAACGTTACTTAAATAGTTACTGATAGACAGGCTATGATTCATCGCGTTGGGTAACTGATATCGATGTATAGGGGGTGTGTCTGACAGATAACTCTGCCAAGCATTCGAACTATCTGAAGGGCGCACGACGAAGGGATAGAATGTGAACTTCGTAATGAATGTTGAAGAGTAATATTTGTGAAGTAAAGCTATATATATATATATATATAGTTAATCGAGATCGCGCCAGTCTACAACAGAGATGGCGGGATGAACTGATTCCTCCAAAACTGGAAGGATGACGCACTGAAACGAGAAGTATGGAAGGAGAGGAGTGAGCCTTTTGCCCAGGAATGGGACAGAATAGGCTAATAAAAAAAACAAATACACATCAGCAAAAAGATATTCATTCGCTCACTTACTGACTAAATACAAAATTTTGCAAACTTCTTGATACATGAAGATGCTAAGTACGAATTGGCCTTTTACTTTCATGCGGCAGAAGTCACGGGCAAAACCTAGTTTTTTCTAAGAAGGAATAAAAAATAAGCTGTCTGTTTGAGTATCTGCCTATTCTACTGAAGATAACATAACATTACATACAAACCCACCTGTGTGCCTAACCCGCCTGTAACCTGCCCGAAGGGTTAGGCAGAGGTGTACCAATGTACATCCACAGTTCACCACCATGTTTAGGTCCCATGTAGTAGGGGGCGAGCCTATTGTCATTAACCGGGCACAAATCCTAACTCCGAGCTGCTACTGAGAATATCACACAAAATATATTATTTGAATGTATAGAATTTAGGAGATTTGTTACCTAGGTTGTAAAACAAAGGATACTGTGTTCATTTTAGCATGCAAGCAATTAATCAGGAAACTAATTACCATAGACTAAGCGAAGGGATTTCCGAGGTAACTACGTACCTATAAACAAAGATACGTGATCACTGGTACCAACATGACATCATTTATGGTGGATCACACTGCGCCGGCTGGAGGCCCTACTTCCTAGAAGCGAAGTACCTACTTATCTTTTCCTTATATTTGTTTGTGCTGATAAACTAGTCGGAAAATAAAACAATAGGTAACTACCTGATGTTTTGTTCCTTGGAAAATTCACGAAATTCACCGAATCCCCGACATCGATCAATCAAAAAAAAAAACATCACACAGCCGACCAGGCTGCGGCCATCGTGTGGTTAGGTCAGTAGCTTGGGTATCGCAATTATTCTACTGAGAATAAGGAAAACTTTTCAGCCGTTCTTAAGATCCTTAGCGACAAACGTACAAAATTATAACAGAAAATTAAATACTATTTTTAAAAGCTAATTTTCGGTAAACTATTTTCAATGTGTAGACCATTACAGCTCTATAGTTCTTTATTAAAAAAAACACGTTGCCCCACACTAGGAATTTCTCCTGTATCGTAGGTGCATTTACAAACATATAAACTCACATACACAAACAGCCAGATCCGGAACAACTGTCTGTAGGTCATACAGACATTTGTTCCGTGCGGAAATCGAACTCGCGACATGCAGCGCAGCAGCCAATTGCTCAGCCACTGCGCCAACCGTGCCGTCAATTTTTTATAATAGGTATTGGGACCTAGATATTATTTATCATTATCAAAACTGCCTAATTACATTGCTAATCTATGTGCGCAGACTCGGGTCAACATTGTATAATGAAAGCTAGCATAACAACAAACATCATCATCTACTTAGCCTTTTCTCAACTATGTTGGGGTCGGCTTCCGGTCTAACCGGATGCATCTGAGTACCAGTGTTTTACATGGAGCGACTGCCTATCTGACCTCCACAACCCAGTTACTAGGCAACACGATACCCCTCGGTTAGACTGGTTGTCAGACTTTCACGCTTCTGACTATCCGTAACGACTGCATAAGTACAAACATTGCATGAAAACTAAAGTCTCGTATTACACAACATCCTGAAACCACCTCATTCGCTATCAGGCTGCAATACGCACAACATGCAGCTAACACACGCAGGCTGCAGCGGTGACGAGCAGTTATCTAAACCACAGACAAGCACGTAGCACGCCGGGTCAGCATTACCGATACGTTGCGCTAGGGAGACCTAGCGTTCGAAACCAGAAGGCGGATAAACACGAAGCGCGCATCGAGAATAAATAGTTGAATATTTCGCTAAATTTAGTCGTATCGGAAAAGCAAACAATAAATATAGTAAGGTCTTCAATAAAAAATAAATGTAGAATTAGGGTGAGATTCAGAGACAAGTCTAAGGGTATATACTCAGACAGAGGAGCAATATGCCCAGCAATATAATAAATAATCAATGAAATCTCTTCGAGCGTATTGCTACTTTCTTTCCTGTCCCTTGTGCTTCAGTCTGTCAAAATAATCCCAAAATGCACATGATTTTAACAGGTCCAAACGTAAGTTAACGTTTAGTTTCATCACTGCATCTTACCATTAGCCATTGATCAGCGCCAACGTGCCTTTTCACTTTTTCATGATTACCGGTTTTTGATAGAACCAAGAGTATAATACAAAAGGACAGTCCTTCCATACTGCTGTTGTATTGTGGCCCTACAGTAGGCAATAGCCAGCATTCTACAAGTGTAGTGAATGGCTGATGTGTCGTGTCGTGCGAGTGTGCGGCCTATCAGTTATGCAGGCTTCGGACAAAACGTTACAGAAGCCCATTCAGTAACTGTGCTGTTGTGGCTACTCTTGTCAGGGAACAAAATATATTTTTAAAAGGAAAAAATAAAAGTTCTTTACTTTGGCAGACTTAAGCAGAAAAGTTTAAGAGTTTTCCGATGAGCGAATATTAAAAATGTTCAATTTTTTTTGTTTAACGTTAAAAAATACAGTTTTCAAATGTTTGTCACAGCTTAGCAAATTTTCAGTGATATAATGACTTGCCTATGGCTTTCAAATATTACGCTTTTTTTAGGATAAATTTTAAGATAAATAAATATGTATTAAAGACATACATACATAAATACTTTAAGAGATAAGCATCGCGATGTGGCATCGTAAATATCTGCGATGACACCCGAAGCATTTCGATGCGTTTATGTGTGTCGACACTAAGTGGTACATGGAGACACCGTGGCTGATTCACTTCTGGAGTGGAATCACCACAAGCCGGACTCGTAACGCCAAAAGTAACTTTGCATAAAATGGACTTAAACTAGATAATCTTCAGTCCGAAAATGAGGGAACACCTGCATCAAACAAGATAAAACATTTGCTTTAAAACAACACACGGTTATATTTAGATAACAAAGAATCGTGTTAACGTTCCTAGGTTTATAATGTTTATATTGAAACCAATTTGGGGTAAGCAGAAGTCGTTAAATAGGTTAATAGTATACCTTGTACCGATATAAAAGAGAACTTAAAATACACACCGCTTTTGTTAAAAGGTGTTATGTTTTAAGGGACTGAAAATAAACCTCACGTGGGTAGCTCAAAGTACATTGCTTTTAGTTCAATAGTTTTATAAATCACATACCACCACGCCTGTATTCCCCGAAGGGTTAGGCAGAGGTGCACAAATGTACACCCACAGTTTGCCGGTATGTTTAGATCTCATGTAATAGAGGGCGAGCCTATTGCCGTTAACCGGGAACAAATCCTAACTCCGAGCTGCTACTGAGAATTTCATAGAAAAATTCCAAGACCTCTAGCGTAGCAGTCGCGCTTAGGACCAGTAGGCTAACGAGGCAATTTCGATCATTGTATGACGCTGTCTTTACAATTCACCAATGTTTATAAGAGTGTATGGCTTCAGTTTAATACAATTGGTTTCTTTGCGGTTCAGTTCATTTGGACGCGAGTCCAATCTGTCAGTTTTAAGATTTGAGGTTAGCGTTGCTTTATTTCTTTACTCATGATTTCTACAAGTAATTTAGAACTCTAACATTTATAAACAAATTGCTTTCTCCATTAAAATCCCAAAACAGTGCTCCGATCTCGATAAAACGGGGACAAAAAATGTGACGACATCAGAAAGAGAGATAAAGTAATGTAATATAATATTTTAGTAGCGCACGACATGAACATCTAACAAAACTATTATCTTAATTTTTTTCTGTGATTTAATGACAACTAAATTCTAAGGAAAGACCACACACGAAGTCTAAACTTTTTATATTCCTTAAATTAAAAATCTTATCTAGCTAAATTCAACTTTAAAACGGTGAATTTTAGGTTGGTATTGTATTGTGTGCTCTAAACGTAATAAAGCCATTTTTTCAAATGTTTCGGATGCATCTTTATTATAAAGAAATAATGCAGTCACTCCTTTAAATGGACCTTTAATTTTGACAGACACCATAAGGGCAACTTACTTTTACTGCTCCAAAATATATTTTCCATTCAAAAAAAGACCTTAAATCTATGAAATACAGGTTTCAATAATTGTAGTTAACTGCATATTAAAGTTTGTGTATATTCTCTCCTGATGATGTGTGGTCTGTGGGTTTTTTGTTTATAAAATGGGATTTTTGATTGAGTCTACGCTGTAATTAAGTTATTCCGTGAGCTATGGAGATGTATTTTTAGATACAATCATAACATTTTTGTGTAAACATTTATTTAGATGGTTGATTGCCTAAATATTTTCAAATGGATGAGCAAATAAACGTAATTAAACACTTTAATTGTCACATCGCACTGAGTGTTCTTATAAATTTAACAATGTTATTATTGCTAAGTTTTTTATATACTTTTAAATAAAAAAACTTTGAACTACCAAAAATTAACTCCCATTTAAAATGAGCTCAAAAAGCCATCACGCAAGCGTCATTACTTCACCAAAAACAATATTTAATTTTAAAAAAGAATCTCCAACTTGTTCCAAGATATTTCACATTTTGGCCCACTGTGTCGAATCTTGACCTGCTAAATGATAATGAGGTGAGTATCCCATTGGTCACGCGCTCTCTGGTGATTTCTAATTTTGACAAACAATATAAACTCATCCATCTTATTCTTGCAAATCACCATGTTTGAGAGCACGATTTCAATTGCTTTTAACTACTTTTTTTTACATAAGACGGACTGATGATGATTTTGCTATTTGTGTAAGTACGTACTTGGAATATTACATAGTAGCTAGGTACTAAATTTTTTGTTATAAACAAAGTGTACGTACGTAATAATTGCATAAAAACGTTTGGTCTTCCCTGTACGCAATAACATAAAGTAATAAATTAAAAATATTACGCTTGTTTTTATCAAAGATTTGGTAGAAGTGTTTAGTACAACCAGTTAACATACTTAATAGGAGGCGAGCGTTATACAAATGAAGAAGAATCATAGCCTGAATTAACCCCGGGGCTGCGGGTTGTTCGCAAGAGATACCGCGCCCCGGAACGCAAAGGGCACAAGAAGGAACATGGGTGGGTTTTAGTCAGTAAAAGTCTGACACTCCCTCCCGCCCCGCCCAGGGCGGGGGAAGTTATTTGATGATTTACCACCCACCAAAAAAAAAAAAAAAAAGCCTGAATTAACCAATAATGAAAATTGAACCTAAGGAGCCACACTCAACGATCGCAGTTACTAGGGCAAAAAGGGACAGATGACAAAAAAACTAGCAGTTCTTTTTATTTTCATTGAACAAAGCCGAGTTTCAGAGACGAAACTTAGCGTGACCTTACGCTTTCATCTGTCAAAAGCAGTGCTCAGTGATGCTTGTTTCGACAGATGGAAGCGCGAACTTAAAGAATAAAAAGATAATGTGACATATTTGTAAGCGTAGCTAACAATTGGTAGCTAGCTAGTTATTGGTTATCGATAAATCATTTGACCAATCACATAAGTTTACGCGCCGTTAACAATTTTTCATTTGATAAATTTGGTGTAAGTATCATCACTAAATCGCAGTCGTGAATCTGAAACACGCCATTCGCTAGTTCTAAACTTAAAAAGTGTGTTAAACCGGTTATACACAACCCCATAACGTGTGTTTAATGATGGCTATAACCATGTGTACTGGCCTATAAACCTAGACCTAACCTGAATCATGAAGGCACCTACATCTACCTACATGTTAGTCTAAAACAAGCCGACGTTTAGTACTCGCGCGGAACATAAAACTACAAGTAGATTGAAGCTTGGAATACTTCTATGACAAGACAAAGGATTTTCGTTTCAACCTAGATAAGTCAAAAATATACTACCATATCGTACTTTCTAGGGTAGTATATGTATTGTTGTTGCGGCGGGACGGTTGAGGCAGAGTCTCCTGTCCCAGCCGCCGCGGCAGACGCTCCGGGCGTCGGGAGCCGCGAGACGACTCCCGGCCACCGTTGCCGCGGGCCTGTGGACGATGAGCAATGGGTAGCTTACCGTCCGTACGTTGTATAACGACAGGCCGTGTCGACGGCGCGTTCGTGTGCCACGCGCGCCTCAAAGAGATGTAAGCAAATTTTGAAGGGGTTACTCAGGGCCGATGCCTGCTGGGGCTGCGGGTTGTTCGTAAGAGATACCGCACCCCCGGAACGCAAACGGCACAAGAAGGAACATGGATGGGTTTTAGCCAGTAAAAGTCTGACACTATGGGGCGGGGGAAGTCATTTGATGATTTCCCATTCCTAAAAAAAAAAACATACTTCCTACTAATAAAGTATAACTATATACCCCGCGGTTTCATCCCCGTTCAGATACGTCTTTGGTTACTGCGCCGCTCCCGATAGTCGTAGCGATGTAATATACGTATAAACCCTCCTCTTGAAACACTCTATATATTGATGAAAACCGCATTAAAATCTGTTGCGTAGTTTAAAAGATCTAAGTGTACAGAGGGACAGACAGACGGCGGGAAGCGACTTTGTTTTAGACTATGTAGGTATTTAAAAAGTCAGACTCATTGAAAATTGTTCAAAAGCACTAAGCCGGGGCTGTTTTAACACCGAGTTAGTTGCTAACACAGGTCCATTGTGTAAATCCATTTTGTACCTCGTGACAGCACCTAATTGTAAGTTAAGCTTTTGGCTAAGAATGTAAATGGTTTAATTAAAATTGTCGTATGTTTAATTAATGACTACAATTAATGTATAACCTTTGTTATTAATTACAACAGAAGGATCAAATCAATGACTATATTGATTTATTATTATTAATTATAATAAGTAAATATCATCTTAAAATCAAAATATTTTTACATTCAGATGCCTAGTAAAACCCTTCGTTTCTTTGTCGCAAATTGTGTTCACGAGCCCAACAAAATGTCAGGAACTTCTCAATCGTCCAAATTTCTTAATTAGTTTAAAAATAATTAAGTAAAACATCAAAGAAACTAATACAAAAGATGCCGAAACTCATTAAAATACAGAAATATTCACAGCCACGTCTGCCACTTAGTTAAAACTTAATTTTGTTGGACAAACACTGTTTTACGACGGTTAATAGTCAAGTTAACTGAACCAACATGTTTAGTAACAAGTTTAATTAAACAAGCTGTTTAGCGTGACTTTGCTTGTCAAAGCTTTCTTTACTAAAGTAAATCATGAAGAAGAAGAAATAAATACTACAATAACAGCCTATTATTGAATCACTGCAAGCCAAAGGCCTCTTTTCATACAGAGAAGACACAGGCATTGATCACCACGCTTGCTTAAGACAGATTGGCAAAGACGATGTTCACAATACTTTGGTTCGTGGCCGATAGACAAACGAACAAATACGTGTGTTCTTTATAACTTAGCTTTCAAACAGATGTGTCGCAAAGTCAGATACATCTTTAAATATAAGAGTTTAAAACTACACATTTTTGACTGTCAGAACTTCAATGGCAGTCGCCACGTCAAACACAAAAACCCTGTCATCTTTATTCACAAGATCTTCATTTAAAAAAAAAGAAACTAAGGGAACTATGCTGTTGAAACTTGGTAAGTAGATGTATTCTGTGAACCGCATTAAGATTTTCACACAAAAATAGAAAAAAATAAATAATAAATTTTAGGGGTTCCCCATACATAGAACTAAAACTCAATTTTTTTTTTTTATCAAACCCATACGTGTGGGGTATCTATGGTTAGGTCTTCAAAAACGATATTGAGGTTTGTTACATATTTTTTTCTCAACACTGAATAGTTTGTGCGAGTGACACACCCAAAGTGGTAAAATGTGTGTCCTTGTAACTTCTTAAATTAGAGACTGATAAAACTTAAAAAAAAAATTATGATGTACAATACTACATAAACTTGTACCGAAAATTGGTTCGAACGAAATCTAGTAAGTAGTTTTTTTTAATACGTCATAAATCGTACACCGTAATTTACCTTTCATTGTTTACTTATCAATAACTTAATTTTAAAAAAAATACACTATTATTAAAACGTCGATCAAAGTTACAACGAACTACAAAAACTTTTATATTATGTTACTTGCTGCTACGGAACCCTTCATGGGCGAGTCCGATTTATTTCGTCGGTTAAAAAGGTTTCTTCTCTACAAATTCATCAACAGAACCCCAATTAAAACAGGTTTCTGATCTCCTCATCGCATTAACTGTAACATCTCAATCTCGTACCGAGTCAGTCCGGCTGTCATCGATTTCAGTCGTGTTCTCCGTAACTGAAGCGAATCCGTGTCGGATTATGGGAACTTTTTTGTCTTATTGCGATACTTGAGTCAGTTAAAGTGTTTTGTATCAGATTGTGATTCATGCAATTTATTGTAGTTACTTAGTTTTTACTGTTATCAGATTTCAGCTTTGGCGCATGTTTGGTCAAGCGTGTGAGTGTCTAAGATTTTTTGTCAAAATGATTGAATTCGGTCATTTTGAAACTGAAAACTGACTGACACAGTAACAAATATTGTTTAGCCTCTGAATGCTTGTTCCGGGTTTGTTAGATTTGTTATTAAACTTATCTAATACATAATGAAGCTACTTATACCTAGTTTATCGATCTGCAACAGGGCGGACTACCTAGAGAGTGAGTTTTCTTTTGCATTTGTATTTTCTTGACAGTTTTTAGATGTTGGACATTATGGACATCGGTAAAAGAAATCATTGTGTGAAAACCTGGATTTACATCTATACTTACTAACTTTTTGTTGGAACAAGCTAATCTCCAGAGCTACTGGTCCAATTCTAAAAATTTCTTTGGTAATAGGAAGTTACTTTATCCCAGAGTCCTATAGCCTTGTTTTACTATGAAAAAAATTAAGGATCCGTAAGGAAATTCACGCGGGCACAGTTGCGGGTAAAAGCAAATAAAAAATATAGATCTGAATTGGGGAATCCTTGAGCAAGCTTGGTGATCAATGCTCATACCTTCTTTTTATGAGAAGAGGCCTTTACCCAGCAGTGGGTCAAACAAGGCTGACATCAATTTTTGATCCACTGCTCTTTTAACTACAGCCACTTATAAAGACTTGCACTAAACTGCACTCGACTAATGAAAACAGAGCAATTTAGTACAGAAGTATCCCACGATAATATTATTGATATTGCCTCCTGTATTGGCAATAAAGGAATCAGACCGTGCAAGCTTATCGTTTGTAGCAAGTTGTAAAGTTAAATGAAAGCAACATTACTTCTCGTATTTACAAACTTGATACAAGGAGTTTTTACTACAGGAGCTATCGCTGTTGCCATCTCTTTCTGTTGCTAGTAAAATGATAGAGACAGGTGACAATCAAGTGAGCAAAATCTATGGTTAAATGTGGCAAGTGGACGTCAAAATAAAAAGTTAGGTAACGTTGGGTCCCTAGCAAACTGTTTTTGGAAAAATAAACATTAGAGGACCAAAGTTTTAGGAACCTTCGTATCTCAGATTCAAACTGTCAAAAACTTTTGTATTTTAAACAAGATTTTGACATTGATTGTCGCTAAGATGATATTAATAATAATAATAATCATTTATTTCGGAATAAAGACATCCACAAGCAGGTCAGGTGGACTGCCCAACGCTAGCTGCCAATCACTACACGACTGCGTGCAGCCGTATCCAGCGAGCCAGCATCGGAGAGTCCCACCGATCCGCCAGCGCACGCAGGTTGGCGTTGGGACTGTCGCGCGTGCGACGCATGATAGACGCACACCGCTTGCGCATGATGGCCGCAAAGCCGTCTGTGTCAGCTGCCGCGAACACCGCGGAGGCGCTGCAATAACGCAGCAGTCCCATCAGCACCCGGAGAATATTGCAACTAGATTTTGAACAGCAGATATTTTTTGATAAATAACGAAAATAGTTATCTTTCTTCATGTATGTAATGAAGTTATATAAACAAACAAGAAGGGAGAGGTAGGAACCGATTGTAACGTCTATTAGGAGCATCAATTTCTAAAATATCTTATGCCATCAAATCTCATTTGATTCCTCAGTATTTACTAATATACCTTTTTATGTATACTTTTTTAAGGATTGGAAATCATCAAATGACTTGTTCCGCTCTAGACTGAGTGGAAGGGAGTGTCAAACTCTTGCTGACTTAACCCCATCCGTGTTCCTTCTAATGCCCTCTGCGTTCCAGGGCCGCGGTGACTCTTTCTTACAAATTTCGCAACTACTACCTCGTTACCTCGTACCTCATGGACTGTATACGCGTGCCTCGAGGTCTTGGGTTCAATTCCATGGTCGAGCAAAGTATTATTGGATTTTTCTATGAAATTGTCATTAGCAGCTCGGAGTTAGGATTTGTGCCCGGTTAATGGCAATTGGCTCACTGCCTATTACATCGGACCTAAACATACCGGCGAACTGTGGGTGTACATTGGTCACATCTCTGCCTAACCCCTCGGGGAATACAGGCGTGATGGTATGGTATGCTCTGCAGCAACTATAATACCTACGGAATATTATGTTGTTCCTAGTTCTGAGTCGTACAATAAGTTCCTCTATTTACTTTCTGATGCGATAAGCTTCGTATCGGCGAATGTGAATGTGTAATATCGCTGTATTGTGATTTTCTAACTCATTAAGTTATGCACAAAGCTTCATGATTATTATTAATGAGTATTTAGTACAGAGGCAGGGGTTTTAAAACATTTACAAGCAAACTGAGGTTATGTCGTAGTTTTCATAATCGTAGAAAAGCTTACAGTTTCATGAGACTCCTCTAAAAATCGTTGGTCTATGTTGCCACAACTATACTTAGGTATTCTACTTTTTACTATCCTGCTGTCTATCCTACTTATATTATAGATGCGAAAGTTATGAGGACGGATAGATGGATGTTTGTTACTCTTTAACGCTTAAACGGCTGAGCGGATCTGGACGAAATTTGACACCGAGATAGATTTTAGTGTGGGGTAACACATAGGATACTTTTATCTCGGAAAAATGTATGGTTCCCGTGGAATAACGTTAACGTTAACATTAACGTTAACGCGGACACATTTGACGCGGACGCAGAAGCTAGTATGAGATATATAATAAAGATTTTGTCTGTTTTTTGTTTGAACGCGGTAATCTCCGGAACTACTATTCCGATTCTGAAATTTCTTAAAAAATAATAATTATGTATCTGTAAGAAATTTCACACGGGAAAAAACTAATTAATCTATGAATAAAAGCGAAAGGTCACTCATTAACTCACTGACTAAACACGCAATCTCGAAAACTACTTGACCTAGATTACTTCAAGTGATAACCAATTTGGAAGATTTTCGACTTCCATACGGACAAGCCGAAAGTCGAAAGCAAAAGCTATAGTATGTTTATAATTGATTTGAAGTCCAAAACCCGAAGTCTCTCAGAACTAAACATTTTAGGTTAGTTATAATATCCAACTACTATTATAAATGCGTAAGTTTATGAGGATGGATGGATAGATGACATGGATGGATGTTTGTTATGCTTTCAAACTTAAACAGCTGAGCGGATCTGAATGAAATTTGGCACTGAGAAATATTGTATTGTGGAATAACACATAGAATACTTTTTATCTCGGAAAAATGTACGGTTCCCGTGGGATAAGAGTTCATCTTGCTAAATTTACTTAGTACGGCAAAGCCGCGGGGAGAAGTTAGTACATTTTATGTACAATGTAAACTTATCTTTTAATTTATGAACCTAATGGCATAGTAAATACTCTTCCACTAGACTACAGTACTCGACCAAAGTAAACAGGGCTTAATAGCTTGCGAATGACCGCACTCAACACTCCAAACATTGTTTACCAATATTAATTAGTACTTACTTAATTAATGTTTTTATTAATAGTTAAACATTAGCAATTTGTTGTTTTGGTAAACAAATTAGGGTGCCTAAATAAGCAAATTGAGTTAAAAATACTGTTTTTACTGAGAATTAGTTAAGGGTCGTTAGGTGTTTTGAAAAAGCATTTATGAAAAACAGTTAAGTATTTAGAATTATTTTTTATTTGGTTTTGATCAGAGTAATACTACTACTGGTACCTGAGGTGATTTTTTTTTTTTAGAAATATATGTATTTGAAGTAAGTCATAGCAGAAACAACTTCGTCTTCTGAACAAAAAACTCTGAAGTTTTGAAATCTTAAAAGTCCTGAATTTTTTTTTTTTTTAGATAATCAGGTACTTCTTGAAACACGACAAAATGTCGTAAAAGTAATAGGTTTATTTTTCAAGCATAAAAAATATTTATAATAATAATTAAATTATAAACTATGTACAATTTATAAAAAAGGAAGCTCATAGGGCATTAAAAAACTCATCCGCGTCGCTGTCAATGGGACAAGTGCCCAAAAGCCTGGCAGCATTGCCACGTTGTATCGCAATGCTGAGTCTTCGGCCCAGGAAAAGGCCAGGCCTCTAGTCACGTGAAGAGTCGACCAGCCTCGGAAATAATAGCTTACCTTGGTTATACAAAAACGTGTTTAAAAGTAGTTTAACCAACACTAGATACACGTTGAACAAATTTTTAAGTTTTTGTGGCCACAAAAACTCCACACATATAAGTAGATACCGCAGTGTTATTCTAGAAAATCTTCCTCGGTGAATTTAAATGGAGTGAGTTTGAGGCATGCTCTCATTCGGCCCCCAAGCTCATTCCACCTTATTTAAGATTTTTTCAGAATAGAACTGGTACACTACCAAACACTACTAATGGTGAGATGACAACTCTCTTCGAGGTCAACAAAAGTCATCGAGGGATATTTTAACAGAATACACCAGATGATATTAGGACTGCTTCACTAAAAACAACGACCAAGATCAACATTAAGGACACAAAGACAGGAGAAAGTAATCAAATACAGAGAAAACATAAAAGTTAATACCAGGAGTCGAGGTAAAATTACCTCTAAATCTCATATAAATACGGATCACCAACTCGCCATCTCGTTAACAATTTGTCGTTCAGCACTAATTCTAGGCAGATGGAGTTTAATGCAAAAAGCGATCGTAAATGTTACGTCACGCTAATAGGGAATTAGGGGGTTTCAGACTGGTGAAGTACAAAACGCGCGACGATTAATCTTGTAATTAAAATTTTAAATGAAAAACTGGATGTAGTTCAAAACTTGCTATAATCCATATTTGATAATTTATCTTGTAAATACGAAAGTGGGTTTGTTTATATGTTTGTTACGTTTTCACCGCTAAATTACTGAATCTATTTTGATGAAGTTTTGTACAAAAAACTTGAACTCCAAAATAGAATAAGGCTACTTTTTTAGTTCACAGACACGTAGAAGACATCGCAAGAAAAAGCTAGTTTTAAGATAATTTTGAAATTCGTAGGAATAATAATAACGAGAAAAAAATCTACAATCATACTGTCAAAACCACACGTCAAGCAAATAAAGTAAGCCATGAGAGTTTATCGTTCTGTGTTAATAGTTGAAACGTGGGAATCATTCTACATTGTATGTCTTCAAGCTGCGGTTTACACTAAGCGTCATACAACACTATTTGTTTTTATTATGACCACACAGCGAGGCAACAATGAATTAAACGTCACTATCTTGTCACATATTGAAATATCTATCCGTCTAGTTTTTGAAGTAAAACTTCTTGACGCACGCTTGACTTGGGGAGTAAGCTAGTAAAAGCGTGACGTGAGAGTTACGAAAATGAGTGTCATTGGGCGAACGGAAGTTGAGAGGGAGGTGAAGATAGAAGGAGAGAGAGTTACGCTTCGTATATTACTGTAGGAGCAAAAAAGAGCAGTGCGCGCGCTCATTTTCTTTCTCTCTTCCTCAAGTGACAATTCTTACTTCAGTCGTGTGGTCTAAAGTACAAGTGCCTTTTTTTCTTGCTAGCCCTACTTAAGGTGTGTTCAAATTTCAACCATCGTGCCCTCGAACCTGTCTTCTAAAAATCGTTTGAAAACGACTGTGACTTCAAATAATCAATAAGGTTTGTTTTACAAGCCAAATAGTCGAAATAAATAAAAAAAATTGTTAAACAAAAACCCGCTATTCTGTAAACAAACTTAGAGTGCAATAACTGTCAAAATCGGTTGCCGTGGTTACAGAAACGGGTCATCACTTCACTAATTGCTTAAAATTGAAAGAACAAGCTGTCGTGGGCGCCATTCGTTTTACTTAATTAGTCGATACCGATACGTGGCTAGAAAGTAGGTACTCATGTACTCTCAGTTGACACTTAGTGTTAGATTGTTGCCTCATAAACCTACATCACGCAGTATTACTTTATCACGCTTTCCAATAATGTAATTATATTATTTATACTTCAATAAAACTTGGCGTATCAGGAAATGCACAAGACTCATAATATTATAGGTTTTTTAAGTTGACACTGTACCAGAATATTACTGTCCCACTGCAGAGCTAACCTCTTCTCATACAGAGAAGGTAAGAGCATTGATACTTGCTCAAAGCGATTGGCGATTATAGACTTATTAATTACTAACTGACCAGGCGAACTTCGTACCGCCAATAAAAGTTGTCTGAATTTATTTCTTTATATTTTCTCACCTTTTAAACCTTCCTTGGACTTCTACAAAAACTTCAAAAGCAAAATTAGGCAAATCGGTTCAGCCATTCTCGAGTTTTTCCCGCGACTTCGCCTGCGTGACGTTTAAAGACCTCTCTAAATTCGTCACTGTCTCAAAATTCGATTTAAGCACAATTTCAGCTTCATAGATCAAGGACCTAGTTTCGAGATTTCATGTTTGGTCAATAACTGAATGAGTAACATTTTCTTTTTATATTACTACTAACATTATAAAGAGGTAAAGTTTGTGGGTTAAAAAACCCCTATGGTTATTTTTTTAGGGATAGGAAATCATCAAATGACTTCCCCCGCCCTGGGCGGGGCGTGAGGGAGTCTCAGAGTTTTGCTGACTAAAACCCATCCATGTTCCTTCTTGTGCCCTTTGCGTTCCGGGGGCGCGGTACCTCTACTAACAACCCGCCAGTAGAGGGGATAATCTCTGGATCTACTGAACCGATTTTAATAATTCTTTTACCCATCGAAAGTCACGTTTTATGTGAGTGTCATAGGCTATATAAAATCACGCTACCACTTACGGGAGCAGAGCAGTAACCAAAGACGTAACTTAAGGCAGGTGAAATAAGCCACCAGGACGAAGTCGCGGGCAGGTCGCGATTTTTTATAACCACAACGCGAACAAAGTCGCGAGCAACAGCTAGTATTACTATACAGGTATAGACACTATAATTACTGGGTATAATGAGTAGTAAGTATAATAATTGGTATTGTTATAACCAAAATACATCAACCTGAATTTGAGAAAACAAAAAAGCTTGAAGCTGTATGTAACACAATACAACGGAATTCTCTAAAAATATACTCGGTAACAAAAATATAGTGTAAGTGTGTAACGTAAGAGCACTTATTCTCCGGGGTAATATAAAACGCAAGATTGTAACCTTATGGTCTTGTTTGTGCAAGATAATAAACATGCAAAAGGAGGAACAAGGAGGAATGTCTGGAATCTCCTTGTCCCTCCATAGGTAACTGGAATGGAAATCTGGTCATATAATATGTATTAAGACAGCTCTTTTGTACCTATATCCTAATTAATATTATAAATGCGACATTAAGTTTGTTTGTTACCTCTTCACGCCCAAACCACTGAACCGTTTATCCTGAAATTTAGCATATACGTTGTCAGGTGTACAGAAACGGACATAGGGTACTTTTCATCCCGTAAAAAAGTTCTACTCCCGAGGAAACAACAATAACGTTCTTCAGATAATAGATGGCGCCACGTGTCTTTCGAAAAATGATAGAATTTACGTAGACGAAGTTGCGGGTATTAGCTAGTCTCTTTATATTGTTTACAAGCTTTTGACGTCGTAAATGTCGGTTATCGCAGACGCAAAAGATTTAAAAGCAGTCTATGTCGTTGCTTAGTATTCAAACTTAACGTTCACCAAATTTCATTAAAATTGGCTTAGTAGTTTAGACGTGAAAGCGCAACAATCAAACAAACAAACTCACTTTTCCATTTACAATATTAGCATAGATAGTATAGTATGGTAGGCTCGCCCCCTATTACATGGGACCAAAACATACCGGCGACCTGTGGGTGTACATTGTTACACCTCTGCCTAACCCTTCGGGGAATACAGGCGTGATAGTATGTGCGTGTTATAGTATGGTATTATAAATTGAATATAACACACATTGGAGCTGCAGAGTTTTAATTAAACAAAACTGCACGTCATGTTCAACACTGGTGCAAAGTTCAGTTTACTAACATCGCGTTTACAAATAAACATACCAAGTGCACATAACAACTCGCGATTTCTTTGAACACCGCATGTCCGTGCGTCAAGATCGTGCGTCTTAAAGGGCACTATACCAGATCCTTGTTACTTCAATTTGATTGGTGGAAGCTGTCCCAATCGTTAATAGATCACGCATTTACAATGCTCTTTACGATTGGATAATTGTTCTAAATTGTTCCGATACGAGTTTAAAGAAAATAGAATGTTGCCGTCGTTAAGTCGTTTAGTAATTATTGTGTTGTAAAACTCGTCTGGTGCTGGTTTTATAGTGTTAATCTAATTGTTATTTTAAGGTCAGTTACCCAGCAGGGTTCTGCAGAGAAAAAGTTTTCCTTAATTAAAATCACACGTACCACACGCCTGTAAACCCCGAAGGGTTAGGCGGTGTAGGTCCCATGCAACATGGGGTGAGCCTATTGCCATTAATCGGGCACAAATCCTAACTGTAAGTTGCTATTGAAAATTTTATAGAAAATCTCAATAACACTTTTTGCTCGACCTGGGAATCCCAATACCTCTAGAATAGCAGTCGCGCTTAGGACCACTAGGCTAATGAGGAAATTCTTAATTAAAATCACGTTCTGATAAATGAATTGTGCAACTGAGTTTTAAATTCTGCTTTTCTTCTCTATCACGTATTCCACGAGATATTACTTGAAAATCAATAAACAGTTCCTCAATCAAGTTGGTAACTAAATGAGGTTACTGTTTGCTATTGTCATACAAAATGTATGAGTATAATTACGTTTAAAGTACGTGTCTATTGATTGGTGGTGTCCTCATGCGGCAAGCGAATACCGGGCTCCCGATTTGTTGTAGTAGGAGGAACCGTGAGGTTTGAGTCGGTAAACGTCCGAAACCTGCTTCGTTAGCCTAGTGGTCCTAGGCGCAACTGCAACGCTAGAGGTCTTGCTTTCGATTCCCAGATCAAACAAAAAGTGTTATGGGGTTTTTCTATGAAATTCTCAGTAGCAGCCCGGAGGTTCCGAGGTTCCGATAAAGTACTTTGAATAAAACCAACATCTGTCAAATTAATTTTGAAAGTATTCATCAGCGCCCTCTAGCTGCTCGGGTCCTAACGCAGCTATCTTTATTTATAAAATAGTGAGTAAGGTGTTACAGTCCTAATAGTGTCTAAGGTTTGGAGATTTACTTGTATTAGTACTGGTTACGATGGGGCTGGCAAGGTCTTATTGTGACCAAAGCCCCTAAATTTATAAAAGATAATTTAAAAAAAAACTCGGAGTTAGGATCTGTGCCAGGTTAATGGCAATAGGCTCACCCGCTATTACATATGACCTAAAACATACCGGCTGTAGCTGTGTACATTGATGCCCCTCTGCCTAACCTTTCGGGAAATGCAGGCGTGATGGTTTGTTAAGTTCATAAAATATATATTGCACAACAATAAGTTATATCATACTTATACAATAGAGCAAAAAGTGTTATTGGGTTTTTCTATGAAATTCTCAGTAGCAGCTCGGAGTTAGTATTTGTGCCCGGTTAATAGCAATAGGCTCGCCCTGCTGCATGGGACCTAAATATACCAGCGAACTGTGGGTGTACATTGTTACACTTCTGCCTAACCCTTCGGGGAATACAGGCGTGATGGTTGGTACAATAGATAATGGATTCAATTAATTGAATATAACCGCTCCGCAGCTGCGATACAATTAAAATATCGTTAAAGGTGGTACACACGACCCATTTCTCTCAATTGATTATAACCACAACACGACATGAATAACGATACATTCGATTACTATGATTATATCATAATAATTGCACGATTTATTAAAGTGTGATGAAATCAATGGTCCGGTAAATTCATTTATTTATTTATTCAAACTATATGCAATAAAAAGTACAAAAGCGGACTTAATGCCTTAGGCATTCTCTACCGGTCCACCAAATTATAAAATCAATGTAAAACAAAATTTGATACTTCAAAAAGAAGAGTTCAATGCAATTATATTAAAAAAACTAGAAAATTGCACAAAATTACAACATAACTAAAATCATCCATACTAATAAGTATATACTACAACTAATTATATACATAAAACATATCTACTTATATACATACACACATACTCATATCCTTACATATAAAATACATATCTTATGAAAACAGTAAAACACAAAATTAAAAATTTTAAGTTACCCCCGTAGAAAAAATAAAAATCCCTACCGCAGCTAACAAAAGAAGATGTCAGCAAAAGGAAGGGGCCACTGAGGGCCGATGCCTGCCGGGGCTGCGGGTTGTTCGCAAGAGATACCGCGCCCCCGGAACGCAAAGGGCACAAGAAGGTACATGGGTGGGTTTTAGTCAGTAAAAGTCTGACACTCCCTCCCGCCCCGCCCAGGGCGGGAGAAGTTATTTGATGATTTCCCACGCACCAAAAAAAAAAAAAAAAAGCTAACAAAAGAGCTTTCAGAACCGATTTCTATCAAACATAGCTAAGAACACTCCCGACTAATATACCTTTCCAACTAAATCAAAATCGGTTCATGCGTTCGGGAGAAACTTACATCACCCCGTCGTTTTACGTCGGGGGTTAAAAAGGAGGATTACGAGACTACTCTTACAACTCTCTTGACTCTCTCCTCTTTTCATTTCACAGTTTTGATTTTTTTTTTATGTTTAGTCTTTTTTTTAAAGTCAAAACATTTATTTCAATTAGACCATTTACAGGCACTTTTGAATTGTCAAGAAGTTACTCAGACAAAAAGTTGAAGCTAGTTGCTCGTTCCAAAACGTAGGTCTCTATGGAGAAGAACGAGCAAGAAACTCCATGGACACTCTTTTCAAATTGGTTTTTACAAAAACTTGGTTACAATATTGTTGTTGCTTCTACATGTGAAAACAATGAAGTTGAATATAAAACAATAAAAAAAGAAATATATGATAATAATAGTACTAAAGATGTAAGCCATGGCAGTTTAGAGATGACCAATCCCAACTGACATTGCCGTTCACGAACATGACGCGAGGATCAGCACCACTTAGTTCAACCATCATGAAGGGAACCAAATGATCCAACCCACGCGCCACCATCAGCGAGACATTTAAGTGAGCATGACAACGCCCTCAACCACCATGTTCGTAGGGTCCAACACATAATAATAAAATAAATAAATGGCTCCATGGTACTCACATTTACAAAATTGAAATAAATGATAAACATCATTAGATGGCCAATCTGATGTTAAGTGGTCACTTCTACCTATAGATATCTGCAATACCAGAGTCTGCAAATGCGTTGCTACCACAGAGACAAAGTTGCACTGTCTCATGTGCCAATTACACCGGCACCCAAACCCTTTAAATCGGATCACAGCAACGCTGCTTTGCGGCAGAAATAGGCATGGCGGTAGTACTTCCCCAGGCGAGCGCCTTCGCAAAGAACTCTACTACTATTAATCTGTTCTGTCTGTGTGTTTTGCTACTGAGGAGTTGATAGAAAAACCTATTAACGATTCGCTCGACCTCCAAAAAAACAAGCAAACAAACAAACATCCGATCCAGCTAACATCTTTTTAATCAATCAACATTTACACTCACTCTCAATGCACTAATTCTAGCCAGTATATGTATAATGACATAGTGGTAGGTTCTCAGGTGGTATAAGGCCGACATATTGACATGGCGAGCGTGTCCCATAGGTTAGATCCGTATTAAAGTGTGGCAACAACTTGCTGTACAGTTAAACAAACTGTGGTGTACTGCTGTTTGTGGGGGCGGTGCTGAGGCTATGAAAACAGCGGGTGACTTAGGTTATGAAACAGTTTTCGCATGATATGCGAAAAATTTTGCATAATATGCGAAAGATTTCGCATGATGTGCGAAATTTTTCGCATGATTTATGCGAAAGTTTGCGCATGATGTGCGAAATTTTTCGCATGATTTATGCGAAAGTTTGCGCATGATGTGCGAAATTTTTTAATCATCTTTTTCTTGCAAGAACCCGATCGGAACCGTGATCTCTAATCACCGTTCCTACAAACGAAAGGTCAAAATTATATAATCTTAATAACTCGGCTGATATGATGCTGATGATGATAGCAAAAGCTTGTTTTTCAAATCTTTTAAACATGTTCCTACATAATATAAGTGACGTGAAACAGAATTTCCTATTTTCTACTAATATCAAAAATGCAAAAATTTGAGAGGATGGATGAATGTTTGTTAATCTTTCACGCTACTGCTGAACGGATCTAGATGAAATTTGGCACTGAGGTAGATTATAGTGTAGAATAACACATAATAGAATACTTTTATCTCAGAAAAAATTACGGTTCCCGTGGGATAATATATCAAATTTGACGCGGACGAAGTCGCGGACAGAAGCTAGTATTTTTATATTTTCTTTAAGGTTTGTGAGGCTTTTTACTAAAGACTTTCACTCCATAAGCGATAGCGACTTTTCCCGCTGGTTTCGAAGCGCCAAATAGAAATACTAGTTTAAAATACACATTCATGGTCAAAACAATATTGTGCATAATGTGACCCTTTGTGTCCCACCTAGGGTCACAAAGTCAGCATCACAATAGGTCCCACGCCGGTAACGGTAATGTCAACTATGCCTTACTACCTTTTTGGGAGAAACTGGTATTAGTTGTTATTGGTGAATGTAGTCAAATGTTTTTAAATGTGGTAATACTTGACCGGCCCATTGGTCTCGTGGTTGCAAGCACGTCTGTTGAACGTGGGGGGGTCCTGGTTTCGATTCCCAAGTCAAGCAAAAAGGGTTATTGGGTTTTGCCACTAGGAATTTTTCAGTAACAGCCCGGAGTTTGTTGGTTGGTTGGTGGCGCCTTCCCGGTTGTGTTTGATTGCTAACCTATCGGGCTATGAGATACACTGTTTGTTCTGTTTAGATTTATTGCTAGACTGTTTTATTTTTTTATACTTAATTATTTTATTTTTTGTTGCTTTATGTAATCGATTGATAAAAATGTTTAGGGGAAAACCGTCCTTATTGGTACCCAAGATACAGGCTTGCCTAGTTTCCGGTCAATGTTAAAAACAAACAATGTAACTTTACTTACTGCAATAATAATTAATAATTCACCTTACACATACACACATACCATCACGCCTGTATTCCCCGTAGGGATAGGCATATACACGTTGTTTAAAACAACTTTTATTTTCTTTTGTATCATAACTCTTTCACTGTTTTTTTTTACTTAAACTTATATAAACGCAACTCTGGCCCCCAAGATACAGGCTCTGCCTAGTTTGGGGACCACTGTTATTATAACTTGTTAATTAGTTAACTAAAACAACTGATTAAAGTATAAAAAATAACTTTAATATTAACTTTTAATTACTTATCCAGATACCAAGCTAAATCTATATCACCCATAAAGCTAATCTTTGTCAAATTCCATTACGATCGGTCCAGTGGTTTTGCCGTAATAATGTCACAAACAGACAGACATTTATTATAATAATTATTAATACGGATATCGTAATTACAAATGCTAACTGTTGGACTAGTTTTCCTATAAGCGGTAATAGTGCAAGGTTAAGGCGAGGACCGGCGAGCGAGAGGTCGTGACTTCGATTACTAGCCTTTGCCTTCTGGCTTTCTTTATTAGGTAAGCCAAGATAATTATGGGGCTGGTTTAAAAACGTAAACACCTCACAAAAATTGACATTTTATTCATTACTAGCTTCTGCCAGCGACTTCGTGCGCGTAGTTTTTTCACTCGCATTAGGATACGTCTTTGGTTACTGCTCCTTAACTATTGCTCGTAGCGTGATGTTATATAGCCTACAGCCTTCCTCGATAAATGAACTATCCAACACAAAATATTTTGTCAATTCAAACCAGTAGTTCGAGAGATTAGCGCGTTCAACCAAACAAACAAACAAACTCTTCAGCTTTATATATTAGTATAGATTTATCCTATTAATATTCATTTTATTTCAATGGATATCAATTTTCTATTTTTTCCTATCTCGTATATACTTTCTAAGTTTATCTTGATCATCACTGGTAACGGTGAAAGAAAATAACCTCAGGAAACTTGGGCTTATATTAATATAAGTCTAAAACCGCCAATATGCCTTGAGCAAGCGTGGTTATCAATGCCCTTACCTTTTCGTATGAGAAGAGGCCTGATCTGCAGTGAGACAATAATAGGCTGCTAGGAGTAGGCTACAAAGGAAATTTAAAAATTATGATTTGATTTTTCTAGTTACAGTCCAATGTGCATTTATCGACGTAAAGAAAATACCGGGTCCTTTGCCCTATAAATAGTCCCACGTTTGATAAAATGGCTATATAAATCAATATCAAGTGTATAATAATCTCTTATCAGTCTCTAATGGTCCACTATTAAGTATTGACCCCTCATGACCCCACAATGAATGGTCTACGAAGGATTCCACATTCGCTACATTGTAACATTGTCAAACAAAATTCAATCAGGCTTCACATCGATCAATCAAATAGAAAAGAGTTGATAGTCTTCAAACCAACTGAACAGATATTGATGAACCATAGCTGGCTATGCTGTCTGGTCTTGTTAGTGGACTGTTCGGCTTTAAGGGAGGCTGATTAATACTTAAATCAGCCATCGTGGTGAAACGATTAGCCGACCGGAATCCAGGGTGCGCCAGACTTAACAGACGTCGAAAAGTACGTCTCTCAAGGAGGTTCATGATCATCAAATCTCGACCTGCATCCAGTGACTTCCTGCGGTCTTAATCAGGTCGTCCGCCGACCTTGATCTAGCCGACAAAATCAAAATCGGTTCAGCCGTTTGGAAGCTGCGATGCCGCAAACAGATACACATATTAAACTTAACACCTCTCTGTTTTAGTTGGGGGTAAAAAAAAACTAATGCCAAATCGTTACTTAAGCATGTCAAAGCACAATGCCCCACGAAAAGAGACAGGGTGGTCATTGCTGTTATTGCGCAACTTATGACATAAAACCATGCTTTCTCCATAACAAGCTAAGCAGAGGCGTAAACAACACATGCCTGATATTTACCTGACACATGTGTGACAATAATGTTGATGGATCACATCTGGTGGTACTCCTGTGAACTACCTATCGTTACGAGAAAATGAGAGCATAATGCGTTTTTTACATTCATAATGGTAAATAGCGATGTGACCAGCAGTCCTAGCAACAAACATGAATGACCACCCATGATGATGCTTAAAAAATGTTAAGAATTCTATTGTTTTCCAAAATTCAACCCGGTTGGCGCAATGGCTGAGCGATCGGCTGTGGCCCTTCGTGTCGCGGGTTGGATTCCCGTAAGGGACAAATATTTATATGGCCTACGTTGTTTTGGTTGTTTGTGGGTTTATATGTTTGTAAACACACCCACGACACAGGAGAAATTCCCAGTGTGAGGCATTATTTTTATAAAGAAGCATATTAGATTTGAGAACGAAGGACTCAAAACTAACCAGTAAAGGCACACGTCAAATGCAAAAGAAGAAGATACACGGTAGAAGGTCAGCTGCTCCATACTAAAATGCAATACGTCAACGAAATATATTATACAGCAGATTCTTTTGGCCGTCTGAAGGATTTACGCCGTATTAGTTAACTTAAAATTTGTACCTAATTTTAAGTACGTAAGTAGTTACCTAACATAATTAAATCACCTGGGAATCAAACGCAAGACCTCACACCGTCCAGGCTCGCGGCAATCATGATCATCATCCATCCATCATTCTGACGCTGCATCAGATATTATGCTAATAGCAGCGCCACTGTCCGCGATCAATCATTAAACGTAATGATCAAGTTTTTGTGATTAAATCATTATGGCAGAGTCATTATCAAATATTGAGGTGTTTCGATTAGTTGCCGCCGAAGTTAATATTGTGGAGTATTTTGAGCAATATTGTTATGTGCCGTGTGTGGACGCATACCTTATTTTTGTTCCGTTGTGGAAAATCCTCATGGAAGACCCCTCACGGGGGGAGAGGGGTCGATCAGACTCTTAATAACAAAAATCCAACCCGTATCCCCGACTGCCCGCCTCTGCGGGTGACGTCAGATGTGTAGCGTAATTCTACAAGGTGGTAGTTTAAACAAGGGACATATTTCAAGAGAATGTAGTCATTGTGTGGATCGCCCCGAGGACACGGTGGAGCACACCGTGGCGGTATGCCCCGCTTGGGCGGAGCATCGCCGAGTCCTCGTGGTGGCCATCGGCGGCGGCGAACTCTCGCGTCCGGCCATGGTCCGGAGCGAGAGGGAATGGGATGCAGTCGCCTCCTTCTGCGAGGCAGTAATGCTTGAGAAGGAGGCGGCGGGACGGTTGAGACAGCGGTTCTCCCGTCCCAGCCGCCGCGGTAGACGCCCCGGACGACGGGAGCCGCGAGACGACTCCCGGCCACCGTAGATACGGGCCTGTGGACGGTGAGCAATGGGTGGCTCACCGTCCTTACGTTGCATAACAACAGGCCGTGTCGACGGCGCGTTCGTGTTCCACGCGCGCCTCTAAGAGATGTCAGCAAAAGGAAGGGGCCACTGAGTGCCGATGCCTGCCGGGGCTGCGGGTTGTTCGCAAGAGATACCGCGCCCCCGGAACGCAAAGGGCACAATAAGGAACATGCGTGGGTTTTAGTCAGTAAAAGTTTGACACTCCCTCCCGCCCCGCCCAGGGTGGGAGAAGTTATTTGATGATTTCCCACCCATCAAAAAAAAAAAAAGGCATTGTAGTACTTACGAAAATAAACCACTTTCACTATGAAATTTAATTTATAATTGCGAAAAAAAAAGAGACAGCTGTTCCTTACATGTTGTCGAGTTATACGAATATAAATGTATGGAGCAGTTGATTCTTTTTCTCGATGTCAGGGTTCGTACTATGGTAAAAGTTTTCCACTTCTATGGGCACTGCACTCGGATTAAAGCTAGTCCCTCGTTTACCTAACACCCTGTATACTAATATCTACCAAATAATACTGCTATAATAAGCAGTAACAATAGTTCAATGTATCTACATACATCCAAAACTTATGCTTCAAAAAATCTGGTGGGACTATACGGGGCACACGGCCGTTGGTTTATCGCGAAGCGCATATGTTAGCGAGTCGCTTTAAAACCTATTTCGTTACAGTCCGCTTTTCTGACTTGGTATGTGATTTTAAGGACGTTTCACATTAATAGATTTAAAATAATACCATAATACCATCACGCCTGTATTCCCCGAAGGGTTAGGCAGAGGTGTACCTATGTACACCCACAGTTTGCCGGTATGTTTAGGTCTCATGTAATAGATGGCAAGCCTATATCCATTAACCGGGCACAAATCCTAACTCCGAGCTGCTACTTAGAATTATATAGAAAAACCAAGTAACACTTTTTGCTCGACCTGGCAATCGAACCCAAGACCTCTACCGTAGCAGTCGCGCTTAGAACCACTAGGCTAACGAGGTAGTTTAAAATAGTCAGCGTTAAATATCTATCATCACAATTACGTTCGAAATCCCAATTAATTACCAAAAAACCGAACACTCCCATAGCAAAAACAAAAGAATGTTAGCCTAAAGAAACAAATCACAATCAAATAGTCGTTGGCTATGTTAATTGGCTATCGCCTATAATGAGTGTTTCATTGCTAACATGCTGCCATTTAGATTTTACTGCACACTGGCCGATAAGCACTTCACATTTTCCTCTTAATCCAACTCGGTAGGAAATGTACCTGCTACTTGTATGAGCCCTGATAATTGTGATTCTGTAAAACTGCTAGCCTGATTTGACTGCCTAAAGAAAGTTTGCCCAAATAATCGTTTGATCGAACAATGTTGTTTTTTTTTTAAACTTATAGCGTATTAACTTACTTCTACTGCTATCTGAACACAGGACACCATAAAACTCACGTTTTTTGACTCATAGTCTGGCGTATTGGTACATATTACAAGCCTGAAAAAAATTTAGTGTATTGTCAATGGTTCAAAGAAAGACTTACTTATAAATATCACATGAAAGTATATAAATGTGTATGTGTGTGTGTGTAGGGATTTATTTGGCAGATGTGAGTAGCAACGCCGGGAGAGGATGCCCTAGAAATACCTACCCTCACCTTATTGGTGAGGTTCTTCAGAAAGGTCGCGTGCGCAGTACACGTAACCGGCGTGTTTGTATGAACAGATGTATGAACGTGGACGAGGCCAAAGAAGTATGTAAGGATCGTAGCAGGTGGCGTTCTGTGGTTTCTGCCTACCCCCATGGGAAAAAGACGTGAGTATGTATGAAAGTATAAAAGTATCATGGTAAAAAAATTATAAAGGAGAGTATACAAAAAAAATTCAACTAACATCAAATGTATCGCTATTTTGAACCTTATTTGTTGCCGCGATGAGTTTTTGTCAATTACCTAAACATTTGCTTACGACAGGGTCTTACACATGTTTGTTTATTTCAAACTAGCGAACTGGCTTACTTCTCCCGCGTTAAGTTACATCTTTGGTTACTGCTCCGCTCCCGTGTGTCATAGAGTGATATTATTTAACCTATGTTACTCAGGAATAATGTTGCTATCTATTGGTGTAAAATCGGTGCAGTAGTTTTAGAGCCTATTTGGTGTAAACAAACAAAAAAATATTTCCTATTTATTATGTTAGTATAGATAAATTAATATGCAAGTATTTAATTTAAAGAAGTCATGTTAATTCAAACAGGACCCGAAAATACGAGCATAAAAGCAGCAATAATCAAACCTGAACAAAAATAAAATCATGAACAAATTGCGCAACGGTAAACGTGAACGAAACCACAATGTTTAGATTAAGTCAGTGACTAGGAAACGACGCACACTTTTCATAACACGTACAGTTTACGTTTCAACGATAATAATTACGAACATTTACGTTGTGGCGTTATAGTTTTTACAATGTGGAATATCAACATTGTTTGACGTAAACATTGAAATTTTCACTTCTCACGCTAGTTCAAATTATAGGGGCTGGCAGAACTTTCTCTGTTTAGCTATAAATAGGCCTCACACCGCACCACCCTTTCTACTTTTGGGTAGGAAAATGATTACGTCGAGAAGATGGTTAGACGGCACTATTCCAGGCATACTTGCCATTTTGCAACCACCAAATTCTGGTTTTGTTAAAAATAAAATAAAATGCTCTCGACCGAATTTCATTCAGCCAATCTCCAGTCAAGTACGTAGGCGATTTTATAATGCGCAAATGTGTGCGCAATCACAGGTGCACTCTTTTCTTCCTCACGCTCAAAGTCGGACGGGACAGTAATTTGACTGTGGAGAAATTAGAATCCACGACTTTCGTACAGATACCACACCAACCAAACTCCTGCCAGCTACTGGCATTCCCAATGAAACAACCCGCTCACAGCCACACCATGAAACCCTTTTGTGCAAGAAAGGCGAGCTCAATCCTGTTGTCGACTCACATGGAGAACGCTGATATTTTTGTCGCAATCTAGACAGTCTAAAATCTTCCATCCGACGGAATTCTACTCCGTTAATATGTCACATCGATTTAGCCTGCAAGCCAAAGCAAAAACTAGGCTAGGCTGATGATGTATGTGGCAGTAGCACTCAAAATAATTCTCAACCTCGCAATAAAATGCTGATTAACTCGTCACCGATCATAAACATAATTTTATGAATGTGTACTACAATTCTACACGAGAAATAGATCGCTATACCCAGATTGGAATGCACTGACCCAATTTCTAAATCAGTTTTACAACGAACGATGACAAATAACTCATGTTTTGAATTCCTAAACCAGGTTAGAATTGTAAACAGCACCAAAGAACTAAACTGGCGCATATTTCTTCATTAGGAACTTGGTCGGCCGGACCACTGTAAGTTGACACTTCGTTAGGACCATAGTGTATTATGTTATCCTTGTCAACATGTTATTGACATTGACCTGATCGCTACAACTGTAATACATACATCACAAGTTAACAATACAACAGTATCTATATAAGAACCAACGTTGCGGAATTTGTTCGAAAGAGTCACCGCGGCGCTTGAACGCAATGTGCAATAGGAGGAACACGATTGGGTTTTAGTCAGTAAGAGTCTGATACTCCCTTCCTCTCCGCTTAGAGCGGAAGAAGTCATTTAGTGGTTTCCTATCCTTAAAAAAAAATAAAAATGTTATTTAAAGCTTTGGTGGTAACCACATTAATATGACCAGGTGACTGTAACGTGACTCAAACGTAATAATGCTAGCTGCTTTTTTTGCAGTTTTAGTAGTGTGCGATCACCGGTGGGCATTAATTTATTTAGACATCACACGAAAGTCCGGTTAACCAGCCGAAAACCACTTAGATTGATCTGAGAGATAATTATTTGGAAAAAAAAATGTGATTAAATGACTTTATATTGAGCTGTCATCCCATGTGCTAGGGATTGACAACTCACCCCAAGCACTACAACTAGATTCACTAAAGAAAGATTTTTACTGAACATATCGGCCGGCTGCAAAACTTACTCCTCTATGTTAAGAATGTCAAATTCTCAAAATGCCGAACGGTAAAAAAAAAGTCCAAATATTATAAATAATAGTAGAAATGGAATTTTTGCACCCGCTGGACACGTCGGGTATTGGACGTGCTGAACCTAGAGGAATTTATAAAATAGTACAGATAGCGTCATCAATTGGTTATCCCTCTCACATTAAAATTAAAAGGGGGTAACCAGTTGATGACGCTGTCTGTACTACTGAAGTCTGAACAAACCAACCAACGCTAGGTTAGCAAACGACAACGTTAAGAAACTGAAATGCAAATATGTTTTCGCAATACTCTTGCGTAGGGTAAGTAGCTGAACAATAAGACTTCCGCACTCCTTATCTGGGGCCCTGGTGATAGTGGGGATAAAATACGTGGCTTCGACCCCAATAAATCATACACTCAAGTAGCAGTAGGTTACTAGTAGATACGTTTGTGGTAATTGCCTGTTTTATGTGCATTTGACTGCCTCGCTAGCCTAGTGGTCCTAAGCGCGACTGCTACGCTAGAAATCTTGGGTTCGATTCCCAGGTCGAGCAAAGTGTTATTGTATGAAATTCCCGGAGTTTGAAAATTGGTGGTAGACATTAGAAAGCACGTAAAGCCGTTAGCCGCGCATATGCCGCGCGTATGCCGCTGTGTCGGCGAGACATGAAGAACTGTACCATATATTATACCAACTTTGTACCGTGTTTCTAGCAAATAAATATATTATTATTTACATTTATTTATTTCTCATACATATTAAATACATTTTTAAATATTAATATAAAAAATAAAAACATTTAAAAATATAAAAAATAGTAGCCCACCCATATTATTATTATTATTGAAAAGTCGGATAGTTGGGAAGACTGACAACCAGTTTTACCAAGAGGTATCGTGTTGCCCAGTAATTGGATTGTGGAGCTCAGATAGAGAAAAAAATAGAATAGAATAGAATAGTCTTTATTTGCCTTAAACATGGTATAAAGGTGTTACAGTATGGTAATATAATATAGTCAACATGTTTAGCTATACAATATCGTGTATCAATCGCATGCAAAATACTTAAAATCAATTAGTAAAAAATAAAATGTCAAAGCTATAAAACATTTTCCACAATACAATCATCTTAACATAATATCATTTAATGTCAGAAATTAATCTCCACGAACAAAATTAAAAAGTCATAATTGTAACGTAAAATAAAATATAATAAAAAAAATATACCATCACGCCTGTATTCCCTGAAGGGTTAGGCAGAGGTGTAACAATGTACACCCACAGTTCGCCGGTATATTTAGGTCCCATGTAATAAGGGGCGAGCCTATTGCCATTAACCGGGCACAAATCCTAACTCCGAGCTGCTGAGATAGAGAAATTCCTAATAAAATAAACTAATAACACTTTCTGCCCCCCATTGGGAATCGAGCCCAAGACCCCACGAGCATCAGTCGTGCTTGTAACCAGGAGGCCAACGGGGTTAGTTCTCCTTTACGAGTTACGATACTTAAATGTTTGACCTGCGCAGGCGTGCCCCTCGCTACCACCTGACAGGTCTGGTTAGTTTGGCTATTCTTATTTCACGTGTCATAGATTCAATTCGCGACACAAATATTGGCATGACCTACAGAACTATTCTACTGTTTGTGCATGTGCATAGAAAGATTTCTCTCAGTAAACGCATCCTCGATTTAAGAGAAATTAGTGAGGAAAGTGGGACGATGTTTTTTAAATTAATTTTAGTTAATTGTTAAAATACCTCAACTCCGACATAACAATACACTTTCTATAGCTGTACTGTAACACCTTTGTCTATTAGTATGTGGTAATGGTGTCTATAAATAACCCATCAACAAATTATCTTGATAATGATAACACGTATGTGCTAAGATAACACACTAACAAGTTAATAATGTATGTACCTGAGATGGTGAACTGTAAACGATGACTAAACTTCTTAACTTTCCATTATTTTTAGCGATACACAATAACAATATAATCCCGGCCGAAATTTACGCTGAAGTTATTATAGTACATTATGTGCGCAAACACAGCTACCTCTTTCCTCAATCTCATAGTTTGGCTATTCGATACGACTGTGGAGAGATTAGGCGCAAAACCAACGGCTTTCCGAAACTCAGAGGTGCCACAGCACCAACTTCCAAACTCCGGGCTCCTACTGAGAAATTCCTAATGGAAAAACCCAATACCTAACACTTTGCCACAATTAAGAATCGAATATGACCACGAGACCCTCGGGGCCATACAGGCAGCGATACATAGAGATTCAAAGAGAGTAGAAAAACCGATGACAAGATGGATTAATGTCGATGACATTATAAAACTTATCTGTAAGACCTCGTCCAAAAGCAGGAAATAAGAAAGAGAAAGAAATTGAGAAGAGGAAATAAATACAATGATGTTAATACAGATTGATGATGATAACAATGGAGAGATTCTTATTAGAACTAGATTTTAACAATAGTGTGTAGTAGCAACATTGAATTGGATGGCGTCATCGCTAATAATGGCTATTATAGGACAGTATTTAATAATGACATCATTATATCATATCCGATGATGATAATGATATCAAATGATAGGCTGATATAAAAACCTAGCGTTACATATCCTATAGTAGACTTCAGAGTTTGAACACAGCTTTACAAGGATATATGCAGATGGAATCAACACGGTGTACTTTGATGATAAGCTTAGAGGGAAACGATAATTTTAGTAGCTTAAAAATCAACTCATTTGTTTGCTTCAATATGGAGCTGAAACATGAAGCTGATAAGAAGAAAACTTAAAACCATACCCTAGTAATAAGCGTGCAAATTAATAAAAAAAAGATACAAAAAGATAATAATGTACCTGCTTTTCATGAAACCCACAGAAAGAATCTAGATAGAGTACTAATGTCTAGAACCCTAACAAGAGAGAACGAGTAGGCCCTTCTCTTGATAAAGAACGGCTCTGAATAAATAAATGGTCAAATAGACGATAATATAAAGGGTTTAAAAAGACAATCAACAAAGAAGAAAGAAGAAGTTACATGTTTTCCGCCATAATTGCAATTTTTTTTTGCTTTTCACCTTACCTGAGAAGTTTCTGGTTACGGAAGTATTGCAAGTTCAAAGTTTAATTATTTTTTAACTTTTTTTACGAAAATAAGTTTCAAACGTTCTAACTAAACTTGCCTTACCCCCTGAACCCGTGTACTGGTGGACGCACAAGCACAATGTATTATAACTCATAAACAGTAATTTCTCAAAATAAAAATAGAAGTCATTAACTAGTAATCGTTTTTGCTGAATGTTGCTTACTTTATTTTTATTTATTTATTTTTTTATTTTATTTGTAAGGGACAAAAAACAGTAACATGTTAAAAGCTGTACAATAAGTCCTTAAGATTAAATTACAAACATGTAACCCACTACATTGTCCACATATTAACAAAAAAAAAGTAGAAGTTACAAGGAAACAAAACGTATACAAGCACAATTCTGTGTGTAGTATTATTAAATTTAAACTAGCCTACATTTACATTACCATTACACTACTCCATTTAAGAGAGTATATCTAATCTATTTTCTTAAAAAGATGGTTTGAGAGGGTAAATATGTCCAACTCCATGAAATAAATGTTGTATGCCTCTACTAGGCGACGAAGGGGCGCACGTTCCCCGGCGTTGGTTTTGCACATATCTGTGTGGAACAGTCGAGACACGCGCGCCTCTAGTCGGATAACAGTTCTAGGCACTATGTAACATATTTTATTCACTAAGTGAGGACAGTCGAAACTATTGTTACATAAGCCATGCAGTGTCATTACGCCCAAAAGAATTCGCCTGGACTTCAGACTCAAAATACCGTGATGATCCAGTAACTGCACTGCACTGCACTTTGATGGGCAATATGCGTAGCTAAGGACTCTGTGATGTCTTTTTACACCCCGTAGGTATACGAGACAATGAAAAACTAAACCGAAGAAAGCATAATATTCGTGTTCGTATGTTTCTACTGCTGTCCTGCACAAGGATTTCTCTTGTATCGTGGGTGCGTTTACAGACACAGATCTCACATGACAAACAGACAACCGGAACAACTGTCACTACTATCAATAGGCCAGACAAATATTAGTGACGAGAGAGGATCGTGTTGTCTGATTATGGTTGATATCTCTATGACAATAGGAAGACAATAAATACTTATAGTTATCAAAGATAATGTATCGGCAATAGAGTAGATTATAATTGGCTCTGGTCAGGAAGTAGGAAATTTTTGTACGGAGCTCCAAAAATTAACATACCATCACGCCTGTATGAAGGGTGCCGAAGGGTTAGGCAGAGGTGTAACAATGTACACCCACAGTTCGCCGGTATGGTAACTGCCTCGTTGGCCTAGTGGTCCTAAGCGCGACTGCTACGCTAGAGATCTTGGGTCGAGGGTAGAGGTCAGGTCGAGCAAAAAGTGTTATTGGGTTTTTCTATATTCTGAGTAGCAGCTCGGAGTTAGGATTTGTGCCCGATTAATGGCAATAGGCTCGCCCCCTATTACATGGGACCTAAACATATCTGCTCCAAAAATTGTGTCAGTTGTATTGTATCTAACATCACGACCAAAAATATTTGTCTTCATTTCAGATATATTTATCGTTGATAATTTTTTTTTTACATTAGGAGCACATTTCTCTGTCGTTGCTGGATTGTAATGTAACACGTAATTAATGTAATTACAGAGAGAGGGCATAGGATATTCATGCCTCTATAGGCATTACCTAAAATGATATCTGCCCTACGGCAGATATCATTTTAGGTAATTCCTAGGTACACTCTGGGTACAGGTACCTAGGTTGTGCCGATAAGATCCCAAGAAATAGTAGCTTAAGGAGAAATATGAAAGTACTGTACTACTAATTGCAGTAACAACTCAACCTTTAAGCAAATCAGTACCTTCTCAAGTTATCGATTTTACCCAATTACAGGGACAGCAAAAGTAGACTAATGCGTTGTATGCCCTTTCTTTTCACTTAAGATTTTAATATCAATGGTAAGTATACCGCACGTATTCCATCCAATAATCCAAGTACTCACCTAGAAGATGTCGGTATAATTTTCTGTGATTTTCTCCGAAACAATAGAATTGGTTGGAATTTTTATAATTTCGTCATTCGGGTGGTGATAGATAGCAAGAACAGTTAAATTAGGTAGGTAGGTATATGAAATTCGGAATTGTAAGTACCTATTTAAATTCTGTTTTGATATTGTTTTTGTTGATACCAATCATATATAAAAAACGATCAAGTTCGATAAAAAAACTGGTTATTATTCAGTGTAATAATATTACGTTTTCTCTCTCGTATTATAATAATTATTTCTATTCAATAATAATCACGATTTTTCTCAACTTAGTTTTGAATGTTTGAATGAATTATTTTTAAAATCAAACAAAAAACAAAAAAGGTTAGTACCACATATTTATTCATATATGAGAAATATGATGACAAAAAAAGCAGTAATAATCTAAACAAACGAAACGATAACTATTAAACCAGCTGCTCTACAATGAAAGCATGTAATGAAAGAAGACAGTAATTTTATAACAATTGAAAACAATAGATATGATGTAACAGAACTGACAAATGAATGATTCAATATCAGTGTGAGAACAATTATGCTTAAATAAACAGCCGACCCAGATAGCGCAGGAGCAAATTGTCCGTGCATATCAAATGCGGTAGTAAATCAAAATGTAACGTAATAATAAGACGTTAACGATGAACACTCTTGAGGGAATAGATATAGTGCATCGTTGAACACCTTTCCATCAATTTTGATGAGACAGAATGAGGCACATTCCGGATTAAAGTTTCGGGGAATTGGACTTAAAGTTTGTGGCCGTGTTTTTGGTAATTCATCAATGGAACAATGAAGAGGATTTTTAAACTATCCATAGGAAAGCAGTATCAAATGACATAGAAAAGGATTTGTTTATACAACGGTATAATAGAACAATACCTAAGGTATTTTATTAACTTATCTATTTCTCGAAGGCTATTATAGTGTTTATCAGTATCGGCGCGGAAGAATTCGTAGAAATATGTATTCTATTATGTTGACAAATAGGTACAAATGACAAATAAAGACTCTTAAGTTAAAGGCAAAATTCTTTTGTTGAATAAAACAAAGAACACTATTGGTAAAAATTAAGAGAAACCGTAACATGTTTTTCAATGTTTGTCGGTTCGCAAGAACGCCTAATATTAACTCTCAAGTATTACCAAGTATACAACATTTATCATACACTTGAGACTAATACGAATTATACAAACAATCTGCCAGATACGATCGGAGATAACAACGATTGATTTGAGGTGAAACAACATAAATCATCCAAGAATGTAAATTTCATAACAAATGATCGGATGAATAGCAACTTTTACTTCCTACGGAATCGTACAAACGTATGAATCATTACATTTAAAAACAAACTTGGACAAACAAACTTCTATGTTTCCCATACAGAGACCACTATTGCAGTTAAGTTCAAATCCAAATTGAATGCACCAAACCATAAAAATTACATTGCATCGTAAACATTAAAAGAATTTTTACAACCATTTTACTATTCACTGCACTTTAATTAGAAGACTGATAAACTAGAAAAATAAACAATGCAGATGAAAGTGCTGATACAAACGAGAATAAAAAAGACCGTGCCTAAACAATGGGACTCATTGAAACGCATCGTGTGTAAGAATTTCAAAATCTACTCACCATGCATGTCAGCATCAACACAATGGACCACGAAACACTTGCACATAAACACACAAGTAATTCAAAATAAGTTTTAAAAATTCTCAAAACACAGGACCCAAAATATTCCCCAGAGGGACACCACAAGATAATAATTCGAAAATCGTATTTCGTTCGCAATGTGCGCGCGTGTCGATACACGCGTCCTTTGACTAACTGTCCGCTCTCGACGCTGATCAACTACTAACTGACTACAAGCTGCGCCGACGCCGATGTTTACTAGAACCCCATGCACACGATTATGAAAAGCTTTCAACGCATTTTCGTCTCTATCTTCATGCACGAAGGATTCGATTTCGATCGTGGATGTCTCTCTTATCTGTGTTAGTAAGTCGGACGAATGTATTTGTCATTTTGAATGAATGAAAAAATAAACTGTACGCATAGAGCTTTCTGTATGCGTTCGTTTCGTTTTAATATCATAACCTTAATTAATGTTTATATCGTCCAGTCCTTGGCTCGTTTGAGTCTCGTATGACGGTATGACATTATGATTCATTTCACTATTCACTTTACGCTTAGATTACTCTTATTTCGTCCAGTTCATTATGATTATGTTAGTAATGTTTCTGGGAATGTTTCTAGTAGGTATATAAAAATATATTTGTTGTTACTATTTGGATATTTGTGGCATGTGTCCAAAGGAAAACGAATGCTGCCCTGTTAAAAATGTCTCACCTTATTGTGAACTTTAATGCTTTGTAATTAAAATTAATTTCGTTTGTGTTCGTAAGATGTCAGAATGAGATGTACGACAATAGACGAGTGCGTAAAAATTTATTACATTAGTTCATTGTACCTTTATTTTCCTGTTGATTAAAATAAAACTGACGCCATTGACCTACAAATAAGGCACTTATTTCCGATCTTCCTTGTAACAGGTATGATAGAAATAATAAAACTCATCATAATACGTTTTTCCTGAGTATTGGTTTTACTATTTATAGTTTCTTATTCGCGGGGAATCGAGCTGGTCACATTAAAACACATACAACATCCAGGACACCCTGCGGTATGAACAGTACGATAGAAACTGTTACATAGGTGAAAAAGTTGGTCTAATCATAAAACCCACGAAATACTAAAGAGCGGAGTTCCCTTCGCCAATAACAAAACATTATTATTATTATTTCAGTTACGAGGAACTGCCTCGGTAGCCTAGTGGTCCTAAGCGCGACTGCTACGCTAGAGGTCTTGGGTTCGAATCCCAGGTCGAGCAAAAAGTGTTATTGGGTTTTTCTATGAAATTCTCAGTAGCAGCTCGGAGTTAGGATTTGTGCCCGGTTAATGGCAATAGTCTCGCCCCTTATTACATGGGACCTAAATATACCGGCGAACTGTGGGTGTACATTGTTACACCTCTGCCTAACCCTTCGGGGAATACAGGCGTCATGGTATATGTATATTATTTCAGTTCCTCGGTGGCTGGCAACAACCGAGATTATACTAGAAAGAGAAATGATCTTACAGGTCGTGGGAAGCCTGTAACAAATCAATTTAAAACAAACGTATTCTGTCAATATCATCCCACTTAAAAATAGATGTAAAATATTTGCTCCCATTTCTGAATACGTGTTGTTTTAGCACAAACATCCATCTTGATTGTGCTCGTTATCTTAATCCCAGATCAGTCAAGTAAAACATGGATTTATTTGGATTACACATTAATACATTTCAAACAAATTTCAAAACAATTTTGTTATTTTAAAACGTGTCAGTCATTAATAGCTGTGGAACAAGTCATCAATGAAATACAAGGTCTTGAAAACCACAAAGAAATACAAAATATTATTAATTAAGCGTTTTAACAAATTCCTACTATATGTCTACAATATTATTTTTATATACATGACTGAATCAATGTTATTCTCTTAAATAAATTCAGCGAGTTCATTTTAACTCACTTCCTCTGGTTAAATACCTTAGTCATCATCGTCACTTATGGTCACTTCAAATAACTGTACCTACTTTACTAGTTTATCTAAAGACGAAGCTTCCACCCATAATGGTTACCGTATGATCCTCGTAAGTGACCGAGTACCAAACTATATCGATTCGTACATTAAAATCGTTAAGCTCTCGTTAAAAGCTAATAAAATTGCTTTTCAAACAACTGACTTGTTAGTATCTGTGACAAGACACTTGTCACGTAGTTTGTCGAATCTTGAACTAAATTGAATTAGATAAGACGATACTGATAAGGCAATTAGTGTAGTACATGCCATGCCACATCGTACTAACGTATAGTCTAATGATTTTCAAACAATGATTAGGTACCTTTCTTTCTTTGCTCTACTTTAGGAAGTTCTCCTGCAACGTAAGTGCGTTTATCACTACTAATAATATAAAGCTGAAGAGTTTGTTTGGTTGGTTGAACGCACGCATCTCAGAAACTACTGGCTTGAATTGAAAAAATAGTTTTGTGTTGGATAGTTCATTTATCGAGGAAGGCTATATGCTTTATAACATCACGCTACGACACACGGGAGAGAAGCAGTTACCAAAGACGTACGACGGGTGAACAAAACCACGCGAACGAAGTCGCTGGCAGAAGCTAGTAAGCATATAAACTCAAATACACAAACTGCCAGACCCGAAACAACTTTCCATAAGCCATAAAAATATTCGTTTCGTGCAAGAATCGAACCAACACAAGTCAATCGCTCAACACTTGCTCCAAACGTGTCATCGTATTATGTTAAAGAGCAGAGTAATGCATGAGAACCGATACCAGAAAGTCATAGGGTAATAGAAGCATAAGCTAATATTGCTGTGTCAGTAAAAAAGTTGGGTACATATGCCTTACTTTACTCCGGAAATCAATGAAAAACAGTGTTTGATTAAAATAATCATTGTCCCGTGTAAGTAGTAAAAGGCAACACCTTGGCCCTTACAAAAGTTTTCCATGGAACGTTACAATACTTACAATTAACGACCTCCCTAGCAATACTATTGTAACTTCTGTTACTGCACTTGCTACGGCGCCATTGCAATCGTATCCGATATCGTTATTGGCGCACGTGGCGACGATCGACACTTCGAAATTTTCATGTAGACTGTTTTCAATACTTGTACAAATTGCATCATTATTACTGTAGTCTTCTTCGTCGAAAGACTTATATATACTTTCAATCATTATTTTGCATAGAGAACAGACAAGCATATGCAATGGGTAATGAGATATGTATCTACTCAAAATCTTTACATACCATCACGCATGTATTCCTGGAAAGGTTAGGCAGAGGTGTACCTATGTACACCCACAGTTCGCCGGTATGTTTAGGTCCCATGCAGCAGTCGCGCTTAAGACCACTGTTGTCCTAAGCGCGACTGCTACGCTAGAGGTCTTGGGTCCCATTCCCAGGTCAAGCAAAAAGTGTTATTGAGTTTTTCTAAGAAATTCTCAGTAGCACCTCGGAGTTAGGATTTGTGCCCGGTTAATGGCGATAGGATCGCCCCCTATCACATGGGACCTAAACATACCGGCGAACTGTGGGTGTACACCTCTGCCGAACCCTTCGGGGAACACAGGTGTGATGGTATGTTATGTTGTTCACTTTTCTATAATAGTCATGCTTTATACACATATTTAAGAATACAGTCTCGATTTGAAGTTTAATTCTCAGTGATCTATGCATTGTATTGGATTTATTCTGTTAAGTTTGTCCTCTGTGTTCCTTAAGTAAACAAATCCACCATTAGCATTGAGAAAAAATTCCAATACTTACAAATTTCCAAATTCGAGAATATCTTGTGCAATTTAATAATCGTTACAACAAATACATAGTTGAAGGGTCAAAAGGAATATCAGAAATAGGCATCACTCAAACCTATTGTTTTAATTAGAGCAATGTAGACCTTGACATACAGGACATAACGATCTTTATCTTTTACTTGACATACCTCATCTATTCCTGTTATCATTACAACATAATATTTGCTTCGATGACTATCTTCATTGGTCAGTATTAGTTTCTTCTCATCTTCCTTGTTCTTATCAGTATCTTCAACAATTCCGTTAAATATTATTAGAAATACTGTTAAGATTTTTGCAAAGATTACAATGTTAGTTAGCCAACATTTGATGAGACAACACAATTATTTTTGACTGATAAAGTAACAGGATGTATTGACCAAAAAGTGTATCTAGCCAAAATGATTTTGGTCATAATATCTTCTGCAAGCTGTGTATTATGTTACCGTAAATATCCGAAATCAATGAGAACTCGTTTTTACTACTCAGTAAGTACTAGTACGTGAAGTATCTAAGAGCATGAGAAGTCACAAACTGACCATGACAATACTTACCAGTAAAAACAGGGTCCTACTGATTTCGGGTATTAACGATAACAATTATATGCTAACCAATCATACAATTATTATAATAACCACGACTAAACATGCTCTACACTTAAAGCTTAATAATGCCAAGAGATAAATCTTGTCCAAAAAATTCAAAATAGAGGTAAATCCCCCAGCTACATCACTGGTCAAACAGGTTGGAAACAAAAAAAAGTAAAGACATGTCCTTATAAGATCACAGACGATTCCACCCACCACTAGCTAGGAATATATTTGCAGAGAATGGGAAGAATTTAGCAATTTGTCCCGTAAGCCATTTCTATAGGCTTTTCCATTTCCGACACAGCTCGTCCATTTCCATTCCTGTCTTTATCCCGTTAGGAAACCGTAAGAAATGCACATCTTTACTACACGATGTCAAAAATTTCGGGAATCCCATTGAGTGGGAAACCAAGAATGAGTCAAAAGTCATAATTAATGGAACAGACGATATCAATTCGAATTCCGTATGATGTAGAGCTCAAATTCCTTTTTGAATCGACCTTTGGAGCATAGAGTATTGCACTTTAATGATGTAACGTATTCGTATGGGTAACCATGTGAATTTATACTCTCCGTTCATGGAAATAACGTTTTAAATATAGTTGATATGAATCAATATGTTGAGGTGCACTGCGGCCGGAAACAATTCCGAAATGAGTAATGCTAAGTCACCTGTATTAATTATATTTCCTTAGTTCCTTTACAGATTTTGTCTTTGTATATTAATACTTGTAACGTATTAATATTTCTAATTGTGTTACGTAGAATAAACACAATGACGCTAGTGTATGTAATTGTGTTTATCTGTGTGCGTATATCTCCTACACTGTTAAAGGTATCGTTAGAAGCGTCATGGTAGCAACCTTACAGAAGACATATAACACATAATTAAAAAGAAAAAGTAATTTTATCATGTTTCGAGTTTAATGAAATCTCTTAATGAGTATTAATGAGCACATTTTAAAATATATTTAAAAATAATTTAAATGAAAAATATAGTTGAATTGAATTACTTTTGTAAACTTTTCTATTCTTCGTTTACGCCCGTTGTTTACGTTTCTTACTATAGATACAATCTATCACAAGTATGCTGGAAGAGATTTCTTGAAAAATAAGTATGACCTTTGTATGTATATTTCTGTTCCTTCTTTTTGTCGGTTTACATGTTTGTACATAAATTCTTAAACAAATAAAAATATTAACTTCATTAATAAATGACACGCCATCATTAATGACTCCATCCCTTAACATTTCACTAGCTGTCAATTCATCGACATCATCTTCCTGCCCTTTTCTCATGTTACTTGGTCGGCGCACCACGTTTTCTTCTTCCTTGCCGTCCTGTCAACCGTCATGCTATCACTGATTCCCTTTTCCTTCATATCATTCTTCACACAATCCATCCATCTTTCTATGATATATTCATAATTCTTCTAGTCACATGCGTTTCATTCCTTCTCTTCACAGGCCCACATCAAGACAAACGCTTCCCTTTCAAATTTACTGTCACTGGCGCTACAATCCATCCATCTTTTCACTAGCTGTCAATTAACTATTGGAGATGTTCTTTCTAATTAAAAACATCCGATGACACTTTGTGAACAAGAGTACAGACTCTAAATTTGCCACACTGGCTGGTTTTACTATAATTGCAGTATGACCGATGACGAGGCGAAGGAAATATGTAAGGATCGTAACAGGTGATGTTCTGTGGTTTCTGCCTACCCCCATGGGAAAAAGGCGTGAGTTTATGTATGTATGTGACCGATGACCCGGATTAACATAATTAGTGCAGTCTTTACCTGTGAATCATTGTTTATTTTTACAATCACAAGATATTATGGCCTCGACGATATAGATTGAATAATCGGAAATACTTTCGCATTTTTATACTCTACGCATAATCTAAAACGTTCTCACGTCACTTTTGTCTGTAAACCTAATCAGTAAAATTGGTTTCGACCACTGTGTTCCCAGAATAAAAAGACACTTTTACTTTTATCTTTTAAAAAAAAACATGGGTTTTGTTTCTAACCAAAATTTCCAGAAGGCTATACCAATTTTTTCTAAGACTTTTTTTGTAAATGATGAACTGCCCCATTGGTCTCATGGTCGGAACCACTACTGCCGAGTTTAGGGTAGAAACTAGCTTTGAATCTCCCCAGGTCGGGTAAAGTGTTACTAGGTTTACCATTAGAAAATTTCTTAGTTGAAGCCCGGAGTTTGAAAGTTGGTAGTGTTATGAAGAAGCTGTTGGTCCCAGCCGTCCACACATAGATTTTTAGCATAACGGAGCATTTCATAACAAGTAGTCAGAAGCCCGAATGTCTGACAACCAGTCTTGCCAAGGGCTATCGTATTACTCAGTAATTGGGTTGTGGACGTCAGATAGGCAGTCAATTCGTGTAAAACACTAGCATACAGCCGCATCCGGATAGCCATAGAAATCAGCCCCAACACAGTTGGGAAAAGACTAAGCAGATAATGATGCACACTGCACAGTGCAAGAAACTAACCATTTTATCAATTAAATACAGTTAGCATTTGGAATGGAAAGGTAATAATTATACGGCAAGACCGCGACTCGCAAATGAAATTTTATTTGAAAATCACGTGAGCCGTTCATTTCTCCTGATTATTGATGATGACAAGTAACTTATGGAAACCGTACAGGATGAGCGGAGATAAACGAGAAATGTCCGACTTTTTAACTAGACTACATAGAAAACTAACCCAACTACTTAATAGCAACAGCAGTACTTCCATATTTAATAGAACTGCATTCTGTTGACAAAAAACTGTTTCCTCTTTTAACATGCCTATGTTCGTACAAGGTAGAAGTATTTTTAAATAAGTAGAAAGATGACGCTGATGCGTCATAAAGGGTATTGACCTATTGGGACTAGGTCTCACAGACACTTAGCGGAGATCTGTGCCTAATGACCGGAACATAATTTACACCTATTTTAAAAATTGAGTGTTTTACGGAACTATGAATTCTGACTTTGATTTAGTCAATATTATTATTTCTATTCTAAGTAGCCATTCAAAGTAGGTCTTTCTTTGGAGCATATAGGTATCAAAATGAGGTGTAAAATGAGGATTAATGTCAAATTCTTGTCATAAATGTTGATGAAATTGAAATTGGAATGCAAACGTTCCTAAAAGTTACTAGAATTGCTCCCTGGTCTCTTTGTATGTGATATTGAGACCTTTAGCTATGCAGGGTATAACAATACAATACAATTTATAAGGAAACCTTTATTAATATGAATAGAATTTGGAAGAAAAGTAGAATATTATAAATATGTTGGAAGCCCGTTACTTACCAACAAACTTTCGCAATGTAATAATATGTCGTGATGGCCCAGTGGTTAAGGCGCCCTCTCATGCATGCGGTAGCGGGTTCGATGACTCATTCAATACATAATTATGTACTTTCTATGTTTATCTTGGACATCACTGATAACGGTGAAGGAAAACATTGTGAGGAAACATACAGTTATAGCTAATGCAAGTCTGAAATCACCAAATCGCCTTGAGCAAGCGTGGTGATCAATGCTTGTGCCTTCTCTGTATGAAGAAGGCCTTTGCGATGCAGTGGGACAATAATAGTTTGGTATTATTATTTTTCTCAATCTAAACAATTAACCTAAGACTTTGCTAATTGCATCTACAAAACCATAGAGACATTATACATAGAACAACTTTCTTTCTAGAACAGTATAATGAAAGAATATTCTTTAAGTCTTCGTAAACAAAATTGACAGTACTCACAAAGATCAATGTCAATAGTCAATCATGGAATTATAGACGGAGATCACAGAGTCGCCGGAAACACGTCATTTTAGTATAGATGAAATTTTGAGGATACATAGTGGAATATTATGTCATTAGGAAGACATGCGTACTTCCTAGCATCAATGCTGGGGCCACCTTCATGTACCAGAACCTTCATAAATCGCAATTTTAAAACATCTAGCTGAAGTAACGGTCCGCCTGTATTTCCCTAAGAGTTAGGCAGAGATAGGAGGCATGTTCTTTTGTTATGATCTTCTTGTGTGTGTTTTTTGTTTTTATTTCTTGTAGTGGACATTATTAAATTGATTATTTTAATGTATTTGTATAAAATTGATAGAAAATTTTGTTAACTTTGATGAACCTGACTTTAATGTTTGTATGTCAACAATGACAAAGCATAGTGCAACACTTATCTATTTAAGACCTTGACATGTATGATTAATGTATATATGTTTTTCACCTATGTTCTACAAATAAATAATTCTGATTCTGATTTTGATTCTGATTCTGAGAGGTATACCAATATACACCTACAGTCCGCCGATATGTTTTAGGTTCCATGTAATAGAACGCGAGCCTATTGCTATTAACCAGGCACAAGTCCTAACTCCGAGCTGCTACTGAGGATTCCATAGAAAACCCGAGACCTCTACCGTAGCAGTCGCGCTTAGGACCACTAAGCTAAGCTCAGAGGTAGAATTTGTGCCCGGTTAATGGCAATAGGCTCGCCCCTTATTACATGGGACCTAAACATACCAGCGAACTGTGGGTGTACATTGGTTCACCATGCCTAACGTGTGTTATGTGTCCTCTATCCATCCTCAAATTCTCAGCCAAGCTAAAGTGACGAATGTCCGGCTACTGTAGAGTCTTGGACCATTAGGAAGCACTCGATGTAGTTGATACAAAGTGTGGATGAGTAACGACTTTCTCACACACGCTACAGGTCAAGAGTGGGTATTACTCTCATCTAGCTCGTACTACTTGGAGTCCGTTTGCTTCCAGGAGCAAGGGACAATGTTCTGTATTTGGTACATTGAGTCTAATAATATGACATTTAAACATTTGCGCATCAATCTACTGAGATCTCGCAGTAGCAAAATCTACGTCATTTTATCATTGGTGAAATTTTCAAAATTGATACAAGAAGATGTAGCTAAAAAAGTAAGCTACCTTCTAGCTTGAATGCTTAGCCTTTGGTCGAGTAATACCATCACGCCTGTATACCCCGAAGGGTTACGCAGAGGTGTACCGATGTACACCCACAGTTCGCCGGCATGTTTTGGGCCCCATGTAATAGGGGGCGAGCCTATTGCCATTAACCGGGCACAAATTCTAACTCCGAGCTGCTACTGAGAATGTTATGGCAAAAACCAATAACACTTTGCACGACCTGGGAATTCAACCCAAGACCTCTGGCGTAGCAGTCGCGCTTAGGACCACTAGGCTAAGAAGACAGGCAACAAGAAAAATATCGTAAGTATATGAAAAAACATGTAATTTGCTCTATTTTATTCCCGTTAAAGCTAGATACACCACATTCCCAATTAACATCCACAATAAGTGATGAAATAACTAAAAGTATTTAGAACACTTAATTTTCAAAGAATTAACTACTCGTATTATTAACACGCGAGTAATTGCAAGCGGCGCCGACTTTCCTCACTAGTTTTACGATCAGCTTTATTTTTGAAATCGTAAGGACAGGTTCAAACCCATTTACTTCTCGTACTGCACTAATAAGACATTTTATTGTTCAAGTTTCAGTTACGTCAGGGTTGTCACCATCGTCTTCTTGAATAGATAATTATGCCTTAAATAAGGGTACCTTAACTCCTGTAGGACAAATGTTTGACAAGAACTTTACACCTCTTAAATGATAAATATTTTGGAATGGTTTTTTTTTTCAATACCAAAGGCATTGACATTAATTCTTAAAGCAACAAAGGTGTTGGTTTTAATTTTTTGTAGCTTTTTAAATACTCAAAAATCATTTAAGAAATAATAAGCATTTTCAAAATTACGATTTTTTTAAAACATACTTTAGATGGATACGTAAGTAAAACTATTTTCTCCATCATAATATTCAATTAAGATAAACTCCTTAGACAACCTTGTTCACGTGGTCGCCGGCGCCGCCAAACGATCAGTTAGTTATAAATGCATTAATTTCTATTCGTTCACAGAGTTAATGTAAAGTTCTCGCCAAGTTCTCGCCATAACAGTTTGATTTGATGATAAAAGTGTTGAAACTTTAATGGTAGTCAACTGCCAAGTTTCATCGCATGAAAATAAATTTAACTAGATTTCATCACTAAAAACTACTTATTTTTTTTAATATTTGGGTTCTTTGATCATTCTGACGTGATTACAGCAACATTTGGGGTTCGAACTATTTATTATAGAAACACCGACTGAGTTAATATTTGTTATATTGACCTAATTCAAATATGTAATTATAATAAATTCTGTAAAACCGCCTGTCAGGCATCGTTCTATTTTAGAATCGAGTTTATCTTATTACTCATTTGAAGAAATAATCAATTAAAATGATGTTGAACATATTCAAACCAGCCAGAGACTTGACATTACTGACCTATAAATTTACATTTTTCAAATACCTCTATGGTCCCCATTTTTTTTTTGGTGGGTGGGAAATCATCAAATAACTTCCCCCGCCCTGGACGGGGTGGGAGGGAGTGTCAGACTTTTACTGACTAAAACCCACTCATGTTCCTTCTTGTGCCCTTTGCGTTCCGGGGGCGCGGTATCTCTTGCGAACAACCCGCAGCATGGTCCCCATTAGAAATAACAAAAAAGTCTTTACACAAAACTTTGTCGTAATATAATTGATATACGTGTGCTCTATGTTCGCCAACCCTTCACGATTTTTGATAAAGCTCAGTAAAAAACGATCTGCCATCAGCTTAGATGACTAGTATAAAACGTTTTAGTGCAAAAATTCTCAATCACCACTCTCAGTAGACTTTAATACCAAGCTCCGATACTATTAACATTTATATCTCCGCTTTTTCTCGAACTTGGCTCTTATACTGCCGTGTACCCCGCTATACAGGTTCGGTAACATCTTTGGATTGAAACCTATATGATTACACCTTTTCACTTAACTGCTAAGTAGAGCTGCGAGCAAAACAACCAGTACCTATTTTTTTATTATTAAGATAGCGGCCTTCATCCCTTCGTTGCATGAACCTTATGGAGTAGCTCATGCCGTTGTAGAAATATCACTCAGTCAGAAGATAGAGCTTTGACTATCAATCCAGAGTGCGCCGAACATGTTATATTATTTATGTACTAACAATATACCCCGCGGTGTCACCCATGTTCAGTTACGTCTTTGGTTACTGCTCCACTCCCGTTGGTCGTACCGTGATGTTCTATACGTACTTCCTCTTGAATCACTCTATCAATAGATAGAGGAAGGTTTCGTCAATAGACAAAAACCGCATTAAAATGCAATGTCCGGTCTTGCGCTGCTCGCATCCAGGCATTGACAGGCATCAACCGATGACCACTGATGTAACAAAACTCGAGAAAGGAAAGGATAGAAGAAGGGGCGGTAGGGAGGTTCTTCAGAAAGGTCGGGTGCGTAGTACTCGTAACCGGCGTGCTAGTATGACCAGGTGTAAGACCGTGGACGAAGCTAAAGGAGTATATAAGGATTGTAGCAGGTGGCGTTCTGTGGTATCTGCCTACGCCCATGGGAAAAATGAATGAGTGTATATATATGTATGCATATAAAACAGAACTGTTCAAGAAAGTCGAAAGTTACAAATCTACTTTCCAACATTTCAGTTTGGATCTAGACCACACCTGAGACCTTCTAATTTATGGCGATAATGACTGTCAAAGTCCGAACGTTTATACACAACGACCCCCTGTACTGTTTCATGCACCCGTGAACACAATGTTTCCAATATTTTGTGCTCAATGTTACTTAGTTCGATAGGCAGTATGGCTAGACAGTTAACGTCTATGTGATATCTGTTTACGCCCAGTGTGACGTTATTTTTCCACGCTATTGTAATACAAGGTGTATTGTATAAAGTATCAAAACTATCGTCTGCCTCGTTAGCCAGTGGTCCTAAGCGCGACTGCTACGCTAGACGTCTTGAGTTCGATTCCCAGGTCGAGCAATGTGTCATTGGGTTTTTATATGAAATTCTTAATATCAGCTCGGAGTTAGGATTCGTGCCCGGTTAATGGCAATAGACTCGCCCCCTATTGCATAGGATCTAGACATACCGGCGAACTGTGGGTGTACATCGGTACACGTCTGCCTAACCTGCATGTTATGTTATGGAAACTATAAAAGTAAAATACTGCGACGCAATGAACAAATAAATGAAACACCGCTTACGGTACTCCAACGTAACACAGAATATTCACATTGCAAAACATTTAACATCAAAGAACTTTTACAACTTGAAACATAAAATACTTTCTTCGTAGATTACGGAATGGGGCAGTAAACACATTTAACTAACATGTGGTATAACTGTTCAATGCTTTGAAGGTACCCGGTGCCTTCGCAAACCTTTTTAAGATATTTTCTGTTACTTCATTATTTTTATTACTGCGATTGAAGTGACTTCCTTCTCAGGTCTACCTGTGTTTATACTTCATGTAATGAGTCTGGTATCTAGCGTGGCTCAGTGGTTCTTTGATGGTTTGATGGTTAACGTCATTTACAAGTAATTGAATCTACCCAATAGTAGGTGCCAAGAAGCTGGTTACTTAGAGATCACACACATACACATACCGTTACACCTGTATTCCCCGAAGGGTTACGCAGAGGTGTAACAATGTACACCCACAGATTGCCGGTATGTTTAGGTCCCATGTAACAGGGGGCGAGCCTGTTGCAATTAACCGGGCACAAATCTTGTGCTATTGAGAATTGCATAGAAAAACCCAATAATACTTTACTTGATTTGGGAATCGAACCCAGGACCTCAAGCGTAGAAGTAGCGCTTAGGCTCACCAGGCAAACGAGGCAGTTACTTAGAAATATAATTGGTAATTTTCCTTACGTGTCAGAAAAATCAAACTACTGTTTTCAATCCCACACATGTAATAAAAGCACCATTTTTCATGACACAAACAAATCTAATTCTACATTCTACAGAACCCCGCTAAATGTTACGTTAGCATCAAGGTCGGTATCAGTACATAATGTTTCATTATCAGGTATGTGTTTATCAAAAGTCAATTTTGTTAAATTTCGTGATGGCCTCTTATGCACGAGGCTGTGGATTCGCAACTGGGCACGTTTTAAAGTTTCACTTTCTAAGTTTTTTTTAGACATCAATGACATCATTGAAGGAAAAGACATCGTAAGGAAACCTGGACTTATGATTAATAAATATAAGACTACCGAACTGCCCGCGACTTCGTCCACGTGGCTAATTTCACCCGCATTACGATACGCCTTTGGTTACTGCTCCGCTCCCGTGTGTCATAGCGTGATGTTATATAGCCTATGGCACTCACAAATAACGTGGCTTTTTATGGGTAAAAGAATTTTCAAAAGCGGTTCAGTACATCCAGAGATTACCCCCTACAACGTCACAAACTTAAAAACTCTACCTCTTTATAATATTAGTGTGAATGACTAAATCGGCAACCTTCCTTGAGCAAGCGCGCTGATCAGTGCCCATGCCTTCTCTGTATAAAAGCAGGCAATAATAGGCTCGTATTATTATTATACTAGCTGTTGCCCGCAACTTCGTCCGCGTTTCCGTCGTTTCTCGTAAAAAAAAGTAGCCCATGTCCTACCTCACGGTTCAGTGGTTTTGATGTAACAGACAGATTAACTTTCAAATTTTAGTAGGGAAATATAATATGTCAATCTACAATATCGCAATACGGAACCGCACAATGTTATTGTTGATAGCTGTGCCCGCGACTCCGTCAGCTTGTAGTAAGAGTAGACAAATATAATCAGAAAGCTTCGAACTGCTAAGCTATCGGGAGTTACACGTGATATTGTGAGTCAACCATAAAAGATAGACATATGCTGTCGTGCAAATTTTTTATATAATTTTAAAGAGAACATTTCCGTCATACATGATTTCTGTGTAGCTTTAACCATTAAGGTTGCACACGCGACGGAAGCTTAAAAAATGGAGCAACTTCTCCCGTTTTCCCAACATTTCCCTTCACTGCTCTGCTCCTATTGATTGTAGCGTGATGAAAAGTATACTATAACCATTGTACCAAGTTTCGTTAACATCCGTCGAGTAGTTTTTGTTTCTATAGCGGTTATACAGACAGACAGACACAAAAATTTTACTGATTGCATTTTTGGCATCAGTATCGATCCCTAATCACCCCCTGATAGTTATTTTGGAAATATATTTCATGTACAGAATTGACCTCTCTACAGATTTATTATAAGTATAGATGTTATGTGCGTCATTTCTAAACTATGCGGTTTCGTATAATTGTTTTGTATAACTACACTTTCTCTACACCAGGAATCTCAGTAATTCTGTTTGCCTCTTGTTTTATACAGAAGTAATTGTTTCCTGCTCTTTCTATTTATTCTAGTACTGCTAATAAAGCAGTAAAATCACTTCCCTGAAACAATCATATCTTGGTTGTGTCGGTCTCCACTTAGGTTTCTTCACAGAGCATAGCAAAACGTTTCCTTTCGCTTTTTATAAATTATGAATCTTCAGCTATTTTGTTTTGATTCGAGGACATTTGTAGGCGACGAATGGACTGTATGATGTGGTTGAGATTGATACAAAACCTTGAACTCAAAAGAAACACCATTTAATTTTAATAGATAAAACGAAAATATAAATAAGTAAGTACATGAGAATTATTGCGGGGGAAAAATTGACAATAAATACAACCAGATAAACACAAGAACAATACTTAAATATAAAAAAAAAATACTTAAAAATAAAAATATTTAGAACCAAAAAGTTCGTAATATTAAAGAGTTCGTAATTCTCTTAAATATTACGAACAGTTTGTTACTTTTTCACGCCTAAACGGCTGAACGGATCTGGATGAAATTTGCCACTGAGATAAATTGTAGTGTGAAATAGTACATAGAATACTTTTTATTTCGGAGAATGTACGGTTCCCGTGGGATAGTAATCTATCAAATTTAACGCGGACGATGTCGCGGGCAGAAGCTGGTGTCTAAATATTGCTATATTTAGACACCAGCTTCTGCCCGCGACATACACGTTACGCTGCTAACAATTCCTTCAACTACATTTCTGCTCAATTCCATATCTCACTATAAACCAAACTCCTTGGCCATCCACTAACCACTTAGCAAACTTTTAAAGCTACCCGCATAAAGATACCGCGACTTCCAAGCTTCCAAGTGACCCTAAAACTTATCTCCACTCTGCCCATCAAAGCGTCACCGGGCAGTTTGTAAAACCGCCAGATAAGTGGAGAATGTTAAAAGGGCCTGTCTCAGGATAAAGTTACTGTCAGATAGTGGAGACGAGATTATAATATTAAGAGATGTTTTTTTTATGGGTTGATGTGATAACAGCGGTTAGGATGTTATTTGTCGGGGCCTTGAAATGCAAGGAGGATATTAAGGCACACTACACTTAGAAGGGGCCATTCAGAGCCGATGCCTGCCGAGGCTGCGGGTTGTTCGTAAGAGATACCGCGACCCCGGAACGTAAAGGGTACAAGAAGGAACGTGGATTGGTTTTAGTCAGTAAAAGTCTGACACTCCCTCCCGCCCAGCCCAGGGCGGGGGAAGCAGTTTGATAATTTCCCATCGGTAAAAAAAAGGCACACTACACTAGCTGCTAGCTAATATACTAGCTGTTACCCGCGGCGTCGTTCGCGTTGTGGTTATAAAACTGAAACTACCCGTGTGATATGTGAGTGTGAGCCATTGAAAAATAAAAATATAAATAAAATAAAATAAGTTTATCTGCACATCGAGGAGTCTTCATTTAGGCATAGAAATGCCTATAGTTAAAGGCCTCCCTCATTCCCTTACATTATAAATATGTATACAATTATGTACTTAACAAAACAGAAAAGAAAATTGTTAATGGTATATCATGTGTGTGTATGTATGTATGTATGTGTGTGTGTGTGTGTGTGTGTGTGCATGTTTGTGTGTGTGTGTGTGTGTGTGTGTGTGTGTGTGTGCATGTGTGTGTGTATGTGTGTGTGTGTGTGCATGTGTGTGTGTGTGTGTGCATGTGTGTGTGTGTGTGCATGTGTGTGTATGTGTGTGTGTATGTGTGTGTGTGTGTGTGTATGTGTGTGTGTGTGGTGTGTGTGTGTGTGCATGTGTGTGTGTGTGTGTGGTTGAAAAAGTGGGAAAGACAGAGTTTGAGTGTATAGGGTGTGACTAAATATTTTTGTAACATTAGTAAATATCATTTATTATTAAAAAAGGGGTTTTCAGTACTAACTCACACGTTGCAAAAGTAGATCTGTATCTTCATAATGTAAACTAGTTTAATTTTATTGAAAAGTAGTGTAATTTTATTTCGGCCATTGATTAAAACAAAACAGTATTGTTCTTTTAATAAAGACTAGCTACCGCCCGTGGCTTCGGCAACGTGGCTTATTTCACCCGCGTTAAGTTACGTCTTTGATTACTGCTCCACGCCCATAAGTCACAGCGTGATTTTATATAGCCTATGACACTCATAAGTAACGTGGTCTTATATGGGTTAAAGAATTTTCAAAATCGGTTCTGTAGATCTCGAGATTATCCCCTACAACCTCACAAACTGAACTCTAAACTTTACCTCTTCATAATAATATGTGTTAGTATAGATTAAGTTGGTACTCCCAGATTGAAGGAGCTACTGTCTAAAACAGTTACTTTACGATACCAAATGTTGGAAGCCGTTACATTATTAGTATTGGTTCTCTAGTAAAATGAACCCTTACGTAAAAGTCCCCATGAAGGACCAACTTTCTATAAATATGGCTGATTTTTTTTAAGGCTAAAACAATCTGCTTTTTTATTATTTAATTGCAGTTATGTAGTTCAAAATACCTTTGCTCATGTTTCTACCCCCTAAAAGATCGCAAAAGATAAACTTAGAAGGCATAGATGAGAATTTAAATAAATATCATCCCCTTGCAATCAACATAATTCCTTACTTCCGCTCCGTAAAGAACCCTAAATTCCCACAAAAACCATTGGTACGGAACCACTAGTCCTTAAGAAAATATTACATGTCTTATGCGTGTTAGGGGAGGGAATACAATTGAAACTGTGCCTTACAAAATTCAAAATAAAGCATAATTTTATTTGAATTCGGTTAAGGAAATGCAGTTTAAGTTTGATTAAGGAGTTTTAACTTTACTGCTTTAAGCTTAAGGTGTAAATTAAAGTGAAATATAGTTATTTGGTAATTTCTTTGGTAACACCTACAATTTTAAATTACACACTCGTTAACCTTATTTATCGAAAATGTGATCATTATGGATGTAAACAAATGACTGTCTCTTATACATGACCACCATTTTCTGATATTAAACAGCATTGTGTTGATTTGTAGCGGCATTATTATCATAACGTCGTATTCGCTGAAGGGATAGGCAGAGGCACTCGTAACAACAATATTGAAATATGTACAAATACGGAAATAACAGAAAAAATATGTTAAACTAGCTACTGCCCCCGACTTCCTTCGCGTGGATATTTTCACTCGTGTTAAGTACCGTCTTTGGTTACTGCCCCGCTTCCAAGTGTCGTAGCATGATGTTTATAGCCTATGACACTCACACACTTCTATTGGTAAAAGAATTTTCAAAATCGGTTCAATAAATCCAGAGATTACTCCCTACATCCTCACAAAATCTACCTCTTTGCCAGTGGAATCGTATTTTTAGGGTCCAGTTTAGCGGTTACGGAATTTCTTCGAAAGAGCTACCGCGGTCCTGGAACGCAAATGGCATTAGGAGAACCACGGATGGGTACTAGTCAGTAAGAGTCTGACACTCCCTTCCACTCCACCCGGAGCCGATAAAGTCACTCGATTATTTCCCATTCTTAAAAAAGGGTCTTGTTTGGCAGACTAAAAAGAGTCGCCTACTATTTGATAAAATCATTCCAATCTCCAATCTGTCATGCTTTGAATTCAACGAAAACACGGTCCCAAATAGGTACAAAGTAATGTTTAAATTTAGTTTACATTGAAATTAGTTTGCCTACTTCTTGAAAAATGAAACCTCGCCTACCGTTGATTCGCTTTAGGCAAGTATTAATTTAATTACTAGGTAAGACCTGTTTTATTATCAACTTTAACACACCTACCATAAAACACATTACAACTAAAGTAGGTGATCCCGATACATAGATAAATACTCTTATTTATACAATACTAAGTTACTTTTACAAAACGTTGAAAAACAATCGAGAGCAAGCTGTTATGACGTCAGAGCTCATCGGAACCGGTTGATAGGAGCGTTAGAAAGCCAGCGCCTATTTCGTCGCATCAAATAGATGCGTCGGTGGTGTAATGGTCAGCATAGTTGCCTTCCAAGCAGTTGATCCGGGTTCGATTCCCGGCCGACGCACATTTTGCTATTTTTTTGGAATGGTTTTTTAAATTAAGTTGTTAGTGATTTTTTGTTGTTTAGCGTTAGGCAACGAAATAAAGACAACATTTACAATATTTTTACATGATTGCCTGACAATATTTTTATTGTTTTGAATATGTAGGGACCTATGTAAGTTAGTTTGAACTATACTTTTAAGACAAAGATTTATTGTTTATTTGTTTATCTCTTTGTCTAAACGCACTAATCTTTAAAAATAACAGTGAATTGGAAACATATTTGTGTTTATGTTAGCCAGATTCATGAGGCTATAATAACATCATGCTACTACCCGAAGGAGCGGAGCATTGACGAAAGACTTAACACGGGATGAAATCAACCAAGCGAAAGAAGTCGCAGGCAGAAGTTAGTCATTGCATAAAATATTGTGATATTTATTAACTGTTAACAAAGACACGAAGTATGATAATAGGATACTGCTCAGTAACTCTAAACTATAGTGCAGCAGTTCTCAAAACAATACATCACGGCGGCTAACACAAAGTTATCATTAGTGTTCAAATATTTTGTTTATAATAAACACTTAGGCGGAAATATCATGTTCAATATTGTATTACTAATAATTATTATAATTAGTAAGTAAGTAATTTCCATGTCGTAATGGCCCAATGGTGAAGGCGCCCGCCTATGCACGACACCGTGGTAGTTCCATCATAAAGAATGTAATTAAGTATTGATTTATTTTATTTAATTAATTATCAACCAACTTATATTTCAGTTTGTACCACCCACATATAGAAGAAACTAATTTAAAAAAAAGCAATTGATTGGTAAGGTACTTACAATTTGGTAAAATTAAACAATAAATAATTAAGAATTCGATAAGAAAATTACTAAAATTATAAAGCTAAAGAGTTTATTTGTTTGGTTGAAGGCGCTAATCTCAAGAACCCCTGGTTTGAATTGAAATATTATTTTCGCGTTGAATAGTAAATTTATCGAGGAAGGCTACAGGATAAATAACATCACGCTACGACCCACGGGAGTGGGGCAGTAACCAAAGAACTTACGTAACACGAGTGAAAATATCCACTAGGACGCTGACGAAGTCGCGGGCAGGAGCTAGTATAGAATGAAATAACAAGAAAAAAAATATAAATATTTTTTTTTTATAAAATGTTCAATAACAAGAATAAAAAGCCAAGGCGATTGTACTGGGAGTGTCAATGGACTCGTTTATATCCGATATAGATAGAATTAAATTGTGAGTGTGTGTGTGTGTGTGTCTACGATAGTTGTAAGGGAGATTTTTAATAAATAATTACATACGTAACATACCATCACGCCTGTATTCCCCGAAGGGTTAGGCAGAGGTGTACCAATGTACACCCTCAGTTCGCCGGTATGTTTAGGTCCCATGTAATTGGAGGCGAGCCTATTGCCTTTAATCGTGCACAAATCCAAACTCTGAGCTGCTACTGAGAATTTCATAGAAAAACCCAATAACACTTTTTGCTCGGCCTGGGAATCCAACCCAAGATCTCTAGTCTAGCAGCCGCGCTTAGGACCACTACGCTAACGGGGCAGTCAATAATTAATTATAAATAAATATGTACATTCGAAAGCTAAGTCGACATAAGTCTTCCACAGTATTTCGCCACTGAGTAATATTATCTGCACTAAATTCATTACAGCCAATTACAGCAACAATACGATACTATCTATGACTCACTCAATCCAGTTCATTCCTGTCGGGTAACAAGATTGGGAATACCTCTGAGTGTGCCAATTGTGAACTATGGTTGATTGGTTCAATAGATGCAAAAGAACTTTGCGTATATTGCATGACGCAGTATGCTGGATGTGAAGTATAAAAAAGAATATTAGATTTTCTTGAAGCAGAAAAAGCGGATTTGGTGATTTTGTATGTTTTTTTTTTTTTTTTTAAAAAACGTTGCCCCACTAGGAATTTCTACTGTATCGTGGGTGCATTTACAAATATAAACTCACATACACAAACAGCCAGACCCGGAACAACTATCTGTAGGTCATACAAATATTTATTTCGTGCGGGAATCAAACTTGCGACACGCAGCGCAGCAGCCAATGCCTCAGCCACTGATACCAACCGTGGCATCGTTTTATTAGTAAGTACTAAGTAACTGCCCCGTTGGACACGTGGTAGCGAGCACGACTGTTAAGCGTGGGAATCGAACCCGTCCTGTGTTCGATTCCCAGGACGGGCAAAAAGTGTTATTGGATTTTTCTGTTAGAAAATTTCTCAGTAACAGCCCGGAGTTTCGAAGTTGGTGGTTTGATACCCCCGTGTCTCGGAAAGCACGTAAAGCCGTTGGTCCTGCGCCTGATCTCTCCCCGGTCGTGTCGGATTGCCGTCCTGTGTGAGTGCACCTGTGTTTGCGCACACACTTGTGCACTATAATATCGCCTGCGTACTTGGCTAGTCTGAATAAAGATTAGCCGCCGTGGCCGGAATCTGTCTGGAGAATACATTTTACAAGTAATAAGTTTAAGACGAGGTTGACTGCCCCGTTGGTCGCGTGGTTCGATTCCCAGGTTGGGCAAAAAGTGTTATTGGATTTTTCCATTAGGATTTGCTCAGTAGCAGCCCGAAGTTTGGAAGTTAGTGGAGTGACACCCCCGTGCCTCGCAAAGCACCAAAAGCCGTTGGTCCCGGCTGTCATTCGTAGATCTTTGACAGTCGTTACGGATAGTCAGAAGCCATGAAGTCTGACAACCAGTCTAACCAAGAGGTATCGTGTTGCCCAGTAACTGGGTTGTGGAGGTCAGATAGGCAGTCGCTCCATGTAAAACACTGGTATTAAGCTGCATCCGGTTAGACTGGAAGCCGACCCCATCATAGTTGGGAAAAGGCTAAGCAGATGATGATGAAGAAGTTTAAGACGACGGCTATCGTCAATTGTTCGCTGTTGTGCATACCGTAGTGATGGAAGCTCAGGGTGTATAATAACTAGTAACCATTTTATATTATTTACGACATATTGTTATGCCAATATACTTAACGATTAATATTGAACTCAAAATAATCTGGGTTAATAGCTTAAAGCTTAACAACGGTTATTCTAAGAATATGCTGGGAATTCTACACAATACCTAGTCAGTGTGCTAATTGGCCGTCCGTTGATGTAACATGACTTATGTTTACTTTGCCCGGTTATAAGTGATACAGTGATTAGTATTGAATGAGAAATGGTGATAAACGTGAATGAAGGCGTTAATTGGTTTGTGTAGCTATTTGCATAAACAACGCATAATTAATGACTTCCGAGAATTTGACAAAAACACAATATTTTAAGACACACACAACTTTTGACATTAGTATATTTTTAATGGTATTAATGTAACTGTATAACTTATTGTGATACATTTTTTAATAGAATATGTATGGAGTTTCTTGCCCATCCTTGTCCATACGAAAATACCATTGAGAATGGGCAACTAGATTCAATATTTTTATTTTTTTTACCTTTTAATTAAGGTTTAAAAAGTGCCTTTTAATGGTCTAATTAAAATAAATGATTTGACTTTGAATAAAAGTTACTAAACAAATGCTTATTTTTGTAACTGATTAAATAATTATGAAAGGAATGACTTAAAATTAAATAAAACACTGTCCACTCGCTTAATGTAAAACACTGGTATTCAGTTGCATCTCGTTAGACTGGAAGACGACCCTAACATAGTTGGGAAAAGGCTAGGCAGAGGACGTGAAACATTTAACATCTAATATTTCAGGGAATCAGGTAGTTGACATACTTTTTATGAACTGTTTAAACACAATTTTCCCATAGATTTTGCATGGCAATATTGAATTGTGACGTCACTTATAGCCCTTCTCAATTGACTTACTATTTATAGATTTCGGAAACAAGTAAAAATCTAATTTAAAACAAAGCGTTTTTTTAGAGAAGTATTGAATTTATTTGTTAGAGGTGTCAACTATCCAATTTAAAAAAAAAGTTTCAATATTGGCTCCATTTTATGCCCAAATCTCTTACCCTGACTCCTCTCTCCAATTGCTACACCTCTCCTCCAAAACTCCAGTGTCTGCCGTCCGTCTGTCCGTCACATCGCTATATCCGTTTGAATCGAGAAAGTGACATTAGCACGTTGTTACCAATGTGTGGAGCAGGTTATTTAGCACAATAACCAGTTCTCCAGTTGTGAATCTATTTGCATCTTTTGTTGATAGAGTTCCGAATTAGCATTGTGATAAAAATACTAGGTCACCTATTCATACCAGTATGTCATCAAGCTAAAACCAGAAGGCCAATTCTGCCAATTAAAAAACGTTCCAAAATCAAGTCGTAATCTGATCTCTGCGACAAACAATTGTTCGTAATTTAGAGGCAATTTTAACAAATTGACACTAATCCACACCATTTACAAGCACCTAAAAGTTACTGGGATTGCCCCCCCCCGATCTTTACTCACCCCCTTTTTGAGGAAAGACTACAATTTCTGCTTAAATACATATCCTTGTAGTACTAAAGATAAGAGATACACATTCCTCATTATCAGTCTATTTGCTTATGGTCCAAGATCCAAGAGCCAACACACATAATTAACCTCAACCAGACGCTTCAATGGTCAGAAATTAAAAAAATATGGCAATAATATAATAAAATATGTTAATTATTAACACTATCCTGGGCGTCTACCCTCATCTCGTAAAAAAAATATTATTTTAATAAAACTATGCCGTGTATCATCATATCAGCCGTTGGACGTCCACTGCTGGACATAAGCCTTGCAATACATATTCCTTTATGTTTTCTTGAAATTTCAGCCATGATTGAAATGACGTAAGTACAGCGACCCTGTGATCTTGGTCCACTGCAAACACAGTGTAATGTATGACTTGTCTCTCGGGTTTCCCCGAAGAATTTCTTAAGAACTGATCTTCCATTGTTTCGTGATGTACGCGGCCTTGGTCGGGGATTCGACAAATATGGTAATTATTGGCACCAACTGACCGGCGGCTTTTTAAAGACTACACGTAATTCATATTTAACTAGCTTATGCTCGCGACTTCGTTCGCGTGGAAGTCGGTTATCACGGGGTTTCATTTATATTAGGCGGAACCCGAATTATTTTTCTAAAATAAAAGTAGCCTACGTTACTCCTTGCCATATCATTTATTTGTCAGATGTAAACCTCGTCAAAATTGGTCCAGCCGTTTCTGAGATTTTCCGGAACAAACAGTCAGACAAACAGTTTACCGTAGACATCACAAAACCATGGAGTTTCTTGCTCGTTCTTCTCCATAGAGTATGAGTAACTTCTTGACAATTCAAAAGTGCCTGTAAATGGTCTAATTGAAATAAATGTTTTGACTTTGACTTTGATTGTGAGGAAACATGGGGCTTGTAATTAATACAAGTCTGAAATTGCCAATCCACCTTAAGCAAGCGTGGTGATCAATTGTGCCTTCTCTGTATGAGAAGAGACCTTTGCCCTACAGTGGGACAATAATGAGCTGATTTATTTTTCTTCTTTGAACGTAGCGCTGTTTTTACAGGTCAAGATATACTGAGCGGTCAGTTCACGATTTCATTGATATAAATTGAAATTGAATCCATAAAATTTGGCCTAGAACGTCGCCATTCTAGGCCGAATTTTATTGATCGAATCACGTTAATCAATGAAATTTACGATAGTCGGTAATTAGTGATTAAGATGTCAGTTTTGATAAATAAAAAGTACCTAGATATCCGGAAGCGAATTCGGTGGCCTTTGAAAAATTCTAAGATATTCAAATTGAAGATAATAAATTAATTAATTTCTTTTTTTTCCTTATAGTAAAGGCGAAGTGAAAGTTACAACTATTACCGATAGGTAGCTATACAAAATAATCTGACAAATTATTTCACCAAAACGGGCCTGTGGTATTCTTAAGGTTGCCAATGGCTGTCTTTGGCGAAGCCTATGTCCAGCAGTGGACGTCATTCGGCTTATATGATGATATTGAGCTCAGTATCAAGACTTTAGGATATTCAACCTTATTTTTACACACATACCATCACGCCGGTAATCCCCGAAGGGTTAGTCAGAGGTGTACCAATGTACACCCACAGTTCGCGGGTATGTTTAGGTCCCATGTAATAGGGGGCGAGCTTATCGCCATTTATCGGGCACAAATCCTAACTCCGAACCGCTACTGAGAACTTCATAGAAAAACTCAACAACACTGCTCGACCTGGGAATCGAACCCAAGACCTCTGAAGTAGGCTAACGAGGCAGTTATTTTTTGTTTACTAGAAATCTGTCATTGTACTCATAATTATAGGTACCAAAACCCCATTATGAGCATGATGACTTTTAATAAGGGACTAACTCTGAAAACGCGAAAAAATAGTCAACTGATCAACTTGTACCTAATCAACTGGATATTTTTTTCGATTTTAAAGTCTTAAAATTTAACTCTATCAGTCTATTTGTTTGTAACCTCATCCCGGCCAAGCCACTAAACCGATCGTAATGAAATTTGGGAAATCTGTAGCTCGCAATCTGAATTTGAGGACGTTAGCTACTGTTTGATCCGTATCTTCGTCTGTGTCTTAAAAAACCGGCATTTACGCGAGCGGAGACGCGGGCAGGAGCCAGTAAATAATATTTATTGGTGCTATGACCCTTAACCTAAACCCTATGCTAAGTATTAGATATCTAAGAGCATGTAACTCTCCCACGCACTATTCCAAGCATTCGATCTATTAATTCCCTATTAGAATGCAAACATTCATAGATTTTTATAATAAACTAAATACCGGTAGCTTATCGACATACCTCCCTTCACCTGCTTAAACTTTACAGTTACTCAAATAGCTTTGATTCATCATTCAACCTATCACTTTCCATATAATGGACCAACTAATATTAGACGTCAACGATTTTATACTAACTTCCATTATAACTTGACCTTTCCATTGATAAAGTTTAGAGACCAGATTACGTTGGTTTAGCACAAAAAGCTTTAGATAACCAGTATACCAGTGTCTTAAGCTAGAAGGTTCAATGTATTCTGGTTAATCATACTGAAGAGTATGAGTACCCAGTAAATTATGACCTCTCCATTGATTCGTTACGATGACTTAATTAGTATTCTATAGTAGCAATACCATTGTTTGTCGGCGACTTTGTGTGTTCATACAAATAACACAATAACTCCAAACTTGTATGGAACTTCCTTGTAATAGTGTCAACCTTAATTCCAAACAAAGCAAGCTGCTACAGCCGGCACGGACTTAGCAAGTGATTCATGATTATGAAGCTGCGTGTTGAGGGATGGATTCCCGCACTAAACAAATACTTAAAAGGCCTAGATATATGTAGATAGTTGTTCCGGCTCTGGTTGTTGATGTATGTGAGTTTACATGTTTGTGTCGCACCTACGTTACAGGGGAAACGTCCAGTATAGGGCCACGATAGAACACATACATAACTCCAACATAGAACAAGCTTACGACGGGCTTAAGATGATGGACTTGACAGGAATACCAGTATTTACCAACGAGGTCCACTGCGCCTGTCAATTCAAAAAAGTCGTCGGTTTCCAAAATCATAATCCACTACTACTGGAACTCGGGCCTTGCTCCAGTGAGAGGGAAGTTACAGTACAAGAATTTCAGATTTCACATGTCGTTGAATTTTTAATTCTAAGACATGACGGTTTCCTTCCGATCCACCCATGTTGTCCATGGAGTTTTTTGCTCGTTCTTCTTCATAGAGGCCTACGTTTCGGAACGAACAACTAGCTTCAACTTTTTGTATGGGTAACTTCTTGAAAATTCAAAAGTGCCTGTAAATGGTCTATTTGAAATAAATGCTCTATGACCACATTACTAAAAACCAATTTAAGAAAATTACAGAGAAGAAGTGACTTTTCTTACGAAAACAGTATTCAAAATTATAAATCATCTTTGAAAGATAGCCCAGATGTGAAACATGCGTGTACAGTATTCTTGAGTGATAAGGAAATATTAATTACGAGTGTACCGCGAACGACAATGGGAGAACCCCACTTATCATTAAGACTATATTCTGTGATCTAATATTCCAAAAAAGGCGAGCAGACGTAATGGCTCCGCCTCGTTTTGTTTGTGCACTGTGATGAGGTTAAGGGAAGGCCCTGATAATAAGGTTCTGTTGAAAGATTCCTACGCCATATTAACGATAACATCCTCTGATAAATATATACCTCTTATGGTTTTATGGATGAAGCAAGTAAGTATGGAATTTTTTGCCCATTCTTCTCGATATGAGACTACCTTCTGGAAGGGGCACCTAGATTCGATGGTTTTTTTACCCGACTGCGTCAGAAGGACGAAGGTTATGTTTTTGGAGTGTATGTATACCTATGTGTCTATTTCTTTAGCCCGCCCTACAGCCTAAACAGCATGGTGGACTTTAACATATGAGGTGTCGTTAGATTTGTGTTGACTGGAGTGACATAAACTGTATCAAAATTGAAAATAAAATAAAATTGCCTATTTTGGCGCCATATTATGTTTAAAATTTTTTTTTCCTTAAACCTATCGAGAGGGGTATCAGAATAAAGGGTTTTATAAATAACTTGCAAAAATGTATGCAACTATATGATATGAAAAATGCTAAAATAAAACAAAAATACAAGGATCAGTTTATTTTTCCTCAAACCCTTCAAAATAAAGCTTTTTTTAAATGGCTTACGCCACGTGCTATACTCATTGGCTAGCAACCAATCTCACTAAAAAGTGTAAAATAAAAAATTGATTTAAGAAATAATAAAATAATAATAAAACTGACTGCGTAAAACATGAAATCTAGACCGGCTCAAATCGTCCTAATAATGGGTCCCGACTGTTAACTGAATTCCAGACTACTGGACTTATTTTTCCCTTTTCAGTTTTTATTTAAAGTTCATGTTTCGGAATTTTTTATTTGTTAATTCTTGAAAATGATGTTCAAAAGTGCATTTTAATGGTCTAAATGATTTGACTTTGACTTTGGAACTGTTCCAATAGGAATCAGTTTTAAAAGTAGCTGTTAATTTCTTCCTCGCTCGAGTTATACAAGAATACTTAGTACATAACATGGGGTAAGTGTTGCCTTTCACTGAGCCACTAGTGATGAGTACGAGTGGCTGCTATCAGTGGCCGTGCGACCGACACCATAAAAATATTCGAACAATTTCATTCACAACTTGTGACGACACTGCTAGCTTTAATGGCACACCAAGCAACACCACTAATGCTAGCTTTCTTAACGCAGATAAACTTCACAAACAACGAAAGGCGCTTAAATTTAAATAAAAATCTGTTAATCAAGATACATCTACCTAATTACAGGTTCCAATATAAACACATCTGTGTGAAAACGACACGCGAGGCGTGATAATCACAAGTCCGGCAATACTCGGAGTAACCATAAATAGTAGAAAGTAATAACAATTGAAAGTTAACGTACCAAGACTAATACGACGGCCGTACTTAATATCTGTATAATAAAGCTTTTAATTTTTCACGAGAAAGTCAATCTTTACACAGGTTGTTTTACGTTGAAATTAAATATAGATAGGGTTCTTTGGGTTGATGGTAAAATAAACAGCGGTATTTAAAATGGAGGTAAGAATGCTGAATCTATAGACAAAGATTCTGTCATTCATCTAGGTGTATCATAATCTATTACTTCACATCACATCAATCTCTCTCAAGTAGTGATAAAAATTATTAGCGAAAACATCACAATAATAATATCCAGATTCAATTGCCAAGTTGGTCAAATGGCAATATTACCTAGTACATTGATGAGGAACGAGTACTAAACAGTGAAATATCTTTAGAAAATATATTTACATTTTCCATATTTGTACAAGAACTCTCTCCTTCAAGAGAATCTGGAAAACAGATCTGTTGATAATTTATTTATTTAAACTTTATGCAACCAAAAGTACAAATGCGGACTAAATGCCTTCAATATTAAAAGAATGAAGCAGTAGAATCAATATTGGGGCCTAAGAACAACTGATTCGTGGCATTAATGCCAAAATTTATACAAGCGTTTATGGCTTCAAGTAAGTATCATAATTATGTCATGGAAACATACGATCTAACTATCAAGTGTTAATTTGTGGTCAAGCGTCGTGTTTATGTCATATCCATCATTCTCATGTGGTCTATTACTAAGTGTTATAATAAAACCTTGAAGAATTTAATATGTAACTAAATTATGAGATCAAAGATAAATATTTTTTCACAGAAAGTTCCAAAACGTTATTGTAATTTAAATGACTTTCAAATTGATGATCATCTGAGGCGATCAATTGAACGATTTGAAAGTTCGACAAAACCCCAATCTAATGATGTCGAGGTGACGATGATTTCATTAAGTTTTTCCTTGTTCCTCCTCTTTTATCCTTGTTTTTTGCCGAATATTACGAAGGACACGATGATTTCATTAAAGAATTTACCGTTTTAATAACGGATGGATCAACCACTGAATACCTACATCAATTCTTTTCAATTTCGTGATAAAAATGGTGACAGGATGAGTACTGAAGACGTACCCACCGAACGAACTAACGTATCATCTCCAGTGGAAGGTCTCTTTAATCCAAGTATCAATCTGTATAGATATAAATTTATATTTGTATATTTATGCTCTATTCGTTCCTAAACGATTGATCCAATTACAACGAAACTTTGGTGAATTATTCAGCGTACGCCTACAAAGATCCCGGCTCAAAGAAAAAAAACTAACACACAGGAGATGAAGTAACGGGCAGTAGCCAGTAGTAATAAATACTATGCGGAACCCCCAAACCACCTCCTCCCAATTGAAATGAAGACCACACATTGGCCACGTCGCTCTGACAGCGTTTCTTCACACTCATGATTTAACTTAATTCGTTTACTCATTACACGGCTATTCGCTCCCAAATTGTCTGTTATACGCGTCTTATGGTAATTTGGACCACCTTGAGTGGTTCAGTGTGAGACTTTGCAAAACATTCTTTATAATTTTGAACATTTTTTGTCTGTGGTAGTAATTTTTCTGTCGGCCTGCCTCATGTGAGGTCTGATGTGATGTTTATATTAGGTAAGTTGATTTAAATATTTCTCTTTTGCATAACGCCTGAAGCTGTGAGGTTTGATGGCACGCTATTATGAATTATGATTTAAGGTTTTATGGCGTCTTAGACAATTAGAACCATGGAAGATTGCATTTTTATCTTCAAACGGTATTCTTTTTTGTTTCGCTATCAAATTTGACGTCGTCCGCGTCAAATTTGATACATTATCCCGCGGGAACCGCACATCTTTCCAAGATATTAAGTATCCTATGCGTTATTCCTTACTCCAATCTATCTCAGTGCCAAATTTCATCTAGATCTGTTCAGCCGTTTAAGCGTGAAATTGTAACAAACATCCGTACATCCTGACAAACTTTCGCAATTATAATATTAGCAGGTACAGCATCGTTGACATGAATTAGATTGATTTAGAAATTGTAATAATCTTATGCCTAAAAGTGAGTCATTACCCGCTTTGTGCTTCTTAGCTGTGCATCATACATCCCCCAAAAGACTGCCAAAATGACTCTTTGCTTCTTATCTCTTCTTTAGCTTTCAATCTTTGACACCTCTATTTTAATATAGCTTGTAACTAATAAATAAATAAATAATTTTTATTCAAGAATTAAGTCAAAATAAAAGTTTACATAATTACAATAGAGGTACAATTTTTCTTAATGTAGTGTTTGTTCTGCCTGATCTAGGTTTAATTAAAACCTGTGTTTCAGGTCATCACTGTACAATAAATTTTAAAAGAAGACAATTCATTAGGAGATAAATTCCCAACAAGATAATAATTATAATACTTTTAAAGACTAAGTCATTTGAGTATAAAATACTTAACTATTTAGACTGTTTAATAATATGTTTAAATAATTTATCGAGTAATGCGAATGAAAATAATATAAAGACTAAATACTAAGCTTATGTGTAAGAGCTACTAAGCTTAACTGTAACATTTTAAGAGTGATTTTCAACACCTCGTTTCATTTTTGGTTTAAAACGACTTCCTCATTGCTGATTGTACCGTATTTGATCATTATCTTCACGTATGTTCATTTGTCACATAATAATGTGTCCAAAGACAGGTGCTATAGCACCTTGAGCAGAATAACAAGAAGCATTATCAATAATATTCTTCTCATTGTTCACATTATCAACAATTGACCATCCATAATCCGTTACATTTTTTCTGGAACTCCATCACTATTGTCGATTCATAGCTCATCGAGAGTCACAGTTTCCTTGTACCGCTGTATGTGTATGTATTGTGTCTATATCTGTATGATGGTGTGTATTTGTGAACGCATGTGCCGAAACCTTTCTCGGAAGCGGGGTGAACCCAATCGCTTTTGTTTTTAAATGATTAAATGGATGCCGTTTCGATTTCTTCCGCATGTGCGAGTATTTGCCCGTGTTTTAATGGTAGGTATTATTTACGAGTATTTTGACTGCCCCGTGGGTCTCAACTGCTGTGCGTGAGGTCCTGGGGTCGATTTCGAGACTGGGCAAAGTGTTATTGGATTTTTCAAAGAAAAATATTCAATTGTAGCTGTACCTGTGCTTTGAAAAACAAGTCAAACCATTGGTCCTGCACCTAAACACTCATCGGTCATGTCGGATTGCCCCATCGGATATTTTAAAAGTCGAACACTATTTAGAATAATTTCAAACCGCTGCTGTTATGTATTAAAATTTTGTATGAGCCGGCCCATCAAAATACTTTAATAGATGTCATCAATGAAAATAGCATTGACTTATAACAAAACACTAACTTCCCTATTTTTTGATGAATAGTTTAGGTATCCAACTATTTCGGACTTACGCCATGTGTGTAGACGAATGACGTGGGTACTAGGTAATTAATAGACTCTGACGTTTTATATCTAGCCCCCCACCAAGAAATATAATATATTCTCACACGAGGAAATATGAGAGACAAGTAAAAACATCTGTGATGAAAAGGACATCGAAACATATTGAATTGATGGCACGAATGCTGCGCGTGGCCCACTAAATGAACAGAAGCAGAAGGTTTATTTATTTCTCATCATCTCTTTAGATATTGTTCAAACGTGTTCCAAGTATTATAGGAGACACACTTTGTGTACAAGCTTTGAGTATGCGACTGCCCCTATTCACATCGTAGAGATAAATGTAGAAAATAGAAAGACAGAAGGAAGGAAATATACCATCACGCCTGTATTCCCCGAAGGGTTAGGCAGAGGTGTAATTGTACATTGTACACCCACAGTTCGCCGGTATATTTAGGTCCCATGTAATAGGGGGCGAGCCTATTGCCATTAACCGGGCACAAATCCTAACTCCGAGCTGCTACTGAGAATTTCATAGAAAAACCCAATAACACTTTTTGCTCGACCTGGGAATCGAACTCAAGACCTCTAGCATAGCAGTCGCGCTTAGGACCACTAGGAAAGAAAAAAAAGGGGTAGAAAGGTAAAAGTCATGAGATGGCAAACTAAATTCACCAAGGCAGGTTTGTATAGACTGACATGGCAGTTCCAGAATCATAGTAATTAGTGCATGCAGTTCCTCGGTGGAAATCCAGCAATGAAACTACTGGAACTTCAATTGTTATTCACATAAAGAAGCAACAAGAACATTGCAACCAGTTTTGTGTAAAAACCAAATTGAAAAATGACCGTAGAGTTTTTTGTTTGTTCTTCTCCATGTCTATGGACAGGCCTACCTACGCTTTGAAACTAGCAACTATCTTCGACTTTCTGACTAACTGACCGACTATAAGGCAATTTAAAATTGCCTGTCAATGGTCTAATTGAAATAAATGCAAGGGACTTTGACTTTATACTTTAGTTTCATGGAAGGAACAGCCCACTAATTCTATCATGTAACTAGTTGGTAGGCAATGGCACTTGGCGGTAACTAAGGTGGTCCTTCTGCCCTCACCTACTTCTCTTTCGTTTCACGCGTCACCTGCTCTTGCGCACGTTCGCCCGACTGTGTCCGACGTTATGCGAAGTCGTTATGCGTCCTAATCGATGACTCATCGACTGACGGCCTTACTTTTGTCTGTTATAAAGATTCCTGATAACACTCACATAGTGCGTTCACATAGTATTATTGGAAATACTTTGTCTCCTTGTCTTTTCTATGGAAATGAAGTGAGAGGATGATAGGAGTTCGGATACGTTTATCAATAAGAGGAATCTTCATTGATTAATTTGTTTAGGTATAAAATGTAAAGGTTGTATTTACTAAGCCGATACGTTCTCGTAGTTTTACGAAGATGTTTAAATTTTAATAATAAATATTGATTTCGTATGCTGCTACTTAAATGGATAGTGATTCATGATGCTTGATATTAAACAACATAGGTGTTTCCGGTAATACCATTGAGGTATAATATCTTGCCAGTTTTCTTAAGACAGAGAGTAATTTGATGAACGGAAACCGATAATCTTACTAGTATAATAAAATAAAAGGTTAAAGACCTTCTGAATCATTATAGTTTATCAACATTTCGCTTTGTCTGTCGCCAACGTCCATACTACGTTGAATACACCGGTTCTCGTCCGATCACCGAAGTTAAGTAACATCGGGCGCGGTCAGTACTTGGATGGGTGACCGCCTGGGAACACCGCGTGACGTTGGCTTTTTGTTTGGCAATTTCTAAAATAAAGATTTTTTCTTACCTTTATATATTTTTATCTTACTATCTTTGGTTGATTTCTTCTAAAACTGTTGTGTAACACTTTTTTATCACTAAACATTCACTTTATATTATTATCTCAGTCACCTCCACACGATTAATTCTCGTAAATTTAACAACAATAGCATTCCAATACCAGTCTCAATTTGATAAAAAATGCTCCATATTGCCTACATTTTTGTCAAGTTTTTTTTTATCGAGTAGGTATTATTATCGAGCAACTAGCTTCAACTTTCTGTCTAACTTCTTGAAAATTTAAAAGTGCCTGTAAACGGGCTAATTGAAATAAATCCTTTGACTTAGGGCCGATTTTTCAATCGCCAGATAACTTTTATCTGAAGAATATGTTTGACGTTTTGACAGCTTTTGTATAAAAAATATGTCAAACCGCCATATTTATTCCTCAGATAGAACTTAACTGATGATTGTAAAATCGACCCTAAATCAATACAACCTAATGATTATCCTTGGCAAACAGAGTGATGTCAGATTGCTATTATCAAACTACAGGAGGATGCTCACCTATCCAGGTTATAACCGGATAGACCTACTGATCCAGATATGAAGGTAGGGAGATATACGATACGCAGTTTGTTTGTCGCGTATTTGCCAAATGTGGAGAGAAATGGGTCAATGTGACATTAGGGGCGAGGACCAATGACACGAGCCGGCGTGGCAGACTGCGCGGGCTCAAGTGTGAGAATTGTTGCACAATGTAAAGCTTTACAATCTTGACAGTACATTTCTATGGTTTTTGGTCAGATTTGATCTGGACATCTTTTGGATTTTTTAAAGAAAACCATCTAAGTTGGCTGTAACCTCCTAAGTAATAGATCCTGACTGTTACTCACTTAACAGAATTCTAGACTACTTATTATTTAAATTTTATATTTTACGCAGTTGGCAAAGACCTTGATATTCTTAAATTCCCGGAAAACATAATGCTAATTCTGACGCAATCGGGAAAAAAAAAACTTAAATATATTAATAAATTTATCTGACTTTCCAGGAATAACCAGGAAGGTTCTATTACCAACTACTTATCTATACAAATATTATAAAGAAATAATGTTTGTTTGTTTTTATGTTTGTAAGAGGTAATCTCTAGAATTACTGCTTCGATCTCAAAAAATCTTTCACAAATATCAAGATGTACTATTGCCGAGTCTACTAATATATTTTATGTTATATTTGACTATCAAGTAGAAACTTATTTTAAATAATTACTGTCTGGGAACTGCAATTCAGTGTTCGTGTCATATTCCTGTACAGTGCTGATCGGCTAATGTATCAGGTAGCAACTTCTAGTTGCTAACCGGGCAGACTACTCGACGCCACCGCGTGCGCCTTTGACATCAGAGATGGAATAGGACACGCTTTAGACACAGTGGAAATAATGTCGAGTTACAAGTATGTAGATGCTACAAACATATTGTGTATGATTTCCCATACTAATATAATAAAGCTGAACTGTTTTTTGTTTGTTTCTTGAAAGGCGCTAATGACTGGAAATACTATTCGTATTGGAAGAATCATTTTTGTATTGACGTAAAATAACGCCTGTGTCACCTAGTTACCTATGTGCCGATCTGTGTTGAGTCTCCCTCTATGAATGTAGGTGAACTGAGAAACAAGAAAACTAGTTTTTCTTTGATAAACATACCATCACGCCAGTATTCCCCGAAGGGTTGGGCAGAGTTGTACCAATGTACACCCACAGTTCGCCGATTTGTTTAGGTCCAATGTAATAGGGGGCGAGCCTATTGCCATTAACCGGACACAATTCCCAACTCCGAGCTGCTACTGAGAATTTTATAGAAAAACCCAATAACCGTTTTTGTTCGACCTAGGAATCGAACCTAAGACCTCTAGCGTAGCAGTCGCGCTTAGGACCACTAGGCTAGCGAGGTTAACGCATTTATATATGTATGTAAATAACATAATATTACTTATGCCTGAGAAATTAAAGAAATCAGTCAGTAATCGTGAGATTGCTGGCTGCACCATAACAACTAACAACTTCATATTACCAGTATTAGCAGACACGTCGGCGCCGTGTAGTCCTCATGCTATTCCATACGGCACACATGCACAGCCCAACTTCTTAGAAAATCGTTTTTTGTTACAAGAATAAGGAAAAAGAAACTGTTTATCGGCAACTTGGAAGCGAAAACAATAAAAAACGTAATGTTGCGATCAATATTGAATTATGTTTCTCATCTTTTAACGTAGAGGCCAAAGTATTAGGGCCTTGCACAAACGTGCGGAGTAAACGTATCGTAATTTCGTCAGATTTTTAAAATGAATTATTTGACTTTGTCTCTGGGTTGGCAACGCATTTGCACGGCCTCAGGTATTGCAGTGGTCTATAGGTAACGGTGACTACTTAACATCAGGTGCCCCGTGGCCTTGTTTGCCATCCAATGACATAAAAAAAAAACATAATATAATATTAATGATAAATATACATATCCGTGATATAGCTCCGTGATTTCACCCGCATTACCATACGTTATTGGTTACTACTCCGCTCCGGTAAGACATAGCGTGATGTTATACAGTCTACAACTTCCTCGATAAACGGGCTATACACCTTAAAAGAATTTGTTCAAATCGGACCAGAAGTCCCTGAAATTACCGCGATCATTCAATTATCATCTTCAGCTTTATAAAATTAGTTTAAAAGCTTTCTTCTTATCACTTTATCAGACGATACTAATTGTGCCATTCGTATACCAATAAACCGAAATGGTAGTCGCATTTCTAATTCCAAAATCGAGCTGAATTAAGTACGATAGGACGCTCGTGCTAGGCCTCAGCGCTACCGTTGCTCCTTGCTTGGATGCCACTCCCGAAATAAAATGTTCACCTTGACCTACTTAACAGATAAAAACTTGCTTCTCTTCAATATTACCTAGAAATACAGCAAGGTTGGTGCAGCTGCTGACCGTGCAATGAGTACGGTGATGGATAAAATAAAATGTGAGATTTAGGAAGGAATTAGGAGAAATTTCAAGTCTGAGCCAGAAAAAAGAAAAAACAATTAATTTGAAGCCTATTTCATGTTTTACTGCTTCACTTGTCGATGTTAGAAGTTAGTAATCTGTGATGGCTGTGCCAATACACCTCCCTCTATAGTTTTAATTCTGTTTAAAAATATGTGAATATAAAAAAAAAAACATTTAATTCAAAAGAATAAGTATATAATTTCTTGCCTATTATTCTCCATACGAAACTACCTTTGAAGGGGCAAATCAATACAATATTTTTTTCTTGCAAATTGTAGTAAAAGTGCATTGTAACGGTCTACAAAAAAAAATCTACTTTGAATCTTTCAAAACACAAGCCTCGTTTAGCATACCCATCACTCTCCCTGAACACTAAACTTAGCCAATGGCAGAAGCCAAGATCAGTTAGAACACACAATAGATTACTACTTGACACATGGGCCCTTCAACGGCTGTCTGCGCCAAACGAGACCCAATCTCGGAAGAGATAGTGTAAGTTATGCGTGCCGTGTCAACGCGCAGTTTTTGTGTCAATGCATAGATATCGCTGTTGCCACCCTCACTCGACGCACCCCAGACATCGCTTGTTAACCTTGACACAGTTTGTTGACGGAAACTTTCCTTGCTATCAGTCTGAGGGGAAGAATGTTTAATCTTTTGAAAAACTTACAATTCAACCAACTAAGAATTATGGTTAGACTTTTGGTCTTTATGAACCAATTAATGCACAATTATATCTATGTATGTTAATACATACGTACGTTAATACATTTTATAAATAACATTGTTACATAACTAAAGTAGTTATAACCATACTACAATATTAAGTTTTTTTTTTTATAAGTAAAACTACATATGTATTTTGTGTGATTTGAAACCTTGTTAGTTATTGAATATTCTGAAGCAATTTAAAGTATTGTTTTACATGACATTTAAAAACTAAGGGCTGCTTGCGCCAGTCAGGGTTATCTTTCAACTCGGAGTTAATACATACTTGTTAACACGATCCCATATACAATGATATAAATGATATGATATTTTGGCCCCGGTATGATATTTTGTAATTTTACTTCGTGTGAGCAACTAACCTTGACTTTATGTTTTTTGTAAAAAAAGGGCAAGTTCTCACCACAGGAGTATACGAGAAAAAGCTCTTACGAATGGCTTCACGAAATATCCATATAACAGTACCTAATCAACATCACAACATGTTATTAGTAACTAGCAACTTCCCGGGACTTCGTCTGCGTGATAATAAAGAATATCATAACATATGTACCAATCATAATTATGCTTATGTCACTCGGTAATAGTTCCGCTTCTTAGCAGTAAAAGAATTATTATAATCGGACCTGCAGTTTTAGAGATTGCCTCAGACGAACATACAAATTTATCTCTTTATAATATTAGTTAAGATTGAACACGACACTCCAAATCTCCTACTTTCTTTCCATGACCATCAGGCCAGCTAAATTCACTCAAAATAACCCTGAACCCGGCAAGAAGGTAACACCGCCTAATATTACAGACGACACACCGGCCCACGTATCAATCCTTGATGTTCAAATCAATCGGCTGTCAATCACGCTGGTAGATTCGTCGTCACATGCAGCGTTCAGCATCTGAAACTGGAGCGGAAATAATACACGAATACGTGCGACTGGCATACGTGTCGTGTCTAGATATAACTGACATTTTGGTGCCTGCGATATGGGGTCATTTTACCGGTGTATTGAATTTTCTTTTTAAACATCGTTAGACGGCAACTACGCTGACGGCCCACCTGAAGTTTAGTGGTCACCTCTACCTATAGATATCCGCAATAGTAGAGAACTTGCAAATGCGTTGCCATCTCAGAGACAAAGTTGAAATGCATCAAAATTGCAGACAAATGCTAATACCGTTTTTTTTTAAGTATCATCCAATTGCTTCTCCCGCCCTGGGCGGAGAGGGAGGGAGTGTCAGTCTCTTGCTGAGTACAACCCATCCGTGTTTCTCCTAATGCCCTTCGCCTTGTCTGCCTTGTTCCAGTGCCGCAGTGACTCTTTCCAACAAATTCCGTAACCCTGGCAAATATTAGTTCGTAATAAGGTTATTTAGAACCTTTGGCATGCAAATTGAGCAACTATTGTATTGCTATCTCCAACGACAGTTTCAGTTCAATCTACCTCTATTTTGACTGTAGGAAAATCTTTAAAAGCTCACGTACAGCACGTGTTCTAATCTTGTATGAACACATGCCAAACTGTATTCAAAGATAGACAGCTGTTTCAGACATAGACAGCCACATAACTTGTGCGGAAAAATACTAAAAGTTAGCTCTGTTTGTGTTCTATGTCGCTCATCCAGCTCGTACAGTAACGTATACATCATTCTTGCACGTCAAACGGTAAATCAGTATCGATGGGGTAGTGCGAAGGCCAAGTTCGCAAGTAATAGTAATTGCAGCGGAGTATTGATCACCACGCTTGCTCGAGGCGGATTAGCGAGTGGATTTTAGACTTATATTCATTATAAGTTTCCTCACAATGTTTTCCTTCACAGATGTCAGTGACGTCAAAGATAAACTTAGAAAGTACATTATGAAATAGGCAAAGTCACATTGGTACTTGCCCTGCCCGGTTGCGAACCCACAACCGCGAAGCTCTCAAGCTACTCGGCTAATGCTCTAACAAGACCCAAATACTCCGAATAGGTTCTTAGCTAAATCTATTAAGTTTATGGCAGCAGCAAACGTACATGCCAATCTTGAATATATTTCTGAGTGTGTCAAAACACGTTTTCGACAAAAAATCTCTATACAAATCAACGGTAAACTAAACTCTTACTTTGACTTGATAAATAGAATTGAATATTTATCTGTAGTATTTAATAATGTACGTTGGTAAATTAATTACAATATCGAAGGTGTGTTCAAAAAGTGCCAATTTTTTAAATTTCGTGGGCTACGCATTTCATTTTATTTTTTTTTTGGTTGTGTTTGTACACTCGTTACGAACATAATTATGTTCATAGTTCCAGAGCATTTTTTATTTTTTGTGACAATCACATAGGTAAGAAGTGTTTGGTGAACTCAGTGATTTTCGGTAAAAATGGATCAAAGAACTAGCTTATTTTTTTCTTTCAATGCCTTGCCTTTGTTTTACAACACATTACCATCTTTTCTATATGCTTAATATTTTATTTTAGATGATTTTGGAAAAGAACTTGGCTCACTTTTTACATTTTCCATTTTGGCAGAAAGTTTATTTACAAACGTATTTGAGTAACTCTGCCAGCTGGAAACGGAAACGATCTGCTTACATCTATATTACGTCAATCATAAATACATATTTTAACTAAATAATTAATTGTTTGTTTGATGCTATTTTCCTGTTAAACGTAATATTCTAAGGAAATACTGAATGAATTGTTTGGTATGTTATGATGCGTCGCTAAAAATAGCTGTTCTAGTAATTTTCTTGAAATAGTTCTTTTTTTTTTTTGAGTACTTGCAAAATTAATAATCATGCATGGCGGTTTGGTGATTCCAGACTAAGTCGACGTTTCCTCATTCTTTCACCGATGCCAGTGATGTCCAAGATATACTTTGAAAGTACATAATAAGAAAAAGTCACATTAGTACTTGACTCACGCATGAGCGACGAGCGCCTTCCCCACTGTTACCAACTCGTAAATTATACTCTATACTAATACCACTAACTGCTTCGTTAGCCTAGTGGTCTCAAGCGCGACTGCTATGCTAGAGGTCTTGGGTTCGATTCCCAGGTCGAGCAAAAAGTGTTATTGAGTTTTTCTATGAAATTCTCAGTGGCATCTCGGTGTTAGGATTTGTGCCCGATTAATGGCAATAGGCTCGCCCCCTAATACATGGGACCTAAACATACCGGCGAACTGTGGGTGTACATAGGTACACCTCTGCCTAACCTTTCGGGGTATACAGGCGTGATGGTATGTTTTTATGTGTTATGTTACTAATACCAATAGTATTATAAAGAGGATTGATTTCTTTCGTATGTTTGTATCGAATAGGCTCTGAAAATACTAGACCGATTTTAACCATTTTTTCACCAATAGATAGTTAAATTATTCCTGAGTAACATAGGCTATATAACATCACCCTACGACTTACGGGAGCGGAGCAGTAACCAAAGACGTAACTTAACGCGGTTAAAATAAGCCACGCGGACGAAGTCGCGGGCAGTTCGCTAGTTTTATGTAAATAGTAAAGTGATATTCGACTATTGTCGCCCACCATTCCTACCAGGTCGTGCTAAGAACATACACATATAAACCTTACGGTTGTTCACAAAAGGACAGTCCATTACACAACACATATGCGCTCAAATTGGTTCCATTAACACGTACTATTACAGTAGTGTCCATTAAGGGACAGTTAGTCAAAATAACAACAAATAAAGTGAAATTATATTATGAAGTTGGAAAGTTTAAAAATCACACTGAAACCATGTTTAGGTGTAGAGAGCTTTCAGTTGGGGCACAAATTGACGCTAATCGCTGTCCAAACTATAGGCGATAGCGTGTTAACAACTGCGCAGGAGTTTGTCAGCACGATTGGCGCAGTGGGTTGCGTTGCCGCACGGAATAAAATATAAAGTAGGTACTATGCTCTGCTCCTATTGATTGTAGCGTGATGAAAAGTATACTATAACCAACTCAGGAGTATGAAAAATAATTGTACCAAGTTTCGTTAAAATCCGTCGAGTAGTTTTTGTTTCTATAACGGTTATACAGACAGACAGACAGACAAAAATTTTACTGATTGCATTTTTGGCATCAGTATCGATCCCTAATCACCCCCTGATAGTTATTTTGGAAATATATTTCATGTACAGAATTGACCTCTCTACAGATTTATTATAAGTATAGATTATGATCGAATTAAAACAAATGAAACATGAAGTATTTAAGGCACCCTAGCATGTAGATACAAACATCTTTGCAATATTTCCAAGTTCAGAATTTCTTTTTGTTTTTCTTTTTAAAAACGTTACCCCACAAGGAATTTCTGTATCGTGGGTGCATTTGCAAACATATAAGTTCACATACACAAACAGCCAGACTCAGATCAACTAGCTGTAGGTCATACAAATATTTGTTCCGCGCGGTAATGAAACCCGCGACACAAAGCGTAGCAGCCAGTCGCTCAGCCACTATGCTAACTGTGTCATCTACTAACGCTACGTCACATCACACACACCACAATTGACTCTGTTTGTATTGGCCCTGCGCTTGACGAATTGCTCCCCTGCTGCGAAAGTTGCTACCCATTATTTATGCTAGAAATTTTAAACCTTATTTATCTATGGACCATAATTTGTAGAAAAAATGATAAAGTCTCTATGGTAGACAGCGGGAGACTTACAGGTCAAAAGTGAAGATGGTCACAGATAAGATTTTGTTTTAGAATCAACAAAGACATACCAACAATGATATTGTTTTCCACAACTTCCGTGTTCATTCAATGAGCAGTCAAATAGTAACTAAGGCATTATTGACAAATTAATGTTTTCTTATTTTCTGTGTTGGTGCTTTTGCTATTCATCATCATCAGCCTGCAACAGTCCACTGCTGGACATAGGCCTCCCCAATGGCACGCCGCTTTGCTCGATTCTCGGCAACTCTCATCAAGTTGCTACCAGGTACCCTTTTTTTTTTTTGGTGGGTGGGAAATCATCAAATAACTTCTCCCGCCCTGGGCGGGACGGGAGGGAGTGTCAGACTTTTACTGACTAAAACCCACCCATGTTCCTTCTTGTGCCCTTTGCGTTCCGGGGGCGCGGTTTGCGAACAACCCGCAGCCCCGGCAGGCATCGGCCCTCAGTGGCCCCTCCCATGTGCTGACATCTCTTTGAGGCGCGCGTGGAACACGAACGCGCCGTCGACACGGCCTGTCGTTATGCAACGTAAGGACGGTGAGCTACCCATTGCTCACCGTCCACAGCCCCGTATCTACGGTGGCCGGGAGTCGTCTCGCGTACCAGCTACCCTGCGAAGATCCTCGCTCCACCGATATGATCCAACGGGAACCGTACATTTTTACGGGATTAAAAGTATCCTATGTGTTATTTATTCTACACTACAATCTATCTCTTATCCAGATCCGTTCAGCTGTTCTGGCGTGATTAAGTAACAAACATCCATCCATAAATGGTTTTCTTTATTTTCTTTCTTTTATCCATCTTCACAACGTTTCGCATTTATAATATTAGTGGGATGAACAATTAGTAAGTTAGTAGAACTTAGATAATTCGTAACCAGTCCGATTATTCTCATATTAGTTTTCTGATTAATGTAGATGAACCAAAAAAGAAGTAAGTAACCTAACCATTAGTAAAAGAGAAGTCTTTACTAACTGCGAATTAACTAATGATTTCACTCTGAATCTTCATTGCTCCACCCATCTAAATATAAATATTTTGTAACAGAAACATAATTAAATCGTAAAAAATCAAAGTTATTAAAACAAAAACATAACGCCATATTATTTTCGTTTGACGTATTTAAAAAACAATTCGCATTCGCTTACAATCTAATTCGAAATTCAAACAAACATTGTTACACAAAATTACTAAAACAATTTTCACATTTAAAATATTTGAGGTTAACTTAATTGTGAAAACATGCAAAACACACGCTTATTTCCAAGCAATAAAGCCCAGGTTAATATGACTGCCGATCCACACGAAAAAGAACTTTAACGACTACACAGTAAAGTTGATAATGTAGATAAAATCTATGTCCTGGGATTCGCGGCCTATATACGTTGACGTCCGCTCGAATTCGGGACGAACGGCAGTTGAAATTCGATTAATACGATTTTCGGCAATGGGTCGGCGAGGCCAGGAGACAGAATAGTGTTACTCCCATGTGAGTCACGGTAAAAGGGGGGAATGAAAGTATGTAATACTCAATTTGGCATACTATAATCCTGGTAATAAATAAATAAATAAGCCAATCCCTTTACAGCGTGCAGTGGAAATACGTCTTAGGACATTCTAATATCGCTTTTCATCAGACGAGGATTAGGTTACAAATCTTAATATTATAAAGAGCAATGATTTTTTTTTGTTTGTTTGTACCGAATAAACTCGGAAACTACTGGACCAATTTTAACAATTTTTTCACCAATAGGTGGTTACAGTATTCCTGAGAAACATAGGCTATATAACATCACGCTACGACTAACTGGAGCGGCGCAGTAACCAAAGACTTAACATAACGAGGGTTAAGGCACTCGCCTTTCATGCATGACGTTGCGCCGGGTTCGATACCGGGCAAGTACCATTGTGACTTTTTCAATTCATATATAGTTTCTAAGTTGATCTTCGACATCACTGACATCGGTGAAGGAAAACATCGTGAGGAAACCCGGACTTTAAAATTAATAGTCTAAGATTGCCAATCCGCCTCGAGCAAGCGTGGTGATCAATGCTTGTGCCTTCTCTGTATGAAAAGAGGCCTTTGCCCTACTATGGGACAATAATAGGCTGGTATTATATGTCCAGTTTCCAATCTTGAATCGACTTGATATTAATAAATCAAATCCTTGATTCATAGCACACTTATTTTTTTTTATTTTTTTTTGGGGGGGGGGTTGGGAAATCATCAAATAACTTCTCCCGCCCCTTATTGTCAGACATTTACTGACTAAAACCCACCCATGTTCCTTCTTGTGCCCTTTGCGTTCCGGGGGCGCGGTATCTCTTACGAACAACCCGCAGAGCATTCATAGTGGACTTGACCTACGGTTTTTGTTTTTTTTATGTCATTGAATGGCGAACAAGCCGGCGGCCCACCTGATGTTAAGTGGTCACCGCTACCTATAGACATCTGTAATTCCAGAGGCCTTGCAAATGCGTTGCCATCCCAGAGACAAAGTTGAAATGTCTCATGTGCCTGTAATTTAATGTGAACCATAGTATTGCAGGCCAATGCGTCATTGTACAAAAACCTACCAAATTGAATCCTATGTCATGTTACGTTGCAATATTCACGCCGGGAGCAGTATTCTCCGAAAATCCGCCACAATTAACGCGTACCTGTTAAAAATAAACTGTTTCACCGAACTCCGTAATGGTCTACGTGTACGCGCGCAGTTTACGCAGAGCGCACGTGAAATAGATAGACACAGAAGGCGGAATCTCGAAAGAACAAACAATTTCCAGTTTACAGTGTGTTACGAAAAGGGTAATTATACATTTCAAAGGCACGGATTCTTTTGGTGTTCACAAACCACATAGCAACATTTTTTTAATCTATACTAATATTATTAAGCTGAAGAGTTTGTTTGATTGAACGCGCTAATCTCAGGAACTACTGGTTTGAACTAAAAAAATATTTTTGTGTTGAACAGTTAATTTATCTAGGAATGCTATAAGCTATATATCATCACGCTACGAGCAATAGGTGCGGAGCGATATGCGAGTGATAAAACCACGCAGACGAAGTCGTGCACAACCTAGTACTACTTACAAAATCATAAAATTAAGAAATATTTTAGTCAAAAATCAAATATTTTCAATTGAATTCCACACAGGACTACACCATGTCAGCTGATCGGTGTCAATTAACTACACACAAAGAAACCTACGACATTTGTTTGATTTACACTTAATAAGCTACCGAAATAAGTATAAAAATATTATGCATTTTCAAAGTTATTAGTTTTGAGCTGAAACTGTGTATAATTCAGTACCGGATACACTTTTCATCCCGGTTGTATAGATATACCCTTTTCGTAACACGCTGCACACAAACGTCAATGCATTTGGGTTGGTTTTTATGATCTGTCAAAACACTATTCCCTTACAGATTTGGTATGACAATACAAAACTGTGACGTCACTAATTTGTCATCTCCATTGATTAAATATTTAGTGATTGCAAAGCGACCAACAATTTGATTGACTGGTTGGGTTTTATATAATCCTACTTTATCCTACCAATCCTACTAATATTATAAATGCGACAGTTTGTGAGTGTGGATGGATGTTTGTTCTTTCACGCTTAAACGGGCTGAACGGATCTGAATGAAATTTAACACCGAGATAGATTGTAGTGTGGAATCCCACATAGGATACTTTTTATCCCAGAAAAATGTACGGTTTCCGTGGGATAATAATTATATCAAATTTGACGCGCACGAGGTTGCGAGCATAAGCTAGTATTGCATAAATATAAGTTTCAGAAAGAATAAAATTGAACTTCTGTGTCCACATTTCTCGATGCATATCAACATTAAACAGAGACAGATAAAAGCTTCGGCGCCACAAGATGACGAATTGGAGCGATTAGGGTAACGATTAGGTACCCACTAGGTAAAAACTCGGCTCCGACGATCCGATAGATAGCTAACGATCCATACATACGAGCGTGTATAACAACATGCTGAGTCGTGGAGGGTTAAGCGCAGTATCGATTAGCTGAAGTGCTCAGGGAATTCGTGGTTGATGCCGATGAGTTTTATGCTAGCTCGTCACTTGGCGTATTATTAAATATACAAAATAATATCCTATGCCCATGAAAATAAAGTGGTTTCTTATCTAGCAATATAACGCAAATGTTTGCACAAATACGCCAAGTGAAGCCACCATTACATTGATGAACACATTGGCCTAGTATTGTGCAGTTTTATGCTTCAACTGACATTCTAAATCGAAACAGAACGTCGGGCAACAAAATTTTCGAGTCATAAGAATAATTTAAACAATTTGTGCTAATTGCTTAAATAAATTATTGTTTGTTTAAGCAGCTAATAATAGTCTCCAGACCAAATTTCGGCCACAGCAGCTAATTTTAATCGAGACTAACGAAGTACTCAGAAGAAATTATAAATAATATATTTATAGTGCACAAGTATGTGCGCAATCCGGCACGACCGGGGAGATACCAGGCGCAAGAGCAACGGCTTTACGTGCTTTCGGGGCGGGGCGGGGGGTGCGGGTATGTGTTTTGTCTTTTACGACTCTTGTAGTACCTAGATATTATTGATAAAAAAAAAATTAAGAACAACTTCCAAAACGTACACAAGTCATCTCAAATTCTCAATAAGCTGAAGCCGTAAAAATACTGCCGATCTCAATCTACTACAAAAAAGTTTCCTATCAACATTGCAATTTGTTTTTGTGTCAATCATACACGGTTTAAAAAGTAAAAAAAACACACCCAAGGGTCAATCCATAGCGAATCATTTTAATCTGGATCAAAATAATAATAACGAAAAGGCAAGCTGAATATAAAGTGATATTATAACAAAATAACAATTAGTAGCCCTTCATCAACGGCCGCAAGAGGGCGGCACTGTTACAAATATTAGTTTAAACTCTATTGTGTGGACCTACCCTAACGTTTTGGTAGGGTGGCTATTATAAAAGATAAAATGATTTATTCAAATTTCGAATTGTTTAAAAAGGTAAGTTTATTTGTTTTATGCAAAAAGGTTGCAGTCGTTGAATAAAAATTGAAGACCGAAGCAAACAATTTACAGTTCGCAAAAAAATATCCTTGAAATCATGCTAATGATATAAAAACTGATCAATCGACAAATATGATAAAAAAATATAATAATATTCGAAGTTGAGATCAAGTATAGTTAGGAGTTAGATGCATCGTTAATACAAAATAAAAAAAAACCCACACACAAAAACAAATGAGTTTTAATCTCAGAGACTAATGTGACAGGTTCATGCTTCAAACATAAGAATTATGTGCTTTCAACACATAACCATAAAGCACACTATTTTCAAATTGGACACTTACTGCCGTCAAATCAGTCTTTGAGATTATTAGCTACGTTTTAGCTAAGTTAAAGATATTTCAATAACAACCGAACCGAAAACCAATAAACCGAACTATTGTCCTCTAACCGAACTATTCCACTTTTTTAATGGGACAAGCCCGCCACACTATTCCCAACCACTGCAACTTTTGTAAGCCAGAATCAACATTGGAGACCGCCAGAAGAGCACCGAGGGAACGAGCTAACCATGTCTCGGAGAAACGATATAACTATCTTGGATCCCGCAATGAAATTAATCAGAAAAGATTAGCAGAGGAGTAGGAAAAAATGTAATTTCCACTTTCCTCCAAACAAGCAGGAGACAACTATTCCACTTAACAATCATTCCAAAATCTCGACAAAAAGTCCGTAATTAAAACGTATCAACCACGGTACATTTAACCCCATGAAATATGGTAACCCAACTAATTCAAGGATCCCCTTATGCTAACACAATGGGTTTTATGCATGGGTCTCGTGGAACCATACACCTGGCACAAGCGCGTGCCCTTTATTTATAAACTGCCATAAATTGAGAACCGCTTTATAATATTTTATTTTTTATAAAATGTTCGCAAATATTTGTTCAGGTCCGATTATTTTCGACAAATTCGTGGTTAGTCTTTTAAGGTTGGTCGTTTTTTGTGAAAAGGATTATGTCCAGGATTTTTGGGTTTTCATTAGTGTGGATGTACAGTCAATGCCCTGTATTACCTCACCCCTCATAACGGGTCAGATAAGCCATGTCACTGATTACATATTCACCACTGTAATTCAATGCAATCCAGGAGTACAGCTCCTGGTGTAGGATCGTGATTAACCATTGTCCTAAATAGGTTTCAGGTTAATGACTCAAAGGAATCATTCAGCTCATTTTTTTTGTTTTTTTGTCAAGATGGATATGCTCTTGACTCTAGTCTAGGTCAGAGATGATAAAGTCTATGAGCCAACCCAAAAGAAGCCTGTTCACTTTACCAGAACAGGAGAGAAGAGAGAGAGTTCAAAGAGAGCAGGTAGAGAGTTCCACATCTTTGCAATGCGCATTTAAAAGACGTTTGCAAACATTTGGGTCTAATTGGTGGAATGGCAACAAAGTTGTTATGTCGTATTAAAACGTTGCTCCACACTAGGATTCTCTCTTGTTCCATGTGTACGTTGCATACAGAACGCTATTGGAAACCCGTTACTGTTACAACAAGCCAGAAATAAACTTTAGGATAACGCATATAATTGACAGGCACATTCACAAAGACCAATTATAAATTAGTATCAAATATCAAAAGGAATCAGATACCACGTGTAACTGTGAACAAATTGCCCTGATTTCACCGCTCAACGAGCGAGGTGGTACAGTCAGATGAGATGAGTGAGAAATGAGCGGGCGTGCATGAACGAGGTAGACGAGTCAAAGCTATGTTGCAAATTGAAGTTCAGCATGCAATTATGAAACACACCCCGACTGTATAATGTTCGTTTGTGTTGTATGGAGTAGTACCTAAACTGTTAGTCAAACATTTTCTAGTAGCTATTTATTGTAATTTGCAAATGATTTCATGGAAATTGTTTAAAACTAACTTCTGCACACAATACCATTGGTTCTCTATAGATTGTGCAATGATGAGGTAAAACAAGTTTAATTTCGTATTTATTTATGTAGATCATAAGAGAAATGATCGATTGCCATAAAAACCAAACAACCTCACACATTTTTTTAAGAAGGGAGATTATCGATTGACTTCTTCTGCCCTGGGCGGAGCAGAAGGGAGTGTCAGACTCTTACTGGCTAAAACACATCCGTCATTCCTTCTAGTGCCCTTTGCGTTTCAAGGTCGCGGTAACTCTTTTGAACAAACTCCACAGCCCTGGCAACATCATCACACCTGCAGTGCTTTTGTGTCAAATTTTCACTCGGTGAATTTAGACGAGGTGAACGAGGAGTAGACTATTCCAAGCATCGCAGAATGTCAACTCACCATAAGTTCACTTTACCTAAACTCATTGCGCAAAATTTTAACAGAACTGATTGGCTAAGAGCTGAGCGAGGAATGTGTATATAGGACCTCATCCTAATCGTAACACAATACAATGTTTTTGTAAGAGTAAAATTAGCCGACAAATGTGTGTGAACTGTGCACACGCCTTAAATCTTTTGTTTTTAAAAGAACACACGTGTTTTCATGTGAACAAACGACTGTTTTTGTTAAAGAAAATAATGCTTGAGTGACAACCCTGAAATTAAACGTTCGCACTTTCTTACAGCTAATTGGTGTTTGTAAAGCCACGGTGTATGGTTAAGCGTTGTCCCCAATTTAGAATAAATACACTTGAAATTGACTGCCCCGTTGCTTGTGGCTAAAGACTACAGAAGCCAAACTACGATCTACGAATCAAACCCAAGACCGTGCCATAGGTAGGTTTTTCCATTGGGAAAATTCTCAGTAGCAGTCACACCTCCGTGCCTCGGAAAGCACGTAAACTCGTTGATCCCGGCTGTCATTCGTAAATCTTTGATAGTCGTCACGGGTATTCAGAAGCCCGTAAGTCTAACAACTAGTCTTACCAAGGACTATCCTGTTGTCCAGTAACTGAGTCGGAGACCAGGCTAGTCAGATGATGACACACACAGCTTGACTGACTACGAATATTATACCACTAGCTACTGCTCGCGACTCGTCTGCATAGATTTTGAAAATAAGCCACGGTCCTAATTATCCTTTGGCAATACAAAATGGGATAAAAATTATTCTTCATGTAAAGCTACATCAGAGGCAATGTGTACTCAGAACTGATGTCCGATGGGGCCGCAAAGTTCTCGAATCGAGGAGACCACACACCGGCAAGCGCAGCTTAGGACGTCCACCCACAAGGTGGACAGACGACCGGATTAAGACCGCAGGAAAACGGTGGATGCAGGCCGCTTTTAAGCGGACCTTTTGGAAATTTATGGGAGAGCCCTATGTCTAGCAATGACGAGCTACGGCTGATATGATGATTAGATCAAAGTCTATATACTGTGTGCAGAATTTCAGCAGTTTTAGCGTGAAATTATCCTAACATCCACCCATCCATCCTCACAAAGAGTCTCGTTGGTAATAATGTAGTTTAACTACCGATAATAATCATTTTGCGATACTAATGTAACAAAATTACAATGCTATAATTATTCCGTCTGCACTGGTTAGCTACGTCAATGCGTCTGTCAGTCCCTGTATTGTGAAGCGTGAAGATATCGGTGGTGATAGGGTAGTGTAGTAACTTGTTATAATATTACTATTAATCTACCAACCATTATAAGTTGAAAATAAGATTTAGTTTTGAAAGCCGGCTTTGGTTCTGGTTTTTGTTTTGTATTGCCATCGACTTTCAAAACTAAAGTTAAAATAATTTTAATACTTCATTTTGGGGGGTTGTTTTTTTTTTTGAAAAAAGTTTATTATTTTTTACTTCTTAGTACCTACTTCCTATCATACAAACACACCGCACTACCACGTTATTCTAGTGCTTCTAAGCGCAACTGCTACGCTAGAGGTCTTGGGTTCGATTTCCAGATCGAGAAAAGAGTTACTGGGTTTTTCTATGAAATTCTCAGTTGCAGCTAGTAGTTTTTTTTTTTTTTTGGTGGGTGGGAATTCATCAAATAACTTCTCCCGCCCTACCCAGGGCGGGAGGGAGTGTCAGACTTTTACTGACTAAAACCCACCCATGTTCCTTCTTGTGCCCTTTGCGTTCCGGGGGCGCGGTATCTCTTGCGAACAACCCGCAGCCCCGGCAGGCATCGGCCCTCAGTGGCCCCTTCCTTGCGCTGACATCTCTTTGAGGCGCGCGTGGAACACGAACGCGCCGTCGACACGGCCTGTCATTATGCAACGTAAGGACGGTGAGCTACCCATTGCTCACCGTCCACAGGCCCGTATCTACGGTGGCCGGGAGTCGTCTCGCGGCTCCCGACGTCTGCAGCTAGTAGTTGGAATGTATGCCCGGTTAATGACAATAGGCTCGCACCTATTACATGGGACCTACACATACCAGCGAACTGTGGGTGTACATTCGCACACCTCTGCCTAACCCTTCGAAGATCATGACCATGCAATAACTAAATCACAATACGTTTAGTGTTCGCTATTGAGGAGTTCAATAATTGTTTATCTCCAAAGGTCTACATCAGATCTTCACGAAATTATTATGGGACTACCTCACCCCTTTTGAATAAAAGAATTGGGTAGATGACACCATTACACAATAATTCCAAGACACAACTTCTCAAAAAAACACTTTATTTTACCTCTAAAAACCCGATTAATTTTTAAATAATTATAAATGTCGGTTTTTTGTGAATTTGAAATCAATTCAGTTAGTGAATTGAGACGTTAAAAAAGTAACGTCATGGTTTAGTATTGTCTTACAAAATCAATGGAAGAATCGTGTTCCGACAGCTCATAAAAAGTAGGTACATATGTCAATTGATTAGTGGTGTCATCTACCCAATTTTGGAAATCGTGCGGTAATGGACGCAATGAAATACCTACAGCCGAACACAGAAACTCTTTCTTGAAGTTAGTTAAAAAATCTGACTCGTTCGTTAGCTCGTGTCGTTACTTGTGTCTGCAACTCTGCGAAGATATAAAGTAGTAACACACGTTACTCTCTTATCTCGAACACAGTCGGTTATACGCTGACAGCTGTCATCATTCATATTACGAACGCGACGCATAAAAGGTATGCAATCTACCACGCCATGTTCGGTTAGCAAGGCTTTATGATGGCCGGGGAGCGATGGCAAAAACATTGTAACAGACAATAATAATTTTATGTAATTTTGTATGTAAGTATCCCCGATTTAAAAAGAGGGGTGCTATAAGTTTGACGTTTCTGTGTGTAACTGCCTCAATAGCCTAGTGATCCTAAGCGCGACTGCTACGCTAGAGGTATTGGGTTCGATTCCCCGGTCGAGCAAAAAGTGTTATTGGGTTTTTTTATAAAATTCTCAGTAGCAGCTCGGAGTTAGGATTTGTGCCCGGTTAATGGCAAAAGGCTCGCCCCCTATTACATGGGACCTAAACATACCGGTGAACTGTAGGTGTACATTGGTACACCTCTGCCTAACCCTTCGGGGAATACAGGCGTGATGGTATGTGTCTGTGTGTCTGTCTGTGGTACCGTAGCTTTTATACGGGTGAACCGATTTGAATGCGGTTTTTTTTTATTTGAAAGCAGGTTTCCTAGCGATGGTTCTTAGATTTGTTTATCAAAATCGGTTCAGCTGTTTCATGGTTGGTGGCTCTTTTGTTAGCTGCGCTAGGGGTTTCTTCAGTCGGGGGTTGATTAAATTTTTTATTTTTATTACTTGTGTTATCTTGCATTAACTGTCGTAATGGCGCAGTAATTAAGAAGACAGCCTCACATGCTCAAGAGTGTGTGTTCCTAACTGAGCACGAGCAAGTACCCATATGACTTTTCCAAGTTTATATGTGCTGTCTGAGTTTATCTTGGACATTGCTAACATCAGTAAAGGAAAACTTCGAAACACCAAAGGCTTATGCAGGAGTGTACCAATGCACACCCACAGTTCGCAGCTATGTTTTAAGGTCCCATGTAATAGGGGGCGAGCCTATTGCCATTAACCGGGCACAAATCCTAACTCCGAGCTGCTACTGAGAATTTCATAGAAAAACCTTATATTTTTTTTTTGCTTGCCCTGGGTATCGAACCCAAGACCTCTTACGTAGTAGTCGCGCTTAGGATCACTAGGCTAACAAGCCAGGTGATGCTGATGATGATAAGATGTATTTTAATGCGGGTGAAACCACGGTGTATAGGTAACTAGTGACAAAATAATACTGTCTCTTTCAATTATTTTAGATTTTATAATGATTTTGCGAGAGCATGCTTGTACCATCTGACTGTACCTCACAAACATTTATTACCTATGTTTGTATCTTTGCATTCCGCTTATCAAATATTGGTTATTGCATCTTCATTTAGCACTCCAACACAAAACCTACCTTATTTCGACTTAATAGAGTCGTCTTTTAATTGGTTTTATTTTATTTCTACGTTCGCCTGTTAGCAAAACGATTTAGTGGCCACGCCCCTTAAGTTTTAATCGCTGTAATCATAAATATACTGTGCCACAGTACAGTTAAGAGTAGTAAGTCAATGTTAGTGCGAGACCAGGCATTAGACTCGTGCAATGGAAAGGCCCGGTCGTTTGTCTGATAAGAAGAAGTGCTAACTACGTGTAGACGACGTGATACTTCACCAATAGCGACATAACTAACTAAAAAAAAAACAACTGACTTGAAAAATGAAATGATGAAATAACTGTGGTTGACAATCAATATGTCAACAATTGATAATACCAGCTTATTATAGTCACTGCAGGGAAAAGGTATACCTAGGAGACACGAGCATTGAATGCCTTGACCATTATACCATGGTTGTTTTTTTTGTAAACAAGTTTTAATTTTTCGCTTTTTAGTATCAATTTCCTGTCATCCAAATCCATGCAGGAATAGTTATACAACGTAAATTAACCAAACACCACTTTAAAGTCACAAGAAAGCAGAATACGCTAATTCGTGTACTTGGATGACAAATTTTTTTCAATCATTTTTTTTTTACCATACTACTGAACCAATATCGATAAAATGTATATGGGAATATCTTTGAAGTATGACCTATCAAAAAAAAGAATCATCAAAATCGATTCATAATTGGCGGAGTTATCGCGTAACACACATACAAAAAAAACATACATACGAATTGATAACCACCTTCTTTTTGAAGTCGGTTAAAAAACAAGTGAAAACGGCGAGAATTTCAGCCGGAGTCGATACGAAGGCGAGGGCGTAATAGAGTAGAGACGGGCTGAGTGATGATTTATCTGTATCAATGACTACATGACAATGACAAAAAAATATCAATGACGGGAACGATGACAAAATCATCAACGATTTTTATTTGAGTATTAGATCTCGTCACTTCAATTGTTAGTAGATACTGAAATGATCGCGGAACGGCTTAGTGAAATTATCATTAGTTACTTAGTACGAGTAGTAGGCAAGGCATGAGTCGAGTTTGTCAGCCCGCGTAATTAAATCTTTCTTAGTTTGTGACATTCCTGGCAGGAAATTATAATAAATAATAATTATTATAATTTATTTATTTAGGTATTGATTAATAATCATGGAAATCATCAGTATGTTTCCATTAGTATTATTTACTGCAAGATATGACGATTTAGTATAAAATGGCAATCTGGCGTTCTTGTAAGTAAATAGCTGTAAAAACTTGGTCGCGTAGCGTAAATACGCACCTTCCCAACAAGTAATATTCCAATCTTACCTTCATGCTTTTTCCAGGCTTAGGACTGGCAAAGACTGACAAAGTAATAGTACTTAGTATTAGTAGCCTCTCAATATCGCCGATCGCAACGTCGCAATTCACACCGCAGTGCCCGAGACGGCCCGAGCCCGTCCGATCCGAATCACCGAAGTTCGCGTTCATTCGAAAAATGATTTAAAAGCATTGATGATTTTGTCGTTGTCATTGCATGATGAAATGATTTTAAAATATCGATAATTTTTACATGTGACATGATATCGGACTCATCTCTATAATAGAGCCAAGAGTGTAATGATAAATACACACGCGTGTCACACGAAGTTTTTCAATACACTGCTGGGAAATAAACATTGTTATAAATTCATTGAAACGAAAATAAAATTACAATTTCATGTATCATGAGTGAACAAATTAAAACACGTATCTAATTTGACATACTGTTTATTGTTGACTGTGTACACACGTCGCGCCGCGAATTGATCGCTACGACTTTATTATTCCTATAAATACAGATATACTAGTTATAATACGTATCCCAACAATACAACTGAAGTATACTATCTAAATACACTTGAGAGCAATGAATTTGGGTCACCAACAACATTTAACATTATGTGTTCGTTTATTCAAATAAAAAGTATTTTAAAAGTATGGTGTGGTAGTATGGAATGAGGAGTAAGTAAAGGAAAGTTTAGCCGGCCTTTAGAATACGTATATTCTTTAGTTTCCGAATGTTTATGTTGGTGACCCAGATTCATTGCTCCCGAGTGTATTACACTCTACCCATTTTATACCGACATTGTTCGTCGTCGTTTCTCGTCGATCGTTTGGTGAGCTTCCTTAACCTCTCGTGTGCCGGAACGTAGATCAACGCTCAAAATAAGCCAGTGTTAGTCTGCCGGCATACGAGGGGTCCCCTTGTATGCCGGGCGAACACGTACAAAATTCATTTTTTAATGTCACATAATTACAGATATACGCTCCTGCAGACTAACACTGGCTTATTTTGAGCGTTGATCTACGTTCCGGCACACGAGAGGTTAAGGAAGAATATTGGCCGAAAGACGTGCTGTATTGGCGTGTCTCGGTACACGTACTCCCGTGAGAAATTTGATTGCGTAAGTCGAGTCGCGGGCAGAAACTAGTATACAATTTATTTATCATATACTAGCTCTTAGCCGCAACTTCGTTCGCGTGGTTTTTTCACTCAAGTTAAGTTACATCTTTAGTTACTGCTCCGCTCCTGTAGGTCGTAACGTGATGTTATATATATAGCCTTCCTCGATAAATGGACTACGAACACAAGAACGAGGAGTTCTTGAGATTGGCGTGTGCAACCAAACAAACAAACAAATTCTTCAGAATTATAATATTAGTGTAGACAATTAATTATTAGCATAAATTCAAATAATCAGTCTATGCCAATGCCAAACTTAACAAAAACCTTTACCGCACTAGTGTCGTAATGTAATTAATATAGGTATTTTAAATTACCAGCAATAATGGCGCAATTACAGAAGCTCGGTCGCCCGAACTCGATTACCTATATAATTCGGGCAAACCACCACGTGTAAATGAATAAAGTCGAGTGTCCGTATTCGGACAATCTCGTCTGGATTTAGTTTCCGAATGCGGGCGCAGGTAGTCGGTTACATTCAAACTTCTTACAGTAGTTCCAGTGTGATGAGCAGTATAGTTAATGCGTCGGCTGTCAATTTCGACGAGCACTCGAATACGCGCTAACGACCAAAGGTAATTGCGCCCTCAGGATAGTGCATAAAGCGTTAGTTGGTCGGCACTCCCCTCACTCTTCCTCCCCTCATGAGCCCCATATCTTCGCCCCCAGTTCCTCCGGCTTCTCCTCCTTCGCCTCCTCTCCTCCTCCTCTCGTCGACCTCCTCCTCCTCAGAGCTCGAGGATGAGGACGCCGTTGAGCTCAAAAGGCTGTCGGTACTGTTGTAGCCCCAAGCCTCAATTTGGAACTTGTACTTATGCTGGAATTGTATCGTAGGAATGCGGACCTGTAAGCATTTCACTACTATTATGGTGCGTCAGAATGGGCCCAAGAGTAGGTAGTCGTCCTTGACAGGCACTTAGTTTACTGGAAGGTGAGCTCAGCTAAGTGGATAGTGGCTGGCCGAATTAAGATGCTCCTTGACTTCGACACTCATCAATTCTCGGTCAAAAACAAGCTTTTTAACCGACTTTAAAAAAGGGGGAGGATTATTTATTTATTTATTTAAACTGTAAGCAACAAAAAGTCATCATCTACTTAGCCTTTTCCCAACTATGTTGGGGTCGCTTCCAGTCTAGCCGGATACAGCTGCGTACCAGTGTTTTACATGGAGCGACTGCCTATCTGACCTCCACAACCCAGTTACTGGGCCACACGACACCTCTTGGTTAGACTAGTTGTCAGACCTCCTGGCTTCTGACTATCCGTAACGACTATCAAAGATCTACGAATGGCAGCCGGGACCAACGGCTTTACGTGCTTTCCGAGGCACGGGGGTGCCACACCACCAACTTCCAAACTCCGGGCTGCTACTGAGCAAATCCTAATGGGAAAACCCAATAAGACTTTTTGCCCGACCTGGGAATCGAACCCGGGACCCCACGCTCATCAGTCGCGCTTCCGACCACGAGACCAACGGGGCAGATGCAACAAAAAGTACAAAGGTTTAATTCGACTGTATGTTTTTTTTTGTATGTTTGTTACGCGATAACTCCGCCAATTATGAATTGATTTTGATGATTAATTTTTTGTTTGGTAGGTCATACTTCAGAAGTGGTACCATATGAATTTTATCGAAATTGGTTTAGGAGTTTGGTAAAAAAATCGAAATAACTGAAAAATGTAATGTAAGTGTATTTTAAAATATGAATGGAGACTATCCAAGTACGCAGAAGATACGATTGTGCACGAGGTGTGAGTGCTAACACAGGTGCGGAGTGCATCTGTGTAGCTCTTCCCTAACTCTCTTAGTCCGATGTGACGGCAATCCGACACAACCGGGAAGAGATCAGGTTCGAGACCAACGGCTTCATGTGCTTTCCGAGACGTTTCATAATAGAAAAACTTTTTGCCCGACCTGGGAATCGAACCCAGGACCCCACGCTCGACTTTTACGAGGGCAACGGGGTAGACTCGTAAAGTAACAGTACCTTAACCACAGGAGTGTCAAGCTCCCACACCTTCGGCTTCGCGAGGCGGTACGGCATGCCCACCTTCACGCAGATGATCAGAGCGCTTTGAGGAGCGTCAATCTGTACAAACAGTTATAATATCATACAAACTGCCCCAACATCTAGACACGCCGCAGCGTGTCAAGCCAAAGTTCAAGCTAATAGAACTGGCGAGCAGCACCGTGTGTAATATTACACGAACCATTTGGAGCCACTTTTGATACATTTTGACAAACACAAAAATAATGCTGAGCATGGATCGAAATGATAATTAACAAATACCTTGAAATATAAAAAACAAAAACATACCGGCGAACTGTGGGTGTACATTGGTACACCTCTGCCTAACCCTTCGGGGAATACAGGAGTGATAGTATGTGTGTGAGTGTTAACGGTAATGAAAACAGTTTTCAACTAAAGTAAATGTGTAATTGATATTTGATTGATAAGATATGTAATTAAAAAAAAAAACGAAAAATACAAAAATCAACTACAAAACCCGTTCTCTTTACAACAGATCTCATTACAACAAACATAAAAAGATTTAAATTCCATACTTAATAATAGTTAGTTAAAAATTACACATAAAACTACTTACGAGAAAAGCATCATAAATAAATAATAACAATACCAGCATCTTATTGTCCGACTGCAGGACAAAGGCCTCATGTCACACAGAAAAAGCACGAGCAATGATCACAGGGGGATCATGAGATCATGGGGGTAGGCAGAAACCACAGAACGCCGCCTGCTACGATTCTTAAATATTCCTTTCGCCTCGTCCACGTTCACACATCTGGTGATACAAGCACGCCGGTTACGAGTACTGCGCACGCGACCTTTCTGAAGAACCTCACCAATAAAGTCAGGGTAGGTCTTTCTAGGGCGCCTTCTCCCGGCGTTGCCACTCATATCTGTCATATAAATCCCTTTTATTAGTCGCCTTTGGTGATTTCAGACTTATATAATCTACATGTCCAGGTTTCCTCACAATGTTTTCTTTCACCGATCTCAATGACATCCAAGATAAACTTCGAAAGTCAGAAAAGTACCAAAATAATTTGTTTTGTTCACAACTTCACTTCGGTGTGAAAATAATGGTCACATCATCACATATACATACATACCTCCAGGTAATAGGTCATAAAGGTTTCGGTGACAGGTTTCATTTGGAATATCTCGTGGTAGAACTTGAAGATGTCGTCAGCAGCCTCGCCTCTATCGTAACAACGCAGTCCTCCCATCCACCAGTGGCCAACCCAGCCGTGGGCAATGAAATCGTAGACGGAGGCTCGAGGCATGATGAAACCTGTGAGAAGAAATAAAGTAAGGTTTGGGAGTAACTTCTACAAACTCATTTGCTTACGTGTGTCTGTGGAGCCACCGCAACCATGGGAGAAGATGTAAATGTTACCAAAATTGTATGTCACGAGTTTTCAGACCAAAAGCCAAATAATTATTATAACAACATAACATACCATAGTTAGACAGAGGAGTACCAATGCACACCCACAGTTCGCCAGTATTTTTAGGTCCCATGTAATAGGGGGCGAGCCTATTGCACAAATCCTAACTTCGAGCTGGTACTGGGAATTTTATAGAAAAACCCAATAACACATCTTGCTATAACAAGTTTAGTTGTAATAAGTGATTCGGTTCTGAACAAGTGGGTCACAATTCTAACCTAACCTAACCAGGCACAAGTAATTTTTATGACTACTTACTCTTTCATCATCATTATCGTTCATACCTCTCTCATCTCAGAATTCACTTTCTTCTCAGACAACCCACCCATCTTGTCTCGCCTACACCATTAGTATGTAGACAATACCTACTTACCTGCTCATCAGTACCCAAGCCTAACTAAACCCTGGTTGTGATCTTACCGAAGGGGTCGTCCTTAGCGAAGGCTCCTACTGCCTTTCCAGTGATGGCGGCGGTGATCCAGGGCACGTAAGGATGGATCATGATGTGGAGGGGTGGCGGAGGGGGGCGCCGCGCACGCAGCGGGTCCGGGCATTGATTTCCACCTGCGCACAGAGTATAGTTAACTGCTTCTGTGATATTTTATATGTATGAGGAACAGGGTACATAGGTTCTGATTCTCCACTGAAAAGGGCGGATTCTCCGACCAGATGTTCGTTGTGGTTGGTTACTGCTCAATGGTTGTTATCAAGTTTCTGAATATACAGGGTTATTTGTAAAACAATGACAACCTCTCAGGACTATGTTACTAACATCATAATCAACAACTTTTGTTCTATGACATTTAAAAATTGATCATATTTTTTTTCATCAGATTTTCATACAAAAATAAAAACAATTAAATTGAACGCTCTAAATGTTACGAAGTCAATGCTAAGCAAACGAAAGCGATAGTAAAATAGCGAGGGGAGCGGGGTTAGGGCGGCGGGGGTGTTTGTACTTGACCTATTTACAATTTTACGGAAATCCTTCAGTCGGTCATTCGCTTCGATGCGCTTGCGTTGCTTGATTCTGTAAAAAATTATAGAACAAATGTTGTTTTTTATGATGATAGTAATACAGTCCTGCAAGGTTGTCATTGTTTTACAAATAACCCTATATACCTACATCAATTTTAGTTTGCATGTGGCGCTATAGCTGCCGGGCCCAGTACCCAACCAACCGGTTAAAAATTAAGATGGTGGCTAGATAACACCATTAAACAATAATTTCAAGACACAACAAGACACAGACTGAAAACCTGATTTTTTTTAAATAATTATAAAATTCGATTTTTGGTTGCTTTGAAATCAATAAATAGTCGTGTATCAATAACCGTCATGTATTGTCGTACAAAATATATGGAGGACATATATTTCACATTTTGACAGCTCATAAAAAGTGCTTCAATTGATTAGTGGTGTCATCTACCCAATTCCATGTGCGTAAGACATTTCATTGACATCACCTGCGCTGGATTGGAGGAGCATGTTACTCAATCGATGTGGTCATGCTTGGGGAGGTCTATGCCCAGCTGCGGGCGTCCCTTCACTGACGAGTTTATCCGACGGCATCTATCACACCACATGCGAACGACAACGGATTTTTCCTACATTGTAGACCACCAGACACAACACCCTAGTCGGAGGATCCTCCCTTTTGAAAAGCGGATGAAAAGCTTTACACCCTGTTCCTCATACCTCTGTACCGCGGTAGTCCTGACTGACGTTTAGCGAAGTGAATATGGACATAGGGGGTGCATTGGCAAAAGATTCTAAAAGAGATTTTAAGATTGGAATAATATAGTTTGTTGCCAAAAAGGACACCAAATCGTTATTTTTTATTCAGTTAAAAAAATCGAGTGTTTTTTGGCAACAAACTATATTTTTTTGACAAAGAAATGCCTTTTAAAATTTTGTTTTGATTCACCCCCGGGCGTTCCTATTAACCCCGTTTTACGGTACCTTGAGATAGAGCTACAATAGACCAGTGCCCCGTATGCTCGTGAACAAGGGTCGGTGCTCCGGAACGGAAGCCACAGCCGGTGGAACACGCCATTCTGTCTTGGGTCAATTTCGTCGAGTTCTAAGGAAAACAAAGTCCACTTAAGGGTGTTTCAGTAATATCAATATGCGACTATTGTTACCTGCCGGTAGGTCGCACTTATTGGACAACTTATTACATACCATCACGCCTGTATTCCCCGAAGGGTCAGGCAGAGGTGTAGCAATGTTCGCCTCGCATGAGTTCGCCGGGCTGCTTATTAGTCAGTAACTAATACGCGACCAAGGAACTCTGCATGTTTTCCATTTTCATCTGACATTGCACTCCATACGAAGGAAAAGAATCCTGAAGCTGTAGACTGACTCGAACCGCTTGTGTGTAATGTACCATTCGAGCTCTTGGCTCAAGTGTACTCCATTTTTAGTGTTCCGTATCCAAAGGGTCAAACGGGACCCTATTACTAAGATTCCGCTGTCCCTGTCTGTCACCAGGCTGTATCTAATTAACCGTGATAGTCAGACAGTTGAAATTCACAGATAATGTATTTTTTTTACCGTGATTTTTTGCTTGATATTGGTAACGGCAACAGGTAGACGCTAAAATATTCACAGAATATTTAGTTATACCTATATTCACTTTAAAAATAAATAGTTACATTAAAATAAAACAAATATTTAAATATCCCACACAACAAACGTGATTTTGTGACGTTTTTATGGATAATGGTACGGAACCCTTCGCGAGTCCGACTCGCACTTAGCCGATTTTTTTTGCTCAAAATGGCAAACTTGGCGCTTGCGCATTGCTCTCACTTGTTATGAAAGGGAATTCGCGAAAAAAGCGACAGTCGAGTCGAGCCCACGGTGTTCGTCGCGAATGATACTTACATTAGCATTTTGTTTATGTAATATCCGCCATAATTGATTTTACTCGTATCAAATATACTTATCCAATGGGGCAATAACGACGATTCGATTGACACATATAGTGCACACACATGTGCACTATAATATAAACACAGGTGCACTCCCTCTTCCCTAACTCTCACAGTCCAATGGGACGGCAATCCGACACGACCAGGGAGAGATGAGGCGCAGGACCAACGCTTTACGTATTTTTCGAGACACGGGGGTGACGGTGGACCACCTACTTCCAAACTCCAGTCTGTTACTGAGAAATTCCTAATGGAAAAACCCGATAACACTTTTGGCCCAACCTGGGAATCGAACCCAGGACCCCAGGCTCAACAGTAAAACAAGCATAAATACAAACATACATGGAATGCTCCTTTGCCGGAGCCTGGTATAAAATAAAAATAATTAAAATTATATTTGACGGGAATAAGACTCTTTCATGAAATAATGATTAATATGAATTGATAATATTTGAGGAGAAATTCGAAGGAGGAATAAGTTCGTTACCTCGACTGGCGAAAGGGTGTCGTATAGAAAGCAGAGCTCTCTAGGGAGTAAAGAGATTTTTTGCACGTTCTTATCTTCCTCTATAAAATCTCTCGGTACATCTGAAAACCAATGAGGTAATAAATACAATATTAGTCTTCGCGGTCTGTGCGAAACGTACTCTTATGATATTTTAGACAGTACAAAAATTAATACGATAAAATGTTGTAAATACGTAATGATACGTAACTCAAAACTTGTAACTTATGTCACAGGAAACCGACCAATCACGTGTCTGTTAGTTCCCCTGTCAATGAGGTGGACAACTCGATACCTAGCAGATTTGTTAAGGACGTCGCCCGCGTCAGAGTAGATATATTATCTCAAGGGAACTGTACATTTTTCCGGACATTTAGGAACATTGATGCTATTCCAGGCTGTAATCTATCTATGTGCCAAATTCATCTAGATCCGTTCAACCGTTCTCGCTTGATTGAGTAACAAACATCCATCCATCCTCACTGGTGCTACTGCACTGCTACTGCTTCCATCGCATTTATAATTTAAGTAAAAAAGACGTTTTGTAATGCAGTCCGCGTTGTCGGCGCAGTTCTCATTGCTTTCAAAAAGCTTGTTTACTGATTATAATTTTACCTACCACTGCTGAAATCGATGTGAAATATCCTCGAGTGAGTCAGTCTCCCGCTGGCGTCAACCAGATAGTTTTTGAATGGCAGACAAGCCGGCAACATGTAATCTGAAAACATGGCCAATGTTAAGGTTTTTAGTTTATTTTTCTTTTGTAAAACTGTTTGCCCATTAAAAGTCAAAGCATTTATTTCAAACTAGCTGTTGCCCACGACTTCGTCCGCGTTGCGGTCGTTTTTCGTAAAAAAAAGTAGCCTATGTCCTTCCTCACGGTTCAGTGGTTTTTATGTAACAGACAGATTAACTTTCATATTTTAGTAGGGAAATATAATATGTCAATCTATTTCTATGATTCTTTTTTATGGAATAGTTAATAATGTTAACTTTTTTAATTAGGGATGACTGAGAGTGTTATAAACGTAAGAGTAGACAAATATAATCAGAAAGCTTCGAACTGCCAAGCTATCTGGACTTACACGTGATATTGTGAGTCAACCATAAAAGATAGACATATGCTGTCGTGGGATATTTTTTATATAATTTTAAGGAGAATATTTCCGTCATACATGATTTCTATGTAGCTTTAACCATTAAGGTTGCACACGGGACGGAAGCTTAAAAAATGGAGTAACTTCTCCCGTTTTCCCAATATTTCCCTTCACTGCTCTGCTCCTATTGATTGTAGCATGATGAAAAGTATACTATAACCAACCCAGGAGTATGAAAAATAATTGTACCAAGTTTCGTTAAAATCCGTCGAGTAGTTTTTGTTTCTATAACGGTTATACAGACAGACAGACAGACAGACAAAAATTTTACTGATTGCATTTTTGGCATCAGTATCGATCCCTAATCACCCCTGATAGTTATTTTGGAAATATATTTCATGTACAGAATTGACCCCTCAACAGATTTATTATAAGTATAGATAGAAGATAAACCATTTACAAACACTTATGAATTGTCAGGAAGTTGGTCAGTTAGTTGAAGCTAGTTGTTCGTACAAAATCGAAGGTAGGTCTCTATCGAGAAGATCGAGCAAGAAACTCCACGGACAATCTTTTCAATTGAGTTTTTACAAAATCCTGTACGTAATGGATTTTTAACCCCAGACGCAAAAACGACGGGGCGTTATAAATTTGACGTGTCTGTGTGTGTGTGTGAGTGTGTGTGTGTGTGTCTCTGTGGCATCGTAGCTCCCGAACGCATGAACCGATTTTGATTTTGTTTTTTATGTTCGAAAGGTTGTTTGATGGAAATCGGTCCAGTGGTTTCAAAGTTATCAGCTCTTTTGTTAGCTACGGTAGTGTTTTTTTCTTCTGTCGGGGGTTACTTAAAATTTTAAACGACAGGTTTACTTCTCCAACTACACATCGCATCGCAACGCATCGTGCAGACATACTAAGGGCTACTTAAACAGACATAGGAATCTCCACAACCACCTACTAGATTTGATAGACATGACCAACTTCATGAGCGCGACGCTATACTTCGCCCCGAAGTGCTTGTACTCCGGGTGGAGTAGCACGTCAGCTATGGGCATCAGCAGGATGGCAGGCTCGCACTCGGTGCCCGCGGCTATTTCGCTTATGGTCACGTGACACTCCTCCTCGTCCCGCTCGTAGTCGCCGAAGATAACGTTACCTCTGAAAACGATTAAAGAGGTACAGAGGTGGTCACACACTACACGACTATAGACACAAAGGACCTAAAGTACGCACTCATTGATATAATGTAAGGCGGGATTCTACATCGTCGTTTGTTTAGAACTTTTGCCCACGGCTTCGCTTGCGATAATTAGGAATTTAATTAAATTTGAAATTGAAACAAGATTCGAAAGACACGTGGCGGCATCTTTTATCCTAAGAACGTTATTTTGTTTTACTCGGGAACCATACCTTTATTCGGGATGAAAGTTTAAAACAAAAATACGTGGCCAAAAAGTATGACATCTAAATAGGTATGTGTTCAGTCTGGCCGTTTTAATAAAAAAAAATCAACTGTACCCATAAAGTGATTAAAAAGAAAAACAGCATTTGTTTTTTTTTGGGTAATGGCGTTTGCAATTTTTTTTGACAAAAGTGGCCAGTTAATAAATCATTTATTGTAAAACCTTGTAAAAATGTGGTCGATTATGAAATTAGTAATTAGTAGTTTATTTTTTAGTTTCTTTTACCATTTGTAATTTCCTTTTGTACTTTTCTTTCTTAGATTTACTAGTTTAGGTTAATTACAGTAATATTATTGTTTTGTGCATTTCCTCTGCCCATTTTATTTTTGTTGTCTCTTCTACAGGAGCCATAAATCTACCACTCCGTAGATTTTTAGAGGCAAAATTTTCTGAAAGTAAACTTTATTGGTTTGACTACTTCTCTCACCCTTCATAATTGTCAATACTAACAGAGCATAGCCGATAGGTATCTGTGCGGCGTCCATGGCGGTAGACAAGACAAACTGTCTGCTGATGAGGATCACGCGCGGTACCCTGAAGTAGTGGGGGGTTCCGTTCTTCACTGTAACATATGTGACAGAAGTGGTGCTGAGATTTCGGAAAAAATATTTTGATGAGTACAGACAGCGTCGTGAATTGGTTACCCCTCTTGCATCTAAATTTATTAAAAAAGGGGGTACATTTACAAAAGGGGGTAACCTGTTGATAACGTTGTCTGTGCCTACCATGTTGATTTATGATCGCTTTGTATAGTGACAAGAAGTTTTTGTTTTTAAGGGTTGCCGCATACTAAGAATTTCTCCTGTGTCGTGCGTTTACAAACATTTAAGTATAAACTCCCATACACAACCAACCCGACTCGGAACTACTATCCGTAAGCCATACAAATATTTTTTCCGTGCGGAAAGTAAGTCCAACTAAACGTCAGTATTGGTCTCTCAAGTTGCTTACCATGAATGTACTGTAGGGCGCCAAGCCACGTGAACTGCAGGTCGTCGACCGGTCCCTCACCAGGGCTGGCCCCTGGGTCGTCGTGACAGTCGAAGAACTGACACTTGATGACCACCACACCTGATGAAGCAAGCGATAAACTCACAAGTGACGTATGAAGCCGTGTACGAACAGTTGCGTTGCATAATACGCAACAACTTGGTTCGCATGTACCACTAACGAACATCGAACACTCTGTTCGTCAAACATGTCTGCGGTGATACTATTAGTATGTACGTATGGACGGTGTTCGAAGAACTTCAATAAATTAATGTTAGGAAACAAAACTGTTCTTCCGACCACTTCCAGCGGCACCGCCATGGCTCGCGATTCGAACCATGTTCGCGTTCGTATTGCTGGGCCTTATGTAATATCTTATATACACATTCCTGAATATTAAAAACTAGCTTCTGCTCGCGACTTCGTCCGCGTTTTTTCAGCCACATTAGGTTCGTCTCTGATTACTGCTCCGCACCTATTCGGCGTAGCGTGATGTTATGTAGCCTAAAGCCTTCCTCGATTAATGAACTATTCAACACAAAAAGATTTTATCAATTCCAATTAGGAATTCCTAAGATTATCGCGTTCAAACAAACTTTTCAGCTTTATAATATTAATATAGATGAATCAATATGAATATTACTTACAAGACAGACATATTAAAAAGCCGAGGACTCTGTTACTCCACATGTCAATGGTTGCCTACACCCCGCACGTCATCTCAACTGTTACTAATCCCTCACGACCAACAGAATGAAGTAAACGATACAGATAACATTGTTTTGTTTACTATTGAGATTGATGCAAAATGACAGAAATGCGATTGTCGATACTGTGTACCAATAGCTGTGGTATTTTAGGGGTACACAATTGAAAAACCATGTATATATATGTATTTTTTTTTTTTTGGGGGGTCGGAAATCATCAAATAACTTCTCCCGCCCTGGGCGGGGCGGGAGGGAGTGTCAGACTTTAACTGACTAAAACCCACCCATGTTCCTTCTTGTGCCCTTTGCGTTCCGGGGGCGCGGTATCTCTTGCGAACAACCCGCAGCCCCGGCAGGCATCGGCCCTCAGTGGCCCCTCCCATGTGCTGACATCTCTTTGAGGCGCGCGTGGAACACGAACGCGCCGTCGACACGGCCTGTCGTTATGCAACGTAAGGACGGTGAGCTACCCATTGCTCACCGTCCACAGGCCCGTATCTACGGTGGCCGGGAGTCGTCTCGCGGCTCCCGACGTCCGGAGCGTCTACCGCGGCGGCTGGGACAGGGGAACCGCTGTTTCAACCGTCCCGCCGCCTCCTTCTTAAGCATTACTACCTCGCAGAAGGAGGCGACTGCATCCCATTCCCTCTCGCTCCGGACCATGGCTTGCACCAGGGTCGGGCGCGAGAGTTCACCGCCGCCGATGGCCGCCACGAGGACTCGGCGATACTCCGCCCAAACGGGGCACACCGCCACGGTGTGCTCCACCGTGTCCTCGGGGCGATCCACACAATGGTGGAAAACCCATATTGTCTTGTTTGTCATTTACAAAGAGTAATCATTTTTAACTGACTTCAAAAAAAATGAGATTATCAATTTATCTGAAGGTTTTTTTTACAAAAATAACGTAACAAAAGAAAAAACAATTACCAATATAATATACATATATTTTTTTTAAATTATAAATATTTGTTTCATACACAATTTGTGTGAACATAGAAATTGTATTTTTTCCTTGAATCGCTCTAAATAACTTGCTGGTTCTACGTCGTTTTAGTCAAAATCGATCATCAGATTAAACGCAAATAGATCAACAAATTGAGTTTAAACGAGAAAATCGAAAATTAAATCAAAATCTAGATTTATGTTCCAAGTTCAAAACCGATTCCCTAGACCGCCCTAAACCCATTCGTGTGCAGCTTGAAGTGCCCAGTCATTAACGCTGTGTGATGGGCATTCGTTTTCTGGCCATCGACTGACATGAATTGTGGCCCTTCCGCATTTGTGATACCGTAACATTCTTCAAATGTTTGAGAAATTAGCTTTTGCCCGTAGATCACATTCCTCCCTCTCTAAGGAACAGAGCTTCTTTTCTAAAATTATAATCTTTGAGTAGTTAAGGCGTAACAAACAAATAAATAAACTCACTTTCGCATTTGTAAAAGCTACTTATTTATATTTACTTTTATATTAAATTGATGTATGCTCATGTTTTTACAATAAATAAATATTCTATTCTATTCGGAAGTACCGTTTCATTGACGTAATAAAACACCTATGTACAGAACCATTTATGATATTTCAAGATGAACACTTTTTTAATTTTGACAACAAGATGCATCAAAACAGTAAACATGATTGAAAGCATAGCACCACGATTTTTTACCCAACCTGTATATGCTATAGAAGCCATTGTTTTCGCAAAAATACTCATAATAACATTCACAACAAAACATAAATGGCGCGACAAAATGCAGTGCTACATATGCCAAAGCCAAAGGCATTAAGTCCGCCTTTGTACAATGTATTATTTACATTATGTGCAAAAAGTTTTAATAAATAATAATAAATAAATATGCCAACTGGCTCTCCTATAAAGCCTATAGCACACTAACCCACGCGACAATGCGACAATGCGACGTAATGTAACGCGTCATTACGCGCATGCGTTCATGTCGGCATGTGTAATAGCGTAATGACATGCATTCATATGCAGCGCGGCCCAATCGGCGCCGGCGCAGCCATCTGTTGCCACGCGGAGGTTCGACGGGCATTGTTTTGGAGGAGGCTTTTGAAAATCGTAATTAAGACTCATTCAGAAGATGATCAGTATAAGCCCTTTAATTGGGTATCTAGCAGCCCTCCTCACTCCAACTTAGCTAAGAGCAAAATAACGAGCATAGAATTGAGCAAAATACCGGGTGGGCCTGTGTCGGGGCACACGGCCGTTGGTTTAACGTGAAACGTGTATGTCAACGAGTCGCTTTTAGAGTTGAAGATTAAAACCTATTTCGTTACAGTCCGCTTTTCTGGCTTTGTGGGAACGTGATTTTAAAGAAATAAGAAATTATTGAATTTGGACATTTTGAGCCTAGACTAACTCATACAGGCTGTTTTTAAAACTGTTACTTTAGTACATCCTTCTATACTATTATGAACACGAAAGTGTATGAGGATGGATGTTTGTTACTTTTTGCCGATTAACCGGAATTAGCTCGGAGCTAGCTGAAAATTAGGATATTTTATACCCCGTGTTTATGTTCTCGTAGAATAATTTAGGACTCGTACCTCATTCACAAAGAGCTTTACTACTACTGAATCATCTTCATTGTCAACATTCACTCTCTCCCGTTTCTCGTTCACGATCCATCTCGCGTGGTCCACATCTGGGCTCCCTCTTACGGCGGCATCACGTCGGCATTTTGCCACCTGCGCCATCCTACCCTCCTGTGACGAATTTGGTCAGCGAGAGAGTCTGCCTCCCTGACCTGCCTCGCCGCTTCTTTCTGTGAGATAATGTCCTCACAGAAAGACGCAACCGCCTCCCATACCCCCTCACTGCGGACCTGGGCCCTGACGACGGCCGACTAATCTCCATGCTACTGTACCAGCTTCATACAGGCACTACCTACGATAGTAAAGATGTTGTCTGCCCATCTCTTCATAAAAATGGCACCTATACCATAATATTCTTAAATCCCGCCGTTTCGTTGGCTATGCGCGGCACACCGTTGATTAGTCCTGTAAGTGCAGACAATGCGTTAGCACCACTCGCAAATTGTCTACATCCTGCAATATAGCGAAGCGCGAATTTTAATAGCGAAGTTATAAATATTACTTTGTGATATTTTGTATAGAGGGTACAAGTTCACGAATTCTTCTTTCTTATTTGGCCTATTTCTTGGTATATTCTTCAAAAGTGACCCTAGATACCGGTTTTTGTAGCGCTGTTATTTAAAAAATGTGGTAACCGAAAACGTAACTGATAGGTAGTGTCATCGCGGGGTAGGTAAATAATAAATCAATATTTAACTGAGATATTTATTTTAATACTTTTTTAACATAAAAAAGACTACTTAAATCAGAACCCTCCTTGTATCTTCGGCGTAGTCGGGTAATAACAATCCTTTGAAACTTTGAACAGTGTAAAGGTAAACACCGAATAAAGTAAATTACACATAATTATGATACACACGTCGCCATATCAGTTTTTACTCAAGTACCTGATTTTTACCCAAAGCGGAACAAAGAAGATAAGAGAGTATATGTTTTACTAAAGTTTATTTATGAATAATTAACCTAAACGCTTAAATTATAAACAATAATATTAACACAAACTATGTACAATTTATTAAAAATAAAGGAGGATGCTCATAGGGCATCAAAAAACTCGACAGCATCGCCGGCAAGTACCATAAAGGCTGGCAGCTAGATTCTTTGGCCAAAGAAAAGGCCAGACTTTTGGCCATGTGGAGTCGACCAGTCGCTTGGCGATGTTCTGAAAAACTAAATGAGCGCTCTGACCCCATGGGCCATGAATTCTACCGACGAGGTTTGATACAGCTCACAAACGAGTTCAAAGCTACCCTGAAGGCTGGACAGGCATTGCACTGTATCCCCCAATCACATCACTACAACTAACTCAGAATAGTGATAACGTCACAGAGTCATTTTTGTCAGCAATGTTCCAAATCTTACTCCATTTTTTTTTTTTTTTTTTTTTTGTTGCCGGGGTGGAAAATCCTCATGGATGTCCACCGCCCTGGGGAGGGCGGAGGGGTCTGTCAGACTCTTACTGACTAAAAACCACCCCAGTGTTCCCTTCCCACACTTACGCCGGGGATCCCGGGAACTGATGCGCCTTCCGCGATCCCCGACTGGTGCCGGTCCGCCACTACGGGCCTCCTCAGGTCAAGGGAGGGAGTGAGGTGTTGGAACTCCCTCCACGACGTCAAATAGGGGCGCGCGTGGAACACTACGCGCCGCCGCCTCGGGTCCAGTTGAATAGGGGGTAACGGACGTCCCCAAGTCCGCCACCCCTGGACCCATTCAGGGGGGCCGGAAGAGGGCGTTGTCCGCCCTCCGCCGACGCCCGGTGCGCCTGCTGCGAGTTGGAAGAGAGGTTGTGATCTCTCTCTCCTTTTCCGCAGCCTCCTTCTGCGAGATGACCGTTTCGCAGAAAGAGATCACCGCGTCCCAGGACTCTTCACTGCCGACCATCGAAGTGACGACGGCCGACAGCGACAGGTCACTGCCTACTTCAGATATGAGGGCACGGCGTGGCTCCTCCCAAGCGGTACACTCTGATAGCGTATGCCGCGCCGTGTCCTCCCGGCAGTCCACGCAGTGGTGACACCGTCTTACTCCATACATCAACCTAACGAGAACAATCTGTCCACCTTGAAACAATGACGACATAATATTATTTTAGTATTACAAACGTAATACATGGGACGGCCATAGGGGTATCACCATAAGAATTTAGTGCAAAAACGATTGCGTCAGAAACAATTGACTATGGACTATATAAAGGAGAGTTTCCTAGTTTTTTCCACAGTATCATTGTAATATTGTTGTGTAATAACGGTAATAAGATGGGAGTGTACGGTTTTATTATCGCTGCTTTGGTCGGGATTAGCTTTTCTGTCGGTAAGCTCTCTTTCTTCAACCTTCTATCTTTCACCTTCTATCTTTAACCTTTAATCTTTTCTCATATTAGAGTACCCTTGGTCTTTCTTAGTAAGACCAACCTATTATTGTCCCACTGCAGGACAAAGGCCTCTTCTCATACAGAGAAGGCACGAGCATTAATCACCATGCTTGCTGCTTAAGGCGGATTAGACATTTCAGACTTTTATTAATTATAAGTCCTCACGATGTTATCCTTCAGTGATGTCCAAGATAGACTTAAAATTAGGTCTTTCTTAGGATCCAAAGACCAATAATTCTTCAAATCAAGTCATAGAAAAGCAACTGCCAAAAACCCATTTCATATGGAGTGGGTTTGACAGATTGAAAACTACTTTTGAGACAACGAGTCAGGTTGAGATTAAATTTGAAGGGAAGATTTTGACAATAGCTTAATATTATATAAGTTTGTACAACGCGTTTTCAATAATCCTTATGGTAGCCTTACGCGTTACGATATACTTATACAACTGTCTTGTGCAAGAATATCCTAACACCGCTGTCCCTGTAAAACGCTTAGCGACTTGCGCTATTCCACCCACACTTGTTAAGCACGTTAAGTATATCGTGTGTATAGCCTACATTACCTTAGGTGCCTACCATAAAATGTCAATCATTAATTAGACTTTTTAGTAGTAGTAGAGCTCTCTGTGAAGGAGCTCGTCCGGGGAAGTACTACCACCATATCTATTTCTGCCACAAAGCAGTGTTGCTGTGTTCTGGCTTGAAGGGTATGGGTGCCGATGTAATTACAGGCACATGAGACATTTCAAATTTTTCTCTGAGATGGCAATGTATTTGCACGGCCCCTGGTATTGTAGATGTCTATTGGCAGCGGTGACAACTTCACATCGAATTACCCATCCAATGATAAAAATCACATAATTTTTAGTCAAACACCATTTTGAATCAGTCAAAATTACTCCTTCAAATCTGATTGATTCTTTATTTTTAACTTCCCATCCTCAGATGGCAAAAAAACAGTCATACACAATAATCACACAAACATGGAAGAGCCAGTTTCCCAAAGCGATAAAAACAACAAAATTATAGAAGAAGTGATAATCAAACTAAAAGATTTGGTGATGTCACCAGAGAACCCTGATGTGGAGATAATAGTAAATGGTCTCACTGGCTATCAGATACCTGGCCTATTAAAAAAGGAACCAAGGAATTTTAAATGTAAGATAATTTGTACATAGTATAGAACAAAGTCGCTTCCCGCCGTCTGTGCGCTTAGATCTTTTATACTGCGCAACGGATTTTAATGCAGTTTTCATCAATAGATAGAGTAATTTAAGAGGAAGGTTTATACGGATAGAATTTCATGCTATGAGCAACGGGGGTGGAGCAGTAACCAAAGACGTAACTGAGCGCTGGTGACACCGCGAGGAATATAGCTATTTCTAAATCATTTCTCAAAAGCGCCGTCACAAACAACACTCGATCAGACCCGTAGAAGATGCTCACAGCCACTAACCAACTACCAAAGAGCCGATAGTCTTGAAACAGCAGAACTCATTTACCTAAAATCGGCAAGAACACTCTCGATCAAGTCACTTTACAAACAAAAAACTAAATGAAAATTGGTTTAGCCGTTTGGGAGCTACGATGCCAGAGACAGACTCACGTAAAACTATAACGCGCCTGTTCTTGTCGAAACTTAATAAGTACCTTCTATAAAATACCCTGAGAGTCGTGAGACAAAGGTATAGATGAGAATCAAACCATGACATAAAAAGATTTCAATGTAATTTTTCAGGAAGGCTAAAAACCTACATCTAAACGTACATACTCATAAAACAGGAAAAAATAAACGAAATTCAAAATAATAAGTGAAGTTAAGAATTTTAATCAAATTTTCCTGGTTCTATTAAATACTTACTACGATAAAGATATTACTCATCACTATTATCGCATGTTTTCAATTACTACGTAGTAGGCTCATTAATTAATACAGATAATTAACGCAGCGTGATCAGTAACATTTATGTCTACCATCCATCCAAATATTTTCATCTAAATAACTTATTACATCTGCAATGCACAAAACTTTAAAAAGATCGATTACTAAAAACAAATTCTATAACCTTCAATTGTACTGACCTCAATTTCCGAGTCGCCTACGTCATATCACATTTTATAGTTCATCTTTAAACCTATGAGCATACGGTCCAAAATCGTCTGTAACCGTTGTATTGATTGCATGCAGTCTACGCAAAGTGAATTATCAACAGCCTGTGACGTCAGAGTCTATTTTTATCTTTTCAGATAGCTTTGTAGGTACCAATTCATAATTTCAAGTTTATTGAACATGTCAGGATGGCCGAGCGGTCTAAGGCGCTGCGTTCAGGTCGCAGTCCACTTCTGTGGGCGTGGGTTCGAATCCCACTTCTGACAAAGACTTTTTGCTTTTCCTGTTTTTTATTGCATAGATTAAAAAAAGTTCGCTTTACAACAGAAATAGAGCATCAGTTTTTCAATTATATTAAATAAAAATTTTATTCAACATTTTTTGACTATCCCAAAAAAACCTCAATATTTTTCTTCCAGTATCATCAGAACTCTTCGCATCCTCAACCCCGGAGGCTCGTGAGGATTGGGAACGCATCGTGGGTGGCATAAAAGCCCCCAACGGGTCCATCCCCTATCAAGTATCCCTACGGATATGGGGGGTGTGGCACTTCTGTGGGGCTTCGCTAGTAACGCCTAGAGTAATTCTCACAGCTGCTCATTGTGTCGATAGGTGAGAAAATAAAACTTTATCTGACTTTATTTAAGGTTGCTCTGCCTTCGTAAAATACAACAGTCGAATAGTATTGGACTATTGTACCTCAGACGCTTCTATTTATTTATGTTAGAACAATATACTATAATGTTGAAATAAATGCTGATGATAATGCTTACCAATCTTCCCAAAGCCTAAATGAAACTAAATTAAGTTAATAAGACATAATGCTTGCGATTTTTGTGTCTGGCCCTATTTCATCACCAGCCACTGCTCACCAGATATAATTATTTAAAAATAGAACAGAATTTATAGTTTAGAATTTGTGCCAAGTAATTTAATCGGAACTCGTCCGAAGATGGTGAAATAAGCCCGTAGTATTCATGCATATTCTTGCTTAAACAAGTTTGCCATAATAAAAATTACAGGCGCAGTATAATGACGTGATTGAAACGATTTTTTGCGCTCCATTGAACCTATCATTACAATAACAGCTTTACTTATCCAATCCAGATACCATACCTATAGGTTTGAAAGGTACATCTTGCCGAAAATGTACTGAATAAATTGACTGTCTCATTATTGGCTAGTATGCAATAAGCCTGATTGAGACCGCAAGAAGGCGCTGTATGCAGGCCGCTTCCATCCGGTCTTTTTCGAAATCTAAAGGGGAGGCCTATGTCCAGCAGTGGAAGACCTGCTGCTGAATTGTTGAAAATGCAATAAGCCAGGAATAGCCAACCAGTCGCTCGAGCGCGGCTTTTAGTCGAGTTGATCCCAGATGCAACGCTCACATTAATATAAGTAGTTATGTACTAAAAATAATCTTCAATTTTATTGTTTCGCTCTTAACAAAATAAAAAACACTACTTTACATTTTTTATGTATGTAGGCATGTATTTTAATTATGTAAAATTATTATGTTAAATGCTAAGTTTATAAAGAAGTACTGATTATGTAATCGGTAGATCACACAACACTAGATCTTGGGTCTAATAAAGTTGGCTACCCCTGTAATACGCTAACAATGACTATCTCCACTTTACAGACTTAAACCGGAGTACTTCAAAGCAGTAGTAGGCACCAACCAGCTCCGTAATGGCGGCACAGCATACAAGATTCGCAAAGTGGTCATCCACCAGGATTATGATGATTACGTGATTAAGAACGACATCGCGATCCTCTTTACTGAAGAGGAGATGGACTTCGGAAGCAAAGTGGATGCTGTGGAACTGAATGATGAACCCGTGGAGAAAGGAGAAGAGTTGGTGTTGACTGGATGGGGGACTACGTCGGTGCGTAAGATTTGTCTTGAACAATCGAGGGATGTGCGTTTAGGGATCCATGGCCAAAGGGTCCTTATTTATAAAACTACAGTGCCGTGTAGAAAATAATTATTAGGACTACATATTTAACAAAAAACGGTCCAAGTTAAGATACAGTCCCGTGACAGAAGGACGGACCAAGGAACCCTAAAACGATGAAGGATATATTATAATTATTTAAAGGTCAGCAGTGAAATATGGTGCCTATACGAAATTGAATAGCAACCTATCACCATCAAGAGATATCCATGCGTAAGAGTCTTTCTTTCTGTATGCTTACATGTTTTAAACTACATACGCAACGGATTTTAATACGGTTTCCATCTATAGATAGACTGATTCAAGAGGAAGTTTTATAACTATAGAACATCAAGCTACGACCAACGGGGGTAGAGCAATAATCCAAGACGTAACTGAACGCGGGTGACACTAGTAGGTACTAGTACAAAAATAAAATCCCTTTCACTCACAGTACCCAGGCCGCCTGCCCAATGACCTGATGCAGCTGGAGCTGAGGTCCATCACGTATGAGGAGTGCAAGGAAGCACATAAGAGTGTCAACGCCGTGTTTGAGACTCAAATCTGTGCGCTGACAAAGGCCGGTGAAGGAGCGTGTCATGTAAGTAGTACACTAACTACTGCCACAAATTTGATATATGATCTCACGGGAACCGTACAGCTTTCCGGAATGAAAAGTATCCTATGTGTTATTCCGCACAACAGTCTATCTCAGTGCCAAATTTCATTCAGATCCATTCAGCCGTTTAAGCGTGAAAGTGTAACCGTAACATACATCCAGATATCCATCCATCCTCACAAACTTTCGCATTTATAATATTAGTAGGATATCTTACCTGTACTACTAGTAGATTGGATTGCTTTGTCGTGCCTTTGAGAACCTGAGTTTATCCTTCTTTCTTTATTTTTTAATTTTTTAAACCCCTACAGTATTTATTTCTCCTGTATCGTGCGTGCGTTTACAAACATATAAACTCACATACACAAACAGCCAGCCCAGGAACAACTATCTATAGGCCATACAAAAAATTGTCCCGTGCGGAAATCGAACCCGTGACACGCAGCGCAGAGGAAAATCGCTCTGCCACTACGCCAGTCGTGCCTTCAATTCGTCAATAGTGCTATTCTGTGTTGTACATTTCAGGGTGATTCCGGCGGTCCATTGGTGCGGGAAGGTCGTCAGATCGGCATCGTGTCGTGGGGCATACCGTGCGCCAGAGGCAAGCCTGATGTCTACACAAAGGTAAATCTAGTCCAAATTCTACAGCCTGCTTATCTCTTGCGTGAAGGATTAATCACTGCATAGTTAGTAGTAGAATTCCTTGTCAAGGAGCTCGTCCGGGGAAGTACTACTACCTTACCTATTTCTGCTGCCAAGCAGCGTTGCTGTGTCCCGGTTAAAAGGGCATGGGTTTTTTTTTTTTTTTGGTGGGTGGGAAATAATCAAATAACTTCTCCCGCCCTGGGCGGGGCGGGAGGGAGTGTCAGACTTTTACTGACTAAAACCCACCCATGTTCCTTCTTGTGCCCTTTGCGTTCCGGGGGCGCGGTATCTCTTGCGAACAGCCCGCAGCCCCGGCAGGCATCGGCTCTCAGTGGCCCCTTCCATATGCTGACATCTCTTTGAGGCGCGCGTGGAACACGAACGCGCCGTCGACACGGCCTGTCGTTATGCAACGTAAGGACGGTGAGCTACCCATTGCACCGTATCCTCGGGGCGATCCACACAATAGAGGAAAAACCATATTGTCTTGTTTAAAGGGCATGGGTGTTGGTGTAATTATAGGCACATGAGACATTTCAACTTTGTGTCTGGGATGGCGACACGTTTGCAATACCTCTGGTATTGCAGAGGTCTATAGACAGCGGGGACCACTTAACATCAGGTGGGCCAGGTGGTTTCCATCAAATAATAAAAAAAAACTAAATTGAAAAGCATCCATCCGCATTTCAACATCCATTTGTCCGCAGGTGGAAGCCTTCATGCGATGGATAGAGAAGACACTGTACGATGATGACGAGGACCACGTCAGGTATATCCACGACCACAAGCGTCAACGAAAAACTAACCGACATTGAGCTGACATGTACCTGTGTAATGTTATTGTATTGTTTGTTTGTTAGACAGAATTATAGGGAAGCTAATAATAATGGAACTATTGTTGAGACTCTGATGTTTTTTTTTTTTTGTTCTACGTAATATTTTCTGCCTCGGTAGCCTAGTAGTGCTAAGTGCGACTGCTACGCTAGAGGTCTTGGGTTCGATCCCCAGGTCGGGCAAAAAGTGTTATTGGGTTTTTCTATGAAATTCTCAGTAGCAGCTCGGAGTTAGGATTTGTGCCCGGTTAATGGCAATAGGCTCGCCCCCTATTACATGGGACCTAAAACATACCGGCGAACTGTGGCTGTACATTGGTACACCTCTGCCTAACCCTCCGGGGAATACAGGCGTGATGGTATGTTATGTTATGTAATATTTTCTAGTAACAACAAGTCGAATGTCGTTGTGGTCCAGTGGTTTAGGCACCGGTCTCTTATACAAGAGGTTGTGGGTTCAAATCTGGGAAAGTACCAATGTGACTTTTTCAATTCATATGTATGTACTTTCTAAGTTTATCTTCGACATCTCTGACATTGGTGATTGTGAGGAAACCTAGACTTTATTGTTAATATAAGTCTAGAATCCACAATCCGCCTTGAGCCAAAGTGGTGATCAGTGCTCTTGCTTTCTTTGTATGAGAAGGCGCTTTTGTCCTGTATTGAGAGAAAATAATAGACTGGTATTATTATTAATATTATACTCAACATATACCCTCTCGAAGCAACCTGAGACGGAGAGAATAGGCAAATCCTGTTGTAAAAATATTAGTCAGCAGGGTAAGCTGGGCAGATTGCTCAGGCTTATGTCATGACACATTCTTAATTATGTAATTAATATCACATTTAGGTCTGTAAAACCTTAAAAGAAAGGATAAGTACAAGAAATAAAACAATATAATTTTCTTTTAAAAAATCTGCTATTATCAAAGCATGCATAAATCTAATATCACAGCAGTTTGTCGCGACTGTCCTTTCTATGAAACACGAGAATTATTACAATATAAATAAATTATACAAATACAACATAACCAATTTAGAAACATTATCAAAATGTTCCATTTACCTTATTATTTCACCGTACCTTTTAATCAAACTAGATTGTAATTTATTATATGAGAATGAGATAGAAATATTCCATTTAAAAAATCTATTTCCTGACTCTTACTAGATACAGTCGACGACATAATTCATTTTAAAATTAGTTGTATGACCTATACACAAATAATTAGTTCACAAAATTAATCATTAAGCTACGTTGAAAAGACAATAAACACAAAGTATCGAAGATTTAAGTAGAAATTATTTTTTTTTAATACCCATTGTACTTTCAATTAAAAAAATAGGATTTTCCCCGACACATTACACTTTACTGATAAATATATAAACTTGCACACAAAATATAAGTATCTAGATTACTTTAAAAATGCATTTTTTCTAGGTTCCCTTAGTCTGGTCTAACGGAAAGCTATTGTGTAACACAATGATAAAAATGTCATTCCGATTTGGCTAACAATGACTTTCGGAATGCCAAAGGAAGTGACTTCTTTGACCAAAGTTTTTTAGAATGTACTCGTTGTTTCTACCTCGCATGTTGAAAATTATTGCCATTTCACCCAACCAATATAGACACCAATATAGACATAGGTACCTAATATTATTTTCATATTATATGTATACTGATATATATTTCGGTCTTTGTAGTTCAAGTCTTAACTGACCATACCAGCACCTACGACTGCTAAAAATAGTTATTACCTAAAATTGAATGAAATCATACATTTGTACAGTCTTATCACTCATTATGCAATTTTTCGCCACTTTTTGATAACAAACCCGCATATTTCAATTTAAAAGGAGCAAATTGTTTTTTTTTTTTATTAAACCCCATTATCTTATTTTCTAACATACAGGCTTGAAAAAAGTTTTAAAAAATCTCAGAAATTTAAGCCCAATTTTCAGCCTTTTAAATTCATTACATCATTTCTAAAATATAAATGGACACAACTACTAATAATATCCTTAAACGAATCCATACGTAATCGAAAAATTCTTGAACATCTTCATTGAAAATATAATCATAAAGTTCATTCTGTGAACTTTCTGTATTATTATTCTTACCAAAGACATTATTTTCCAAATTGTTTGTAGTATCTTTACCAAAGATGCCAAAGTTTATAACATTTTGACTATTAACAATTTCTAATGTCACCTGATCTGGAATTCCGTTGAACTTCGTTTCAAATTTGAAATTTTCAGTTGGTAGTACTGTAGCTGATTGCACGATTGGATATTGAGAGTTTTGTTTCGTGAAGTTGGCAGCGATGGAAATTCTTTCGAAGACAACGTTTGATTTTTCTGATCTGTAACGAAAAATTTTGTTTTACCCGACTACGGCAAAGCCAAAGGAGGGTCATGATTTTGATGTATGTTCGCTGAACATAGGCTACATGACGTGTCTCAAAACTCAATGTGGCGTACTCTAGCGGACAAAAAATTCAACACAACACCAAAACAGATCAAATAATAAAAAGTAAAATAAACTAAAACCCGACTACGACAAAAAAACGACGCTGAAAAAATATAAGCGTACATACAGCGGGAGCGACTTTGTTTTACACTAACTAAAGAAGATTAATATAGAGGTGTAAACTTACCCAGATAAAATACAGATCTGAGTACCAATCTTGTGGTTAGCGTTGAATGGACGGATGCCGTTGAATGCTGCTAAACTATAACTTGATTCGGACTTAGTACCTAGAAAGAAGATTAAGAAATATAACATTTTGATAGACTCACATGTCGGTTATCACTGGCGCTGACGAAGTCGTTAAATTTGGCTTATGTCCTTAATAAGATTCTAAGCTACCTCTTCATCAAGTTTCATTATGAGCAATTCAGCGGTTTTACTGTATTGGGGTAACAAAGCAACAGACAGACAAACGGCGTTACTTCCACAGTAATTGCAGTCGTTATGTTAGTGTGAAATCAAATCTGTGGCTTTCCCACAGCTTTACTGGGGATTTCCACTGTTCCATGGTCCCAAAGTAATACTAATGAGTAGTAGTAGAGCTCTTCGTGAACCTAATTATGCCGTAAACCAAGGTTGCTGTGTTCCGGTTTAAAGGGTTCGGTTTGAAATGCCTCGTTGGCCTAGTGGTCCTAAGCGCGACTGCTACGCTACATCTAGCGCAAGACATCTCTTGGGTTCGATTCCGAGGTCGAGCAAAAAGTGGTATTGGGTTTTTCTATGAAATTCTCAGTAGCAGCCGGGGTTAGGATTTGTGCCCGGTGAATGACAATAGGCTCGCTCGCTATTACATGGGACCTAAACATATCGGCGAACTATGGGTGTACATCGCTACACCTCTGCTTAACCCTTCGGGGAATACAGGTGTGATGGTATGTGTTGATGGTAAGGGTAACGGCGACGGTGTAATTTGGGTTTAGGATGGCAGCGCGTTTGCAAGGCCTCTGGTATTACATATGTCTATAGGCACCGGTGATCAATTAACATCAGGTGGACCGTGTCGGCTCAAAAAAATTTTAAACTTTTTAACAACGACTTTATAAATGTGACACCTTCTGATATCTCAATCAGGATGAAAAAGTAAAGACTTTACCTAAAGCGGTCTTGACATAAAATTCACAGCAGAAGCTGTTATGGCAGACGGTCTCCTTGTAGCCCTTGGAGCTGGCTTCAAGATCCAGTGGCCTGACGACGTACTGACTCAAGTCTTCACCGGAGAAGTTGATCGACGAAGAATTAATAACAGGTACTACAGATGCATCTGAAATTAAAGGTTTGTCTTTAATATTGGGAGAATATTCGAGATAATTTAGGTTTTAAATTATGTGTACAATGTTCTGTTTTATCTGAAGACCCTATCATACCATATCATACACAAAGAAAAACTGTAGTCTTTTGTTATTAAAGTGTTTTTTTTTTTTTGGGGGGTGGGAAATCATCGAATAACTTCTCCCGCCCCGCCCAGGGCGGGAGAAGTTATTTGATGACTGCCCACCTCCCAAAAAAAAAAAAAAACTTGCCTATCCAGACCAAACCTAACTATTTTTTACTACTACCTCGGACCATTCCATCAATGTTTTTTCTAAGAATTCCAATAATACCCTAGCTTGTTATACCTTGTTAGATATCTAATGAAACGTACATGTTGTAACAGCATATCTGTCATAGATTTTTTTTAAATATTACGATAAAAAAAGAATATTTTTTACGAATTAAATTTAAATTTATAACTATCAATCGTTTACTACTACCTAGTTCGTTCGTTGAGCTGCAATTTTAGTGTTGAGAATAATAAAACAACCTATCTACTACACAAAAATCGCAAACACAAATAAATTAGAGGTATAAACCCAAAAAAAAATGAGCAATAGAACAAAAAACGGCAAATTCTTTAAAAAAAATTCAAAGTCCAATATCTTGAAACTGTTAAGTTTTGAGTACGGTGTGTCTTAGGGAAATCAGTCAGGAATGATGGGAACAACATCTAGGGATCTAGGTCGACTTAACCAGTGACCCTGTATAACGTGTGACTACGGCTTTTATTTTTGTTCTGTTCTTGTTCCTCCAGTAATGTTTATTTCAGAATCCTAAAAATCATGTTACGTGCTTTTTCGGCGTCGTTTTTTTTTTGTCGTAGTCCGGTTTTAGTTTTTTTACTTTTTATTATTTAAACTATTTTGGTGTTAAATCACTGTGCTTCTATACTAATTGCATGCCAAAGCTAAATTGTCAAATTAGTAACTAGGTAATTAACATACAACTTCTGTACATTAGTGAAGCAGTTCAAATGATACCAAACACAGTACCTATATTCATATTTTTTGACATCGAAGTTTTTGACCGCTAGAGAGCGCCACATTGAATTTTGAAAATATATTTGATAATTACAAATTAAGCCCTTTCAAATGATATCAAACACGGTGTATTTACCTTATCATTTTCTTTCAACACGACTTTTTGTCCGTTAGAGGGCGCCACTTTAAGTTTGAGCAATATTTTGGAAATGTACAAGTTAAGCCCTTTGAAATGATATCAAACACCGCGTATTTATCTTATATATTTTTTTAAACACAATACTTTTTGTCCTCTAGCGGACGCAACATTGAGTTTTGTGACCAATAACGTAGCCTATGTTCAGCAGACGATTAAGACGGGTCTAACGATACCTCATTTATTGAGTTCCGATAAGTAGTTTAGGAGCTATGAGGGAACAGATGAACATACACACATACATAAAAAAAAACATACATACTTAGCCTGTCAAAATCATAACCATCCTTTAACATTGCCGTAGTCGGGTGAAAAAGAAAAATTGCTAAATTGACTACAATATGTCAGAAACACATAAAAAATTGCATACAAAATAATGCCAATGTTTTGTTGATAGCGTAACGACCAACATCATAAGTTCTAAGATCATTATCTATCATCATACGATTGTCACGCGACTTTATCTCTGCGCACACGACTAACGAAGGAAAACATGTTTGTAATCAAATGTATGAAAACACGAGTTGACGTCCTTAGATTAGGATTACATACATACATAGACTCACGCCTTTTTTCAAAGGAGGGTAGGCAGAAACCACATAACACGACCTGGTACGATCCTTTCATACTCCTTTCGCCTCGTCCAAATCATACATCTGGTCATACAAGGTTTACTTCTAATATTCGTAAATAGTCTTGAGCACGTCATATTTTCATTTGTAAATGTAAATAGTCAGCCTAATTATTCGCAAGTGTCGTTATTGTACCGTTATAAGTACCAATTATAGCTTATATCAATCCAAAGATAGAATCGAATCTAGCATTGACATCATAACAACGACAAACAACAAATATCAGCCAATAGCCGTCCACTGCTGAACAGCCGGCAGCCCGAATCCATCCGCTGCCCACCAAGTTCTTTAAATCGTCGGTCCACCGTACATCAGAGCGTCCCACACTACGTTTGCCTAACCTTGATCTCCACTCTAACACGTGTCTGCTCTTCCGACCGTCTGTCGGTGGAGACATTGACATATCTAACTTCAAAATCCATCAAGCTGTTTAGGAGTCTATACTCGAACATTATCTGTTACATTTACTCAAATAATTTCGCACGTCGTTTAGCGCTGACGGAAATAAAGAACTAGTGATTTTGTACCAAATGTAGTAACGTAATGCAAGTTAAGATTATTTATTTCATTAGTAATTAAGAATCTTGGTACATTAATACTACACGATGTTTGGATAGTACTGTTGCCGAGATCTATAAACAAATTCATTTATTCGCGGTCAATCAATAACGATTTTATTCGGTCAATTGAATAAGAACAGCAAAACAACCGCTTTGATTGGCCGATAGCCTTCACGTAAAATTTTCCACAAACGAGCATTTAGTTGAAGGAATGACACATCCTCAAAATTACTGATAACGATAATAGCGAAATCTTACCACTCCCTCCATTCTTGTGTAACTCAGCAACGTCTAATTTGTTGGACCCAGTCTTCAAACCAGCCTTTCCAGAATAAATGCCAGAAGTAGACACCAGGTTAGCGTTGGTTACGTAGGACCAGGAGGACGCGAATTGGGGGACTGAAACCAAAATATACTTGTTTTATTCGCTGCATCAGCTGTCTTGGTTGTAGAACGGCTTTGTGCCTGAAGGCACTGAAGACATTGAAGGCTAATTCTACTACGAAAAAAATTCAAGTCGCATTCTGATCCTAGTATAAATAAGGTCAATCCTCGTAACTAAAAACGTTCAAAATCTAATCACAATTTCACCTCAGCGTTTAATAATTTTATACTTATAATACAATAAAGCTGAAGTGATCTTTTGTTTCTTTGTTTAAACGTGCTAATCTCCGGAACTACCTGTCAGATCAGAAATGATATTTCTGTATATGATAGCCAGATTCTTGAGGAATATTAAACATACAGTTACAAGATTACCCATATTTTCTTTCAAAACTCACCATTTAAGAACGGCACTTCAGAATGCCAATCTCCGACCATAACGAAGTTCTTTATGCCCTTCAAATGCTCTTCATCGTAGAGAACAATATCTTCCTCCATAAGGACACCGAAGGTCACACCGAAGTCTGCGGTAAACGATACCAGGTTGGAGTCCGAAGTTGTGCAGTTGGCAACACCGTTTCGAGGTTTTCTGTAACTGAATTTTATATTTCTTGGCCGTTTGTAAAGCCGTGGAAGTAGTTAAAACCATTATCGTATTAAAAAAAAAAAACTTATTACATGGGACCTAAATATATCGGCGAACTGTAGGTGTACATTGTTACACCTCTGCCTAACCCTTCGGGGAACACAGGCGTGGTGGTACATTTTTTTTTTTTTTTTTTTACTTTTTTACCAAAAAGAGAACCGCCTTCAATAGCTAAAAAGTGAAAAATAACTTTAGCTTTGGAAGTCGACGGCTTGGGATCTGTTTGTACTTTTGTATAGCGACCTACTTCCAAAGCTAAAGTCATTATTTTAGCTCTTGAAGGCGGTTGTCTTTTTTGTACAAAGTATGTTTTTTTCACTTTTCAGTTTTTTCGACGGTTTTTTGTTCAAAAGTGTTTATTCTATAATTTTTTGTGGCTAATCTTCTAATTACTACATACTCAATTTTTGATTACTTTTCTTGTAATACACAACTCAGCATTGAAATGTGTGAGTTTACAATAAATCACCCTAAGGGTAGGATCTTTTTTTTTTCCTATCGAATAAAAAAAAGAATTATTAAAAACGGACTCCTCTGAAAAAAGTTGTGCGTGATGAATGATGATATATAAAAAAAACAATAAACGCATCGGATTGATAACCGCCTCCGTTTTTTTCGTCGGTTAAAAACTATGTCAAAGTAGATAAATACCTAATCTTAATTTTATGGAAAAGTTTATGAGTTAATTAGGGTTGTTCGAGTCCCATGAGATATCTTCATTGTATCAGTCGTTACTATATAGCCGATAATTAGAACCAAAATGCTAAACGTCTTTTTCACGCGACTACGGCAAAGCCAAAGGAGGGTTATAATTTTGACAGGCCATGTATATATGTGTGTGTGTGTGTTTATCTGTTCCTTCATAGCTCCGAAAGTACTTATCTAAACTCGACAAATGAGGTATCGTAAGAACCGTCTTAATCGTCCGCTGAACATAGGCTACATGTCGTGTCAAAAAACTAAATGTGGCGCCCTCAAGCGGTCAAAAAATTGAATACAACACCAAAAGAGTTTGAATGTTTTGTCTCTGCATCGCCCAAAAGTAGACTGGTAGAAAATGCCTAAGGCATTAAGTCTGCCTTTGTACAGTGTATTCTTTTACATTATGTGCATAAAGTTTAATAAATAAATAAAAGAGTTAAAATAATAAAAAGTGAAATAAACTAAAACCCGACTACGACAAAAAAACGACACTGAAAAAGTACGAAAAAAGATTTTCAGGATGCTAAAATAAACAAGGTTACTGGAGAAACAAGAACAGAACAAATAGAAAAGTCATAGTCTCACGTTATTAAAGTGTTACGGTTGGTACCTATATAACGTGTGACTACGGCTTTTCAATTTATTCTTTTCTTCATTTCCCAGTAACCTTGTTTATTTCAGCATCCTGTCTTGTTTCATACTTTTTCAGCGACCTTTTTTTTGGCGTAGTCGAGTTTTAGTTTTTTTACATTTTCTTATTTCATTAAAATAAAATGTTTTTGCCCGATTAAGACAAATCCAAATGAGGGTTATGATTTTGACACGCTATGTATGTTTGTGAATGTATATTTAGCATCATAGCTCCTTAACTCGTCCGCTGAACATATGCTACGCGACGTGTCACAATACTCAATGTGGCGCCCTATAGTGGACAAAAAGTATTGTGTTAAAACCAAAAAATAAGGTAAATACGCCGTGTTTGGTATAATTTGAAAGGGCTTCACTTGTACATTTCCAAAATATTGATCAATTTTACAGTGGCGCGTAATAGCGGACACGAAGCTATGTGTTTAAAAAAAACGTTTAGATAAATGCAGCGTGTTTGATATCATTTGAAAGGGCTTCACTTTTACTTAGCAAAAATATCATCAAAATCCAATGTGCCGGAACGGGTAAAAAAATTCAACAAAACAACAAAAAAGTTTAAATAATGAAAAGTAGAATAAACTAAAATACGACTACGACAAAAAAACGACGCTGAAAAAATATGAAACAAGATTTTCAGCAAACATGATCGGAACAAATAGAAAAGCCGTAGTCAGACGTTGTTAAAGTGTTACGGTTGATACCTAAATAACGCGTGATTACGGCTTATCGATTCGTTCTGTTCTTCTTTCCCCAGTAACCTTGTTTATTTCAGCATCGTTTTTCGTTTTTTTTGTCGTAGTCGGGTTTTAGTTTTTGTACTTTTTTTATTATTTCACTATAATATTAATATCAAGTATCCAATTGCTTGACAATTTGTCGCATTAATTTTTAGAAATATTAGAAGTTCGTCTTACGCTGCGTTTGTCGGTGCGTGGTCTCCATTCGAGACCTTTACGGCCCCACACAGGCCGCAACCAGTCCTTTTAGAGCTGTATGGGGCAGGCCTAAATCCCGCTATGGACGTCATACGGCTGATAATGATGATGATGATGTTAGAGCTACTAGATACTTAGAAACTTACACAGCTACAATGGCTCCTTTTCTGTCGAACACCAGGTTGCTCCTCACCATGTCATATCCTAGCTGGTACATCGCCTTCTCATACAAATTTACCACCACATACAAGCCGGCATGTCTGGCCGCGTTCGACACCTCGCTTATAACCTGAAACAAAAGAATTATGATGTTTATCAATCCATTTATTATGTTGTAAAGAAATAATATGCTTTGTAGCGGTTTGTTTCAATAATGAATCATGGCAGGTGGCAATAAAGTAGTATTTAAATAGGTAATATAAAAATCACGCGTGGTTAATACACCGCATTGTGACCCTAGGAGCGGTGCAATAAAAGCCACTTTACGAGCTAGTGTGTAGATTTTTTTTTTTGGTTCGTGCTTCACTGGCATAGATGGTAGAAAGTCAGCAACATTGAAATTTCGGTTAAATGCCCAGAATGAGATAAACTCACCTCAAGAGTCAACCCTGTAGCTGGTAGCTACAAGGAGGTGCGTGCCAAATGCCATTATTATCTTTACCGCTAAACCTTTGTAGTTATAGGAAAATGATACGCAATTATGCAACCTACTTACATGTCATTTTAAAAGGTCATTTACATTACACGATTTGCCGGGCCCTATCTATCGTGTACCCTATCACACGATAGATAGGGCCCCGCAGATCGTGTAAGGCTTTTAAAAGCAATATGGCACGTGATTACCAATTTATCATTTTAAAAACTGTGAGTAAGTATCGTAACTTAAGGATTTTTTAAAGCTTTCACTGTCAAACTGTCAATTTTACTAGCTAATCATGTCAAATAGCAAAACAGGCTTTTGATTTAGTCACTTGCAATAGTTTAAGCGGTCATTAAATCCATACTGACTGTCCCAATAAAGCCCATACTACATAATTGTCCATTAATTAACAACGAGATTATTTTTTTTTGTATTTTTTTTTAATGACGTTCAAGTGTGCCTTTTAGAGGCCTAATTGTATTTGTCCATACAAAGGTACATCAGGTAACAACACTCAAAATATCATTAGCAATACACTACCTGAGTCTGCCTGTCCATATAACGTCACACCACGCATCATGCTTCGAAAAGGGGAAGCTTCGTTAGAGCGAGATAGTGCAACAACAAATAATGCATTGCCATGCGTTAGAATGAAACAGAGCTATAGCACGTGGGGATTGCGTGGTCGGGAATATTTAGGTAGCTTTGTAAACATGATTTATGTTTCTAAGGCGGGCTTATAATGATCTTTCGTTGCTATGCCAACGCGTTCATTATGATTTCAGCTTTATCTGCTGCAATTATCTCAACAGATTCTTCTCACGTTGTTTTAAAATTACGGCGCGTCAATTGGTTACTTACCCATAAGCTGCTTACTTTATTTTATATCTAAGTAATATTTTTTTTTTCAAATTACCTGATTTCTGTAATTTAGATAGGTTACGATTTTTTACGAACTTACCTCATCGTAATTCTCTTTAGATTCAGTTGGCTCCAGCGAAGGCAGAACCAGAATATCAACGCCCTGTAAAATAATTTAGAATTGAATGCAAAGATATTATCGACAAAAAATCAAGTGCCTACAAATCAAAATGTGGATAATAGGTTTGTACTTATTAACATTTTTTTTATGATTTAATTCGAATTGATGTAATTAAGTAAAGTCATGCTGGTAAGCATAAAAAACCCTATAAGCATATGAACAGAATTACAAACTTGTAAAATCAAATACAATTGGTAAATTTAGCAGTCAAGTCAAGGGAGCGTGGAAATCTCAAATATTTTATTCATACGTAGGACGGTCATTGACCCATCAGCTGATCAACGCGTGGTGTTTATTTACAAAGATGTTCTTAATTTGAATTTTCCACAGTTGCATTGTGCGTGCAATCCACACGTATCAGAAAATGTTCTTTATTTAAATTTTGACGTTTTGATCGTGGCGGGTGAATTGACAAAAAAGGTCTTAATTTAAGTTTGTAATGCGTTACAGCTTTATATAAAAAGTCAATCGTGTGCTTTATTCCTATAATATAATTAATGATAGAAGGTTATCTCTGTTTTCCTTCGCCATTTTTTTAAAAGCGCTACACGAGAGTGTTTGTAAAACATTGTTATCGTAACATAACATGGTTGCAATCCCTGTTATTCTTATTAAGATGACTGAGCGATACCACTGCACTGCCCCAAGGTGTGAACTTCGAAATTGAAAGGGTGTCTTGCACGTGGAATATTATAAAAATAAATATTCTATTTTTATCCACACGCTATCAGAGAGTGCAAAGACATTTCTACATTCTCTAAGATATTTTAGTTTCTCTCTTATTTGTATGACTCACCGTGTCACCAGCACTGTGTATATAAGGAGTGTATTCGCTTATGTCTTTGTTTTCTAAGTGCAGCACACCTGCCTTGTAGATCTGAAACAAACATTTTGTTACAATATCGGTAAGTGTGTCAAGTGTGAGTCGTTGACAGCACAATCTACCGGTATCCATAGAAATAAATAAAATTGAAGTGTAATATTAAAATAACACCTTTTACAAAATAAATATGAATGTTGACACGAATAAATCATTTTTTTTTTTTGTAATTATCTGTCTGACTGTTTCGGTTTCGGCTATTCTCCAGAAATTTGAGTTCCGTGCAAGAAAAATAAAACCACTTGATAATCGACATTCACGAAGTCATTCATGAACGAAGTCGTGGTCATAAGCTAGTAGGTATGTATTCGATAAAATCTCCCTCGGTGAATTTAACTAAAGTGAGTTTGAGGATAGCTGTCACCCTACTGGATGCAAAATAGTAGGTAGTTACTTACTTACTGAAAATTTTAACAAAAAAAACATACAGACGAATTGAGAACCTCCTCCTTTTGAAGTCGGTTAAAAATAATAAACGGAATACATAGAAATAAACGTTCAGGTTCAATATTTAGCTTTAAATATAAAGTAATAGGTACTTAACAGGTAAGCAAAAGCAACATAATAACAATTTATGCCTTGAAGAAAACCTATGGTTTTTGTCCCTTATACAGCTCATTTATTTCTGCACCCGCCCATGTTGTACACCTCTTTGTACCAACACAATGCGCCTAGCAACTACAAAGGAGTTTTTATGACACCAATTCGTGATGAATTTTATTCTAAGTAAAAGGGCCTACGTGACGATGGCCGATGCATTCCCCTGATTCGAAATTTGAAAATTAGAGCGCAGGGAGATTCCTTCTCTAGAGTGAGAACAAACAACAACAATGAACGATAACGAATGCGTTAGAAAGAGACAGCACAACAACACGCGGGGACTGCATGATCGGGGAGCTTTGTCCGTAAGGTAGAGGAATTATGTGTTTTTGAAGCTTTGTTTTGGCCGATTTTATTTTTAGATTTTTATGAATAGTGTCATTGTTATAAAATGGTGTAGCAAAATGCAACCTAATGAAGATGCTATTCCAATTGTGTTTTTTTTTTTACCATTAAAATATTAATATGATTATTTACCCGATTTCATTTATTAGTATTTTTGTTGTCAAATAAAATGCGTGAACGTCAAATAAATTTAAATCTTAACCGCATTTGCATAATTTTTACAAAAACATAAAAAAATACACGTGTATACTTTGGCTGTCATCGAGATGAAGTACCTATTACTGAATACAAAGTTTTTGTTATTAATTGCAGTATTATTTTAAGCGTTCAAGGATTTTCTTTTTATGCACGCGTAAAAAATACATTGTTGCTCTACCCACATTAGAGTTCCAATAATTAAACTCGGCAACAAACAAATAAGTGTCGTTGAGTTTTTGCTTTATTTTCTGAAGAAATTAAATTATTTATTAATGAACTAAAAGCAGTAAAAAAATAAAAAATCTCACCTCTCTAGCCATCAGAAAATGCACACACAGAAAACACACCACTATGCTCAAAAGCTTCATCGTTGTATTTACTATATCACTGGCACAAATAAAAAAAAATATTAAAAATAAATTCTATATTTATTTTATTTTCAAAATGGCGGGGAATGTCGTCCTTCCAAGTTGACGCGGCGCGCGGTAATGCTGTGTGTTGTGCTTCGAAACTCAGCCCTGAATAATATTGCATTTGATTATGCCCTGTACCACGATATCATTATAGAGAAGACGATAAGCCGGGTGCTGTCGGCCGCGTGGTACGGAGGCAATAAAGAAAATATGTGTTAGCGTTGGGTGTTAAAATGATGTAAGTAAACCATTGCTAATCTTGCGCTAAATCAACCTATATCTTAATGTTATGTGGCAAAATCTCTTTTAATGCCATTATCTGTAGTGCTTATTCTTCTTCATGCGAAAGTACCTTCTGGAGCGGGACATTCAATTATTTTTTCTAATCCTATTTTTAAATAATTTTACTACAGATTTTGAGACTATTTGGTTTCAATATCTTTTTGGCCTATTAATGAAAAGCCTAACTCGATGGATGGATCGATGAATCCTTCAAAACTGGTAGGATCAAGCGCGGAAACGGAAAATATGGAAAGAATAGAGGGCGGCCTCTGCCCAGGTGCGGGACAGAACGGGCTGACAAAAAAAAAGATAAGTTGAAGTTGAGTTTTGGGACGAAAAATTCTTCTTTACGCGTTCTCGACCCATAATGAAAGTCCCAATTCATCTTTAACTTTCTTTGACCATAGATAGCCCAGAAAATTCAGAAATCGAAGTAAGCATGTAGTACTTAAATATTATATGTACCTACTTACATCTACTACTATAGAAATGGAAATCAAACCTAAGTGCAACATAAGACAGGAAGTAAAGATTACAATTGCACTAAACACTATGGCATAACCTCACAGATGTTATCATACATTTTATAGTTCAAATGTCAAAGATATAAATAAACGTTTGTTGTGCCATTGTCATTGTTACTGAAATTACTTTGGGAACGAGATTAGAGGGGCCGTGGGACGAAGGTGAATGATAGATGCAAATGTAAATGGCTCCATCATAATTTTGAATTTTCCATTGACCATTAGGTACCTGTTCCACCGAAACGATTAGTGAGAAGCGGGTAGATCAAGAAACTAACAAACTAGTTGGCGAGAAGCGAGTGTGTAGTTCCAACCGCTTTGTCGATGGGCTAGAAAGGAGTGTGCAAGTGCGACTGGCGTTTACTCGCCACTCGCTAGTATGCGTATGTAAGTATAGTATGTACCAAAAAGTACTAGAGAGGCTCTCATGGCGAGTATCCTGACCGCCAGGCGAGCGTCACTGAACGAGTGTTTTCTTTGATAGTTTTGTCACTGCCGACAAACTAGTGGTGAGTTCTTGCTGGTCGTCAGCTTATATAAAATATGTACCTATCTATTTTTTTATTGACACTGGACCTACATATGTTGTACGTTTCTTGAGCAAGAAAATAGTCGATATCTAGTCGCCTCCTCGTCAGCGGTAAGACAGGTGCCTAGTAATAGGTTTTACTAGTTTTGATGTACTCAGTGTCCGTATTGTTGAGGTAATGACAAGTATCTAAGTACTTACTTTCTTTTTCCAAAGAAGTTTGGAATAAAGAATTCTTACCCATCTTGTCTCCAATCGAGATGCTGAGGTAGATACGGGTTCTTCAGTTCGGTACAGAGTCGCTACTGGAAGGAGCACTTTGCTGACTAGCCGATCTCTTTACCAAAGGAATGAGGATGGACAGAGGTTCAGGATTATCTTAGATAAGGGAAGTAAATCATTCACACAGCCTTTTTAACCTCACCGGAATACATAAATCTCTATTCTACGCCATTCCTTCCGATTTGCATGGACAAGATTGCCAGATTAGCACAAGTTATGTGGTACCTACCTAAACCATTTGTGATTTATGAAATCTATTGATATGAGAACGTGTTCTCGTGGCAGCCACGTGTTTACTACATTGTGGTGAATGAATGTTTTGAACGTGATAATTATGGTTTTAATCTAAAGTTTTATAATTATCTACATACAATTTATTAGGTAGGTATTTAGGCAATAGAATTAGGTTTCTTTATTTTAATTATTATTAAAGTAATTGTCCTCAGTATCGCAGCATCAGTAGCATTTTTATATCCTCCAAAGTGCAAATGTAGGGAGGACTCCTTGGATTGACTTTAAAATTATATTAAGTAGCCATGTACCTAAATGAATCATAATCAAAACTTAAATACTTATTTAATTCAACTTAGTCATTTGTTATTCTATTTTCGTTCTTAATACTCAGAAATGATAGCTAATAATAAGATAATCTAACTTTGATAAGCGATAATCTATTACTATGTTATTCATGAAGTTTTGCTGATAAAAATATACTTACAGATTCTATTTTTAACTGAGTTACACATACATATAAGGAAAATGCTCACGAAATAAACCCAATATTATCAAAATAGAAAAATAATATAATATTATATAACGAAAATCCCACTACAAGAACATTTAAATGAAAAGAAAAAGCACAAAAATAACATAAACATTAATTAATTAAAAAGAAAAAAAAAGTTCTTCAATAGAAATATGTAGTTTCGTGATGGCCCAGTGGTCAAGCTGCCTGCCTTATCATACATAAGGTTGCGAGTTCGATACCGAGCAAGGACCAATGTGACATTTTGAATCCAGTCAACACTTGACCGACAATGGTGAAGGAAAACCTGGTGAGGAAACCTGAACTTATTATAAACTAGCTGTTGCCCGCGACTTTGTTCACGTTCATTATTTTATTGATTTCAATTTTGTTTTCGCATAACCCTCTTTTTAAAATTTAAGTAAATAACAATACAAATTGCCTAACTTACTTCTTATAACATTAGCTGTCTGCGAGTGAAAGTCCCGTCAAAATCGGCCCAGCCGTTTCGGAGATAAACCGGAACAAACAGACGGACAGGCAGACAAAAATTTTAAAATTGGTTTTTTCTTTACGTTACCGTAGGTATATACTTTCATATGCATTTAGTGAAAAGCTTGTAATTTAAAATTACAAACAGACCCTTCAATTTTATTTATTTGTATAGATTTAAGTCTGAAATCGCCCGGACACGGGTGTTTCGGGAGGTTCCTGCACCTCATCGGGCGGGAGGAAACGTCCGGGTGTCACCATTGTGTGGATCGCCCCAAGGACACGGTGGGGCACACCGTGGCGGTATGCCCCGCTTGGGCGGAGCATCGACGAGTCCTCGTGGCGGCCATCGGCGGCGGCGAACTCTCGCGTCCGGTCCTGGTGCAAGCCATGGTCCGGAGCTAGAGAGAATGGGATGCAGTCGCCTCCTTCTGCGAGGCAGTAATGCTTGAGAAGGAGGCGGCGGGACGGTTGACACAGCGGTTCTCCCGTCCCAGCCACCGCGGTAGACGCTCCGGACGTCGGGAGCCGCGAGACGACTCCCGGCCACCGTAGATACGGGCCTGTGGACGGTGAGCAATGGGTAGCTCACCGTCCTTACGTTACGTAACGACAGGCCGTGTCGACGGCGCGTTCGTGTTCCACGCGCGCCTCAAAGAGATGTCAGCAAAGGGAAGGGGCCACTGAGGGCCGATGCCTGCCGGGGCTGCGGGTTGTTCGCAAGAGATACCGCGCCCCCGAAACGCAAAGGGCACAAGAAGGAACAGGGGTGGGTTTTAGTCAGTAAAAGTCTGACACTCCCTCCCGCCCCGCCCAGGGCGGGAGAAGTTATTTGATGATTTACCACCCCCCCCCCCCCAAAATCCGCCGTTCCTGCTTGTCTGTTATTTCAGATAAACAGTTTTTGGTTTTCATTTATTTTTAAACTAGGTTTTCTCAAAATTCTATAATAAATATCCCTGTTGAAATAAATATCATACTTTTGTAAAGTATTACATTTATCAATACCAATTTCATTGCAATACCTACCTACTGAAATTATATTCCGGACTTTGTTCAATACACTCAAAGGTAAACAACAACTCAGCTTTACATTGAACTATTTAGACGCATGCGCATTGCGTACGTGATTACAACCACATAGCTATGAACAGAGGTAGGTATAGCTTCAATTAGTTAGACATCGACCATTCCAGACAACCATCCGTATGCAGTCCGGAAAACGCACCGCTCCGGCACCAAACGCGAGAGTTGAAAGAGCCCTATAATTTAATTAACAAGATTGCAACTTTGTGATAAAAACCAATTTACCTTAATTATCTTATTAATTAATATGTTAATCATTTACTGTTATTCTACGGAATTTATTTATTTCTGCAAAAACATTACTAATTACGACGAAATCATTTATAATCTTTCTGAACCTTCACGTTACGAAGAAATTGAAAGTCAAAGTTTCAATTAACTGTTAAAACTAAGTTTTAAATACCTACGGCCCGTATTTTGTTGCATGCACAATGTATTCGCGTGCACCTCGGTGTACCGTAAACCAATGATTTTTCTCACCAAAAATAAAAATTGATTTCCAGCAATATATTTCTCTAAACGTTGGTAAATTTACAGGGCTGTACACAAACATAGTGAGTATAGGTACATACACATACTGTATTTATGTTACATACTTACCTAGATATATAAGTATGTATATGTCGCACGTTTATGACAAAAACAGGTTTGTAATGAAAAATTGGCAGAAGACAAAATTGTTATTATTTAATCACTAGCGACATCGCCCACGGGCCTTATTTCACACGCGTTCAGATACATCTTTGGTTACTGCTTTGCTCCCGTGAGTCGTAGCGTGATATTATATAGCCTATGTTACTCAGGAATAACGTAGCTATCTATTGGTGAAAAAAATGTTAAAATCGGTTCAGTAGTTTCGGAGCCTATTCAATACAAACAAACAAAAATAATCTTCCCTCTTTGTAATAAATATACTATATTTTATCTAAATCTGAGAAAATCCAGTTTATTGATCAAAAACTTGGTTAGGTTTATGATTGACTGATTTTATCATAAACCTACGATATATACATAGTAAACGGCTATGTAATTAGCTTTTACACGCACTATTTACATAGCAATGTTACAAACTTACAATCATTTGAACGTTACCCAGCGAAATCTAGGCTCAATAAACACTTACACCCCCAGAGATTAATTGATAATAGTAACAAACAATACATGTATTTTAAGCTCAAATAACTAATTATCTCTTAGAGGTGGTATTGGTTATCTTCTAAAGTGTATAGGTTATGTTATCTTTCTCGTTGAAAAGGTTACAAAAGGGTTATCTGATTGACCTTGAAGATGTAATATACTAAGTAAGTACCTACTTAATTGTCTAAAAACTAATTTATAAAGATGTCTGTTTGTTTGTGAGAGGTAATCTCTGGAAGTGCTGAACCGATTAAAAAATATCTTTTTCTTGGCTTCGATTCCCAGGTCAAGCAGAAAGTGTTATTGGGTTTATCTATGAAATTCTCAGTAGCAGCTCGGAGTTAATGGCAATAGGCTCGCCCCTTATTACATGGGACCGCACCGGCATGGCATAGCACCGGCGAACTATGGGTGTACAATGGTACACCTCTGCCGAACCCTTCGGGGAATACAGGCGTGATGGTATGTCGACTTTGACACGGACACTTATGCGCATGTTCACTCAAGGGCGCCAGGACGAAAGGCCGCCTGCGTGACCTCCCTATAAAATATTTCACTACAGAGAAAACAAAGAAATTGTAAATACCTTTCTTACGAAACTTGAATCGCTTCCTTATTGCAATAATCCTTGAATTACTAAAGGTCACCAAGATTTGTAAGAGAAAATAAACTCACTCGAAATTCTCTGCCGAGGTGTCTCATACACACACATGCACAAAACATCAAAATCGAATAATTTTTATTTCAATTAGACGATTGTTTGGATTTGAATTAGACTGCCTCGGTAGCCTAGTGGTCCTAAGCGCGACTGCTACGCTAGAGGTCTTGGGTTCGATTCCCAGGTCGAGCAAAAAGTGTTATTGGGTTTTTCTATGAAATTCTCAGAAGCAGCTCGGAGTTAGGATTTGGGCCCGGTTAATGGCAATAGGCTCTCGCCCCCTATTACATGGGACCTAAACATACCGGCGAACTGTGGGTGTACATTATTACACCTCTGCCTAACCCTTCGGGGAATACAGGCGTGATGGTATGTGTGTGTCAATTAGACGATTAAAAGGCACCTTTGAACGCCATTTTCAATATACAAAAAGAACTACTTTCCCTTTCCAAAAGGTATTTTCGTATTGAGAAGAATATACACAAACAGTCAGACCCGAAACAACTATCTGTAGGCCATACAAAAATTTGTTCCGTGCGGGAATCAAACCCGCGAAACGCAGCGCAGCAGCCACTGCGGCAACCGTGAAAAAATATAAATTATGATTCTTATGAATGTGAAGACAGTTGCCAAAATAAAAATCACCACAACCAATACTTTTGTTCTATCCGGGCAACACTCTCACGACACGTAGACTCATTGGCTAATAATTCTAACTCCATAAATTACACCTTCGGAAGTTCAAATGTGGAGTCGAGGACGGAAATTCTCAGGAAATTGGTGACAGAATTGCTCGAACATTTACTTGCCAATTGTAACGAGAAACGTATTTGCATAATCTTTAAGTATATTTTTGACAAATTCTATTTAAATCAGCGGTATTTTAGGTCAAAGTCAAGAATTTTAGGCTCATTCATTACTATGAATAAGCCTAAAGTTCTTGACTTTGACCACAGATAGGTTTACACACATTAGTAGGTGGCAATATGAGTACTTACGTGACAAAAAGATTTCCATTTAGATCTTCAATCATGTTTGACCATTTTGATAAGATCCTTGGGTTATTTTCCTGTGTACCTGATTGTACCTATCAGTCTTTAGTCGTTACGTATCAACAATGAGAGGAATATGTGAATGATTATATTCACGTTATATTGATTAGAAAGGTCGTGAATAATGAGATGACAGTAGAAACAAACGCCATGTGAAGACCATAAAAAAGTAGGGCAGGAGAAATATGACTGATTTTATGGTTTGAATGTTAATTAGGTCGCATACTGCCATACAATATTTCACACTACTTACATAATTATTCTCTTTAAACAGTACAATACATAAATGAGGTTTCTTGCATGAGGACTCCAATAGAAGTATTATTGGTACCTATGTAATACACAGACAGCAGTGATTTAGTACTTAATAGGGTAAACCCTAAAAAGGTTCCACGATGATGACATAAAAAACCAACAAAAAAAAAATAACCGACAGACATCTTTATACTAGATTAAGTAATTATATACAAACTAATCAATACGTTATCAGTATCACGCGGGCATCACGCCACTATCTATGCTCCGTTTACACGCTGCGCGTGGCGTCACGAATCGTCAGGTGCAAGAAAGAGATTATCTTCAGACGATGTGTTTGTTGATAGGGTGACTATCTTTACGATTGCTGTGGTCGGTCACGTATGTTACCATGTGCTTTTCAGTGGCGGCCTAAAGGAGGGGGCGGCCCGCCCTGGTCCCCCGGTCTTCGGGGGCCCCTAAATCACGGAAAGTTCTCTTAATCAAGGCTAAGAGGCAATTTGGAATCAGTTGGAGGCGCCAATAATGCCAATTCAAAATGACCTTAACCGAGTTCTTTATAAAATTCAACCAAAATATAAATACGGTTACTATATCATTTAGTTTTCCCGCCCCGGGCCTCAGACAGGCTTAGTCCACCTCTGGTGCTTTTGTAGAATGTCAACATACATTACTACACCTGTTAATGGTAGGTAAGGTTGGATAGAATGGAGATGTTATGTTCAAATGCTTCCTCTATAGGCACTCTATTTATTATCACACTAGTTCTAACCGCGATTTTGTCCACGTGGCTTTTAAACGAGAGAAAGACGTAGCTTATTAAATAAAATATATAAAAAATATATATATATATATCATCACGCCTGTATTCCCCGAAGGGTTAGGCAGAGGTGTAACAATGTACACCCACAGTTCGCCGGTATATTTAGGTCCCATGTAATAAGGGGCGAGCCTATTGCCATTAACCGGGCTAAAATCCTAACTCCGAGCTGCTACCGAGAATTTCATAGAAAAACCCAATAACACTTTTTGCTCGACCTGGGAATCGAACCCAAGACCTCTAGCGTAGCAATCGCGCTTAGGACCACTAGGCTACCGAGGCAGTACGGCTTAGCAGCGGCGGCGGTTTAGCTTATTACGTTTTTATTTGCTGCTTCACTCTTGTGAGTCCTCGCGTGATGTTATGTAGCCTATACTATTCGTCACGTATCTGGGTATCATAATATACAAAAATAATAAAGTTTCCAATCTAACAGTTTGTTCCAGAGATTAGCTCGCTTAAACAAACACACAAACGAAAACTCTTTAGCTTTATTACATTAGTATCGATTTGAAAAAGAATGGCCAAATTACGACAGTTATTGTAAAACTGTTGAAAAGGCCGCATTTTTTTTTTGTTCATGGCTAACAGTCTGTATTGCTTTATATTTATCGTAAAATAAAAAGAATGAAAGCCGAGATCAATAAGTTTAGGTACGTGCTTTCCGAGGCACAGGGCTTGCACACTAACATTCAAAGTCCGGGCTGCTACTAAGGAATCCCTAAGGGAAATACCCATTAACACTTTCCCGACCTGCAATCATGCATAACGACCACGCGACCAACGGGATAGTCACACAGGGTCCTAGACCAGGAAGTCCAAATTCTTTTAAAGAGAATCGAACGTCATTCACTCCTACAGCATGTACCTACGTAAGTACTTCACCGCAATACCAGCTTCCGTCATGATAATTGAATACAATGAATCTTTATTACAGAAGGCGTAGCTACCATCAATCACGATTTACTAACAATTTGGTTTTAGTGACTTATCTGATGGTTTTTTTTTGGGGGGTGGGAAATCATCAAGTAACTTCTCCCGCCCTGGGCGTGGCGGGAGGGAGTGTCAGACTTTTACTGACTAAAACCCACCCATGTTCCTTCTTGTGCCTTTTGCGTTCCGGGGGCGCGGTATCTCTTGCGAACAACCCGCAGCCCCGGCAGGCATCGGCCCTCAGTGGCGCCTTCCTTTTGCTGACATCTCTTTGAGGCGCGCGTGGAACACGAACGCGCCGTCGACACGGCCTCATCTGATGGTTAACGTGGTTGTGGCAAAAGTAAGCCATTTGTTTCGTTGTGATGTCTAGAATGTCTTCTCAGAACTCTTGTGCTCTATTAATTTTAAACCAATATATGTTTTACTTGCAATAGTAATAGTTTTAAGCTTAACTCCCGTGTATAAAGTAGCAGTAAGGCTAGAGTCCGGGCTGCCACTGAAATAAATTATAAAAATACATGTTTACACTGCCCAACCTGGAGGTCGAACCCAGGACTCGACACTTAGCAGTAGTGCCTGCCATTGACGAGTGACCAATTGCGAAAACATCATAACTCTCATCTTTCCCTTTACTACAGTAATAACCGTTATTTTATTGAAATATGTATCCAACAAATGTGCAAAGCGTTTATTGCAATAACAATAATATTTTCCATAAGTGAGGGCAATGCATGATAAAGCCTACCGCCCCTGTTGACACACAATTTTAATCTCTATCAATCCTAATACAAGAATCAATTTTCTATACCTAACATCCTTACAAGAAGGAAACTAAGATAAAATACGCGAGAAACATCTTTATTTCAAGTTATATACAGTCAAAATTTCGATGTAGTAGTAACTGCAACAGCAGTATGCATTATGATAGTACCTATCCCACGCACTACAAGAGTGATCGTTGAATTTTTTATCAGACAAATTCTTATCAATTATGGCGTTCGTGATTTGAATTTGATTTGGATTCAATATACAAATGAAATGAAGGTCAACCAGAAAATCGAACAACATTTTAGTCTCCACAATCCCACCGCTTTTTTTTTTTTTTGGTGGGTGGGAAATCATCAAATAACTTCTCCCGCCCTGGGCGGGACGGGAGGGAGTGTCCGACTTTTACTGACTAAAACCCACACATGTTCCTTCTTGTGCCCTTTGCGTTCCGGGGGCGCGGTATCTCTTGCGCACAACCCGCAGCATGGTCCCCATTAGAAATAACAAAAAAGTCTTTACACAAAACTTTGTCGTAATATAATTGATATACGTGTGCTCTATCTTCGCCAACCCTTCACGATTTTTGATAAAGCTCAGTAAAAAACTATCTGCCATCAGCTTAGATGACTAGTATAAAACGTTTTAGTGCAAAAATTCTCAATCACCACTCTCAGTAGACTTTAATACCAAGCTCCGATACTTCCCGACTTCGATAATCCCACCGCTATGCTCTTCTTTAAGTATTTAAGTCATAATTATACCTTGATTCTATAGGTAGGCATCTACACAAGATTTTCAGATTTTAAGCAGATGTCTGCCGCTGATTTATGAAAATAAATAACCTCTTTAATCATTGTGCAGGTATATTTCAGCTTTATGTCATGTTAAAATTAAATTAATCACAGGACTGTATGACAACCAGGCTCCATACAAAACGTAGTCTAGTCATGTTTTGATCAATTTAAAATTATTAAACTCGATAAAATGTTGTAGATATGACAATGGCACTAATATCTTGTATTGTGGTTAGTCGGCTTCCCGTCAAGCAACTTAATATCAAAATGATACGAAACTTTAAACTCGTAATGGAAAATACGACTTCAGAGTTACCACTAGTGTTGCCAGCTGTCCCGATTTTCAGGGGTCTGGGGACGCGTCCCGATTTGTACCTGATCGGGACGCTAAGTGTCCTGATTAATAAAAACATGAAAAAAAAAATTCATAAAAAAAAGAAGTTTGTAAAATCAAAGAATTAGTGACGGCAGCAGTGCAAAACAAAGACTTAACGCCATTTATTTATTAATTCCATTCCGTTTTTTGTTTACTGTCCCGATTTGCAATAAATCGGACCTGGCAACACTAGTTACCACTGTCGTCTGTCATGAATATCTTCACGAAACAACGCCTTTCCAATCGCACGCTCCTTAGTTCAACACTCGATTCCTCTGCTAAACTCATCCACCTGCTACCAGCTCTCCGAAGATTACCGTTCCACCTAACTAGCCTGAGGGCGTCCTATAGGTACAACTTTTACCAATTTACAGTCCCTATACAAGATCACGTCTGAATACCACAAACTAGCAAAGCCACAATACCTATTTTTACCCCAAAGTAGCGATGCTCTGTTTTGATGAAAAAGGTATAATATGTGCCGGTTTAATTACAGGCACATGAGACATTTCAGGTAAGGCAACGCATCTGTGAGGCCTTTGGTATTGCAGACGTCTATAGACGGCATGGCGGCAATAACCAATGAACATCAGATGGGCCGTCGCGTCGGCTTGTCTCTCATCCAACATTAGGACTTAATACCTAGGTACTTCAAGCAGAAGGACTAGTAAGAAGGCTTTCAATTATGTAGATCTATCCTCCTATTGCCAGGGTCTCTCCAGCGTCAAGTGCGGATAGTAGTTCATGGTCTGTCTACCCGTGTGTTAATCTCATCCAGTTCAGCCAGTAAAGGCGTGGTAAATTAACACACTTGCAAACAGATATAGAGCTTTATAGCCGGGGAACGGGTGTAGTGAAACGCTGGTGCTATGAGGTAGTGGTTTATTCTCCAATTACACAGGTCACAAACTTAGAAAAACTTCACAAAGATTAACTCGCGCGTCAAACATTCGCGGGTAGCTCGGACTCTCTGCTTGGCAACTGCCAGATCTCTCTAGAACTCCCGCGGGCGCCCTCTTACGGGCGGCCGGGTAACCACTTTGGGTTGCCAGTAAATATTTATAGTCTACCGCACGCTATACACTCCCCCTCGAGTTCTAGAGAACGTCCTCGCTCATGAACTCGCTCAAAGGAAGCTGAACAGACTGGACAAACATGTTTGCGTGGACGCCCTCTCTGACGTTTTGGAATTACGGGACGAGGAGGCGAACTGTCCCGGTTATGGAACCGAGTGAGATCTGATACATGAAACTTTCCTAACATACTTTCAGGGCTGTCTATGTTTGCTATGAAATATGTCGTGGGACTCACCCTCTTTGCAATGACGTACGGCCCGTCTTTCTTAGGAACGAACTTAGCTGTTATATTCTTTGCTGCATTGCTAAGAACATGTGAGTTTAACAGTATTTGGTCTCCGACCTCAAAGACCTCGGCAGGTACGAAGGACTTGTCGGCACATTCCTTGCGTCGGTCTTGCTGTGCTTCAACCCTTTCCCTAACAGCAATGAACGTGTTAACAAAGGTTTTCAAATAAGGCGTAATTTGCGGAACAAAATTATCTTTGTTAAGGATTGACCGAATGTCGTGTTGTACGTCGAGGGGTGAGCGCAGCTCTCTGGCAAACGTTAAGTACGCTGGAGACACACCCGTAGTTTGACAAACTGCGGAATTCATTGCGAACCTTATTGCAGGTAAGTACTGCGGCCATGAAGAATGGTTTGTTTCAACTAAACGTGACAACTGGAATTTTAAATCCCTATTTTTGCGCTCAGCTGGATTAGCTGAGGGATGATACAAAGGTAACAAATCTTGACTTATACCTAAAACAAACATACACTTGACTCTGTTGGCGCGTAGCTTAAATAGGCGTAATCTTTCGAACACCTTACGCAAATCGGATATATGCTTTTCGAAACTACCTTCGGATATAACTAACAAATCGTCTTGGTAGGCAAGAAGGGTTACATCCTTCAGCGACGCGCCCGTACGCAGCCTATCTATTAGACGCTGGAAGGTTGAAGGAGCGTTCTTCAGACCAAACGGCATACGCTTGAAGCGAAAAGAGCCAAAAGGCGTCAAAAACGCTGTTTTATCTCTATCCTGCTCACGTAAGCTAACTTGCCAAAACCCACTACGCATGTCAATGGTACTCATAAACGAATGTTTTTTTGTTGACTGGACAAGCTCATCTATCAATGGCATCGGATAGACGTCAGTCTTAGTTACCGCATTGAGTTTTCTATAGTCGACACAAAAACGCACCTGTCCATTTTTCTTAGGGATGAGTAGCGCCGGAGAACCCCACGCGGACTCGCACTCCTCAACAATATCGTCAGCCAACATCTTATCTAGCTCTGCCCGCATGACCTCTTTCTTCGCAGGCGTCAACCTATACGGTGGAACAGCAATAGGGAGGTGATCGCCAGTATCGATAATATGTTCGGCGAAAGGAGTCGGTTCTCCCCCTGGCTTAAAGATATCTTGATGCTCTACGATGAGCTGCGCAAGTACCTCACGCTGACTATCACTAAGCGAACTCGCCTCATCATCCCGTAGCACCTCTACAGCGGCACACGAAGATACAGGTGACCGAAACATCCTCTCAAACTGAGTATCATACTTTTGATCACTATTTTCAGCAAAGTGCCAGCTGTTCTCACCGAAATTAAAAACGAGATTGAATATCGTAAGAAAATCTATGCCTAACAAGCTTTCATTATTGTCCGCTTCGGGAAAAATTAAAAACTTGATGATTTTAATCTTGTGTTTAAGTGTCACCTGTACCTCCGTGGTTAGTACATTTATTTCCCTACTAACACCATCCGCCAACCTAACAACTTGCGTTGACGGCACTAACTGATGTCCTAAACGGCGTAGGAGAGCGTACAGCGTGTGACCGGCAATACAGCTTTTTGCTGCAGAGTCTACTAAAGCCGTACCACTATAGCCTAAGATGCTTATGTCTAACACAGGGCGACGAAAGGATGCACTATCGTTTGTATTTTCAGAATACTCACAACTATTACAAGAATTACGATCATAACAACTAGACACAGACGTATTTACATTAACAACATTATTATAATTAAGACATTTATTCTTAGAAAAAGGCACATAAATGTTTTCATTATGAGCATTATCGCTCAGGTCTAAGACTAAACAATTATTGATATTTGAGTCCTCGGGACAATTATTTACGTTATCACAAACAAAAGAGTGACTATGGTCCTCTACGTCATGCGTAGGGTTACCTGGAGCCGACATTTGCTTTGTCGGGCTTACCGACGGCGGCGGGGGCAGCGGTGAGGGCGGGCTGGCAGCGGGTACCGAGCCGACTGGGCTGCGACGAAGCTTGCGCGGGCGCGCGACGCCTGGCGCGCTCGAATTTCGCAGCGATGCGGCCTTGTCGTTATTATTTACGGGTCCATCATGTTTCGTGACGTTGATGGAATAAAACGACGACGGCTGACCACCCGGCGAACAGTTTTTGCACTTAGATTTGATTACGTTCGCGGCACCACAACCATAACACTTTATTTCACTTTCCGACTTTATTTCACTATTGTCATTGTTATCGCACTTATCACTACGCTTAAGCTTTTCGCACATTTCCTTTCGGTGACCGAGTCGCTTGCAGTACGCGCAGAACGGCTTTTTTTCCTTAGATGCGGCGGCTGCGGCGGGCTCGACGTTACGCTCGGCGCGGCTGGTACTAGGCACCTCGACAACTGTAGGTACTTCCCGCTGTAACGACGATGCGGCGCGCTTATTCGATTGCGCGTGCGACTTAGATAAAACCGCCTTCTCTTTTCTTGTTTCCTTTAGAGAATCTTCTACAAGGCGACAATTATGAAGTAACACGTCGAAACTATTTACGCATTCTCTAGTCACGCGTTTTCTTATGCGCGGACTAAGTAAACTGTATGCCATGTCTAATTGGACTTTTTCCGAGAGGTCGTCTTCTGGGAATTTAGCTAACAGAGCACGTACCTTAGCGATAAACAAGTCCGTATGTTCGTCTTCTTGGTTTAAGCTGAACAATTTCCTGTAGAGTCGGTGTGGTGGGTCATGCTCGCCAAAAGCCCCTTTAATTCTAGTAAGGGCCTCCGGCCATGTGCTCGTCGACCTTTTTACACCTTGCCACCACACTGCAGCGGGCCCTTCCAACAACATTGAGAAACCACGGAGAGCATTTTCATCGGAAACATTCACGCAATCTTTGTAGGTTACAATCGCGTCTATAAAGTTTTCCAACGATTCGTCGGCACGTCCGCCATAACGCGTCGAGCATTTTGCGAAATTTCCGTTCGCGCCAAATGCAAAGCCCGATCCTTGTTGGGCTTCGGACACGTTAATGTGAGGTGTTGATGATCGTACTTCTCGTATGAGTTGTTGACAAAATTCACTCTGGGTTTGCTGTATCGATGCGATAAAACTCGCGAGAGTTTCTTGTGACATTGTTATATTGGCGGCACCCTCGGCACCGGCGTCTTCTACGACATCTTCCGATCGAAGCCTCGGCATTTTTTTTTATTTACACGTTGGGCAGCCACTTATAGCCGGGGAACGGGTGTAGTGAAACGCTGGTGCTATGAGGTAGTGGTTTATTCTCCAATTACACAGGTCACAAACTTAGAAAAACTTCACAAAGATTAACTCGCGCGTCAAACATTCGCGGGTAGCTCGGACTCTCTGCTTGGCAACTGCCAGATCTCTCTAGAACTCCCGCGGGCGCCCTCTTACGGGCGGCCGGGTAACCACTTTGGGTTGCCAGTAAATATTTATAGTCTACCGCACGCTATAGCTTCGCATTTATGATTTTAACAGGAAGCAGGATAATCTGTTCGGGAAATTAGGAACGTTTGTAATAACGTGAAGATCTTATCAAATCAATTTAACTAACTTATCAGAGTTATCGTCAAGTATGTACGTTATTAGTGACGTGCGCCAGATCATGCCAAACAACATGTTTTCTACATTCGACAGCTGGGTTTGATAACATCTGTATAGCCCCCACGGAGTTTGTTATCATTTATTATTAGGCATTATCGTTCTAAATAACAAGATTATTTACTTATTATTTTTTTTGATGTAGTGGAAAAATATTTACATTCGGTTAGCGACCTTGGTGACCTCTAAATTGGGGGTAAACCACTTCAAGCTATTCAGACAACCATAATTGTTTCTATTTACCTACCACCTGTATGTTCACATTAAGGATTGTAAGAAAGATGTTGATATTTATATAATCCAGTCCTGTCGCAAAGTCCGTGCTTAGCAAACGTCTACTAACTATAAACGACCTCCCTGCCAAATTTTATCTTTTTATACGTCGAGCAATTTTCATGAGTCAGGTGCAGAAGGCGGTCGTCTTGGAGCTTAGTCGTTAAAATTCAAATAAAACCACACAAAGACCTAGTTCTGTTGATGATTGTTGAAAGAATCCAGCGATAACCTTTCCAAAGTCATTACTATCGGATCAAGTAAAGAATTTTCACTTTATCAATACTTTTGCTTTCCCGAATATTATCGTGACATGCAGAAATTGTATAACGCGATAAATTATTGTGTGATATTGCTAAATTGGTGACTTAAGCGGAAAGTTTAAAAGATGTTACCAAGTCATCAACGCTTCTGGAAGTAACAACTAAAATACAAACAAAGAAGTATTTTGTGCCTATTATTTACAATATTAGATACGTAGGTATTAATTTGTTTTTATTTAGAGATAAATACGAAAACCTATTAAAACGTACCTACCCACTTTTTAGGTATTGCAAAGCTCTATTATAGTTTGTCCCAGACTTCAGTCCTACTTACACCAGTCAGTCTGTTATGAGTCAAGTCTTGATTGTCTTGACTCAAGACAATTAACAGGGTAATCCTGGTCAGTTTCTACAGAAAAGTCGTAGATTATTATTTAAATAGGAACATATCGAATTAACTGCCATACTTATAAATATGTATCTTGCCCAGGCGTGTGACAAATATCTTATAGATCTGTATAAAATCAAATCTGTATATAACATGTAATTTCCTTAATATACAATCAACAAAAAACTCAAAATAATTAGCAAAAAGCCAACGTCACGCGGTGTTCCCAGGCGGTCACCCATCCAAGTACTGACCGCGCCCGATGTTGCTTAACTTCGGTGATCGGACGAGAACCGGTGTATTCAACGTAGTATGGACGTTGGCGAAAGATATGCTCAAATACTAGATTACTATTTAACAAATTATATCAATGTTATTCTAAGAATAAAAGCATTGTATTCTACTTTTGATTACTAAAATACAAAAATAGTGTACCTGCAACAATATTTTCTTACTTCTAGCATCAAGCAGTACTACTTTTCGTAATTTTAAAAAGATGGCGCTGTTTACAAAAATTATACTATACGATGTTCCTGAAAACGCCAAAAGATGGCGTTGTCCAGCATTTAAGGAAGGTCACTTGCTATAAAGTTAACTAGATGGTGCTTATGTAAAAGAAGTCAACAAAACATTTTAAATTGTTTTTTTCAGAAATCAAGTAGTAAATAATAAAACATGTTATTTTGCAATAAAACTATAATAAATGTACAATGATCACTATTACACTATATTGTCTAATACCAGAACGACTTAGCGGGAACTCTGTCCTCTTTGATGCCCATCTCTTCCATTATATCCATTTCAAATGTCCGTAGTTTTGGTGCGAACGTTACCTGAGAAAGAATAAACAATGAATTCACGTATTTATTACTTTGTTGAAAAGTGGGTTCATATTCATATTCATTTATTGCATACCATAATGGGGTTAGTATTATACAATAGTTAATTATGCTTGTTCTAAAAATTTCTGCTATGATTGGAGTTTTTTGTTTTTTTTTTTTAGTGGAAATTCATTAAATTTAACAACTTCTTCCGCGCTGGGCGGAGCGGAAGGGAGTGTCAGTATGTTACTGACTAAAACCCATTCCATTTAATCCTCCATCTGAATGCCCTTTGCGTTCCAGGGCTGCGGTAATTCTTCAAATTCTAATTCCGCAACTGGATGCTTGTAGCTGGCGACCAGTTGCCCCAATTTTTTGTTACAGCCACTTTTCTGCATTGGCTACCGCTTTTGTCGCCAACCTGCAACTGGTCTCCTCTCAAAGTGTATGCACGTTATGAATCCTAATAATGTTGCCTTCGACATTAAAATGCATACTGGTGAAACTGCGTTACCATCAGAGATGTTTGGAGGTGCGCAACTAGGAATAACTTATGACATTGCTTCATTTTTCACAACTTGACCTGACTTAGCGCTATTATTGGTTAGTTTCACACAAATTTCTCGCTGCAGTAAACGAACTATATCTTAAAAACAAAAGTTTTAAAGTTTATTATACCTTAACAGCTGCATCGGCAGTGGTATCCTTGTCTACATTCTCAATATACAACTCTTTGCTCTTGAAGTCCATGGTCTCATCTGCTGTCTTTGGTATAGGGATGATTCTGCTGCTAGCCAAAGACACGCGCACCTAGAAGAGAATAATATTGGCGAGAAATTAAATTAGCACAACTACAGCTCGTGACATTATTAATTGGAACATTTGGCATGTATTTCTGACTGTTTTGCCAAAATAATGAATGCTAACAGTTTATTACTTCAACTGTTCCTCGCAACTATTGTAACATACATACTATTAACATTTCTATTATAACCACCCATGTGAATCAATTTTCAGGCAAAAAGATATTCCTCAGTTTTGAGTGGACTTTGGGTAAGTATTTGTAACGACTTTATTTATCTATTCTTATACTTGGATTCAAAAAAAGCGTTTTGATATGATAGGGGAAAATCTAGGTGAATATTTTAAACAAAGACCTAACATGACACAGTTGAAAAACCCACAGAACAAAGTATCAGCCAGAATCAAGTCTACTAATCTAACATTACAAAGAAAAAAGATTTTTGGTTTGTTTGTTTGTAATGAATAGGCACCGAAACTACTGCACCGACTTAATTTTTTTTTTTACTTATAGATACCTACATTATTCCTGAGTATCATCACGCTCCGACCTATAGGAGTGGAGCAGTAACTAAAGACGTCACTTAATGCGGGTGAAATAAGCTACGCGGACGAAGTAGCGGCCAGTTCGTTAGTTATAAACGAATGCAGAAAAGCGTGTAATGCCACTACCAAGAGGTCATATCAACATCTCACCTTATCTCCCTCTTCAGTGAATCTCCACTCGAACTCAGTCGGCTTCAGAGTCTCAGGGTCCACCAGCTTCACGTCTCTCGTGACGAGGAGAGGCGCCTCCGACTGGATCGTGATGCCGGGGAACTTCTTGTCTTTACCCACCTGAAATATAATGGTTTACATTTTACAATATGTTGTTTTATTATTATTATAAGGGTTCTCAATATGTGTATCCTCTATAAATACTACAGCTGGCTGCTGATGCCAAGAAGCTGCTTATTAGAAATAAGTCTAATGACTAAACAATCAATGACATCCTCCCAAGGTGTCCCAAAAAGTCTATGAAATTGTTATACATAGTTGCTTTATCTCAAAACGATGGGTTGCTTGGGCACATTTTTCTATATGTACAAATTGGCTCAGCCAATTCTGAGCATTCCTGAGCTTGTACACATAGCAAAAATGTGCACTGACAACATAAAATTAAAGACTAACCCAAAGCTCTAGGTAGTCGTAAGTAATAGTCTCAAAAGAAGTGTAAAGATAAATGATATTTTTTTAAGCATACCTGAATATAATGCAAGATTTTGTTATTTAAGAAAAGCAAAAAATTCTTTACTCACAACTCTAAGATGTGTGTTGAGTCCCTCCACGATGACCCAGTTACGTTCCTGAATGACCTGCGAGATGAGCCCCTGTTTACCTTTGTCCTTGCCCACCATTATCTCTACACGGTCACCTCTGAAAACAATATTTCTACAGTGTATTAGGAAGACAAACCTCCGTGGAATATTAACACACATAGACAAAAAAGATTTATTCTTAGTTTCTTTATTGGGTTTTTCTATGAAATTCTCAGTAGCAGCTCGGAGTTAAGACTTGTGCCCAGTTAATGGCAATTGGCTCACCCCCTATTACATGAGATCTAAAGATACCGGAGAACTGTGTGTATACATTGGTACACCTCTGTCTAACCTTTCGGGGAATACAGGTGTGGTGGTACGTTAAGTTCATTTCTATTATTGACAAAGATGTTTAAATAGATATATTACATTTAACCAGGTTAGCTTAGTTCTACTGAAACAAGTCAATAACCAAATATAAAATTAATTACATCAAACTAATTAAATATGACAAATGTATTACATTGCATTATGAAAAAAACATTAAAAATCTTTAGAATATATTTATGAATAACAAACCAAACTAAACCCAATTGTAAACAGAAAATTCAAAGGAAAACACCATAACATAGCAACTGCAGGTTCTCATTACCATTTGTGGAATACAGGCGTAACTATATACTGAATAGCTTCATGTAGAAATCAAGTATACATAAACAAAGTATAAAACAATAGAGTAGCTTTATATTAGTGAAAGATTTTTTGTAATTGGACTGATGCTTCCAGAGATTACCTCTTACAAACTACCAATTAAATACACAAACTTACCACTTAACAATATTAGTATAGAATACAGTATTGAATTTGCCAATATTTATGACGATGATTATTTAAAGTGTTCAGCGATGTCAACGTACTAACTGATAGTGATAACTACTTAATAAATAGACAAGTAGTTGTGTACACCTTAGTGTCAACAAAGGTCGTAAACGGCGTATTAGCGTATATAAACAAAGAGTTATTTATAATTTATCTTATCCTTACTTGAAGAAGCTCCACTCGCCCACGGGTTGGATGAATACTTTCTTCCTGTGCATATTACGATCATTCTGCATACGGAACTGACTCGTCCATGGCCTGTTCGTGGTAAAACGATAGTGTTTACGGGCTATCTGAGCCTTTGGGTACTGTGGATAGTTTGAAGGATTCTTCCAGTACACCTAAAACACAAAATAAACATTATACAATAATTTCGAGGTTATGTTTTATATGCAAAACAGAGAAGAGAATTAATTATGATTTTGTACCTGTTCATAGCTCCTTTTAACGTAGGACTCGGGGAAATTCGAATATTTAACAGTCAAATCACCAACTTTCTTCGCTAAAAACCCGTATATTCGCATTTTATTTGTTTTGTTTCGTAACCTTTCTGTAAAGTGCGAACGAAACTAACAATTTAATTGTTTGACTTTGACAAGTTTGACACTTACGAATTGATATGACATTGAATAAAATGTCAGAAAAGATTACCAGATTGCACAAGGACTTCTATTTCTTTTATGGCAATACAATTTGTGCCGGTCTTTGAATTTAGTGGAATCTAGGTCGAAGTCATGAGTCAATCAAAGCTTGAAATTGTTGCCTTGGTTAAATCAAATATAGGATAGGTGCGTTGGCTGTATATGTAGATGTTCTATTAATTATTTCACTCCATTGCATTTCGGTGGCGGATGCACAAAACAAGTTATTAAGTATTAACACTAGAATATTCCGCTTTGTCGTTTAGGCTGGAAATTCCTAGTATATATAAGAAATATTTGTAGGTATAATATTGAAGCGTTTTGCTGTACACATTGTTTGCTGAAGTTGTTTGTTTATTACATTATCCAATCTTGCAATAGGTAGTAGGTAGGTAATGGCAAATTTTGGTAGATATGAGGTGGTGTGGTTTCAAATTGCCGCGACTCGTTTCACCTGGCCTGGCCGGTGGAGTCTTAAATAATAAATTACGCCTGTGATCCACTTATTACTCTAGCTAGCATATTCGATGATTTCATTGCGCTGCGCGCCCTATGCTGCGAATACGATAGAAGGTTTTGACCTAAGACGATTTTGCCGTCAGCGCGCTCCATACTAAAGAGTCTAGTCATATTTTGGTCAGTTTTTAGCCCCGTAGATTTTGAATTAGAAACGTAGTATTTTGAAAATAAGTTATTTGACAGGAAACTGAATAGCCACAAACATAACTATAATAATGAATTTATTTCATCAGCATTAATTACATTTTAACAAAAAAGCTTCGACTTAAGCTCGGATAAAATGCCAGGCAAAAGTTAATTTTATTCTATTTTATCCTTTTTGCATTTTATATTAACTGTATATACTCGTAGTTTGTAATCTTATTATTATTTAAGTAAGTTTTATGTTTGAATTAATCATTAGACTTTTCAATTTGATGAGTAAATCTAATTAATTGACCGCAACGGAACGTTCGTACAAAGACAATAAAGTAGTTTTTATAATTTATATCTGACACAATCGAAATTTGCTGTCATTGTCATCATAAAACCCCAAAATTAATCGTTTCCACAATATATTTCAAAGAAAATCCGAAATGTAATAACATTTTAACATGCAAGATAATTTTCAGCTCAATATGAAATAGTTTTGATTTATTTACGGGCAAAATATGCATTTATATTATCGCACATAGACAATTGACGTAAATCAGCTGTCCAATATCAGTCGTTGTAGGTGGCAGCACCGCGTCACGTGAATTTTCATGGCGTTGAAGGGCTAGTCCCGAATTGTCTTGTGATTTCGCCAAATTATTCGCTGTTTCGAATATTTAGTGTTAAACAGCATTAATTTATAAGTTCCAGGTGAGTGTTGTGTCGTAACAGAGTGAATATCGTGATAGATCTTGCCGTTAAATGCTTTTGCGCGGGACTGAAAGATGTCAAAGTCGGCTGTGACGGAGTGTAAGGGGTGGTTTGGGGTGAATTTCTTGGGTTAAGTCGCGCCGGGCGCCAGGATGTCTGACCGCCGAGCGGGCGCCGTGCGACCGGGCTCGGTATTGATTGGGTGCACGAGCTCGTTGCGTCAGCGTTCTGGCAGAAAACACCAGATCGTCGGCCGCTTCCGCGGGATCTAGACTGCCTATTCGCAGCACGAAATCGATTTTTCGTACAATGAAAATGTTTTTAACTTTCCCAAACATGTAACTCTGGTTGCTACGTGCGTTTTCACTGTGAGTTTTTATAATTAGTTGGTCATATGAGTTGATAGTACACCATCTTGTGTGTTATTGCAGTGGTGAAGATGTCTGAATACTGGGTTATCAGTGCCCCGGGCGACCAAACCTGCCAGCAGACCTGGGACACCCTCAACAATGCCACCAAGTCAGGCAATCTCAGCGCCAACTACAAATTTCCAATCCCTGACCTGAAGGTACTATTGACTTATTATTTATCTAATCTATTTATGAACCTTCCAGTTCCATTAAGAAACTGTTATGAGATAAATTATGTCACCTCAATATTCCTGATTGAATGATGCTAGAAGTGTCCTTGAAACAATAACTGTGTTTTCACTGATTGTCACTATGGGAATTAAAGCCAATATAAACTTTTTGGTTGGTTCCTATTTAATTATTTAAAAATACGGTAAAATCAATATTCTGAATTTAAAAAGTCTATTTACTTTTAAAGTGTCCTACATAAATTCAAATCAATTATTATTCCAATCTTCAAGAATAGATAGAATCTTAGACAAATCATACATCTTATGATGATTCTTATTTTCTTTTGAAAATCATCTGACCATGATCAATGATTGATAATTACATTCAACATTTTAAATTACTTTGGTCATTTATGAATTAAATTATGTACAAGTCATTTCAATAAACAAATCATGTGCACAATGGTGTTATATAAATGTATACACTATTATAAACTGAGCTATGCATTCCTGTATGTTTCTCAGACATCAAAACATTTCACTCTTAGTATTGTTTAGTGATGAATTATGAGTTTGTAATATCTCCAATCAATTAACTTTGAAACCATTCATTATTGAATTCTAATTATGTTGATAAAGGAAGGTGTATGAAACCATCCTAGAAAAGAGTGCATACCTATGAATATTTCATGAAAAACAATATTTATACACAGAAATATAATTATTATAATGTAATGGTGCACCTCAATTTCCAGTCTTCTGATGTATATTTACCAAACTAAGTTATATTTTATAAGTCAAATTCAGAACATATATTTGCTTTAAATGCTTTGTACACCACACAAGATGGGACCTAAATTATTACAACAAGATGCTAATTCTACAAGCAAATTTTTTTATGTAATGTTGGTATTGTTTAGTATTTGTGTAACTGACAATGTCTATCTTTTAATGTAAAGTTTCACTATATATTTCTCTTTTATTTATTTCCAGGTGGGGACTTTGGATCAGTTGGTGGGACTGTCTGATGACTTGGGTAAGCTCGACACCTTCGTTGAGACGGTCACAAGGAAGGTCGCTCAGTACCTCGGTGATGTTAGTACAGTTTTGTTTTATTTACATCAAATTAAGACAGGTTTTACTTGAACAAATGCTGTGTCTATTCAAATATTTTTTTGGTAGTACGGTCAACTACCAATCAGTAGTCAAACTCCTAGCATTTATTTCGTATAAACCATTTATACAGGCTCTTTCAAACTATCAAGTAGGCTCCTATCGAGATGAATGTGAAAGAAATTACATGAATAATCTTTAACTTTTTGGTTACATCATTCTTGTTGAATCTATCATACTACACATGAACTACAAAAACGGACTTACTGTCTTTGGAATAAAGGTGCTATCAATGCTAATTCGTTTCCACAGACAGTCTCTTGCTACAATTTCAAATTGTCCTATAAAATTATATTTTGTGTAAAAATCGTATTGACACGTGTCTTTTCTACTCAGGTACTAGAAGACCAACGCGATAAGCTCCATGAGAACCTTATGGCAAACAACAGTAAGTTTTTTTTTATATTATTTCATATGGCACTAAACATTTAATTTTATTAAACTTTTCAAAACTTGTTTGATTGTTTGGTGCCATTTGTTCATAGATATGTTTGGAAATTGAAAAGGTTTGACATAAATAAAGTAAACATAGACTTTTAACAACAAAATAGGATTACTTGCATGATTTAAATAAGAAAAATAGAGAAAAGAGTTATTTATGGCATGTTTGGGAAATTATAGAGGAATTAAAGCTAAAGAATTGGGCCTATTATGTTACCAGCATGACAACTAATTTTTAAAATAGAAAAAGAATGAACTGGTGTAGAGAAATAAATAAATTAAAAGCACAGAGTAGTGCGAAAAATTATTAGCATGTGTCGCTAAATTTCAATGGTTACAATTATCTTTTATATACTTTTCTTATATTTATTTTTTAATTCATTTATTGATATTTACCTATTTATTTTTTTGCATGCCATTTTTTCTCACCACACTGCCTGCGATTACAAGTCAGTCAGTGGGTTTTTAATTTTAATTTAATTATATTTTTCTTTTAATTTGCAATTTATTATACATTTGCGTAATACCCGAGAATGTTTATTATTTTTATACATTTTCTCACACATAACACATCTCATCTCAAACCCAATTATACACACCTAAGTACCTGTATTTGAGCACTAATGTGTAAATACTTATGTATTATGGTTATTGACGAAACTTGGCCACGGCCCTATTGCAAAGTGGGCACAACTCAAGTTGTAGAAAAGCGGTGAAAAAAGTTTTATTAAAAATAAATAACTTTTTTCTTACTTTTCGTAAAAAAAAAACACAAGTTTCGTCAGTAAAAATACTCAACATGATCTCTTCTAAAACCAAAGGCTAAGAATGTTGAGTGGACAGTGTTTGTACATTTATTTTAGTTTGAGGTTCGTCAACGTCCGACCATGTCGAACCTCATTGCACCACTGCACCTATGTGTGAATTGTAAATAGAATTAATGGAATGTATAGAAAACAATTTATGTTGCATAATCACCTTTTTGGAATCACGGCTAGCAATATCTTTCAATATATTTCCCGATGCGGCAAGGAATAGTTCAGGAAATAGAAGATTAGACCAAATTAGGATGAAACTTATTCAATTCAAGGTAATGTTTACATGGTGTTTTATGGAGATTCTTTTCCAAATTGTTTCTTTTTTACTAGTAATATTTAGGTAGGCGATTGGCTTTCAGATCAGACAGAAGAATCCATCGTGCATTCATTGAAATTCTAATTGTATCTATTTTCTATAATATTTAATTGGATGCGATACATCAATAATATTTTTATATATATACATAAAGCTTTTATATCACAATATAGTGTCGCTTTTTATGATTATTTTTCTGATTTAATTAGTTTGTCATGACACAATCGTGTTTAGAATTAATTTAATATTTATTTTAGATTGAGAATGTTAGATTTTGGGATTGCATTTCAGTGTCTGAGAAATGGAAAAAAGTTTGCGGCAGTGAGTAATATTTTTTTCGTAGTTTATGTAAATTGAGCTTGTTAGTAATATTGTGCGAGCTTCGAATATCTATAATATCTACGCTTCAAATATCTGTATATTAAATATATTGTGATATTTTGGAAATAAAGCAATTATTTTTGCTACGTATATTTTTGTTACAGAAATGTAATATTATGTACAATATTATTTGTTAATATATTATGAAGGCTTTTTGGTGACTTTTAGGCGTTATACATATTTTCTATAGTGACTATACGAAAAATAAGTTTAATAATAAGTACTTATATATTTTTTATTTTGGTGCAGGTATTAATTAAATATTTAAATAAAATAGAGGTTTGAATAAGGATTTATTTTATGGTTTCGTTTTGTAAGTATCCTCTGCTATTGTAATGTAACGCGTCACGTGTAGGATGTTAACAGAGTGTTAAGTAATCGTGTTACATGTGCTGTTGGATTCGACACTTAATGGCAATTTTCTTTTTAATCGTTTGTCTATGTTTCTTTTCTTATTTAGGTGCACAGATAATACAAGCAAGAATTAAACTAGCAACTGTAAGGATAGTTTATATACCTATACGTATATTTTTATAAAAAAGGCTAATTGCCTTTGAAAATCTTAAATATTTGTGTGGTGTGTATTACATGAAAAGGGTCAAAATAAACACCTCCTCACAATCTTCACGATTTTATCTCTACGATGCAGCCGAATCCAGTATTACAATAATTTTCTAAACAATATTATTCTTAGCCATTTTGTGTCGAATTCAGGTAAAATATACTATGTATTACATCACATTTTCAGTGTCGGGTCTCGTGGAGAACTAAGATAAAGTACTGTTATCATAGCGACAGTGAAAGTGTGAATTCAGATCAGACGAGATAACTATTGATAGGATACATATTGCTAAATATGTGCCTACGATATGTAATGGATATAGCACATCGATATTTTCCTAGAATATTTTTTTCAGCTTTTCTACAGTCGAGCATGAGACTTTATTGAATTGAAGACGTGATACTTGATTTAAACACACGGTAGTGTGACAGCCAAGTTCGGTTTTTTTTTCAGCAATCTTTTTTTTCTTGTATGGCAACGATACTAATACGTCATGTCACTTTTAGAGAGCAATCACAAATCTAGTGATATTAGATGGCACTAAGCAACTAACTCACGTCATCACTCAAGGTTTTGTAATAGGATATCAGGTTATTGGAGCTTGGAGCAATATATCTAAAGTATGTAATTTTGAGATGCTTTGACCTTCTTGGGGTCACGAGGGATACCAACTTTCTCCCTAGCTCGGTCTTTAACATTCAGACACTTGTCTACATCTTATCTTAAAAGTTACGCATAATTTAATTTTTTTGGAAGTCCATATCCATTACATATTTCTTAGCTCTCAAGTTTATCCACATTTTGCTTTAATATAATTAAATTCTTAGACGTTGTAAGTTGTCGCACATTATGTTGTAATACGTAAGATTACTGAATATTATGATGTCTCCATACCATAGATAATAGCAATCACTGCCTCACAAGACATTCATAGCTTACCTATATCAAGCTTTAAAAATTGTCTATGCTTTGCGCTTCTTAATTTTTTATTATTATTATTTAGTTTATTTATTTTTATTTTTTTTTTATAAAAATATATTCTTTATTTTGCTCCTGTCCTATACTGAATCCTCTTTATTTTCATCCTAAATTCACCGAAGCGATAAAAGCGATATTTCGATAAACATTCCGAGATTGATATGAAACTTAATCAGAATGAAGGACATAAAACATTGAAATAGCTTTACAACCGCCATAAAACGTTAGACAAACAATTAATAAAAGCGGATCATGGTAGCAGTTGTTAGTGGATGGCCGTGGAAGTGAGAAGTAATGAAGTGGGAGCTTAGTAGAGGTTTATGAGATGGGTTATGGACTGTGGCGACTCTAGGCATTGACTCATACGCGGACCCCGGCGGGGGCGAGCCTCCGCCCACGCCGACGTCGCCGGTGTGCGACTCCGCGTTCTCGGAGCACCATGGGTGCTGGCCCTGCGAGCACCGAGACCACTCGGAATACGAGGCCTCGCAGCCCTCGCAACCCTCCAGCGGGCGCAGCTCGCCGCGGTGGGACGAGGACGACGAGGAGGACCGACACCACCATATACTCACACAAGGTTTAGGAGACCTAACCCACGCCTAACCTAACTCCTTGATTTGGACGGAACTTGAAACAAATGCAAGTTAACTTTTATCCATTAAAGTTTGGACGTATGTGAGTCAAGTTCTATTCAAACTAATTCCCGGTAGGTCCTGTATGTCCTACTAGTTAGGAGGACGAGGCTTTACACTACCTAAGGCTTCGTCGGTTACGTTCAGCGCTATTTGCACACGCTCAAGTAGCTTACGTGAAGGCAGTGATTGCTATGTCTCTAAATATCTTACACATTTTTTCTATTTTTACTGTTTTCCCTTCAAACAGCAGATGGCGCTGGCCGTATTTTATATTTCGCGAGCGCCATCCTGAATTTTGTCTGTATATTTTTTTGGTTAAAATAAATAAAGTTTAGGGTGACGCTACGAAGATGAGGCTAGGACAGATAACTTCACAAATTGTATGCCCTGCACCACATCACTGTGTGAACGCGTCGAACTGACGCGAACTAGTAATGTCTATAATGTGTAGTTAATATTAACCGGGCATTTCGCGAAACTATTTGATGTATACTAAAAATTTTCGCGGATTGCCCAGTAGAAGCTTAATACACAGTTGAACGTGTTCAATTTTATAGCTTTTTAAGTTATTTTTAGTTGGCTTAAATGTTTAATTTATTAATATTCGATGTTGTATTTTTTATTGTATATTTATACTTATTTATAACAAAAACGTATATTTATAAGTTGTACCTTTTTGCTTTTGTGCGTGAACGTTGTGTGGTGTAGCGAAAATAAAAGAGCTTCGGAAAAGTTGTTATACTTGATTAAAAAATCGACTTACTTAAATGATTATCGTTATTTGCTGCGACATGCTTAACGATAATTAAAAAAATAAAACTATTTTATTCCCGATGACATTAATTTCCAATTTTCGTGTTCACTAATCCGAGTTTTAGTCGCCTACGTAATTCGCTTAGCCCATATTTCACGCAGTTATAGTAAAGCTCAAAATAGCGTTACAAAGCACGACCATAGCCTTGATTCCGTCATGTAAGTTATTTATGACGCGAAACGAATCGCGTTTGGGCCGATCTACTGTTTGTTGTGACTATAAACGATTTGTTTTAGGTGTAAAGTATAGGATAGCGTGGGGGTGCCATTCGTTGTATGTTATGTCGTAATATTTATTGCGACTTGAATGATTATTCTCATTTAAAAGGTAAATCTTTTCATGAAAATAACTATCAATTCTTAGACAGTGTTTAGTCTTGCGTTTAATGGACTCGGGGAAACTGATACTACACATGATGCAACAAAGTGGGCTGATAAAATTAAATACTTGCCATTAACAAAGTAGAAGATAAATGAGAATGTAAGCAATTTATTTCAGTCTCCAATTTGTTTATTGATTTAAATTTGAAGCAACAAAGAAAAGTACAAAGTCGGTCTTAATGCCTTAGGCATTCTCTACCAGTCAACCAAAGGTGGTGAAGACATAATATGCCAGGTGCAAATTATTGTACGAGAGTAAATAAATTGAAATGTGCACAATTACAAAATAAAATAATAAAATACTCCATCCTTTTGTATGAATAATTTAGAAATTAAAAAAGAAATATCTATCAAAATTAATCTGTTTTACTTAAATTTTTCACGAATTTTTGACATTGATTGTCACCGAGATGAGATTACTATTGCTGGTTAGTCTGGAAGCCCATCCCTACCCTACTTACATAAGTACATGGTAGTCGAACCTAAATAATCGAATAATAAATAAACACTCCAATAAAAGATAACGGTTTTTAAAAGATTTCCTTTTACCGATGACTGAGACGTTAAATAGCTATGTATTATATAATGTTTTTGGAAATTAACAAAAACAAAGCCGTTTGTTTTCATTCGTCACAAATAAAATCAGAAACGTGATTAAATAGACTTAATTTTCGCTCGCGTAAGATTTTATTTATGTGATAACATAAATAATTTATCTCATAACTTATCGACCGAGACAATTGTTGCAATTCAAGGCCACACAAATTTGTAATCGTCTTACCAAATATACACTGACATGATAATATATTAGGCGTAATTTTTTAATTAATATAACGGGTATAATAAAAGGACAGTTCTCACTACACTTTCTTCCTATATTTTTATTCTGTGCTAATACTTGGTAAACTTTTTCTTACCTAGTTATTAACAATCCAGTATTTATGAAAAATTTTCATGAAAACAAATTATAAATATTCTACGTAAACTCTCCTACATTATTGAATATTAATAACCAGAAGCGGAATAGCACAATTTTTCACACCAAGAATACATTCTTCACATCGATTCCCGAGGAATATTTGCTCAATGTTATTGTAGTCGCCACGAGTCGTGAGCACAAATGTCAAGTTAGTTTTTAGGTATTTGGGTTCCATTCTAGGTGTTTTCGGCCGCCGACGCTACACGCGATTGATCCGCCAGTAGGACCGATCGCGTGCAGCGTCCGCACCTCAAAAAACCTCGAAAGTAACCCAAAACTTAACTTGACACTTGTGCTCACGACTCGCGGCGACAAATATACTCAGTTTAATGGGCAGTTTGCGTAGCTAACGGCTATAGTGATGTATATTTTTACACACTGTATAAATATAGTTAGGATATGCCAGCTAATTTTCCTAAAAAGTTTTTTAGGAGAGTGGACTCAGAGATATGAAGCAACAGATCTGTAATTGTAGGTTCGTGTTATAAAATATAGTATGAATGTGGTACGTGTGCTTAGAATTTGTATTAGTAACATAGATTGATGTATTTTGTAACAGAACTACATTATACTAAGTTATTTTCAAAGAGTGTGAGTATAGTTTTCTTAACAATAGAAATTAAAATCTTAGTAGCATGACATTAAAATTATTTAGCCTAAAATGGTGCGAGGGACATCATAATTAAATTTTTTACCATCTGTTTAGTATCGGTAAAATAGGGTGTATAAGTTTGCAGGGGAAAATCGTCAAAATACATGTCGTCATCATCGTCATCGTTATAATATAGTTTGTTACCGACAAGCAAACTTAATGGTGAATTATAATTACCTTGACTTCTTTTTGGAAAACAAATAATATTAATTTAAGGATAAAATCCCTTTTAAAGTATGGTCTTGATTCAACCCTACATCCCTATACACCCTATTTTACGGCACATGATTCGAGACCGCTAGCGTTAACATATTTTATCGGAAAAAAAAAACGGCCGTTCTATACATTTTGGCGCTGTAGGTGTTGAACTTGTGTACGGAACAGCTGATTTCTTTTTTATGTACCGACAATACATAAAAATATCTCTGTGGGGGTCTAGAATTATGTACTGAACCTATGGTAAAAGGTTTCGTTACGTCACGTTTCCGTTCCACCCGTTATAATGTAGTTCTAACAACCCGTATTTCAACGTTAAAATAAAAATATTTCCACACTTACTGAATAAAATTGAAACGCCTTTTGTTTCACTTAGTAATTTCAAAGTTAATTTTGAATTCGGGTTGCAGCATGGAATTGTGCATGATACCTATATGTATGAATAATTATATTTCTATATTAGTGCATGTGTGTATCCTACGGACCCATGCTATGAATGTATTAAGGCGACTGTACACAGAGGTGAATTTTTATATTGCAAGCAGCAACAAATTGCGGCAACATAATAATAGAAACATTTGATTAATTAGTGGTTATATAAACGTTTTGTGCTTGCTCTTTAGCCATTGATATAAATATAACAAATCAAGATGGGAGAAATGAGCGCACAATCCGAGAATATGCTTTTATTTAATTTAGAAAGTAAAAAGAACTTTATGCTCAGGGCAAAAGGTCGAAATTGTTTTAAATTAGTTATATTTAATTTGAACGACACATTCAATATGTGAAGATTAAAAGCATTACAGTATTATTCGATATTTTCTAATCTGAATCATGATTTAAACAGGAATTTACCATTAACCATCACGCCTGTATTTCCCGAAGGGTTAGGCAAAGGTGTACCAATGTACACCCAAAAAAGAAATTATTACATTTAATATCATACAAAATATTACACCTTCCTATCTGAGGCTTGAATTACCCATATTATAATATTATGACTTGCACTAGTTGCTTGTAAAACCACAAAATATTCGAGTAGAATTGTATTTTTTTTTCTCCAATGTGTACAGGAGTTTTTTTTTTTCTATTAGTCTTGTCTAAATGCACGTTACGCTAGACTGTGTTTCTTTCTCAGTTTTTGGAAAAACGCTTACATTCGTTCGTTTTGTTAATTTCTGTTAGCACTTTTTATTAAATATTAAAAATATCTTTAGTGTTTTTGAACATTTTTGTTGTATGTTGGTTAATAAATAAGGATGTTCCTAGTATTTTGTATTCGTTTTGTTTTTAATTATAGATTGGAGTAATAAAAAAAATTACTTGGCTAAAACACAGAATATGAAATAGTTATATAAAGTATTGTATTTTAAATAATTGGGATGAGTAATAAAAAAAATAACAAAATATATCCCATTAGAACGTTGAACAATTTACTGCAAATGTTCTGTTAACTAACAAATACGTTGTATTACAGGCGACCTACCATCTTACCTAACCCGTTTCCAATGGGACATGGCGAAATACCCGATCAAGCAGAGTCTGCGCAACATCGCTGATATTATCAGTAAACAGGTTGGTTCATTTGTTGTGTTTATTTTATTGCTATTTCTTTATTTTATCTGCCCATCTAAATGTCCAGCATTTGCTGGTCACAGGATTCTTTGAATTTTTAGCGTTTAGTTCCGATCTGCTGCGGCGCTGGAGCAGTGGGGACCGCACATGGGACGGCTGATGTATTTTTTCATAACGGTTGAAACGGACATCGGACATATCTACATTTTGACTGCGTAGGTGTCGCACTTTTTGTATGAAAAAACATACCATCACGCCTGTATTCCCCGAAGGGTTAGGCAGAGGTGTACCAATACCCACAGTTCGCCGATCTAACAAAACAACAATGACTGAACAACTGTTTTTTATATAACTGACAAAAATTTAATCTCTTTGTGATTTCGAATCCCGTACTGAATTCATGGTCAAAGTTGTCTATACGATGTCCCTTCCACTTCGTATAGTTCACACGTTTATCGGCAAAAAAGCCAACTAACTGTCCGTGTCCAATCCGACGCCAGAACTGCTCCAGCGATACTTCAGTCCAGCACCAAACGCATACATTCAAAGAGTCTGTGAATTGTGACACCTGACTGAATAAATGTGCGGCATTTTTAATTCCATTGCGTTTTCGTCATGTCCTCTGCTGTAGATGTGCCTAACAGTCTGTCTCCAAACACCGAAGCTTACGTTTCTTACTATAGGCAACGCAAACATATTAGTAACATGTGTGGAATATTTGTGATGCAGGTGGGACAGATCGATACCGATCTGAAACAGAAGTCGTCCGCCTACAACGCACTCAAGGGAAATTTACAGAACCTGGAGAAGAAACAGACGTAAGTACAGCTTTTTGAAAATCATAATTTAGGTAGATATTTTTGAGTGACGTTGAAATATGAAATCAGACGCCTTGGTTCACAATATATCTCACAACAAAAACAACCATGTGTTTGCTTTGATAGCAGACATTATTTATCGATAGATTTAGTCACAAATCCCAGTTTATGACTATTAAACTTTCAACGTTTGAAAGCACATAAAGTCAACATCTGTTCTTTTTACTAAGATTTTGATCCCAAATCAAACATAACTAAAAAACATCAAGATTTTTGCGCAGAAATTTAGTAATACATATTGCAAAAATAAATTGATTGATTTATAAAATGAAAAATGTGGGATAGGCCACTTTACGAGGCTGCCGTCATTTTTGTTTACTGATAAAATGGTCGCATAAATTATAATCATTAACATTTGCCGAGAGTGGTGAACTAACATTGTGCCTGAAATATTAGTTCGAGATCTTCGAATAATATTGTTTCACATGGCGTACCAAATTCAGCTTGCAATATGTGATAATGGCTAGTCTTACATCCGTTCTAAATAATATTAACCTATTGACCGCCGCAGTCATGTATAGATGACAAACCAAAATGTGCCTAGCCACGGTCACGATCCCATGACAGTATTTTAAATGTAAATAAAACTCGTAAAACAACATCGATATAATTCCGAACTCACTACTATTTTGTAGGTGTTTTTTTTTTTTTTTGGGGGGTGGGCTATCATCAAATAACTTCTCCCGCCCTGGGCGGGGCGGGAGGGAGTGTCAGACTTTTACTGACTGAAACCCACCCATGTTCCTTCTTGTGCCCTTTGCGTTCCGGGGGCGCGGTATCTCTTTCGAACAACCCGCAGATTTTGTAGGTGTTAAAGGATGAATTCGTAGCTTGGCGCTGAGGGCACGTTTTTGCTTTTTTGACGCGGCGCGGCGGGCAAAAGGTTAAAAAATAGTAGAGGCTGCTGTCTACAGTGACATGGTACTTATCATGAATGCCTTCGAAACTTTCATAATATCTATTAAGGTGTGAGAAAAGCACAGATCTTCCATGTTAATGTGTGAAGCGCTTCAAATTTCTGTCATCGGTAAAGTCTCGCTTTGACGCGAAGGCATGTGACGATAAAATCTTATCGCAAGCTCAGAATGCCCGACAAGTGTGAGAATATCTCTCGTTTTCTGGATCGAAAAAATAAATGTGTCAATTAGACCAGCTGTGGTTGACTGAATTCTCAACAACCAATTGTAGCAGCTTACACGAGCTTGACAATTCTTCACATGAATTTGACGTTCGTGAAACCGGTGGACGGTCTTGTGGCATTGCTCCTATTTTTTTTTGTTGGTGTATGCTTATGGATAGCCTCCGTCTGGGGAGGACGGAGGCTTCTTATCGACTAAAAACCCACGTTTCCTCTTGCTACCATGAATTGAGAGCTTGTTATTCGCTTGGCCCATGATCCGCGCCCGTAACCGGCTGCATTACCCCCCCTACTGATGGTAACCGCTCCCCTCGTTACAGTGGCAGTCTGCTGACCCGCAACCTGGCGGACTTGGTGAAGAAGGAGCATTTCATTCTGAACAGCGAGTACCTCACCACACTGCTGGTTATCGTGCCCAAGTAAGTATTGTATTAATAAGAAGATCTTCTAAAGGAAGAAAGGAAATACGTGTATTTTTCAGTCTATGTGGTACACCACTAATTTTTAATTAGTACAAATACTTAAAGGGCGTATTATACAAGGTCTTGTTATCATATGTGTAAAGTCTCAATAAATAATATTCATAAACAGGAAAGTTATTAGCGTTTGTTTAGATCCCAAAATGTCACTCAATTTATGGAAATATTTATTAAAAGCGTGCGCGCAGTTCCCCTTATAAATTAGCACTGCGCGTAGTATTTTGTAGTAGCAATGGTTATGAATGATTGATTCAATTATGAATTTACCAATTATGACAAAATTTCGTGTACAATTTTGGGATTTGTTTTTTTTACTTTTGACTACACAAATATGCTCAGTAACGGGTACAGATAGGGCCCCATTTTTTTTTTGTATTAATTAAAAAATAGTGATGTTGAAAAGAAGAAGAAGAAGTTGGCACGTTGACTCGTCCCACAATAATTTGTTATATTTCTCCATCCACGTATTTTGATCTCTCTCTACTCTGTATATTTTCTTTGTATGTATGTATATGTATTTATTATTATATTTTATTCTTGGAATTTTTCTGTTCTTTGCACCTACTATGTTTTGTTTCTGCATCACCCTAAGGCAGACTGGTAGAAAATGCCTAAGGCATTAAGTCCGCCTCTGTACAGTGTATTTTGTACATTATGTGCATAAAGTTTTGATAAATAAATAAACAAAAAAAAACTAAATGGAAAAAACCAATAACATTTGGTCCGATGACTCCACAGGGCGTTGTTCAACGATTGGAACGCGGTGTACGAGAAGATCACGGACATGATAGTGCCTCGCTCCAGCCAGCTCATCTACCAGGACAATGACTACGGGCTGTTCACCGTCACACTCTTCCAGAAGGTACGCGCTCGACATACCCGTCACCCATTAGAACACCAACATTACACCTTGTGTAGCTTGAATGTGGAATTTTGGGAATATTTCACTGTTTCACTCTGAAGTTACAACGCTTTTAGAAATCAAACGATGTATCAATATTTTTTAAACTTAAACTTTTTGAGCCACATTACATATTAAACTCGAATCTGAACACCGAGTTTAGAAAAAATGCATGTATGTATTTTTGGTAGTGGTAATAAGGGTTATTTTATAACTCACGTGCTTACTTTGAAGTTTCTCGACTCGCTTCGAACTCGGGTGCAGGTATGCGGCGAGGTTGACTACTGAAATAAATAAAATTTTCAGAATAGTCTGTATCATGTGTGTATAAACATGTAAACTTACATACAGAACCCGACCGGAACAATTATCTATAGGCCATACAATAATTTATTGGCTTGGGAGTCGAACTCAAGACACGAAGCGCACCAGCCAATCGCTCAACCACAGCAAAATTCGCTGTCAAAGTTGACTTTGACTTGAGTCAACATCATATATTTTAATGAGACCATTAAAAGACACTTTTGAAGAACTGAATCTAGTTGCCCTTCGAAAAGGTACTCTCGTATGAAGGTGAACGGGCAAGAAATTCAAGACTTAGATGTTAAAATGCCGTTTTGTTTTATCTAGTTTAACTGGTGGAATAAGTACTTTAATTCCGCCCGGACATGAATTGCCATGGCCGATCTGGAAGTCTTTAAATTGACCCCGAACTCAGGTCGGTCGGAGCAACGACAATATATTTAGGTGGGGATTCAGTGATAGTAGCGACTTGAGCTGTTTGTACGATGCGGTACATAATGATGGCCCATCTCAAGATGTATGGCTGCCACCTACAACGCAGTCAAAGTGGGTAAATTCTGGCCCGCAACAATATAATATCTACGTTACAGTTTGCCATGTAAACGTTAAGGAGAAGTAGTTTGTATTATAATAAGTGGTGCTGCAGGTGGTGGAGGAGTTCAAGCTGCACGCTCGCGAGCGCAAGTTCATCGTGCGCGAGTTCTCCTACAACGAGGCCGACCTCGCCGCCGGCAAGAACGAGATCACCAGGCTCGTCACCGACAAGAAGAAGCAGTTTGTAAGTTTGCATTGTATTTGTAAGGTCATGTTTCATTTCCAACCACATGATGACTTCTTCTATGTAGCTCTCAGTAGCAGGTCCTTTAATGGCAATAGACTCGCTCGCTATTACATGGGACCTAAACTGTGGGTGTACATTGGTACACCTCTGCCTAAACCTTCGGGGAATATAAGCGTGATGATATGATGGGTAGGTGGGAAGCTGGGTTTTTCTATTCAGGGGTGAATTTTAATTCACTGGCCGTATTTCAGATGGAGAAAGTACTCGTGGATTCATATACAACTTTTGTTATGTGAACTAACTCTAATATGAAGAAAAAATGTGTGTGTGTCAGTTCCGACTCACGACTGGAGTTTACTCCATATTATATATATATTTAGTACATACAGTCGTGCAAACTGTGGTGGGGAATGGGCTAGACGTAGCTTGTAACGCATAACGCGTTACATTGCATGTTTCTCTCATAAACCTCGGGCATAAATATGAAAATCATTTCTTAAGGGTAAACTCCAAAAAACAACTGTTCTCTAAAAAGATGTTCTACAACATTAACAAAATGTATGCAACGGCTATTTAACCTTTGCATTTTTCAGAGTTGGTACCGTAATAAAAGTTGAGTAACTAAGGGCTGATTTTTCAATAGTCAGATAACTTTTATCTGACGAATAAATATGACAGTTTGACTTAAAGTCTATACAAAACTGTCAAACCGCCATATTTATTCCTCCGTTAAGTTTTATCTGACTATTGAAAAATCGGCCCTTAGTTGAGTAATTCATGAGTAACTTCATATTTAAAGATAAAAGTTATGGTCGTATCGAGTAGACTTTTCAATTGGAAATTATGATTATCTTTTAGCACTTTTTTATTTAATCTTATACAACAAGCACAATTAATATTACCTATTGTTATGAATGAAGTATTGAAACTAAACAAGTATAATGTACGAAACGGATCTTTCCAATTCAAAAATCGGCTCGTTTACCCTGCTAGGATCTCGGTAAAACAGCTCATAACACAATACACGTAGAGTCGATAATTGTGTTCGTCAGGGTCCGCTGGTGCGATGGCTGAAGGTGAACTTCTCGGAGTGCTTCTGCGCCTGGATACACGTGAAGGCGCTGCGTGTGTTCGTCGAGTCGGTGTTGAGGTGAGCTACACGCATTCACTTATTATATTTAACTAATTGGGTAGTTGACACTGTCAGCCAAACCTTCAAAGCACAAGTTCTTTAAATAAAAATTACTTTATTTTAGCTCTAAAAATCCGATGAATTTTAAACGGTAAAATTTTTTTTTTGTTGTTTTGAAATCAATTAATACTAATAGTAATAAATTGAGATGTTAAAAAAGTGACGTCACCGTTTAGTATTGCCATACAAAATCTATGGGGGAATCGCGTTTCGACAGCTCATAAAAAGTATAACATTTGATTAGTGGTGTCATCTACCCAATTCAAAAACACAACTACTTGAACCCAATTAATTTTCAATTAAGGGTAAAATTGATTTTTTGTTGCTTTGAAATCAATAAATGGTTAATCGTTAAATCTACGGTGTCTGACATTGTGAATTGACTTGTTATGGCAGATCTACAATCAATTGTTTTCCATGCGGTCAGACTAACTGTGTATTATACACATTGGTACAACACATAATGACTCTTAGGCATACAAACATAAATGTAAAATTCGCCCATTACTCTCCGTCCACAGATACGGCCTCCCAGTAAACTTCCAGGCGGTCGTGATCGTGCCCTCTCGCAAGAACACCAAGAAGTTGCGCGAAGTTCTGCTGACGCTGTACGCCCACCTCGACCACTCGTCGCACCAGAACTCCAGCTCTGCGGCCGACGTGAGTACCACACGCCCACTACCCACACATACGCACAAAAAGCTATTAAAAGGATATTCTTGACAGCACACCACAGCTCACTTCGTACATACTTAGGCTAGTCATATTTTATTCAAGAAAAAAATAAACAGGCTTGTTAGTCACTTTTCCACCACACAACTTCATTTCCATTTATTTATTTATTTATACTTAATTAAAACGATAAAGAGACTAATTGCAATAATAAACATAGAATTAGGAAATAATATTTACAATAATTGTATCTACAAAAAAATAACGATATAGCTAACATGAATCAGTGAACACCCTCGCATACTGTCTCTCACAGAACATCACACATGCGCACATTGATTTATTCCATATTATACGTAACTCAAAATACATACATACATAAACTCACACCTTTTTCTCATGGGGGTAGTCAGAAAACACAGAACGCCACCCACTACGATCCTTACATACTCCATTCGCCTCGTCCACGTTCATACACCTGGTCATACAAGCACGCCGATTACGAGTACTGCATACCCGACCTCTTTGAAGAAAAACCTCACACATATGTACAAATAGATATTAAAAAGACTTTCTCATACATATTCTAGTCATATTTTGGATAATAAATATGGCTTGTTTAGTCGCATTTCTGTCCAATTTCGAAATAATAGGTATTTTAAACTCGCGTTTGAGATTTAAAAGTCATTATGTACTTTCTAAGTTTAACTTGGACATCATTGACATCGATGAAGGAAAGCATCACGAGGAAACTTGGACCTGTAAATTATAGTCTGAAATCACCAATCCACCTTGAGAAAGCGTGGTGATCAATGCTAGTGCCTTCTCTGTATGAGAAGAGGGCTTTGCCCTGCTGTGGGACAGTAATAGGCGGGTATTATCTTTTCGAAATAGGGAATCTGCATGATTTTTTTTAATCGCATTTATAAACAAAATATAAAAATATCGTAATAGAGATGACAAAAACTGAAAATTAAATTAAAATTGCCCAAGAAATTCGGCCGGTTACACGGAGATTACATGTGACGTCACATGCCACTATGGCCTTAAAAACTCCGTGTTAGTATTTCGTTTTGCTAGAAAGAGATAGAAACAAATATTCGATGGCATAATAATATATATCGTTTTTAATTTCATGGTTATTCTAAAAATTGCTTTACTACATTGTTTATTACATGAACGAGTATTGATTTTTTAACTAAATAAAGAATCATGCATATTTCCTATTTCTAACTACGTTTATTTGTACACCTACGTGACTTTCACATAGACGAAGTCGCGAGCAGAAGCTAGTTAAACAATATTTATAATGTTCCAAATCCTACCTAAACTGAACTGCCTCGGTAGCCTAGTGGTCCTAAGCGCGACTGCTACGCTAGAGGTCTTGGGTTCGATTCCCAGGTCGAGCAAAAAGTGTTATTGGGTTTTTCTATGAAATTCTCAGTAGCAGCTCGGAGTTAGGATTTGTGCCCGGTTAATGGCAATAGGCTCGCCCTTTATTACATGTGACCTAAATATACCGGCGAACTGTGGGTGTACATTGTTACACCTCTGCCTAACCCTTCGGGGAATACAGGCGTGAGTGAGTGTGAGTGTTCCAAATGTTCTCGTGTTACAGAACGCAGAGATGGCCGGCCTCGGGTTCGGCTCGTCGGACTACTTCCCGTACGTGTACTACAAGGTCAACGTGGATATGCTCGAAAAGGCCTAAGTGCGCAGCGCCGCTAAACAAAACCCGTTATATTAGGTAAGCTGCAAGCGTTATGAGAAGCCCACTTCACGTAAGTAAAAACGTTGAAAATCAAGTCGCGATCTCATATCAACGACGATCAATGTCAAAAATGTAGGTAAAATAAGTAAAGGCATTTGTGGCAGATTGAGCCTGAGATTAGAATACGAACGTTCCAAAAGTTACAAAAATTGCCGACACGCAAAGTTATCCAATCAAAACTCATTGAGACACAATGATCTCACGTCCATTTGTTGGTTTAGCCAATCCCTAAACACGTCAGGCCATTGTGAATCGGTCTGGATTTCCAATAGCCACGCATTATATTGTATCTACAACTGTACGCTTCGCTGTCGAATCTTTAAAATATCAAAGTACTCATGCACATAAATATGAACAATTTTTATTCTTGAGCCAACTCCGAAATATGAGAAAAAAACCCAGCTGTTCCGTGCAAAAATACAGTAACACAATCACAATAAAACATATGCGAAAGTTTGTGAGAATGGATGGATGTTTGTGATTCTTTCACGCTTAAACGGCTGAACAGATCTCAATGAAATTAGGCACTGAGATTGATTGTAGTGTGGAATAACACATAGGATACTTTTTTTCCCAAGAAATGTACGGTTTCCGTGGGATTATGTATCAAATTTGACGCGAACGAAGTTGCGGGCAGAAGCTAGTTTTTTTTTTATTTTTCAGGGTTGGTAACATGATAGAAGTTATTCATATTCATGAGTACTTCCATCCCCTGAAACTGCGGCAGTAAATTAAAAGTGAAGCTGTTTAAAACCGTGTACTCATGTGCTATTGTTGGTTACAGGTGATGTTACCAGGTTCTTTGTCCTGTGTGTGCGTCCAACCGTATTGGGCACACAATAGCATGAAGTTTCATCGTACAATTTATTTTACTTTAGATAACATACCTATATAAATAAATATTTATCCCCAAATCAATATCGGCCCTTGAGAATAAAGCATATTTTTCTATATGTACAGATTTTAAGAAATCTTTTTTTTTGTGACAATTTTAAAATCATATTTTTCGTTTTACAATGCAGGTTGTTGGTATAGATGTTTGTGTAATTTATATAATATGTTATTTATAAAATAAGATGCCATTTTGAATTGAGAAAAAAATATATGAAATTGTTGCAATAATCTTGATAAAGCTTATGGCTTGATGTTTTTGTTTAAAATTAAAAAAAAAACCTGTTTAAATGAATTAATTTCAGTATTATACTTGAGTTGCGTAGTGTAGCGTAACGCATGCAATGTATATTAAACGTAAATAACATCAGATGCAAAGCTATGTAAATAAGAACATTCCTCATACATGTGTGTAGTACATAATAAATATTATTCAAGTTACTGTTTTTTGTCGTTTCATTTTAACAGTTTTGTTAAACTTGCTCACAAACTAGACTGTCTTCCAAACCTGTTCCAGTTTCCTTTTCCTTTTCCAGTTTTTCTATGTACTAACATAGATGTACTACATAAATAAAATCTATACTAATAAAGCAGAAGATATTTTTTAACATAACATACCATCACGCTTGTATTCCTCGAAGGGTTAGGCAGAGGTGTGTCAATGTACACCCACAGTTCACCGGTATTCTTTTGGTCCCATGTAATAGGGGGCGAGCCTATTGCCATTAACTGGGCACAAATCCTAACTCCGAGCTGCTACTGGGAATTTCATAGAAAAACCTAATAACACTTTTTGTTTGTTTGTTTAAACGCGCTAAACTTTGGAACTACCAGTTGGATTGGGTAAAATATTTTTGTATGTGATAACCAGATTCACGAGGAATAGGCTGTTACATCACGCTACGACGTACGGGAGCGGAGCAGTACAAAATACCACGCAAAGTTGCTGGCAAAATCTAGTAACATATGGTAGGCTGACTTTATTGGTGAGCTTCTTCAGAAAATCAGAATACCTGTCTAATAACTACAGAGGACTCTGTATAGGTGGGTACTAGGTGTGTAACGTATATTCACTGGACATGACACATACCTAAATGATGTCATCTAAGGTAGGTGCTAGATGAAGACTGTATAAACATTTTAGAGGATTTTTCTAAGGCCGGTGCAGACATTACTTATTGTTATTATTAAACGCCGGTATTCCACCCAGGGTTAGGCATAGGTGTACCAACGTACACCCACAATTCGCCGATATGTTTAGGTCCCATGTAATAGGGGGCGAGCCTAAAGCCATTAACCAGGCACAAATGTGCCTATTGGCCTAGTTCTGTTCTGTCTCTTGCTTGTTTGGAGGGAAGTGGAAACTATATTTTTTCCTACTCCTCCCCTAATCTTTTCTGATTAATTTCGTTGCGGGATCCAAGACAGTTATATCGATTCTCCGGGACTCGTCGAGCTTCATTGCCTCGGCGCTCTTCTAGCGGTCTCCACTGTTGATTCTGGCTTACAGAAGTTGCAGTGGTTGGGAATAGTGTGGCGGGCTTGTCCCATAAAAAAAAAACCGGGCACAAATCCTAACTCCTAATTATTTACTTCTACTTAATAAAACTGGTATTGGTTTTACAATAAAAATCACGAATCGTCAGGTCTGCGCCCGCACATAAAGAACAAAAAACCCTTACAATTGATACAAGAATTAAATTGTGCGAAATAGATGTTAATGACTCACAGACAATCTGTCGAGAAACAATTATACCGCAAGTAAATTCTGACTAATACGAGGAAAAATGCTGTCAGGCGATGTAACAATGTTATTGTATTGTCCTCTGCTACAGGTTTCCGTTTATTCTTCACTTATCAAAGTGAGTGGGATGTTAGAAAAACAATGTTAAGTAAACTTCTAGGTACTATTAAATGTCTCCTATTGTCTACTCATAAGGCATAATATTATTATATTGTGCTGATCTTCTAGAACAATTGGAATGACAATATTACATTATGTGTATATTCTTCAAAAATTATAAAACCATGTGTTACTAGCCAGTAACACATGGTTTTATAATTTTTGAAGAAACGGTCTCGGTCTTTACGGCCGTGATTTTATACTTATATCCAACTAACTTATACCCGCGACTTCGGACGCGGAATTGTCGAATAATGCGGCCGCAGACAAAATCGCGAAATATAAAGTAGATCTTGGGGTTCAAAGTTATCCTGTAGGTACCAAATTTCATCAAAATCGTTTCAGTAGTGAAAGCTTACCAGATAGTTACTGTTACACTTACATTTATAAAATGGATTTATGAATTTGCTATTAGTCAAACATCACGAATTGGGCTAGTATTAAGATTTTCATAGTGGGAACACTTAATCCCCACACTACCAAAGCATAGATTGAACCCATGACCTCATAATTAGTAGATGCACTTGATAGAAATAAGTTTTACAAACCCACCCAATCAAATCATTATCAAGGGTCATTATTAAGGGCTAAATTCAACTTTGTAAAGATTGGTTAAAAATACATACACATGACTTATCTACATTACTCTAGCCATTTTCGTGTTATGAATATTATTACGATGTAAAAGTTGTAACTGAACCTGCTGCCATAGTTTATGGCCTGCTACCATATTATGCAAAGCCTACTAACACAATAACGGTTGTGTTATTACCAGCCTAATATAGAATAGGAAACCAGAATAACAAACAGGTAAACAAAAACAAAAGTTAGTGTTAGATCATTAAATAATCACTTTATTTTTTAAAGGAATGCTTATAAACAATCTTACAAACTAATAATACGAAGCACATTAGTCTTCCCACTCGTGATCTTCAGTTTTATTGTCATCTTCCAGGTTGTTAGGCACTGAATCACCTCCTTCATCCATCCTTTTGAACAAAGAAGTCAATAACTTCTTATTTAAGTGGTCCGTTAGAGTTGTTTCTCTTGGTGGCTGCTCAGGAATGTTCTCAGGCTTTACAGGCGCAGTTTTATCCGGTTCAGGCATTTTAGAAGTGATCAATTATTGAGGAAATAAGTAACTAAAACAAAGACAGCTTCACTTCAACTAAAAATGATTGTAAAGCGGGTAATGCTACCGAATCGAAAATAATAAGAACGCGAGGCACTAGAGTGAACAAGTTCCTGCATTTCAATTTAGTCGGATTCGAGTTGGTATTTTTTTTTATAGTGACAAATGTCAAGAAAGTGTCACTTTAATTACGATGTGCCAATGTCAATGCGCTGCGTTTTGTTTATGCGATTCGGGATATTAAAATATAACCAAACAAAAGATAAATTGAAATTAATTAAAAAATCAATAACAAATTATTACACAAAACTCAAATAGTTGAGTGCTTAAAAAAATGAGTCGTTTTGTTCCTCGATACGGTATGATATGTTTTAGGTGTGTATCTAACTTAACCCAAAGTTCAAATAATTTCAAAAAAGTTTTGGAAAATAGATAAATTTGATCATTTTAATAGTTGAATTTCTAATATGAATTTCAATTATAAATAAAATCAATAGAAACTTTTGATTATTTTTGATCGCAGCACAAGTTTCTTTTTCTTATTTTTATCTGATTTGGGTGCGTTCTTAATTTTTTTTGCTGTCATCCCTTTACTAAACGTTTCAGCCAGCGACATTTTTCGTCGGCTGGTGTAGAATTTGGCCAAAGAAACGCCCTGAAAAGTTAGTACTCGTCTCTAAATTAGTGTTATAAGCTAAAATTCTTAATTAACCGGTTGTTTTTAGTTTAAGTGTAGCATTTCGACAAAAAATTGTGTTTCAATGTCGGCTAGTGAATGCTCTTACATAACTTGGAAACTAAGGACATAACCTGCATTTTGATCATCTGATTTTTGTGTTTTGTATTTCAGAGCCGTAAAAATGTTGGGACGTGCAGCACCGGGTGTCTGCCAAGTGGTGGCTATGGCCAACCAGCAGCAGACCAGGAACATGGCTACACTGAAAGCCATTTCCATCCGTCTGAAGTCTGTAAAGAATATTCAGAAGATTACTCAATCCATGAAGATGGTGTCAGCTGCTAAGTGAGTGCCTAGCCTTATCGTAGCAAGTACGGGATTCTCATTTTGAAAAAAGAATTTAGTAAAATTTGACTGAAACTCGAATCAAATCTGCCATTGTCAGTCAAAACTGCAGTCCACTATCAAATTTATCAATATTACTGAATCAATTTGATTATTGTGTACTCAGAACAATTAAAGTAGTTTATACAGTTATTGAAACATGTGGTACAAATAGTTTGAATGGCATGCCAACTCCTATGGACGAATTGGCCTTATCCTTACCCTTAGATAAAGGTAACCTAATAAAGTCATGGAGCTTAGTTGAATATAACTTCATGTTACTTGGTAACTTCTGGTTAGACTGCCTAAATACCTCAACATAATGGAAGAAATAACAGTGACACAAATTGTTATGGTACAATATTAGAGAATCCAACGTTTTTGTTTGAAAAGTTAAATAACAATTGTTAAATAAAGTCCCTTACTGAATGAAATTTCAGTCAAAAAGGTCAAAATGTCATTGTAGAATTAGACAAAAAGCACAAAATTGTCTAATTACATACATACCATCACACCTGTATTCCTCGAAGGGTTAGGCAGAGGTGTGCCAATGTACACCCACAGTTCACCGGTATTCTTTTGGTCCCATGTAATAGGGGGCGAGCCTATTGCCATTAACCGGGCACAAATCCTAACTCCGAGCTGCTATTGAGATTTTCATAGAAAAACCTAATAACACTTTTTGCACGACCTGGGAATCGAACCCAAGACCTCTAGCGTAGCAGTCGCGCTTAGGACCACTAGACCAATGAGGTAGTTCAAATTACCCGATTGCAATAAATGACTAATAACTGTAAGTAATAATTAATTGCATCATATCAAACGGAATAGATACATAACAAAGTATGTTTCTCATGAGTTGCTGCTATAAAATAACCTGATTGTGCACTGAAAATAGTCTCTTAGTATATTCTGGTTTTTTTTCTTTTTTGGTGGGTGGGAAATCATCAAATAACTTCTCGCGCCCTGGGCGGGGCGGGAGGGAGTATCAGACTTTTACTGACTAAAACCCACCCATGTTCCTTCTTGTGCCCTTTGCGTTCCGGGGGCGCGGTATCTCTTGCGAACAACCCGCAGCCCCAAGTATATTCTGGCTTAAGATTAGTATCAACAAATATCACCTTTAGATAAGTTTGCAATTTTCAACACTGAGAGAGCTTAGATCTGTTATGCAGCCTGTTTGGAAGAGAATGAGTGCCGATTAGGAGTAGGCTCCGAGAACAGCTTACCCTCTTGTTCTATAGTTATGCTAGCCGCGACTTCCGCAAGAAATTCAGAGATCTTTTTTAATTTGATCTTGTTGTAAAGTCTACCTATAAACTAACCTACCTGCAAAATTTTCGTTTTGTTGGTCGAGTAGTTTTGAGTCAATAAGTGAATTTTTGTTTTCATCTAATTGTAATGAGCAACTAATATATTTTTATATCCTAATGTTGCCAGGTACACCCGTGCTGAACGTGACCTGAAAGCTGCTCGCCCGTATGGCGAGGGAGCTGTCCAGTTCTACGAGAGGGCTGAGGTAAACTGATTGTGCGCAGTTTTGTTTAGTAATTTATGAAAACATTTACGTTCCTCTGCATTGTTTGAATAACTGATGCTTGTAATACTGGTACAGTCAACAAACGAGATAAGTAACCTGTAAAAAAGTTCATTATTTTTCCATAAGCCAAAATTATTTTTTACTGCATGTTACACTTTCTATACTTAGGAACAAGCAATTTCAACTGTTTAGAAGGGTGTATTTAGCTGTATGGACATTTACCTGTTTTGTTGACAACTTTTTCACACTGGTATTTACACATAGAGATAGAAAATTCACGTTTCACCCTTGCTTATTGTTTGTGCCAGGTGACTGCCCCTGAGGATGACCCTAAGCAGCTGTACATCGCCATGACCTCCGACAGGGGTAAGATTCTATTACATTATTAGCTTCTGCTCGCGACTTTGTCCTCGTAGTTTCTTCACCCGCATTAGTATACGTCTTTGGTTACTACTCCGCACCTATTGGTCGTTTCTACATTCATCATCATCGTATCAGCTGTAGGACGTCCACTGCTGGACATAGGCCTCCCCCATAGATTTCCAAAAGGACCGGTTGGAAGCGTCCAGCATCCAGCTTAGTTTCTATATTGCTGAAAACGAATTTCTACGCATTATGTTCATCGCTCACTCCAATAGCACCGGCCTGACACGGCAACGGCACGGCGAAATCGCTCCGGAACATCCAATCGTGAACTGCAAGCGTGCCGCACACGAGCCGACACCTTGAATTGATGGATGTTTATGATCATGCTGAAATTTGGTACTCAACACGGGATAAATTTAATCCCGTTTTAGTATTGCCGTGGGACAACTTTATCTTAATTATGAAGTCTATGCAGACAAAGTCGGGGGCAAAAGCTAGTAATAAATGCTTTGTTTGTCCGGCTCAGGTCTCTGCGGCGCCGTGCACACGGGCGTCTCTAAAGTGATCCGTACCCGTCTGAGCGAGCCGGGCGCGGAGAACATCAAGGTCATCTGTGTGGGAGACAAGTCGCGCGCCATCCTACAGCGTCTCTACGGCAAGCACATCATCAGTGTTTGTAACGAGGTCAGTAGCAACAGCTGCATGTTGGCGGTTAGACGAGTGCTGCTTAAATTGGGTAGATGACACCATCAAACAATAATTCCAAGAACAACTTCACACAAAGAACAGTTTTTTTAGCTCTGAAATCCTGATGATCTTTTAAATCACTATGATATTCGATTTCTAATTGCTTAGAAATCAGTAAATAGTTCGTGAATTGAGATGTCAAAAAACTGACGTCATAGTTTCGTTTTGTCATACAAAATCTATGAGGAAATCGCGTTTTGACAGCCCATAAAATGTATGTCAATTGATTAGTGGTGTCATCTACCCAATTCCTAGGGTATTCCACAAAGATTTGCGTTTGAACAGTAAATTCTTTGAAATTGGTAGCGACCATAAAACCAAATAAAATATTGATCATTTCGCGCCTGCCTTCGTTGTAAGAAACTTTTAGAAACTTACGAAAAAATTCTGTACTTTTTAATGACTAGCTTTTGACAGCAACTTCGTTCGCGTAGTTTTTTTCACCTGCATTAAAATACGTCTTTGACTACTGCTCCTCTCGCGTGTGTCGTAACGAGATATTATAAATCCTTCCTCGATAAATCAACTATCAAACACCAAAATATATTTCCAATTCAAACCAGAAGTTCCTGAGATTAGCGTGAAAAAACAAACAAGCAAATTCTTCAGCTTTATAATATTATTATAGATTCAAAAAAATAATAATATTAATTTACCTATGACCCCAACAGATCGGCCGTCTGCCGCCCACCTTCAACGACGCGTGCAAGATCGCCGGCGCCATCTTGAACTCCGAGTTCGACTTCGCCTCCGGCAAGATCATCTACAACAAGTTCCGCTCGGTGGTGTCCTACCAGCAGTCGGACCTGCCGCTGTTCAGCCAGAAGTCTGTTGAGGTGAGTCTAAAGTAATACTATTGAGAAATGGGCCTCAATGGCCTTCATTCCATTGAAACTTATATGGTACTTATTAAACACAAGACTTATTTAACAATGTTATACCAATGTTTGTCAAAAAAGCAATACCTACCTCATTAGCAAGTTATTGTTCTTCAATAAAAAAAAAGTCTGCACTGCAACAATTCTCAGCCTGCCAAGATTCCCTAGAGACCTTGAAACGCACTATGAAAACACTTACCAAATTTTGTAAAATATAAATGTTTTAATGAATTTTAAATTTTTTGGAAAAGTGAAGTCATAATAAATGACATAATATCGACTGATTTCGTCCTATCTCCAATGTATTAGAGCTTGATAGAATCTAAATCAAATAAAGTCAACTCTTCTTCACAAATGAAACTTGTGATACATAGGCACAACTACAGACTACATTAATCTTTTGCAAATTCCAGACTGCCCCCAAACTCTCAACTTACGACTCTCTGGACGCCGACGTGATCCAGTCTTACATGGAATTCTCCCTGGCTTCCATGTTGTTCTACGCGCTGAAGGAAGGCGCGTGCTCCGAGCAGTCGTCTCGTATGACTGCCATGGACAACGCTTCCAAGAACGCCGGAGAGATGATTGACAAACTCACCCTGACCTTCAACAGAACTCGCCAGGCCGTCATCACCAGGGAGCTGATTGAGATCATCTCTGGTGCTGCTGCCCTTGATTAATCACATTCTTGAATCGTTTTGCTGAGATTACGGGTGTTTTTTTTGCTAGTACTTTTTATTTTTCAGCAATAGAATTCGCTTATTATGATTCGAAACGAAAGTGTTAGACGCGGGGGCCATGTTGAAATTGAAGGCATAAAAACGAATTCTACTGTACCCAACTAAACTTTAGTTATTCAGTTATTTTTACAAGAAATGTTTTGGGCATTTATCCGATCGCGAGTTTTCGAAAGCTAATGGTTGATTCTATTTTGAATAGATCTAAATTTGATCTCAACAAAACGATGTAGAACGAATCTGATCAATATTAACACAATATTTATTATATAACCGTTTCAAGTATAGTTGCAATAGTATGTGAGTACGATGCCGACATTCCCGACGAAGTGTTCTGTGGTTCGGTGGAAACTCACGCAAATATCGCTACACTGGCTTCAACATCTTCCACCGAGCTGTGGGACACTTTGCTCGATATATTCTGTGTTTGCGAAATGTTGTTATGTAAGGATACAGTGGTGGTTAGCAATAAATACCAATTTAGAATAACTTGTTTCATTTTATACGTGCATATTGTTGATGTGCGTACACAGATATTTCTACACGGGGTTCCGTCATTATTGCAAATCTGCAAAATAGAGGGAGATAAATTCAAATAAAATCCACAAATACTCGCTGTAAATTTTTATTGTAACTTATAATCAAAATTCCATAGCAGTCTTAACGTTAACATTATTCTAAAAGTCGTGAACTCGTCACATAAGTATCATGATTTACTACATTTTGGTATAATAGTGTGAAATTATTTACAAAATGATTGCGAGTTTGTGACAAATCCAGTTTTTAGGATTTCAGACTAACTATGCGATCAAACTAAGAATAGGGTGCCCTTGTATTGTATCAGTGGGTTACAAACGACAGAAAATAAGAACAATTACAAATCACACATAAAATATTGAGGGTGCTAGGTAATCGTCAAAACATACGCCACAAGAGACCAGCAGCTCTCACTTGCATAACAATACCGTTTAATTTAAAGATGCACCATCCACATAGCTTAATGTCTATACTAATATTATACAGCTGAAAAGTTTAGTTTGTTTGGTTGAACGCGCTAATCTCAGGAACTACTGGTTTGAATTGAAAAAATCTTTTTGTGTTGGATAGTTCATTTATCCAGGAAGGCTTTATAACATCACGCTACGACACACGGGGAGTAACCAAAGACGTAACTTAACACGGGTGAAAAAAACCACGCGAACGAAGTCGCTTGCATAAAAGCTGGTTTTGTATAAAATTCTGCTCGACTTAATGAATATTATAGATGTGTCCAGATAAAAAAGGGATTGTGATTATTAAGCAATAAATCTATAGAACTCTCTGTCTTTACAACACAAAGAGACTGTAAGTCACAATTATTTGCGGATAGACCAGTCCTATTTTCATTTTGATCGCAAGGTATGGTGGCTAGCACTTCAAGTGCCATATATTTTGCCAGAACCACTGCAATATAAAATCCTCTTTCTTCCATAGTCACCTTCTAGTGAGTTAGGAAGATAATTTTATACATTATGTAGCCATTCGGTTACCCAGTGACATTGTCTTCTCTAGTAAACCATTTTTTAACCACATTTTCAAGTGGAATATTAGTAATATCAACATGATGGATATACAAAAGGCCTCCAAATTTTCAGTGCAATAGAGAAAATACGGCTAAAAACTAAGAAAAATAATCAAACCTGTCCTAGTATAAAACATTGCATAACATTAACTATTAAAAACTTCATATATTAAAATTATTGATCTATTTATGTCACTAAAGACTATGTATTATCACGCTTGGATTTGTTTAGAGGGTAAGCACGGGTTAGAATGCACTTGACTTACTAACCTTACAATTAATTTAATTCCTCGATTCTAGTGGTTGCGCTGCGGAGGTTGGGGTCAAAGTCCTGACTTTCGGTGTCTGGTTATTCACATTAGATACTTTACTTTATGTATTAGGCATCTTTGCCTACCCTTTACGCGAATACAGGCGTGATAGTTATAAAACTTTTGATACACAGTTTTTTAAACATTAGGATCTCTTTCGGAGATGCAATAAGCCTTCATTATAATAATATCTTCCTCTCTTCCGTGTTGAAACCACGTGACAAATAAATACATACAAATTGATATACATAGCGTGTAATAGCACAGTATTGAACGCATACAAGCAGTTTCTCTGTAAACTGTAATTATTTGTAATAAGCTACTATGTACAGACCGCGGCGCCGCCCGCGACGGAGATAGTAATCACACACATTTGTTACCTGAAAACAAAAATAAAGTTTCTTTAGTGTTATTATATTTCAGTTCGAGGTGTATTATGCCGGTGTAATAAAATAACATGATGGTTGACTCCGGGGTACTGATGGAAGCCATATTCATATTTATTTATTTGCATACCATAATATGCATAAAAGATGTAACAAAAAGCTTACAGCTAAAGTACAATTATGGACCCTGTTAGGGCACAGCAACATGGTTTTAAACTAAAAATTAAAAATAACAAAATTCTTATAAAATTTTGTAAACTTATGTACCTATTAAAATGTATTGTTAGTAGTTACTTATAATTCTATTGAGATCATTTATTTTTATTAATATAAATAAAGACGTTAAATTAAAAAAAATAGAAAGTAATAATAATAACAATTCTTATAAAAAATATGTGAGCTTATGTATTTATCTAAGTATTAAAATGAATAATAGTTCGAAATTATCATTATATTAATATTGTTATTTAATCATGGTATATTATTTATCTATTAATATTATAATTATATATTTTTAATGTTTAAGAGAGAGGATAATTCTATTTTGGAATTGATTTGTCATCTAAAAACTATTTTACTGAATAATATACCTTGGATTCCAGAAGTTGCCTGCTGTAGACACCAGCTACTGCAGATGTCTATACGTGATCACTTTAATTCTCGGGTTTGTTATGCAATATGCTAAAGAGTGACCCACAGGAGAGTCATAATGCTTCATCGAGAGCCAATAAGAGTTTTGGAAAGAGTAGTTAACACTTTTGGTGCCCAGCACGCGACGGCCTTGAGTTGTAGGCACGCGAACGAATTAGCGTTCGACCCGAGTGTCGGGTGCTGGGTACTAAAAGTGTGTATAGCACGTACGTGTGTGTCACTCAGTGAGCGCGGGCAGGCGCGCGGGCGGGGTGCGCCACACGGCGGACGACGTGCGCTTGAGGCGCGCGCGCTCGATGTTGGGGAAGATGTCGCGCAGGTCGGGCGAGTGCACGCGCACGCTGAACAGGCGGTCCACGTGCGACCCCACCACCTGGCTCTGCACGAGCAGCTGCTGCTTGCGGGCCTGAAGGGGGGACAATCGTGTTCAAAATGATCATTTAATACTTAAAAAAAAACACTTTATTTCAGCCCTGCATAAAAGTGACAAATGAGTTGGCAAGTAAGTAATGTTACAGTTTGCTATTATTATGTAAAATCTACGGGGGAATTGCGTTTTGCCAGCTTATAAAAAGTTGCTCAATTGATTATACCATCTTTATCTTCTTCTGGACCTGGGAACCGTATGTTTACGAAAATATTGAGGGTAAATTTTTTTTTGAACACGTTTTTATTATTTTCTTTTTAAATACCTCACAACACAACAACTGTACATACAATTGCATACTGTTGCAAAAATTGTTTACAATATTGTCTCCTTAATTACTAAGTTTAATGAGCAGTATGCATAGTTAAGTACCAATTATCTCATTTGCCTTTTTACATCATTCTGTTTATGACACTAGCGTTTAGGCGAAATAATAATATAAAAGTATTATTAGTCAGTTACCTTGGAGGTGCTCCAGTCTGGCACGGGCCTGTCGACGGGCTCCTCGTCCTCGTCGGAGTTGAGGTACTGGAAGCCGTCCGCCATGTAGGCGGGCGACAGCGCCGCGCCGTGCCAGCCGCCCGGCGTGCCCGGGTGCTTCAGCGGCGTGTGCGCTGCGGGACAGAAAGTGATATCTTACTAAATTCTACACATGACATTGGCCAGCCTATAAATGGATGATTTATTGCAATTATTAACAGTTCAAGGAGTAACTTATTCATACGAAAACTAAAAGTTTTTTATAAACAGTGCAGCTAATTTCTGCGAAGTATTGGTGTTTCAAAATTGTTTTTATTTTTATAATATTCAAATATTAGTATTCAGTTACATTCGGTCAGATTGGAAGCCGAAAAGGCTAGGTATATGAAAGTCAAAGTTATGAAAATCACAGTGCTGAGCCCATCCAAATAACAAAGCCTTTTATCATTAGATACAACTTGTACAAAATAGTATTATAATACTTACATTTATCTTCCATTTTGTGTTTCATTTTCTGCTTCTCTATATACTCCTTCTGTCTCTTCTCTATCTCTTTCGCCATTATCGCCGCTTCTTTCTTCATACTGTAACAAATTACAAGTCAATCAGAAAGCCGAAAAATACTGTCAACCATTCTTGACAAGGGGTATCGATGTCTCTCTGTAAATGGTGCTGATCCACGCGTCATATACATGAACGGTCGCCGTCAGTTAAGAAAAGCGTTCTTTATTTTTGTCATGTTGCTTTTTAGTCACATTGTTATCACAAACATCATGTGAGCAGGATTTCGGAAAAACGTAAACAACGAAAAGAGTATCCATGGAGTTTCTTACTCGTTCTTCTCCAAAAAGACATACGTTTTTCAACAAGTCGTTTTAACTTTCTAACTGATCAACTCCTTGACAATTCAAAAGTCTGTAAATGGCCTATTTCAAATAAATATGCTTAGACTGGGTTCTGGAGGTCAACTGGCAGTCGAAATCGACTCCAACGTGGTGGTGGCGAGGCAAAGCAGATAAGGTATACTAACGCGGCGGCTTCCTCCAGCTGTTTCCTCCTGGCGTCGTCGGCTCTCCTCTGTTCCTCCGCTAGTCGCTGTTGTCTCGCCTGTTCCTCTGCTCGCCGTCGCTCTTCCGTTTCTGCTACTTTGCGCGCCAGCTCATGCTTTTTCTAAAAGGAAATTTAGATTGAGTTTTAGATGATGAAGCTTTGAGCAAGTTTCATTTTCTAGTTTCAAGATTTGCTTGCCAGCCAAATTATGAGACTTGAGTGAGCAGAGTAGTATGTAATCAGTAATAGTATTATTTGTCAGTTACAAGGCTGTGGTACATGCACGAGCCGCATTGTCGCATCATTTTTCACTACGCTATGTATATTAATTATTTTCTTCATTCATATAGATCATTTTGTTGTTGTGATACAGACAACAACATCCAAAGTTACAAGATCTTCCCATAATAGCGACATTTTTTCTATTCTGTGCCATACCTGGGAACTTGCTGGTTACGGAGATCTTAAAAGTCAACGTCCTTTTTTACGAAAACAAGTTTCTAAAATGAGCTTAATATTATTTAATTTGGCTACGTGCAGAGTCCTTTGTATACATGTGTCACGTACCCGTTCCGCTTCCTTGAGCCTCTCCAGCTTGCCGAGGTCAGCATGCGCCTGCTTCTCCTGTCGCTCGCGCGCGGCGGCCTCCATGGCGGCGCGTCTGTCTCGCTCGGCGGCCTCACGCGCCGCAGCCGCCGCGGCCATTTTTTCTTCACGTTTCCTGTGTTAAATAATGTTGTTTATACAGTGTTCTTAGTTAGGAGAAATACGTACTACTAATATACATTGCTGAAAACATGTAAATTGTCATAAGGACCGAAGACATGTCCACTAATTAAAAACAACCAAAATGTAGTCGCAATCCGAGCAACAATAAATTTAAAAAAAAGTTGGTAAATAATTAAGCATTTTCGAAATATTGAGACGGTGATTAGATTGAGTTTAGTTTTTGATTAGTATAATTGGCCTTCTGAACTACTTAGTATTATACTCTCACCTCTTCTGTAATTCTCTCTTAGCCTCAAGCATGGCTTCCTTCTTCTTCCTTGCATCTTCCCTCTCCCTCTTCAGCTCCTCAGCCTCTCTCGCACGGTTGATGCCGCTTAGTTTCGATGTTGATGAAGGAATCATCGTTTTCGCGGAAGTTACTATGTTGGCACGGGGTTTGGTGGCTGAACTTGATATCTGGAGAAGAAAAAATGAGAATTAGTATGAGCAGACAATGTTTGACTTTTATACAGTTATTAAGAGATTACTATCTCTTTTTCAGGTCTGAAAATATTATATTTGGTTTCATACCTGTGGCGGTTTTCCATTGAAGATCATATTGTTCATCTTGTTGAGCGTCTCTGCTGATAACACCGGTTTGGTGATCTTGTCGGGAGGCGTATGAGTCTCTTGAGGTTGCTCTTCCTGCCGCCAAATATTAAATATTAAGAAAACCCTTTGCTTATGCAATTATTTTAGACACATCATTTCAAATGAAATGAAAGTCACACGCTCATCATAGTAATTTCAGTAGTAGTAGCGTCAGGCTCAAGCGGCCTGACATTATTGCTGAACTAACTGAACTATTTGGCGCAGCAGTTGGGCACACATCACGTTTTATTTTATTTTTAATAACCTATTTTTTTAGAGCCTCAAGTTGTGACAATAAATGTTTTTTCTTTCTTTAGTAGAAATCAACGTGTAGGAGCTCGTCGAGCATTACCTCCAAACCAATTTTTACCGCAAACCAGCGTTGCTAAGTTCCGGTTTCAAGTGAATGGGTGCTAGTTTGACTACAGCCACATAAGACATTTCAGTGTTGTCACTAGGATCTCGAACACATTTCTAAAGCCTCTGTTATTGTAGATATTTATGCCACTCGAGATATATAAAAATAACGTACTTTTTCCCAGGTCGAGCAAAGTGTTATTGAGTTTTTCTATGAAATTCTCAGTAGCAGCTCGGAGTTAGGATTTGTGCCCGGTTAATGGCAAAAGGCTCGCCCTACACATACCGGCGAACTGTGGGTGTACATTGTTACACTTCTGCCTAACCCTTCGGGGAATACAGGCGTGATGGTATGTGTGATAGTAACGTACTTTTTTAGCCATAGCTCTTGTCTTCGTCCTGGTTACTCTGGAAGCTAACTCTTCAAATTGTTGTACTTTCTCCTTCACTGCAGACCTGGGGTAACAAATTACAAAATAAGAAATTTCTATAAAAGTATTATACACCAACTAAATCTCGATCTTTGTCCACAAAGTTCAATAGTTACGTAGGTTGTAGTGGTGGAGGAGGCTTGTTGGCGGGCGGCGTGTGCAGCTCGGGCGCGTCGCTGTCGTCCGTCAGCAGCGAGTTGTCGTCCGTCACATTCACTTGCTTGGGATCTGAAATAGTAAACAAGTAAATAAGTCTGTAATGGCCATCCGCCTTAAGCAAGCGTGGTCATATCAGAAAAAATCTCTATAGGAGAATAGGCCTTAGCCCTGCAGTGGGATATTAATAGGCTGATATTATTTATTATTAACAATTATTGGCAAAATATATTGGTAAATTGCAGGCATTTTTTGACTGATAGAGACTAAAATTACATACCATCACGCCTGTATTCCCCGAAGGGTTAGGCAGGGGTGTACCAATGTACATCCACTACTACTGAAATTAGATTGCGTAGTTCCTGAAAGTTAGTAAAATTGCTCCCCTGTAAGGGTAACATTTTTGTTTTTTTTTTTGGGGGTGGGAAATCACCAAGTAACTTCTCCCGCCCTGGGCGGAGCGGGAGGGAGTGTCAGACTTTTACTGACTAAAACCCACCCATGTTCCTTCTTGTGCCCTTTGCGTTCCGGGGACGCGGTATCTCTTACGAACAACCCGCAGCCCCGGCAGGAAGGGTAACCATAAGAGCGGTTTTATTTCATCCTTACCTTTATCGATGACAACTGTAGCATCCATTATATTGTTTTGTTGCTTCTCTATGACCATAGTGTCTCTGTTTGCTGTCTCTATCACCATAGTTTCGTTCATATTGCGCTGAAATAAGGAAATTATGTACTTGAAGATGTTTGTTGCCTACTTTAACGAGTCTTTTATTCTGTCTTCAAAACGCACTCATAGGATTTAGTCACCCTTTTTACTTACTTTTCACTATGATTAGACATGAAAAGATAAAGTAACTCGTTTTTATTTTGACACAGTCATGTTGTCCGGCTCGAGATGAAGGGGACTAATTGTCGGGAACGACTAGACGTGGCGCCCTATATTCTATACCTTTACACTTTCTCGTGTTATTCAGAAAAATTACATGAAATTGTACTCACAACATTTTTAGGCGTAACGGGCGCATGATTATAAACCCCATTCGGTATCACCACAGTCTTGTCCATATCGCCAACTTTGTCCAACACGCGCGTCTTGTCCATAGCATCTACTTCGTCTAAATTCAACCTCGTCAGCTCAACAACAGGGTCCTTTTTGGCTTTCTCCGTTTTCTTCGGCAATTCCTTTTGTAATATGGGTGAGGAGGACACTTCTGGGTGCGTTAAGCGTTCTTCTTTGGGTGATATTTTTGATTTCTGCGGCGAAGGTGGAGGGATATCCTGAGGTATCTCTTCGGCTTTTTCTTTTTCACTGAAACATTTTTTTTTATGTCATTGAAACAAGCCGACCGCCCACCTGATGTTAAGTAATAACCGCTACCTATAGACATCTGCAATACAAGAGGCCTTGCAAATGCGTTGCCATCCCAGAGACAAAGTGTTACATATTACTACACAATTATGTTGTTTTAATTCAAAATAAGTTTATTGTCTCTACGAGATGTATAATTTTTAAGTTTTCTAGGAGTTGGCATACAACACCTGGTTTTTATGCTTTAATGAAGTTAAGACAAAATCAGTCTAAAATAAAAGTATTTTCTTTATAATGAATAATGTAAAGTTCTTAATGCAAAAACTGTAAGTGGTCAATTTCGTATTAGAAGCTTTAACTCAGTCTGAATATAGTTCAATATACAAATAAATCAAATCAAAAAAAATTCGTTCTAAATTCGTTTTGTATTGAGAGGGACTGAGTTTAGCTTAGAGATTGTTCCACTAGATTACATAAAGGCATGTTTTGTGTTATTAAAATAACTCACGCTGCTTTTTGTCCCCTTCTCGTTCTCTTTGGCCGCGGTTTCTCAGCAGGTGACGCTAAAAAAATATAGTATTACTATCACGGGTAATTCTCATAGAAAAATGTTATTGTGATCGTTTTTTTAATATACACACCCAGGCTATTTTCTGTAGGTGCTGCAACTTTTTCTGGTTCAGGAGCTGCCACATCCGATACTTTCTGTTTGTCATAATGTTAATATTAATAAAGATGGTAGACTTCCTTCAACAATTACCCATAAAGCAGATTAAATGTTTGATCACAACGAATCCTGTTTTGGTTAAGATTGAATTGAAAAGGCTTCCTGAGTCTGACAAGCGATGTGGACTCGCATGTATTTGATTATAGTTGATCATACGTCAATCATAGCAAATTAAACTTTATGTCAATGATATAGGTCACATTATGTGCGCTCGACAACGTGTCTCGGTAGCTAAGCGCAACTTAGATTACAATCGTCACAATTATAATTAGTTTTTACGGAACCCTATTACTAAGACTCCGCTGTCCGTCTGTCGGTCTGTCACCAAGCTGTATCTCAAGAACCGTAATAGTTAAACAGTTGAATCACATCCAATGGTCCACATTAGGACTAAGTGCGGAAACCAAAACCCTAACAAAGAACATAGACAATTGAAATTTTCACGGATGATGTATTTCTGTTGCCGCTAGAACAACAAAAAAACCATAAAAAAAATATGTAAAGGGCTCCCATACAACAAACGTGATTTTTTTTCCATTTTTATAGATATTGGTACGGAACCCTCCGTGTACGAGTCCGATTCGCACTTGGCCGTTTTTTTTACACAGGGCCTCGAAATTGTCGGCTACAAGTTGTGAACAAAACATTTCTTACATTGTCTATAGCATCAATCGCATCTACTCATTATCCTGTGTGTGGAGGCACTTCAGCTTACCTTCTTGGCCCTGGTCCGTTTGGGTCTAGCCTCAGCAGTCGGCGGCGGCTCTTCTGTGTCAGTTTGCCTCGTGGAGCGCGAGCTGGCGCGCGTGGAGCGAGCAGACGGGACTGCAGAGATGAGAGGGGTCAGTTTAAATGGTGCCTGAATGGTACTGTCTATTTGTAAAAAAAGTAAGTTCTTTAAAAGAACAGGCATTGTTTTCTGCTAATGAATTAAGACACTGGATTTTATGAAAACCATTAAATTACAGATGTTATTTTACTCTCATCATTTATTTAACTAATTGGGGTGTATGAGATCTTGCGTTTATTCTTTTATAAATTGCATGTATTTTGTATTATGTATTTTTTGTTGAAAGTAAGCTTTATATGCACGTAATCTATACTAATATCATAAAAAGAAAAGATTTTTTTGTTTGTTTGTTGGTAATGGATAGGCTCCGAAACTACTGGACCGATTTAAACAATTTTTCACCAATAAATAGCAACATTATTCCTGAGTAACATCGGCTATATACCATCACGCTACGACCCACGTGAGCGGACCAGTAGCTAAAGACGTAACTTAACGCGGGTGAAATAAGCCACGCGGACGAAGTCGCGGACAAGAGCTAGTTCTTTATTAAAATTAAATTATCCGTTTAAACTACGCAAATATTTTAGTTTCCTTTCAATACTGATGAGTTCTTACCAGGCGGAGGCGCCATGCTGTCTGTGGTCTGTTTCCTAGTCCTGGTGGCTCTCCGTCTACCAGTGCTCTCCTCCTCAATACTCTCTTCTGGCTTCTCTTTAGTAGCTCCTTTACGTGGCTCTAGATATTGTAATATTACACATTTAAATCTAGAAACATTGACACATTACAACTTTGAAAATTAAGTAATATTATGTTGACAGCATTTTATACACTGCAGTAAGCAATAATAGATTTTCAACTGCTTGAAATTTTTAAAATTAATCATTAATTAACTTGAATTCTCTACATATTATGAAGTTATTATTAAAGCGAAAGGTGACATTTTTGACCATAGTCATCTCTTAAAACAACCATGAAAACATAATGGTTTAGCCTAACTATCCCTTTGGGGTCCATGGCAAAGTCACCAAAGTTGTGTGAAATTATATAAATTAGGTAGGTTAGGGGTATATTCTCACTCATCAGCACATAATTATTATCTAAACTTACTAGGTACAGGAAGAGCAGGCGGCGGCATTGCAATCTCGTCCTTATTCGGCTCCTGTTTCACCTCAATATCGAGTAGCAAGGACTCAGTGTCCATTGGCTCTGGTGGCAGCGACACCTTCTCTTGTTTTACTGTTAAGCAAACAAGTTATTCATACATACATGAACTCACGCCGCCACGGAAGTTAACCAAATTATTGTTTGTGAAACCCTATTTATTTCACAAATAAAAAGATATTTAATCTTATTTTATACCACCATTCCCATGATAACAACTAGAAACAGGTTTCAATAATACTTGTACAAACATGCCAAGCAATTAATTATTTATCTAATATTTTATTAATTACTGTATTTCTAGTTCCTTTATGAATTGTTTAAATATTGACCTTAGAATCCGTTGATATGAATTTATTATTTTTTTCGTGCATGTATGGGCTTCTAAATGTATACAAATGAGCAGATTGATACTTCCAAATTTCTGCTAAACAGTACATTGTATTGAGGCATATTATGCTGGTGGCCTGTTAATGACAGTTGGTTACCTATAATATAAGGGTGGGTTAGCGGAACAGTACAGCACTCCATCATAGCCATACCAATACAAGCTGAAAGAAAGAGTGGATAAGGCACATACTTTGTATATTGGGTAGGGGTTCGTTTTCCTTGTCGTCCTCCTTGCGTCGTCTCCCGCGTGCTGTCTTATCTGTGTCGTCGCGTCGAAGTTTCTGGGATAGGTTTACGTTCACCTACAATTGGTGAAACAGAATTAATACTATGTTCTATATGTACTTGTCACAGTGATGTACCTCTACTATGTTAAGATGTTGATCCTGGGTTGTGGCTAGCAATTCGATAATATAAAATGCATACCACATAACATACCCATCATGCCCGTATTCCCCGAAAGGTTAGGCAGAGGTGTACCAATGCACATCCACAGTTCCTCGGTATGTTTAGGTTCCATGTAATGGGGGTGAGCCTATTGCTGGGCACTAATCCTAACTCCGAGCTGCTACTGAAAATTTCATAGAAAAACCCAATAACACTGCTCGATCTGGGGATCGAACCCAAGACATGTAGCATAGCAGTTGCCTTAATGAAATAAATGCCTTAATAATTATACATTGACCAATAATGGTCACAAATAATAAAGTGCACTTGCGCTATAGTCATTATGAATATCTTCCAAATATTACAATCACATTTGTAATATTAGGAAAATATTCATAATGAAGTTTGTTGAATGTTTTTGCATTTCAGAGGAACGCAATCGCTGTAATCTCTATGCAGTCAACATCGCAGACAGAAGTTTGGTAAAATTCAGTATTTATTCTATGATCAACCAATACAAAAATATTGACTGCAACCCAGATTCCATCTACCTTCAACATTTATAAGTACCTGTTTACTAATAATACTCTGTGCTTTAACGGAAGCATTTCGTTTCTGTCTCTTATCCTGTTCCGGGCTCGACATGTCATCCACCTCATGTTTGCTACGTTTCTTGGAAGCCCGTTGTGGTCTGTCTGTATTACTTTCAGTGGAATTGCGTGTCGTTGTGAGGTCAGTCGTAGATTTGGTGCTAGATCTGCGTTTTGTATTTTCTGTCTCAGATGGTTTAGCTGGTTCATCTGGAATTTTATGTTTAAATTGATGAATATTAACCTATGTCATAAATTGCAAACCAATCGAAGTTAACACTGGGCAGTTACACACTAAAATTCATTGAAAGGGTATACCAGTTGATGATGATTGCTGTCTGTATTTTGAGTTCTTCTAAAATATATTTATATGAATTTTGCTCTATAAACATGTTTTTCTATGTATGGAAAACAAAAAGTAAAAAAAATGATGATAATTTTTATGAACTCCACGTATGCAGGGTGAACACGTACAAAATTCATTTTTTAATGTCACATAATTACAGATATACGCTCCGGCAGACTAACACTGGCTTATTTGAGTGTTGTTCTACGTTCCGGCACACAAGAGGTTAATGTAACTCTGGAAGTAACAGTAATGTTCGGAAAAAGTATACACATAAGTTTAATTAATCTTTTTAAGAGTTGTAAAAAAGAAAATAAAACTTTTTCAAGTTTTAACCTAAGCTTTAGCATGATAATTATGTTACTTAATTAACCCGTTGAAGGCACCAAGAGACAAATGTCCCTTTTTTGTTTATTGTCTTCGTTTTTACCGGGGGCGTGAGTACATATGTACTTATGGGGCGCGCTTGTGCCGGTGAGCGGTTATGAACAAGCTTAGTTTGCGAGTTGAAATAAGTTATTCAAAAAGTATGTAGTTTTTTTGAATTAAGTTTTAAACCTCGGTATACTATGTCACTGCTGTACTTTAGACTGCAAGTTCCAATTCCAATAAGTTTAATAACATTAGCCAAAAATCAAAGTCTATACTTAGTAATTATTATAAAGAGTCTGGAAGTACGGGGCCAATTACATAAATTCTTTCACTGATTGGAAGTTACATTATTGCAGGGAGTTACAAATTCATTTTTGGTATGGTTGAATTTCTCCGCTTCCTCTCGGACGAAATCGCGAGTGTAACATAACCGTAGGCGTCTATGATAAAAAAAATATAGAAAAAGTCTAAGGGCAATCTGGCAATTATTGTATGTTTGATGACCTATTTTGGATTGGATGTTTTAGTTGGTAATTAATGGTGTTGTATTCAAATACCTTCATCCTCGTGGATACTCTGAAGGGTCGTCATAGGGTTTTTATCTTTTGTAGCCTTCTCCCGCGCCTTTCCTCGACCATTTTGAAACTCCTCTTCGAATTTATCAAAACAATCGAACACGGCCTGCAAATCACTAGATTTATAACTACCACACAAAAAACACCAATAGACACAAACACCAGCACCACATCTTTATTAAAATTTAACAATATAACGCAAATTAATTCGTTGTAGACGGAGCTTCGTCGCATCACAGACACCACTTTTTAACAAACACGTATTTTACCTTGAGGTCTTCATTGAAGTTTTTTGTAAAAGCATTTGATATTTCATTGATTTTCGGCAACAATTCGTTAAAAATAGACATAACTGTGATATAAATTACACTTTTCCAAAAGTTTAGTTATTTTGACAAACGCCATAAAACACTACACGATTCCAAACGGTTTGAAATTGAAAAGACGGTTGGCCAACCTTCCGGAATCAAATATTCAGCTGCCCGTTGCGATGCGTTCCAATACATTTCGTTCGGATACATTCACTGTAAAGTCTAAATTGAATTACTTTAAAAAAGTATTTTTTTTTAATGTTTACATACCCCCAAAAATGATGTTATTATATTGATATTATGTTTAAATTAATAAAACTTTACTTTCGATCTTGCAGGAGCCTATATATCATTGTTTACTTCAGCCAAGACGATGATAAATATGACTCTGATTTGAATAATGAGTACAGTGGCATAGACATGTTCTGTATCTAGATGCATTTTCTAGCAAATACTTTGAAGGTTGTTTTGTTCCCTGGCCCAGAGCCAGTGAACAATACAACCTTCAAAGTATTTAACCGCAGACGTAGACATGAATAAATTAAAGTCATTCAGGGTTAATAGATACCTAATCAGTTTTAGTGAAAGCGCTGAATATAACATGCCTTTTATTGGGTTATAAAAGTTTATGTTTATTAGCAATCTTGAATTGCGAAAAAATACAATTCACCTACCTACAATATCGTTGCTATAATGTTGACATAACCAAAGTTATGTTCGGATTTGAATCTAATTATTTTATATTTTACCCAACTTTGTCAACTGTGTTTATCTCTATTTCTGTAGATTTAAATGGCAACATTTTTGAATTGTTTTAAAGAAAAAGTTTGTTCATCTGATGAGCTTTTCTAGTGATTGGTTTTAACTATATAGTAATAGATGGCGCTGCGTTCAGTAATGGTAAAGTACATAGTTTTGAAGTGAACGGTGAGGATAAGTTGGACCTTTTTTTTTTTTCAAGTTTTCATGGATTTTCGCTATAAGACCTAATGAAAAAGGCTATTAAGATTGATATAGAAAAATGCTTGTAAGTAGATAGGTTAACTAATTTAAAAAATTAATTGCTGACATTTCTAATAAAAAGTCTTGGTTTATCTGGAAATTAATAACATGAGAATAGTGTGGTCACAGGAATTACAGTTGCCTTCTGCTTGTACGAAACCAGTGGGACAATAGTAAATCTAAAGTTTCGCGCGAACAAATCTGCTTGCAAAATTCTAATTAAATGCAAGTAGGTCGAGCGTTTGTATTGCCCGTAACAATTTTGTAATTAATTTGTTTCCGGGTAGGTACCTAACTAACTGTCCTTTTTTATATGAATTGGTAGGGCAATAGGGGAGAATGACGGGGTGTAAAGGGATACTTAATGTTTTTGTTTAAACGTATTCCCACATGAGGACTTCTCCTGTGTCATGGGTACAATTACAAACTCACTAACAACCGGACCAGAAATGACAACCTCTACAGTAGGCCGTGCATTGTAGGCGTAGCATTTCCGACGTTTGGCGCCCAAACTGGAACGGGCCGGGGCTGCTTTTAGGCGGCTCCTACCCAACGTGAGGGGACCAAACGCCTCCTGCCGGAGGCTCTACGCGGCAATCGTGCGGTCGATGGCCCTTTACGGGGCCCCGGTGTGGGCGCAGGGGTTAAGGCGACTTGCCGCCCACTACCTTATTGCGTCCCAACCGCGGGTGATCGCCATAAGGGTCATCCGAGGATACCGCACGATCTCGGGGGAGGCGGCGAGCCTCCTTGCCGGATTGCCGCCGTGGGATCTGGAGGCGCTGGTCCTCGCGCGCCTGTGTGAGTGGCGCGTGGAGGTACTAGGCCGGGGGGAGAGTCAGAGAGAGAACATGGGTGGGTCTTAGTCAGTTAAAGTCTGACACTCCCTACCGCCCCGCCCAGGGCGGGAGAAGTTATTTGATGATTTCCACCCCAAAAAAAAAAAAAGGCCGTGCCAATATTTGTATCGTGAGGGAATTGAGCTAGCGTCACGCAGGGCTGCAGTCATTCGCTCAACCACTGCGCCAACTGTGTCGTCGATTATAATGCGTTTCTAGATTTTTTCTGTTATAGAGTTTTAAGTTAACATGCACAAACTAATTACAGCAGTTTACAAACTAGCTACATAAACAGACACACAACCCTTTCTTGCAGCTAGGTAGGTAGGTAAATAGTTTTAACATGGTACACACCTACATATCTACCTAACTAGGTACTTACATAACAACCTTCCACAACTTTCTATCTCCCAAAATCTCCGACTCAAAAGAATATATTCTTTGTAAACAAACAGACGTTTCGTAAATGTAGACAAATATCCGATTCGAACGCGCTCAAAGCGAAAAATCAAAATGGCGTTTAATAAATTGCTTGTGTGACGTCATAGGAGCAATCACGGACGTCGGCAGCGCTCGGGCGTAATGCGACAAGGTTCCAACAGGCGTCATATAAATCTATGGAGCACGGAACTATATTATTGTAACCAAACTACTTTGAAAGAAATTGTCGAACGGATTTTGTTTTATGTTTGATTAATACTCAGTTAGATTTCGTTCTGCGCTAGGTTTGCTCTCAAGTACACGTCATTGGTCCCATTGGACATTCATTATATTCGTAGTCGTTGTATGTATGGCTATTTAAATTGCTTATTTGGTACCAATAAATTGATTTTGCAATAATAATCTACGAATACTGAATTAGGTAAGTGCATAGTTATAACTAGTTTGGAATGAAACAAATGGGGAGCTATTCGAGCTATTCCGTAACGCTATCGTTCGATTGTAGCGAACTAGTATTCAATTGGCTAGTAGACACCATTGACCAATAATTCCAAGACACAATTTCAGGAAACCCCGATTATTTTTTATTTAATTAACTTGCTTTAAAATTATTAAATATGTAGTTAGTCAATAGATTTTTTTTAATCAGTGAAAGTATGACAATTTTTGATCGGTGGTGTCTATTAATTACCTACTTAAGCCCGCTTATGCCAACCAGGATTATCTTAATATTAACTCCGAGTTAGTTGCTAACACGGGCCCATTAAGTATGATAACATAACTATTATTAGTGCTTCATATTCAACGTCTTGTTAGCAACTAGTTAAGTTTTAGGCTCAAACGAGCCTTATTGGTATAATTGGCAACACGTACCTATTTCATTCGTTAAGTTACCTAAATTGGTTCTAGTTACCGATTTAATATTCCACTAGCGATATACCGATATATCGAAACTGTCAGACTAATTAATCGATTGATTGCCTACCTAGGTTTTAATTACTTGTCCCGAATATACTGACACCGATTTTGTCAATCGGTGTCATAAAGGTCTACTAATTGAAACGCGTTCTGGAAAATGATTTAGTTTCCTAATGTTGGTAAAACAATTACGTTTGTGTTTTGAAAAAGAAGGTAAGTATAGTAGCGTAAATGCCTAAAAAATAACAATTAAATATAATTAATTGATATTTTTTTGCATCAATTGCTGCCAAGCGATGTGAGCAAGATTGCAGTGTCCTGTGGGCTACGAGGCTAAAAGATAACATTATCTAGAAAATAATTGATCGTATGTACCTGTCAATTATAATCTGTTATTTTTCTTAATGACCACTCACTGCTTGTGTTGATTAAAAGAAATTCTGACTTTTAAAAATCATCAAAATTAATTTTATATTTTTTTATTTATAACTAGGGTTACAATTTTACTTTATTTTGTGGTAGGTACGGTAAACTCAGTTGGCTCAATTACCAACTGTGTAAAACCTCAATTGCTTAATTACCAACCAAATGCCATACTCTTCTCTGTAAAGCTACACTTTCACTAGAGATGTGCGGGAATGCGAAACGAGTCATGTACATTGCATTTTCAGCTAGTAGTGTCATTATGGTTAGTTTCACACACATTTCCCGCTGCGCATCCTCACACGTCTTTGGTACAGACGCAGCCTTAACATCCAACGATCCAGTAAAATATTTTCTAGCAAAATGTTACAGTTATTTGTTTGCCTTGCACCATTCGTGCTGTTGCCACCAACAAAATAATATAAAAGTTGGGAAATGATAGCTCGTGAAAAAAGTTACATCCGGAATTTGAAACATTTTGACCGTTTGGAACTCTGTGGTTTGGTTTGGAACTTCGCATATGGAAATAACACGATCGGATACTTACACACATTTAGAGAGATTTTTATGATATAAAAATCCAAAGCATTTAACGGTTTAAACATTATTATAATTTTTATTTTATTCTTAACGATTACTGAGAAGCCATAAAAATCGTAGGTAATAAAAACTTACAATAGAACAGAATTCTTTTCAACATTATTCGATGCCTTAGCCACCGTAGTTCAGAAACGCTTCCGTAGAATTTAAAATGCTAATTCGAACAATCATTTTTAATAGTCATATTAGCATCCAAATTAATATTCTTTTCAACCCAATTACATTATTATTGCAAATTATTAGGTATTTATAGGGTTTTAAGCTCTACATAATTATGCTACTTAAACAACATTTTTGTAGTAAAAAATGGAATGTTTTGATTAAGAAATAATATAAAAGGTAGCTAACATAAAGGGTATTTAGCTGTATTATACTGGTGACCTGCCCGCGATTTCGTTCGCGTGGCTTATTTCACCCGCGTTAAGTTACGTCTTTCGTTACAGCTCCGCTCCCGTGTGTCGTAGCGTGATGTTTTATAGCCTATGTTACTCAGGAATAATGTAGCTATCTATTGGCGAAATGGTTAAAATCGGTCCAGTACTTTCGGAGAATATTCGCTACATATAAACAAACAACAAAACCTTTCCACTTTATAATATTAGTAGTATAGATGTATACGTAATTCTTTTGTCTATATTATTTTATTTAGTCAGTAGGTGACGTCTCAAACCACGATGAATGATGATATTATACACAAGATTGAAAATAACTTTTACGGGAATAAATATCCAATTTATCGAACCAATTTATCTGTGTTAATAAATCAATCCCGTTTCTCCTTTCTTGGTCACGCTTTATATCAATAAGTAAATCGACGTCCATACATTTTGAGCTGAGGAAAAATTCTTCCAATCACTTAAGTTGGATGCCCGGTGCCTGACCAATTTCGGTTAGCAGAAAGTGGCGTTTCGTACGCATTTTGCTTGCTCCACGTTCTATGTAAATATGTTATTATAACCGTTCTGGAAGTGCTATACATACTTCTGGATGTTTTTGTGTTTAGTTAAATTTTCGTTCGCAATACGGAGCAACCACCTGTACTTTACTGACTGATATTTGACTAATATACTATTTGGTTGACTGGTAGAGAATGACTTTTTTTCATATGGGAAATCATCCAATGACTTCCCCCACACTAGGCGGGGCGGGAGGGAGTGTCAGAATTTTACTGACTAAAACCCATCCATGTTCCTTCTTGTGCCCTATGCGTTCTGTATCTCTTTCAAACAACCTGCAGCCCTGGCAGGCATCGGGCCTGACTGGCAATTGCAGACATCGCGGGGCACACCGCCACGGTGTGCTCCACCGTGTCCTCGGGACGATCCCCGCAGTGGTGGCAGGGAATGCCTCAAAATCATCTGCCATTAGTAGATCTTTGACAGTCGTTACGGATAGTCAGAAGCCAGGAAGTCTGACAACCAGTCTAAGCAAGAGGTATCGTGTTGCCCACTAACTGGGTTGTGGAGGTCAGATAGGCAGGCGCTCCATGTAAAACACTGGTATTCAGCTGCATCCGGTTAAACTGGAAGCCGACCCCAACATAGTTGGGAAAAGTCTAAGTAGATGATGATGATGATGATGAAAGTTTAAATAAGTAAATAATAGGTACACAAAGAAGTTAAGAAAGGCGGCCAAACAAAGGAGCATATTACCCAAGTCATGCATTTTCATTCACATACTAAGTACAGCGATTAAAGAGGGCAAGATGATCTGCTCTTAATGTTATATTTTTTTTTTAATTTTCTTGATGGCGTGAGATTCCGTTCATGAAATCATACTTATACACATAACCATATTTAGGTAGGTGCCATATAAAAACTTACGTAATTATTTTTACCGATTTAGGAAGAATATCCAGGATTAATCATTTGTGAAAAGCAAGAATTTAATTAAAGTTCTATAATATAATTTATAAGCAAGGACCACTCCAGCCACTTCCATGTTAGGTATATCTTGGTACCACCTCGCATAAGTTTGGCGATGTTCCGGGGGGCGAGTCTACCGACGCGCCATCGCGTCGCCACTCGCTGTTTGATAAATAAAACTTTTAATGATCGGTAATATCGGACCGCTGCTTGTGAGCGGCAGTTACCTATTCCTTTTATTTCAATACCTATTGAGAAGTTCGTTGGAAATTGAAAATATGAAGACTTTTGTAGAATATTCTTTAATTAGATGCAGTCCGTAAGAAATACAGGAAGGAGAGATTTTTATAGATTTTTATAGCTTTTCAATGAGAAATAACAAATTTAAAACAAAATGCATTTCCATTTTTTGTTCGATTTTTAATATTTTGTTAACCGACGATGTTCCGAGAAATGAAAGATATACCTACACTACATACATACATACATACCATCACGCCTGTATTTCCCGAAGGGTTAGGCAGAGGTGTAACATTGTACACCCACAGTTCGCCGGTATGTTTAGGTCCCATGTAATATGGGACGAGCCTTTTGCCATTAACCGGGCAAAAATCCTATCTCCGAGCTGCTACTGAGAATTTTATAGAAAATCCCAAATAACACTTTTTTGCTCGACTTGGGAATTGAACCCAAGACCTCTTGCGTAGCAGTCGCGCTTAGGACCACCAGGCAACCAAGGCAGTTACCTACACTACAGTTATATGGAATGTGTGTTTGAAATTTTAAATCTAATACCTTATGATGGCTTGTCAGACGCAGTCTGACGTCACACGGGGTGAGATCGCCCCATAAGTTAACGGAGCGTGACGACGTACATACATTATTCAACAATATTGTTCAGTATAGACGGGAACCTGTCACTATGTGGGGCACTTCTATGTTCTATAATATTTTTATTATTTATGTCTTTTCATAGGTTGAAAGAGAGGCGACGTTTAATTTTACAGTCTGTGTCTGTCGTTTTTAAGCAGCTTGCATTGTTAGTCAATGACGCTTTTCTTCGACATCCTCATGGATTGCCTCCGCATCCGGGAAGGCGGAGGAGTGTGTCGGCCTCCTACCGACTAAAACCCTACGGTTCCAAACTTAAGGCTCATTTTCATTGGTCGTTAGAGCTCGCATTCGGGGTGCGGGAGATTTCTGCTCACACATGCCATAGGGCCCTCATGCTGTAATCGTTTTCATTAGTCGATAGGGCTCGTATGCGGGCTAGAGATTTCTGTTTTTTTACACCAACCGATGAATTTCATCGGTTGTTGGGCCACGTGCGGGGAATACCCGTATATATTATATCGACCGACTTAAACTTTTATTAGTCGATTTCCCGCCTGTTTCATAACGACCAATGAAAATTAGCCTTTGGTTAACTGCGCCATCATTCATGTCGCAGATTGGCCAATATTATTTTCTTGTTAAAGTTTTTCTTATAATAATAAGTAGCATTATCCTGTGGCTTCACCCGCGTTTAGTTTTACATCTTAGTGTCTGTGCACACCACGTTTTTTAAACGCGCCGTTGACACGCGTTTTTAGCGATACGCACGCGAGTCAGACAAAATCAAACTGCAATTTGGAAAGAAAAACGCGCTGTCGACGCGCGTTCCCAAAGCGCGCGTCGGCGGCGCGCTTGACAAACGTGGTGTGCACAGGCCCTTAGGTTACTGCACCGGGCCTGTGTGTCGTAGCCTATATTATTCCTCATAAGTCTGGGTATCGTATACAAAAATATTTTTTTCAATCCGACTGCTACTTTCAGAGATTTACGCGTTTAAACAAAGATAAAAACTCTTTCGCTGTATTATATTAGTACAGAAGAACTTTTGGTAAACTTACAAGTCATGGGAAGTGGTTACCTCGGGGATTACCAATGGCGGTCGACCTTACATGCGCAGTTTATAAAGTTCCACGCACTTATGATTTTGCCCTACATAGTGTAACCTTAACAGGAACATAATGATTCTACTTGGTGGTGAAAAAGGCAGTACATAACCCGGTGATCCTACCCTTTTGTAGTGCCCGACAGTGTCGGTTTCTTAGTAAAAATAGTTTATATTCACGAGTAGGTACTCTCACTCCTAAAAAATTGCTAAAAAGCCAGCCCATATTATAAAGCTACATACCATCACGCTTCTATTCCCCGAAGGGTTAGGCAGAGGTGTACCGATGTACACCCACAGTTCGCCGTTATGTTTAGGTCCCATGTAAAAGGGGGCAAGCCTATTGCCATTAACCGGGCAAAAATCCTAATTCCGAGCTGCTACTGAGAATTTCATAGAAAAACCCAATGACACTTTGCTCGACCTGGGAATCGAACCTACGTCCTCTAGCGTAGCAGTCACGCTTAGGACCACTAGGCTAAACTCAACCAGAATTTCCAGAATGAAGCGGTACGAATATGTTATTTAAGGAGTAAAGTAAAGCGGTTTCCTTCCACTTTTTTACCTGTGATCAAATGTTACTATTTCTATGACGTCACCCACGCGGTCTAAAAGGGTGATCTATTCTTAGCGTTGCGGACGACCACAGATCGTTAGCAAAAGGGTTTTGCTCGTATAGATATACCTACCGAAGTACTTATAAATACAATTTAGATAATTGAATTAACTGAAAACTCAAACAGCGCTTATTGAACTCATTATTGACTTAAGAACAACTTTTGGTAACCGACCGTCCACGAAAACGCGGGAAAAAAATCCGCTGATTTGTACATTTGTTATTGTGAACATAAATATATGGATAACTACTACCTCGGTAGCCTAATGGTGCTAGGTGCGACTGCTACGCTAGAGGTCTTGGGTTCGATTCCCAGGTCGAGCAAAAAGTATTATTGGGTTTTTCTATGAAATTCTCAGTAACAGCTCGGAGTTAGGATTTGTGCCCGGTTAATGGCAATAGGCTCGCCCCCTATTACATGGGACCTGAACATACCGGCGAACTGTGGGTGTACATTGGTACACCTCTGCCTAACCCTCCGGGGAATGCAGGCGTGATGGTATGTATGTTGTGTGTAAATATATGGATCACCCGTTGTTTTATGATCAAAGGCCTCTCTAAAGAAATCAAGAGAAATTTTTAAAATAGGTAATTTAAGAAATAAACTTAAGTTTTTTTTTCAATAAAATATATAAATGGATCACCTTTGACTTTGACTGACCCGTTGGTCCCGTGGTCGCAAGCACGACTGATAAGCACGGGGTCCTGGGTTTGATTCCGGGGTCGGGCAAAAAGTGTTATTGGGGTTTTTCATTACGAATTTCTCAGTAGCAGCCCGGAGTTTGGAATTTGGTGGAGTGACCCCCGTGCTCGGAAATCACGTAAAGCCATTGGTCCCGGCTGTCATTCGTAGATCTTTGACAGTCGTTACGGATACTCAGAAGCTAGAAAGTCTGACAACCAGTCTAACCAAGAGGTATCATGTTGCCCGGTAACTGAGTTATGGAGGTCAGATAGGCAGTCGCTCCATGTAAAACACTGGTATTCAGCTGCATCCGGTTAGACTGGAAGCCGACCCCAACATAGTTGGAAAAAGGCTAAGCAGATGATGATGTTAAATGGATCACCTTTGACTTGCTATAACTAGTGATTGCGACACAAAAGTGTACCTTTATTTATTTATTTATAACAGGTATATAACCCATTCTGGACTTATGGTTCATAGAAAATACATATAGTTTCTTTTTAATATTATTAGACTGTTTAATTTGTCAAATTCAAGGTAACACAGAGTCACAGACTCCTTCGCCATCCAAGTCTTACAAAATAAGAATAACAACCGTAACTTTCGAGATGGCGTCACTGGTAAACATCACTAAATACGTTTCACCGGTAAATCCGGCTGTGATCGATGTCAAATTCAATTGATTACCGGATGTACGCATGTTCTGGTTTCCATCAGCGATGCAAGTTATTTTGGGAGGATATTCACTCTTCAGTTTGTTAATACCATTTAGGTTATCGACTTCTCACCTTCGTTTTTGATGCAATAGGCATTTATGATTTTATATTTACGGAAAAGTGTTGAAATATATATTCTATTAATATCTATTAATAATACAAAGGGGAAGGATTTTTTTGTTTGTTTATTGATTTGTACCGAATAAGCTCCGAAAGTTCTGGACCGTTTTTAACCATTTTTCACCAATTGATAGCTACATTAATTCTGAGTAACATCACGCTATGCCCCACGGGAGCGCAGCAGTAACCAAAGACGTAACTTAACGCGGGTGAAATAAGTCACGCGAAAGAAGTGGTGGGCGGAACCTAGTAACGGATATAAAGAGACACTGGACCAAGCGGAAAATGATATGTTCTTTCTAACTCATTTTTTTTTGGTCCATACCAATGAACGTGACTGTTACGGAGACATGGACGGCCCATGTTCCAATTTTTTTCCGTTAGTTACAGAATACAAGATTTATTATAGATATGTCCTAAGTTTAAAATAAAGATGAATAGAGAATGAAATGAAGATGGATGAGATTGTAAGAGCATTGAGAGGTATGAAAGTTGGCAAAGCTGCAGGCTATGATAGAGTGTCTGTCGAAATGCTAAGAAACGGTGACGGGGTGGTAGCAAGCCTGTTGTACCTAATCTTTAATATGTGTTGGAGGTATGGTCGTGTGCCGGATGACTGGTGCAAGGCTGTTATTGTTCCACTATATAAAGGAAAAGGCTCTCAGCAGGAGTGTAAAAACTACCGCGGCATTAGTCTTTTAAGCGTTGTCGGCAAACTGTATGCGAAAGTTTTAATTAATAGGGTGATAGGAGTGACTGATGAGAAAATCTGGGATGTACAAGCTGGATTTAGAGAGGGAATGGGCTGTATGGATCAGATCTTCTCCTTAAGGTGCATAGCCGAAAAACATCTGGCAAAGCACAAGAAAGTCTACTGTGCTTTCGTAGACTTGGAGAAGGCCTATGACAGTGTGTGGAGGGAAGAGTTATGGTCAACTCTATCCATGTATGGTGTGGACGGGCGCTTGATACGAGCACTGAAGTCTTTATATAAAGATTCCAGTGCTTGTGTTAGGATAAATGGGGCATACACTGACTGGTTTTATATCTCAAGAGGTGTAAGACAGGGCTGTGTAGCGTCTCCTTGGCTGTTCAACCTATATATGGATAGTTGTTTGATGGATTTGAGAGAAAGTGAGAGTGGATTAAGAATGAATGAGTTGCCTGTCAAATGCCTCTTATACGCAGATGACCAAGTTCTTCTTGCATCGTCGGCGGAGCAGTTGCAAGACATGGTAACATTAATGAATGCAGCGTTTAAAAGAAAAGGGATGAACATAAATGTAAGCAAGACGAAAGTAATGGTTTTTGAAAGAGAAGAGGATGTATCGGTGTGTGATGTGAAAATAAATGATGTGAGTGTGGAGCAAACGAACGAGTTTGTATACTTGGGCAGTATGTTTACAAGAGATGGAAAGATTGATGCTGATGTGGAAAGGAGAGTAAATGCGGGAAATAAAGTGAATGGTGCTATACATGCGGTTGTGACCAATCAGTCGATGTCCAAAGAGGCTCGACTGGCTGTGCACAATGGTGTGTTGGTGCCTACACTTATGTATGGAAGTGAATGTTGGGTGTGGCAAACGAGGCATGAAAGTAGGATAAATGCTGTGGAGATGCGTTCCTTGCGAAGTATGTGTGGTGTAACTTTGAACGATAGAGTGAGGAATGAAACGATACGAGAACGTTGCGGATTAAAAGAGGATGTAGTAACAAAAATAGAAAAGAGTATGCTTAGATGGTTCGGTCATGTTGAGAGGATGAGTGAAAGGCGACTAACGAAAGGGATTTATATGGCAGATGTGAGTGGCAACGCCGGGAGAGGACGCCCTAGAAAGACCTACCCTGACCTTATTGGTGGGGTTCTTCAGAAAGGACGTGTGCGCAGTACTCGTAACCGGCGTGCTTGTATGAACAGATGTATGAACGTGGTCGAGGCGAAAGAAGTATGTAAGGATCGTAGCAGGTGGCGTTCTGTGGTTTCTGCCTACCCCCATGGGAAAAAGGCGTGAGTTTATGTATGTGTATGTTTAAAATACCTGCACGACCTGTACTGTACGTCTGTCGCACACAATCAAAACAACGTTGTTTTCCGTGGGTCACACTGTGCGCTACGAAAACAGTGATCTTTCTGACCAAAAACATAGTTGTTTCCTTGCAATAATATTAGCACAATGTTACTGAGTTTGATAGTTAGTACTATGCCTACAACTTTACATGCCTCGCTTGTATGTCCCGAACACGTAAGAAGAAGTAAATATACTCAGTTTAAAAAAATAACTGAACCGTACGCCCTGAATGCGCTTTCTCAGAATATCAGGACGGCCACCAGTCGTTTCACATTCAAAGTAAAATAGTATGAAGTTGGCAGACTCGTCTCACAATAATAATTAGTTCGTTATATTTCTTCACCTATGTATTTTTATCTTTCTCTACTCTGTATATTTTGTTTGTGTGTATGTATTTATTATTATATTTTGTTCCTGGAAACTTTCTGATCCTTGCACCTACTATGTTTTGTCTTTGTATCCCCCTAAGGTAGACTGTTAGAAAATGCCTAAGGCATTAAGTCCGTCTTTGTACAGTGTATTTTTTACGTTATGTGTTTAAAAGTTTTAGTAAATAAAAAAATACGTTTTGTTAGGTTTTTAGGTTATAATTATATTTTTCGCGATATTATTACGAGTATAATGACTTGTTTACAGGTTTCTGGTAAACAGAAAATAAGGTTGATTAGGTACATCTACATTTTGCCAATTATGCTAATGTCCTATGTAATGGAGGGCGAGCTTATTGATAGTAGGTAACCGAGCATAAATCCAGACTCTGCAAGCCGCCATTGGGATTTTCATAATGATAACTCAATAACATTTTCCCCACTCCGGGAATTTAACTCTAGACCTTACATTAAATTTCGAGTTCGAAACCATTGTGTTTTAAGGTAGACCAGCTCCTCTTAACTTGTATAGTAACGACGTTGTGCGTTTACAAATTCGCCAGACACGCGTGCTGTTTATTATAGCACATGCGTAACGTTACTAACGTTAATCGTAACGATTATTGAGAGGCACATGTTCAGTTTGGGGCCTTATTAATGCATAAAGGGCAATGTGAGTGTGTTTAAATCCAATTAAATATGCTTTAAAATCAATATAACGATAACTTTAGTACATAGGAAAATAACGTAGGAAACTCGGCTAATGCATCGAAGGCTGCGTGCTTTGAAAAAAAATTAGTAAATTAAAACAATTATAACCTCTTTTAAAGCAATTTACCGTAAAACGTCATTTGCTAAAATTGCAGAATAATCACTATCAGTGACAGAAAAAATCTAAGATTGCCATCATTAAAAACAGACGGGTACAGTCCGAAAAGGATATATTTTTAGCGCAAATTAATTCAATGGAACCCTTTAAGATATTATTGGGTATCATTCGGGTATCTTGGGAAGGGATATTTTTTGTAAAAGCACCGTAACGGATACCTACGGGAGAACACTTAGCGCCCTATTGTCTTATTGGGCTTACGAATAGTGAGGGGAAAAGTCGATATTAACTTGGATATTTTTGAAAAACAATAATTATTAGACTTTTAAAAAGTTTAGCCATCTATAGTAATATAACGCATGAAAAAGTACTTACTGCAGCAGAAGAATGACGATAGTTTTCTACAAACATAATTATCAATGCCATTTTATGTTCATTTTGGATTGCAAATTGCAAGCCCTTGAAACCAATATAAAGTCGTTAAGTTTAACAAAATAACATTAAGAATTTGATTTACTATGATATTATTAAGGTCTAATGCTGTTAAAAACTAATAAAAACTATTTTGTTGTGGTTACAAAACGGTACGTATAACTTAAACTAAGCACAACTTTGAACATTAAAATCAGAACTAAGCGGTGTCAGATGTTATCTGCGAAACTTTCAAACTTATGTTTCGAGAATAAAATTTAAACGCCAGCTTTTAATGTAAAACTACTATTATTTAGTTTTTTTCACTGTGATTTAACATCGAATAGCGTGGTAAGAACAAATGTAGAAATGGGAAAAATGAGAAGAGAAAGAAATTTAATATTTTTAGTCGTATTGCTTCATTGTGCTCAGGATAGTTCATGACTTTTACGATCACGGGTCTCAGTTACCTATTTTTAAATGCATAATTACTCTTTTGTGAAGAAAAAAGAAAATACGTGCCTAGGAAATGAGACTCAAAAAAAAATTGACACATCACAAAACATAAATTGTTTATTTATTTAGGGAACTAGGTCGAAAAGTGTGTTGTTATTTATCAGGTTTTTTCATAAAAACTTTCCAACTACCCTTTCAGCTTTTATCGACACACTTTAAATTCTGCTCCTTCTCCCTATTATCAAAACAACCCTTCCGTAATCCTACATCTCGCCAAAATATCGATAAACACACCATCACATCCCTACTCACACCGGATTCGTGCTCATAAATAAAATATAGGTCGCGCCAGGTGATGGGTCCCACGTAAGCGGGGTCCACCTGCGAACAACGCCGACAGCGATCGATGCAAGCGCAACTGAATTTAAACATTTATATTTTTACAGCCGACCATGTGCCTCGATCTAAATTTCAAAATTAGCGTCATTCAGCTGTCGATTTCAGGCTGAGTGTTTTATGTCGTGCCGGCTTGGAACTGCACTCGATAAAATATAATGTGTCAATTTATTAGCGTGCTCGCCAAATGTGACAGCTTCTTTTTAAGGCGCTGGAAATGACATGTTTGAAGTTGTTTGAGATAAGTATTAAGTATGTAACTCAGCAGACTAGATTAGGGCCGCCGTGTCGACGGCGCGTTCGTGTTCCACGCGCGCCTCTAAGAGATGTCAGCAAAAGGAAGGGGCCACTGAGGGCCGACGCCTGCCGGGGCTGCGGGTTGTTCGTAAGAGATGCCGCGCCCCCGGAACGCAAAGGACAAGAAGGAACATGGGTGGGTTTTAGTCAGTAAAAGCCTGACACTCCCTTCCGTCCCGCCCAGGGCGGGAGAAGTTATTTGAAGATTTCCCACACCCCAAAAAAAAAAAGACTAGGTTAGGGCTGTCGTTTTGATAGTTCTCTTTTAACTGTTCTAACGTTTCCCGTGTTTCGAACCGTGTTGCAGCCTATAGCCTTTCTACTTTTTGTAGGACTGATTATCGGACCGTTCAATAAATCGATAGTTTCGAGGACTTTTTGCAGGACGCGTCCGGTGGTATATTAGAATTCATATGGATTGATTGAACATGAATTTGAATTGGTTGCATGTCGATGGATGGAGGGGAAGAGGGAGGCTAAAGAAAAGACGGATGGATTGCGTGAAGAATGATATGAAAGAGAAGGGAGTCAGCGATAGCATGACGGTTGACAGGACAGCGTGGAAGAAGAAAACGTGTTGCGCCGACCCCAAGTAACATGGGATAAGGGCAGGAAGATGATGATGATGATGGATTGATTGAACTGTCTGATAATCGGTCCTACAAAAAGTCGGATGCCGGCGGAGGCTCTAAACAAACAAACTCTTTAGCGTTATAATATGCATTGAATGCAACAAAACATTATGTTATAGCTTACAGTACAGGGGTGGTGGGGGTAATTTAAAGTAATCTATACAGGGTTATTTGTAAAACAATGACAACCTCTCAGGACTATGTTACTAACATCATAATCAACAACTTTTGTTCTATGACATTTAAAAATTTTTCATATTTTAGTTCATCAGATTTTCATACAAAAATAAAAACATTTTAATTGAACGCTCTAAATGTTACGAAGTCTATTTGACCTATTTACAATTTTACGGAAATCCTTCAGTCGGTCATTCACTTCAATGCGCTTGCGTTGCTTGATTCTGTAAAAAATTATAGAACAAAAGTTGTTGTTTATGATGATAGTAATACAGTCCTGCAAGGTTGTCATTGTTTTACTAATAACCCTGTATATCAATACTTACTACATATCAATCAATTGCTGTTCGTTGGTCTCGCTAAAACTCGAGAACAGCTAAACCGATTTGCCTAATTTTGGAGTCAATAGATAAAATGCTTCAAGAGGAAGGTTTCTACGTATAGAACATCACGCTACGACTAACAGGAGCGGAGTAGTAACCAAAGACCTAACTGAACGCGGGTGACACTGCGGGGTATTAGCTAGTAACAGTTAAAACTAGATTTTGTAAAAATACTTATAGAAGTTCGAGCTTTGACCTTCAACACCTTTGTGATACGGCTATTCCCAGATATGGGAATATCATGTACCTAACTATGTGTATTTTAGACCGGTTATTTCATAACATTGAGAAGCAATACTTCAGCGATAAAGAGACAGATGAATTTAATTAAATACAGAAGTAAACTAATAAATCAAACCAACAAGCTTATAACCAGCATTATACACTAATTAGTGAGAATTATGTAATTCTAATTCCATTTAAAATACAATATTAACTATATGATGGTACATTTGCATATTTGATTGACTAAATTAATATTTGGTTACAAAACATTTATCAAAGTAGATCTAAATGGTTATTAATTTGTTATTTTAAACACTTAAAAGTTAAATAATTGAAAATGAGAAGAATTTTAATTGAGTTTGACAGATGGGCTGTTTTCGTAAGCCACATAATATATGCCATCATAAACATAACTTGTAAAAAAAACCAAGTCTCGCAACTCGGTTCTTCCACCGTAAAAAGTTGCGAGATCCATGTAATATCAAGTCGGTTAATTTATTCAGTCCCTACATAAGGGACTGTCTGTCTTAATTAAAAACGAAATTAGTTTCCGTTACCATATCATATAGTGACCATATCAATGTAAAAAATCATTAATTTTTTAATAAATAGATTGACTTGGCCATCGCATGAAAACACAATGTATCTCACAATTAATACATGTTATATTACATTAGATTGTTTAGTGTTAACATTTAGTGTGCAATAAAATGATAAAACATACAAATTTAATAAACCCTTATTATTCTACACTATTTAACCTTTTGACGGCCGCGTCAAAAAAGCAAAACGTGCCCTCAGCGCCAAGCTACGAATTCACCCTTTAATACCTACAAAATTGTAGTGAGTTCGGAATTGTATCGATGTTGTTTTACGAGTTTTATTTACATTTAAAAATCTGTCATGTGATCGTGACCGTGGCTAGGCACATTTTGGTTTGTCATCTATACATGACTGCGGCGGACAATAGGTTAACATACGTTCCAACTCTATCCTGAAAACCATTGCAGGGAGGTACGATTCACCTATATTGTGTGATATTGTGCGAAGGTGTAACTCTAACAATAGGCTTGTAACTATATAAAATACTAACATAGTTTTTTTAAGATATCTTCTTACTAACCCCTATGGATGTACCGCTAGTCCGAAATAAAGATTATTTTATTTTATTTTTTATTTTTTTATAAGTATTTTCCTAAAGAAATAAGTTGGTACCCATTCAATAAGTCCAATAGTACGGTACGTAGGTACCCCTCAAGTTTTTGCAGATAAGCTGTAAAAACTTGGTTTCAACTCTGTGGAGGTCGGATCTCGTAAATTCGTCACACGGCTTTAGGAGACAGTCAAACAAAACACACACTTTATAAAATATATGTATGTATTATACACATACACAAGATAATAAAGGGTGTTCAGTATTGCCCTGCTGGGTATAGCTTCTCGCAATGTTATGGAAACGAGTTGTTTAATGTTTAAAACGGATTCTGGAAAGAGTCATAAACATCACGCTTGCTAGGTGAATTGGTGTTTGTAGTAGGTATGTTGTAATCATCTCAAGTTGCCATGTGCCCACTAGCGCCATTGTATTATTGTTTACTGACACATATATGTCTTAGTATTATCTATGATTTCTTCGAAATTCAAAAGCATACATGCATTACATTATTTTATTATAACCATGGAAATAGTATGTACTACACCTACCTGTGTTTCCCCTAATTACCTTAGACTCTCAAGAGCTAAAATGTTATTCCACCTCCTCTTTGGCTTCAAAATGCTGATCTGTTTACTGACATGGTAGCGCCTGCTCCATTCTTAGAGTGAAAAGCGTGAAGTTTATAAAGTTAGGTCCACACCGCGCCAGCTGTCACCACTGCTGTGACAGCTTGGACATGAATTACTGCCTCCACTTGTCTGTTCCTAGTTTAGCTGAAGATAAGTTATGGTAGCTGATCTTTTTTGTAGCAACAAAACTCTATAGAGAAAGGAAACTAGGAAAAATGTTTGAATTGTCCATCTATGTACTGTAACAAATTTAATAATAGTTAGGATTTGTGCCCGGTTAATGGCCATAAGCTCGCTATTACACGGAACCTAAACATACCGGCGAACTGTAGATGTACATTTGTACACCTCTGCTTAACCCTTCGTCGAATACAGGCGTCATGGTGTTATTTTAAATTAAATAATAATCATGGATAAAATTGTAAGTTCAAGATGGAAAAATTACGATATTTTTGTTCAGAATTCTAAAAGTCTGATAAATACGAACCTATGTGAAATTTTATATGAATGCATTTCATTGAACGCTTTATCTACCCGCATGAAGATTATTGGAGAAATTAATTACTTAGCTTATGACTTATCGAAAACATTGCTAGCTAATAAAATATTTTATATCGTTTGTTATTTGTTAGCAGCTTTCTCAAATCAACGAATCAGCTTATTTATAAGCTTGGTTTCCAGTATATGTATACATAAAGCTGACAAATCGTGAGGCCCACAATAAATTTCCCAAACGGTATGACTTGCAAGGTATATTTCTGATATTTAAAGAAGCATTAACTACATAAATTAATAAATAAATATAAAATTATGCCTCCATGACATTCAATATTCCTCATCATTTGACAGTTCATGAAACAAAAAATGAAACGGAAAGCTCCGAAAAAAGTATTCGCTCTGGCACTTCGACATTTAGTTTTAAATCGTCAATCACGTTGGGGTAAGATTAAAACTTTTTCAATTACGAACTAATCGCGCGTAGGTGTTCCACACGTTATAAAATTAAAAAAAAAGAAGAAAATAACATGGCGTCGGACTAAATAATGGAGGGAAAGATCGCGGTGTAATATTTTTTTTTCGGTTTAATCCAGGGCTGCCTCGTTCCAAACAATTAAAGCTATCCTCTTAAATCCCAGACAACTTGATGTATGGTGTGCACGGAAAACTTGACGTCGAGAAAATATCTTATTATTTTGTTTGAAAATGTTAATGAAACGAGGATTGATGCAGAAACCGATACTGGCAAAGACAATGAAGTTTTGAGATGATGCACTGGAACTGATAACATTGCTAATATATTTTTATTCTGTAATGAACACAAATAAAATGCTGGATGCAGGGCGCTTCCAACCGGCCCTTTTGGAAATCTTTAGGTCAGCAGTAGACGTCCTGCGGTTGATATGATAATGATGATGAGCACAAATTACATACATACATAAACTCACGCTCTTTCCCATGGGGTAGGCAGAAACCACAGAACGCCACGTGCTGCAATTCCTTTAGCTTCGTCCACGTTCATACATCGTAACCGGCGTCCTTGTATAAGCACAAATTATGCGGTACGTTTCTGTGTGTAACTGGTGTATTTTAAAATTTCATTAACAATTTGTACACTGTTTTTTTTTTTTCTTTTTTTTTGTTTTTGGTGGGTGTTAAATCATCAAATAACTTCTCCCGCCCTGGGCGGGGCGGGAGGGAGTGTCAGACTTTTACTGACTAAAACCCACCCATGTTCCTTCTTGTGCCCTTTGCGTTCCGGGGGCGCGGTATCTATTGCGAACAACCCGCAGCCCCGGCAGGCATCGGCCCTCAGTGGCCCCTTCCTGAACAATTTGTACACTGTGTCGAAACATTTAACAAATATAATATTTTTTCACAATTACCTCACGTAAAACTGTAAATTACAGGTAATAAACGAGCATCATTAACCGTTCCGATTTCGCAACAGTTACAAAATACCAGTTACATAAATTGGAGAACTGTGATTGCTGTCGCTACGCTCGGCGGGAATTAATTTCGTATGTTAAAAGTAAAACGAGCGAGGATTACTGTGGCGGTATTAAGTAGGCGTCAAAAATCCCGGTGGTATGAGGCAGGTATATCTATATCTATGTGGGGCATTCATGCCGGGAGTTGTACGGAGTTACAGGGATCAGTAATGGATATCAATTTTTGCGTTCTTTTAGTGTGTCGGGAGCTTATATTACCAGTGTTCAGTTTTGAGACCTGCCGTTAGATAAAGGGTAGTAATATGAAGTTGTTTTTGTGCAATTCACTTAGAAAATAAGAGATTTTCAACGTAGTTCCTTGATAGTAGTTTTTCGTGTAGTTATTAACATATCCTTGAGTTTTTACTAAATTTTATAATTTCAATTTAACTTAATTAATTTATAATATTTTTTATTCAATCTGATTTATATTAGCTGTTTCCCGCGACTTCGTTCGCGTTCACTATTTTCATTGGGTTTCAATTTTGTTTTCGCGTAACCCTCCTTTTTTAATTAAAATTTCTAAAATAAAGGTAGCCTAAGTTACTCCTTATAATATTAGCTATCTGCGAGTAAAAGTCCCGTCAAAATCAATCCAGCCGTTTTAGAGATTAGCCGGAACAAACAGACAGACAGACAAAAAAAAATGTTTTATTGTATGATATATATGATAGAACTTTATATACTTTCATATGCATTTAGTGAAAACCTGTTAATTTGAAATTACAAACAGACACTTTAATTTCGTTTAATTGTATAGATTAAATATTGACAGCCTTAAAATTAGATAAAAAAAAACCTTAATAATAACAAAAAAGAAACTAAAACTAAATGGCATCAAAAAACTCCTCCGCATCGCCGTCTACCGGAGAAGTGCCCAAAAGACTGGCGGCATTGCCACGTTGGATGGCAATGCTTAACCTCTGGCCAAGGTAAAAGCCAGCCTTTGGGTCACGGGTTTGATTTTGGTCAAGGTTCAAATATCCTATTAATATTACAAATGTGAAAGTTTGTGAGAATGGAATGATACTCTTACACGCTTAAACGGCAGTACGGATCTAACTGAAATTTGGCACTGAGGTAGATTGCAGTGTGGAAGAATACATAGGATACTTTTTATCACGGATAAGGGTACAGTTCTCGTAGGATAAATCAAAATTGACGCGGACGAAATCCAGGGCAGAAGCTAGTATGTTCATAAATAAATAATTGTTGGACGGGGAAGTAATCCCTATTACTCATTCAGAGTACATAGAAGTACCTAATGGATGGCAGAAAAAACTCTGAACAACAATATTAATATTAGAATTGATTTCAAAATTCGACAGCGCAAATAATGTTTCATTTTCACAAGAGAAATCACTGAATAACTTGTATCCTTCCGCCCACACGATCGAAGATAAAAGACTGGTTGATTTATAAATTCCCTGGGAACTGGATCAGTATTCTATCTCGACAGCGGACAGTATTAAAGATTAAGGTCGGTCTATGTTAACACAGGAATCTATCAATATCTTGTTAATCCGCTTATAAATATTTCTATCAACAACATATTTTGATAGAGACGTCACATTTTTATCGTTGTTGTCTATTACTTTTTGTTCGTTATAGAGATGTGGCATTTATTTAGATTATTTTTATTTAAGGATTAAATATTTGACTTTCATAAGTGTGACATTTAAATCTATTATTAATTTGTATATTGAATAAAGTACATCATCAGCATTCATATACCTATAATTTTAATACCTTTATATTTTGGGCATTAAAAACTACTATAAATGGAGCCCCGGCACAACCAAAGGTGTTAAAGAACGCGTAAAAGTTGGGGCAAGCTGGCCAAAACCATGGTCCACATATGCTCTAGACAATAAAAGTCATGAGGGCAGGCCTTTGCCCTGTTGTGGGGTGATGTAGGCTCCGACAGTTACTATAACTAGTCCATGTTTGGCTAAGGGATTAATAGGCGGCCATTTTTAACTGCCTCGTTGGCCTAGTGGTCCCAAGCGCGACTGCTACGCTAGATGTCTTGGGTTCGATTCCCAGGTTGAGCAAAAGTGTTATTGGGTTTTTCTATGAAATTCTCAGCAGCAGCTCGGAGTTAGGATTTGTGACCGGTTAATGGCAATAGCCTGGCCCTCTATTACATGGGACCTACACTTACCGGCGAACTGTGGGTGCATATTGGTACACCTCTGCCTAACCCTTCGGGGAATATAGGCGTGATGGTATGATGATTTTTAACTGTTACTTCCAGCTATGCATAAACAATTTCTTCCTTCACAAGGTTTACGAAGCTCTGTCAACTAAGATAATAAGGTTTTATTATTCATTTACTTGCTAAACTTAGTCTATGGAATACCTACAGCCAGTTATTATGGGCCCTTTAAAGTTGACGGGCGGCACTCCGGAGCGGAGGTAGTTTCGACAACACTCGTAATAGTTTGTGGACGATAAACGGGACTTGAACGTCATTGTAAGCCTTTGTTAGTAGATGGTAGATTATTAGAACTTCACTTAGAACAATTTATTTCTTACAGGCTTAAAAAAATCTCAATTCGATTCAGTTGTTTTTTCTCTTATGTATGATAGATATTTATTTTATTTGAATAGATATAATTTCAGTAAGTTTCACCGCCTGTATTCCCAGAAGGGTTAGGCAGAGGTGTTACGATGTACACCCACAGTTCGCCGGTATGTTTAGGTCCCATCTAATAGGGGGCGAGCGTATTGCCATTAAACGGGTACAAATCCTAACTCCGAGCTGCTACAGAGAATTTCATAGAAAAACCCAATAACACTTTTTGTTTGACCTGGGAATCGAACCCAAGACCTCTAGCGTAGCAGCCGCCCTTAGGATTACGCGCTTAGGCTACCGAGGCAGTTGCACATATTGTGATTTGGTTATTGTACTGAAAATCAAAGATTTCTTGTTGGTTAACAGTCTGTGGTGAATCGATCATCGACTATAAGGATACTCCATGGAACTCTTCCCCGGCGAACATACAAATACAGTGTTGTGTGACGTGTAGACTATGGAATGTCTACATTGTCTAGTTAGGTTATAGTGTTTTGTACCGTTTCTTAACGTATTTAAATGATTATGAAGAAGGTATTTACTTAAAAGCGAAAAATAAAAACTGACATCAACTTCAGAGTTTTTTTTTTTTAAGTTACTAAAATAATGTGTTTTCTTTTGTATCGTTGATGTGTTTATAATTAAATCATGCCTACTAATTTCACATGTGTAGGTAATCTTTAAATTACCTTTTGCGCTTTACATGGCAGACGCAGTCTCCTTTAATATTCATAATTTAATCATCATAACAACTCAAACCCCATCTCTAAACCCAAGGAACTCAGCAAAGATTTCCAAACATTAGCTAAAAACTGGCATTTGTGAGACTGCTATTTACGTTAACGTCGCTACTAGAGAGACCAATCAAAAAGACGAACAACTATAAGTTGGCAACACTGTCTTGTGCAAATTAACTCAAAGTTTTAACTGCACAAGTGCCAACCGCATCTAATTGGGCGGGACGGACCAAGGAGGTGAGCGAAGAAGGTCCATTTAAGATTGACTCGCGCTAGTTTGACCTGAACTGATATGTGTAGATTACAAACACAATTGAATATGCATAAATAAATAAAAAAAATGACTGTAATAATATAGTTTGCTTCATTAGGCGGAAGCATGCTTTTTAGATTTTTAAGAGACAATACCAAAATTATATTTTTATCGTTAATCGGTACTTATGTGATTACACTATGGTATTTACTAACTATTATCATAATCAGCCAGTCTATGGTTTAAAAGCTTGTGGTATAAATTCACCGAGGGAGATTTTTACTGAATGGCACTTTTTCTCTACTTAAGTAGAGAAAAAGTGCCATTCAGTCGGTCAGTTCGAATTGGGTAGATGACACCACTAATCAATTGACATACTTTTTATGAGCTGTCAAAACCCGATTTCTCCATAGATATTGTATGACAATCCATGACGTCACTTTTTGACAACTCAATTCAATAACTATTTATTTATTTCAAACCAACTAAAAATCTAATTTAATAGTTATTTAAAAATTAATCGGGTTTTCAGGGGTAAAATAAAGTGTTTTTTTAAAGAAGTGTCTTGCAATTATTGTTTAATCGTCCTATTTACCAAATAGGTGAACGTAAGTACCTACCTATTTAGCCGCACGTGAGCCCTTAAAACATTTTGCTGTCTTATTTAGTTTCGTGTTATCAAAGTGGATTTTCTGACCATCTTTGCCTTATGTTATAAGTCGCTAACTAGACTTTTTGACCGTTCCACTTGTTGGTTAATTAAACTATTCAATTAGCGGGTTCCCAACCGCTTGGTTCCGTACGTAAATAATAAGTTTAAGAATTATGAGTGGTTGCTGTAAATGGTGCTGGATGCAGCATTGAAAATGTTAAACTGCTTTCGACTTTATTTATGGTTTTAAATTTGTTGATTGATTGGTAGAAATTAAAAAGTCTTTATGTTAAGCCCTAATGATCACTATAATGGTGAATTTTATTTCACAATATCTAAAATCATAACAGACGTAAAACTAGATTTTCAGGATCTAAATTTCAGATAAAATAAAATCTGAATCATAGTTTTATTTATCCTAAGTTTTTAAAAACTTGATCCAGATTTTACGTATTTTTTCTGTTCCTTAATCTTGTCTTGCAAAAATAATTCAGTTGTCAAATCTGGTGATAAAAACTAACTTGACCAAATCCAAAATGACAACTACCAACTTTACAACTTGACAACATTATTTGACAACTGAATAAAGTGAACAACCTTTAAGCATGGAAATAGTATGTACTTACTAGCCTTTGAGTAACCGAGGGTCATTGTACCGGGTCACAATATTACCGTTATCCTGTTCAAATAAAATCTTTATATTTGACAAATAACACCACTTTCGACCATTTTGTAGATCAATTGTGGTGAACTGACCCGTCCCGTGACGTCATCTACATATAAACATGTAAATATTGATGTTAAGAATTCGGTTAAATTTTAACTAAAACGTCGGCTCTTCTATATGGGGTTGATGATGCAAGTTACAAGTGCAAGCGAGTAATAAAATTGTGCATCGTAAATGCCCAGAAATTTTCTTCTTAAAAGAATCATAGACCACTTTTCTAATTCTAAAATAAGAGTAATTAGTATGAGTGTCCAAAATGAGAATTTTGAGCTTGATGTGGGTAGACTGGGTACACTAAAAATGGCGGTTATAGCTTATTAGTTTAGGTATTCCCTCAACCTGAAAAGGGGTCTTTGTACTCATTAATCATTACGAACTTTAAATACTTAGGTACAACAGGATTAATATTGAAATCTGAGAATTTAACACTTTAAAAGAACACGGGCTACCACGAATATTACCATTTATTTGGTTATTCATAAATATACATACACCATTTAAATAATGGAACCATAAACTAATTAGAGTTTTTCATCGTGTGATTGATGATTCGGTCATCATAAAAAATAACAATTTCATGGAAAACCCATTAAAGCCTTTTCTTCAATGTTACGCCAAATGCTGGTACATTGTCCATAAATCATTTATGTCAAATGCCATTTAAAAAGAAAATATTTTTTAATTTTCGAGAATGTATTTGGCTGTCTCTATATTTTTTTTGATGTATAATGGCCAGTATTTTCCATATAAATCGATAACGTGAATAATACTAGGTACTTAAAAAGTCCAACTCTTGTATTATTCGATCATTATTAACTTTAGTACGCCCAGTGAATCGGACACGAAACGATTTAAAATAAAAGCTTGTTAAATAAACAAATTATTAAATGAAAAACAATAAAAACTTTTTCCTCAACAAAAGGCCCAATACTGGCACATTATCCACAAAATATTTGATGAATGCCATTTAAAACCAAAATAAAAAGAAAATGAATTTTATTCTTAAAAAAAATATGGCCGCCTCCATAATTTTTGTCGCTAAATGGCCTGCATTTTCTACAAAAATACATTGCGTAGAGCAAAAAGGTTTGATTACATGATTCCTATTTATCGATTTGCTAGTGAGAAATTCCTGAATTCCTTAGTATATACGATTTACGTGTGCTGTTGCAACGTCAGAATAATTCATTAATTATATGGCAATAGGTTTATACTAATACTAAAAAAACATACTAAAACTAACCTCTTTTTAAAATCTAAAAACGTTATTTTGTGCCACGCACCAAGGACGCGCTCTACTTCGGAACAAAATAAAAAAAAAACTCTCCGATCCAATTTCATTACGAGGCTATTTTACGACGAGTCCTGCCGCGTACAGGTGGATGTTTTTATTGCGACTACTCTGAACCGGATTAAACTATAATTATGGTAGTGTTAGAAAATGAACATTTAAATGAAGGAGTATCTAATATGTGTCACCATACTTCAATGTGCCTTATATTCGTATGTAATTCATTAAAAAATATTAATTGATTGAAAAGATTACATCATTATGAAAAATGCTTTTTCTGAAAGTAAAATAGCATCTGATTATATGATAGCGTGTAGCTTTTTCGAAAGGTTATTTTTAAATATCTTTAAACAGGTTGAGAATAATATACAAATTTAATAATTTACATTTTTACATTTATATGAAAAACCCTTAACCTCAGAAGCTTCAAAACAAACCGATTAAGAATTACCTGTTTCACACACAACTTTATTATTTAAATTTCTAAGTTCACCAAATCACGACAACTACAAATTGAGCACCGCCTGTATCACAAACCGGGCCACGTATTAATATGTCCAGTTATAAAGTTTACAACCGCGACAGGAACAGGGCGGTGTGCCGGTGTCGGTCACTCGGGGAGCCTCACGGGCCCCGGGGGACAGGTCCCTGTGTCCCACAATCATCCGCTTCATTACTGTTGGAAGGTTTTATTGCTACTAGCGTGCAGCCTTTTGTGATTACTTTATAACAGATAAGATAAAGATAATGACGTTATCACTAAACTTATTTAAGTTGCCGAATTTTGTGTAGAAATATTTCATGAGCTAATTTACCGGCTTCTATATCGTACTCCCAAATCATAGTTGCTTAACAACAGAAACAGAGTGTGCTGTATCGCATGAGTTTGGCGTTCTGTTTATTTACTTTATGTACAATGTATAAAAATACACTGTACAAAGTCGGACTTAATGCCTGCTGTTTTCTGTTGTAGGCACATGAGACTTTTCAGCTTTGTCTCTTGGATGACAACGCATCTGCATGGTCTCTGGTATTACAGATGTCAGCGGTGACTACTCAAAGTCAAAATCAAAGAATTTATGTCGATTAAACACGAACTTGAGTCCCTCAGAAAGGATGTAAAGCCTTTGGTGCCGGTGTCATTCGTAGATCTTTGACAGTCGTTACGGATAGTCGGAAATCGGGGAGGCTGACAACCAGTCTTACCAAGAGGTATCGTGTTGCCAAGGAACTAGCTTGTGGAGGTCAGGTAGGCAGTCGTTTTATGTAAAACACTGGTATATAGCTACATCCGGTTACACTGAAAACCGACCCCAACAACGTTGGGAAAAGGTTAGGCAGTTGGTTATAGGAACTTTTAAATTGTCAAGGAATCGGTTAGTAGTCAGAAGGACAACTTACAAGACACTTAACATCGGTTGGGAAGGTGGCTTGTTTGACATCAACAGACATACTAAAATGTTACTTTCAGCTGTACCAGTTCGGCGCTATCATTGCTGAATGATTTAATTCAATATACGCAAGTACTTGGTGTGGAGGCATTTCGTGTGGCTATTTCCATTCAGTTCCCAGGGCGATCCATATTGACGTATAAACTAATACCAATGCGGGTCGATAGCATAGCATTAGCCCGATTAAATATATTTATAGGTACAATCGTCGCTATTATTCCGAGCCTCGTTGTGGCTTGTAAATTTTATGTCTTTCCCTATCACAGAGTAGGGAGAGGAGTGGAAGGATCAGACGAGTATTTTATTAAAGTAGAAATCGTGTGATTTGTGGGTATGAAAAATGTTTGCGAATTAGCTGTTAAATAGAGTAGTTCTACTGCATACGGATGAGTATTTTGAACGCGGCTACCACCATTTTTATCGCCTGAGGGTTAGGCAGAGGTGTACACCCACAGTTCGCCGGTATGTTTTAGGTCCCATGTAATAGGGGGCGAGCCTATTACCATTAACCGGGCATAAATCCTAACTCAGAGCAGCTATATATGTATAGAAATGCAGCTTAATAGTGAAAATGAATTACACACTTGAATAAAAGTACGGATTACCGTTAAAAAAATAGGAATTATTATTCTCATGCTTGGTGGAATGGTTTATATTTTACCACGTTTAGCACTGGACGCACGGAGTGATTTAATAACGATTGTATTAGATAATTAATTATGAATAAGTTTACATTTATAGTAAGCACAAAACAAATGTAAGAAAACCGAGATTGCATAGAACAAATTTGAGTACAATGGAGTAACCCTAGACCCCACACTAGGATACCCTGCATCGTGGGATCTAGCATCCTCGTAGTTGATGACAATTTGCTGGATTAGTGACTGCATACCTTGAAATTTTGCGTCACCTAGTGCTTGATCTGCACACATTATTACTTCATTCACTCTTCACTCCGTGGCTCCTATTATCCGTAACGTTTATGGGCCTTTAAGACGAGGCCTTAAGTATTGGTGTTGTTACAAAAATTGGCCTCGGTAATGTTGTATTGGGAATAACATTAAATTATTCGCACTTATTTTAACGATAATGTTTATTGGTTTCTTTTTGGGAAGATCGATATTATAGATTTTGGTGTACGGTGCTTCTAAGGCAGGTAGAGCATATGAGAGCTTGCACATCGATATTTAAATATGAGTTTGTAACCTTCGTTATAAAATAAGCACGTATATTAATGGGTTATTTATTTTCTAGAGAAGGTCACACTATTGGTGAGAGACGTAACAAATTTTTTTTTCTGATTTTTTATTCGTAAATTCGAAGAGATAAGTATATTTTTATTTAAAAATAAACGACTCGCCCCGGCTTAGCAAGGATGCAATTTACTATGCGTCTCATTTTGTGTTGAAATTTTTAAACAAAAATACCATCTTTATTTTTTAAATTTTCCTAATAGGGAATTCTGAGTACTTTATTCAATGAAACTGTTGCTGCACCAAGTATAATTTCATATGAAACAAATATTCATCATTATCCTCCGGGATAAGTGCATGCTATAAGCCCAGTATAACCGGCGGCCATATTGGATTAGACACAATTAAACTTTGGATTAACATCGAGTGTTACCCGATGCTATAAAGTTGTTTATGATCCTCCGAGTGTTACCATGGTTACCTATATTTTATGACCCATGGGGTGTATTAGTGTACTTAGCTGAATGTTTCGCTAAAATTATGGATGAAAACAAATGGGTTGACGATCAAAGTTATTATATTAAATGTTAATTCTTAGAAATTTGAATTATTCCGAAGTTAGTCCAGACTATTAAGACTAGTACCTATCTGCGGATTTAATATTAATGGGAGTCTACTCATAGTCAAACAAAACCCTTAATAAAACCGCTAATTAAATACCGAAAGCGAACAAGACAAAAGAAATATTAATTAAAATTTGAATACAAGCAAATAAGAGAACGGAACCATAACCGTTGTTTGCAAGTGACGTCATCGCCACATCCTGCCGCCACACAGATTGGAAAAGTTAATAGCACTGGTAGGTATATTCTTTTTCATAAAATTTGAATTAAGAACACTTTATTCGGTTTAGTAACGAAATGAGTTTCCTTCAACAAGTTCGGTTGACTTTTTAGGGTTCCGTACCTCAAAAGGAAAAAACGGAACCCTTAAAAGATCACTTTGTTGTCCGTCGATCTGTCTGTCTGTCTATCGGTCTGTCAAGACCCTTCATTTCAGGAATGCGTGGAGGTATCAACTTGAAATTTAAACCGTATACTTAGGTCTACAGTCCCATGAAGTTGTGTAAAAATCAAAGTTCTAAGTTCACGTAAAAAAAAGATACGGCCGTTTATTTAGCAAAAAACGCATAATTCGACACGCTCAAGGGAATCAAAACCTATAATTATGGTAGTTCCCGTTTACCTAAAACTATGAAATTTAACAAGTAGCATCGTTATAGATGTACATGATGTGTTATACAAGTACAAGAAAAAGTATGAAAACTATACATTTTCAATTTAATCTAGACGCATAATTTCTTATTTGTAATGAAAAATATAATAAAATACCGTTTCCCTCTGTCTCCGAAGGCAGTGAAACGATTTTTTTCAATTTAATTCTGTAAATTATAATGACCTTACGTACGGAACCCTTGGTGGGCGAGTCCGACTCGCACTTGTCCGGTTTATTTTTTCTGCTGTCGATATTGTTTTAATATGCTGCCAGTGAGTGTTGGAGAATGAGTGGTGGGGCCACTAAATAAGAGTTATTTAATTGGCGATACAAAATGGTACGTCTTGCCTGCGTTGTTTGAAGAAGCGAGTTGGTATCCCATACATTAATTTGTAACCGACTTAAAAAATGGACGAGGTTGTCAATTCGGTTATACATTTGTTTATGTTTGTTACCTCACAACTCCGTCATTTATCAACTGATTTGGAAAATTCTTAGGATATACATACTTTCAGATTGGTTCCATAGAAGTTTTATTATAAACGGATTAAAGTCCTAGTATTAAATACTAATAAATAAAAAAATGTAATCCAAGTAAGCGAACGTATTTTGCTTTCTAGTGACTTTTCAGTGGTGTATAACACGGTAGTTATCTTGGTATCGTTTCTTCATGGATTTTGCAGCAAGAAGACAAGAAGACCATAGTTTTTCAAACCGATATAACTTACACCCCAAGGATTTAAGAATGACTTTTGAAAAAGTATTGTTGCGACAAACTATTATATAAAGCAAGCTCTGGGATCATGGTTAGGTAAAGTGCTACATGATACAATTCTGTAGTAAAACCAAGGGGATTCTGAGCCGGTACGCAACTTGCAAAGCAATTATCTGTACGTCAAAGTTATATAACAGCTTTAAGATTGTGTAATGTGCGCTGTAGTAGTACATTATAAAGCTTGTTTTAATTGTGCTTAACTTTGTCATTGTTGATACGTTTACGACTGTTACGAATATGTTGAGAGGCATTTCTGTCTATTTACATACCATCACGCCTGTATTCCCCAAAGGGTTAGGCAGAGGTGTAACAATGTACACCCACAGTTCGCCGGTATGTTTAGGTCCCATGTAATAGGGGGCGGGCCTATTGCCATTAACCGGGCACAAATCCTAACTCCGAGCTGCTACTGAGAATTTCATAGAAAAATCCAATAACACTTTTTGCTCGACCTGGGAATCGAACCAAAGACCTCTAGCGTAGCAGTCGCGCTAAGGACCACTAGGCCACCGAGGCAGTTCTGTCTATTTATTATACAAATACTATACGGGGTGGAAGGGACCAGCTGCACCATACAATGTGACCGTGCAAGTATAGTAGTTTTAAATGTAGTAGCAGTTTCTTTTATAAGCGGACGAAAAATTTCATTTCAGGAGTCTAGAATCACAACATGAATAACCTTAATATTATTAATTTTGTGTGAACGTCGTCAATGTAACACAAATATTTTTTATTTCTCTTTCTCTACAAGCAAACTAGGAATTTGAAAAGTTAGACTATGGATATTTTTCTTTTCGATGTTTTGATTTGCTATAAATATTTTATAATTATTTAAATAACAAAAATAAATTAAAGATTATCTATTATCCATAAATCTCAAATCTTATACATCCAATTTCGTGGCCCACAGTCTAACATTACAGAGACGCAAATCAAATTTAATCTCTCACTAAATTGGATGGAGTGTCTTTGAATTGAAGCTCAACAATTTATTTCCAATATCGAGATTGTTATTTTCGATGTCGAAACCCTTGTGTACAGTTCCTGCTGAATTTTATTTTATTTTTAGGGAATTCTATTGGTTGTGTGCTTGTTTTATTATTATGTGATTGTTGTAGTATTCAATAGTAACTTTTAACAAAGTTTAACAATGATAAAAATCCACTTTGAACCTTATGGAAGTAACCGCTTACAATTATGCAAGAGATACCATTAACCAACAATTTCCAAGATGCGATTTCTTTAAAAAACACTTCATTAAAGCCCAAAAAATCTTGTTGATTTTCATTTAAATTTTAAATTAGATTTTTAGTTATTTTAAAATAAAAAAATAGTAAGTTGGATTCACAAATAGGTGACGTCACAATTTATTATTGCGATTTGACAGCTTGTAAAAAGTGTGGTAGTTTTCTACCCAATTTAAAACTCATTTGTTATGACGCCGCCGCCGTTCGAATTTGGAAGTGATTTATAAATAGCTTAAAACCTTAGAACTATCATCTGCGACACGACATATAATATTTATTTTTTAAATAAATATTTAAAGACATTACAAAAAAATTATTAAATAAAAGTAATTAAATAAAAAAAGGAAAATCTCACCATTTTTCTAAGATTTGTCTATGACCAAAAAAAAAACAAAGGGACGTCAAATCTGATGCGCATATGGGCGCGAATTTAATATATTTTGTTTAAATTACTTTTGTATGGACCGCGCTGTCAGTGTAATCCGCTTTCGTGGAACTGCACTAATTTTACCAAAACTTCTATAAATCCCCTACAGCCGAGAGCGTGAGTATAAACAATCATGCACTCTTCAGATTGTAGCTAGAACGCATATTTCATCTTTTGTAGCCCGTTACTCCTTTCATTGGCCGGTTCTAAGTGGAAATAATTAATGTGCTTTCCACGAGAGGCGTGTTACAGTCCACGACACGGTTACGACACGATGTTCTTGATTTAAGCAATAATCTTCGTTATCTTCCCATCAGCTGTAGACAAACCTCTTTTGATACTTGTCCACGAGGTACAAGTCGCGGGAAATCGCTGATTGCGGGCAGCGTAGAATTGATCATTATGGCTATCTTTAGGGAGCTCTACGTCTAGTAGTGGATGCCATTACCATCGCCACGATGATAATGTAATGTTGAACGTCAACCAATTTAAAATAACCAACTAACTATGTTCACAGCTCTTCTACTCTACAGCGGCAAAGCATTGGCCTTTATGTCCATAAAAAAATAAACGCAATAGATGTCCAGCGGATAAATAGTTTTTGAGTTAAAAATGCACTTACGAATAGTACAGACAAACGCATTTTATAAAACAAGGATATTTTACTAAAACGAAGTGTTTTCTAAATTCCACGGTACCCAGAAGTAAATTGCCTACTCACCTGACAAGCTTTAAACAATAATCCGGCGAAGATACAAAAAGCCTCCAACATCCTCTCCCGAAAGATATTCTCGTATCGCATAAATCTTTCCTTGAGTAAAACATCGCGAGGTGTAAACGGCCCTTCTTGATAAATGTACTTCTTTCGCAGTAGCGGCTGGAATCACTTATTGTATTTAGATACTAAATTGCCTAGTAGTCAGCATATTTTGAGTGGAAGATATAAATCTTTGCTTGTGCTGTTTGCCAGCTGAAAGTATTATAGAATATTGGTACTTGTCAACGTTAGCTCAACCGTGAGTTTCGATCAATCTTAGAGGTTGACCCTGACAGTGATGCAGACGAAATTTTTGAAGCCTTATGAGCTTAACCCAATTGTACATACCAATTATTGAAAAGTTTAGTGTTCTGGTTAATTATGTATTCATGCTGTAAAATAAAAAAATAAATCTTAGAAATTAAGCGATTCGCATGCACGCGGTGACATTTTTATTTTATTTTAAAAACGTTGCCTTACACTAGGATTTTCTTACGGCAAAAATATCAAACTAGCTTCTGCCCGCGGCTTCCTCCGCTTCTGAAGTCAGGTATACCATGAAACATATCACTATGACTCTCGGCTATACGCTATTTGACATTACGAAAATTAAAGTGTCAATTACTGTAATCAGTATGTATTGACTTTAAAAATGGTTACTTATTATCGGAAGTTGAAAATAAGGATTAATTTAAAATAAATAATAATTAATAAATTAATAAAATAATAATTGTATAATAATTAATAATAATTGAATAATAATTGTTTTGACGACACGGTTGGCGCAATGACCGAGCGATCGACTGCTGCGCTGCGTGTCGCGGGTTCGATTCCCGCACGAAACAAATATTTGTATGACCTACAGATAGTTGTTCCGGGTCTGGCTGTTTGTGTGTGTGAGTTTATAGGTTTGTAAACGCACCCACGATACACGAGAAATTCCTAGTGTGGGGCAACGTTTAAAAAAAAAAAATGTAAATATCGTAAATAAAAATGCATTTTGTTTTACGTTTGCTACGCGACACAAAACGCTTCTGATAGTGTGGCTTTAGGAGAAACGTTTCTGGCCAGTAAACCTCGTTTTTTGTTTGCAACAAATGCATGTGGCTGACATGTGCCACAGATCATAGTACTGGCTAGTGACGTCACCCAAGCCGTTGCAGCACCATATTGTCAAAGTAGTTTTGGCGCGCTATTTAAATATTGAATTTTTAATTTGATATTTTTCAGCAAATATGTACCAGAATTAAAAAATACAACTTTTACTGGGTTCCTTAAACTCTACTAAATAATATAAAATGGATTTTAAAAACCAGTCAAATAGCCATAGTGTAGCTTTATATCGGTAAAAGATTTTTTGTAATTTAACCAGGAATTTCAGAGATTATCTCTTACAAACAAACAATTTTACCTCTTTACGACATTAGTATCTATAGAATAGCTTCTGCCCGCGATTTCACCCACTTGGAAGTCAAGTGTAGCTATCTATTAGCGACAACTTCACCTCTTTGTTATATTAAGGATTTAGGTTTCTTTTGAGTACCAAGGACAGTCTACAGGAGATCTGCTCAGCTTCCCAAACTCGCACAAAAATCACAAGGGAAAATATCCCTCATCACAATAGAACGCTGTGAAGGATCGGGCGCATTATTGCTGAATACAAATTGCCTTATATATAAGAATTGCGAAGATATTGCTGGACATTTCGCCTCTTCGCTCAAGGACGACTTTTACAATTTCTTTTACGAATACCATGTTCGAAGACAGCCTTAAGTGCGTACTTTGTTTTGCGGTGGTTTTGTAAACAGATGAGGCTGTGATGAGAGCAGTGACTCGTTACCCCTGTATGTCACTGCAAAATTATGCTGGGAGGATACAGACGAAACTGAACTGTAAAATCATCACGTTTAGGTCGTGTGGGGTACTGTAAAAGAGTTTTTTGTTATAAATTGTACCGGTCAAAACATACCTACAGTTTCCATAGTTCTAAATTAAAGGTTATGTTACAGGCATATGAGTCATTTTAGCTTGATGATGATACTTGCGATACCACTGGGATGATAAGCGGGTGCGAAAGGCAATTAACGAAGTCAAAAGCTGCTTCGCTAGAGGTCTTGGGTTCGATTCCCAAGTCAAGCAAAAAGTGTTATTGGATTTTCTATGAAATTCTCAGTACTGCACGGAGTTAGGATTTGTGCCCGGTTAATGGCAATATGCCCCCTATTACATGGGACCTAAACGTACCGGCGAATTGTAAGTGTGCACTGGTACACCTCTGCCTAACCCTTCGGGGAATACAGGCGTGATGGTATGTAAAAGTTCCACGTACTTCCTATCACTACGGTAATTTTTTTTTATTGGGGCCTAGGAGTATTCTCGTAACTGTTTTTTTTTTTAATGTTATAAAACTAATCTTGAAATACCTCTATGGTCTCTGTGCTGTTACATGCTCGCGTAAGCACAATGTTTTACGTGCGTTACTCTGTGCGCTACCAAACAGCGATACTTCACATCATAAATAAAATTCGTTTTCCAGCAATAACTTTTGCTTGTTATATCATAGTTTGATGGTCAGTTCAGGGCTATGTGATATGTGTTTTCACACCCCATATAATTATAACTGAACTGCCTCGGTAGCCTAGTGGTCCTAAGCGCGACTGCTACGCTAGAGGTCTTGGGTTCGATTCCCAGGTCGAGCAAAAAGTGTTATTGGGTTTTTCTATGAAATTCTCAGTAGCAGCTCGGAGTTAGGATTTGTGCCCGGTTAATGGCAATAGGCTCGCCCCTTATTACATGGGACCTAAATATACCGGCGAACTGTGGGTGTACATTGTTACACCTCTGCCTAACCGTTCGGGGAATACAGGCGTTAGTGTGAGTGATATAATTATATCTATTGGCATTGTCCAGTCAACCGCATTTTAGAACACCTCTCAAAAAAATTAAATGCAGTGGAAAGAAAGAAAAAGAAAGAAAGAAATACTGTTTATTCACGTGAAAATCACGCACATACATACGAATCGTTGTTTACAAATTCCCAAAACAAGAACAAGTTTAACAAATCTAAAATAAAAAAAAAATGGTCCTAGACGATAATTTTCGCCAATACCGCGCGAAAAGGCTGAGTTATATATTACTATATCGGTTGCACCTTCTATAATGTCAATGTCAGTTGTCACTCTAAATCACAATCCAAAGTGGCATCTGAGGGATTAAGTGTCCCATAGTGTGTGTGGGAGTTCGTAGCATATCGATTTACATTAAAAACATAATACTGCGACCACTAATTAGTATGTCAATCACTCTGTAATTAATACAAGGACCACTCTTTCTTTAATCAACTTTGAGAACACGCTTGTTTTAATTGCCTGTCTAAACTTGTCTATGTCTAGATTCTGGCACAAAACAACCTCTGTGAAGGTTACTTCAGTTGATTCTAAAGCTTTAGTTTGGTGGGTATCTATTAGAAATATAACGGGTATAAAAAATATTTGACGAAATCGAAATGACTGTGATTTTTTTTTTTTGTTTTGGACCATATTTTAAACCGAAACATAAATAAAAGATAAGTTTTAAATGTTTTAAAACGAAACTTTAAATACGTCCGCCACCCTTCACTATTGAATGCAATTGTGAGCTTAATTTTTTTGCGTAAAATTAGTGTCGTCACGAGTCGTGAGCACACAGGGGTAGTGGTGGGGGTAACCTTGCTCATGTATACTTTCGGCCAAACTAATTGAGTGCCGATTTTACTAAAATTATTATTAGGTACTTACACAAAGTATAATGAATGCATTAGTGGTACTTATAAATTTACTTTGATGCAGTAATGTTGTCGGGCGTACGTAGGCCTTCGTGACTGAAACATATCTCAATAAAATAATAAAATCTGGTTAGAAATTATTATTTATTTTTTAACGTTTGGCTAATCTGAAGGTAAAGGTGCCTTTCGTAAAAAATCCATAAAAAAAAAACACATTAAAATTCAAAACGTAAGTCACTAAAACTGCCTAAAAGTGTACAGTAGCCGAACAACATACGAGTGTCCAATAGAAGACGAGCTTCGGCTGCCGGACAGGGAGGGACCAATCGCGTGCGGCGTCTATGCCTGCTGCATCTTTCATTCCGCCAAAGGTGAATTTTATGCTCACGACTCGTGGCGAACATTGTACCTAACATTGCGCACTGCCACCATAAATAGTGATATTTGTCTCCATGAATAATAGATTAATGGGCAGTATGTATAGTTAACGGCTATGCGATGCCAAAAAGACGTGATGTGTCTTTTTAACCCCCGACTCAAAAAGAGGCGTGTTATATGTTTGACGTGTCTGTGTGTCTGTCTGCGGCACCGTAGCTCTTAAACGGGTGAATTGAATTGAATGTAGTTTTTTGTATTTGAAAGCAGGTTTCCTAGCGATGGTTCTTAGATATGTTTTATCAAAATCGGTTCAGCCGTTTTAAAGTTATCAGCTCTTTTGTCAGTTGCGGTAGGGATCTTTATTCTTCTGTCGGGGGTTACTTAAAATTTATAGTTTTATTACTTGTCAATACTCAATACAATACTCATTACTCAATATCTTTATTGCTTTTCCATATGTATACTTAGGTGGTAAATTATAATTGAGATCATTATTGACCCTGTAGGGCACAGCAACATACACTTGTTACACCCCATTTTAGTGAAGCTATTTAACATAGTCACCATTTACACCAATATGATTGCCATGTCTTGTGGTTTGGGGTGGTATAAGTGTTGTATTTATTTGTAAGTACTTGCATTATATTCTTTCTCTTCGCTTTTAGAGTTTGATCTCCTGAAATAAAATGTCTTTGAAAAAGGAACAATTTCCTGTGGGGCCGCCCGCCACGGTCTCGCTAAGCTTTTAGTTTGTTGAGGCATTTTAAATACACCAGGCGGCGCCACCAAAGGCGATATTTTTACGAAAAATTAAACGGATTTCCTTCGCACCGTCCGGCTTTCAGAATACGGTTTAGAGATTACTAATGTTATCAGTTTGTCAGAATTATTGTATAAGTGAATAGAGAACTTGTAAGTAATGTAACTTAAATATACAAAGGTGTAGGTATCAGGAAAATATCCATGAGTGAGTTTTTGTTTTAAATATCCTTGGATGGCAAACAAGTCGACGACCCACTTGATGTTAAGTGATCACCGCTGCCTATCAGCAATATCAGTGTCCTTGCAAATGTGTTGCCATCCCAGAGACAAAGTTGAAATGTCTTATGTGCCTGTAATTACATCGGCACAGGTAACCGGCAAGTATTTGGTATATAAATGTAGAACTAAACTTAAACTTTTCGTCGTTTTTCGTTTTTAGTTAGAAGAAAAATTATAAAGATGCGAAGTCTTCGGAGAAGGCGTCAATGTTTTCTCCAATAAATCGGCAACCGCCTTCAAAAATGTACAATGTGAACTATGCTTTTAGTTTCGAAAGTCGTTCGTTTTGATTTTGTTTGTTTTGTATTCCAAACTGCACCATATAACGAAAGTATATACCCTTTAAAATAAAACATAGAATCATTCAATACAAAGAATGAAAAAAAAATACAAAGGTTGAACAATGAACCTCCATTTTTAAATAAATGAATAAACAAAAACGTTTTATTTCAGGCCACTAAAGGATGCATATTTTGTAAGTAACTGTTTTGAACTTTAAATAGTTATGTTAGTAATATAATAAAAAAAAAATAACATACATACATACATAAACTCACGCTTTTTTCCCATGGGGGTAGGCAGAAACCACAGAACGCCACCTGCTACGATCCTTACATACTTCTTTCGCCTCGACCACGTTCATACATCTTTTCATACAAGCACGCCGATTACGAGTACTGCGCACACGACCTTTCTGAAGAACCCCACCAATAAGGTCAGGGTAGGTCTTTCTAGGGCGTCCTCTCCCGGCGTTGCCACTCACATCTGCTATATAAATAAGTCATCATTATCATCATAATATCAGTCCAGGACGTCCACGGCTGGACAAAGGTTTCCAAAAGGACCGATTGGAAGTGGCCGAATCAAGCGTTACCTACGGTCATAGAAATAAATCTCTCCATCAAATTGGATATCGATAACAACGACCCTTTCATCACTAAACATACATCAAAAGTATGTAATTGATCATTAAAGTCAAAGTCAAATCATTTATTTGACGTCGGGAGCCGCGAGACGACTCCCGGCCACCGTAGATACGGGCCTGTGAGCGACGAGCGGACGATGAGCAATGGGTAGCTCACCGTCCTTACGTTGCATAACGACAGGCCGTGTCGACGGCGCGTTCGTGTTCCACGCGCGCCTCAAAGAGAAGTCAGCAAAAGGAAGGGGCCACTGAGGGCCGATGCCTGCCGGGGCTGCGGGTTGTTCGTAAGAGAGACCGCGCCCCCGGAACGCAAAGGGCACAAGAAGGAACATGGGTGGGTTTTAGTCAGTAAAAGTCTGACACTCCCTCCCGCCCCGCCCAGGGCGGGAGAAGTTACTTGATGATTTCCCACCCACCAAAAAAAAAAATAAAACATTTATTTCAAAAAATTAAAAGAGGAATTTTTGGAAGTCATATTTAAGAAAGAAAAATAGAATCTAGTTGCCCTTCCAAACTCGACTCAAATGTGTCTAGTAGTAAGGGCGTCACGATTTACCGCACAATAACTTGGTGGACGTAAAAACTCCGCATTGTTAGCTCAGCGATTCATATTTAACGTTGTGTTCAAACAACAATGTGTACTTGCATTTTAAATCCATTACAACTTTTCATAGTTTCCACAAGGTAGCTTTAAACATCTATTCAAAAATTGTGATGTCAAGATAACACATTTTTACAAAATAAAATATCAAGTTTTGTCTGTCTGTCTGTTTTTCCCGGCTAATCTTAAAAACGGCTGGACCAATTTTGACAGGACTTTCACTAAAACATTGCTAATGTTATAAGGTGCAACTTAAGCTACTCTAATTTTGGAAAATGAATTACGGTTCTGGGCAAAATAATAAAAACCCGTGATAACATTCACGTGAACTAAGCCACCGGCACAAGCTAATGGAGAATATGATTCCTCTATTTATTTTGAAGATAAACACTCATTCAAACAGACTAAAACAGAAAGTAGCTACTTAAATATTCACTGGCAACTGTATTATGGACCAGATAATAATGTATTCATTTATAGAATCATCTCAAATATTCAGCCAAAGTTGTTAGTTTGGCTGGATGTTTGGTATACCTAGAAATTAGAGCTGATTTTGCACTGATGTTATGCGAGGAAGCTAAAGTGACTCTATGTTTAGCGAAGCTCAGGTGGATTAGAGTAGCACGAAGCGAGGCTTTGACGGGGTCATATTGCCGCCATTGCAATTACTGAAAGCCAGTAGGTATGGGTATTAACTAGATGCAATATTTTGATTTTTTTACCTTTTAATTGACTTTTCAATTGAAATAAATGATTTGACTTTGACTTTGACTTTGACTGATTACCACACTTGCTCAACGTCGATTCGCGGTTCCGGACTTATCAGATACTAATAGTACGTAAAATGCTGATGCTGTTTGTTTTTTGTTTGAACTTTTTTATCTTTGGAAGTACTGATCCGATTCGGGAAAATTTTATTTGGGAAATGAGTAGTAGTCAATATACCAAACCATAGTTATTTCTATACTAATATCATAAAACTGAAAAGTACTATTTTGTTTGTTTGAATACATACTTAATACATAAGAAATAGGCTATGTAACATCACGCTACGACACACGAGAGCAGAGCTGTAACCGATGACGTAAAATGACGCGGGTGTAATAACCACGTCGACGAAGTTGCAGGGAAGAGCTAGTTCAGATTTCCTCATAGTGTTTTCCTTTACAGATATTGATAATTATTATAAAAGAAAATCGGCTTTTTCTGCTAACAGGCGAGGAAGTTCTAGCATGAAACATCAGCAGGTAAAGAACTTTGAAACAAATGCGACAGTTAGTGGCGCCCCGTCACGTGCTACACCGAGCGGCAGCAGCCCTGACTGACGGACAGACGGACTGACGGCCAATTCATTACGTCACTGTTACTACTACTCGATGTTTTTTTATTTCTTAGCTGTTACACTTGGGAGCAGGATTACGGATACCGTAATTTCTTTTTATTTTTGTTTTAAGAGATAGGTGAGCGTTGAATAAAATAAAATATTTACCGTAGTACATAATTATATACCGGAAAGAAAGGTACTTAACTGTAACGACTACGAACAGTGTGATGACGTGTTTTAAGTACTATTTAGAAATTAGTAAGTATTCACGTAATGTTTTGATGCAGATTTTAAAATGAATATACTAAATTACTATTTAAATTATTAATATTTATTATTATGTGTTGGACACTACGAGCATGGTGGTTGAGGGCTTTGTCATGCTCACTTAAATGTCTCGCTGATGGTGGCGCGTGGGTCGGATCATTTGGTTCCCTTCATGATGGTTGAGCTAAGTGGTGCTGATCCTCGCGTCATGTTCGTGAACGGGCGCTGTCAGTTGGGATTGGTCATCTCTTAACTGCCATGGCTTACATCTTTAGTACCATTATTATCATATATTTTTTTTAAATTATTTTATATTTAAGTTCATTGTTTTCACATGTAGAAGCAACAAGAATATTGTGACCAAGATTCTGTAAAAACCAATTTGAAAAGAGTGTCCATGGAGTTTCTTGCTCGTTCTTCTCCATAGAGACCTACGTTTTGGAACGAGCAACTAGCTTCAACTTTTTGTATGAGTAACTTCTTGACAATTCAAAAGTGCCTGTAAATGGTCTAATTGAAATAAATGTTTTGACTTTGACTTTGACTTAAACAATGAAGACATACTTAGGCCATTATATCGTCCGATCCGGATATCGTTTTTAGAATAATTAATAGGGTATCCATATCTCATTATGTTTTTTTCCTCAAATTAGACCAATCAGATTTGATAATCAATGCCTAACTTCAGAATGTTCGTAAACATTCTATTTATAAGAAAATGCGAGCACATTCACTTCGACATGACGTCAAAGATTTCCTGCCTCGAAGAAACAAGAAACATTTTGTTTCTTTTGAACAGCGAAATCTTTTGTGTCAAACGGCAAGAACGCACGAACAAATAACTGATTTTGTGATTCACTGTTGATTCTAATGAAAAATACTTACTATAAATAGAATTCTTTTTCTTTGCGTTGTTTTAGAAAATGTCATAGTTACATCCATGACCTTTTTAGGCTTGGTCTACAAGAAAATTCACTGTTATAACCGGATGAATAATATATATACTAGATAATGTAGGTAGTGAATGCGGGTTTAAGGATTTTCTAGACTCTGGATTGCGGATCCAAAAACCTGCTCCTAAATTCTGATATCGCCAACAAAAGCAAACCTTGTTGTGATCAATGTTCGTCCTATCTTCGCATAAAAGCTCTGCTTCGTATTGGGACAGAGATATTTTTAGCTGGGTCAATACAACTGTCCCGCAGTGTACGATGTCCGTTTGAGTGACGTTGACAGACGAACGTGTTTCGTGTTTGCTCCTAAGGTAACTGTTCCAAATATTGGTTAGAAATGAAGAAAAACATCGTAAAGCAGCTGTCGGTTTTCATAATATATGGGTACCGTGTAAATCTATTGATCTTTGAGAGGTATACTCGTTCTAGCCGCAAAGCCTTAGAAATTGAATATAATTGGTATGGTTTTTGAAGTTACAACTCTCGATCATACGATTATGGTCATTACTGCTCTTGCGTGAGAGTAGCTTAGGAATCTGCAGTCAGCCGTAAGATATTAAATTTCGATAATAGGGCCCATAGTCAGCAAAATGGCCTACATCACGTCTTGCAAATCACATAACAGTAACCTTATTTTTTAAGTCATTGGATGGCAACCAAGCCGACAGCCCACTTGATGTTAAGTGGTCACCGCTACCTATAGGCATCAGCAATACCAGAGGCCTTGCAAATGCGTTACCATGCCAGAGACAAAGTTGAAATGTCTCATGTGCCTGTAATTACACTGGCACCCACACCCTTCAAACCGGAACGCAGAAATAAGTAGAGTGGTACTACTTTTAGTAGAGGAGTCCCTTCACAAAGGGCTATCGGTACTGAAAAACTTCACTCACTAATACACTTAGGGATTGCAAACGAAACCACGTTGCTGGTTGGTCATCCAACCATAATCAGTGTACATAACGTAAATAGTGTAATCTTATCATCCTCAGTTAGATTATCGTACAAAAACTATTTGGGAATACAGTTTTAACAAAATCTGAATAAAAATGTAGCAATTTATCGGTTTTATAGCAATTTTCGCTTAAAAACGATAATTCTTCATTTAATGTGACCATAAAACTGTCCGTTTAAAAGAGGATAAATTAAAAACTATATTTATTGTCTTATCTGAGAGTCTTTTCTATGAGATTTTATGTCTATTGCACTTTTTGATCCATTTTATATCCGGATTTGTTTTAGAAAACACATAACAAACTTATACACGCTTTGTTCTCCTAACTATTCTGCAGGAAAAAGTCATACCTACATACCATCACGCCTGTGTTCCCCGAAGGCTTAGGCGGGCTAGGTGTACCAATGTACACCCACAGTTCGCCGGTATGTTTAGGGCCCATGTAATAGGTCATAAATACTAACTCCGAGCGGCTACTGAGAATTTCATAGAAAAACCCAACAACACTTTTTGCTCGACCTGAGAAACGAACCTAAGACCGCTAGAGGTGCAGTCGCGCTTAGGACCATTAGGCTAACGAGGCAGTTCAAAGCCCTACCTTATCTAATTAAGTAAATTATTACATTATGGAATAATATATTAACATAATAATAACCAGCCTATTAATATCCCACTGCAGGTCAAAGGTCTCTTCTCATACAGAGATGGCACGAGCATTGTTCACCACGCTTGCTCAAGGCGGATTGGCGATTTCAGACTTATATAGTCCGGGTTTCCCCACGTAGTTTCCCTTCACCGATGTCAGTGATGTCCAAGATAAACTTAGAAAGTACAAATGGATTAGAAAACGACACTAGTTATTTAGTTTTTTTTTTTATGCCATTGGATGGCAAGCAAGCCTACGGCCCACCTGATATTGAGGGGCCTTGCAAATGCGTTGCCTGTAATTACACCGGCACCCATACCCTTTGAACCGGAACACAGCAACGCTGCTTTGCGGCAGAAATAGGTACGGTGGTAGTACTTCGCCGGACGAGCTCCTTAGTAGTTGGAACTAAAGATTCTCCTAGAAAAGTCTCTGTTTGAACAACGCATTAGTTAATGACGTTCTCTAGATTTCTTAGAAAATAATATGGCTGGCTTACCTATCGACAACGGCGTGTTGGGAGAGCTCGCCGACCTATTCTCGCGAAAATCTTAATTATATAATGAAATAGTAATACCTAATTAAGAGAGAAGCTGGTGTATTTCATTGGATTCTCAGAACCTAAGCTTCTTAGTGAGCGAAATAGTTTCTGAAAATAGAGTGCGCTATTTTCTTTGTAACAACAAAAGTAGAAGTATAGATTCTTCTTCATTTCTTTGAATGAAACGTTATCCCGAACTAGGAATGTCTCTTGTGTCGTGGGCGCGTTTACAAACATATAAACACAAACAACCAGTCTCGGAACAACTAGGTACAAATATTTGTTGTATACGGAAATCGAATCCGAAACACGCAGCGCAATAGACAACTGACTGAATCAATTGAGAAATCGGCACCATTAACACGCTTGATTAAAGCAATAGTGAGGTATGGTGGTGTTATGTGAAATGATAGATGTATATTTATTTTAGAAATTGATTTGGATTATATGTTAGATATGCCATTGTCCCGGCTGGCATTCGTAGATCTTTGACAGTCATTGTCGAAGCCGATAAGTCTGACAACCAGTCTTACTAAAAGGTAGGTAAATCTTAACATAGTTGGGTTGGCTACGCTAGAGATATAGATAAAACATATATTAGTATAATAGTTTGATTTTAATTCATAACTTTTCCTGCCTAACTAAGAAAAATGCCATGAACATATTCCACCAATAAATTAATCTTGCTTCTTGTAAAACATACCATCACCATCATCACGCCTGTATTCCCCGAAGGGTTAGGCAGAGGTGTAACAATGTACACCCACAGTTCGCCGGTATATTTAGGTCCCATGTAATAAGGGGCGAGCCTATTGCCATTAACCGGGCACAAATCCTAACTCCGAGCTGCTACTGAGAATTTCATAGAAAAACCCAATAACACTTTTTGCTCGACCTGGGAATCGAACCCAAGACCTCTAGCGTAGCAGTCGCGCTTAGGACCACTAGGCTACCGAGGCAGTTGGCTTGTAAAACATTAAAATCGATAAAATTGTTGAACCATAAAATCGCATTTCCATCCATCATATTAAGTACCGTCACATAGATAGGTACAGTAAATAGCATAAATAACTATTGATTAGCTAATTGTTGACGAAATTTACACTATAAATAAATTGTTTTGTACCTCAATTTCGTTTATCATGAATTTCCGGAAAGTAAAATCTTTTGGTCGTACCATAACCGTTTACAAGGCCTTTATAGGTGTTAATAGGTCATAATAACATCGCACTTGGTTTAAAATCGCTTAACACTTTTTACAAATACAAGTCCGCTGATTTCATTAAGAATAATTTTCACTGAAAAGCTTTAGTGAAAATTATTAGCGAAATGTACGGAAGAATCTGTCCTATGTAAGCACATAGGACAGATTCTTCCGTATATTTCGTTTTGTTCCAATATCATTATTAATAGTCACCTATTTGAATATATTAAATAGCCCGTCAACCCTTCACTGCCCTTGGATGAGAGGTACCGAGATTCCGGGATTTGTATCATCAAGCAATAAGCCGAGGCTTTTTGGGGGTGTACTATACCCCGTAATTATTTATGTGCTTCAGAGTGTCGCTCTGTGCCCCAACCCCGGGGTGGAGGAGATCGTTCTGTTTATTTTGTAATACAACCTTTTTTAGGTGACGGTGAATGTGGAAGGGTGTTTTGTGAGTATGTAGATATATTTTGGAGGAGTTTAATAAGGCTTTGGTGCCATGGCGTTCTTGTATACATTTTTGCTTTCGTATTCTTATTATGTTAATGAAGGGGACTACATATCATACTACTATTAAAAATAGGAAAGTTTGGATGTATTCGATGTTTGTTACTTAATTACGCCACAATGGCTGAACGGATCTGGATGAAATTTGGCACTGAGTTATCTAGATAACGGCATCAACAGAAGCGCACAAGCAAAAAACAAGGTCGTAGTTCAAGCCCTCAAGGTTGAACTATTGTCGTACAATCATTTTATTTGCAGTTGTAGGAACTAACTATCTCATAAAGATACACAATGTGTCAGTTTGCAGCCTTACCAAAATAATAATACCAAACTATTACTTTTCCACGGCCCTACCTACGCATCTTCTCATACAGAAAAGACACGAGCATCGATCACCATACTCGCCCAAGGCTAATTAGCGAGTCCAGGTTTACGGCCCCAGGTCTCCTCACGACGTTTTCCTTTACCGATAAAGATTAAGATATAGATCAATTTCATCATCTACTTAGCCTTTTCCCATCTATGTTGAGGTCGGCGTCCAGTCTAATCAGATGCAGCTGAATACTAGTGTTTTACATGGAGCGACTGCCTATCTGACCTCCACAACCCAGTTACTGGGCAACACGATAACTCTTGGTAAGACTGGTTGTCAGACTTTCTGGCTTCTGAATATCAGTAACGACTGCCAAAGATCTACGAATGACAGCCGGGACCAACGGCTTTACGTGCCTTCCGAGGCACGGGGGTGTCACACCACCAATTTCCAAACTCCGGGCTGCTACTGAGATACTCGTAATGGAATAACCCAACAACACTTTTTGCCCGACCCGGGAATCGAACCCAGGACCCCGTGCCATCAGTCGCGCTTGTCACCACGAGACCAACGGGGCAGTCCGGGGAGTCCGGGGGAAGAGATTACAATAGAAATAAATGTATGCAATGCTGTCAAAATACATATAAATACGTGCGCATGTGATGTTATAGAAGATGTACAAATCTTACAGGTTTTCAAATACCTAGTCATTAAAATTATAAATTACCAATGAACTTATCACAAATTTTATAAGTCAACATTTTTTGCCTTTGATGGTCAAGACGAACTTAGAAAGTACATATGAATTGAGAAGTACGTTGGTACCTACATTCTCATCAATCTAAAAGTAAGGACGCAAAAATTCTTAGGAATTTCATTCTACCCAAATATGGTAATAAGCAAAGCCAGGCTACGCTATGTAGGAGCTGTGCATGTATTCAGCTGCAGCGAGTCTCCAATCCGTCTAGACAGTTTATTGCCTCGCGCAGTGATTTGCGTGTGTTGGCAACAACCCAGGCGATTGCGCTTCCTTTGACAACTTCCAATTTCTTCAGCAAGGGTTTGTAAGATGTTAAGGTAGTATGTACATATTATATATATTTACTAGCGAACTACCCGCGACTTCGTCCGTGGCTTATTTCACACACATTTTTTTTTTTTTTGGTGGGTGGGAAATCATCAAATAACTTCTCCCGCCCTGGGCGGGGCGGGAGGGAGTGTCAGACTTTTACTGTCTAAAACCCACCCATGTTCCTTCTTGTACCCTTTGCGTTCCGGGGGCGCGATATCTCTTACGAACAACCCGCAGCCCCGGCAGGCATCGGCCCTCAGTGGCCCCTTCCTTTTGCTGACAACTCTTTGAGGCGCGCGTGGAACACGAACGCGCCGTCGACACGGCCTGTCGTTATGCAACGTAAGGACGGTGAGCTACCCATTGCTCACCGTCCTTAGGCCCGTAATTTCACACACATTAAGTTACATCTTTGGTTTGCTCCGCTACCGTGGGTTATAGCGTGATGTTATATAGCCATATGACACTCACAATTAACGAGGCTTTCCATGAGTAAAATAATTTTCATAATCGGTTCACTAGATCAAGAGATTGCCCTCTACAACCTCACAAACTTTACCTCTTCATATTATTAGAAGAAACTGCATCACCATCTAGATTCTAGATCTCCCTTCAAGATCAATATAAAGTGAGCAAACATTATCAAATGTTGATCCAAAAGATGGTAATGTTACTTCTTTTTGTTCGGGGTTGCTAACGCTTAGTAGAGCGTGGGATCTTGGGTTCGATTTCCAGGTCGGGCAAAAAGAGTCTATAGATTATTTCGTTACAAATGTTTCTGTGGAAGCCCAGAGTGTGGAAGTTGGTGGTGTGACACCCCCGTGTCTCGGGAAGCACGGAAATCTTTTGGTCCTGGCCCAGATCTCTTCCCGGTAGTGTCGGTTAGCCATCTGACTCACTGGAACACAGTCGGGAGAATATTATTTATTTACTTGTCATCGTCATTAGTGTTATCCATACTTAGTAAGAGACTACATTAAAACAAATGTTATGAAATTAAAAACAATGAAAGTTTTACGGCATTTTAATTCAATACACAACTAGTTAGGTTGGATATATTTTTTGGCCGAATGTAACAATATTATTTGGACACGCAATAGCCCGCAGCGAACGCATTGTAGCGTAAAATGCGTACGTACTTGGCAAACAAGTACCGATGCCGGTCGTAGCACGTCGGCGCATTTTATGTACAATACAATACAATGTAGATCGGCTCGATGTAGCGAAAACTACGTAGCACCTACGCTACGAGCGTAGAGGTCGCTACGATATTCCGTAGTAACGTTACTGCGTAGATTGTTGTTATGTTCCAACTACAAACTAATTTCATTTGCCAATTGTATTGTTTACTTTTTGTTTGTGGTTAAATTTTACTAAAATAACTAGCTATATACAAGTCACGTCTTTGGTTACTGCTCCGCTCCCGTTAGTTGTAGCGTGATGTTCTATATGTATAAATCTTCGTCATGAATCACTCTATCTATTAATGAAAGGTGCATTAAAATCCATTAGGTAGTTTAAAAGATTTAAGCGTACAAAGGGATAGACGGCGGGAAGTGACTTTGTTTTATACTACGTCGAGTAGAGATTTGTTATTTCTGGAGTACTATTCCTTACGCGTGCCTAGGAAAAAGTAAACATTTTTTAATCCCCGACTCAAAAAGAGGAATGCTATAAGTTTGTTGTGTCTGTGGGTCTGTCTGTCTGTCTGTGGCACCGTAGCTCTTAAACGGGTGAACCGATTTGAATGTGGTTTTTTTATTTGAAAGCAGCTTTCCTTGCGATGGTTCTTAGATATGTTTTATCAAAATCGGTCCAGCCGTTTCAAAGCTCTTTTGTTAGCTGCGGTAGGGATCTTTATTCTTCTGTCGGAGGTTACTTAAAATATTTAATTTTATTACTTGTTATCATAGATTTAACAAATAAATAAAGAAGAAACGTCGTGAATAAAAATTTTAAGTAACGTCCGACAGAGAAATAAAAATCCCTACCGCAGTTAACAAAAGAGCTGATAACTTTGAAACCGCTGAACCGATTTACATCAAACTTAGCTAAAAACACTCCCGACTAATATTCCTTTCAAACAAAAAAAACTAAATCAAAATCGGTTTATGCGTTCGGGAGCTACGATGCCACAGACAGACACACACACACACAGACACGTCAAACTTATAACATCCCGTCGTTTTTGCGTCGGGGGTTAAAAACAAACTACGATCACCAATCCTGAATATAAAACGTGCAAAAGGAGATTGAACAAAGAACTGAAAGTAACAATCACGTTGTTTTCGTGATTGCGTTTTTTTTTTGTGTTGTTCCATACCTTTATTTTTTTTTTTTGGGGCGTGGGTAATCATCAAATAACTTCTCCCGCCCTGGGCGGGGCGGGAGGGAGTGTCAGACTTCTGCTGACTAAAACCCACCCATCTTCCTTCTTGTGCCCTTTGCGTTCCGGGGGCGCGGTATCTCTTACGAACAACCCGCAGCCCCGGCAGGCATCGGCCCTCAGTGGCCCCTTACCTATGCTGACATCTCTTTGAGACGCGCGTGGAACACGAACGCGCCGTCGACACGGCCTGTCTTGATGTTGAACGTATGGACGGTGAGCTACCCATTGCTCACCGTCCATAGGCCCGTATTGTTCCATACCTGGGAACCTGGTTACGAAAATATTGTAGGTAAACATGTTTGAAATAAAACTTTAAAAATATCTCTACGACCTCTATTCTGTTGCTTGCAATATTTAGCGGACGTTACATTGCACTTACCATAAACAGTGATTTTTCACACCAAAAATAACAGTTACCATCACGCCTGTATTCCCCGAAGGGATAGGCAGAGGTGTACCAATGTAAACCCACAGTTAAAAACCCAATAAGACATCTCTCGACCTGGAATCGAACTCAAGACCTTTAGCGTAGCAGTTGCGCTTAGAACCACTAGGCTAACGAGGCAGTTAGTTCAGCAAATATTTAAATTGGTAATACCTGTTTCGCACATAATATTTACTTAGTTTGACGGCTTAATTCATAACAAGTAGTATAAACCACAGTGTTACAGGCTAGTCGTATTTCCAATTTGAACATCGACTCGAATCCAATAATACGATTTTTTTTATTTTTTTTTGGTGGATGGGAAATCATCAAATAACTTCTCCCGCCCTGTGCGGGGCTGGAGGGAATGTCAGAATTTTACTGACTAAAACCCACCCATGTTCCTTCTTGTGCCCTTTGCGTTCCGGGGGCGCGGTATCTCTTACGAACAACCCGCAGCCCCGGCAGGCATCAGCCCTCAGTGGCCCCTTCCTTTTGCTGACATCTCTTTGAGGCGCGCGTGGAACACGAACGCGCCGTCGACACGGCCTGTCGTTATGCAACGTAAGGACGGTGAGCTACCCATTGCTCACCGTCCACAGGCCGTGTCTACGGTGGCCGGGAGTCGTCTCGCGGCTCCCGACGTCAATAATACGGTTAGCGTTATGAATTGGTTACCCCCTTTTTCGAACAAATTTTAATACAAAGGGGTAACCAATTGATGACGCTATCTGTACTTGTAGTAAGGAGTCAGGACCTACTGCACTCGAGAGCAATGAATCCGGGTCACTTAAATAAATCTATAAATCTTGGAAACTAATAATGAAATAAATTGTGTATGTGTAATAAATGTATGTGTGTAATTAAGAGACTTATTCAATATCAAAAGAGTTTGGTACAACATTAGCGAGGTTTATCCAAATAATATTCACACACTACTACGATTAAGTAAATAGGTGTAGGTGTAAACTCACACATAAGAGTATATTTTTGTAAATTATTTTAGCCATGTGAGCGTTCAATCCTAGTTCCTCCTATGCTACTAATATTATAAATGTTAAAGTTTGTGAGGATGGATGGTTGCATGGATAAATGTTTATTACTCTTTCACGCTGAAACGCCTGTACGGATCTGGATGAAATTTGGCACTGAGATAGATTGTAGTGTGGAATAACACATAGGATACTTTTCATACCAAAAAATGTACGGTTCCCGTGGGATAATATAACAAATTTTACGCGGACGAAATCGCGGGCAGAAACTAGTAATTTATAATGAAATATGTAGAATTTTACTTAATAACCTGCTGCTAAATTGGAAATCTTCACCTAAGATGTGTTTATATTAAAGTAACGTAAACAAAAATACATTGTGCCGTCACGTTTGAACCTTGTAATATAACAAGCAATTACATTACGGAACACAGACGCTGAGAAAATGAAAAAAATCATAATTGAGATTAAACAAACATTTGCACTCTTGTTTGTAATTTAAATGAACAACAAACGTCTTTGACAATCACGTTGCTTCGTTCGCCGGACACTTAAACCCCTCCAGCCACGTTCGTATTTAATTTAGCTTAGGGATTTCTAGACCCAATACCAAACAGAATCTATTTTCACGAACGAACTCCTCCGCTATTTGGAACTAGGCTCCTTGTACCGTTTTCATTATCTCATTTTATCTCACTGTGACATCGGGAAGTTGAAATACAAAAAAAGAAGAGGCAAAGCGTTCCAATTTCAAAGTAAGGTTTGTATATTGATGAATCACAATCAAAGAATGAATATTATAATGGATTTTGAACCTTTTTAAATTGGACCCTTTTTTGCAAGTCGTATTAATTTGTAGACAGATAATATTAGTAGATATGAATTGTATTCATTTGACTTAAAGTTTATGACTTATGAGTGTCCATTTTTCGAGACATTTAAAAAGTATATTCGAAAATAAAGTGAAGCCATAAATGTGAAAAACTTTAATTTTAGTTAAACCTATTTATTTTTGGGCTGTAATTTGTAATTATAAATACAGAATCATCGCTCCAAGGCTTGTTTGAATAAGGAAGCGCAGTGAATTAAAATTAAACTCAACGATTGAAAGTTAAAAGATCACTCCAAAGTTACTCGGTTCATCTCAAATACATAATTTTGAAATGGACTCAGAAGACTGACCTAATTACACAGCTTGAACCAGAAACTGTTACACTTTTTTTTTTTTTTTTTTGGTGGGTGGGAAATCATCAAATAATTTCTCCCGCCCTGGGCGGGACGGGAGGGAGTGTCAGACTTTTACTGACTAAAACCCACCCATGTTCCTTCTTGTGCCCTTTGCGTTCCGGGGGCGCGGTATCTCTTGCGAACAACCCGCAGCCCCGGCAGGCATCGGCCCTCAGTGGCCCCTTCCTTTTGCTGACATCTCTTAGAGGCGCGCGTGGAACGCGAACGCGCCGTCGACACGGCCTGTCGTTATGCAACGTAAGGACGGTGAGCTACCCATTGCTCACCGTCCACAGGCCCGTATCTACGGTGGCCGGGAGTCGTCTCGCGGCTCCTGACGTCCGGAGCGTCTACCGCGGCGGCTGGGACGGGAGAACCGCTGTCTCAACCGTCCCGCCGCCTCCTTCTTAAGCATTACTCCTACGCCTCGAAACTCCTTACGCCTCGAAACTGTTACACTTAACAGAGAGGTTAAACGAAAAATGCAAAGAATTAAAAATTTTAACACACACAATTTTAAAACACTACATTTTTTAAAGCAACATTAATTATGTTTTCGTTTTACATCCAATTACATTCTCACATCTTACGTTACGTACGGTTGACTCGGCACGCGACGTCTATTAAATTTTCCAGTTAACTGTGATTTTTCTCAAGAAAAAAATAAACTAGAACTTCTTCTATCGACACGAGAGCGTGTAAGGCCGCTTTTAAATGTTGTATAACGCAATGCGACGTACGACGTTTCGTAGTACAACGGTACAACCATGCGCAAAGAGCATTCGGATGTACGCTGCCGCGGTGAACGGTTGCGTCACTTGTGTTCGAACGCGATCGAGAAATACGGACGCGAGATACCGACTTCGAAACGTTAACGTGTGACAATTATTGCAGTGATCTCGACAGTTTGCAGTGAAAGTGAAGATATTCATTGGTGATTGATTTTTGAGTTTTAAATTATTTTTCTATTTTCAAAAAAGTGCAGTGAATTTTTTTGGACGAAGTGTTGTGATTTTTCCCTAGTTTTTTTTTGGAACACGATCCTGTTTACTGTGAGTACCTACATAGTGTTTGTATTTAGTTTTTAATATTACTTATTATTGTAAGTTATGCTTAAAATATTTATCGCGTTTCCAGATTTAAAACAAACAAAAATAAATTAAGCTCAACCAAAATTTTATATTTATAACTTTTTTAAACTTAACAAAGAAAAAAAAACTAAAACGATACGTATTGATAAAAGATGATCCACGTGCATCACTTAGCCTACATTTCTAGGCTAGCTCGGTAAGACAGGTATTTCTCGTATTAAAGCGCTGTTTACGTAGACTCGAGCTTTTAAGGGTTAAAATATATTTCAAGTCGTTTACGAATATTTACGTTACTGTTGGTGAAAAGTAATTAGTTTCTGTGAATTCAGTAGATTGGCGTCAGATAAAATTTTAGTAGTATTAAATTAGAAATTAGAATGGTAATGAATTTAGACAGCGGTATCGTTCAAAATAAGTAGAATAAGAATATTTAAGACATACCTATTTCTTGATTTAAAATCTAGATACGGAGCGATTTTTCCTTGACAAAATAAAAAAAACCGACTAAGTGCGGGTACTCGCATGCGAAGGATTTCGTACTACCGCCGTACCATATTTATAATTACACACACTCGTTTTTGTATGGGAATCTTTGATTTTTTGCTTTTTTTTATTATAGTTCTCATAGTAATACTCACTCTGTAAATATTTAATATTTAGTGCCTACCTACTACTGTTAAAAAGATACAGCTCTGGGGCAGATGGACAGACATTGCAGGCTTAGTAATAAGGTGCCGTGTCGCACAATTTCGATATGGAACCCTAAAAATGAACTCATAAGATTTTTCTCGTTAAAATATATATTTTTATAATGTAACGATGTCATTCAAATACAAATTAAGAACTTCACAATTAAATCCTGAAAGTTTAAATCATTTTAAAACAACCGTCATTGCTTAAATAAACAATACAGAGCCTGTGTCGGAGCCTCGAGTTTTCAAACAATCACTTAAGACGTGTCGCGTGCCATTCATTCAGTCAATTAGCAATTAATCAGACTGAATGAATGAACGGCATCCCTGGGAAATTAATAAGTACAACAGTGAATTATTAAATGAGCTGCCGATGTTTGAATGTACGGGGTTTAGGGAACCTCGTATCGTAATTTATTGTTAAAACCTTTCGGCATGCTTTCACAACTATGCAAGTATTCCTTATTTTTTCATACTATTTATAGTTAATGTAAACTAGAGCAGCGGAACCATCTGATACAAGTAAATCTTTGCTATGGCGACTCCAAAAATGACTATGTTATTTACGTAAGTTGATGAAATAAACATTTTTATACATAGGTACATAAAGGTACGCCTTTTTCCCATGAGGGTAGGTAGAAACTACAGAACGCCACCTGCTACGATCCTTACATACTCTTTTCGCTTCGTCCACGTTTATGCTTGTATAACCAGATGGTTTTACAAGCACGCCGGTTAAGATTACTATGCACCCGTTATTAAACATTTTAATATATTATTAGCCTTCTATTGTTTATGCTATTACAGTGAAAATTAGCCAATTATTGGGGTTAGCCGACGCGATGGGAGGCTGCGTCGGATCTATGCATAAACATCAAAGTTGAATCAGAAGTGACTTTCCTCAGTGACGTTGCGCGAAAGGGGTTTTCAAAAAGTGTCCTTGACTTTAACTTTTTATGTCAAGGGAATTCTGATGAATTACAAGAAAAACGACAAATAAATGAAATATTCAGAAATGTCTGAGAAAAATCTCAGTTTCCCCGAAATGCTTGGGGTTTTATAAGAATTTATCCGGCGTCGGCTATTTACGTACAGGAGATGGCAGTCCTAAATTCGAGCAATATTTAATAGTTTGTCGCAGTCCCTAGCAACGCGAAGAGTACCTAATTACCTCAATAAAAACGACATAGTTTTCAGAGCTCTTCAAGCCGTCCTCCTGTCAAGCCTTCCCTTCTCGGTACGAGTTACACGAGATTAGTACGGTCAATTCAGGTCCTTGTAAATTTTGGCTTTCAAAAGCACGTCCGAATTGAAATTCAAATAAATGATTTGGCTTTCACGTTGACTCTAGTTCACATCGCTGTGACAATAACGAGCCAGTCGCCGACGTTGGTGGGATAATACCGACGGCTCATAATAATGAGACAGCTTACTTCGACGTTAACGAAATTTTGCCACAGTATTCATAATATTTTAAGCTCGCAAAAATGTCCTGTGTATCCTGCGGCAGTTATAATAGGATAATTATACTAAGTATTAGCTTTATGTACCCAGTACCCAGCTAAAAACATAGCTCCGGAACGTCTTACTGTATAAAACGCATTATCACATTACAAATATAATAACATACCATCACGCCTACATTCCCCGAAGGGTCAGGCGGATGTGTACCGATGTACACCCACAGTTCGCCGATATGTTTAGGTCCCATGTAATAGGGGGTGAGCCTATTGCCATTAACCGGGCACAGATCCTAACTCCGAGCAACTACTGAGAATTTCATAGAAAAAACAAATAACACTTTTTGCTCGACCTGGGTATCGCACCCAAGACCTCTAGCGTAACAGTCGCGCTTACGACCACTAGGCTAACGAGGCAGTACGAACATATAGAATGAAAGCTTATACGATTTGAAGTACGCTTGCCGTGGGTCGGTGAGCACGTAAAGCAGTTAGTTCCGGCTGTCATTCGTAGATCTTTCATTCACATTCGTGACGTGTAGTCAGAAGGTCGGAAGTCTGACAACCGGTCTTACCAAGGGGTACCATGTTGTCCAGTTCCTGGTCCCCAAGATACAGGCATCGCCACTACTCCCCCATACTAATGGGGACCACTGTTTTTACTATAAATGCGGACTGCTAAAATGTTACCAATTTTTTATATTATTTTTTATTATTATAATTATGAGGAATCATTGTAACAACGGTTAATAAACTTAATTGTTATTAGTATTAAAGTTATTTTCTGGACTGGACTGGTTTTGTTTTTTCTGGGGTTATGGACTGCCCCGTTGGTCTCGTGGTCGCAAGCGCGACTGATGAGCATGGGGTCCTGGGTTCGATTCCCAGGTCGAGCAAAAAGTATTATTGGGTTTTTCCATTTGGAATTTCTCAGTAGCAGCTCGGAGTTAGGATTTGTGCCCGGTTAATGGCAATAGGCTCGCCCCCTATTACATGGGACCTAAACATACTGGCGAATTGTAGGTGTAAATTGGTACACCTCTGCCTAACCCTTCGGGGAATACAGGCGTGATGGTATGTTGATGGTAGTTATTTTTTAGCAATCATTTTTGCTCAATGTTGCTTGGTTTGGTGACGAAATTGTCACTTTACTGAAAATCAATGTTGGAACTCCACCAATCATCTGCACTCCTGGTAACTATGTCACTCTGTACGATGCTTTAGTTGCACTCCATCCATCCACCTTGCTCCAGACATATGGTTACAGAGAATCAACATTTATATTCCTGAAACAACTCCAACTCCGTTCGTGTAATACTCCGGTCGAAGGTAAGGGGCTTCATTGAAATGAATATTGAAAGTTCAACATTGAAATATTATATTGTCATCACTCAGCAGACTTCGGCGAGTCTACAAAGTTTTCATCAAAATTACAATTGAAATTGAGACGAGACGAGACCATTTTATCTAAAGTAGGTATAGAAATTAAGAAGTTAATTAAGATTTCAATGTAGAGAAAGTACTTGAGTAGGTACCTAATATTTCTTGACTAGGTTTTGCTCGCGACTCCAACCGTGTGAATGTCAAATGTATGCAACCGCGGATTAAACAGTAATCTGTATTTTTTTTTAAATATAAGTTTACTCTTTACCAAATTTCTTCAAAATAGGTTCAGTGGTTTTGCCGTGAAAGAGTAACACATAGACAGACGGTGTTAATTTTGGATTTATAATATGAGTATGGGTGTAAGGGTTCTCGAGCACGGTCGGTAAGGGGTCGTCCACGAATCCTATTTGTCGAATAAATCATTCCGATATTGGATATTTAATGCTGCTTATTTTTAAATCTGTATGTACCTACATTAAACAGATAAACTGATTATTATTTTCTTTTTAGCTAGGTTAGGACGTCTCACTGTCGAGCAGAAGCCTTCCCAAGTCCTTCCAAGCATTCTTTTCGTGCGCCACCTCAAACCAAATTATTAAAGTAGTTTGATGAAATTAATTGAACTATGAGAAAATGGTTTGGCTCGTTTTAGTAGAACCAAGATCAAAATATGCTTTATTTTATCTCACACGGACGAATAATGTTAAGTTAGAACGTGGGGAAAAGTTTCACACCTCCGACAGAGGGTATAAATCATGGAAAACGTGTTGAAATATAAATAGATTGCAACCAATAGGAATTGGGTCAGCCCGCGCCTTTACATCGCTAAGATTTACACCTTCAGCGTTCAGGACATAAACAATCTGATGAATTTGTAAAACTAATCTGTTGTCATTAATTTTGGTGCTATTTATGGTGTGATACTGTTTAGGATTAACTTACGCTTTTGATTATGAGTTGATGTTTACTTTACAGCTTCACTACATATATTAGTATAAAACAAAGTAGCTTTCTCTGTCCCTATATCCCTATGTATGCTTAAATCTTTAAAACTACGCAACGGATTTTGATGCGGTTTTTTTAATAGATAGAGTGATTGAAGAGGAAGGGTTATAATTATGTATAATAACATCAGCATTGCACCCGAGCGAAGCCGGGGCGGGTCGCTAGTAAATCCATAAATGAAATAACCACAAAACTTATTGATATAATCTATATTAATATTATAAAGAGGAAAGCTTGTTTGTTGGTTTGTAACGAATAGGCTCCGAAAGAAACTACTGGACCGATTTGAACCATTTTTTAACCGAATTCAAACAGGAGGACATTATCTATTCAGATGTTTACACATCACATATCATCACACCTGTATTCCCCGAAGGGCTAGGCAGAGGTGTACAAATGTACACCCACAGTTCGCCGGTATGTTTAGGTCACATGTAATAGGGGGCGAGCCTATTGCCATTAACCGGGCACAAATCCAAACTCCGAGCTGCTACTGAGAATTTCACAGAAAAATCCAATAACACTTTTGATAGACCTGGAAATTGAACCCAAGACCTCTAGTGTAGCAGTCGCGCTTAGGACCACTAGGCTAACGAGGCACTTAGCCTAGTTAGTTAGTGATTAAGTTAATTAAAAGCAGCTTAAAAATTGGCATTTTCACGTAATACACACAAATAAAATTCGGAACTTCATCAAATACCACAAGCGATAATTAAGTAATTCTGTAGGTACTCGACGCAATGATTAACCGACTTCAAACATGCGAGGTACTGTTGTTTACATGCTCATTATCAGCCTGTGAGGGTGGAATTTAAGAGGGTTGATATTATCTCTTGTTTATGGCAGTATTTCCTGTTGGAATTCTGTCGACGATCATTTTAGTAGGAGTTTTCAAAATTCTATGTCTGGGAAAAATTCCACACTTTTAGGGATACATTTTGTATAGTAACCACGTTGGTGCAGTGGCTGAGTGATTGGCTTATGCCCTGCGGGTTCGATTCTTACAGACTAATTTTTGTATAGTCTGGTCCCATGATATAGGACATGTAGGCATCAGACAATACTGATTCGCCCAAAAGACCAATTCTTCTTTCTAGTAAAGCGTTCTAAATCTAGGCACAATTTCATCTGAACAACAAACAAGTAATAAAATTAAAAAAATAAAGAAACCTCCAACAGAATAATAACGATTCCTACCGCAGCTAACAAAAGAGCTGATAACCTTGAAACGGCTGAACCGATTTTAATAAAACATATCTAAGAAACTACGCTAAGAAACCTGCTTTCAAATAAAAAAAACAGCATTCAAATCGGTTCACGCGTTTAAGAGCTACGGTGCCACACACAGACATGTCAAACTTATAACAACCCACCTTTTGAGTCGGGGGGTTATAAATAGAGGTAAATAAAGAGGCATTTTTGACAGATTAAGACTAACATTAGATTCTGGATTGTTCCTATAAGTCAGTCGAATTGAAACGAATGGTCTCATGTTCTATTTTACTAAGAGAATAAGTGACTAAAGAGACTCGAGTGCACCCGTGTTTGCGCACACACTTGTGATTTCCATAAAGATTGACTTTGAATTTTATAATCAAATTGAGAAATAAAATCACGTCCCTCAATCTCAGCTCTACGTAACAAAGTTAGCGATGCACTTAATGTGGCTAGTTAACACCGGCGCCACCGCGGACCGGCATAATTAATTGATGCAAATCAACCTCCGCGAACTTATTAATGAAGTGTCCATAGTCGCCACTCGCCGGGACGCGTACTGTGAACTGAACTTGCTTAGAAGGACGTGATAGTTTTGTTATTCGTTCATAGGTACCTGTGGAGTTTGCTGACTATGAAGCTAAAGGCGAATATACACCGGGGCAGAAATATTATACTCGACCAGTTTACATTTATTGATGACTAGCTGTTGCTCGCGACTTCGTTCGCGTTCACTATTTTATTGGTTTCAATTTTGTTTTCGCTTAACCCTTTTTTTTTATTAAGTAAATGAAAAAATAAAAATAGCCTAAGTTACTTCTTATAACATCAGCTATCTGCAACTGAAAGTCCCGTCAAAATCGGTCCAGCCGTTTCGGAGATAAGCCGGAACAAACAGACAGACAGACACAAATTTTAAAAATTGTTTTTTTTTATGTTAGTACCGTATATATTTTCATGTGCATTTAGTGAGAAGCTTGTAATTTGAAATTACAAACAGACCCTTCAATTTTATTTATTTGTATAGATTAGCCTTCTGCCCGCGCCCTTGTCCGCTTAAATGTCGGTTATCGTGGAGGCAGACGAAGCCGCGGAATAAAAAGTAGCCTATGTCCTTTCTGGGGGTTCAAACATACCCCGTGCCTCATCAACATCGGTTCATTGGTTTAGTCGTAAAAGCGTAGCAGATAAACGGCATGACAGACAGGGTAACTTTCACATTTTAAGGGAAGTAGGGATTGATTAAGAACGACAATACGATCTGATCTAATCTAGGGGACTGTACGGACAACTGTACAGACAACGGAACTCCATGTAAAAATTCTAGTCATATTTTGGTCAATAAGTAGGTAATTAAACTCGATAAAATTTTGTAAATAAAGGCACTAATATCAAGGTGTGCTGTTAGTCAGTTTCCCGTTAAATAACATAATAATGGTTTTTAAATGTTGTACGAGATTAAGCATTACGCATCGCGTTGGTGCAGGACCTTTCATCATCATCATCGGGGGGTTTGGTTTTCGCACTAATTCCTTAATATTGGGCCATCGCACAGTATCGTTAAGATATTTTTTTGAAAAAGGACAGAAAACACCCATTCTCTATCTCTTTCTTCCTTACACAACTCATGCAAATATTAGCTTCCCCTGGAAGAGAATAAATATATAAAAGTTTTATTTACAAAATAATATTTACAGCCTCATTTATCTAAACAGTTTGTTCACACTTCCCGCGACCCAAAGGCTGGCTTTTACCTTGGCCAGAGGTTAAGCATTGCCATCCAACGTGGCAATGCCGCCAGTCTTTTGGGCACTTCTCCGGTAGACGGTGATGCGAAGGAGTTTTTTGATGCCATTTACTTTTTGTTTTTATTAAGGATTTCTAATATATAAAATAAACAATAACATTCTCTTTCAATTCGTAATTTAAATAATATAGTGACACATTTACATCAGAAACTTATTCGTCACCCGTTCTTGTGTGCCTAAAGAAAGCATTGCGTGTTTGTGAACAATTAAACATAAACAGACATCAGTATTACAGTTCAAATGTAACTAAAGTACTCGTATTAACACGAATAACTGACGACTATGAATACCGTAGTTCTTTGTTTGGTATTTCTTTTTTTTATTCGAATCGGGTAAGGTGACCAAGACAAAGTTGACGATGCAGTGAGTATACCCAGAATAAGCCTGTTCACTCTAACTTTAAAGAGATTAGGGCTGAAAGCGTTTGAAAATACAGACGCAATTGATTGCGTAATTTTTATTAATTTATTTACGTAATAACGTGTACTATGAAAATATCTGCACATATATACAAATTGCACCTATGCGTAACTGCATAGAAATTTATAAATAGAGAGCCATGACTATTTTTAATGGGTAGGTAATTGTTAGTTAATTTTACGGGGCATCTACCAACCTTTATTTTAGAAAGAGAAATAGTTTTATGTCCATGCCTCGTTGTCGTTAACTTCCTCGTTGGCCTAGTGGTCCTAAGCGCGACTGCTACGCTAGAGGTCTTGGGTTCGATTCCCAGGTCGAGCAAAAAGTTTTATTGGGTTTTTCTATGAATTTCTCAGTAGCAGCTCAGCGTTAGGATTTGTGCCCGTTTAATGGCAATAGGCTCGCCCCCTATTACATGGGACCTAAAAACATACCGGCGAACTGTGGGTGTACATTGGTACACCTCTGCCTAACCCTCTGGGGAATACAGGCGTGATGGTATGTTGTTGTGTTTTATATCCATCAAATATAAATTCGAGAGCTATATTGATGTTTTACATAACGATCATTTAATATGTTATCAGAACTGTCCAAATAAATTTTAATCAACATACAAAGTAAAACCACACAGCAATTTGTTAAAAACGTAAATAATTTGCGCTCTAGATAATATTTTAAAGGATCACTTTAAGATAATTTCAAAGCACAATGGTTAACTTTATTAAAAAATAGTGTCTGCTCAACTGGCTTCAAGAAACTTGTTGCTCTAATCTTAAATCTTTTCGTCGATAAATAACTCTCTTATGAGAACGGGCCTTTATTAACCGACACTGTCACACATGACTTTATTCATGTGCCGTACGAGTTATTTCGTTGAATGGCGTATCTTAAATCTTCAACACATTATTACTAAACTTATACATTTATATAATTCTAAAATGTCATCTGAACTAATTTTGTAAGCCAGTTTGGATATAATATCTCCTTCAAGATTTATTTGACAGAAAAATGTTTGAAATTAATTAATTTAATGAAGCTATCTGTCAGATATACGATAGCTTTTATACAATCATGTGTGTGTAGATATTTAATAAGTAGGTACTATTATTATATCTCTGGGATTCTATTGTAAAAGGTTTGACAATGTCATTTGTTAAAAATCCTAGGTGTAATTCAAGACTAGCTTTAATTCTCTGAGTTGTTTCTAACACTGGCCTAAAATATAATGACATTTTGTAATTTAACCCCGTGTTAGGTATTCTGAGTTAAATTTTTGGGTGCAATGTGCCATCATAAATATTAAGTTTCGAACCAAATAATCTATATATAAGAAAATTTTTATATAAAGAGGTAAAGTTATTTTGGTTTTTATTTGTGAGAGGTAATCTCTGGAAATACTGGTCGGATTACAAAACATCTTTGACAGATAGTAAGCTACACTAATGCCCAGTGTCATAGGATATGTTTTAGAGTATCATTGATTTCCATGTGGACAAATTCGCGGGCACTGCCTCGGTAGCCTAGTGGTCCTAAGCGCGACTGCTACGCTAGAGGTCTTGGGTTCGATTCCCAGGTCGAGCAAAAAGTGTTATTGGGTTTTTCTATGAAATTCTCAGTAGCAGCTCGGAGTTAGGATTTGTGCCCGGTTAATGGCAATAGGCTCGCCCCCTATTACATGGGACCTAAATATACCGGCGAACTGTGGGTGTACATTGTTACACCTCTGCCTAACCCTTCGGGGAATACAGGCGTGATGGTATATATATGTGGGATTGAACCATCGAAAAAATAGCGGTTTATCTTTATTTTATTTTACACCGAAAAATATCCTTGTCTTACGTCTTACGTCATATTTTTTTCTACCTCTTTTAAACGTCATTATTTTTCTTAAAAAGATTACATGTCATGTCATCAATGAATAAAAAGGTTTATTCACGATTAGCCATTCCCACACGGCCGTCCTGACTATTCATCTGTCCCAGATGAAATATCTTCGTCTCCTGTAGCAATCCAGGGTTTCATCAGATCAGCAGAACTAGTCGTATTAATTGGGCCTTCTGTATTTCCAATTTTCCTTACTGCGTATCTGTCTTTACGCTTCTTTTCAATAACTTCGTACGGCCCCAGAAAGTTAGGGTATAATTTCCTTCCTTGAGAAAATTGTGTTTTCTGGATAGCTACTAAGTCACCGACTTTATAAGATGTTGCTACCTTCCTTTTTCTGTTGTAACTTCTAATATTCTCTTCTTGTATTTTCTTTATAGATTCTCTAGCTTTATCTCTGAATTCTTGTCTTTTCTCGTTTATTCTTTGTACATTTTCTTCTTCAATAATTTTCAGGACTTCATCATCTTTGTCTCTTATCTTTACTCCAAACATTAACTCGAAAGGTGTCATACCAATACTTCTTTGATAAGTACCGTTCAAACAACGTTGTACACTAGGAACTCTGCGATACCATTTAGTAGGATCATCCGAGCTAAGTTTACTTAAAACGCCTATTATGATCTGATGGATTCGCTCTACTTGCCCGTTTCCTCGAGGTTGTCCAGTCGTAATCAAGTAGTGATTGATATTCTCATTCTGACAATATTCTTTGAAATCGTTCGACGTAAAAGCGGCATTTCTATCAGTAATTATCCGTTCTGGTGAACCAAAAACTTGTTGTTGCAGGCTCAATTTATTTAATGTTTCTTCCGTCGTCTAAGTCTTGACAGGGTAGATCCAGGTAAATTTCGTAAAAGCGTCGACCACCGTGAGAATGTACTTATAATTCTTGTTAGTAGAAGTCAGGGGTCCTACATGATCAATGTGGTAGGTTGATAACGGCACATCTCCTTTATCAATCGGGTTAAGCAATCCCTCCTTCTTTCCTCTTTTATGTGACACAAGTATGCACTCAACGCAATTATCAATTACTTTCTTAACCTTCGCCTGTAAATTCTCAATATAATATTCTCTATTTATAAGTTCTTGCGTCTTCGTGATACCGAAATGTCCTCTTTCGTGGTTTTTCCTAATTATTTCATTCTGCATTTTCTTAGGTACAACAAATAATTTATTGCCATTCTCTATTTTGTAAAGTATGTCATTCTGTAATAGGTAGTTCTGGTAAGGTTCTTTTTGTAATATTGTTTTCAGTAGGTGAATGTGTTCGTCTTCATCTTGTGACCTTTTCAGTCTTGCAGTAGTCTCGGTAAGTACTAAACAAGTAGGATAGCGGCTTAAAGCGTCGGCGTGCCTCATTCTAGTTCCAGGTCGGTGTTCAATTTGATAATCGTACTCTTCTAAAAGCAAGGCCCATCGTGCAACGCGCGGAGGTAAGTCTTTCTTTTGTAGTGTCATAGTCAAGGCTGAACAGTCGGTTACAATCTTAAAGTGTATTCCTTGTAAATAAACTCGGAATTTTTTAATTGCTTCAACAATAGCTAAAATCTCTAGATAATAACTATGATATTTTCTTTCGGATGATGTAGTTTTTTTGCTCATATAGTAAACTGGATGTAATTGATCGTCTTTAGGGCTTCTTTGCAGCAACACAGCACCGTATCCGTCAGCGCTGGCATCAGTGTGAACTTCAGTTTCTAAATTAAGATTGAAAATACGGAGAACAGGTTTACTAGTAAGTATTTCTTTTAACATCATAAAAGCTCTTTCGCATCTTTCGTCAAAATTAAAAACGGCATTCTTTTTCAACAAATCTGTCAACGGCTTAGTAATCAACGAGTAGTTTCTGATGAACTTTCTAAAGTAACCAGTCAGTCCGAGAAATGACTGAACAGCTTTTATATTGTTAGGCTTCTTAAAATTAACCACAGCTTTTATCTTTTCTTTAGACGGTCGAACCTCGTTATCTTTAATTATGTAGCCTAGATATTGTATCTCTTTTTTCATGAAATGACATTTTTTCCAATTAAATTGCAGACCGAATTCTTCGGCTCTTTTCAGGACTTTTTCTATCTTATCCAACGCTTCTTCTTCAGTCTTACTAGGAATTATTAGGTCATCAAGATACGCTAATACAGTTCCATCAGTTATATAATCTTGAAATATGTCATTTATAAATCGCTGAAAAACTGAGGGCGCAGTACACAGCCCGAACGGCATCTTCATAAACTCATACTGGCCTTGGGGAGTTACGAAGGCAGTATACTTTTGGCTGTCTTTATGAACATTTACGTGCAAAAATCCATTTTTCAAATCAAGCGATGTGAAAATTTTGGCTTCTCTCAGCTTATCAATTTGATCGTCTATCAGGGGTAATGGGAATCTTTCTCTTATTACTTTTTTATTAATACGTCTGTAGTCCATACAGAGTCTGAAAGTTCCATCTTTTTTATGTGCTAAAACCGTTGAACATGCAAAATCTGATTTGCTTGGTTTAATGATTCCTTTATCTAACCAGTCGTTTATCTGTTTACGCACGACTTCTGTCTCCAGTGGTGATAAACGTCTTGGACTTTGATATATTGGATCCTCGTCGGTAAGTATAATCCTTAATTCAACATTACTTCTTTTTATCTCTTTAACAGGGTTGTAGTCTTTTATCAACTTCTTAACTTCCGTCGTGTAACTTGAGTCTTCTACGTCATATTCTTCATCTTTGTTTTCTACTAGCAACGTCAAATGCATAATGCGTTCTATAAAAATACCATCTTTAGTGAATTTCACTTGAAAATCTTTTAGTATCGGATTTCCAATAATTAAATTGACTGGAATGTCGTTATCTTTAACAATATGGAATGTAATATCAGAGTATTCATCATCAATCTGGACTTCAGCCGTGAACGATCCGTCTGTAATTACTCCTGTTTCTGCTATACCAGTTAAACATATTCTTGAGTCTTTATATGTCTTAACATTTTCTTTTATTTTTTCAAACTCAGCCTTAGTTATTAAGTTAGCGTCACTTCCTGTATCTATCAAAGCTAACATTTTATTTTCTCCTGTCTTTACCGTCTTAAATGGTACTTGATCCTTCTGTTCTTTTAGAATATTTAGGGTCTTCTTCGGTTTATTAGGACAATCAGGTCCTTTATGTCCGAATTCATTACATCTGAAACATTTTATGCCTTTTGAGCATGCAGAAGATTGATGGTCTAGGTCGCCACAGTTATAGCATCTTTTCGTCTCAAAATTTGCGGGTTTTCGGTTTCCTTGATAGCCGGACGTTGAAGGAGTTGGTCGTAAATCTTTTTTGAATTGGCTGTATATCTCCAACTTCTTGCGAAATTCCTTAATGTCTGAAGCACCATATAAAATAGCTTTGTTTGATTGAGCGTCTCTTATTCCATCAATCACGTATTCAATCAATGCTGTGTCTTCAACCTTTCCGTGTAAAGCGATTTCTTTCATTGTTAGGAAATACTGTTGGTACGTCTCATCATTCTTCATTTTACGTGCAACCAGTCTCTTGTGAATAATTGCACTATTAAGTTTTGGACCAAATTCTTCTATGAGTGCCCTCTTAAGGTTCGAGTAGTCCTTCACTCTTCCGATTGATCGCAAAAACAACTTAGCAGTACCTCCTAGAAGTCGCTTGGTGTAGACAAGTTTTTCGATATCAGTCCACTTCATTAAGTCAGAAACGTCTTCAAATTCTTCTATGAACTCATTTATAGGATAAGTATCATCTCCGGTAAAAATATTCATCGACTTTTCCAAATCGCTGAATGAAATCTGCACATCAACATCTTGATAGTCTTCTTCTCGGGTATTCTTCTTCGGTGCCATCTTTGTTAAATTACCTATCTTTACGTCTTTAAATCTTCGTCTTTGTTAAAGTCTTCTACCGTCCACTATTTTCGAAATTTAATTCATATCCCTATCCCGGACGAGCCCCCAAAAGTTGTGGGATTGAACCATCGAAAAAATAGCGGTTTATCTTTATTTTATTTTACACCGAAAAATATCCTTGTCTTACGTCTTACGTCATATTTTTTTCTACCTCTTTTAAACGTCATTATTTTTCTTAAAAAGATTACATGTCATGTCATCAATGAATAAAAAGGTTTATTCACGATTAGCCATTCCCACATATATAAATTCGCGGGCAGTAGCTAGTGCAACACAAACCTGTTTCGTGTTCGAATTTCAACAAAATAATATCTCTTTCTACAATATAATTTCTCGCCTGCTCACCAAACTATTTTGCTGTGTGTACTTCCAAGTACTTTCATATTACCGTAGAACATGTGTTTGTGGAAGCAGCGACTGGTGACAGACTTAGTTTCACAAGTTCCTCGTACAAAGCATTTAGTCCTGGTTGGTTACACTACAAACTTCAAACGAGAATTGCTGTTACCAAAAACTTTGTCTAGTTGGGGATTCCTATTAATCTATACAATATGTCTTTTTAATTTGTCGTACATCTTTGGGGGGGTAAAAGTATTCAATGTATATTATTATACATATTTCAATGGCAACTGTAGTTTATCATTTGACTAGATTCTGCCCGTGACATCGTCCGCGTCAAATTTTATATATTATCCCACGGGAGCCGCATATTTTTCCGGAATAAAATGCATCCTATGTTATTCCACACTACAATCTATCTCAGTGCCAAATTTCATCCAGATCCGTTCAGCCGTTTAAGCGTGAAAGAGTAACAAAAAAAAAATCCATGTATCCATTCATCTTTAAAAACTTTCACATTTATAATATCAGTAGTATTTGTGCTCGGTTAATGACAATAGGCTCACCTCTATTACATGGGACCTCTTATTTATTTTTTAATGATGACTATAAATAATTTCTTATTCTTATGAAATGTTTAATGATGAATCTTATATTAGTATTATAATTTGATATTTATTTTAGTTTGAAATAACTTCATCCCTACACTGTCGAGTTTCACGTCAACTACTGTTATCATATCTCCACTTAGCATAGTTACGTGATAGTATTAAGTTGGTATTAGTAGACTTATGGACACCTGCTACCCTTATTCAAAGTGTGACACCCACCACGTGTAAAGTGGGCGGTTCATTCATCGGTGGTAATCACACAGTTCACCGGTGGATGTACGAGATGTTCTACATCGAGGTTCTGAATTAATGTTAAACTATACAGACAATATATTCCCAAATCAGTTCAGTTCTTACCAATTATAAGACTACTAGCTTCTGCTCGCGACTACGTTCGAATTACATTTATTATCTCTCGGGAACCGTACATTTTTCCGGGATAAAAATTATCCTATATGTCATTCTACACTGCAATCTATCTTAGTGCCAAACTTCATCCCGACCCGTTTAGCCTTTTAAGCGTGAAAGAGTAACAAACATCCATCCATCCTCACCAACTTTCGCATTTATAACATTACTAGCTAAATACCCCGCGGTGTCACCCGCGTTCAGTTAGGTCCTTGGTTACTACTCCGCTCCTGTTAGTCGTAGCATGATGTTCTATACGTAGAAACCTTCCTCTTGAATCATTTTATCTATTGACTCCAAAATTAGGCAAATCGGTACAGCCGTTCTCGAGTTTTAGCGAGACTAACGAACAGCAATTGATTTTTATATTTATATAACATTATTAGTAGGACAGTATAGAATGCGTACGATAAGAAAACGCAGTATTGGAATTGAATGAATTATATTTGAATAAAGACACTAACTATATTTAAAATTTTCGGGATTTCATTTAGTACGTTAAATGAGATTCCGAAATGGACAGGTAACTATCAAATATTACGTTCGACCAATCACGGACCAGCCACGGATAAGTTCAATTTTCCATCAGTTCGAAGGTGCCAAGAAATTTAAGTTTAAGAAGTAAAACTTTTGACATGAAGCTGTTCCTTGATAGGGCCATCAATTAATAATTATCAGCAACACGAAAGATCCAAGCTTCTAGTTTGTAATGCGCCACACCGATGGACCTTAGAGCAGTAGGCGTCACGTCCAAGACCTTCACTTTTGCTTACCTCCTTAACTGATAGTAAAAATTTTGTTTCTTCTTATTCCTCCGCTAATCTTTTCTGATTACTTTCGGTGCGGGATCCAAGACAGTTGAATCGTTTCTCCGGGACTCGGCGAGCTTCTTTGCCTCAGTTTTCTGGCGGTCTTCACTGTTGATTCTGGCTTTCAGGAGTTGCAGTGGTGTGGCGGGCTGCTTACCTCCCATGGTCTAGACCCGGCTGATGTTATGAGAAAATTTAGTTTATACGTCTTCATAAGCACGCCTATCGCATCAGTAGTTATCAAAGCAATAAAATGTTTTGATATGAAGCGCTGAATTCATTTCGTGTTCATTTCGGCGAGGTCTTACTGTGAGAAAACCGCGTGGGAATCTTGTTGTGCTGTTTCTTTATTCTTGTGAAATTGCTGGCTAATATTTATAAACAGCAATATATAGAACCTTGCACCACGCCTGTATTCCCCGAAAGGTTAGGCAGAGGTGTACCAATGAACACCCACAGTGTGTTTAAGTCCCATGTTATAGGGGGCTAGCATATTGCCATTAACCGGACACACATTCTAACTCCGAGCAACTGAGAATTTCTTAGAAAAACCCAATAACACTTTTTGTTCGATCTGAGAATCGAACCTAGGCTAACCAGGTAGTTAGCCTAGTTAACGAGGTAGTATAGCAGATGAGCTTGTTTTTCTAGAAACTGACTTAAAGGAGCTGTTTTCTTAGACTCAAATCTAGCTGGCTGGGGAAAATCTGTACATGTGATTATTTCGGAAAAAATCTATAGCTCCAATATAATGAAGTGCGAAACTTATTTAACTTAGAATTATTCTATCCTCTTTTATTCCGACCAGTCCTTTCATTTCTCGCTCGGTTCAATCCGTTCATTTCTCGCTCAGCTTCCAACGAAGCCCAGCTTCAAACCAGTTACAGATTTACGACTCCAATATAATTAACTGCGATATTTATTTAACTAAAAATGCTCAGTTAAAATGGTAATAATCAGTTTATAGGTGCCTAACAAAAACATATTTGTCCCATAACCTACTTTTGGATTTTACACGGGAATATGAGCTTTATCTTTGTGTATATAAGGTTTACACGTTGATTTGAAAATCAAAAACTGTAAAATGTATGTAAAGTTATCAAGAACCACAGAGTAGAAATATGCAGCAGGTTTAAAATGCTCATGTATGTTGTTTAACGATAAGAAATCCCGTTAAAAACCAAACCACCATTTAAAGGCTTTTAAATTGTCAAGGAGTCGATCTGTTAGCCGAAAACCTGAAGCTAGTCGCTCGTTCCAAAACGTAGGTAGGTCTCTATGGAGAAGAACGAGCAAGAATCTCCACGGACACTCTTGTTACATTATTATTGTTGCTTCTATATGTAAAAACAATGCAGGTGAAGAACAAAAAAAAAAGAATTGGGAGTTAAAAGATGACCAATCTCAAATGACAGCGCCCGTTCACGAACATGACGCGTACATCAGCACCATTTAGTTCAACCATCTTTAGCAAATAAACCCGGCTTTTTAAGATTGAAACACGGACCTTTTTCTCATCCACAAGTGTAAGTTTACTTCACGAGCCGAGAGGATAGCGTACCTTTTTGAAGAAGGGTCCAACAGTCCGGGTTCGTTTTATAAAAATCTGTGTCGGATGTTACCCGGAAACCTTTAACCGGAGGACAAATCCGGGGAACGAATAGCAGCTACCATGGTTCAGCAGGTTTTTCACATAATGTAGATGATTGTACTTTAAGCAGGTCTTCTGTATTGTTGGGTACACTGTGGCACAACTGTGAAATTGAAAGTTTCGTGTTATCTACGAATATTAATGGCTCATTATCGATTCAATTATTCGAATCATTCGTATCGGTTAAAATATCGATATAAAATATCGGTATCGTTTCTGATGGTATTAGAGTTATGTGAACAAATAAAGTGGGATATTTTTATGGAGACGTTATCATGGGATCAAATATACGTGGAATAGTAAAATAAGTTAGAACTGTCGGTGTTGATTCTGAGGCATTTTCGACATGTTATCTTTGGTGGTCTGGGTGTTAAATTAAAATACTGGGTGTAAACATTTACAAAACGGTTGATCCTTATCTACTTAAGGGCTACCATTCTCTCTCTGTGGCTGCAGTTTATCATGAATGTCTTGGGCTCACTCCTACTACTATTATAAACGCGAAAGTTTGATCGATGTTTGTTACTCTTTTACGCTTAAACAGCTGAACGGAATAACCTGCATACATTGCCATTGATCCAGCTTATCACGTATGATAATTTGTATTCCGTTGTTGTATTCCCGGGGGAAAATTTAGGACTTAATTCTGTTAAGTGTGTTAGTAAATTATGTGTGTGGTATATAATACATAAACTTGCGCCAATTTCCCATGGGGGTAGGCAGAAACAACAGAACGCCATCTGCTACAATCCTTGCATACTTCTTTCGCCTTGTCCACGTTCATACATCTGGTCATACAAGCACGCCGGTTGCGAGTACTGCGCGCCCGACCTTTCTGAAGAATATCATCAATAAGGTCAGGGTAGGTCTTTCTAGGGCGTCCTCTCCCGGCGTTGCCACTCACATCTGCCATATGACTCCCTTTTGTTAGTCGCCTTCCACTCATCCTCTCAACATGACCGAACCATAAGCATCAAAAAGTATAATTATTATTATTAATTAGTTTTTGTTTACGCCAGTTTGTCTTATTATATTGCACATTGATTGTGTTGGAAGACTCTATGTATGGAATAGTAAGTGAGACATAAATCTTCATAAGGAACGTTAACACTAATTTGCTGTTTCACGTCAAAGTCAAATCATTTATTTCAATATATATATATACCATCACGCCTGTATTCCCCGAAGGGTTAGGCAGAGGTGTAACAAATGTACACCCACAGTTCGCCGGTATATTTAGGTCCCATGTAATAAGGGGCGAGCCTATTGCCATTAACCGGGCACAAATCCTAACTCCGAGCTGCTACTGAGAATTTCATAGAAAAATCCAATAACACTTTGCTCGACCTGGGAATCGAACCCAAGACCTCTAGCGTAGCAGTCGCGTTTAAGACCACTAGGCTACCGAGGCAGTTTTATTTCAATTAGACCATTAAAAGGCACTTTTGAACGTCAATTACATGTTAAAATTAAAAATAACGAATCTAGCTGCCCATTCCAAAGGCTAGTTTCGTATGGAGAAGAACGTGCGAGAAACTCCATACATACTCTTTTAAAAAAAAATGTATTACAATAAGTTGTACAATTCCATAAAACTATACTGATGTCAAAATGATCTATTAAAAAAAGTCACTCAAAGTACTGCAATACGTACTCAGTGCCACAAATTAGAAATGAAAGCTAAGTTAATTGTAATATTAAATACATTTATACATTTCAAACACAAGGAATCAGTGTGTTAGACATACTCAAATGTAGAATTAATGTCGAAAAGAAAAATAATTAATCAAAATAAAGTACTTATATAATTAAATTAGCAACCAGTTGATTTTGTCAAACAACACAACATGGACAAACTAACTATTATTATATTTTTGTGGTCCAGAATTTGGCCACTTTGGTCGTTGGCAGCCATTAAAATTTCCTGCGTGAAGCTGTTAGGAAGCAGGGTACGATGTGAGATGGGCCATCTTATGGGTTGCAACGCATAAACTGCTCAAATAAATACCGCCATTGAATCTCCATATAAACATTATCTATGCTCCGATTTGTTTTTTATGTATATTTAATGACTTCCAGATCGGCCATGGCAATCCATGTCCAGGCGGAGGTCTCTCCGCAAGACAGTATGTTAATCACAGCATGATTTATTCCCATAAAGTTCAAACCAATAAGAGAGAGGTTCCTCAGATATGCACGTATTTCAATCTGTTTCGCCGCCCCCGTGTGAAGGTGCGCCCCACATTACGGCCGTTCTAAATTCATCCCTAGTTGCGTATTAACTTTGAACGGTTTGAACCGAGAACTTTGATGAGGTTCATTACTTGAACCACTACGGGATAAGAAGGTTTCCATTTTTTTTTTAAATCTTATTTCGTTGTACTGTAAAGACGTAGTCTGTATTCTTGAATTTGTAATCATGAACCAATCTATATATATAAAAATCAATTGCTGTTCGTTAGTCTCGCTGAAACTCGAGAACGGCTGAACCGATTTGCCTAATTTTTATATTAAGTCAATAGATAAAAAGGATTCAAAAGGAAGGTTTATACGTATAGAACATAACGTATAGAGCAACGGGAGCGGAGCAGTAACCAAAGACGTAGCTAGTAAAAAATTAAAATACCAGACTATTGTTATCTCATTGCAAGGTAAAGGCCTCTTCTTATAGAAGCATTGATCACCACGCGTGCTCAAGCCGAAACGACAATTTCAGACTTATATTAATTGGATTGATTTGTGCCCGGTTAATGGCAATAGGCTCGCCCCCTATTACATGGGTCCTAAACATACCGGCGTACTGTGGGTGCCCATTGGTACTGCTCTGCCTAACCCTTCGGCGAATACAGCCGTGATGGTATGTGTGGTAATTATGTACATATGTCAAGGTTTCCTTACAATGATTTACTAAAGAAGAAGAGTTGTTTTATTTTATTTAAACATGCTTATCTCTGAAACTACCAGTCGGATAAGAAAAAAATGTTTAAGAGGAAAAGCATAAGCTCTATAACATCACGCTATGACCCACGGGAGCCGTGCAGTAACCAAACACGTAACTTAACGCGGATGAAAAAAACCACGCACAGGTACTAAGTGGCGCGCAGAAATTAGTTCTAAAATAAACTTAATTAGTACTCACTGTAATCTGTAAAAAATCTAGCCTATTCTATCATCATTAGCCTCCGTCTTTCTCATTAATTACTAATTAGCCGTTTAGCCTAGACCTAATACCTATCGTAGTTAAGTAAAACAGTAATCAATACAAACTGTGTAGCGATCATTAGTAGGATATAACAGCGGGTGTTTCTGTCTTTCTTGAGCTAAAAAAAAAAAAAAACTTGGCTCAAATGGATTTCAGCGTGAGTTTTTGACTGTACTTAGGAATAATGACGTCAAGACTTACTATTTATTTAATTAATTAAACTTAAAAAACAACGCAAGGCATAATTCCTTAGGTATTCTCGTTCTTGCTCGGATGTCTATGGGCAGCCGGTCTATTCTGTAAAATCTCGTTCGGTGAATTTAGACAGGATGACAGCTTAAAATTTTCATTATAGTTAGTGAAGCTCTTATAGAACTATGATTAAAATTCAGTTTTCTTTTACATTTTTTTTTATGCCATTGTATGGCAAACCAGGTCACATGTGAAGTGGTCACCGCTGTCTATAAACATTTACTATACCAGAGGCCTTGCAGATGCGTTGCCATCCCAGAAAAAAAGTTGAAATGTCTCATGTGATTGTATTACATTACCCATACTCTTAAAACCAGAATACAGCAAGCTTTGCGGCAGAATGAGGTATGGTGGTAGTACTTCCCCGGACAACATTTTGTTAATGTAAGGGTATAGTGATATCTATGTTGCAGTCAGACATGTCTCAGTAGCATATTACTAAAACTTATAATATTATCATCAACCCCTGAATACGACTCCTTCTACGAAAATAGTCTTTACGACACTTTACTTGAGAAATTAAGTTCAGTTCAGAAATCATCCCAGGATAACTAAATTCAGTGTAACAGTTTCAATATCTTAGAATCAAACAGTTCTGTACTAAGAACTTAGTTCTCGACGGTCAAAGGAGTTGATGTGATTGACATTCCAAGAGGACCCGCTCCTTAGTTCTGAGTTTAATATTATAAATGAGGAAGTAAGTCGGTCTGTCTGTCTGTTATGCGTTCACGCCTAAACCGATGAACTGATATTCATAAAATTGGGTTCAGGGGGGGTTGGGGTTGGGTTGGGAGACTTTGGAAAAGGACATAGGCTTCCTTTTGTCGCCACAAAATGCCTTGAAAGGATGACGGTTTGTATGGGAGTCCGCCATTATTGAAGATAAAACCATGAAACGTTGTAAGTATTTAGGGACTTCTTTTTCCGGATGGGAAATCATCAAATGACTTCCCCCGCCCTGGGCGGGGCGCGAGGGGATGTCAGAGTTTTACTAACTAAAACCCATCCATGTTCCTTCTTGTGCCCTTTACGTTCCGGGGGCGCAGTATCTCTTTCGAACAACCCACATTCCCGGCAGACATCGCCCCTGACTGGTTCCTCCAGTATTTAGGGACTTGATAAAACAAATAATATTTTTTCAGGCGTTTTTAAAATATTTGTATCTTAGAAATAAAAAGTCTGTCCAAAGTAACTATTAAACGCAGACGAAGTCGGGGGCGAAAGCTAGTTTGTAATAATAGTTACATCATGTAATAACATTCTCGAGGTTAATTCAGTTCAAGTTTGGTCTGTGCCCACGCTTCTTACAGTATGAGGGTAGATCTGTGTAGTTTGCTGAAAATATGTCATTATTGCCTTGAATGTGTAGGGTAACACCTGGAGTATTATCAAAATGGCGATAGCTTTAAAGTTACGCAACCACGTGTCTAAAATGTCCTCAGACACAGTATGAAGGCTCGCTTTCTCGTAACAAACATCTGCTGACCAACTGATTTAGCATCAATATATTTTTTTTATCGAAAATATGAATGTATTAAGAATTTGTTTTTTATACTTCTATACGAGCGATCCTTGTGTACTAATATTATAAAGAGGAACGATTTTTTGTTTGTTACTTTGTAATGAATAGGCTCCGAAACTACTGAACCGATTTTAAACATTGTTTCAACAATGGATAGCTACATTATTCCTGAGTAACATAGGCCATACAACATCACGCTACGACACACGGGAGCGAAGCAGTAACGAAAGACGTCACTAAACGCGGGTGAAGTCACGAGCAGTTCGTAATTTATATGGCAATACAACGTTTGCCGGGTCAGAATAGAATATAGAATATAAATTAAAATCACCAATATTATATATTTTTGGTTTCATCTTGGGCATCACTGACATGGGTAAAGGAATACTTCGTGAGGGAATCTGGACTAATATGCAACCATCAATCTTGCCTTGAGTAACTGTGGCGGTCAACGCTCGTTCTCTGTATGGAAAAAGGACTCCCTATGCCCTGCAGTAGGACTACAATAGACTGGCATAAACTATACTAATATTATAAAAAAGAGTTTGTCTGGTTGGACGCGCTAATCTCAGGAACTTCTGAGGTTTAAATTGAAAAAATATTTTTGTGTTAAATAGTTCATTTATCGAGGTAGGCTTTAGGCTTTATAACATCACGCTACGACACACAAGAGAGGAGCAGTAACCAAAAACGTAACTTAACGCGGCTAATAAAAACCATGCGAACGATGTCGCTGGCAGAAGCTACTTATCTTATAATAATCATGACAAATCTGTGACAGTAGATGAACTCCCAATAAAACAAAAGAAGTCTCGAACTTGTTTTGAATCAAATAGCGAACCGTTTTGTAGTAGCCGCCACGATTCCTGAGCACAAACGTCAAGTTATTTTTTTGGATAACTCTCTAGGTTTTTTGGGCCGCCGACACTGCATGCGATTGGTACGTTAGTCGGACATATCGCGTGCAGCGCCGACGCTCTAAAAACCCCGAAAGGAACCCAAAAATTCACTTGACGTTTGTGCACACTACTTGGCTACTACAAGAATTAAGTTTCTGTAATGAGCAATTTCTGCCCCGTTGGTCTCGTGGTCGCAAGCGCGACTGATGAGCATGGGGTCTTGGGTTCGATCCCAGGTCGAGCAAAAAGTATTGTTGGGTTTTTTCATTTGGAATTTCTCAGTAGGAGCTCGGAGGTAGGATTTGTGCCCGGTTAATGGCACTAGGTTCTCCCCCTGTTACATGGGACCTAAACATACCGGCGAACTGTGGGTGTAAATTAGTACACCTCTGTCTAACCCTTCGGGGAATACAGGCGTGATGGTATGTTGTTGTTGTAACGAGCAATTTACCTATTGTTACGCACTTGTATAGTGGCTTTAAAATGATTTTGTGGAAGTTTCGTCATGCGAGGTAGAATATTGTATAACGTGGAGTTGTTCGCCCGAACCTTAACTTAACTGTTAAGGAATAATTTCAAGTTTGTATACTTTGTTTTAGGTTTTAAGTTTTGTTTGTTTGGGAAGGTTGTTGATTAAGGTACGCGCCAAAGTTCAGAGTATACCTAGCCACAAGTTTAAATTATAAATATGTATCTTTGGAGTCTTAACAACGTTGTATACACTTGCGGCTTGTAGCTTTCTTTTTGGTTTTGTTGGTTAGGCCTAGAGCGGAAGGTTGGAGAGAACTTTTGTTTCAAATTTGCGAAAGTCCTATATTATTAGTGGAAACCCACTTTTTTGAGTGTGGCTACCACGCTACAGCCATTTTACGACCTTAAGCCTTCCTTCTATTGGAGGGGCCGGTCAGGGCCGATGCCTGCCGGGGCTGCGGGTTGTTCACACAATCCTTCTATCTTCTTTGGCCTTTTTCTCCCTCTCCATCTATTCACATTTATTTCCATAACTCTTTTAGTCACATAATTTCTATGATTTTTCGCTAATTAAGCTATGAAGCTGATTTTGTCAACATTAAATATAAAAAGCTGAAAGTATTCGCATGTGAAGAGAAGGGATGAGACGCATGAGACCAAAAGAGTTATGAATATAAATGTGGATGAAGAGGAAAAGGGAGGCCAAAGAAAAGATGGATGGATTGTGTAAATAATGATATGAAAGAGAAGGGAGTCAGTGATAGCATGACGGTTGACAGGACGGCATGGAGGAAGAAAACACGTTGTGTCGACCCCAAGTAACATGGGATAACGGCAGGAAGATGATGATGAGTCATAAATTAATCGCACAACTGTTGGATTTCTCCTATATGTAGTGTCTTAAGAGACCAATCGATATTTGTGTAACATTTTTGTTCTGTGTTATGTGTTACTTATCCAAAACATTAGTAACACAATGGGTTTTATGTCCTACAAACCATCAGACGTCACTATGTCAAACGTCTCGTCATCACGACACTCCTTCCAATTTCAAACAGTTCAAACATAATTTCTCGCTCATTTTGAGCCTAATTCTGCACAACATAGCGTAAACATGGTTCCCTGCGTAATCCTTGCCTACCCTCACTGTTTACCTTTCATGTAATAAAATCTCCTTCGAGATTGCTTTTCATATCCCGAGAGCCGGCACTTATTACTACTAAAGTAATATGAAAATTTCTGAAGAAAGCCCTTTTGTATGAGGCAACTTGAAAACTCGGTATGGATTTATGGTGAGGCGTGAGTGCGAGCGATACTGAAGTGTTCAGAGGAAAATTGAAGTGGTGAAGAAATTATTAATTTCCTATTTTCATTTCGGCACGAATAAGCATATAATATAATAAGTTTTGAAGTTCAGCGGTAGATTTGTTAATTAGAAGAGCGGCTGCTTACACCCCAGTATGCCTAGAATGAATTAAAATCAGATCCGTTTTTGTAGGTACAGTCCTACAGACAGACAGGCTTCATAGTTATAATACTCTTCTTTATTAAAAATGCACACAAAAATCTAGATTTTATGTCTGTAGTATTAAATATTTATGAAAGGGATGACTTTTTTTATTTCCCTTTCTTGTCTTGTTAGTTTTGTGTATTTAATTATTGCTACTAGTTACAGCCGTAACCGTTATAATTATAATAAAATAGAAAGAAAGAAAAAATTAATAAATTGATAATAAGTGACGATAACAAAGTTGTTATACCTTTGTCTTATGCCATTTATTATTCCGTCTAGCAACTTAACGCTGACAGTGAGGCCCCACCCCACAAAGTTTACCGCATCAGAGCCAAGGAAAGCGGTTGTGTACTCGTGCTTTGTCTCACACGTTCTGTTGAGGTTAAAATAAGATGCTGACACAAGCAGGATATTTCTTTTGTAGAGTATAAGGTTAGAAAGAGCTTGTAATTCTCCTTAGTCGCTTGTTTATCTAAACTTTAAAGAGAAAATAATTGTATTTTTGTTCGTAACGGATAAATTCAAAAACTACTTAAAACTCTTTCACCTATTTAAATTTATACGATGGATTTTGGAGACGGGGCAGTAAGGGCGGGCACCTTAACCGTTATAGTTACAGGAAAATGTTCCTTGAAGACCATCCATAACTTTTCTGTTTTATTGCGAGAGATAGAGATTTTCTGTTCTATCGATCCTATATAACGTAGGGATCAAGAGATTCTATGGGACGATTTAAGGTATGAGACGCTCCTAGAAATGATAGAAATCGCCAAAAAAGTCCCATACATTTACGGAAAACGATTAGTAATAATTAATATTAAGAATAGTCGCAGAAATATATTGTTGAGAAGTATGCGTGCTTGGTCGTTTTAATGCTGGGACATTTCCAAGTATCCGGTACAAAATTTACTTTACCCAATTACATTTAAGTGTAATTAATGGCTGGTACACATATGTTATGTTTAAACCATATTGTTTAGGACTATTATACACTATTGCCAGATACTTTCCACCAGTCATCACACTTGAACGTAAATAAGTAAGGTACCTTATGTTATTTTATACCAAAAAAAGGGTCCAATATTCTAGCTAGTTATTGTCAAAATTTCAGACATGTTTACGATGTAGGTCTTATGACTCTGTCAACTCAATTGCCTGCTTGTCGGTTTTCTATAGACTGTACTTCGGTGAGTGTGCTCAAGAACTCCATGGCCTTATTTCACCAGCTCCGTTCCACAAGCGGACATCTAGTCGCACTGTACATTATCACCCTTACCTTGTTGCCATTCCACCAATTCGCACTAAGCGTTTCCAAACCAAGCGTTTACGCATCACAAAGTTTCTTTTGTGATGCTAACTGCAAAGCAGTGGAACTCTCTGAATTTCCGAACGCATACAACCCTAATCTCTTTAAAGGTAGAGTGAACAGGCTTCCTACTCCGTCGTCGACTTTGTCTTTGTCACCTCTGACCTAGACGAGATTCAGAGCGAACACACAAAAAAATGCAATTGATATGGATCTCTCGTCTTTTGTTTCTCTTCCTAATACAACTGCGTGATCAATTAACAGGAGTTTCCTCCAATAATTAGAACACCATTAACAGTTCGACGTTACTAACAAGTTCCAACTGAAATTAAGAGATACAGCCGATGATAGATGGTCGGACAAATTCCATAATAACGACGCTAGTTCACAACAATATGAGTTTGTGTGATTTATTATACGCACCAAATTGTTATGAATCGAATATTTTGGGAGCTCCAGACAGATTTATATAGTCTTTGGTAAGCGTTTCGTCGATGAAATTTGTAAGCTGGGCAAGTTGGACTTACGTCTAGTTAATTATGGCTAAAAAAATACCATTTCGCTTATGAATAATGGTATGTAGGAATGTGTGACTGAAACTTACAAAGATTATGAGGGCAATATACATACTGGTAAACACCGGAAATGGATAGTTTTTCTTTGCAAGTGGCTTAGTCCGGTTAATGGTAATAGGCTCTCCCCCTATAACATGGGACCTAAACATACCGGCGAACTGTGGGTGTACATTGTTACACCTCTGTCTAACCCTTTGGGGAATACAGCTGTGATGGTATGTTATGGCTTAGTACCTATGTAAGACTTTTTTGAATTTAATTCAATTTAATCTATTTATTGCGGAACATATCCTACTAATAATATAAGTGCGAAAATTTGTGGGGATACGTGAATGTTTGATGCTCTTTCACGCTTAAATGGCTGAACTGATTTGGATGAAATTTAGCACATATATAGATTATAGTTTGAAATAACACATAAGCTATCCTGGAAAAATGTACGGTTCCCGAGGGATAATAGTTCAACTTTGACGCGGAAGAAGTCGCGGGCAAAAGCTAGTAATACATAATGTTTTTTTGATCTAGACGTATCGTCAAAATTAACAATATGGATCTTATTTCGAATTGAAATTAGATCTCCTTCTCTTTAATTTTATTTTATAGTACCCCTGTATAAGTGTATATAGCCATGCGGGGCGTGTGGTGCTAACCTGTAAGAAATTGTTATACTAATCATTGTAGTACATTGTAGTTTTAAGTTTTATCAGTATAAACAATTGTTGGTTGGCCATTAAAGTTAAATAAATAAATAAAATAAATAGCCACGTTTCTCGCGGAAACAGGGGCGTTTTTATACCTTCCACCGGATACTGCAGCAAGTGGGCCATCGTCTGGTCACGAGCACCGTATGTTAAACAATACGGATAATAGACACAACTTTTGACAACTTTTTAGCTGAAATCTTACGAATATCTATTACGGCAGTAATAAAATAAAAGCAAATCTAAGCCAAGCTAAAACCAAATCAAAAGAAAGCCATCCAAAGCACAAACTAAGCAAAGATTATTAATCTGTTCTCCTCAGTCGACGTCAGGAACTTTGTCAATTTGTCATGACGCGGTGTTGCCAACAGTTTGCATGGAAGTACGCCGTGACAAGTTCGTACGTTATTAAAGTTCGCCCATATGATTGACAGGAGCCGAAACTTTGGTACACAATTGAATGGGACTATACGAACTTATAGGGTCACCGACTAATCGTGCTTGGTGAGTTTAATTTGAAGACGATAGTGTTAGTGACACTACATTGCGCTCCAAAACGCTAGCTTAGCTCAAACAGCTGCAAGATTGAAATGGGACTGCACGGGCCATGTCTGTCGGAGGTTAAGCGATGGGGCCGCACATCAGAAGACTGGAGCCCTGACATACTAAGACGGGGTCACGGCAGACCGTGGAGAAATTAGCGCCTTGCGGGACGGGTACATTCAAAACGAATGCTTAAAATAGATTTACAATTTATCAGTTTTTATTTTTATGTCATTGGTTGTCAAACAAGCCCACGGGTCATCTGATATTAAGTGGTCACTGCTATCAATAGACATCTGCAATACCAGAACCCTTGCAAATGCGTTGCCATCTCAGAGACAAAGTTAAAATATCTCATGTGCCTGTAATTTTACCGGTACCCGTACTCTTCCAACCGGAACACAGCAACGCTGCTTTGCTTTGGAAATATGTGTGGTGGTAGTACTTCCCCGGACGAGCTCCTTCACAAAGAGGTATACTAGTACAAAAAAAAAATATCAGTGATAAAAATATCGAAAATCATGACAGACACTTCAAAAAATGTGAGAATTTTTGACGTTTGGTTGAATCATTTTGACAGGACTAGACCCCATTGAAAGCAACATCCAATTATTTAACTAAAGATAATTATTTACGTCAATAAAATTACTCAAAGAAACTCCTTACAAATTCTGAACTTCACCAAATTACAGACAAAGAAACGGGTACTGCCAATGATGTAATAACCAAAGAAATTGCTCGTCTAAGTGAATCTGATCTTGGGAGTATAATTACAGAACTGTAATTTAGAGAAGATACAAATATAAAACTTAGTATACCGGAACTTTGTAACGAACAAAATGGAAAATTGATACTCGCCCAAACTCTGAAATGAAACGAACACAAACTGAAGACAGTGTAGCAATTAAAACAAAACAGTGCAATATTAATAAAATACAAAGCACTTGAACAATTTAATGGGATCCTCTCCATTTTATTATTACTGTGGGGGAGGCAGTGGCTTATTGTGTCGTGGGTGAAACAAGGTGACGCCATTGGCTAAAATTGTATGTACAGTTGAGGGAAAATTATTGCTGAGCTAATTGACTATCGTCTTCCACTATCCTGTCCCAAATTCGATGGATAGAATATCCAACCCTCTAGTCTACTTACCATTATATCTACGACAATTATAAACCTAATAGTTTGTGAGGAGGGAGGGATGGATGTTTGTTACTCTTTTACACTCAAATGGCTTAACGAAATTTAGTACACATATTTTTGTAGAATTGCCCCGTTGGTCCTGTGGTCGCAAGCGCGACTGATAAATGGTGTACCAAGTACACTCACAGTTCGCCGGTATGCTTAGGTCCCATGTAATCGCGGGCGAGCCTATTGCCATTAACCGGGCACAATCCTAACTCCGAGCTGCTACTGAGAATTTCGTAGAAAAACTCAATAACACTTTGCTCGATCTGGTAATCGAGCCCAAGACCTATAGCGTAGCAGTCGCGCTTTGGGCTTATTCTATTCGAGTCGAAATTGGAATTATGACAATCCTATAGCATATTGGTTTCTTTTTTTTTCTTAACTTAGTAATCAATCTAAAGTATGTTACGTTTTCTTCATTTGCTCGTGTTAGGCTCTCAGAATAATTATCATAGTTAGATTATTAAACTTTCTAGTTGACAATGTTCTTTACAGATATCACTATATTTAACAAGATATTCTTATAGGTACATTGTGATGTGTAGGGACAAACATTTTTGATTCAAATAATCTTGATACTTTCAACCCACTGCACTGGGAGGTATTTACGAAATAACAATAACCTTCTAACAAATACGAGAACTATATTCAAATTATCACTAAAATGAACGGGTCTTTTTCGTCTAAAAGACACCAAAAGTTCCCAACATTCTCACAAACTTTCACTACTCTCAACCCTGACCTTTTTCGCTCCAAATAATTTGAGTAACACCTGCCTCCGAGCCATATTCACTATTTCCATTAAAACTTGCCGTGTGTTGATTCGGGGCCGACAGAAACGTTATGTCGTGTATTAGACCTGAGCCGAAGTATGGTGACAGAAAAGGGTTGCACAGACGACAAAGGTCCGGCAGTCTGTTACCTGTTACTATTTTTGACTCAAAACTTTTTGACAGGTCTTGAAAGATGGGGTTAGACTCTTAATGGTATATAGTCGTGTTTTATCAAGTAGGTACCTAACAAGGTTCTTTTTAATGAAAGAAAAATAAAAATGTATTATTTTTTCATTAAGAAAGGGAAAATAAAATAGAAGAAGGAAAAGATTAAAATGCAAAAACATTTGTAAGAGAGAGCCTTTAGAAATCATTACTGTATTTCTTTGTTCCTTCTTTTTATCCGTTTCTAAAATACTTGTTTCTGCCCCCGACTCCGTCCGCGTTTGTTTCGTCTTTTGTTACTGCTCCACTTCCGTGTGCGCTAGCGTGATGTTATATGGCTTACATTACTTCCTAATTTAATATAACATATATTATATAATTGGTGAATTAATGGTTAAAATTGGTCCAGTAGCTTCGGAGCTTATTCGGTACAAACAAAAAAATCTTTCCTGTTTATAATATTACAATAAATCATAATATACTCTCTATTAGTAGAGAGATAGATACTGTCTATAGTAAATAAGACGCGGGAAATCCGGCATTTAAGCTTCTTTTGGTAGGGGCCCCTGTAAACGCGCCAAATGAATTTTCGCAAGGTCAATGAAACACACAAAGTTGATTCTCAGGATCTAAATAGAGGTTAATTAAAGTAGTCAGATCTTATTTTATCACCTGCCGTATTCAGAGACGTCGCTTAAAAATGATCAATCTTAACTTTTAATGACCGACTATTTTGAAACCCTATAAAAAATATAGACCCCCTATTTTTTAAGATTGAATTAAAAATGTATAGTTTTGAGACTTTTTCTTGTATTTGTGATCTATGACAATGCTACTTGTCAAATTTCATAGTTCTAGGTCAACGGGAACTACCCTATGAGTTTTAAGTTCCTTGATAGTGTCGAAATATGCGTTTTTTGCTAAATAAACAGCCGTATCTTTTTTTACGTAAACTTAGAAGTTTGATTTTTTCACAACTTCATAGGACCGTAGACCTAAGTATATGGTTTAAATTTCAACTTGATACCTCTACGCATTCCCGTAATAAAGGGATAAACAGACAGACAGACAGACGGAAGGACAACAAAGTCATCTTATAAGAGTTCCGTTTTTTCCTTTTGAGGTACGGAACCCTAAAAAAAGAATATAATAAATACAAATACGTCATCTTTAAACATAATTCAGTAAGCTACATTATTATTATTGAAAGAAGTATAGTACGAAATTACGAACACCTACTTCACTACGTATTATTTAAGGCATCATCAGGACTTCTGACAACCTCCTCAAATTGGATTATCTTCTAAAGAAAACAAGTATAATTCGCAGTGTTCACAGATGTCTCAAATGGTCCTCCACCAGACACTTCTAACTTATCCGCGTGGCGGTGTTAATGTTAAAAATTTACAAGAGCTATTAATTTTTAACTTTTGCTGTATTTCAAAGGAGATTTGGTAAAAATAACATCTTGGAAAGTTTTTGAGTGGCTGTATTGTATTTTTTTTTTTAAAGTTACAAAATATTTTGAGCCTTATTTTTGGAGGAGATCCTTTTGAATCTTTAATTTAGTACTAAGTGATAAGTTTTTTTTTTTGGTAACCAGAGAATTATCGCTATCCACTTCTGGATCTAGTTCTCAAGAATAAGATCTGTTTGTTTTAGACTTTAAGTCACAACAGTGGATGAGCTTACGCCCGTCGAGCCTTTGAATAGCAGGTGATCTTGTCAGAATGCTTGAACTAAATTGAGTTAAAATACATAATTTACGTTTATTTTTGGCAACATTGATCCTTCAGAGAGAAAACTCCATGCTAATATTATAAATTCAAAGGTAAGGTCTATCTCTCTGTCTCCGCGATAAATCCTTTGAACGGATTTTGACAAAATTTGATTATTTTTTATTCCGCAACTTCCTCTACTTTTTAGGCCGAAGTTGCGAGCGAAAGCTAGTATAAAATAAGCAAAATACATAATTACGAAACCCCTATCGTCTATAGAAAATGTATTTTTAAAATATATTTTATTAAATTGGACAGACATAATCGTTTCTTTGCAGCCACGTAAAAATATAGCATACCATACCATCACACCTGTATTCCCCGAAGGGTTAGGCTGAGGCGTATCAATGTAAACCCACCGTTCGCCGGTATGTTTAGGTCCCATGTAATGGGGGGTGAGCCTCTTGCCATTACTACGGAGAATTTCATAAAAAAACCCAATAACACTTTTTGCTCGACCTGGGAATCGAAATCAAGACCTTTAACGTAGCATTCGCGCTTAAGACCGCAAGGTTGTGGAGGCAGAAAAAAAGAGCAAAAATAGGCAAGTTTTATTCAGTCTTATTGATAACGAAAAAATATATCTAGGCTTTGAAAACGGGCCAAATCCTTTAATTGCCTCGACCGCAGCTGACTGGCATTTGATGCGCACTGCAGCATTTGACAGCGACTTGTGAAGATTGTGGGGATTCCTCGTCTATCCAACTGTCATGGCGGCGATGTGACGTCATCCCTGTCTGTCAATATTGAGATTTAGGCGGCTATGTGACGTGTCATCCGTATCCGTCATTGTTGCTATTGATTTGACAGTTGATGTGTTGTGCATTTGTTTCTTTTTATTGTGGATTTTGGTTGATTGATTGTTTTTACTGCCTCGTTAGCCAAGTGGTCCTAAGAGCGACTGCTACGCTATAGGTCTTGAGTTCGCTTCCCAGGTCGAGCAAAAAGTGTTTTTGCGTTTTTCTATAAAATTCTGAGTACCAGCTCAGAGTTAGGATTTGTGCCCGGTTGATGGCATTAGGCTCGCCCCCTATTACATGGGACCTAAACACACCGGCGAACTGTGGGTGTACATTAGTACGCCTCTGCCTAACCATTCGGGGAATACAGGCGTGATGGTATGTATGATTGTTTTTACTTTTTTAAGTGATAACTTTTTAAGCCGCCGTTAGTGATTTTTGGTAGGAGCATAACTTATGGGTTCCCGACACTAACATGTTAATGTGACGTGTTGTGCCAGACTGGCGATAGTTATTTCAAAGTTCCAAGTTTTCACCACTGCCGGCAATCCCCATGATTGCCATTATTTTTTTGTATTGCAATTAAATAATTTCTTATTTAACAAAATACAGAGTTAATCTTCTTTATTTCTTTCACCAGACTATTCTAATAACTTTATAAGTCTTAGCTTATCTATCTCTACTTGAACAGAAGTTGTAAACTAGCGAAGTACTTAGGTACTTCATAGTCGCTCTTCTCGTCCAACTAGACGCTACTTTATTGTGTTTATATCACAAAATATATCTTGTATTTTTATATGAAACTTCCCAGACCCCGCTAGTGCTAATGTAGGAGCAAAAGATACACGCGCCTCGCGTGTTTCAACCGTAGCCTAGTGTCATTTACATGTGTTAACTTGGTGCGGAGAAAATGCTGTAACGTTTACAAATTATGTTATTTTCGTCTATTTTATATCTTCTTCTGCTACGCAAGAGGTGTTGGGGTCGATGGCCAGGTCGAGCAAAGTGTTATTGGGGTTTTCTATGAAATTCTCAGTAGCAGGTCGGAGTTAGGATTTGTGCCCGGTTAATGGCAATAGGCTCGCCCCCTATTATATGGGACCTAAACATGCCGGCGAACTGTGGGTGTACATTGTTACACCTCTGCCTAACCTTTCGGGGAATATAGGCGTGATGGTATGTTTTTCTAAGAAAAAATAAGCGAACACGTGTTTCATGATATTTCGATATTTAACGCTTAAAAGGATAAAAGAGGGGTACATGTTTTGTATGGGAAAATAATAATAGACATTTCGTATTGAAATTTCGTGGGAGAACTCATGAAAACCAATAAGCAAACACGTGTATCGTGGTTTTTCGAAAATAAAACGTTTTTGAGGTTTTTTTGGGAGAATGTCAGTTATTTTGAAGTCCAAAGCGGCGGACATGATATGGAATAGGGAAAACGGGTTGTAGAGTTTGATTTGGTAAACAAAATTTTAAACAAACTATTTAACTTGAACCTTTGTATATAAATGCGAAAAGTAACTCTGTCTGTCTGTTTGTTATCTCATCATTGAAGTAGCAGGCGTCGCTTGGTGTCTGTGTAAGGACATAGACTACTCTTTACAGTAATTAAATGATGATTAATTAGTTTAGGCATCACATAAAAGTTATCGAAAAAGTAGACCTCCAAGATGCCATACAAAATGGTCAGATGTGCATTTTGCACACTCTGGCAGTGAACTCCAGTAGTCCTTGCTGACTAGCTAATATCGTGAGATATTCTCGTACCATTCGCGTCGATATGAGAGAAGACTTCGTCATCAACATCATACCAGCCTATAGCTGTCCACTGCTGGACGAACGCCTTCCCCAAAGAGCGCCAACCATCCCGGTCCTGGGCAGGCCGCATCCATCCACTGCTCGTCACCTAATCGTCAGTTCACCCTGAAAAAGCAGTAGTTGTTAATATTGCGTATCTCTTGCGCATCATTTCCCAACCACTTTTGACGTAGGTGTTCCTTTTCCTGACATTTATTTACACAAACAAAAATTGGATTTCACAATGATGATAATAGATTTCTGTAACGTAAATGTTTTGTGATGCTTACTATAAAGACATTTGGTTCATTTTATTTCTGTTTTCACTTCGCGTTATTTGCTTCGTCGGCTCTGTGAGTTATTGAAGGCTCCTCCTGTAGTTATTGTTTTGTTTTTCACCTGGTACACGGCGTGGAATCATCGAACGTGGCATTGTAAGGCTGTCCATTCACGTCAGACAATCGGTGACCGATTTGTCGGAGAGAATGGAAAATCAAACCATTACATTTAAAAAAAAATAATTATCCCACGTGAATGAAATCGCGGGTGAAAGGTAGTACACTATAATAAGAAAGAGATAAAAAATTAATTAAAATTAAAACTTTTAAACCGGTCTCTTCAGGATAAGTCGCTACACACGGTGGAGTTTAACTTAATATGTATAAACTACTTCAAACAGTTGAGGCACAGTATGTACGCTACGGCAGAGCTCTGTATGCGTCGCGCTTGTAATCATGTAAATAAACCATTTTCAGTCGGCCCCTTGTAACTACTTGTCGTATTCGAAACAATGAGCCAATAAAATGTACCCGCGCACAAACAGGGTTGCACATAAAAATGTAATCCATTAGCAGCATCTTAGGGCCCCCGCGGGACGACGTCCTATTCTTGGCAGTATACGATTCACAACTTTTACAAGCACTAACATTTTGAGCCAACACACTTTATAATGCTCAAATCAGCCATATACTTCGCTGTTTGGCTTAAACCCCGGAATTTTGTTAAAATATAAAACTGAAAAATAAAACATGTTCTTTATAGCTTGTAACAAACATAAAATGTATGTGTTACAGCGAACTCCCGGATGGTCACAAGTTTTTATCCCAAAAACATTGTTAGGACAGCTACTTTCTTTTGTAAGATTTATCTAGTTATATCTGTAGGATTGTGAGGAGACTACAAAGCAAACTGCTTGTTATACAAGACAAGTTTATGGCTATCAAGTGCTTTAGGAACCACGTATTATATAGAAATTCGTGGAAAGGGATAAGGGCTCTTTCCAATTTAAGCGTTTGGTACCGGACTGCTGAAGGCAGCGACGGTGAAGTGCGAGTATATACGGATATATACGAATGGTTTTTTTTTCATACAGTCGAGAGCCCAGTGTGACACCAGTACGGCACGCGACAAACGTCACTCGTCAACTTTATGGAAACAGGCATTGGTCCACGTGCAGTACGATACTCGCACCGCTCCCGCGCCGCTGTATTTCGTCAGCAAACAAACCAAGTAATAAAAGGTTCAAAGGTTTCGGCGAGTAAATTAACACCCTTACCTTGTTGCCATTCCACCAATTATTATTTTATTAAAAACTTTTGCACATAATGTAAATAATACATTGTACAAAGGCGGATTAATGCTTAATTAGTACTAAGCGTTTCCAAACGTAATTTGTAATGCGTACTGCAAAGGAGTGGAACTCTCTACCTGAGTCTGTATGTATTTCCGAACGCATTCAACCCTAATCTCTTTGAAGTTAGAGTGAACCGGCTTATTCTGGGTAACCTCACTCCAACGTCGACTTTGTGTTTGTCACCTCTGGCCTAGACTAGAGTCAAGAGCAAACCCAGCACTAATAAAAGAAAAGACTGGGGTATTTTATGACCTCCTTTGTTCACTCTAATTGAGTAGTTCATAAATAAGTTATAAAGTTTGTAATCAAGGCTAGAAAGTTCTAAACAAATAGACACAGTAAAGACAAACTGGATCAGCTGTCGATACCGATAGTGTGCTCAGTCGTGCCTCTGCCGGATGGGCTACAAAATTGTATTACTAGAGCTAATGGACCAATGGACGAGCTCAGACAGGCTGGGACATGGTTACGTCTGACACTACTTCCACCTACAGCCAACAACGTTTAATTTTATCTCTCTTCACTTATTATAACGTGACAATTTATTTGCATAAAAGCATTTCTTTGGACATTTTGATAACTGAATATTTATTTTTAATACCTAATTTTTTTTTTATAAACTGCCTCGTTGGCCTAGTTGTCCTAAGCGCGACTGCTACGCTAGAGGTCTTGGGTTCGATTCCCAGGTCGAGCAAAAATTGTTATTGGGTTTTTCTATGAATTTCTCAGTAGCAGCTCGGAGTTAGGATTTGTGCCCGGTTAATGGCAATAGGCTCGCCCCCTATTACATGGGCCCTAAACATATCGGCGAACTGTGGGTGTACATTGGTACACCTCTGCCTAACCCTCTGGGGAATACAGGCGTGATGATATGTTGGTATGTGGCAACGCATTTGAAAGGCCTCTGGTATTGCAGATGTCTATAGGCAGCGGTGACCACTTCACGGCGCGACGTCGGCATATTTGTCATCCAATGACAGGAAATCATTCGTACGACCTCTTTACAAACACGAGACCAATAAAACAGTTATCGTTAATTACCAGCTCATTTACCAAGCGATTTCAGTAGTCCCATTGGGTACTGCCACGGATTGTGTGACTGCAGCCAGATTATGCACCCCCACCTGAGTTAAACCGCATTTACTGTAAAGTAAATACTCGTAAATACAGATCATACAATTGCAGTTCTGATAAACTGGATCTGTATTTAGTATGACACTTGGAAACATAACTCGTGTCTGTATATTCCGCTCGCATTACCATGTGAATGGTCCAGGCGGCAAAATAGAGCGTTAATTTTGAATGTATGACATTATATTGTCAAATGATCGTTACAGCCAGCATCATTGTGAGATATAGTAACCGGTACGAGCCGTGAGCACAACTTTTAATTTCATTTTTGAGTCTCTTTGGCGGAATGAAGGATGCGGGGTGCGGCAACGCTGCACGCGATTGGTCCATGGGACAAATTTCAAGTTAATTTTTGGGTCAGCCAAAAAAACCCAAAGATCCAGAAATGAACTTGGAGCTTGTGCTCACGGCTCGTGCCGGTTACTATACGAAGGTTATGATTTGCTGGTGTTGCCACGCCATGCGTCTTTTCTGATGTCAGACTAAATAAGGGTTATACTCAACTGCCTCGTTGGCCTAGTGGTCCTATGCGCGACTGCTACGCTAGAGGTCTTGGGTTCGATTCCCAAAGCAATAAACGTTATTGGGGTTTTCTATGAAATTCTCAGTAGCAGCTCGGAGTTAGGATTTGTGCCCGGTTAATGGCAATAGGCTCGCCCCCTATTACATGGGACCTAAACATACCGGCGAACATGTTTGTGTTATGTTAAATGTTTCAGTGTAATTAGTGTAAAATACAAACAGCTAGATCCTAAACGACTCTATCTGTAGGCCATACAAATATTTTTATTTCTAATATCCCGTTGTATACATATAATACGACGTTACCAAAAATGTTTTCGCATGCTTGCTTCCAGGCAGAATACAATGATTTTCAGGTTGTAAACAATGTATTTTATTGCAAAAAAACATATATAACTAAACTAACTTCTGCCCGCGACTTCGTCCGCGTCAAATTTGATGTATTATCTCACGGAAACCGTACATTTTTCCGGGATAAAAAGTATCCTATGTGTTATTCCGCACTACAATCTATCTCAGTGCCAAATTTCATCTAGATCCGTACAATCGTTTAAGCATGTAAGAGTAACAAACATCCATCCTCAGAAACTTTCGCATTTATAATATTTGTAGGAAGAATAGATGGCCAGAAAGATAAAAGTCAGCCTATATGCCAGTATTTCTGTGTAATATCTTTTAATTCGTCTCATGTTAGACGTGCCTCTTAGTAGGAGAAAGATGAAAACTCTCATATTGATTTCATCGACAGTCACGTACTCCTTTAACCGGAACCATGGAGCACAGTGCGCTTTGCCGGATATAATATGGCGGACTTTAGTATAGACAATGTAAATACTTTTATACTTAACTTTTTTATTTGGTAAGATAGAAACTAAGTCATGTGAATTGGTTTATTTATTAGCCTTTATATGTCCCACTAGTGGGCAAAGACATTTCCTTTTAAACTTCTTTATTTTGAGCGGAATCTGATGTTGTAATTAGATTGTTTCACGTTCTTCACCATGGCCGACTTTGACGGCGTTGCCTTCCTTCAGGTGTTCAGTAAGTGATGATCTTTGGCCATCTTCTCGGGTGCATTCTCGAGAGGTAGCCAGCCGACTTTCATTTCATAGCTTGTTTCAAAATCTTGAGTTTCAATTTCTCAACGAAAGTCGAAACTCAAGATTTGATTTTGAGTTGAATTCCGTGAGTTACTAATTTGTGTTACCTAGTGAGGTAGTAAGTTCGTCGATTATTTATATTTAACGAACTTACGAACGAATGAGTCCCGTCAAGGGTTCCATCTTTTAAGTATCCTTTGATGCTTACACTGACTACATGGAGAAATACTGAGAATACTATAAGGAAGTCTCCAACATTTCCTCAAAAATACTTATCTATACTTACCTTCTCTTCGGAGAGTACCTACATACGGCGATACAAACTCGTATCGGACCGATCAATCTGCTGTCCCCACAATTTCATAAGAAACGGTGCCCGCTCCACCGGGAGGGGAATTCTCATAAATTTTCCGCGAGACACAGTTTGACTTCCCAGATACATTGGACGAGCTAACGACTCCTTTGGGAGAATAACCCTGCAAATCGCGTTATACGGGCTAACCTGTTTATTTTGACGAAGCTCCTTTGCTTTTGGGACGCTAGTTTAACTTGGTCTGTTGGAGTGGCGCTGCTTGTTAAGGTAAATGTCAGAGATCTGTCAAATTCAGTACATTTTAGGTTTTAGTTCCGTTTTTTGCCGCACGCTAAACTATACTTGTAGCTTAATTGTTCTGCTTAGTCTTTTAGGGATGTATTGTAATAATATTTGCTATGTTGTATTATAAAGTTAATTGGTACAATTATTTGAACATCAGAGCGGTTTGCAAATAAGAGCGGTTTGTTATGAGTTGGCATTAAATGAAAGAAAAATATGATCATTAAATTAGTGCATGTGTGTTTATCATTAGTTCGAACTATTATAATTAAAATTTTAATGAGAGTTTTTATTTCGTAATTTTTGTATAACGAACATGGGTACCTACAGATGCAAAAGGGAAGGGTGAAAAAACTGCAAATCAACCTCAATATCTGCCTACCGCAGAATAACAAGATAAGAATATTGATAGTTCGAGCATTGGGGACGCAATATTGTCGAACATGTACCTACTACGTACCCATTGCGTCGATCAGCTCCAACAAGGAACGTATTTTATTAAAGGACCAGACTGTATGTCGGGTATCTGCGATAATAACTATAATATTATATTCCACAGAGAACGGCTTAGGTATGGAATCGATCAAGTTTTGTTAGAAATGATTCGGAACGAAGGACCAAAAAAAATTTTATTGAAATGTTTTGTTGCATTAACTCGAGTATGTACCTGCCTATACATAGTTTGGTAACAATTTTTATATTAGTTTTTTTCACGTATTACGGCAGCGTATTTATAGGCAGATAAGTCAAAACGAACCTTATGTTAACATTTTAAATCTCATTACAGAACGAACCAACCCACATATAAAATTCTTCTGTTTTTGAAATTATTATCATTGATTTTGGCTATTTAATTTTGATTTTATAAGTTTGGTATTCCATTGAATATATAATTAATTTAAGATTATAGATTGGCTAATTCTCGCCAAAGTAAACTCGCAAGACACCGACATACTTTGAAAATATTAAACACGGCAATCTTTCCCTTCCTCAAAGTGCTTAGACATTTTTTTTAAATCTCCAATTTCCGAAAGAGAATGAACGTTAACCCAATAAGCCGGTTCTGCCGAGAGTTCCTTGAGCATACGAACGAACTGCTCATAATAATAATTGATTGACGGTTGACGGATATAATTCCGGAATGTTTTTCCGTTTTCCCTTAATCTGTTCTTCGAGAAGTCCTTTTGGGTTTTCATATTTTTATTTTGGATTAAACTTGTTTTTTTTATTTAATATTTGAACGTCGTAACCGCCTTCGATGTACCAAAGTAATAATTTCTATTAATTTATGTGCTTTTTAAGTTTGTCTCGGACATAACTGACATCAATGAAGGAAAACATCGTTAAGAAATTTGGACTGATAATTAATATAGGTAAGTCTGGATGTCAGCAATCGGCCTGATACAGAAGATATTCCTAGTAACGTAAAAAACGTTACTAGGAATAAAGAAAGAAGAAGAAGAAAACATTTGGTGGATTTTTTATTATCATACATAATAATCACACATATACATGACGACACGGTTGGCGCAGTGGCCGAGCGATCGACTGCTGCGCTGCGTGTCGCGGGTTTGATTCCCGCACGGAACAAATATTTGTATGACCTACAGATAGTTGTTCCGGGTCTGGCTGTTTGTGTATGTGAGTTTATATGTTTGTAAACGCACCCACGGTACAGGAGAAATTCCTAGTGTGGGGCAATGTTTTAAAAAAAAATAATAATAATTGTATTGTAACGTTGGTTTTTATGATTTGCTTTGATATTTTGGAATTCAGTCATCCGTTGATGATATATAGACAAAACCTAAGTCCGGCCCAGGTTTGTTATTTTCATCCACACACGTAATTTGATTCTAGAATCATGCGATGTTAGTATCAAATTACCTTTATTGATTAATTGCCGTATATAATTGTCTTCTGTTTCTATTGCACATGCACCCAATACTAGATCTGCTTACGATTTCGTCATTTTATTGTATTTAATAATATTTATTTTCAGCCATAAAGATTTTATAACTACATCAGAGGAGAGAATATAAATGATATTGCTAAGTGCTTCTCGACCTACTTGGCATACGTCTTGGCAATCTAAGAACTATCTTATTTGAACCGTCAACAAAGTAAAAATTTGAATTCACAAAAAGTAATAAAATATTGCTTGAATTTAAAACTAAAACATTTTACCCCAATTCCAAATATGCAGCCAAAAAGCTAAGCCTGTTGCCAAAATTTACAAAACAAAACTAAAACGGTCACGCAATCGGCCGACGTATAAATAAAATATTTGTGGCCGATTCAACAAAATCCCAAATTGGTATCCAAAAGTGCCAGCGAATGAATTTATTACTCTTTCGGCGTCCAAACTATTTTAGTTCGGACTATCCAGATTAGGAAATAAATGAACTCTGAAAATTTAGTTAATTATTCACAGAGTGGCAGCTCTCTGTGAAATGCTAAGGCCGTGGCTACATTAACGCGGCGCGTTATACAGTCATCAACGTTAACCGCGAGTTAAAGCTATGTCTACGATGCAATGAATAGTACAAAGTTAGTGAACTAAGGACTGCATCGATAGCCTATTGGTCCTAAACGCGACTGCTACGCTAGAGGTCTTGGGTTTAATTCCCGGGTCGAGCAAAATTTTATTGCGTTTTTCTACGAAATTCTCCGTAGCAGCTTGGAGTTCGGGATTGTGCCGGTTAATGGCAATAGGCTCGCCCCCTATTACATGGGACCTAAAACATACTGGCGAACTGTGGATGTACATTGATATACCCATGCCTAACCCTTCAGGGAATACAGGCGTGATGGTACTACAAAGTTAAATAAGTATTAAGTTCAGTGAGAAATCTGCGCATAATAATATCTTTAATTATAATATTTGTGAATTACATACAAAGCAAGGCAGGCATACCCGAAACCGGCACATTAGTAAGACCGTATAAATTACAAGCTTAAACATTACAATGGCAATAAATAGTACTGACCTCGCAGAATAATTGTATGTAAAGGGTTGTGCGCGGTCCAGCTATTTCACGTCTTTTGCCGCGAAACCGCGCCGACTATTACATGTCACGTCGCGAAACTCGCCGCGTCTGTATGGCCGCAGCCTTAGCCATGCAAAATATTCATTCTCCCTACAAGACGGTTTGCAATTCCAACGCAAATTCAAATTGTTTCTCTAACGAAAGGAGAAGGGAGGGTCATATGAAAATTCTGGGAAAAATTCCCACCAATTTTTGTTAGTATTAACATAAAATTGTTTGTTTTGTTTTGAAGGTGTGTTGTTTTTCAAGTTGAACGCAATCATTTTGTTTACAATCCAATGTTTTGTTATTAGTTCAAAAACTTCCTTGCAGTATCCCGAATTGCTTTATTGAAATATCGACTCTGAGATTGGTAGTGTGCAGTAAAAGTGCACAATAAGTACAAAGCATTGTAAACTATATGCCATTTACGTTATTATCATTAAAATGTAGTCGTTTTATGTACCTATTTACTCCCACATACCATCACGCCTGTATTTCCCGAAGGGTTAGGCAGAGGTGTACCAACGTAGACCCACAGTTCGCCGGTATGTTTAGGACCCATGTAAAAGGGGGCGAGCCTATTGCCATTAACCGGGCACAAATCGTAACTCCGAGCTGCTACTGAGAATTTCATAGGAAACCCCAATAACACTTTGCTCATCCTAGGAATCGTACACAAAGACCTCTAGCGTAGCAGTCGCGCTTGGGACTACTAGGCCAACGAGGCAGAGCAAAAACCAAAGACGTAATTTAACACGGGTGAAATGAAACACGCGAGTGAAGTCGCCAGCTGAAGCTAGTGCTAAATAGAATATTATTCTATGCTATAACCATGACGCTCCTACAGCATTATGTGTCAAAAAGTGTATTATATATAATTATTATTGTACGGACTAACTCTATAGGTACCTACTAAAGATTTCCCATTTCCACACACTTCTGCAGTGTGGAGTTATGATAACGGTTACGGTGCTGCTAAGAGCTCTTTTACTGTCTAAGTACGGAAGTTTTCATTTTAAATGCAGCGTGAGGATAGTAGATTTTGATGTGCTAATTGATAATTATGTTAATTTGGCTTCGGGGGCGGATTAGGTGATCACGTATCTTCTTGTGGGGGCTTCAAAGCGTATACTGAGATTATTATGTAGGAGTATAGAAGTAGGTAGTAATGGTTTAAAAATCCGGCCAAGTGCGAGTCGGACTCGCGCACGAAGGTTCCGTACAAAAAAAAAAGTCGCCGCAGGTGCCGTTCTATAAAAACGGCAAAAAAAAATCCTAAACATTTTATTCTCTTTTTTAATATTTGTTGTTAAAGCGGCAACAGAAATACATTATCTCTGAAGATCTCAACTGTCTAACTGTCACGGTTCATGAGATACAGCCTGGTGACAGACGGACAGGGGAGTCTTAGTAATACTATATAATACTAAATAATTTTACTCTTTGGGTACGGAACCCTAGACATAATCTTTCTTTGTTTAAAAAATAAGCACTTGGAAAAATAAGCATTTCTCCTGTATCGTGGGTGTGTTTACAACTATATAAACTCACATACACACACAACCACACCTAGAGGAACTACACACATACCATCACGCCTGTTTTCCCCGGAGGGTTAGGCAGAGGTATACCAATGTACACCCACAGTTCGCCGGTATGTTTAGGTCCCGTGTAATAGGGGGCGAGCCTATTGCCATCAACCGGGCACAAATCCTAACTCCGAGCTGCTACTGAGAATTTCATAGAAAATCCCAATAACACTTTTTGCTCGACCTGGGAATCGAACCCAAGACCTCTAGCGTAGCAGTCGCACTTAGCACCACTAGGCTACCGAGGAACTACATCTAGGCTATACAAATATTTGTTCCGTCCAGGACTCGAATCCACAAGACGCAGCGTAGCAGCGGAACACCCAGCCACCGCGCTAATCCTGCCGCAAATATTCTGCATTCACAATTGGTAGTGGTTTAAAATATTTCTTTGGAGTCCACACCCCAAATGGAATTTTATAAATAAAAATCTAATCTAACAATGAAAAAACAAATCTTTTTCTTTGTACCAGTCCTTTGTATTCAACTCGTTACAATAAATCTAGGTTTTTCATTTATTTAATAAACAACATAGAAGGTAGGTACAAAAGTACATAATTCTATAATAATAATCTTTTTTGGAATAGGCTGTAGGATTGCAAAGAGAACATAGTTTCTTAAAAACAAAATAATAATAGCAGCCTATTATTGTCCACTGCAGGGCAAAGGCCTCTTTTTATACAGAGAAGGCACGGCATTGCTCGAAGCAGATAAGCTACTTTTATTATTACTTATATTTATAACTAGCGAACTACCCGCGACATCGTCCGCGTTGTTTATTTCACACATGTCTTTGGTTACTGCTCCGCTCCTGTGTCTCGTAGCGTGATGTCATATAGCCTTTAACACTTAAAAATAACGTGGCTTTCTATGTGTAAAATAATGTTCAAAATCGGTTCAGGGTTCAGACAAGTTACAGTTTCCTCAGAGGTTTTTCTTCACCGATATCATCGATGTTCAGGATTATCTTAAAAAGTTCATATCAAATAGAAACAGTCACATTGGTACCTGCTCGTGCCCGGATGCGAACCTACAAGCCTTGAACATAAGAGCACATAAATAGTCTAGTAATAAAACTAATACGCTTCCAACTTACATTGAAGAAATGCGACGCGACGAACGGTAAACCTTTTAAAAAGAAAAAAATACGTCTCTAGAGCTCACAGCGTACGTTAAATGATAAATTCTGTGTGTAATGCGCTGAGAAAGCGGCAGGTGCCTACGCGAATAAATGGCAAAACGCGAATACATTGCGTGTTCACTGAATGCTGAGATGAATTTGCTTTTACTGACATGGTAATGGATGAAAAGTAGAACGTAGTCGTGTGTTATTTGTCGTGTGTAAGTATTGACATAGGCATACGGGCGGTCTGTAGTTGTGTTTGTACAAGACCATAGCTTAACATCATTAGGGGTGTCCTTCTTATTTGAGTTTGACTTTGAAAGGACATTTTGGGGGCGCGATATTAGCAACAACAAGAATGTACTTAGGTACATCAAATGAAGCAAATAAAGTTGGAGAATAAAAAAAAATAACGAACACGTGTGTCCTATTTACATAAAATGTCATAACTAACACCAAACTTAAAAATAATAATTAAAATACAAACTATGGTACATTTATTAAAAAAAAGGAAGTTCATAGGCCATCAAAATACTCATCCGCATTGCTGTCAATGGGGTTAGTGCCCATAAGACTGGCAGCATTGCCATGTTGTATGGCAATGCTGAGTCTTTGGCCCAGGAAAAGGCCACTCCTCTGGTCATGTGAAGAGTCGACCAGTTGCTTGGCGATGTCTGAAAAACTAAATGAGCGCTCTGATCCTATGGCCCTAGTGTTTTATAATGCCATATCACAAGAAAATTGACAGCATTTTTCCGAAAGAACACGTCATAGAGATGCAATTGACCCCATACAAGGTGAGTAAATTCTCGGGGTCCATTTCAAATATTTAAGTATTTGCAACACACAATACCATCTGTTCAAACTAAGTTTCATTTTACAAAAAAGCACTTTATTTCTATTGTAGCAAGGTACTTTTGACAGTGATTGGGTAATTGTCGTCAAAGCAGCGACGTTTTACGAGGTCACATTATCCCGCGACCAGAAGGAGGAAATCAATCGCGGTTACAAAGGGAGCACCCCTAGCCGTGACAAGATTGGACATTATAACATGCCTTTGTAGAGGACGCCGTCAAATCGTCGTATTTAGGGATTGGAGGAGATTACTTAAATGTGTTATGTAATTTTTGTGGTATTGTTCAAACAATTTTTTCTCGTTTCGGTACTATTTAGACTAGAAATAACCAACAAAAACATAAATGTTAAAGAGGGGTCAAGTTCGGTGGTGATCTTGGGGTTAAGTGGTGGAGATCACCAAGTTACATTGCAGTTCCTTTAATAAGTTAGGTAGGTAGTTCTAATAGTTTTTAAGTAATGGTTGGGCCGTAAGTACAAGAAACTTGGCCGACACACTAAACATAAACTCATGTCATGTTAAAAAATTAGCCAGACAGGATGGTGTTGTGGAGCGAGAAAGCATAATATTACTTTTGTATTCAGATATTGTGCTCAGTAGAACTCAGTGATTCTGACATTTAAAATTTGCGTTGGAAGTCTTTGAGCTCAGGCCGTGATGTGAACACACACCAGATTAAAGTTCGAAACAAATTGAAAAATTTTGGAAAAATCCTATTTCTGCCGCAAATCAACGTTGCTGTGTTCGAACCGGAAGGTTTGAAGGGTTTGGGTGCCGGTGAAATTACAGGCACATGAGACATTCCAGCTTTGTCTCTGGGATGGCAACGCCAAGCAAGCAATGCAAGGCCTCTGGTATTACAGATGCCTATTGGCGGAGGTGACCACTTAACACCGATGGGCCGTTAGCTTGTTTGTCATACTAAGATGATAGCAATGTTACGCACGCAAGACATTGTTCTTATGAGTACGACTGAGTAGCAACGTACAGGGGTCGCTGAGTATCTAAAGTTTTGTTAAACATGTTTTCGTACAAAAGAATGAAAAGAGAACAAAAAAATTATCGCAATAATGGGAGGAACATATCACTTACGGCTACGTTAAGTGTGTTTTTATACATGTTAAAGGTCTGTTTACCATTTTAAAACCAAAGACAGTAGCGAAGCCATAGATAAAGTCTTCATGTTAATTTTATTGTAAAAAGGTTGTAATGATTGTCTATTGTTACTAATAGCTAACAATATGCTAAGCTTTATGATCATAAGTTCTTAAAACATTTTATCTGCGTTTATTTTACATTGCTAGCATTTAGAGGTAGCTATTGAAATGGTTCAGCTCGTACAGCTGCTTTATTTCCCAAGCAATAGATTCACTCAAATTGTACATACTCCGAGACTCAATCTTCCTTTTACATACAGTGAAGCACAAGCCTTTCTCCACCCGAAAATGATTCGCCAAATTCCCGTACCCTTTCACCCTTTGAGAAAATTATAAAACAGTTTGGTCCTTTGAGCCGCAGTCCCGGGGTCCGGGTTCCCGGAGTCCCGGGGGCGTTGCCTCGATTGTACGCTAATCGCTGGCTTGTTTACTAAAGTGCGTTTGGGCCTGACGATGTGTGTGGCCCGTGTGTAAGCGGGCGAGGGAAACAGTAATAATATTCTTCTAGCAACGTTTATAGATGAAGAGTTACCATGGAGTTCTAATGGGCTGGTTATTTTCCTAGAAAATTAAATTAATATCTTGAAAATTCAAAAGACCCGTGGGTAGTTGAAATGTAATAAAAGCTTCAGCTTAATTGTAACGGTACATGTTGTAGGTACCTACTCAAAAGATATTATTAAACGAAGATGTTGAATAATAATAGAAAGAGAAATGAACGGTATTTTACGTGGGTGTGGAATGTTTCTAAGAAATACACATTCAATCAGTAAGAAAAATGTTTAGCGATGATATAAAAACATCTGTTACAATATTCTTCGGAATAATGTTTTCTCACAAATTCTTTCCTGTACAATAATTCTCGAAGCAACGTGGAAACGCTCGAATCCATACCATTTAAAGGAAGATTTAAGTTCGTACTTCCATTCAATTAAGTCGGAATACAATTAAGTAACCTGTTCCTTTTGTTGTAATTAAGTAAGCAGTCTATTACCCCACTCGGTTCATTTGAAATACAAGCTTTTCCTTTTGTTTCCCATCATTTTGCACAATTAGTAGGTATAAACAAAAAGATTCTATTGTGTCAATGGTGATTAAATTGTTTTTGTGTTACTAATTGGGTACTTAAGAATACTTGTATCTGTAGGTTAAGAGGTTCGCAATAGTTTTGTCATTTCACATAAAAAATATTTATTTGCAAGAATCAAAACATAAAAAGTTCGCAAATACGTATGTAACAGAAAGATTTGGTCATATTCTTAACTTGCTTCTGCCAGCCACTTTGCTCGCATTGAAGTAAAATTTACGATAAAACATATCCTATGGCACTGGCAACAGGAGTAGGTTTCTCTTAGTAAAATCAGACTAGTAGTTCCAGGGCTTACCTCTTACAAACAAAAGAACAAAGAAATAATGTCTCTTTCTAATATTTGTGTCTAAATCGTCGTGAAAATGTGGAGTTATTTGGCAAAATTTTCATGTGATTGTGTGAACAAGACATTTTGTAAAGAAACAGAATCCCGCTTACACAGTGACCACACACAATTTGTTGCTGACTCACGTGCGACGAAGCAAATGTACTTCGTGGCGTACAGTCAGCGAATTTACAGTTTTTGTATAGCGACTGTACTTGCTTAATGTTGACTACGCACCTGAATGGGATCCTTTATGTTGTACCTTAATGTACCTATTTAAAAAGTAAATTATGTATATTTTTCATCGGTTTACGGGGTAAGTAGGTTCTTAATCTCTCGTATTGGTTTACCTACAAGCTTAAAATAGCTTAAGTCGCGTAATCCATTCTAATCCACATTAATGTCATAAATGGAGAAATTTACTTCATCTGTATGTTTGTTATCTCATCACGACTAACTCCTTAAACTGAAAAATCTTAATGAAATTTGACTTTATTTTGAAATAGGTGGCTTGGGATCTTGATAAGGAGTTAACTATCTTTTTGTTGCCGATTTCATCTGTGTCTGCGATAGTCGCATTCACCCAGATGAAGTCGCAGACAGAAACTAGTTTAATTATGTCTATAGACAAAAGTTCTTTTTACTCGTCTTAAGAAGAAACGAGCACCAATCTAATGCACTTGAGGTTTGTTCGTAATTATCCATTTACCGACCTGGTCCTTTAATACGGAGTCCTTATGATCTTTAACCTTGGTCACGAAATCCTCAATTTGTAAAAAGCCACTACGTAGGTAAGTACTAACATTACACTCTTTTAGTCAGCAGAATGGTTCGCTGGAAAGATTCTAACGATAGTCATAATCGTAACAGTACCATTTAGGAAGAACTTTATATTTTATCTGAATATCATCGAGCTGAGTGGAAGTTTTGTAGTTATTTCCGAGTTTATGTTTAATGTTCTATTTAATTGTTCTTTAACATGAAAAGGTAACAGGTTTATTGAAACATTGTGACATGAATAACTGTATTTATTACTTCGAAATAAAGACGGATTTTGTCATTTTAATGTTACTTGAGACGTACGGTTATTCATATCAAATTTAATAATAATTAGATGCCATTTTCGCAAATAATAAAAGTTTTAATATACTTATCATAATAGACCTAAACAATTTATTATTTTAAATAAATAAAATCATATTACAACTACAAAGTAATAAAATATTAGACACTACACCTGTCATACATTTATATTCTGAACGACTATCTCAGCACAGTAAATCCCTAATTTTAATAACGTGCAGGCGTAAAAGGATCGCTGGATAGACATTTTCATGAATACCTTATTACAAATATTACTGTAACAGTAAAAGAATATTACAGACTTAGGTCACCCTTGGGTTTTGACCGTCTGTCTGTCATGAGCTTTTTATAAAAGTAAAATAAAATTTAAGTCTTGTCTGTGATCGTAAAATAAATGTGCTTGTGTCTAAGCATTGTTCTTGTTATCTTTACAATGCTCCACGTCACCTCACAATGTGACTTGAAATAGAATAAATAATACCAGCGTATAATTGTCTCATTGTAGAGCAAAGGCCTCTTTTCATGCAGAGTAGGCATGAGCATTGGTCACCACGTTTACTCAAGGTGGATTGGCGATTTCAGACTTATATTTACTGTAAAGTACAGGTTTCTACACTACTTTCTCCTTAGCCGATGTCAGTGATATCTAAGATAAACTTAGAAAATACATGTGAATTCAGAAAGTCACATTAGTACTTGCCCGGTATCTAACCCTCAACCTCATATATAAAAAGCGGCTGCCTTAACCACTGGGCCATCACACCATCTTTCAACACAACTTATATAATGTTATTTTTTAATTTACTTGGCTATTATAAAATATTTTCATAAAGAAAAACATCGTGAATGAACCTAAGTGACCTTGAGGTCAGCTGCCAATCCCTAGAGTCGTGTGGAGACAGCTCAGTTTAAGCTCACTTTACATAAGTAATAAAAAAAAGTACAATAATAATAACATTTTTTTAAATGTTGTGCGCGTCACCTTCTTGTTTATAAATGGTTTTTCTTTCCTTCTTTTTAAATTCACCGAGGGAGAGAGCACTTCTAGATTCAAAACCTGTTATCGCCATTGCGCAGTGAGCCAACGCAATGACCAATGCCTCTGTTTGAGAAAATCCTTTTGCCCTGCAGTAAGAGAGAAATAATAATAGTCTGGCATTATTATAACATTACATATACCGTTATTTACACATTTATTACTTTATTGCGTGACAGAGCTTGGTTCGTTCGTTTAAATACATTTTCTTCGTATTATTTTCTCGGCTCATTGCTTTGGGTCGCTTTACTAAGAAAAACTGGTCCTTTAGTTAATACGATCGTTTTCTTGAACAATAATGACGTAATGCTCCTTATGTATGTTTAATATTAAGCTTCAATACACTTAAGGCTTAAGGGGTGGGCAGTTACTGTATTTATACTTATTTATGATTCATCAAAATATGTATGGATTTATTTCGGAAAATCTTGAATTATAAATAGGTTCTTTCCGAAAGAATGTCACAATATTGTTAGAATTTCATTGTAATTAGTAATTACCGCTACAATATACCTCTCTAATTTAACAGCACCTGGTTAGTTCCACGGTAACTGTTTTAAAAATAACTTGTAATTTTTCAGTTTAGGAAGCACTCAATAAAATAGTGTAATATGAATTGATATAGAGGGATATAAAAAGTTGATAGAGGAATATAAAATGTTGAAAAATTTTACGTGATACATACTAGATTTAGGACAAGCGATCTAAAACCGAATATTATAATAGCACAAGTTTACAGGGCCATTTACAATTTATTACAATCCTTGAATTAGAGGGCCAATCTGTGACTCCGAAAACAAGTACCTCTTCAAGCATGGAAGATGAAAATGACCTCATTTAACGCCTCATACTGTAGAGTACGTAGCACAACAATAAAGCCTAATGTTTTGGAAAAAAACATCGTGTCGGTAACGCCCTAGCAATATTAACAAGGATTCACAAAACGAAAAGTAAATACAACAACATGGCAAAGTTTCTCCTACATAACATTGGGAAAGAACGCACATTGAAAACGCTTCTACAAAAGAAGCGATTCAAGAAAAAAACTCCTTTTTTTCTTAAAAACACGGTAATACGAGTGTTCTCACTTGTTTGCTTCCAAACGAGACTCGGGGCAAAAAATATACGATGCTCTGTTTTTTTCCACGGCCCCGTTTGCTAAAGCACACTGTTAACAGTCATTTGTTTCGCTTAGAATTCGACGAGTGCCCTGAAGGATGCTCTGCCAAAAAATCTTATTAAATGTATTTTCGTCCAAATAAGTTTGAGTTAGGAGCACTGTGCGCGTCGGAGAAAAGTGTAGTAGTTTTTTTTGGCTCGTTGACGAAGTTTCTGTAAGATCAAGTAAGGGTAAAAACTCATTTTATTTGGATTATAAAGTTTAATTCAAACAATATCACTGCAGCTATGATGTTCATCTATATTACTTTTTAGACTACTAGACATAAATCAGTATCTATACGGATAAATCATCTCCAAAACTTTCTATGTATAACGTTGCATAAAAATGGTCAAAAAAATTGTCACTAAAACATAGATATTGAAAGAGTAACAAGCAATAATTAAGACTTTATTCTCTTTTGTTAAATAATTACTTCTTAGGTAATACTTTCGTTACTTAATTAAGAATACAACAGCTGGCTCCAACGAATGGTCTCTAACTAATTATCGAGGGTTTTCTGGATAAATGGACGCGTTTCTCTCAGGATCAGCTTCTTTATTAATATTTTTCTTGTAGGTATCTTGAGTTACTTTTAATGATTGATACTATGAGTGGCACCAATGTCTGAAAGCCACAAATTAGTCTCTAGTCATTGGTAAGATGAATTGCGATAAAAAGTTTTAAGTTTCAACCTGCGTATAAAAGGACCATTTTTTTTTCTCAGTACTTCTAAGATCTCCGGTTCAAAGATTTCTACTGCTGAAAGTACCTTCTAATGCGCACTAATCTATTGGGATAACAATGTCACCTTTCTTCATACCCTATATACGTCTTTCAGCGTCATATCCAAGTGTCATACTCTTTTTGATTCCCCAAAGTGGCTCAGATATCAGCCGTCTTATAAAAGCATCTATATTTCTCAATTCCCTGAGGAGGAACAGCGATCTATATCTATGTACATAATAAAATCTAATGGCGTCATATTGATCGTATATAAGGTGGTGTTTGAAGCGATTTTCCCAGTTTACTCGAAGACAACGGTATAACCTGCTATTTTAAATGGAGCGTGGTTATTGCAAGACTGTTGTGCCATAACGGCTAGAAGGCGCATTTTCTAAATATTGTTCATACCTTATCTTAGAACGGTATGTCTTTATGGCTGGATATATTTGCATTTACCTACGAAAACGAACATTTCAACCGATAAACATGTTCATAGATTTCATGACTTGAAGAATCAAATTTTGTTAAGCCAAGCCAAAAGCTCAGGCTGACCTCACCCACCTAAGTGCCAATTAATTTTGCTGACTAACAAAACTGTGACAAATCGTGTTTTATTCACGAAAATAAAATACAAACTCCTATTTATTGAAGAGCCGCGAACTGGCACACAAAACCGCAAACCTGAGGGCCACAAAATTCCTACAGAAACTCCCTTCAAGGCCGCCGCCATCGCCCTTCATATCTTCAACTCTTCCACGTCAGAAGGACCATTACCATCTCGCAACAGCCCTTTACAAGCGCAAATATTATTTTTATTTTCATTTAATTGTGGGCCTTGCCCCGTTGTTGCCAAAAGTTTTCGTAACGACTGAACTTGCAAACGGTCTCCCGACACTTAAGTTGATTTAAGTAATTTCGCAGTCGCCTTGTGAATTTAGAATGCGACAGACGTCGGTATGGTGATAAAAGTGGCTCGGAACACCTGATTACTTTGAATGTTATTTCTATAGTCGTGGCAAACGTGTTTTTATTCACACATACCATCACGCCCGTATTCCCCGAAGGGTTAGGCAGAGGTGTAACAATGTACACCCACAGTTCGCCGGTATGTTTAGGTCCCATGCAATAGGGGGCGAGCCTATTGCCATTAACCGGACACAAATCCTGACTTCGAGCTGCTACTGAGAATTTCATAGAAAAACCCAATGACACTTGGGAATCGAACCCAAGACCTCTAGCGTAGCAGTCGCTCTTAGAACCACTAGGCCACCGAGGCGGTTCTTATTCAGTTCCGGTTTTTCAGTCATGAGTGTCATATGGGCCGAATGCCTGCCGGGGCTGCAGGTTGTTCGTAAGAGATACCGCGCCCCCGGCACGCAAAGGGCACAAGAAGGAACATGGATGGGTTTTAGTCAGTAAAACCCTGACACTCCCTTCCGCCCCGCCCAGGGTGGGGGAAGTCACTTGATGACTTCCCATCCCCAAAAAAAAATTGAGTGTCATATGAATCCTATTTCCATATTTTGGAGTCATTTCTGCCCAAAGTAACAAATCCACGTCAAAATTTCTCTAATGTTACGAAGTTATTTTAATTTCTAACATCAATTCATTTAAAATTTATTCTAAGCATCAAGTTTTATGTATTTTGGTCTGCTTTTGCTAGATAGTAGTAACACACTTGACATATTGGATAACTTTGTTTATATAAGGCTCGTTTTGGCAAAACTAAATTCAATTAATAATCTATATAAGTTGGAAGCGGTAATTTATTACGTTATTTTTTGTGGCCCTTTTGAATCCAACCACGAACTACAGCAATCACCACTCAATCGTACCTTAGTGAGTAGGCAGGTATACATATTTAATTACCAAAGGTACACGAACCAATTATAGAGTCCATGAAACTCCGAACTCTGATTGTCCTAAACTGTCCCGAAGCACCGATTGCGTCTGCCCCGATTCGGATCCAAACACCAAATTAGTGATACAAGAATTGAACTCCAAATAGCTTGTAACTTGTATTTCTACTCACCCCATGAGGGCAACCAGCACTTTAATTGAGGTCAAACCTCCGTGGTCCCCTTTTAAACTAAGTTTAGACATGTCACTAAATAATCCAGGGAAAATATATAATTTAACCCTTCGAATAATTGCGTAATTAAAGTTTATTTGCAATAGCGAAATAAGACGTTCTTCTAAAGTGAACTTTATTCTCTTGTCTCTAGGGTAGCCACGAGTTCATCTTGAATTGTTTATGAGTTTGGACTTAGATGGTTTGTGTTACCGCCGTGTGGGGTGACCACAACGTCGTAAAAAAGTTTGAAACTCTTTCGGGCGAGTTTCATTCTTGGCAAGGTTGTTATTCAGTTTATTTTTCTGTCTAACCTACGCTGTCCCACTGCTAGGAAAAGGATTCCGGTCTCGTGGTACACGTCCAGGTCACCTCGCTACCTCTTTCTATTCCGTCCTTAGGGACGACGACCGCCTTCAGGCTCCTATGGCGTGGAGACTCTTGCCATACGGCTGATGTGATAATCATTGACAGTAATATTATTATTTATAACTGCCTCGGTAGCCTAGTGGTCCTAAGCGCGACTGCTACACTAGAGGTCTTGGATTCGATTCCCAGGTCGAGCAAAAAGTGTTATTGGGTTTTTCTATGAAATTCTCAGTAGCAGCTCGGAGTTAGGATTTGTGCCCGGTTAATGGCAATACGCTCGCCCCTTATTACATGGAACCTAAACATACTGGCGGACTGTGCGTGTCCATTGTTACACCTCTGCCTAACCCTTCGGGAAATACAGGCGTGATGGTATGTGGTCTTAGAGGGTAACAAAGAAAGCATCACTTATGATATAAGAACGGATAGAATCAACTCCGCCAAGCGAAGTCTACAACGCCTGAGGTGCAAACCACTTGGAACGTTGTTTTCTGTAACCTCAACGTCCTACAGGCCGCCGTTTCTTCAAGTTACTAAAAATAGGTGCTTACTTACGAAGGAATTTTGACTAGTAAAGTATAAATCTTCATCTAATAAAAAACATCACTTATTAAAATCATAATAATTTTTATATGTAGAACAGATTTTTATCTCCTTGATACTATTTCATTTAGATGTAATACTTTACAGACAGACCAGCGGCCATTCTATCGATTGCTCTGTATATTGTGGTACGGAACCCCTATTGTGCGAGCCCGACTTCTTTTTGGCCGTTCTTTTTTATTCGTCCCGATTTTTATTGCTAGCCAGTGGGACATTAATTTGAATAACACAGGATTGATTAATCAAAATCTTGTCGCAATAAAGGGGACAGCCCATACCATTAATTCAGAATCGAAATAATACTCTCCCTATCGCACAAAAGTCGAATTAACATGGACATTAAAATTCAAATAATTGCGTGCCGTACTTTATCAAAACGAATGGATGCGAGGAGCTAATTTATATTTGATCCCTGTGGATGGAAAACACGACGAATTCCCCGTTAAAAATATACATGTTACATGTTTAAGAATCATTTGTGAAGAGCTTGGTACATATTTGACTGGCTTTCCCTGAGGTAATCAATTTTTACCGACTGCGCTGAAAAAGGGTGCCGGGTTTTGAATTAGATATCTTGTTTATCGTTTAGTTTACATATACACCGTGTCGCTTTCAGGGCGGCTATTCTACTAAGTTTTAGGAGTGATCGCAATCTGATGTCCCTGAAAAAAAAAAATGCCTCTAATTGGCTTACATAGACGGTCGAAAAAAAAAATTTGAACAATTTCAATCAGAATTGGCCTTCTGGTGTGTATCAATTGTTTTAAATAGAATAGAAACAATTGGTAGGGAAAATAGTAACTACCAAAATAAGTTAAATTTTTTGATAAACTTGTCTAACTTAACTGAACCTTCAGTCCTTTACTAGTTGGGCCAAAAACCATTGTAAGCGCTACAATAGGTACCAAGTGCTACAAATTAAGCAATAAGAGTTGGTCACGGGAGCTTAACCTTGGAATGACTCGTGCGACTGAGATTACTGAGCTCCTCGGCCAAAATCCTAAGGTATCCCTCTCATTGTTTCCTGGCCAAATATTTTACCAATCAATGGCGTATCAATATTAATGCTTGATCAGCAGTCCAAACCAACCCTAAAAGGTATTAAGCCCACGATTGAAACAACAGCTTAAGGATATTCAAATAATCTTTGCCAATAACTGAATATTATTTACCTCAACCAATCTATCAGGGTTACCCACCGGAGAATCTTTTCTTAATAAATCTGAATCTCCTTTGTGTGCAAAACTTATTCGCCTTCGCTTGGTTTTAATAAAATTCCCAAGACAAACTGGCTGTTATAATATTCCTGTAATATCTGAACGATAAACAGATGCTTAATGGACGAGAGGAACTCGTAACTTTCCACTATGTAGCGGTCTCAGTCTTTTGAAAAAGAAGTGTTTTTGGTTCGTGTAACGTTTTCTCTCTGTGTTTCTCTCGTCTGTCTACAATTATAGAATACAGAACCCGTGTTTACTGTTACCCTCGCAAACTTTTCTTCATGAGTTGTTTACCTCATATCTACATGAACTGTAGTGAAATATGAACCCATTTTTTTTATTTCTTTTGTTACATCGCCGCACTGTAGGATATTTCCTGTATTGTTGTTGTGTAACTTATAAATATTTGAACTCACATAGACAAACAGTCAGTCTTGAAGCAACTATCTGTAGGCTACAAATATTTCATTCCGTGCAGGAATCTATCATGTGATTAATTGCAGCGGTTAGCCACTGCATGAACCAGTCCGTAACCAGCCACTCAGAGTGAACTGGTCGTTCAAGCATAGACTTTTCATCATTATCATCATCGAACGACGTCCACTGCTGGACATAGGCCTCCTCTAAAGATAGCTACAATGACTGGTCCTTCGCTGCCCGCATCCAGCGGTTTTCTGCGACCTTAACCAAGTCTTTGGTGTCAGCCATTGATACAGGATTATCCTAGTATAGGCATCTAACATTATTTCACCTACATTTTTAATTTTACATTCATGATGTATTTTATCATTTTTAATTCTGAATATTTATTTATTTTATTGTACCTCGTGTGGCGCCTCCCCACACATTACCTTCTGGTGTGTGAACCTGATGACCCCAACAGCCGTCCGCTCTACGAGCTATGTGTCTTGCCCATTTGAGTCTGCCTACTTGAGTTTTGCAAATTTGAGAGCTGTGTCACTTACCTTGGTTCCTCTGCGAATCCCCTCATTTCTGATTCGATCTCGCAGAGAGATTCAAGCATAGCTATCTGCATTGCTCTCCCTTCAAATATCTGTCATCACATCTGACGCCGCTGTTCATCACTAATCAAGCTCCTGAGGGATTATGTAACACGACAAGTTCAAACAGAATTATCAGGGATATTATCTTTCAACTAATCTTGTCCATTGAACTCATGAAAGAGGGTCAAAAGAAGTAAAAGCACGGGACGCCGTAAAGATAAGGAGTCTTTTGTGCGAGTGCTGATAATACGCCGTCGTTGACGCTGTGACCCTCTGGCTAATTACAGACCTTGACACTGTGGGCGCGTGGAGCTTTTTAGACGAGCTTTTAGTTAGTCTGTGAATAGCTAATGCATCTTTTCTCTACGCACTAGCTCGAGTTGTGGTAATATTACAAGCCAGACAGGAGGCTAATTAACGAGGTTTTTCCTTTGTATTTGGGTAGAAGAAACTGACTTCTGAAATACAGGTACCTATAAAACACCTAGCTCTGGAGTCAGGGCTTCATAAAGAATGTGAGAATGTTATGCAAATATTTTTTTTTATTATAATAGCTGCCTAGTGCATATTATGTACAGGACTAAGCTGGTATTATGTTCATTGCTGTAAATAAACTTTTTTAAGAGACATAAGACGTAGAGTTGGATTCTAAGCTAATCTCAGAGCAGTCGCTATTCATAGATACCTTCTTCATCATTATTTGTCAGTGCATATAAGTGTGTATACATATGGCTTGTCCATAAATGTATTTTTCAGGTATTTCGCTACTTGTGAAGTCCTTTGTTATGGTACTATTTTATAAAGCATAATATTTTTAGGAGGCTAATTCTTCTAATTATAAACTTTCAAAATCCAGTCGTGATCTCATTACAATGACAACCAATGTCAAATAGGTAAACAAGAGAGATATTTTTGACAAATTGTGTCTAAGATTACATTGCGGTCGTTATTATAAGTTAGCAGAATTGCTCCCCATATTAAGCCATGGCAGTTTACAGACTGATATAAACAAACACATAATAATATTATCTTGGTTCACTAAACATCAAAAGGAGAGGACGTCAACACAAACGGTCCATCCTAAACACTTATAGCCTTAAAACTAATTTAATTCGTAACTGTATGTATAAGGTTATTGGACCATTAATATAATTAAGACCTTTGGCTTTGCAAGCTCTCTCCTTTAATTTAATGACGTCATTTAAATGGTATATTTGTTTATCAGTTATAGCGAGGACTGTTGTAAGCTTCTTACGCAGAAGAAATGAGTCCTCATTAGTGTGTGCACTAAGTAGGGCCGGCTAGATATTGTTGAGGATAAGAATCAATCATTGTCGTAATGATCTGTTTCGCTTTTGCGTGTTTGTGTATAGATATGAGATTACAGTAAAAAGGCGATGGTTTTTCGTGATAATCATCACTTCATCTGTTGGACATAGGCCATAGCCACAATGCTCGGTCTTGGACTGCCCGCATCCAGCGGTTTTCCGCGACTTTCATCAGGTCGGCGCTCCGCCTCGTCGCCACTCAAGGGCGTCACGACCCCAACGGCCGTCTACGAGCTATGTGTCTTGCCCATTGACACTAGAGGTTTGCAATACAGAGAGCTTTATCGGTTACCTTAGTTTTACTGCGGATGTCCTCATTTCTCATTCCATCTCGCAGAGTAATAATAATACCAGTCAATTATTGTACTGCAGGATAAATGCCTCTTCTCGTACAAAGAATGTACGAGCATTGATCACCACGCTTGCTCACGGCGGACTTTTAGACTAATACTAATTATAAGTCCAGGTTTCCTCACGATGTTTTCCTTCACTGATGTCAGTGTTGTCCAAGATAAAAGAAAGTAGGTAAGGTAGCTATTGAAAAAGTCGCATTGGTATGAATGGTAAGCGCCTTAAGCACGGGGTCATTGTACCAAAATTGAATAAAAGACATGGCCACAATCTTGGTGTGTTTCTGACAGTCAACGACCAATTTTCTCACAAAATTATTTGACGTAAGTACGGACAAATAATACGCGTCAAGATATTTTACTCTTTCCCGTTTGAAAGCACATTGGAAAACTGTTCAGTGCAGAAGTGTTTGGCTTCCTGTCACATACGATGTTCTCAGAAATTATTTCAGGGGAAAATGAAACAATGTTGCGGGTTCGATATCGGGCAAGGAAAAAAATGACTCACGAAAATATAGTGAATAAACCTGGGTTTTATAATAAGTAATATAAATAAGAAATCGCGAATTCGCTTAGAGCAAGCGTGGTAAATAAAAATGCTCGTGGCTTCTCTGTGTGAGGAGCGGCGTTTTACGTGACGTGTCAAACTTCGATTCTATGACCTTTGATGTTGCATGTACATGCGGTCTGCTGAACTGACAGGAGCGACCACCATACATCAGCGGCTTTTGGCCTGTTTCGCCTTTGGTCACGTACCTACCTAATATTAACCGAATCAGTCCGGTCACCTCACTGTAACTCATAAATATCTTGACAGAGTAACGTGTTCATTATTAACTAGCGACCATCCCGCGACTTCGTCCGCGTGGCTTATTCGACCCGCGTTAAGTTACGTCTTTCGTTACTGCTCGGCTCTCGTAGGTTGTAGCGTGATGTTATATAGCCTATGTTACTCAGGAATAATGTAGTTATCTATTGGTGAAAAAATTTTTAAAATCGGTTCAGCAGTTTCGGATCCTATTCGTTACAAAAAAACAAACAAACAAAAATTTCCTCTTTATAAAATTAAGTATACATAGTATAAACTAACAGAGCGTGCACTTTGCTAGCATGTGCTTAACACCCCCCCTTCTCCCCCAATTAAGAGGTATTAAGCCACTTGCATATACTAAATTAATTTTAGCTTCAATTTAAACAGAAGCGTCTGAGTTTTACTACATGTGCATTTTAGGAATTAAGTAATCTGTTCTTCGGTCTGGCTTTATGTCGGAGGATCAGAAGCGTTCTGTTAGTTTTAGAGATAATAATTATAATGCTTGAGCATAAGGATGACAATTGAATAAAACAAATTGTTATCTATACTAATATGTAAAAATAAAGAGTTTGTTTGTTTGGTTGAACGCGCTAATCTCAGGAACCACTGGTTTGAATTGAAAAAAAAAATTGTGTTAGACAGTTCGGGTGAAAAAAACCACGCGAACGAAGTCGCGGGCAGGTCGCTAGTCTTACATAAACGTATGGGGGCCAGTAGTATAAACTTCGTTATAACATTGACATTTAGGGCCGATTTTTCAATCGCCAGTACAGAAACATTTGATTATTTTTTAAATGCGAAAGTTTTGATGGATGTATGTTTGTTACTCAATCACGCGAAAACGGCTGAATGGATCTAGATGAAATTTACACAGAGATAGATTATAGTTTATCACAAAGTAGTCATGTGATATACAGCGTACGGAAAGGGTATATACATATCAAAGGCACGGATTCTTTTGGTGTTAACAAACCACATAGTAACATTTTTTCAATACCTATTCACAATTATAAACAAAATTATAAGGTTCAGGAATATTTAAATAAAAAACAAATGTTTCCAATTGAATTCTACACATCAATACACCAAGTCAGCTGATCGGTGTCAATTGACTACACACAAGGAAACAACTCCGTAAAAGATTTGTTTCTCCTGACACGTTTGTTATGATTTAAACCTAATAGACTGCAGAAATAATAAAAAAAAAATATTCTGCATTTTCAAAGTTATTGCTTTTGAGCTGAAATTTTGTATAGAGTTTCAGTACCGGATACACTCTTCACCCCGTTTGTATGGATATACCCTTTCTGTCACACGCTGTTAAATATCACGTGACTACTACTTTTTATTTGGGAAAAATGTTAGTTTTTTGTAACACTTAAAAATGGTTATTTTTTTTGGTTCTGCAGATAAAAATTATTTGACTATTGATTACAAAAACACCAGCCTATTACTGTCCCACTGCAGGGGAAAGGCCTCTTCTCGTACATAGAATACATGAGCATTGATCACCACACTTGCTTAAGGCAGATTGGCAATTTCAGACTTATATTAATTACACACAATTCCAGGTTTCCTCACGATGTTTTCCTTCACCGACGTCAATGATGTAAAAGATAAACTTAGAAAGTACTTAATTGAAAATGTCACATTGGTATTTGCCCGGTTTCGAACCCGCAACCTCATGCGTGAGAGGCGGATGTCTTAACCAATGGGCCATCACGACATAGACTATTCATTAATCACCCTTTATTCACATTTAATTTTCTGGCTACTGTTTGATAATTACTGGGCAAATGTTCATAAATTATGATTTAATTAGCTGTAATGAAACTTTTTGAGTATGACCAGTCCACGTTTGACAAAATAATGTGTTAGTTCTGTAATCAGTGATTATGTTAATATTATGTAAATGGTGCTAACATAGTTTGGTAGTTGCTCGTGTCGGCTGCGAATGCTGCGATTCTATTTTATGTGTTTTTGTACATTATATTTATATAGCTGAGTAACTTTATTTCTAAAATAAATACAGTAACTCAATATTTTTAAAATTTTTGTACCTACGTATCATTTTGAAATTGAAATATTTGACTGAAATATAAGCTTTTCGTAAGCGCTCATTCCTATCTTTACAAACATAACAAAGCTGAAAAGGTGTTTCGTTTGTTTAAAAGCGTTAATCTCTGAAACTTCCAGGCGAATTGTTTTTTTTTGTATATGCCAGATTCATGAAGTATATAACAACATGCTTCGGCTTATATGAGCGTAGCAGTAACCAAAGAGGTAACGAGTAAAAAAAACATGCGAGAAAAGTCTCTGTATCCAACTTCATCGAGTGTAATTACTTAACTAACCATCACACCTGTATTGCCTGAAGCGTAAGGCAGAGGTGTACCAATGTATATCCACAGTTCGCCGGTATGTTTAGGTCCCATGTAATAGAGGGCGAGCCTATTGCCATTAACCGGGCACAAATCCTAACTCCGAGCTGCTACTGAGAAATTCATAGAAAAACCCAATAACACTTTGCTCGACCTAGGACTCGAACCCAAGACCTCTTATAATTACTTTTTATCAAAAAAGTACTAGATTACATGTGTATAGAGTTCAATACCCGTACAGTTATTTTAATATAATCGTATTTATTTTATACTAGCTTATAACACCGACTTCTTTCGAGCGAATTTTGGCTCCTAGAGACACGTAATAATAAGGAAAAAAATCGAACCAGTGGTTTAGCAGTGAAAGTGTAACAAACAAACAGTTATTTTCGGATTTACTTTATCAGCGTGGATTATGTAAAGCTTAACAACGTAAAAGAGGCTCACAAAAATAAATAAGACATGTCTATATTTAGCTTTTCATCCAGGGTCCCAACACTAATCCACCTAGCGTTTTAAAGGAGAAAAAATTCTGGAGGTCTCAACAATTTTCTACTTATCATCGAGCAAGAGGCGTGACCCTACTTATAGGCTATCTTATCAAGAGCCTCTTTGCCAATAAAATTGCCTAAGCTTGTGAAAATCAATGAGTCCTTACGCTAGGGATGTCAAAAAATCGATGCGGATATTTTTTTCGGATATTAATGCTGACATTTCTTCTTTTTCTTTTTGAGTCGATGATACTCTTATAATTTTTGGGCCCATTAGGAGGCCACATTTATCGCGGCATCAGTAACATTTTTAATGTCTTGTGAAGTGCAGATGTAGGGACTCTTTGAGCATTGTAGTAAGTGGGCCATCGTCTGATCAGGAGCACCGCACTTGCACTGGGTATCCGGTGGGATCTATAATCCCCCATTTTGCTAGGTAATGTTTGTAACGGCCTACTTGGGTTCACAGTCTATTGAGCGCTTTCCATATAGGTTACTGCAAATCACAACCATGTTTCTGGGGTTTAATATTAATACTTACTTAGTGTTTATCTTTTTTAAACGTTCGTCAAATTCTTAATTTGATTTAGTTAACCATTATATTTTAATCAACAAACAAAAGTGGTTGTTGACTTTAGTTCTTAAAAAAAAACGTAGGTGTCTCAATTTCCCAAGAATCTTTAACAAAATCTGGCACGTCGATCGGTCCGCGATCCTTATTTATTTATTTAGACTGCCATAAGCTCAGCTCAAATACTTTAATATTCAAGTGTGAGAGCAGTTCTCATATCACATTTTAAATATCAAGTGACAACGTATTAGTCTAAAATTGAGTCTCGTTTATGCAATACATTTTGCATAAATGGAATCATATTTTGTGGTTCAAACGTTTAAGAGTATTGCTGTTTCAAATTATTCATGTATTTGAAATTTTCAGCTTTAAATAAGAATATTTTTGTCTCAATTATCTCTGTGTTCAATTTGTTTTTTAAACCGAGCGTAAAACGTTACCATTTATGATAGAAAATGGGTATAAAATATTCAATTCAGTACATTTTAAATACGATATGAAGCTTGGTGTATTTTAAAAATAATATCATGAATTCATATGAAACCGTACCGAATATCCGCACATAAGTTTCGGATATTATTGAGATTTACATCCTTATTTTACTCGTCTCACCTCTAGTGTGTTCTTAAAGATATCTTCAAACACTCAAGCGTGGAGACCTAACTGTCTTTTAAAAAACAAATGAAATAAAACCTTAAACTGTACCAGATACCGTTCAAAATAGATTGTGTTGAACTATATTTTTAAGGAACCATTCTTTGATTATTTTAGAAGTAAAGCCTTTTATGAACGATCCTAGTTTAGCTTATTTATCTTTATTTACCAGATCAATGGGTTCGGAGGCTTGTCCTTTTATCTTACGGGCTAGTGGGGTCTGGGGACCATTGCTGGGGGATTTGAAAACTGCATTATAGTAACGGAAATGTTTGGGTTCCGTTTAAACGGCAAGTGTGGGGTATAATGACATACTTGAGTGTGAAGACATATCCCCCAAAAGATTTTCGAAAGAGGAAATACGCCATGCTTTTAATAAAGATACAGTGAAATCAACACCCTTACAGGCAAATGCAAAATGGCTTCTCAGAATTCAAGGCGAGTAGCTGCGCAGTGTATTCGCCAGACCGATTCCGACCACGGTGGCTAATCTTTATTACACTAGCCAAGTACACTGGACATATTATAGTGCACATTTGCACAAGTGTGTGCGCAAACACAGGTGCACTCCCTCTTCCCTAACTCTAATAGTCCGATGGGACGGGAGAGATCAAGCGCAGGACCAACGGCTTTACCTGCTTTCCGACTTTTAAACTCCCGGCCGTTACTGAGAAATTTATAATAGATAATCCAATAACACTTTTTGCCCGACCTGGGAATCGAACCCAGGACCGGACGCTCAACAGTCGTGCTCGCCACCATGAGACCAACGGGGCAGTCAACAGACGAAGCCAACGGGGCTGCGCAGTACTTGCTTACGTGCCAGCGGGGGTGGGTGCACTTTAGAGCCGTGTACTCGTACTATGGTTTTTACACAACTGGCACCTTTTGTTTATTATCTTTAGCCTACTCTGTTCCACTACTGGGCAAGGAGCAGCTAGAAAAGGCCCAAGTCTTTTCAGACGCTCTTTCACCGTCACTTCGAACCAGTCCTCGTGAAACGCGTCCAGATCATTTCTTCATCTCTTTCTGGGGTGAACTCGACTTTATCCTATTTGTGGGGACTCATTGCGTAGACACTCTTGCCCATAGGGCAATGTGCATATGGCAGACTTGACCCTCATTATCTCATTAGTTTATAAACCTTTTTTTATGTTTGGGTAATCATCAAATTACTACTTCCACTCTGAGTGGAGAAAAAGGGAGTGTCAGACTCTTGCTGACTAAAACACATCCGTGTTCCTTCTAATGCTCTTTCTGTTCCTGGGCCGCGGTAACTCTTTCGAACAAATTTCGCAACACTCGTAGTTTACAAACATCGCATTAGGAAAAAAATGTTAACAAAGTTTAAAAAGAAAATAGCAGAATTATCTAATTTATAAATTTTATAAATAAATCCTGTACCAAGACTAGTGCTTACAGTTCCCCCATAACACTAAAATAAAACTACAAGAAAAAAAAAACTCAAAACTTATTTTAATATATCTTAAAAAGAACCCAGATACCCCTTTGTATTACCCTTTCAACCCCCGATCATTGCAAAACAAGTAAATAAAGTCGTTTCTCGTCAAGTGGATGTGGGTTTACGTTCTCGTTTACGAGATAACTGCGAGAACGAGAAGGCGCGGGATGTGTTTTACGTGCGACCACGTTTAAATATATATTTTTTTTATGTTTCTGGGGTGTATTTATAGCGAGGTTGTAGGGCTGACTTTTAGATTTGTTGAAAGAGTTCGGGGTCCAAATGAGATGTCTCGATTGATTATTGAAGTGTCTACCAACAATCGATGTTGTTGTTTGTAGTAGTTTGTTGAGACTGTTGGTTGCTAAGCGCGAGTTTCTGGATTACCAATGTCTTGTAGGGTTCACCAACAAGATACCATCACGCCTGTATTGCCCGAAGGGTTGGACAGAGGTGTACCAATGTGCTACTCAAAGCTCGCCGGTATGTTTAGGTCCCATGTGATAAGGGTCGAGCCTATTGCCATTAACTGATCACAAATCCTAACTCTGAGCTGCTACTGAGAATTTCATAGAAAAACCCATATACCCTTTTTTGTTCGACCCAAGACCTCTAGCGTAGCAGTCGCGCTTAGGACCAGGCTAACTTGCAGTCTAGGCAGTCTTGTAGGGTTCATCTATCTGGAAATTCATGGTGTCTGAATTTGGGTCCCGTATATTACTAAATGCTTGTTGTACCTTGTGCTGTTAACCTCAGCGTTGCTCATAGCCTAAAAACTATGATGCTGCATGTAGGAGACGTCAGCTTAACAAGAAATTTTCAAGAAGGCCAAATTAAAGGTGTCTTTAACTTCTACGCAGACGAGGTCGGGAGCATAACCTAGTATCTATTTGTCTTCGTGCAATTTTGTGTAAGAGGCAATTTTTTGAGGAATTTCTGTAGTGGCAACCCTACAAAACTCTGTAGGTACCCTATATAGGTGTCGACTTCCATTTTGTTTTATTCACCGGTTTACGAGCGCTCCTGTGGTTTAACATTCAAGAATCTATAATTTATACCGAAGATGTTATCCTTATGTTGGCGCTTTATCCTGCAATGATAAAATGTATGGTCATTAATCCTGTGTACAAGAAAATTCGTGTGTGTTTTTGAAGTTGAAATTCATTACCATTGTAGAAAAAAAAAACACTACAGAACAAAAAAAACTAGAATATGCCTCGTTAGCCTAGTGGTCCTAAGCACGACTACTACGCTAGAGGTCTTGCGTTCGATCCAGGTCGAGAAAAAAGTGTTATTGGGTTTTTTTTTATGAAATTCTCAGTAGCACCTCGGAGTTAGGATTTGTGCCCGGTTTATGGCAATAGGCTGGGACGCTATTACATGGGACCTAAACATACTGGCGAATTGTGGGTGTACATTGTTACACCTCTGCATAACCCTTTGGGAAATACCGGAGTGATACATACTCCATTCGCCTTGTCCACGTTCATACATCTGGTCATACAAGCACGCCGGTTACGAGTACCGTACCCGACCTTTCTGAAGAACCCCACCAATAAGGTCAGGGTAGGTCTTTCTAGAGCGTCCCCTCCCGCGTTGCCACTCACATCCGCCTATAAATCCCCTATATTTTATGTATAAGTATAAAAGTGAAAGATCATGCATTGACCTACTGATTAATCACGAAATCTGGACAAGATCTATGAAGCTGGTAGCAGGAAGATAATTTATAGGTTTGGAGTCGTCAGCTAAGATCGGGTTCGCGGCAGACCCGAATTATGAGGGTCTTTGACTTCCACTCAGCAAAATCTGCACAAGTCGCGGGCAAATCTAGTTTTTTTTATATTAAGCCTGTTTAGACATTTCTTGTCTTTTAGACATGATGTATTTTTTTTTTTTTTCTTAAAATCCGTTGCCCCACACTAGGAATTTCTCCTGTGTCGTGGGTGCGTTTACAAACATATAAACTCACATACACAAACAGCCAGACCCGAAACAACTATCTGTAGGCCATACAAATATTTGTACCGTGCGGGAATCGAACCCGCGACACGCAGCGTAGCAGCCGATCGCTCAGCCACTGCGTCAACCGTGCCGTCAAAAAAATGAGAAATCCATCTTTCAGATGTTTTAGATTTCCGTACCCAAAGGGTAAAACAGGACCCTATTACTAAGACTTTGCTGTCCGTCTGTCACCAGGCTGTATCTCATGAACCGTAGTAGTTAGACAGTTGAAATTTTCACAGATGATGTATTTCTGTTGCCGCTATAACAATACATTTAAAAAAATTGAAATAAAATAAATATTTAAGGGGGCTCCCATACAACGTGATTTTTTTTGCTCGTTTCTATAGATAATGGAACGGGACCCAACGTGCGCGATTCCGACTTGCAGTTGGCCGGTTTTTTCCAGTAGATTACAAATAAAATCGGCCAAGTGTAAGCTGGGCTCATACAAAAAATATTGTCATTATTTCTTGTTAAGCAACCATAGTACCACACATTATGACAATTTCAAGTGTCTACCTATTAAAGTTTAAAAGATACAGTCCTATGACAAACAGACGGCCAGACAGTCTTAGTAATTGGGTCCCGTTTGGCACGTTTTGGATAGGAAACCCTAAAAAGCCAAACGAAAAATCACTCGGCTCATCACAATGCCATATCCCACAAACTTCCTCACCCACACACACCCTACTACACACAATATCGGTCGCTGACGACCACATTACAGTTTTATTGGAAAACTTCCGTCCATCCGACCGACGTGGGGACACCCGCAGTAGATAAAAATGCACGTTAACTTATATCTACACCCTGTATTTGAGATTGTTGGCCCCTGTTTTAGAGCCGAGCAGTTTAAATTGTAGAGAGTAAGAAAGGGAGGGAAAATATTAAGCTACGTAGAATGTCGACTTTATTGCCACCAAACATTTTTGTCTACAGGAGCGGCATATTTAAATGTGTGTTCTGAACTTTGGGCAGTACGGCGCAATTACGCCAAGAAAGCTTAACTCTGAGTTGGAGACCCGAGGTTAAATTACAAAAATGTCATACACTTATGTAACTACATATATACCATTACGCCTGTATTCCCCGAAGGGTTAGGCAGAGGTGCACCATGTACACCCACAGTTCGCCGGTATGTTTAGGTCCTATGTAAAAAGGGGCTAGCCTATTGCCATTAATCGGGCACAAATCCTAACTCCGAGCTGCCACTGAGAATTTCATAGAAAAACTCAATATCACTTTGCTCGACCTAAGAATCGAATCCTAGACCTCTAGCGTTACATACTTAACTTTTTTTTTATTGATTAGCAAACAATCTGACGTTAAGTGGTCACATCTCCTACAGAATCGATTTCAGCTTTTTCTAAAATAGTTTTTGTAATTTTGTAATTATTTTAGGATAAAAAATTATCAATATTAGAAATAGCTGAAATTGATTCAGTAACTACTCTCAGTGTGGGCGTTTAATAATGTTACACGTTGTATACATCCCAAATATCTCTAGGAATATTGCCAATTAATTACAAGACAAGTAATGTAATTAAAAATGTAGTAACCCCCGTCGGAAGAATATAAATGTGAATGGATGGAGAGGAAGAGGGAGGCCAAGAAAAAGATGGATGGATTGTGTGAAACATGATGTGAAAGAGAAGGGAGTCAGTGATAGCATGACGGTTGATAGGATGGCATGGAAGAAGAAAACATGTTGTGCCGACCCCAAGTAACATGGGATAACGGCAGGAACCCCCGACAGAAGAATGAAGACACAGCTAACAAAAAGGCGGATTACCTTGAAACGGCTGAACTGATATTGATAAAACGTATTTAGAGAATCGCCGCTAGAAAAACCTGCTTTCAAATAAAAAAACCGCATTAAAATCGGTTCATCCGTTTAAGAGCTACGGTGCCACAGGCACGTCAAACTTATAACACCCGTTGTTTTGGGTCAGGGTTAAAAATATGACGAAGTTATCTGTTCTCGTATACTAAAGACAATAAAAAAACAAAAGAGAGAGTTTATGACTCCCCGTCTTTCCACCCAGTCATCTTTACCCAGAGGTGCGCAATCTCCGCTTATTAGCATATGCCCGATAACATTGAGGTTGATCGAATATTTTAACTAAAGAAGAATTTTCTTTCGTTCACTTAGAATGAAGGTGGGATGGCGTCAGGATATTGGTTCGTGGAAGTTGAGCGATCAAGGTAGCTCTCTAATTAATCGGTAGCATGGCGGAATTGCTATTTCAGCCCGCCTGTCTGACAGGTTGACACTCGCAGGGCTTGCTTTTGAAGTGCGAGTAGTACTATCATACAATGTTGAATTTTACGTAACGGGTTTTATACTTAACGACACGAAAAGTTACGGTTTTCCCATGATTGTGAATGCTTCTGTGCGGTACCATAGTTGGGATCATTTCTTTTTTTATTTGAGATGGGTTTGCTCTTGACTCTAGTTTAGATCAAAGGTGACATAGACAAAGTTGACGATGGTGTGAGCTTACCCAGAAGAAGCCTGCTCATTCTAACTTTGAAGAGATTAGGGTTGAATGCGTTCGGAAATACAGACGTAGGTAGAGGGGTGTAGGGTGTTCCACCCCTTTGCAGTGTGCATTATAAAATACGTTTGGAAACGCTTAGTGCTGTCCTTCTGTTTATGGAGATATTAAAAGTTCCAATGTTTGACATACTCTCACCACCCTCCCTTTACTGTTGAATGCACCCATGAGCACAATGTTTGAGACACAAAGTGACTTTTAACACTACAAATTAAAGTCGTTTCCCAGAAAAATAACACACCATCACGCCTGTATTCCCCTAAAGGTTAGGCAGAGGTGTACCAATGTTCGCCAGTATGTTTAGGTCCCAGTAATTGGGGGTGAGCCTGGTGCCATTAACCGGGCACGTGTCCTAACTCCGAACTGCTACTGAGAATTCCATAGAAAAACACAATAACACTTTTTGCTCGACCTGGGAATCGAACCCAAGGCCAGATAAAAAATTGCTCAATGTTACTTAGCGTTGTTACTTATTTTTTCACTCCCATTAGGTTACATTTTTTATTACTGCTTTGCACCTCTTGGTTGTAGCGTGATGTTGTACGGCATATAGCCTTCCTCGATAAATGATCTATCCAACACAAAAAGATTTTTTTAAATCAAACCAGCAGTTCCTGAGATTATTGGGTTAACCTAAACAGCTTCCCTTTATAACATTATTATAGACTAGCTGTTGCCCGCAACTTCGTCCGCGTTTCCGTCGTTTTTCGTAAAAAAGTAGCCTATGTCCTTTCGTAGGTATTTCATGTATAACTTTGGTGTTTCTATACCGATTTCTATGATTCTTTTTATGGAATAGTTAATAATGTTAACTTTTTTGATTAGGGATGACTGAGAGTGTTATAAACGTAAGAGTAGACAAATATAATCAGAAAGCTTCGAACTGCTAAGCTATCAGGAGTTACACGTGATATTGTGAGTCAACCATAAAAGATAGACATATGCTGTCGTAGGATATTTTTTATATAATTTTAAGGAGAACATTTCCGTCATACATGATTTCTGTGTAGCTTTAACCATTAAGGTTGCACACGCGACGGAAGCTGAAAAAATGTAGTAACTTCTCCCGTTTTCCCAACATTTCCCTTCACTGCTCTGCTCCTATTGATTGTAGCGTGATGAAAAGTATACTATAACCACCTCAGGAGTATGCAAAATAATTGTACCAAGTTTCGTTAAAATCCGTCGAGTAGTTTTTGTTTCTATAACGGTTATACAGACAGACAGACAGACAAAAAATTTACTGATTACATTTTTGGCATCAGTATCGATCCCTAATCACCCCCTGATAGTTATTTTGGAAATATATTTCATGTACAGAATTGACCTCTCTACAGATTTATTATAAGTATAGATTATATTATTTGTTGTTATAGCAGCCATAACCAATAACCATAGTAACAATTTTATTTCATCAACTTTTATACATAGTGAAGTATTTTTCCGCATTCTTCGCCAACCAACGTCTTTTCCCAAAACATGACATTCGTTTCTAACTCGATATGTCGGCGGCACGTCCCACCCGGCACGTGTGTTAGGTGTCGTGTGTTCACGCGTGGTGTTGCCCGGGTATCAGCGGGCTCAGAGGTCTTTGGGGGCCGACATGTGGTGGATACCTGTGTGGATACGGCAATGGATCGGAAGATTTAGTTTTGAGAATTTTTTTGTTTTTTTTGGAAATTCAAAGTCAGTCATGAAATTCATACTAATTTATCTGTGGTGTAAACACTTGAGAGAGTGACGTAAAACATAAAATTGAAAAATTTTAAGTAACCCCGACAGAAAAATAAAAATCCCTACCGCAGCTAACAAAATAGCTGATAACTTTGAAACCGCTGAAGCGAATTCCATCAAACATAGCTCAGAACACTCCCGACTAATATACCTTTCAAATGAAAAAAACTAAATCAAAATCGGTTCTTGCGTTCGGGAGCTACGATGCCACAGACAGACACACACACACACACAGACACGTCAAACTTATAACACCCCGTCGTTTTTGCGTTGGGTGTTAAAAAGACATTTCACATAACCGTCAACTTCGCGTCATCCTATCAGCCGATCGACGTCCACTGCCTCTCCTAAAGATAGCCAGCATCCAGCGATTTCTTACGACCTTTACCAGTCGTCGGCCAACTTTATTTATTTTTGACGTGGTAAAGCCCCGTGCAATATGACGCACGCTAAACATTCTAGTTTTGGGTGTATGCAACAGTATATCAATGCAGGGCAAAAGCCTCGTTCTCATACAGACAAGGGCATTGATCACCACGCTTGCTCTAGGTGGATTGGCGATTTCAGACTCATATAAATTATGAATCCCAACTGCCTCGGTAGCCTAATGGTCCTAAGCGCGACTGCTACGCTAGAGGTCTTGGGTTTGATTCCCAGTTCGAGCAAAAAGGGTTATTGAGTTTTTCTGTGAAATTCTCAGTAGCAGCTCGGAGTTAGGATTTGTGTCTGGTTATTGGCAATAGGCTCGCCCCCTATTATATGGGACCTGAACATACCGGCGAACTGTGGGTGTACATTGGTACACCTCTGCCTAACTCTTCGGGGAATACAGGCATGATGGTGTGTATTAATTATAAATCCAGGTTTCCTCACGTGGTTTTCCTTCACCAGTCTCACTGATATCTAAGATAAAAGAAAGTGCATATCAATTGCAAAGGTCACATAGGTACTTGCTCGATATCGAACCCACAACTTCATGCATGGAAGGAGGATGCACCTTAACCACTGGGCAACCAGGACAACTGTAAATGGTTTTATTGAAATATGAATCCTTTGCGTTTCCTGCGCAGGCGTTTATTCAGTTATAATAGTTTAGGAGGCGATATGAATAGAGGCTTGATTGTCCCTTAAGATAATCTCTAGTTCAATGCGTCACAATGAAATATTACCACAAATACAAACGTCGATTTTGACAATATAGAGTTATGTTCATTTGTTTTCCATTATACTCAATCCTTTCTCTGTTCCGTGTTCATAGATTCATGGCGACTGTTCGAGTGTTAAGTATGCTTTGATAGTACCTATGTTAAGAGACTTACTAAACACATACATATTATAATTATACTTAGGTAGGTACTCTGACCTCTGGCTTTCGTTAAACCGCGAAGCTGTAAAGTGCACAGCCAGTTGACATGACAATTTTATTAACCTCGTTGGCCTAGCGGTTCTAAGCGCGACTGCTACGCTAGAGGTCTTGGGTTCGATTCCCAGGTCGAGCTAAAAGTGTTATTGGGTTTTTCTATGAAGTTCCACGCGCGCCTCAAAGAGATGTCAGCATAGGGAAGGGGCCACTGAGGGCCGATGCCTGCCGGGGCTGCGGGTTGTTCGCAAGAGATACCGCGCCCCCGGAACGCAAAGGGCACAAGAAGGAACATGGGTGGGTTTTAGTCAGTAAAAGTTTGACACCCCCTCCCGCCCCGCCCAGGGCGGGAGAAGTTATTTGATGATTTACCAAACCCCAAAAAAAAAAAAATAGGCTCGCCCCCTGTTACGTGGGACCTTAACATACCGGCGAACTGTGGGTGTACATTGGTACACCTCTGCCTAACCCTTCAGGAAATACCGGCGTGATGAATGGTAGGTACTAAGACCCGCATTCACAGTTTAATTTAAAGAGTCGCATACGTTATAACTAGCTTTTACGCGCGACTACTTGCGGGGGGTTTTTTTCACCTGCATTATGTCAAGTTACTGCTCCGCTCCCGTAGATCGTAGCGAGATGTTATATCATCATAAGCTTGCAACAGTCCACTGCTGGGCATAGGCCTCTCCGATCGCACGCCACTTAGCTTGGTACTCGGCAAGTCATACCCAGTTGTTACCAGCAACACTGAGGGCGTCCCACCTTACGCTTGCCAATGATGAGATGTAATATAGGCTAATACTAATTCCTCATAAATTTAGCTATCATATAGATAAACACTTTTTCACCGACTGGTAGTTTCTCAGATTTGCGCTCTTAAGCAAAGAAACAAAATAAACTCTTTGGCTTTATTTATATTAAAGTGAAAATTGGATTTTAAACATTGAATACGTGGTGTAAATAGACATATTACACAGACATTAACTACACAGACTACAATTGTCAAACTAAGTAACATTGAACAAAAATTATTGCCGGGAAGTGACTTTTATTTTTGTTGTAAGATATCACTGTTTGTGGTACCCCACAATGTTGCGAGCGGTGATCATTGTCCTTAGTTGGTTCAGTTCCTTTTTACCTTTGATTAAATAATTGTGAATACAGGACCAAGTCGCCTTTTCAAATCAATGATTACGTAATATGTAAAAAGTAAGTACGTAAGTAAAAAGTATTTTAGTTTCTTATACATAACTACGCTACTGCTACGCTAGAGGTCTTAGGTTCGATTCCCAGGTCGAGCAAAAAGTGTTATTGGGTTTTTCTATGAAATTCTCAGTAGCAGCTCGGAGTTAGGATTTGTGCCCGGTTAATGGCAATAGGCTCGCCCCCTATTACATGGGACTTAGACATACCGGCGAACTGTGGGTGTACATTGTTACACCTCTGCCTAACCCTTCGGGGAATACCGGCGTGATGATGGTATGTGTATACATAAACGTAAAAATGTGTTAACCGATTTAAAAATTTATTTCACTGATGTAAATCTACATTAATAGCAAGAAACACAGACGACTTTTTTTTTAAAGAAAAAATTATAATTATTTTAGTGCCTCTATCTCAGGATTTTTTTATATAAAATTAGAATAGGTAGTCAAAATAATTTTAAAAATATTGTACTAGACGATGATTGAGCGTAATTCTGCTTAACTCGAGCCAACCTTACAATCTTACAACAATCAAATAATTACTTTAATCTACATTATTTAATAAACTAAAAATGTAACATTACTATTAAGTAATAATTGTTCAATATACCATCACGCCTGTATTCCCAGAAGGGTTAGGCAGAGGTGTAACAATGTACACCCACAGTTCGCCGGTATGTTTAGGTCCCATGTAATAGGGGGCGAGTCTATTGCCATTAACCGGGCACAAATCCAAACTCCGAGCTGCTACTGAGAATTCCATAGAAAAACCCAATAACACTTTTCGCTCGACCTGGGAATCGAACCCAAGACCTCTAGCGTAGCAGTCGCGCTTAGGACCACTAGGCCAACGAGGCAACGAGACACCCAAAATGTACGCTTCAAATATGTAGATTAAAAATTAATCAGCGTTAAATATCCAAAAAATTACCAAAATTTTGACATGGATTACTCCATTTGGCTTAACTACATACCCCTAATAACAGTTTTCTTACAAAAAAAAAAACCTTCTCAAACAATAAAAAAATCTTACCATTCCCTAAGACTTAGCGGCGACACTCTTAATTATACCAATTACACAGAGTTTAGATTCAAACCGTAATCATTAATTATGTTAACGGCACCGCCGGACACATTTACGACACGATCCGATTCCGACAATACTTCGAGAAGCCATTTCGATTGTTAAGTAGTTATTGGGCGCTTTTTTACCGGATTAATAGGAAAAATATTTAAGCGTAAAATGTGAGGAATTTCTGGGGTATGGGAATTAGGGAACACAACCGCTACATTCTATTGTAAAAGATACCTTTAGGATATTGTTAAAGAATGCAATATTCTATTGTTATTGCTTGCAATCTTTGTTAATATCAACACTTATATATTTATAACTCACACACACATAGACACAATACTCGCACACTATTGTTGTCTGCTGCGCTTTGTGTTGTGGGTTCGATTCCCGCACAGAAATAGTTGTATGGCCTACACGTAGTCTGGTTGTTCGTGAATGGGAGTTTATGTTACAGTAGAAATTCCTAGAGTTTTGGCTCACCGTCCGATTAGAATCAGGCCTGGGTCAAAGGCGCGTTGTGTTCCACGCGCGCTTCAATGAGTTGTCAGCATAGTAGGCGGGCGCGTTAGGGCCAGTGCCTGCCAGGGCTGTGAAATTTGTTTGAAAGAATTTCCGCGTCCCGCAAAGGGCATTAGGAGGAACACGGATGAGTTTTAGTCAGTAAAAGTCTGACACTCCCTTTTGCTCGACCCGAAGCGAAAAAAGTCATTTGATGATTTCCCATCCTTAAAAAAAGGGCAACGTTTAAAAATTGACAGTGAAGGGGACTGCCGACAAGTGACAACCTTACGTCACATTAGTAAGTCGGGACCCATAAGTTTTACCCTACCAAAAATCTCTCAACGTGACTATAGAAGATTCCCTTCAAAAAACACTAAATTAAAAATTTTAAGTAACCTCCGACAGAAGAAAAACATCAGTACCGTAGCTAACAAAAGGGCCTATAACTTTGAAACCCCTTAACCGATTTCGATCAAACATAGCTCAGGAAACTCCCGACGTTCTAATTTACCTGTCAAACAAAACAAAACAAAACCGGTTCATGCGTTCGGGAGCTACGCTGCCACAGACAGACACACACACACACAGAGACACGTCAAACTTATAACACCCCGTCGTTTTTGCGTCGGGGGTTAAAAATACACTCACATATAAATGTATCTTAAACGTTAGCACAAGTTATCCCATCTTCTTAAATTTCGAACCAAAACAACTTTTAAAGAAGCCAGATACCTGTTTTCAAGAAATAAACTATCCATTCCTCCAGCCATTTTATTTGACAAACAGTAAACTCTTCACCTTTCAATTGCTATAGTATTGACATAAATGTGGCAACATTCTTCAGCGACGCTAGTTTAGTGGTAGTGCTCAATATATCCTTACAGAACAATTGGTTCCGCACAATATAAATAACAAGCCATCGCTCAAAGTGGTTGCGAGCTAGCGTTCTAGAGATAAGGGTCGGGTCTCAGTGCGAGAGACTAGCGGGTTATTCAAAAGAATAGAGAAAAAGCCTTATATTTAGATTTGAAATGTGACCAGACTTAAAAACATGAGACTGCTCATTACGACTACATTCTATACTAATGTAATAAAACTGAAGATATTTTTTGTTTGTCAACGCAATAATCTCCAAAACGACTAGTAAAATGTGATAAATAATTTTGGTATGAGATAACCAGATTTCTGAGGACAATAATCTTCTATAGTATATGCTATATAACATCATGCTGTGACCCACGAGAGCGGACCAGTAATCAAAAATGTAACTTAACGCGAGGGCGAGTAAAGGCGTAGTCGTGGGCAGAAATTTGTCTATGATAACTGGGATCAGTGTTTTATGTTTCATTCCAAGACAGGGAAGATATTTACTATTTACAAAAATGGAACACGTTTTTGCAGTAGCTTTTGGCGGTAGGCAGATGAATAAATTCGCAGTACCCACTTTTGAGTTCCGTATCCCTCCATTTTTTTCAATCATCATGCTATACTCTCGAAACTAGTTTGTGAGGTTCCTCTTAACCTCATTCAATCCGCCGCCCGCTCGCCGCTGCCACTGGACCACACCCGACACTTTTATTGCAAAAGTTCGTACACTCTGACTGCCGGAATTCGCCCAGTAACTGCCAACTTTAGCCATTTGTAGGATACAAATTCAAACTGTATGAATTGAAAAAAAAAAGCGTTTTCTGACTCTTGATAATTGTGTGGCGTTCATAGTTTTCTTGTTTCTACCAATTTATGGAACGACTTTGATGTGTTGTTGTTTTATAAAAATGATTTTTGTTGAGTTGCATGTTCTGAATTCTTTTTCGTCTTTTATTTTCTTATTGCTAGCGTAGCGTTGGGTCCCAGGATACCCAACAGTTGTCGATATAGAAATATAAGAAAGGAATATAACATAACATCCCATCACGCCTGTATTCACCGAAGGGTGAAGTACCTAGAGGTGTACCAATGTACACCCACAGTTCGCCGGTATGTTTAGGTCCCATGTAATAGGGGGCGAGCCTATTGCTTATTAATCAGGCTAATTTCAAGCTGCTACTGAAAATTACATAGAAAAACCCAATAACACTTTTTGCTAGACCAGGGAATCAAACCCAGGACCTTTAGCGTAGCAGTCGCACTTAGAGCCACAAGGCTAACGAGGCAGTTGAGGCGGTGCACGCGATTGGTCTGTCTGTGGGACCGATCGCGTGCAGCGTCGGCGCCCCAAAAAACCTAGAAACGAATCAAAAAATGAATTTGACGTTTGTGCTCACGACTCGTGGCGACTGCAATAACAATAATATTCTCTCTACCGATATTCCGGTCACGGCAACCTATTTCAATGGGGAGGAATCAAGTACGCAGAAGATATCCAACTGCAAGTGTGTGCGTAAACACAAGTGTACTCTCACATAGTCCGATGGGATGGCAATCCGACAAAACCGGGGACAGATCAGGACCAAGACCAACGGCTTTACGTGCTTTTCAAGCCATCGTGGTGTCACACCACCAAAGTTGAGTTAAGTATATATATAATTATTCAAGAAGCACAAGTCTGATGTCTGTAGTGATGAAGTATATCAATTCTATTATGTACCTCCATGATGGTAACTTAATGAGTAAGGTCATTAACGGCAATATACAAATTGAATTTGTTTATTGAAGTCAAAGAGATTATGCTGGGAGCGGCGATAGACTCCAGAATATAAATGAGAACAGCAGGATAGTATGGAAAAAGTATTAGCCAGTCAGTAAGGTATATGAACGCGCCCGGCTGCGCCTTACGTTGTGTTAAAGTAGGTATTGGTACTAGTGAGATTCTCGGTAGCTGAGTTCCATTTCCACGATAACTACCCGGTAGCATGAAACTACACATTACGATATGAAAAGTTAAAAATTCTTGACCTGTTATGGGGTGGGACAAGGCCATTTTTATTTGTACCAGCATAATCTGAGTGTAAATAATAAAACCAGCCTATTAGTGTCCCACTGCCGGGCAAAGCCTCCTTCCCATACAGAGAAGACACGAGCATTGGTCACCACGCTTGCTCATGGCTTGGTGCAGACTTATATTAATTGTGAGTTCAGGTTTCCTCGCTATATTTTTCTTCACCGATGTCAGTGATGTCCAAGTTAAACTTAGAAAGTCCATTTATAAAATAAAAAATTGTGAGCCGTCACCGAACGCCTGGCAGATGTGAAACATCGAAATTATTTTGTACAAATAATATGCATAAAAAAACAGATTACGACAGGAATTACATATAGACTGTACATAATCATAAAGCGACGACGCGTCGCCACGGCATGCGTCGCCACGCCAGCAATTGGTTTTACGTGCGGCTATAGATGTTTCACATAAAAAATAACGCAATTATAGGAAAAACAAAAATTTCTGGCATCGTAGAGCATTTCAACATTGAATATCATTAGATGCCAAACAAGCCACCGACCTACCTATAGCCTATCGACATCTGCAATACCAGATGCCTTGCAAATGCGTACCCATCCCACAGACGAAGTTGAAATGTCTCATGTGCCTGTCATTACACCGGCACCTATACCCTGAAACCGAAACACAGCAACGCCGCTTTGCGACAGAAATAGGTATTCTTTGTGTCCATTTAGACTCGTTATAAGGCGTGAAGTGAATTGGAATCCAAGCCTCTATTGTTTAGCCTTTTTCTACAGTAAAGTGTTGAACTATCGCTATTTATAACTCGCTTTCCATGTGACCTCGATACAGATCGATCGCGGTGGCCGTATGCCCTAATAATAGAGGAAACTTGGTAGGGAAACACGAAAAACTTAATGATAGGTAGATAAAACATGTATGCTATATGTTTGTATATAGGTGTGAGGGAATCTATGGAACGTCTGATTGAAGAATTTTGTCAAAATAAGGCTATGCACTTGTATCTTTTCAAGTATACACTAGTATTCTTTGTCTGTCTGTTAATTCTGTCTATAAGTGATAATGGAGACTGCCCCGTTGGTCTCGTGGTCGCATGCGCGACTGATGAACGTGGGGTCCCGGGTTCGATTCCCAGGTCGGGCAAAAAGTGTTACTGGGTTTTTCCATTAGGATTTGCTCAGTAGCAGCCCGGAGTTTGGAAGTTGGTGGTCTGATACCCCCGTGGCTCAGAAAGCACGTAAAGCCGTTGGTCCTGGCTGTCATTCGTAGATCTTTGACAGTCGTTACGGTTAGTCAGAAGCCAAGAAGTCTGACAACCAGTCTAACCAAGAGGTATCGTGTTGCCCATTAACTGGGTTGTGGAGGTCAGATAGGCAGTCGCCCCATGTAAAACACTGGTACTCAGCTGAATCCGGTTGGACTGGAAGCCGACCCCAACACAGTTGGGAAAAAGGCTAAGTAGATGATGATGATGAAGTGATAATGGAGGCTTGCAAAGAGAAGAAGGTGCAAGCCTTTAGAGTTGTCACTTTAAAATGGCTTTACACCTTACAATGGGAACAGTTCTATGCTGGAAATTCAGGTCAAAATATGGTACGAAGTAGTAAAGCTCTTTTACAAATAATTCCTTCGGGGAAGTACTCCCACCATATTGTTCTGCCGCACAGAAGCGTTGCGGTGCTAGTAAAAATACAGACATTTGAGCTTTGTCTCTGGGATTTTACCGCTTGTTCAAGGTATATGGTATTGCAAATGTCTGATAGGCGGCAGGGAAAAATATTGGAAAAAAAATCACAATATTTTCAGCCATAGCTGATTGTACTAATTATTACGGAACCCATTACTTTAGTTGTGTTTTTAGCACTAGCAACACAATTTAAAGGCATTTATTCGTTGCCCAATACGTCTTGTTTGCTTATGAATACGTTATGGCTGAACCACGTAAACATGGAGCTATAAAATTTAATCGATGCGATAACTTTTTGTGTGGCGAGTGGTGAGCATTAGGACTTTGATGGCAATTTATTATAATACGGCTTGGTTTTCGTAAATCTATGTTGGTGTTGGACATACGATTATATAAATATAGACATAGAATTTATTATCAAAGAATGCAACAGAAAAAGTGAAAATGGTCAGAATTTTAAGTCAGGCAGTAATTTGTAAATTTTGTTTGAAAATGCGTCTATCTCCTAAACTACAAAAATATTGTAGAACATACAGGGGGTATTCTGGAAGCCCACAAGAAGAGGCGTCCAAAACTTTCATTTGGAGGTTCGCAACTGGGCCACTCCGTATATAAGGCGCCGTGCAAACATAGACACATAAGTGTCTTGTGTTTGACACAAGCACCAGTAACCGGCACTAATATAGAATCACAAATGTGCAGACGCAGCCATTGTACTTTTCTGTTGCTTTCATTTGATAAATACAGATCGCCAATTGTCAAAGTGATATAAATATATATATATGAGTAAAACATTCGGGTGGAACTGCGGCGGGGCACACGGCCGTTGGTTTAACGTAAAACGTCTAAGTCAGCGAGTCGATGTTTCAGTAATGTACATTGAAATCTATTTTGTTACTTTTCGTTTTTCTAACCTGTTTCACGTCAACAAGTTGTTACACACATTAGTAGTCTGTGTCGACGAACTGTTCGGAAAACAAGCGCAGCAACCGCGTGGTGTCCTGTTTCTGTAACAAAATGTGTCTACGTTTGCTTTAAAGAAATCCCGATTCGTCATTATTTTAAAAAACAAATTAATTAGATTCGTCACCGTTATAAAAAGTACCTTGCTGCGCGTTCAGTTTTTTTTAATTTTTAATAATGAAAGAATACTAAGTCTTCTCTAGATCTATGTAGATGGTTGCAAATAGACAGAAATGATTACTACACTCTCATTCATTCATTGTATTTAATAATTTCTTTGAATAGAGTTAACTGCTTATGTTTCTACTTTATATTTCTTTTTTCGTTTCAAAAATAAATTTTAATTACAAAACCAGTATCTTTGTTACTTAGGCTTTCTATTCTTGCGTTTCCTTTGTCTACTATGTCTAAATATTTTTTATTTTTATTTAAAGGGAATAAAAGTCCAAAAGTCCTACTAATATTATAAATGCGAAAGCTTGTAAGGACGGATGGATGTTTGTTACTCTTTCAAGCTTAAACGGCTGTATGGATCTGGAATCGAACCAAAGACCTCTAGCGTAGCAATCGCGCTTATGATCACTAAGCTAAAGAGGCAGTTCGAGGTAGTTATTAAACACTAGAAGAAGAATTTTCAAATTATTTCTAGGAACCGTGTTCAGAAACTTTGTGTAATAACACTTAATATGTTATCCACACATTAGCTCGAACTAAACCGATGCTTCTAAATCGAATAAAAGTTAAGTTAAATGTATGTCTAAGCCTTTAGCTGGGCAAACGCAACTCAGCTTAATTAACTTCAGCGACAAATCCTCGCATCTTACCCACAAAAAGTTACTTTTCAACAATTAATTCGTGTAAATATAATTAGTGCCAGTATCAGGCTACAAACTACGTTCAACAAATAGACGAGAGTTCTAATTTATATGGAGTCAACTACTGTTAACCAAATAAGCTGGAGGCCTTTGAACTGAGCGGTTATGCCAAAAGTTGAGCCAACTTGGCAATTAACTCTGTCAGATACGGGCAGGGAGGACGGGCAGCGGAATGTTTTTTTTTAGGGATGGGAAATCATTAAATGACTTCCTCCGCCCTGGGCGGGGCGGGAGGGAGTGTCAGCCTTTTACTGTCTAAAACCCACCCATGTTCCTTCTTGTGCCCTTTGCGTTCCGGGGTGTGGTATCTCTTACGAACAACCCGCAGCCCCGGCAGAAGCGGAATGTTGGGCCACGACGTTGGTGACAAGAAGGATTGTTGTAGAATATTTTGTTGAAAAATAGGGCCGGGATAAAGTTTTAGTGTAACTGGGAACAGATACAAATGTTTTCGCCTATTTTCTGTCTTTATATTTAAAAATCTCGTGTTACAATGTTTGTCCGGGATTGACTCCTAAACTATTTAAGCATTTTTTTTATGAAATTTGGCATTTTGTGTAATTTGGTCAAACTTAAAAGATGGGATAGGTTTTATCTCGATTATTCACCTCAATATTTTTTTATTGTGAATTTCGGCCACAGCAACGCGTAGCCGGGTCAGCTAGCTACTTATAAAATAATAAATGGATATTGCAAATTATTAGTTTATCAATTTAGCTTAAAAAGGTACTCACATACATACAAACATAGCCTGCGAGATTCATAAACTTCTTTTAAGACTTTCTTGTATTTTTTATAAAATGGAAACCGAATTTACTTGAACAAACTATTTTTATGTTCTTGCCCCGCGTTCGCATATAAAAGAAACCAATTCACTTTTACACAGCTCCCAAAAGAAACCTAACTAACATCTACTTAAAATGAACGACCTCAATAATCTTGAAATGAGACTTTTAAAATACCAGAGCGACACTAAAACCTCACTCGTGGCATCGCAATGAATTCTTAAATCGCCAAACTCACTTAAATATTAACGCTGTACTAATATTAAAACAGTTGGTCGAACTTCACGGCCGTGTGTCCGGACGGCCGAAACTTTTCCATTTTGCAGTACTAGTGTTTATAAGGATAACTGTCGTCTTGCAGACTCTATGGCGATTAAATTTTTATTTTATGCTTGCCGAGCAGCTTTGTGTGTAGTTTTGTAGATGGGTAAGTTTTTCAGTCCGTTTGAATTGAGAGTGAGGGGAATTTCATGGAATACTGGAATTTTGTTATTGGAATGTTTGTATTTGTTTTTAAGGTACGTTTAGTAGATTGGTTCTGTTATAACTATTAAAAAGTGGTCAGGATTTGAATAAATAATTTCTTGCACACTTATAAAGTCAAAGTCAAAGTCAAATCATTTATTTCAATTAGACCATTAAAAGGCACTTTTGAACGTCAATTACATGTCAAATTAAAAATATTGAATCTAGTAAACGCCAATGGTTGTGAGGATGGATGGATGTTTGTTGTGATGTATGGAATTAGCTGAAATTTTACGCATATATAGGACTAACTGCTGCCAGCGACTTCGATCGCATGGTTTTTTCCACCCGCATTAAGTTAGGTGTTTGGTTACTGCTCCTCTCCCGTGTGTCGTAGCGTGATGTTATATAGCTTATAGCCTTCTTCGATAAATGAACTATCCAACACTAGAAGAATTTTTCTATTCCAACCTAGTAGTTCAACCAAACAAACAAACTCTTCAGCTTTATAATATTTATTTATTTATTCCGTTTTTGTGTTCCCGTAGAATTTTATTTAGAACATTCTTTCCAGACGGACCGAAGCTTATAATTCGCGAGGATGTCAGAGATCTATAGGGTTGCATCTACTTGAAGGATAGGCTGTTTTTCCTGCTCTTTCTTGCAGTTGAGTGTCATATACTCAATATTTATTATCCCTACATGATCTTTATTGTTCGCTTAGAAAGAGTTTCATACAATTAACTATAGTAATAAACGGTTCCGTAATTTTAAATAGCCAGAATCAACACTCCCACTAAAATAGCATATCATATTTGATAGTTGCTGCAAACTTTTAAAACAAGATCTTAAATCTAATATTTTTAAAGCCCATTGTTGAAAGATGAACAGTTTCTTAACCAGAACGTACATTAAATCAGTATCCTAACTTCAGTGATTATGACCCGCCCTTCAGTTCCCGGGAGACAAATGTCCATTGGTCCTAAACTGGTGATTATCATGACGATATGAAAACGACCACAAACTAGGGTCAACCTTACAAATTACCCTGACGGATGGCTTGACCCGTTCGCTTGGAGGCTAATGACGCATGACCTTCATCAGTTATGTGTCCAGTTCAGGAGATAATATTACAATGTACGTATTGTGATATACATACAAATATGGGCTGATTTTTTAAACAATGTTAATGATAAATTGGGATCTGTATACGGATGCATATTAAATTTGTATAGTTAGTTAGCTAGTTTATTATTCGCTAAGAAAATATGGATTGAGTTTTCCGGATTATATTATAAATATACATTTTTTACGAGATAGTAATAAGTTTTCTTCACCTGCGTTTAGTTACGGGTTGGGTTACTGCTCCGCTCCGGTAGGTCCTAGCATGATATTATTATCAAATAGTCTATACTATTCCTCAAGAGTCTGGCTATTGTAAAAAATATATACAATAACAATAACAACAATAATAACAATAGGCTCGCCCCTTATTACATGGGACCTAAATATACCGGCGAACTGTGGGTGTACATTGTTACACCTCTGCCTAACCCTTCGGGGAATACAGGCGTGATGGTGATGGTATATATACAATAACATAATAAGTATGATAAGATTGAATTAAATAATGAAGAGATAGTGGGATGGCTTGTTTTTCGTCGTGGTGACAAGACGCCAGTCAACAAGACATATTTTATAACGGAACAGACAGCATGGGGTGCGCCAGAAGTACCCAAATACAAAAGTATCGCCGCGTTATGCGACCAACATACTCGAAAGTTAATAAAACCAAGAAAAGTCTCAGGTTTCCACCAAAATTGAACAACGTTGTTCTTCAAAATCAGCATACGAATATAGATAGATGTGGTACATAATCGTCAAATACATGAGTCAGACAAGGATAGTTGGTCTCGTCTACATATAAAACCGTTCACTAATCGTCATGTTTTATGCATGTAGGTTGTGTATTAACATAATACTTATTTTCTAGTTTATTATAATTGCTTTGCGTTGGCATAGAGTGTAGACTTGGAAGAATAGACAGTTCATAAAAATTGTATGTAATAATAATTTAGAGAACATTTTTTTGTTTGTTTGTTGGCCGAATAAGCTCCGAAACTACTGGACCGATTTTAATATTTTTTTTGCCAATAGATAGCTTCATTATTCCTGTGTAAGAAAAGCTATATAACATCATGCTATGACCCACGGGAGCGGAGCAGTAACCAAAGACGTAACTCAACACGGGTGAAATAAACCACGCGGACGAACTCGCGTATCTTATTTTTGCCTGTTTGAGGTATAATGGTGATAACTACTTAACTAATAATTTATATTTCATATATATAATCTACCTAGCCTTTTCCTAACTATATCGGGGTCGGCTTCCAGTCTAACCGGATGCAGCTGAATACCAGTGTTTTACATGGAGCTACTGCCTATCCGACCTCCACAACCCAGTTACTGGGCAACACGATACCTCTTGGTTACACTGGTTGTCAGACTTCCTGGCTTCTGGCTATCCGTAACGACTATCACAGATCTACTCATGACAGCCGGGACCAACGGCTTTAAGTGCTTTCCGAGACACGGGGGTGTCATACCACCTTCCAAACTCCGGGCTTTTTGCCCGACTGGGAATCAAATCCACGCTTATCAGTCGCGCTTGCGACTACGAAACCAACGGAGCAGGAACCCAAATATTCAAAGGCCTCATTTTTATATGTAAATCCAGGGAAAATACTATGAATCACCCTAATCCCCGCCAGTAATGAAGGCAAGCCATGGGGATGGGCGGCCGCGCCACAATTATGACTAATGATATCAATGACTTGTGCCTAACTAATGGCGCACTTAAACGGGACATATTTTCCTGGCTGCAATACGTTGCTGGTAATGTTTTGAGTGTGGCCCAGCCATACTACGTAAAAATACTTGGCAATGGAATGGAAGGGACATCGTATGATAGTTTGCTCGTTCTTCTCCATAGAGACCTACGTTTTAGAACGAGAAACTAGCTTCAACTTTCCGTCTAACTTTTTGACAATTCAAAAGAAAAAAAGGAGCTGTTAATTTAGTTGTTTACAATGCCTTGGAAGTTGGGTAGGCCTTTGGTGTGGGATGCAACATTCGTCGACACCCTTGCGCCATCCCATCTTCCTAGCACGACGGGTTGTGCTGGGGCGGCTGCTACTGGTGCTGAAAACCTCAAACGGCGCAAATATAATAACCTTCTTGGAAGCTATATGTTTGACCCGTTTAGGGTTGAAACACTAGGGCCATGGGGTCCGAGCGCTCATCCAGTTTTTCGGGACATCACCAAGCGACTGGTTGACTCTTCACATGACTAAAGGGCTGGCCTTTTCTTGGGCCAAATAATCAGCATTGCCATACAACGTGGCAATGATGATATTTTTGTTAATAACCGACGAAATCTCACCTACAATCATGTAACGAATCCATAAAAACAGTTTTCGCTACAATATCCCTTCTATCCGTTATTTTCCGTGTGGCCCAGCCATTACGGCAAGTAATGCTGCACCACTTTTTAACCGAGTTCAAAAATTTTTGAGGTTCTATGTTCTTCTGCACATATGTATTTTTTATTATATGTGCACTTCACTCCCCATATTATTCAGCCATACGTTCCCGGCAATATGTGGCTACAAAACATTGCCAGCAATGTTTTAAGTATAACAGGGCTGGGCAACATTTTGCAGTAAAATTATTGCCCGTTTATGAACACCTTAGGACTGGAATGACAAGCAAACAGGGGTGCCAGTTTTATTCGAGGAATATTTTATCATTCTTGGGTTCTTAGGAAGGGCGGCAACGTGGTGTGAAATTTTTATGTAAACGTTCATTCTAGCCAGAATGCAGAATAAGCTTAGATTATATTTTTGTGTTTAAAGTATTTTCTTCTGAGCGATCTGTATGCAATAAAACTTGCTTTTAAATAATTCTATAATTCCACATACATACCATCACGCCTGTATTCCCCGAAGAGTTAGGCAGAGGTGTAACAATGTACACCCACAGTTCGCCGGTATGTTTAGGTCCCATGTAATAAGGGGCGAGCTTATTGCCATTAACCGGGCACAAATCCAAACTCCGAGCTGCTACTGAGAATTTCATAGAAAAACTCAATAACACTTTTTGCTCGACCTGGGAATCGAACCCAAGACCTCTAGCGTAGCAGTCGCGCTTAGGACCACTAGGCTACTGAGGCAGTTTCTTAATTCCACTATGCTGTATATAAGTAGTACGTCCATAACGTACGTACGTCAACTTGGTTTAGTCAACATCATATCAGCCGAGAGACGTCCACTGCTGGAAACAGGCCTCCCCTAAAGATAGCCACAATGACCGGTCCTGCGCTGCCTGCATCCAGCGATTTCCCGCAATCTTTACCATTCATCGGTCCACCTTGGTTTAGTACCTAGTGTCCATTTATACCGCCAGCCTGTCTCAAACTATATACCCGTTTCACCTGCGTGAAGATACGTTTTTGGTAACTGCTCTGCTCCCTTATATCATAGCGTGTTATTAAGTAGCCTCTATAGCTATAAATTTAAATTATATTGGTTTATATTTTTTGTATTTCTATTGGTCCATTAACATCGTCAACTTTATTTACTCAATAGTTATGCCTCGCGGTTTCAGCCGCTTCAAGTTACGACTTTGGTTACTGCTACGCCTCGTGTATCGTAACGTGACGTTATATAGCCTAGCCAGGTATAAATTTCTTCAATTAACAGAACAACGCAATAAGGTTTTTTCATTGGATGAGGCAAAGTTGAAATGTCTCATGTGCCTGTAATTATACCGACACCCGGAACACAGCAACGCTGCTTTGCGGCAGAAATAAGTATGGTGGAAGTACTTCCCCGGACGAGCTCCTTTACAAAGAACTCTATTTTATCAAACCGGATCAGTAGTTCCCGAGATTGGCGTGTTCAAAGGAACTCTTCAGCTTCATAATATTAGAAAAGATTAAACACGGACTATCTTGTCGCACACCTCACTGATTTGATCTCGCTTCAAGCCAAGCTTTTTATCTTTCCTTTTGAATACAGCAAAATTGTATATCTACGTCTTTGTTGTGAATCTTAGAGGTGTTATTGGAAACATTTTCTGAACTATCAAAGCCAGTAATCTCGATTCGTTCATTCGTGTTCAAACGTTGTCACCTGTCCCCTACAGCTCATATAACAACGATACTACAAGGTGATTGGAAACTCGATATATACCTTGAAAGGAGATAACTTAAGCTAATTTGTTACAAAGACGTTGAAAATTTGTGCTCGAAATTAAATTGATTTGAGTTTCAGTTAAGTTTATCAAATATTACTACAATTATTAGCCATATATTCAAGTTTAGACGAAAATTTATATATTTGTGATAGTTCTCATGCATGAATAAATCTTTCGAAAACCAATTTATTACGTAATAGATATATACCCCGCGGTGTCACCCGCGTTCAGTTACGGCTTTGGTTACTGTTTCGCTCCCGTCGGTCATAGCGTGATGTTCTGTAAACCTGCCTCTTGAATCTCTTAAAAAAAGCGCATTATTCGTTACGTAGTTTAAAAGATCTAGAAGGACAGACGGCGGAAAGCGATTTTGTTTATAACCCCCGACGCAAAAACGACGGGGTGTTATAAGTTTGACGTCTCTGTGTGTGTGTGTGGCATCGTAACTCCCGAATGCATGAACCGATTTTGATTTTGTATTTTTTTGTTTGAATGGTGAATTAGTCGGGAGTGTTCTTAGCTATGTTTGATGGCTTCTGTCGAGGGTTACATACAAATTTTAACTTTGTGTTTTTCGACTATGGATTTGAAAAAAGTGCTGTACCTGAAAATCAATTGAAAACAACCCTAAGTTTTTGGGGTCTAATTTGTTTCAAATGAACCCTAGCTAATCCTTTCAAGAAATATTTAGATTTTCAAACGCCTTGTACATTATTAGGAAGCAGCGTCACATCTCACACTAAGCGGATTCTTGTTTCTCGCAATCTCAAGAATAAAAAATGTTCCCCATAAAAAATGTTCGACAATTCAAATTAAAATATTATACTTTAAAATCAAAATATCTAAATACGAGGGCTATAAACTGTGTCTGTACGTTTATGACAGCTTAACCTTAGAAATATATGACTTGAATAAAGTTGTTCAAGTAACACCGGTAGTGCAGGCTTGTCAAGTTGGTACGACGGCTTATGTTAGAAGTAATGTTTATTGGTATGTTGGTAACACATTCATAATTATAAATTCAGATTTCAATACTCAACATAAGTTAGGTAGTTAAGATGATGGTTTTGATTGTCTGTTACTCTTGTGTGCTGTGCGTTCGACCCTAGGTTCGATTCCAAAGTCGGGCAAAATGTTATTGGATTTTACCATAGATAATTACACAGTAGCAGCCCGGAGTTTAGAATTCGGTGACGTGGCTCAGAAAATACATAAAGCCATTGGTCCCTCGACGGATCTCTCCCCGTCATGTTAGATTGCCGTCCCATCCGACTGTGAGATTGACGGAAGAGGGAGTGCACCTGTGTTTACGCAATCACTAATGTGCGCTATAATATTTCCTGAATACTTGTCTAGTCTCCATTGAGATTGGCCAATTATTAGGAGAGACGAAAGGTTACTAAACTAGGGTAGTGCTTTTTCTACTCAATGAAGCCGATTAATATGACAGCAACGAATTATGAATGATGCTGTCAAATATATACAAAATTTGCAATTTATTTTAGGTATACACAGAAATGGGAGTAATAGTACAAAGCTTTCAGGGGAAGTCGCCAAAGCTGGCCTATCGACGCAACAGCATAAGATTACATCATAAAACTTTTCATAAATTCGGTTTTATATACAGCATAACCCGTCCGGCCGGTCCGATATGCAGTAGGATTTCGGAGCTCTTGATCAGACAATGTCCCATATGCTGGAGTGTTCCAGTTGTCCGATCAGCTGCACTCTTGACGATCTGTGCAACGCCTCTGACGCAACAATATAAGTGGCCACCTAATGGGCGTGAATTGTATAAATTATTCTAGCTGTGTTATCGATACGAAAAGAAGAACAAATTATATCAAACCAATGATTTCATTGACTCGGTATGTAAATGGCAACAGAGAAATAGATGGGCCAGACAATTTATATATTGTCGAAACATTTATCTAACAATGATGTGACATATGTAAGAGCAGTCGATTATTCAGATCGAAAAGAAATAACTTAACCATCCGATTAGAAATCGACTAAATTAAAAATAAATAAAAATATCGATAAATCTTATTCTTTGTCAATACCCTCAATTCGTCGTACAGCGCTTAGATTGTTTAGAATTCATAATAACTTCACGAAACGTCCCTTTATGCTAAGTAGTCGATTTAAATTCGATATGAAATCGATTCCATTGAACGATAGTCGAGTGATCTTGTGGCGTTAGTTAATTAAAGTACGATTATTATAATTTGATTGGATAGTTTAGTTGATTTATCATGTTTTTTTGTTGTTGAGCTGTCAAGTTTGATTTCAATAATGATTACTTGACCGACAACATTTTTTGTTGTTGTCGTTGTGTAGTTGTAAGACTTGGGAATTTTAAGTGTATCATTATTTTAGATAGCGATATCTTCTCATCTGATATAGTGAAATGGGTCTCGTTGGCCTCAACGAATGGTGCGATACCAACGGAATAATCGGAACATTTGGAATCCGGATTGGTAATCGTAATATTATTGGTATATCTGATAAAATTCCTGCGCCGTCTCGTACGGTATTGATGGAAAGTGAATGGGAATATAACTTAGAGACGTGTTTACCCATATCAGAGAGTGTATGAGCGAGTCTTTTATCTAAGACTAGCAATACTGCATGGTTTTACCCGCTTAAGTTACGCCTTTGATTACTACTCCGCTCCCGTGTGTTGTAGTGTAATGTTATAAAGCCTACTAGCTATATACCCCGCGAAGTTAATCGCGTTTAGTTACGTTTTTTGTTACTGCCACGCTCCGTTGGTCGTAGCGTGATGTTCTATAAGTATAACCTTCCTCTTGAATCACTTTATATTGATGAAAACCGAATAAAAATCCGTACAGCTTTATGTATGTATTCTCCAGACCGATTCCGGCCACTGCGGTTAATCTAATGCAGACTAGCCAAGTACGTAGGAGATATTATAGTGTATAAGTGCACACACATGTGCACTATAATATAAATACGGGAGCACTCCCTCTTCCCTAACTCACTTCGCTCTCCCAACCGGGGAGAGATCAGGCGCAGGACCAACGGCTTTACATACTTTCCGAGACACGGGGGTGTCACACCACTAACTTCCAAAGTCCAAGCTGTTATTGAAAAATTCCTAATGGAAAAACCCAGTAACACTTTTTGCCCGACTTGGGAATCAAACCTAGGACCCCACGCTCAACAGTCGTGCTTGCCACCGAGACCAATGTCGCAGTTTCAGGTTTATAATATTGGTACAGACATTAAAAAAGGCCATGTCCCCCCAGCAACTACCTGCCTGTATACGCAAGAGTTTAATTACTTCCAAAATTAAGGTCTCATTCTGAAGTTAGTTTAACTTTAATAGTTAAAATTAGCGCTGGCTGCTGCAGGGGTTTATTATTCAAAGCTTTATCAACAATTTAACATACGCCTTTTTGTTCATGCACTCTTGTAACTCCGCACTTCAGTTCACCAACAAAGTTGTATTCATTCTGTGTTCCAACAGTTATTAGAAGGCAGTGTTTTGTTACAAATTGTACCTTTTTTTTTTTTTTCGGGGGTGGGAAATCGTCAAATAACTTCTCCCGCCCTGGGCGGGGCGGGAGGGAGTGTCAGACTTTTACTGACTAAAACCCACCCATGTTCCTTCTTGTGCCCTTTGCGTTCCGGGGGCGCGGTATCTCTTATGAACAACCCGCAGCCCCGGAAATTGTACACCTTATGATATGTTTATTTTGTTATTGAGAAACCAAAGTATGTCGTCTCCGATATAATTGTATACGGGGTGGAATGGACATCGTAAGGCAAACTTTTACCATAAATGCATTGCATGGTTAAAGATCCACTATTGATAACATTTTACGCCGGTTATAAAAAGAAACACACGTGGGAGTGTACATTGGTACACCTCTGCCTAACCCTTCGGGGAATACAGGCGTGATGGTGGTGCTTTTAAAAAAACGAGTTGTGCTATAAAACTGTCTGCCGGTGAAAATCCTGTCAATATCTATTTAGCAGAGATTTGCCGGAACAAACAGATAGGAAATATAAAAAAAAAATTAATAGTTTTTGGTATAAATACCTTTTAATTTTGTTTTAATATTCTTTTATGCTTGCGTTTGAACGCAGCTCACCTGATGTTAAGTAAAGATGGAATAAAATAAATAAAATAAAAATATTAATATGTTGTTTTATGACGTCATTACAAATAGACACTTCACTTTATATATTTGTGTAGATGAGAAAAACATGCATTTAAAATTCACATTACACACGAAGTATGTATTTAGCACAATATTAAGCAGTCTGCTCCACTTTGACCCTTTATTCGCTGAATTCAGCAGAAAATGCTCAAAAAACATCCAAGCGACCACTCAAACAGTTTGCCAACACTCATTCTGAACTCAACGTAATTACATTAATATGATCATTTTGCCCATATTGTACACGTGTTAGCTATCCCAGGGTATTCCGGGGCCTTTTCTGTTTACAAGACAATTTGGGACAAAGAATATTATTAAAATGTTCCGTGCAAAATGTTTGCAACTCGTTTTGTAAGGGGTGATGTTATTTTTTTGGGCGGTTTTTCTGTACAGGTGAGGGATTTTAGTGAAAACAATTTTTGTTTCCGGGGGTTGGTTTATGACGGTTATGGGTGTGGGGCAAGATTCCAGAGTCATCGTACCTACGTTTTTTATGTCATTTGATGGCAAACAAGCCGACGGTCCATGTGATGGTAAGTGGTCACCGCTGTCTATAGACATCTGCAATACGAGAAGGCCTTGCAAATGCGTTGCCATCCCAGAAACAAAGTTGAAATGTCTTATTTGTGCCATGTAAGACCTGTAATTACACTGGCACCCACAACCTTCAATCCGGAACGCGGTACTGCAGTTATGTGGCAGAAATAAATATTATTAATTTTAACATGCCTGAAATTTTGATTACAGTTTGGATCTTAAAAATGTTTGACTGAAATTATATCATTTCTGCACTATGTAGATTGTGTATGTATAATAATGTGTATGAAGAAGACTAATTAGACAATGTCGGACTTTTGGATCTAGGATATACAAACATACATACATACATAAACTCACGCCTTTTTCCCATGGGGGTAGGCAGAAACCACAGAACGCCACCTGCTACGATTCTTACATACTGCCTTCGCCTCGTCTACGTTCATGCATCTGTTCATACAAGCACGCCGGTTACGAGTACTGCGCACCCGACCTTTCTGAAGAACCTCACCAATTAGGTCATGGTAGGTCTTTCCAGGGCGTCCTCTCCCGGCGTTGCCACTCACATCTGCCATATAAATCCCTTTCGTTAGTCGCTTCACTCATTCTCTCAACATGACCGAACCACCTAAGCATACTCTTTTCTACTTTTGTCACTACATCCTCTTTTAATCCGCAACGTTCTCGTATAATATCATTTCTCACTCTATCGTTCAAAGTTACACCACACATACTTCGCAAGGAACGCATCTCCACAGCATTAATCCTACTTTCATGCCTCGTTTGCCATACCCAACATTTACTTCCATACATAAGTGTAGGCACCAACACACCATTGTGTACAGCCAGTCGATATACAAATATTTCAATTAATCTTTGCTCAAACGATTTTTAACCGTACCTACCTTTCTAACTTTATCTTGGAGATCGCTGAGATTGGTGAAAGAAAACATCGTACGGAAACCTGGGCTTATAATTAATCTAAATCTGAAAGTCTGCCGTGAGCGAGTGTGGTGACAAATGCTCGTGACTTGTTTGTATAAGAAGAGGCCTTTACTATGGGACAACAATAGGCTGGTATTATTAGAATAGAAACTAATCACTGAGCTACTTATTTTCCACAAGTCTCAACTCTGCCTAAAAATTACAAGTACTAAAAGCAATAATTCAAATTCCAGGTCATTCTCATGTCATTTGCCAGTCCTTCAGCCCCAAGCCCTTCAATTAGTACCGAAGTATAGCTATTACCAGCAAGTTTTCAATGAATGCCTTCCAACTCCGCTGAAGGATCGTTCGAAGTATCTATTCTGGATGTAATTGCTCACAAGTTGTTTGTATTATTGATCTAGTGCCGGTTGTTTCTGACTAGACGAAGTTGGAAGCGATAAAGGTTTATAACTGAATAGTTAAATTGATGAATTTTGTGTAATGTTGTCATGGGTTGTTCGAAGATATTATTATGTCTTTGACGAAAGCCGCTGACGAGATGGACCGACGACTTGGTAAAGGTCGAGGGAAATCGCTGGATGCGGGCATCGCAGGACTGGTCATTGTAGCTATATTTAGGATAAGCCTGTATGTATGATGATGGCCTTGATGGACTTGTTCTACTTGTCTTAAGCAAATAAGAGGCCATACAGTTCTCAGCAGGTTCGAAATTATGGTTCCAATGATCAGTCTGACTCAAATTCCTTTCCGGCCCTGGTGCACGCCATGGTCCGGGGCGAGGGGGAATGGGAAGCAGTCGGTTCCTTCTGCAAGGCAGTTATGCTAGAGAAGGTGTCGGCGGGACGGTTGAGGCAGAGTCTCCGCCCCAGCTGTCGCGGTAGACGCTCCGTACGTTGGGAGCCACGAGATGACTCCCGGCCACCGCAGATGCGGGCCTGTGGATAGTGAGCAATGGGTAGCTACCCGTCCGTACGTTGCATAACGACAGGCCGTGTCGAAGGTGTGGTCATGTTCCACGAGCGCCTCGAAGAGGTGTCAGAAATTTTTGAAGGGGCCACACAGGGCCGATGCCTGGCGGGGCTGCGGGTTGTTTGTAAGCGATACCGCGCCCCCGGAAAACAAAGGGAAAAAGGATGGGTTTAGTCAGTAAAAGTCTGACACTCCCTCCCGCCCCGTCTAGGGTGGAGGAAGTGTTCCCATTTGATGATTTCCCATCCTTAAAAAAAAAACTCAAATTCCTTGAAGAAATTCCAAGTGTCCTTATAAAAAATTGACGGCTCATCGACACAGAGTTGGGTTGATTCTAAATTTGAATAATGTTACTTTTTTTAAATATTTTATTTATTTTAAAAGAGTGTCCACTTTATGAACGAGTCCTCGATAGCTCGAAAGTGTCTTTAAACCGTTTACAACAACATACCATCACGCCTGTATTCCTCGAAGGGTTAGGCAGAGGTGTACCAAATTACACCCACAGTTCGCCGGTATGTTTAGGTCCCATGTAATAGGGGGCGAGCCTATTGCCATTAACCGGGCACAAATCCTAACTCCGAGCTGCTACTGAGAAATTCCAAATGGAAAAACCCAATAATACTTTTTGCTCGACCTGGGAATCGAACCCTGGACCCACGAGGCAGTCCGTTAAACCGTTTATTTAAATAAATTATTTGATTTCACTTCTAATGTTACAATGATGTCTAGAAAGAAACAATTCAGAATCTTTGTAGATTGCTGGCGATTAATATAGTTGTATCTGACCCTACCTTGACCAGAGGTTGATAATTGCCATCCAACATGGCAATGCCACCAGTATCTTGGACACATTGCCAGTTGACAGGGATGCGGAAAAACTTTTTGATGCCTTATTTTGTTTTAACTATCTATACTAATATTATAAATAGGAAAGATTTGTTTGTTTGTTTGTAACGAATAGGCTCCAAAACTACAGGACCGATTTTAACCATTCTTTTACCAATAGATAGCTACATTATTCCTGAGTAACATAGACTATATAACATCACGCTACGACCCACGGGAGCGGAGCCTGCAGTAACAAAAGACGTAACTTAACGCGGGTGAAATAAGCTATGCGGACGAAGTCGCGGGCAGGTCGCTAGTAACATATAAGGTATAACTTCCTCGTTAGCCTAGTGGTCCTAAGCGCGACTGCTACGCTAGAGGTCTTGGGTTCGATTCCCAGGTCGAGCAAAAAGTGTTATTGGGTTTTTCTATGGAATTTTCAGTAGCATTTCGGAGTTAGGATTTGTGCCCGGTTAATGGCAATAGGCTAGCCTCCTATTACATGGGACCTAAAACATACCGGCGAACTGTGGGTGTACATTGTTACACCTCTGCCTAACCCTTCGGGGAATACAGGCGTGATGGTATGTACCATAGACTATGAAATCTCTATACCTGCTTGCTCACAAACTGCATTATTGAGAGGTCCATCTTCAAAATGATATCTATATACGGACGAGTCTCAGCGGTTCACTCAAGTTTGCTCTTTAAATGTTTTAAGTAGATCCAAAGTTTTTCATCATGTTACAATTTGAAGTGGACCATAGAACCAATTCCTTCAATATCTTAAGCCGATTATAGTAGTACGGACCTAGTTTTGATAACTTCGCAACTTGCTCAGCTATTTGAAGACATTCTCACACCAACCTTCAAGAATATTTCATATTTCTTTTTAATATCAAACTGGTTAACGGTATCGTAAACAAAATATTTTTTATTAAATCTTGTCCAGTTTAACTTGGCCTTTGTATTCGAATACTTGGTAGTGTTATGAGTGTCCATGTATTTTGGTGATTTGTCTTATAAATGCAAGTTTGAACGAAATCTATTAGGCGAATTTTGTGTAGAAAGTTTAGAAAAATTAATGATATTAAGGTTATAGGTTGCGATACATTATCCAGTATCTGTGTTTGTATACAGTAATGTTTGTTTTTCTCGTGAATATTTGATTAAATTGATAAGTTCGGACGCGCTTGTTGAGGCTATGCATAATTATTGAGGTATGGAGACAAGCCGCTTGAGATCTATGTCGGAATTTATTGCGTGTTGCAACATGTATTTTGGACTAGAGCTTTGTTGCCTAGGTGATAAATTAATAGACGAGCTGTGTGAAACTTTTGAGAGGAATATAAAAAACAAGCCCATTTTATTGAAAAACCCATTCTTGTATACAAAATATTGTACAACATGTACTATGAAAGAGTAAAGTATGGACTTTCTTGCCCATTCTTTTACACATGAAAATACTTTTTGGAATAAGCAACTAAACAGAAGGGAAGGGGTGACGTTCAAAAGGGCCTTTTAAAGGTCAAATGTTTTGTTTTGACGTATAGTCAATAAGTAACCAGGGTTGTCAGACATACTTGAAATTTCCTTCCAAACTAATGGATGCCTGTGAATTTAATTTAATTTTAATTAATGAATTGTTTGTATTCTAAGCATTCAATCAAAATTTATTCAAAGCCATCTTTCAGCGTCTAATAAAACTTTTATTATATGTGACGGCATGGTTACTTATCTCTTTGGTTGACGGTACATACGTGCATAAACACACGCCTTTTTCCCCTGGGGTAGGCAGAAACCACAGAACGCCACCTGCTACAATCCTTACATACTCTATTGCCTCGTCCCCATTTACACCATTTTCATAGTTCATTTTTTTTAATGTTATGTTTTATTTCACTTAAAGAGTTTATGTACAATAAATATAATATAACATGGCTTTTACCCTGGCCTGAGGATTAGCACTTGGGCACATTTCCAGATGACGGCGATGCAGACGATTTTTTTTATACGTTTGGGGTATATTTTTTATTAACTACCTCGTTAGCCTAGTGGTCCTAAGCGCGACTGCTACGCTAGAGGTCTTTGGTGCGATTCCCAGGTCGAGCAAAAAGTGTTATTGGGTTTTTCTATGAAATTATCAGTAGCAGCTCGGAGTTAGGATGTGTGCCCGGTTAATGGCTAGCCCCCTATTACATAGGACCCAAACATACTGGCAAACTGTACGTGTACATTGGTACAGCTCTGCCTAACCCTCCGGGGAATACAGGCGTGATGGTATGTGGTATGTTTTATGAAACTAGAATTTAATCTCACCTGCCGTCGGCTATCAATTTTCTTGTCCATAAAAAATATAAAATGCTCTATGTAGGTACAATGAGTACCGATTACAATTATGTATGTATTTCGAATTCTGTGCCATCTAATCGTAATCTTTCAAAGCCACTCTCATTAACGTAGTTACTGTAGCAAAAACATCGCTGAATTCATGACGATTCTAATCTACGGAAAAGCGCTCTAAAGCGCTGCGCAGACTGGGAGATTGTGGAGTTTTGCTTCAACGAGATTTTCTTGAACTGGTTATTTTTTCACTTCAGAAACTGATGACACAATAGTTCGTCTCTATCAAAATTGAATGTTTTTAGTATTCTGTACCCTAATGGTTCCAACGGAATTCCTACTGGTAAAAATCCGCTATCTGTCATAGGGCTGTCACACTCACATTAAAAATTTCACAGACTGTGTATTTTGGCAGCTATTACAACTAATAATAGAAATAAAATTAATTTAAAATGAAAGGGGGTCCAAACAAGGTATATGTCTTTTCGATGAAATGTTAAAATATTCTACGGAACCTTAAGAGGAGTGACGGAGAGTGGCGCGACTTTAGTACAGACGCAGCTGGAACAATGCTTCAGATCATACTCCAGGAGGTTACCAAATCTGCTTTTTGTTGGTTTTTTTTTTGAGTTCTGTATCCAAAGGGTACCAACCACCTAGCGGTGCCCGTTTATCTGTCAGCGGGTTGTATCTCATGAACCGTTATTGGTAAAGAGTTGAAATTTTCACAGATTTGGTATTTCTATTGCAATGTAGAACGTCCAACCCACAAGGTGGACGGACGGCCCGAATAAGATCGCAGGAAAACGTTGAATCCAGGCCGCTTCCAACAGGTCCTTTTGGAAATCTATGGGGAAGGTCTATGTCCAGCAGTGGACGTCCTGCGGCTGATATGATAATAATAATAAGTTTCTCGACTTGACTCGCGAGGTTGTCGACATTTGGGATGTGGACTCAGCGATCATTGTGCCGATTGTTGTTACAGCCAATGGCTTAATTGCCAAGAGCCTCGACCAACATCTAAGGAGGCTCACGTTAGGTAGCTGGATCGAGGGCTTGATTCAGAAAGCGGTTCTCCTAGACACGGCGCGTATTGTTAGGAGATTCCTTTTTCAGGAGCCCTGACCGCCGGTGGCTTAGACCCTGTTCCCGACGCCGGTGGGCTACTACATATTTTTTATATTTTTAAATGTTTTTACTTTTATTTAAAAATGTAATTTATATGTATATAGTGACTAATAAATGAGAATAATACTAATGATGTTGATGATGTTGATGTATTCCTATTGTCGCTTGTTATTTAAAACTTTTTGAAGCCGGTTGTAATTTTTTCTGTGTAATACTTATAAATGGAGTATACATGTTCAGAAAAAAGTGACTATTTATCAATAACAGAATTTTACACTACCCTTGCCAATGTACCCAGTCAAATAGCTACAAAAGTTGTTTTTTTTTAAAAAATCGTCGTCTAAAACATCTCATATTGAAGAAGCGCCTTAAAGCGCTTTATTAAACGTGCGCTCTTCTATTAAAGTAATTGGGCTCACACGGTGTGTTGAGCAAATGAAAAAATTTGCTAACTCGCTTACACTAACAGTTGTGAGCTCTCTGTCACTCTGTGAAATAGCTGTTAGAACACTTTTTGTGCTAACAAGCTAACTAGGATTTAGGGTGCCGGCATTGTGTGTTTTTCATTGTATTTGATCTTTATTTTATTTTATACTAGCTTCTGCCAGCGATATCGTTCGTTCATAGCGTGATGTTATAAAGCTTAAAGCCTTCCTCGATAAATGAACTATCCAACACAACAATATTTATTCAATTCAAACCAGTAGTTCCTGAAATTAGTGCATTCAACCAAACAAACAAACTCTTCAGCTTCATAATATTGGTATAGATTTGTATTATTTTGTTGTTTTGGATTCAATAGCCTAAGGATGCCGATGAGACCCTATTACTAAGGCTCTGCTGTCAGTATGTCCGTCTGACATAGAGAACGGTAATAGGTAGTGACAATTGAATTTTCTACCGAACCGCTGAGATATTCATAGAAAAACCCAATAACACTTTTTGCTCGAACTGCGAATCGAACCCAAGACCTCCAGCGTTGCAGTCGCGCTTAGGACCACTAGACTAACGAGGCAGTATTATTACAGTTATTACTCCTATTACAAGACGAAACAAGAGATACCTACACTAATGCAGGCGACGCCGCCGTCGCGAGTAATGTCACCTACCCAAGAGCATTAGGTAATCCTCACACCAGGTGACCTACTGCATTATGTAAATAAGCAAACTTCCCACTTACCTTCCAATATTTGATTTGTGATTCAACCATAAAAAAATCTTTAGTTTTACGCCCACTGACCAATCACAGCCAAGATTGAGCTATCAAAGGTTATTTATACCACTATAAGTAATAGGAGACCAATAAAATATGCATTTTACGATGTATGTTACAAATCTCTGTTTTGTAAAATTTATAGAAAACTACTGAATCGTTTTTGATGTAGTCTTTATTTATGGATTGCGTCATTGTAATCTTAATTGATAACTGCGTATAAATGAGTGGTTGTGCCACGTCTGGTTAGATGTTAGTGATTTGTGTGAGATCGAATTTCTTATTGATGTGTTAAAGATTCCGGATTGGGATATTAATTTTATGCATATTATAATATTGCTTTTTAATGTTTAAGCCAACACTTTTACTTGTGATTACCATCACTTTCATCCCGTGGCGACTCAAATCATTGATTTGAAATAATCCATTTACAGGCACGTTTGAAATGTCAAGGGTTAGTCAGCTCTTACCTGCTGAGAAACAGTGCGTTGAGGCTTGTCAGGCGAGCGGTGAAAGCTTGTACTAATCCCGCACCCCCGGCCGTAGGCAGACGTGAATCACCGCGGTGGTTATAGTCGGTAAGAATCCGGCATTCTTCCTCCGTTACCCCCACGACGGAGGAAGTTCATGAGGATTTCTACCGCGCACCAAAAAAAAGAGGCAGTTAGTCAGACAAAACTAAGCTAGATGCTTGTTCGAACAATATGTTTCTGCGGAAAATAGCAAAAATCTCCATGAACACTATTAAAATCAATAAAAAACATGAAATTAAAAATTTTAGGTAACCCCCGACCGATGAATAAAGATCCCTACCGCAGGTAACAAAAGAGCTGATAAGTTTGAAACCGTTAAACCGATTTCCATCGAACATAGCTAAGGACACTCCCGAGTAATTCACCTTTCAAACAAAAATAACTAAATCAAAATCGGTTCATGCGTTCGGGAGCTACGATGCCACAGACAGGCACACACCCGTCAAACTTATAACACTCCGTCGTTTTTGCGTCGGGGGTTAAAAATGTTTCTAATTTAGGACTAACTTATTCTGTAGCTATCACCAGATTACTTAAAAGAAGTCCACAGCTGGTCAAACAATAGAACTGCCTAACGTTACTATAGTAGATTATTTTTCAGTTCAGTGTAGTGTAGCGTACAGTGCAGTTCCGTGTCCTAGTTTAAAGGGTATGGCACGTAACCACGTGCAGGGCAGGCCTTAATCGAGGCGGTAAGTCCCCTCTTTGAGGAGTGGCTAGAGCGGCGCTACGGCGCCCTCACCTACCGACTGACGCAGGTCCTCACCGGACACGGATGTTTCGGGAGGTTCCTGCACTTAATCGGGCGGGAGGAAGCGCCCGGGTGTCACCACTGCGAGGACCGCCTTGAGGACACGGTGGAGCACACCGTTGCGGTTTGCCCCGCTTGGGCGGAGCACCGCGGGGTCCTCGTGGCGGCAATCGGCGGCGGCGAACTCTCGCGTCCTCCGTCCATCACGCCTGTATTTCCCGAAGGGTAAGACAGAGGTGTACCAATGTACACCCACAGTTCGCCGGTATGTTTTGGTCGTATGTAATAGGGGGCGAGCCTATTGCCATTAACCGGGCACAAATCCTAACTCCGAGCTGCTACTGAGATTTTCATAGAAAAACCCAACAGCACTTTCCGCTCGACCTGGGAATCGAACCCAAGACGTCTAGCGTAACAGTCGCGCTTAGGACCAGTAGGCCAACGAGGCAATTACCGGTTACCGAGAGGTATGGGTACTGCTTTAATTATAAACACATGAGACATTTTAGCTTCATCTTTGTGATGGCAACGCATCTGCAAGGCCTTTAGTATTGCAGAAGTCTGTAGGCAGCAGTGACTCAACCCACGACATCTATACCATTCCAGCCAATCGTCAAATAATAAATTGTGTAAATCAAATGAAAATTCAAGACATCATAATTAAGCACGCGAGACGACTCCCGGCCACCGTAGATACGGGCCTGTGGACGGTGAGCAATGGGTAGCTCACCGTCCTTACGTTGCATCACGACAGGCCGTGTCGACGGCGCGTTCGTGTTCCACGCGCGCCTCAAAGAAATGTCAGCAAAGGGAAGGGGCCACTGAGGGCCGATGCCTGCCGGGGCTGCGGGTTGTTCGTAAGAGATACCGCGCCCCCGGAACGCAAAGGGCACAAGAAGGAACATGTGTGGGTTTTAGTCAGTAAAAGTCTGACACTCCCTCCGTTATTTGATGATTTCCATCAGTTATTTGATGATTTCCCACCTCCCAAAAAACAAAAATATCATAATTAAGTAAAAGTTAAGATTCAAACTTAATTATTGACACATATACAGGCATATTACTTTGACACGAGAAATATGATTTGTTTACATAAATCAAGCAAAACCAGGTGAAATTCTTACCATACCATAGCTAACGCAATCAGACAGATGTTTGTATGGCATCCGCTTTCAACCCATACATCATCATACATAATGTATGGGAACATTAATATCTTAATGTTATAATTATTAACTAGTTATCTCGGCTCATTTATTTATGATATTTATGAACTTGTTTGATATCATTCAAAATATTATACTATGAATCTGCCCGTGACTTTATCTGCATTAATTTTCCCATGCAAACAGCACCCAATACCCAATACTATTACTACTAGCGTCCACGTCAAATTTAATATATTATCCCACGAGAACCGTACATTTTTCTGGGATATAAAGTATCCTATGTGTTAATCTAGGAAATGGTCTATCTATGTGCCAATTGTCATCCAAATCTGTTCAATGGTTTATGCGTGATTGGGTTATAAACATCCAAACATCTTCATAGATGAAAAAGATGAAAGGTTTATTTAAAAAAAAATGTGTCTATTTCTTTATTAAAGCTTTATGCACAAATGTAAAATAAAATACACCGTACAAAGGCGGACTTAATGCTTTAGGCATTTTCTACCAGTCTACACAGTCAGTCTAGTGTTTTCTATCAGTCTATGTCTCCAGGGTTAAACCTATATCTATAATATCAAATTTCATCATAATCAGCTTAGCGGTTTAGCAGTAATAACGTAACAAACAAACAAAGACACTTTTGCTTTAATCATATTTAATATGGATATTAATTTGGACAGGTCTGGTAGTATTTCACGGACATAGTTATATGTGTTAGTTCGACTACTGTAGTGTCGTCCATCCTACGTAATTATAGTGTAGGAAATGTTATGATAATGTGTTGACTACTGTTTATAAGTGGGGCAGTACTGTTTATACCGAGTGTTTTTGCTGTGTTGTTTAGACCATCCTGATTGTTGTCGTGAGTCATTAGTAAGTAAATAAACATGATAGCCCAGTGGTTACCAGGGTTCTGATATTTGTTCGAAAGAGTTACTGCGGCCCTGGAACGTAAAGGGCGTTAGGAGGAACACGGATAGGTTTTAGTCAGTAAGAGTCTGACATTCTTTCTGCTCCGCTCAGAACGCAAGACGTTATTTAATGATTTCTAATCCTTAAAAAAATTCCAGTGGTAAAGTCGCTTGCTTCTCAATGGGCAAGTACCAATGTGACTTTTTCAATTCATAGGTATTTTGTAAGGTTATCTTGGATCTCACTGACATTGGTGAAGAGACCTGGACTTATAAAAAATCTTTTTTTTTTTTTACAAAAAAGACAACCTCCCTCAAAAACTAAAAAGTGAAAAATAACTTTAGCTTTGGAAGTCAACGAGCTCTGGGGACAAGTCATTTGATGATTTCCCATCCGGCACAAAAAAAAGGTTTGGACGTCGGCGGCTTCCGTTCTGTTTCTTGTTTTGTATTGCCATTTGTACCTAACAAAAAAAGAATCATCGAAATCGATTTATAATTGGCGGAGATATCGCATAACACACATACAAAAAAAAAGAAACATACAGACGAATTGATAAACTCCTTCTTTTTAAAGTCGGTTATAAAACTAAGTTTGAATTACGAACGACCTGATGAAGACCGCCAGAAGACGTTGGATGCAAGCCGCTTCCAACCGGTCCTTTTGAAAATCTATAGGAGAGGCTTATGTCTAGCAGCGGACGTCTTTTTTTTTTTGGGGGGTGGGAAATCATCAAATAACTTCTCCCGTCCTGGGCGGGGCGGGAGGGAGTGTCAGACTTTTACTGACTAAAACCCAGCCATGTTCCTTCTTGTGCCTTTTGCGTTCCGGGGGCGCGGTATCTCTTACGAACAACCCGCAGCCCCGGCAGGCATCGGGCCTCGGTGGCTTCTTCCCTTTGCTGACATCTCGTTGAGGCGCGCGTGGAACACGAACGCGCCGCCGACACGGCCTGTCGTTATGCAACGTAAGGACGGCGAGCTAACCATTGCTCACCGTCCACAGGCTCGAGCGGACGTCTTACGGCTGATATTATGTTGATGATGAACTTTGAATCCGCAATTCGCCTGGAGCAAGCGTTGAGATCAATACTCGTGCCTTCTCTGTCCCTAAAATAGACCTATGTCCCTGCCATAGGAGACAATAACAGACTAGTATTATTAATTAAATGAACAGACACGTTCATTGTGTGTGCTATTTAATCATGCTTTTTGTAAAGTGTTCTGACCGACTACTGTAGTTATCCATAGGGTAAACTTACCCGGTATCCGAGAAGACTGCAGAGATTCTCAGCGTATGCAAAGATAGACTTACCTTATACCACACATTCTATGTGTCCACTACCTCCACCTTAGCTGGGAAATCTATTTAGTTTTAAGAATCTCTTTAAGTTGCTTTATATAAAGAATACCACACACGATACCACTGAATGAAGCTTAAAAATTTCCCATCGTTTGTAAAACTTATATGCACATATTAACTTAACATCAATTGACTATACACACACAAATACATTCAAATTATATATATTTATTCATGTAATCCGCTAAGGCGATTAATAAGCCAAAAATATTGCTTAACACGAACAAAATTAAAAAAGAAACTAGGCCGTGGTGGCTATAACTTAATCGATTAATTTACGATTACATAAATAATCGATTAGAACAAAATCGAGAGGTTTTGTGTGTGAGCGCTGTAGGGGGGCGATGACAGAATTGCGTACCTATGGTGATGTACCTTAGGGTGAGAACAGACGGTATTGAGGCACTGTGGGCTGTTGAAACATCTTTAGACTTTCTTTTCTCACCGAATGTTGATCAGGCAGAAGATATTATAGTACACAAGACGCGTGTAGATAAACAAAAATACAATCCTTATTCCCTCACCCTCATAGTCCGATGGGACGGCAATCCGACATGACTGTGGATAGATCAGGCGCAAGACCTACGGCTTAAACTACTGTCGAAGGCTCGGCGGCGTCACATTACCAGGGTTCAAACTGCGGGCTGCTTCTGAGAAATACCGAATGGAACTACCCAATAACACTCTGTCCGACTTAGAAATGGAACCCAGGATCCCACGCGCAGCACTCGCCATGATACCAACGGGGCAACGCTTATGAGAATAGCACATTAACATTATTAGATCTTATCCCTTGCTTCTTGGATGCCTCCTGGTCTTTCCTGTGGCTCTATTTAGGTCTTCCACCCATCTGTTTGCTGGTCTGCTACACGTCTTCTTCTATTTCTCAGCAACCATTCAGTTAGGGCTCTACTTCTTCTACCAAGTATTCTATCTACCTCCATCTACCCTCTATTTCAAAGCCTTAGTAAAAATATCACCCAGTCAGCAAGATGGACGTGGAACTAATCAGGAAACATCATACTCCCACTAAAATGTTACCACTTCCGAAGGTTTCCAAAGCTATTTTACGTATTAATGCGCGCAAAATTCCAGTGTAAAATTAGATACTTTCATTGCTACGCTGTAATACCACAAACCACAGCGGGTGGTATGCAAACGGCGTTGGATCGCGCAAAATTTAGAAATACAAATTAATTTTGAGTATCGTGAGCAGATCGAGTAATTATCAATTAGGACGATGTTTGTTAAGTTATATTCGTCCGCTATTTTAACGATTTGAACTGGTCAAATAAACCTATTCTGTTACTAGCTTTTGCCCGCGACTTCGTTCACGTAAATGTCTGTTGTCAGCAGAGGAGCCGCGGAATAGAAAGTAGTGCATGTCCTTTCTTGGGGCTCAAACTTACCCCGTACTAAATTTCATCAAAATCGATTTAGTCGTGAAAGTGTTAAAGGCAGACAGATTAACTTTCGCATTTATAGTAATAAGAATGGATTGCCTCTTTGGTCAAGTGGTTGCAAGTGATACTGATCAGCGTAGGTGTTGGGTTCAATCCAGGTTCTCGAAAAGTGCCATTGCGGTTTACCGGTAGGATATTCTCATAAGCAGACTAGAGGCTGGCATTGAGACCAGACTTATTACTGATGTATTAAGATATTTACAAATAAAAATAGTATTATGCACCTCTGCCTACCCCGTGATGTTATCCACACAAATATTATAAATGCGAAAAACACTTTGTCTTACTGTTTGATATTTCCGATGGACATAATTGACAGGGAGGTATGGACATAGGCTAGTTTTTAATTTCTTCGATAATCGACTTTCACGGGGACCAAACCGCAAGTTATAACTAAAGTTACTTTAGCACATAAGTATAAGGTAACGTGAAAACCGATCAGCATATGCATCGAATTCTAATCCTTAACGAAGTCAAAGGACTTCAGTGACCATACTAATTCGACTCTACAACGACTAGTTTTGGCAGCTCGCTCAAGTGACTACTATCCAAGCTGTTCCAACTAGCTGGGACATGTCCCAAGTCACGCGCCATGCTGTTCACAGTTGCAAAGGCCTTTGAGGTAGATAGCAATTCGGGAGAGTCAAGGAAGGTATATTCTGTAAAAATCTTTCTCGGAAAATTTAGGAGAAGTAAGCTTAATCAGCGCTCCGACCAAGCTAAAATGGCTTGCAGTTCGGAAAATCTTGACCTTGATCTAGTGTGGTACTCTAAAACGGCACAGTGGTGCACAATGCAACATACATTGGAACCTAAATGGTCGCGCTCCGTGCGGTTTTAGAGGAATGTACTCCTGCTAAAGCTTCAATTGTAGAATGAGCTCCCTGCCGAGGTATTCCCAAGGGAAGACACTATGGTGTTCCTCAAGATGGGAGTGAGTTTTGTAAGGGTCGGCAACGCGCGTGTGATACGCCCTGGTATTGCAGGCGTCGATAGGCAACGCTAACCAGTCATGGTATTCTTTTCTTTCTTTCTTTCTTTTTTTTAAAAAAAAAAAACGTTGCCCCACACTAGAAATTTCTCCTGTATCGTGGGTGCGTTTACAAACATATAAACTCACATACACAAACAGCCAGACCCGGAACAACTATCTGTAGGTCATACAAATATTTGTTCCGTGCGGGAATCAAACCCGCGACACGCAGAGCAGCAGTCGATCGCTCGGCCACTGCGCCAACCGTGTTGTTAGAAAAAAAGATGTGTGTGTGTCAGTTTCGACTCACGACTGGAGTTTACTCCTTATTATATATATATTTAGTACATACAGTCGTGCAAACTCTGTGGTGGGGATGGGCAAAACATAGCTTGTAACGCATAACGCGCAATATTTTGTATTACTCCCATATATTTTCATACCCCGGGCATAAATATGGAAATCAAATCTTAAAGAGTAAACTCCAAAAACAAATTCTGCTGCAACAATGCAGTATTTACTACATTTCATAATATTAGACTAGACAAAATATAAAACGCTATACGAACAGTGTCGCAGCGACATTAAACCGTATGTAAGGTCGCTTAGATTGGACAGGGCCGCCCCGCGGAGCGCGCACAAATTATATTTTTATGTGTTTTCTGACAAATTGGGTATTTTACGATGCCACGTCCACAGCGGCAGCGTCGCCGTGTTGACATGTGACAGATATCATTATGGTTGAAATGATTAAAAACTACTGTGTGTGGAAAAAACATGGAATGTAACATGGAGGAAATATGCATAAAATTACGCTTAAGAAGACGGGTTTGTTAATTATAATTACCAACAAGATCTAGATTAAATCAGGTTTTGGTAAATTAATATTGACCGTGGATAATAGCTTATTATAAATAGCAATAGATTAATAGATTAAGGATGGAACAGACATAAAAAGGCGATCAAAGATTTCGGTCTTTGATGTGCTCTACGCCTCATAGTCGTATTCTGTTTTTTTTACTTCATTATTTTTTTCATGAAAACGTCAATTTAATTTGAAGTTGTGTAGGCTCACTATGCTGAAGGCTACTCAACTTTAAAACAAAAGAATGACATGAAAGATAACAGTAAAAAAAAATCACATCACTGAGCAATAATAAACTTCCACTAATTAACATAACATACCATCACGCCTGTATTCCTCGAAGGGTTAGGCAGAGGTGTACCAGTGTACACCCACAGTTAGCCGGTATGTTAAGGTCCCATGTAATAGGGGGCGAGCCTATTGCTATTAACCGGGCACAAATCTTAACTCCGAGCTGCTACTGAGAATTTCATAAAAAAACCCAATAACACTTTTGCTCGACCTGGGAATCGAACCCAAAAGCTCTAGCGTAGCAGTCGCGCTTAGGACCACTATGCTAACGAGACAGTTAACACTAATTAAAACGTTAAAATTTCGTCGCAATCTCATCTCAATGACAATTAATGTTCAAAAAATGTAGGCAAATTACCAGCGTTTTGACAGTTTAAGAGTGAGACTAGATTGCTTCTACGATAACAATTTGCTCTCCTGTTCTTACGCGTGACATATTGTACACGTTGTCCTATAATGGTGAGTTGACCGCCATTATTCTTAGTAATTTGATTGTATTTACACGTTACTTTATTTTATTCCTATTTTCTTTTTTCAGGTAAGTATACTGATACTATTTGGCGTTCTGAAGAGCGGGATACAGTAAGTCTCTATCGTATGTCATTCTATCTAGTGCTCTTCGTGGCGAGTTGATGGCAGTTTGCATAAATATTGAGTTAGAGAACTTAACCACGAGTTTGGCGCCATCAGTAGTGTTAACCAATTCCTAAATGACAGCCATTAGGGCACGCAGGACATGATAAAAGGTATCCTATTGTTTGAGGAACAGCTCAATATGTGCATTCTAGAATTCTCTGGAATCATTTATAAATAAATATAAACTTAATATAAAATCATTTAAACTTAAATATTTGTTAGTTGTCCTTTTTCTTCTTCTTTATCAAACTGCGTTATCCCACAGCTGGGCAAAAGTCTCCCCCATAGCTTAGTCGTTGCCCTAAAGTTGTTCTTTCACATGTTTTATACTTATCCGTGTTTACAGGGAAACCTGTTTTTTATGTCATAGGATGGCAAACAAGCCGATGGCCCCCCACCTGATGTTAAGTGGTCAACACTGCCTATAGAAATCTGCAATACCAGACTGAGGCCGTGCAAATGCGTTGCAAAGGCCGAGAGACAAAGTTGAAATGTCTCATGTGCCTGTAATTACACCGGCACCTATGGGTGCCACGTTGACGTGTTCCAGTTTGAAGGGTATGCCCTTCAAACTGGAACACAGCAACGTGGCTTCGCGGCAGAAATAGATACGATGGTAGTACTTTCCCGGACGAGCTCCTTCACAAAGAGCTCTACTCCTACTACGATAAGCCATACAATACCGTAATACTTTATTCTGTAGAAAATATTATGTTGCTTACCTAATTAAATCGTTAACTGAGCAAGTATTTGTTGCTTCGACCAACCATGCATGCGTGCATAATAGTATCAGCAAATACCTACCTCATTTTGTTCGCAAACGCCTTTCAGAAAGCGATACATATAAAATGTCGCGACACATAATATTTATAAACCTGTGTCTACACTCGAGCGCTTTTATCTTTTTCTTGCGTCTGTACATTGTTCCAAATTTAATAGAGCTAGCAGTACACGCACTGTCTACACTATTATGTGACAGATTAAGGACGGAAATGCAAACACCATTAATATTTAAAAATATATAGTTAGAACACGTTCGAATACATACAAAAAAAAAAACAATGAAAAAATAAAAAAAACACATATTGACAGTTAGGTTATTATTTGAGACCCAATTACTTATTATCTATTTACGAGGTAAGTTACAAGTGAGTTTTATGCGAGACCTATTTCACCCATAAATTCCATCGATAACTTTAATTATGACATTGCGTTTATAAGGACAGCACTAATATTATTAATTGGACTAGCTAGCTAGCTCGCTGTAGCAGTGAAGCGGAATAGTCAGGTCCATTGAAAAAAGCAAAAATGAGGTAGACTTAGAGTTCTATGAATTACTTATTTCAATTAGCTCATTAAAATGTATTTTTAAACGTCATTTACAAGAAAAATAATTTAATCTAGTGGTCTCTTCCAAGAGGTTATTTTGTATAGACGAGAATTGTCAACAAACTGCATATTTACTCTTCCAATTGACTATGATGCAAATATTGTGACTCTACGATATAAGCATGCCTCAAATAAAGATGGAAGTGTACACGTGTGGATACAGCTTAACACGTCCACGCTAGGAATCTAGTCGTATCGTATACCGGATTCCGAGCGTTTAAAACGAACGACAACCACCTCTCATGACCACTATAAAATGTTAATTTTATTCGTATAATTAACGGAAATTTTAATATAAATCGTGACAAATTAATTATTGTATGATTTGATTGGCAGCGTATTAAAATAATCATCGCTCTGCTATATTAGATGAATTCATGGACGATATTTATAATGCAATATGCATATTATGAATGTTAATTTTGATGGGAAACTGTTTTTGATTTGCAGTATTATTTCTGTGTCATTGATGTGTATATTCACTCTTGTTATGGGGTAATATACATGTTGTAGTAAGTATTTAAGTGGGACTATAATAAAAAGACTAGTTTAGTGTGCCCGGCTAATGGCAATAGGATCGCCCCCTATTACATGGGACTTAACATACCGGCGAATTGTGGGTGTACATTGGTACACCTCTGCCTAACCCTTCAAGGAATACAGGCATATGTATGTTATACCAAGAATTGCCCGATTAGCAGACATTGTTCAAATCACAGGTTACTGACGTAAATGTAACTTAATTCATGGCAAATCATTAGACGATAGTACAATAACTATCAGAGGTCATACAAAAAAGTGTTTCCTGCGGGAATCAAACCATGTGCCTCTTATCAAAGTTAGTCAGTTGTTATTGTAATCATTTAGATTAATTATAAATTGTAATGACATCGTCTGTCTATAGAAGTAATAAAAAATACAATAATTAATTAGGTCAAAGAGAGTACACAAGTGATATTGCATTACATCTTTTAAGACGTTATTTCCACGAACGAGAAAATCGCGGCGATAGTTGCATGTTCCATTACCAAATTCTTGAATAAGAAATACGTACATTAAAAAAAACAACTTAAATCTATGGGGACAGGTCAGAAATTTGGGCGCTACACATTGTAACTGTGACACGCTGACTACCACTCAGCATAATACTGTGCTATTTAGGACCAGAACACCGCATTATATCTACTACATCTGCAAAAGGAAGGGGCCACTGAGGGCCGATGCCTGCCGGGGCTGCGGGTTGTTCGTAAGAGATACCGCGCCCCCGGAACACAAAGGGTACAAGAAGGAACTTGAGTGGGTTTTAGTCAGTAAAAGACTGACACTCCCTCCTGCCCCGCTCAGGGCGGGAGGGAGTGTCATTTGATGTTTTTTGATGATTAACCACACCCCAAAAAAAAAAAAAATCTACTACATCTATCTATACACATAAAGTGTTGATTGGCTACTGAATTCCACCCCAACAGATCACCACCACTTAATCTTATCCCGATTCCCTCACTATTTCCAATTTTACGTCAAATTCAATTGACGCACAACAAATAGGTTGCGACGTTTAGTAGCGGATGAAACGGACGGAGGAGGATGAAGGGGGCGAAGTGGGAAGAGATGCTCTGTGTTGTACAATAAATCGTTGTGGACGGGATGATTTGTGGACGATGTGGACGACATAATAAACAGTTTGGAGACAAATCGATTGGGGGATAAGAATTTTTGCTGAGTTTTGCGGAATGTCGGTTGTAAAGAAAGTGTTTCCGGATTATTGGATACATTTAAGATGACGTCTTAAGATCTGGGGGGCGATTTTGCTAACTTTCAAGAACGATCGCATTCTAATCTCAGTCTCAATTTGTCAAAAATGCCAAAAAAAATAAGTAATAATAAAATCTGTTCATTTCAGAAAAAGAAAATACATTTTACCATGACGCCTGTATTCCCCGAAAGGTTAGGCAGAGGTGTACCAATGTACACCCACAGTTCGCCGGCATGTTTAGGTCTCATGTTTTAGGGGGCGAGCTGCTACTGAGAATTTCATAGAAAAACCCAATAACACTTTTTGCTCGACCTGGGAATCGAACCCAAGACCTCTAGTGTAGCAGTCGCGCTGATGGTATGTTATGTGTTACAATCAACCTTGACAATATTGACAACATAATCCCGAAATTCTCATATTAACCACCTTCGAATCTTGATCCCCAAACGTCACCCATATACATTCCGATCGAGCCACACTGACAGTCTGTAAGACCAGTCCCACACATAACTTCGCCCACGGCAGTGTACTCGCGCGATACACTACAAACAGATCATAGGCTGTTGATTAAAATATCAAGTTTCCCCACGTTAGGGAGGATTAGTATTCGATCAACGAATTACCATAGATCTTGAGATACGGAGCTTAGGTGTACGACTAGTGATGGGACATGTGCATGTCGATAGATTTGGGTAAGGATTTTGTGTGGAGCGAAAGTTTGGAGAAGACTGATTTGAAGTAAGCATGATTTTCGTAAATGTTGAATGTATGACAGCTTTATTTGCAAGAAAGAATAAAGCGTGTACATCAGGTGTTCCACAATATGTTTGTTACACTATATTCAAACCTTTCGTTCGTGCAAATGCTAACTCAAAATTAAAATAATAATAAGTAACATTAACATTTGAAATTAAGTATAACATTGATTATTCTAATATTTGCTGGAGACATCCGAAATGTCTTGCCAACATAAATATTTGCGAGATTATGGATACAAAATAAATGGTACTGGTAATGGTGGTGACTGTAAATAGGAAAATAGTACATCGTCCTCTTAGGTCGTCTTCCTTGCCACCGCTATCTTAAAAAAACTCTTTTCTCTCTGTCACATCCATTCACCTTTTACTTGCACCTCACTATACGTTCTATTCTAAGCAAATAGTTCTGTAAAAGTATATAAAATTTATATTTATTATCTAGTGATTATATTTTCCTTTTATATTCTACAGCTCATTTGTGAACAGTGTTTTAAGCTACAATTATATTGTATATAAGTCGTATGTATGTAATTAATTACTTTAACTTTGTATATTTCCATTTTTCCATTTCAAAGAATAAAACATTCACTTCACTCCACATAACATAGAGTAATAAAAATAAAACGATTTACTTAAAATCGATTTGAGAAAAAGAATTTTCAAGATTTTACATATCGATACTTACGAAACCCTCCCATCACTAAACTTAAGCGCCACGTCAAAACATATAAATAATACCATCTTGATCTATTTTGTCAAACAGTTACGAAATAGTATTAGCGCCGTAAAACCCTTAATTACGCTATAAATATCGATTAAGTGAATGTATAAGTAATTGAAATGTTTCCATACAAAGCCGTGCATTCTATTTCAATGGTGTTAGTTTTAAGATGTTCAGTTCATTGGCTTGAAGTGAAAGAAAAAGTATTAAGTTTAACATAAGCTAGTTGAAAATTCAATTTAAGAGTCTTACGTGTTGATGGAATTTTAAAGGGGACGATAGACGTACGGATTACCTACGCGTAGTCTCAAAGTTCGACGACCTTGTTACTCTAAAAGTTCGCGTAGTTAGGGGGACACATGGGCGAGAGATATCGTTGAGCCATCATTACGCGTATTTTGCCAGGGTTGCGGAATTTGTTTGGAAGAGTCACCGCGGCTCTGGAACACAACACGGATGAGTTTTAGTCAGTAAGAGTCTGGCAATCCCGTCTATTCCGCCTAGAGCGAAATAATTAATTTAATGATTTACCGTCCTTAAAAAAACCATTGCTCGCTTAACAGATAAAAATTAGAAGGCCAATTTATAAAAAAACAAATAATAAAATAAAGTAAAAATATTAAGGGGAGTCCTCACATTGTGGTACGGAACTCTTCCTGTTCGACTAGTACTTGTTTGTAATTTTCAGGTAAAAACTTTTATTCAAATACAAACTGAAACCTTTCCCGGACTTCATGAAAGTCCCTTTCAATTCCTCACAAAGTTTATAATACAGCTCATTAATATTAAAAGTAAAAACGATTTAAACTGTGACATGGGCTGACGTCGGCGTGATTGATGACGTCGGCCGTACACTTACTGTCACAATTATTGGGCCGAAGGAAAAGCATTTATTTTGATGAACTTTAAATGGAAAGATATTCTTTTTTTAACCGACTTCAAAAAGAAAAAGGTTATCGATTCGTCTGTATGTTTTTACTTAACATTTTATTACGTTTTAAAAATGGACTCTTTAATGTTGTTATAACACATGGTTTAGTACTGTAATTTTATTAGTAATACAGCATACACATAGAGGGTTACAAAAATATAAAATTATTTTTATTTATTTGTTTATGAAGTCGGTATGACAAAAAAAGGGTAACGCAACTATTATAAAAAGTGTCGTTCTTCTAATCTAATTAAAATTAATTATTTCCCATCATCTTTTGACAACACCGTCGTGGGTTCGATTCCCGCACGGTAAAAATATAATTATGTACCTATGGTCTACCTACTTATGGGGTAAGTAGTTGTTCCGGGTCTGGTGAGTTTATATGCTTATAAACATACCCACGGTACTAGATTCATTCCTACCGTGGGGAAAGAATTAAAAGAAAAATCTTATTTTATTATGAAATTAAACATACCATCACGCCTGTACTCCCCGAAGGGTTAGGCAGAGGTGCATCAATGTACACCCACAGTTCGCTGTTATGGGCGAGTCTACTGCCATTAACCGGGCACAAATCCTAACTCCGAGCAGCTTCTGAGAATTAATACTCTAATATCAATTTAACTAAATTAATCTTACTTCTACATAAATATAGTCTCACTAAACTATTGATAGCAGAATCACTTAACTAAATATTAATGTTTAATTGTATTATTATAATTTGGGGAACGATTCCGTTTTATCACTGTGCCCGATTTACATTGGTTCCAGACTGAGGGAGCTGAACTCTCAACAGAGAGGTATTGCTTAATTCTAACTTCCTTACATGTTAGAAAAGTCAGTGGGTTCATTTGTTTTAAAATATCAATGTGAGATCATTTACAACAGTATTTATACCTAAAAACTATTAAACTGAATAGTAGTAGTGTGAAACTGCTTTGTCGTGTGAAACTGCCCTGTCAGCCTAGTGGTCGCTGCGGGTTGTTCGCAAGAGATACCGCGCCCCCGGAACGCAAAGGGCACAAGAAGGAACATGGTTGGGTTTTAGTCAGTAAAAGTCTGACACTCCCTCTCGCCGCGCCCAGGGCGGGAGAAGTTATTTGATGATTTCCCAGCCCCCAATAAAAAAAAAAGCCTAGTGGTCTTAAGCGCGATTGCTACGCTAGTCATCTTCGACTCGACTCCCAGGCCGAGCAAAGTGTTATTGGGTTTTCTATGAAATTCTTAGTAGCAGTTAGGATTTGTACCCGGTTAATGGCAATAGGCTCGCCCCCTATTACATTGGACCTAAACATACCGGCGAACTGCGAGTGTACATTGGTGCACCTCTAATTAACCCTTCAAGAAATTAATTATCCTATCAGTTTGTTGATCGGAGTAGTCCTTCTGTGAGCTTTCTACACTTCACAAGGTATCTTGCCTATGTAATAGGGTGGCCGAGGTGGCGATTGTTAAGGATAAAATCATGTAACAGATTGCTCCAGTTAAAATAAAAAAACTTGTAACAAAATCTTCGGGCGAAATACGTGGAATAAGTTAATTATTTTCAGAGAATTGTATATTGAACTAGACGACCTGCTCGCGACTTCGTCCGCGTGGCTAATTTCACCCGCGTTATGTTACGTCTTTCGATACTGCTCCGCTGCCGTGGGTCTTAGTGTAATGTTTTATAGCCTATGTTACTCAAGAATAATGTAGCTATCTATTGGTGAAAAAATTGTTAACAAACAAAAAATCATTCCTCTTTAGAACATTAGTATAGATATAATCTTCCAAGTACTTACTAACTTTGTTATTTTGTGATCAAAATCGAATAACCACTCTGAAATTTTATCTGTCATAAAAACCTGCCAAGTGCAAGTCGGACTCGCACACGAAGAGTTCCGTACCATTACATATAAAAACAAGCAAAAAAATCACATTTGCTGTATGGGAGCCGCCTTAAATATTTATTTTATTCTGTTTTTTTTTTTATATTTGTATTTAGAGTGGCAACAGAAACACATCAGTTGTGAAAATTTCAACTGTCTAACTAACACGGTTACGGACAGGCGAACAGCGGAGTCTTAGTAATAGGGTCCCGTTTTACCCTTTGGGTATGGAACCCTAAAAATCAGTAAATACTTAATGAGTTTTTTTTGGGGTCCGTACCCAATGGGTGCCAAATGGAATCCTACATTAAGATCTTGCTGTCCGTCTGTCAGTTTGTCACTGTACTCTTTAAAAATAATATAGTATAATAATTTTTATTCAAGAATTAAATCAAAATAAAAGTTTACATAATTACAATAGAGGTACAATTTTTCTTAATGTAGTGTTTGTTCTGCCTGATCTAGGTTTAGTTAAAACCTGTGTTTCAGGTCATCACTGTACAATAAAAAATATAAATAAATTATTAGAGATAAATTCACAACAAGATAGTAATTATAAGTGCCTGTGCACACCACGTTTTTTAAACGCGCCGTTGACGCGCGTCTGTAGCGATACAGACGCGATACGCACGCGAGTCAGACAAAAACAAACTGAAATGTGGAAAGAAAAACGCGCAGTCGACGCGCGTTCCTTAAACGCGCGTCGTCGGCGCGTTTAGTAAACGTAGTGTGCACAGGCCCTAATACTTTTAAAGACTAAATCATTTAAGTATAAAATAAATATAATAAATGAATAAATATAATAAATGAACAAATATAATAAATATTAAGTGTCTGCACTTAACTTCAAAGGAAGAAGGTTATCAATTCGTCTGTATGTTAAATTGGTCCAGTAGTTTGGTAAAAAAAAAAAATTACTGAAAAAAATATGTCATTCAAGTAAACGAATCAGCGTATTCTACCTTCTTCTAAATTTGAAGTGGTGTCTTGTGTGTACGTAGTATCACAGTTCCTTCATGGATTTGGATTACATAAAATTGATACTATACTATACTATATATAATAACTTTAGCCTTGGTAGTCAACGAGCATAGGGGAGAAGTCATTTGATGATTTCCTATCCGTAAAAAAAAACAAATAGCTTTGGAAGTCGGTGGCAATACAAAACAACAAACAGAACCAAAGCCGCCGACTTCCAAAGGTTTTTAAAGAGTCGGTATTCCTATAATAGCTACATAACAACAAATTAATTAAAAAAAATATAAAGTTATTAATTGAAGTAGGTCCCCATACACGAGTCTCGTTCGATGTTTATCAAGTTGAGCTAAATGTTTAATAGCTTGTCTAGAAATTTTCAGTAATGTCCGTGGTATGTTGTCGTGTAACCGGGTTAGGACCGCCCCGGCCTCACGGGACGGGCGAGTGTAGATGTGTCGCAATTTACCGCGGACTACATGATCTCTATTTAGGGACCCACCTTCAGGGAATAGGTTTGTTACGGTTCGAATTATCTTCGCTGAACCATTGTGGAGGCTAATTCTATTAATATTTCATGTGTTATTCCATTTCTTGATTTTTGTAATACTCACACAAATGAATACGCACACAATAACTTTAAATACAAAATACCTAATTGTGAAAATTGTAACACTTATAGTCAACAATTCTTAGTACTAAGCAGTTATTACACGTGAATACAGGCTACTCTGTAGCCTAGCTAGAAGAACAGCAGTTCATCCACCTGAATGGTGACCTGTTCACCTCAAGGTCTTAATGTCCCTACCGCATTTAACAAAAGAGCCGATAACCTTGAAACGGCTGAACCGATTTTAATAAAACATATCTAAGAACCATCGCTAGGAAACCTGCTTTAAAAAATAAACGGCATTCAAATCGATTCACCCGTTTAAGAGCTATGGTGTCACAGACAGACACGTTTTTGTTAGCATATGTAGAGAGGTACTACTTGCAAACCTGAAATTCACCATGAAGACGACCATAATAACAGCATTATACACATACAATTATTAAGTTTTACATGAACCGTAACGTAACGTTAACACACGTGTCCGATGTTATCGTTTACGTTACGTTATCCTCTTACCATGGAGTGGGAAAACTTCCCACAACTATGTATCAACATCTTAAGCATACTTTACCAAACTTAATTCAGTTACGTACAGTCTCGTCGCAATCTTGACGAGCTCCCGAGATGAAGATAATCTTACAAGTTTGCAGGAAGCTGATAATATCGGTCCGGTGAGTGGCTGACCTTTGTAGGGGGAGAGAAATCTAGATCGTGTACTGAATGTAGTTGTGTTGAAATTACTTTAGTGGAGCTAGGATCTTGGACCATTGCTGCCAGGTTCACGGAACTTGTTTAAACAAAGAAGTCACCGCGATCCAAGAACGCAAAGGGTATTATGAGGAACACCGGATAGGATTAAGTCAGAACTAGCTTTATGTCCCGCGGTGTCACCCGCGTTCAGTTACGTCTTTGGTTACTGCTCCGCTCCCGTTAGTCGCAGCATAATGTCTTGTATGTACAAACCTTCTTCTTGAATCACTCTATCTATTAATAAAAACTGTACTTAAATCCTTAAACTGCCTCGGTAACCTAGTGGTCTTAAGAGCGACTGCTACGCTAGAGGTCTTGGGTTCGATTCCCGGGTTGAGCAAAATGTGTTATTGGGTTTTTCTATGAAATTCTCAGCAGCAGCTCGGAGTTAGGATTTGTGCCCGGTTAATGCCAATAGGCTCGCCCCCTATTACATGGGACCTAAACATACCGGCGAACTGTGGATGTGCATTGTTACACCTCTGCCTAACACTTCGGGGAATACAGGCGTGATGGTATGTGTGTGTATTTAAATCCGTTGCATACTTTAAAACATCTAAGCGTACATATAGCGGGAGCGACTTTGTTATATTCTATTTAATGAAGAAGAAGAGTCTGATACTCCCTTTCGCTCCACCGAGAGCAGAAGAAGGCATTTCATGATTTCCCAAACTTAAAAAACAAAAGATACTTTGATCATTAGTATAGTGGAAGAATTTGAATAACCAGCTTTTACCCGCGATTTCGTCCGCCTGGAAGTCAAAGTCGAATTCGTTCTTAGCTGACGATGCCTATCTATAACTACCTACCTGTAAAATTTCAGCTTCACAGGTTAAGTGGTTTACCTTTTACTTTATTCCGCTGTCATTAAATTACTTATTTGATAAATGCTCCACACCCGTTGGACAAATCGAAATTTTAATGTTAAAGCATATTCTATAGATTTCCTGGTAAAAAGGCTAGAAATTCAAAAAGGAAATCAAATTGGACCAGTAATTTCTGAGAATAGCGCCTTCAAACCAACAGACTCTTCAGCTTTACAATACAACTTAGATTTATTTAGAAGTATTTAGAAATGAGACTTTTATACATGAGTGCTGCGATTGGCAATCAGTTTGTAATTGTTATCAGGGACAACCAGTTATCAGGTACCTCTTATCAGCCAAATGGTGTTTGCAGAAAGATAGTGCCCCAATTCTTCACCTGCTTCTGACGACCCCCATTCTGTGTTACCAAGATTTACAGTACAATTACAGGCACATATAGTAGGCCATTCCGCAGAGACATCCACTTACACGACAATGAAACACCTTGGAAACACGAAATAAAAAAGTGGCCCAATAATCCTGCACGAAAGTGTACAAATATGTCCTGTTTTCCTCGCAAAGAAATATTATATTATAGCCAAAACGCATTAGCCCACAAAGGTAAGGGACGTTCGAATTAATGACTTGTCAAAAATGTTTCTTGGACAAAGTACTTAGTGGAGTAGGTACCTACCTAAGTGCTGTATTCATTTGTAAGGACTTTTCCTTCTTTGGTGTCGGAACGAATTTATTTAGATAATTTTGCTTAGATGTTTTATGTTACTTAAGACCTTATTTCTTTTCTGAAAGAGGTTAGTTTTCAATCATGATTGAAGTAGATGTCTTGTCATTGCCGGCTTAGTTGTAACTATTTTTTAGAAACTAGTTTCTGCTAGCGGCGTCATCTGCGTAGACTGCAGAATTATGAGAAAGTTATAAATTATCCCACGGGAACAAATATACGTGTTCAGTTAGGTCTAGCGGGTGGGCTAGTTCAAGGTGCCGCAATAAAAGAATTATTGGAAGGTAATAGGACAGGTCTTTGCGCAGCAGTGGGATATTTTAGGCTAGATAAAAAACTAGGTCAATATCTACATTGTGTGTCAAATTTCAGCTATTTCCATTCAGATGCCTCGTTAGCCTAGTGGACCTAAGGTTCAATTCCCAGGTTGAGCAAAAAGTTATTGGGTTTTTCTATGAAGTTCTCAGTAGCAACTCGGAGTTAGGATTTGTGCCCGATTAATGGCAATAGGCCTGCCCCCTATTACATGGGACGTAACATGCCGGCGAACTGTGGGTATACATGTGGGTACACCTCTGCTTAACCCATCAGGGAATACAGGCGTGATGTGTGTGTCCATTCAGCTGTTTAAGCGTGGAAGTGCGACACACATCCATCTTCTCAAATACACGTTCATAATAGTAGCAGCTTCCAAAAAAATTTAGTAGTTTCCAAACTAAGTGATCTCAATCTATAAAGCCGCCATGTTATCGTTATGTGCTTTATTATCAGTGTACAGGTTATGTTTATGTCATGCACGGAAAGAGCGGTGTGCATATGAATGAGAAATACATACATACATAGTAGGATGTGTGTGACACTGTGAGTAATAGCAACATAAAGTAAAATACTTTACCATATCTATTTATCTATCTTAGCCGCAGGCTTCTTTTTTTTTTGAGGTTACTAAATTAATATTTATCATCATCCCGGTCTTGGGCAGCCTGCCACTATCCCCTGCCTTCCTACCTTCTGTAAATCACCAAGTTAAAATATTTAACGAGTGATTATTTCGCAATAGCATATGCAATAGGCTCGCCCCCTATTACATGGGACCTAAACATACCGGCGAACTGTGGGTGTACATTGTTACACGTCTGCCTAAACCTTCGGGGAATACAGGCGTGATGGTATGTATGTATGAATATTTCGCATTTTTTTTTAATTTTTTTTATCATTAAGCTAGGTCAATATCATTGTCCTCAACTGTAGTTGATATTGCAATAAAATTATAAAATATTTGTGAATGTATTTGATTCGATTATTAGTAGTATTCAGTTTAGTTTCGATTTGAAATTACGACTATATTAAAGCATTTTGATTTAATTTCCTATAACAAGCACAATTAGTATCTCTTTGGTATGAATAAAACATTTAAAACAAATAAAATATAAAGTGCTAGTCCATAAAATTAGCTAATTTACTCCGCGGTTGTGAGTTACTCAATACATTTTCATTTGTATCATAGGTTGGTAAGGTACATAGTTACTCAAAATATGCGTACCTACAAGTATGTCTGTCTGTAGATACATAACGTAAACAAACGCTCATAATCATTAAAATCACAAGAAACTCAAGCATATTCATTCACACCATATTATGTTACCATCGTTACCACCAAAAGGGTAGTAATAATCATTCCCAACATATTTCGCCCACGTTAGCAGAAAAATGTTATCTAAAGGTAAGTATAAAAACTCAATAATATCTGTTTACCGCCAGATCTAACGATATGTTCGGCTACATCTAAATTTCGCGAATTCCTATTAAAAAGGCTCAAGCAATACCAACCCTTATTTCTTAATTCATAAATTCTACAATCGCGCAAAGAACTCAGTCACATGTTACACCATAGCGGAACATATGTAAAAAGTGTAAGTGATGTTTAGTTAACGTTTGCACATAACGGCTTGGTCGTCCCGCGGAGGCCCCGAGCAATTTTCGTCGGAATTTTCTCCTGGGTATTTTAACGTTGCGCTGCGGTGTGATTGAGTACAGGGCGCGGGGCGAGAAGCGATTTTCGAATGTTTTTCGGCTTAACGGTTTAAGGAAATTGTAAGGTAGAGGCTTATCGTCTTGTGTGGGTAGTAACAGTATGATAACAGTGCCTTGTAGGATGTAATATTTCTGTAATAATTCTGGGCGGGGCGGGATGGAGTGTCAGTCTTTTACTGACTAAAACCCACCCATGTTCCTTCTTGTGCCCTTTGCGTTCCGGGGGCGCGGTATCTCTTGCGAACAACCCGCAGCCCCGGCAGGCATCGGCCCTCCGTGGCCCCTTCCTTTTGCTGACATCTCTTTAAGGCGCGCGTGGAACACGAACGCGCCGTCGACACGGCCTGTCGTTATGCAACGTAAGGACGGTGAGCTACCCATTGCTCACCGTCCACAGGCCAGTATCTACGGTGGCCGGGAGTCGTCTCGCGGCTCCCGACGTCCGGAGCGTCTACCGCGGCGGCTGGGACGGAGAACCGCTGTCTCAACCGTCCCGCCGCCTCCTTCTCAAGCATTACTGCCTCGCAGAAGGAGGCGACTGCATTCCATTCCCTCTCGCTCCGGACCATGGCTTGCACCAGGGCCGGACGCGAGAGTTCGCCGCCGCCGATGGCCGCCACGAGGATGTAGGATGTAATACATATAAATATAAGTAGGGTTAGTTAAATGGGCTAAGTATAACTGCAAAACGTGAAGTTCCCCTAAACCAAAGAAAGAGATAAACTTTGCTTCTTGTTACTCCTAAAAAAAAAAGAAATTGCAAAAATCCATACATATATATTTGCATAACTAGACTAAAATGTATGGGTCACACACACAAACAAACTGCCCTTTTCAAGTTTATATGAATGTGTTCAACTTTTGTTTATTTTTGGTATCCATATCGTGCCTGTGTATCGATACCCGAAAACTGTAAAGTTGTGATCTGATTTTTTAGTAATTAAAAATAAAAGCAAGGTTTGAATGTAATACTAGCTGCTGCTCGCGACTTAGTCCGCGTAGTTTTATCACCCGCATTAAGTTACGTCTTTGGTTACTGCTTCTAACCTATTGGTTGTAGCGTGATGTTATATCGCCTTCCTCGATAAATAGACTATTCAACACAAATATAATTTTTAAATTCAAACCAGCAGCTCCTGAGATTAGCGCGATCAAACAAACATACTCTTCAGAATTATAATATAAGTCATCATCATCTTCCTGCCCTTATCCCACGTTACTCGGGGTCGGCGCAACACGTTTTCTTCTTCCACGCTGTCCTGTCAACCGTCATGCTATCGCTGACTCCCTTCTCTTTCATATCATTCTTCACGCAATCCATCCATCTTTTCTTTGGCCTTCCTCTTCCCCTCCATCCATACACATTCATATTCATTGTAATATAAGTATATTATAATATAATTATAGATAAACAATTTGAATGACAAGCTCTGGAGGCCTTATGACATTCAGGTGCAGCTTCAGAGCATAAATTCGTAACTGTGATACCACTGCATGGTAGCAGCATTAAGGTAAATAAAACTCCCATAACATTGTCCCGCTGCCTCTCCTAACTTATGCCTCAAAACTTGAATAAGAGACATCACTCACAACTTTTACTGAAATCCCTTATCTGTCAGAATCGGTGGAGTTATACCAACTGCGGACTGTCGTGTCGCCATGATTTTGACGGAGCGAGGGACAAACCTGTGACGTCAGCAGGATATGTTTTTCTATGGCGGCGAAGAAAGGTGGGCTTTTGCTTGATGTGAGGTTACTTTTAGTGGGTAAGAATGTTTTCAGTGAAGGGAAATGTTGGGTTTTTATCTTGGGGTTTCGTGATTTTTCTTTGTGGATTTGTTGGTTTTACTATTATTTTTAAACGTGGTTCTAAGTATAACTATACTAAAAAAAATCATAATTAAAAATAATCATAAAGAAATCATAATAATCATAAAAAGTTCTTTATGATGAATTTTCTTATATAAATGAGTTTATTTTGGGTTTGTACTTTTGTTTAAAGTAAAATAATATAATTAATTGATCTGTAACCAAAGAAATAAGTACACAATAAATACACAATACAGGATATTTCACTGTGAAATAAAAAACACATTTTACATTTCGAATGACAGATAAAGAAATAAGAACAAAATATATTTTTTAAATTATTTTCCATAAACAATAAAATCGCACGTACAAAAATGAAAAACAATAACTATAAATTGAATCTTTGTCACAATGGCACAAGGTTCAAATTAAAACAATCCACCTACCTGGACATCACAGAAAACGTAACAAATACACAACGACCATTGCCAGTCAGTGTCACAATAAAACATTTCGACGCCGAGCTATCCAATTGGAAAGAACATAAAAACGAACAGCCCGGGACTGTCCACTAATGTATACGAAAACAGAGTCACACTGTCCCTCGTTGGGTAGCAAATAAATGTAGGGGATAAGTCATTTGCGTTCGGCCCCGGTTATAGCCAGTAACAACCGGTTAGATCCGGTTATGGCTAGTACTTATCGGTTTTTACTGGATACGCGTCCAGGTAAGTGAGTTGTAAAGTTTGTGGGTGCATTTTAAGTGTAAAAGGGGTATGGAGGTAAATATTGCTGAGAAGTAAAGTGTACATTTTAAAATATACTGAAAAATCCTTTCAAGTTTCTGCGATAAATTTTGTAACACACTGAAGAATATTTTTGTTACCTGATCAAAAAATGAAGCCTAAAACTTGCTAAACTAACTAAAAATTTTTAAATCAATTTATATAGAGGTTGTAGGTTAGATACCGGGCCAACGGGACCTTTTCAATTCATATGTACTTCCTAAGTTTATTGTGGACATCACTAACATTGTGGGGAAACCTGGACTTATAACTATGACAGACTATTATAGTCTGAAGTAGCCAATCCGCCTTAAGCAAGCTCGTGCCTTCTTTGCATGACAAAAGGCCTTTATCTTACAGTAGAACAAAGGCTGGAAAATATTGGACTATTGTTATTACTTATTATTTGTAAAGGTGGCAAAACCAACTTATAAAAGCTATTAAGTTCTACTCACCTTGACCGCCCCAACCCTTTTTCGAGCCGGCTAGCGCCATTGGGCCTCTAGCTTTATATTCGTCCTTAAATAATGAAGACCCGATCCAGCCTGTCCTCTCAGGGACGCCCTAAGCCGAGACCTGTACAGAGGATGCCCTTAGCGTGTAGTCGCTCAGTTTGTTTTAAGCCCTGGCTGGAGACATTATTTTTTAAGGCACCACGGGAAAGTCCGGTTGATCAGCCGACAACCTCCTAGGATGACCTTTTATGTTTTTTTAAGAATGGAAAATCATAAAATGATTTCTTCCGCTCTCTCTTACTAACTACACCTATCCGTGTTTCTTCTTATGCCCTTTGCTTTCCAGGGCCTCGGTGACTCTTTTGAACAATTCTGAAACCTTGGCAATTCTAGGTTGACCTGCGATATGCCAAACAAAACAACTCACCTTCTTAAGTCATCCACTCCACACAAGAAATCAACTTCAGATATGATAAAGTCCAATTGTATCACTTATTGATAACATCAATATTTCCAATCCATTATCACCATATAAACAGCTGACAAGCTACAAGACAAAACAATATTTTCATAAAAAAGAAAGAAAAAGTCACATAAAAATAACAAACTCGTGCGAATCACAGATAATTTTTTATCCGCGCCAAAAACTTCCCGCCTTTTCTCTGCTTACAAAATGGCGCTCCCCTTTATATTGGACAAAAAGCGATTTGTATAAAAAATGCTATTGTTCATACGGACAATATGTCAAAATGCTGCTTTTAGCTAAATTACTTATTTACGTAAGCTGTGGTGGCCGTATTTTAAATGTCGGATGAGTTATGTACCGTTTTGCAGTTTATTTAGGTTTTTTATGAGTTATTTTGTTAAGTTTATGAGTTTGTCATACGACGTAATGCCCAGACGTCAACAGAATTTAAAAGCTGTACTTTGTTATACATTGTTCTTTTTAGGGTTCCGTACCTCAAAAATTAAAAACGGAACCCCTATAAGATCACTTTGTTGTCCGTCTGTCGGTCTGTCTGTCTGTCAAGACCTTTTATTTAAATTTAAACCGTACACTTAGGTCGACGGTCCCATGAAGTTGTGAAAAAATCAAACTTCTAAGTTTACGTAAAAAAAAAGATACGGCCGTGTATTTAGCAAACAACGCATATTTCGACACTATCAAGGGAATCAAAACTCATAGGGTAGGTAGTTCCCGTTGACCTAGAACTATGAAATTTGACAAGTAGCATCGTTATAGACCAGAAATACAAGAAAAAGTCTCCTTAAAACTATACATTTTTAATTGAATCTTAAAAAATAGAGGGTCAAAAAAATATTGCTTCGTCAGTCCGACTGGCACAGGGGCTACTAGTCAGAAACTTGGCCAGTATATTCATTATCATTCGATGGTAAATAAGCCGACGGCCCACCTGATGTTAAGTGGTCACCGCTGCCTATAGACATCTGCAATTCCAGAGGCCTTGCAAATGCGTCGCCATCCCGTAGACAAAGTACAAAACAACAACACCCATACCCTTCAAACCGGAACATAGCAACGCTGCTTTACGGCAGAAATAGAAATTGTCATAGTACTTCCCCGGACGAGCTCCTTCACAAAGAGCTCTATCTACTAGGTACTTTTCCGAAATAGCAATATTAAGACTTTCACATATTTCTTTTACCTCACAACACACTACAAAACCTAGCACATACACGTAATTATCGAAATCCAATAAGTAATATGGTAATTTATTCAAACAGTATCTCCACCTAGCATGGTCACAAAAATGTGCGACAAGTTTGTCGAACATAACTGTAAGTCCTGACTTGTGATTCAACAATATTGGTCTATCGGTTCTAATGTCAACTGTATTAATTAGCAAGTCGAATTGTCTCGGTTTGGTTGCTTCAACAATGCACTTGAAATGATGATGAACTTGGCAAATTTTGAGATAACTTTCTAAGTATTTCTTGGAAAAAAAGTAGTTAATGGTGATTAAGGATTTTTTAAGAAGAAGCTCATCTGTGGAAGTCGTCATCATCATCCTCATATCAGTCGAAGGATCCCCGCTGACTGGTGATAAAATCCCATGACTCGGAAAGTACGTAAAACCATTGGTCCTGGCTGCCATTCGTAGATCTTACGCCTTACCTTAGACCAAAAGTTTACAACTCGCGGCCCGGCGACCCAGACCACCTTCATCGCCACTTTTTATTTATGTGTTAAAATTGTTTGAGCACTTTATATAATGCAGTAAATAAAGAATAGTTAAACATTATTTTTGTTTTGTTATTACATAATAAACCATTAATAAAATAAATAACCGGGCTCAAGGACCTACTGACGCGCGTTAGTAGGTATAAATTGGTCTAAAATTGATGTTTTTGGTTGAATATAGTTGGGATAAGGTTAAGTAAACGATAAATAATAGTAGGACGTACTAAGATAGTATATTGTTATTATAATAAGCAGTCTCTTTAAGTCTCCCGTCACACTAAAAACAAAACTGTGTTACAATGTACATAAAAGTTATTGCATCTAATTTAAATGTTTGTAAATAAATTAAAACAAGTGGTCGGGAATTCTTCCACCCACACGCTCGGTTGAAATAAAGCCGAGTACTCATAGATCCGTATCGTTGGCACGTCGTTATGTCCGACGGTTTTATTGGCCGATCAATTTAATTAGGTTATTTTCTTTTAAAGGTGGCCGATAGAAGTGAGTGATTGTATGTGTGTAGCTTAAAATTGTGTGAAGTGTTGATCTATTGGAACAAAAATTTTGTAAAACCAGGATTTTGTGAAACTTGATTGTAAAGAGTGTCCGTGAAGTTTTTTGCTCTTTCTTCTTCATAGAGGCCTACCTACGTTTTGGAACGAGCAGCAAGCTTCAACTTTTGACTCCTTGACAATTCAAACGTTCAGTATTCGTTAATTAATTGATAATTAACTAAAATGTTACAGAAACAGAATTGAAAATTTAATAATGTCATGCAAGATATTAAAGAAATCGTAAATACATATCTAAACGGTTGCTTTAAGCTGTTAAATAGTGGATAAGGTATTTCATATAATCTACAAAAATTTATAATAATTATTGGTTTTCGAAGGCTTATTTTTAACCGACTTCAATAAGAAGGAGGTTATCAATTCGTTTGTATGTTTCTTTTTGTATGTATGTTACGCGATAACTCCGCCAATTATGAATCGATTTTGATGATTCTAAAACAAAAAGCAAAAAGCTTTGGAAGTCGATGGCAATACAAAACAACAAACAAAACCAAAGCCGCCGACTTCCAAAGCTTTTTTATTGTTCCGGATGGGAAATCATCAAATGACCTCTTCCCGTTTTTTTTTTTTTTTCAGTGGGTATATCCTCATGGATGCTCTCCGTTTGAGTACGGAGAGTTATGTCGGACTCCTACCGACTAAAACCCCACGGTTCCTCTTATCTTCTCTTATCTTAGCCCGGTATCGCTCGACGCATGATCCGCGCTCCCGACTGGTATTGGACCGCCTTTGGCGGGCCCCTTCACCATATGCGGCCGGTCCTGCGACCGCACAGTCCACTACAAAGACGCTCACGGAATACCGCGCGTCTCCGTCACAGGCCTATATTTGGTCAAGCGACGAACTGCCCCATGTTCGCCGCCCGCAGGCCCCTGTTTACGGTGGCCGTAGATCATTAAACGCCCTCCGGCGCCCCGCTGGCCTTCTGATGAGGGCATAGTGAGAGGTTCGCTCGCTCTCAGATCCCTTTCCGCCGCCTCTTTTGCGTGTATCACCTCCTCACAGAGCTCGTTGACTTCCAAAGCTAAAGTCATTTTTCACTTTTTAGTTTTTGAAGGAGGTTGTGTTTTTTGTAAAAAAGTTTTTTTCGATGCTATTCTGTAAAAAATCTTCCGCGGTGATTTCAGTTGAGCTTTCAATCCCTAGCATGGTGGGATGTCAACTGACCTCAAGACCACTCCACCTTAGAAAGGATTTCACATAATAAATCGCCTAATCTAAAAAACTTGGCTTTTTGTTGAATTTATTATGGATATCGATCCATATATAATTACAAGAACGGTTCAGTTACTGACTAAATTGACCTACTTCCTTCCCATGGGACTGAAATCATACCCGAATCAAACGTTAGCCGGAATAGCGGTTAGGTAAACGGTTCCCTAGTCAATTCTAATCTTATAATACGAATACTAGTGTAGGTATCGTGTAATACCTCTGAACTGCCTCGTTAGCCTAGTGGTCCTAAGCGCTACTGCTACGCTAGAGGTCTTGGGTTAGATTCCCAAGTCGAGCAAAGAGTGTTATTGGGTTTTCTAGGAAATTCTCAGTAGCATTCTCAGTAGCTGGAGTTAGGATTTGCGCTCGGTTAATGGCAATAAGGTCGCCTCCTATTACATGGGACCTTAACATACCGGCGAACTGTGGGTGTACACCGGTACATCTCTGCCTAACCCTTCGGGGAATACAGGCGTGATGGTATGTATCGTGTAATCCGCTTATTATATTCATGATTGACATACGGTTGGCACAGTAGCTGAATGACTGACTACTGCATTGTGTGTTTTAGGTTCTATTCCCCCACAGAACCAATTTTGAAACGTCATGTGTCCTGCAGGTTGTGTGTGTGAGTTTATTTCACACGCGTTAAGTGACGTCTTTGGTTACTGCTTCGCTCCCGTGTGTCGTAGCGTAATGTTATATAGACTACGTTACTCAGAAATAATGCAGCTATCTATGTGTGAAACAATGGCTCAAATCGGTCCAGCAGTTTCGGAGCTTATTCGGTACAAACAAACTAAAATGATTCTAGACCCCTAAGTGTTAACATGTCTCGTCATTTTGACCCTGTAGGTGTTACACGTTTGTATGGACGAACAATTTGATCAATGGGGGATCGAGAATCATGTAGGTACTAAATCCATGATAAAAAGTTTTCAACTCCAACCTTGGCCGAAGGTTGGCGATCACGTTAAAACAGTTCAATATGAGTCAAGTATTTAAAGTAACCGCACTATTAAACCCAATTGAATGAAATTGAAGTTCAAATGTTGACTCTGTCTCGTCAGATTAACGGATAGTAAATGCGAGTTAAAATTTCGAAGAATGTGTTAAGTCACATAGTTCAGCGGATTTTTGTGGTAGCAACTGTGTGGGGCCAGGAAGTCGGCGAGTTCGATGAAGGAACATTTTTTTTATGTAATTCCTAAATACGTACTTCCGTATTTTTTAAATACTTATGAAAATGACTGTAGATATAAGGAAATTAGCAAACATTAAGTATAGAACGACAGGCCGTGTCGACGGCGCGTTCGTGTTCCACGCGCGCCTCAAAGAGATGTCAGCATATGGAAGGGGCCACTGAGGGCCGATGCCTGCCGGGGCTGCAGGTTGTTCGCAAGAGATACCGCGCCCCCGGAACGCAAAGGGCACAAGAAGGAACATGGGTGGGTTTTAGTCAGTAAAAGTCTGACACTCCGTCCCGCCCCGCCCAGGGCGGGAGAAGTTATTTGATGATTTCCCACCCACCAAAAAAAAAAACATTGCGCTGCTATGTTCCAGTTTGAAGGGTATGGGTGCCGGTGTAATTACAGGCACATGAGACATTTCAAGGTCTCTGGTATTGCAGATGTCTGTAAGCAGCAGTGAACACTTCACATTAGGTGAACATTATCATTTGGCATCCTGTATCCTAAGAGTATGTAACATTTAAAAATGTTTTATTAATTATCTCATTAAAACATTATCTACAAAGGATTGCAGTTAACAAACAAACAAACTGCTCGCTTCTATAAATAACTTGTTGATAGCAGCGTAAGATGAAGATAAGCATGTTTTTCTCTTGTTGCAAAATCCCGCAATGTCCAAGAAAGAAAATAAAACGGAATGAAGTCGCCTCCCACACAAGTTTTAAAATTAAACTGGATTGCTGAGATGTTTATTGACAAACACTTATTTATCTTGAAGCTCGTTAAGCAAGTAAGTGTTTAAATAAGTGCAGTTGATTGCATTAATTAATGATCGTATAAAGAGATTTTTTTTTTATCTTACTGACCGACTAGTTAGACCCAGTAATTTCGTTTGTAGTAAATTACATCTTGGGTTACTGCTCCCCTCTCGTAGATCGTAGCGTGATGTTTTAATGCCTATAATCTTCCATATAAACGGGCTATATAACGTGAAAAGATTTTTTCATTAACCGGGTACAATTTATTCTAACTCCGAGCTGCTACTGAGAATTTCATAGAAAAACCCAATATCACTTTGCTAGATCTGGCAATCGATACCTAGACCTCTAGCGTAGCAGTCGCGCTTAGGGCCACTAGGCTACCGAGGCAGTTAATTAAAACTTCGTTTTACTTCCTGTACCGTAAAAAAACATGACTATTATGATCCCAAATTATTTCAAGTCGTTTACCTTACAAACTTCGGCAATAAGAAGGAAAGATTATTGAAAAAAAAAAAACTGAAATCGCCGTCACTTCCGTCCGTTTCTACGGGCAGACAGTGTTTCTTAACTAGTGGACCGGGTACCACTGGTGGTTCCTGAAACCACCGGTAATAGTGGTCCGTAACCTTATCATGATTTGTGTATATCTTTAATAAATAACGAGTCGAGCCACGTCTTAGAAGCCAAAAACTAAAAGTATTTGTTAATAATCGATTTTCAAGATTGAAAAAAATACTGAACCAAGGATTCAGCAGCCCTATTTTTATAAAAAAATACTTTCAGTTTCAAATAATTTTATAAGTATTTTATTTATATAACAATTGAAGATAGAAATTTTTGAATGGTTCCAAAATTAAAAGTTTAAGAACCAGTGGTTTAGGGGCCCAACACGAAGTAATTTGTAACTATGGGCTCAGTCGTTTGTTTAGAGCGATGATATTCCAAAATCCGCCATTTTAACAGAACGACATAGTTTACCAATTTAATGATTTGTGTGGAGAAACTTAAGACGCATTATTGTTTGTTTTGTAATAAAACGCTTGTTAGTTAATCTACGGATTAGTCGGACGGGTCGCGGTTGGTTGCACCATTACGTTTAGCTCTTAAGTTAACAAGCATAGAGTACTTAATGATAATTGCGTTGTCTTTATTGCGTAAATGGCTGCCCCGTTGGTCTTGTAGCGAAAAGCATGACATCTGAGCGTGAGGTCCTGGGTTCGATTTCTATGTCGGGCAAAGTGTTATTAGGGTTTTCCATTAGGATTTTTTTTTCTAAGTTTGAAAGTCTTTGGTTCTGCGCCTGATTGTTTCCCGGTCGTGATGCATTGCTGTCCCATCAGACTTCGAGATTCAGTAAAGTGTGTGCGCAAACTTGCAGATACACTCCCTAGTGTATCTGTGAGTTTGCGCACACACTTGTGCTCTACTATATCTCCTGCGTGCTTAGCTAGTCTGTATTGAGATTGGTCGCTGTCACCTGAAATAATTATAATATTCAAAAGGCTTTTATTAGTTTTAACCGAAATGTAAAGTTTAAAAATATTTTCGACACCGAGTTTCATAAAAAACTAGTACACTTACTTACCATCACGCCTGTATACCCCGAAGGGTTATGCAGAAGTGTACCAATGTACACCCACAGTTCGCCGGTATATTTAGGTCCCATGTAATAGGGGGCGAGCCTATTGCCATTAACCGGGCACAATTCTTAACTCCGAGCTGCTACTGGGAAACAAAAGGTCGCTACAAAAGTAGTGTGGCCATATTTTGGTCATTAAGTAATTAAACTAGTTTGGGTTTGTGGTTACCAACCACAGGCCCTGAATATTAGTACCCTTATCCTACCTGCTGTACCTCACCAAGTTAAATTACTCATTGACCAAAATATGTCTCGACTACTTTTGTACGATGCGGACTTAAGATTTTATTTTAAATAATTGGATGGCAGGCAATCCGACGGTCCACCTGATCACCTGTCACTGATGCTTATACACATTTGAAATACCAGAGGCTTTGCCAATGTGTTGTCATCCCAGGGACAAAGTCGAAATGTCTCATATGCCTGTAATTATACCGGCGGCCATACCCTTCAAACCGGAACACAGCAACGCTGCTTTGCGGCAGAAGTACGTACTTTGGTAGTTCTTCCCCGGACGAGCTCCTTCACAAAGAGCTGTACTGCTACTAAAACACATTCACACTAATGGCACAGAGACAAGGTAGCTAATAAAACACCCATCTTTATTTTGAGCAACACCACCGGAATATTTACATAATTTCTCGTCTCCTAGCAAGACTACACAACTAGCCAGGGGGGAATAATTCACGGTATGAATGATATGACGGTTTGACGGGAGCTGTCAACTCCATACCATACGACTAAAGTTACCCTCGAGTTTAGCACCCCTGTTTAATTATAACCTTTTCAACGCCAAGCTATTTTTAACCGACTACGGCTAAGGTAAAACGGAAGGTTTTTGAGTTGTATGTAGGCAGGCTCGCCTAGAGGGACCTTAAATAAACGTACTAATTATCTTCTACTCTTGCTAGACCTTCCTTGAATAGGTGCCATGTCACAGTTGTGCGATATTATTATATCGCTCGATATTGAGCATTACCGTCTCAATCTATAATACCGTCTCCGTGATGGACGATTTCCTTAAGACTACAAGCGAATGGTTCCAACGAGGAAGCGCCTTTTATAGCCGCCGAAATTATACAAATACTAGCTATATTACCCGCGGTGTCCCCCGCCTTTAGTTACGTCAATGGTTATTGCTCCGCTCCCGTTGGTCATAGCGTGATATTTTGTACACATAAACCTTCCTCTTGATTTACTCTATCTATTGATAAAACAAAGAAAATACTGCCTCGGTAGCCTAGTGGTACTAAGCGCGATTGCTACGCTAGAGTTCTTGGGTTCGATTCCTAGGTCGAGCAAAAAGTGTTATTGGGTTTTTCTATGAAATTCCCAGTAGCAGCTCGGAGTTAGGATTTGTGCCCGGTTAATGGCAATAGGCTCGCCCCCTATTACATTGGACCTAAAACATACCGGCGAACTGTGGGTGTACATTGGTACACCTCTGCCTAACCCTCCAGGGAATACAGGCGTGATGGTATGTTAAGAAAATACTTTGCGTAGTTTCAAAGATCTAAGAGTAGACAGTGAGAACCGTCTGTTTTATAATATGTAGAGATATTCGTCTAAATGGCTTGATTCACTACAAATTAACTATAAGTTAACTTTGTAGCTTCTTTCACCCGTCATTGGCCAATCAATCCAAAACAAACTTATTAAATTGTGCCATCAGCTCATATTTGACGTTACAAATGCGGACATAATGTAATCACGTGTTTACACAAGTTTCGCTTCGTATACACGGAAAATATGAACTGTCTCTAAATAAGATTAACGATGTGGTGCAAGTTAAGAACGCGAACAATAAAAGTAGGTACCTACAAATGAGATTTCGAATGGAGACCACGGACCGGCAAGCGCAGCGTAGAATGTTGGACAGACGACCTGATTAAAACCGCAGGAAGACGCTGGATCCACACCGCTTTCAGCTAGTCCTTTTGGAATTTTATGGCCGCCTATGTCCAGCTGTGGACGTCCTGCTGCTGATATGATTATGATGAATGAGCTGTCATCGAGGTAAATAATACCAGCTTATTATTGTCCCAATGCAGGGCAAAGGCCTCCTCACATACAGAGAGGGCACGGGCATTGATCATAACGCTTGCTCAAGACGGATTGGTCAAACCCTCACCTCAGCCACAGCGACACTTGAATCGGCATCATAATTTTGTCTCCTGGGTATTCAGAAGAAAATGCTTCTGCAACAGGAAAACAAATCTCTTGCAGCCAAATCTCTGCCGCTGTTGCGTTCAAAATTGGTTCATATTCAAAGTCAAAGCATATATTATTAGACCAGGGACTTTTTAATTCTCAAGCACTACGCGAGTTAGTAAAAAAAAAGTTTTTTTTATATTATATTTGGCTTACATTGCATGTCACTACTGCTAATTAGAGGCATCAGGCCTGTAAACTTGAAATCAATTGGTCGTTCTAAAATGTAGGTAGACCTCTATGGAGAAGAACGGGCAAGACACTCCACGGACATTATTTTCAATTAGGTTTTTACAAAATCCTGGTTACAATATTGTTGTTGCTACTATTTGTGAAAACAATGAAGGTGAATATATAAAGTAATAATAATAAAGATGTAAGCCATGGCAGCTAGGAGATAACCAGTCTCTGACAGAGCTGGTTCACGAACATTCTCGCTCCCTCCTTTCCCTCGCACCACAGCCTCACCTAATATAATCGCCACAATATATTCCCTGCTCCCTTTAATTATTCCTCACACATCTCACGGCGTCTGGTCAGCGTCACTTGTCTCTTATCTCCTGTCCTGCTGTTATATACTTTGACGTATTGTTTTGAAGCAGGATTGAGAATATATTTTTAAACAAGGAGGAGGTTATTGGGTCAATGGAAATGAGCATACATACGTACATAAACTAACTCCTTTTTTCCATGGGGGTAGACAGAATCCACAGAATGAGGACAACTAAGCGACGTTTCAAATCTCAATACAATTTTATCTCAGCTACAATCTATGTCAAAAATATGTCATAAATGTAGGCATATAAGGGATATTTTTGACAAATTAGTTCCACAGTTAATAAGTTTCGACAATTCTGTTTGTTTGTTTGTTAACACCAGGTGAACCATTTTTCCAATTAATATAAAATTAATTATGGGTCTTTTCCTAAGTTATAATATTTATTATTCCAGAATTAACCTTCTTCACTCGAGCCTAGGAAATTCTCAGGTGTTCTTAGGTGTTCTTCATGTATAAATCTCGAGCTTTCTAGAAAAACTTAGTCAAAATTACGCGTCTCACAAATGAGTCGCTTCATTATCGTATACAAATATCTACAGTAAATTGTAAGAAGAAAAGATCTTTTCCGTCAAAACTTTTACACAAATCTTTCCTCGGTAGAACAAATGATTTATGTAAGAAAATATTACCTATGCGTTGTGCAGACGAAAGAAATAAAATGTTAGGTGACCTGGACCTCTCCGTATTACCTATGAATTGTACACAAACAAACATTCATATTTCATTGTGCACACTCGGCAATGTGGAAAAATATGGTATGTTATCATATTGCTGGCTTTGGTATGTTATTATGGTATGTTCGGTGGCCTAGTGGTCTTAAGCGCGACTGCAACGCTAGAGGTCTTGGGTTCGATTCCCAGGTCGAGCAAAAAGTGTTATTGGGTTTTTCTATGAAATTCTCAGTAGCATCTCGGAATTAGGATTTATGCCCGGTTAATGGCAATAGGCTCGCCCCTTATTACATGGGACCTAAATATACCGGCGAACTGTGGGTGTACATTGTTACACCTCTGCCTAACCATTCGGGGAATACAGGCGTGATGGTATATGATGGTTATTATATTGCTGACTACACATTATTTTGATAGCAATTTTTCCAGATTAAGGCCTGTGTTCATCAAAATTTAATCAAACGATTACACAGTCAAACAATCCCTAAGAAATATGACACAAATAACTGTTTAAATGCCTAACCAGTTGATTAAATATTGGTGAACACGGGCCTTAGTATTATAGAAAAAGAGCTATAAAAGTTTTTTATTAATACGAGTACCATTGGATGGCAAACAGATATGTGATGTTATTCGGTCGCCACAGCCTGTAGACATCTGCAATACCAGAGACCGTGATGTTACCATCCCAGAAACAAAGTCCAAATGTCTGACGTGCCTGTAATTACCCCTTCAAACTGGAACACAGAAACGCTGCTTTGAAGAAATAGATATGGTTAGATGATGGTTGGTTAGATGTACTTCCCTGGACGAGCTCATTCACAAAGAGCTCTATTACTATTAAAAGTAACAAAGAGCAAAGAATAAAAATATTACTTCCTAACTTCCCAAAAGATTAATTTAAATCAATCTTAATCATCATCACTGCAGCTAATTTAATTATTAGTTTTATTCGTATAATTTAGTTCAAAGTCTCGAGGAATAAGCGAGAAAATCTGTCCGTCAGCCAGTGACAGAAGATGGTAAACCATTTATCTGGAACCGCAAATTATGTGCCCGCGGAGTTAAGGAGAGGTTACCTCGGACGGATTGTAGCAGAATACTTGGAACTGTTAATTATTTATTTAACAGCACGTCGTTAAGTAATCAAAGGATCTAGTGCGAAAAAACGGGGCCGTATCTAAACTAGTTACGTTTCATCATCAGTTTCATCAGCCTATTTTACTCAGGCATAATGTAGTTGTCTGTTGGTGAATAAAAGTTTAAAATCGGTCCAGAAGTTTCGGAGCTTATTTTTTAAAAACCCACAAAAAAATATTACTTCTTTTTAACCCTCGACGCAAAAACGACGGGGTGTTATATGTTTGACGTATCTGTGTGCGTCTGTGGTATCGTAGCTCCCGAACGCATGAACCGATTTTGATTTTGTTTTTTTGTTTGAAAGTTGAATTAGTCTGGTGTTTTTAGCCATATTCGATGGAAATCTGTTGTGCGGTTTCAAAGTTATCAGCTCTTTTGTTAGCTGCAGTGGGGAGTTTTATTCTTCTGTCGGGGGTTATTAACATTTTCTAATATTAGTATAGCAGAAATATGCATAAAACTGACCTTTCTGTTCATATACCTTCTTTTATCGAATCAGACACAGGTAAGCATGTCTTTATTTATAAAACATCGTCTACAGAGTAATGAATAATGAAACCTCATACAGCTTGATGTCACTTAGGAAAATAGACTACGTTTACTGTGATAAGCGGCTACTCTGTGCCTCGGGTATAATAATGTTCACGTATACAATGTTATTGTATTGTTTTACATAAAATATTGTTGTTGATATTTATAAAATCTTCGCTATAAGTTTTGTATTCTTTGGATCTTTTATATATTGAATTTTTGCGGTTCCGTATTGAAGCGGGAACTCGTTGGCCTAGTGGTCCTAAGTGCGAATGCTACGCTAGAGGTCTTGGGTTTGATTCCCAGATCGAGCAAAAAGTGCTGTTGGGTTTTTCTATGAAAATCTCAGTAGCAGCTCGGAGTTAGGATTTGTAGGCTCGCCCCCTGTTACATGGGACCTAAACATACCGGCGAACTGTGGGTGTACATTGGTACACCTCTCCCTAACCCTTCGGGAAATACAGGCGTGATGGTATGTGTGCGATTTTGCTATTCGTCTGTCTGTCCATCTTCTGTGGCTTTATCTTTTGAAATGTTATTGGTAGACACTTGAAATTTGGGCGGAGCATCGCCGAGTTCCCGTGGCGGCCATCGGCGGCGGCGAACTCTCGTGTCCGGTCCTGGTGCAAGCCATGGTTCGGAGCGAGAGGGAATGGGATGCAGTCGCCTCCTTCTGCGAGGCAGTAATGCTTGAGAAGGAGGCGGCGGGACGGTTGAGACAGCGGTTCTCCCGTCCCAGCCGCCGCGGTAGACGCTCCGGACGTCGGGAGTCGCGAGACGACTCCCGGCCGTAGATACGGGCCTGTGGACGGTGAGCAATGGGTAGCTCACCGTTCTTACGTTGCATAACGACAGGCCGTGTCGACGGCGCGTTCGTGTTCCACGCGCGCCTCAAAGAGATGTCAGCAAAAGGAAGGGGCCACTGAGGGCCGATGCCTGCCAGGGCTGCGGGTTGTTCGCAAGAGATACCGCGCCGCCGGAACGCAAAGGGCACAAGAAGGAACATGGGTGGGTTTTAGTCAGTAAAAGTCTGACACTCCCTCCCGCCCCGCCCAGGGCGGGGGAAGTTATTTGATGATTTCCCACCCACCAATGAAAAAAAAAACAAGAAAAAAAAGACACTTGCAATTATATGTTACTATACTACATATTTATGTGTAGCGGTGGACGTCGCTCGGCTGACATGATGATGGTGATGATACTATAGGAAAAACAATAAATCCGTCGTTATGACCATCATACCATCACGCCTGTATTCCCCGGAGGGTTAGGCAGAGGTGTACCAATTTACACCCACAGTTCGCCGGTATGTTTTAGGTCCCATGTAATAGGGGGCGAGCCTATTGCCATTAACCGGGCACAAATCCTAACTCCGAGCTGCTACTGAGAATTTCATAGAAAAACCCAATAACACTTTTTGCTCGACCTGGGAATCGAACCCAAGACCTCTAGCGTGGCAGTCGCACTTAGGACCACTAGGCTACCGAGGCAGTTATGACATCAAATAATAAAGTTTTGCGCAGTTACCAATTTCTTATTTAGTTGACTGGTAGAGAAAGCCTAACGCATTAAGTCCGCCTTTGTATTTTTTGTTACATAAAGTTTAAATAAATAAATGTGGACAGTAGATTTTTTTTTATTTGAAGAGAGATATTTTTTATTTGTGCACTCAATTGTGCACATTGGCTAGTCTTTGTTAAGATTGGCTACCGGACAGAAATTTGGTTGGGAGAACATTAGATATTCATTGTGAAGTAATAGGTAAACTACTTTTGACAAACAGATAAATGCAAAGCACGAAGACTACAGTTAATTGCAGAAACACTTAGTGTAATTAAGAGTGTCCCACCCTTAAATGTGGTCTCTTTCTACTCAATCTGCCTAATGGTAGTTCTGGAGATATGGGCTTTAAAAAGCGCTTCTTTTTGTCAAAGGCGTGTGTTGCGTGATTAGAAATTATTAATTACTCAGCGTTTGCTTTCACGCTGATTTGGGAGTGGTTGACTTTGTTTAATTATGTCGAGATGAGGTTAAGATGAGTTGACTAAGTAATGATGAAGGTAGACTGGAGGAGATAAGGTTAGGAGATCTTATCTCAGCTGTTGCAGTTTGAAGGTCAATGTAGTTTTTATTGTTTAATTGAAAATGAACTAAAATGGAACATGAATAGAGTCAAAAATTGTGTAATTCAGTTCAAGATAACAAATGACGTGTGGAATTATTTCTTGAATTTTCAACTTTATTGCAAATCAGTTAAGTGGTTATTAAGTTTATCCATTACTAGCGAACTGCCTGCGACTTTGTCCGCGTGGCTTATTTCACCCGCGTTCAGTTACGTCTTTGGTTACTGCTCCGCTCCCGTAATACGTAGCGTGATGTTGTATAGCCTATATTACTCTAGAATAATGTAGCTATATACTGGTGAAAAAATGGTTAAAATCGGTCCAGTGCTTTTAGAGCCTATTTGGTACAAACAAACAAACAAAAAAATCGTTCCTCTTAATAATGTTATAATAAATATTATAGTACAGACAAACGAAAATGCAAATCTTTTCAGTTTATAATATTTGTTTACACTTATAGACACACATAACATCAACCATTTTGAAGACACCCTTACGATAACCCAGCTTACTTTTAATTTCAAAAATCATTTAATTTCCAAACAAAATCAACAGATATCCCTTCTCCTTAAGACGTGGGCTTAAATCGATTCCGTCACCTGCATCTGACGTAATTACAATCTTCACGCTTACAGCTCTAGTAGAAAAATAGCTCGGCAAAGGCTTCATGAAATTGGAAAATTCTTCGAGAAAATTCTTTGGATTTCACGCTACGAGCAATGTTGGGGAATTTTCTGATTTGTGTTCTACGGGTTTATGACTATGTTTGTCCTGGTTGTACGTAAATATTAAGCGGTAAGCAGAAGCCTTAGTCAGATATGGATTTGATACAATTAATCGGGGGATTACCCGCCGTGTTGAAAGAAGTTCTGCCTATCCTCATGGGAAGAAGGTGTGAGGTTGTGTATGTATGTAATTTTACACATTGTTCACTAGATAAAAACCTAAGGGGCAATTGTGTAGTAGTCATTAGCAAAAAGTACAAGTTTGATACTTGTACTTTTCTAAAAAAATAAAATTTTTTTATTTCTAGCAACTCAATATGTTACATACATACATACCTAAATAAACTAACGCCTTTTTCCCATGGGGGTAGGCAGAAACCGCAGAACGACACCTGATATGATCCTTACATACTTCTTTCGCCTCGTTCAAGTTTATACATCTGGTTATACAAGCACGCCGACGACGGAAAAAAAAAACTAAATCAAAATGGGTTTATGCGTTCGGGAGCTATGATGCACACACAGACACGTCAAACTTATAACACCCCGTTGTTTTTGCGTCAGGGGTTAAAAATCAGCTGATCTATAAATTTTGTCGCTTTTTCGGGTGTCAAGCAAAAGTTGTTCACAATGATGAGTTCAAAAACACTTTGTCGGATTACACACCACCACCACCACCACATACCACCACGCCTGTATTCCCCGAAGGGTTAGGCAGAGGTGTACCCATGTACACCCACAGTTCACCGGTATGTTTAGGTCCCATGTAATAGGGGGCGAGCCTATTGCCATTAACCGGGCACAAATCCTAACTCCGAGCTGTTACTGAGAATTTCTTAGAAAAACCCAATAACACTTTGCTCGACCTGGGAATCGAACCCAAGACCTCTAGCGTAGCAGTCGCTCTCAGGACCACTAGGCTACCGAGGCAGTTAAAAACTGGTCTAAAGTGCCGTCAAAAACTTAAAATCGTAACATAAATCTACGTTATAACCACTAAGTAGTTACATTGCTCTACAATCATCAAAAACCAATCAAACGTGAAAGCTTACCTTTCAAATAATTTCGATAAACTGGATCGGAAATAAATGTTTAACGTTCGCTAAATGTACCAAAAACTCTCACAACACTACACCTCCCACACATTCCTTACCATTGACTGATTCTTATTAGAAGACGACAAAGACACCTAACGAACTTTTCAATGGATGACGACCATTGTATAATTATCGCTTTAATATTTGATTTACATTACAGGTATTATGCGGAAGCTTCGCTAAGCGATAGTTAACTCGGTAAGGACTATAATTAACTATCCGTTAATGGTTATTAGCGCGTTAACTGATGTAATTGGCTGCTGGGTGACCGGTAGTAGTTAGGGTTGGCAGTTAGAGTTGGCGTATATAGAGAATTTATGTGAGGAGAAGAAATAATCTATTTGTAACTGAGATAACTTTTTGTCGATACGTTTGTCGATTTCAATGATTTTTTCTTTAACTATTTTTTTTTTACTAGTATTGAAGTGCACAATTGTGTGCTCAACACACAGTTCCACTCCCTATTCTTCACTCACATAGTTAAATGGGAAGACAATTTGAGAAGACGCGGAAGGAATCAGACGCAGTACCAACGGCTTTATGTACTTACCGAAACACCGGGGTTAATACATACCATCACACCTGTATTCCCCGAAGAGTTAGGCAGAGGTGTAACAATATACACCCACAGTTCGCCGGTATGTTTAGGTCCCATGTAATAGGGGGCGAGCCTATTGCCATTAACCGGGCACAAATCCTAACTCCGAGCTGCTACTGAGAATTTCAAAGAAAAACCTATTAACACTCTTTGCTCGACCTGGGAATCGAACCTAAGACCTCTAGCGGAGCAGACGCGCTTAGGTTGGTATTGGAAAATTCCTAAATAATAATCGAATCCAAAACCTCATGATCAGCAATCGCCCTTGCGATTACACTACAACGGGGACCAAGGACCATGTTACCAGTGTCAATCAACCAAACAAGTAATTGAAAAATACTTATTCCAAGACCTTTAACAAACTTAAGTTTTGGCACGAGAACTACGAGATCATAGTCTTTCTAATATTAGCTTAATATTTTAGCCTCAAAAACGTAACAAACAGTCAGACATACATACTTGTAAGAATTCCCATCATTAATAAAAGTGTATGGTCGGCATCCCGTGATAATTTCCCTTACCAATTGGTTGATAATCTTAATAATTTGCTTCGGAAATGGTTGTCCAAACGTTCGTACATCCGAGACGAGTTATGAAGATTAGCGCCGTAGTTAGTGGGTGATCGCGATAATTCATGCGTTCTTTTTTGTGTGGAGAGTTGCAGGTGCTAAGTAGTGCGTCTTTGAAATAAGAACGAGAAAAGGCAATCTATGTAACACATTGCCAGTGTTTAATTTTTTTCAGATTAAAAGCAAATTATTTTTTTCTACGACTGCTGTCTAACAGCCTTGTTAGCGTAGTGTTCCTTAGGAATAAATATACGTGTTCAGCTAGGTCTACCGGGTGGGCTAGTTCAAGGTGGCGCAATAAAAGAATATTTGGAAGGTGATGACATAAGTCTTTACCCAACAGTGGGATAATATAGGCTAGATAAAAAACTAGGGCAATATCTACATGTGTGTCTTTCAGTTAAAATAATTCAGCTGCCTCGTTTGCCTAGTGGTTCTACGTGCGACTGCTACGCTAAAGGTTCGATTCTTAGGTCGAGCAAAAAGTGTAATTGGGTTTTTCTTTGAAATTCTCAGTAGCAGCTCGTAGTTAGGATTTGTGCCCGGTTAATGGCTCGCCCCCCATTAAATGGGACCTAAACATACCGGCGAACTGTGGGTATACATTGGTACACCTCTGCCTAACCCTTCGGGGAATACAGGCGTGATGGTATGTTATGTTACTGTGACTACCATGATTCTTGTATATTTCAATTAAAAATTGTAATTCGCGTAAAAACCGTCATACACAACCATTATCCATGCTTATCATCTGACAGTGGTGAAGGAAAACATCGTGAGGAACGTAACCTTGTGCATACGTGGTGATCAATGCTTTCATGGCGTACCTTCTCTGAATCAGAAGAAGCCTTTGCTCTGCGGTGGAATAATAATAGACTGGTATAAGTGATTACATAACCATTAATAATTCAATTGGATTTGAGGGATAAATGATCGATACCATTTTGAGGAACCCGGAAGCCTAACCAAAGTTGTATTGTATCATCTACCTCTTCTATACTCTTCATTGTAATACAAAAGAGGAAATTAAAACCACATTTTTATCAAAAATCGTTATCCAAATCCAGCTTATTACCCTTACACTTTTAACGAGCAATCCTAACTTGTTAATCCCCCTATCTTTCAGCATCCCTACGGAAAATATCTGAAGGACAGACTGAGCGGTTAGCCCGAATTACGACTGTAAGTAATTTTGATAGCACCGACGTGCTTCGAGAGCTAAGTGGAGTATACCTTAAGGGAACTGAGTTCAAGATTAGGTCAGCTTGTTGGCTCTTTAGAGCGAGGTTTAGTTTGGAAGAGAGAGAAAGGAAATTAACGTGGCTGTGTGTTAGAGGGAGACAAGTGTATATCTTGGGTTTTGATTTCCACAATCATATTAAGCAGCTTCGTGTTACCAACGCTTTTTGTTTCGGTTTTCTTAATGTATCTTTAGATTGCAAACAACACCTTACTGTTAAGTGGTTACCGCTGCCTATAGACATCTGCAATACCAGAGGCCTTACAGATGCGTTCACCGCTCTTTCAGGCATAGTATCATACTTTACTGCCTCGGTAGCCTAGTGGTCCTAAGCGCGACTGTTACGCTAGAGGTCGTGGGTTCGATTCCCAGGTCGAGCAAAGTGTTATTGGGTTTTTCTATGAAATTCTCAGTAGCAGCTCGGAGTTAGGATTTCTGCCCGGTTAATGGCAATAGGCTCGCCCTCTATTACATGGGACCTAAACATACCGGCGAACTGTGGGTGTACATTGTTACACCTCTGCCTAACCCTTCGGGGAATACAGGCGTGATGGTATGTGATTTATTTGTTGAAATAGCGATAATAAAAATACACCTTTGTAAAAATTTCCAACGTTAAGCTACCGTGTCGACGGCGCGTTCCTGTTCCACGCGCGCCTCAAAGATATGTCAGCAAATCGGTGGGGCCACCCAGAGTGAATGCCTGCCGGAGCTGCGGGTTGTTCGTAAAAGATATCGCGCCCCCGGAACGCAAAGGGAACAAGAAGGAACATGGATGAGTTTCAGTTAGTAAAAGTCTGACACTAAGGATCACTTAATGATTTCCCATCCGAAAAAAGAAACCTATTACGGTTCATGAGATACAACCCGCTGTCAGATATACGGATGGACAACCGGATAGAGGCTTAGTACTAGGGTCCCGCTGGCACCACTGGGGGCGGAATCCTAAAAATATAACCGTTTTATTAAACCCTATGTCCATAATAATGATCTACAATGCTTTAAAAGGTGCCTTTTATATTCCACATTACCTTTACGACTTCCCCTTAAAATGAAGTACAACCTCTTTAAGGAGGGACTACACGACTTCTATTTTTAACAACAGGGCTGACAGCAACCTTTTCAGCGTTTCTCGGGTATCTTAAGCTCGATTTACAGGCTACGAATAAGGCAGAACGGCCCACAGGTATTATGTAACGAGCGGTAATAGGGCATGACCTATTTATATGTTTGGTTATATTTTTTTATAATTAACATGTATTTGTTAGGCTTTATATGGTCTAAATTGAGTAGGTACTCTTAAAAATAATAAAATTTTGAATTTATAGAGCGCCTTCTCTGTCTGTCTGTTTGTGTCTCTCTCTAATGCTCGATGTTGACATATTTACGCTCACAGTATCCGAGCGTTTGATTTGAATTATCTAAGATTTAGTTTCGATCAATATGAGTGGGTATATATTTTTAGTGTTATAATTTTGTTTTGTTTGTCAATTATTTAAAAAGTACAGATGCGTCTTCATTTTTTTCCCAAACATAGCGGCTGTACAAAAACGCTTGAAATTACGCACAAATTAAACGTAGGTATCAGCATTGCACCTAAATCCGTTGTATATTACAAGTTTCCATAGAGTCAAAGTCAAACTCACAAATAAATGCCTTCATTTCAATTAAACCATTTAGAAATAATTTTAAGCTCGTTCCAAAACGTAGGTAGGTGGTCTCTCGACCACGAAATGCTACAAACACTATTTTCGATAACATGCTTACAAAATCCAGATTGCTAATTCTAGTAGTTTCATCAATGTCAAAAAATATACGCAAATTAAAGGTATTTTTAACCGACTTCAAAAAGAAGGGGGTTATCAATTCGTCTGTATGGTTTTTTTTGTATGTGTGTTACGCAATATCTCTGCCAATTATGAATCGATTTTGATGATTCATTTTTGTTTGATAGGTCATACTTCAAAGGTGGTCCAAATTTTTATCGAAATTGGTTCAGTAGTATAGTAAAAAAAAAATACCGAAAAAAAATGTCTTCCAAGTAAACGAATTAGCGTATTCTGCTTTCTTGTGACTTTTAAATGGTGTCTTGTTAATTTACGTAGTACAACTGTTCCTTCATGGATTTGGATGACAGGAAGTTGATACTAAATAGCGAAAAATAATAACTTTTTACAAAAAACCCAACCCCCTTCAAAAACTAAAAAGTGAAAAATAACTTTAGCTTTGGAAGTCAACGAGCTCAGGGGAGAAGTCATTTGATGATTTACCATCCGGAAGAAAAGCTTTGGAAGTCGGCGGCTTCGGTTCTGTTTGTTATTTTGTATTGCCACCGACTTCCAAAGCTTTTTTTGTAAAAAGGAGGTTGCCTCTTTAGTAAAAAAGTTTTTTGACATAATGGAACTGAGATTATACTGTGATCATTCCTAAAAGTTAGTACAAGTGCCCCTCAAAAGCATCCGGTATGGTAAATATTTACCTATACCTTTTCGAACCGCCTTTTACCAATCAATAACCAAAGCGATCCTATCCGTTTACCACCAGTCTCCTCTCAAAGGATCTCAAATACTCAAGAGACACTTAAACTTAACAAGAAGTACTTACAAGTACTTGTGAAATACCTCAACAATAGCTTGACAAAGCAACCGTAACTGACACAGCTGCACACTTCCTTAGCCGACGGAAACGCCTCTGTTCACATAAACGTCTTACAAAAACGTCCGATATATACGATGCCTTATGTGACAGATATAGAAGGAAGCGATCGAGCGTGGAATACACGTTACACGCGTGTAGTTTGGGCTAACGAACTCGGGTGGGACAGACGGGCGGGTCAAACGTGGCATTTTCAGAATTTTAGAGAACTGTCCGTAACTTCGTCCGCGTGGCTTATTTTTTAACTCGCGTTAAGTTAAGTCTTTGGTTACTGCTCTGCTCCCGTGAGTCGTAGCGTAATGTTATATAGCCTATAACACTCACAAATAAAGTGGTTTTTGCATGGGTAAAAAAAAAATCAAAATCGGTTCAGTAGATCCAGAGAGCTCGGAGTTAGGATTTGTGCCCGGTTAATGGCAATAGGCTCGCCTCCTATTACATGGGACCTAAACATACCGGCGAACTGTGGGCGTCCATTGGTACACCTCTGCCTAACCCTCCGGGGAATACAGGCGTGATGGTGTGTGTAGATCCAGAGATTACCATTACAACGTCATGAACTCACAAACTTTACCTCTTTATAATATTAAATATAGATTTATAACTAGTTCAGTAAGTTTAGTTACTGCTTACTCCCGTTGGTCGTAGCGTGATGTTTTATACATATAAATCTTCTCTCTTCTCTTTTAAATAAAAACGTTGCCCCACAGTAGGAATTTCTCCTGTGACGTGAGTGCGTTTACAGACATATAAACTCACATACACAAACAACTAGACCCGGAACAACTATCTGTAGGCCATACAAATATTTGTACCGTGCGGGAATCGAACCCGCGACACGCAGCGCCGCAGCTAATCGCTCAGCCACTGCGCCAACCGTGCCGTCACCCGTTCGTGCTTGAATCACTCTATCTATTGATTGAAACACGCACATTACAATCCATTGCGCAGTGTAAAAGATCGAAGCGTACAGACGGTGGGATTTTTTTTATACTCTATGTAGAGATTCAGAATAAAGGCAATGTTTTTTTAAGTTCTCTCATTTTAATTTTTTTTTGTCTTTTTTTGTATACAACATACCATCACGCCTATATTCCCCGAAGGGTTAGGCAGAGGTGTAACAATATACACCCACAGTTCGCCGGTATGTTTAGGTCCCATGTAATAGGGGGTGAGCCTATTGCCATTAACCGGGCACAAATCCTAACTCCGAGCTGCTACTGAGAATTTCATAGATAAACCCAATAACACTTTTTGCTCGACCCCGGAATCGAACCCAAGACCTCTAGCGTAGCAGTCGCGCTTAGGACCACTAGGCCAACGAGGCAGTTTTTGTATGCCTGACATAATTATAAGATATGTCCCTTTAAATTCAACTTAAATAATGTAATCACTTATAATTCAGGCCATGGAATATCTTACTCCAAAATCCATAGAAGTCTATCTACTATTTAGAACGAGCAACTACCTTTTTTTTATAATCTTTTATTTTAGGGGCATTTATTCTTGTAGAACATGTCAGCTCCGTTAAGTCATATCTAAATTACATTACACAACATAACAAAATAGCAAATTAACAAAGGATGAGTAACAAGATATCACTGACGCGTGAACATCTTAAATATTGTGGTTGCAGCAGATGACGTGGGATTTGCTAACACTGATGTGAAGAGCAACTACCTTGAACTCGCTAAATAATCGCTTGATAATTTACAAATTTAATATAAAAAAGATCCTGTTAATGGTCTATTTGACATGAATGATTTGATTATAATGTGGAGAGAAAAAATCGGTATTGAGTGTCGAACAAATATATCACAGCAGTTTTTTTTGTTAAAAACGTACTCTTGCTTGTAATAACACTTAATCAAATCTTACACCACATGTGCGACTAATCATCTAACACATTTGATTGGCCACAGAAACCCGAAACCGTTAAAAATTAATTTCATCTTATTAACATATCATTATAAGAAGTATCAATCAATGTCATTGGGCAAGCGCCTTCAAAGCCATTAATATCTAACACATAGGCCTCTATATATCATGGATACCCTAAAAGTGCCATTTAAAATGTAAATACACGCTTAGTCCATATAATTTACATGAAAACTAATTTATATTTTGCTCTGATTTGTCACTTCTATTAATGAAGACAATTTATTATGGCTTTAAGTACTTGTGGATGAGGTCAAAACCACAAAGAAAGAAAATTGAAGAAGGCCCAGTTTACATGCAAACGAAAACCGTGTTAGAAAATTGGAAGTCCGCTTTTATGCTAATGTATGTATTTAACAGACCGATTCCGGCCACGGCGGCTAATCTTAATGCAGACCTGCCAAGTACGCAAGAGATATTATAGTACACGAGTGTGTGCAAACACAGGTGCACTCCCTCTTCCCTAACTCTCATAGTCCGATGGGACGGTAATCCGACACAACCGGGGAGAGATCAGGCGCAGGACCAACGGCTTTACGTGCCTTCCGAGCCACGGGGGTGTCACACCACCAACTTCCAAACTCCAAACTGTCACTGACAAACTCCTAATGGAAAAACCCAATAACACTTTTTGCCCGACCTGGGAATCGAACCCAGGACCCCATGTCGTGCTTGCCACCACGAGACTAACGGGGTAGTCAAGTTTATGCTAATACTCTCGGTACAGAAAGATTAGAAGGTATTTTTGATTACTGTCTCCCATGATTGTGTTGCATCACAAAACTTCACTAGGACGTAGCTTACTTACAGAGTTAATATGATTTTTCCACTCGTAAGAAGAACATGAACGCTGGATACAAGCCGCTTCCAACCGGTCCTTTTGCAAATCTATGGGGGAGGCCTATGTCCAGCAGTGAACGTCTTATGATGATGAGATGAAAAATATCGTGAGGAAACCTGGTCTTAAAATGATTATCGATTTGCCTTTAACAAGCATGATCATCAATGTTCGTGCTTTTTCTTTAAGAGAACTGCAGGGACAATAAAAGCTGGTGTTATTTTTATTTATTATGAGAAGTATAAGATTTTGAACATACTTCGTATGATCTGACATTCTACTTCGTAAAAATCTCCCAAGTTTTTTTGTGCAGTCACAATTTTATGGATTAGCTTTATTACTCTATCTTCTTGTAATCATTGTAGCCTTGAGCTTTAGAACTTCTGTGCTTATTTCTATTTTGTACTAAAACCGATGGCCGAATATAAATCGCGTCATTCAAATAAATTTTATAAGGATGTTGTTGAATTTAACAAACAATCATAGTTATTCTAATGGCGTTAATAAATTAGGCGGCTTATTGTTCTGTTTATTTGATTGTGATTACATAATCTTTGCTTCGTTAGAGAACAATTAGGTATAACTGCTATTTTTGTCGCGAAATTCAATTTAATGGCGGCTTTAGCCGGGTTTTTTTTTTTTGGGGGGGTGGGAAATCATCAAATAACTTCTCCCGCCCTGGGCATTCAGACTTTTACTGACTAAAACCCACCCATGTTCCTTCTTGTGCCCTTTGCGTTCCGGGGGCGCGGTATCTCTTGCGAACAACCCGCAGCCCCGGCAGGCATCGGCCCTCAGTGGCCCCTTCCTTTTGCTGACATCTCTTTGAGGCGCGCGTGGAACACGAACGCGCCGTCGACACGGCCTGTCGTTGTTTAAACGTAAGGACGGTGAGCTACCCATTGCTCATCGTCCATAGGCCCGTATCTACGGTGGCCGGGAGTCGTCTCGCGGCTCCCGACGTCCGGAGCGTCTACCGCGGTGACTGGGACGCGACAACCTCTGTCTCAGCCGTCCCGCCGCCTCCTTCTCTAGCATTACTGCCTCGCAGAAGGAGGCGACTGCATCCCATTCCCTCTCGCTCCGGACCATGGCTTGCACCAGGGCCGGACGCGAGAGTTCACCGCCGCCGATGGCCGCCACGAGGACTCGGCGATGTTTCGCCCAAGCGGGGCACACCGCCACGGTGTGCTCCACCGTATCCTCGGGGGTTTTAGCTGGGTAGGCACAATGGCACATCATTTATTGTTCATTATTTATGCAACTAAATTTTATTATTGTAGTTTATTTTCTGTAGACATGCATTCTATTTAGCCAGATGACAGAATTAGCTCTCTGTCACACAATAGAAGCCTTATTTAAAAAAGCCCTTACTAAATGGATTAAAATATATTTTTATCTATTTTATTTATTCGTTCATTACTAAGGAGCTGATGTTTCAATGATGAGATATTTAATATTTTATTTGAAGAATTAATATGACAGATGGATATTATTTTCTATACACATAACAGCTGACAAAGGGCCATATTTTTCCTCCGATAAAAGTTGTGTAACAATAAAAAATAGGCGCTTAATTAAGTTTATTTTGAAACTATTACAACTTACTTAAAAAAATAATTTTGCGAAAGTCCACAAAAATGTTACCGTTAAAAAATAAAACGCCAACAAAATAACCGCCCGTCTGCCTGCCAGCCTAAGGGCTTGTAAATGAAGTAGCGTCCAAATGTCAAATGTTTGTCATCGATAGAAAGACACGCGTGTGTACACAACACGGGCCAGGCGATAGATTCACGAACACACACAAATGTTTGTGTACGACAGTACACATGCATTGTGTACTCTATGATCATTAGAGTTAGGTACTCTTTCTCCTGTTGTGTATGCCAACATTGTTCAGAGATGATGTTAGTGTTTTGTTCAGGGCTAAACAACAGTATCACTGGATTTTATTTTTATCGAATGACTAGTTATGTCATGCGTGTTAAATTACGTCTTAGGTTACTGCTCCGCCCCTATAAGTCGTATCGTGATGTTATATAGCCTTCACCTATTATGTTAACCTTCCTCGATAAACAGGCTATAAAATGCAAAACGATTTCTTCAAATCGGACCAGTAGTTCCTGAGATTTGCGCTTTCAAATAAATAAACTCTTTAGCATATTATTATACAGATAACCAGACTAAGTGGTAAATGGTCAGTTGATCACCACCACTTATCTTCAATCTCAAAAGCGTTGCAGGTACATCCTAGAGACAAAGCTGGTATGTCTCATGTATCTGAGTGTCTCACGTGGCACTCTTCAAACCGGAGCACAGCTACATAGCTTGTTGCTTTGTCTCAACAAAGGTGTGGCATTACTCTCGCAAACGTGGTCTTGCTCAAAGAGCTCTAATACTAATTAAAAATATTATAATATGTACTTTAAATAAGTGAGATTCTCAGTAGCAGCTCGGAGTTAGGATCTGTGTCCGGGTAATGGCAATAGGCTCGCCCCCTATTACATGGGAGCTAAACATACCGGCGAACTGTGGGTGTATATTGATACACCTCTGCCTAACCCTTCGGGGAATACAGGCGTGACGATATGTTATTGTGTATGTGCGTCTAAACCCGAAAACGGTCATTGAGTGAAAAAACTTAGCTAGTTATACCGAGACGTGGTACCTTCAAAACAGCCACGTAAACGGAAATTCGGGTAGTAGGTTCAATAATAATTCGACCATAATGCGAACTGATCACTTTTTGTTGCAACCATAACCCGACGGACACGACGAGTATATAGCCAAGAGTAAATCTGTAGTCAGAATACATACGTACATACATAAACTCACGTCTTCTCCCCATGGGGGTAAGCAGAAACCACAGAACGCCACCTGTTATTATCTTTACATACTCCTATTGCCTCGTCCATGTTGAGACATCTGGTCATCAGATGATTGTCTGAATCTTTACCAATAAAATACAGTGAAAGAGATCTTTTGTATGTTTGTTTGTTTAAACACGCTAATCTCTGGAACTACCAGTCGCTATCTTTTGTGAGTATCCGGGTGTATACAAAAACTGGACAAGTGCGAGTAGGACTCGCCCACCGAGGGTTCCGTACGTAAGATCATTGTAATTTACAGGATTATATGAATAGTTTATTGAAATAAATAAATAGTTAGTTAAATATAAACTTAACAAGACTTCGGAGACAGAGAGAAACGGTTTTCCCTTATAAATAAGAAATTATGCGTTGGACAAAATTACTAAAATATATTTTGGAATGTGCACATCAAGCCCTTTTAAATGATACCCCATTTGTACTAGTAGCTTCAAATTGAAATTTCGACCCCTATAAAAAAATATACACCCCCTATTTTTTTTTTGTATAGGTTTGAGACTTTTTCTTGTATTTGTGGTCTATAACGATGCTACTTGTCAAATTTTATAGTTCTAGGTCAACGGGTCCCTATGAGTTTTGATTCCCTTGATAGTGTCGAAATATGCGTTGTTTGCTGAATACACGGCCGTATCTTATTTTTACGTAAACTTAGAAGTTTGATTTTTTCATAGCTTCATGGAACCGTCAACCTGAGTATAACTTTTAATTTTTAACTTGATACCTTCACTTACTCCCGAAATAAAGGGTCTTGACAGACAGACGGACGACAACAAAGTGATCTTATAAGGGTTCCGTTTTTTCCTTTTGAGATACGGAATCCTAAAAACAAATAAACACAGAAAGACGGACCAACTTTCTTATTAGTAGTGTTTATTGGCAATCACAATCATTAAAGTGAAATTAAATTCCGACAAATCCAGTCTTGTGTTTGTTCCGGTGTATCAAGTACTGCTAAACGTATTCTGATTGGATTTTCACATTTGTACATAAACAATCAATTGAGGAATGTCAGCTAATATTTGCTGTAATTCGGATAACGGTAGGTCACCATCAGCCTAGTTTTTTAAATGTTGGGTGCGGTCTCCAGTCGTGTACAATGACATCACGCCTATTTTTAGGGTCCCGCACCTCGAAAGGAGAAACGGAACCCTTATAAGATCACTTTGTTATACGTCCGTTTGTCTGTCTGTCTGTCAAATACAAGAAAAAGTCTGAAAACTATGCAATTGTAATACATTATAAAAAAAGGGGTCTATATTTTTATAAGGGGTCGGATTTTCAAATTGACGCTGCTAGGTCAAATGGGCTATTATACAAAAGGGCTTGATGTGCACATTGCAAAATATTTTTTATTTATTTTTGCGACGCATTATAACTGCCTCGTTGGTCTAGTGGTCCTAAGCGCGACTGTTACGCTAGAGGTGTTTGGTGTAGAAGTGTTTTTGGGTTTTTCTCAGTAGCAGCTCGGAGTTAGGATTTGTGCCCGGTTAATGGCAATTATTACATGGGACCTAAAAACATACCGGCGAACTGTGGGTGTACCTTGGTACACCTCTGACTGAACTGAACAACAGAGTGATATATTTTTTATTTTTTGTTTCATTCTATGGCAAACAAGCCGACGGCCCACCTGATGTAAAAAGGTCACCGCTGCCTATAGACATCTGCAATACCAGAAGCCTTACAGATACGTCGCTATTCCAGAGATAAAGCTAAAATATCTCATGTGCCTGTAATTACACCGGCACCCGTACCTTTTAAACCGGAACACAGCAACGCTGCTTTGCGGCAGAAATAGGCAAGGTGGGAGTACTTCCCCGGACGAGGTCCTTCACAAAGAGCTCTACTGCTTCATATTTTAAAAACATCGTGTTGTTGTACATTAATTCTTGGATTAAAATAAATCTCTTGCGTTTGTTAGCCCGTGAAGATAAGAAGTTCATTAACTTAGCTACGCTGTTCTTTCTTTCGTTGCAAGAAAATAAATGAAGTAACAATGTAAACTTCTTGCTTCGTCAGTTGGCGCTGTTTTTAAGTGGTCAAAGTTAAGTAAATAAATGAATCATCATCTGCTTGACCTTTTCCCAACTATCTTGGGGTCGGCTTCTTTACATGGAGCGACTGCCTATCTGACCTCCACAACCCAGTTAATGGGCAAACGATACCTCTTGGTTAGACTACTTGTCAGACTTCCTGACTTCTAACTATCCGTAACGACTGTCAAAGATCTACGAATGACAGCCGGGACCAACGGTTTTACGTGCTTTTCGAAGCACGGGGGTGTCACACCACCAACTTCCAAACTTCGGGCAGCTACTGAGCAAATCCTAATAAAAAAACCCAATAACACTTTGTGCCCGACCTGGGAATCGAACCCGAAACCCCACGCTCATCAGTCGCGCTTGCGACCACGAGACCAACAGGGCAGTAAATAAATTAATGAAGTACTAATTTAGGTAATAAAATTGATGTCTAAGTTTGATATACAATAGAACCTAGATTCCTATAATTATGTATATCTTTAACCAAAGACATTTAAATTCACTCATGGAAGGGACAATGCGAACAAATTCAAAATCTACTCTACTACTTTCATAGCATACCATCACGCCTGTATTCCCCGAAAGATAAAGCAGAGGTGTAGCGAACTGTGGGTGTACATCCACAGTTCGTCGGTATATTTAGGTCCCATATAATGTATAGGGGGCGAGCTTATTGCCATTAAGCAGGCACAAATCGTAACTCCGAGCTGCTACTGTGAATTTCACAGAAAAATTCAATAACACTTTTTGTTCGACCTGGGACCCGAACCCAAGACTTCTAGCGTAGCAGTCGCGCTTACACAGTTTGGTTTTTTATTTCAAGCTCAATTTTAACGCTTCTTTTTTTTATTTACATAACATACCATCACGCCTCTATTCCCCGAAGGGTTAGGCAGAGGTGTACCAATGTACACCCACAGATCGCCGGTATGTTTTGGTCCCATGTAATAAGGGGCGAGCCTATTGCCATTAACCGGGCACAAATCCTAACTCCGAGCTACTACTGTGAATTTCACAGAAAAATTCAATAACACTTTTTGTTCGAACTGAGAATCGAATCCAAGACTTCTAGCGTAGCAGTCGCGCTTGGGACCACAATGCTAATGAAGCAGTTCACTGCTTTCAATCTACTGATATATATAGTCTATTTGGCTTCCCTAGTTGATTTTGTGGTTGTAAACACGATTGCTGAGTTTGACTCCCAGGTTGGCTAAAAAAATATTAGGTTTTTCATTATTAATTTCTCAGTAGCAGCCTGGGGATTGGAAGCTTGTTGGGTGATACTCATGCCTCGGATAGCAAGTAAAAATCCTCTTGCCATATCTATTTCCAACACTTTTGAAACTGCATTTTAAATATTTCCACTTCTATTTTATTCAACAAAAATCCTCAAAGCAATTTATATAGAAATTACAGCAACAATGGATGCACTGCAAGATTCCAAGCCAGCCGAATAAAATAGGTCGTTTCACAGCCCGTAATAAACTGACACGGGAGAGACGAGATTACCTCTATATTTGGCCGGGTTATCCACGGCTGCAGTGGAGCCAAAGATTAAAACGATAAAGCATCGCAGATAGGTAACTCCGATAACAATGTACGAGAGTGAACCGGATTCGGGAAGATCTATTGCGACCTGAATTGTTGAGAAATAAGGCAAAGTTGTAGTTTGCAAGTTGAACTATTTCCAAGAAATTTGTTGGATTTTATTATAGATTGTCTGACGTCACTGGAACTGTGCAATGCAGCAGTTAGTTAATTTTACAGAGTATCCAAGTGAATAGTTTTCTTTTGTATATTATTTGGAAGTTTCCGTCTTAACTAAGAAGAAGTTTCATGTTATGCAGAATACAGGTACTTATACTGTCTGCACAAAAGTTTTACAGCGCCTAACTTCTTGCCTTTGTCACCCGTCGCATGTTCGTCTTAATCTTTGCCTCCTCAAGAGACACGGAACCGTCAGCGTCAAATTAAACAAATCCCGGCGGAGTTATGACAATATTTGTACGAGTTGCCTCATAGAGGCTGCCGTGAACTTGCCATGAAATGCTTGGAAGTGTCTAAGTAACACTTTGTATAATATTTGATTAACAATGAAGCAATATTTCGCGCGGGATTTTATGGTGTGCTGGTAAAGGTGTTCTGTGTTTATTGCAGCTGGTATGTTGAGATTCTTTTAAGAAAGGGTAGGTAGAGATGTACGGTTGGTTCCAAGACCCTGGAGTCGCCCAACGTAGAAATATAATTAAGAAGATATATTGTATACTTGCTAGTTTCAATGCTGAATCATTTTTAGGTATGTTTACATAAACAGGATGTTAGGGTAAACGAGGGACTTTCTATAAGGGAGTGTAGTACTCATCAAAATGAACAAATTCTATGATAGAACGAACCGTAAAATCTAAAAAAAAATCAACTGCTCCTCACATTTATGTCCGCACAACTCGACAACATGTAAGGAACATCTGAATTTTTTTGCATTTTTAAATTTTCATTTCATAGTGAAAGTGGTTATTTTTCATAAGCACTACACTCCCTTGAAGTATGTCCCTTGTTTAAACTAACCCCTTGTATAATAAATTTAAAGAGATTTTTGTTTGTTGGTTTGTCGCGCTAATCTCTGGAACAACAATTCGTACTGTTTTGCTACATCGCATGACATCTTACTCAATCCTTGGCTACTCTCATCCAATTGCTATCAGGCAGTCTGCAAAGATCATGCTTCACCTAATTTGGGAGCCTCCACCTTTATGCTTAACAAATATAGGATGAGATGGACATCGCCAAAAAGACTTTTATTTTTATGATTTCAGACTCATAAAGACGGTTTTTTGAACAGTTGAACGGCTGACGGAAAATATTATCTCTGGGTAGTCTAGAAACACATACTGATTTCATGGTAGTTGTTCCACGGTGTCCCTTCCACCGTGACTACACAGTTGCCTACCATCCAAAATAGTTATAGGTACTTTATCGGTAAAAACTCCATTCTAATCTGTACTATCCACAAATATTACAATCCACTCTTTAACCATACCATAACTGGCAACACTTATAAAGAAACAGTTTAAAAACCAATCGTCACTAAGCCTTCGTTTATTAACACGCGTTTGAACTATTTTCATCCACTCCTGCGCACCTTAGCGTCCCACACGACAACTGTTTGCTCAACTGTATTTGGCATTTCTAAATCATGGGAATTTTTCTCTAAAGAGGTTCGGTGGTACTTGTTACTGCTTGTTGATAGATCGATGCCTTATAGAATATGTCTATGGTAAAAAGATTAGAAAGTCTGTGGTAAATAATTGGCTTATTTTATATGTTAAAAAAGTAAATAAAAAAAACTGCCTCGGTAGCCTAGTGGTCCTAAGCGCGACTGCTACGCTAGAGGTCTTGGGTTCGATTCCCAGGTCGAGCAAATATTGTTATTGGGTTTTTCTATGGAATTCTCTTTTTTTGAATTTCTATGTTATGTAAATAAAAAAAAGAAGCGTTAAAATTGAGCTTGAAATAAAAAACCAAACTGTGTAAAAATTAACCGAAATGTAATACATATAGGTCAAACACATAACTTTTTTTAGGTTTCACTGCAGTCGGGCAAAAAAGAGAAAATTAGTAAGCCCGTCCGTCTGATTGTCAGCGAGCTGTATCTCATGAACCGTCATATATAGAGAGTTGAAATTTTCACAGAGTGTGTACTACAATAGCTGCTATAACAACAAATAATAAAAATAAAATGAAATAAAAAATTGTAGGAGCTCCCCGTACAAGAAAAGTCTTTTTTTCGCCGTTTTATGCTTAATAATGGACTGTAGTACAGAACCCTTCAGGACCAATTTCAACTCGCACTTGGCCTGTTTTTGCTTACTTATAATTTTTGTTTACACTAGCGATTTCATAGTAAACAACATTCTTTAACATCAAAACCCCAAACAGTTGTAAAAACAGACACAGAATCCAAAAACACCTCTCCAGCCATTTTCCCAGAAAAACGTATCACACGAAACTTTTTAATTAATTATTCGGCTCACACAAAGTACTCAGCCATTAAAACGAAATGCTTGTACACACGTCGGGGCCCACCTTGAGGAACAACAAAGAGAAACTCTAACGAAAAATAGTACAGTACATTGTAATTAAAACATTTCAAAGCTTTGAATACATTGAGCCTTTTACATTTTGTACTCCACCGAATCCTAAGGCTATTTATAATTTAAAAAAGTTTTTTTTAACCTGAAACGTACCTTAAACTTTATCCGTTACGGATTCATTTCAATTAATTAAAATCGTTTTCTAGCAGCCCGAACATGCTGTATCCAGAAGCTATTTCCAAATTAATATTCAGCCTTAAACTTTCACTTATAAGGTTTTGTTTTGATTGAATCGAGTTCTCATTCAGTATTTCAAGTATGCATCATCAGACAAACTTATACAAGTAGTTTGTACAGACCTTGTGCCAAAGACTTAGGTGCTGTTTTCGAGTGTTTTTTTGATGGAAATAAGTTTGTTCACATAGTTGAGTGGTTGTTTACTGAAGGTGTGAGTGTAAAAATGCAGTCACGTCTTCATGGTCGCCGCGTGTCATCGTGTGGATTTAGTAAGTGTAGATACGACGTTATTCACTGTCAGCGTGGATGATATTTTATATGAGACGTAATGCACTATTCTTTTCCCTTTTGCAGAAAATGTTTTAGCAGACCGTCTTTTGTTTTCTGTAATCTATACTAATATTATAATAAGGAAAGATTTGTTTGTTTGTTTGTAACGAATATTCCCCAAAACTACAGGGCCGATTTTAACCATTCTTTTACCAATAGATAGCTACATTATTCCTGAGTAACATAGGCTATATAACATCACGCTACGATCCACGGGAGCGGAGCAGTAGCGGAAGACATAACGCGGGTGAAATAAGCTACGCGGACGAAGTCGCGGACAGGTTGTCTAGTAATATTATAAAGAGGAAAAAATTTTTTGTTTGTTTGTTTGTAACGAATAGGCTCCGAAATTACTGGACCGATTTTAACCATTTTTTCACAGATAGATAGCTCCATTATTCCTGAGTAACATAGGGTATATAACATCACGCTACTACCCACGGGAGCGGAGCAGTAGCGGAAGACGTAACTCAACACGGGTGAAAATATTCACCAGTATCAAATAATATATTAAGCACCTACTTTACCACAGTATTCCATTAATTCTACGAACAGGCACAGCCACATAGTCTGTTTCAGGTATTTCGGTTCTCCATTAAAATGCTTAGAGCAAGAAGCATTACATTGAGTTGCAGTCTAAATGCTTTCAGAGCGAATACTGTCTACATTCAGTTGTTTTCAGAAATACCTTCATGAATTCACGAATATTGTATGAAATGTTTTGATTCATACATTTATATGGAAGGTAGAGATGAGATACATGTAGGAAATGCATAGCTTGCATGGTTAGCCAGTGGTATCTCAAAACAAGAAAACTAGCTTATGCGCGTGACTTTGCTCGCAATGTTGGTTTTCGGAACACTAATTATTTTTCTAAAATAAAAGTAGCATAATCCTTTTTGACATCAAATATCTGCCAATGCAAGTCTTATCAAAATCGGTCCAGCCGTTTTGGACATTAGCCGATACGAACAGATGGAAATTTAAAAATAAAATCTGTACATACTACACGTACTGCTGTTATTTTGACAGTCAAAGTCAAAGCATTTATTTCAATTAAACCATTTTCAGGCGCTTTCGAATTGTCAATTCGTCAGAAAGTTAAAGCTAGTTGCCCGTTCCAAAATGTAAGTAGGTCTCTATGGAGAAGAACGAACAAGATACTCCACGGACTCTTTAATTAAGTTTTTACAAAATCCTGCTTAGATTATTGCGTACATACTTCATTGTATTTGTTCTTTGTTTTGTTGAGCAAAAATAACAAACCCTTAGCTCCCACTTTCCTTGAACCATTATTTTTTAAAGCAAAAAGGTTACTCATATGTGATCGATCAGACGTGAAATCCTTAGTACCGGCAACATAAGAACTTATTTTTATATTATTGTGCCAAAGGAAAATTGGTTTTATGATAATGGAAGAAAAGCGGTTGTTGTATGATTAATTGTGGGGCTGAATAGTAAAATGTCAATGTTCGTATTTATAGAAATAGGACGCTCTGTGTGGATAATGTTCTGGTTATAATTATAAGGGGGTTGTCATGCTTTATGTATCTACTTTGGGTAGGATGCTTTGTTACACAAACATCCGTAAACGTCAAAATTACCATGCTTGTCCTATAGAGAAGGGATTAGGGACGATAACATTGAGGTAACTGCCTCGGTACCCTAGTGGTCCTCAGCGCGACTGCTAAGCTAGAGGTCTTGGGTTCGATTCCCAGGTCGAGCCAAAAGTGTTATTGGGTTTTTCTATTAAATTTTCAGTAGCAGCTCGGAGTTAGGATTTGTACCCGGTTAATGGCAATAGGCTCGCCCCCTATTACATGGGACCTAAAACATACCGGCGAACTGTGGGTGTACATTATTACAACTCTGCCTAAACAAATATCTGTAGGTCACACAAATATACATACACGCGAGAATCGAACCCACACGCAGCACAGCACCCAATCGCTCAACCAATGTGCCAACCGTGTCGTCGTTTACTTATACAGGGTGTTAGGGTAAACGAGGGACTTTCTTTGAAGGAGTGCAGTACTCATTCAAATGAACAATTTTGACTATAGTAAGAAACGTAAAATCGAAAAAAATACAACTACTCTATATATTTATGTTTGCGTAACTGGACAACACGTAAGGAACAGCTGATTTTTTTTTTGCAATTTCAAGGTTGATTTCATAGTGAAAGTGGTTTATTTCCATAAGCACTACACTCCCTTGAGGTACTGCTTTTTTTAAACATACACTTTGTATAATTGAAACGGTTCCGTATTAAGCGCGCGTTTAAAAATCTTGAAATCTCACGAATATTTACAATAACGTACACTATCATCAGTCTAACTCCATCAAACCATCAAAAATGGTGCTAGAGGCTGTAACAAATCCCTCCACAGAATCCCCTAGTAACAATTCTATAGTAATGTCCGATAAAACTCGTCGAGAGAACCTATCAAGTTAGAGAAGTTAGAACTAAACTAGGCATCGAGGCGCGCTATAAAATATAACAGTTATGTTACTGTATTTTGACGTAACTATAATTTAGTTATGTACCATCACATACATACCACCACGCCTGTATTCCCCGAAGGGTTAGGCAGAGGTGTAACAATGTACACCCACAGTTCGCCGGTATGTTTAGGTCCCATGTAATAGAGGGCGAGCCTATTGCCATTTAGTTATGTTATATGTAATATTTAGGTTTTGATATGTTATCTATACGATTGCGTCGTTGGTCTCGCGGTCGCAAGCGCGACTGATGAGCGTGGGGTCTTTTTCCATTACGATTGCTCAGTAGCAGCCCGGAGTTTGGAAGTTGGTGGTGTGACACCCCCGTGCCTCGGAAAGCACGTAAAGCCGTTGGCCCCGGCTGTCATTCGTAGATCTTTGACAGTCGTTACGGATAGTCAGTAGCCAGAAAGTCTGACAACCAGTCTTACCAAGAGGTATCGTGTTGCCCAGTAACTGGGTTGTGGAGGCCAGATAGGTAGTCGCTCCATACAAAACACTGGTACTCAGCTGTATCCGGTTAGACTGGAAGCCGACCCCAACATAGTTGGGAAAAGGCTAAGTAGATGATGATGAAATGTTATCTATACTTCTATACTAATATTATAAAGAGGAAATAAATTTTTGTTTGTTTGTATCGAATAGACTCCGAAACTTCTGGACCGATTTTAACAATTTCTTCACCAATAGATAGCTACATTATTCCTGAGTAACATAGGCTATATGACATCATGCCACGACCTACAGGAGTGGAGCAGTAGCCAAAGACGTAACTTAACGCGGGTAAAATAAGCCACGCAGACGAAGTCGCGGGCAGTTCGCTAGTGTATAATAGTATAATAAAGCTGTAGACTTTCTTGTTTGTTTAAACTCGTTTAATGTCGAATTGCAAAAAATCGAATTGTATATGATAGCCAAAATCATGAGGATTAGTATGCGGTATATAACATCCCGCTACGATACACGGGACCGGAGCAGTAAACAAAAACGTAACTGGAAGCGAAGTCGTGTGCCGAAGCTAGTCTTTCATGCACGAGGTTCCGGTTTCGATATCGGGCAAGTAGCATTCATTATCACATCTATGAATGATGAAATTCATAATATTGTTTGGCATCCAAGGTACGGATCCCAACAGTGTTTTTGTTTTAAATTAAATGTCATAGTCAGCCTGTATTTACATGGACCATTTTGAGCCCTTTCTAACATCCCCTTGTAAAGGTCCAAGCCTAATTAGGTACATCGCAGGACAAAATTTGCATGAACGAAATTGTATCACCTTGCAAATTGTCTTGCTCTCTGCCTCTTCTGAAGCTTGTAAGCCAACTACACTTTTGTATTAAGTTCTCAGTATCTATACCAGGGTTTTAGAATATTGGACTTTGTAGGGCGAAAGCCTGTTCTCTTAAATGAGAAGAATCAAACAAGATTGTTTCGCTAGCTCACTTCGCGTTCAGCCCGTTGAAATTTTCCCGACTATCTCTATATTATAAAGAGAAGAGATTTGTATTTTTGTTTGTAATAGATAATCTTAAAAGATATTTCAACGGATTTAAAAATTATTTACTATTTATTTTTTATTTATTTTGTTTTATATTAATTCGTAAGATTTACGTGTAAAACCACCGATAAATGCAATACGATAAAAAACAGCAGAATGTTGGTTTTGCAGGATTTGTCCCAAAGTTACAGTTGTTCGTGGTATTCATTACTTTAACCCTTCAGAAAGGCTAAAGTCAAAGCGGTAAGCATACGTATCTGGCGTCTAGAACATGCCTGATTCTTAGCATTTTCTTCTTCTGATTCTTAGGATTACTCTATGAAAGCTTTCAGCGAATAGAGAGATTCTATTCGCTGAAAGCTTTCATAGAGTAATCCTTCTTTACAATTTTTCAAAGAACCGGTTCCAAAGCAGTTCAAAACATAACGACTGCTTTGTAAAACTATCCATTTCTGAACGGTTCACGGTTCAAGAGGTCTCAAAATATGTCGTTTGATCCGAAAATAGACCTAATACATAAAGATTTACACTTAATCTAATCAGTGATCACCGATTATCTTATCTTTCACATAGAATTAATTACGCATCACCATTATCTCGTCTCCGATCTGAGTAGGCGACAAATGTTCCGAGATGTTCGGCAGATAACCGAGATGTTAGCTGATAAGAGAAGTATTGGAACATTCATTTTGATGTTTATATACCTCGTTTAATTTGATAGTTATGTGGGAGATTTTAAAGTAAACTTAGTTCTCTTAATAAAATGAATATGCTATGTTGGATAGTAGGTGTGTTCCGATGTATCAGTTGCTTGATTTTTGACGTGAAATATCTTTAAAATCACATGCAGACTGCAACGAAATAGGTTTTAATCTTTAACACTAAATTTGACTCGCTGACGTAGACCTTTCACGTTAAACCAACGGCCGTGTGCCCCGACACAACCCTACCCGATTTCTTTACCTAACCACGGCATAGCTAAAACGAAGGTTAACAATAATTCAAGCAAAGTTGATTGAATTATTTTGGTAGCTTACCACCCCGATCGCCTCTTCACAAGCCCTACTAATGAGTGTGGGTCCTGGGTTCAATTTCCAGGTTGGACAAAAAGTGTCATTGGGTTTCCCATTCTGAATTTCTCAGTAGCAGCCCGGAATTTGGAAGGTAGTGGTGTAAACACCCCCGTGCCTCAGAAAGCACGTAAAAGCAGTTAGTCCCGGCTGTCGTTCGTAGATATTGGACAGTCGTTACGGATAGTCGGAAGCCGGGAAGCCTGACAATCATTCTTACCAAGTGGTATCGTGTTGGCTGTGAAGGTCAGATAGGCAGTGGCTCCATGTGGACTCAACACTGTTGGGAAAAGGCTAAGCAGAGCAAGTTGTGAGGTAAATAAACCAGAAACTAATTGAGATTTAAAAAAGAAACATCAAAAATAATTTCACAATAATTATGCAGTTTAATGTGATTTACATGCCAAACTTAAGTACTACAACAAAATCAAAATAATACAGAGTTCCCATTTATCGTTATATTCCTTTGTACCTTCGAATATTCCTCGTTGTTCCTAGTAGGAGGACTGCTGCAGGTAGCTCGAGAGCGGCGAGTTACTGCGCCGCTGCCAGTTCTGATAATTGTCTTGCAAGTTATTATTATTATTGTTGTGGTCATTCAAATAATTCTGTAAGTGGTTGTTTTGTCGTAAATTATTGTTGTTCAGATTATAATCTTGCAAGTTATTATTATTGTTGTCGTTCAAATAATTTTGATAGTTATTCTGTCGTAAATTATTATTGTTTAGATTATTTTCTTGCAAGTTATTATTGTTCAAATTATTATTGTAGTCTAACAAATTGTCAAGATTGTTTTCTCGCAAATAATTGTTATTATTATTTAGGTTCTGATTATTGGATCGTAGGTACGAGTACTGGTGATTTAAAGGGCTGGCTAGCCCGCTCTGAACGGCCATGACGGCGGCAACGGTAATCACGAGTTTGAACATGGCGACTTATCGAATCGAATTAGAACAAAAAACTGTCGTAAAACGAATAAACTATCCGAATTTATGGGGCTTTTATACTTGACGTGGTAATCAATTTCCTCTGTAGTTGTACACTCAAATGATGTTTTTGAAATCGATTTATTACGTTTCGATTATTTGGCGTTGTTTAATTTTAATTGAGCGAATAAGTGTAACATTAAATTATGAAAGGAATTTGAAAACGTTTTTGCTTACAGTAATATTTGATACATTATACGTCAGACAATATAGGCATTAATGAATTTTGCTTCGATAAATTTAACTACGCTTCTGGCAAGATTTTGCTGTCAAAACTCTGAAAAATGGTGTTGCCCAGTAACTGGATTGCTGGCATAACGACAGGCCGTGTCGACGGCGCGTTCGTGTTCCAATCGCGTCTCAAAGAGATGTCAGCAAAGGGTAGGGGCCTCTGAGGGCCGATGCCTGCCGGGGCTGCGGGTTGTTCGTAAGAGATACCGCGCCCCCGGAACGCAAAGGGCACAAGAAGGAACATGGGTGGGTTTTAGTCAGTAAAAGTCTGACACTCCCTCCCGCTCCGCCCAGGGCGGGAGAAGTTATTTGATGATTTCCTAACCCCCCAAAAAAAAAAAAAGTAACTGGATTGCTAACGTCAGATAGGCAGATACTTCATGTTAAATACCAGCCGGTTAGACTGGTAACCGAAGTCAATATAGTTGGAAAAAGGCTAGGCAAATCGTGAAGTGTATTTGCTGATTCTCTTTTAGTAATAAAATTTTTCTCAATGTGTCGAAAAACTTGCCATAGACATAAAAAATCGAGGATTTTTTTGACATAAACTATCATTCCAGTGTGCTCGCGTGGTGGTCGCTTTTAACTCAATAGACGAACAATATGGTTACGCTATCGGAAAAGACGACAATAATCATTAATTGAATTTATGTCTATTTATACAGCATTATATTTTGTAATCGGTCAGTGGTCTGTATAAGATAACATACATACCATCACGCCTGTATTCTCCGAAGTGTTAGGCAGAGGTGCACCTATGTACACCCACGGTTAGCCGGTATGTTTTTAGGTCCCATGTAGGGGACTGTATAAGATTGTTAGAAAATTAAGCCTAATAGATAGATTGTTGATTGTTTTGAACTAATTGGTTCAAAGGGGTCTTGTTTTTAACAGTTTATTTTAATATAGGGTTCTTAGCTCTAGTCACGTCATGCGAAAGGGTTCAATTTGTACATTCTTAAATGTATTTTGACAAATCCGTCACAAGCAAACTTAGTTCTACATTCCTATATAATGAAAGTTTGATTTTGAAAAATTCACAATACGTCCTACAGGCGTCCCTATGGAAATATAGGTGTGCAAATCGGATTCGCACTTGACCAGTTTTTTGGACTATGTAACAAAAATTGATTTATGTAAAATTATGTTTCGTATTATTTTTGCAATGTTGTGTGTTATGTGTTTTTAAAAGCGTGAAAACGTTTACATTAATAGGTAGTATACTCGTGTTGTCAAACTTGTAGTTTTGAAAACAACATGAACAATTTCTTGTGTAATTAAAGGTACATTTTATAACGTCGGCTAATCTAGGGAACACACATACCATCACGCCTGTATTCGCCGAAGGGTTAGGCAGAGGTGTAACAATGCACACCCACAGTTCGCCGGTATGTTTAGGTCCCATGTAATAGGGGGCGAGCCTATTGCCATTAACCGGGCACAAATCCTAACTCCGAGATGCTACTAAGAATTTCATAGAAAAACCCAATAACACTTTTTGCTCGACCTGGGAATCAAACCCAAGACCTCTTGCATAGCAGTCGCGCTTAGGACCACTAGGCCAACGAGGCAGTTAACAGGAACAGTATTATTAGGTTTTTTGGTAAAGTTTAAAAAAAGAAACAGAAAATGCCAAAAAAAATATTGATACCCCGTATTATTTAAAATTACAGACATTTCAACTTTGTCTCTGGGATGGGTACGCATTTGCAAGGCCTCTGGTATTGCAGATGTCTATAGGCAGAGGTGACCACTTAACATTAGGTGAAAGAAATAAAATTATTAACTGCCTCGTTAGCTTAGTGGTCCTTAGCGCGACTGCTACGCTAGAGGTCTTGAGTTCGACTCCCAGGTCGAGCAAAAAGTGTTATTGGGTTTTTCTATAAAATTCTCAGTAGCAGCTCAGAGTTAGGATTTGTGCCCGGTTAGTGGCAATAGGCTGGCCCCTATTACATGGGACCCAAACATACCGGCGAACTGAGGCGAACTTTGCCTAAACCTTCGGGGAATACGGGCGTGATGGTATGTGGTAAAAAATATTACTGACGCACTGCCGGGCAAAAGCAGAAGCCGTTGCTCAGCAAATCATCTAGATGTGGCGCGAGCATTGATGATCACGCTTGCTCAAGTCGGATTGGCGATTTGAGCAAACATGTTATAAGTTTGTAGCTCCTAAACGTATGGACCGATTTTGATTTGTTTTTATTATCATAAATTGTACATACTTTGTAATTTTATTATTTACTTTAATATAACACGCGGCGAGCCTACAATGTCCTGCGTGTTCAGTTTAATAATGCCTTCAGAATGCTGTTGGGGCTGCCATTGCGCTGTAGTGCGTCGAGAATGTTCGCAGGGGCTCGCACAGATGACTGCAGCGCTATCATGCGAAAGAGAGCAGCTTCCTTACTGCAGCGCCTGCATAGTAGTGACAACAGTATTTTGAAAATGATTACTGCTAGATCAGACTGCCCCTTTCAAAGACACTGGGTGGGAACTGTCTTAAACATAACTAAATAAATACATGTAATAACTAACAATACTAACCTATCTACCTCGGCACTATTGTTACTAACATTAAAATAATACTAACAAAACTATGGACTGTAGTCTGAAATAAACTTATCATTATTCCATTTATTTATTTTATACACATATAATTTACATTTTTAAATATTAATATAAAAAATAAAAACATTTAAAAATATAAAAAATAGTAGCCCACGGGTATCGGGAACAGGGTCCAAGCTACCGGTATTCAGGGCTCCTGAGAAAGGAGTCTCCTAACAATACGCGCCGTGTCTAGGAGTACCGCTTTCTGAATCAAGCCCTTGATCCTACTGCCCAACGAGAGCCTCCTCAGGTGATGGTCGAGGCTCTTGGTTATTATTATTATTATTATAATATATTAAAAATATACTAATTATTAATGAAATGGTTTTATTATTGGGTCGCATTTCATTTTCATAATTGAATTTCTTACTTGCGATATTATCTTAACGCTATTAAAACATTTTAACCCTCACTTTCAATAACACAAACACTTTAGACCGCTTCGCGTAACCCTTGCACTACTGAAACACATTATCGTTGCATGGACGGCAAAAACGTTAGGTGTAACCGAATCTCAGATATAACCCTTAATACGGTGAATGTGGGGAATTATGGAGGGTTAAGGGAATGCGGTCGGCAGGAAGGTGTTGTAATTATTATTATGTTTGTTTGTGGTTGTTTTTTATAGGGCGGAGTAGGGAAGGTCTTTGGGGCTTTGAAGTGTACGAATGTGAGTCTAAAGCTTGATATTAATATGGGCTCAACACTGGGCTTGTGAGTAGCTATCTACATACCTATATGTTTACTGGCCTGTGGACGGTGAGCAATGGGTAGCTCACCGTCCTTACGTTGCATAACGACAGGCCGTGTCGACGGCGCGTTCGTGTTCCACGCGCGCCTCAAAGAGATGTCAGCAAAAGGAAGGGGCCACTGAGGGCCGATGCCTGCCGGGGCTGCGGGTTGTTCGCAAGAGATACCGCGCCCCCGGAACGCAAAGGGCACAAGAAGGAACATGGGTGGGTTTTAGTCAGTAAAAGTCTGACACTCCCTCCCGCCCCGCCCAGGGCGGGAGAAGTTATTTGATGATTTCCCACCCACCAAAAAAAAAAAAAACAAAATACCTATATGTTAGTTATTCCGTGTCGTTTTACCCGACTGCGCCAGGAGGGTTATGTTTTTCGAGAGTACGTATGTATGTATAGTTGTTAGGCCCGCCCTACAGCCCAAACGGCATAATGGATTTTAACATATGAGGTGTCGTTAGATTTGTGTTGACTGTGGGAGTGACATAGGCTATATCAAAATTTAAAAAATAAAACATGGCCGATTCTTGGCGCCACATTATGTATTAAATATTTTTTTTTTAATCTAAATGCGTGGGGTATCAAAATTAAGGGTTCCTTAAATAACTTGCCAACATGTGTGCAATCACACAAAAATCTAGACCGGCTCGAATCGTCCTAATAATGGGCCCCGACTGTTACTTAACTGAATTCCAGACTACGGGACTTGTTTTTTTATCTTAAGTTTTTATTTAAACTTAATGTTATACGCAGTCGGGTTTTTTTTATCTATTTTTTATATAGGTATACTAGCTTTACCCGCGACTTCGTTAGCGTCAATTTTCTTACGGAACCCTAGTCATTTTTAGAATAAAATATAGCCTATGTTATTTGCTGATGATGTAGCTTTCCATAGGTGATAGAATGTTTAAAATCGGTTAAGCTGTTTTTGAGTTCATCCATTACAAACAATTTTTTTTTCTCTTCGTTCTAATATTATAACGAGGTAAAGTTTGTGAGGTTGTAGGGGGCAATCTCTTGAACTACAGAACCGTTTTTGAAAATCTTTTACCCATTGAAAGCTACGTTATTTGTGAGTGTCATAGGCACCACGATACGACGCACGGGAGCGGAGCAGTAACTAAGGACCAATATAATAAATAAGTGGTGTAAAAACCCACGTTTTCTCGCTCACAATAAACAAATACATTATTAGTAGGTTATCGAACAACTTAAACAACATTAAAATGCTTGAAGCACCTGGTTTTCATTCCAGTACAACTAACATTCCCTCAGGGCGTCAGGGCCTCCGGCATGACTGGAATGTCGTATATGTGAAACGTCGGCTCATTATTGTCAAAGTGTTCTGTCAAATTATAAGTCAACAGAAATTGGAGGCTGGAGTGTCTAACAATATGTCATTTACAAGTTGCTGTTTATTGAGGGTACTAATGTTTTGGGCAAGCTGAGAACGGCTTGTATTATCGCGACGTTGTAGTGCGTCGGGAATGTTTGCTGCAGCTCACGCGGATGGTTTTCACGCCATCATGCGTAAGAAAGCGGCTTCCTTACTGCAACGGTTGCGTAGCAGTCGTAACAGCATCCTGAGAATGATTTCGGGTAGGCCAGATTGCACCATCCAACGACACTGGTGGAATTAGCTATAGGATTATATAATTAGTACTTACAACACTAACTTAGCATATTAAGTACATTCTGTTACTAACTCACTAACAATGTTATGGACACTTTGCATCTAAAATAAAGATATTTTATTTTTATTTATTTATTTATTATGGGTAATTCTGTCAGGAGACTTCGTACATTCAAAATTACCAAAAAAAAAGACAGATTATTTATAGAGTTCGTACAAAAAGCATGTTAAACGGGACCCTATTACTATGAGTCCGCTGTCCGTACGTCTATGAGAAGGCTATCTTTTGAACCATAATAGCTAGTCCTAGACCTAGTGGTCCTAAGCGTGACTGCTACGCTAGGGGTCTTGGGTTCGATTCCCAGGTCTAGCAAAAAGTCTTATTGAGTTTTTCTATGAAATTCTCAGTAGCAGCTTGCAGTTAGGATTTGTGCCCGGTTAATGGCAATAGGGTCGCCCCTTATTGCATGTGACCTAAACATACCGGCGAACTGTGGGTGTACATTGGTACACCTCTGCCTAGCCCTTCGGGGAATACAGGCGTGATGATATGAAGGAAGACACTTCAAATATGCACAGATTGTATTACTATAAAATAAAATAGAATGAACAATTTTAGCGCTAAATATATTTGGTGACGTTTTGGCATGCGGGCAAACAGGTCTACATGGAATGTAGTCTTATATTAATATATATTATTGAGCAAGTACTAATGTGACATTTTCAATTCATAAGTAGGAACATTTATTTTGGATATCACTAACAACGGGTAAGGAAAATACATGAGCAAAGCTAGTCTTATTGTAATTCATACAAATCTGAAATTGCTAATCCACCTTGAGCAAGCGTGGTGATGAATGCTTACATGTTTTCCGTATAAGCAGAGGCCTTTGCCCTGCAGTAGGACCATAATTTAAGATTACATAGTATTGTACCTTCTTATGAAGAAAACTACAAATAATTTGTATTCCTGTCTCCCTGCCAGTCTCCCTAAAAATCCGTGATTTACAATAGGTACTTTAAAACTATGATATACGCGTACTGTGATTACAATGACAGCTACTAACAGCTCCGGTAACTTATGACGTCGAACCATTCTGTAAGTTTTTAATTTTGACTCTAAATATATCGTAAATTACAGTTTTATGCCGCACAAGTGATAGGAGACAGCGGATTTCTTTTCGGTGACGAATAATGGTCAAAAATACAGTAAAAAAATACTTAAATAGAGGTATGCTCAAGTTTTGGTTAAATGAAACAAAATTCAAACATACAACATACCATCATGCCTGTATTTCCCGAAGGGTTAGGCAGAGGTGTAGCAATGTACACGCACAGCTTGCCGGTATGTTTAAGTCCCATGTAACAGGAAGCGAGCCTATTGCCATTAACGGGGCATAATAATGAATATTTACCGCGATATTATTACGCTTATCTGGCGTTCATTGGTTACGTGGCACTCTATAAGCCATAACCAGTTACAATGGCAGTCACACTCCTATTGCTTGGCATTTTTGAACGGGTTAGGCTTTTTTTTTAAGGATGGGAAATCATCAAATGTCTTCTTCCGCTCTGGGCGGAGCGGAAGGAGGTGTCAGACTGTTATCTGGCTAAAACCCATCCGAGTTCCTTCTTACGCCCTTTGCGTTCCAGGGCCGCGGTGACCGTTCCGAACAAATTCCGCAACCCTGGCAGTCTGCGGGTTGTTCGCAAGAGATACCGCGCCCCCGGAACGCAAAGGGCACAAGAAGGAACATGGGTGGGTTTTAGTCAGTAAAAGTCTGACACTCCCTCCCGCCCCGCCCAGGGCGGGAGAAGTTATTTGATGATTTCCCACCCACCAAAAAAAAAAAAAAAAACCCTGGCAGTGGCTAGGCTAAAACCCAAACGCTAATAGCGTTCTCATTAGAAATTCCACGCTCCAGCTCATATCTTGTACCGTTCAAAAAGCAGCTTAAACGGACAGTAAATAAACATTATATTTCTCAATCTGACTGTTGTTACGAGCGAGTGTTTATAAGGGCAATCTTTTACGTATAATAAGCGCTATAACTATAGTTTAATATGGAACTATGCCTTATAATTACCAACGCGAACAAATATTCAAAATGAAATTTATATTTCCTCTGTAAATAAACAATGTTTTGGAAATTGTTAGTTTTGACAAATGTGGCTGGTGTAATCTATGGTTTTAATATTTCCCATAGCTTTTGTAATGGGGGCCTTATAATAATGGTGTGAGATTGTGCTGTTCGTCAGTCTGTCAGCCGGCTGTTTCTCGTGGACCCTAATAAGAAGAAAATTGAAATTTTCACTGAATGTGTATTTCTGTTGCCGCTTTAACAACAATTAAGAAAATAAACTAAAAATTAAAAGAGGTCGCACACTTTCTGGTCTTAGTCCCGAAGATAGGGAACATTTTGAAGGTGACCCTTTCGACCAAGAAAAAAATCCGGCTAAGTGCGAGTCGGACTCACACTCTAAGGGTTCCTTTCCGGGTATCTATAATAATATGTATGTCATTACACCCAAAAAAATCACGTTTCTTGTATGAGGATCCCCTTGAATTTTTAATTTTGTTTTATTTTAATTTTATTCCATTTACTTATGTTTATATACATATTATTTACATTTTTAAATATTAATATAAAAAATAAAAACATTTAAAAATATAAAAATTAGTAGCCCAGCGGTATCGGAAACAGGGTCCAAGCTACCGGTGGTCAGGGCTCCTGAGAAAGGAATGTCCTAACAATACGCGCCGTGTCTAACAGTACCGCTTTCTGAATCAAGCCCTTGATCCAACTGCCTAACGAGAGCCTCCTGAGGTGACGGTCGAGGTTCTTGGCTATTACGCCAATAGCCGTCACCACTATCGGCACATTAATTGGTGTACTCTATTATTTATTTTATTTATCATTAATTGTTACAATATCAATACACACTCATCTCAACTCTATACCTATTATGGTGCAAGTAATACAGTCTGCTATCAAACAGAAGGAAAGAGGAGACTTAGTAATAGGGTCCCGGCCTTGGCACCTGTCATTTACCTACGGGACTCTAAAAAAGAAAACTGGAAATCGAAACACATTATCACAACTTTACTTCTTGAAACGTTACCAAACAAAATCTTCAGTAGTAATAAACTTTTCTTTATCTTGGCAAACGTTTTAGAAACACCGCTTGACAATGCCAAGATCAAAGTAGAACCGAACTAATAATATAGTTCCCGATTAGTTTCTGTTCTACGAACTCAACAGTGTACTGAGCAACCGTACCGACACTCGTTCCGAGAAAAAATGGGAACTAAAGCTGTGTTCTCACGGGGCAACTAAATGTTGGAAATAAAGACGTGCTGTTACAAAAAAAACTTGCAAAATGCGAGTGAGATTCGCACGCTAAAGGTTCCGTACCACTGTGCAATGCTTTTTTTTTTTAAATAAAAAAATAAATAAAACATACACACACACTACATTTTAAAAACCCACTTTAATTTTTAACTTTATTTTATTACAAGCTTTTATTTAACTTGCTATGTATGTCTGTATGTTTGTTGCGGTGGCATCTTGGAACTCAATTTTGAAGCAGATATCTTCAACCGATTGAGATGAAATTTGTATACACGTTTAGTTTGGATGACAATGCATGCTTAGCTGTGTGATGTCTTTCCAAATCCAACGTGGCGGAACATCCTAGATGGCGGTCTAGTTATTTTTTATACACTACTAAAATATGGCTATCAAATAGAAGGGCTTGCAGAGATTAACTCGAAATAAATGCTTGTTTTAAAAACAGTTTTTTTACTTTTAATATATTTTTGTTGTTAAAAAACACATACTCAATCTGTAATACTTACTAATAATTTAATGTGTCTCTGCCTATCACCCAGGTTGCAGAATTTGTTCGAAAGAGCCACCTCGGCCCTGGAATGCAAAAGGGCATTAGGAGGAGCACAGATGGGTTTTAGTCATAAAAAAAAAACAATAAGAAAATCTTTTACGGTTTAAAAGATACAGCCCTGTGACAAATGGATGGACAGACAGCAGAGTTTTAGTAAGTTCCGCACCCTTTAAGTACAGAACCAAAATAACTAGACAAATTAACCATATAATTAGCTACTACAGCCAATGCAATGGTGCCTCAGACATTAAACTTTGCCATGATCATTATCATCAACGTCAAATAGAATATAACCTATATCGCATCGCCCAAAACCAATCCCTCACCCAGTGAGCAACTGCCCTTATTCAGGGAACTAAGAACACAGCTTTGACAATTGAAGCGCGGTCTCTCGTCAATTTCACTCGTCGTTGGCTTTCGATTCGTGTTCCCTCAAATGTAACTGTCTTTTCACTTGTCAAACTTAAAATATTAACGACTAGTATGTACCTGCGGCTTCGATTGCCTTCATCAGTTATCAAGGGTTCTTTTTTGCGCGAAGCCCTAATTATTTTTTTTAATAGTTGCTTAAATTACTCCTTAAAACATCGGCGTTCTGCCAGTGAAAGTCCCGTCAAAATCAGTCCAGCCGTTTCGGAGTATAGTCGGAACAAACAGTCATCGTATATGTTTCCATAATAGGATGCATTTAGTAAAAAGCTGTTATTTTGATATTACAAACAAACACTTTAATGTTTTTTATTTGCATGCATGCGTCATCAAGAATCACTTTAAGGGAAAAAGTTTGTACGAGAAGGAGCTAAGTGTGTTGCCATCTTTATATTCCGTAAAAGGTTTTTTCTGTAATCTGCTTTATTTTTTCTCTTTTAGCAACTTACGACTATAACTAGCTTCTACTCGCGACTTCGTCCGCGTCAAATTTGATATATTATATCACGGGAACTGTATATTTTTCCGGCATAAAAAGCATCTTAACTGCGTTGTTGGCCTAGTAGTCCTAAGCGCGACTGCTACGCTAGAGGTCTTGGGTTCGATTCCCAGGTCGAGCAAATTGTTATTGGGTTTTTCTATGTAATTCTCAGTAGCAGCTCGGAGTTAGGATTTGTGCCCGGTTAGTGGCAATAGGCTCGCCCCCTATTACATGGGACCTAAACATACCGGCGAACTGTGGGTGTACATTGTTACACCTCTGCCTAACCCTTCGGGGAATATAGGCGTGATGGATAAAAAGCATCTTATATGTTATTCCACACTTCAATCTGCCTGTGAAAGAGTAACAAACATCCATCCATCCGCACAAACTATCGCATTTATTATATTAGTAGGATATAGTAAGGTAGAATAGTAGGATAAACGCAAAAGTTTGGATGAATGCATGTTCGTTAGTCAATCACGCCAGAACGGCTAAACAGATCTGGAAAAAAATTGGCACAGAGATAGATTATAGTCTGGAAAAGCACATAGGCTACTTTTATCTCTAAAAATGAACAGTTTCCGTAGAATAATATATTAACTTTAACGTCAACGAAATCGCGGGCAGAAGCTTGTATCTTCATAACAATTTCGAATCGTTATATTTCAAAGTTGAAAAATAGACTCTCGATTCGACACTTACGGTCGAATTTCTATAAAAATCTTTTTCATTTAATACTTTTCACCCCCTGTACGTCACCTAACTACCTAGGGCTATCACATTCTTAACTCCGCAACGAAAAAATACACATTTTATCCGCAAGTACGTACAAATCCCATACAATCTTGGTACAGGACATTTTACGATGGCTCTGCTATCCTTTTATATCCCAACCCTGATTGCCTCGCCCTCAGGGTACCGCCAGCAAATGAAATGGGGATACAAATTTATGACTGTATTTTTTTTACGTTACAACCCTAAGGATTTTCATAAATGGTAACAAATCGGTTTTTGTGTAGTACGAATTGGGTGTCGATGTTTGTTTGTTGATCTTAGCTTTAGAGGGGAGTTTGTCATTTAAAATCGGGGGTCACGTGATAGCTTTATTGTTGTGAAATCAATGTAGACTTACGAGGTTTTTGTTATTGGAAATCCTTGTTTTCTCGTTTTATCTAAATTTTTTTATTATTCTTTGGTTACTGCTTCGCTCCTGTGAGTAGAAGCGTGATTTCCTATAGCCTAACCTTTGTCGTGTAATAAATTGTAATAAGTAATCATAGCATTGTTTGAACAAAAACTCCGGGTTAAAAATCAGCCTGCCTCGGTAGCCTAGTGGTCCTAAGCGCGACTGCTACGCTAGAGGTCTTGGGTTCGATTCCCAGGTCGAGCAAAAAGTGTTATTGGGTTTTTCTATGAAATTCTCAGTAGCAGCTCGGAGTTAGGATTTGTGCCCGGTTAATGGCAATAGGCTCGCCCCTTATTACATGGGACCTAAATATACCGGCGAACTGTGGGTGTACATTGTTACACCTCTGCCTAACCCTTCGGGGAATACAGGCGTGAGTGTATATATATATATATATATTTTAAAAATCAGCCTATGTTCGTTGGCAATGGCAGATTTTACCTGTTTATCAAATAAAATTCCAATCCGGATCCGTAAAAAACAACCTACAGATAAATAAACACGTTTGAAGTTAACGCTGCTAGCCACTCCGCACTCCGCACGCTCAACCTCATAGCGACTGAGACGGACTTATTCTGTTGTTCTCTGGGTGAATTCACAAGGAAAGCTTTGTTTGTAATTAGTTATAGGTATTAGTTATAAGTAACAATTAAGTTAAATTAAGGCGCATTTACCGCATTGGTTAGCTGTAATGGTAAATGTATGTTGATAAATAAATAAAATAAAATAAAAATGAAGTAAATTTCTTGTTACTTCTATACACATGCATACAAGGAAACAAATTAAGTTTACCTGTTCTTTCTGTCTGTACATACGTAAACTAAAGAAATTAAAATGTACGATTTATTTTTATTGAAAAGTTTTATTTGAAATAACTCGCTACCGCCCCCCGCGTCCCGGTTAATGGCAATAGGCTCGCCCCCTATTACATGGGACCTAAACATACCGGCGAACTGTGGGTGTACATTGGTACACCTCTGGCTAACCCTTCGGGGAATACAGGCGTGATGGTATGTGTGTAACTAGCTGCCGCCCGCGACTTTATCCGCTTTAAAGTTAAAATATTATTCCGAGGGAACCCTAAATGTTTCCGAAATAAAAAGTAACCCATGTGCTATTCAAGACTATCTTTTAACATCCAGATCCGTTCTGGCGTGATTGAATAACAAACATCCATCCAGTTTCGCACATAGAGTAGTAGTAAGATTTCAGAAATATATTTTGTATAATATTTATACACTTAATGAACAAGATAATTAGTAACAATTAAAATATCATTAAAAAAAACTACCTCGTTGGCCTAGTGGTCCTAAGCGCGACTGCTACGCTAGAGGTATTGGGTTTGATTCCCATGTCGAGCAAAAAGTGTTATCGGGTTTTTCTATGAAATTCTCAGTAGCAGCTCGGAGTCAGGATTTGTGTTCGGTTAATACCGGCGAACTGTGGGTGTACATTGTTACACCTCTGTCTAACCCTTCGGGGAATACCGGCGTGATGGTATGAGGTAAAAAAAACTTTCATCAAAAATTCCTCCATATCGCCGTCAAGACGGCATTGCCACGTTTGATAACATTGACTCTGACCAAAGTAAAGTCAGCCTTTGAGTTTTATAGTATTTTTTAAATTAATTAATTTCCTATTTTTCTGCAGTCCCTACCTTATAAGCTCCGCAAGTCTTGCTCCGTGGAAAGTGCAACAAAAAAAAAACATTTGTTCCAATAATCTTCGTCTTACAATGGCTTTTGTGTTCTGTAGCTTCTTTATCTTCTTTCTTCTTCCTCAAATTAGTGCGAAGAACAATGTTAATGGGGCATGTCTTCAGGACAATACATCTGACTACTGTTGTAAATGCGAAAGTTTGTGAAGATAGATGGATGTTTGTTTGTCACCGTTTCACGCAAATACTACTGAATGGATTTTGATAGATCTTTATAGTAATATAGCTTATAGGTACATTTGAATAACACAATACATATTGATAATAGAAATGCGTAAATAACTCTGTCTGTCCGTCTGTTGCGCTATGACGCGTAAACCACTAAACCTAATTTGATGAAATTTGTAATAGTGTAAGTTTGAACTCCAAGGCTACCTTTTATTTAAAGACTTCGTTTGCATCCGCGGTAACCGACATTTAAACAGACGATATCGCTGGCAAAATATAGTTAGTATTTTATAAATCGTAGCCTAGTATGATGCCGTGTCGACGGCGCGTTCGTGTTCCACGCGCGCCTCAAAGAGATGTCAGCACTTGGAAGGGGCCACTGAGGGCCGATGCCTGTCGAGGCTGCGGGTTGTTCGCAAGAGATACCGCGCCCCCGGAACGCAAAGGGCACAAGAAGGAACATGGGTGGGTTTTAGTCAGTAAAAGTCTGACACTCCCTCCCGCCCCGCCCAGGGCGGGAGAAGTTATTTGACAAGCAACTTCGTTCGCGTGGTTTTTCTCACCTGCGTTAAGTTACGTCTTTGGTTACTGCTCCGCTCCCCTGTGTCGTAGCGTGATGTTATATAGCCTACAGCCTTCCTCGATAAATGGCCTATTCAACAAAAAGGATTTTTTTAATTTAAACCCGTAGTTCCTGAGATCAGCGCGTTCAACCAAACAAACAACATAGATAACACCCATTAAATATATTTATATATGTATTTATTTTTTAAATATTGAACATTTAAATTGTGTCCTTTGACATCGGGCTATTGGGCTTCGAGATAGCCTTATTGCCTAGCCTTAATGTGGTTTATTGCCCAGGGTGTGACTGACGTACCTACCTACCTTTAGGCGTGGGCTATTTTAATGTTCCCGGCGGTTTGGTGATCATATCAGATAAGAGAACCGTGCCATTAGACTATACATTAGCGGTTATTCCATTAAGATACAATGTTTATTGCAGATATTTTATCTTTATGTTTCATCTTGTTGGTTTGTAGAAAAATATAGGATGATATATAATTTACAATAATTTTTGATTGTTTGTTTGTTTAAATGCGCTAATATCTGGAACTCTCCATTGGATTGAAAAAAATCTTTTCATACATATTAGCCAGATTCATGAGGAATATTGTAGGCTATACAACATCACGCTACGACGTACTTGAGCGGTGCTGTAACCAAGGACGTAACATAACGCGGGTAAAAAAAACCACGCGGATAAAATCACGAGCCGAAGCTAGTGTCTAACATCATACAAAAATCAGCCAAGTGCGAGTCGGACTTGCGCACAAAGGGTACCGTACCATTATCTAAAAAAAAAATATTTAGCCCCTTTTAATATTTATTTTATTCTGTTTCGTAGTATTTTTTGCCAAAGTTGCAACAGAAATATAAATGTGTAAATCTGTAAAATGATGCCTGGTGACAGACGGACAGACGGACGGACGGACAGTGGAGTCTTAGTAATCCCGTTTACCCTTTGGTTATGGAACCCTAAAAATACAAACACCTATTCACTCTCAGAAGCTCTCTCATAGGAAAACGTTACAGTCAAAATGTCGCCAAGTTGTAACTGCTTATGGCTCTGTTTACCCTCGAACCGAACAATAAGCCTAATGCAAGAACTTCGTACTACACCGAAACGCTTTATACATTCAAATGTGATGTGAACAATGATTATTAATCATAATTATTATTGAAATTTCCAGTTCAGCTACTTTATATAAAATTAAATTCGGGGTTTTCCAACAATATAATGAATAATAATATTTTAATAGTAATAGTTTTTCCCAACAATTGTTATACAAAACGTTTACATAAATGAAATGGCTGGATTTGATTTATGTAAGCGTTTGCTTTATGTATTCATTTTGTGTCATGTAATTCATTTTTGTTAGGCCTCGTGATAATGCCATTTCCGCGGTAATGTTGGTTATCGCAAACGCAGACAAAGTCGCTGAATAAAACATAGCCTATGTCCTTTCTTGGGGTTCGAACTTACCCCGTACCAAATTTAATCTAAATCAGTTGCAGGATAAAGGCCTCTTCTCATACAGAGAAGGCACGAGCATAGATCACCACGCTTGCTCAACTGTGTTACTTGGCACAGAAAATTATTCTGTAAACCCATCAACAACATTTACAGCCTATTTTCCCCACTGCACAGCATTAACATCGGCCTATAGGCCATTTTCCCCCATTACAATTTATTAATTACCCCAAATAGGGTCAATAATTTAAACATCACCCTCTATAATGTCAAGGTTCATTGAAAAACATTTACATAGAAAAATTATGCATAGCGCTGTTAACTTTTATCACAATTGTTATGGGGTAGCCATAGGCTGTTTATGGGGGGCTTAATTGATGGGGTCGCCTATCTGCCTACTCGTATAAGGAAAAACAGAACCGTGGAATGTCCCCTTAAGTGATTGTTGTATTTGCGGATCGATAGGAATGTTGTTTTTCTTCGGTGTGTGAATGAAGGGACTTGAAAAAATATTTAATACTAGCTTCTGCCCGCGACTTCACCTGCGTGGATATTTACACCTGCGTTAAGTAACGTCTTTGGTTACTGCTCCGCTCCCGTGTGTCATAGCGTGATAAGAACTTTCAATATCGTTTCCATCAGAGATTCCATCCAGAGATTACTCCCTACAACCTCACAATCGTTACCTCTCTATGATATTAGTATAGATAGTACTAGCTGCTCTCTGCCCGTGACTTTGTTGGCATGGCTACTTTGTAAAAGTTCTAAATTATTTCACAGGAACGTACATTTTTACGAGACTAAAAATAAGTATGTGTCATTTTAGACTATAACCTATCTTTGTGCAAAATTTCAAGCAGATCTATTTGTTCAGCCGTTCTGGCGTGTTTCAGTAACAAACATCCATCCATTCATTCAAACTTTCGCTTTTATAATAGAAATAAGACTCACTCCAAGAACCATTACCCAATAACAATAAAACCAGTCAATTATTGTCCCTCTGCAGGGCAAAGGCCACTTCTAATACAGTTAAGGTGCGAGTATTGATCACCACACTTGTTCAAGATGGATTGACGATTTCAGACTTCAATTAATTAGAAGTCCAGGTATCCTTATAATGTTTATTGATTAATTTATTGGTCAAATATATATACTAATAGTTATTAATGTCTACGAATAAACCTACGCCAACTACGCTAGAGGTCTTGGGTTCGATTCCCAGGTCGAGCAAAAAGTGTTATTGGGTTTTTCTATGAAATTCTCAGTAGCAACTCGGAGTAAGGATTTGTGCCCGGTTAATGGCAATAGGCTCGCCCCCTATTACATGGGACCTAAACATACCGGCGAACTGTGGGTGTACATTGTTACACCTCTGCCTAACCCTTTGGGGAATACAGGCGTGATGGTATGTGTGTGTACGAATAAACCTTTAAGTTAAAATAATGACTAATCAGTCGTCATTTATTTTAATATTCCGGCTGTGTTTTTGCAACAGAATCTGAATACTGAATCTAAATACTGTCCAAAGTACAGCCAAAAGACTTCATAACTGACCTGTCTAATTCAACTCCGAAAAAAAAACATATCCTATAAAAGAATGGGACACCATCCGGAAAAAGGGGACAAATAAAATATTATAAAAATAAATTGAATCGACGAGAGTCCACCATAACAATAGTATTCGCAAAAAATAGCTTAAAAAAACACGTTTTGACGACAGAACTGATAACCTGAAACATATTCGCGAACACAGGTCCTTTGTCTATTCTGCTGCCGAATCCGTTGATAAATTGAAACCGTTCCCAGTAAATCACTTCATTGGAACAGCGGCACCATGCCGTCACTCTATTTAGAAAAAAAATAACAATACCGTCGAAATATACTCTTTTACTCTCATATATAAGTTGTGGATCCATATCATAATAATTGTGATACTCAGTGCAATATACCATCACGCCTGGGTTCCCCGAAGGGTTAGGCAGAGGTGTACCAAATAAAAGCCTAATAACAATTTTTGCTCGACCTGGGAATCGATCCCAAGACCTTTAGCTTAGCAGTCGCGCTTAGGACCACTAGGCTAACGAGGCAGTTCGACTCAGTGCAATATTATAATTAATTTTATTTTTCTTAGCTTTCTACAAATTTCACCACAATTTATTTTGTTCTTTGACTGTTACAATAACTATAAATATCCGCAATATCAAGATCCAACATTCAGCCAAAATTAAAATTCTTGCATTGCATAGATCTTGAGAAAAACCCCTTTGTGGAAGACGAACAAAGGGGTTCTTAAGCACCGTTTTTCCTATTACGAAACCCTAAAAAAACAATAGACAATAACGACAACTCTTTCACTTAAAATCCTTTTGTTAAAAACAAAATTTTGAATAACATGTTTTTGTTTTCCATGACGTCAGTTTGGTTTGACGGACGAAAAGCGATCACAAAGAAAGAAAATTAATTTGGAAGGCGGTAACCGCTGTTAGTGACGTGCGATTCATTACGGTGTAGAAACTGGTAAGGGTCAGGCCCCAGTGCCAGCGATTAAGTTCACATTGATGAATTATTGTGGCTGGGGTAAGAAAAAAAACATTAGTTATTCATGCTTGATTTAAGAACTAAACATTATTTGTGTACTAGTTTCTGCTCACGACTTCGTCTGCGTGGAACTCAAGTAGGTATACCATACAACATAGCCCATGCACTCGGTCCTAGTGCAGATTTCTCCTAGAGCAAAAAATAATAATAGGGTCAGTAATTCCAGAGATTATCTTTTACAAACAAAAACATACAATCTATATAATGCTAGTATATAGATAATAAACATTGTTCACGAGGTTAAAATACGCAAAAAAATGTCATAAATAATTACTGTCAACTAACATATTTTATTCAATTTGTTTGACGTTTTTCGATTGGTCTTATAAGAATACAATTATGGGTTCAAATGATTTTTCCGTGCGTCAAATAATAGGTAAAAGGTGAAAGAACTCTTTGACACACGGACAAAAACACACACATAACATACCATCACGCCTGTATTCCCCGAAGGGTTAGGCAGAGGTATACCAATGTACATCCACATTTCGCCGGTATGTTTAGGTCCCATGTAATAAGGGGCGAACCTATTGCCATTAACCGGGCACAAATCCTAACTCCAAGCTGCTACTGAGAATTTCATAGAAAATACAATAACATTACCAATAACACTATATGCTCGACCTGGAAATCGAACCCAAGACTTCTAGCGTAGCAGTCGCGCTTAGGACCACTAGGCTACCGAGGCATATAGCAAAAAAACAATAAAATCTGATCTTAAAAGGGTATTTTTTTTTCCTTTTGTAGTAAGCAAGGGTCTCCAAAAAACGCTATCGCAAATCCGCATCGCTAAGTTCCTTTACCATTACCACTTCTTTCATCCAATTTCAATCCTAATACTTTCCGTTAATTTATCGCGCGATGAAATTTATTATTTATTTATGTCGATCAAAATACCTTTTGATATGATCGGCAGATTTTAGCCAAGCTGTGGTAATGTAAAATGCTATTAAATCAGAGCTTTATGAGTTTTAGATATTTTATTCTGAAACGAAATAAAGATGGAAAATTGGATCTTGAATAATTTCTTTGATACTTAGTTTTAAATAATTTTCATTGAGATTTACTGCCATTGTCAATTGGTCGGCAATATGTTAAAATGCTACCAATTATGCGGTTTATTTTGACTAGATTCTCCATTGATTTTTTTTCTTTCAGCATGTTTAGTCTTACTCAGAGGCAGAGGCTTTCCTCCACTCCTTCCATCTTACACGATTTCGTGGCTGATCCATCCAGTTCTAAAGAAATCCATCTAGTCCACGTTCTCCTTCTCCTGCTCGACCTGCTACTGGGGCACACAATTTGTTCATACAATGTCCACATTAAAAAAAATACACACATACCATCATGCCTGTATTCCCCGAAGGGTTAGGCAGAGGTGTACTAATTTACACCCACAGTTCGCCGGTACATTTAGGTCCCATGTAATAGGGGGCGAGCCTATTGCCATTAACCGGGCACAAATCCTAACTCCGAGCTGCTACTGAGAATTTCATAGAAAAACCCTATAACACTTTGCTCGGCCTGGGAAGCAGTCGCGCTTATGACCACTAGGCTACCGAGGCAGATTAAAAAAATATCCGACAGAAAAGACTTTCAAATGGACCCCGAATGTCTTCTCCTTTTTTATTTTACATTGGGGACCAGACGACACGTACCGCGAGCGTCCACTTCTTGCTATTTACGTAAAGCCGTTCATCTATTGCGATTCCGACACCTATCTGGGTCTAATTTCTTCAAAGAGAACCAAATATACTTCCATTAACACGTGGCATTTCGTATTCTGAATTGTTAACCATTCTCTCATCAGTGTGACTTGCTACTGAAACGTCTGGTATGTTATCAGGTCAACCTTTTTAGGGTTCCGTAGCCAAATGGTAAAAACGGAACCCTTATGGATTCGGCAGATCTGTCTGTCCGTTCGTATGTCACAGCCACTTTTTTTCGAAACTATAAGAACTATTCTGTTGAAACTTGTTTTTATTAATGAGTGGTATATCGGTTATCACCACCACCCTTGAGAATGTTTACACTTCACGGCATCTCACAAAGTGTTAGAGGTTTTAAGTTTTCTGTGGAAAACCATAACATTAGATACAAAACTCTTCAAAAATGTTTTGTTGTGTATAGTTGTATTTAGTTTAGTTGAAAATGGCTTTATTTATTTACAAGATTTAGGATTTGGAAGTTTGTATGTGATACTGGAAATCAAATTGGTGATCAGAGTAAATTGTTAAAGCACAAAATGTACATGGATGCTAAAAATCCTCTTCAATAAGTTAATAGGAAATAAAATAAGCTATTAGGTTCGCCTATGTACAATATTTTGTTTTACATTTTAATTTCCGTATTTTTTTTGAACTTCAAACCTTAAGGACAGAGGCATACTTACCGTGTAACAGTCAATTAAAGGTGATAAAGAAGTAACATGGCAAGTGCGTTTCTAAAAAATATTAAATCGAAATATTAAATAATTAATAAGTTAATCAGATTCTTTATTAAAACATTTAAAAAAAGTTACAGATAAATAAATATTCTTAATAATTTCTCCACATTTTGTTTTATAGCACTCAGTTAGCCTGTTCCACCCATAGAGCCCTCAGAGTTTACGACCTCTGTAGACTAGAAAAAAAAACACACGACTTTATTAAAATCATAACCTTAAAAAAGGCCCCGAGATTTTATTATTTAATATAGTGAGTAAAGGCTGAGTTCCACGAGTACATAGGAGTCTACGTCGTCCCTCGTCAAGCGTCAATAAATTTGTATGCAGCCCGGGGCCGTCTCCCCGGCCTTATTAGAGGAAGTAAATATAACCGAGTTAGGATTATTTTGATACAAACTGGTTGAGAGATAATCGTTGGGATTGGATTTATTTTGGTGATAAGTTTGTTTTGTTCAATTGATGTAGATAACTTTGAGAAACTGCGGATGTAGGATATTTAGAGGGTTTAACTACAATAGTCGTTGGTTGTGGAGTTTACTCCTTAAGAATCGATTTTCATATTTAATCCCGGGGTATGAAATTTTCACATAACATACCATCACGCCTGTATTTCCCGAAGGGTTAGGCAGAGGTGTACCAACGTACACCCACAGTTCGCCGTTATGTTTAGGTCCCATGCAATAGGGGGCGAGCCTATTGCCATTAACCGGGCATAAATACTAACTCCGAGATGCTACTGAGAATTCCATAGAAAATCCCAATAACACTTTTTGCTCGACCTGGGAATCGAACCCAAGACCTCTAGCGTAGCAACGGCGCTTAGGACCACTAGGCTATCAAGGCAGTTATGAAAATGTATGGGAGTAAAATCAAATGTTACGCGTTATGCGTTACAAGCTACATTTCGGCCATTCCACTCCACAGAGTTTGCACGACGGCTTGGACTAAATATAAATACTAAGAAGTAAACTCCAGTCGTGGGTCGGAGCTGACACACACACATTTTTGTTCTGTAATTAAATCTTGCTAATTAGTGTTAGTTCTGTCAGAACTCAGGTCATAATGCATCTCATTTTTCGAAGCAATTGTTATGATTTTAGAAATTTGACGGTGAATAATTTGAAATCTATTCTAATCATAGTTATAGTAGCGCGACTGCTACGCTAGAGGTATTGGGTTTGATTTCCAGGTCGAGCAAAGTGTTATTGGTTATTTCTATGAAATTCTCAGTAGCAGCTCGGGGTTAGGATTTGTGCCCGGTTAAAGGCAATAGGTTTGCTCCCTATTACATAGGATCTAAAAATACCGGCGAATTGTGGGTGTATATTGGTACACCTCTGCCTAATCCTTCGGGGAATACAGGCGTGATGATATGTTACGTTTCATAGTTTGATGTTATTGTCTCCGTGTATTTTAATTTGGCCAATTTTACAATTGGATGATGATAACCCACTTTTCCAAATAAGTGGTTTTGTGAAGGCTGCCATATTAGCTTAGTTGGACAATATTAATTAAATCATAGATATATTTTGGGTTTAAGCTGAATTATAGGAAACGAAGAAGTTCACAAGTCTTTATTATGTCTCGCGCCAATCTTTTTGTTTCCATTTTGAGTGTGTAAGTATATTCAGCTTCGTCTATAAAATCTTTCATTTTGCAAGCAGCTACTTCCTCCATATATGTGCAATCCTTAGGGAAGATAGTATCATAAATGTGCGCTCGTACAAGGAAAATACCCGAAGGTTGTGTTAGTGTAACCTATTTTCTGCTGACATGTCAATTACGGTTGCCAAAAAGCAAAGAAAAACAAAAAAATACGAGTAGATAAGTCGCCGCCAAAGAGTTATGTTGTTTGGAGACGAACCTGACAGCAGCGAAGTCTAAATTAAATTTTAGTTTCATTTAATTCAATTAGACAATTAAAAAGAACTTTGAATGCCTTAATCAAGAATAATTAATTGAATCTAGATACCCCTTTCAAAAAACAGTTCCGAACTAGCTTCTGCCCGCGACTTGGTCTCCGTCAAAGATACCTATTATTCCACTAAAAAAGCCTATGTGCTATTCCAAACTATAATCTATCTCTGTGCTAAATTTCATCCAGATCTATTCAGCCGTTCCGGAATGAGTAACAAACATCCATCTATACAAACTTTCCCATTTGTAAAATAGTAGTAAGATGAACAAGAAACTCGGCATTCTAAATATTACAATAAATGTAACAAAAAAAAACCTATTTAATTAACCGAGTACTAATCTAACAAAACAATCATCCTAATATGCAAATGGCGGGCACTTTCCTCTCGGTTTTGATTAAAACACTCATAAATCAAATATCATAAAACTTAATGGGCCGAACCGGAATCCCTGTCCCTTAGCACTTGACTTCCACATTTTTACATTTCTCCCTCGTAATTACAAAAATTAATTCATTTATTCCTTCCGATAATTAGTATTCGAGACCCGCTTCGAACATCTGGGCCTTTATTAATGTCGCCCGGGATACGGGATCCCGGGGATCCCTGGATCGAGACGGGATTCGTGTAACGTCATTTGTCCGGATACGTTCCGTGTTAATTTGTAATTTCCACGAAATAAGGTCTGATGTGGCGCTAATGGATAACATTTTCGTCAAACTGCTGAGTCTTATTTATTTTCTTGGTGCTTTGGTGTATGAACCGTTCTTTGTTTACTCACACATGTGTATGTTTAAGCATGTGTGTGTTGTTTTTAATTACGGGGTCCCTTGACGGATCGCGTAATGCTTTATGTAACAAGTTTTCATGTTTGCTCAATTTTAACGAATGAATATTAAACGTTTTAATTAGGATTATAATTACAAATTCAAATTGTGTATTCGTAAAAGTACCATGTTAATCTACTTATATTTTTTTGTAAATAAGCTTATTTTATACAAGCGGGCTAAAATGAAATTGTTTATTACGATTGGGGATTATCACTTAGGTATCTTTGTTTTTTGTATATTTTTTTATAAAACGTACAAACACACATTACAAGCTTGCATCTATCGCAAAAAATCCATGATCATGCGGGCCACGTCCTGCGGCCATTTTGTCAGCCATTTTTCTTTTCGCCCGTCCGCTCGCCACCTGTCAAATGGTTGACCCTTGCATTTGTCACTCGGCTGTGTTCGGACAACATCGTGACGGTTCGGTTGTTTTCGTAATTTATATACTTTTTTTTGCGTTACCCGAATGATCATTCTCGTATTGTAGAATGTATGTGTTGAGATTTTTTGGGGTCCGTTGGTTTGTGGTTGGTAAGTTATGTTGCCTTGATTTTGAAGTGATTTTTGTTTGGAAGTTTTGTGTAAGACTCTTGTAAAATTAAAATCCTGCGAGAAATTTCCTAAAAAAGTGAAAGAAAGCGGTTTACATTATGTGAGTTCCATTTTCAAAAATTATGTACTATTGATACAATCCCATACTTACGTTAAGTAGTAAATGATAACAATAATTAAAAAAAAAACTACTAATTAAAAAATTTAATAAATCGCATTCATCAATGTCAAAAAAATATGTAAGAGCTAATAAGACACATACATACACATACATGTATTCCCCGAAGGGTTAAGCAGAGGTGTACCAATGTATAGTTGTACACCCACAGTTCGCCGATATGTTTAGGTCCCATGTTATTACATGGGCGAGCCTATTGCCATTAACCGGGCTCAAATCCCAACTCCGAGCTGCTAGTGAGAATTTCATAGAAAAACTCAATAACACTTTTTGTTAGATCGAACCCAAGACCTTTAGCGTAGCTCTAGAAAATTAGTAATATTTTTGGTAGATTTAAATTAGTTGGCGAACGTTGCTAGAAGTTAGTAGAATTGCTTTCTAGATAACAGAATTTTCCTAGTGAAACAACTATAAAGATACAAGGTACTAAAAGAAAATAATTACCCACGAGTTCCCATTAACGCTGCAATGGACCTGCATTCATTCAAAACAAATAAATTAATTACAGAAAAATCTGTTCCGTAAGACCCTTTGTTTACACAACAATATTTCCACCGAACGCGAAACTGATATTCATGTTGTCAATAACAGAAAGGAACGAAAAAACATTCTAATTACGTTGAAAAGTGTAATGAAATAACTGAAGCTTAATGTCCAGCTTCTTCTGATAGTGACGCAGAACCTAGTTTCAACTATATTGAGTAGAATCGAGTGGGCTAACATTGTTTCCAACGCTTGTACGATTCAGTAATTCGTGACGAAATTACTTTAATCTATTGGGGGGTTATTCTGAGAACGAGTCTAGGTTGATTAAAATAGCTTATTCTCAGGACTTCGGTTACAAGAATGTTGGTTATGACGTTTTTTTTTAAATAATAGTTAGCCTTAGTTACTCCTTATAACATCAGCTATCTGCTAGTGTAAGTCCCGGCACAATCAGTCCAGCCGTTTCGGAGATTAGCTGTAACAAACAGATCGACAAATAGGATCCTAAAGGCTGATAAAAATGGTTTCTTTTAGTACGTTATTTACACCATTTTTTATACAGTTGATGTTATCGATAATTAATCTATACTTACTTAATAATATTTTTTTTGTTTGTTTGTTTGTAATAAATTGGCTCCGAAACTACTAGACCGATTTGAATATTTTTTTCACTAATACATAGCTACATTATTTCTGAGTGACATAGGCTATACAACATCACGCTACAACACATAGGAGCGGAGCAGATCCAAAAACATAACTTAAAGTGGATTAAATAAGCCACGCGGACGAAGTCGCGGGCAGTTCACTAGTATTAATTAAATTAAAAGAGTACATTGTCATTCTAAAATATTTTCCCGATATTCTTAAAATAAACTAAAACATATTATCGTAATATCATCCTGTTGTTGACATCGCACACCTCCACATCTCCATAGGGGCTTGTCACGTGAAATTGGATTGTCAACTTACAATTACATAAGTTGTAACAACCGTTGATATCTTGATTAATATCCTGGGTATTGATATGGATAACTTGGCACAAAACTTGAATGTTACTCCCGGGAAATCATTTTACGGGCCCCCATCTTAACGTAAGCATAAACTTGTGAAATTTCCTTAAATTTTACACGTGGAGAGTCTTTAAATTATTTTTTTTTGTGATTAATCTTGTTAAAACTTTGTTTCTTTGAGCCCGTCAAGAATAAAAATCGCGTACGCGTAAAAGATTTTATTCATAAAAAAAATATTTTAATAAGAAGCAGTAATTATGGTTTCATCAATTGCACTGGTATTTTTACCAGACCGTCTTGTACACTGTAATATCTCCTGCGTAATAGGCTAGTCTATGAGAAATTGGTAGCTGTGACTGAAATTCGTTCGGTAAAAACCTAAGTTCACCAGTAGATGTCTCTTGGCCTGTCTTTCCTTTTCTTTACTGGACCCAAACATAAATAACGCAAAAACAAATAACTCCGAAGGCAGGGTACAGTCGCGCTTACTGCCCTGCCTATTAGGAATAATGGGCAAGAAACTCAATATCTTCTTATAAATACTCTTTAAAAAATGTTTTACATTGTCCTAAACATTAATTACTCTTTAAGACGATGTACCTAGAACAGAACACAAGTAAATACAGAGTATTACAAACAAAGAACTGACCGCGAAATTATGTTAAAGATACTCACATATTTTAAAACTAGCTACACACCAGTGTCATCCGCGTTCAGTTACGTCTTTGGTTACTGCTCCGCTCCCGTAGACCATAGCGCAATGTTTTATATGTAAAAACCTTCTTTGAATCACTCTATCTTTTGATAAAACCGCATTAAAATCTGTTGCGTAGTTTGAAAGATTTAAGCGTACAGAGGGACAGACCCGGGTGTCACCATTGTGTGGATCGCCCCGAGGACACGGTGGAGCATACCGTGGCGGTATGCCCCGCTTGGGCGGAGCATCGCCGAGTCCTCGTGGAGGCCATCGGCGGCGGCGAACTCTCGCGTCCGGCCCTGGTGCAAGCCATGGTCCGGAGCGAGAGGGAATGGGATGCAGTCGCCTCCTTCTGCGAGGCAGTAATGCTTGAGAAGGAGGCGGCGGGACGGTTGAGACAGCGGTTCTCCCGTCCCAGCCGCCGCGGTAGACGCTCCGGACGTCGGGAGCCGCGAGACGACTCCCGGCCACCGTAGATACTGGCCTGTGGACGGTGAGCAATGGGTAGCTCACCGTCCTTACGTTGCATAACGACAGGCCGTGTCGACGGCGCGTTCGTGTTCCACGCGCGCCTCAAAGAGATGTCAGCAAAAGGAAGGGGCCACTGAGGGCCGATGCCTGCCGGGGCTGCGGGTTGTTCGCAAGAGATACCGCGCCCCCGGAACGCAAAGGGCACAAGAAGGAACATGGGTGGGTTTTAGTCAGTAAAAGTCTGACACTCCCTCCCGCCCCGCCCAGGGCGGGAGAAGTTATTTGATGATTTCCCACCCACCAAAAAAAAAAAAAAAAAAAAAAAAAAAAGAGGGACAGACAGCGGGAAGCGATTTTGCTTGATACTATGTAGAGATATTCAAATTGTCAATCTGTATTTTAAAGTTAGGCTAGGTTAACTAACAAAAGAATCTCAGTAAGCGATTATCAGCACACACACCTACCATCACGCCTGCAATCTCGAAGTTATGCAGAGGTGTACCAATGTACACCCACAGTTCGCCAGTACGTTTTTAGGTCCCGTGTAGTAGGGGCAAGTCTATTGCCACTAACCGGGCACAAATCCTAACTTCGAGCTGCTACTGATAATTTCTATAAAAAAATGACTATCAACGTTCTATAAAAAGCAAGTGATCATGAGACAGAAACCCGTACGATATGCAAAAACTAGTCAGAACGATTACTTTTTCACGGATTTTCGAGTCTTTATTGGTGTTTCCCGTCGGCGAGGCGCGTTTGTGTTTCCGGTCGGAAAGTTGAATGAAATGGAATTTAAAAAAAGCTGTGTTGAATATTTGTCGCAGAATACGGGAGTTTGATAAAACGTCATGTGGCCGTCAACCAACACTAGCAACCAACATGCGTGAAAGATCCGCATAGACGTGCTTTGAACCCGTTTTTAGGCAGTTTTTAAATGGATATAGAAATAGTTTCATATGAGATCTAATGAATATACACACACACACACTAAGCACAGTAACACACACACAGTTATATATAGTAAGCATCTTCGCTCCTCCAATAATCGTCTTCTACGAAGTCCTTCTCACCGCTCTGGTTTTCTTAAATCTTCTTTTCTTGTCCAGGCGGTTTTCCTTTGGAATGCGCTTCCTCAGAATATCAGGATGGCTACCAGTCGTTTCATATTCAAAGTAAAAGCTCGTGAACACTTGCTTATGAAGTTGGCAGACTCGTCTCACAATTAGTTTCTTATATTTCTCCACCTATGTATTTTTTTGCTTTCTCTACTCTGTATATTTTGTTTGTTTTAATGTCTGTTTATTTTAATTTTTTAAGGATGGTAAATCATCGAATGTTTTCTTCGGCCCTGGGCGGAGCGGACGGAAGTGTCAGACTATTACTGACTGAGACCCATCCGTGTTCCTCTTAATGCCGCGGTAACTCTTTCAAATAAATTCCGCAACAAGACCACGAGACCAACAAAACACACAACCCTCCTTCCCCAAAATCGGTTAACAAACCACATATTCCCATACATTCTCAATCGATCGAACCATAACAGATATATCACCGAACAATCTTAGTACACAACCCTAATTGTTCCCAGGCTATTGTGCCAAACTACGGGCTATGAATTATAGCCCATTATAGCCTGCTTGCCGGCCACTGCCAATACGAACAGGTATGGCAAATACAGGGTTAACAATGGCCTCTTGTTGTACGGTATGCTGTCGTAAATAGTACCTAGTGGATAATTAGAAACAATTTGACAAGAAATTGTGTACTAACATGTACATAGATAGTTGTTACCCGACTGCGGCGCAAGGAGGGTTATTTTGCTCTTGTTTGAAAAATCAACTGGCTAAGTTCAGAGGTTTTTCTTAGTTTTTTGCTTAACTCTGTTTGATGACAGATATTATGTTTTAAATGTAAACTCGGTAGCTTTATGTTCTGATACATATATTAGTTATGGTGTTCTTAGCTTAAGTTTTGATTTTGTTCGACTTTATTTTTTTGTGTGAGCAGTGCGTGTGTTGTTCACACCATCTTTGCCAGTCTGTTTTTATAAGTGAAGACTTGTAATTGGCTGTCGGTTTCACCTACTATTTTATATTCTGTTTAGTTTAGCTGTAAGTCTTCCATGATTATATAAATAAATAAATAAATAAAATGTTAAAACATAACTTCTAATTTGCTTAGTCGTGATGTACCCGTAGTTATTATATCCGCCTCTAATACATGAAGTTTGTGATTTATTTGATACTTTTTTTTTTGGGAGGTGGTTTTTCATCAAATAACTTCTCCCGCCCTGGGCGGGAGGGAGTGTCAGACTTTTACTGACTAAAACCCACCCATGTTTCTTCTTGTGCCCTTTGCGTTCCGGGGGCGCGGTATCTCTTACAAACAACCCGCAGCCCCGGCAGGCATCGGCCCTCAGTGGCCCCTTCCATTTGCTGACATCTCTTTGAGGCGCGCGTGGAACACGAACGCGCCGTCGACACGGCCTGTCGTTATGAAACGTAAGGACGGTGAGCTACCCATTGCGCACCGTCCACAGGCCCGTATCTACGGTGGCCGGGAGTCGGCTTGCGTTGTTTGATACTTGGCAAGTAAAAATGTTACCTTTTCAATTCGTATATGTATACTCTAACACCAGTGAAGAAGCCTGAAGTATATAAGTAACTAGCTTTTGCCCGCGACTTCGTCCACGTAAAAGTCGATTATCTATTATCTGACCCTAACCCTTTTAAATTTGTAGCTCAAAAAATGAAGGACTTTCAGACCTCCTTAATCTGACCCTGTTGCGAAATTCGTTCTTAGCGAACGTCTACTACGTATGAACTACCTCCCTGCCAAATTTAATCTTTATACGTCAAGCGGTTTGCAATATTTTGAGATGAGTGAGTGAGTAACCTTTCGCTTTTATATATTTAGAAGACTCATACTGCAATTGCATTTGAAATCAATTTAGTGTAAAATACTATTAACTCCCTACGGATTAAACTGGTCACAGAAGCTACCACACAGGTGATGAAAACCCACTGTGGCGTGACGTCATACGTGTTCCTTTACCAGTCATTGTTCGATAGGAACAATTATTCGCAGTAGGGCGACCAAGCGGCAGCAATTAACGAGATCAGTTCCGGACAGCGATCGGTAATACTCCTTTGATTGTCCGAGCGATCCGTCCGCGGACAATCCAATTTTGTGGACGCCAAGTTCCATTGTGTGTTTGTCCGATAGACTCGCTGTATTTCATTTGTCTTGAAATTTGTGGCGATTTATTGGTCACATTAGCTATGTGGTTGGTGGTGCGTGTTTTATTGGTAGCTGATTAATTATGGGAACGGTGTATGGGCCATGTATAGGTTAGGAAATTGCTAGTGAGTCTCACTATTCATTTATGGTTTTCACAATCTTTTTTTAAGTGACCTCGCTGTGGGTGATTTTTAGGGTTTCGTATCCAGAGGGTGCCAAACGGAACTCCGTTTGGTTCAGAATTGCATGTGCGAATTCCGTACAATATAAAATACTACATACAAAAACACGTTCCTTATGTGTTCTTTATTTTATACTAGCGAACTGCTCGCGACTTCGTCCGCGTGGCTTATTTTACCCGCGTTAAGTTACGTCTTTGGTAACTGCTCCGCTCCCGTGTGTCGTAGCGTAATGTTATATAGGCTAGATTACTCACGAATAACATAGCTATCTAGTGGTATTTTTTTTTTAAACGGTCCAGTAGTTTAGGAGCTAATTTGGTACAAACAAACAAAATAATCTTCCCTCTTTATAATATTAGAATAGACTTGTTACAATTTTATTATAATTATGTATAGATTTACTATTACATGGGACTTAAAAACATACCGGCGAACTGTGGGTGTACATTGTTACACCTCTGCCTAACCCTTCGGGGAATACAGGCGTGAAAGTATGTATGCAGATTTACTACTTGGTTTTGTAAATTTCAAGTATTATGGTTCAATAGATACAGCCATTTGACAGACGGACTGACAGACAACACAGGCTTAACAATAGGGGCACGCAGTCATGGTACCACCACTACCACAAAATAGACAATGTATTCAATTAATTGTTACCGATACTACAAGTTAATCACAATTCAGCGAACACCATAGTCTTCAAACAATTTAATTAATTAATTAATTAATGTATGTTAATCGGGTGTCTATTACCTGCCGCGGTTGTGTACCTACCTGTTGAGTAATCAAGCTCTGATGTAAGTGTATCATAAGTAATTGGCACCCTATTGGTACATAACCCCACGACCCTATGTACCTTTAGGGTGCTAATTGAGACTTTGATACTAAGATTTCGCTGTTTGTGTGTCTGGGCATCTTTTGAACCGTAATAGATGCTTGAATTTTTTACAGAGCATGGCAGACGGACAACAAAGTGATCATTAAAGGGTTCCGTTTTTTTTATTTTGATTAACGGAACCCTTATACGATCGCTATGTTGACCGTGTGTCTGTCTGTCAAGACCCTTTATATCGGGAACGCATGTAGATATCGAGTTACAACAAAAACCATATACTCAAGTCTACAGCCCTTTGAGGCTGTGCAAAGCTCAAACTTCTAAGTTAACGTATAAAAAAGATATGGCCGTTTATGTCGCAAAAACGGTATATTTATTTTATCCTTTCCTTTTATTTTCTTTTTTTTTTAAAACGTTGCCCCACACTAGGAATTTCTCCTGTGTCGTGGGTGCGTTTACAAACATATAAACTCACATACACAAACAGCCAGACCCGGAACAACTATCTGTAGGCCATACAAATATTTGTTCCGTGCGGGAATCGAACCCGCGACACGCAGCGCAGCAGCCAATCGCTCAGCCACTGCGCCAACTGTGCCGTCGAAAAATAAATCGAAATTTCGACACTGTCAAGGGAATTTAAATATTATACGGTACTTTCCGTTGCCCTGGAACTATAAAATTTGGCAACTAATATCGTCCGATACCACAAATACAGGGAAAAATATGAAAACTATACCTTTGTTACAAAATCATAAAAAGTATAGTATATAAAAGCTCGGAAAATACTGCGAGTCTCGATTCCTGAACTATGTATAATAATGTCTCACTAATGGCTTACTGCCTCGTTGGCCTAGTGGTCCTAAGCGCGACTGCTACGCTAGAGGTCTTGGGATCGATTGCCAGGTCGAGCAAAGTGTTATCGGGTATTTCTATGAAATTCTCAGTAGCAGCTCAGAGTTAGAATTTGTGCCCGGTTGGAATAGCAACAGGCACGCCCCCTATTACATGGGACCTAAAACATACCGGCGAACTGTGGGTGTACATTGGTACACCTCCGCCTAACCCTTCGTACACATACATACCATCAAGGCATGTGTGCATCAAGGCGTGTGTAGGCATCAAGGCATGGTATGCATGTTATAATAATGTACAAATTTGTACAGAACCCTCAGTGGGCGAGTTCGGCTCACACTTATCCGGTATTTTTTGTGTGTCAATCTCCAAAACTGGACTTGCTTGTTTTAACGGCCGCACACTGTACGTGTCTACGTGAGCTATTTTCAGAAGCTCTGACTCGAGGGAAGGGGGAATGAGGGAAGAATGGGTTGAATTGATTTAAGGGAGGACGGGGGAAAATGGACCACGAAGTAATTTCAGCTGTCATCAATAATGATAGGGATATTTTTTTAAGGGTTGAATGTCAACTGATTTTTTATATATTTTTGCATTTTCTATTGAAGTCTTAATTTATTTTGTCGATAATAAATTAATGACTAATCATCATCATTATGTCAGCCGACCCACGTCCACTGCTGGACATAAGCCTCCCCTAAAGATAGCCATAATAACAATTTAACGGTGAATTAACAAGTATTATTGTATATCTAATTTTAAGGTTGTAAATAAATATGTTGTTATTTATTGGTTACCAATAAATACAAAATTAATAGTAAAATTATGAAAAAATAAAGAAAAACAATTTATTATAGAAAATATTTCTTAGACAAGATGCATAAGATACTAAAATTTGAACACACTCACTACACTCACGCCTGTATTCCCCGAAGGGTTAGGCAGAGGTGTAACAATGTACACCCACAGTTCGCCGGTATATTTAGAACATCGAACAAAAAAAGAAAAAAAAAAATTAAAAATTAATAAAAATTTGAACATCGTTACTAAACCACCACTTACTGACGCGGCAGTTATCCGTGACATTTCTGAAATGGTACATTAAATATCACTTCAAATCACAAAAGCCCACATTATTATTCTCCAAACAAAAAAACAATCCCTTGTCAAAAAACTTGACACGGTCATTAAGACCACTGTCCAGGGCATAATAGAACAATCATTCTATTTATGCCCAAATTATTTAAACAAAAGACCCTAATTGACCCCAAACCACTAATTGGACCCTAAATGTTTGTAAAATTAAATTAAACACGTAGTTTAATTGACTTTTCTTCTGCGGGGAAAAAAAATTGAATTTACGCAAAATTAATTTTAATCGCCGTTCAATTTATCTGCGAGGGTTCTTTGGGGGTCGTGTTGGACCGAATCGTAATTGTCTTTTTTAAGGTTCACTCTTTCGAGGAGTTGAGGTGGGGAATGTATAAAGTTTTGGAAGCGCTCCCGGCGATCTCTTGTCTGAGATAAACTGTGGAACGGTAGCAAACGATTTTGTTAAATTCACACTATAATAAACTGTCATTTTACTTATATTTTGATCAGAGTTATACGTAACGGATTTAAGAGGGCAGTTCTAGTACCTTTTAGTAACGTCTCAGCCTCAATCTGTATTCTGTATTTGACATTGATTGTCGTTAAGATGAGACGTTTAGATTTTACGTTTTAAAATGTATTATTTTGTTTAAAAAAACACAAATTTAAAAATTTTAAGTAACCCCCCGACAGAAAAATAAAAATCCCTCCCGCAGCTAACAAAAGAGCTGATAATTTTGTAACCGCTTAACCGTTTTCAATCAAACACAGCTAAGAACACTCCCGAACAAAAAGAAATCAAAATCAAAATCGGGTTGTGCGTTCGAGAGCTACGATGCCACAGACAGACTCACACATACAGAGACACGTCAAACTTATAACACCGCGTCGTTTTTGCGTCGGGGGTTAAAAACAGCTATTCGTTTGTTTAGTCTATTTGTAAATATATGAATACTAGCGACCTGCCCGCGACTTCGTTTGCGTGTCTTATTTCACCGGCGTTAAGTTAGGTCTTCCGTTACGGCTCCGCTTCCATGGGCCATAGCGTGATGGTATATAGCCTATGTTACACAGGAATAATGTAGCGACCTATTGTGGAAAAAATAATTGTTACAATCGGTCCAGTAGTTTCGGAGTCTATTCGTTACAAGCAAACAAACAAAAAAATCTTTCTTCTTTATAATATTAGTTTTTGAATTAGTCACGAATATTATTATTTTATTGTATATAAATATAAAACTCCATGATTATAACAAAAAAATAAAGCTAGTAGTAAATAAATATGCAAACAACATTTCTATGTTGCTTACCTAGAAACTACTATATATAATCCATTACTCTATTCCATAACTCGATTCCTAGATAATATTGTTCCCAATTCCCGGACAAGCCAGCCCTAAACTCCAACTTGATAATTCACTTCGTTAGCGGATGTCGGCGGATATTTTGAATTCAACTCGATTTTGGAGGATTTATAAATGATTTCCTCATGGAGTGACCTAATTGGGACCTGCAGTACGGTCTCGTTCATATTTGATTTCATTCGTCGTTAGCATTTGAATTGAAAACTAAATGGTATGCAAACAGGGTCGTATTTCAGTTAAGTGGTCGTTTTGTGCTGGTGTGATTTCTTTATATTGCTGAATCATTAGTAGATTTTATAAATGAAGGAAAATTTATTACTCATTGGATTTTTAGTACAATATGTATATTATCTCCATATATAGAAATATTATAAAGGTACGCTAGAGGTCTTGGGTTCGATTCCCAGGTCGAGCTAAAAGTGTTATTGGGTTTTTCTATGAAATTCTCAGTAGCAGCTCGGAGTTAGGGTTTGTGCCCGACTAATGGCAATAGGCTCGCCCCCTATTACATGGGACCTAAACATACCGGCGAACTGTGGGTGTACATTGTTACACCTCTGCCTAACCCTTCGGGGAATACAGGCGTGATGGTATGTGATGTTATGTTATTATAAAGCTGATAAGTTTATTTTTTGTTTCAACACGCTAATCTTCGGAACTAATGTTCCAATTCTGAAAAATCTTTCACTAATAGGAAACTACATTATCTCGAAGTGTTTTAAGCTTTATTTTTATTCTAAAATAAACTAAAGACCCGTAAGAAACTTTACACAGAAGAAGTTGTGGGTAAAAGTTAGTATTTATTATAAATGCAAGAGGTCACTCACTAACTAAAGCCGAAATCTCGAACACTTCTTGACCTATGAAACTAAAGTTTAACAAGTTGGTTGTTTATAGGTGACCGTGCTAAGAATAGATCTGACTTCTACCCAGACGAAATCGTAGTCCGTCCTCCTAGTTCATAATATTGTGAAAGTATTTAATTTTAACTAGCCCGCGACTTCGCAGGTCAAAAATTTATATAATTATTATGCAACAGAAACTGTACATTTTTCCGGGGTTAAAAGTATCCTATGTGTTATTCCACACTACAATCTATCTCAGTGCCACATTTCATCCAGACCCGTTCAAACATTTAATCATGAAAGGGTAACAAACATCCATCCATCCTCACAAACTTTCGCATTGATAATATTAGTAGGATAGGATATTTATTGTTCCCGGCAATATGCTCGCCCCCTATTACATGGGAGCTACACATACCGGTGAACCGTGGCTGTACATTACATTGGTACAGGAATACAGACGTGATGGTATATTAGAGACAAGATGAAATAGAATCAGACATAATATACCAAAAACAAAACTAATTTCTACTAAGTCCATTCATAGTTTAGTCATATAAAATATTCAAGGCTGTTCTTATTCTCTGTTCCGCGACACTTAATTACAGCGAGAACGAGGGTCACAACTAGGCAAGACACATTAAATAAAACAAGCAATTATAAACGAAGTGTGACGAAACTTGCGGAAAACTTCGCGTCAGTGTGATAGAGGTCACTTTAATTTGTAATTCGAACTTCGTTTGGGGTCAACGAAGTCTCTATTTGGTTGGTGGACCGACATTAGGCGTACCATCAAATGCCCCTTTCTCCCCAAAACGACCCACATTTGCGATGGCAAATAATTAGTCCTTGATTGTGGCAGCCCCTTCTACCCTTCGATAATATTTTAGGATATACCGTCGATTAAATTTTTTAGTGTGTGGTTCGTCTAGTGTTGCCATATTTGGGTCATTTTGGAATGAATTGCTGTTTGGTGTTGATATTAAAAATATAGTTAAATACTTAATTTATTTAACTGTGGTGTAATATGTCTAGACATTTTACATACGCAGACCATTTCGTTTTATTAAACATTATTTATACAAATAAATAAAATGAAAGTGTCTGTTTGTAATATCAAAATAATAGCTTTTTACTAAATAAATATGAATGCTACGCTAGAGGTCTTGGGTTCGATTCCCAGGTCGAGCAAAAAGTGTTATTGGGTTTTTCTATGAAATTCCCAGTAGCGGCTCGGAGTTAGGATTTGTGCCCGGTTAATGGCAATAGGCTCGCCCCCTATTACATGGGACCTAAAACATACCGGCGAACTGTGGGTGTACATTGGTACACCTCTGCCTAACCCTCCGGGGAATACAGGCGTGATGGTATGTATGTTTCAAATATGAATGTTTACATAATTATTAAAGAAGCCGCGAAGTCTGACATCCAGTCTTACCAAGAGGTATCGTGTTGCCCAGTAACTGGGTTGTGGAGGTCAGATGGGCAGTCGCTCCATGTAAAACACTGGTATTCAGCTGCATCTGATTAGACTGGACGTCGACCTCAACATAGTTGGGAAAAGGTTAGGCAGATGTGATGTTTACATAATTATGTACACATTTTTTTTTTTATTGTTTGTCTGTCTGCTTTCTCCTTGTCTGTCTGCTTTCTCCTTGTCTGTCTGCTGTCTGCCTGTCTGTCAGGGTTGTTTGTTCCGGCTAATCTTAGCTGGATCAATTAGGATGAGACTTTCACTGGCAGATAATTGATATTATAAAGAGTAACTTAGACTACTTTTACTTTACAAAATTATGTCGTTAGGGTTCCGCGCAAAAGATCTAAAACCTCGTGATAACCGACATTTTGTCGTAGTTGTACCGAAAAGTCTCCGAAACTAATGGACCGATTCTATAAAAAAAATACCAATAGTTAGCTACGTTAATCCTGAGTAACTGTAACTGCCTCGGTAGCCTAGTGGTCCTAATCGCGACTGCTACGCTAGAGGTCTTAGGTTCGATTCCCAGGTCGAGAAAAAAGTGCTGTTGACTTTTCTATGAAATTCTCAGTAGCAGCTCGGAGTTAGGATTTGTGCCCGGTTAAAGGCAATAGGTTTGTCCCCTATTACATGGGACCAAAAACATGCCGGCGAACTGTGGGTGTACAATGGTACACCTCTGCCTATCCCTTCGAGGAATACAGGCGTGATAGTTATGTGTATGTTAATCCTGAGTAACATAGCCTATATAATATCACGCTACGTCTTACGAGAGCGGAGCAGAAACCAAAGACGTAACTTAACGAGGCTGAAATAAGCCACGCGGACGAAGTCACGGGCGGTTCGCTAATTATAAATAAATTGCTGTTTGCGTTGATATTAAAATTAAATTCATAGTTTATTTGACTGTGGTATTATGTCTAAGGTGATACAACCGCAGACGATTGTTATTATTAATCTATAAAAACAAAAGCTTTATGTTCCAGACTGAAACCAAAATCAAAATCCTCCTTATGCCTGTTGTGTGGTTGGTTAAAAAAGGGATGAAATTAACATACTCAATTTTTGCATGTTATATTTTTTTAATTAAAACTAATGTAACTGTTACAGTAGCAAATAAAAACACGGCTGTCTGACTAATTGGCTACTGCGTGTCGCGGGTTAGATTCCTGCACGGATCAAAATATGTCTAAGTCAAAGTCAAAACATTTATTTCAATTAGACCATTTACAGGCACTTTTGAATTGTCAAGAAGTTACTCATACAAAAAGTTGAAGCTAGTTGCTCGTTCCAAAACGTAGGTCTCTATGGAGAAGAACGAGCAAGAAACTCCATGGATACTCTTTTCAAATTGGTTGTACAAAATCTTGGTTACAATATTCTTGTTGCTTCTACATGTGAAAACAATGAAGTTGAATATAAATGTTTGTAAACGCACACACGATACAGGAGCAATTCCTAGAGAGGGTAACTATTAAAAAAAAATGTGAGCCGTCACGGGACGCCTGGCAGATGTGAAATATCGAAATTATTTTGTACAAGTAATATGCATAAAAGAACAGATTACGACAGGAACCAAATATGGCAAAATGTAAAAATAAAATATTTACCATCATATAGCGTGGCGACGCGTCACCATAGCATGCGTCGCCACGCCAGCAATCGGTTTAAAAAATATAAAATTTAGCCTTACGTATTGAATACGAGGATACAAAACATTCAGAGAGTTTCAATTTGTACCCTGCTGAGCATCGAGGGTACAACCTCGACCTTCGACCTATAATATTGGATTCGCGTTCAGAACCGCCGCACAATGTCCCGATGTGGGCGCGGTTTGTGGGTCGAGGTGGCCGTGGCGGTTTGCATGCAAAGGGGATTCTAATCTACATACAAAATTGATGTAGTGTTCATAAAATATTGGAAATGCAACAGGAAGATTTTGAATTAATTTTTTACTTAAAAAACTGTTCCCACATACTAGGAGTTTCTTCTGTATCGTGGGTGTGTTTACAAACATATACAATCAAAATTAAGAAGATGAAGATTGTGTTGTTTAATATTATATAGGAGAAGCGAACTGTTTAGTTAGTGTTACATCTTTCGTCACTGCTCCGCTCCCGTGAGTCGTAGCGTAATGTTGTATAGGCTACATTACTCAAGAATAACGTAGCTATCTATTGGTAAAAATGGTAAAAAATGGCCCAGTAGTTTCGGAGCCTATTCGATACAAACAAACAAACAAAAATATCTTTCCTATTTATAATATTAAGTATAGACAAGTTTTTGTACGTGCGTAAATTTTGCGTAAATTTCATTGTGTAAAACCCAATAACACTTTTTAGCCCGACCTGGGAATCGAACCCGGGACCCCACGCTCTTCAGTCGCGCTCAACGGGGAGTAAATTTTAACTAAACAAACTTAAAGGAGTTCTAAAAAATACGTATTTTTTATTCTTATATGTTTTATCTTGACTGCCCCGTTCATCTCGTGTTCACCAGAGCGACTGTTGAGCGTGAGATCTTGGGTTGTGTTCCAGGTCGGCCAAAAGGGCCCACTGAGGGCCGATGCCTGCCGGGGCTGCGGGTTGTTCGTAAGAGATACCGCGCCCCCGGAACGCAAAGGGCACAAGAAAGAACATGGGTGGGTTTTAGTCAGTAAAAGTCTGACACTTTTCATTTGATTTCGCACCCCAAAAAAAAAAAAATTGTTGAGTTTTTGAATTGGTTGATTCGGAACCGAAAAATTCTATAGACAAAATATTATTACAGAAACATGGTAGCTGTAAGACAATTGACGCGGATACAGTATCTAAATACGAGTATACACCAGTTTTATTTATTCCGAACAATAGAATACCTAAAGTAATTGTAGTAATTAATTAAAAGCTCGATTCTCTTCGAACTTCCAGTTATTTGGGATCGAATGTTTTTATTGCGATGAATGATTTATTTTTTAATTATACATAGAGGCAAACTGTAATCAATTTAAAACGAAACAAACAACGTTGAGTATTCTTAAAGATTTTACTCTTCCGACGGCTTTTTTGGAGTAAGTAAGACTAAGACTAGCTTCTGCCCGCGACTTCGGCCGTGTGGAAGTAAAATAAACCCAGCCAAAGAGGATTAGAGAATTAGGGATAACCAAGAAACACATTTAAAACAAACTTTACCCCTTAATAATATTAGTACAGATGGATGCCATTGTTTATTGCTAGGAATATTGTCTTATGTAGGCAAATATCAACCATTAAAGGTGTTGAATTATTTCATAATATTTTTACTAAATAGAAGTACTAACTATATAAATGTGAATGGATGGAGAGGAAGAGGGATGCTTAAAAAAAAGTCGGATGGCTTCGGCTTCTGTGAAGAATGATATGAGGGAGAGGGAAGTCAGTGATAGCATGACGGTTGACAGAATAGCGTGAAGGAGGAAAACTTGTTGCGCCGACCCCAAGTGGCATGGGATAAAGGCAGGAAGATGTACTAACTTTTACCCGTGGCTAGTGCATAAATTTCAAAATCAAGCCAATGTTCTATATTATTCCATGAGAAAATAAAAACAGGACACATATTATCCTATAAGTTATGCTACCCAGCAAATACCCTTCCCTTCTTCCCTAACTTACAAACTTTCGCGTTTATTAGTAGTGAGTTCTTACCAAATTAATTTATCTATATACCTATATCAGTCAGAAAAAACATCGTGTTTCATTTCAAACATATAAAAATTAAAAAGTTATTTGGCAAACCCCGAAATGTTATTTGGTAGAATTTTTTTAGACTCTCAATTCGACAAACATTTATTTTGTCTTTTTATTTACGTTCCTATCACCCGAGTGTAAAAAAATCAAATCGAATAGGATCACAATCTGGTGTGGCAACGTATTCTATTTAAACAAAAAATAGATTCCACTGCAAATATATAGGATCTAAAAAGTTGCCAGGTCCAATAAAGGCTTCGGTCACTAGACTAACTTTTGAATGGGCTTACCTAAACTATCGCTGTGGCGGTAATTTAAATATTTATTTGAAAATTCGAATGATTTTTTGTTTACTTGTAATCTTTTAAAATTTGAATCCAATTTCTTTTTTTTGCAATCTGTAGGTTTTACCCTATCAAAAACATAAATGTAAAATGAGAGCCAAGTTCAATATTATGATATATGTCTTGGTTGTTGACTTCAACGACAAAAGAAGTGAGATCTAAATGGGTGCTTGTAACATAACATACCACCACCATCACGTCTGTATTCCCTGAAGGGTTAGGCAGAGGTGAACCAATGTACACCCACAGTTCGCCGGTATGTTTAGGTCCCATGTAATAGGGGGTGAGCCTATTGCCATTAACTGGGCACAAATCCCAACTCCGAGCTGCTACTGAGAATTTCATAGAAAAAACCAATAACACATTTTTTACTCGACCTGGAAATCGAACCTAAGACCTTTAGCGTAGCAGTCGCGCCTAGGACCACTAGACTTACAAGGCAGTAAATTTATAACAACATGAAAATTCTTCTTATAACTTAGGATAATATATAGAAGCCTAAGTTCTGACTTGGTAAGTCCTTATGAAGCTTTAATAAATATATAAATAAATCAGTTTTTTTTAAATAATCGACTGAATATTACAAATCATTATCTGAATCCATGGTAAAAAATTTCATTATCAGGTCACACCCCATATTAAGTGGTTATTACATATTATAGCTACTGTGTCGCGCGTTAAGGTTCATTTTAGTTTGGCACAGAAACTGGAGTGATTAAGACGTGTTTTTGCTTTAAAAAAAACTGCTTTAAGAGCTTATTTCCAACTACTTAGTCTTATATGACAAATGCTTCTAGTTAAACTATTGACACCACAATTACACATAACTACATACATATAGGAATAATCCTTCTCAACATCTACTATCTTGTGTACCATTCCTCAATAAAATAAAGAAATGAATAAAAGTATTTTATGTTCAAAACTCCGAGTGGTCCAATTATTCCCATCCTCCCACTCGCTTAATAGACTAAGTTTAATCTTGACTTAACTTCTTTTCCAGGTAATCGGGCGTTTAAGTGAGGATTAAATGTAAGTATTACTGCTAAGAGGAGATGTGCTCAAAAAACAAAAGAGGACCGGATATCCGAAGTGGCTAAGTGGTCCTTTTGGGAGTAGCGATTAAATGTTAGAACCGACGAGGGGCGAAAATATTTGTATGACCAGGTATTTGCTCGAAGATTTGTGCGTTCTGTACTGTGTAGGAAATAAAAAATTATAATTATACAACTTTTAGGGCATTTTTGTCTATGATAATTTTTCCAGCAACAGAATAAAAAAAAAACAATTTTAAAGGTGCCGCGCAACTGAAAGGAATGTGGGTAATTATTTGAAGATTGCTTTAGTTTGCTTCAGCTAGAAGGTTATACAATTTTCAAATAGCTGTACAAGGAATTCTAGCACCTCATGATCGAAAAAGGAACTTTATTGAACAAAAAATAGAACTGAGAATAATGTAGGAAGATAATATTATTCCTGTCTATTAAGCCTGAAATTCTTCTGAAATTTTCTCAAAGGTCGTGGACGCATGCCGTCATATCGAGGCAGCGTATTTATTAATAATGGACTACACAGTTAGTTGGTCTCGTGGCAACAACCGCGACTGCTAAACATTGTGTTCTGGGGTTGATTCCTAGGTCAGGCAAAGTATTATTGGGGGATTCCATTAAGTGTTTCTTAATGCTTGCACCTGTGCCTGATCTTTACTCGATCCCGACCCGGACTATGAAAGTGAGGGAAGAGGGAGTGCACGTGTGTTTCCGTACACACCTGTGCATTATAATATCTCCTACGTACTTGACTAGTCTCCATTGAGATTGACCGCTCAACATTTGGTCGGCAGAATACAGTTTTTTAAACCGTCAGCAGCTTTTCGAAAATTAGTCCCACTTGTAACTGGAAATGGCCTTTTTGAAGCTACATACAGTATTATATTTTCTTGCAATGTTCAAAAGGACCAATTACTTTCGTCTAGGACCAAATGACCCCTTCTTTCATCCCCAAAAACTAATCCAAACTGCGTAAATTATACAAAGGTAATTTGAAATAGCTACAGATGTATAAATGACAAGCCGGGGAGGGTACATTAATATTATATGGACAGTCTCAGGTTTCATTAGCTGGGCACTGAAAGTTTAATGTGAGTGACGTCAGGGGCGTCTCCTAGCGATCGTGTCGATGGTATGTGAGTGTCGATTAGTTTGGTTGAGTGTGTGTGAATGTGTTTGGTGAGTGGCTTGAGATAGAGGGAGTGAGATTGTGGGGAACACGATTAGATGGACATTGTTGTTTGTTTCAGTTGAAAGACTATAAGTTGGCTCCTGACAGCGCGCTCTGTAAAAAGTAGTTTAGTTTTTTTTTCCTTTTAGTTTTTCGTGTATAGTTACTGAATGAATTAGCTTCTATCAATACTATTTGTTTGTTCGTAACGGATAGGCTCTGAAACCACAGGACCGATTAAAACCATTGTTTCACCAATAGATAGCTTCATTATTCCTGAGTTACATAAGTTATATAACATCATGCTACGACACACGGGAGCGGAGCAGTAATCAAAGACGTAACGTTACGCGGGTGCAATAAATCGCGGGCAGTTCGCTAGTACATAATAATTTCATACACTTGTATTATTGTGTTGTTAAATTTTTACTTTATCGTAATTTTATTATTAATAGGTATAACCGCCATAGTAATAATTAGATTCTGTAAACATTTCAAATGTCGAAGAGTCAGATAGATGAATAAACGGTGAACGAGAGCAATAAGGCTCCGTTTGTACCCTTTGGGCACGTAACCCTAAAAACGATCTAACTTCTCCCTACGCGACCTCTTTCCAAGCTTCGTTCCACCTTCTCAAGCTGTCATCATCTAGCTAGTTATACGAGAACTGGCACGAAGAGCCGGCACTCGCTCGACAAAGCTCGCGAGATGCGGTCATTAGATGGTTAGTGTAGGGCCATGGAAACTGCGACCGAAGAGGAGAGAGATCAATAATTTTACGTTCTTTGCGAAAATAATTGATGAGTATAAAATGAAATCTACGTAGCATTAGGTCCATATTATCTTACTTCAGGTTTTAGTAACACTACAATAAAGGGATAAGTTGTCAAGTAAAAAGTAAAAGTCAAATTGTAAGTACGAAGGGTTGTTCATAACAGTCAACTAATGACAGTAGTTATATGGGCATTTATTTTTCTATAGGGAGACCGGGGCTTAAGAATCGATTGGTGAACAAAATAAATATTTACTTCTGACATTTTTAAACGGAAAATAACATTACCTTCTAAGTTTTTCATTATAAGTTTTAAAACTTTTACGTACCTCCGTGTTTTTTTTTGTCTTTTCTGGAGTTGTAGTGGCTAGAATTAGCTTTTTTTTGGGGGGTGGGAAATCATCAAATAACTTCTCCCGCCCTGGGCGGGGCGGGAGGGAGTGTCAGACTTTTCCTGACTACAACCCACCCATGTTCCTTCTTGTGCCCTTTGCGGTCCGGGGGCGCGGTATCTCTTACGAAAAACCAGCAGCCCCGGTAGGCATCGGCCCTCAGTGGCTCCTTCCCTTTGCTGAAATCTCTTTGAGGCGCGCGTGGAACACACGGCCTGTCGTTATGCAACGTAAGGACGGTGAGCTACCCATTGCTCACCGTCCACAGGCCCGTAAGGCTAGAATTAGCTTGGCTTCTTCTTTCTGTGGCGTGTTTGACTCAAAGAAAAATAAAAAATAACTCTCATCTACTCGTACATAAAAATCATTCATGGTAGTTATCACAAACGCTGCTCCAATGGCCCCAAACTTTATCGCTCAGTGAACTACTGAAGAGAAACTAGAACCGTGTTAAGATACCACTTAAATCTTAAAGTATTTGAACAGAGATGACTCAAAATATTACTTTATGAACTTTCAACTTTTTCTTTAAAACGAATTTAAAAGCTTACAGTTATGGATAGAAAATTATCCGTGGTTTAGTTTCCGCAGAGCTTTAGAAAGAAATAGTCTCGCTGTAGTATGAGTGACAGAGACGACAAAACTAATACTAATGCTAATAAACTAATACGAGTATAAGTACGAATACTAATACTGATAATAAATTAATGATTTACCTATTTTTAAGTTTAACTGCATTGTTTGTCTCGTGGGATTCTGGGTTCGATTCCCAGGTTGGGCAAAAACTGTTATTGGGTTTTTCCATTAGGAATTTCTCAGTAACAGCCCAGAAAGCACGTAAAGCCGTTGGTCCTGTGCGTGATATTTCCCTGGTTGTGTCGGATTGCCGTCTCATCGGACTATGAGAGTTAGGGAAGAGGGAGTGCACCTGTGTTTGCGCACAAACTTGTGCACTATAATATCTCCTGCGTATTTGGCTAGTCTGCATTAAGATGAGCCGAAATGGCCGAAATTGGTCCAAAGAATACACACTTACAGTATAAGTAGGTTTCGTTGTCCAATTACAAAAAATCTTTCACTGATAGTCAGCTACACTATTATTTCGTGTTCGTATACTTCACAACTCCGCGGACGGAGTCGCGGTCAGAAGCTAGATAACTAGCTTCTGACCGCGACTCCGTGAAGATACGGTACCTACCCGCCTTGTGGTATAAACCACAAGGCGGGTAGGTACCGTATCTTAATATGACAGCTCACTAATGTATTGTTATGGCCCATAAGTAATGTATCTGTTTAGGAGAGGCTTAAAAAGGAATAGTACATGTTTATAATAGGCCCGTAATATGCTTTCACTCCTAATGGAATTGTTGCCGGTATTAGTCATAAAAAGTTATTTCTATAGCACTTTGATGAGAGAGATACTTCTTGTAATGTGTGATGAAACATTAAAAGTAAAGAGGTCTTGTGAGAGCTGGGGGGCTGACTATATTAGCTTGGCTAAGCTAATTGACCTTTAACCTGCAGAAGGACTCAATAAGAGTAGTAGTAGAGCTCTTTGTGAAGGAGCTCGTCCGGGGACGTACCACCATACTTATTTCTGCCGCAAAGCAGCGTTGCTATGTTCCGATTTAAAGGGTACGGGTGCCGGTGTAATTACAGGCACATGAGACCCAATAACACTTGAAAGTGTTATTGGGTTTTTCTTTGGAATTCTCCAACCAGCCATAAAAAAAGGTTTCAATGTAGAAGAACAAGCAAGAAACTCCATGGATAATCTTTTTTTTATGTCATTAGATGGCAAACAAGTCCACGGGCCACCTGATGTTAAGTGGTCACCGCTGCCTATAGATATCTGCAATACCCTCTGGTATTGCAGATATCTATAAGCAGCGGTGAACCTTACAAATGCGTTGCCAATTCAGAGACAAAGTTGAAATGTGTCATGTGCCTGTAATTACACCGGCACCCATACCCGTCAAACCGGAACACAGCCACGCTACTTTGCGGCAGAAATAAGTATGGTGGTAGTACTTCCCCGGACGAGCTCCTTCACAAAGAGCTCTGCTACTGCTGAAATCAAAAAATATTACTGGTACACGCTACAGACTGAATGTTTGCAAAGAATGATATTTTTTTGGCGTCACGTGAGCGTGGGGTCACGTGACGTCCCTGCAGGTAATGTCACCGCCATAAGTTTCATACAGAACGTAAAAGTTTTTCTAAAACAGTGGTTCTTAACCTCTAAATATAATATTCTAATGTAATATTTATAACAATATTAGCCAATCGCACTAATCTGTGCTATTATTGTCCCACAGTTGGGCAAACATTAGGACCCATTAAGTTAATAACAATTGCAAACCGTGGTGCTTGGCAATCTGGGCTTCTCCCAGTTGTAAATATCCCCTTGTGCCTATTGGCCTAGTTCTGTTCTGTCTCCTGCTTGTTTGGAGGGAAGTGGAAACAATATTTTTTCCTACTTCTCCGCTAATCTTTTCTGATTAATTTCGTTGCGGGATCCAAGACAGTTTTATCGTTTCTCCAGGACTCGTCGAGCTTCATTGCCTCGGCGCTCTTCTGGCGGTCTCCACTGTTGATTCTGGCTTACAGAAGTTGCAGTGGTTGGGAATAGTGTGGCGGGCTTGTCCCATAAAAAAAAAAAAAAATTGGGCAAAGGTCTCTTCTCATTCAGAGTAGAGCTAAGTGTGATTTCACTTACCTATGTCTATGCTAATATTAAAAGCTGACGGGTTTGTTTGTTTGGTTGAACGCGCGAATCTCAGGAACGGTTTTAATTGAAAAAATGTTTTTGTATTGAATAGTCAATTTATCGAGGAAGACTATAGGCTATATAACATCACGCTTCGACCAATAGGTGCGGAGCAGTAATCAAAGACGTAACTTAATGCGGGTGATAAAATTACGTAGGAGTCGCGAGCAGAAGTTACTTTATTATAGGTCCAGATTTCCTAGGGACATTTTCCTTCACAGATGTCAGTGATGCCCTAGATAAACTTATGTGAATTGAAGTCATATTGGTATTTGCCCGGTATTGAACCCGGCAACCTAATGCTTGAGAGGCGGGCTTCTTAACCATCTGACTGAGCCAGCACGACATTCTTGACTTCAAAATTGTATACGTGTTTTATTTATAGAACGACCTTACGAATAATTAATGTTACCACCAAACCCTTGGTGGTCCATGTCCCATGGCACGACAAAAGGCCAAAGCCACTGGTCTAGGCCTTCAGATCAGCTGGTTCAGCATGATATTCGAGCCGAGCTCTTGTAGACACGACAGTCGACTGACAAATCAAAAGCATAAAGCTTTTTATATTCCGAAAAAAAAGGAAACTAAACAAAGGGCTTAGAATGAACACGTGATAGACCATAACGTAAATTTGATCCATTTTTTAAATTAGAACGATTTTGAAATTGGAAACACCCGTTTTGCACATAATATTTATTTAATTTAAATTCTTTATTCATATCAATTACCGATACTATCTATGCTTTTTTTTTTTTGGTGGGTGGGAAATCATCAAATAACTTCTCCCGCCCTGGGCGGGGAGAGAGGGAGTGTCAGACTTTTACTGACTAAAACCCACCCATGTTCCTTCCTGTGCCCTTTGCGTTCCGGGGGCGCGGTATCTATTACGAACAACCCGCAGATACTATCTATGCTTGTCGTGTAAAATTAACCCTAAATACTAAAGGATAAGAGTTATATTTCCAATTCGGAAATCCTACGAAAGGACTTTGTAGCTGGTTGTCACAGGTAAAATTGGAGTGGCTCCAAATTGTTATTCAATTGTTTTAATAAGACTGATTGCTAATCGAAACATCGATGGGGAATAGCTACACAAACATGATGATTGATATTCATATGAGTCATAACTTCATTGACATAAGGAATGCTCTCTCCAGATAAATGGGGATCAACATCCACGCTCCGAGGTAGGCATACAGATAAAGATAACACACATACATACAAACACTCAGAATTATCTATGTAGTTCGTTTTATATTTTATCTGTGGTGAGCCATGAGTGGGAATATAATAATTATGTTCGACAGTTTTGATAGGATATCGTTTGAAAGGTAGCTAATGATGTGATTGGTTGGACTCGTAACTAATGCACCCGAAGGTTACCGAAGTTATTCGGCGTGGTTTTTAAATTGTAGTTTGATTGGAGAATAAGACATTTGACGATCTACAAATTGGAACGTCAACGATAGTTATATGACTGATAGTCTTTTGTTATTTTGATGCAGTTCAACATCTCTCAGAATCTATCTTAACAACGCAAACTCGGAATTTCGGTCATCAATATGTCTGTAACCGGCAGTTTCCCAAATATGGTCAAGCCCAAAAATGTATCGCAATGATAAGGAGATTAAGTAACTTTTGGCTTCACACAATTACTTAAATACCTCAATTTTGATTAGTTTTATTGTAATACACAACTCAGCATTGACATCTGTGAGTGTATACTCTCAAATAAGGGTGATTTATTGTATAATAAATCACCCTTATTTTCCCACCCTTAGGGTAAGATTTTTTATATGAGATAAACTTAAAGACCCTATCCAATAAAAAAAGAATAGTTTAAATCGGACTACCCTGTAAAAAGTAATGTGTGGTTGTACGTTACAATCAGTGAGTGAACAATCAATCATCCCCTGATTTCCTACCCTTAGGATTGGATATTTTTCAAATTTATCTTGAACCACCTTCGGTGTTTTTTTGAGATTTATAATAATTCTTTTTTTATCAAGAATTATCAAAATCTGATTAGTTTGTAAAAAGCTATGCGTGATATGATCTTACATAAAAAAAATACGCGTCGAATTGATAAACTCCTCCATATTGTTTCCTCGTTTAAAAATACTGCGATTTTAAATCGTGTTGTCAAAAATCGCATCGCGGTGCGCCCTCGCTCTAATACCTTTTTATCTAACCTTCCAAAACTTCCAAATTCTTTCCCCTCAAATCTTCTTAACCATATTATCATCCTTCGTGTCACAATCCGTGTTCAAACAAACGCGCCTGTTTGCGTTAGACGTTTGTTCAACGCATTGTCTCACCTGCGTGCGAGAGACGGGCAGGGATACGTTTCCTGTTTAAGCTTTGGAATTAAATATTTTTAAGTACGTTTTTGAAGATTTTGAGTTTTAAGTACCTAGTCAGGAATGTCTTGATGAATTGGTCACGAAGTTGTTAAATGAGGCGATTCACTTCGACATACCCACACCATACCTATACCTATGGGTAATAAAAAAAATAAACAAAGTCAGTTCAGTAGATCCAGATATTATCCCCTACAATCTCACAAACTCACAACTTTACCTCTTTATAAATATTAGTATTTATTTGCATTTCACAACGTTTACAAGCTCATTTAATAATGGCTTCGAGCTAGGTACAATCATGGACCCTGTAGGGCACAGTGAAATGGTACGAAATTAAAAAATAATTACAAAATTAGGAATAATAAACAATAAAATTTAGGAAAAATAATTATGTAGTATTAATACTGCTACTCCTAATATACTGTAGGATTGCCCCGTTGGTATCGTGGTCGCAAGTGCGACTGATGAGCGTGGGGTCCCGGGTTCGATTCCCAGGTCGGGCAAAAAGTGTTATTGGGTTTTTCCAATAGGATTTGCTCAGTAGCAGCCCGGAGTTTTGAAGTTAGTGGTGTGACACCCCCGTGTCTCGGAAAGCATATAATGCCGTTGGCCCTGGCTGTCATTCCAGGATATTTGACAGTCGCTAGTCGTTAGCAATAATGAGAAGCCTGGAAGTCTGACAACCAGTCTAACCAAGGGGTATCGTGGTGCCCAGTAACTGGGTTGTGGAGGTGAGATAGGCAGTCGCTCCATGTAAAACATTGGTATTCAGCTGCATCCGGTTATACTGGAAGCCGACCCCAACGTAGTTGGGAAAAGGCTGAGTAGATGATGCATTATGTAGTATTAATGGTTACTAAAATTAAATAAGCATTAGACAGATTTATAATATGGGTGGCCGTGATTGTACGCGATATTAAATACTATGTAATAAGGTGACCCGGCAAGGCGGAATGCGTCCAAGTGCTACTCTAGAAATTCTTGCACCTACGAGAAGATTTCAGAGGAACTTCTGGCTGTGAGACTGAAATATTGCTTTGTTTATAAATCATTCCTTGATGTTATATAGCACATAGTCTTCCTCGATAAATGGACTATTCAACAAAAAATAACTTTTCAATTGAAAACCAGTAGTTCCTGAGATTAGCGCGTTCAACCAAACAAACTCTTCAGCATTATAATATTGGTATAGATGACAAGTAATGATTCTTAAAACGCTCAATCAAACGATTATTGAAAAGATACGTTATGACACTTGACTGAAATCAAAGTTTTACAGCAACATTCTTTTCAAATACAACCCGTAACGTACTAAACTCTATTAATATTTCCATTTTTTCACATAACGCATGATAAGTACACAATAAATACAATATTTTTCTCATAATATAAATAAATTGTATATTAACAATATATGAACTGGGAAAGCCATCGATTTCCGATAACCCTTCTTTATTACCCTATGTGACCTTCCATAAATATAACTAGATTTCGGTCCGTCCTCTCCTCGGGTAAATACTTTATTTATTTTTATTATACACGCACGAATTTTGATTACAAATAATGTAGAAAAGGACTGGTCCTTTTGCCTTTGATGTGACGTCCTTACGCGTGGCATGAATGTATTCAAAACAATGTTCCGAAGGTTTTTGAACTCTTTCTTGATATACAAATATAGCCTTTATGCTGCATGTAGATTTGGTTTACAATCTTAGGCTTTTATTTCGACCTATCTATTTTCACAAAGTTATTATCTTACCCCCGTCTAAGGCGCCCGGGCAAGTACCATATCACTATTTCAATTCATAATAATATGTACGTTCTATGTTGATATTGGATCCCTTACATTGGTGAAAGAAACCTGGACTTATAATTAATAGAAGTCTGAAATAGCCAGTTTGCCTTGAGTAAACGTGGTGATCAATGCTCATGACTTCTCTGTTCGGAAAGAGGCCTTTGTATTGTAGTGAAAAAGTAATAGGCTGGTAATGTTTTTCTAGACGTACATAGCATCACGCTGTATTCCCCGAAGGGCTAAGCAGAGGTGCACCAATGTACACCCACAGTTCGCTGGTATGTTTTGGTCCCATGTAATAGGGGGCGAGCCTATTGCCAATAACCGGGCACAAATCCTAACTCCGAGCTGCTATTGAGAATTTCATAGAAAAACCCAATAATACTTTTTGCTCGACCTGGGAATCGAACCCAAGACCTCTAGCGTAGCAGTCGCGCTTAGGACCACTAGGCCAACAAGGCAGTAACAAAGAAATAGTTAACACAAAAATTAATTACCTAACACATCATTGCCAAAACATCGATACACTTCGAGATTTTCACTCGCCTTAACAAAAGGGTCCCATAAATTATAGACAGCACACTTATTGTCCATACACAATAGATTGTAACAAACCGTAATGGCGTCGATTACGGCTAGCTCGGAATTTCATTAACCTTCCCCTTAATTCTTGTTTAATACAACGGGAGCTAGGAGCGCTTAAATAAAAATATATTAGAATATTTTCTGAATAATTTATGCTGATCGAAATGAGATCGGTTTTGCTTTGGCTTTAAAATCTTTATCAAGGTTATTCTATATATTGTTTAGCTAGCTTACGCCCGTGGCTTTGTTTGTGTCGGTTATCATAGGGTCTTTTTTTGCGTGAAACCCTAAACCTTTCTCTAAAATAAAAGTAGAGCCTAAGGTACTCCATTATAACATTAGCTATCTGCCAGTGGAAATCCCATCGAAATCCGTCAAGACGTTTCGGAGATTAGCTGGAACAAACAGAACTGAATAACAGTTTTCCCGGCATCCGAACAACATACAAATGAGTATAAGTAAAAAAGTTATTACATATATATCAGTTGCCTGTATCACACACAGGACACTGACAGAATGACAAACATCGAAAGTGTCCAATAGTAGGAACCGGTAACAGCGACCGCGTGGTATCCTGTGTCGGTAACAAAAAGTGTCTACGTTTGCGCAACGCTTTAAGCTCACTTGCGCCCAAATTTTAACTAAGAAGAAGAAGAGTGGCTCATTTTAGCAACTTATTTTTAGTTAATAACATAACCCTTTCAGCAAGTGGACCCTATAGATAAAAAAAACAATGTTAGATAAAGGCTAGTAGTCATTTTATAGGCACAGATCCCACTCGATCTTATCCAAAAGTTAAATATCTTGGGGTTCGTCTTCAAGAGTAATAAATGTCTAGGTCGAGACAAGTACCTACTATTAGGTAACCCTTAATTGACTTTTGTGGTACTTAATAGTCAGTAATTTAGCATAGTGGTGACTTAAACAAGAAATATAGTTGTGTTGTTACAAATAATGCTAAGTGGGAACGATGTTATATTACGTAATCATTTTAGTGTTTAAGTAGGGTAACCCTTTTTGACCTTTAACGGCAAAACCTTTCTGACCCTCCATTTATTAAATTATTATTTTTCTTTCCAATATAGTTTACTGTATTCCATGTACACTCAATAATTCAAAAAGAAATAAATACTTGTTTTTTATTTATATAAAGCTGGTGCAAAACAGTCAAGAGCAAACCTATCTCAAAAGACAAAAAGTTGTTGAGAAAATCGTCTGTGATAGACAGGCAGACTAACATTGTACTAATGACACTAGAGTTGCTGATTGTCTAATCATTGTTAAATTTTAACATCTGTCATGTTTACCTAACAATATACATTTAAAAAGTAAATTAGGATTTCACCTCCCGGCATACAATCAAGGTTATATCGAGATGATTTACGCGCGGAAATTAAACTATTGTTGTAACCGCTGCTTTGTTAAACATATCGACGGTGGCTCTATGATTAGTAAGTGAAGGTACAACACTAGTGGTTTGGTAATATTTCGGTGTAAGAGAAAGGAAATTAAAGCAGTTTTTCATTGTTAGTACATGCGTGGGAGTGTTTACTGTAATGATTAACATTTGAGAGATTTGTTTATGAGATCCTTAGATCCTTAGGTCATTTACCCAATTGAAATTGATAATGGAGTCGTATAAATATGACAAAATGCGAAGAAAATTTGTCATGTTAAAACAAAGATTTCTTGGAAATTTCATTTGAACTGCCTCGTTGGCCTAGTGGTCCTAAGCGCGACTGCTACGCTAGAGGTCTTGGGTTCGATTCCCAGGTCGAGTAAAAAGTGTTATTGGGTTTTTCTATGAAATTCTCAGTAGCAGCTCGGAGTTAGGATTTGTGCCCGGTTAATGGCAATAGGCTCGCCCCCTATTACATGGGACCTACAAAAACATACCGGCGAACATTGGGTGTACATTATTACACCTCTGCCTAAACCTTCGGGGAATATAGGCGTGATGGTATGTGTGTTATGTTTATTTGATCTGTTGTGCCGAAATAAATCATCATCGAAAAATGGAAAAGAAATGGTAATCCATTGGTTTGTGTAAGCAGAAGTTCGCTCAATTAAACTTTTACATTTCATTACTATATTATTTTCTATTTTCATTATGGCTTAGCCATGTCATAATTGTAGGTCGTTGCTTATTGACAAACTGATAATTTGATGAACGTTTCTGTATCTAAGTTAAGTCATACAACACATAAGTTCCAGAAGTATAAGGCCCTGGCCATCTCTAGCCGGTCATTTTTTGCCCGGGACGTTATCTGCAAAGACTTCAGGTAAAAAAGTTACTACCGCAGCTAACAAAAGAGCTGATAACTTTCGATTTCGACTACTACAAACACTCCCGACTAATTAACCTTTGACACACACAAAACAAAATCAAAACATCCTCACAAACTCTCACGCTTAGAATAGTAGACTTCATTGTACACGAAATACTAACTTTAGAACATATACAAGACAAACAAAACAAGATAAACATTTACAAGACTAGTGCACAAAAGGAGACCGTATTGCAGAAGACGTTCTCTTCCAAACAATCTCTTTTTAGGTGGACTCAAACATGGGAAAGTCAAAGTCAAAACATTTATTTCAATTAGACCATTTACAGGCAATTTTAAATTGTCAAGAAGTTACTCATACAAAAAGTTGAAGCTAGTTGCTCGTTCCAAAACGTAGGTCTCTATGGAGAAGAACGAGCAAGAAACTCCATGGACACTCTTTTCAAATTGGTTTTCACAAAATCTTGGTTACAATATTCTTGTTGCTTCTACATGTGAAAACAATGAAAAAAATTATGATAATAATAGTACTAAAGATGTAAGCCATGGCCAATCCCAACTGACAGCGCCCGTTCACGAACATGACGCGAGGATCAGCACCACTTAGCTCAACCATCATGAAGAAAACCAAATGATCCAACCCACGCGCCACCATCAACGAGACATTTAAGTGAGCATGACAAAACCCTCAACCACCATGCTCGTAGTGTTCAACACATAATAATAAAATAAATAAATGGCTCCATGGTACTCACATTTACAGGGATGGGTGATTATTAGTTGTTTGTATACAAAGCGACAATTATTGTATTTTTTCCACACGTTAGCAACGAACCTTCTGATAATTCTACTTATAGGAATACAAGGTACACACATAAATTTAGTTGTTGATATTGAACCAATCAAAGATATTGCCCATAATTAGTTGAAAGGGTGTTTCTTGGGTTCTGTTGAATTTGTAAACAAACTGGCGTACACTCTGGCTTTATTTGGCCATGTTTGTGGGTTTCCTCGGATTAGTTTGGACTCGACGGAGTCTTTAGTCAGTAGAGTGTACTCTGCCTATTGCCAAACCGCACGATGTCAAAGTTTGGCCTCTTAGGACCTTGCGTTACGACGCTGTAGAAATTTGTCATTTGGAAGTGGCCCTAACATTACCTACATAGAAAGAAAATGGTGCACAAAAAGACTTTACAAAATCCTTTTATTTAATTTAAAACATCTATAGCCGTACGTAAAAGCGATCGCTCGCGTGGCGACTTATGCCGTGGCGATGTGTTGCCTCGCAATATGATGGTAATTAAAAGTTCTCAAAATTTTAAATAAATTTTCAAATGGAGAACGCACGAGAATTGATCACCACGCTTGTGCTTGTGCTAACATTGTGTATAATTTCCTTAAAAATACAAAAATAAATGCAAATTACAGTGCTCACAAGAAAGGCTGATCCACAGCCTTTTACTGTGATGAGATAAACGAACAAGCTGAGTTACTTTCGCATTACTAAATATGCGAATTCCAGAATAAGTAAAACTCGTAATTGCTCTTCATCGAACATTTTTTTGCTTCCAGCGAAAAATATAGACTGTTTAAAATTCGTTAATTTTTTTTTTGTGTTAATGTGCGGAATGAAATGTGGACTGCACCAAATGTTGATGACCGACGAGTTTTTGATTACTACTCGCCAGTGCAGCACTAAAAATACAAAACTACTACCTACAGGTACTATTTCCTACCTAAAATATAGTTCTGTATACTATTGAACGGGCAAATAGGTCAGTACGGTCGTGCAAAGTCAGAAGGCAAATAACTTACGCTAATTAGACTAATAATATAGAAGGCACAGTTTAGTTTGCGATAAATAAGTTTATTTCAATGTGATTGAATGGTAAACAAGCCAACAACCCACCTGAGAGGTAAGTTAGGTATTTATAAGAACGTTCGCATTTAATTCTTAGTCTCAATTTACCTATGTTTTATCAAGCTTTTAACAATGAGCCTTTTTTTTTTTTTGGTGTGTGGCAAATCATCAAATAACTTCTCCCGCCCTGGGCGGGGCGGGAGGGAGTGTCAGACTTTTACTGACTAAAACCCACCCATGTTCCTTCTTGTGCCCTTTGCGTTCCGGGAGCGCGGTATCTCTTGCGAACAACCCGCAGCCCCGGCAGGCATCGGCCCTCAGTGGCCCCTTCCTTTTGCTGACATCTCTTTGAGGCGCGCGTGGAACACGAACGCGCCGTCGACACGGCAACAATGAGCCTTGCTGAGATAGAATTGCAAATGCAACGTTTTGAATTGTATGAATTGAATTTGTGATGTTCTGTGGGTACTGTCGCCTATAGACGTCTGCAATACCAGAGGCCTCGCAGATGCGTTGCCATCCAAAAGACTAAGCTCAAATGTCTTATGACATTGTAGTGGCATTTAAACCCTTCAAACATTTATTAGGGGCAAATTAGCTCTGTGAAAAATCTTATCAGGAGGTTGTGCTTCACAAAGAATTCTTCTACTATTATGTACTAATAAGCAGGTATTTGGGGAAGACCTACGTTCAGCAGTGGACGGCTTTATACTGATATGATAATGGAGGTAGGTATTTCAAACGCATTAAGTTACGACTTCGATTACTGCTCCCCTCTTTTAGGCTATAACGTTATGTAACATAACCCATATCCTTCCTCGATAAGCGTGCCACATAACACAAAAAGTTTTATTCAAATCCGATCAGCAGTTTCTGAGATTAGCGAGTATAAACAAAGACAAAGTGTTCAGCTTTATGATATTAGTATAGATAAGACTATAAGTCCACTACTTCCTATTGACAGCACCTGTTGCCATCATGGAGAAGCAAACAACGTTACAGCAAAGTGTTTGCTTCCAGCTTGTAGCCGGAGTGTCGTATATGAGCGTAACAGAACTGAGCTCAACTGTTGCTTCGAGTTCAAGCTGCAGCCGACTTTCGAACATTGGCTTTGGCTTGGAAACAACAGCTGTATTAGAAGGAAGTAAGTTGGATGCCGGAATTTTGGGAGTACTGAACGAAGAAAACTTTAAGTGATTCTGTTCTTTTTTCAGAACGGGGTGTTAACCGCCAAAACAAATCAATCCACTATATAATTTATTCCATTGTTCGAAGTAATTGTAATGTTTTTAAATATTATTATGTTATTATGCCTTATATGTATTAACTGCCTCGGTGGCCTAGTGGTCCTAAGAGCGACTGCTACGCTAGAGGTCTTGGGTTCAATTCCCAGGTCGAGCAAAAAGTGTTATTGGGTTTTTCTATGAAATTCTCAGTAGCAGCTCGGAGTTAGGATTTGTGCCCGGTTAATGGCAATAGGCTCGCCCCCTATTACATGGGACCTAAACATACCGGCGAACTGTGGGTGTACATTGTTACACCTCTGCCTAACCCTTCGGGGAATACAGGCGTGATGGTGTGTTATGTTATATTATTATGTTTTTTTTTAATCTGTTCTTAGTTTGGGATCTAGATTCATGTTATTATTGGATAGTATTTATATTGTAAATAATAGTACTGTTATTTTAAATTAATAATATTAATATGCTTTTTTTGTTTTATTAAAATAAATGATGTTATAGCACAAAATATGCCGAATTTCTATCGCGTTGCAACCATAATATTAAGCCATAAATCTTTGATTGCAAAAGAAGATGACAAAAGTACATCTTTTATTTTCAAAATAAAATAAAAGTCGGTCTCAGATATTTTGTTTGAAATCAGCCCCGACATTAACCTACCTTTGAACAAAAAACCCGGCTCTAATCCGGGCAGGTAGAATGTCTTATCGTGTACTTAAACAAATACTCTGTCTAAACCCCCTGTTATGCCGTCTAATCCCATGGATTCCTTAAAGGGTCCGTGAGGGAACGCTGTTTTTTGTCAACGATAGTTGCCACACTTTGGGATATGTACTTAAGTGAAAAAAGGTTAAAATGTTTAAGGGTTACACTATTAGGTACGCTAGGTCAAAAGTAGTGACACTCTTTTGTTTGTATTCTATTTTGTACACTTTGGTAATGTAGTATATGAAAACCGACACGGTTAGCGCAAAGGTTGAGCGATTTTCAGTTGCGCTGTGTGTCACGGGTTCGATTCCCACGTGGAACAAATGTTTGTATAACATTTAGGTGGTGGTTTTGGGTCTGTTGTTTGTGTATCATCATCATCATTATCATGTCAGCCCCAGGGCGTCCACTGCTAGACATAGGCCTCACCATAGATTTCCAAAAGGACCAGATGAAAGCGTTATTTGTTTATGTGAGTTTATAAAGGCAAAGTTAGGCACTTTTGAATTGTTAAGGAGTCGGTCAGTTAGTCAGGAAGTTGAAGCTTGTTGAATTATAAGTAGTTGAATTATAAGTAGAATTATAAACGCACCTAGAAAAAACATAACATACAATCACGCCTATATTCCCCGAAGGGTTAGGCAGAGGTGTAACAATGTACACCCACAGTTCGCCGGTATGTTTAGGTCCCATGTAATAGGGGGCGAGCCTATTGCCACTAACCGGGCATAAATACTAACTCCGAGCTGCTACTGAGAATTTCACAGAAAATCCCAATAACACTGCTCGACCTGGGAATCGAACCCAAGACCTCTAGCGTAGCAGTCACGCTTAGGACCACTACGCCAACGAGGCAGTACACCTAGAAAAAACCTACCTAGAAAAAAGAAGAACGAAATTCCTAGTGTAGGGCAACGTTTTATTTAAAGGAATATTGGTAGTTATTTGCCTACATTTGATTTTAATTGTAACAAAGACAAGGCAGTACACTACTGTTTAACAAAACTGACAGATGACAGGCGATGATGACAAAGTGACATTTTGAGAAGTTGCTTTGTCATTTTTTGACAAATAAGCCACAATTTCAGTCATATTAATTGAATAAAGCACTGTAGCCATTATCAAAGGATTTGGGTCCCACGGATCTTCTTAATTAGTAATTACAACCTTTTTTAATTAATAATGACAAAATAATCCTTTTTCCTAAAATCCTATCAACGGCGGTACTTATAAAGTTTGTTTCGTTTGCATAATGCATTAATACTTTAATAGCGACGACATAAAGATAAATGGTGAACCAGAGCGTAACTCAATTCAGTTTATAACTACCCCTGAAGATAACGACTGATTCCTTAATTAGGGTTCCGTGATAAAATGTTAAGAATGAAAATAGGCTAGGATTGAATTGGTTAGTGTTCCTATCGTATGGTGATTTTCTTCAATGTTGAAAAATCCATTTTTCTTTTATATCTTTGGATGGCAAGCTAGCCGACGGCTCACCTGATGTTAAGCGCTAACCACTGCCTAGACATTTGCAGTAGCAGAGGCCTTGTAAATGCGCTGCCATCCAAGAGACAAAGTTTAAATGTCTCATGTGCCTGTAATAACAACTACACCCATTCCCTTCCAACCAGAATACAGCAATGTTGGTTTGCGACAGAAATATATATGGTGGTAGTACTTTATCAGACAAACTCCTTCACAAAGACCTCTAATACTACTTTAATAATAGGTATTTATCGATTTACTTGTATAAAAATGATGTTCAGATAATATTAGCTAAGTAATGTCATGTATTATATCAAAATATAAGCATGAGCATTAGTAAATATTGAATAAATAATATTAGGAATAGACCACGGATTTCAAGACTTGAAGGACCAATTTATTTAAATTGCATGTTCCTACAACTAAGGTTTCTAAAGAACGAAATCTTTTAAAATCGTCTTACAGATATATTTATTTTTGAATAAGGAATGCAGTATCGTGAATCAAGTCTTGTGCTTTACAGGTTTTATACCAACAAGATCGGTAATATTCATCAGCAATAACCGTTATATTTTCAAAATTTTGACTTTTCCTTCCTTGTCCCCAAATTATCCCAATTTAAGAAAAAAACAATTTACGAATGCACGCAAGTTAATACAAAACAACTATAATTTAGGATGCCATCAGCAAAATGGGGCAACTCGCATTTCACCCATTTCCCTTTACAAGAAAACATTTTCTAAAGGGAGGCAAAAAAAAGAAATCTAGTTGACTACATATCTTTATTTGGACACGCCGATAAAAAAATAATGTCCGACATTAAGGGGAGGACTTAATTTAAATATTTCTGACGCATACACCTCTCTCGCTCACTCTTGAGCATTTTGCTGTACATCTATCTTTTTCTCGCGGTCGGCGATAAGTCACGAAACCGTCGTTGGGTAAATGCCTTTTTAAGTGAACCCCTACAAAGTTAAAGAGAGATTTTTTGTAACAAAATGTAACGTTACGTTATTATGGCGTTGCTCCGTTACCCCGATGATTACTTTATGTTAATAGTAACGTTTTACGTTAGTTTTAACTGCTTTACGTTTGTTCGTGGTGTTATTGTTTTTTTTCTCCACTTTATGAGTTTCTCACGCTTTTTAGGTTGTATTTTAGGCGCCACTTTAGCAAAAGAGTTTGTGCTTCATTGATTACAACAGTTAACGAATTTGCATGTAAATTTTTCTTCCTATTAAACTCGCCTTTTTGAGAAAATGGGAGACAAAGTTTTTTTAGTAAAATCACGATAATAGTTTGTCATTTGCTTTTTACGGGGCAAAGGCACTTTCTGATACAGAGAAGAAACCGTCTCGAAGGACCAAAAATTATTCGATCTTAAACTGTCAGTTCCATGTTCAAACCTTCTCATGTAACTGTCTAAGTTAGTCAAATACACTCAACTTACGATAAAGTAAAATTATTAACATCCGATCCTTGTGTCTTTATCTCAATTTACTAGGGGCCGGGGAACACGTTTTTATAAGAAGCCGAGATATATGAAAAAGTCTTTCCCAACCATCTCTATTATTAGCCGTCAGAGCCATAAATTATCTTTTATGTGAAAGATCATCCATACATCAATATTTTCATCCTGTCCCCTATTTGGACAACATGGTTGGCGCAGTGGCTTAACGATTGGCTGCCACGTTGAATATCGCGGCTTCGATTCCTGCATGGAACAAATCTTTGTATGACTTACAATAATTCTTCCGGGTCTCTAGTTGTTTGTGTATGTTGTAAACATGTTTGATACAGGAGAAATTCCAAGTGTGGTGGCTAATCTGGTGTTTGTTACATTTTGATGGTATTGCTTTGAATCATTCTTTTTTTGTTTTTTTTTTTCATATTTCAGAGCTAGCCTCTTAGTGAGAATTGTTCACTTGATCAATGAGTACTTTAACACCTAAATGATTTTCAATGAATAAAAAATGTCACCTGGTATTATTACTTTCTTGTGCTTGTATATGTTGTTACTATAATAACATCGCTAGCGTATTATTATCTACGTCAGCTATTTCATATAATTTGTCTTCTGCCGTAAGACATTCTGGAACTATTTTGCCTTGGAATGTTTCCGTGTTTGTGAGATATTGTGTTTTCGCTCAAAGAGTAACAGACACTGTAATTGGTTTGTTCCCCTATGTTTTATTATATTATTTGATCTGATGTTTATGGTTTGATCTGATATACGTCAGGGTTTTCTTGTAAATGTAATTATACAAAGTTAAATTATTTATTTTTACTATACCGTTAAAAGCCACTTTTTAACGGCATTTACAAGAAAAATGAATTTGATTTTGTTGACGTTTGTAAAAGGTAGTTTCTTATGGAAAATCATTCATACTTACGCATTAAAAAACACGGAAGAAAAGTCCGATGAGCCGTTTTCAATTAATGATCTTTCATACTTGCGGTAATTGATTTATTAGGATTATTAAAAAAAAACACTATAGTTAGTTAGCAAGAGATTCATGCAAGTACCTAACTATTTATATAATTTGTAATATAATTAATAAGCTCAAGAAAATTAATTAATAAACATCAAAGTGTGACCACCATCCCCCATTGTGTTCAGGAGCACAACATTAGCCATAATAAACTAAGTCACTTAACAGCCACTTTTATTCACAACACATAATGATTAAATACACGACATTGTACAACTTTTTGGACATAAATTATAAACTTTTTCGTTCAAAATGGTGTACAAAAAAAAGTTTTTTATTATCAGCCGACATGTGGGGGCGGCCTGATTTATATACACAATTTTTTTGTCGATTAATTCGAAATAAGGACTTATCTCGTTTTCGTTAGAAGTTAATTGGGACATAGATTGCCTAATGTATTTTTAAGTAACGCGACTTTTTTGTTTGTCGTTTATTTCTGAATGTTTTGTTTGGAATGTCGTCGAATGTCGATTGCTTTTGTTTTCATTGATTGTTGTTTTGACAAGAAGAAATTAATTACAAGTACCCACGTATTTGTAATTGTTATAATGTCTGAATTTTTGTCACGTTAAATTTCAAATTAATGTTCAATTAGCTTTAAAAACCAAACTTCAACTTAGGTCTTACAAGACAAGCAAGAGATAAAATATGCTGAACCGGATTGTTTTAAATGTAAAATATAGTCAGCCATGCTTTTTAAGTTATGTGTCAATATTATACTATCTTATCGCATTTTAAAACAGAGCATGAACTTCGTAATAAGTCAATGACCATTTTATTTATTTCTAGGAACGTGTAGACCTTTTTTATTTAGGGTTACGAACCCAAAGAGTGCTAACGGGACCCCAATTTTTTTGTACGGTATCATTTAGAATATTGTAAACATTTATTTTTAACCGACTTCAATAAAGGAGGAGGTTCGCAATTCAGTCGTGTTTTTCTGTGTTTCTTGCCTATTCCTCTTCATACAAAACTTTTGAAAGGGACAGTTAGATTCAATTCTTCTATATGTTGTTCAGGAAGTGCCTTTTAATGTTCTAATTGAAATAAATAATTAAACTTTAAGACTTAACTGCCTCGGTAGCCTAGTGGTGCTAGGTGCGACTGCTACGCTAGAGGTCCTGGGTTCGATTCCCAGGTCGAGCAAAAAGTGTTATTGGGTTTTTTTATGAAATTCTCAGTAGCAGCTCTGAGTTAGGATTTGTGCCCGGTTAATGGCAATAGGCTCGCCCACTATTTCATGGGACCTAAAACATACCGCCGAACTGTGGGTGTACATTGGTACACCTCTGCCTAACCCTCCGGGGAATACAGGCGTGATGGTATGGTACTTTTAGACTTTTACAATGATTTAGAATTTACATACTCCATCTATGTCTTCTCTGATATTATATGAGTTCAAGATTTTACAAAATTTTATTCTTAGTACTTTGTTAGCTAGTTGTTAACTTTCTTGTACGTACTGTGGTCTCTTATAAATGAAGGAGTACAACAATGTACTTAATACCTTTTAGTTGACTATTGTTTGAATGTTACGAATTGTGTGTATGTTTAGTTGGGGATCTTAATTAAATAAGATAATATAGTTTAATCAATGTACATAATTATTGAATTCAATTGTCTTCTGAAACATGATGTAGGTAGAAAAACAAATGAAATACAGGTTAAACTTATTAACAAGAACATAAATTATTTATTTTAAACTATGCAATATGTGTATTTACAAAATACAAAGTTCGCTCTTATTAACTTACGGTTTACATTATAATAATTATTATTAAATGTCACAGTTTGGTAATAACGATTTTATTAACAATATTTAAAGTATATATTTTTTTATTAATTTGTAATTTTTTTCCGACTTTTTTTTAGTAACTTTTTGGTCCTTTGTTACACATTTTTAAGGGTAGTAAAAAAGTTCCCTTACTAACATTATTACATAAAAACTTAAATCAAAAATCAGTATGTACACAAGATGTTTTTAATTAACTAAATTAGTTGTAATTTAGTATTATTTTTACATTCATAGAGGTATTCTTTGAGGGCAGCACGCTGGGAACGGTTGACTGAGGTTTCCATATCTGAAGTACCCGGGTACTGTGTAGTCTGCATTACATCTGAAAATAATAATTAGTATAATTAAGATTTATAATTTATTTATTTATTATTATTAAAGAGTACACCAATTGCCTCATTCAGGTACTGCCTCGTTAGCCCAGTGGTTCTAAACGTGACTACTACTCTAGAGGTCGTGGGTTCGATTCCCAGGTCGAGCAGTGTTATTGGGTTTTTCTATGATTTTCTCATTAGCAGCTCGAACTTAGGATTTGAGTTCGGTTAATGGCAATAGGCTTGCCCCCTATTACATGAGACCCAAAACATACCGGCGGACTGTATGCGTATATTGGTATCCCTCTGCCTAACTTTTCGGAGAATACAGGCCTGATGGTATGTATGTGTACATCTACTATTAACACAGTATAATGGGTGTTAACAGAGACTTAAAAAAGCCGAGTTACCATATTCCTATTATAATGATGGCTTTTTTATTCTGGACCATATCTAGAAACGTAGTTCTAGTTACGGAAATATTAAAGGTAACAGTTCGAAATTTATTATGTTATTTTTTGTAAAAACCAAGATTTAAATGTTGTAACTAATCTTTAAACATTGCGCATTGCCATAAACAGTGATTACATTAAAAATTAGTTTTTTTTTTTACCTAAAAACCACAAAAAATCCGTGTTTTACACTAAAAATGAAATTTGTGTTTCAGCAACAAATGTAGCACAAAGTGTGCAATGTGTCATTTTACATAGAACTTTTGAGACATAACTGGCTAAATGTGTATGCCTGGTGAGTCAGTTCCTGCACCTCTGCGTAACCCTACGGAGAATTTGTCATGATATTGTTATGGGGAATCACCAAATGTCTTCCCCCGCACTGAGCGGGGCGGGAGTGTCAGACTTTTACTGACTAAAACCCATCCATGTTCCTTCTTGTACCCTTTACGTCCCGGGGGCGCGGTATCTCTTACGAACAACCCTCAGCCCCGGCAGGCATCGGCCCTGAGTGGCCCCTTCTGAAATTGCTGACATCTCTTTAAGGCGCGCGTGAAACACGAACGCGCCGTCGACACGGCCTATCGTTATGCAACGTACTAACGGTGAACTACCTATTGCTCACCGTCCACAGGCCCGCGTCTACGGTGGCCGGGAGTCGTCTCGCGGCTCCCGACGCTCGGAATACTTGACACTCTGCCAATAAAATTTACCCTCGAGTGACAATAAAAAGTTGAAACATTGTGGAAAATTCAATTGAACTTAATGTAATGATTTTCATGTAATTTAAAATACAGTCAAACCAGTTTTTTGGTGTATTCATCCAAATTCATGAAATGGGATTCAACAATTTCGAACGAAATATGAGGAGATACATAGTATTAAACAAAGTCGCTTCCCGCCGTCTGTCCCTCTGTATGCTTAGATCTTTTAAACTAGGCATGGATTATAATTGTGGTTTTTATTATTAGATAGAATGATACAAGAGAAAGGTTTATATAAATAAAACATCTGACTACGATCAACGGGAGCGAAGCAGTAACCAAAGACGGAACTAAACTGTATGCAGGGTGTTAGGGTAAACGAGGGAATTTAAGGGAGTGCAGTACTCATGAAAATGAACAACTTTTACTATCGTACGAAATGTAAAATCGCGAAATAAAAAAACAACCGCTCCATATATTTAAGTTCGCATAACATACCATCACGCCTGTATTCCCCGAAGGGTTAGGCAGAGGTGTACACCCACAGTTCGCCGGTATATTTAGGTCCTATGTAATAAGGGGCGAGCCTATTGCCATTAACCGGGCACAAATCCTAACTCCGAGCTGCTACTAAGAATTTCATAGAAAAACCCAATAACACTTTTTGCTCAACCTGGGAATCGAACCCAAGACCTCTAGCGTAGAAGTCGCGCTTAGGGCCACTAGGCCACCGAGGTAGTTAAGTTCGCATAACTCGACAACATTGTAAAGAACAGCTGTTTTTTTTTCGCAATTTTGAGTTTGATTTCAAAGTGGTTTATTTTCATAAGCACTACACTCCCTTAAAGTATTTGTGCCTTGTTTGAACTAACACCTTGTATAGCTGGTTGAAATTAAATAATATTATCAAAGCTAGCCAACCAATAACCATTCATATTCAATTTTACTATAATGCCCCGTTGGTCTCGTGGTCGCAAGCGCGACTGATGAGCATGGGGTCTTGGGTTCGATTCCCAGGTCGAGCAAAGTGTTATTGGGTTTTTCCATTAGGAATTTCTCAGTAGCAGCTCGGAGTTAGGATTTGTGCCCGGTTAATGGCAATAGGCCGCCCTCTATTACATGGGACCTAAAACATACCGGCGAACTGTGGGTGTACATTGGTACAACTCTGCCTAACCCTTCGAGGAATACAGGCGTGAAGGTATGATGGTAAATATGCTGACCTATTTGAAAGACTGGTCTACTATCATTACATTAATGGCGCTATGTCCCTTTCAGCGAAGTACTAAGCTCACTGTATTTTATTTTTAAGATCTCATTGTAAGATTCTTCTCGTAAATAAATATAATTCACTCTTTCATTTATTAATAATAATTAAGTTTTAATCTTTATGTGTATATCACAAAGGTGAACGTATTGCTTTAGGCATTCTCTACCAGTCAACCAAAGTTGGTAAAGAGATAGGATTTTTTTTAACTAGTCTGTATTGTCCCACAGCTGGGCAAAGGCCTGAGGAGATAACACGACAAGTACAAATTACTGTACGAGAATAAAACAACAAAATTTTATATCCAAAACAAAAACTCAATGCAATAACATAAATAAATTGAAATGTACACGAGTAGGTACAAAGTAATTCCTCTTGTCATCGTAATTTCTAACAATCACTACAAATGGGACATTTTTTTTACTGTCACTTGATTTCAAAACCATGAGGTGGATCTTTTTACCCATCATTGATAAAACATACCACCATGAAAGGGTTGTTTTAACAAGGGACGAATGCTTTTGACTGTTTTTTGTCTAATTTGTCAAGTTTTTTAAAGCAGGGCGTTAGTTCGGTTCTCAGTTATTTAAAGAAGGAAAAAATTGAATAATGAGCCAACGATCTTTTTGGTTGTTTAGATTAATCAGTTAAGTGTGTGTGGTCACAGCTATGCGTGAAATTGAGTAGGTAACTGCCTCGTTAGCCTAGTGGTCCTAAGTACGACTGCTACGCTAGAGGTTTTGGGTTTGATTCCCAGGTTGAGCAAAGTGTTATTAGGGTTTTCTATGAAATTCACAGTAGCGGCTCGGAGTTAGGATTTGTGTCCGGTTAATGGCAATAGGCTCGCCCCCTATTACATGGGACCTAAACATACCGGTGATCTGTGGGTGTACATAGGTACTCCTCTGCCTAACCCTTCGGGGAGTACAGGCGTGATGGTACGTATGTTTTAATATGAGTTGATACCTACAAACCTAAAAAAAAACTGTAAAATTGTTATCCATCTGACACAATCCACTGTCACTGTATACTTAACTATAAAATCTTTAAATAAGGGCCGATTTTTCAATCGTCAGATACCTAATAACGGAGAAATAAATATGGCGGCTTGACAGCTTCTGTATAGACTTTAAGTCAAACTGTCATATTTATTTGTCAGATAAAAGTTATCTGACCGTTGAAAAATCAGTCCTTAATATTATACGTTAAGTTTTGAGTGGATCTAAGATGTATTTTTTATTTCTAAAAAAACTGATTTTATTATCATTATTTATTTATTTTAAAAAGGCATGAGTTTATATATATTTGTTTATTACGAGGGGATTTTTGTCTAGATCTATGCAGTAAGAATTTGAGCGGCAGCACAGCGTTACAATTAATAATGTGATAGATAATGTGCACATAATTTATTATGTCGCCTGTCAAATACCAAAGATAATTCGAATGTTTTTTTGTTACGCTAAGGGATTTGGTAAGACAAAGTAAATTAGACCATTAAAAGGTACTTTTGCAAGGAAGTTTATTTACAAGAAAAAAATATTTATTAGTTAACTAAGTTACATTTCTAAATACCTACTCGTATCCACAAATAAGGTTATTTCATACCACAAAAAGTACGTTCTATTCTGTTTTAAGTTTATTAGATTAAACTAAACATTTATTTATTGCTATTAAAATGCTACTTACGTTAATTTTTCAATATAAACTTCGAATAATTCAGTCTGAAGCTCCTCCTCGTTGGGTACACTATTTCCCTCCTCCGATCTCTTAGCCCTTATGAGTTTATCCATATTTAAAACCTTTGCCACTCTCTCTAATTTAACTTTCTTTCTTAATGGGAAGGGATGTATAAACAGCCTCTGCTTCTCTTGTATGTGAGCTCTCACTTCATCTAAAAGTTGTATCGGCAACGAATCTGTCTGCCAGTCCGGCTTACGCCTCTCAAGTAGTCCGTCTTTTCGTTTTGTATTTGTGTCCACTATGTTTTCATTTGCCATAGATGCTTTTATTTCTAAATCTTGGAAATTCTCCAAATCTGGGTTCATAAGAACAGCATTATTATGTTTTGTTGCATGTTTCCTAAACACATTACGATAATCGTCGGTATTTTGGATTTTAACTTTTTCGAAAGGGTCTGTGTAGTACATCTGCTGCGGGAAGGTCGAATTGTAGTGATGAACGTTGGTAAATGGATACGGCAGGTACATTGAAGGTCTGAGTGCTTTTTGGTATTTGCCACCAGAGTATAGTGGCTTATACGCGTCAGTCTTTTGAGTAGTTTTTGTAGTCGGTGGCGGTGTTATAGCAGTCGTCTTTACAGTTTTCTGTTGCTCATGTTTATATGAAGACATTCTTTGAAAATTTGAGATCGGATAGAAATACGGCAGCTTTCCAAAATCTTTAAGAGAAAGATCACCATTGAAATAGGAAGGCGGAGATCCTGCCATTACAGTCTTTACCGTTGGTTTAAAATCCATTTTTACTACTCTAGCAGCAGGCACATGTACACCTGCTACATTAGCTACCTCTGGCATCAGGGGATTAATGTCGTTCTTCATCCAATACGAAACGTGATCATGTTTTGTTACTTTTTTGAACTTATCAGATGTTACTGTTTGCTTGCCTAGTCCAGATGTTCCGATATTTATACCTTCTTGCAGAACTTGATCTGTGCTTGTTTTATCTATTTCTTTATAAATATCTTGCGCCAAATTATATATTTCTACTATGGCATCTAAGTCAGCCTTCTTTACCGTATGAAGTATATCTGTTAAACTTCTTATCTCTTTATCTGATAAGTACCTGTCTGAATCAGGTACATTTATGCCATCAATGTCATCTTCTATATTGATACCTTGGGCTTCCTGTAGAGTAAGTCCATTTTGTATAATATCAGGTTCAGTTTTCTTATCAGTATTGACGACGAATTTCACGACATCATCTTTTTTAACAACGACTTCTTTCTTTTGTAAATCCACTATTGTAAGGTTCTCTCCTACTAGCTGTAAGTCGGTGATATTAATTTCTCGATGGGGTGCATATTCAGCTCCTGTCACGTTTTTTCTTGTAATTCTGCAGTAGTATTGGCCGCAGAATGAAGTGGCTGGCCAAGTGGAATTTGCAGTGTGTAGTTTGCCGGTGTCTGGATCCCGGCAGAAGAAGCCTGGAATGAAACGAAAAAAAAATAATTGTAGAATATTGAATAATATTTTTATTAACTATGATTTTGAGTCAGCCTGTAGCCCAAAAGGATTAATTCAGACTGCAATAAAAAAGTTTTTTTTTAAACATAATTAGATTGCAAACAAGCCGACGGTCAACCTGATTATACATGGACACCGCTGCCTGTAGACATCTAGCAATACCAAAAACCTTGCAAATGCGTTAGAAAAAGTTGAAATGTCTCATGTTCCCTTTAATATACCGGCACCCTTCAAACCGGAACGCAGCAACGCTGCTTTGTGGCAGAAATAGGTATGGTGGTAGTACTTCCCTGGAAGAGCTCCTTCACCAAGAGCTCTATCTACTATTATACATAATACTATGCCTTAACACAATAGATAGCCAAACAACAGACCAAGATATGAATAGATTTCCGACGTTTTGTTTTAAATGACTTCATTCTAAAACTTGCTATTCTTCCGCTGATCAACATTACATGCACTGATGATCAAACGTATGATCAGCAATTGTTTGAACATCACATTACATCACGTCGCATTTGTTAAAGGGCTGACACAGGCTTGTTTATGTTTTACGAAGATAGTTAGCAAACAATGTCTTAGTAGGTTTCCTATTACGTCTAATTACTTTCTTCAACGTGTTGCTAACTGATAAGTTTATTCACGTCTTTATTTAGTCTTAAAGGCCTTGTGGTTAAGGAGTCTGCCTTTCATGCATAAAGTTGTGGGTTCGCAACTGGGCATGTGACTTTTTCTAATTCATATGTACTTTTAAGTTTATCTTGGACATCACTGACATTGGTGAAGGAAGACATCGTAAGGAAACCTGGACTTATAATAAATATAAGTCTGAAATCGCCAATCTACCTTCAGCAAGCGTGGTGAACAATGCTCGTGGCTTGTTTGTATGAGAAGAGGCCTTTGCCGTATAGTGGGACAGAGGCTGGTATTATAGAAACAATTCGGTAAAATAATTCAGTCTTGGACCGCTACGCCTGAATATGATACTAAGTAGCAGCCTTGAGTCTGGATATTATACTTCTATGTGCCCAGTTGATGGCAATATCCGTTTCCGCATTACATGAGATAACATTCTTAGTAGTAGGATATACGCTGTCAATTTATACTGGTCATCTTTAACTGCCATGGCTTATTTTTTTATTTTTCTATGTCTGTATCTAACTACAAGAATAATAATAAAACCAAAATTTTGGAAAACCTTGATAGAAAAGTGTGTTCACGGAGTTCCTCACTCGTGCTTCGAGACCTACCTGCATTTTGGAACTGGCAACTAGAACTTTCTGAGTAACTGACTGACTCTTGGACAGTTGAAAAGTGGTTAAATGGTTTAATTAAAATTAATGCTTTATTCTGACGTAAAAATATGTCCGAAGTTTTAAATCATTATGAATCTTTCTCCCGATCTGTAACGGTATTATTGAATACCAAATAAGAAACATTCACTCAACTGCCTCGGTGGCCTAGTGGTCCTAAGAGCGACTGCTACACTAGAGGTCTTGGGTTCGATTCCCAGGTCGGGCAAAAAGTGTTATTGGGTTTTTCTATGAAATTCTCAGTAGCAGCTCGGAGTTAGGATTTGTGCCCGGATAATGGCAATAGGCTCGCCCCCTATTACATGGGACTTAAAACATACCGGCGAACTGTGGGTGTACATTGTTACACCTCTGCCTAACCCTTCGGGGAATACAGGCGTGATGGTATGATGGTAAACATTCACCGTGTATATTAAAAGTGAGGATAGCCTCTGTGGAACAGACATAATCCATCATTATATCGATCAAGTTCAATACATTGTAAGTTCGTAATTGTGTTCTGCGCTTTATCTCTCCCCGGTTGTGTTGGATTGCCGTCCCATAGGACTATGAGAGTTAGGAAGAGGGAGTGCACCTGTGTTGGAGCACACACTTGTGCACTATAATATCTCCTGCGTACTTGGCTAGTCTGAATGAAGATTAGCCGCCGTGGCCGGAATCGGTCTGGAGAATACTTACATAAATTACTATAATACACACAGACATAGACCCGAAGAACGACTTTGTTGTACACAAAGCCGTCTACGAGTGTATTCTCTTAGTTTTTAGGCTTCTGTTATCTCCCAAATCGTAATAATAATAATAAAATCTATTTATTCAGATAACTTTGATCCATACATGAGATAGAAAACTAGTACATAATAATAATAAACTTACCTAACTAGCTAGGTAGGAAGTTTTACCTCATTAATGCTTGGGTTGATAATAATAATCAGCGATTCATTGCGTACTATCAGGCGGGAGCTTCCCACTTTGCATTAGTAAATTAAGCTTTTAGCAAGCAGATATTACTCTTCAAATGCTCTAAACTGTAGATTATTAATATCCAAACAATCAGCAGTGTGAGCGAGCGCACTAGAGCTACCCATCACTTTCCTTCATTAAAGGGCTTTCTCACTAATGCGATTATGCCACCCAGCTACCTGACTCCACGTAAGCATAGGTGGAACTTTGACTGATATATTGTTAAGTAAGGCTCTTTACAAGACTGAGACTTATCCTATACAATCATGGGAGACAAGTGTCAACTCAGAAGACGTATACGGAACTTAGTCAGTATCTATGTGTCAAAAATATCTCGGATAGGCATTAGTGTGCGAAGGTCCAGCTTCTTGGTCCTTTAGGTCTTTGAAAGACCTAAAGGACCAAGATACTAGTAATGTAAAATTTGAAAGAGAAATGGTATTATTTTTTAAGTTTGTACTCTCCTAATTTTTATGTCATTATCATCTACCAGTCGTGATGGCCTAGTGGTTAAGGCGCCCACCTCTCATGCGTGAGTTTGCAGATTCAATTCCTTTCAAGTACCAATATGACTTTTTTGACATCACTGATATCGTGAGGAAACCTTAACTTACAATTGATGTAGCTATGTGTGTCTGAAATCGCCAATCGGCCTTGGGCAAGAGTCGTAATAAATGCTATGATTGTGGAAAGAGTTCTTTGCCTGACAGTAGGATAATAATAGGTAGAGAACATTTTTTTTTTTTGTTTTTCATTAAAAATATTAAATTATTTATTTTTCATTCAAACATAAAACTTACTCAAATAATAATAAGATTACAAAAACTTATTTTTATTGTTAAGCACTTTAGGAATGTACAAAAATGCATTCCTCAAGTAAACATTGAAAGATCATGCTGAACGTGAATTCATTAAAATAAAGTAAACGACAAACTATGTATGCCATTATTATTATACCTATTCAGTGATAACTTTTAAGGAAGTAGAAAAAGTGATTATTTGCTAAATGTTTAGCAAGCTAGGCGCATGCGCTGCTGTGTCAACAATAACATTAGCACAAGAAATACACAATCAATGCGTTTAAATGTAAATATTTTTATGAATACACATTTTCTGATGCTATTGTCTGCCGTGAATGATAGGAAAATGATTCTAGATTAGTTATTAAGAATTATATTTTTTTTTTGAATTGAGGAACAACAGTTATCTAAACTAATATATTAAAGATAAAGACATTTTTTCTTTGTTTGTTTGTTTATACGCGCTAATCTTTGATCTACCGGAACGGTCGGATTGAAAAAGAATTGGCCCATTATACAGTACAATGCATGACATAACATAACTGCCTCGTTAGCCTAGTGGTCCTAAGCGCGACTGTTACGCTAGAGGTTTTGGGTTCGATTCCCAGGTCGAGCAAAAAATGTTATTGGGGTTTTCTATGAAATTCTCAGTAGCAGCTCGGAGTTAGGATTTGTGCCCGGTTTGTGGCAATAGGCTCGCCCCCTATTACGTGGGACCTAAACATACCGGCGAACTGTGAGTGTACATTAGTACACCTCTGCCTAACCCTTCGGGGAATACAGGCGTGATGGTATGTATGTATGTACATTGGTACTTGTTTGGTTTGAACCCGTAATTCCTCTAATTTAAGAGCTAAGATTAGATTTCGACAAGATTTTGTTCAATTTTAATTAGCAGAATCACCAAAACCTCGCAAGATATGTCGGTATTGCAATAATTGACATTCTAACAGACAATATTTCTACGAAGTATCAATCGATACGTGTTGTTAATTTAGTGACGGCTTAGTTGTTGAATGCGCACGATTGTTGAGGGAAGTCGATTGTCGTTTACTTGACATTAGGTAGACGATTTGAGTATATTTTGTCGAAATGTTGATTTGGCATAACCCTGTCTGTCTCCGTGTCATATTGTCTCCCATTTTTTTTTGGGATCATCGTTACGAGTATTATTTTGGATAGCTGGTTTTTTTTCCTAACCTATATGTTCATCCAAAGTTTCTGTTCTTACGCCATCTCGAACCAGTTGCTAACCTGTAGCCAGCCAGAGGTGAATACCTATTTATATAAAGCAATATTTTAAAAAGGTAAAGTTTGTAAGGTTGTAAGGGGTAATCTCTGGCTCAACTGAACTAATTTTTAACGTGGGTGAAAATATTCAAGCAGACGAAGTCGCGGGCAGAATGCTAGTCGTTTGATAATTTTAAGCACAAATTTTGTATTTACGTTAAACTGTTTTTGCTGTATATACAAGATTGTTGACATATTTCATTATTTTTACGTAATTAATTAAATTATTGATAAGAGATTTCGTCAAATTAGTTAACGAGCTAACTTAGAGCCCTAATTATTTTTCTATAATAAATGTAGCCTAAGACACTCCTAAGTAAATCTAACACTAGCTATCTGCCAGAAAAAGTTCTGTTTAAATCGGAGATTGGTCAGAACAAACTGACAAACAGACAAACATTTTCAAAGTTGGTAAGGACCATATCAACATTCATATTAAATTTGCATACATACAGACATTGCTCTAGAGCGCAAAGGGCATTAGGAGGGACACGGATGGGTTTTAGTCAGTAAGAGTCTGACACTGCTTCGCCCAGGGTGGCAGAAGTCGTTTGATGATTTCCCGTCCTTAAAAAAAAGGTTTACGATACCTAGCTATCTAACTCTTTTTATAAACACATTAAGTACCTATCGCCGACCATGAATATTACCAGCACAATATTAAAAATAACCATTTTAATAAAAAGGAAGCCTTCTTGATTCTTTTCCCTTTCCATAGACTTGGGATCAAAGCTATGAGAAATATTTTGTGTAAATATTCTAACCAACCTCGCCCTGATTTCCCTACTGCGTAGATCTTAGTAAGGCTAATCTCTTGGTAAATATTATGGAGCAGGGCTTTTTATTGCTTGACAAAACCTTGAAGGCTTTTTGTACTAAAGAATTCGGAAATATGTATTCTTTTATTCGTTGAGAAAAATATCTTCTATGGCTGTAACGTATTTATAAAGTGGTAACAATTAATTACATCTTATTATAAAACTAGTACTAAGTTTATTCAAAGCCGGTTACTGTGTTTAGAACCTCATTCCGACTGAGATAAAGTTTATTATTCAAAAACTGACTTACAACCCCCTTTTTTTAATATCAATGAATAGCAACTAGTCGGCGGCCCACCTGATGTTAAGTGGTCACCATTGCCTATAGACATCTGCACATACCAGAGGCCTTGCAAATGCGTACCCATCCCAAAGACAAAGTTGAAATGTCTCATGTACCTGTAATTACACCGGCACCCATACTCTTCACACTGGAACACAGTAACGCTGCTTTGCCCCAGAAACTACTACTTCCCCAGAGGAACAAATGAATTGTCAATTTTGTATTAAGAACTTTATTTGAATCGGAACTAAGTTCAAAATACAACAGCTGGCTCTAAAGCTTGGCAGCTGGCGTGTTTGGTTCCCGTCAAAATAGTTAAGCTTAATTGTGCTGACCCTCGCGTCATGTTCGTGAACGGGCGCTGTCAGTTGAGACCGGTCATCTCTTGACTGCCATGGCTTATTTTTATCAGGTAATAAACAACCAACAAAACTAATTTTACCAGGATTTAGTGAAGCTTAAATGGAGAGAGTATCCGTAAAGTTACTTGCTTTTTTTTTTTTTTGGGACAAGCCCGCCACACTATTCCCAACCACTGCAACTTCTGTAAGCCAGAATCAACAGTGGAGACCGCCAGAAGAGCGCCGAGGCAATGAAGCTCGACGAGTCCCGGAGAAACGATAAAACTGTCTTGGATCCCGCAACGAAATTAATCAGAAAAGAAAATCAGAAAATCAGAAAAGTTTCTTGCTTATTCTTCTCTATAGAGGTCTATTTATATTTTAAAAAGTGCAACAATATTCAACTGCCTCGTTGGCCTAGAGGTCTTGGGTTCGACTCCCAGTTCGAGCAAAAAGTGCTATTGGGTTTTTCTGTGAATTTCTCAGTAGCAGCGCGGAGTTAGGATTTGTGCCCGGTTAATGGCAATCCGATTACATGGAACCTAAAAACATGCCGGCGATTGTGGGTGTGCATTGGTATATCTCTGCCTAACCCTCTGGGGAATACAGGCGTGATGGTATGTTATGTTATGTTAAATAAAAAAAAAAAATCTTCAAGTTTTTGACTAACCGATCGCCTATTGAACAATTCAAAAGTTGAACCATTAATTGATATTAATGGTTCAATAAAAACATGAGGCCATCCAAAACATAACTTGTAAAAAAAAAACAAAGTCTCGCAACTCAGTTCTTCAACCGTAAAAAGTTGTGAGATCCATGTAATATCAGGATGGTTAATTTAATCAGTCCCTACATAAGGGACTTTCTGTCTTAAGTTATAACGTAATCAGCTACCCTAACCATATCATATAGTGACCATATCAATATTTAAAAACTCTCTTATCTCACAATTAATATATATTATATTAAATTGGATTATTTGGTGAAAAGAATGAACTGCCTCGTTAGCCTAGTGGTCCTAAGCGCGACTGCTACGCTAGATGTCTTGGGTTCGATTCCCAGGTCGAGCAAAAAGTGTTATTAGGTGTTTCTATGAAATTGTCAGTAGCAGCTCGGAGTTAGGATTTGTGCCCGGTTAATGGCAATAGGCTCGCCTCCTATTACATGGGACCTTAACATACCGGCGAACTGTGGGTGTACACTGGTACACCTCTGCCTAACCCTTCGGGGAATACAGGCGTGATGGTATGTTTATGTTATGTTATGTTAAGAATGAACTGTTTCGAGTTAATAAAAAGTAAAAAAACTAAGACAAAAAGAAGACGCTGATAAAGTATAAAACAAGATTTTTTGGATACTGAAATAAACAAGGTTACTAGAGAAACAAGATCAGAACAAAAGAAAAAGTCATAGTCTCACGTTATTAAAGTATAACGGTTGGTACCTATATAATGTGTGACTACGGCTTTTACGGCGATTAAGGCGGTTTTAACGATACCTCAATTGTCGAGTTCAGATAAGTAGTTTATGAGCTGCGAGGTAACAGATGCACATACACACACACATACATATATAGCCTGTAAAAATCATAACCCTACTTTGGCTTTGCCGTAGTCAAGTAAAAAGGATGGTACGGCCGTGCCGCTTTTTTGCTTGACTTGGCGGGAGCACTACCATGCCCCCAGATAGGTTTGTTTTTACTGTCTCCGGAAACACACAGACTTGATGTTATGATTATATAGAAGACAGATATTCGATTTATTGAAAAACAGTCGCTAAAGAGTACATGATTGTGTCATTAATAATAAGATGCTTAGTTTACTCATATGTGTATAATGAGAAGTATTTCCACAATGTCTGAACGTACAGTTATGAATCAAACCACGTAATTACAATAAAATGTGCGACATATGCAGATAACTTAGTCACTCGATTTCTTAGAAAAGTGTAATTGACTTTCATTTGACCTTACACTGGACACATGTACAAATACTAGCTTTACTTCTCGGTTTCACTCGCGTTATGTTACGTATTTAGCTACTGCTCTGCTCCCTTAGATCGCAGACTGATGTTATACGGTTGATTGTGATTTGACTGAAAACCTAAACTTAAAAAACCTCTTTGTACTTATCATATTTATTAACCGTCATTATTTAGGAGTTAAACATACCGGCGAACTGTGGGTGTCTATTGATACACCTCTGCCTAACCCTTCTAGGAATACAGGCGTGATGGTATGTATGTATTTCTAAGTTGTCTGGAAAAAGTAGAAGTGATTCATAAATGGGCCATCTGGATCACTTTTACGGCAAACTGGACTATTTCAGGGACCTGGCAGATTACTTTAATTTAGTTCTAGTAGTCTAGAATTTAAAAATTGTTTGGAGCTGATTAAATGAATATCCAATCTACGGTTTATTCTAATAAAAGGTACATACCCAATTTAATATAGTTATTCCAATTCCAAAAATGCTACCGAATAAAAAAACACAATTCCTCACGTACGTACGTGAAATAATAATAAAATTAACTAAAAAGGACGCTCTTCCTCTCTCCTAATTATTTTAAGTTTTGCTGTGCCCGACAGGGTCCATAATTGGTTCTACTTTTAATATTTACGACCTGTATGTGTACATTATGGTTGCAATAAACTATCTTGAATCTTGAATCTTAAAGTTCATTATAAAATTGTATCCTTAGGACTTACTAATTATGTATTACTAACTACTTTCCGCGACGTGTCCTCGCGGTTTTTTCACCCCCGTTAAGTTACATCTACAGCTATTGCTCCGCCCCCGTAGACCATATCGTGATGATAATTATAGCCTATACTATTCCTCATGAATCTGGTTATCATAATACAACAAAAAAATTTCCTATCCAATTAGTAAACAAACTAACAAGAAAACTCTTACGTTTCAGTATATTAGTTTGGATAATTTTTAGCCTTGGTTCTCTCACTGCACGGCAAAACCCTCCTTTTCTTCTTTCTAATCATTTCTATCCTGAGCTAGGGTGGACCAATCGTGCCTATCATCCCGCCATCATCTCCTAGGTCTACCGCGATATCGCTGAACGTTTTCCGGGACCCACATTGTGGTTGATTTAGCCTATGATCAATTCAAAATGCGGCAGGTACTTTTAAAGTAAATAAAATAATAATAATTTATAATACCAGTATATTACTGTCCTACTGTAGGGCCTAGGCCTCTTCTCATACAGAGAATTCACGAGCGTTACTCAAGGTGGACTAAGGATTTTAAACTTATATTAAAATTGTAAATCCAGGTGTCAGTAACGACGTCACCGATGTCAGTGATGTCCAAAGTGATTTTAGAAATTATAGGTGAATTTAAAAATTTACATTCATAGGTACCTATTCAGATTTGAATAATGTGTGAGATGTAGGCGCCTAACCCGCTGCTATACAGACTTAAAAAAAATATAAATATGGCGGATACAAGGACCAACCTCGTCCGGTGAAGCTCCCAGCACCAAATACGCACACCGTCACAAGAACCACACACTCGCGCAACATCCTCGCACACTATGCGCCTGCGACTGTCGATAGCGGTCTGTTCCGAGGCCGCGCGCCTATGTTGTTATGATTTGAAGATGTTTGCTATTCTTGAATGGTTCCCAAAGTTTTATAACAGATGTGTTGTTGTAACAATTGTTTCTGATGAGTAAGTGTTTACTGTCTCATTCCTTTATATGTAACGAGAAATTCAATGAGGAAATGAAAGATTTTTCTTAACTCCTGTAAAACTTTGTTGCCGAATACTTTATTATATTTGTCAGTGTTAATAGAATATAACATAACACATAACATACCATCACGCCAGTATTCCCCGAAGGGTTAGGCAGAGGTGTAACAATGTACACCCACAGTTCGCCGGTATGTTTTTAGGTCCCATGTAATAGGGGGCGAGCCTATTGCCATTAACCGGGCACAAATCCTAACTCCGAGCTGCTACTGAGAATTTCATAGAAAAACCCAATAACACTTTTTGCTCGACCTGGGAATCGAACCCAAGACCTCTAGCGTAGCAGTCGCGCTTAGGACCACTAGGCTACCAAGGCAGTTAATAGAATATCTTAAAAAATATTTTTTTTATTTTCACCTTTTTCTTTCTTTGATTGGATGTCAAATTTAATAATGCCAGCCTATTATTGTTCCACTACAATACGAAAGCCTCCTCTCATACAGAGGAGACACGAGCATTAATTACCACCCTTGACAGGCGATACGGGTAGTCAGAAGCCGGAAAGTCTTATAACCAGTCTTACCAAAGGCGACGCTTCGTGTAACATACTAGAATTCAGCTGTATCTTGTGAGAATAGAAGCCGACCCTATATAGTTAGGAAAAGGCTAGGCCGCTAGGATAATGATACAGTACCAATGTTTCGGTTGGTTGATACTTTTCATGTTTCATTGCCATGAAACCTGGCATTGCCGCCAGTCTTTTGGCAGCATTTCCGTTTGACTGTGATGAAGAGGAATTTTGTGATGCCATTTAGTTTTACTTTCTCTTTTTTTATTACTCATGTGAAATATCTATAGCTACACGTAAAACTGATTGTTGGCGTGGCGACGCATGGCCATTTCTTGTAATGTACTAATTTGTAAAAAAAAATAATTTAAAATTTTTTGTATTTAATGAAAATAAATGTTTAATAAACAGTCATAATTTTCTGAAAAAATCGTAATATTATTAAAATTTTTACATTATGCCATTGTTCTTTTATACATATTACTTGTGCAAAGTAATTCGATGTTTCACATCTGCCAGGCGTCCTGTGACGACTCACAATATTTATTTTCTTTTTTAACATTTTTATTAAGTCTTTGAATATTGTACCAAAGATGAAGTTCAAACTTAGCCCATTAACACTGTTCCATACACATTTTCAGTCAAAGAACTTTCAACAAAAACGTAAACGACCCTAAAAACATCACTAAATCATCCAATTTCCTGAATTTCATACTTCACTTGCCCGACCGTAATTCAGCGACAAATAATAGTATCAATAACCCGGCGGGGTGCCACAAGGAGCTCTCCTAGGACCGGTAAAGTTCTGACAATGCGGGTCTGGACAAAGGCATTGATATCCGAGTTGCGACGGCTTTGTACAACTTGTCCGGTCGGATATTTTTATTGGGTTACAGATTTAATAGTACAATATGAGTTTGCTAGTTATTATTACATTTTTCAGCGATTTTCATCGGCTTTGTGGCATTGTGCGGTTTGAAAGTGAAGTTTCTTTTGATGTGAATGTGTAAGAGAGAGTTTCAGACGCGTGTCTTCGTGAATATCTTTTTTAAACTTTGAAAGCTACTATGTTATGAAGATTTTTATAAAACACTCGCTTTTGCAAATGACTTCGTCTGCATAGGAAATGAAACGACTATACAACGTCATAAATATCCCAAATAAATGAACTATCGGGTTGAAAAGTATCTAAATCCTAATTCAGGTCACCGTCAAATTAGTTGCAATCTCTGGATGTAAGACCAGACTAAGTTAGTTAGAAATAGTCTATAATAGTGTTTTATTCGCACCCTGCTAATTACAGCGCTGTATTACATTGTACATTGATCCAAAATTCGCATACTGCAATCATGACGACACACTTAGTTAATCACTAACCCCACAGTTTTACCCGCGTTCAGTTACGTCTTCGGTTACTACTCCGCTTCCGTGTGTCATAGAGTGATGTTATACTGTCTATAGTACATACTATTTCAAATAAATTTGGTTATCATATGCAGAAAGAAATTCACCTCGTAAACTTTATTATATTCTTAGTATAGATCAGCATTCAAACCATTGATACATTTCTAGGTCTCAAAAATGTTTCAGTATACCGGGTTACCTTAATGGATTGTAGGGACACTATGTACAGGCTTACATAGCGTAATATTTTATATGACCCACGGCTGCAACCGTGATGCTTACAGGTTTTTGGTCGCGAATAAGCTGCAGTCGTAGTTGGTCATTTCTATTTAACTTACACACAAAACGAGTTAGAAGACATAAATAATAATTACCTACAAAGGATTTAGGATATTTACTAAATCAAACGAACAAAATACCTTCTGGAATAGCGACATCATTATAACGTAACAAAAACCAGGAAACAATAATTAATTTATTAAACAACTTTGAGAACCGTATTCGCTTTGAATTTAGCGAACGTGCCAATTTGAAGAGACCTGTTATAATGTAAGCAATTTTGATGATAGATGAGCTGTTTACTCAGAAGTTCATATCATTGGTTATAACATACCTTCACGAATTGTAAGTTCGTAAATTTCCATGCTGAGCACTGACCATTGTATTAAAACAACCATGTCCTTAAGGAAACCTCTTAGAATTTCATTTTTTTTTTAAATGGCTTATAGTCTTAATTACTTTATATTTGTTGAGAAATAAAGCTAACATCAAAATAACGATATATTATGTGGTAACGATATTTTTTGACAACAAACGCGTTGGCGTGGATTTGGTAAGCCTATTTGTGCCGGTAATCCCAAGAAATCATGCCTGCGAAATCTAGAACATGCAAAAAGACAAACAGCTTATGACAGTATTTATTTGCTGGTGAGAGTGGCGGTAATTATTCCAGGAAGTATTATTGCTTCTGACAAAAATCCTATATATTTCGGATCTACTTCATAAAGTCTCCGATTCCCTAAGGGAATCTCGATATGGAATTTCCCCTTCAGTAGTTTTCGTCGTAACATTTCCAAATTCATAGAAACAGTAGTCTTTTCTAGCCTAGCTAATCAAAACAAGCAAGCAAGCGAGTATTGTTACGAGATAAATCTAGAAAAATAATCTAGATTCTTTATTATCATAACCATGAATTTAACGCAAGATATTCTTAAGTAAAATTTCTTTGACCACCTTGAGCAGTTTTTGGTAGCGGCACAACTAATGAGACCGCGTCACCGACATACTTATGTGACGTGTTGCACCAGGCTGGCGACAGTTATTCCAAAGTTTTAAATTTTCACTTCAGTCGGCAGACGCCACGACTGCCTATTTTTTTCCCTCGTTAGAATTTCAAGCCAGGCCCAGAATTCAAGCGCTTTTGATGTGTGACAACAAAGGGGCTTGAAGTTCTGGGCCGACTTCATTTAGATTGCTTTTGACACGCTAAAAAAAAAGAAAAGAAGTGCTATGCTTTAGCCTTAACATCGCAAGTCCTGTCTCGGAAATAGTTAAGAGGACTAGTTTTACATATAATCCAGATGAAACCTTGTGCAAAATGTAGTCTTTACAAATTGCATGGGAGTGAAGTTACAAAGAAAATATCTACATATGTATATGACATAATTTTTCAATAATTAAGATTTACACCAACATCAAAATCGCTGCATTTACAAAGAATAAAAAAAAAAAATTAAGCGTACAAAAGGACCAAAAACCACTTCGATCATTATAGCCGACCAATCAACAACTACTGATATATAAACTCATGCAAGAACCTTACAAGCTTAATGAATCAAGACTAAACGAATACCCTTTACACATATTTAAATTCCCAATCACAGCATCAAAAAACAAAGCCGACCAATCAGCGTGCATTATTCACAATTACACACTTCTCTTCTCATTTCTTCGCGCCTTCATTTAAGGAGGTGTAATTTATTTTTTCCTCACGCACCGCCATCGCTGGGGTGAGGCACCCCGGTGGGACCACATGCTGCGTACGTAAAGGATTTCTTGAGTTCTTTAGGGGTCCTTTGGTTAATGCTGGGATTTGTTGACTATATTATTGTAAGTAGTAGTATAACGAGTAATGACACACGTAATGAAGCCGAAAGCTACATACATATTTTTCTTATCATTGGGAATATTTTGGTTCTTGACCATAACTAATTATTTTATTTTGAAAAAATCAATTGTATTGGACAAATCTACTCTTCATTTTCAAATTATTCAAGTTTTTTTATTTTTTACCTTAGTTTTATACCATTAAGAGTTAATATTTTTAGTTATAAAATGTGGTCTTCGTGATGGGCCTGTACTAAGGACGCCTGCTTCTCATACACAATCTTGTGTGTTTGCGGCCAGACACCAGCGTTCGCCCTGCACTGGGATAGTTATAGGCTGGTATTGTTATAATTTAACAGGCATAACATAAAGAATTTTCTTTTCTTAATTTCCGGGGACGCCTTAATCCTTGCAGTATGGTAGTTTGACATTGAAAAGCCAAATTAATAACACCATGTTACAAGAAGATAGTGACACAATATACAATAATGAACCCTTAATGCCATAATAACAGCTTAGTGTAATTCTATCACGCACACGAAACTACTGACCCTCATCACGACACACGGCTCACGCTTGACCGGTTCGCATTGTTTTGATGTCCCACAGAGGATATAATGTTCTTTACACTTAATAAGTGTCTCGGGTTCACACAGGTCGACCTGTCTACACCTCAGAGTAAACCCTACCTTACGGCTTAAGGAACAGAGTGTAAATTTAAGTACACCATTGTTAATTACGATTTCAAATTTAGTATAATTCGAAGTGGCTCGAAGGACCAGTTTGGTGTGCCGTGGCGCTAAGCCAGGTATGCTTTCTGTGAGCCCGTTATTGTTCCAAAAGGGAAGGTTTTCCTTTTGAGTTTAATTCGGAATGTTGGTATTGAATTAATTATTTAAAGTTGCTGTATTTTCCAGTGACTTTCTGTTTTGGCCGGTGAACTGTAAGTACTTTTGGTTGGGTTATTCTAATCAGTGTAACATGTTTTTACTGACAAAGCAATGATAAAACGTTTGAAAATTATTCCTAAATAATAATATTAGGTACCAGTCGATTACAGTCCCACTGCAGGGCAACGTCTTACGACTTTGGCTCAGTTCTCGTTAGTCGTAGCGTGATGTTTTATACGTGTATAATACCTTCCTTTCGAATCATTCGATCGATTGATAAAACATTAAAACTAACGCATTAAAATCTGTTGCGTAGTATAAAAGAGCGTTCAGAGGGACAGACGGCCGTTAGCGATTTTGTTGTACTAGATATTATGTAAAATTTTCTGTTGTATCAGAATCAGACTTTTATTTGTGAAACATAGGTATTTACATAAAGGTCTTAGATTTAAACATATTAGTATGTGAGTACTGTACTGTCACCTATGTTTTGCCGTGAAGGCGTACAAATATTATGGGAAAAAATAGAATAATAGTAAACAAAACAAAATTAACTACTTACAAGAAATATTTAATCTACAATCTTAACAACTGAAACAGTTATCCTAAAATATTTAATAAGTATATAAAAGTTTACTGCACATGAAATATTAAAGATTATCATGAATAAAATCTTCTACACTATAATATTATTTTTCAATTAATAGCGAGTAGAGACTTTTCTTAAACTTTAATAAGGGCAAATGTTTCATACTGAAACTCGATTTTCGAGACACAGAGAGACCGATAATGCTACCTAATCACCAAGAATCTTATAGTTCTTAGACACATGCCTTTTCCCATTATCATTCAGGCTGCAATTAAAACCAGCACATAGGCATAATCATCAAGCCTAAGCTACTAAAGGATACTACACACTAGAGCCCTGGCATTAACTCCGATAATCGTGTAACCGACGGATTAGACTGCCAGCGTGAAGTGACGCGGCTTGTGACAGTCTGTAAAGCCCTTTACTTTGAGACTACAGTGTGTAAATGCATCATTATGGTCTCCTAGTAATGTATCGCTGCTGAAATGTGGTTTAGTTTTGTCAGAATGAACCAATACACATAATTTCTCCTATTTTCAAGTAATTCATTTTAAACCACTGGATACGGGCAGCGCAGGACCGGTCATTGTGGCTATCTTTAGGGGAGGCCTATGTCCAGCAGTGGACGTCGTACGGATGATAATATGATGATGCATTTTAAGTTCTTAGCATAAGTTTTGCATGTGCATTGAATTATTATTGCTGGTAGTCCTCATCATCATCATATTAGCTGCGCGGCTACTGCTGGACATAGGCCTATACCATAAATTTCCCAAAGGACCAGTTGCATTCAGCGTCTTTCTGCAGTTTTAATCAGGTTTGTCCGTCCACCTTGTGGGTGTCGTGTCGTGGTGCGTGGTCTCCATCCCAGAACTTTGCGGCCCCATCGGCCGTCAGCTCTACGTGGCATGTGCCTTGCCCACTGCCACTTCTGCTTGCTGGTAGTAATGTAACATAATGGGCATATTTAATTCGTTGAATCGTCTTTCGTAAAGATCGTGGGTGCCTTAACCGCTGGGTAGTGGTTAAGACACCAATTAATATGTAATGTAATATCGTTTTTTTTCCCAAATAAAATAAAATAAAAATTAACGAGGTTGTGAGTTTGCGGCTTTCAAATTTTATATTTAATAAAAAAAATACCTTTGGATATCACTGCCGTCGGTGGAAAACATTGTGAGGAAACCTGGACTTACCCTTGCCTTGGTCTAATTCAATAACGCGTTCAGGGCGGTGATGGGGCTACCTCGATACTGCGGTGCCTCGGGTATGTTTGCAGAGGCGCGCATCAACTGCTTCCACGCGACCATGCGCAAGCGCGCCGCATCCTTGGTAAGCAGGGTTCGGGGTAGCTCCAACATCGTACTAGCGATGATTGCGGGAAGGCTAGACTGCCCCTTTCTCCGGCATTGTTCCAGCAGACATGTTGCTGTACCAGTGTCGGAGAGAAGGTATTAATTCTATTGTTGTGTATTTATTTTTATTAATTTGATTTAATTCTGATAATTAATGTAATTTTGTACGATTTATTTCTTTTAACTTAATTTTATTTCAATTTATCTGGTAATCTAAATTTTATTTATTTATTTATTTTTATTTCTATTTATCTGGTAATTTAATTTGATGTTTTGGTATTTATTATAATTTAAAATTATTTTATTTGTATTTGAATTATGTATGGCAATGGGTGTAATTTACCTGAGAATAAATGAATTTAATTAATTTTTAATTTAAAAAACGCCAATTACCAAAAATGTAATAAAGGTAAACGTTGAAGGGTACAAGAATCTTGTTTTTTGTATGTAATGTTAAATATTGCCATTGATGATATGATGTGATCCGACCGATTTCGGCTAAGGTGATCGTCTCGACTCCGCTGTAGTTGTCGTTCGTGAGCTCGCATGTGGCTTATATAACCAATCTTCTGTGTGAACATCCTCGCACAGTGCGAGCACGTGCGCACACCATATTATGTACTTACAGTTAATTGGCACCATTAAACAATAATTCCAAGACACGACTTCACAAAAATGACAGTTTCTTTTAGCCCTGGAAACCTTAGCTAACCTAGCTTTGTAAATAACTAAAAAAATAGATTTTTACATACCATCACGCCTGTATTCCCCGAAGGGTTAGGCAGAGGTGTACCAATGTACACCCACAGTTCGCCGGTATGTTTAGGTCCCATGTAATAGGGGGCGAGCCTATTGCCATTAACCGGGCACAAATCCTAACTCCGAGCTGCTACTGAGAATTTCATAGAAAAACCCAATAACACTTTTTGCTCGACCTGGGAATCGAACCCAAGACCTCTAGCATAGCAGTCGCGCTTAGGACCACTAGGCCAACGAGGCAGTTTAGTGTTTTTAGTGACTTTGAAATCAATTAATAGTTAATTAATTGAAATGTCAAAAAAGTGACGTCATCATCATGTATTGACGTTCAAAATTTTTGGCGGAATCTCGTTTTGACAGCTCATACAAAGTACGTCAATTGATTAGTGGTGTCATCTACCCAATTTTCGCAAATGGCACGGAACTCTTAGTGTGCCATTACTCTTAGAAGAGACAACATAAAATCCAACTCATAGTCAGCCTGACTCAAAGTCTATTCAAACTGTTATTGTTTGTTAGACGCCTAAAAGTAGATTAGACAATAGGAATAAGCAATGATTACCTAATTGTTTATTACTGATTCAGTGCGTCTAAGCCACATAAGATGACGTAGTTGGGGGCCCGCGATCGCCGATGAGGGGTATTTTTGACCATACAGATATTGGTCCCGTGCTTGAATCGAACCCACGACAGGCAGCGCAGCAGCCATTCCCTAAGCCACTGCGCCAACCGTGTCGTCAAAAAACACCTTCGTGAAATTGAATTTTACGTGTGTTGCGGTCCTACCTCTGCGTAGCTGCCCCTTTGGTCTCATGGTGGCAAGTACGACTGTTGAACGTGGGGTCCTGGGTTCGATTTCAAGGTCGGGCAAAAATTGTTACTGGGTGTTTGCATTACTAATTTCTTAGTAACAGCCCGGAGTTTGGAAGTTGGTGGTGTGGCATCCCCGTGGCTCGGAAAGCACGTAAAGCCGTTAGTCCTGCGCCTGATCTCTCCCGGGTTGTGTCGGATTGCCGTCCCATCGGATTATGAGAGTAAGAGGGAGTGCACCTGTGTCACCTTGTGCACTATAATATCTCCTGTGCACTTGGCTAATCTGCATTAGGATTAGCCGCCGTGGCCGGAATCGGTCTGGAGAATACAACCTCTGCATACGGGTAAACATAGCTCTAAGAGTCCTCAGCCTAACGTAGTAAGAAGATAATGATTATCTCGTCTCGTATCATCCTCATGACCGTGACTGCTAAGCGTTTAATTTCCAGGTCGGGCATTATCACTGATTGAATGCTTTATTTGCCAGAATATAGGGACACTGTGTTACTCAATGGACCTGTGGACGGTGAGCAATGAGTAGCTCACCGTCCTTACGTTTAATTAACGACAGGCCGTGGCGACGGTGCGTTCGTGTTCCACGCGCGCCTCAAAGAGATGTCAGCAAAAGGAAGGGGCCACTGAGGGCCGATGCCTGCCGGGGCTGCGGGTTGTTCGTAAGAGATACCGCCCCCCGGAACGCAAAGGGCACAAGACCTCCCGCAAGACACCCCCTCCCGCCCCGCCCAGGGCGGGAGAAGTTATTTGATGATTTCCCACCCCCTCAAAAAAAAAAAACTGTGTTACTCAATGGTAAAAGTGACATAAGTTTCACCATTTTAATTAAATTATTCATTATATTTTATTGGGTTATGCAATTATGAATTTATCAGTAGCAGTTCGTTTTTTATCAAATGACTTCTTCCGCCCTGAGTGAAGGGAGTGTCAGACTGTTACTGACTAAAACCCACCCGTGTTCCTCTTACGCTCTTTGTGTTCCAGGGCCGCGGTGACTCTTTCGAACGAATTCCTCAACACTAGACCAGTAGCAGCCTAGAGTTTGAAAGTTGGTAGTGTGACACCTCTATGTCTTAGGAAGCACACCGTATAAAGCCGTTGGTCCTGCAACTGATATATCCCCGGTCAGAGAGTCACGGCGGGACTACCCACACTTGTATTTGCGCACAAACTTGTATACTATTATATCACTTGTGCACTTAATTGGACCTTATTAAAATTGGCTAAATATTTTTATTAAGTAGATGCATCATACTTCTATGTGGCCGTTACGCACAGAAAACAGAAACACAATATTGATAGAAGTAGTTTATTTTCTAATCTCGATGAAAGCAATAATATCAAACCTATTGTCTTCTTTCACTGTATATTTATAATAGTACGTTATTAGTAAAATAATACTTGAATTGTATTCATAGTTTAGATCAAATATTATTAATTTTAGGCACTGCATACATAAACTCTCGCCTTTTACCCACGGGGGTGCATAACGACTGTCAAAGATCTACGAATAACAGCCGGGACCAACGGCTTTACATGGTTTACGGTACGGGGGTGTCACACCACCAACTTCCAAACTCCGGGCTGCTACTGAGAAATTTATAATGGAAAAACCCAATAACAATTTTTACCCGACCTGGGAATCGAACCCGGGACCCCACGCTCATCAGTCGCGCTTGCAACCACGCGGCCAACGGTTCAGTATTTCAAAAGCAAAATACACAAATTTTCAAGCGCGTGTAAGCTGCTCTAATTGGTTGCCTGAATTATGAACAGCCAATCACTGCAGCTCGCGTGCTCGACAGTTTCTCACACCATTTTTTTCGTTCGAGAAACCTGAAATCTTACGCAGTAATAAAAAGGATAATCATTATGATAATTACATAGTAATATTATTCCATGTACCATTCCCCTGATAATTTCTAACGCAGATATCTGAGGTAACAATAATTTATTAGGTTCGCATTAATCGTTTCTGCTGACGCTACAAAAAGCTCACGTACACGATTAGCATCGGTTTATCTAATGTTCAATGTTTTATGCTGTCTGTGCGTAGCGTTAGCATAAGTTGGTTTACGAGCCAGATTAGTAACTACGTACCAAATTGTTTTAAAATGTTAATTTATTTTAAATAAGATAGTCTCCAACTCTATTTCAGAGTAAGTATCAAACGAATCGTCCTGGACGTCTGGGATTCATATTATTTTATTTTTATCAATCAATTGTTTTCGAATTTTGCTTATTAATAAATGTCAAATGTCAAACGATTGCTGTTCTAGGTTCGATAAAGGGCAACATGTTTTTGTCTTTTAAAAAAATTCACAATTTACAAAATGTAATGTGTTTCAAGTTTATTTTGGACATCATTGACATCTGTGAAAGAAAAATATTATGAGGAAATATGATCTTATAATATTAATTTGTCTGACATCGGCAATCCGCCTAAAGCAAGCGTAGTGATTAATGCTCATGCCTTCTCTCTATGAGAAGAGACCTTTGCCCTGCAGTGTCAAAATAGCAGGTGGATATTATTTTATTATCGATATCAAGTTTCTATTGGCAAATCAAACAAAAATATTTTACATAAATTAAAAAAAAAGACTCAGTTCTATTATTTGGTCGTCATGTCCACTATGACACGAAAATCTCTTTTCTATCCTGCCTTAATGATATTCGTGACAAGTATCACTTTACTATTCATTAATGACCGAGAAACTACTTCAGAACACCTCTCTCCAACAAAAAAACCAATGTAACATCGATAGTAACCGACCAACATCGTGCAAAGTACTCATGAACGCTAAAATTTTTAAGTACCTTTAATTTTGCACCTCGCCTACAAAGACCAAAGCACTGAAAATAACATGCAATTAAGCTGTTAAGTGACCAAATTATCTTGACACACGGCGAAATATGGAACTACATTATTTCGTACGGAATTGGATTTTTCATTAACGTTTGGCGTAGACAGTAGCGCCACCCTAAAATGTCAAGATATATTGGTGCTAGGCGATGACGTCAGAAAGACACGATATCCTGCCGTATAGGCTAGATCAATATTGCGCGTCTAGAAAGAAATAATCGTGAGTGACTACTATTGAGAGGCGTATTTTTTAGAAAAGCTCCATTAACATCCAAATTACTCATTATTTGTACACCACCATAAATTGAGTTACTTTAGTAGTCCAGTATTGGTCCTTTGGTACACATAATCCTCAAACACCATGGAACAGCAGCTATTATAATTGGGGTCAGTTCCGCCAAAATGGGACAACCCAGAATCTCTCAGTTCTTAAATTAATTACTTCAAACTACTTAATTAAACACGCCCAATGCAAACCGATATTATTACATTAACAGTTCCATGTACGTCCAAAATTTATGATCAGAATAGACTAGCTTCTGCCCGCGAATTCGGCCGTGTCAAATTTTATATTTTACGGGAACCATACATTTTTCCAGGTTAAATAGTATCGTATAATACAATCGATCTCAGTGCTAAATTTCATCCAGATCCGTTCTACCGTTTAAGCGTGAAAGAGTCACAAACAAACATCCATCCATTGCCTTACAAACTTTGGTGTTTATAATATTGGCAGTATTAGTAGGATTAAACAATAATCATCGTCAAATATCCAAAATGATTACATTACGTCGACATGACGTTAGTTTAATTTCGAACATGTAGCGTAACTGTTTAGAACATTATTTGCGACAACTAATTAGTTGTAACCAATTTCGAATAAATTATTTGCATTTTTTTTTTCAAATCACACAACTGCGCAGCCGATAGTCGCGTGAGTTCAGCTGTTATCCCCAATAATACGCGAACTATATAGGCAAGAACATTCAGACATTGCACATTGTCTTCGAACTCATAAATCTTTGTCGTTTTATCGTTTCGTGACTTCGTTGTGGCAGTTTTTTTCCAATATTATATGAAGTCGATTCCAACTTCTACGGATTGTATAAGAAGTTATTACTGTAGCGGCAAATAATGTGGAACATGTCGGGTTTATGTAGGATTTATAGTTCGGTTAATGCTCTTTTGGAAGGTGTTGAATAGGGGTTTGTTCTGACAAAACGTACCAATCCACGTCAAAACTTCTTTACCATTTTTAGATTTAATTGTGATGATTTTAGGTAGTTAACGGTGATTAATTTTAAATGTAATGAATAGTTAGATTAATTCTATTTGTGGAGCTATTATTGCTGAAATATTTTTTTGCAAGAAGACTGCCAAGTTCGAATGGGATTATGCATGCACCGCATGCCTAATGAAGAAGGACTTTTGGGCAACAGTAACATTCAATATTGGCTAGTTGAACTAATTGCGCTTACCAATCAGCCAAAAAACCCATTTTTTCGGAACAACTATCTATAGGTTTTACAAATATTTATTTGAATCGAATGCGCAACATGTAGCGCAGCCGCCAATCGCTCAGCTACTCTACCGACCGTGTGACGACACGTCAGTAGACGTACTGTTATTTTGTCTTTGTAGATGATTTATTTTGAAAACTCTTCAAAAGTCAAAAGTAAACATACACATTTAATATAAACACAAGTTATGTACTTAGCTTTTAACCTGAGGGCTATGAATCGCAACCCTCGGAGTGTTTTCAGCGTCGAGCGGCAAATACAAAATCAACTTAATTTACTTAACGGTAATGCTGATATTTTTAAAAATGGGAATAACTAATTCTTACACATTTAGCGGTACTATTGCTGTCACAATCGTAAACTGACAAAGTTTTAGTGCAAGATAGAGACGGGAATGTATATGTATATCCAAAGTAACGCTGATCAATTCCAGCCTGAATGGTTCAGTGTTTGACATTGACAAACAAAATTCGTAAATACAAGATTTGAACCTCCTTCCATAAACCATCCAATACTGTTCAAGAAACGCACCCCCTTCAATATTACAAACCATTTGCCCAAAACATCACACACACACACACACACGCCAGCTCAGATTCTCCAGATACCAAAGTATCAGAGAAAACAAAAGAACAAATACCAGTAAATGTCCGTATAAATGTATTCCAGCAAACGTTCAGATCGCGTGTTGCAGTACCATTTGATAGGCGTATCACGAACAGAGACGCTTTAAGACGTGCACAGCAAATCACTGTGTTTTACACATATCGTGTCGGTATTTTTGGTGAAGGCGGTGTTAAAATGGTTGAGATTTTTGTGTACCTGTCATAAGTCTTGTAGTCTTCGTATTGATTCGATTCCGATTTGAGGAGACTGGCCATTACACCGTACCATATCATGGGCGTGCTAGGAACGACGCAGGAAAAAAAACAAGTGTGTTGATCAACGCTTGTTCCCTCTCTGTGTGAGATGAGGCCTTTGTCCTGCAATAAGACCACAGTAGGGTATTATTAATTTATACCTATCTAATAAGAAATGAAGACTGCTTGAGCATATTACTCCTATTTTGCACTGACCTTTATTCATCTATCTACCCTTTGAAACACAAGCGTATAGACAGGCAAATAAAGCAGCAAGATACAGCACCAGTGCTAATGGTGTGCGAGCTCGTTTATCAACATTGTCATCTTTTGCAATATCATTGGGAGTAATCGGGTTATCGTATTTTCTTGAAAATGTTTTCTCAGGTAAGGTAAGTATTACTGTGGTATTTTGAACCTTAACGTTGTAATTACAGAGTTTTAAACTACTTGTCCACCAAACAAAATAGAGGATGGGTAGCAAGTGATGCTTGTGAAACCAACTAATCAAAGCGATAGCTTAGCTAGAGTTGTATGAAAATAAAGCGATGTCATTGGTCATTTTTCATTAGGTTTGCAAAATGTCTCCCTTTATAATATTTGTCCACCAAATTGATGGGTAAAATATCCCAGTATGTGACAATCTAATTTAAAGACTAAAATCGAAGCTTGGTCTTTTGATCCGCAGCTACATTTCCAACCTTACTAAAAACTTACCGGATGCAATTCAAAACTAATATTTATTTTGCTATCAGTACCCTGGGGAGATTCTAAATGCTAGCTAGGATTTATCATGATTTATACGTGAGGGTTATTCTGACGATTTATTGTGGTTCATTCTGCAGGCAAATACGTTGTTTGCCTTTATTTAAGGCTGTTGCCTGTGAATATCGCGTTCTTGTTCCTTTGAGGCTATCAGGTAGATGTTAAAGTGGATAGTCATGAAGAATCCGTTTTTAGATAACGGACCATCAGTGCTTTCTGTAAAAATATTCCAAGGTAAATTTCGGTGAAGTGAGCTTGATGCCTACCATTGGGATGGCACTTACTTTATCCATCACCTTATAAGCGCTCATGTACACGATGCCACCATCGCTACGACACCGTACTGCCGCCGTACCTTTGCGCTGTGTATACGAGACACATCCGCGCCGATTCCGCGCCGCCGCTGCGCTGTCGCCGCTTGATTTCATCATACTAATCGGTCGTTAGTAATAGATTGTTACTCACGAAGATTACACGTGGCACATTGATATGCCCGGCCGGTAATGAAATAACAAAATCAAATACGGGTGGTCAGCAGGGAGGCGAGAGACGCGACGACGGTGACATCGTGTACATGAGCCCATATAGGTTGCGGTTCATAATAGGTTGCGGGTTTAAAAGCAAGCATGCACCAGTAAGTAATAGCCTATTGTTATCCTATTGCAGGTCAAAGGCCTCTTCTCTTAAAGAGAAAGCACAAACATTGATTACCACATTTGCTCAAGAGAATTCCTTCTTAGCGATTTAAGACTTAAATTAACACACACGTACACGTTTCCTCACGATGTCACATTAGTGCCGATATCGAACGCGCACAGCTTCATGCATAAGAGGCTGGTTATACCACCAGACCAGCACAATATATTGGTGAAATCGTTGCTCACCGATCTCAAAGCACCGACAGTCAATAAGTAATTAGTGATGAGTACTCAATGCTTGTAAAAGGCTTTTGCAGCACACTATTGTTTTTCACCATAATTGTTGTAACTTTTACGTAACAATGCAAGCTCCTATTTAAAAGACAACATATTATCGGCAGCTTTTAACTTAATTTTTAACAGGTGCTAAATAACGTAAGTAAAATTAAAGCAACTCAGTATTGTAAGTGAGATAGGCCTAGGCGAGTAAATGACTTTCGAATTTATTGTGTTGGGGATAAAGTACAATTTTGCTTATGCTGAGGATAAATATGGAATATAGTTCAGTGTATGAGCGAAAAGCGATTTTTTTTTAATCTGTACCGAAAGCGCGCTCCATACAAAACATTTTGATATTAAGTTAAACAAAGTTATCCCAGCTATGATAATGCACATACCGTTCATACCGTCATGCATGTATTCCCCGAGAGGTAAGGCAAAGGTGTACCAGTGTACACCCACAGTTTGCCGGTATGTTTAGGTCCCATGTAATAGGAGGCGAGACTATTGAATTTCAAAAATTGATTCGGATGGCCTACCTGGACAGGCGACACCTATAACTTCATGCAATATTATGGGCACATAATGCCATTCTTTGTTTCTTTTCCCACAGAAAAGGCGTGAAGATGTTTGAAAAATATTTTTTTCATCTAACCTCCTGTCGCCCACACTGGAACCAAACCCTTTCGCATATTTACAGTGCCTTTTTTCGATTTATAATCCACAGTATATCACAGGAGAGTGGCAATAAGCCCAAAAGATGAATAACTTAAATACATATAAATTTTATTTTAACTTCAGCTTGTAGTTGACGGCTTAATAATGAGTTTTTCGTCTACGAGTTTTTAACCTTTTTTAGTATTGTCTTTGGTGATGTGTATATCATTGTTGATTGATTTATAACCACTAGCTTACTACCTATAGAATACCTCGTGAGAGTAATTTCTCCGGTAAATGTTCTAGAATGAATTATTCGCTTAAGAAAATTTATTCAGTCCAGAAGCAAAATTGTGTCAAATTATGTCATGTTTCTATATATATGGTTATGTCAATGACGATAACCTATAAGGCGCTTATCTTCTACGTTTTTATTTCAATGGTTTCTTGCACTTGTTTCTGATTTTGAAATTCAGGATACTCGCCACACTCGCTACACTCGTTTCTGACACGTGTAACACTTGATTCTGACACTCCCGATACTCGACTCTGACACTCTAATTTGTTACACGAGACAGTCTGATGATAGTCTTGATTCTGACACTCTGATACTGACGACACGAAGTATTTACCTAGGTGCATGCTTGTAAGAAACCTTTAGTGTGCGACTCAAACTAGACTAGTGTAGACTAGTTTTTAATCCTCACACTCCGTTTGCTTTGTTCACGCATTAATAATTTCTTTCAATACAACTTTTAATTAAGAAGTACATTATAACAAGTTCAAAGATAACCCTTCTCAATCCTTCACAGTATTTATCTTACAATTCAATCAATTATTTAACAAGAACCCAATTATTCCAATCACTTGCCGCAGCATCGCTTGCTGTAACAATGTTTTTAATTTTCTTAATTAATTTTGTCTGTGCTGTTTGTCATCAATGATAAATTATTACAAAATGATTTATAGCCAGAGGAAAGACTCTTGCCTTTACAAAACGACTGCCTTTTGACGGCACGGTTGGCGCAGTGGCTGAGCGATCGGCTGCTGCGCTGCGTGTCGTGAGTTTCGATTCCCGCACGGAACAAATATTTGTATTGCCTACAGATAGTTGTTCCGGGTCTGGCTGTTTGTGTATGTGAGTTTATATTTTTGTAAATGCACCCACGACACAGGAGAAATTCCTAGTGTGGGGCAACGTTAAAAAAAACAAAATACAGCGATTCAACTTGCATGCAGGTTGCTTTACGTTCACGGGTTAACAAATTAAAGGCAGTATAATTAATCTAAACATTTAGCTACACAATTTCTAAATTATATAAGTGACAACAGTATAAAAAAGTTTTGGAATACATAATAAACAAACAGAACATAATAACGGTTTATTTTAAGAAAAATACGATACTTATTGTAAATTCTAGATACAATTTCAAAACAGAGATTACGGCATAAATTATCTACAAAACTTAATTGATATTGACATAGACAAACAACATAAAATAATGAAAATTAAACCTGTCAGGAATGATTTAAGTTAATTTTACACCAGTGTGTGTTCACTGGCTGACGCCTACGCCTGTCAGTGTGTCCACGGGTTTACGAGCTTATTCCGAACGATAAATTATTGAGATTTTGGTACACATCGCAGACGCTGGCTTGATAAGCCTAGACACTTACTTATAGGTTTTAAAAAAAATCACGCATGTTTAGTTTGGCCAAATGGCCAAATTGCAGGGTTTTATAACCCCACAATTGGGCATTTATATGCCAATATTTTATTGCTTTTTCAGCCATTGCTGGGTTCTCCTTTTACTTGCTTCGGAAATCTCTCAATTTTGTATTAATAGGAAACCAATTTATATAATTTTAAGTAATATAATGACAATAACTGGAATCAACATTTTGACTCCAAGGACCAAAAGTGAGGAATCATTCACACAAAACACTAGATTTAAATCCATCATTTTCTTCTATAAACAACATGTTTTTACCAAAATATTATGCTTTCGCCGCACACAACCAATAAAAAAACTTAAACCCTTTTTTCTACTCCCCTGAGTTCAACCACCCCAATTTATCTGAGGATTATGTCTGACAGTACAATATGACGCTTATTCTTCATAGTATCGACGCCTGTTCAACAAAAGCACTAAATCTCAATAAGTATGTAAAGGGGTCATCTATTTTAATTAGCTCTAGAATTGTTACTGCGCTTGATAAATGTTGACTATAGATTAATATGGGAATAGAAAGGACCAGCATACCAAGGTACTCATTATTGTAAAGATGTATGCCACTAACTTTCTAGCCCTGCTTAATTTAAAATAGGGTATATAGACCACATTAAAGAACAGTCACAATTACTCCTATAAAACAAGTGGGTACCATTGGGGCAAGAAATAAAACTTTTCTATCCTTTCCCTCTCCTTACCGAATTATCTATGAGATGAGAGATAATGCTAGTTATTTAATTGCCACTTAGCTACTCTTTTCCTACAATACTTTTGAAGATATACATTTTTATAGCGGTTTGTGTTGAAAATTAACAACAAACTCAAAAACTATAATGTAGTTCAAAAGTTTGATAACTATAGTGTTACTCTCAAATTAGTTCACATAAACAAAACAGTTTTACCAACTTAACAAAACACTCTTTTAAAATATGTTGACCTACTTTCAAGAACCGATCCTCTCTCCTACAATTCCGTTTCAATTTCCCGTTGCCACTTCTATCAGATCCATCGCTCTGTACACCTAGTTACCCTCTCAATTTAATTGGTAGATTCTTCGACAGATATCGATTGTCGCCTCTCCGTCTATAATTGTATATATCTTATATATAATTATATTGCCCGTATATATTGTATTGTTCAGTAATAAATCCTTTTGATTTATATTGTACTGTGTAAGCTAGAGTAATGAATTTCGGTGTTTAATTAATTTCGATGTTTATTGATTTAAATGGAAGAAAAGCAGAATTGAAGTGATCAGTCTAAAGGTGAACTGAAGGGCATATATTTGGAATTTTATAAATTGGTCCTTTGTAACGAGTTCGCATCAGTAATACCCTTGATGTTACACGACGCAATATATACGACGAATAGTATTTTCTGTCAGGTGGGCGGTTGAATGGAAGCAAAAAGATAAAGGTAACGATGTGGTTGTATGTCAATGTTTTAAAAAGGTCGAAAATCAGTTGTTTCGGCTGTTTGGCACGGTTATTTTTCGACATCCACAAAATGTAGGGAGAATTGTTGGCAGAACAGAAGTTGGATAATATTGTCTTTCTGGAAAGATGCTCAGCTTTTTCGAAACTACGTGACGACAATTTCAGTCTTACAAGACGCCACTACATATTTTGAACTAAGAAGGACAGAATCTGAGTCAAAGCATGTTTTCAATTGAATCATTTACAGACACTTTGGAATAGTCAAGGAATCGGTAAGGAAGTCAGAAAGTTGAAGCTAGTTGCTCGATCCGTAACGTGGGCAGGTCTCTATTGAAGAAGAACAAGCAAGAAACTCAACGGAATTTCCTTGAGAACTGTACAATACTAGAGTCCCACAAATACTAGGTACCACAGACCAAATCACAATTGATTTACCTACACCCTAACATATTACCTACTCGAACACAATACCTCTCTTTATTCCCCAGTCGGCTAAAGCCCAAACCGTTTTACCCTCAAAGAGGTTCACAATGGTTGCCAGTGACGTAGGCACAGGAAGCCGCCGTCGCTCGCTACTACCGGTTTCCGGTTGAATGCTGAAACAATTAGCAGAAGTTCAACTTTACTCGGTTTAGTTTAAGTTATGGTTAAGTTAAGAGTTAGGCAAATTGTTGCGGGATAGTAGCTTCTCGTGCAGGTTATTAGGAGAAATAAAATAGTATGGAGGGTTACTTTACAACTAAGCAAACTGTTGCAACATTCTGATATAGGCATGTACCTACAATTGATTCCTTCTTTGCTGAAAATCGCATACTTAACTTACCTTTGCCTGTAACTTTAGCAGCTCTGTTTTAAACTCACATTCAGTTATTTTTTTACGCAACACTTTGCTTAATTATTTTTTTATTATTATGAGATGAGTTTGATCTTGACTCTAGTCCAGGTCAGAGGTGACATTAAGACAAAGTCGACGATGGAGTTAGCTCACCCAGAAGAAGCCTGTTCACTCGAACTTTGAAGAGAGTTGGATGCGTTCGGAAATACCGACGCTGGTAGAGTGTTCCCCAGGGTTGTGGAATTTGTTCGAAAGAGTCACCGTGGCCGTAGATCGCAAAGCGCATTAGGGAGACCACTTATGGATTTTAGTCAGTAAAAGTCTGACACTGACCTCCGCTCTCCCCAGAGTGGAAAACGTCATTTGATGATTTCCCATCCTTTAAAAAAAAGTTAGACAGTTCCACTCCTTTTCTTGTAAAATTCCTTTGATTATTTTTCTAAAACAAAAGAAGCCTGAGTTACTCTTTATATTATCAGCTATTTGCCTGTTACAATCGGTAGAGCCGTTTCGGAGATAAGCCGGAACAAAAAGACAGACAAAAAATTAAAAAATAGTTTTTTCCATGTAAGTCCCATTTAAACATTCATTATTTATTTTGGCATTAAAAACAGACACTTCCATTATATTAATTTGTATAGATTAGTTCCCAAACCTTCTGTCCTACCTGTCTAATAACGTTACGAATAAAGGTTTCATGTTGCACCCTGTTCCAGCTTGTTCACAACATGTTGTACTGTAATCTATCTTTATTATACAACTTGTTTGGACAAGCTTGATCTAATGGATCGTTTGATATTGCATAGAGTTTGGTGGTAATTTATTGTGAATTTTATAGTTAGGGACAGCATATATTTAGTTTTTAGGTCTGCGACCTGTATGTAGTGCCCTCGTTGTTAGCAAGCGCTATTAAAGCATTTGGTCCTAGGTTCCTAAGGTCGGGCAATACGTAATTTTTTTTAACAGGGTAAGCTAAGCGGGTGATGCCGCGGGGTATTGCTAGTGTATCTTACTACTATTATAAATGCAAAAGTTTGGATGGATGTTTGTTACTTAATCACACCAGAACGGTTGAACAGATCTGACTGAAAACCACAGAGGTAGATCATAATCTAAAGTAGCACATTGGCTATTTTTATTTCGGAAAATGTGCAGTTCCTGTGGGATTGTGTATTACCATTGATGTGGACAAAGTCACGGGCGTAAGCTAGTTATATTCTAATTGTAAAGGAGCCTCTATTTGTAGCCTTCTGATTTGGAACGAGCAACTATTTAATTGAGCAATTCTTTTACAATTTCAAATAGAGTCTTGAGTTTTCAACCGGGAATGCCTTTGCAACGGGTCAGATTAGTGTCCGCTTGATAGCAATAGGCTGACTCCTTATTACCTACATAGATAGGACTTAAATCTGCTTACCCAACTGCAGCTAGGCCCAAAAGCAGGGTTGTACCTGTATGTATGTCCGTTCCTATGTTCGCTCGTAACTAATCAACGGCTCAACCGATTTTGATAAATTATATGTTATTAGACTCGTCATTACGGTGTGAGTGTCCCTGGGAAACTAAATTAAACAATTATACCGGCATACTAACCAAAGTCTAGACTACAGAATCTACTTAGTCTAGAGTAGATACTTACTTTTCCTTTTTAGTTTTTAATAAAAAAATATTTTACTGGTCTTTACATACCATCACGCCTGTATTCCCCGAAGGGTTAGGCAGAGGTGTACCAATATGCACCCATAGTTCGCCGGTACGTTTAGGTCCTATGTAATAGGGGGCGAGCCTATTGCGAATAACCGGGCAAAAATCCTAACTCCGAGCTGCTACTGAGAATTTCATTGAAAAACCCAGAAACACTTTTTGCTCGACCTGGGATTCGAACCCATGACCTCTAGCGTAGCGGTCGCGCTTTGGACCACTAGGCTACCGAGGCAGTCAACGACAGTTTCAGTCAGTTTACTTTAAAAATCTTTAGAACAATTTACAACGTTTATATTGACGAGCTAAAGTTCAATTTTAATTGTAATTTTTCTTTAGACAGACTTCAATTTATTCACGTGACGATATCTTGCTCAGAATATCCAATCCTACACCTCTGTGTACCGTTCTCTTGTGAATACATTAAAGCTGGTATCACATAAGATGGCTAGCTTACCCCAAGGTGTATAAGCTAGCTTTAGCTGGGTTATTCTGATCTATCAGATTTGTCGACGGTACGATGGGTACTCCCTGATGTATTCACTACCTTAGCACAAAGGAAGTGCCTACCTACTATTAGTTACTTGTATAGCTTTAGATATTTCCATTAACAAGCTTTTGATGGTGAGTGAAAGGACTGTTTTATCTTTAAACTAGCTTAAGCTCGCGACTTTGTTCGTGTGAATGTCGGTTATAATTCGTTTTTAGGGTTCCGTAGCCAAATGGCAAAAAACGGAACCCTTATGGAGTCGTCATGTCCGTCTGTCCGTCAGTATGTCACAGTCACTTTTTGAACTTATGCGGTTGAAACTTGGTAAGTAGATGTATTACGTGAACCGCATTAAGATATTCACACAAAAATAGAAAAAATAAACAATACATTTTGGGGGTGCCCCATACTTAAAAAATTTTTTTCATTAAACCCATACGTGAACCATTGTTTTCTAATAATAAGTCTGTAATAAGTGCCTAACTAAATAATAATTATAATTCGCGCAGGGCGTGACTTGATCGGTATTAAAACATCGATCAAAGTTACAACGAACTACAAGAACTTTTATTTTATGTTAGTTGCTGCTACGGAACCCTTAATGGGCGAATAAAAAAAATTCTTAAGTAAAAATATTCTACAAATAGGAATAAAAGAGACAAGTTTTTTTTCTTTCAGTAATTTATTCAATACTATATAAACACCACACACCTCTTCAGAAGCATAACTTTTTTTGAAGTCAGGTAAAAATAACGATTACTGTTTTTGCTATACGTGTGTGATGAAGACGATATCTGATCGAAAACAAATAAGTTGTTTTCAAACTGATTTCAGTAGTGATTTATACAAAATTCCATTTTCCATTCAGTAATTGGAACGAATCATATCTAAAAAGACAAACGACGTAGTACAGACAAACTTTTTAATGACATAAGGTTCCGTACCTCAAATTATCGAACAGGACCCCAAAATCACCCTGTATATTTTTATAGCATTATAAACAGGCTCGCCCCATATTGCATGGGACCTATATTAACATACCGGCGAACTGTGAGCGTACATTGATACACCTCTGCCTAACCCTTCGGGGAATATAAGCGTGATGGTATGTGTGTTGATCAAGTACTTAAAGCAACGTCACTAGTCCCTACTTTCCTACAATTTCTCTCAAGCTAAAGCTACTAGGACTCGAAGTTTTGCGCATTTCCTTAAAAATTTGCAAAATTATTACCCACCTTTACAAGGTAACAAGTAAAAAAAATAAGAATTTTAAGTAACCCCCGACATAAGTATAAAGATCCCTACCGCAGCTAACAAAAGAGCTGATAACCTTGAAACTGCTAAACCGATATAGATAAAACATAATATCTTAGAATCAATGCTAGGAAACTTGCTTCCAAATAAGTAAAACGCATTCGCTCGCAACGCTCGCAATTGCGGTGGGAAATCATCAAATAACTTCTCCCGCCCTGGGCGGGGCGGGAGGGAGTGTCAGACTTTTACTGACTAAAACCCACCCATGTTCCTTCTTGTGCCCTTTGCGTTCCGGGGGCGCGGTATCTCTTACGAACAACCCGCAGCCCCGGCAGGCAACAACCCGCAGCCCTGGCAGGCAAACAACCCGCAGCCCCGGTAGGCCGGTCAACCCATTAAGAGCTACAATGCCCCAGACAGACACACAAACACGTCAAACTTATAACACCCCTCTTGTTGAGTCGGGGTTTAAAAATAACTCCAACCGTAAACTATATAAGGCACCAAACGTTTACCTTTAGCACAACTTACACCATCGTGCACCGTTGCACTTTACAACTAAGCAAATATTTAAGTTATCCCATACATGGTCACGGGTAATGTCCTGTATTTGCCCGTACCCTGAGGTCAAGTCGTGAAGATACGGCTATTGTAATACGACACTACACTATTAGCTATTGTCAGGAAACAAATTGGTATTGTCTTTTATGTGGATGGATGATGTAGAAGCAATTTGCGCGTATCCGAAGCTCGACTACATTATTCGCTTGTTTAATTTCAAAAGTTTGTGAAATAAGTAGGACGTTATTGGTAAATAAACTTTTTTACAAAAAGGACAACCGCCTTCAAAAACTAAAAAGTGATAAATAACTGTAGCTTTTGAAGTCGGCGGCTTTGGTTCTGTTTGTAGTTTTGTATAAGCACACTGTAAAAAGTTATGAGCGATCATACATAAAATACCATCACGCCTGTATCCCCCGAAGGGTTAGGCGGAGGTGTACCAATTTATATCCACAGTTCGCCGGTATGTTTAGGTCCCATGTAATAGGAGGCGAGCCTATTGCCATTAACCGGGCACAAATCCTAACTCCGAGCTGCTACTGAGAAATTCCAAATGGAAAAACCCAATAATACTTTATGCTCGACCTGGGAATCAAACCCAGGACCCCATGCATACATAAAATATATATATACGCGTCGTATTCATAACCTCCTCCGTTTTTATCTTCGCCGGTTAAAAAGTAGGTGGTAGTAGTAGTACTTTCTTGTTTCTATGTTTTTTTTTAATGTCATTGGGTGGCAAACAAGCCCACGGGCCACCTAAAGTTAATTGGTCACCGCTTCCTATAGACATCTGCAATACCAGAGGCCTTGCAAATGCGTTGCCATCCCAGAGACAAACTTGAAATGTCTCATGTTCCTGTAATTACACCGGCCGCCCACACCCCTCAAACCGAAATACAGCAACGCTGCTTTACAGCAGAAGTATGGTGCGGGATGGTGGTGGTACTTCCCCAGTCGAGCTCCTTCACGAAGAGCTCGACTACTACTGAAAACCTAGGTTCACTGATAAAAATTGTGATGACATACTGTTCAATACTTATTTTCATTAAACTTAGGTTCATGAGCAAAGCGTGGTGATCATGAAAACGTTACCCCCATAAATTCAGACACCATAATGCACCATATTAAACACTGTACCATAATAAAGCCACACTACAGCATCCGCAGTGGCCAAACGGTGTCAATCATGGCCATCATCCCATTATACACTGGTTAGTTGGCCGCCTGCCAAATATCCAGCGTTGGGCCATCGTCCCGAGCTGAGGAAGGTCCTGTTCTATTTATTAGCCCTATATTTCGCGAACAAATATAATGAGGGTGACCTAGTTTCTGTTTTAGGTTTTAGATGAATATTTTTCGTCCGTTTATGGGGGGTTTTTTTCGGCTACATTTTATGGCAGTTTTTGGGACTTTGACTTGTTTTTTGTTGCCCTGTTGTAATGATGGGTAGTAAAGATTGAAGATATTAGGATTGGAACACTAAAAAATAATAAATCAGAAGGAAAGTTTGCCGATAATAATGTAATAGAGACGTTTTGAGATCTGTTTCATAAAAATGTTGATTACAAATATTGACGAATTTTTGCAACACAAACCAACTAACTCCAAAATTTCCTATATTTCTTGAAGAATAAACGTAGGTATTTGTCATCAATTAATTAAAAAAATATTCTAAGCATGAGTTTGGGGTGTACATTGAACTAATATTGCTGAACAGTTATGTAACACATTCGATGTCTTTAGTTTAATATTACTTTTATTTATTGTACGATTTAAATCTAAATCAGAAAACTTATAAAAAACAATAAAATTATAAGACATGTATTTCAACTGCTACAGCTTCAAAATACTCGACCGTATCACTGTCAATGGGATAATGTAAAGTGCCCAAAAGGCTGGCAACATTGCCATGTTGTATGGCAATGCTGATTCTTTGGCCAAAAACAATCCAGCCCTCTGAACATACATTTGGTTGAATAACAGTAACTCAATCAATTATTAAGAGATTGTGGATTAGCAAACACGGACATTAGAAATCTTTTAGGATACCTTTGGTTTTTCCAAGAACAGTCCATTCTATTCAGGAAACGAGCCAGAATCAGTTCTTACACTTCCTTGTTGCATTTTTTCTGTTTTTTTATCACGAGAAACTGTAATCGGATTCTCGTTAATACTGACTGGCGACTAACAATATTATTTCTTTCCTTCCTTCCTCTTTTCTTGTTTATTTTCTTTCTTTTAGGAACTTCAGAAGTTTTAATTTGTAGGCTGTTAATTTTTGTGTGAGTTGCGAATCTTTTCGTTCAATGAAGTCTTTATAATCAGAGTTCGAGATTTGTTTTGACAGGTTAAAAGCTTACTTATAGAAGTTTCATATTATTTTCATTTAATTATTACTAGCTTCTGCCTGCGACTTTGTCCGCGTCAAATTTGACATATTATTCCACTGGCAACGGATATTTTTCCGGAATAAAAAAATTGCCTATACTATTCTAGACTATAATCTGTCTCTGTGACTGCCTCGTTACCCTAGTGGTCTTAAGCACGACTGCTAAAGGTCTTGGGTTCGATTAACAGGTCGAGCAAAATCTTGTTGGGTTTTTCTATGAAAATCTCAGTAGCAGCTCGGAGTTAGGATTTGTGCCCGGTTAATGGCAATAGGCTCGCCCCCTATTACATGGGACCTAACATACCGGCGAATTGTGGGTATACATTGATACACCTCTACCAAACTCTCAGGGGACTACTGGCGTGATGGTATGTGTGTGTGTGCCTTTCATGCACATTTGTGCAGCCGTTTAAGCAGGAAAGAGTAAGAAACATCCATCCATCCTTACAAATATTAGCATTTTTAAAGATTAGAAGTTTGCATTCATCTTTTTTTCACACGAGAATATTTTTTTTGCGATGATATATAATCTGGACTTCGATGTGACTGTAGACCAATGACACCCACAACACAGATATTTGATAATATTCACAGATTATACCCATAATTAGATTTTACAAAATAAAAAATATATACCATCACGGCTGTATTTCCCGAAGGGTTAGGCAGAGGTGTAACAATGTACACCCACAGTTCGCCGGTATATTTAGGTCCCATGTAATAAGGGGCGAGCCTATTGCCATTAACTGGGCACAAATCCTAACTCCGAGCTGCTACCGACAATTTCATAGAAAAACCCAATAACACTTTTTGCTCAACCTGGGAATTGAACCCAAGACCTCTAGCGTAGCAGTTGCGCTTAGGACCACTAGGCTACCGAGGCAGTTAGATTTTACAACCTAAAATTATTAATTTAATTCCACAATTTGAATACTTTAACTTGTCTGAAAAACAAAACCACTTGATACCTTTGGATAAGACAACTCTAGAAGATAATATTATAATCAGATAACTAGTCACTATATTTTACTTTAAAACTTATAGAATTAGTCAATTTTGTTGTAAAATTTCAGTTAATTCACTATTCTACTAAATTGACATTCAAACTCAAATCTAATTGAATCTAATATTATTTTAAATAAAGAATAACTTTCATTGAAATTATATTGAACCAGAGTTCTTGCAAATAATAATGACAAAGAAAGTCCGAGCTCGCTCAATTAAATCAGACGATTCCTTTTTCAAATACAAAAGAAACAATTAATTGTAAGAAAAAAGTTTTTATTAAGGTGTGGTAGTAACGAGAGATGAGCGAGAAATGAGGAATAAGGGAAAGGTTTTTTTAACGTTGCTAATTTAGGGATAGATTTAAGAAAAAAGTAACTAAATACATAAAGGCAAACTATACAAACGGCCTTACGTTCATTCTCTAAATATATATTTTTAGGCCGTGTACGTTTTAGAGTGCATTATTTAAAGTATACTCTAGAATATTCGTACCGGTTGATACCGGTACGAATATACTCAAGCAAGCACGCCGATTACGAGTACTTAGACTGATGTCTAAGTACTCGTAATCGGCGTGCTGGTATAGGATGTAGATGTATGAACGTGGACGAGGCGAAAGGAGTATGTAAGGATAGTAGCAGGTGGCATTCTGTGGTTTCTGCCTATCCCCATGGGAAAAAGGCGTGAGTTTATGAATTGAGAATGAATTTGAGATTCTAAAAAAAAATTTCTAGTCAATGCGGTACACTAAATTGCACCTAATGAATACATTTTACCTTGAAGCATTTAATAATAAAACTATTCTAACCGACTACGATAATCAGATAACAGATAACTAAAAGCAACTAACACGACACACAAAACAAGTTTTAACCAGTATTTGGCTAACATCCCAAAACAGTTTATCCCTCCAGAAATCAGGAACACAGCACACTGTATTATAAACTTATCTGATAAAGCTAGGCGGAGCGGAGCGAGGTCGCTCGCAGTGTGACCTTACCCTGCAGGTAGCAAAACAATCTAAAAGGTGCTTCTCGGATAGAGTTCATTAAGTCGGTCAATAGTATAGTAGTGCACTATATTGTACTCTCTTTGCTATTCATTAAAAACTGTTTGTTTTAAGTTCGCATTTAAAAATGTTCCGTAGTATTTTCCTAGATATGTGTTGCTCCATTTTGGTAAAGAATAGGCATCATTATGAATTATTTTCAAAATATATCATCCATCACGCCTGTAATCCCTGAAGGTTACCCGGTTCACCAGTTTAAGAGCTACTGTGCCACAGACAGACACGTCAGACTTATAAAACTCCTATTTTTGAGTCGGGAGTCAAAAATGAAAATACTAGAACGACTGCTTCGAAAAATACTGAATTTAAGACACTTTTTAACACGAATAAATATTAGGTACTTACTTTAATCGACTTTTTAAGTTAGTACGTCCACAAATATCTTAAAATATTTTCACTGAACTTTATACTTTATTTCTTAAGAAATAAATTGAATTCTTAACTCCGCCGGAATGGTTGGTTTCCAATATTAAATAACTGGTCAGATTGTTATTTTAATTCTTATATTTCTGTACATTATTTTTAAGTGAAACTCTATGAATTTATTCATTGTTCAATTTGTAAAGATCTTTACTGAAATAATATATAATACTAGCGACCTGCCCGCGACTTCGTCCGCGTGGCTTACTTCAATCGCTATAAGTTACGTCTTTCGTTACTGCTCCGCTCCCGTGGGTCATAGCGTGATGTTACATAGCCTATGTTACTTAAGAATAATGTAGCTATCTATTGGTGAAAAAATGGTTAAAATCGGTCCAGTAGTTTCGGAGCCTATTCGTTACAAACAAACAAACAAAAAACTATTTCCTCTTTATAATATTATAAGTAGGTATATAAAGAATAGATTTGTTGTGAGATGTTGTCTCCATTGTCATATTTTGTAAATTTTAATCAATCGTTACGGGTAGTCAGAAGCCCGATAGTCTGACAACTAATCTTAGCAATGGGTATCGTGTTACCGAGTTACTGGGATGTGGAGGACAGATATGCGATTTAAAAAAGGTGGTCCATGTAAAATACTAGTATTCAGCTGCATTGGGATAGACCAGCAAAGAGAAAAAGAAATAGAAAGCAAAAAGTGTTATTGGGTTTTTCTATGAAATTCTCAGTAGCAGCTCGGAGTTAGGATTTGTGCCCGGTTAATGGTAATAGGCTCGCCTCCTATTACATGGGAGCTACCGGCGAACTGTGGGTGTACATCGGTACACCTCTGCCTAACCCTTCGGGGAATACAGGCGTGTTGCTATGTATGTGTATGTATGTAAAGAAATCATTGCGTTTAGAACGTTTGAAACTGTGTCCGAAGTTTTTCCTACAGGAAACTTACACTAAATCCTAAACAAACTGTGTGTGTACAGCATGTAATTACGCGCTAATTATGAGCCAGAAAATGTAGAACCCAGTCCGCGAGTAGCTAAAATAATTAGAACGTAAATACCACCTTGTGTTCCCTAGAAATAAAAGCCTAAGCTGCGGGCGTATCAACGTGTGCTACACGCGTTGCATGAATAGTACGCACTATGATGGAAGGCAGGACATTAATAGGAACACAGATGGGTTTTAGTCAGTAAACGTTTGACACTCCCTTCCGCCCCCCCCAGAACGGAAGAAGTCATGTGATGATGATATCACATCGTTAAAAAAAAGATACCACCATATAGACATAACTGCCTCGTTAGCCTAGTGGTCCTAAGCGCGACTGCTACGCTAGAGGTCTTGGGTGCAATACCCAGGTCGAGTAAAAAGTGTTATTGGGTTTTTCTATGAAATTCTCAGTAGCAGCTCGGAGTTAGGATTTGTGCCCGGTTAATCGCAATAAGCCGCCCTCTATTATATGGGACCTAAACATACCGGCTACCTGTAGGTATACATTGATACACCTCTGCCTAACCTTTCAGGGAATATAGGCGTGATGGTATGTACCACCATATAGATAATATTTCTAGAATAGTACCTACCTTGTACAAATACTAGCCTTATTATTTTTTCAAACAGACTGGCTTTCAGGCACTTTTGCAAATGTTAATATTATGTCTACATACTAATGATAATCTTAGTGTATAGGGTCATATTCTATTGTTTACCATATTTTGTATATTTCTTTTATGATTTTCATGCTCTCATGTAAGTAAGTATAGTTGTGTCTTTCCGATTCGGTCGTACTTGCTAATTTTTATTTTGACATCACTGACATCGATCTAAGGAAACATCGTAAGGAAACGAGGACTTATTAAAAATGTGAAGTCGTCAATCCACTTTGAGCTAGGCTGGTGATCAATCCTCGTGCCTTCTTTTATGAAAACATGCCTTTGACCTGTAATGGGACAATAATAAGCTGGTATTCTTTTAAAGACTGTACAAGTTAACAATTTATACCACCACCATCACGCCTGTATTCCCCGAAGGGCTAGGCAGAGGTGTACCAATGTACACCCACAGTTCGCCGGTATATTTAGGTCCCATGTAATAAGGGGCGAGCCTATTGCCATTAACCGGGCACAAATCCTAACTCCGAGCTGCTACTGAGAATTTCATAGAAAAACCCAATAACACTTTTATACCACCACACTCATCAAAATAACATTCACATTTACATCAATCCTTCCACCGCGATTCGACGCAACACTAAACACGTACATGTATAATTCCTCACAAAACAAAAGCTATAAAACGAAAACACCGATTTATTATCCCTTAGATTATCGTACCCGACTGCTGCCATAAAGAAAGGAGGTATATGTATTAGCATGTGACCCTGCCGGCAGTCTGAATATTTAATAGCAGAAAAATCAATGTTTGACTCACGGCAACTCTTTGTGTGGTATTGATCTGAATCCGTTGGGGTATGAATAAGACAATGTTGATTGCTTAAGTTGGCGCTAGGTGTGGAAGCATTTTGAGACTGTTAACGCCAAGAGAATGTTTAGCAGATTTTCCTGTGTCTTTGATAACAATATTCTCTTGCTGTTCTGAATTGATGTATGTTAAGGGTGTTTGACAGTGGTTATTACTGACTGACATTGACAGTGTATTGTGGCAGGAGATTAACTTTAAGAGCTCGCGAAACTTCGATGGCGTTTGGCATTTTTAGCATAAGAAAAAAGCTGGTTAGGCCCTTTCGTTTTGCATTTACATAAACCAAAGTAAGAGTGAAACATGCTAATTAAAGTGAAATAAATGAATTTAAATTAGGTTTTTTTTTAATTGGCTATCGATTTTTGGTACCTTGTATATAGCTGGTCTTATACATACTCTAAACGTTCACAAATCGTTTATACTCGATAGTTTATTGAACTAGGAAGACATAATAGCACTTTATGGAGTTGGTTGAAGCTTAGTCATTATCGTAATGGTCGGAATGAAGTCAAAAGAAATTTAAATAGCGAAATTGATTTGACCTGAAAACAGTCCATCAAGCACGTATACATTTTACATTACCTATTTCTATCTCTCCTCAAATTTGAGTCATGTTATGGATGACTTAGTAATGATGTAGGACTGGCGATTCCGGGATCTCAGTATTATAAATTACGGCTTCGCTCCCGTGTGGGTCCCGGCTGTCTCGTAGATCTTTGACTGTCGTTACGGATAGTCAGGAGCCGAGTAGTCTGACAACCAGGCTTACCAAGAGGTATCGTGTTGCTTAGTAACTGGGTTGAGGTTGGAGGTCAGATAGGCAGTCGCTCTATGTAATACACTGATATTCGATAAGACTGGAAGTCGACCCCAACATAGCTGGGACAAGGCAGATGATGATGCTCCACCGCTGTGTGTTGTACCGTGATGTCATCCTTCTGCGAGGCAGTTATGCTAAAAAGCAGGCGGCAGGACGGCTGAGGCAGAGATTTTCCCGTCCCAGCCACCGCGGTAGACGCTCCGGGCGTCGCGAGCCGCGAGACGACTCCCGGCCACCGCAGACGCGGGCCTGTGGACGGTGAACAATGGGTAGCTCACCGTTTTAGTCAGTAAAAGTCTGACACTCCCTCCCGCCCCGCCCAGGACGGGGGAAGTCATTTGATGATATCTGTCTTTTGATGAGCCTATGACCTATATCGCAACTAGCTTGAACTTTCAGGCTAACTGACCGACTTCTCGACCATTCAAAGGTGCCTGTAAATTGTTTTAATTGAAATAAATGCTGTGACTTTGATAAGCGGTCTAAGGACAAAGGGACTTTTTAAAATTTCACCAGCAGCTCCTGAGATTTACGCTTTAAAGCAAATAATTTTTTGAGCTATAGACTAACCGTTGACAAAAACACACGTGTCTGTGTGTACGTATGTATAAGTATGAGAATATTTCATTAAAATTACCACGACACACCCAAGTTCCCAAGCCTTCCCTAACACCAATGCATGATTTAGTAGATTTCTGTGAAGTGAGCCCGACTTGATATCCCTACCTAATATTAGAATTACCTGAAGATATACAGCGTGTTACAGAAAGGGTATATCCATACAAACGGGGTGAAGAGTGTATCCGGTACTGAATTTCTTAACAAAATTTCAGCTCAAAAGCAATAACTTAAAAAATGCATAATATCTTTGTTTATTTCGGCAGTTTATTATCATAACAAACGTATCAGGAGAAACAAATCTTTTACGGAGTTGTTTCTTTGTGTGTAGTTAATTGACACCGATCAGCTGACTTGGTGTAGTGATGTGTAGAATTCAATTGGAAACATTTGTTTTTTTTACTGAAGTGTTTCTTAATTTTATAATTTTGTGAGTATAGATATTAAAAAAGTGTTTCTATGTGGTTTGTTAACTTCTATAGAATTCGTGCCTTTGATATGTAAATACCCTTTCCGTTACACGCTGTATATACCTGCGAATTACAAATATTTGGTAGTAGATTTGAGACTTATTTACTTGCTATCTATTTATACTAATATTATAAAGCTGAAGAGTTTGTTTGTTTATACGCGTAAATCTTAGAAACTACCACACAGATTGTAAAAATCTTTTTATATACAATAGCCAGATTTCTGTGGAATAGTATGGACTATATAACATCACAGTCACACATGGGCCACTGGGCTATTACGATTATCAACCCGCTAAGTAATTATAATTGCTACGCTAGAGCCTTGGGTTCGATTCCCAGGTCGAGCAAAAAGTGTTATTAGATTTTTCTATGAAATTCTCAGTAGCAGCTCGGAGTTAGGATTTGTGTCCGGTTTTTGGCAATAGATTCACCCCTTACTACATGGGACTTAAACATACATATGTTGTGTAATGTTAATTAAGTATAATTCTGCATGCTCATGCCCCCAAGGGGTAAGCAGTTCTTTAACAATATATTTGTTAACTAACAAAAATCGTTTCTTATAGCCAGGTGTAACCATAACCCAATGGCCTTATAACCATAATCGACTATTAAAAGTAACGGTTTGATAGCCCATCGTGGCCCTTAGGTAAACTTCGCTCACACTTTGCTACACCTGTAAGGGAAGTAGTAGTAGAGCTCTTTGTGAAGGAGCTCGCCCGGGGAAGTACTACCACCATACCCAGTTCTGCTGCAAAGCAGCGTTGCTGTGTTCCGGTTTGAAGGGTGTAGGTGCCGGTGTAATTACAGGCTCATGAGACATTTCAACTTTGTCTCTGGAATGGCAAAGCATTTGCAAGGCCTCTGGTATTCCAGATTCCTATAGGTAACCACTTAACATCAGGCAGGCCTTCAGCTGGCTTGCCATACAACGATGGTAAAAAAGGAAGTAAGCAGAGCAGTCGACTGATTAAAGTCAACACACGTCGAAATTAAACACCCTATTTTCGAAGTAAATGTTATGATTTCGCATATTTATCGCTGATTTATGTTAATCTATTCTAAGCACATGTTTGGGATGTACATTCAACTATTATTATTGGATAGTAATTTGGCATATTGAGTTACTGGTTTCAAGCCGCGAATTCGTCCGCGTGGCTCTTTCTACCCGCGTTAAGTTACGTCTTTGATTACTGCTTCACTCCTGTAGGTCGTAGAGTAATATTTGATAGCCTATACTATTCTTCATGAATCTGGCTATTATATAGAAAAATACTATTTCTAATCCGACTCTTAATTTCAGCGATAAGCGCGTTTAAAAAAAACTTTAGCTTGATTATATTAGTAAGTATAGATTAAGAGATTGTGAGTTGGTTTATTACACCCCAGAAACTATATTTGCAATCAAAACTAAGATAAAAAAAAACAAACATCAAATCGCAATTTTCCCTACACATAATTATAAGTGCAGAGTAAACAAATCCACGGAACCAAACAGCTTGCATGATAAACTAAACAGCTATCCTTAATGATACCGCTTGATCGACTACCCCTTATCATTATGCAAAGTGGACCACTACGGACTACACGGTAAGGCAATTTGAACATTATCTGCACTTAGATTATTCTCATATCTAAACGGTATATTGTTGTGTATTTTTATGTTTGACTGCTAAGTTGTTATTAGATTTATTATTAATTGATTTGAGGTTCCTCAGAAAGGTCGGGTGCGCAGTACTCGTAACCGGCGTGCTTGGAGCTTGTATGTCTAGATGTATGAACGTGGACGAAGCGAAAGGAGTATGTAAAGATGGCAGGTGGCGTTCTGTGGCTTCTGCCTACCCCCATGGGAAAACGGCGTATATGTGCGTGTAGTAATTGATTTCAGCAAAAAAGCTGTAGATATTACTAGCTATATACCCCAAAGTGTCATCTGTATTTGTTTACGTCTTCGGTTACTCCCGTTACTCGTAGCGTGATGTTATAACAAACAAACCTTCCTCTTGAATTACTCTATCTGTTGATGAATTTATTATAATAAACTTTATTATTATAATTATTTATTTATTTAAGTACTATGGAAGACTTACAGCTACACAAGACAAATAGAAAATAGCAAATGAAACTGACAGCCAATTTACAAGTCTTCACTTATAAAAAACAGACTGGCAAAGATTGTGGGAACAACACAGCACTGCCCATACCAATAAAATAAAATAAAAAAAAACAAAACAGGACAACATCAGAAACTTAAACTAACAACATTATTAATTATGCGGCACTAGCTTTTGCCCGCGGCTTTGCTCACGTTAATTTATAATTTGACAATAACGTTGTGTCACTCGGCATTTAAATTAAAATTCATTTATAATTGCAAGACACGTGGCGCCATCTATTATCATAAGAACGAAATTGTTATTTTCTTCGGGAAGTGTACATCTTTTCGGGTTGATAGGTACTCTATGTCCGTTTCTGTATAAGGTAACAAACAAACAAACTTACTTTCGCATTTATAATACTAAGTTAGGATAAAATAGTTTGGAATAAAATCCGTTGCGTAGTTTTAAAGATCTAATTGTACAGAGGGATAGACGGCGGGAAGCGACATTGTTTTATACTGACTACAGAAGCCAGTGTCTCAAAGATTATTATAGTAACGGGTAAAAAAAGAATCTAAGAACAAGCCCATGAGACGCCAGACTAATGAGACGTCAGCTGCATTACGAGTGACTGCTGAATTAATCATGACAACAGCATAGTCTGTGAACATTACAGGCTCGAATTTTTAACGAAGAAAACACCAACAGCATTCTTCAAAAAAGTTTACCCGACTGCGGCTAAGCCAAAGGAATGATCTTAGCATAATTATTACATATTACATTTTCCTCTAATGTTAGCCTAAATTTTCCTACACAGGGCAAAGGCCTCTATTCTTTCCTTACGTTTTTCTATTATGTAACTATTTGGGACCAAATTTTATCGGTAGAGTTTCAATATGTTTCTGGGCCTACCGCAATTCTTTAAAATTATCTGTATTTAATTGTTGAAAAAATTGAAAGATTCTAGCAAAGCTAAGATAAAAATAAAGAATACGTAGGTCAGTTTTAATTGAACCAACAGTGTTAACAAAATTTATGTAAAACGCCTGATAAAATTCTTATAGCAAAATGTGACATCCACTCAACTATTCTCTAGCTAATGTACTAGGAGCTGAAACATTTTTTAATGTAAACGGCAAATGCTAAAAGCCTTGTTTTTAGTAACTTAAGCTACACTGTAGTTATACTAACGTGGTTTATATGCATTCATAACACGCCATCTGTCACAGAATGAAAATATACGAGCGAATTATGTAACTGGAAATTAGCTGTGGCCCATTTAGGTGGATTACTTAAGCGTTGTTTTTCTGACATTGTTTCAGATTCCTTGTTGCCATGTAGGATAGGTATGTTTTTAACTATACGGTCATACAAGTTTTTGCTACGGGTCTAACTAAACTTCAATTTTTTTTAGACTTTGGTTTTTCTTTAAATGTTGTCTCACATTATTTTAGAATAAGTATTACTAGAACACTCTCTTTATATTAACATGCTAACATACTTACCTAGATGATTGCATGATGACCAGAGGTTGCTAATTACAATAATCACCAACTCATCTACCAAGAATATTGAGCTATGAGCTCCAACATCAGATAGGTAGGTAGCCTTATATCATAAATCTATCTATACTTATAATAAATCTGTAGAGAGGTCAATTCTGTACATGAAATATATTTCCAAAATAACTATCAGGGGGTGATTAGGGATCGATACTGATGCCAAAAATGTAATCAGTAAATTTTTTGTCTGTCTGTCTGTCTGTATAACCGTTATAGAAACAAAAACTACTCGACGGATTTTAACGAAACTTGGTACATTAATTTTTCATACTCCTGGGTTGGTTATAGTATACTTTTCATCACGCTACAATCAATAGGAGCAGAGCAGTGAAGGGAAATGTTGGGAAAACGGGAGAAGTTACTCCATTTTTTAAGCTTCCGTCGCGTGTGCTACCTTAATGGTTAAAGCTACACAGAAATCATGTATGAGGGAAATGTACTCCTTAAAATTATATAAAAAATATCCCACGACAGCATATGTCTATCTTTTATGGTTGACTCACAATATCACGTGTAACTCCCGATAGCTTAGCAGTTCGAAGCTTTCTGATTATATTTGTCTACTCTTACGTTTATAACACTCTCAGTCATCCCTAATTAAAATAGTTATCATTATTAACTATTACATAAAAAAGAATCATAGAAATCGGTATAGAAACACCAAAGTTATACATGTAATACGGAAGGACATAGGCTACTTTTTTTTACGAAAAACGACGGAAACGCGGACGAAGTCGGGGGCAACAGCTAGTAAAAAAATAAAAGGGCAAAAATAGTGTTTACAACAAATCTTACAAAACAAAAAAACATCTAGTAACAACTGGCAGATAAATAATGTTTATGTTATTACTATGTTTACTTTGTCGATTGTCGGCTATCCGTGCCGATTCGTCGAATCCTTTATTCGAAAACTTTATGCGAAACTTCAATGAAACTTTGCGAACAGCTCACGGATTGTTTGACGGGATCCTTAGTGATGGGAAATGTCGATAAAGATCAAAGGTAAATGTTTATATTGTTCTATGGAGGTTTGTCTTGATTGAGGGGCAGGTGGAGCCGAAATGTTATAGAGGTTGGTTTGTTCCAGTTGTGTTGCGGAAGATGAAAGGATAAGCCTTGTCGGTTTTACTTCCTGATTGACTTATTGATTGATCAACTACATAGATATGTGCTGATTGATTGAAGGATGTGGCATATTTGGGGTAACAATACGCGTCACATAACCATTAAGTTCGCATAGATACTGCTATTCAAATTAAATACTAGAAGGGTGAAAATACGTTCCGAAGCAGTCCTAGAACTATTCGTATGGTAGTTTGTGCACTAGATCCGATTCCGTTATCCGATTTCTCTTCGTCATCCGTGAGTCGCAAATTCGGAAGAAATATTGGCGGACCAAAATAACCGTTGTATTGTTTGTGAGAACGCTTTCGCACTACCTCGGCTTCAAGTCGGATATAGATTACATTAATACTTTAACTTCTACTCAGATATTTAACGATAATCTTTCACTGTTTGTTACGTCATTGCACTCGATAATATGCTCCACACAGACTCTTCCCATCACTACTTGGGATTCCGCGGGGCTCACCCTTTCAGCGAACACTTTTCAGTACAATGTTCAGGGATTAATAGTTTTTCTTCAAAAACTTAGGCGTTATCCTTAACGTTCAGGTTCTTTTGAGAGCTTCAGTTATTGTTCCAGGTGTTTTAAGACGTTTATTATGCTATTTAACATTGTCTTAATGGTCCAATATCCCAGTGACGTTGGAAGTCATTGTAGTACACATACATACATAAACTCACGCCTTTTTCCCATGGGGGTAGGTAGAAACCACAGAACGCCACCTGCTACGATCCTTACATACTTCTTTCGCCTCGTCCACGTTCATACATCTACATCCTATACAAGCACGCCGATTACGAGTACTTAGACTGATACCGGTACGAATATTCTAGAGTATACTTTTAAATAATGCACTCTAAATAGTACACGGCCTAAAAATATATATTTAGAGAATGAACGTAAGGCCGTTTGTATAGTTTGCCTTTATGTATTTAGTTATTTTTTTCTTAAATCTATTGAAATTTCGAAAATAAATTGAGGATGGAGTTTTTTTTTGTAAGCGTTGTCCCAGCCTAGGATCTCTCGGGAGGAAACGTCCGGGTGTCACCATTGTGTGGATCGCCCCGAGGACACGGTGGAGCACACCGTGGCGGTATGCCCCGCTTGGGCGGAGCATCGCCGAGTCCTCGTGGCGGCCATTGGCGGCGGCGAACTCTCGCGTCTGGCCCTGGTGCAAGCCATGGTCCGGAGCGAGAGGGAATGGGATGCAGTCGCGTCCTTCTGTGAGGCAGTAATGCTAGAGAAGGAGGCGGCGGGACGGTTGAGACAGCGGTTCTCCCGTCCCAGCCGCCGCGGTAGACGCTCCGGACGTCGGGAGCCGCGAGACGACTCCCGGCCACCGTAGATACGGGCCTGTGGACGGTGAGCAATGGGTAGCTCACCTTCCTTACGTTTAACACAACGACAGGCCGTGTCGACGGCGCGTTCGTGTTCCACGCGCGCCTCAAAGAGATGTCAGCAAAAGGAAGGGGCCACTGAGGGCCGATGCCTGCCGGGGCTGCGGGTTGTTCGCAAGAGATACCGCGCCCCCGGAACGCAAAGGGCACACGAAGGAACATGGGTGGGTATTAGTCAGTAAAAGTCTGACACTCCCTCCCGCCCCGCCCAGGGAGGGAGAAGTTATTTGATGATTTCCCACCCACAAAAAAAAAAAAAAAAGCCTAGGATTTCTCCTGTATTTTGGGTGCCTTAACAAACATTTATAAACTCACAGACATAAAGATCCTGACCCGGAACATCTACCTATATGCCAAACAAATATTTGAACTCGAGACATGAGTGCAGCAACTTTATATTAAATTGCAATAATCACGCTATTTCAACCTGTGATGACGTGTTGGCCTCTTCTCATACAGAGATAGCACGGGCATTGATCACCACGTTTGCTCAAGGTGGATTAGCGATTTCAGACGTATTTTTAACAAGGCCAAGTTTCCTCACCATGTTCTCCTTCATCAATGTCTGTAATGTTCAAGATAAACTTAGAGAGTACAATTATTATACAAAATAATAAAAAAAAAAGTTTATTTCAATTACATAATTCGTTCACATACAGTCATAATTTGGAGGTCACCTTTTAAGCAAGGCAATGCAGTGTAAGCAATTGAAAAATAAATACAAATAAAAAAGGAAGCGCACTTGAGTGATGTATGCGAGTGTGTTTGTAGGTGTGTGTGAAATGAAATTGAAGAAGAATAGTCACGTTGGTTTTTACCCGTGCCCGGTTACGAACCTTGAAGCTCATGCAGCAAAGGCGGGCGCAACCCATGGGCCATTTATGCTCCTAGGCATATACCAGGGTAAAAATAACCCAATCGATCCATCATTCAGTTATTCTATCACCCCACGTATCGGAACTTCCACAATACGTTCATCGCATACGCTGAAGGGCGTAGTAATGGCTGTCATCAATAAGAACGGTTCAGAACGATGTCGGAGCGTCGGCTACCTACCGCTGTACGGCACGCGAGGTGGGCCCAGATCTAGGGAGTATGGATGTGGTAGATCTTTGGTGGGAAAGATTTTACAAGAGAATCGACGGCTGTTACAAACGTGTACGTGTGTGTGTATGTGACAGGCAAATAAGTAGGAGATATTATTGGGCACAACAACACAGGTGCACTCCTACTTACCTAACTCTTGTAGTGCCATGAGGCGGCAATCCGACATGATCAATAACAATGAGAGATATCAAGTGCAGGACATGTACTCTTCAAAACACGGAGCGTCCTTCGGTATGGGTGCCGGTGTAATTACAGGCACATGAGACATTTCAACTTTGTCTCTGAGATGGCAACGTATTTGCAAGGCCTCTGGTATTGCAGATGTCTATAGGTAGCGGTGACCACGTAACATCAGGTGGGCTTGATTGCCATGCAAAGCCAAAAAAAAACTCCGGAGCATTTACTAATGGATAACCCAATACCATTTTGCTCAACCTAGGAATCGAACCCAGGGCTCATCGCAACAGGGCAGTCAAATCAGGAAACACAGGCCATAAAAGTGTTTACTATTTTGTATCTCTTCCAAAGTCTCTAATTCCTGGTAAATTTTCCTTAGCTACAGTTTAGGGTTCCAAGAAAAGTAGAATGATATACTTAGATACGTCAGCGAGATCTAGATTACTTGGCTAAGCTTACTTAGACTGAGACTTAAGATACTTGGAGAACATAGACTACATTTTGAGCATTTTATAAAAAACTATCGAACTGCCCGCGACTTCGTCGGCGTGGCTTATTTCACCCGCGTTAAATTATGTCTTTGGCTACTGCTCTGCTCCCGTGTGTTGTAGGGTGATGTTAAATGCCTATGTTACTCAAGAATAATGAAGCTATCTATTGGTGAAACTAGCTGTAGCCCGCGACTTCGTTCGCGTTCACTATTTCATTGATTTCAATTTTGTTTTCTCGTTACCCTCGTTTTTTTATTAAAATAAATATTTTTTAAATAAAAGTAGCCTAAGTTACTTCTTCTAACATTAGCTATCTGCTAGTGAAAGTCCCGTCGAAATCGGTCCAGCCGTTTCAGAGATTAGCCGCAACAAACAGACAGACAGACAAAAAATTTAAGATTGTATTTTTTATGTAAGTACCGTATATACTTTCATATGCATTTAGTGAAAAGCTGTTATTTGATATTACAAACAGACACTTCAATTTTATTTATTTGTATAGATGAGTAAAGAAAAGAAATAGGTATTGAAGAAAAACAGTTTGTTTTATTCAACTGTCAAATCATTGGTCCTTTTTCTTTCAAAATGTTGGTCCTTATTCTATAAATTTTCGTACTGTGAGATAAATTACACGTTTTCTAAGTTATTGAACAACGCTTAGGGTATTGATAAAAATATTATGAATTTATTTCTACAGTTGAATAAAAAATAGTAAGTAAATAGTTTATTCATTGGACGGCAAACAAGCCGACGCCGCCGGCCCACTTAATAGAAAAAGGTTACCTGCCATACACAGGGGATTTCCAAAAGCGGTCCTTTGCACCATATGTTTGTTATTTCACTGACTCCCTTTAAAATTCGATCAATGTGAATGATGTGAAAATATCGTTTAGATATTTCAGAAAGTAGTTGTTAATAAGTTGAATATTAATTGTCATAAGACACTCGATTTGAAAAAAAGCTTCTTTTGCTACCTATGTCAAATGCATACATAGACTAGCTAGTATATACAAATTTGAACGCTGGGAAATATCTCATTGTATGGCAAACAAGCCGACGGCCCACCTGATGTTAAGTGGTCACCGCTGCCTATACACATCTGCAACACCAGAGGCCTTGCAAATGTCTTGCCATCCCAGAGACAAAGATGAAATGTGTCAAGTGCCTGTAATCACACCGGCACCCCTTCATTCAAATCAGTACACAGCAACGCTGCTTTGCGGCAGATGTGGATATGTTGGTGGTACTACCTCAGACGAGCTTCTTCACAAAGAGCTCTACTACTTCTCATGTACTGAATTTATGGTGAAAGTTGGTCACACGAAGTCCCTTCAATGGTATATTTAGGGATGGTTCACAAGCGCTTTTAAAAGTAATCTCTCGTCTATACACAGTATCATTAAGTTGGTTTTTTAACGTCAACATTTGTGTTGGTTGCAGGTGCAAATGACTGAGTTGTGTATGACGTGATGTGAGGAGAGGACCGCGACACCATGCTGATACGGTGCTTACTACTCGTGCTGCTGTGTGCGGTAAGTACATAAAAATAATTTAAAAAAGTCCTTTTTTTGTTAGCCTATTCGGTCCCACTCCTGGGCAAATGCCTCCCTCCACTACTTCCAGTATCGGTACTTTAATTATTGTGATAAAAAAATACTAGCTTGGACGACTGGAATTAATGGAGTAACGAACACACAGACGCTTAAGATTTACTACTGCTAAGTGTCAGACACTTAGCGGCAATGCTGTCAAGTGTCAAATACTTATCCAGCAAGTGTACCACCTCCACCAGTTAGTGTAACAGTATGCTTAACAGTTTGATACCTCCACTTTGCAAACATTTACCAGTCTGGTACCACCAATTGCCAAATACTCACGACATAGAACCATGAACGTTTTGACATTCACAACATTTTTTCTACACAATGTCAGACATTTAAGACATTTTGAAGGGCTATCAAATATATATTATTTATTTATTTATAACAGCTTATACTATCATTACAGGGTTACAGTTAAGAACTAAGACTTATCAAACCATTTACGTACAATAACATACAACAAGACATATAAAATAAAAAAGAACACAAATTATTACACCAATAAAACATAGGATAACGGACCATACTCTAAAAATAATATTTATTTATTTAAAACACAAAAAATCCTTGCACAATTATTATTTTTAACCGTGTTATTCCCTACAGAATTTAAACAAACATTCCACTAGTCAATCATCCACCATTTCCAAGTATATAAAACAGAACAATTCGTGGACTTTTTAACAAATTAAATTACAAACCGATATTAGTAATTCAGTACAATAGCCATTTTGAATTTCAGTAAAATCAATTTCGTAGTTCAAGTAGTTCAGTTATCATAATGTTCGTAAAATTTCGTCGAAATTTATCGATTTCTTTTTGGTTGAGATTTTTTTGTACTTTGAATAATCACTTACGTACGGACGTTATGGATGCACACAACAGTAAGGGGGTTCTGGAGATATAACAATAAACGCTTGTCATCGTGAGAAATGTTAAAAAGAAGTTGGAATTTTGATCTTCAATATCTATGTTACCAGAAGATTGCCAGATATTTATGTGCTTTCCGATCCACGGAGGTGACTCACAGCCAACTTCCAAACTCCGGGCTGCTTCTGAGAAATTCCTAATGGAATAACCCAATAAGACTTTTTCCCGACCTGGCAATCGAACCCAGGACCACACAAGACTAACGAGGCAATCAATTTGCTCGCAAAAACAACGAGACTATTCCCACAGTCATCATTGACCCATCCAAAATTCAAAGCACCCCAGACATAAGGACTAAGGAACACCTTTTATTCACACTATGATCATTACTCATCTGGCCGACGTGCATAATTCTGTGGAAAGGCTGTAAAAACAAATGAACAGTGCTCAGGAGTAGTGACGTCAGAGTCGTAAACAGCCAATCATAAAGAGGAACTGCTGTTATTCGTTATACTGTGGCGTTATTTTGTGTTGAGTGTTAATGTTGGGGAACTGTTTGCTGTTAGTCTGTGGTAGTTTTTTACATTGAGTTGTTGGTTTTAGTGGACAATGTGTATGTTTTATAATAACTAGCTATATCCCTCGTGGTGTCACATGCGTCCTGTTACTTCTTTGGTTACTGCTTCGGTTTCGCAGATGGCATCGACCTTTTATATTGTGCCGCATGGGGTGTCACCTGCACTCGTGAGGACATAAAGACTGCGTCGGTGGATGGTGTTGCCGTGACTGAATTTGGGGCCAAACATAAAAAAAAACATATTTTATTTGTATTTTTTGATTTGAAGAAGACTACTTCGATATGCCATTTAAAAGATTTAAGACATACAGACGGTGGGAAGTGACTTTATTATATGATACTACTAGCTTCTGCCCGCGACTTTGTCCACATAAAATTAGTATATTATTCCTTAGGAATCGTATATTTTACCGAGATAAAAAGCATCCTATGTGTTATTCCACATTCCACACAACAATCTATCTCATTGCCGAATTTCATCCAAATTCGATCAACAGTTTAAGCGTAAAAGAGTAACCAACATACATCTATCCTCACAAACTTTCGCATTCATAATATGAGTAGGATGTAAGGATTATATCTAGCTCGTACTGTCGAACTGCTGACTTAGCTCAGCAGTGCCTTTCTCCATTTCTTCCATCTATCACGAGCTTGCGCTAAGTCTTGCCAATTCTCAGGGAAGCCGACCAAGTCCTCACGCCCTCCTCTTCATGGTCTGCCGTGACTCTGTCATGAAATTTCGGGACACCAATCGTGTGTTCTAGGAGCCAATAGATCGTTCGTCATGCGGGAGACATATCCGGCACAGTTCCATCTATGATTAAATTTGGCAATGGCCTCGTCTGGATGAAAATACGAGGACTATTTTCTCGTGCGCTCTTCGTAGAAATTTTTCAGTTAGTTTTGTTTTTCATGCCATGCAACTTTTTAATTAAGATTTCTGTTAATGTATGTGGTTCGCTGGGTTTTCTTACTTATTTGCGAGAAACCTACCGAGCCCTCAGAAAAATAAAAAAAATCGATCGTGTTTAAGGATTCCATTCGAAAAGGCTGTCAAACGGTAAGACTCCGCTGTCTGTCCGTCTGTCTATCACAGGACATATCTTTTGAACTTTAATAGATAGACACTTGATATTTTCACAGAGTACATCAATTTGAGTTAAATATTACGTCGTGACGTCACAGTTTGCGATTGCTTTACAAAATCTATGGGGGAATCGCGTTTAGATAGCTCATAAAACTATATTAATCGATTGATGGAGTCTACTACGTAATTGTACTTATTATAAGATGAATCAGGCCTGTCTCGTTAGCCTAGTGGTCCTAAGCGTGACTGCTATGCTTGAGGTCTTAGGTTCGATTCCCAGGTCGAGCAAAAAGTGTTATTGGGTTTTTCTATAAAATTCTCAGCAGCTCGGAGTTAGGACTTGTAATAAGCTTGCCCTCCATACATGGAACCTAAACTTACCGGCGAACTGTGGGTGTACATTGGTACACCTCTGCGTGATGGTATGTATGTATGTGTATGAATGAGGCCTTTAGATATCTATGTATAAGAGAGTACATACCACCACGCAGGTACCTATACCCGAACTGCGGTTACTCCTCGTTATAACTTACATATCGGGTCACTGTACTCCTTTGATTTCAATGTGTACATAGCATCCATGTTTTCCTGTTCAATAAATTTTGACTGTCGGGAATCATGTCATGTGGTTTTGATTTCTGACAATTTGTTACAAAGGGAATATTTACTTGAAATAATGGAGCGCAAACTTGTGTTATTACAATGAATAGAGAGGTTTTGGTAGATGAACTGGACCTTTTTATTGTAAATGGAAGTTATCAGTTTGAACTTATGTTACAATACCAGCCTTCAACTGTTCCACTGTAAAACAAAGTCCCCTTCTCATACAGAGAAGGCACGAGCGTTGATCACCACGCTTGCCCAACGCGGATTGTCGATTTCAGACTAATATTAATAATTATAATCTAAGTTTTCTCACGATGAATTAGACAAAGTCACATTGGTACTTGCCCGTTCCTTGTGCGAACCCATCACCTCGAGCATGAAAGACAGGCTCCTTAACCACTGGGCCAACACGACTTGCTAACAAGTCTTGTACCATTTTAAAGTTACCAACAACGACTCGTTGAAATACAGGAATCGGTCACAAAGAGAATCCCACATCTTCCAAACGCGACTAGCAAAAGCTAAACCGCGGTAATATGTTTGTTATGCTAATATTGTGGTCCCGCCATGTTTCAATTCACACAGTTCCTTAATAAAAACATAGTTACTTGATATTGTTGTAGTGATGGGACATTTAAGGGTAATGAAAATAATATCGATAAAAGTATGTTCAAAACTTGACTACTGAAAAATCACTCTTAAAAAATATGAAACAAGTAAATATTCTCACGTGAAACTGTTATTGTTAGTGATGTTGAGAGGATAAGCTACTCCAGACTATAAACTATTTCTGTGGCAAATTTCTTCCAGACCAGTTGAGCTTTTAACAAACATCCATCAGTCTAAACATTCGCATTTATACTGGTAGGATATTATGGTAGGTTAATGAGCACTATAGTGTGTATAAGACCTTTACTTTTTTGTACCCATATTCGCAAATGAATAAATGATTATAATTATTATTTTAAAAGCATTGGCTCACACTAGCAATTTGTCCTGTATCGTGGGTGCACTTACAAACACAAAAACTTACTTACACACACAGCCAGACCCGGTACAACTATCTGTAGGTAACAAATATTTATTTTGTGCGGAAATCGAAAACCCGACACGCAGCACAGCAGCCAATCGCTTAGATACCCACTGCGCCAATCGTGCGCTTATATTTTGTTCTAACATGATATTATCACCTACTCACTATTAACTATCGACTGATTAAAACCAAACATGTCCCATCCCTACCAATGTAAATTAGTCTATCCTCCATGGAGTTGTATTTTCCTAACGGCAGCAGGAATTCTCGAAGGTTCCATTTGAATTGATTCCTTCATACTAATAACACCATTACTATTTGATAGCAGACGACTGTTGTAATTTTCTACTTAGATAGATAGAATTGTTTATTTTAATATCTTCGACGATGTTAAGTTAGGGAATAAGTATGACTGGAAATGGATTTGGGAGCTTTTAAATGTCGGATTTTAAGTTTGTCTCGGATGAAATGTACGGAAAAGCCAAAGAAGATGTAGACTATGAAATGTTTCTACAGTTCAATTAGATTCATAATAATAAATTCGGACTTTTAAAATATTCCGTATTAGTATATTGTGTAATAATATCGGGAAGCGCAGCGTAGGACGTCCACCCACAAGGTGGACAGATGATCTGATCTGAAGACACTGGATGCAAGCCGCTTCCAACCAGTCTTTTTGGAAATCTATGTGAAAATAATGTGGAAATATATGTGGACGTCCTGCGGCTGATGTGATGATAATGATGTAATAATAAGAAACTAGAGACGGGGAACTACCAGATGGATTGGAAAAAAAATGTGTTACGATAACCAGATCTGTGAGGCATAGTATAATCATCACGCTGCGACCCACGGGAGCGGAGCAGCACATAACACATTAAGGTGAAAAGCTTTTGGACAAAAAAGAAAAAAGCCTCCAATAACTAATAGTTCGTTTACTTGGATGACATATTTATGTCAGTTAGATATATTTTTTAACAAACAACTGAACTAAATTACATGGAAGTAAGACCTATCAAATAAAAAAAGAATCATCAGAACCGATTCATAATTGGCGGATATATCGCGTAACACACATACAAAAAAAAAACATACAGTCGAATTGATAACCTCCTTCTTTTTTGAAGTCGGTTAATAAAACCACGCGGTCGAAGCAGCGAGCAGAAACTAGTACATAATAAAAAAGAAACAAAACATATTTTAAAAGTGGATTGTACGAACCTCATTCTTCAGTTATGAAAACAGTGTTACCCATTCTCGCTTCACAAATACGCTGAGTTTTCCGTTCATTTTCTTTCACCTGCAGTGAGTGCATTTGCCGTACACTGTGTATTTTCTAACGTATTATATAATCGTGAAGCTGCATTATACTTGCATTAGGGGCGGTAATTTGTGCTGAACCTCTGTTACATAGCAGAATGAGTTCGTTAGCTTGTGGGGAAAGATATGAGCGAAGATAAATAAATGTAGGATTTGATAATGATTATGAACAGGTAAATCATCAAATGACTTCCCCCGCCCTGGGCGGGGGGGGAGGAGGGAGTGTCAGACTTCTGCTGACTAAAACCCATCCATGTTTCTGCTTGTGCCCTTTGCGTTCCCGGGATGCGGTATCTCTTTCGAGTAACCCGCATCCCCGGCAGGCACCGGCTCTGAGTGGCCCTTTCAATTGCTGACATCTCTTTGAGACTCGCGCGGAACACTAACGCGCCGTCGACACGGCCTGTCGTTATGCAACGTACGGACGGTAAGTACCATAATATCATAATGTATTAATTACGTTCCACATGAATAAAAGTCATTTATTTCAAAGCCATTAAAAGGCATTTTCGAACCATCATCTCTACATAGAATAAAACAAAGTCGCTACCCACCGTATGTCTCTTTGTACGCTTAGATCTTTTAAACTGCGCAACGGAATGTTATGCGGTTTTCATCAATAGATTGAGTGAACCATTCATTCACATCACGCTACGACTAACGGAGAGCGGAGCAGTAACCAAAGGCGTAATTGAACGCTGATGTCACCGTGAGGTATATCTATATAGAGCTAGTTCAGATAGCGTTTATTTGTTCAAAATGGGGGGTACCAGTTGATGATGCTGTCTATACTATAAGCCAGAGCAACCGCGTACTATGCGAACCATTCTACGACGTTATGATTTTGAAATTATTATACTAGGAGTCAGTATATTGTGGTGGGGTGTGGTTGTCGGCGAACGAGAAGCTATTCCTAACTGCGAGTGTCGTAAAATGCTAAGAGATACCTTAGAGGTTGTAGCTGAGAGCGGTAGTGTTCTGTTGTATATGTAGTCTTTTCATAGCAACTATCAATATTTATATATTCAGTTTTATTATATGTAAAAATAGAGTTTATATTTTATAGCGGGCTTGTTTTCTTATCACCGGTCGAGCAAAAAGTGTTATTGGATTGTTCTATGAAACGCTCAGTAGCAGCTCAAAGTTAGGATTTGTGCCCAGGTAATGGCAGTAGGCTAGCCCCTTATTACGTGAGACCTAAACATACCGGCGAACTGTTAGTGTACATTGGTACATCTCTGCCTAACCCTTCGGGGAATACAGGCGTGGTGGTATGATGATGATGGTACATTATTTCTGATTCTATTACAGAAAAACCTTTCACTGACAGAAGGTATACTCTTACTGAATGCCATAGCACCTGATTTAGATAGACTTATATTTATTACGTAGTATGGATCAGGAATAGAAAAAGTCACATTGGTATCAAATCCGCAGACTCATGAACGAGAGACGGTCACCTTTACCACTTTGTCATCTCGACCTTAATAAAAGGTTAATTTCTTCACAAATAGCATGACCGTTCCCGTAAGCCTTGGTTCACAAGAAAAGGTCATGTTTGAAGGTCATAATTATGTAAATCATGCAGTGCCTACACGCATCGAGACGGCCTATCAGATGAGTTGCACGCGACCTGTGACCTTTATGACCTATTAAAATAATTTTTTTTGGTACGACCCTCCACGGTACTCTTTGATCCCCTGAATCACTTAGTGAGATTTTGGCTTGGGAAATTTATTTATTTATATGTTGCATAATATTATTTACTAGCTTTTGCCATCGACTTCGGCCGCGTGTTTATTTTTTTCAAATTCCATCATGATTCGAAAGACATATAGCGCCATCTATTATCATAAGAACGCTAATATCGTTTTCCTTGTAAACAGTAGTCATTTTCGGGATGAAGAGTACTGAGTCTGTTTTAATACACCTGACAACGTATATACAAAATGTCAGGATGATCGGTTCAGTGTTTTAGGCGTTAATACAAACAAACCAACTTTCCTTCGAATTTATAATACTAGTTAGAATTTGGGAATGGAACATTAATAACACAGAAAGGTACATTGCATGTATAATTCATTTTAAAATTCAAAAACTTATTTAATAATTTATTTTGATCAATGTAAAGCTACTAGGGTTGTTTTTCACTTTGGAAAAATTGAAATGATGCTTCGTTTACACGGGTTAAGTTTTTTGCTATCGAGAGAGAGAGGTTATAATGCACGTGTGAGTCTCGTAGGCAGTACAATTCGCCTAACATATGTATTTGTTGCATTGATACTGTTTAAAGATAATACAAAAGTAGTATTAGTGTCAAATAGAACCCTGCTACAGCAACATGCCACTACGCATGGACTCTCGCCCCTTAATACTGCCTCGTGTAAGCGAGGCTTTAGGCGAAACCACGCTGCTTCGCTAGTATTTTAAAAATAGATCGCTAATTTCAACTACCAATGTAATAATTGCCCTACACATCGACAGCCATTGACTGCCTCGTTAGCCTAGTGGTCCTAAGCGCGATTGCTACGCTAGAGGTCAAGATTTGATTCCCAGGTCGAGCAAAGTGTTATTGGGTTTTTCAGCTCAGAGTTAGGATTTATGCACGGTTAATGGCAATAGGCTTGCCCCTTATTACATGGAACCTAAACATACCTCTGCCAAACCTGTCCAGGAATACAGGCGTGATGGTATGTAAACATGTTGAGCCAACAAACAAAATTAAATGGAACACGAAATTACAAACTGTTCTCTAATAAATTAATTAGAATACATGATTGATTAGTTGCCCAATCAGTTAGTAACAACTATTTGTTAATAACACCTTGCTTCGCTCGCAATAAATGTTCATAATAATAATTTTCTGTTGTTAATTATTCAGCGCCATAAATTTTGCTGCGTTGCGGTGCGCTTTGTTTAACGTTGCATTTTTAATGTGTAGACAAGGATAGTGCGAGACGTTAGTGTTCTTTTAAAAGAAAATGTGGTAGATTGTCGAGAAGTGTAGGGTAAAAAAGGGAGGGTAGGAGTGTGGACGTAAAAGTAAAGAAAGAAAAATACAATGTTTATTTGGCACAGACCAAGTGCACACAAAAAAAACATTATTCGTTCTAAATAATAACATACCATCACGACGGTATTCCCCGAAGGGTTAGGCAGAGGTGCACCAATGTACACCCACAGTTCGCCGGTATGTTTTAGGTCCCATTTAATAGGGGTCGAGCCTATTGCCATTAACCGGGCACAAATCCTAACTCCGAGCTGCTATTGAGAATTTCATGGAAAAACCCAATAACACTTTTCTCGACCTGGGAATCGAACTCAAGACCTCTAGCGTAGCAGTCGCGCTTAGGACCACTAGGCTACCAAGGCAGTAAAATAATAAAAAAAATATTATTGTGTCACGCGCCAAACAGGTCCAGTTCAGCAAAAATGCCAGACCACTTGTACTTGATGCTAATTAAAAAATAATTTAACATCTCTACTTATAATGTCGCTTCCCGCCGTCTGTACGCTTAGATCTTTTAAACTCCACAACGGATTTCAATGCAGTTTCCATCAATAGATAGAGTGATTCACGAGGGAAGTGTATATGTATGTAACACTACGCTACGACCAGCGGGCGGGGAGCAGTAATCAAAGATGTAACTAAGCGCAGGTGACACCGCGGGGTATATGGTGGTTCTGTCAACCATGCTTCCTTCACCTTTTGTAAGCCAAGCATATAATATAGGTAGCTCAAACAAATTGTGCTCTAATTCGGTACATGTGCTCGTAATACACAACAATTCTGTATCGATTGTAACCGTCTGACATTGTCTAACCTTCGCATGTAACTTGAGCTGAAGTTCTGCGGCCATTTGACACTAAGACTTATGCGGGTATTTTAGTTTACAAAGAAGTTGGAGTGTGAAATTATTTGTTGCCTTTAATTGGTGCACTCGATATAATGTCTAACTCTCATTACAATTAAATCTTTAACTGAATATGCGCTACTTTCCGGAACAAGGTACTGGTTTCAATTCTGAAATGCTTTAGTTAATAGGATGCTACGCTATCCGTGAGTGTCATTTACTAATCTGTCTGTCTGCCTGCCTGTAATGGTTTTAGGGCTTAACCACTGAACTGATTTTAGATAAAATTTATTGCAAGTAAAGTTTGAAACCCCAGGAAAGGAAATGTGCTACTTTTTATTCCATGGCTTCGTCTGCATCAATGATAACCGACATTTACGCGGACAAAGTCGCCGGTAAAAGCTGGTTAACTATAATTAATATTTGAGTGATAAAGCTTAATAATTATTAGTACTAGATAGTATCAAGATTTGGAGGTATGAGAAACAGTGTGTTAAGTCTCTTATCCTCCATAGAAAAGGGAGGATCCTCCGACCAGACGGGTGTTGTGCCTGGTAGGCTACTGCCCGGCGGTTGTTGTCGGGATTTTGTAATATTTATTTTGATATGTGCTAAACGTCGCGGCGAACTTTGATATCACGATCTAGGCAACGTTAGTTTGTCGTAATAGTTCGCATGCTGAGCGGTAGATGTCGCTGCAAAGTTATTGAACTGTTTAGTGGATCTTTGAAAGACTCATTCCTACATAATGTTGTCTTCTGACTCCAACTGCCATAAAGAAGAGAGAAAAACCACTTCAAGTCGAAATAGCATACCTATCTATTTAAATAAATCAATCAAACGTAAACCTCCGCACGCCTCGCCTCATAAAATAGTGGCACTCAATAATTGAACCCCCCACGGCAAATGCAGACTGCATCCCCTGAATAAATATTGATTTGTCACAAACTACTGCCGCGCGAGGTGCGCCCGGATCTGACTGATTCAACTTTATGACGTTGGGGTATGAATGTGGTAACGTGCAAAGTGATACTGTAATTTATGTAGTTGTGTGCAAAATAATGTTGAAATATTGTCTGTATAGTACTAGATTTTGACCTGGATTCCGTTATTGTAGGCAGCATTTTTAAGATTGAGCACAATAATGTTAATTAATTTTGTATCAATTATCCATATACATTTCATGATTTTATCTTAAACTAGCTGTTGCCTGCGACTTCGTCCGCGTTTCCGTCGTTTTTCGTAAAAAAAAGTAGCCTAGGTCCTTCCTCACGGTTCAGTGGTTTTGATGTAACAGACAGATTCACTTTCATATTTTAGTAGGGAAATATAATATGTCAATCTACAATACTGTTGAAAAATATCGCAATATGGAACCGCACAATATTATTGTTAATAGCTGAGCCCGCGACTCCGTCAGCGTGTAGTAAGAGTAGACAAATATAATCAGAGAGCTTCGAACTGCTAAACTATCGGGAGTTACACGTGATATTGTGAGTCAACCATAAAAGAAAGACAAATGCTGTCGTGGAATATTTTTTATATAATTTGAAGGAGAACATTTCCGTCATACATGATTTCTGTGTAGCTTTAACCATAAAGGTTGCACACGCGACGGAAGCTTAAAAAATGGAGTAACTTCTCCCGTTTTCCCAACATTTCCCTTCACTGCTCTGCTCCTATTGATTATAGCGTGATGAAAAGTATACTATAACCAACTCAGGAGTATGAAAAATAATTGTACCAAGTTTCGTTAAAATCCGTCGAGTAGATTTTGTTTCTATAACGGTTATACAGACAGACAGACAGACAGACAAAAATTTTACTGATTACATTTTTGGCATCAGTATCGATCCCTAATCAGCCCCTGATAGTTATTTTGGAAATATATTTAATGTACAGAATTGACCTCTCTACAGATTTATTATAAGTATAGATAACGACAGACTCCCATACAAACTTTCATCCTCTATTTCAACTCCTTCAAGGCCTTTTCTTGCGACATAAGATAAGTCCTCCTAATCTGCCCCGTTGCTCTCGAGGTGACAAGCTCGACTGTTGAGCGTTGGGTCCTGGGTTCATTTCCTAAGTCAGGCAAAAGCGTTATAGGGTCCATTAGGAATTTGTCAGTAATATCCCGGAGTTTGGAAGTTGGTAGTGTGACACACCCGTGCTTCGGACAGTACATAAAGCAGTTTTTCCTACGCCTATTTCCACCCCGGTCGCGTCGCATTGCCGTCCCATCGGACTATGAAAGTGAGAGAAGCACATGTGTACTGTAATATCTCCACTAGTCTCCATTGAGATTTACTGCAGTGACCGATATTGGGTCTGGAGAATATAACGAAATACCTATCAAATATAATGTCATAATTGTTCTCTCTATTCCTACTTCATACTCTGCGCCATGCATAAGAGGATAGCACTTAAGGAAGGTTGGGTTTGTTATTGCGAGCAAGTTATACATCCCTGCCTTCTAGTTCCAGATTGGTTGAATTTACATGCTCATTTGAAGAGGAATATGTTGAACGACGTGGATGGATTTATACTTTACTAGCTTCTATGCCGACTTTGTCCGCGTGAATATTTTTACCTGCGGTTACGTCTTTTGTTACTGCTCCGCCCCGTGTGTCGTAGTGTGATGATAAACCTATAGTCTTTGTTACTTTCTGATAATTTAGTTATCTATTGGTGAAGAAATGGTCAGAATCGGTCTAGTAGTTTCGGAGCCCATTCTTTACAAACAAACAAAAAAATATTCCTCTTTATAATATTTGTAAGAATAGATTCTTATGTAATATAAGGATTTTATATACTTGGCGTGTTTCCCTAACACCGGTTGACCAATTTATGCAAAAAAATATTCCTGTTCTATTTTTATCTGATGGTTAATGTTTATCCGATAGATAAGCATGTTTTTTTTTCAACCTTTTTTCGAGATAGATTTAAAAATTATGGAACAGCTGAATTTTTTCCTGATTTCAGAGCTGATAAGTTGCTTATATAATTAGTCCCTTCACCAAAATAATAAAATATGTCCCACTGGCTTCTACCCGCGACTTCGACCACGTTAAATTTGACTCACGGGAACCGTACATTTTACCGGGATATAAATTCGAGACTATAATCTATCTCTGTACCAAATTTCATCCAGATCTATTCAGCTGTTCTGGCGTATTTGACTAATAAACTTCCATAAAAACGTTCGCAATTAAAATAGTACCCAGTAAGATGATTCTAAAATCACTTGTGTACCCCTTTCTTAAAAAAATTACGTTCTGGTGGTGAAGCCACCAGACACGTTAAAACAATAATCTAACTAGGAGATGGCCGTAGGACTGTCATAACAAGGAAGTCCGAGCGCCCGATGGTTATTGAATAAATATCGATTGGACAGAACCAGTGTGCAAACGTGGCGAGGCCAAACGTAAATGCTAGATGCTAGATTTCATTAGGAATATACTCGGAGAGGAATGAATATTTCAGGATATTTTTGATAAATTTTATGGCAAAATTGTTTAGCAAATAAAATGAATTCAGATACTTCACCAAAAACTGCGCAAATTGCTGTGTTAGTCTATAGATAGACTAAATGGTTTGAACTCGTCCCAACAAAATGAGTAAACTAGTTAATGGATGCTCTTTTCTCCGTATAACATACCAACACGCCTGTATTCTTCGAAGGGTTAGGCAGAGGTGTACCAATGTACTTACACCCACAGTCCGCCGGTATGTAATAGGGGGGTATCCCATGTAATAGGGGGCGAGCCTATTGCCATTAATAGGGTACAAATCCTAACTCGCTAACTGCTACTGAGAATTTCATAGAAAAACCCAATAACACTTTGCTCGACCTGGGAATCGGACCCAGGACTCTAGCGTAGTAGTTGCGCTCAGGACCACTAGGCTAACGCGGCAGTTCTCCGTATAGCGGCTAATATATTATAATGGATGGAAAGAACACTTAAAAATCAGCTGTTCCTTACATTCAGCGTCTATCTAGATATTGCGCTTAAGTATGGAACAGCTTTTCGCTTTTTAGTAATCCAAAACCTTCTGTCTAGAGTCATTCATTGAATCCATCAACTGCGGTTCAATGATATTTGCTTTACAGAAGTACTAGTGAACTGCTCCCGTGGCTTATTTCACCCGTCTTTGGTTACTGTTACGCTCCCGTGGGACACAGCATGATGTTATACAGCCTATGTTACTTAGGAATAATGTAGCTTTCTATTGGTGAAAAAAAAAAATGGTTAGTAGTAGTTAGTACTTTTGGAGCCTATTCGGTACAACAAATCTTTAATCTTTTTAATATTAGTATCACTACATAGTATAATACAAAGTCGCTTTCTCTATCCCTATATCCCTATGCATGCTTGGAATAGAATAGATTTTTTTTTTTGCAAATATGGGTAATACATAATAGTTCTTAAGATTACATTTAGCTCAGCCACATTTTACCAATCGGCATGCAAACATTTAAAACTATTTATATCACTTATTTAGATCAATTTATAAATTGCTATTATAAAATTCTTAAATTAAAAATATATGTTTGTAATAAAAGGAAAATATAGATCAGTATCATAAGATTATATATCATGTCATTACTATATAATCAAAAAACTACTACTACTTAAATCTTTAAAACTACGCCACGGATTTTGATGCGGTTTTTTTTGGAAAGGAAGGTTTATATGTATAACTAGCTGTTGCCCCCGACTTCGTCCGCGTTTCCGTCGTTTCTCGTAAAACAAAAGTAGCCTATGTCCTTCCTCACGGTTCAGTGGTTTTGATGTAACAGACAGATTAATTTTCATATTTTAGTAGGGAAATATAATATGTCAATCTACAATACTGTTGAAAAATATCGCAATACGGAACCGCACAATATTATTGTTAATAGCTGAGCCCGCGACTCCGTCGGCGCGTAGTAAGAGTAGACAAATATAATCAGAGAGCTTCGAACTGCTAAGCTATCGGGAGTTACACGTGATATTGTGAGTCAACCATAAAAGATAGACATATGCTGTCGTGGGATATTTTTTATATAATTTTAAGGAGAACATTTCCGTCATACATAATTTCTGTGTAGCTTTAACCATAAAGGTTGCACACGCAACGGAAGCTTAAAAAATGGAGTAACTTCTCCCGTTTTCCCAACATTTCCCTTCACTGCTCTGCTCCTATTGATTGTAGCGTGATGAAAAGTATACTATAACCTACTCAGGAGTATGAAAAATAATTGTACCAAGTTTCGTTAAAATCCGTCGAGTAGTTTTTGTTTCTATAACGGTTATACAGACAGACAGACAGACAGACAAACAGACAGACAGACAGACATAAATTTTACTGATTGCATTTTTGGCATCAGTATCGATCCCTAATCAACCCCTGATAGTTATTTTGGAAATATATTTCATGTACAGAATTGACCTCTCTACAGATTTATTATAAGTATAGATAACATCAGCCATGCACCCGTGCGAAGTCGGGGCGGGTCGCTAGTAAACTATAAAAAACCATCATATCTATCATAAATAACTACCTAAAACCTAACTAGCCCTCTGGCGGCGCTACGAGGCATTCCAGTTCATCGAAAAATATACTTAACTGAATAAACTGACAGTTATATTTATATTTCTTTGATTCCCTTTAAACCCACAGATCCGATTGTTAACAGACAGTGGAACAGTTCAGACCCAAACCATCACGAATTCAATCGAATCTGATCGAAAGTAAACACGAGAATTAAAAGCTGGTTTGTTTTGACACAGCTGTTAAGTTGCGATGCATTGTATTTTAAAACTTCGTTGGGTTCAAATAGAGTTGGAAATCATTAATTAGCCGGATATATTTTTCAAGTATGCTTAGTCAAATTATTTGGTAGTGGATTCGGTAAAGTGAGGTGAAGATAGAATAATTTATCGTTATAGAGATCGTTATAGAGAATAAGTAAGTTTAGGAACTTAATGAAAAGTCGAGAGAAATTGTCAGTACAAACATTGGTAACCAACGTTAATCGTAATATTTAAACAAGTATGAGTAAGAGCAAAAATTCTTTCAACAAAATCTAGTTCTCATGTTTGGTACAATTAACCCTTTATCCTTAAAAATGTCATGCGAAATACATAATTTCATAGGTAAAAAAACATGAATTTTACCGCACTACGGCAAAGCCAAAGGAGGGTTATAATTTTAGCAATTTATTAATTTATAATTATGTTTCTATGTTCGTACGCGTGCGCAGATCTCTTAACCTATACAACTTATTGTAATCGTATTATCTCGTCTGTATTCTTTGAAGGGTTATATAGGGACCCGGTTTTTTAATTATATATTTCTTCTAATCCAATCAATTTTATTACTTCTACAGAAATTATACTAAAATATGGATTTTGTAGGAAACAGAATTTTAAAGTAAGCTGAACTATGTAGAGATTTTACTTGACACATAATTATTTCGTTTGATGTATCAATAAATTATTACAAATCTTTTTATTTCTTATTTTAAGTTATTTTCACACACATACCATCACGCCTGTATTCCCCGAAGGGTTAGGCAGAGGTGTACTAATATACACCCACAGTTCGCCGCTATGTTTAGGTCCCATGTAATACGGGGCGAGCCTAATGCCATTAACCGGGCACAAATCTCAACTTCGAGCTGCGACTGAGAATTTCATGGAAAAACCCAAAAACACTGCTCGACCTGTGAATCGAACCCAATACCTTCAGCGTAGCAGTCCCGCTTAGGACCATTAGACTCAAAACTATTCAACGTAAGTGTAGAATTATTTCTACCCTTTTAAACTCTAAACCGTCTTTACGTCATCAGAAAAAAACGTATAACAAGCAAACTTTGCGTACTGCTAAACTCACTACGCCAATACGCCAAATAAATACGAATCGGGAGCAAAGCAAAACGAAGAAAAGTTTCACTCGTACCGTTTTAGTTACCCCCACGACACGCCAAAGATTGCACTGAAATTTCCCAACCACGCTTCGAACACGGGACTTCCCGAGGGCATTGGTCGGAAACAGATTAGGCACATAATTGACGTGTGCATTGTCTGACGCTAGCTGAAAACTTGTGGAGGGGCGAATTAGGGTGTAAACTAAGTTGGGTTCTATTTTGAGGTTGATTAAAATTGAGTGTGGGTTGGTTAAGGGTTAATGGCCGGAGTGATGTGCGTCGGATGGGAGATTTAAAGGTTAAGGAATTAATAAAATTAATGACAATTCTCATTATTTTGTGATAGATAGACTCGCAACCCTTAAATTCTGTGCCGTAACAATATAAATTATTATAATATGTAGTTTGTTATCGAAACGGTAAGACGACAGCCTGCACCGATGGTTAGAAAAATTCTTGGCTTTGGCTTTGGACAAAATCAGTCCAGCCGTTCCGTAGATTAGCCTGAACAAATAAACACACAAACCTTTTGTTTTGTTTTTAATTTGTATCTTAACTTTTAACAAATTATTTATTGATTTAACTATTAAAATTTAACATTTATATTTACAGCCTTAAAATTAGAAATCCATAATAAAAACAAAAAAGAAACTACAAATAAATGGCATCAAAAAAATAATTATTAATTATTTGTCTCTAGTGTTATATTTCAATATGTGCGCCGCGCACATATTGAAATATATTTAGTAAATAGCTTTTTTGCGACATTACAAACAGACACTTTTATTCTTTACCCTCGACGCAAAAATAACGGGGTGTTATAAGTTTGACGTGTCTGTGTATGTGTCTGTCTGTAGCATCGTAGCTCCTGAACGCATGAACCGATTTTGACTTAGTTTATTTTTGTTTGAAAGGTATATTAGTCTGGAGTGTTCTTAGCTACGTTTGATGGAATTCGGTTCAGCGGTTTCAAAGTTATCAGCTCTTTCGTTAGCTGCGGTAGAGATTTTTATTTTTCTGTCGGGGTTACTTAAAATTTTTGATTTTGTGTTTTTATTTACATAACACATACCATCACGCCTATATTCCCCGAAGGGTTAGGCAGAGGTGTAACAATGTACACCCACAGTTCGCCAGTATGATGTTTAGGTCCCATGTAATAGGGGGCGAGCCTATTACCATTAACCGGGCACAAATCCTAACTCCGAGCTGCTACTGAGAATTTCATAGAAAAACCCAATAACACTTTTATTCTTCTTCTTTTTTTATTTTTTTTTTTGTTTTTATTTAAAAAAGTTAAAAACAAAAAGCTTTAAAATATTATTCTACACAGATTAGTATTTGATATAGATAGACAGTCATTATGTAGGTTTCAACCTAGAACTTTGTCTAACCACATCATAAAAGTACCTTCACAAAAACTGGAACAGAAACCTCGTCGTTAAAAGAACTCCAAAATAACATGAAACCCCTGCACCCTGGCTCCGCGCCAGCTCCACAGCGATGCAGAGCCACATAGTTCAAATATTGGTTATTTTCCGACGCATGGGTACAGTTAGTAAAAAAAGTTTTAATTAATATTCAGTTTGGGCCGAAGTTTCAGGTTGCAGGTGTTTCGAAAAAATGTTTGTTGATAGTTAATTAGCAAAGTTTTGATCGAAAATAAATATTATTTTTCTGCCGATCCATGGTGGGAGCCGAGGTGAGTGAATGGCTGCTGTGCTGCGTGCACCTACGTGTATATCTGTTACACTTTGTTTCTTAAAAACGGGTGAGATTTCGTTCACGAATTATAGATAGGTATAAAACGAGCAGTTTTGCATTCACGTCAAAATAAATAGGATATTTTATTATCTAGTGATTTTCGAATTTGAACTAGCTACCTTGCAGTTGGGTTTAAGCGGACGGGGCGATGAACCCGCAGGCACACAACTGTCAAATATAAACAAATGAAAATACTTATTTTTATTAATTGTTATTGATTGTCGTAATTTTATTTGATTTTTAGAGTTCTGTACAAAAAGGGTAAAACGGGACCCTATTACAAAGCCTCCACTGTTCGTCCGTCCGTCTGTCACCAGCCTGTATCTCATGAACCGTGATAGTTAGACAGTTCATGGGGTACTGTGTTAAATGTTACAACAAAATACCTTGTGATATATTAAAATTAAATGAAAATCAATTTAAAAAATGTATCAAAAGTACAGTTTGTAAACAAGCTTATTACAAATTAGAAGATTATATATATATATATATATATATATAATCACGCCTGTTTTCCCCGAAGGGTTAGGCAGAGGTGTAACAATGTACACCCACAGTTCGCCGGTATGTTTAGGTCCCATGTAATAGGGGGCGAGCCTATTGCCATTAACCGGGCACAAATCCTAACTCCGAGCTGCTACTGAAAATTTCATAGAAAAACCCAATAACACTTTTTTGCTCGACCTGGGAATCGAACCCAAGACCTCTAGCGTAGCAGTCGCGCTTAGGACCACTAGGCTACCGAGGCAGTTTATATTCAAGATAACAATGCTTGGGGACATGCTGGTCCTGCTCCACATGCTGAACATGCTGGACAATTTAAAGTCTTGACTAAAACAACTGGTTGCTAATTTAATTATATAAGTACTTTGTTTTGATTAATTATTTTTCTCTTCGACATTAATTCTACATTTGAGTATGCCTCACGCACTGATTCTTTGTCTTTGAAATGTATAAATGTATTTAATATTACAATTAACTTAGCTTTCATTTCTAATTTGTGGCACTGAGTACGTATTGCAGTACTTTGAGTGACTTTTTTTAATAGATCGTTTTGACATCAGTATAATTTTATGGAATTGTACAACTTATTGTAATACATTTTTTTTTTAAAGAGTATGTATGGAGTTTCTTGCCCGTTCATCTCCATACGAAACTACCTTTTGGAATGGGCAACTAGATTTAATATTTTTAATTTAACATGTAATTGACGTTCAAAAGTGCCTTTTAATTGTCTAATTTAAATAAATGATTTGACTTTGACTTTGACTTTGAGTTGAAATTTTCACAGATGATGTATTTCTGTTGCCGCTATATAAAATAAATATTTAAGGGGGCTCCCATACAACAGACATGATTTTTTTGCCGTTTTTATCACGAGTCCGACACGCACTTGGCCGGTCTTTTATGACAGTCTACTGAAATTTGACAACCTTGTGTAGGTAGATTCGAATATACGTAGTTTCAAGAGTATTCACTTTTCACTGATCTAAAAGGTTGCCAAACACTTTGCATATTGCCATACAGAGGTGTATTTAGCCTCTCAGACTCCAATGCTGGTCATAAAATGAAGCTTTAGTCCAGCATTTAATGGAAAGGAACGACCGGCAAAGGTTTACAACATTTTATAAATTTCTGAAAGGCCGATGCTCCCACGTATTTCTTCCAAAGTAAATCCTCAAAGGAATTTGAGGGTTAACTTAAGAATAAATAATCGATGAATAAAAATAAAAATAATTGTGAAACTTGAAACCCCTCTTAAAAACTTCGGAAAATACGAAAAAAAAACTTCCACCCGCGCCGAATTCGATCTTGCGTGCCGCTAACGCTATAATTTCGGCAAATCAAAATTTTTTCGATCAAAATAACGCGCGTCGCAATATCGCCCGTACACCCTTCGCCGCCAGCTATAACACTTAAAACGTATCGCAGGATAATGTTCGCAGTAGATTGCTTGGTGTCGATCTAATATTTATGTCGGGGCTGTTATTTACGCAGCAACGGATATTGCCGTGTCCAGGGAATCGTCTTGGCAGGATCTCATCATATTACTGGGGCCGTAAACGGGTTAGGGACGAGATTATGAAGAAGTGATACAATTTATTTTTATTGTGGCGACAAATAAATTGGTAGGTTTTTTTTGGTACGTGATATTTAAATTGAATTGCCTGTTTACTGACGTTTTGTTAGGCTTGCCCGAAGCCCTTGAGTGAGTGTTTCGAATAATAATGTTTTTATCAAACCTACTGGTTTGGCTTTTGTTTTCTGATGTAGATTGGTTTTGTCGGATTAATTTTTGTGATTCAGGTATTTTTTGTGAAAGATTTTCTTGGACAGTCGACTGTCTCACACAATATTAAGAAGCGATATAATGGTTTTAATAATATTATATCTAGATCGTAGGTACTGTCTCACTGCTGGGAAAAGGTCTCTCTCCGTTACTTCCATTCGTTTCGACTCTGTGCTACGTTTTGACAATTCCCAACGAAGCCATCCAAGTCCCGGCCGCCGTCTCCATCGTGGTCTACCGGGTAAATATCGGGACAACAATTTTGCAGACATGTCCAGCCTAGTTCCATTTCAGCTGGACAGCCTTTTGAGCCACGTCAACGATCTGTGATTTGTTGATCTTTCGAAGGCTATCCGTTGACTTAACACCAAGTATGCTAAACTCCATAGGTTATTTGGTCGTTTAAAAATGTATGAATAAGTGCAAGACTTGAAATCAATAAGTATAATCCCATGTAATAGGGAGCGAGCCTATTGCCATTAACAGGGCATAATTCCTAACTCCGAGCTGCTACTGAGAATTTTATGGAAAAACTCAATAACACTTTGCTCGACCTGGGAATCGAACCCTAGACTTCTAGTTTAACAGTCGCGCTTAGGACCACTAAACGTACGAAGCATATACCGATATTTTTGTAAATAAATGATCATGTGTGTTACATGCACTGCACCAACTGTAAAATAAACTTCATTAATCCTTTGATCTCCATCCTTTGCATGTCAGATTAATTCCCGAACAACATGGCTCCGACCAACAAGCCCAATTTATTCCATCACAATACTCTTTCCAATTTTATATAAAATCTGTGATTGCAAGCAATCTCCGCGCGATCATTAAACAGAGAGGAATAAATATTAAATGGTTCGGTTTCGCGTGATGCGGTCACAGCTCAGGACCGGCGCGTTTGCTCTGATTTCAACTTTACCGATTTACGTGGAGCTTGCTACTATGTAGAGAGGAAATGCTAACTCTGATTTGAGAGTACTTAGGAGATTTTTTGAGGGTCATATTATCTATGATTGATGACATAGTTATTCAAGTAAATGTAACATCGAACCTATGATTTATTAAGTACTGGTCAAACAAAATATCTACAGAATAGCAATAAAATTGTTGTCCGTCCGCCTGTGTTTCTTTTTGGATCCGGTTAATCTCCGAAACGGCTGGACCAATTTTGACAGGACTTTTACTGGCAGATAGCTGAAATAATAAGGTACTAGTAACTTAGGCTACTTTTTTTAAACCACGACGCAAAAATGACGGGGTTTTATAAGTTTGTCGTGTCTGTGTGTGTGTGTGTGTCTGTCTGTGGCATCGTAGCTCCCGAACGCATGAACCGATTTTGATTTAGTTTTTTTTTGAAAGGTATATTAATCGGTTCATAGGTTTTAAAGTTATCAGCTGTTTTGTAAGCTGCGGTGGCGCCTTTTATTCTTCTGTCGGGGGTTACATAAAATTTTTAATTTTGCGTTTTTTTTTGTATTAGAAGAAGAATTACGAAAAATTGCGTAAAAACCGACATTCACCTAGACAAAGTCGTGGGCATAAGCTAGTTACCTAGATAAATTAAACTTTCACTATATAGCTAATCTTGAATTCACGAAAAAACAGCCATTCCCAACATTTTGTCGAGTTATCCGAACTTAAATATATGGAGCAGCTGATGTTTTGTTCTATTCGAATATCTGCGGTATTTCGCAATGGAAAATGGTGCTTATGTGAATAAAATTTAACACATCTCTATATATAATCATAAAATAAACTCATGAAAGACTTCATGTTTCAATTACGTTGAAAATAAAGCCTTTTTGGAATAATTAATCTAGTTCTTCACACATCGTTAAAAATTAAAATATTTAATGTGTTAAACCGGTTTCTTTGAAACCTTATAAAATGGTAGAATTTATAACAAAAGCTGAAACACAAAGCCATTATGAAGGTAATTCTCGGAATATAGTAATACCCGCTTTTGCCTGCGTAGTCGTTCGCGTGAATTTTATGCAAACCCCTATTTTCTTTGTAATCGGATATAACCTATAGTGCTCAGGAATAACGTAGCTTTCTATTAGCGAATCTTGTTAAGATTTTTCAGAATCGGAGCAATAGTTCCTGAGATTTGCGCTTTCAAACAAACTTTTCAGATTCAAAATACTAAAGTCATCATCATCATCTACTTAGCCTTTTCCCAACTATGTTGGGGTCGGCTTCCAGTCTAACCGGATGCAGCTGAATACCAGTGTTTAACATGGAGCGACTGCCTATCTGACCTTTACAACACAGTTACTAGGCAACACGATACGTCCTGGTTAGACTGGTTGTCAGACTTCCAGGCTTCTGACTATCCGTAACGACTGTCAAAGATCTACGAATGACAGCCGGGACCAACGGCTTTACGTGCTTTCCGAGGCACGAGGGTGTCATACCACCAACTTCCAAACTCCGGGCTGCTACTGAGCTAATCCTAATGGAAAAACCCAATAACACTTTTTGCCCGACCTGGGAATCGAACCCGGGACCCCATGCTCATCAGTCGCGCTTGCAACCACGAGACCAACGGGGCAGTTAATATAATACTAAAGTACAGACAATTTATATAAACTGATAATCTGCTGTTCTAGGAAAAATAACGTTTTATGTAGGTAATCGCCCTTTCTTCACTAATATTATACATTCGAAACTACTTCTGTTTGTCTGTTTATCATCTCATCACAGCAAAACCATTGAAATAATCGTAATCAAATCAAAGCATTTATTTCAATAAGCTTTTACATTTACTTTTTCATTTGCAGGCACTTTTGAATTGTCAAGAAGTTACAGTTTAAAGTTCAAGCTAGTTACTTGTTCCAAAGCGTAGATTTCTATGGAGAAGATAATGAAATTCCACAAAGATAGTTTGGGATCTGAATAATGACATAGGCAATTTTTAACCCCCGACTCAAAAAGAGGGGTGTTCTAAAATTGTCTGTGGCGCCGTAGCTGTTAAACGATTTAAAAGCAGGTTTCCTAGCGATGGTTTTAGATATGTTTTATCAAAATCGGTTCAGCCGTTTTAAAGTTATCAGCTCTTTTGTCAGCTACGGTAGGGATCTTTATTCTTCTGTCGGGGGTTACTTGTTTTTTTCAATTTGAATACTAGTTAATTGTGACATTCATACGACAAACATACATACCATCATGCCTGTATTCCCCGAAGGGTTAGGCAAAGGTGCACCAATGTACACCCACAGTTCGCCGGTATATTTTTAAGTCCCATGTAATAGGGGGCGAGCCTATTGCCATTAACCGGGCACAAATCCTAACTCCGAGGTGCTTTTGAGAATTTCATGGAAAAACCCAATAGCACTTTGCTCGACCTGGGAATCGAACCCAGGACCTCTAGCGTAGTAGTCGCGCTTAGGACCACTAGGCTACCGAGGCAGTTCTTCAGCAGTTCAATTGCCTTGAAAAACACAATCCAAGCAACATGAATGTACCTGCAAAAATAAACAAAAATAGTCTCACTGCCTCCATGACATATAACATCGACCCGCAATCCCAATTCCAGCCTGATTCGGTTTTACAGCATCTCTTAACGGACTACATTTTATTGTTCATTTGATGGACGGAACCGATGGACTGTTTCGAGGTTTACCGCTAATGTGACCCGTTACGGGGAAATCCGTCATTTCTTTTTTATTGGTTAGGTGGAATAATTCATGTTATACTCAGGGTTCCGTACCCGAAGGGTGCCAACGGAACCGGGTACTAAGTGTCAATTCATACTAGCGTCAATTCGTGATAACTTAACATAGCAAATCCACACTTATCTCCACAACGTTATGCACATTTTTCTTCTGAGATGACGCGCGAATTTGCGCGCTTTCAACGGAAATCGTGCGTCTGACCGCTTCGCTTTAAATTTCGCAATTAAAGGAACTTTGCTATTTTTGTGAAAAAATTGATGCTTCGATGCGCTTCGACTCCGTGCTAGTATAAATTGACCCTAAGTCTCGGCTGTCCGCCCATCTGTCTGTTATCTGGCTTCATCAAAATATGAACCCTACGGTAGAAAATTGAAATGTTTACATATTGTGTATTTCTATTGCCGTTATGTCTAACAACAAAAAAATCAAAGCCTCCATTATTACTGCCTCGTTAGCCTAGTGGTCCTAAGCACAACTGCTAAGGTCTTGGATTCGATTTCCAGGTCGAGCAAAGTGTTATTGGGTTTGCCATGAAATTCTTAGTAGCAGCTCGGAGTTACGATTTGTGCCCGGTTAATTGTAATAGGCTCGCCCCCAATCACATGGGACCTACACATACCGGTGGACAGTGGGTGTAGATTGATACACCTCTGCCTAACTCCTCGGGGAATACAGGCGTGATGGTATTTTACCTAAAATTTAAAATCAATAAATACATTTTGAGAGTTGGCAGACGAATGCGTAATAGTTTCTATGCTTGGTTGTTTTTGAGGTATCAGGTACAATAGATGCCTTGTTGGCCTTCGGTGAATTTAAATAAAGTGAGCTTTTCTTGAGCTCCTTACCCTATCAGCTAAATTCACCGAGGGAAATTTTTACATTACCTGACTGGGTGTCGAATATTATAGGTATATTTACACATATTTCGTTTTTATTAAAAAAAAACATTACCCCACACTGAGAATTTCTCCTGTATCGTGGGTGCGTTTACGAATACATAATATCACATACACGAACAGCTACACCTAGAACAACTATCAGTAGGCCATACAGATATTATTTTGTTTCGTGCAGGAATTGAACCCGCGACATAGAGCGCAGTAGCCACCGCCACGGCCACTACGCCAATCTCACCAAAAGCATTATCCCGTTCAATTGGAACAGTAAATATTATCCAGTTACCAAGATAGGTATAGAATACAAGCTGCCATGACCCAAGTTCGCGCATTCGTGAAAAGCTTCCTAGTATTTACACAATGTACCACAAACATGCTTCCAAAAACTAAAATCGAAAAAGTTTTCGGCGTAAAAAATGTCACACATTCTGTGGAAAATAAAATCTAGACCGGGGGTAACATTTTCTTTATACGCTCTGCTCCCACAAAAACAATATCCCGGGACATTCCCATTTATATTTGTAAACGTTGAAAAGTTCTTCTCGGAAATAACTATGAATTCAAACTATTGTTAGTATTTTTGAATGTTTTCGTCACTAGAACAACACGAGAGTGTATCCCCTAGGGATCCATAGATATTTAGTATTTTTTTAGACGTACAAACTTCCCCATTACCCCTGTATTCCCCGAAGGGTTAGGCGGACGTGTCCCAGTATACACCCATAATTCGCCGGTAAGTATAGCTCCCATATAATAGGGGACGAGCCTATTGCCATTAACCGGGCACAAATCCCAACTCCAAGCTCTGATCATCTGCTTAGCCTTTTCCCAACTATGTTTTTTTTTTTTTTTTGGTGGCTGGGAAATCATCAAATAACTTCTCCCGCCCTGGGCGGGGCGGGAGGGAGTGTCAGACTTTTACTGACTAAAACCCACCCATGTTCCTTCTTGTGCCCTTTGCGTTTCGGGGGCGCGGTATCTCTTGCGAACAACCCGCAGCCCCGGCAGGGTCCCAACTATGTTGGGATCGGCTTCCAGTCTAACCGGATGCAGCTGAATATCAGTGTTTTACATGGAGCGACTGCCTATCTGACCTCCACAACCCAGTTACTGGGTAACGCGATACCTCTTGGTTAGACTGGTTGTCAGACTTCCTCGCTCCTGACTATCCGTAACGACTATCAAAGATCTACAAATGACAGCCGGGACCAACGACTTTACGTGTTTTCCGAGGCATGGGGTTGTCACTCCACCAACTTCCTAACTCTGAGCCGCTACTGAGAATTTCATAGAAAAACTCAATAACACTTGTCTCGATCTGGGAATTAAACCCAAGACCTCTAGCGTAGCAGTCGCGCTTGGGTGCACTAGGCTAACGAGGCAATTTTTTACTGTACTTTTTTAGAGAACTTACATAATCAGGGAATGATATCAGCAGTTACGTTACAGGTGAAGTTACCTTTCCATTTGCTATTTGAGCGATGTATATATGCAACGTGATGTAATATTAATATTATTCTAGAGAAATGTCGTGAATTCATGATGGCCCGTGGTTAAGGCGGCCTTTTATGCATATGATGCGGGGTCGGACCCGAATAAGTCCCAATGTGAATTTTTAAATTCATATGTGCTTACTAGCTTCTATTCGCGACTCTGTCCGCGTCAAAGTTGGTATTCTTATCCCACGGGAACCGTAATTTTTCGGGGTACATGCTATCTATCTCTGTAGCAAACATTGAGATCCATTAGCTGTTCTGACGTCATCGAGTAACAAACATCCATCCAAACTTTCGCATTTCAATAGTAGTAACAAGTATTAAAATTAAAAATTTTAAGTAATCCCCGAAGAATAAGTTATATAATAAGTTTAAGTAACCTCCTACAAAGGAATACAATATCTGCCGCAGCTAACAAAAGAGCTGATAACCTTGAAACGGCTGAACTGATTTTGATAAAACATATCTAAGAACCATCGCTAGGATACCTGCTTTCAAATTAAATAAACCGCATTCAAATCGGTTCACCCGTTTAAGGGCCTGTGCACACCATGTTTTTTTAACGCGCCGTTAACGCGCGTTTGAACAACGTGGTGTTCACAGGCCCTAAGCGCTACGGTGCCACAGACACAGAGACATGTCAAACTTATAACACCCCTCTTTTTGAGTCGGGGGTTAAGAACAGTGACAGTATAACGGCCCTCCTCAAAATTAAACAGTCCATTGACTAAATAAATAAAATTACTTAATATCTATACTTGCCATCGATACGCTAAGAAGAAAAGTTATTTTATTTTGGACAGCACTGATATCGGTGAAGGAAAACGTGACGAAATAAAGAGGAAAGATTTTTTTGTTTGTAACGAATAGGCTCCGAAACTACTGGACCGATTTTAATAATTTTTTCACCAATAGATAGCTACATTATTCCTGATTAACATAGGCTATATATCATTATGCTGCGACACACGGGTGCGGAGCAGTAACGAAAGACGTAACTTACTTAACGCGGGTGAAATAAGCCACGCGAAGGCGCGGGGCCAATCCACCGTAAACAAGCGCGGTGATCCATACTCGTGCCTTCTCTGTATGAGACGAGGCCTTTGCCCTGCAGTGGGATAATAAAGGGCTGGTGCTATTATCGTAGGAAAGGCTTGAGTTAATTACATAACTGTTTCAAATTAAACTGCCTCGTTGGTCTAGTGGTCCTAAGCGCGACTGCTACGCTAGAGGTCTTGGGTTCGATTCCCAGGTCGAGCAAAAAGTGTTATTGGGTTTTTCTATGAAATTCCCAGTAGCAGCTCGGAGTTAGGATTTGTGCCCGGTTAATGGCAATAAGCTTGCCCCCTATTACATGAGACCTAAACATACCGGCGAACAGTGGGTGTACATTGTTACACCTCTGCCTAACCCTTCAGGGAATACAGGCATGATGTTTCAAATTAAATATAATTTGTGTCAGTTTCCTACATCGGCAACGCATACATTTATTCATAGCCATTTACAATTTTCAACCAGAATTTCAGTGTATATTTCAGGAATCTCCAGAGCTGGAAAATATACAAAGAATATTCTCCTATTTCAGTTTGAAAATCTTGTTTGGAACCGAATTGTATTGTGTTCGAGAAATACGTGCCAATATAATAGTTATGGAGATTTTTGAGTACTATTGTTCCTAAGTTAGATTGGTCTCTTTTGAAGTAGAAATAGTTTGAAATAGGGGCTCAACTTATAGTGGTTTTCAACAATATTGTTCAATTTATGTAGATCTCTCTGGTTGTTGAGACGTTTTTGTTCGGGGGCTCAGGTTTTATTGGTTTAAAGTCTCGTATAGCTGCTGAATAAACGTCTTTTCTCGTTGTAGCGATTTAATGATGGAGTCAACAGTGGAGCTTAACTTCGCCCGCGTGGGAGTCGAACTCAAATACGTTCTTAGCTGACATCTCCCTCCTGTAACTTCCCAGGATTGAAGTAGTTCTCGAGATTTCTTGCTTAGTTTGTGAGTGAATGAATGAGTGACCTTCAGCTGTTATAACGGAAATACTTCGGATACCCGTGTAGAAAATATTGTGGATTTTTATTCAAGACAGGCGTGATGGTATGTTGAACGCGTGTATTCCCCGAAGGGTTAGGCAGAGGTGTAACAACGCACACCCACAGTTTGCCGGTATGTTTAGGTCCCATGTAATAGGGGGCGAGCCTATTGCTATTAACCGGGCACAAATCCTAACTCCGAGCTGCTACTGAGAAATTCATAAGAAAACCCTATAACACTCTTTGCTTGACATGGGAATCGAACCCAAGACCTCTAGCGTAGCAGTCGCGCTTATAACCACTAGGCTACCGAGGCAGTTAAAAAAGATAATACCCTACCATACCTTAAAAAAAAAAAAAGTATTTTGGGAAACAGAACGCAAGCGAAAGAAAGAGAGAGTGCTATGGCTGAGAGAGAGGGGAAGAGAAGACAGAAGGCAGAGAGAGGGATTGGGAACAACGCCATATTATTATTGAGCTAAGAAATATAATGCGAAATATTGGAAGACCCTATATCCCACAATGTCATGTGCGAAGCGTGTATTTCCGATTTCAAAATCGATTGAATTTACATTACGTTTACCCCACGTCGTCTTGTTAGGGCCTCTAGATGAAAGAGTGGGAAGAATGTCTCTAATAAAATACACCACAACACCGACACATATATATTAACTAGCTTCTGCTCGCGACTTCGCTCGCATTATGTTACGTCTTTGGTTACTGCTCCGCATCTGTTAGTCAAAGCGTGATGTTATATAGCTTACAGCCTTTCTCGGTAAATGAACTATCCAACACAAAGTAGTTAGCTGAGATTAGCGTGTTCAACCAAACAAACAAACTCTTTAGCTTTATAATATTTGTACAGATGTAACAAAACTAAAGAGTGTTTTGGTTTGTGTGTTTGCTTGGTCGTGTTAATCTGGCACTATCAGTCGGATTGCAAATTGCTACTGTATATAATAGACAGATTCATGAGAAATAGTATAGTCTATATGACATCACGCTGATGCACCCGGGAGCGGAGTAGGAGTAGTGCAGTTCGCTAGTAAATAATAAGGTGAAGAGATTTTTGTATGTGTGTTTGTTTAACCGCGATAATCTCTGGAACTAACAGTCGGATTAAAAAAAAAAACTCTATATAAGATAGCTAGATTCATGAGGAATAGTATAGCTATATAACATCACGCTACGGGCGACGTCGCGGGCATAAGCTAGTATAATATATGTCACGCCATTCTAATCAACCTGAAAAATAACACCGTATCAATCTTCATCACAGGTATCACAGCTAATCCGTATAGAAACATGAAATATGTGTGCCTACCCTCCGCGGGACCACCTTAATGATATGTTCTGCCTAATAAATCTGCTGGGCTGACACCGATGAATATTGATGAGCTCGTACCGTCAGCAAAAAGATTACGATATTACAATATTTTGTTAATGGAAATTATGGTTTTTTTTTTGTTTCTTCGAGGGTGTGTGGTGTTTCTAGAAGAATGAGTACAAAGAGTCTAAAAATAAGTAAACTCTGTTTAGCCTAGAACAGATAGCTTTGGAATCATTGCGGTGAACAAACTAGTTATTGTCACTTAGATAAATGTTTTTTAGTAAAAAAAATTAAAGTGATAAAAATAAATTTTACATTTTACCCACAACACTTGTACAAGTTGTATAACAATACCTTTTCATTGTAACCAGGATTTCCTAAAAAACAAATTTAAAACTATCGTGCGAGTCCTGGAGTTCCTTCCTCCCTCTTCTCCATAGAGACCTACGTTTTGGAACGAGCAACTAGCTTCATCTGTCTGTCTTACTTCTTGACAATTTTAAAGGGCCTGTAAATGGTTTTTTTTTTTTTGTGGGTGGGAAATCATCAAATAACTTCTCCCGCCCTGGGCGGGGCGGAAGGGAGTTTTACTGACTAAAACCCACCCATGTTCCTTCTTGTGCCCTTTGCGTTCCGGGGGCGCGGTATCTCTTGCGAACAACCCGCAGCCCCGGCAGGCATCGGCCCTCAGTGGCCCCTTCCTTTTGCTGACATCTCTTTGAGGCGCGCGTGGAACACGAACGCGCCGTCAACACGGCCTGTCGTTATGCAACGTAACGTCCCATTGCTCACCGTCCACAGGCCCGTAACTGTGAATGGTTAATTCGAAATAAATATTTTGACTTTGACTTTGAATACAAAGTTACATCATAAACCTCTGACTTTGAAAGCTTGAGAAACCATTTTGTCTTGAGGAAAAAAATATGAAATAACAACAATAAGATATTACTTTGCGCAGAGAGTCAACAAAACGCATTGGGCCAAACAAGTTTGTTGTTCAGGAAGTAATGGATACATGTAAGGAAAATAACGTGTAATAAGGCGTATGATAAATGGTAATATTATTTTTCGAGTTCGGTGGGCGTTCGGGCGGCAAATAAAGTTGTGAATATTCGGCCAAACACATTGCAAATATTCGGTAAATATTTTTTTTTTGAATATGTATCATTATTGGGCACTATTATGAGGAAAAATCTGACAGTTAGTTACTTTAAATGAACTAGCTTCTACCCGGGACTTCGTCCGCTTTAATTGTTTATCCAACGAAATCCTTATTTTTTTCGGGTTAAAAACTAGCCTATATGCTATTCCAGACTATAATCTATCTCTCTGCCGTATTTCAACCAGGACCATTCAACCATTCTAACGCAGTTGACTAACAAACTCCCATCCAAACTTATAAATACGTCGTTCGAAGGAATAATAATGCTAGCTATATTTTTAACTTTATGGCAAAACGAAAATAACTTTAAAAAAATAACAAAAAAATAAAAAAAATAACTGCCTCGTGGTCCTAAGCGCGACTGCTACGCTAGAGGTCTTAGGTTCGATTCCCAGGTCGAGCAAAAAGTGTTATTGGGTTTTTCTATGAAATTCTCAGTAGCAGATCGGAGTTAGGATTTGTGCCCGGATAATGGCAATAGGCTCGCCCCCTATTACATGGTACCTAACATACCGGCGAACTGTGGGTGTACACTGGTACACCTCTGCCTAACCCTTCGGGGAATACAGGCGTGATGGTATGTGTGTGAAAATAACTTAAAATAAGAAATAAAAAGATTTGTAATAATTTATTGATACATCAAACGAAATAATTATGTGTCAAGTAAAATCTCTACATAGTTCAGCTTACTTTAAAATTCTGTTTCCTACAAAATCCATATTTTAGTATAATTTCTGTAGAAGTAATAAAATTGATTGGATTAGAAGAAATATATAATTAAAAAACCGGGTCAAGTACAAGCCGGAGTTGCACACAAAGCCTTTCGAACCTATCAACCTACATTATTTAACACTGGAAGCAATAAAATAAGTCTAACGGGTACAGCCCATAAATTTAAACTTTTGTTTATCATTTAAGCGCGGAATCCTTAAATCCAGAAAATCTAGACTCAGCATTACCGTGAGACGATTTTATTTAAAACACCCGACTCTGCTAGTGTCCATTACCAAGAATTTCTGGAGAAAAATAATCTTGTTCAACAATAAATATAGAAATAACATCTTAGAAAGTCTTCTTAGAGAGGAATCTCTAGGAAAACTTACTAAGATATTAAAAAAAAAAAAAAAAACAGACTACACAGATTTATTTATTAACTAGCTATACCCTGTGGTTTTACTTGACTGCCCCGTTGGTCTCGTGGTCGCAAGCGCGACTGATGAACACGGGGTCCTGGGTTCGATTCCCGAGTCGGGCAATAAGTGTTATTATTTTTTTTTTTTTTTTTTTAAAACGTTGCCCCACACTAGGAATGTATCCTGTGTCGTGGGTGCGTTTACAAACATATAAACTCACATACACAAACAGCCAGACCCGGAACAACTATCTGTAGGTCATACAAATATTTGTTCCGTGCGGGAATCGAACCCGCGACACGCAGCGCAGCAGCCAATCGCTCAGCCACTGCACCAACCGTGCCGTCAATTGTATTGTATTGTATTGTATTGTATTCTCAGTAGCAGCCCGGAGTTTAGAAGTTGGTGGTGTGACACCCCCGTGCCTCGGAAAGCATGTAAAGCCGTTGGTCCCAGCTGTCATTCGTAGATCTTTGACAGTCGTTACGGATAGTCAGTAGCCAGAAAGTCTGACAACCAGTCTTACCAAGAGGTATCGTGTTGCCCAGTAACTGGGTTGTGGAGGTCAGATAGGCAGTCGCTCCATGTAAAACACTGATACTCAGCTGCATTCGGTTAGACTGGAAGCCAACCCCAACATAGTTGGGAAAACGCTAAGTAGTATGTACCCCGTGGTTTTACCTGCGTTTAGTAACGTCTTTAGTTATTGCTCCACCCCCGTAGGTCATAGCGTTGTATAGCCTGTATTATGTTCGTCTTGAATCTGGCTAAAATATACAAAAAAAAAAAATTCCAGTCCGACCGAAGAGTGGTTAAAATCTTAAGACTAATTTTTTTTTTAAATCTAGTCTTATTTTATTTCCCTTTGTTGAAATCCCTGGACATGACCAGTGTATATAGGAAATAATGGCATCTAAAAAGAAAGCTTATTATATTGTTTATGGTTGAACAAGGACAAGATATTATATTTTAGAGCTCTTTGTGAAGGAGCTCGGAAGATGATGAGACATTTCAACTTTGTCTCTAGGATGGCAGTGCATTCGTAAGGCTTCTGGTATTTCCGTTGTCTATATATATCAGGTGTGCCGTCGGCTTATTTGCCACCCAAAGATATATGATAATGATAAAAACATCAAAATATGTAAATTGTACTGATATGGTTACACTGAAAATCGAGTTCAGTACGGAAATGCAAACACCAGGAAAGATAATTACATAGCGACAAAGTGACTAAAGTACAGGAGCTCATCTGTTTTGCAGTCGCTACCTCTAAAACTGTTCCCATTTTAGATATTTCAGCCATCGCTGCTAACTCTGTAATGATAGTGTTACGATGTGACGGCGCGTCGCATTCTGCTAAAATATGGCGCACCCGGGTGCAACATACTGCGCTAAGTTATTATACGCGAGCTACTTTTGTTGCCGAATGGACCATATGGAATTTAGTAACGTTAAAGTTGAATGTGGATGCAGGAAAAACACTAGAACAATATCAAAATGTATGGAACAGTAATTTTTAAAGAGTATGCTTAGATCGTTCGCTCATGTATGAGTAAAAAGTGATTAATAAAAGGAATTTATATGGTAGATGTGAGTGGTAACGCTGGGAGAGGACGCCCTAGAAAGACCTACACTGACCTTATTGGTGAGGTTCTTCAGAAAGGTCGAGTGCACAGTACTCGTAACCGGCGTGCTTGTTTGATCAGATGTATGAACTTGGACGAGGCGAAAGGAGTATCTAAGAATCAAATCAGGTGGCGTTCCGTTGTTTCTGTCTACTACCATGGAAAATGTACGTATGTAACTCAAAGATGCTCCAATAATTAAAAAAAAAATCCTATTCAAGAGTTGGTACTTTCACTTCCTGAAACGCAGTAAGTCAGCCTCTGTAAAGGGTGTAACTACACACATCACATAGCCCTTAAATATCGCCCATCAAACTAAATAAGATTAGGCAAAAAATATTGCTGGTAAACGACTTTTATATTTGGTGTGAAATATCACTGTTTATAGTAGCGTGTGTTGTGACGCACGCAAATATTGTGCTAAAGGATGCATACAACAGATCTAGGGTCAAGCGGATATTTAAAGTTCAATTACAAAATAACACATACCATCACGCCTGTATTCCCCGAAGGGTTAGGCAGAGGTGTACCAATGTACACCCACCGTTCGCCGGTATGTTTAGGTCCCACGTAATATGGAGCGAGCCTATTGCCATTAACCGGGCACAAATCCTAACTCCGAGCAGCTACTGAGAATTTCAAAGAAAAACCCAATAACACTTTTTGCTCGACCTGGGAGTCGAACCCAAGACCTCTAGCGTAGCAATCGCACTTAGAACCACTAGGCTAACGAAGCAGTCAACAACATAAATAAAGATTAAAAATCAAAGTTGGAACTTTAACCTTCAATGCGTGAGGTAGGGTTTAGAACAAAATAAATATCGCAGTAACGAGAAGAAGTAGTGCATAGTAGTTAAGTGTATTTTTACAAGCTTTTATTTAACTTGCACTGTTCGTGTGCAAGTTGTCCATCAAAAGCGCAGTGGCTGAGCGATTGGTTGCTGCGCTTCGAGCCGCAGGTTCGATCCCCGTACGGAACAAATATTTGTATGGCCTACAGATAGTTGTTCCGGGTCTGGCTGTTTGTGTATGTGAGTTTATATGTTTGTGAACGCACCCACGATACAGGAGAACTTACAAGTGCGAGGCAAAGTTTTTATTTAAAAAAAAAATGGTTAATATCCGATTGTTACACTCTTTATGTACATTCTCTTTATGTCCTTTATCCGCAATGAGACTACTATTAGGTCGCTAAACTTATATTCTACAGGGTTATTTGTAAAACAATGACAACCTCTCAGGACTATGTTACTAACATCATAATCAACAACTTTTGTTCTATGACATTTAAAAATTTATCAGATTTTCATACAAAAATAAAATTTAAATTGAACGCTCTAAATGTTACGCAGTCTATGGGAAGCAAACGAAAGCGATAGTAAAATAGCGAGGGGAGCGGGGTTAGGGCGGCGGGGGTGTTTGTACTTGACCTATTTACAATCTTACGGAAATCCTTCAGTCGGACATTCACTTCAATGCGCTTGCGTTGCTTGATTCTGTAAAAAAATATAGAGCAAAAGTTGTTGTTTATGATGATAGTAATACAGTTCAGCAAGGTTGTCATTGTACAAATAACCCTGTATATAGTCATACGTTTGTAGGTACTACAGTACCGTTCCTCGTGGACATGGTTCTCGATACCGTTGTTTATTATTTATTCTAAAACGTCTTCTAGTCCAAGAATCTTGAAAACAAAAGTTATTTATAAACTCTCTCATAAAAACAAAGTGCTTCAAGGAAAATTATTTTTCTTTATATTTTTTTTACATTTTTCTATCTACCTCTCCCACAAACCGACGGTAAAGAAAAACACCTCTCCGATATATTTCTTAAACAAAACAAAAACGAACCTTACCTACAAAAGAAGGAGCCTTCAATAAACATTTGTTCATAAATCGTTTCAATTACATAGACCGTCGACCCACCGAACTCAATTGTCTGAGGAAGGCAGGGAGGTCACTCCGAATTATCAATATCTTTGGATCGGAACGCGAAGGGAAAAATCTGCAGTCAGCAAGCGGCACGTGACGTCCATATTTGAAGATATGGAGCGTTGAGATGGGCTAGTTAGTGGTACGAGTTAGGAGGGATAGTCGAGTGGTTGCAGATAGTAAAAATAAATTGAAGATGGTTAATGAGTTTCTGTCATGTGTACTTGACATACGTGAAATGTTAATAGAATGATTATAAGTATTTAATAATTGAGTAAGTACTTATTACAATATGGCTTGGGTTTAGATAGGTAAGACTTGAACAAGTTAAAGTCGAGTTGAGTAAGTAAACGAGCTAGCGAAACGAGTGTTACAATAATCAAATTACCTTACCAGTTAAGAAGAAAGTTTGTTGAAATAATATTAACAATATTCTAAGACAATATTGTGAAATATCGCGAGAACGCTTTGGTAGAGCGTTTAGATTGTCAAGTAACTGCACCGATAAGCAAAAATTATAGTATAAGACAGGAGAGTCACATGGGCGCGTTACTGCAATAACCAGAAAGCTCAGTCTATATTTTTGTAGAAATTGCATACATGCAAATGACTAGAAACCTTATGAATAACGTTACATAAAGCTATGTATCCACAGATAGTCAAACCTGTTTTTTTTGAGGACTTGCAAATGAATTGCGGTCGCAGAGACAAAGTTGAAATATCTCATGTGCACCGGCCTTCAAACATAGCAACGCTGCTGAAATAGGTATGGTGGTAGTACCTACTCCCCGGACAGGCTCCTCCACAAAGAGTTCTACAACTACTAAACGCACATTATTGTTAATTTGTAACACACATTTTCCAAACAAAACTGTCAATAAGTGAAACTCAGTTGTCTTTCGCTCGAACAGACTGGAATATCGGTTCAACCCCCTATTTGTGCAGCTCATTGGTTTTGTGGTTGAAAGTCAACCGAAAGTGTGCACTGACTTTAGAGTTCTCACTAGCACACAGTTATCACTATAGACTTGTGCTACTAGATACGATTGGTTTGCTGTTTGATATAACTCCTAAAGGAGCACTAAGCTAAATTGCGTTAAGATCGAGATCACCAGAACTCCAGTAGCCGAAGTAATAATTGCTTAATTCTAGACATTAGGTACAATTAGGTATCCAACTTTACTTTTTTTTTTACTTTTTTTTTTTTTTTTTTTTTAAACACTGATTTAAAAATGGGTTGTAAAATTATAATAAAAAAATAAAAAAGTAACCGTTTCAATAATGGAACACTGGGATGATATGGGTTAATACTGTTGGAATATTACAAAAACCCAGTGTTTATAGATTGGAAAATATTTACTCGATTCAATCGCTTCTCTCCATGATATAAAACAAAGTCGCTTCCCGCCATCTGTATCTTTTAAACGCCGCAACGGATTTTAATACGGTTTTCTACAATAAATAGTGATTAAAGAGGATGGTTTACACATAACGCTATAACCAACAGGAACGGCTCTGTAACCATAGACGCAACAGATCGCAGGTGACACCGCGAGTTATATATGTAGCTAGTATTTTTTTTTATTAAAACACTTCATTCACTCTTTGATTTCGGATTTTTTATATTTTCTGTAGCAATAAATAGGATCATCGAACAGTGCAGCTATCTTTATTTCCTTTTGTGCCCCATATTCCTATAAACAACATACATACTATCACGCCTGTATTCAAGGGTTAGGCAGAGGTGCACCAATGTACACCCAGAGTTCGCCGGTATGTTTTTAGGTCCCATGTAATAGGGGGCGAGCCTATTGCCATTAACCGGGCACAAACCCTAACTCTGAGGTGCTACTGAGAATTTAATAGAAAAACCCAATAACACTTTTTGCTTGACCTGGGCATTGAAACTAAGACCTCTGGCGTACCAGTCGCACTTAGGACCACTAGGCTAACGAGGCAATCCACAATAACATTAGTAACAAGTATAAACAACATTTGTAAAATTCAAATGAATTCCTAAAAGTCAGAAAAACCAAAAATCTTTGTTTAATTATGATTTTATGTAGCAATAGTAGACAGTAGATTTTTCAAGAGCGTTAGAGTAGACTTTGAAAGAGAAGCCAGTAGGAACCGAATTGAATAGGCTCCTAGCCACTGGAACACGGCAACTTGCAAGCTAGAACGCAGCTCGCCATCTTAGCACGTCCGCAGCCTCACGTAGGAGTACTTACCCTAGATATAATTATTCGTTGAGCCCGAATCTGCGGCCGGCACCGCGCTGATATTCAATTTTACAACAACTATAAATTGTTAAATGATTCGGGGTGTAACAGACTTCATGGTCCTCAATTTAAGGCCCTGTCGTAAGCAATTGTTTAAGTAATTGACAATAACGCATCGCGGCATCTAATAAGGTTCAAAGTAGCGATACCTTTGATTTAAGTTGAATTGGATAACCACAAAAATAAGAATAATTTTGAAGTTTTCTTTAAATTGTGATAAAAATAAAAGGCTCAGTGGAATAAGTGATAGGTATGTCTTTAGTTCACGAAATTTCCTGTAATGCCATTACATAAAATTATATAGTTTACGATCAAAATGCTAAGATCTATGCGACAAAAAAAATATTTTCAGGCTTATAATATGTACCAATACGCACCATCACGCCTGTATTCCCCGAAGGGTTAGGCAGAGGTGTGACAATGTACACCCACAGTTCGCCGGTATGTTTAGATCCCATGTAATAGAGGGCGAGCCTATTGCCATTGACCGGGCACAAATCCAACTCCAAGCTGCTACTGAGAATTTCATAGAAAACCCCAATAACACTTTTTGCTCCACCTGTCGCGCTTAGGACCACTAGGCCAACGAGGCAGAGGCTAGACTTTGAGACAAAAAATGTGTGTTTTAGGGTGTTCGGACAGCCCCTTAAAGTACATTTTTCAATGAAGAGCGATTAATTTCAATATTACGTCAATCAAATGTTGCATTACTTTTATAATATTCTTAGGGTTCACGAACGATGCCAACAGGACCATGCTAAGCCACCGCTGCCCGTCCGTCTGTTTGTCAGCGGGCTGTTGTATCTCATGAATTGTAAGAGGAAGAGAGTTCAATATTTTACAGAGTAACATTTTATTGGTGCTATAACAACAAATAATGAAAATTAAATAAAAATATCAGAAAAGGAGGTCCCAATACAAGAAACGTTTTAAGTATTGTACGATGGTACGGAACTCTTCGTGTGGAAGATCGACTCGCAATTAGCCGGTTTATTTTTTCAATTGTTCTATACCATTTAATATCGTTTGGTTTACCGACACCCACAGACGGAAGACGGTGGACTTTTCTACCCTAGAAGTTACTTAACAATCCTTATCTATACATGCAAAAGTAACTCAGTCTGTCAATCTGCCTGTCTGTCTGTGTACACTTTCACAACTAAACTAACTAACCGACTGCATGAAGGGAGGATGTTTTCAATTAGTTGTTAATACGCAAATTCGTCTGCGGTCGCAATAACCGAAGTCAAGAGCGGAAGCTAGTTTGATATAATTAATTAGTTAATTAAGACTTTGATGTACTGTTCTTAATTAATCCAGCTTTTGTAGTTGTGTACTTATATCCAAGAAGAGCTAACTGCACAAACAATGTATGTACAGACTTATGTATGTACCTACAATGTTTGCCAGCTTTGTGAGTAGTAATACTGAAGGCGCGGTTTATCTGTTTGTTCATAAGTAAATGCTTAATATAATATTAATGAAGGAATCTTGCGAACAATTCGATTAACTTTTAGGAGCTTTTCCATTCTTATTTAAGTCTTATTCTGTCAAAAATATCTACCTATTACATTTTTAGGGTTCCGTACCACAAATGGAAAAAATGAAACCCGTATAAGATCACTTTAAAATTTAAAATAATTATATTAACCTAATACCTAGATATCTTAAACATACCGACTATGGGTGTACATTAGTATATCTCTGCCTAACCCTTCGGGGAATACAAGCGTGATGGCATATCTTAGTAAATTGTAGTAGATAAATAAATATAACATTAATTTATTTTCATAAACTATTTATTTAATGCTGTAATTTATATAGATCCTACGTACGGAACCCTCGGTAGGCGAGTCCGACTCGCACTTGTCCGGTTTTTTTATTTATTTCATTTTACCTGTCCCAGTGGCTGTGGGTAATCTAATCGTACATGTTTTTGACCCGGTGTTTGATTGATTTGGAATTTTGAACACATTGCATGATATTATAATATTGTAAAATAGAACTTTTTTAACCTACATTTTTGGCAAGATTTTGACATTGATTGTCCCTGAGACTAGATCACGACTAGATATGGAACGCACGTAAAACCGATTGCTGGTGTGGCGACGCATGCATGGCGAGGCGTCGCCACGCTATATGACGGTATATTGTTTCACATCTGCCAGGCGTCCCGTGACGGCTCACAATTTTAAATTACAAAAATTTCCTTTTTTACTTCTACTAATAATTATTAAAAAGCTAGTTTGTCTGTGAACGCTTTAATCTCTGAAACTTCTGGTTCTATTCTGTGTTATCAATGAGTGCTACATGCTGTATTTTATTATCAATAATATTTGAGATCGGTAAGAAAATTCACGTGGACAAATTCGCAGACATAAGATGGTATGTTATAACATCCAAAGGTCACCTGTTCAATAAAGCTATGTGATAGGTAGGTAGGAGACGTCAGCTAATAATTCTGACTTTGACTTTGACTTCCACTAGAATAAAGTCTCGGGCAAAAGCTACTACGGATGTAAATCTAGAAATATTGGTGCTACATATTTAAAATCAAGTATTTATAAATGCAGAATAAAAAATAACAAAAACTTACGTTTTTCCGAAAATAACTGTCCCTAGTAATATTTAACGCGCTTTCTAATTTTTATCTTTTATTATCAACCAGCAGAGTCTCTCAAAAGTACTAAAAATAGGTACCTTTCTTCAGACTCTAATTAATTATTTAACTCGAAACAAGAGTAAACAACTACTATAAGGCTAGGAAACTCTTTAATGACGCATTTACAGCGGACGATCATTAAAGTAAGCGAAAGAAATTAATTTTAAAACGAGCCGGATTGAGAAGTTGCCGAGCACTGCTTTAACAATTTGTACAGCGCACTCTCTGAATATTAACCAGGTTTTAATACTCGAAGTAGAGGTTTTATGGGGCTTCGTATTCTGTATGGGCTGGGAGAGGGTATGAAGGATTTTGTTGATTTGTTTGGGTTTAAGGGAATTAAAGTTAGAGTGAACAGGCTTCTTCTGGGTAAGCTCACTCCATCGTCGACTTTATCTTTGTTACCTCTGACCTAGACTAGAGTCGAAAGCAAATAAAATCAAAAATGTAAGTAACAATAGGCTCTAAATCAATTGGTGTAACACGGTAATTACTTCGCTGTAAGACTTTGTTAAAAATAGGAAAAGAAAAGTAATTCAAGAAAATAAATCACAGGGTTCCGCACCTTTGGGTAATCACCTCTTTGGGGGCAATACCTGAAGCTAGTAGGTAATAATTATTATCATGAAAAAAAAAATCTCTGTATTAAGAGTATGCTTAGATGGTTCGGTCATGTTAAGAGGATGAGTGAAAGGCGAATAACGAAAGGGATTTATATGGCAGAAGTGAGTGGCAACGCCGGGAGAGGACGCCCTATAAAGACCTACCCTGACCTTATTGGTGGGGTTCTTCAGAAAGGTCGTGTGCGCAGTACTCGTAACCGGCGTGCTTGTATGAACAGATGTATGAACGTGGTCGAGGCGAAAGAAGTATGTAAGGATCGTAGCAGGTGGTGTTCTGTGGTTTCTGCCTACCCCCATGGGAAAAAGCGCGTGAGTTTATGTATGTATGTATGTGAGTATTATTTTGCTGAATGTATTTGTTTATTATACTAAATCCCTCTTGCAATAACATGTACTTTATTTAATTATTTTATGACGTATTTAAGGGGGTGAAATCAGTTTTATTGATACGTTTTAGGAGTGACAAGATCAGAAGGCTGGGAACTGCTAGTTGCTGGTTATTTTCGGCATTGCATATTGTTCTTTGCGTATTTGATTTACTCGTCTTCCCCAATTTGTCGAATCTTTGTCCAACGATTTGACAATACAACATTGAACTTTTATCTTTCACACTTAAAATGTAATCTTTGAAGCCAACTACTATTCCGTAGTGAAAACGTGCATTATCTATCATTAGCTCCACTTTGAAGAGTTGTTCTATGAACCCCATGTTCACCTATACTTTTTCATCCGATGACATTTTTGTCCTACTTCTGCCGACAGACAGACATAATGGGCTATTGTGTGTTATCTGTGGAGTGTCAATTCATTGTCCGTGTCACTGGTGTGTGTGACGTATGTATGTGACGTCATTCTGCGGCCATTTTGCATTTACGATGAGTGGCGTGTGTCAGTTCGGATTAAAGGTTTTTGATTGGACGGATTACTATAGCAAGTTGGGAACCTAGTGGAGTGGAGATTTTGTGGTCGGTGGCTTTTGGATGGCCAGATAGTGAGTTCTAAGCCTGAATTTAATATTTCAATAACCCTGTAATTACTAACTTCTGCTCATGACTTCGTCCGTGTGGTATTTTTTCACTCACGTTAAGTTACGTTTCTGGTTACTGCTCCGGCTCCATGGGTAGCAGCGTGATGTTATATAGTCTTATAAGATTTTTTCTAATCCGACTGGTAATTCCAGAGATTAGCGCATTTAAACAAATAAATAAAACCTCTTCAGCTTTATTATGTTATTTTAGTACAGATTTTCTTATGAGTTTGTTTTTAACGGCGTCGATAGCCTAGTGGTCCTAAGCGCGACTGCTACGCTAGAGGTCTTGGGTTCGATTCCCAGGTCGAGCAAAAAGTGTTATTGGGTTTTTTTATGAAATTGTCAGTAGCAGCTCGGAGTTAGGATTTACCACATATCATCACACCTGTTTTCCCCGAAGGGTTAGGCAGAGGTGTAACTATGTACACCCACAGTTTGCCGGTATGTTTAGGTCTCATGTAATAGGGGGCGAGCCTATTGCCATTAACCGGGCACAAATCCTAACTCCGAGCTGCTACTGAGAGTTTTGTGTTCCGTCCTTAATTGTCCAAACAAATGCTTGATCAGTACGAGAAGTAACAACTCATTGGTGAGATAGAAGAGCAGACTTTTGAACAATTTTTCAAAGTCAAAGCATTTTTTTCAATTAGACCATTTACAGGCATTTTTGAATTAAATCAAAAATAGAGCCTAAATTATTTTTGATTTGAAATTATTGATAATTAAGTATTTATTTTACATGCATGAATAATTATCAGCAACCAGTATTGTAGCCGGATTACCACATTGGATGCACTCTCTATAAAACATTTACCTTGAAAGCTGATAAAATAATTTCCAACGTTCTGCGGATTTTAATGGATTTTAACATGCGTGCCAAACCGCAGTACCAACATGTTTAAAGTACATCAATTGTCATCCACTTTATTGAAAACATTGTTGATATTTTGTTGTTATTTTTAACCCTCGACGCAAAAACGACGGGGTGTTATAAGATTGACGTGTCTGTCTGTCTGTAGCATCGTAGCTCCCGAACGCATGAACCGATTTTGGTTTTGTTTTTTGTTTGAAATATGTATTTCTCGGGAGTGTTCTTAGCTATGTTTGCTGGAAATCGGTTCAGCGGTTTCAAAGTTATCAGCTGTTTTGTTAGCTGCGGTAGGGATTTTCATTCTTCTGTCGGGGGTTACTTAAAATTTTTAATTTTGTGTTTTTCTACTGTTTGCTCTTTTAAGTACTTAAGGTGGGTTCGATACCGGGCAAATACCAATGTGTTCAGTACATGTGTACTTTCTTAGTTTATCTTGGACAGCACTGACATTGGTAAAAGAAAACATCGTTAGGAAAAACTTATGATTAATCTTCTTTTCTTTTGTGATTATTATGAGTCTAGAATCACCAATTCCCCTTGAGCAAGAGTAGTGACAATTTGTCGTGTGTTTTCTGCATAAGAAGGCTTCTGCCACGCAGTGGGATAGTGGGTAATATAGGCTGGTATTATTTGTAAGAAAAACATCCTGAGGAAAAAAAAAAAAAAAAAAAAAAAAAAGAAAGAAAGATTAAAATTAAATGAAAATCAATTTAAAAATGTATCAAAAGTACACTTTGTAAACAAGCTTATTACAAATTAGAAGATTATATTCAAGATAACAATGCTTTTTTTTTTTTTTTTTTTGGTGTGTGGGAAATCATCAAATAACTTCTCCCGCCCTGGGCGGGACGGGAGGGAGTGTCAGATTTTTACTGACTAAAACCGTTCCTTCGTTCTTCCGTTCTTGTTCCTTCTTGTGCCCTTTGCGTTCCGGGGGCGCGGTATCTCTTGCGAACAACCCGCAGCCCCGGCAAAGATAACAATGCTTGGGAACATGCTGGTCCTGCTCCATAGGACAATTTAAGGTCTTGACTAAATCAACTGGTTGCTAATTTAATTATATAAGTACTTTGTTTTGATTAATTATTTTTCTCTTCGACATTAATTCTACATTTGAGTATGACTCACACACTGATTCTTTGTCTTTGAAATGTATAAATGTATTTAATATTACAATTAACTTAGCTTTCATTTCTAATTTGTGGCACTGAGTACGTATTGCAGTACTTTGAGTGACTTTTTAATAGATCGTTTTGACATCAGTATAATTTTATGGAATTGTACAACTTATTGTAATAAATTTTTTTTAAAAGAGTATGTATGGAGTTTCTTGCCCGTTCTTCTCCATACGAAACTACCTTTTGGAATGGACAACTAGATTCAATATTTTAAATTTTAACATGTACTTGACGTTCAAAAGTGCCTTTTAATGGTCTAATTGAAATAAATGATTTGACTTTGACTTTGAGGAAACCTGCATTTTAATTATGAAATCGTCAATCCGCGTTGAGCAAACATGGTAATCAATGCTCGTGCTTTCTCTATATGAGGAGTGGCCTTTGCCCTGCAATGGCACAATAATAGGCTGGTATTATTATTATTCTAATATTAAAAAAAAAAACCGAAACTATATACATATTTACTGTGAGCTGTGTTTACTGCAAAAGTGGCATAGTTTATATCAAACTGGGAGATATTATTATGAATTTGAGCTATACAACACTACAGTCGTGTAAAAGCCACATAATGTGAAGGTGTCCTGGTAAAGTTTAAACACACACAGTTTATGTTAATTTGCTTCAATTTCACGTTTTCAACTAAAAACTGAATAAACATTTTGAATCTTAATTACTTTAGTAGTTTTGCCTGTGTGCTAAGATATTGATAGCACGGTATTAGATGTGTTTTGTGCGTCCCAGGTTTTTCATTTTAGGGTTCCGTGGCCTGTCTGTAAGTATGGGGTTTTTTCTCAAGAACTACGTAAAGTAGGAATATTAATTTTGGCGCATTTTGACTTTCTGTTAGGCTTAAAACTATACAGGGTTATTTGTAAAACAATGATAACCTTGCCGGACTGTATTACTATCATCATAAAAAACAACTTTTGTTCTATAATTTTTTACAAAATCAAGCAACGCAAGCGCATTGAAGTGAATGACCGACTGAAGGATTTCCGTAATATTGTAAATAAGTCATGTACAAACACCCCCGCCGCCCTAACCCCGCTCCCTTCGCTATTTTACTATCGCTTTCATTTGCTTCGCATAGACTTCGTAACATTTAGAGCGTTCAATTTAAATGTTTTTATTTTTGTATGAAAATCTGATGAAAAAAAATATGATAAATTTTTAAATGTCATAGAACAAAAGTTGTTGATTATGATGTTAGTAACATAGTCCTGAGAGGTTGTCTATGTTTTACAAATAACCCTGTATAGTTATCTACGTTTGAAGGTTAACTCGTTTTGGCAGAACTAAGCTCAATCATAATGATTATATGCTTCCGAATTTATATTATTAATTTATAAAATCATAAAATTGGCATCGGGAATATTAATTTCTTACAGCACTCCAGTCACCGATGCAAGATAACCAACCATAAACATCATATTCAATACTCCAACATCCTCTTCCAATCGAGGTATCGCTTTCATCTCCCTAATTACCTTCCTAATCAACCACCATCGATCCTCGAAACTCCACCACACACGGCAAAGTCGGTTAAGATTAACGGGCAAACATTATCCTTCTTACATGGAGCTCATAACCGGATTACAGCGTTTCTGTCTGGTTTATACCAGTATAAACCGGAATATACTGGTTTGAACCGCCTTTTGATGGAAGCAGCGAGAAGCAGAAGGCTTGATTACTGCAAGGAAGACGTTGTGCGATAAAATACTCATCTAGCTTATCCCCGCGACTTCATTTGCGTAAGTGTCCGTTATTACGGGGTATTTTTTTCAGCAGAACCCTAATATCAAAGTAGCTTTAGTATCAGCTACCTGCCAATGAAAGTTGCGTTAAAATCGGTTAAAAACTGGACAGATAACATAATTTATTTCACTGATAGCAAATTATACGAAGTTGTTAAGTGATCCGAGTGTCATAGGATATGTTTTATAGTTTACTTAGCTTATACGCGGACGAAGTTGGGGGCAGAAGCTGCCAGTTATTTTGTAAGATCTTAGGTCCAAGAGTGTTAAAACTGTTATTGGGTTTTTCTATGAAACTCTCTGTAGCAGCTCGGTGTTAGGATTTGTGCTCGGTTAATGGCAATAGGCTCGCCCCCTATTACATGGGACCTAAAAACATACCGGCGAACTGTGGCTGTACATTGTAACCCTTTTTTTTTTTTTTTGGTGGGTGGGAAATCATCAAATAACTTCTCCCGCCCTGGGCGGGGCGGGAGGGAGTGTCAGACTTTTACTGACTAAAACCCACCCATGTTCCTTCTTGTGCCCTTTGCGTTCCGGGGGCGCGGTATCTCTTGCGATCAACCCGCCCCTACGGGGAATATAGGCGTGATGGTATGACAAAGTTAATTTCTCGCCTTCTGTCTCTCCCTACGTCACGTCTCAAGCCAGCTGCAAGCGGTTATATCGGGATTGTCTCCGCTAATGAGAGCCGTAATTACGACATCGTAGTACCGAGATGTGCGTGAGAATAATTGGCACTGGATGGGATGTTGCCATTGTGGGAAAGCTGAATATTTTAACTAAAATATGAATGTATCTTGTTGTTTGTGACTGGCAAGCCAGCTTATTTCTAGCTGTGATTTTGCTAGATTTGTCTAAGAGTTACGTATATCTTGAGGAGTTAAATATTTGTTGTTTATTCTAATATAATAAAGCTGAAGAGTACTTTTTTGTTTTTTGTTTAAACCCGCGGAGGTCGGAAACTAACAGTCGGATTGAAACAAAACTTTTTGTATAAAATAACCAGGTCTATGAGGAATAGTATGTAAAATATCATGCTACGGCACAGGGGAGCGAAGTAATAACCAAAGCTGTAACTTGATGCGGGTTAAAAAAACCACGCGGACAATTAGAATCGCATGCAATTAATTAATTAACGAAACATATTAACGTGATTTGATTAGTAGGTACATATAGTAACTTTGCGTTCTGTGGTTTCTGCCTACCCCCATGGGAAAAAGGCGTGAGTTTATGTATGTATGTATATAGTAACTTCATAAATTTTAATAGATTAAAATACTTTTGCTCGTATCAAATTAATACCCTTACATAAAGATCAGTCTTGCAAACAACGGACTCAATCAATCATTATTAAACTTGAAAAAAAATAACATCGATATTTCAAGTAGAATATTATTTTTAAGTAACATAGAACCCACATTTGGCATGATGGATGGCAACGGGGTGATGAAATGATTACACAAAAAGGAATCGTAAGAAAGATGTATCACTTTGATAATGGAGGGCGACACACGGACCGTGTGGATGGTTGGCTAAATGATGTAATATTTTGAAGTTTCAATATTGCTCAGTTGGCAAGCTTGCTCTGGAGAACTGGTCTTGTTTTACATTTCACAGATAACAAAAAATGTTCTACTAGTAAGCCCTGTAGACGAAAAAAAACCGAGTGAAAATTGTTGTTAACACTTTTTTATAAAAATGACAACCGCCTTCAAAAACTAAAATCTAAAAAAATACCTTTAGCTTTGGAAGTCGGTGGCTATACGAAACTACAAACAGAACCAAAGCCGCCGACTTCCAAAGCTAAAGTTATTTTTTACTTCTAGTTTTAATCTTCTAATTACTACATACTTAATTTTTGATTACTTTTATTGTAATACACAACTCAGATATCTGTGAGTATACAATAAATCACCCCTATTTTCCCATCCTTATAGTAGGATCTTTTTCCAAATTCATAAGGGATTTCCAATAAAAAAAGAAATATCAAAATCGGACTACGCTGTAAAAACTTATGCGTAATCATACATAAAAAAAATATACACGTCGAATTGATACCCTCCTTCGTTTTTTTTCGTCGGTTAAAAATACACTTCACCTAACTTGACTCACGTGACTTTTATTTGTAATGTGGAATGTCACTGTTTATTAGCGCGTATGTAATGCAAACATTTTTTTTTGTTTTGAACGCGTTTAATAGTACAAGGACCGTGGGAGTACTTAAAGTTTAGAATTAATATTTAAAACTTGTTCGTTAGGTGTAAAAAATGGTCGCATTGGTAGGATGAAAATAAAACTTTGGCTTCGTTAAGTATCTTTTTACATTTATTATTTATCCGACTTTCATGAAGGACTAATTATGTTTTTAACATTGCATTGGATGCTTTGACATTATGATGCTGCTATCATACATGTCGAAGGATTATTTAAACATACTCAAAAGTTGTGCTACCTGCACGACCGTGTGTCGCAACACAGTTTCTATTACCGCCATACATCATTCCACACTAATAATACTGTTGGCGTTAATATTAGCTGATCTACTGTTAACATATCTACAAGATTAAATACTAAGGTTAGATGGACAGGTAACCTGAATGCTGACAATGTTTGGCAAAGTTTATTGGTTGACTATCTATACCTCGCGGTTTCAATCGCGTTTAGTAACGTCTTTGGTTACTGCTGTACTCCCATGTGATGTAGCGTGATGTTATTTATATGCGTTCCTTGATAAACAGGAAATTCATTTTATTTTTTGTTAGCCTATTCTGTCCCACTCCTGGGCAAAAGTCTCCCTCCATTCCTTCCATCCTTCATGCTTTTGTGCCTCATCCAGTTTTGAAGGATGCCATCTCCTCCGTGGCCTGCCGCCACCCTGGCTCACACCACTACCACCACAAGGCTACACAACGCAAACAGGCTATATAACGCAATTTTGTTTTAAATCAGACCAGTAGTTTTAGAGATAAGCGCGTTCAAAGAAACAAACAAACTCTTCAGCTTTATAATATTAGTTTACACATCAGCGTATAATTAGAATTTCTCTCTGCCAAAGGTCAGGGTTAGTCAATAAGAGTAAGGCATTTAGAGATTCTCTAATACGAGACATCTTACAAATAAAACCAAGCTGGTAAATTAAACTTCCAAAACAATTATTTAATCCAGAATCTACTTCGAAGCTTGTCTAATCTGTTATTAGGCCAACTATATGACATGATATTAAATCTAGGGTAGAATATTAATATTGAAAGGATACGCGACGACCCTTGATAAATTTAGCTGGAAATTCAAGTAGATAACAATATCGCAACCCTTATCAGGAAAATAGTATGAATTTCAATAACGGGTATAGTTACTATAAGATATTAAAAACAATTACTTTTGATGCTTTTATATTGAAATAACTATGGTTCATTATTTTGTTAGGTAAATAGCGGTTAAATAACGATACTTATAAGGTTAATTTTTTTAAATAACTGTTTTTTTTTTGTAAGTAGTTTACTTTGCTTGAGAACTAGCTTCTGCTCGCGACTTCGTCCGCTTATTTTTTACGTTACGTCTTTGGTTACTGCTCCGCACGTATTGGCCGTAGCGTGATGTTATATAGCATATAGCCGTCCTCGATAAATGAACTATCCAACACAAAATTTTGAATGTTTCAGCTCCAACCAGTAGTTCCCGAGATTAGTGCGTCCAACCAAACAAACAAACTCTTTATCTTAATAATATTTGTATAGATAAATAAAGACTATTGTTTGCTAAAATTGAATTTACGAAAGTATTGTAACGATATTTTTCTTGTTTGAATGGAGCATAGGCTATGAACACAGAACACAGACACTATGGTAAGACAACAAGATCAAATCTGTCAAAAAATGTCTAGTTTTGCAGTGGAATGACAGCGGTAAGTGTCAATGTGCTAACCGCATTATTTTTTTAAAACGTCACGGAGTCACATCATTATACACATATTATTATTATTATAATTAAAAATAACCAGTCAAGTGCGAATCGGAGTCGCAAATGAAGGGTTTCGTACCACCTCGAATGTTTAACACAACCCACTGGAAGACATTTTTTCTGTGTCCCTATTCATTTTCAAGTATTTTTTATTTGCGTTATAGTCCATAGTAATAATTATATTCTGTAACATTTTAGCGTCTGTTCATTGCGGTTCAATAGACGTCTTGTGGCAGGCAGACGAACGGACCATGGAGTCTTAATAATAGCACAAGTTTCAGGATGCAATAAAAAACCAAAATGACAATGAACATAAGCTGTAATACTAAGAATAAGACAAAAATATAAGACATGATACTACTACAAGACACAAAATAAGAACGCTTGTACAACACGCAGTAGGCAAACAGCAGTAGGCATCTACTTCTTAAAAGTGGGCCTCCAAGAGATATCCTCAAGGCCATGGAACATCCTCTTCATATTCTGGTTATTAGACCACTTGGAGTCCAAATAGCTGTCGTCCTCGTCCTGCTCCAACTTTTTCCACTCCTCCTGCTTCCTGTAAGCGTGGAGGGTCATCTGCTTGCGATCTTCCTCTGACATGATGGGTTCGCGACCAGGAGCACCTTCAGAGTTGGTGCACAGCTTTACTGTCACTTTCGTCTTGTTGTTGTTGCCTGAAATTTTGAGAAAGTAAGCTGTTAAGTATTCTTAGTGTATCGATGGCAGTCTATATTGAGATGACTCAGAGCTTAGTCACGTTTGGCACCATCAGTAATAACGTCTAACAATCCCTGAAGAATGCAGGCACCAGGACACGCAAGATCCAATAACGGTGTCCTATTGTTTGAACTACAGCACCACATTTACACTCTAGACTGGAATTGTCTATAAATAAACACGTGAACAAGTTTTTCTGCCTTGGACTAACTTGTGTATGGAGAGTATTTACAAACTTCTAGGCAAGTCATGACCTATTAGATTTTGACCACAAAAAATTGGATGTGTAAGTAAGCATCGTCTCCTTTTAATTTAATAAGTACTGGACTATAAATATGCTGGATTTTAAATAAACATTAATTTATTCAGTACCAATCCTTCGTGAAACTTTTGACTAACGACTCCAAATTAACGTTTCAATTTACCTAAATCTACAATGTCAATTTGCTAGGGTCGTTAGTCTAGATATTTATATTAGGTCGATTTAGATACTGGCTACATGCTTCATATATTAACAGGCTGGAACGGTCTGTTACATATTAATCAAATCATTACGAGTACAGGTTGGTTGGGCAGTAATGGACTACTTTTGAAAGGTATGAGGAAGATGGTGAATTAAGTAAACTGAAACACAACTATTAAACAAAAAAGAATCATGCATTCTTACGATGTCTGAAATCAAAATGCCATCAATTGCGCCATAAAATAAATAAAACCAGCCTATTATTGTCCTAATTCAGAACAAAGGCCTCTTCTCATAGAGAAGGCACGGCTACGCTTACTCAAGGCGGGTTGGCGATTTCAGACTTATATTAACAAAAAGTCCCGGTTTCCTCACGATGTTTTCCTTCACCGTTTTCAGTGAGGGCCAAGATAACTTAGAAAGAAAAATTAACTTAAGAAGTCCATAAACAAACACATTTTATGTTGTTGATCTAATTTGTGTCACTCCAAATCAAGCTATGGTATAACATTTATAGTGCTCATAAGTTCTTGAATGAGGTGGTATTAAAATAAATATCTACCCAAATGGTCTCTCAGCTTATTCCCACTAAGGAATTTCTTTCCACAAGCCCACAGACAGGCTCTAGACGGATCGATAACTTCGTTAGCAGCCTGGGTTCCCGACAGATCTTCAACATTATCCAGTTCCATGCGGACCGGGTCATGAGGTGGAAGACCTCCAGGGAACACTATCTTGCTGGCACCCCGAAGTTCGTCCATAGCTCTGGCTACGTCTTTTTGGGTCAGACACTTGCGGAGGTCCACCTGAAAGAGTATAAGAGTTTCTGACTTGCGATTCATTGAGAAGTCTGTGTATGACAAATCTGTGTGTCATTTCATTTTCTGTTTATGTTATTGTAAATAAAGTTCATTTCACCTTGATTTTGTGTCAATGACATGTTACTAATAAATTGCCTATCATAGCGGTGACCATACAGGTCTATCGCTTAGTAATGAATAAATATATCCAAGTAAATACCACTTATCGAATACAAAAATGTATTGAAGTAATATACTCACAAGTTTCTTACTTATAAACTCCTTGGCATCCTCGGCAGATTTCTTTATAATGTCTTGCATGTTGGGAGGAGGTGCCAGGCCACAGCGGCGTCCCATGTCATCCTTACAAAACACGTGACCTGGTGGGGCGCAGCGCTTAGCCCATGGGTCCTCTAGCTTTAGCTCCTTAATCTGGAATGGGGGAACGGAAATTTTAGAAGACCTCGTAAATTTAATGCATCAAGGTATTAAGTTTTTAGCAGGCACTCCTTCTTTCCTCACTCTTATAGTCCGATGGGACGGGAATCCGACACGATCGGGAGGAAATCCGGTGCACCCAAACCCGATAACATTTTTGCCCGACTTGAGAATCGAACTCAGGACTCCACGCTCAGCAATCGTGCATGCGACCACGAGACCAACGGAGTGTGGAAATATAATATTGCATTAGGCAAAAAAAAAGTTTAGTTTTTTCTACGACTCTTCTCGAAGATCATCATGTAGATGATCTTCGAGAAGAGTTCCGTTCCGTAAGAACTCCGTTCTTCATCATCATCACATCAGCAAAACGCCGTCCACTGCCGGACATAAAGATACCCCCATTAAAAATGGACACTGACCGGTCCTGCGCTGCCCGCATCCAGAAATTATCAAGGTCATTTTCTCAATTAATTTGACATCAGCACAGAACATCATTCAGATATCAGTTACATTACAACACATCATCTAAGCTCAACGCACCTGCTCATCCGTCAACCCCTGCATCTCCAGCGGCAGGAAGGTCCCATGCTTCTGCAGTTCATCCATCTCATAGCACAACCTGGTGACTTTGAGCCTCCCATTAAATATCGCCGTGATATCCTTCACAACATCGTCTACTTCCTTATCCACATCTGTCTCATACAGAAACTGGTTCTCATCAGCTCTCTTCACCAGGAAGATAACCATTTTGAAGGTAAAGGGGGAATAATTAGAATGGACGTTGGAGCTTCACAATACGTTGAAATCGTTTGATGTTTATTGAAATAACAGGCTCGTTGCTATGGCGTTACTATGGGAGCAGTTGTTATGGAAATAATACGGTAGAGGTGTGAGCCAATTATTTATTTGGTATGGGTTGTGGTTTCTCTTTTACTGAAGCCAATAATTAGGAGGTGAATTAGAGGTATGTATGAGTATGAGTATGAATTCTCTCAAGAGTTTAAAATTATCGGATGGGTAAAAAATTTAAGTGAATAAATTAAATTGGTTAGGTGACACACATAGTTTACTTCCAGGAGTTAGGCTGCCTGTCCACCCATGCGGAGCAAGGCTGCAGAACCGAGAAACAGAGAAATCTTAACAAATAGGATTGTTTAAAGTTTTCGCTCCGCTCCAGTTATGCAATCGTATTGGTTAATATTTCTCCGTTTCTCCGCTCCGCAGCGTCGCTCCGCTTCTGAGTACAGGCAGCCTAATGGTCTAAAGTCTAATAGGATATAGCTAATGCCCGCGACTTCGCCTGTAAAAATTTCGTATTGTTATTATTCTACTTCTATGTTGAAGTAATTGGGGTGAAAACCGTATTAGAATGAATAAATAACCATAAAGCTGAAGAGTTTGTTTGTTTAAACACGCTAATCTCCGGAACTGCTGTCCGCTTCTAAAAATCCTTTCGTTAATAAAAAGCTACATTATCCCTGAGCGCTTTTAGAAGGGGCCACTCAGGGCCGATGACTGCCAGGGCTGCGGGTTGTTCGTAAGAGATACCGCATCCCCGGAACGCAAGGGTCACAAGAAGGAAAATGGGTGGGTTTTAGTCAGAAAAAGACTGACACTCCCTCTCGCCCCGCCTGGGGCGGGGGAAAATATATTAAATTATTTCCCGCCCGTAAAAAATAAATCCCTGAGCGGTACAGGCATATTTTCGTGTAAAAAAAATTGGTACTGTAAAATTCACGAGGACGAACTCGCGAACAAAAGCCAGTGTAATATTATCTTATATCGAGTTCCCTTTTGTACTGTTACTACACTCAAAATAAACAATACTACCCCATCAAAATAATCATTGAAAGTTATTAAGATCAATTCTAAAATCAATATAATAACGACTTTTCGACAAAATAATACAATTGATTGAATAATGGGTACCTACAAATAATTGAATCGATGCTTCCCGAGTTTGTGTGGAGTGTAGGTCTTGTGAATACAATAGACGCTTTTGTTCTACTGCTGTTTCTGTGGTGCTCTCGTACGTGGAGATATTAAGCTGTGGTTTTGTTTGTAATTTGAGTTTTATATCTTCGGCATACCATCACGCCTGTATTTCCCAAAGGGTTAGGCAGAGGTGTAACAATGTACACCCACATTCGCCGGTATGTTTTAGGTCCCATGTAATAGGGGCGAGCCTATTGCCATTAACCGGGTACAAATCCAAACTCAGAGCTACTACTGAGAATTTCATAGAAAAACCCAATAACACTGCTCGACCTGGGGATCGAAGCGCGACTGCTACGCAAGAGGTCTTCTTGCGTAGCAGTCGCGCTTAGGACCACTAGGCTAACGAGGCAGTTCGATGGCTTCGACGTGTTTATTTTTTATTGATTGAGCAGCTATTTGTAATTAATATTCACATTTATTTATTTATCATTTAATACATTTTTAAATATTAATATAAAAATGAAAACATTTAAAAATATAAAAAATAGTAGCCCAACGGTATCGGGAACAGGTTCCAAGCTACCGGTAGTCAGGGTAACTGAGAAAGGAATCTCCTAACAATACGTGCCGTGTCTAAGAGTACCGCTTTCTAAATCAAGCGCCCAACCGCCCAACGAGAGCCTTCTCCGGTTATAATAACTAATACTATTATTATAACTGGCTCGTACAGTTCTGCTGGTGTGCAAAGGCCTCCCTCCATTTTTTCCATCTTTCGATTTTGACCTACGTGTTGCCAATTGTTTAAATTAAATAATAAATAATATAAATCTGTATAATAAACTACTATCTTCTGTTCGCGACTAATTAAGTACACCATGAAACGTAGCCTTTTTAGAGATCACCAAATTACAAACAAATAATTATTTAAAAGAACACACAAACATTATCCCTTTCAATTTTATTAGTAAAAGCTCGCGAACACTTGCTGATGAAGTTGGCAGACTCGTCCCACAATTATGTTATATTTCTCCACCTATGTATTTTTATCTCTCTCTACTTTGTATATTTTGTTTGTATGTATGTATAGATTCATTAGTTTTAAATTGTATTCCTGGAAACTTCCTATTCCTTGCACCTACTATGCTTTGTCTCTGCATCACCCTAAGGTAGACCGGTAGAAAATGCTTAAGGCATTAATCAATTAGGCTATCTCGAAAACTACTTGAACTATAAAGCTGAAATTTGTCAGGTAGTTTACAGATAGAAGGCGTTAGTTAAGAATAAATATTGCGACAGGGCCGAATCAAGGGAATCTGATTTCCACACGAACAATATCGCGGGCTAAAGCTTGTACTTAAAAATAAAGTGCTCTAGTTACTGCTATGTGTATCTATAATTATCTTCAATCACCCTTCACGACCTTTACACGACCAAGTCTATTCAACGTCTACCACGCATAAAACAAATGCCGCCCGAAAAAAAAAGCATAAAATATAAAAATAAACAAAAAAAAGCGGGCGACGCGGCGCGGGTCCGAGCGGGTCAGTTAACGTAATGTACCGTGAGATGATCAGTGGGCCGGAAAATGCCGACCCGGCCTGATAAAACATCTAACTATAATTAAATTTTTCCTATTTTTGCTCTGATACATGGCGGGTAGTCATGAAATATGTAACTTAGTTTTTGTCAAGGGTAGTTATTTGGGATGCCCTGTGACCATTTTTGCAGCGGTCATTAGAAATTAGTTTTGCGTTGGATCGTTCTGTTCCTTCAAGATGGTTGAGCTGAATGATACTGATGCACGCGTCATGTTCGTGAACGGGCGCTGTCAGTTGGGATTAGTCATGTCTTATCTGCCATGGCTTACATCTTTATTATTTTTATTGTTTTATATTAACCTTCATTGTTTCCACATATAGAAGCAACAAGAATAGTGTAACCGAATTTTTGTAAAAACCAAACTAAAGGAAAAGAGTGTCCGTGGAGTTTCTTGCTCGTTCTTCTCCAACTAGCTTCAACTTTAAACTGTAACTTCTGGACAATCTAAAGTGACTGTAAATGGTGTAATTGAAATAAATGCTTTGACCCTAACTTTATACTTTATCTTCTACTAGCTATACCCCGCGGGCTCACCCGAGTTAGTTAGGTACGTCTTTGGTTACTGCTCTGTTCCCATAATTCGGAGAGTGATGTTATATAAGGCTATATTATTCCTTATGAATTTGTCTATTACAAACAAAAAAACCTCTCTTCTGGGTAAGCTCACTGCGTCGTTGATTTCGTCTATATGACCTCTGGCCTAGATTAGAGTCAAGATCTTACCCATATGGAATAGAAAAAAAATTTTTTTTTTTTGGTGGGTGGGAAATCATCAAATAACTTCTCCCGCCCTGGGCGGGGCGGGAGGGAGTGTCAGACTTTTACTGACTAAAACCCACCCATGTTCCTTCTTGTGCCCTTTGCGTTCCGGGGGCGCGGTATCTCTTGCGAACAACCCGCAGCCCCGGCAGGCATCGGCCCTCAGTGGCCCCTTCCTTTTGCTGACATCTCTTTGAGGCGCGCGTGGAACACGAACGCGCCGTCGACACGGCCTGTCGTTATGCAACGTAAGGACGGAGAGCTACCCATTGCTCACCGTCCACAGGCCCGTACGGACCCTGCTGTGATGTTTTTTTTTAGAAATAGAAATAATCTACAACACATTCAAAATGTATGGAGCAGCTGTTCCTTCTTTATATTTAAGAAATTAAAATGTAGTGGTTTAGTTGTGTAAGCGCAACAGACAGACAAAATTACTTTCAAATTTATAATATTAAAAGATTAACTACTACATTTTTCTCTACCTATTCACAAATTTAAAGCCAAGTTATAACGATACCAGGGCTGTTATGATCTTGGACCAAAACCAAAATAATATCCCACCACCTGCATACGTGTACCCAATCCCTAAACACAACTCTACTATAGATTACCGAACACAAATCACTCCGTTTATCGAGATGTCCCAATTCCAATAGATAATCGATTGTATCGAATATCCTGCACGGGCTATTGAACCGAGTTGCATCGGTATATCGATATAGTTTACGTTTCATCGGATGCTTGGGCCTGTACAAACATTCTGAGGGTTGGCATGTTTTTCTTGTATTACGGAAATAGTTTCGAAAAGTGGAAGATATTGAATGTGTCCTGAAGTGTGTGTGCTCCTCGGCAAATTTAGGTTCTTATTTAGTGATTACTATGGCTCATGTGTTCGAAGTGATTATCTACGATCACAATATTAAATAAAATAAAAAATGATAGGAATGAAAGTTATGGAAGAGGTATGGGATTTATAACATCACGCTACGAACCACAGGAGCAAAGCAGTAATAAAAAACGTGAAAAGAGTGGGACTGTGTTGGGGCACACGGCTCTCGTTTATAAGAGAAATGTCTATGTTTTTTTTTTTGGTGGGTGGGAAATCATCAAATAACTTAACCGCCCCGGGCGGGGCGGGAGAGAGTGTCAGACTTTTACTGACTAAAACGTTCCGGGGGCGCGGTATCTCTTGCGAACAACCCGCAGCCCCGGCAGGCATCGGCCCTCAGTGGCCCCTTCCCTTTGCTGACATCTCTTCGAGGCGCGTGTGGAACACGAACGCGCCGTCGACACGGCCTGTCGTTTTGTTAAACGTAAGGACGGTGAGCTAGGGCACGCCTTAATAGAGGCGGTAAGTCCCCTCTTTGAGGAGTGGCTGGAGAGGCGCCACGGCGCCCTCACCTACCGCCTGACGCAGGTCCTCACCGGACACGGGTGTTTCGGGAGGTTCCTGCACCTCATTGGGCGGGAGGAAACCGCCGCCTCCTTCTCAAGCATTACTGCCTCGCAGAAGGAGGCGACTGCATCCCATTCCCTCTTGCTCCGGACCATGGCTTGCACCAGGGCCGGACGCGAGAGTTCACCGCCGCCGATGGCCGCCACGAGGACTCGGCGATGCTCCGCCCAAGCGGGGCATACCGCCACGGTGTGCTCCACCGTGTCCTCGGAGCGATCCACACAATGGTGACACCCGGACGTTTCCTCCCGCCCGATGAGGTGCAGGAACCTCCCAAAACACCCGTGTCTGGTGAGGACCTGCGTCAGGCGTTAGATGAGGGCGCCGTGGCGCCTCTCCAGCCACTCCTCAAAGAGGGGACTTACCGCCTCTATTAAGGCGTGCCCAAAATGTCTATGTTAGCGAGTCGCTTTTAGTTTTTGTTTGAAACCTACTTCATTACAGTCCACTTTTCTGTCTTCGTACCCGTATGAGATTTTAAAGACGCGGGCAAAGTCACCGGCAGAAGTTAGTTACAAGTACGGGCCAACCCTAAACACGAACTGTCAGATTCATCTGCATAAAGTTTTTTATGATCATGAAAGTGGATCATGAAATAAGGTCAGCACAGTGTTGCATGGCCAGCCATTTAGTGCAGGTTCCCAACAAGCGGGGGTGATTTAGTGGGTGCAAAAGTGCACCCGTTACATTGGGATGTTGAGCAAAAAGAGACTCAGAGGTCGCGGGTGTTGTAACAGTTGCGGCTTGTTTTTTGGGTACAAGTGTGGTTGGAAGTGCACTTTTTGTTGGTAGTTTCTGGTTGCTCGAAAATTGAGAGTAGGTACTTTTTAAAATTGGTAGTTTTTTGTTAAAATGTGTACATGTATGTACTAGCTGTACGTTTTAGGTTACTGCTCCGCTCCGATAGGTCATAGCGTGATGTTATACAGCCTTTACCATTCCTCTTGAATAAAACTGTAAATATCATTTTTCTATTCCGTCCAGTAATTTCAACATATTTTTTAGCTTTATGATATTCGTAAGTATAGATTGATAGTCTCGTCATTGCATTGCTTGAAGACAAGATCCTTTTCGTATAGATATTCTAACACTACCCTCGATTTTCTGTATTTTAGTAGTTCAAAACTAAAACATATATATTATGAGCTGCCTCGGTAGCCTAGTGGTCCTAAGCGCGATTGCTACGCTAGAGGTCTTGGGTTCGATTCCTAGGTCGAGCAAAAAGTGTTATTGGGTTTTTCTATGAAATTCTCAGTAGCAGCTCGGAGTTTGGATTTGTGCCCGGTTAATGGCAATAGGCTCGCCCCCTATTACATGGGACCAAAACATACCGGCGAACTGTGGGTGTACATTGTTACACCTCTGCCTAACCCTTCGGGGAATACAGGCTTGATGGTATGTATATATTATGAGACGTCATATGATCATAATTAACTCTATTTACTAGAAAATGGAAATTCTAGAAATTCTGTCTCATCACTAACATCGTTGAAAGTAAACATCGTGAGGAACCTGGACTTATTTATTTATTAAAACTTTTTGCACATAATGTAAATAATACATTGTACAAAGGCGGACTTAATGCCTTTGGCATTTTCTACCAGTCAACCTTAGGGTGATGCAGAGACAAAACATAGTAGGTGCAAGAAACAGAAAGTTTCCAGGAGTAAAATATAATATATACATACATACATATTTACAAACAAAATATACAGAGTAGAGAAAGCCAAAAAATACGTAGGTGGAGAAATATAAGAAACTAATTTGTGAGACGAGTCTGCCAACTTCATAAGCAAGTGTTCACGAGCTTTTACTTTGAATATGAAACGACTGGTAGCCATCCTGATATTCTGAGGAAGCGCATTCCAAAGGAAAACCGCCTGGACAAGAAAAGAAGATTTAAGAAAACCAGAGCGGTGAGAAGGACATCGTAGAAGACGATTATTGGAGGAGCGAAGATGCTTACTGTGCGCAGAGCACAAGTATTGGAAGTGAGAAGTCAGATAGGAAGACTTATAACTAACAGACACTAGATAGAGAGGAATTATAATTAATATGAAACCCAATCCGCCTTGAGCAAGCGTGGTCATCAATTCTCATGCCTTCCCCGTATGTTAAGATGCCTTTACCCTGCAGTGGGACATTAATACACTGGTATTATTATCTCTTTTTCTAATCCCAAAACTAGTAGTAATAGTAGAGCTGTTTGTTAAGGAGCTCTTTTGGAGAAGTACTACCACCATACCTATTTCTGTCGCAAAGCAACGTTGCTGTATTCCGGTTTGAAGGGTATGGGTGCCGGTGTAATTACATGGACATAAGAGATTTCAACTTTATCTCTGGGATAGTAACGCATTTGCAAGGCCTTTGGAATTGCAGATGTCTATAGGTAGCGGTGACCACTTAACATCAGGTGGCCCGTGGGCTTGTCTGCCATTCAATTACATTTGAAAAAACTAGGTACTGTAGTTACATGTACCTAGTTACTGTCAATGCTAATTGGTTCCCATTTCTTTGTTTCAGATACCACACATAACATGTGGCCACAGACACGGGCACGATATATCCACAGAGGACCCAGAAATCATTGAACAGCACTATGACAACACGACGCACCATGGGAAGGTCAGTATACCAGTTCAATCGAGTTTGTATAAGCCGCTTATAGCCCCATTGCTTAACAATATATTCTCCCGACTGAATTCCGGTCACGACGGCCAATCTTAATACCCAAGTACGCAGGAGATATTACAGTGCACGAATGTGTGTGTAAACAGAGATGCACTCCCTCTTCCCTCACTCACATAGTCCGACGGGACACGGCCGAGGAGAGATTAGACGCTGGACCAACGGCTTTACGTGCTTTCCGAGACATGGATGTGTTACACTACCAACTTTCAAGCTTTGGGCTGCTGTTTGTTAATTTTTAATGGAAAACACTTGGCTAGGAATTTAACCCACGTGGATCCCACCCCAGGATCCCACGCGTATCAGCCCCGTTTTCGACCACGGGATCAACGTGACTTATTTATTACTTAAAGCTTCATGAAAAGATCAATCTGAACAGTCTAGCAAAAATCGCCCGTATTGCATACTCAAATTTCAAACTCACAAAAAGGCAGATTGTTTTCAAATATGCAAAACTGACTTTTTTTCAAAGATAAAAGCGTTCATTTTAGGCCGTCAGCGAGGCGTTAATAAAACACATCGATGCCCCGACGCCCCAATCAAAACACTTTGAAAGCCGTTTCAAATTAAAACTAGTTGAAACATGTGGCATTTTGCATGTTTTTGAAGTGAAGCGCAATCGATAGAATATACTATAAACGTTACATGATATAAGTGCGAACGTTTTTGGAGAATGGTATAGTAGTGGGAGTGATTAAGGAATCTTATTCTTGCCACTAGTTTCTGACCACGACTTCGTCCGCGCGTGGATATTTTCACCTGTGTTAAATAACGTCTTTGGTTAGGTACTGCTCCGCTCCCGTGTGTCGTAGCTTGATGTTATATAGCCTGTCACTCATAAATAATGTGGCTTTCAATGAGTAAACTAATTTTCAAAATCGGTTCAATAGTCTATCTATATGTCGGTTATCTTAGTTCAGCAGCTGCAGAATTCTGTTAGGCAACCCATTTTTGGTAAGAATCAAACCGATCTACATTTTTAATAGGTTACTTTTTAATGGAAATGGCTGTTATCCATTGTATTTATTTTTGTAAGCCATTTATTTTGATATCCCACAAAATAGGTTTTGAAGACATAATATGGCGCCAAAAATCGGCCATTTTAATTTTGATATACGCTGTATCACTCTCATCATTTTAAGACTAATTAACGACAATCTCTCAAGCTAAAATCCATCAAGCTTTTTAGATCATAGAGGGTGCTAAAAAAAATTACATACATCCTACATACATTCAAAAAATATAATCCTCCCTCTAGAGTAGTCAAGTAAAAATAACATAAAAAAATATAATCCATTGGCATCAAAAGATCACAAATACGAAATCCTATAAATATTAGATCCGAAACAAATGTACTGCGAATTTAATTATCGAGATAGAACGAGTGTTTGTAGGAAAGAGCCGGGTTAAAAATGGAAGTGTAGGGTGGCAGCTGACAAATTGAAGTTGTACACCCGAGGGTTGAAATTTGCATACACGACAGTATTGTATTGATGTTTGAACTGTAGGCGAATGGCGATTTTGATTTTCGTTACTAATGCAAGCGAATTTGAGCTTTAGTTGCAGAAGGCGTAGTTGAAGGGAAACGTTGTCATCTGTCTATTACGATATTGCACTTCATGTCCAATGATATTGTATTTTAAGCGTTATTGCTTTGTGTCAAGGTGGAAAATATGCAACACAACAATGTTTCTAGAGAGGCTTTAAGCACTGGTAGTTCTTTACCTTCTGATGTAGTGACAAGAGCAATAATAATGCTTTCTGTTCCCTACTTCTCGAATTGTGAAAATCTCTAGATTAATTTAGCAGTAGAAGATGACTATTGGCTGGAATGATTCTATATTGTCCAAAGGCTATCTATAAAACACCGCCTTTAACATTAATGTACCCCGCAGTTTCACATGCGTTAAGTTACGTATTTGGTCACTGCTCTGCTTCTGTTGGTCAAAGCGTTTTCTATACTACAGTATTATAACAAGGGAAAGATTTTTTTTGTTTGTTTGTTTGTAGCGAATAAACTCCGAAACTACTGGACCGATTTAAACAATTTTTCACCAATAGATAGCCTCATTATTCCTGAGTAACATCACGCTACGACCCACGGGAGCGGAGCAGTAACGATACATTTTTTGATCTTCCTGTGAGTTACATTTTACTTAACGTGGGTGAAATAAGTCACGCGGACGAAGTCACGGGCAATTCGTTAGTGTTATATAACCTTCCTCGATAAACGGGCAATATTATAATGCAAAGGGATTTTTTTAATCTGACAAGTAGTTCCTGCTGTTAGCGCGATCTAACAATCAAACAATAAACTTCAGCTTTATAATATTAAGCATAGATATTTTATTCTTTTCTTTCTAAATCTACGGAAACAAGCTTAGAAGCTCAAGGAAACCTCCCGCTTAAGTCTCATCGCTCGGACTCCACCTCCCCCCTCTGACGGCTACGTTTCGATTGTAAATTTCAGCGCAAACCGGTTGTTGTTATTGCCGTCTTGTTGGCTAGCGCCTCCAGTGCCGTACCACTAAGTGTGCCGTCACTACCGTCACTGCCGTCACTTAGCGCTAGTATATTGGCAGGGAGATTGCTCGCCAATGGTACTACACTCGTTTACTAGCTCGCCTGAACTATGTATGTCGAGTCGCGACTTAACTGAGGAGGCTGGATGGCAGTCATTTATGCGGTCGGCAGTTCTTTTTTTTTTGGTGAACTGTTTGGTGTCTATGTTCCTTTGTTGCCAAGCTAAATGTTGAAGTATTTGTGTTCATACTATATTATGTACCTATCTATCTAGGCTAATATTAAAAAAAAAAATCATGTGTTTTTTTGTTTGTTCAAAGTTTAGTCTCTAAAACTATTAGTTGGAATGGACAAATCCTTTTTGTATTATGGTAGCCAGATTTATGACTGCCGGGGCTGCGGGTTGTTCGTAAGAGATACCGCGCCCCCGGAACGCAAAGGGCACAAGAAGGAACATGGGTCTGACACTCCCTCCCGCCCCGCTCAGGGCGGAAGAAGTTATTTGACGATTTCCCACCCCCCCAAAAAAAAAAAGCCAGATTTATGAAGTATAGTATAGTTATCCGAAAGTGAGAAAATCCGTAGACGAACCAAAGTTGCCGACATAGCCCAGCGAATCAGCAAGTTGAAGTGGCAGTGGCATGACATGTCCCATGTCACGCAGAGCTTATGGCTGATGAGGCCGCGAAGTTCTCGAAAGCAGACCACGCAACGGCAAGCGCAGCGTAGGACGCTCACCCACATGGTGGACTGACGACCGGATTAAGACCGGTTGTAAACAGGCCGGTTCCAACTAGTCCTTTTGAAAATCTATGGGGGAGACCTATGTCTATGACTTTCTGCGGCTGATATGATGCCGATCCGAAAGTTAGAACACTAGACTAAGATAGGGTTTCCGGACTACCTACCGGATTACCTTAAAACGTCCCCATAAGACGTCGAAACTATTGGAAGACATGCTTAAAAAAATGTTAAATTTTGTAAGCGCCTTTAAATGGCCTAATTAAAATAAATTATTTGAATTGACCTAAATAATATACCTTGATGTTTAAATATATCTCACAGCCTATCCACGTCCAGGTCTCAAATGAAACAAGAATGTGTATGCAATAAAATGAATATAAAGAGTAATACGAAGCTATAAAATCCACGGAAGGCGCACAATAGAAATAATGGGCTGAGTATGATTTAGTACACGCTCGTAGCACCAGTATAATAATCGTAACGCGCGGATTAAACATTCATGTATAAAATAATGCAAACCTGCGACTCTTCTAACTTATTAGCAATAAAATTGATTAATTTTAATTTCAATCTTATCTCAATTTTTTTTTTAAACTCCACTCTCCCAATTACACACTCCTTTTTTTTTTCTCGTGGGAAAATCCTCATGGACTGCTTGCGCCTCGGGAAAGGCGGAGGGGTGTGTCGGACTCCTACCGACTTAAACCCCACGGCATCGTCCCTGAGTGGCGCCTTTCAATTGCTGACATCTCACTAAGGCGCACGTGGAACACGAACGCGCCGTCGACACAGCAACTGTACAGTCCCAACTTTTCCTTCTACTATCCCCTCCCTCTTAACTACTCAGCCATAATTCCAATTCCTAACTCTTTCCTCCTACTTATTTCTTCCTAACTTTTCAGTCCTAACTCCCAGCTTACTTGTAACTCTTCAGTTCTAATCCCATTCTCCTAATGTCTCTCTTCTTATAAGTGTTATTAGTACCCTGTTAGACATACAGAGCAAACCATGAATTAGGATAACATAGCATACCATCACGCCTGTATTCCCTGAAGGGTTAGGCAGAGGTGTACACCCTCAGTTTGCCGGTATGTTTAGGTCTCGTGTAATAGAGGGCAAGCCTTTGACCGGGGACAGATCGTAACTCCGAGCAGCTACTGAGATCTCATAGAAAAACTCAATAAGACTTTTTGCTCGACCTGGGAATCGAATCCAAGACCTCTAGCGAAGCAGTCGCGTTGAGGACCTAATGAAGCAGTTCATAAAAATAATTACTGCATCGAAAAAGTCGCACGTCTGCTCACCCTGTCGTACGCTATCCATGTGTGTGTAGAATTACATCGTCATTCCGTTTGCATGGCAGCGCCACCACAAAAGACACAAGAGTAACAAAAAAAAGTAGCAAATGAGGAGTTATTGTCTATTGCTCGTTATTTTCCAATAATGTAACTCCGTAGCTCCGTAGCTCCGTACCAGGCGTAGCGCTACGCCGTAGCGAGTATATGGTACGATTAACAGAATTACGCTTTAATAATATTCTGCTGGAGATATAGAGATTTGTGTCATGGAATCATTTTAATAATTCCAGTTTTAGTAGTTGTTCGCTGAAAATGTGGGTTGTTAATTAGTATTACTCCAAAATGGTGAGGCTATAAATAAAAATTACTGCTATTTTAAACGCAAAACGTTTGTGATGGTGGATGGATGTATGTTTGTTACTCTTTTATGCTTAAATGGCTTTTTTTTTCTTTTTTTTTTTTTGGTGGGTGGGAAATCCACCCATGTTCCTTCTTGTGCCCTTTGCGTTCAGGGGGCGCGGTATCTATGCTAAATGGCTGAACCGAATAAGTTGAAATTTTGCACACATATAAATAATATCCCAGTTTTGTGTTCCTGTGGGTTTTTTTTTACTGACGGGAAATTATTAAATGACTTCCCCTTCTTTTGTCAGACTTTTACTGACTAAAACCTATCCATGTTTCTTCTTGTGCCCTTTGCGTTCCGGGAGCGGGGGATGTCATTTGATGATTTCCCATCCGGAAAAACAAAATAAGCCACTAAGTAAGACCTGACCTCTTCAGGCAATATATTGTTGATGCTTAAAACAATTTCCTCGCACCCACGAGCGGGAGGTGTTAACTTAGAATGGCAGTTTATAACGACATCACGTACTACATCCACTTATGGACTTAGACCCCCAAAGTTCTCATACGTAAGTCATTTCAGCACAGTTGAAATTTTGAGAATAAAGATGTTACTAAATCTTTTATTATTATTTATTGGTGGCAACGCTGCCAGCCTTTTGGGCACTTGTCCCATTGACAGCGATGCGGATGAGTTTTTTGATGCCCTATAAGCTTCCTTTTTTGCATTTTATTATTACTTAAGTAAGTTTGATACTAGTGATTCATATTGTGCTTGTTGTATTAATTAAATAAATAAATTATTTATTTATTCACATTTGATCATGTCACATCCGTTATTAAAAAAATGAATAATATAAGACACTATTCGTACATTAGATTCACTTATCGAAATCATTTATTTAAATACCTGTATGTGTTACCTGTAGGCAATCTAGCCTCGGTCGGACGAAGGAAATAAAGGAATTAAAATCTGATGTAGTTTACAAGATTAAAGCGTATAGAGGGACAGACAGCGGGAAGAGACTTTGTTTCATATTATGTAACTAGCTGTTGCCCGCGATTTCATTCGCGTTCACTATTTTATTGGTTTCAATTTTGTTTTCGCATAACTCTCTTTTTTAAAATTAAAGTAAATAAAAAAATTAAAATAGAAATAGCCTAAGTTACTTCTTATAACATCGGCTATTCGCGTGTGAAAGTCCCGTTAAAATCGGTCCAGCCGTTTCGGAGATAAGCCAGAACAAACAGACAGACAGACAGACAACAATGTTAAAAATTGTTTTTTTTATGTTAGTACCGTATATACTTTCATATATTATTTATTTGAATAGATATTTATTAATTTAACTAATATTATAAAGAGAAAAGTTTTTGTATCGAATAGGCTCCGAAACTACTGGACCGATTTTAACCATTTTTTCACCAATGCATAGCTACATTGTTCCTGAGTAACATAGACTATATGACATCATGCTATGACCCACGGGAGCGGAGCAGTAACCAGAAACGTAACTTAACGCGGGTGAAAGAAGCCAAGCGGACGAAGTCGTGGGCAGTTTGCTAGTATTATGTAAAGATGTATGATACTACTTAAACTCGTCGTGTGTTAGCAAAAAGTACGTCGTACAAAAAATCGAATAATTTTACGTGTTAGGTTCTCAGCGAAATCACATAGCTAGTAGACCTTATTCGATTATACCATTTTCGTAAGTCCCCGATAAAAAAATCGTCAAAACAAAACAAACACGTTGTCATCTCGAAAAGAAAAAAACCTATCGTAAAATTTAACAGATCCCAAAATCCAGGCGAAACAATTACTTATTCCAGACAGGGGCATGCAAAAACATCACGCGCGCTACCAAATCTCTTCCTCATGCGTTCGCGGAATCACAAACACGGCGAGAAAAATTGAGAGAAAGCTTGTATTGTTTCTGAACATCAACTCGATGTGAAATTGTTTCGTGATGTTTGGGTCTGACGGGAAAATGAGGTGAAAGAGGTCGAGGGTGCAAGTAGTGACGGCTTGAGTGTGAAGTCGAGCTGTGTTTCACGAAGGTCACACGTTACACAAACACGTCACACGTTAGTAGTAGCAGAGCTCTTTGTGAAGGAGCTCGTCCGGGGGAAGTACTACCACCATACCTATTTCTGCCGCAAAGCAACGTTGCTGTGTTCCGGTTTGAAGAGTATGGGTGCCGGTGTAATTACAAGGACGTGAGACATTTCAACTTTGTCTCTGGGGTGGCAACTCATATGCAAAGTCTCTGGTATTTATTTATTTATTAGGGATAAAAATCAGTAGTACAATAACATGTTATAGACTATAAACTTAAAATAATAGCACTTATTGTACGACAAACACTATTTATCCACGGATCACTAGCTTTTATTAGCTTAGCTTTAGCTGTGTCGCAGATGTATATTATATTGCAGTAGTGACGACCACTAAGCATCAGGTGAGCCGTCAGCATCGGCTTGTTTACCATACCACCATATACCATCACGCCTGTATTCCCCGAAGGGTTAGGCAGAGGTGTAACAATGTACACCCACAGTTCGCCGGTATATTTAGGTCCCATGTAATAAAGGGCGAGCCTATTGCCATTAACCGGGCACAAATCCTAACTCCGAGCTGCTACTGAGAATTTCATAGAAAAACCCATTAACACTTTTTGCTCGACCTGGGAATCGAACCCAAGAACTCTAGCGTAGCAGTCGCGCTTAGGACCACTAAGCTGCCGAGGCTTGTTTACCATCTAATGATATTAAAAGAAACTGGTTTTTGTGTCTAACGAAACGTGCCAAAAATGTAAACAGTTAATTCACACATAAACATGCTTGACGTAAATGTGGGCGTACAATAGGTATACCTCTGCCAAACCCTTGATAAAACCAGCGTGATAATTACCTACGTTAATAAATTATGATTGAATATGTTACAGCCATATTTAGCTTCGCTGACAAAGGATCTATGTAAAGCAAGGCTAAAAATAGCCTTAACATGTTCAATTAGCATACTAATTAGCTAAATTGTGTTAAATTGTGACTATGCCGCGTCTGCCGACGTAAAATGACACCCACGCGAGACGTGGCGTAATTGAATGGGATTTTTATAATATTGCTTTTAGGCCGATGGAAATCTTACTACTGTATGATATATATAATAAATGCGAAAGTTTGGATGGATGGATGTTTGTAACTTAATCACGCCAAAACGGCTGAACAGATCTGGATGAAATTTGGTACAGCTCATTGGCTAAGGCTAAGGTTCCCGTGGGATACTATATTAATTTTGAGGTGGATGAAGTCGTGGGCGAAATTATCGAAAGTATCCTGTAAAACGCAATTATGGTTTTGTAATGTATAACAGGCTGGTGTCTGCATCTCCAAGTCTAGGCGGGTATTATGCGTAAAAAAAGTAAAACATAGTGAAATCTGAAACTTGTAAAATTACCCAACATTTTTATCTATCTTTCCCTTTTTTTTTAAACTTTGACCACACTCTAAATTACTCCTGTATCGTGGGTGCGTTTACATACATATAAACTCACATACACAACCAGCCAGACCCGAAACAACTATCTGGAGGCCATACAAATATTTGCTCCGTGCGGGAATCGAACCCACGACACGTAGCGCAGCAGCCAATCACCCAGCCACTGCGCCAACCGTGCCGTCCAAAATTGAAACTAGCGAGTTCATATTACCTACTTAACTGCTTCTTTTGGTGTCTATTTTCAAAATTACAACCTTCATCAAATGACGTATTAGTCTGGCGACTGTAGCATCTTTAAGAACCTCCGCCCACGTCCGACCGTTTTGTAGAAGAACCAATTATTATCGGACCGTTAAATAGATTCATAGTTTCGTGGGACTTACTTTTTGTAGGACGTGTGAGTTGCTATTTTATTCGACTAATTTGCATGTTCCAATCTCTCTGACAAAAAAATCGGTCACCGATTGTATGAGTGGGGCCAGGCTTACCATTTAAAATTCTTTCCAATTTTCCACTTCGTTGGCCTTTTTCACGAGTCAATCAAAATATTATATTATGTACATAAGTAGCTTAGCGTATAATGTTCAAGAGTGAGTCTGTCATACGCGATGCTTGTATAATTTTGTACCGATGTCATTCTGGGCACGTCACCCGCCCGCCTGGATTATAATGATGTTATTTTGAAGCAACCTAGCAGGTCGAGGATTGAGGAGTATTTTGGTAATAATATGGGCGCTGTTAGAAGAGATTGGCCATCTCTTATCTACTATCTATACTAAAATGAATATGAAATAGGTAGGTTTTTATCTTTAACACTGAAAGCGACTCGCCGATATACACGATTCACGTTACGGCCGCGTGCCCCGACACGCTGCACTCGATTTTTTTTTTGTTTATTTTAAGAAGTAATCTCTGGACCTTCAATTTTTCTGATAATATAATAAAAGCTATACAACGCAGGGATTTCGTACCTTCCTTATCGCGAACGAAATTTCAGAATCGGAGCAGTAGTCTATTCCGTAGTTTAAATCTTAAACTCTTTAGCTTTATAATAGCTGTGTATATTGATATATCCTCTCAACTGTCGGGCAGACTTCTGAAGGACGAATTTCATTACCTGATCAAATTTTACAGTTAATTCTCAGTAGCAGCTCGGAGTTAGGATTTGTGCCCGGTTAATGGCAATAGGCTCGCCCCCTATTACACGGGGCCTAAAACATACCGGCGAACTGTGGGTGTAAATTGGTACACCTCTGCCTAACCCTCCGGGGAATACAGGCGTGATGGTATGTTATGTTATTTTACAGTTAACTGCGTAAAGTTGTTTCTACTTCCGTACAAGAGCTTCTACCACGACACATGACACATCATGTTTTTTTTCGCCCGCTTTATGTTGCCTCTTTTGTCATTGCTCCGCTCCCGTATGTGGTAGCGTGATGTTATATAGCTTATACTATTCTTTATGAATTTGGCTATCATATGCAAATAATTTTTTCCAATCCGACTGGCACTTCCAGAGATTACCGCGTTTAAACAAACCAAAAATCTCTTCAGGCGACTCCTAAAAACGGAAAAAAAAACAGAATAAATTGGTTTTCTATGTCCCCAAAGCTTAGCTTAGCTGCAGACTGATGCAGAAGGGCTTAAACACAATCCTATAGAGCCGTGTCAATGCTGCCAGTGGGAACCGTCACTTTTATCGAATTTTCCGACTCAAGTAATCCGAACAAATTATGAAAACACACAGCGATAGTACGAGGTTTAAAAATGTCGCGGATATGAATTGAATTTTGCTTGATACGTTCAAATGTTCAGTTTTTGTATCGATATCTTTGGTTGTGTTATAAAAGTGTATTAGTAACTAATAAAAAAAAATTTAAAAAAACACAAAAATAAAAAATTTAAGTAACCCCCGACATAAGAATAAAATTCCCTCGCGCAGCTTACAAAAGAGCTGATAACTTTGAAACCGCTGAACCGATTCCCATCCAACATAGCTAAGAACACTCCCGACTAATTCACCTTTCAAACAAAACAACTAAGTCCAAATCGGTTCATGCGTTCGGGAGCTACGATGCCACAGACAAACACATACACACACACACACAGAGACATGTCAAACTTATAACAGCCCGTCGTTTTTGCGTCGGGGGTTAAAAAGAAACAATATAATGAATATGTTCAGTGTAAATTTTCAAGAGTGCCTTTTAATAATCTTATTGTGACAAATAATGTGGCTTTGACGATACGTATATAACGATAATCTGCTGAAGTGTAAACCTAGCAACATTCTTTTTTCTGCCTTTCCATTGAATTTCAAATGTTGTCTGTTATCCAATTTTGTATAACATTTGTATGTTCATCTTACTAATAAATTCTTAATGCGAAAGTTTGGGAAGGATGGATGTTTTTTACTCTTTTACGCTTAAACGGCTAAACTTATTTGGATGAAATTTGTCACTGTGATAGATTGTAGTGTGAAATAAGACATAGGATACTTTTTGTTCCAGAAAAATGTAGGCTTCCCGTGGGGTAATATATCAAATTGGACGCAGATGAAGTCGCGGGCAGAAGCTAGTTATTAATAATGCTCAAAATTGCTCAACAATAAATTACTCAATTAAATCGTCTCGCCGCCATACGTTCCCGTATGTTTCCCCTCATGAGCAGCGCACTGTCGCATCGTATGCAATTATCGTCGACTGTACCCTGACAGCCGATCACTACGCTTCTGTTGTTGACTGTACACTGAATCTCGTCACTGTTAATAATTGGTAACGGGAATAATTAAGGATTTATTTTACACTAGCTTATGCTCGCGGCTGCGTCTGTGCGAAGAATAAAAATGACATAATTATGATTACGAAAAATTATCCCACAGAAACGTAACTAGTATAAAAATCTAGCAAAGCTGCTTGTAGTGGGAAGTAGGTCTGTCTATCCTTATGCCATTCTTAACCTACGACGCAAAAACGACGGGGTGTTATAAGTTTGACGTGTGTGTGTGTGTGTGTCTGTCTGTGGCATCGTATCTCCCGAAAGCATTAACCGATTTTGATCGATTTTATTTTTTGTGTTTGAAAGATTAATTAGTCGGGAGTGTTCTTAGCTTTATTTGATGGAAATCGGTTCAGCGGTTTAAAAGTTATCAGCTGTCTTGTTGGCTACGGTAGCGCATTTTTCTTCTGTCGGGGGTTACTTAAAATTTTTAATTTTGTGTTTTAAATATGTAGTAAACAAGCGGTACCCACTTTAAAACTTAGTTTATACACCTACAAAATATTCTGTAGGTAACAAGTATACCTACTAATGTAAAAGTAAAATTTTGTATGACATATGACATATGACGTGAGCGAAGCTGCGGGCATCAGCTAGTTGTAAATAAAATTTTAACTGCCTCGTTAGCCTAGTGGTCCTAAGCGCGAATGCTACGCTAGAGGTCTTGAGGTCGATTACCAGATCGAACAAAAAGTGTTATTGGGTTTTTCTATCAAATTCTTAGTAGCAACTCAGAGTTAGGATTTATGAATGATTAATGGCAATAGGCTCTCCCCCTATTACATGGGACTTAAAAAGACCGGCGGACTGTGGGTGTACACTGGTACACCTCTGCCTAACTCTTCGGGGAATACAGGGAATACTGGTGTGTAAAATATTTAAACTTAATAAATATTAGGTACGTATATTCCCATTAAAAAAAAACAAACGAATTTATTTTACACTTGCTTCCGCCTGCGACTCCGTCCGCGTGGCTTATTTCATTCGGGTTTAGTTATGTCTTTGGTTACTGCACCGCTCCCGAAGGTCGTAGCCTAATGTTTGATAGTCTATTTTATAATTTAAAAAAATCCTTTTTATAATATTCATACAGATTTACTTCGCGTCCACCACACTCTTTGCATTAGGGCGATTTTAAGCTTGGCATAAGTTTAATCTGTTAAATAATTATGAAACTACATTATTTCTGTATACCATCTTGATACTAAGTAAATAATATTTGAATCTCCACCTCTGAGTTGGTGATACATTAAATAACTGATTGCATCTTGTCCCCAGGATCGCGGCGGTTGGTCGCAGTGGAGCGAATGGTCCCTATGTTCGCGAACGTGTGACGGCGGCGTGTCGCGACAGCTCCGGACATGTTCGTCGCCTGCGGGGTGCAGGGGGGAGCCTGTGCGGTACAAGATCTGTAACATGCAGGTGAGATTGAGTTGGTAATCATAGTAATTAATGTTACTTATTACTTCAGTTCTAAAGGTGAACTTGACTGAAGCCGGTCGTCGGAGCTCGGCCAATATTTTTAAGTATGGCTATTGCTCCGCTCCAGTGTGTCGTAACATATACTTATGTACCGTGTTCTAAGATTTTTTATATTTGTATTTGATTTGATTAATTGTTATTGTCATAGCCAGGTCGAGCAAAAAGTGTTATTGGGTTTTTCTATGAAAATCTCAGTAGCAGCTCGGAGTTAGGGTTTGTGCTCGGTTAATGACAATAGGCTCGCCCCCTATTACATGGGACCTAAACATACCGGCGAACTGTGGGTGTACATTGGTACACCTCTGCCTAATCCTTCGGGAAATACAGGCGTGATGGGATGGTATGTTGATTAATTGTGTAATAACCAACAATTTCAGCGCCAATAAATATTATAACCCGTTTTTTATTGAAAAGCCAACGTACATTAATTTATTTCACTAACACAACAAAAACAAACAGCGCTTTACTGGATATCGTAGCGAGCAATCAAAGTGTCGCATTCGACTCTTGATAATTACGTCCTTGTACACTGGCGGCCAAAATAAATGGGGCGTTAACTTAATGAAACTGTTTAGCCCGCCGTTCCGTTCGTTTGTGGCGCGCTTAAATGATTAGTGAGTGTGTGCTGGGATTACGGTTTTTGTGTGTAGTTTTCGGTACATAAACTTGATTGTAGAATGTATTGTTGTTGTCGGAGATTTTTGACAACACTTTTGAGAAGAATTGAGGACAAATATCATTGTATAACAACGTATTAATGCTTAAATATATAAAATTACTATTCCTTTATTACTTGGCGTGATATTACAGTACCTAATGATTAATTACAATAAGATTTATAAAATAATGAATACTACCTACGTAACTTTACCTCATATTATAACTATATATAATTAGTTTTTTTTTTTTTTGGTGCGTGGGAAATCATCAAATTACTTCTCCCGCCCTGGGCGGGGCGGGAGGGAGTGTCAGACTTTTACTGACTAAAACCCACCCATGTTCCTTCTTGTGCCCTTTGCGTTCCGGGGGCGCGGTATCTCTTACGAACAACCCGCAGCCCCGGCAGGCATCGGCCCTCAGTGGCCCCTTCCCTTTGCTGACATCTCTTTGAGGCGCGCGTGGAACACGAACGCGCCGTTGACACGGCCTGTCGTTATGTTAAACGTAAGGACGGTGAGCTACCCATTGCTCACCGTCTACAGGCCCGTATATATAATTAGATTGTACTCACACTTTTTAATATTACACAATCTGTAAAAACATGTCTGCTTCTAAGAATACAAACACCGAACAAATTTTATAAATTTAAAAGTAATTTTTTTTTGGTTGTTACCTTTCACGCCTATACCACTGAACCGGTCATCCTAAAATTTTGCAAATATGTTGTCAGGTGTACAGAGACGGACATATGGTAATTTAAAAAAAAATAACTTTTTCTTTGAAAAACAAAAATAACGGTCTTATGGTGATAGATGGCGCCACTGTGTGGCGCTACGAATCATGATTCAGTTTCAAATGTAACCGACATTTACGTGGACGAAGTCGCGAGGAAAAGCTAGTAAATTGATAAAACTTTAACGATTACTAATAAGTCGCTCCCATAAATCAAAGCCTTCACATTTGTATAAAAACTCACGAAAACAATCGTGTGCCCAGCACATTGTCCCCAAGTGTACAATCCGAGCGATACATTGTCGGTACAGTCTCGTTCTTTATTAAATAAATGCAGGACGCATGCTTGTGAATAAAGCGTATTTGTGCTGCTGTTCGCGAGAGGAGAATAATGCTCGGTTCCTATTACAATAAACGGACCGTTTTTTTTTTTTTTTAAGTCTTTCTAGTGCTTTATTGACACTGAAGGTAGGAAAGGAAGAAGGAAAAAGAAAGGAGGAAGAAGGTTGGGTCTATCGTTTAAGTTGGCTGAACGGATCTGAATGAAATTTAGCACTAAGATAGATTGCAGTGTGGAATAACACAAAGGACTTTTATATCCCGAAAAAACTTACGGTTCCAGTTTGATAATAATATATCAAAGGCGCGGTCAGAAGTTAGTGATAAATATGATAGCCAGACACATGAGGAATAGTACCTATAGGCTATATACCATCACGCTACAACCCAAGCGAAAGAAGCAGTAACCAAAGACGTAACTTTAGACTCACATGGTTGTTGGTCAGCGAGTTGCATTTAGTGTTAAAGGTTGAAACTAATTACGTCACAGTCCACTCTTCTGACTTGGTAACCGTATGTTATTGTAAAGCCACAAAATCACGTGAACGAAGTCGTGGACAGAAACTAGTATAGTTAATTATCATACATCCATACCTACAAAACTAAAACACTTAAAACTATCAGAAAACTCTAACTATGAAGCGATCGCTTCCATCGCCACAAAGTCGAGGTAATATTCAATTAAAAAGTATTAACTAACAATTTATTGAAGCTACATAACGTTAACGCAATCAGGAACTATTTGAACGTTAACTTTTCAATATGATAGTGTAAACGTATTGAAGCATTGTTCCCCGTGAGCGTACACGCTAAGAAACTTTGTTTTCAACGTGATTAATAGAATGACTTAGCGAGGGAGCTTGTTACACCGAAGTGTACTTAGCCTGATGCTTGGTACGGTCTGACAGGAGCCGTATATGTATTATTCCTGCTATAAACCTAAACTAATATAATAAAGCTGAAGATTTTTTGTTGAAACGAGCTAAACTGTGGAATTACCAGTCAATAAAAAAAAGGACATACCATCACGCCTGTATTCCCACTACACCTAGTACTTACACCCACAGTTCGTCCCATGTATAAGGGGCGAGCCTATTGCCATTAACCGGCCACAAATCCTTACTCCGAGCTGCTACTGAGAAATTCATAGAAAAATCCAATAACACTTTTTGCTCGACCTGGGAATCGAACCCAAGACCTCTAGCGTAGCAGTTGCGCTTCAACGAGGCAGTTAAAAAAAAAAAAAATTATATAAAATTAGTATAGGTTTTATACGATAATCACAGGAACCAGTCGGATTGGAATTAGACTATAAGCTTTATTTATTAAAGCTTAATGCACAAATGTAAAAAAATACACGCCTTAGGCATTTTCTACCAGTCTATCTAAGAGTGATACAGAGACAAAACATAGTAGGTGCAAGGAAGAAGAACTGAAAATTTCCAAGAATAAAATACAATAATAAATACATATATACATACATACAAACAATATATACAAAGTAGAGAGAGATCAAAATACATAGGTGGAGAAATATAACAAATTAATTGCGGGACGAGTCTGCCAACTTCTTATACTTACTTCTTTCTTTCTTCTTCTTGTTCTTCTTAATGTGCTTCATGTTACGACCTGTGAGAGCTAAACCACGCGGACTAAGTCGCGGGCAGGGGCTATTATTACAGAATACATGGATGGTTCTTTTTTACTCTATACTACACATAAGCGGCTGAACAGAATCGACAGTTGAAAGGCACACGTATAATGGTTACAAAAAGATACGTGACGTACCCGATAGTTTCATTTATTTCCATCGTTGCGATCATTTTCTTGATCGGGACAAAAAACAAAATATCAGTCTGTTTGTTTGTTCTGGCTTATCTACGAAACGGTTGAACGTATTTTGACGGCGCTTTAACTGGCAGATCACTGATGTTATAAAGAGTAACTTAGGCTACTTTTATTTTTGGCCACGCCTTAATAGAGGCGGTAAGTCCCCTCTTTGAGGAGTGGCTGGAGAGGCGCCACGGCGCCCTCACCTACCGCCTGACGCAGGCCCTCACCGGACACGGGTGTTTCGGGAGGTTCCTGCACCTCATCGGGCGGGAGGAAACGTCCGGGTGTCACCATTGTGTGGATCGCCCCGAGGACACGGTGGAGCACACCGTGGCGATATGCCCCGCTTGGGCGGAGCATCGCCGAGTCCTCGTGGCGGCCATCGGCGGCGGCGAACTTTCGCGTCCGGCCCTGGTGCAAGCCATAGTCCGGAGCGATAGGGAATGGGATGCAGTCGCCTCCTTCTGCGAGGCAGTAATGCTTGAGAAGGAGGCGGCGGGACGGTTGAGACAGCGGTTCTCCCGTCCCAGCCGCCGCGGTAGACGCTCCGGACGTCGGAAGCCGCGAGACGACTCCCGGCCACCGTAGATACGGGCTTGTGGACGGTGGGCAATGGGTAGCTCACCGTCCTTACGTTGCATAACGACAGGCCGTGTCGACGGCGCGTTCGTGTTCCACGTGCGCCTCAAAGAGATGTCAGCACATGGAAGGGGCCACTGAGGGCCGATGCCTGCCGGGGCTGCGGGTTGTTCGCAAGAGATACCGCGCCACCGGAACGCAAAGGGCACAAGAAGGAACATGGGTGGGTTTTAGTCAGTAAAAGAGGAGGGGGAAGTTATTTGATGATTTCCCACCCACCAAAAAAAAAGGCTACTTTTATTTTAGAAAATGAATTAGAACCATCCCTGCAGTAAACTGACATTCACGCCGAGAAAGTAGCAGGTATCCTTCCTACTAATATTATAAATACAAAAGTTTGTGAGAGTAGATGGATGGATGTTTGTTACTCTTTTACGCTTAAACGGCTGAACGGATCTGGATGAAATTAGCACTACGATAACATAATAGGATACTTTTTATCCCTGGAAAATGTACGATTCCCGTGGGATAATACATGTATCAAATTTGAGGCGGACTAAGTCATGTATAGAAACGAGTAAACTATAAATCAATAAAAAAGAAACCACACAGCTACATAACGACACAAACACAATCACATAGATTCGATTCTCGCGTGGTGTACGTGGACCGCGGATGAGCCGGAGCGTAACCGTCTAACTTCGGTATAAGATCACCTAACTTGTTCACAGTTGTCCTATTGTACGGCGTAGGGTTGTCTCACGACGAGTTGTGGCGAGTCATCTGTTAATGTTTGTATTCTTTGTTCACGAGGGTTGTTCTTAAAGATAAACTGCCGGTCTGTGTTGTAAAAGTCCCTCGGTACACTAAAAAAAAAATCAAACTATAAAACATTAATATTAAAAACCTTTTTTGTTTGTGTGTTTGTTTAAGTGTGCTAATCTCTGGAAATAACAATCGGATTTGAAAATTCATCAGTATATGATAGCTAGTTCCATGAGAAATATAGGCTTAAAAAACTATTTTGGTGTTAAATCACTGTGCTTCTATACTATGTACTTGCAAAAGCTAAATTATCAAATCGAGAACTACACTCAAGTCCTTTCAAACGATACCAAATACGGTAGGTACCTATATTTATCATTTTTGACGTCGAATTTTTTGACCGCCTGAGGGTATCATATTGGAATTTGATGATATTTTTGATAAGTACAAGTAAAGCCCTTTCAACTGATATCAAACGCGGTGTATTTATCTATTTTTGTTTTTTACTCATTACTTTTTGTCCGCTAGAGGACGCCACAACCAGTTTTGTGACACGCCACGTAGCCTATGTTCAGGGGACAATTAAGACGGTTCTAACGATATCTCACTTGTCGAGTTCCGATAAGTCGTTTGGGAGCTATAAGGGAACAAGTGAACATATACACACACAAACATACATAGCCTGTCAAAACCATAACCCTCCTTTGACTTTGCCGTAGTCGGGTAATATTACATTTCAGGTTTCTTCACGATGTTTTCCTTCACGGATGTCAATGATGTCCAACATGAACTTAGAAAGTAGATAGCTATGAATTGAAAAAGGCATAGCTGAAATATTGTATTGTTTGTTTAAAGGCGCTAATCTCTGGAACTATCAGTCGGCTTGGAGATTTTTTTTATATGCAATCCAGATTCATGGGGAATAGTATAGAGTCTGAGTTTGACTGCCTCGGTAGCCTAGTGGTCCTTAGCGCGACTACTACGCTAGAGGTCTTGGGTTCGATTCCCAGGTCGAGCAAAAAGTGTTATTGGGTTTTTCTATGAAATTCTCAGTAGCAGCTTGGAGTTAGGATTTGTGCCCGGTTAATGGCAATGGGCTCGCCCCCTATTACATGGAACCTAAACATACCGGCGAACTGTGGGTGAATATTGTTACACCTCTGCTTAACCCTTCGGGGAATACAGGCGTGATGGTATGTAGTATAGAGTATAAGCCACCACGCTACGACACACGCGAGCGGAGTTAAAGTTAAAGTTACTAAATAAAAAAAAACCGAACGAACGAAATGGCAGACAGAAACTAATACTAGTATAGAATAGATAGATTCAATCAAGGCGAAATTTTAAAAAGGTACCAAAGCTTCTCGGTAGATGAAAATAATATTAAGTTAGACGTTAGACCCCTTTTAACAAAATTAACGCCATCAAAACCTCGTTAGCACTATTGTTTATTAGATGTGAACAGACAATGGAACATTATTTTATCATTTACTGAATGCTTTACTTGTTGTTTGGACTATTGGTGGATAGTAGCAGATGGTATTTTAACATTTTGAAGCATAAATCCGTTTTCATATATTTTAGGATGGTGTGATAGATGGACAGACGTAAAAACAGGAATTTTAATACATACCATCACGCCTGTATTTCCTGAAGAGTTAGGCAGAGGTGTACTGATGTACACCCACAGTTCGCCGGTATGGTTAGATTCCATGTAATAGGGTGCTATTGCCATTAACCGGGCACAAATCCTAACTCCGAGATGCTACTGAGAATTTCATAGGAAAACCCAATAATACTTTGCTCGACCTGGGAATCAAACCCAAAACCTCTAGCGTAGCAGTCGTGCTTAGGACCACTAGGCTAACGACGCAGTTATTTTAATTTTATAAAAAAACATTGCCCTGCTCTAGGAATTTCTCCTGGGTCGTGGGTTTGTTTACAAACATAATAATTATAAACTCACATAGTCATGGAATAACTACCTTTTTCGCACGGACATCAAACTATTTTAAAAATTTATTCACTGATGGAAAGCTACATTATCAGCCAGTAACATAGGCTTTAAAACATCACGCTACGACCTACTGGAGCTGGGCGGTAATCAAAGTCTCAGTCTCAGTCAAACTTTACGAGGGTAAAAAAAATAATAATTATAGTAACAAATAATTTGACTTTTATCACGATTTCCATTATTTTGATTGGTTGTATATCATACACAAAAATGAAGTCTAACAAAACAATATCGCTAAATTCAAGATTACTACAACAATGTACACTTAGTACCACATTTTGTTGGCGATTTCAAAGCAATTTATAGCCTACCCATTTATCTTATATCCAGTACAGCGGCAACTTTGTAAATTTAAATTTTGCAAATGGAGTGTCGTTGGTATTAAAATTTATCTGTAACATAAAAGTTGATTACAGTTTTTGTTGGTAGCCTGCACATAATGGTGCGATCGTTATCAGAATACACATTGTGTGTTTGTTGTATTTATAGTAAGTTTGAATGGTGACGATTTGGCTGACATACGACGTTACATTTGGTATCAAAGTACCATTTAAAGAATTCAGTAGCTTTTGCCCGTGGCTTCATTTGCGTCATAGTTAATATATTATCCCACGGGAACCGTATTTTTTCGGGATAAAAAGTAGCCTATATGCTAGTCTATAAACTTTCTGTGTGCTAAATTTCATCCAGATTCATTCAGCCGCTCTGTCGTGATTAGGTAGCAAACATCCAACCATCCACCCAAACTTTCGCAGATAAGCGAATTAAAAAAAAGTCATCACTTAGCCATTAACGATGCATACTGCTATCAAAACTAAGTAATATTATACAGAGATTATTGATGGGATACTTCAATTATTATTGGCGTTCTAGATCACTGTTTATGATAGCGCTCGATGTTGATAAAAAAAAATTACAAAATGTCAACTTTTCTATAAAATAATTTTTATTATTCGATTTTTAGTATCAACTTCCAAATTCATGAAGGAACAGTTATTGCTTTGTAAATTAACAAGACACCACTTAAAAGTCACAAGAAAGCAAAATACGCTAATTCGTTTACTTGGATAATACATTTTTTTCAGTTATTTTAATTTTTTTACCAAACTACTTAACCATCGTCTACTTAGCCTTTTCCCAACTATTTTGGGGTCGGCTTCCAGTCTCACCGAATGCAGCTGAGTACCAGTGTTTTACATCGAGCGACTGCCTATCTGACCTCCACAACCCAGTTACTGGGCAACACGATAGCTCTTGCTAAGACTGGTTGTCAGACTTCCTGGCTTCTGACTATCCGTAATGACTGTCAAAGATCTACGAATGACAGCCGGGACCAACGACTTTACGTGCCTTCCGAGGCACGGGGGTCTCACACCAATTTCCAAACTCCGGACTGCTACTGAGAAATAAACCAAACTACTTAACCAATATCGATAAAATTTCTATGGGACCACCTCTGAAGTATGACTCATCAAACAACAACGCTTAATTATGCGATAGCAGCAATCGCGGCTGATTTGCTGTCATTTTTTGAAGAGTTCCGTTGTCTGTCTCCGGAATCCATCATCAGATCTATATGAAATTAAAATGGGACCATTTTGAAATATACCTCTTTCAAACAAAAAATTAATTTTGCAAATCCGTCGGAGTTATGCCCGAACATACATAAAAAAATATATAAACATCCGAATTGATAATATTCTCCTTTTTGAAATATACACTCACGCCTGTATTCCCCGAAGGGTTAGGCAGAGGTGTAACAATGTACACCCACAGTTCGCCGGTATATTTAGGTCCCATGTAATAAGGGGCGAGCCTATTGCCATTAACCGGGCACAAATCCTAACTCCGAGCTGCTACTGAGAATTTCATGGAAAAACCCAATAACACTTTTTGCTCGACCTGGGAATCGAACCCAAGACCTCTAGCGTAGCAGTCGCGCTTAGGACCACTAGGCTACCGAGGCAGTTAAAAAATTTTGAAATCGGTTAAAATATCATTTAAAATATGTTTTTGGAACAAAACGTAAAAAATAGTTGGAACTTTGACCTTCAATGTCTCCGTAACTAGAAAGTTCTCAGATATAGTTAAGAATAAAATAAACTTTCACCACTTTGTACAACAAAGATAATAGCTACAAAGAGACAATATTTCATAAGATGTAGGTAAAAGCTTATCGCGAGAATGTATTGTCACGCAAGTAATTTTAAGTAGAACAATATATTTATGTATTTTTATAAAAGTTTATTCAGGAAAATCTTGAGACAAAGTCTTTTATCATATTTATTTACAATACAATAAAATGTTGAATTTCATTTGAACATAGTAGTTTTTCTTTTTTTTTTTTTTGGTGGGTGGGAAACTTTTACTGACTAAAACCCACCCATGTTCCTTCTTGTGCCCTTTGCGTTCCGGGGGCGCGGTATCTCTTGCGAACAACCCGCAGCCCCGGCAGGCATCGGCCCTCAGTGGCCCCTTCCTTTTGCTGACATCTCTTTGAGGCGCGCGTGGAACACGAACGCGCCGTCGACACGGCAACATAGTAGTTGTAGAGCTCTTTGTGAATTTATGTCGAAGAGCACCGTTACTGTGTTCCGGTTTGAAAGGTATGGGTGCCGGTGTAATTACAGGCACATGAGACATTCCAACTTTGATTATGGGATGGCAACGAATTTGCAAGATCTCTGGTCTTGTAACATGTCCATAGGTAGAGGTTACCACTTAACATCAGCTGGGCCGTCGGCTTGTTTGCCATAATGAAAATATTTGAGAAAAACTGCACTATTTGAGTCCCATGTTGATGTATATACACACAGCGTCATCAACTGTTCCCTTTTTTTGTTCTGTACGGGAAATCATCAAATGACTTCCCCCGCCTGGGCGGGGCGTGAGGGAGTGTCAGACTTTTACTGACTAAAACCCACCCATGTTCTTCTTGTACCCTTTGCGTTCCGGGGGCGCGGTATCTCTTTGAAACAACCCGCAGCCCATGCAGGAATCGGCCCTGAGTGGCCCGTCCAACTGCTGACATCTCTTTGAGGCGCACGTGGAACACGAACGCGCCGTCGACACGGTAACCAATTCATGACACTGTCTGTAAAAAACAAACACAGGTACTTACACCATAATAATTTCACTGCCAGTCAATTGAATGTGACCCTTACAGACATTCCAATGTCTTTACAAAGTTTACAGTCGTAGCAATATACATAATACATTTTATTACAATAAATTCTATTCGCCTAACAAGATAAAAAGAACCAACAAAAGCCAAAACTCAGACATACAAAATTATCTCAAAAAAGGAACGTCGGAAAGCGACCAATCAGATTTAAAAAAGCCGGGAGTCAATAAAACCGGAGCGAGCAACTCATTATCATTCTATACGCGCGCCTCCCTCCCTTCCAAAGACGAGCCGATTAAGTTCGTGAGTGGTTCGGACTACAATATCCTTTTCGGTGAATGCAAATTACGCTGCGGTGTGAGTGGCAGCCCCTTCAATGGGATTTAGGCTCTTAAGGCTTTTTGAGTTTTCTGAATTGTGGCGTGAAATATTGAAGGTGTTAAATGCGATTCTAGAATGGAGCATTATGTTGTACAATAGATGATCTTAAAATGTTCCATACAGTGACTTGACGTCGACAATTAAATAAAACCTGTATTAAGTAGGTAATAATGTCGTCTCTGCTTTTTGTTGAAAACAAGGATTTTTATTTTCTGATTTCGCATTTAGTAGCTGACTTAAATCAGACCAGAAATGGTCATGACTGAGCAAGACAATGTAGTTGACTTTTTAACCCCAGACGCAAAAACGATGGGGTGTTATAAGTTTGACGTGTCTGTGTTTGTGTGTCTGTCTGTGGCATCGTAGCTCCTGAACGCAATAACTGATTTTGATTTAGTTTCGCGACTGTCGGCTATCGCAAGATCTAGTTCTTATTTGCGCGGTATCGTAATTCTTTTTTCAAATTTAAAGTAGTTCCTTATAACGTCAGCTGCAATCTGCCCGTGAAAGTATCGTTCAAATCGGTCCAGCCGTTTTGAAGATTAGCCGATATAAATTAATAAATGGACAGGCCAATATAATTATCTAAATTGTTTTATTCGTGGTAGTATCGTGTCAACATTTACACTTCAATTTAATATATTACTAGCTTCTGTCCGCGACTTCGTCCTTGTCAAAGTTGGTATATTATCCCACGGAAACTACATTTTTCCGGAATAAAAAGTTGTCTATGTGCTATTCTACACTACAATATATCTCAGTGCCAAATTTTATTCAGACCCGTTCAGCCGTTTAAGCGTGAAAGAGTAACAAATATCCACCCATCCATCGATCCATCCTCACAAACTTTCATATTTATAATATAAGTAGGATAGTAGGATTTGTATAGATTTTTTATATAAATATTCAATACTATAGTTCTAGGATTTTTAAATAGAAAAGCAAGAAACAAAAGCTCCTAAATGTATATGTTCAGATAGCAAACCATTACCTTTGATGTTAAGTAGAAGCATGCTCCATCGCTTTCTCATAGGGATGGGCCAAGGGATCATAATATCCGAAAAAAAAATCAATATGCTAATTAAATGTACGTGTATCTATACAAATATTATAAAGTGTTTGTTTGAATGCACTTTTCTCAGGATCTATAAGTGCTATCCTAAAAAAACTTGCATCATGCAGCGCGTTTATCAAGGCTGGTTTACTACAACACACTGGGGTGGAGCAGTGACTTGAATAAAACCGCGTGGTGTTACCTACTAGACTTTTTATAAGGTCACACATCTAATTTTAAAGAATTGTTATCTCTTCGTTTATTATGTCAATGATATACATAGAAGACTTCACAATTTACTTTGATTTTTTAGTTTGAATGTTTATTTTAGACTATTTAAACTTCTATTTTAAACCCCACCTCACGTTTTATCTGTCATAATAATTAACACGATTCATAAAATGCTGACAATAGCATTATATAAATCAGTTTGTACATTGTACAATAATAATTTTATCCTGCGTTCATACATTTCAATAACCATATCGGCTCACACACCAAAAAAGAAACATTATTATTTTCATGTTTCCAATTATTCTGTAATGCCTACCACGAAATGAGATAAATCCACTCTGTGCATATCAACATGTTCGTGAAAGTATTCCAATTGGCATTTTCATACAATGTATTGGAATATTGAAACAAAATGATGGACATAAAGACCATTTTAAAAGATATTAATTGGTTAATACCTTTAACAATATTATTACTGAACGACAAATCTGATTCCCGCTGTTAAAAGGCCTATTTTAGTAACTCATTAAAATTAAATATCTACTGAACTGAGTTTTAGTAACAGTAGAGCTCATTGTGACGGAGCTCGTCTGGGGAAGTACTACCACCATACCTATTTCTGCCGAGCGGTTTGGGTGCCGGTGTATTACAGGCACATGAGACATTTCAACTTTGTCTCTGGAATGGTAACGCATTTGCAAGGCCTCTGGTATTGCAGCTGTCTATAGACAGCGGACCACTTAACATCAGATGGGCCGTCGCGACCCGCTTGTTTGCTATCCCTTCAAAAAACCGATCTCTTAATGGCGATTGTTAGCAATTGTAACAGAAAAGCGGGTACTTCAACTCTTTTCAAACAATCAATATCCTATGATAAAAACAAGTATTTAAATTCCAAAAAAATGTCCGAAGATATCCGCAAATATCCGCATGTGATCCCAACTCTACGTCGCGCCGGCTTTGAAGTCCGATAATGTACGTGTTCAAGATATTTTTCTACGATAGCAAACGGAACGGAGTTCTTTCAGTAACCTAATCTCGCTGTAATTACTATTATAGGTATTATTCAGTAATATACGAATGTTTATCATTAATTACTAACATTAATTTAATAATTTGTTACTTTTATCTTGCCCTGAAGTTTTACCTGTGCTAAGTTACGTCGTTGATTACAACTCCTCTCACGAGTGTTGAAGCATAATGTAATTAATACTATAATACCTGTACATCCTAGAAGTAGCTTTATTTATCAAATTAAACCCGAATAAATTTGAACTCCTTTCCGATAATTTCCCACGGAATAGGCGCAACAATAGTTTACTGTGTCTAAAAACAGCTAAAACAGCACTTGTGCGGAAAAGTGCATCTACTGCATGGCTCCAGTGATTTATAATAAAATACCCAAACAGTGGAAAGAATTACCCCTACTGAAATTTAAAAAGAAGCTACGACAATTTCTATTGGATAAAACTTACTATGGTATAAGAGAATACCTCAATGAAAAATATTTAATTATATAGAGTATTATAATTAGGATTGATAAAAATAATATTGAAAGGCTTATGTAATTATCTGTTGTTTTGTAAATTAGTTTATTTTTTATCTATACTTATAATAAATCTGTAGAGAGGTCAATTCTGTACATGAAATATATTTCCAAAATAACTATCAGGGGGTGATTAGGGATCGATACTGATGCCAAAAATGCAATCAGTAAAATTTTTGTCTGTCTGTCTGTATAACCGCTATAGAAACAAAAACTACTCGACGGATTTTAACGAAACTTGGTACAATTATTTTTCATACTCCTGAGTTGGTTATAGTATACTTTTCATCACGCTACAATCAATAGGAGCAGAGCAGTGAAGGGAAATGTAGGGAAAACGGGAGAAGTTACTCCATTTTTTAAGCTTCCGTCGCGTGTGCATCCTTAATGGTTAAAGCTACACAGAAACCATGTATGACGGAAATGTTCTCCTTAAAATTATATAAAAAATATCCCACGACAGCATATGTCTATCTTTTATGGTTGACTCACAAAATCACGTGTAACTCCCGATAGCTTAGCAGTTCGAAGCTCTCTGATTATATTTGTCTACTCTTACTACACGCTGACGGAGTCGCGGGCACAGCTATTAACAATAATATTGTGCGGTTCCGTATTGCGATATTTTTCAACAGTATTGTAGATTGACATATTATATTTCCCTACTAAAATATGAAAGTTAATCTGTCTAATACATCAAAACCACTGAACCGTGAGGTTCAGGGACATAGGCTACTTTTTTTTACGAGAAACGACGAAAACGCGGACGAAGTCGCAGGCAACAGCTAGTTTTTAATAAATTTCTGTGTAGGGTCCTACTTATGAATGAAATATGCATGGCAAATATGCGTGGCAAAATATGGCTGAACCATTAAAATGTATCTGTATCACCTGTATTGTAACCATATTTGCGAATAAATTTATCTTTATCTTTATAGCCTATAACCTCGCTCGATAAACGAGCGTGATAATACAAAAAGGTTTTTTCAAATCGGACTAGTAATTTCTAAGATTCGAACAAGCAAACAAACAAAATCTTTAGCTGTATTCTCTTGTCATATAAAAATCCCCCGCGAAAATTGGGATGGATGGATGTTTGTTGAATGAAATTTGGCACAGAGATAGATCACATTTTGGAATATCACTTAGGCTACTTTCAACCTCAGAATATTTGTATCGAATTTGACGCGGACAAAGTCGTGGGCAGACGGAAGTATGAATAGTTTATCATCTGTTTTATTTGACTTAGTTACAGTTTATATTGTTAGAACCTCATTATAATTGTAATCGGAGTTGTAATTACTGGGCACAAGAACTAGAAATAAATTAGTACTCGTGGTAAAATAACTTGGTGGCGTGCGTGCTTTGTAAAAGCTATGGTGTGGTTATACCCTACTTACATTATGTAAATCCCAAGGGTTTTTGTACACCACTTTACGCCTTTGGGTATAGAAACTTAAAACTCACTCAACTATGAATATCTACTTCCTTTTACCAAGAGTTGAAAGAATTTGGTACTCCACGACTTTTATGCCTCTTTTTCTTTGGGAAATCCATATAAATAGCTTCGTAGACTATACTCTTACTGACTAAAACCTCATGGTTCCGTCTACTACCATAATTCGGAAGTCCAGTATACACTTGACGCAACGTCGTCATCCTCGATTCTACCCGCCGTCATGTGCGGACTGTCCTGCTGACCACACATTCCCTTAAAAGGGTGTGCTCGGAATAACGACTTATTTGCATGCATTTTTATTAAGTGTATCATACTGCTATTGTAAATAGGAAAGTTTTTGAGAATGGATCAATTAGTGGATATTTGTTACTCTTTCACGCTTAAACGGCTGAACGGAATTCGCTGAAATTTACCACACATAATAATATAGATATTTTGATCTAGTTAACACACCGTTTTCGTAAGATAATTTAGTACTTTGACTTATATTATCTGCAGTATACGCAGACGATGTCGCGGGTAGAATGTAGATAAAATTAAAAAAAACCTGTAAATCCTTACTAAAACAAGTAGTTCCACCCACAGCCCTGCCGCGGCAACATCTCCCTGCTAGAAGAGGACATCTGGCGCGAGCAGCAGTGTAGCGCGCACGACGAAACCCCCTATGGGGGGGAGCTGTTTCACTGGCGCGCTCACAGGGATGACGCCGAGCCTTGCGCGCTGACGTGCAGGGGGCTGCCGCAGCATTCGGGGCAGAGTCCGGAGCCGGTAAGTTTTTTTTTTTATATTATTGGATCGCTAGCAAGCCGACGGCCCATCTGATTTTAAGTTGGCACCGCTACCTATTATATAGACATCTGCAATACCAGAGGCCTTGCAAATGCGTTTTCATCTCAGAGATAAAGTTCAAAGTTCAAATGTCCATGTGCCTGTAATTACACCGGCACCCATACCCTTCAAACCCGAACACAGCAGCGCTGCTTCGCGGTCGAAATAGGTATGGTGATAGTACTTCTCCCGCCGAGCTTCTTCAATAAGAGCTCTCCTACTGCGTACGTGTGGTTAAACAAGGTGTTAGTTAACAACTTTAACGGAGTGTAGTGCTTATGAAAATAAACCACTTTCACTATGAAATTAAAAACAAAATTAAAAAAAAACATGTTGTCGAGTTATGCGACCGTCAATGTATTGACCAGTTAATCCTTTTTTTGCTATTTTACGGTTCTTGCTATACCTAGTGAAAGTTGTTCTGTTTTATGAGCACTGCACTAAGTCCCTCGTTCACCCTAACACCCTGTATAGTTACAAAATTTAACGAAGGGTTGAGTGAAGCCCCCTAGTCGGCGAGGTTGATAACCGCGGGCGTTGCATGTACGTTTCCTTGTTGGTCGGATTTACAAAAATCTTCTTAACAATATGTATAATATTCGTTTATTTGCATTCCATAATGAGTAAACGATAGTTATTTTCATTTTCGTTTTATGAAGAACAAATTTTGTTACAGCAGTATGACATATTTTCCGTAGAAAAGCTATAACTTCTCGTGTCCCACTGCTGGGCAAAGGTCCTCCCCCACTACCTATCAGTCAATCTTGTACGTTGCCTTCTCTGGCCAATCTTCCATAAACGACTCACGCCGCACCACCACGCCATCACGCCAGCGTTACTTTGTTTTTTTAATAATCGACGGAAAATATTATTGATTTGGAGGTCGACAATCATTCACTGAATCGATGGCATCGATATCCCTGTTACCCGTTATTAACCTTACATACAATAACCCCTTTTCAGGTTTCAACATCATCACCTTCCTGCCCTATGGTACTTGGAGTCGGCACAATTAGTTGTCTTCTACCATTCCGAACTGTCAACCGTCATGATATCACTGACTCGCTTCTCTTTCATATCATTCTTCATGCAAACTATCCATCCTTCTCAGGTCTTTTTTTTTTTGGGAGGGTGGGAAATCATCAAATAACTGCTCCCGCCCTGGGCGGGGCGGGAGGGAGTGTCGGACTTTAACTGACTAAAACCCACCCATGTTCCTTCTTGTGGCCTTTGCGTTCCGGGGGCGCGGTATCTCTTACGAACAACCCTCAGCCCAACCGTCCGTTTTCAGGTCTAAGGTACATAAAAAAGAAGATTGTATGAGCATTGCATTTTAAGATAACAAAGATGGAAAGAACTTAAAACCGTCAAAATCTTCAGCTTCTCAGTTGAGCGTTGAAACATAAATACATAATGCATAGCTGAAAGAATTCTGAAAGCAACTTTAAAATGCCAGACTTGTATTAAAGGAAAGTTTAAAAATAAAGTTAGAGCCTGTCAGGGGCAATTGTAACTAGATTTATAAGACTTTATATTCAAAGAAGAGGTGATCTTTGTTAAGTTTGTGACCAGAAACTTGTAAATAACTTACGAACTAGTAATTAATCCTCGTTACGTACCACGTACTTTAGATTCGATATTCATATTGCCGTCCCTTTCATACACTTGTAGTCTGACAGTTATGCGACAGGGACAGGAATTACAATTTTCCTTCCCGTGGAGCTCAGCAGTATGCCTAGCAGTACAGCTACGCTGTGATTGGCTTAGCTCAGTCCAAACCCACACACGAAAACTGAATACACCCAGGCCGGTGTTCTAATAAAATTAGTAAAGCGCTTCAATAAGTTAATTTGTATGCAGTGACGGAGCTGTGATATGGCTTTATAGCCGTTAAAAAGGGCCATTTAATGGTCAATTAAAATAAATAATTTGGCTTTGACTTTGAACTCCTGGTAATTGCCTTCTAGGTACTAAAATAATTATGTTTTCCAGACCGTCTCCCTGGATGACGAGGATCGGGTGGTGGTGGCGGTGCTGGCAGCCCGGGTGTCTGATGGCACCAGGTGCCGGCCGGGCAGTCTGGACATGTGCATTGACGGGAGGTGTCAGGTAAGTTTCTAGAATCTTCTAGTATGTGAAGAAGAATGTCTTTATATCTAGCAGAGAAATATAAATAGACAGTATCCGCTATATTACTCTTTATTGGGAAGAACGTACAGTATTCCAACCAAATCATGAATGCCAGAATCAATAGTGGTGACCATCAGTAAAGCCCTTTAGCAAAGACGCACTGTCTTGGCAACGAAATTAATCAGAAAAGATCAGTGGACGAGTGAGAAAGTTTATAATTTCTATTTCTCTCCAAACAAGCAGCAGACAGCTTTTAATTGTACAATTATTTTGTACCTCTTATTCCTCGTATGATTACCGCTGATATTCTCTCTACCATAATAGAATCTTACTATCCTAGTGTTTCATATGCATTATTATTACTGCTGAAGAGATCTTCATCAACATATCCGTCGAAGGACGTCCAATGCTGGACATGGGCCTCCCCCATAGATTCCCATAAAAACCGGTTGGAAGCGGCTCGCATCCAGCGTTTTCTTGCGGTCTGTGTCAGGTCGTCTGTCCACCTTGTGGTCAAAGTTATCGAATGGAGACCATGCACCGGCAAGCGCAGCGTAGAGATCTTACTAATATTAAAATCCATCAACTTTATGCTATAGCACAGAATCAATACTGAGTAAAATTATAACTCTTCGTTCCAATTCCATTTTCAAAGTCACAATAACCTCCATGACACATTAGGTATTTCATTACAATATCGAGGTATACCACACTCCCTTTTAACAAAGCCTCTCCAAATGGACATTATCTTGAAATTCATAGTTTGTTACCCTAAATATAAAGGTAACAGCCAATGACCGCTGAAAGGTTGTCAGTAGCTATTTTGAACAGGCGAGAGTTGTGGCGTTCTCAACATGTTGGCTAAAACCAGGCCTGCCTTCACTAGCGTAGGGTTGAACGATACAAGTTTTTGTAGACTTTCCGTCGTAATTTTTTTGGATAAACAAAACAGTTTTTTTTATTATCTCTTTTTTCAAGATTTTGGTCAAAAGCTGGCTTGGGACTAATGTCGTGTCAAACTTGGTTTTTAACTTTCTATTTTTGTTTTAATAGTCGATGTTTTCTTCACCGATGTCAGTGATATCCTTGACCTTGACCTTGACCCTTGAAATCTGTGTTTAAAAAGTCAAAATAAATTATCGTAATATTTATAAGTCTCTAAAGATCCCAACTGTATGCCATATGCAATTCTTTAAAAAAAAAAAAAAAAAATCAATTGGTTGCTAATTTAATTATATAAGTACTTTGTTTTGATTAATTATTTTTCTCTTCGACATTAATTCTACATTTGAGTATGCCTCACACACTGATTCTTTGTCTTTGAAATGTATAAATGTATTTAATATTACAATTAACTTAGCTTTCATTTCTAATTTGTGGCACTGAGTACGTATTGCAGTACTTTGAGTGACTTTTTTTAATAGATCGTTTTGACATCAGTATAATTTTATGGAATTGTACAACTTATTGTAGTACATTTTTTTTTTTAAAAGAGTATGTATGGAGTTTCTTGCCCGTTCTTCTCCATACGAAACTACCTTTTGGAATGGGCAACTAGATTCAATATTTTTATTTTAACATGTGATTGACGTTCAAAAGTGCCTTTTAATGGTCTAATTGAAATAAATGATTTGACTTTGACTTTTTTCTACTTTTTTGTACATAAATAATAACATTATAATCTTTAAAAGAATATACATATTAAAACATCAAAAAATGTGCTTGCCAACCCTATGATAGAGGTGAATATATAATGAACAGTTAAATTGGGCACAGTCGCGACCAGGCAGTAGTTATTAGTCATTTATGTGTCTAGCTGTGCTTTTTATTGGCTTTAATAGACGTTTTTAATGGATTTATAACTGTCCACTGTACACGGAAAGACAAAGGCCTCTTCTCTTACAGAGAAGGACAGACGGGCATTGATCACCATGCTTTGTCGTTCTATGATAGTGATTTTAAACAATTAGATTTTTGGTTCGTAGAGTCTCGTGGTCGCAAGCGCGACTGATGAGCACGGGGTCCTGGGTTCGATTCCGGGGTCGGGCAAAAGTGTTATTGGGTTTTTCCATTACGAATTTCTCAGTAGCAGCCCGGAGTTCGGAAGTTGGTGGTGTGATACTCCCGTGCCTCGATAAGCACGTAAAGCCGTTGGTCCCGGCTGTCATTCGTAGACCTTTGACAGTCGCTACGGATAGTCAGAAGTCAGATAGTCTGACATCCAGTATTACCAAGAGGTATCGTGTTGCCCGGTATCTGGGTTATGGAGGTCAGATAGGCAGTCGCTCCATGTAAAACATTAATATTCAACTGCATCGGATAGTCTGGGAGCCGACCCTAACATAGTTGGGAAAAGGCTAAGTAGTAGTACGTTCGTGATGACCTTGATACCGGATAAGTACCAATATGACTTTCTATATAATATAATAATATGCTCTTTCTACATTATGGACAATTTGAAATTGGTGAAGGAAAACATATGGAGTAAACCAGGATCTGGACTTACAATTATAATAGCTCCGCCTAAAGCAAGCGTGGTGATCAATGCTCTTGGCTTGTCTAAATGAGAAGAGACCTTTGTCCTGCAGTGGGTCAATAATAGACTGCTAGTATTACCATTTAAGTTTATTTTTTTTTCGCTGTGTGTGGTGGATCATAATAAATTTGAAATCAAAATCCTCTTGATTTCAAATAAATATTCAAAAATCCTGTGAGCTACAACAATATTCTGTTTATTAATTCTCGCTCAATTAGCAAAATCAACATCATAATGAGCTCGACAACAAAATGTTAATGAGAACTATGATATTCATAATTTCGTTTTATTAAAAATAAAACGAAACTTGTGTTTTATTCTCATTAATTATTTTTTTATTGTTGGCTCGTAGTTTTTAACGCAATCAATATGCGCATACCATCACGCCTGTATTCCCCGAAGGGTTAGGCAGAGGTGTAATAATGTACACACACAGTTCGCCGGTATTTTAGGTCCCATGTAATAGGGGGCGAGCCTATTGCCATTAACCGGGCACAAATCCTAACTCCGAGCTGCTACTGAGAATTTCATAGAAAAACCCAATAACACTTTTTGCTCGACCTGGGAATCGAACCCAAGACCTCTAGCGTAGCAGTCGCGCTTAGGACCACTAAGTTACTAAGTACACCCACAGTTCGCCCTTATGTTAAAGTCCGATGTAATAGGGGGCGAGTCTATTGCCATTAAATTACCACAAATCCTTACTCCGAACTGCTCCTGTTAAGTTTATAGAAAAAAACTCAATAACGCTTCGCTCAACCTGGGAATCGAACCCAAGACTTTTAGCGTAGTAGTCGCGCTTAGGAACACTATGCTAATGAGGCTAACGAGCAGAATTATGCATTTGGTTGAATTGAGATAGATTAATTCATCTGTGAATGATGTAACGACCTGTATCTGACTGGCTGTCAAAGCCCAACGTCAAAGTAATGGAAGGTAAAATTATGATATTTCGGGTTCCGTAGGCTCTTGAATGCAAAAAGCGGAACCCTTATAACCTTACTTACCTTAACTGCCCCGTTGGTCTCGTGGTCGCAAGCGCGACGGATGAGCATGGGGTCCTGGGTGCGATTCCCAGGTCGAACAAAGTGTTATTGGTTTTTTTCCTTTCGGAATTTCTTAGTAGCAGCTCGAAGTTAGAATTTGTGCCCGGTTAATGGCAATAGGCTCGCCCCCTATGACATGGGACCTAAACGTACCGTCGAACTGTGGATATACATTGGTACACTTCTGCCTAACCCTTAGGGGAATACAGGCGTGATGGTATGGTTTAACCTTACCCGGGTCTCGGCATGATCTAGATAGCTTAAATTGATCATCCGTGGTTTAAACAGTTTGATTTCTTAAGCTCAACACTCCTCCATTTCAGTCGGCTTTAACATCAATAAATTGCTTCAGTAATAATATTCCAAGATTGATATTAGTCAAGTATTACGCGGTTGCCAGACTAGACCGAGCATATATTAATATTTCAACAGAATTACACGTTCAATGGGTCTGGAGTAACACAGGGCAAAGAATTTCAGTAACACAATGTTGAAAGACTCTGTACTTTTATAGGTACTATTAAAATAATATTGAGGAGTGTCTGTTTCTTTACTTATACGCGCTTATCTCTTGGTCGGGTTGGAAAAAATATTTTCTCGATATCCCGATTATTATAAAACTAGCAGAAGCTGTTGACCCGTGGTAAGTTACGGCTTTTGGTGACTGCTCCGCTCCTGTCTGTCGTAGCGTGATGTTATATAGCCTATACTATTCTTAATGAATCCGGCTATTATTTACAAAACGACTTTGCCAATCCGATCGGTAGTTCCAGAGATTAGCATAATTAAACAAACAAACAAAGAAGCTTTTTAGCTTTAAATTAACATATTCTTATTATATTATTAATTGCCTCGGTAGCCTAGTGGTGCTAGGTGCGACTGCTACGCTAGAGGTCTTGGGTTCGATTCCCAGGTCGAGCAAAAAGAGTTATTGGGTTTTTCTATGAAATTCTCAGTAGCAGCTCGGAGTTAGGATTTGTGCCCGGTTAATGGCAATAGGCTCGCCCCCTATTACATGGGACCTACCTGGGTGTACACTGGTACACCTCTGCCTAACCCTCCGGGGAATACAGGCGTGATGGTATGTTATTATTATGCAGGGTGTTAGGGTACACAAGGGACTCGCGTTAAGGGAGTGCAGTACTTATACAAATAAACAACTTCAGTTTGAGTTTGAATTTTGAGTTTACCAAAACAATAAAGTCAACAAAATGTAAGGAACAGCTGTTTTTTTTTTTGTAATTTTATGTTTGATTTCATAGTGAAAGTGGTGGTTTTCATACGCACTATACTCCCTCAAAGTACGTCCCTTATTTAAACTAACACATTGTATAGTATATTGCCACTAATTAGGGCCATGTGCACTCTAGACCTGACATAATGCATGGAAGTTAAAGAAAATATTATTTGTTATAAGTCAATATAAATAAAGTGAACTTACTACATATTCTTATTCTATGGCATAAACGTGTCATCTCAAAAACGTCCCGTGAATACCGCTCGGTCCTAAGTGCGCATTTAACGTACGGTTTCCATGCGAGAATAAGATGCGAAATAGAAATGTAGCTTTATTATATTCTTTGAGAGGAAAGTGTTTGATTATTGAACGTTTAACCATAATTGTTTGACATCCCATGGTCGCCAGACCTTCGTAGCATCAGAAAGTGTTTGGTGATAACGAATATTTTATTTATTTTTACACTGTCTATATACGTCACGCTGCTGCTGCTTTGCTCCCGTTGGTCATAGCGTGATGTTCTTCATATAAACCTTCCTCTTAAATTACTTTAACTATTGATGAAAACACACTAAAATCCGTAGCGAAATTTATGACATGGATATGAAGGTACATCCTAGTACAAAAACAATGCCGTGTCGACGGCGCGTTCGTGTTCCACGCGCGCCTTAAAGAGATCTCAGCAAAGGAAGGGGCCACTGAGGGCCGATGCCTGCCGGGGCTGCGGGTTGTTCGTAAGAGATACCGCGCCCCCGGAACGCAAAGGGCACAAGAAGGAACATGGGTGGGATTTAGTCAGTAAAAGTCTGACACTCCCTCCCGCCCCAGCGGGAGAAGTTATTTGATGATTTCCCACCCCCCCCCCCCAAAAAAAAAAAGTACAAAAACAATTAAAGACTACATCTTTATAACACACACGTACCATCACGCCTGTATTCCCCGAAGGGTAAGGCAGAGGCGTACCAATGTATACCCACAGTCCGCCGGTATGTTTAGGTGGCAAGTAAAAGGCGGCAAGCCTGCGACCATAATAATCACAATTGTCTTTAAATATTAGTATAAAAGTAATGATTAGGTAACAAAACAGAATTTTATGAAACTTGAAATATGAAAGAAATCATAATGAACCCAACTAAAGCGACCATGAAGAATTTTATTGCGCCAAGAGAAGCGTGTCATTATGTAAAGCTCGCGTGTTAAGACCGTACCTTAACAGGTGTTTACCGCACAGCGCCAATAAACAATAAACACGCTTCTTTTAACACGTCGCCTCGCTTTCGGAGCGTAACAATATTGTGTACAGACAGCAAAAGAGATCGCTGTGTAGGCAAGAAATACACGCGTTTTATACCAATACATAATATAGGTACTGCGCTCCAGAATGCAAATCATCAACGTAGCCTAAAATCTGCAAGCCTAAATGGAACTTGGCGGGCCCTGTCTGTCGGATGTCGGGTAAACGATGGACTCTCATATCGCAAGAGTGTTCTGACACAGGCGAGGTGGCGGCAGACTGAGAAGAAGATGGCGGTGCGCCGTAGATGCTTTCCTCAGAAACTGACGTGAGGAAGCACAGCATAGAGGAAATTGAAAGGAATGGGCGGAGGCCTTTGATCAGGAGATGGACAGTAATGGCTAGCAAAAAAATATACTTACAATAGTACAACATTGAACAGAAAAGTAAAAATTTTAAGTAACCCCCGACAGAAGAATAAAAATCCCTACCGCAGCTAACAAAAGAGCTGATAACTTTGAAACCTCTAAACCGATTTCCATCAAACAAAGCTAAGAACACTCCCGACTAACTCACCTTTCAAACAAAAAAATACTAAATCAAAATCGGTTCATGCGTTCGAGAGGTACAATGCCATAAACACACACACACAGACACGTCAAACTTATAACACTCTGTCGTTTTTGCATCGGGGGCTAAAAATAATCAGTCAAATTTTTCTCCCTCCTTCAATGCATCTTTGCTCCCCAGATACAACAGATTTAGATATAGTTATTTCAACCCGGTTAATATTAATTCAAATTACATGCACCACTGCGCAATTACCCCCAGGCAGGTAAAGTCTAAGACTACACGCGCCTTCGCAAAAGCAACATGGGGTTTCCGCTTGTCGCTCGACGCGAACTACATAATATAACAAGGACGCTAATAGGAGGCTTGTTTTTTTTCGTGTCGAAATCCTCATAGATACCCTTCGTCTGGGGAGAACTGAGGGTGATGTCGGGCTTTAACCGAATAAAACCCCACGGTTTCTCCTGTTACCATAAGTCAGGCGCCCGTCTCTTCACGCATGATCCGCGCCCCCAGCTAGAGCTGCGTTATCCTTAAGTCCTATAGGAAATATTTTATTATCTAAAAGAATTATTGCTCCTCCTCTCCTGGGTCCAATTCCCAGGTCGAGCAAAGTGTCATTGGGTTTTTTCCATTAGGAATTTCTCAGTAGCAGCTCGAAGTTAGGATTTGTGCCCGGTTAATGGCAATAGGCTCGCCCCCTATTACATGGGACCTAAAAACATACCGGCGAACTGTGGGTGCACATTGGTACACCTCTGCCTAACCCTCTGGGGAATACAGGCGTGATGGTATGTATGTATGTTTTTGTATCATATATTATCCAAATCCAAGAAGAAACAGTAATACTACGTAAATTATTAACAAGACATTACTTAAAAGTCACAAGAAAGCAAAATACGCTAATTTGTTTACTTGGACGGACATTTGTTTTTTCAAATATTTTAATTTTTTTTACCGTACTACTTAAACAATTTTAGTAAAATTTTAAAATTAACCAGCCCACGACAGAAGAAAAAGTCACTACCGTAGCTAACTAAAGAGCTGATAGTTTTGAAACCGCTGAAACGATTTCAATCAAACAAATCTAAGAACACTCCCGACTAATTAACCTTTCAAACATAATAAACAATATCAAAATGGGTTCATGCGTTCGGGTGCTACGTTGCCACAGACAGACACACACACACATACACATACTGACACGTCAAACTTATAACACCCCGTCGTTTTTGCGTGGAAAGTTAAAAAATTATATGGAACCACCTCTGAAGCAAACAAAAAAGTATCATCAAAATCGATTCATAATTGGCGGAGTTATCGCGTAACACATACAAAAAAAAAACATGCAGACGAATACAGAACCAGCTCCTTTTGAAGTCGGTTAAAAATACACGACGGTACGGAATTGTATTGATACAGAAGTCTATTCCAAAGTAAGTCAGCATAAGTGGTATCGTTAACATGGCGGCACGTGCTCGTGATATAACGCTAGTTTTACCATAATAAGTAATGTCTACTTCATATTTGTAACTACTCATAGAACGGTTAAGGCGCTACCCTGACCAAGGGATTTTCGTCGTTATTCAGAGACTATTATCTCAATTATTATGAGAAATAAACGGCATCTAAAAGCACATTATTAATGTACGATATCTTATCTTCACATTTAAAATGTCCTTACAAAAAAAATACAATTATTGATTGCACGCATAAGGTACCGTTGTATTAATTTGTAAATTACCCTAATGTATAGATAATTTAAAAATCTAAATATTACACGTTTATTTTTATTTCAAAAGATCTCAAAGTTATTTGGTCAGGGAAGCGCCTTAATAAAAAATATTACCCGTTATCAGCACGACTCATGCCTTTGATATGAGGCTAATAATTCACTGTATCATAAATACAAGTTGCATCATCTATGTATAAGTAGTGATAGCAGGACGTCGTGCATCTCTTAGTTAAAGTATAAGTCGTTATCAGTGGCGGGCATGTCTAGCTTTCAGTGTGGTGCGCTGTGTGGTGAATATTTAATGACTGCTCTGGGGTTTGGTGCAAGGCATAAGCGGGTAGCGGGTAATACAAATTTATTTATTTATTTAAAGTTTATGCTACAAAAAAGTACAAAGGCGGACTTAATGCCTTTGGCATACTTTACAAGTCAACTAAAGATGGTGAAGAGATAACATGGCAGGCAAATTGTACGAGAATAAAACAACAAAATTTTAAAATAACTCAAAGCAATTTTATTAACAAATTGAATTATTAATTGTTATTTAGGTAAAATGTTTCATGACTGCTGTCACATTTTTCCTGAGCAATGTTTGAAATGTCGGAGACATGACGGTTACCAGAACTGTTTCTAACACTAGGTGTAACGTCACATGGCTACTCATTGACCCTATAAAATATGTTTACTTCTGAATTCCTAAACCAAGCCATCGTGCAGTAATATGGCTAAGGAGTGTTGTGAACCCGAAATTCGGGTGTGAGTTTAATGAAATAATTACGCCATTATCTTCCACATTGCACCACCGCTGTTTATAACACCACGGTGCAGTAATTCAGTTAGTTATGCTTTGCTAGCGGACACGGGAATAAATAGGCTGTTTTTGCGTGAAAACAATGCTAAAATACCGTGTTGAAACAACAAATTGGGTTCCCCACGCGTAATAACGTTATTTGTGACCATTTTTAATGTATTTGTATGAGATATAAGCGTAAACATTAAGCTGTAATTTTATTTTTGCAATAGTTTCGTTGTTGCATATAAAATACTAGTTTCTGCCCGCAACTGTGTTCGCATTTTTTTTTCATCCCCGTTAAGTTGCGTCTTTGGTTATTGCGTCGTACCCGTGCGTCGTAGCGTGAAGTTATACATCCTATACTACTCGCCATGAATCTGGCTATAATATCCAGATTTTTTCCGATTTATCTGGAAGTTACAGAGATTAGCGCGTTTAAACAAATAAACTCTTCAACTTTGTTATTTTAATACAGGTTTATTTTGTGTTATTTTAAACCAACACCGACTGACTGCCTCGTTAGTCGAGTAGTCAGTCCTAAGCGCGACAGCTACGATTCCCAGGTCGAGCAAAGTGTTATTGAGTTTTTCTATGAAATTCTCAGTAGCAGCTCGGAGTTAGGATTTGTGCCCGGTTAATGGCAATAGGCTCGCCCCCTATTACATGGGACCTAAACATACCGGCGAACTGTGGGTGTACATTGGTACAACTTTGCCTAAACCTTCGGGGAATACAGGCGTTTCGGGGAATTGAACCCAAGATCGAAGCTCTTCACTAGTTTCAATCGGGTAAACAAACCAAATCCTTCAGGGCCTGACCCTGAAGGATTTGAGCTATGGAAATCTGTTTCTAAATGTAAAACTAAATTATAACTCGTAGAAATGTAGGTTTAACTTAACTGCTTACCCAGTGGACCTGCGTCAGGCACACTTTTTAGCACAATTTCCACTTTATGTTCATTCTATAGATGGCAAATCTGAATGTGGGTGTTACATTGTTTGAAACAAGCTTCTCCTGTAGTTTTACTCGTATTCCTACAGGAATTTTGAAATTTTTCTAGTAAAAAAAGTATTCAATGTCACTTGGGTGTAGCGCAGCTTCCTATCAGGAAAGGATTTTTTGAAATCGGTTGAGTATTATATATTATGTTATGTGTCATTATCACACCATCATCATTAATTAAGAGATTGTTATAAGCCAACAAATATCAGGGGGCAATTCTACTAACTTTAAGAAACAATACGCAATCTGCCATAAATGCCTCTAATATTGATATTGATTGTCGCTGAGATGTGTCGATGAGATTATGACTAGATTTTAATTGTTTTTATATTCAGTAGAATTGGCGTTCTATTTAAAGACAGTGATTCCAAATTAATGACATAACTCGACAGATGAATTATTTGACGTATCATTTTCTAACAGCCAAAATTTCATCCTCCCTTTATAAGCCTTTTTTGAAACACCCCTTTCGTATTAGCCAGAAACCCGGCTCAAAATAAAAGGGTCACCCTCTAATAATGCAATAAAACAAAAACCTAAGTTTGTTTGCAAAGGTCGGAGCCGACAGATTTGAATATTGAGCCCGATCCGTACGAGTGTTGATTTAAGTATTGACACGGGACCCCGAACCAGAAGGTTTACCTTCAGGGGAGATGTAACACCGCTGTGTAACAAAAAAGTTTGTGTATTGAAGTTTTTTGTGATAGGACTTTTTATGCTATGGCATGGCAAACAAACCTACGGCCCACCTGATGTTAAGTGGTCACCGTTTACTATACACATCTGCAATACCAGAGGCCTTGCAAATGCGTTACCATCCCAGAGACAAGGTTGGAATGTGTCATGTGTCTGTAATTACACCGGCACCCATACCCTTCAGACCGGAACACAGCAACGCTGCTTTGCGGCAGAAATAGAAATGGTGGTAGTAGTTCCTCGAACGAGCTCCTTTACAAAGAGCTCTACTACTATTAAGGTCATGACTGGCAGACTAAAAAACGTCTGAGAATTTCATAGAGTAGAATAGAATATCATTTATTTGCATAAAACATGGTATACAAGATGGTAAGCATGCAATCGTAGAACATACATGTTTTGCTTCATCAATATGAGCGAGCAAATTTTACATACATAACAATTCAATACAACTACTATCATCATTGGATTGTATGCTCTAGGAACTTCCTGACACTGTAAAAGCTATAATCAGACAGCCATTTGTGTATTTTATTTTGAATAATCTTGAAAAAGCCAATAACACTTTTTGCTCGACCTGGGAATCGAACCCACGAACTCTAGCTTAGCAGTTGCGCTTAGGATCACTAGGCTAACGAAGCAGCTAATTTTTATATGTATGAAATGAAAATGTTGCAAACTATCAATAATAAGTAACACATACCATCACATACCATCACGCCTATATTCCCCGAAGGGTTAGGCAGAGGTGTAACAATGTACACCCACAGTTCGCCGGTATGTTTAGGTCCCATGTAATAGGGGGCGAGCCTATTGCCATTAACCGGGCACAAATCTTAACTCCGAGCTGTAACTGAGACTTTCATAGAAAAACCCAATAACACTTTTTGCTCGACCTGGGAATCGAACCCAAGACCTCTAGCGTAGCAGTCGCGCTTAGGACCACTAGGCCAATGAGGCAGTAATAAGTAGGTACTAGAAAGAAGTGATGGCTCATTTAATTTTATTCAATCTGAAAACTTTAAAATTAAGGCATTAAATAATGCCTTAACTTTTATAAAATGTTGGAAATTAAAAAACAAAACTTTGACTTTCATGAAACTTACACAATTTGAGTGTCCTCCATCTTCGCATCTTTAACTTCCACAATACGAGAATTCCCTCCGAAGGAACCTCCCGGGTCCTCTTCATAATAATTGTAATTAATTTTATTATTTGTTTAACTGTGAGGTACAAGGTTTATTCTCATTCAGGTAATCTATTTGACTTGCTAAATAACTTCTGTTTATATAGATTAGTATCAAAATTGTAAATATTTAACCAGACTTAAGTGGATTGTGGAGTAATTCTTGTTACTTTTGGAAGGCGTTATTTTCTATAGCCGCAACGCGTTTTTGATGTTTTTAGAATAAAATTGCTTTTAACGGCTCGGTCGTGTGGCCCTGAAATTCTAAGATGTCAATCGGGTGAACATTTCATAACGTGAACTGCGCAGTACTGGTTCGTTCAGTAGCTGACTGATTGGTTCCTGCGCTGCGCGACATGGGTTCGATATCTACGCAGCAAATATTTGTATGGTCTAAACGTTGTCGTTCCAGGTCTGGCTGCTTGTATGTGTGAGTTTATATGTGTAATCTCACCCACAAACACAGGAGACATTCCTGGTGTGGAGCAACGATTGTTTTTAACCAATAATAAAATGATTAGACAACGCAATCAAAGATAATAGATAAATACCTTTATAGATGAATATAATAATTTATTTCTGAGTATAAGATATGGTATATTATGATCTTAATATCAATCAGTACCAATGCCGGTGTCGAAATTTCATAATTGAAGGTGTCTAAATAGCATTTTAAATATTATTATTATTGTCATTATAATTAGTATAATATTATAGAAAAATACGTAGCTTTTGAGTATAGTAAATACTTCACACATTATTCATTCTTAATTTTTTTACATCCTCAATATAATCTCACCAGTAACTTTACAACAAACCCTACTACGGTGTAACAACCATCCATCCACCTCACAACTTTACTTTACAACTTCAAAACTAAAATTCATTCAATTTCATACCTTATACATAATGCAATACGGGTGTCAAATAGACAAATTCAATTTGCTAACCTCATCTGAAAATCTAACCAGATTGTAACAAAGGCAGGGCCGGACTAACGATATCGGGGCCCCAAGGCCTCAAGGTCTCGGGGCTCCTTTACCCTTTTCTAACTTCCAAATACATATTTTTTCTATTTCATTCCAATTTTATTTATAATATTAATGCTGTTTTTTTTACTAGGTACGTTACGAAGGTAATAATTGCCACCCTATTCAATAAAATTATTTAGAACTAATGAAAGGAATATAATTATTACATAATTATGTAATTTTTATTATTCTTACCGTTTTTTCACTAAGAGTTTATTACATACAAATCTTCAAATTTAATTTTTACTCGAAGATGTTTTTTCTTCTCGAGCTTGGCGCCCCGACCTTTCGTGGGGCCCCTAGTTAATTGCCTATACTGCTTACTGCATAATCCAGCCCTGAATATAGGTACATTAGGTATTGAGTTTCCTGACTTCTTGACTTTATATTTGGTGACTTTTGCTAGCTTTCTCTTGGACTATCAATGAGGCATCGTTGCGCCTTTAGGTACTACGTATCTTCAGGAATTTACCCAGAAACGTATCGACTTTCTGAGATATGAATAAATAACTCTTTCCACGGATTTGTGCTGGAGTTTTATGGAGTTTCTGTTTTACATACCTACATACGGTAAATCGGATTCTTGAATTTATATTTATATATATACCTATATATTTTAATATATTACTCGGTTTACAGTAATAAGACTTTGATTTAAATTAGTGTAATTTTTAAATAAGGTAAAGCAGGTTTTTTGTAGAAATTTTACAGACCTTGTATACCTATAGTCCAAGATCCCGAAACATCCAAAGTTACGTTAGTTTAGCATATCTGAAATTATGAGCATTTTAAATACCTATACTTATGCATGTACTACCTTCTACCCGCGACTTCGTCGCTATTAAATTAATAATCTCCCACGAGAAGCGTACATTTTTCTGGGATACAAAGTAACTTATGTGTTATTTTACACTACAATCTATCACGGCGCTAAATTTCATCTAGATCTGTTTAGCCGTTTTAACGTGAAAGAGTAACAAACATCCATCCATCCTCACAAACACTCGCATTTATAATATTACTAGAATTTGTAGAATAGTATAATAGGATAACGTTTTCATGGTAAAACATTGTGCCTTAATGTTTCTTGCACCATTGTATAAAATGCTATTTACTTTACCACTTACAAAGTTTTGAGAAGAAATCCATTGTATCGAAACTAAACTGAACGTTTTCCACTTTCAGTATTCTCTGCGAAGTGGTGTATTGTATAATATTAGCGCTAAAAGCGAACGAGTTTGACAGCGCCTTTAAGCTGAGCTGTTCCAAGATTTTCACCGAACCATTCTAGATTTGGACACACAGATCTTTAAATAGTGAAACATGTAACTGAAATCGTGAATTGCAATTATTACCCGCCTATATTCCCCGAAGGGTTAGGCAGAGGTGTACCAATGTACACCCACAGTTCGCCGGTATGTTTAGGTCCCATGTAATAGGGGCCGAGCCTATTGCCATTAACCGGGTACAAATCCTAACTCTGAGCTGCTACTGAGAAATTCCTAATGGAAAAACCCAATAACACTGCTTGCCCCAGGAATCGGACCCAGCACTCCATGCTCGTCAGTCGCGCTTGCGACCACGAGGACCACGGGGCAGTTTTGGTCTAATCGAACCAATACTTCCAGAGATTACCTCTTACAAACAAACGATTCTACCTCTTCATAATATTACTATAGAGTACAGATAAGATTATGCATTAAACAATAACATTATGATTCAATTCAAACAGACCGTACTCAAAACGGCCGCACAAATACAAATTCAACGTTAAGCAATCACTATTTAGAATTACACAGCGCGGCGTCGAAATACGCCAAACTTCCCAGCAATACCTACCACCATCTACTTCGTCTGTACACCCTCTCCGACTGATTTTACAAATGGTCTCTACCGCAGTTTTGATTTTGTATATTGAAAAGGCATTTCGACTCAGCGAAGTGCTCTTTTGTTGATAAACAAAATGTCTAAAGGGCTACTAGAGCACTGGTTTTGGCAATAATTAATTATCTACCGTTGAATTATAGTGAAATTAATGAAATGGCCCAGCAAACAGGGTTGGTAGAACGTACTGGCCATTGTTTCAAGTTTGTTTGATTTATTGATTGTTTTTGAAGATCGTGAATATGATAAATGAGAAATAGAATTCATATTATTGGAGTACGTTGTTAAGGTCATAGGTACAATAATGGTAGATTTTTAAATATTCTTACGTCTCTACTCTTTCTTTCTTTCTCGGAGCGAGAGGGAATGGGATGCAGTCGCCTCCTTCTGCGAGGCAGTAATGCTTGAGAAGGAGGCGGCGGGACGGTTGAGACAGCGGTTCTCCCGTCCCAGCCGCCGCGGTAGACGCTCCGGACGTCGGGAGCCGCGAGACGACTCCCGGCCACCGTAGATACTGGCCTGTGGACGGTGAGCAATGGGTAGCTCACCGTCCTTACGTTGCATAACGACAGGCCGTGTCGACGGCGCGTTCGTGTTCCACGCGCGCCTCAAAGAGATGTCAGCAAAAGGAAGGGGCCACTGAGGGCCGATGCCTGCCGGGGCTGCGGGTTGTTCGCAAGAGATACCGCGCCCCCGGAACGCAAAGGGCACAAGAAGGAACATGGGTGGGTTTTAGTCAGTAAAAGTCTGACACTCCCTCCCGCCCCGCCCAGGGCGGGAGAAGTTATTTGATGATTTCCCACCCACCAAAAAAAAAAAAAAAAAAACGTCTCTACTCTTTACTTCTAGAAATGCCAGAGTTTAAATGAATTGATGGATGTTTGTTACTCTATCTCTGCTCTGAATTAAAGTTGGCACAGAGATAGTCTGGAACAACAGATAGGCTTATTTTCCCGGACAAATATACTGTTCCCGAGGGATAATGTATCAACTTTGACGCGTACGAAGAAAGAAAATTGAAAAAGAATTGACGATTGTTTTGAAAACTCGATCCATCCAATTTTTTTTTAAATAACATCGAATGGCAAACAAGCCCACGGCCTACCGGATGTTAAGTGGTCACCGCTGCCTATAGACATCTGGCACTACGCATTTGCAAGTGCAAATGCGTAACTATCCAAGAGACAAAGTTGAAATGTCTCATGTGCCTAGTAGAAATAGGTATGGTGGTAGTACTTCCCCGGACGAGCTCCTTCACAAAGAACTCTGCTATTACTAAAAGCAATACTAATTCAAGCAATAATTAAACACATGCATTACAGTCAAAGCCTAGCAACCCGGTTAATTTCAGCCAAATCTAGTAAGCTCCTTCATCTCCAACAAATTGATGTTATCAATACACAAGAGCTTTCACTACAACTATCAGCAATGCTAATTTAGTGTAAGTTACCCCAAAACACTGTTCTCCAGAATTCTAACACTCCAAATGCCAGACACAAACTTGCCAATGTTTTGTCAAACCGGAATGGTAATTATAATCAAATTCACTAGTTAGAGATGGTTGTATGCAAATTCGTCGCCTCCGTCTGATTGTGTCTAACTTGCTACATATTTTTGCTTAATCAACTCGTCTTGGTAACACTTGGACTCGGTTTAAACTCTGTAGGTACTTTTAGTGTTGTATATTCCCTTTGGTAGAAGTTTGAAAGTGTCTTTTGGTTTTGTTAAGAGATTTTCAGGAGGTAGGCGACCATACCTATTTCTGCGTCAAAGCAGCGTTGCTGTGTTCCGGTTTGTAGGGTTTGGGTGCTGGTGTAGTTACAGGCACATGACACATTATAACTTCACTTGAAAGGCCTCTGGTATTGCAGATGTCTATGGGCAGCGGTGACCACTTAAAATCAGGTGGGCAGTCGGCTTGTTTGCCATGGAACGATGTTAAAAAACACGCCAGAACGGCTGAACGGATCAAGATGAAACTTGGCACATATTTTTATCCCGGGAAAATGTACGGTTCTCGAGGAATAATATATTAACTTTGACGCGGATGAAATCGCGGGATCGCTTAGCTTCGTTTGTAGCATAACTTCATATTTATCTTCCTTCTACAATTTTATATTTTAAAGAAACCAACCTTAGAGATACAACAAACTCTGCACAGAGCATAAACCATCATCATTATTGCGCGCTAAACAAGAATTTATAATTCCAATAACAGTCTACCACGGTTCACATTCAGGGCGCCGGCGAAGTACAATGCTTTACAAGCATTTTTTGTTGAAAAACAGAAAATACATATCTATTGAAATGTTTTTTAGGGTTCCGTGTCGAAATGTTAAAATAGAAATCCTATTATTATTAAGGTGGTGCCGCCGTCGCGTCCATCCGCCCGTCTGTCTATCACAGGACTGTATGATGTTTAAGAACAACTAGCTTTAACTTTTAAATGTAACTTCTTGACAATTCAAAAGTGCCTGTAAATGGTCTAATTTAAATAAATAAATTTTTACAGAATCAAGGTTGCTTGATTCTGTAAAAATGTAGGTATAGAACAAAATCCTTCAGTCAGACATTCACTTTAATGCGCTTGCCAACGCAAGCGCATTGAAGTGAATGTCTGACTGAAGGATTTCCGTAAATTTGTAAATAGGTCAAGTACAAACACCCCCGCCGCCCTAACCCCGCTCCCCTCGCTATTTTACTATCGCTTTCGTTTGCTTCGCATAGACTTCGTAACATTTAGAGCGTTCAATTTAAATGTTTTTATTTTTTTATGAAAATCTGATGAACTAAAATATGAAAAATGTTTAAATATCATAGAACAAAAGTTGTTGATTATGATGTTAATAACATAGTCCTGAGAGGTTGTCTATGTTTTACAAATAACTCTGTATATCTATATCAATCGCATCTCAGCGACAATCAATGTCAAATATATAGATGAACTAGCTTATGTTCGTGGCTTCGTTCGCATAAATACGTAGACGACGTTGTAGAATAAAAAGTAGTCTATGTCCTTTCTTGGAGATCAAACTCACCCTATACCAAATTTGATCAATTTTTTTTCAGTGGTTTTGTCGTGAAAGCTTAACTGACGACAGACAGAATGATAGACAGAGTTACTTTCGCATTTATTATATTAGTTTGGATGAGATGTTATTTTGACAGATTGAGACTTTGAAAACGAACGTTCTTAAAATTACAGGAATTGGCTCGCTGACTGCAATGCATTTTTTTTTTCTCTAGCCTGTAATGTCCCACTGCTGGGCAAAGGCTTCCCCCAGGTGCTTCCATTTATTCTGTTCTTGCATCACTTAATGCAATGTATTAACACATAAAAACACACAAATTTAAAAAAACTACTAGTTTTGATGGTACGGGCCCCTCAGACCGCGACTCGATTCGCACTTGTTCGCTTTTTCTTTCACCATCAAGCTGTAGTGAAAATAAAGGAATACTTTAATCTATTCTTCTTACACTGCAGTTGTATTGAGCGACGAACTAAAATAATGGAAGGTACGTATTCTTTTTTCAACAATCAATTCTTCGTCGTAGAATTTTTATTAAGTTGAGTGTATTGAAGATTTGTCCTCGTTAACGAATTCGCTGAGAATGAGATTGTTCGCACAAGTTTTTTTAAAGGTGACACGGCTTTAGAAGACTCTTGTAAATCAAAGTGTCCTAAGAATTTTAAGCACCCAGCATTTGTTCACTCTCTTGAAGAAAAAAAAAAATAATGTTTATTTGACAGACAAAACCTTCATGTGTAGGAGGGTTCATCTGTGTGCGCATAATATCTCCTACTAGGTAGGTAGATATGTTGTGATGTTCTGCTAGCTGTAGGCTATACCTATGACGTGCTACTACGACGTGCAACTAGCTTCAACTTTTTGTATGAGTAACTTCTTGACAATTCAAAAGTGCCTGTAAATGGTCTAATTAAAATAAATGTTTTGACTTTGATTTTGACTCTGTATATTTTGTTTGTATGTTTGTATATATGTATTTATTATATTTTATTCCTGGAAACTTTCTGTTTCTTGCACCTACTATGTTTTGTCTCTGCATCGCCCTAAGGTTGACTGGTAGACAATGCCAAAGGCATTAAGTCCGCCTTTGTACAATGTATTATTTACATTATGTGCAAAAAGTTTTAATAAATAATAAATAAATAAATAAAATTCAAAATGGCGGCTGACATCCGACGTAAAATACATAATAAAAAAAAGTAAGTCATGTTTGGTTTCTAATGAAAGGTCTCGATGAGAATATCTCTAAATTGCATTTAAATTATACTGTAAAATAAAAATATAGGTTTAAAAACTAAAACTATTTTAAAATCTTTTCGTTTTTGTGTTATCCACAATACTGTGAATCTTTGCAAGAAAATCTAAAACTAGATTTTCCTTGCACAATTTTAATCAGAATTCAAGTAGACGTGGTGGCCAGACCGCTAGATACAATCTAATAGACGTCTCTTGAAACGAAGGAGCTAGCTAAGACACATTTGCATGAAGTTACACTAAGCAAAGAAGTTGCTTGAAAGACGCTAACTTCTGCTCGCAGCTTCGTTTGTTTGGAATTTCAGTATACCATTAAACATTAACCGGTGTGTAGATTTCTATCCGTGAATTCTTGAAATCGGACCAGAACTTCCAGAGATTAGGTCTTACAAACAAACTAATCATTATCATGTACGCGACAGGACGTCCCCTGCTGGACATAGGCCTCCCCCATAGATTTCTAAAAGGATCAATTAGAAGCAGCCTGTATCCAGCGTCTCCCTGCGGTCTTAACGAATAAAACCCTCATGGTTCCTCTTGCTGCCATAACTCAATGGTCTGGTATTCGCTTTACTAATAATAGGCACATCCGAGCAGAGAAAGTACTAAATCAAATTGCAAAAATCACATAACACCCACATATAAGTAGTAGTTTGACCATGTCATCCTAACTAATATTATAAATGCGAATGTAAGTTTGTTTGTTTGTCGCCTTTTCACGCCTAAACCACTGAACCGATCATCCTAAAAATTTGTATTTACTTTGTCAGGTATACACAAAGGTATTTCATCCCGAAAAATAGTACTGTTCCCGAGGAAAACAACAATGACTTTCATATTATGACAATAGATGGCGCCACGTGTTCATCGAAGCATGATATAACCGACATTTACGCGAACGAATTCGCGGGCAAAAACTAGTAGAATAATTACACAGGCTACTTTTTACGTTCCTTTTTAATATCCAGAAATACAAAGCTAGTAGCACACGATTGGTAAAACGAAATATTAGCAGTGTACACAAGCTTAACATTCCGGGCCGCAAAGTTTTAATTTTAAAAACGAGAGCAAACGTCGTGCCTAGGACAAAGGCGCACCGAGGCCGCGCGCTACTCAATGTGATGCAAGTTGTGAGAGACAGCGATGATAAAATCTATGCTAACACAATAGCTGCTAATCTCTGGAACTACAATTGGACGGCAAACAAGCCGACGGGCCACCTGATGCTAAGACGTGGTCACTGCTAGGCGCTGCCTACAGACATCTGCAATACCAGAGGCCTTACAAATGCGTTGCCATCCCAGAGACGAAGTTGAAATGTCTCATGTGTCTGAAATTACACCGGCACCCTTTAAATCGGCAGAAATAGGCATGGTGGTAGTACTTTCCCGGACGAGCTTCTTCACAAAGAGCTCTACTACTCCTACATAATCCGCTACGACACACGATGAAGTCACGGGCAGAAGTTAGTAATTATACCAAACATAACATACCATGACGCCTGTACTCCTCGAAGGGTTAGGCAGAGAAGTAACAATGTACATCCACAGTTCGCCGGTATCCATAGGTTCCATGTAATAGGGGGCGAGCCTATTGCCATTAACCGGGCTCAAATCCTAACGCCGAGCTGCTACTGACAATTTCATAGAAAAACCCAATAACACTTTATGCTCGACCTGGGAATCGAACCCAAGACCTCTAGCGTAACAGTCGCGCTTAGGACAACTAGGCCAACGAGGCATGTAATTATAAACATGTCTAATTATTTCTCTTTTCGTATCGCAGATACAGCTATTCTAACTCTCGTGATCGCAAGCGTGTCTGGGCGCGGGGTCCTGGACTTAATTTTCAGGTCGGCCAAAGTTTGATTGGGTTTTCTGCCTACGTTACACTTGTATTTTACTTACATTGTTGCAATAGCATCTTGTAATATTCTTTTCACTACCTTAATATATTTCTGCATATTTGTATATGCTAAAAATCTTTTTTTTCTTGTTGAACCATCGACTCGAAAAGAAAATGAAGACTATTTGGAGCATATTCAACAGGTATATCTTTTTTCTCACTAAACGTGTCAGCCCCGCGTCAGTGTTCATCTTGTACCGAAACAGGAGCCTTATTATTTCGCGTCCCCATTCCCTGATGATGTCAGGTCTCATCCGCCATTGTGTCGGGAGGTTTCAATACACTGTAGTTTTTTTTCGGTTTTGTTTCGTTGTGAAAGGACGCCGAGTTTAGAATCTTTTGCCCAAATACGTTAATAAATTGTTCCAGAAATGAACGTAGATTCTCTGCATTTGGTAGAGGTATCCTTTGGATTGGACAAAATCGTGTTTCTGGAGAACTGTTTTTGTTTGTTTGTTTTGCACTGCCTGCCTAACTGCCTCATTAATTATAGAGGATAAGATTCGTTAAATTGCTTATTTTTTGCACTACCAGAATATGACTAGCCTAGCCAGTATATCATCTGCCTAGCCTTTTCTCAACTATGTCGAGGTCGGCTTCCAGTCTAACCGTTGAATATCAGTGTTTTACATAGAGCGACTATCTTTCTGACCTCCACAAACCAGTTACTGGGCAACACGATCTCTCTTGGCCAAACTGGTTGTCAGACTTCCCGGTTTCTGACTATACGACTGTCAAAGATATACAAATGACAGCCGTGTCCAATGGCTTTACGTGCTTTCCAAAGCACAAGGGTGTCGCACCACTAACTACCAAACTATACTGCTACTGAGAAATTTGTAATTGAGAATCCTAATAACACTTTTTTTCCGACTTTAAAATTGATCTCAGGACCCCACGCTGAACAGTCGCACTACCAACGGAAAAGGCACTTTCTTTTTTTTATCTATCCTACCAAAGGCCTCTCTAAGCCCTTCCAAATATTCTTTCCTTGTGCTACCTCGAACTAGCTCTCTGCGCGTCTAGGTCACTTTTTGAATTAACCTAATTATTACCAGCACAAAGCAATTCATCATCTTCTTGTTTACCATAGCGAAAACAAAAAGTTATCTAAGTCTATACCCCATCTGATCTTAAGTCAACCGTAAGAACGTCTCGTTGGCACGACTCCAGCGGACAATCACGACTTAGTTGATAGCTTTAGTCGTATCCTTGAACATCTTTTTGTTATTCTGACAGAAAACAAATACTGCTTCTTAGGGTATATACATCTTGTAATGTTACATGGATTAGTTTATAGTTTTAGCAGTTCAAGTTGTTGGTAGCAAAAGTTTGAGAAATGAGCCAGGCATGTTTTAAAAAGAAACAGTTTCATCATCATCTGCTTAGCCTTTTCCCAACTATGTTTGGGTCGGCTTCTAGTCCAACCGGATACAGCTGAATACCAGTGTTTTACATGGAGCGAGTGCCTATCTGACCTCCACAACCCAGTTACTGGGCAACACGATACCTCTTGGTTTGACTGGTGGTCAAACTTCCTGGCTTCTGACTATCCGTAACGACTATCAAAGATCTACGAATGACAGTTGGGGCCAACTGCATTACGTGCATTCCGAGGCACGGGGGTGTCACACCACCAACTTCCAAACTCCGGGCTGCTACTGAGCAAATCCTAATGGAAAAACCCAATAACACTTTTTGCCCGACCTGGAAATCGAACCCGGGACCGTTGATTAGTCACGCATGCGACCACGAGACCAACAGGGCAGTCAAAAAGAAACAGTTTCATTCTGGTATATTTATATTATCTATCTATAAGTCCAAATATAATAAAGCTGAAAAGATTTTTCTCTTCGTATATTTGTTTAAATGCGCTAATCTCTGGAACTACTAAAGGAATTGCTAAGCCAAGCTTGATTTAATAAAAAATAAAAAAATATTTTACTTAATTCATATTTATATTAACAGTAACACCGCACAATATTGGCAAAATGCTATGTTGTGTTGCTTAAATTCGCCAATCAATACCCAACTTTATTTATATGCAAAACGGTTCAGAATTCAGAGCCTCTTGAATAAAAAAAACAAAATGATCAGTTTATTTAAAAAATCTCTTTTAGCAATGTTTTCAGTTCGTCGCACCGCTCTCAAAAGCATTCCTCCAATCTTGAACATAACGTAAAAATAACATGAAAGTAAATCAAACAGTTTATGCCTTCACAAGGAGGTTGAATGGAAAGTTTTTCCACAAATTCTGTATTCATAGCCCAGAACGATCTAGACTTTAACAATGAAGGAAATATTTTTGACCGAGGAAAGGAAAAAATCACAAAATTACTATTTGAAGTAGACGAAGAAGTTTTTACGTAAGGGTCTTAGATGTTAGACGATATCGATAAAGAATATACTTCTGACCTATCAACGATTTTTTCAAAACTTCGTAAACTACCTCAAGAGAGGCTCCAAGCCTCCATGGAAGCCATTTCCTAAATCCCAAAATTCTTTCGATATCGAACGACGAAGTATTTTGGAGGCAAAACCACTCAAAAAGTGATACAACTGTGATTCGGAACTCGTCGTCTCTTGAACGTATTTTGCATAATTTCATATATTATTTAAGTGGAAACTTCTGGAACGGAATTTACATAATCCCGTGCGGTACGTTACGAATACTTATTCGAGAAGTTTTCCTTCAACTTGATTGGTCAATGGTTTTATGTTAAGATCGTGTTCCTTCGGCGCTGAACGCAAAGTTTTCAGTTTTAGACGTGTGTGTATTTAAAGTTTAGTTGGTTAACTTTTAGCAGACTTCTCTACGTCTCCCTATATACCGGTCTTGATTGATCTGAATACTTTAAAGAAAGTTATTCAGAGTAACTGCCTCGGTAGCCTAGTGGTCCTAAGCGCGACTGCTACGCTAGAGGTCTTTGGTTCGATTCCCAGGTCGAGCAAAAAGTGTTATTGGGTTTTTCTATGAAATTCTCAGTAGCAGCTCGGAGTTAGGATTTGTGCCCGGTTAATGGCAATAGGCTCGCCCCATGGGACCTTAATATCCCGGCGAGCTGTGGGTGTATATTGTTACACCTCTGCCTAACCCTTCGGGGAATACAGGCGTGATGGTATATATTTTTTTATATTTTTTAAAGTTATTCAGAGATTTTTCTTAGTTTGTTATTTAAGTAATACTCCAGATTCTTTCGTGTTGACTTGTTTAGCAGTGCCAGTTCAAACTAATTGCTCGTTCCAAAACGTAAGTAGGTCTCTATAAATAGGGTCAGTGGGTTTGGTACGTTGTTTAAGGACACACACCAAATGAATAATAAAAATGATGAACAATCTATCTTTTGCCACTCTTTTATGTAAAAGTCTCTTTCCATGAATTGTGGTCAACTGAGCGTGAGGTGAGCTCGCATGACTTCTTATGCTAAAGATTGACGGCTCGAACTCATTTCAACAAAATTCGCTGTAGGATTTGTACAGGATAACACTGCTGGTTTATAAAAAGTTTTACGAAGTTGTTGATTTTGAGGGTTGTAAGTACTTTCGTTGAGTTAACATGCCATGCCACTAATAAATTCATAACTCGATACTACTTTGCCTGTCAACAAAATGTTCAAAAACACACCACCGATTAATAAAACATGAGAAGCTAACTGGCCATCTCTGGACATTCCACACTCGAATAATATCTCAACCAGGACTAACAAATAAAAGTATCAAATCCCTACATTTTTGAAGCTCAATAACAACCTCGTACCGTCTTTTTCTAACACGACTAAAGTGAGCACATAAGAAAGAGATAGCAACTGTCTACTTTATTATGATAATCAGAAAATTCGCCGAGACTGTACGAATGCGATCCCCGAATTCAGAGGTCTGAATAAACGATGAGACACCCAGGAGGTACATATCTATGTAATTTATAGCCCAAAATGTGGCTCAAACTGATTTTCAGGATTTATTCGGAATGTATGTAAGGGCGGTAGAGATTTGTAAGTAGGTACCTGGTTCAGGAATGAGTGGGTGTCGAATATTTACAATATCGATATCTGTGTTTTCGTCTTATGTATTCGTCTATAAGGTTCTATATCGTTTGGTTGAGCATTGAAAATAATAGTGATGTAAAACAGTGTTTTTAGTTTTTCATAAAAATTTTGTATGCCACAGCGACTTCACTTCCACAAAAACGATCCACAATAAAACCAAAGTCAAATCATTTATTTCAATTAGGTCATATTTGAACCACTTTTGAACGTCTTAGGACGTTGCAATCTTCAAGAAATTTAATTAATTATGTCAGACTAATAAAATGTGCCAAATGTTTTGCAATACTATCAAGCAATAACAGTTCAATTTACACCTACGCTTAGAATATATTTAGAAGTTTGAGAGATTCTTTTTGCGTGGGTTTAGTTCGTTTTGTCAGAATTAAACCCAATTATTCTACAATTTAAATATTATCATGTTTACATTTCTGATGTTATTGAAATCTTTTGCATCATTAGAAGCTAAATAGTTATCTTTCTACACTTAAACGATAAGAATTTCAGTTTAAACTATTTTGTGGTAAACAATCACACAAACGGTACCAAAAATTATGCGCTTAATTTAATTATACCAAACAGTAGGTAATGTATGCCCCACAAGGTATTTTCACTATCCCTTTTACCAAACGCCTGAGTAGATACAAAACCAATTATGTGTCTTATTGCATACGCAATACGACTCATTGCAGCTGCAAAATTATATGTGTTTATTGCTCAGCTAGCCGTAAATGAAAATAAACTGTAACAGCTTGCAATAAGGTTGTATTTCATTATGGTAAATGTATATGGCTATGGAAATTGCTCTCTGCGTGACACATCGTCGGGCTGCGATTTCCTTTTGGAATATTCATTGGGTACTTTTGATTCGACGATAAATATGTAAAAAATGGTCCTTCAGAGTCCTCGTATATTCATTTGGTCCTGAAGCACGAAAAGCAACTTGGTCCTTCTTTTTAGAGGTCTTGTGAGCCAAAAATATCAAATAATATGGCTGATGAAATATGACTAGACGATGAATTTCACTAGCTATACTTAACGGTTTCACCCGCGTCCAATTACTCTTTGGTTACTATTCCGCTTTATATAAGTTAGTTAAGTTGTCAAAAAATGATAACCCCAAAATGTTGTCCACAGCGCGTCGGTTGCGACCTCCGAGTGGGCTCCACTCGCCGCGTGGACGAGTGTGGTGTCTGTGGGGGTGACGGCTCCTCCTGCTCCAGACCCCGGTACCACTGGCTGGCGACTCCGGGGTCATTGTGTTCAGCCACTTGCGGTGGAGGTAAGTTCATAGAATGTTTTTGGAGTTTGTGTTTCCTGAAAATCCTTGAAGTTTTCAATATGAGAGTGAATTGTTACCAGCGAGATCGTATCATCAAGTATCTATATATCTGCCTAGCCTTTTCCCAACTTTGTTGGTGTCGGCTCCGAGTCTAACCGGATGCACCAGAATACCAGTGTTTTACAGGGAGCAAGACCTACGTTTCTGGGCCGTTCTGGGCGAATAGAATTAATTCCTTTTCTATTACCAACGCGCTGCCCGCGAATTGTCACCAATTTATCTTGGTCCTGTAATAGTATATGTAAGAAGATAAATAAATAAATCTTGTCATTATAAAAAATATTTTAATGCACACGGATTAAAGTCCTAATTTGAATGTCAAATAATTTGCTGCTTCGGAGTGATGTCTCTGGAAAGGTATTGTCTGAAAATGACAAGATTTAAATGGTTTATTTTGTATTAACAATATAAGCAAGGTTGGAGCTATTTTAGTAAAAGGACAAGGATCCAAATTTTAATCAAGAAAATCAATTAAACTCAAACACTTGTAAGTGGCGTCTCAACAATGAATTACAAGCACGAACTAGTACTCACAGAATGTTGTATCCAAATCTCTTCGATACATTAGGGAGGGATTGTTAATTGTCGGCCTCCGGGTTTGCCCGTAATTTATATCTGGAAATCCGCCATTACTCGAAGCTTACGATAAATCAGACAGCGAATTCCTTTTGTCTCCGCGCAACAGTTCCTTAAGTGGTGAGGCGCAGACGGGCGACTTTGTTATTTGTTTTTTGGCGAGTCATTGCGTTTTGGCCGCATTGATGTGCTAATAATAACACCAGCCTATTATTGTTCTACTGCTAATTGAAGGCTTATCCTCATACAGGCACGAGTAGGTATTGATCACCACTCTTGCTCAAGACAGATTGGCGATTTCAGACTTGTATAAGTTACCTTACGATATTTTTCTTCAACGATGTCAGCGATGTCCAAAATAAACACAGAAAGTATTTACATATGAATTAGAAAATGTCATATTGATACTTGCCAGTGCCATTGATGTTGAAGTAGACTTAACTATTTTTCAGTTATGTAAAATATCAAATAAGCAAAAAATTTTGAGATCCTAGTTATTTTAAAATAAAACAGAAAATTCAATTTTACACATTTTAAAAATTGAGTTACCAAAAAATCTAATTAATCAGCCAAGCTGAACCTGGCCTCCTTCTATTTTCTTTGAAAATTACGCGCCTAAATTATTATATTATGATAATAAAGATATAAACAAAATATGTTTTATAAATTTGTATTCAATAACAGCTGTTGTTTGCCCTATTAATTGTTAAATCTGACAGCCAAGATTTACGTACCTAAATTCCATTTCATCATGGATTTTTGTTTTTACCACACGGTTGCCACAGCGGCTTAGTGAATGGCTGCTGAGCTGTGTGCGCGGTTCAATTCCTGCATAAACAAATATTTGTATGACCTTACAGATAGTTGTTCCGGGTTTGATTGTTTGTCTGTGTGTTATTTATTACTAGCTTCTTCTAGCTTCAAATTTGAAATATCATCCCACGGGACCCGTACATTTTAGTGCCAAATTTTATCGAGATCCGTTTAGCCGTTTAGGCGTGAAAGAGTAACAATCATCCATCCATCCTCACAAACTTTCGCATTTATAATATTAGTAGGAAGTAGAATGTTTTTAAACTCACACACGATACAGGAGAAATCCCAAGTAACGTTTTTTTTTCTCTTAATTGTAAGCCAATACAAACGCTTCTACGACAAAATGTCGCTCGTCTGTCCTTTCCCATTACGCTAGCGAAATTCTCATCGGGCAATTCTAATTAAGAACCCTTGAAAGATGAATCTGAGATAAGTATTAACACAGTGGAATTGTGCGCCAGTCATTTGTTACTGTTACCGACTGGGCTTATGGAGTACCAACACTGGTATACCGCGAGGGAATTGGCTCCGATGTAGGTATGTACCTATATCTTGCATTCCTGGATGGAACATCTGATTTTTTAACCGACTACAAAAAAAGAGAAGGTTCTATGTTTGACTGTAAGTTTTTTTTTGGAGTTTATTGGAGGTTACTCCTTGAGAATCGTTTTCATGTTTATTGTCCGGGGTATGAATATTTATTGAGTAAAATCAAATGTTGCGCGTTATGCGTTACAAGCTACATTTTGCCTATCCCCACCACAGAGTTTGCACGACTGCATGGACTAAATATACAGGGTTATTTGTAAAACAATGACAACCTCTCAGGACTATGTTACTAACATCATAATTAACAACTTTTGTTCTATGACATTTAATTTTTTTTTATATTTTAGTTCATCAGATTTTCATACAAAAATATAAACATTTAAACTGAACGCTCTAAATGTTACGAAGTCTATGCGAAGCAAACGAAAGCGATAGTAAAATAGCGAAAGGTGCGGGGTTAGGGCGGCGGGGGTGTTTGTACTTCACCTATTTACAATTTTACGGAAATCCTTCATTCGGTCATTCACTTCAATGCGCTTGCGTTGCTTGATTCTGTAAAAATTTATAGAACAAAAGTTGTTGTTTATGATGATAGTAATACAGTCCTGCAAGGTTGTCATTGTTTTACAAATAACCCTGTATATAAGGAGGATATTTGTGAAGGAGTGAACCCCAGTCGTGCGTCTGAGCACGACACACACATTTTTTATGTATGATTATCAATATTTTAATCTATTGTGATGTGTGGACCAAGTTCAAAAAACATTTTTCTGTTTGAAAAACTCTTTAGGTGGTCTCATATTATTGAAGAAAAAGCTTCTTTAGTCGCGTTGAGCGGGTTTGCGTCACCGACATGCTAATGTCAAATCAATAAAGTTTTACAAATTTCGGGTCAGACTTGCACACGATGGGTTCCGTGCAAAATCTACGACCACATAACTTTTTACATGACTTTATTTTTATTATTTGCCTTTATAACGACAATCGAAACACACACTATATAACATTCTAACTACATTTTTACCTATTACAGTTCATGAGATGCAGCCCGCTGACAGACAGACAGACGGCGGAAGATTCGTAATAGTGTCCCGTTGGCACCCCTTCGAGTATGGAACTCTAAAATCACATAATAAGGCTTACTTCTTAGCTCAAAAAGCCAAAAATCGTTGAACAAAAGTATTTGGATGTAAATAAAGAAGAATTTATTTTAACTCTTCTCTTTACGAAATATTCATCCTGTAATTCAGTGTTAACCCTAAAACGAAGACAATTTGTTACAGAAGAAGCGTTATAACGCAGACCTAACCCTCCACTAGATTACCTCTTGCCCACTGACCCGAGACAGTCTTACAGACCTTCAGACGTTTCAATTGTTAATTAGGTGTCAGTGTCGTAATGATTAATGGGGTCTGTCAGACCCCTTTGTCGGTTAAAGGGTTGAGAAACGACGGTCAAGACTAAATGAATGGTTCTGACTTTTTGGGGGTTAGAACTGGTGATAATTTTCGTGGTGTTTTGATGCCGATAACGATTTCATTGTACCGGTTAACTTGGGTTACCTTCTGACTGCTGAAATCTGTGATCCATCTGTACTAAAATAATAAAGATAAAGAGAGTTTTTGTTTGCTTGTTTAAACGCGCTAATCCTTAAAACTAACAGTTGGATTCTAAAATTTTTTTTTCTGTATAATAGCCATATTCATCAGGAATTGTATAGGCTATGAAACCACAGGAGCAGAGCAGTAACCAAAGGCGTAACCTAACGCGTGTGATAAAACCCTGCGGACGAGTAGTAGTACAGAAAATAGTAAATGTATGCATGTTAAAGCACCACATAATTACTACTGCCCCGTTGGTCTCGTGGTCGCAAGCGCGACTGATGAGCATGGGGTCCTGGGTTCGATTCCCAGGTCGGGCAAAGTGTTATTGGGTTTTTCCATTTGGAATTTGTCAGTAGCAGCTCGGACTTAGGGTCTGTGCCCGGTTAGTGGCAATAGGCTCGCCCCCTATTACATGGCGTCTACCCTAATATTATAAAGAGGAAAGATTTGTATTTTTGTGTATGTTTGTAATAAATAAAATCAAAAACTACTGCGCCGATTTAAAAAATTATTTCACCATTACAAAGCTACATTATTCCTGAGTAACATAGGCTATATACCATCACGCATCACTCTATGGCCCACGGGAGCGGAGCTGTAAAGAAAGACGTAACTTAACGCGGGTAAAATAAGTAAGCCGCGCGGACGAAGTCGCGGGCAGTGCGCTAGTTTTTAATAAAGGCAGACTAAAGTTACACCATTACTAACGTGGGTTTAACTATAGGTACATTTTTCGAGGTTTAAGTTTGGCATAACTTAGCTCCGAGTATAATAATATGAGAGGCTTGTTCATCTTATTTTGCCATCTTTGGTCGTTCTTGTGTATGTGAAAAAATTAAGTTTAAATAATTCTTTTACAAAAAAGCCAACCGCGTTTGAAACCTTAAAAGTGAAAAGAGTATCTATTTCCTTCTTCCATTCCGTCCTGTCAACCGTCATGATATCGCTGACTCCCTTCTCTTTCATATCATTCTACACACAATCCATTCATCTTTTCTTTGGCTTTCCTCCTCCTCTCCATCCAAATAAACACTTTGAAAATTTCAAGTAGACGCATACACCTAGGGACAACGGAGGCTTAGTAATAGGGTCCTGTTGGCACCTTTCGCATACGGAACCCTGAAGTCGATCTGCTTTATTTCAGTAAAAAAGACGAAGCTCTTTTTTGTTGCTACCAATATACCGTAGCAATGTAGATAAAATGCGCACAGTTTCAATTTGGTATTCAGCGGAATCTGAAGACTAAATGAATGTATTTACATATTTATGTATTCAAAAGTACTTTTCTGGGAGCTCGCGATCTTAATCGCTATTTAGCATCCGAAATTTTCATTTCATTTTGTTTAAAAATCGTTGCCCCAAACTAGCCAATTCTGGGAGATCAACTAGTCACGCAGCAACTATCTCTAGGCCATACGAGAATTTGTTCCATCCGAGATTCGAAACCGAGACACGCAACACAGCAGCCACTCGTTTAGCCACTGCGTCAACCATGTACATAAAAAGACTTTATTATTTTTGCTGGACGCGGCTTCATAAAAGTGTATTGAATTATTGGTATACAGCGGCTTATTTCCATCAAAATATTATTCAATTTCCTGTCGGTATAGTAGTGTATACTCATTTATATACAGAAAGTTGGGTAACTGCCTCGTTAGCCTAGTGGTTCTTAGCGCCACTGCTACGTTAGAGGTCTTAGGCTCGACTCCCAGGTAGAGTAAAAAGGATTATTAGATTTTTTTATGAAATTCTCAGTAGCAGCTCAGAGTTAGGATTTGTGCTCAGTTAATGGTAATAGGCTCGCCCCCTTTTACATTTGACCTAAAACATACCGGCGGACTATGGGTGTACATTGGTACACCTCTGCCTAACCCTTCGGGGAACACAGACGTGATGGTATGTATTGGTATTGGTTATATATGTATTTTGGGTAAAATATCTATAGAATTAATTTACTGTGGAATGGAAGCCTTGTTGCCCGCGAGTTCGTAGGATTTCATAGGATTTGATTCTCTGAAATTCGTGATAATTTTTCGAAAAATGTGCGTTCAGTTTTTTGCGCACCTACATAAAGTTCATTATGCAATGTGGACAAAATTCTGAATCTGAAATTTAGGAGCTGCACTTGCAGCATGCAGTTGCAGCCCGTAGCGTAGCTCGGAATTGTATCTTTAGAATTTCCTGTTAAGCTATTTGGTTTAGGCGTTAGTTTTTTGTCGAAATTGTAACTAGATTGGCAAACTATACACAAATCTCTTGAGCATTTCATCCAGATGTCCAAGGATGGCGATACCAACAATTCGCCGCATTGGTGGTCTTTCTATTTCTCTAATAATTATAAGCCTAGCCTTTTCCCAACTATGTTGAGGTCGGCTTCCAGTCTAAACTGATGCAGCTTAATACCAGTGTTTTACATTGAGCGACTGCCTATCTGACCTCCACAACCCAGTTACTAGGCAACCCTAAACCTCTTGGTTAGACTGGTTCTCAGACTTTCTGGCTTCTGACTATCCGTAACGGCTATCAAAGGTCTACAAATTACAGCCGGGACCAACGGCTTTACGTGCTTTCCGAGACACGGGGGTGTCACACCACCAATTTTCAAACTCCGGGCTGCTAAACCAATCCAATATTTATAAACTGAAAACCTCTTATACCTTTAGAAGTGAAAACCAAATTAAAAAGTATATCCATGGAGTTTCTTGCTCGTTCTTCTCCATAGAGACTTACCTATTTTAGAACAAGCAACTAGGTTAAACTTTCTGACGAACTGACTGACTCCTTGACAATTCAAAAGTGCCTGTAAATGGTCTAATTGAAAAAAAAACTTTGAATTCCCTATAGAAATAAATGAATAATCCTACTAATATTATAAATGCGAAATGTTGTGAGGGTGTATGTTTGTTGCTGTTTCACGCTTAAACGGCTGAACGGATCTGAATGGAATTTGGCACATAGATCGATTATAGTCTGGAATAATACTGCTATTTTTTATGGAGCAGAAGTTAGTACTTAATAAAAAAACACAAAATTATAACGTTTAACCCCCGACAGAAGAATAAACATCCCTACCGCTTACAAAAGAGCTGATAACTTTGAAACCGCTGAACCGATTTCTATCAAACGTAGCTAAGAACACTCCCGACTAATTCACCTTTCAAACAAAATCAAAATCGGCTCATGCCTTCGGGAGCTACGATGCCACAGACAGACACACACATACACAGGCACAACAAACTTTGCGTCGGGGGTTAAAAAAAAGTTTAATGAACTCGCTAATTCGCGCATATAAAACCAAAATAACCTAGAATTAAGTAACATTCAACGGTCACAAAATACGCTGACGACGTTCAAATAAAACGAACAATTCCGCGTTTTATTTTATTGGTAACAATTTATTTTTTATTTTATCGGCAACCCTACGAACGAACGTAAAAAGTAATAATGTATGCGTGTTTTACTATATCATGTAATTTACACATACCATCACGCCGGTATTCCTCGAAGGGTTAGGCAGAGGTGTAACAATGTACACCCACAGTTCGCCGGTATGTTTAGGGCCCATGTAATAGGGGGCGAGCCTATTGCCATTAACAAGGCACAAATCCTAACTCCGAGCTGCTACTGAGAATTTCATAGAACCGAATAACACTTTGCTCGACCTGGGAATCGAACCCAAGACCTCTAGCGTAGCAGTCGCGCTTAAGACCACTAGGCTACCGAGAATATCATAACATTGTAAAGCAATACTAAAAGTAAACTTGAAAGTTCGTTGGAAACCGGGGAATGTAAACTCTAGTAATATTCTCTCCTTGGTTGCTCTGGTCACATAATTGCACCATTCCTAATGTAAATTGACCACAGCAGTTCCCTTCTACATCCGTTTCTTAATAATGTTCAGTAATTTTGTTTTCCAAACTCTCTTTTAATGTGAATTTAAATACTGCAAGACCTATACGCAGTTCTTTTTGCTTTTAGGGGCCCTCTGGCTCTTGAACGAAATTGGAACAAGAACCGATTTTTATATCTTCAGAGGAACTGCTTATATTCTTACAAAATTATTTTATAAATTACTTTTCTATACTGTCTGACTTCTAATTTCCTACTGATCTTTCAGGAGCTGAAAGTACTTGTATATATGAATATGTTTTAATATTGGACCAATTATAGAATTTTAAAAAAATATTGGGGGCAGTGTCGATACGACTGTAGGTTTTTTTTTTTTTTGGTGGGTGGGAAATCGTCAAATAACTTCCCCCGCCCTGGGCGGGGCGGGAGGGAGTGTTAGGCTTTTACTGACTAAAACCCACCCATGTTCCTTCTTGTGCCCTTTGCGTTCCGGGGGCGCGGTATCTCTTACGAACAACCCGCAGCCCCGGAACGACTGTAGGTTTACCGTGAAACGTCTATGTTAGCGGGTTGCATGGTTTTGGTGCTGTAGTTTGAAACTGCTTTTCGTTACAGTCCACTTTTTTGATTTGGTACCCGTATGTGATTTTAAAAGTGATTTTAAGAGAAATCAGCTGTTCCATACATTTTAATCGTGTCGTCGTGCATTTTATGAAACATCTGTTTACTATAACTGCCTTGGTAGTGGTCCTAAGCGCGACTGCTACGCTAGAGGTATTAGGTTCGATTCCCAGGTCGAGCAAAAAGTGCTGTTGGATTTTTCTATAAAATTCTCAGTAGCAGCTCGGAGTTACGATTTGTGCCCGGTTAATGGCAATAGGCTCTCCCCCTATTACATGGGTCCTAAACATACCGGCGAACTGTGGGTGTACATTGGTACACCTCTGCCTAACCATTCGGGAAATACAGGCGTAAGGGCTGTTTTTTATACTTTTGAAACTTGATAATGTAAGGAGACTGTACTTTTTCATTATGATTCTATTACCGTCCTCATATCTTTTAAAATTGACACGATTAGAAAATCGACGATAATGAAACCCTATTTATTTATTTATTTATCGTCACTTATGTCAGTTTTACCATACTCAGTGTACCTGTATTGCAAAGAAAGTTATTACTTTGATACAGTTAAATTGTTTTTGTCATAAGTTCTATTAGGAATTTTTGGTAAATTAAGAAAATTTATAAGAACTAGGTATATGCCCCGCAGTGTCACCCACGTTCAGTTACGTCTTTGGTTACTGCTCCACTCCCATTAGTCGTAGCTACGTTCTATACATACAAGCCTTCATCTTGAATCACTCTATTTATAGGTGGTAATCGCATTGAAATCCGTTGCGTAGTTTAAAAGATTTAGACGTACAGAAGGACAGACAACGGAATGCGATTTTGTTTTATACTATGTAAAAACACAAAATTAAAAATTTCAAGTAACCCCCGACAGAAGAATGAAAATCCCTACCGCAGCTAACAAAAGAGCTGATAACTTTGTAACCGCTGAACCGATTTCCATCAAACATAGCTAAGAACACTCCCGACTAATTTTCTTAAACCTTTCAAACACAAACAACAAAATCAAAATCTTCACAATCCAACAATTGTTTTTTTTTTATTGCTCGTTTACATTACAATCTTTAAAATTCACGTTGACAGGTTATCATGTAATATTTTCCTCGACTCTGGTTCACGTGTACCATTCTATGTCTTCCATTTACTCAATCAACCGAAAAATAAGCGTTGCCACGGAACCTTTGGCGAGACGAACTGGCTCGAATGTTTTTTTCTAATTTCATCTTCCAAATGAACGTTTCGTGTTTCGTAATTCGTAAATGGAAAAATAATTACGTTTTTGTACTTTTCCCCGCGGTGCTGCCTGCTCGTGGAGTTTATTGGTGCTATAGAATTACATTTTAGGCAAATGTAGTGGGTTTTAAAGTGGCTCTCGTTTGGCTATTGAATTTTATTTTTGTTTTTTTTTTATGGTGGTCTTGACATAATTTTCTCTAACATTATTTTCTTTTTTTTTTTTGGAGTAAAGCTTTTCAAAAATCGGAAAAATATTTTAGCAATAACTTATTTGGTCCTTTCATCGTAAATAATAATGACTAACCTTCGTTGATTTTCTGCGATTCATACAGATATATGTTCACTTGCCTGAACATTAGCTTGCACGAGCATTATCGAGTCCAACACACAAAAAAGTTTAGTTTCGGTCCAGCCGTTTATGAGGAGTTCGGTGCCATACACTTAAATAAGTTGTACATGTAAATAAAGTACTTACGTAAAAAAATAAGTATTCCACTTCATTTGATGTTTTCACGGTTTAAAAGACGACTGACTGATTTATTTCCTTAAAAGAAACTTCACCGTACACATCTAATTGTAAAATAAAGTCAACGGCAGGTACTCAACAGGGCTCCGAAATTTAATACACGACACGGTAAATTTCAACTTCGAGTTCCATTCAAGGAACAAAAGCTGTCGATTCCTCCCAGAAATTTAATTTTAAGGGATACTTTGGCTTGACTCTTGAATATATTTTCATCTACTTGGACAAGTATAACTTTTCACCTCCTAATTTTGTTTAAAGGGAAGAATAAAATACCCTTTGAGCTGGAATTTGGGCAAAAGAGCAGACATTTAACACGGGGCCGCTTGTCAGTAACGAGGTGAAATAATACCGTAGCATAAATACGTAGGTACATACCTATGATACAGGGTAGCGTAATTTTTAGTCTGAATTTATATTTATCTGACCTCGAGGGAAATTGGGGCCAGCGTAGCAGCCTGTATTTTAATTTCGACACGAAAAATATTAAATTTGGACAAATAGAGGAACAAAAAACTTTTTGGAATAACTTTAAGGTGAAACGTGTATTACGTAAAAGTTTAGAGATTATTCATAAAGATAGTTTTGTTTTTGAATATGATTTTCCTGCATTTTGACACATGAGGAAAAGATATGACCCTTACATAATGGATGTGAAAGATACTAACGAAACTGAAAGTCACATTACTTCCCGTCATTGGTATATTTGGACCATACCTGGTAACATTTTGGTTTTGGAGATATTTAAAATAAAAGTTCTAATTAAATTCAAAGTAAATGTCAAAGCATTCATATCAATTAGACCATTTACAGGCAGTTCTGAATTCTCAACTGAAACTACTTGAAGCTAGTTGCTTATTGCTAGGCGTAGGCTCTATGTAGAAGAACAAGCAAATAAGTTCCAGGCACTCTTTTGTCTCAAATTTGGTTTTTACAAAATGGATAATTTTTCTATTACTAACACTCTGCTGTCCGTGATAGTTAGACAGTTGAAATTTTCACAGATGATGTATTTCTGTTGCCTACTAAAAACAGAATAACATGATTTTTTTGCTGCTTTCATAAATAGATAATTGTACGGAACTCTTCGAGCGCGAGTTCGACTCGCACTTGGTCGATTTTTGAATACCTCATGACCCCTGTTCTGTTATTTTTACCTATAAGTACAATGTTTAGCGTGCGTTACGTTGCGCTCTACCATAAACAGTGATTTTTACTCCAAAAACAAAACTAGATTCCCAGCAACAAATTTTCCTCAATGTTACTTAGTTTGATGGACAGTATGATGTTTTTTTACACCCTGTATAATTGGAATTTGTTAGACAAGCTTCGAATGCGATATTCTCTAGATTTACTGACTTAATATTACTGTAATCGGAACTGTCATTAGATCAAACATCAAAGGCTTGATGCTCCAAGGCGTTAGACTAGCGGTCTGGCGGGTTCGCAAGACCAAATACCTTCGAAGTATTTAATAACTCGTTTATTGAATGAATCTAGTGGAAATTCTGGGATTTGTGTGTAGTGAAATTTGCAAATTATTACCGTAGCATCAGTTTACTATTCTCAAGAATACTTTGTTTATTTGAATTAGTCCATTCAAAAGCACTTTTTTCATATAATATACAAGAAGAGCAATCAAATTTAGGTACCCCTTCCAAAAGGTAGTTTAATATGGAGAAGAATCGGCACTTGCTCAAGTCGTATTGGTGATTGTAATAATTAATATAAGTCTAAAATCACCAATCCAATAAGCCGCGGTTTTATCGTTCAGTTACGTCTTTGGTTACTGCTCCGCCCCCGTAGGTCGTAGCATGTTGGTATGATATATGTTGTTCCAGAGGTTAGCGCATTTAAACAAACAAACTCTTCAGTTTTATTATATTACAGTATACAGTATCATGAGAGGCGCCTTAAGTAACCACTGAGCCATCACGACACAGAAAATAAATATGCTAATTATTTGTTTCATTGCAGGCTACAAGATGTCGCTAGCAGTGTGTCGTGACCGCCTTACGGGGTCTGATACTCCTGAACAGTTGTGTGACGCTTCCAGCAAGCCGCAGGCGTCTGTTGTTGGGTGTAACACGCATCCGTGTCCTTTCAAGTAAGTCCATACTTAAAGTTAGAGTGAATAAGCTTCTTCTGGGTAAGCTCACTCCATTGTCGACTTTGTCTCTGTTTGTTACCTCTGACCTAGACCTACAGTCAACAGCAAACCCATCACAAATTTAAAAAAATACTAATGATGTAAATGCGAAAGTCTGTCTGTCGGTTACGCTTTCAAGACTAAACTTCTGAACCGATTTTGATGAAATTTCGTAAAGCGTGAGTTGGAAGGATATGCGCTACTTTTAATGCCTCAACTTTATCTACTTCCATGATAACTGACATTTACGCGGACAAAGTCAGCCAACCGCCTTTAAAATCTGCAAAATGAAAAATAAATTTCGTTTTGGAAGTCGGTGACAATTCAATACAGCAAACAGAACCAGTCTTCTGTGTTATAAGAAATAAATGAATTTATCCTATTTCTGCAGATGGTACGTCGGGGAATGGTCATCTTGCAGCGTCACGTGCGGCGGCGGCGTGCGATCACGGCGCGTGCTGTGCGCGAGGTCCGCCAACGTCACCAAGACAGACACCTACGAACCTGGTGAGCCTACATCTGGTCCAATCTGACAGAAAAATCTTAAAAAAATGGGTGCTGTATCCCCTAAGTAGTCATGGCTCAACGGAAAAGGCACCCGCCTCTTAAACATGAGGTTGAGAGGGCATCTAACTTTATCTTGGGCATCATTAACATTGGTGAACGAAAACATCGAGAAGAAACCTGGTTTTATAATAGACTAGTATTACTATTCTTTAGTAACTTTCACTTCGAGCTTATAATACCGGCTTATTACTATCCCACTGCCGGGCAAAGGCCTCTTCTCATACAGAAAGTTATTGATTACCATGCTTACCCAAGGCAGATTGGCGATTCCAGACTTATTACTAATAGGTCCAGATTCCCTCACAATGCTTTCCGTCAGTGACATCCAAGCTGAATTTAGAAAGTAGGTACTTTTGAATTGGTAAAGTCATGTACTTCCATAAACATAATTTTAATGAAAATTAGTTACTAAAAAAAATGCCTACGGAAGAAACTGAGAAACAATGCTTCTTTTATCCCAAAAACAGTTTACAAGCTAACAGTGTCCAATGATACTTAGGTGCAAATGCTGAACCAGGCTGTGTGTCTCCAGCACCGCGCTCAACTCAGCCGTGCAGTCAGCACGACTGTCCTGTGTGGGTAGCAGGACCCTGGTCAGGGGTAAGTGTCAATAATCTATATTCTATTCATCACCCCCCGGGTTAAACCTTGAATGTGGTTCCATAAGCATGATGAAAGCTTTTGACTCTGATAAAAAGGGAACACACCTGTTATAAATGTGAATCCTCATCCTCCTGAATCCTCATTAATGTTCCCCACTTTATGGGGCGGAGGGATTTCTACACTTACACCGGCGATCCCGAGAGCGGAAACACCTTTCACAATCGCCGACTGGTGCCGGCCAGCCTCTGTAGATCTCTTCACGTCTTCAGGTCAGGGAGGAGCGAGGTATTTGGTGGCGCCCGACCACCTACAAATTTGACACGAAACAATTAAATTGATTGATTGAGATTTAAATGTAGCACGAAACGAAAGGATAAATGCCCATTCACATTGGTGCCTGTGTATCATTATAATACATTAATGTTTTTCCACTAACATAAAACTTACATTTGCCATCTTTGCAAAAACTAAAAAGTATTAGGTAACTTGCAAGGTTCGTTTATCACCAAGTGGATACTAAAGATTTAAAAAGATGTTCACGAACACACGCCACAAACAATAGCTTACACGTACACGTTCCTTATTTAACTTATATTCCTTATATTCATAGTTTATCCCCAAAGTACGCACAAGTCTAACAAATCCGATACAAAGTGTACAGTAAGCGGCTCATGTTGTCGATAAACTATTCTATTCTCGCAATATGTAGTGCGAAACTTTATTGCGCTGGTGTACTTACGTAAAGTGCAAGGCGATGCAATTTCTTAGGAACGTGTTCCATACATTGTTGGAGATTTTATATTGTATTGATGCCAAAGTTTTATTGGGTCACCTTGGGTGCCCTTGGGTGTCCTTAGAGTTTATTGTTCCAAAATGATGACACGTAAACATGTAATGAACATTAAGTAGCTGCAAAATAGAAGACCTGTTCTTATCTAAGACTTTCACTCGCGTTAACTTACGTCTTTGGCTACTGCTCCCCTCCCGTGAGTTTAAGTGTGATGTTATATAGCCTATCCTATTCCTTATTTTTTCCAATCTGACTAGAAGTTCCAGAGAATAGCGCGCTTAAACACACAAAGAAACAAAAAATCTCTTTAGCTGTATTCTCTAAATATAAATTTCATAGAATTAACAAAATGAAACTGGACAACACTTCAATTCAAACTACAATCCCGATAATCTACAACATACCATCACGCCTGTATTCCCCGAAGGGTTAGACAGAGGTGTACCAATGTACCCCCACAGTTCACCGGTATGTTTTAAGTCCCATGTAATAGGGGGCGAGCCTATTGCCATTAACCGGGCACAAATCCTAACTCCGAGCTGCTACTGAGAAATTTCTAATGGAAAAACTCCGATAATCTTCATTGATTAACAAAAATTAGCACAGCACGACTCATTTTTTGTTCACTTAAACAACTCTAAAAACTTTCAAAGGTAAAAGACCAAACCACCCTGAAGGACCAACAAAACGATTCTTCATTAATAAAACCCCTCAAAATCTAAAAGAAGTCCTCACGTGCAATTAAAGAAAGTTCACCCTGTCTTTTTAATTTGTCCGCACTGACGCAAAGTCTTCCAAACTTTAGCAAAGTTGGAGCTTGTTAGCTTCAAGTTTAGACGTGGGTATTTGAGCTAGGTTAGTTCGTGATTACAATTTTGTCTGGCTCATTAATTTGTGTGGCTACACGATATTGACTGCATAGTTGAAGTTTTGAAGAGGTTTGGCTTTCGAACTTGACTATGAGTGTCAAATTCATAATGGTTGTGTGACCACAGCACCGCGTACAACCAACAAAGGTTAACGGTCTAACAATTTATATAATACTAGACACTTAAAAGTAATAAATGTAAAACATAATCTTCTAGAAACTCGAATGAAAGTCAGTCGAAAGAGAAACTCTGATTGGTTGATTGAATTATCAACAGCCAATCACAATTTTGCGTTCGAGAAACCGGGAGTAAAAGGTTTTTTCTGATTCAAAGAAAGAAATGGCTTTGATCTCCATTTATGCCTGAGTTAGTTCACTGCAACACCACAATCTAAAATTGTCAAGTAAAGTTACCGTCATAAACTAACTACAAAACAATATTACCATACGACTCAAACTCAAATTCAGATCATTTATTTATTTATTTATGGAAGACTAACAGCTAAAAAACACTTAACAACAGATAATAAACAATAGTTGACGGAAAGCTAATGACAAGTCTACAAGTTTAGTTTATTTACAGGCAATTGAGAATGGTCGGGGGGCCTGTCAGTCAGAAAGTTAAAGTGGATTGCTCGTTCCATATAGTAGATTCTTATGGAGAAGAACGAGCAAGAAACATCATGACCACTCTTTTCAGATTTAAAAAAGGTTACATCAGTCATGTTAATTCTAAGAATACATTCTAGGCGGGGCCCGGCAGGGCCAGTGCCTGCCAGGGTTGCGGAATTTGTTCGAAAGAGTCACCCGGCCGTGGAATGGAAAGGGCATTAGGAGGAACACGGCTGGGTTTTAGTCAATAAGAGACTGACATTCCCTTCTGCTCCATTCAGATCGAAAATTCTTGCCATGTATTGATAAAAACCGATACCTTCTGCAATCACAATTTCGTCAATATCTCCTTCAGACTGTTAACCGAAGAATTTGTTGTTTGTTTGTCCAGTGCTCAGTGTCCTGTGGCGAAGGGGTCCAGGTCCGCGGCGTGGAGTGTACTCCATCAGGAGGTGGATGTGACCCAGCCTCCAGACCAGAGATATCACGACCCTGTTCCACTGGCATCAGCTGTCCAGCGTATAGGGAATCTGATGAACCAGAGGTAAGATTGTTTTACAGATAAGTTTTTTAGGCTCATGTAATAAATCTTAGGTGCCAAGGAAGAGTTAAGCAGTGGGTCCTTACTATAAATCATCGTTTTGGTAACCTGGTACTTGACACCACCAATAAATTGATTTACTTTTTATGAGCTGTCAAAACGCGATTTTCCAGATTTTGTGTGGCTGCACTCAACTGCGACGCCACTTATTTACCAACTTAATTGATAAACTTCTTGATTTCAAAGCAACTAAAAATCTAGTTTTACTGTTAACTGAAAATTAATCGGGTTTTCAGGGCAAAGATAAAGGGTTTTAAAAACAAATATATCTTTGAATTATTGGTTAATGGCATCAACTACCTTTAATGGGTATGACATGAATTAGATCACAAGCAATTATCACAACATTTTTGTTTTCAAAAAAGAAGATAGTCGCCATATTTTTAAGTTAAGTTAGGCCAAAGAGAAGATGTGTGGGACGCCTTGGACGGCTTCTTCAGGAATTAGCAAGATGAGACACAACATTGAGGGAAGTGGAAATAATGGGGAAGGCCTTTGCCCTGGAGTGCAATAGTAAAGACGGGCTAAAAAAAATTTATTAAGTTCTTAAATAATTTGAAATTAGATTTTGTTTACTTCCATCGTTTGCTTTGAACTCTTACCCCCGAATTCTCAAACGATATTAAACTTTATGATTTTCTTAAATGTACCTCGGTCGCTACAAAACACCTTAAACTGACAGAGATAGCATAAGATTAAAGGGAACTGAAAATTGAATTGCGTTTGAGTACTCGGCGAAATTACTCTGTTCAAAATACCAGCATTTAATTAAAAACATTTGACTACTTTGTTAAAATCGATTCATCAAAAATACAACTCTCAGTTTTACCAACAGGACGAAATAGAAGATCTTCTACCCGGAGTGGTCTACCACACCCAGCCGTTGATACAGCCGTACCCGATGCCTCAAGCGAAAGCCGAACGTCTGATTGGCGAGCCTGATGTACCTGTGGAAGCCACGTAAGTACTGGTGACTCAAGTAGATTTGTATAGCGTGGAGGCAAAAATCATTAATCAACCAAAAATCAATCTAGGTTAAGAAGAAACAGATCTTATTATTGTTAAATATCCGTTTGACGGGTGTAAAGAGACACATCACGTAGCCGTCCACTAGGTACACAAACTGTCCATAAAACTAAGTAACATTGACTTTTATTTTACTTGACACACCATCACGCCTGTATTCCCCGAAGGGTTAGGTAGAGGTGTACCAATTTATACCTACAGTTCGCCGGTACGTTTAGGTCCCATGTAATAGGGGGCGAGCCTATTGTAATTAACCGGGCACAAATCCTAACTCCGAGTTGCTAGTGTGGATTTCATATAAAAACCCAAAAACACTTTGCTCGACCTGGGAAACGAACCCAAGACCTCTAGCGTGTTCCTTCGGGGGAATACAGGCGGGATGGTATGTATGTGTTATAAAGTTTAGAAGTAGTATTCGTAAATAAAATGTCGGAACTTTGAGTTTCAATATTTCCGTAACTGGAAGGTTAGGAACTTGTAACTGCTTCGTTAAGTGTCTTCTTACTACTGACATACTTGAACTAGTAATGTTAAGTTTGAATGTATGATAAATTTAATCAGTCGGTATTCATAAACTTCATGCAATATGTAGTAGACATACAAAATATTAATACCTGGACGAATTTCTACCATTTCAATCAGTACATGAAAACATAAATGGAAGAGGTCTTAAAAGGGGCTATTAAAAGTTTTCTGTACGATACACAGTAAGTCTCATATTCATTTATAAGTTTTGATCAAAAGTCAGATATATTCATTTGAATGTCTGTCTTATTTGTTCGATAAAGACTTCTTCGAGAACCTACGTTTTTCAATAATAATTTAAAAGTCTTTGATTTTATAATCAGTTAAATATCTACTAGTAGAACAACCTATTTATGAATGTTTAGAATTAATTCCTTTCATTATAAGATCTTAAGGTACACATACACGTGAGCATTTCGATGTAATGTAACGGTGTTACGAATGGTACAATAGAAATAAAAGCTTCAATTTAAAAGCATGCTTGACGCTGTGTTCGACGTAATTGCTGTAGGCGAGTGATCTTTATTTAACCTGTTACATTCTTTTTTGCATTTCTCTTTTTTGAAATGTTGAATCTGCAGGTCGCGTGTGCTCGTGTCTTTGCTTGATGACATGTTACACAAATTTACTCGTTGGTTTGTAAAATCAAGCTGTCACAAAACGTCGTTTGTCATGCTCAGTGTTCGGTTCGTGAGCAGATCATAGGTATTAAAGTAGTACTAGATAAAGCCCTTAGTGAAGGAGCTCGTCCGGGGAAGTACTACCACCATACCTATTTCTGCCGCAAAGCAGCGTTGATGTGTTCCGGTTTGAAGGGTATCTGTGTCGGTGTATTTACAGGCACATGAGACATTTGAACTTTGTTCATGGGATGGCGGCGCATTTGTAAGGAGTCTGGTATTGTAGATGTCTATAAGCAGCGGTGACTACTTAACATCAGGTGGGCCGTCGGGTTGTTTGCCATCCAATGATAATTCAAAAAAGCGGCTCGGTGTTCTGTTACAAGTAGCTAAATGCTCAAGTGTATACTAACCTTTAAGATCAAAGTTAAAGTTTATTAGAATAAACAAAATTTTAAAGGCAAAGTTTAGTCATTGCTATGTACCAAAACGCGTAGGCAGAGTAACAAACACAAAGTTTCTAAATATATGACCTTCAATTATTGGAGTTTCAAGAATTCTAGCTTTAGCTTCGCGGTGTTAGATCGTAGCAAGTTTGTCTTCTTGAACTCTTCAACAATACTGCCATTAGCGTGAGGATTGTCGTTCAATCTTTTTTATTCCAGTTCTCTGAGAAAAAGTTTAGAGTTTTTCTCAAAAATATTTTCGCTCATATTATTTGGTTTAGTATCAGATGTAATAGCGTCTGCCTCCACACTATTAGAATTATCTAGATTTTATCCAACTTTTCAAAATCGTCCATTATCTTTGAAACGTATAACGCAGCATGTGTCATTACAATATCAGTTTTATTCTTAATGCTATAACGATCGATATTCTCTGATTTCATTGTCAATATCTAAGCTCAGAGTATTTTGTTGTTGTCTTTTCAGCAATTACAAAATATTCTTTGCGTGTGGCTGGTTGTATGTAAGGTATTGTACCTAAAACAAACGTTTTTAAGGTATCACTTCAACATCTACACATTTTTTACAAGGAATGACATTACCCGCCCCTTCAACAAATCCTGTTGCACTAGTCTTGATTTTTGCTTGTGTGTTGCAAAATAGTCTTTAATTTCAATGTTACAGGGTGTAAGATTATAAATTGGCTTTGAGTATTCATCATTTATCTTTAATTGTTTTGATAAACGTCTACAAGTGTATGACTAATATTGCGAAGTCTATTACAGTCTAAAATATAATTTGGCCTCTTTGCTATTTCAACTGTTTCCGTCATTATTCTGATTGAGTTTTGAATTGCACGAACAACGTTTCGATTGATTTTTGAATTGGAAATACCCATTTCGCACTTAACACTTATTTAGATTGAGAGCTTTATTCATATTAATGGGTGATACTTATTGCCTTTGTCGTATTCAGTTAACCTAAGATGCTAAAGAATAGTTGTATTTCCAATTCGGATATCGATTCGAATCGAATACGTTTTTGTGCTCTTGGTAAGCCTACAGACTCTCTGTACGATCGATCTGTCCGTGTTCCACATACAAAAAAGTGCCATCGCCAAGAAACAAACAATATTTCCAATTCATATCACCCTACAAAGAATTAAAGACGATTTTCGATTAATGTTTTATGTTTTGTTTCCTAGTATTCAGTTTAGAAACCCCTTTGAGTGTTTATGGAAACCTAACCCTTCCTGGGATGTCTAGAATAATGTAGTAATGTTACAAACTCGGGATGTTACGGTACAGGTACTAGATATGAGAAATATTCCGGACATAGTACTTAAGTTCATTCAAGTAAATTTAAACGAATATGCCAGTACGATATCTAATGAACCAGAAATGCAAAAAATATACTCCGAAGAATTTTCAAGAAAGATTTTTTGAATCATACCAATTAAGGTTCTATATTTTTTGCGTTCCCTTCCTTAACGAGTGCTTACATAACAAAAAGGCCAATTAACCCTGAATTGGCATTGTTTAATACACTGAACTAGTTAAATGGAAGTCTGTTATAATTTTTGGCACGGATCAAATAAATAAAGTTTTTCATGGTGGATAGTATATCAATGAGGCAACTCCACTTACTTTTAGGAGTTATCTATAATGTCGCTGGGATGAGATTGCGATCTAGTGTAATATATATGTATATGTGTATTATGTATTTTCGTATGTATGTAAATAAATGTTCGCAATATCTGTATTGTATTCATGGTGACAATTATTTGTAAATAAAAGCACACTCTTGCTAAATTAATTTGTCACTAGGTAATAACATGTATTATAATATTACAACGGAGATCCAATTACTAACCAATTCATAACACAAAGTAAATGTAAGTACCGACTGGACCTTTGAGTTCTAAAGTTTCTAAAATTCGATACTCAGAAAATTACAATGTTTCTTCAGAGTTAAGTAATCATTTTGAAATACATCGGTAGCTAATTAGTATTGTGACAAAGTCTGAGTCATTTAAGAATGGCTGAAATTTTTAAGATACATAGAGCATCATTGACATCGGGATGAAATCTGGACTTAATATGAATATTAGTCCTAAATCAACAATCTGTTTCGAGCATGCGTGGTGATCAATGCTCGTGCCTTCTCTGTGTAAGAAAAGCCCTTGCCCTGCAGTGTAAGTTACACCATAACAGATATACTCAACTCAAAGGACCACAAAATAACAGGATAGAATAAATTAACGTATATGTGGTATTGAGCACAGCTTCGAAGCACATTTCTATAAGATCTCAAATCCCAAGCCGATGGCTGATATGAAGAAATCCCATTATAAAACCGCATCACATAAAATCCGTAACATCCCTTCTGTAAATATTAAAAGAAAAACACTACACAGACGATACCTTTTCTTCGGACTACTCAACTATTGATGAAACAATTTGTATGCACAGTATATTTCAATTCACACTGACCCGACCATCGCACACGTCATCTCAACTTTACTCTGCTCTGATTTCTATTTTTCTACTCTATGCACTGCACATAAGATTTATATTTCCTTGCACATAATATAATACACGAACCGTTTGTCTTGCAACGTTTCCTTGCTTACACTTTAACCAATTGGCAAAAAACATTTAACACAAAATTGATACACACGAATTGATTTTTCCAATACTTTTTTTACTGTGTTCGAATTTGCAGGTCTTGGGTGATTTAAAGTACATTTTACACTGGTGCATACTTCTACATATACCAGCCCGAAATTACTTAGGATACATAGTTGCCCTTAGCACCTCGCATGTCGATAATGATCCCGTGTGAATCTACAATAGATAGACTAGATTTTTTTCCTTTTTCAAATCTGGGCGAGTTTCGTAGGGTTGGGCTATTTCTGGCACAGCAATTTAAGGTTCGGAGTTTAATAAAACTTTTTCATCTACCTTAGAAGGTACAAATTTAATTAACTTCCCAAAATAAATATCAAAAACCTTCTCATAGGAATAAATATACTTTCAAGGCTACCTCTACATTTAACCTTTGAATAAGATACAAAGAGCTTATTCACACGGTTGCTTTAATTTACTTTTTGGAGGATAAATATAACACACCTCATGTTAAAATGAATTGGAGAACGAATTATTTTCTTTTCATTACTACAGAAGGTTAAAGTAAAATAATATTTTTGTAACAAAAACGTAACATAGAAAAACTCACATCAACCAAAATTACTGTGCCAATCCCGAAATGTTAAAAACAATTTTACGTCAAATAACAATTATTTTTTCGAACAGCTATATCAAAGATGATGACTGGGGTCCATGCAGCGTCACATGTGGAGAAGGGTGGAGGAAGAAAGAGGTTCATTGCAAAATATTCCTGGAGTTCAGTAGAACTATCGCCAAACTGCCTGACAGTAAATGTTTGGGACCCAAACCTGCAGAGGACACTGAACGATGTGTCATGGAACCCTGTTCCATGGCGTATGGGACTTCGTTTGGAGATTCTAGTGTCCCGTCTTATAGTGGTGGAGATAGGTGAGTCAGTAGCATATCTACTTATTTAATAATACTTACTAAACTTATTTGATAAAATAAAAGAATTTATATCATAGGCACCCATAGGAATTTCAAGTAAAACTAACAGATTTGAACAATTAGCTTTTTGTTAAAAAAAATGTGGAAGATATTGCTTTGTGAAGGAGGTCGTCTGGGGAAGTACTACCGACGTACCTAATTGTGCCGCAAAGCAGCGTTACTTTGTTTTGGTGTAGAGGGTGTGGGTGCCAGTGTAATTCCAGGCACATGAGACATTTTAACTTTGTCTCTGGGATGGCAACGCATTTGCATGGCCTCTGAATTTGTAGGCAGCAGTAGCCACTCTTTCTTATACTTCAATAATATTTATTATTTTTCGACACGAGTGTTTATTACAGTAAAAAACAAACAAGACTTAAAAATTAAACATTTAATTTCGTTAAAAGCTTATCCAAGACTCTGTTCCCAACTGACTCCTTAACAACATCATTGACTCTAAACTTCAATAGATCATTTTCTTGACGACTTTCTAATATATCCAAACTTAGATCCAGCCTCGAACCTTTCATTATTGAATCATCTTCATCTGCTATTGTCACAATCCTGAGCTCAATCAAAGCTATCAACAAACCGTATGGTTTAAATTCTTCTATATCTGCATTGAAATCTTCTCTTTTGTAAACTGATTCTGCTTTTATGTCGAATTTGTTTAAGAATACTTTGAAGTTATCGTAGTAAATCATTTTGAGGAGATCTAGATGTTCAAATCTGAACGCTGAATCGGTGCAGATGTATAAAAAGTACATGATGTCTGTGACTGGATTTGCGAATCTCATTGCTTGGAAGTCTATGAAGCATATTTTTCCTGTCTGTAAGAAAAAAATACATTTGAAATGATTTTGGAGTCATTTTGAATTATGTCTTAAAATTGTGTATTTGATCTAGGCTATACCAGCAATGTCTCTAACAGGTCTCAAGAACTCTAAACTCAATAATTCAAGTGCAAGTAGATAATGAAGTGACTTAATTGATAAGAACACAGAATGATATGGAGCTGAGACTAACATTTTTAACAACCTATAATTAATATATAATATTGAATTATCTTAATAAGATTAAGGGTAATTAGTCGTTATTAATAGGTAACCTGAACTTACACTGTATTGTAATACACCCTCGAGTAAAATACTAACAATCATTGTAATCTCATTAAATAGACATTACAAGCCCAACCCATTGTATTCGATTCTGATAATTATGTACTGGATGATAAGATTGAATACAGTTTAGCAAAAATAAACACGTCTAATAATAACATTTTTTAGAGAGTTCGCCTTTCAGCTATAAATAGTACGAGGCATAACATTTTTAAAAGTTATTGTCAAACATCGACTTAAACTAACTAACTTTAACTTTTAACTAACTTTTTTTTAATCAGTGTATTGTAAGGACTAGCATTATTATTTTATTTTTTGTTTGGTTTGAATACGTTAATTAGTATTAAGGTATAAAGTTTATTATGGTGTATGGTTTCTACATACATAAACTCACGCCTTTTTCCCATGGGGGTAGGCAGAAACCACAGAACGCCACCTGCTACGATCCTTACATACTTCTTTCGCCTCGACCACGTTCATACATCTGTTCATACAAGCACGCCGGTTACGAGTACTGCGCACACGACCTTTCTGAAGAACCCCACCAATAAGGTCAGGGTAGGTCTTTCTAGGGCGTCCTCTCCCGGCGTTGCCACTCACATCTGCCATATAAATCCCTTTCGTTAGTCGCCTATTTTCTCTAGATATAAGTAGATATGTAATGTATTAAAATACCCTGTTATCGCATTGGGTCGTAATAACCTGTAATGTTAACAGAGAAAGGATAAATAAATAAATAAATAAAATTAACATATTATTCTTAAAGATGAAAGTCGGAATAAACAATTTTAAAGTTTAACTTATGTTTGTTAAAAGAAACCTTCCCACAATAGGTAATTTAATAAATAAATAAATTACGTCCATGTAATTCAAAATTACTATCCAGCAATAACGGTTTATATGTATTTAGAATAGATTTAAAAATAATCAACATCAAACACCCAAAACTGTTACAATTTATTCGTAAATTGGGAGAAAATTTGACGTGAATATTTTGGCAGAATAACTTACCTGTCATCTATGTTTAAGTATAACAAAATACTCACATCATGTTTAAACAACATATTGTTAACCCAACAATCTCCGTGACAAAGAACGTTAGTTTTACTTGGCTTGGTATACATTTGCAATAGTTCCAACAGCTTCACATCTACTTTCTCCAGTTTACTCTTAGCATCCTCATCGGTCACTTGTCTTATAGACATTTCAAATGATTCATAGAAATAGTTCCTCAATTTAGTTTTGTCCAAAAAGTGATCCTGATATAAAAGATCGTGAAATTCAGTTCTAACTTCATCGAATCTAACAGGTTCTTTTGTTTGAAACACAAACGATAAAGCATGGAATTTTGCCAATTCACCGAGTACTACACCAATTTCCTTAAAAGCCAGGTTTTCATATTTCGCCAGTTTGCCATCGATTTCATATCCCTTTGTCCTCAAATCTTCTAAAATGATTATCTCATTGGAACTTTCTATGTTAGAAAATAAACAATCGGAGAACTCCAACCTTTCGTGGTCGTATAAAACATTTTGTAATTCTTGAAACTTGCTTATCACTTTGTGATATGCAATCACTTCTCTTTCATGTAGTTTGTGAAACAAAACCTGCCTCTCAGTATTCACTAAAGTTTTAACAATAACACTGATATCATTATCATCACTATCTGTTTCTTTTATGTCCACTCGAAACACATTTGCTATATAGTTCGCTTGTTTGCCACTGATACAGTCCACGCTATACTTAAAATCTTCTATACCTTTTGAGAGAGCAATTTGTTTTATAGACCCATGAAGTTCTGTACTGTTAAAGTCATCTTCAGTTTCACTTATATGGACTTCTAAAGACATTATCACTGTCACTAGTTCCGCTATAACTGACTGTTCATTGAGTATTAATCATGCGATAAGTTCCGTATCTTGTGATAAGCGGAAAGTAAATATTTGTTCAGATAACGTTTGGCGATACGTTGTTTAAATGTTAGCTATCATTATTGCTATCGGATGTCAGGGAAATTATTCGGCAACGGTGACTTATCCTGCTTTTCATTTATCAATGTCTATTAACTTAAATAATTTTATGAGTTTTTCGTTATTGTTTTATGTATATTGGTTTTTTTATGAAGCTTGGGTAAGAAAAATTATCGATAGATACAGGAAATATCGCATTAGAAACTTCCTGCCTGCGGTACGTCATAGTCTTTTGTTTTTAACGTTCCGTAAGCGTCAGGGTTCAAACAAAGCCGTAGTTCTCTCGCTCATCGCTCATGCGTCTGTCTATCATAGGACTGTTTTTAAACCGTAATAGGTCAACACTTCAAGACAGAGTGAGCCGCAACAAATAATTATAATAAAATAAAAAAGGGTTCTGTTCTTTTAATACAAGGAACTTGTTTTAAGTCCTTTTTTTCCTCGATCTGAATATTGTACGGTGGTAGAGAACCCTTTTTATGGGTATCCGACTCGCAAATACACCGGTTTTTTTTATTCAGTCTTTTTCTTATAATTTTCTCTGACCGGCTTCTTGTAAATAACATGTTCTTTTTTTTACAGTAGGTTACTCACATTTGGAACTTCGAGTAACATTAGGGTTGCACCGGGATCTCCGGGGAAGTCTTACTCTTGGAAAGAGAAAGGATACACAAGCTGTAGCGCCTCCTGCCTTAGTGGTGTTCAGGTAATGTCCTGGTGTGAGAGGCTAGTAACGAGTGGAAGGGAGATCGTAACATTTTTTTTGCCATAGGTTCAGTACATAATTTTGAAGGATGATACTACAAAAAAACAGGCAGTCAAGGGGACAGTTTAAAATTTAAAACTTCGGAATAACTGTCGCCAGTCTCACGCAACATCGGTGATTCGGTTACATTCGCATGTAGGTGACGTTAACCCATAGGTTTTGTCCATACCAAAAATTGCTCAACATAGCTAAAGAAGTTTTCACTTCAAAAATCGGCTTCTCCATACAGAAGTGCAACATCTACAGCTGCACGGTCAAAATGTAGGTTATTTTTTAAATAATCTACTGAATTCATAGTAAAAGTATTGATTATGACGTCACTTGTGTCTTGTATACCAACATGATTAATAAACTCTTGTTCAATAGTGAGATCACAGCATCTAATCTTCTCTGTTCAGTGAGTATCACTAATTTTGAAAAGCTTCGTATTTTATTACAGCATTCAGTATTTCTTTTGAAGTTCAATCATTTTTCCTTTATTTGCAAGAGATGGACCCGAACTACAAACATTACTGTTGAAAAAAAAATGTATGGCGAAAATAGGTGTATATTTTGATTAGCGTAAATTGTGGTGGAAAGTCAACTTTAATTTCAACTTTGTCTCTGGGATAGCAACGCATTTACAAGCCTTGTGGTATTGCAGATCGTCGGTTGTTTGCCATCCAATAATATTAAAAAAAAACATTCCTTGCAGGAACTTATCATACAATGTGTAAGAGATGAAGACGGAAAGAATGCGTCTCCATACATGTGCGACCCTCTTACCAAACCAGAGAATAGAGTCAGGACTTGCAACGATCACCCTTGTCCACCCAGGTAAATAATAGCACTTAGATAAATTATTTAACAAACAATCATTTAAGATGCAGACCACATCAGAAATGAGGTCACTATGTGACTGCGTGGAAACAAAAGAGAAGCGCGATGGCATAACGATATAATCTATTACAGAAAATAAAAAGCAATTATTTATTTATTTAAAAGAATATTTATTGTATGTTTTTTGTTAAAATGAAAAACGAGCATTCTATCTGTATTGTTAATATGCTACATTTTTTTTAAGCGTAATAAATAATTTTCAATGAACTTCGAATATTAAGGTCAGAGGTTACCTTACTGTTCATTTAAATCCAGACTCACAAACCTATTTTGGAGTTATACATCCACTCAGAAATGTTTAAGAAGAACAAGTTAACTATGACATTTCCTCTGCCACAAATTCAAAGGACTTGAAATAAATCTATTTGTAGAATTTCGGTCTTGTCAGCGCCTTAAGCAGGCATTATCTTCACAAGACTGGTTTCATAGTATTTTTAACTTTACTGGGACGTTTCCCATAATCTTACACGTGGCAAGCTTCCTCTTTTAAGATGAAAAATATTTTGTTAGCAGAACCCATCCTACTATAATATTATAAATGCGAAAGTTTGGGAGCATGGATGGATGTTTTTTACTCTTTCACGCTTAAACTGCTGAACGGATCTGAATGAAATTTAACACAGAGATAGATAATAGTCTGGAATAGCACAAAAGGCAACGTTGTATCCCGTGTATCAAATGTCATCTTAGTCGGTAAAATAATGTTTAAGATTATGGTCTGTCTTTATAGGAAATACAGTAGAGCGTAAACACTTTTAACTTTTATAAGTATGGAATCTCATATCGAATAATGTCAAACTACCGCCTTTTCAGTTTCCTAAATAAGTCAAAGCCAGCCTCAATTCCACCCACAATACAATGTTGGACTTGTAAGTCCATCATAGGCAGCCTAATGACAATAATGGTATTCGCTCACTTTAATAGCACTGCTCCGCCATGCTCCGAATCGTCTCGAAAAATCCAATTATTAGCAAAACCGCGCCGCCCGCCACCCTTCACCTTTTTTGTCTTGTCATTATAAAACATATTTTAAGACTCACAATTTAAAGCCCCGACTTAAATAACAAATAATTTGCTAAATGGAAGCCGTACAATTATAATGAGCGATGACCTGTGTACTATCGAGTACAGGTAACAAAACACGGCAACAGTACAATGGCGCTCACAAAGCTATACAATGCAAGTCCAGTTGATACCGCACTAATCCTGATATGTCCTTTGTGCAGGTGGAACTTCACGGAATTCTCGCAGTGCACCAAGTCATGTGGTATCGGCATTCAGACGCGAGAGGTCACTTGTATACATGAGGTAAGGTTACCGCCCATTTCTGTGTGTTTGAGACATGCAGTAGGCAGCATTCAGGGCTGTCGATACCTAAATCGCCAACGCTCGAACAAAAACTTGTCATCATCATCTTCATCGTGCCGGGGCTGCGGGTTGTTCGTAAGAGATACCGCGCCCCCGGAACGCAAAGGGCACAAAAAGGAACATGTGTGGGTTTTAGTCAGTAAAAGTCTGACACTCCCTCCCGCCCCGCCCAGGGCAGGAGAAGTTATTTAATGATTTCCCACCCCCCAAAAAAAAAACACGTTTTAATTTATTGCTTATCTTTAAATTAAACGAGATTTCGGGTTCGGGAATCGAGAAAAAGTGTCCACGTTTTGTGTCGTCGCCGGACGGCCTAAAAGCTACGACAAATCCAAGAAATTCGGGACGGTTGGCCACCCTAGTAGAGACAGATATTGCAAGTATAGTTATACGACCCGAATCTTCAATCTACTTGATTGGAACACTGTTTGTTTCGTATATTAGTCTAATTAATACATTTTAATTAAGCTAAACCGCCTCGTCATCCCTCGTGGCGGACTGTCAAATCTTTTTTAATTTAAAACAAATTTTCATAGGAGTACTTAGTGATAAAATATTTTGTCGATGAATTATTAGTAACACTACTTTGATTAACAAGATAAGTACCACTGAATAGTCACAAGAAAGCAAAATACGCCATTCCTTTTACTTGGATGACATTTTTCTTTTCAGATAGGTATCTTTATTTAATAACCAAGCTACTAACATGATTTATATAAATTTACATTGAGAATATGATCTTTTAAACAAAAAAAAGTCTACATTACAAAAAATGTTTCGATTAACTGAGAACTTGCTCTGTTTGAAGTCGGTTAATAAGTTTGGATATGGTGGATGGCTAAACCAGTCATCTATAATAACAAAACATATAGGTAGTAAGCTCCAGCAAGTATTGCCCCTCACGTTACTAACGTAACAATATTTTCTGGAGCAGTTTTCATATAATAATTTAATTGATAATCAACTAGACAATATATACAAATAGCGTTAAAAATAGTATGCAAAGGCCTCTTCTCGAACATTCAAAATTTGACCCTGCTAACTTAATCACTTCTAATTCACCAGGTGACCCGAGGTGGTACAAACACGGTGGTAGTACCAAACAGCATGTGTCCACAACCACCACCACCTGACCGTCAGTACTGCAACGTTCTGGACTGCCCCGTGAGGTGGCACTCTGGAGAGTGGTCCAAATGCTCCAAGACTTGCGGAGGAGGGTTAAAACAAAGAGAGGTTCGTATTTACAGACGAAGTATGGTGCTGTAAGGGATTGTAGTGTATAACTCGATTCCCAGCTCAGGCAACGTGTTGTTAAATATTTTCATTAGGCTTTTTTTAGTAGGTAGCTTCCTGGAGTTTAAAAGTTGGTGGTGTGATACTCCCGTGTCTCGGAAAGCGCGTAAACTAGTTGGTCCTGATTAGGGAAATAGGACTGAAAGTGAAGGAAAGGAGACTGCATTTTTGTGCACACACTTGTGCACTTTGATAATCTTTTACATACTTTATTAGTCTATATTGAGATGTGTCACCGTGACCGAAATTCGGTGAACAGAATATACATAATTCCTATTTCATTCAAAATCCAGGTGGAGTGTAAGCAGATAATGGCCCAATCCCACGTGGTGGAACGTCCTGCTTCTCTCTGCAGCTCCCCGCGGCCTGCTGCCACCAAGTCCTGCAACTCGAGACCCTGTCTCTTAGACACGGCATCGCCAGAAATATCACTCGCCAACTCTTCTTATATACAGCACGATCCAAAGAAGAAAAAGGTAAGAACACTGAGATCTATAACTGGAATAGACATTATAAGCAATTTTACAGTAACATCGAATTAGTTTAAATCATCACCATCTTCCTGTCCTTATCCCATGTTACTTGGGGTCGGCGCTACATGTTTGCTTCTTCCATGCCGTCCTATCTACCGTCACGCTATCACTGATTCCCTTCTCTTTCATACCATTCTACACACAATCCATCCATTTTTTCTGGTCTGGTCTAAATATAAAAATATATTCCAGTAAATGTCAAATTCCTTCTGTAAAAATCATATTTAATTGTTTTTATAGCGTTTATTCATTGTTTTCTTTTTAAATTTCTAATTACCACTAGTAATCACTAACATATATTTTTCCTTCAACAAACCGACGGTTAGTTTACAAACTATAAATGGTGAGTTGCACCGTACCTACTTCTAGAAGTACTAACGAGGTGACTATTGTCGTACAGGTGACAGTGAAGGTCGGCGGTTCAGCGACGATATTCTACGGCACTCAAGTAAAGATCAAATGTCCAGTGAAAGGATACAACAGGACTAAGATACAATGGGCGAAGGACCATCAGATCATTAGCAAATCTAAAAAGTACAAGATTTCTAGAAAGGTAAGTTTCTTTTGAATATATTAAGGTTTAAATTGTTAGACGTTATCTCTGTGGAGTTGAGCCACTTTACGAGCGCGAACAAGTTTCTTGGTGTAATTTAAAAACTGTAGTTTTGTGCGAAGTATGCGGAAATGTGTCAGAGAGTTATATCTGTTCCGCGCCTCCATGTTTATAGATACGTATTGTTTTAACCATGGCTGTCCCTACTTTGTTGTTTTGTACAGAAAAGAAAAGAAGGATTTTATTTACATATATTGTAGATACATGACATAAGACATGATAAAAGCTATTTATAAAATTAAGATCCTTGTACAATCTACCATAAATTAAACATGCAAACATTTGAGGGTACGTACATGACATTATCAAGTAACTAACTAATAAATATAAATAGAAACATCAAAGTAAGCTAAAACTGAATGTCAAAAAATAAAAATATAAACAATTTATTATTTTAGTAAATATATAGTTATATATAAAACTAATTAAGTATCACAAGAATCTATTAATCTCTCTACTATAGTCTCTATATAATATGTAATAAGAGCTCTTTTATTTATGTAATTTATTTCAAACTTATCCAATTTTAGTACCTACTTAGTCATTTTTATATGTAGATTTTTTTAAATCTCCACTATGCGCAGGTCCAACACATGGAAGATTGTAACCCAATTTTAAAACACTGTTTATTCAGGGTGCTCTACGAATAAACTCCCTCTCCCTCCGAGACCACGGAGTGTACACCTGCGTCGCTGGAAGATCCAGCGCCAACCTGACGCTGCTTGTCAAACCTAGGCCCGGAGAGTTTCCGTCAAGCGAAGAAATTGAGAGGCACAAAGCATTAGACGAACCATCATCACCTCTGTCAGATAGGTAAGATATTATATAACTAGCTATTTACCCCTCTGCCGATTACTGCTCTGCTCCCGTTGGTTGTAGCGTAATGTTCTATACGTATAAACTTTTCTCTTCAATTACTCTATCTATTGATTAATACCATATTAAAATCCGCGCACCTACAGAGGGGCAGACGGCGGGAAGCCACTTTGTTATAGACTATGTGGAGATAATGATCAAGTGATGACAATACAAAGATATGGCTGTAACAAATAAATCTTTACCAACAGCAGAGCAGACGGTCGATACCGGGCCATGATTGGAGGAACTTCTGATGACCAATCACATGAACAGCGTCCGGGGGACTCCAGGAAGAATTATAAGAATAGACAGAAAGGTATGTGGACGATACAAATGACGTTCATTATTTATTTTAAGATGATTATTCTAGAAGTGAAGCGAGCATACGGTAGTTTAAATAGAAAGAAATTTTGAAAGATACGGAACCTTTAAATGCGTTTTAATTATTTTTTAAAGATACTCCTGTATTGTGAGTGCGTTTACAAACATATGAACTCACATAAATACAAACTGTAGGACATACTAATATTGTTCTGTGCGGGAATAGAACCTAAAACACACAGTGCGACAGCCAATCACACAGCCACTGCGCCAACCGTGCCGTCATGTCAAGACAACTTAATCATATTAATTGAGGAACTTTGAACCTTCACTGTTTTTGTAGTATTGTATTATTTAATTAATACTAGTTTCTACCTAATACTAATTTCGTCTGGGTAGATATTTTTACCTACGTTATGTCTTTTGTTACTGCTCCACTCCCATGTATCGTAGCGTGATGTTATATAGTATAGATTATTTCCTGATAATTTAGCTACGTATTAGTGAAAAATGTTTAAAATCGGTCCATTAGTTTCGGAGCTTATTCGGTACAAACCAACAAAGAAGCAAAACAATTTTTCCTCTTTAATATTAACATAGGGGATGCGCATTAAATTCAACATCAATGTTACTAACATACCATCATGCCTGTATTCCCCGAAGGGTTAGGCAGAGGTGTAACAATGTACACCCACAGTTCGCCGGTATGTTTAGGTCCCATGTAATAGGGGGCGAGCCTATTACCATTAACCGGGCACAAATCCAAACTCCGAGCTGCTACTGAGAATTTCATAGAAAAACCCAATAACACTTTTTGCTCGACCTGGGAATCGAACCCAAGACCTCTAGCGTAGTAGTCGCGCTTAGGACCACTAGGCTACCGAGGCAGTTATCAATGTTACTTTCCCTACAAAATACCGCAATAAGTACTGCAACAAAAATTTACAACCTTTGCAGTAAATTCATTAAGATCCGACACTGCGGTGCTCCTCGAGTGCCCTGCCAACACTAGATATATTTCGAATTAAAGTCTTAATTTTTCGTACATTTTAAAATTATCAAGCCGCATTTAAAAATTGTTAACCTACTTCCTAATTGCTTGTTGCAGTTTAAATTAAAATATTACGTGAACTTTTCTTTTATCTTTAGTTAATTTTCAGTACAGAGGTTGTGTTTCACGAAAGAAGTAGATAAGATAAAAAAAAAATGATTTCTTACTTTCTTGTTGATCTAAAAATATAGTGAGTTTCGTTACCTTTTGATTACCTCTCACGAAACATACAAAGATTGATGTTTTACGATATCTTGCTAAGATGAGAAAATCTAATCATAACCTCATGATTGTGACGTAACTTTTGGACTTATATCTGATAAAGGATGCGCTGTACAGTCATGGAACGCCAGGACAATATTGTTATAATAAAATATACAACCTTACACAATCGGTAATGCGTCGACGATACATCCAATGCATCTTCTGTCAGATGCGCTTCCAACCAATACATATCTAAAAAAACCCATTTCATTTCAGAATCATAAGATTTTAGCTAAACGTCTTTACTTAATTCAATGAACTCTTTCAATAAAGCTAAATATTCATAAATAGTTAACAATAATAATAATCATTAAATCTGGTAGTTTCATTTCTTTTGTAATTATGATAAATAAGTAAGTGATGACTTAGCAAATCGATTTAACAATTAAATTAACTAAATACTGTATCTCTCACCAGGTAAAATAGACAAAGTCCGAGACGCTCTCTACGGCAACACGGCTACGACAAGCACTAAAGCGTCTCCGAGCTTCAACTCGCAAGAACGAGACATGTACGATGAACACGAGGTAAGATCCTGACCATTATCTATTAATCTCACGTCCTATAGACTATTGTGTTGATAAATCGTCTGAATTTCCGAACGCATTCAAACCTAATCTCTTCAAAGTTAGAGTGAACAGGCTTCTTCTAAGTAAGCTCACTGCATCGTCGACTTTGTCTCTGTCATTTCTGACCTATACTTGAGTCAAAAACAAACCCATCTCAAATAAATAAAGAAACTTGGATACTGGAATCACATAGGTTAAAAATATACTCAGAAAAAGTAATATAAGCTTTTATACATGAACAGTAATTAGCAAACGCTCGAAGCTTTTCCCTGAATTCAATATAAGTGGAGGTGAGAGTCATGCAAACTAAACTAACTGGGGTAATTAACTATTCAGTTCTGGGAATAGTAAAAAAGTAATAACAGCCGTTAAATTTCAAAAATCAAAGTATTATAATTTCATTTCTTTCATGGTTGAACCCAAAATCGATATATATATATATACCATCACGCCTGTATTCCCCGAAGGGTTAGGCAGAGGTGTAACAATGTACACCCACAGTCCGCCGGTATATTGAGGTCCCATGTAATAAGGGGCGAGCCTATTGCCATTAACCGGGCACAAATCCTAACTCCGAGCTGCTACTGAGAATTTCATAGAAAAACCCAATAACACTTTTTCTCGACCTGGGAATCGAACCCAAGACCTCTAGCGTAGCAGTCGCGCTTAGGACCACTAGGCAGTTCCACCCAAAATCGATGATCATACAAAATCGTTTTCTAACAACATTTAACTCAAAATCGAGTAATTTATAATCACAAATCGATAATCTTGGGTCTTGTAGTCCACAGTGTAATGACAGTAATAAAATTTACAACCGATTTTACGAGCGACATAAAGTTGTTATATCCAGATGATGTTGTTACTGGATGACTTACTTATCGTACGCATAAATTCGCCATAATAATGTTTATGGTGACTGTATAAAACATTTTGTTACCTGAGATATTGTCTTAATCCTTAAGATGTTTTGAGAGAGATTATTTGTCAATCATCATTTTTATTACTGTTGAACATTAACGGTCTCGTTTCTACTGTTTTCTTCACAAATCTTTATTACAAAGAGACCATACAACATACAACTAGCTTTTGTCACCGACTTTGTTCGCGTAAATGTCAGTTGTAGGCGAACGAAGTCGTTTTCTTAAAGATCTCTAGTTTTTTTGAATATAAATTATAGCCTATATTAATTTTTGATAAAAATCTGTCTAATAGTTTCAGAGCTTAATTGGTTCAAATAAACAAACGACAAAATTCTTCCTCTTTATAACATTAGTATAGTCTATATATCCCGCGGTCAGTTACATCTTTGGTTACTGCTGCAGTCTCGTTGGTTGTAGCGTGATGTTCTGTACGAGTACGTATAAACCTTCTTCTTGAATCACTATCTATTGATGAAAACCCGCATTTAAAACCGTTGCGTAGTTTAGGAGATCTAAGCGTACAGACGGCGATAAGCGACTTTGATTTATACTATGTAAAAATAATTGTAGCATTATCATCAAATTCTAAACACTAACACACTTTATATCCCTTGACTTATTGACTTATTAAGTAAATTACTCTCGAAGGCAATTTATCAACACAAACTTGAGCTTAACCTAACAAACTTGCCCGCACGCCGCTTGGAACCTTCTATATTGAAGAAGAGTGCTGTCTCCTCCCAGATGCTTCCGCCCAAAAGGAGCAGTGCATCCAGGGTACTGCCCTGCCTGCATTACATTGTTATGCAGCTTCAGGTGAGAAGTTCCCAAAACTGAGGGTAGATGGGAAGTTGGGTGGCATGCACTGCATGTGTTCTGGTTATTTTGATATCATTTTTGGTGTTTTTTTTTTCGAGTTTTTGGTTTCAGTAGGAGGTAGTACGGTTTACCTAATAGTCGGTCGGCTAGCTTGTTAACTGCGCAAGGAAATGCGCAAATTTTTTTGCACATTATTTCATAAAAAACGATGCCCCAAATTTCTCCTGTGTTGTGGGTGCATTTACAAACATACAAACTTACATACACAAACAGCCAGAACCGGAACAACTATCTACAGGTCATACAAATATTTGTTCCGTGCAGGAATCGAACACATAGCGTAGAAGCCAATCGCTCAACCATTGCGTCAACCGTGTCATTATGGTCAATATTATTGCAATTTGCACAGCACTGGAAACACTATTTCTCTTGCCGACTATTTGGTTCTACATTATAATGGGGACTATCCATCTAATTTTTAATTAATTTTCTTACTAAGATGCATTACTGTGCCTCATTTATCTTTTGTCATCATCATCATTTTGGACTTAATCACTTCATCTGAATTGTTTAATTAACAATTTTAACATATGGTTGATTTTTTTGACATTTTATCTATAACTGTCTGGTGTTCTTCGATTATCATTCTTAAACTGAAGGTTTTAAAGGGTAATTTCCGACTACTTAGAACATTTATAATTGATATGTTCAGATGTTTTGGAATTTTCAGACCGGCAACTCGAGGGGTCAAAGAACTGTAGATTCTATCATCATGTACCAAAACTACGGGGTCCCTACTAAATCCCATTTCTTCAATCTTGAAGATAAGCAACTTGTCTTCCCTGAAGATGATGATTCTGATATCATTATTGTGAATGAGGATTACAATAGGAATATGATAAGGAATGTTCCGATTGAGAGCCTTCAAGATCTTGATGAGACTACTACGGAACGCAGGTGAGGTATTGCTATATTCTACGATGATTTGGCAAAGGATCGCACAATTTTATTCAAATCAAATTTAAAAAAAACAATTTAAAAAAAAGCAGCACAAACCGCATCCACGACGTTCTTGTTGTCACCGCTTTTTTGTATATTTTACATGAAATTATTAAAGTAAATAAATATACGTAGGCGTATTTGTGTACATTGGTAAAATTCTTTTAAATATTGTACTATTTCGTAGGGTCGAAGCTGCGGACGCTCACGAGTACGTCTGGATGACCACTGACTGGTCTCCGTGTAGCGCTCTCTGCAGTAAAACAGGCCATCAGATCAGAGGAGCTGTTTGCCAGGTTTGTGTTTACGATAATGATTGAGCCATGCAAATATCAATGATTTTTAACCATCCTATACTCCCACTAAATAGCAAAAGTGGATAATAGTGTTTTGTTGGTCTGACAGACCAATGCACGAGTGTAGGAAGGTTAATAAAGAATGATGCTTTCTAAATTTTCAATATTGGTTTTGGTAAAAGCCCAAATATGGACAGTTGAGATAAATCTTATTTGGAAACAAATTTTAGATCCTAAAACCTTCAGTTTTTTAAGCATAGTTTCATGTTAAACTAAAACTATTTAAACTCAAACAGCACAAAAAGAACAACAGTACGACTACAGTCGAGACAGAAGAATGCCTGTCTCGGGGTGGCAAGCCGCCGACCGTAGTGCGGGAGTGCGCCGGGGAGAGCTGCGCGGCATGGCGGACTGCGCCCTGGTCCGTGCCCAAGTGTCTTAGCAGTGGTGCTGGTAAGTGTCACGACGAGACAAAAGAAGTTCCTGTAATGCTTTTTAGTCCTATAGATAGACACTCCCTTCAACCCGGTCAGTACCATCTCGCTTCGCGCGGTTAAGATTTCTAATATGAACTTTCATACTTTTCAACTGCTTAACTTTACCGGATAGCCTCACACGCAAGCAGGCCACCCGCTAACCACGGGTGGCCCACTCGGTAACCACACGCTTACCGCGCGTTATCCACGAGTTTCTATACGATCCGATGGTGTTATGTTGACCACCTATCAGCAACGGTGGACACCCCGTCGTCAAACCTGCCAACGATCCATAGTTCACCCGTTGAGGCCAAGACATCGGGCAACGTGTTGAGCTGTTGACGTCTAGTAACGAGGTCATGCTGTTCGGGTATGGGGTTGATAAGCGAGTGATAACCATTAGTAGCCCAATTCTCACACGCACTTTGATAAATCGCTTTTAAATCTATTGTAGCAGCAAAGACTTCAAACATTTCCAGATTATTCCTCAATTAATCCTACTGTTCCACCAAATGTTCTTCATGATTAACAATCACCTGTCATAATATATTTTAATTTATTTTCCCCTCAACTAGCCATTGTGCGCCGTCGCGTTGAATGCGTTGCGGAGAATGGTACGACACTGCTGGAAGCTGCGTGTGATTCCACCACGAGGCCGGAGAAAACGAAGAAGGATGCCAGTCCTTGCAGGGCGGCCTGGGCGGTCGGCCCTTGGAGTAAGGTGAGAACAAATTTCCTGAGACTGTTCCTGAATGACCTTTGGCTAATAAAATTTTCGTTTTTTTGTAAAATGTAAAATATTTGTGTGAATTCGGCTTTCCTCGAAATAGCGGCTGTAAAAAGGCACTCAAAGAAGCCGAAATTAACATGTGTTTTGTTCTGGACCGTACCTGGAAATTTTCTGGTTACGAAGATATCGATCAAAGCTTCAAGTTTATTTTACGATTCGTCACGACAATACGTTTTAATTGGTGTAAGTAGTGGTCCTTTTGGAAATCTATGGGGCAGGCCTATGTCCAGCAGTAGACGTCCTACGGCTGATACGATGATGAAGTGTACTTTATATACCCTGAGGACCTCTGTACCATGCTCCACCATGCACCTGTATTCCATTGCGCGCTACATCTATATCTATACTTATAATAAATCTGTAGAGAGGTCAATTCTGTACATGAAATATATTTCCAAAATAACTATCAGGGGGTGATTAGGGTTGATACTGATGCCAAAAATGCAATCAGTAAAATTTTTGTCTGTCTGTCTGTCTGTCTGTATAACCGTTATAGAAACAAAAACTACTAGACGGATTTTAACGAAACTTAGTACAATTATTTTTCATACTCCTGAGTTGGTTATAGTATACTTTTCATCACGCTACAATCAATAGGAGCAGAGCAGTGAAGGGAAATGTTGAGAAAACGGGAGATGTTACTCCATTTTTTAAGCTTCCGTCGTTTTTTAAGCATGTATGACGGAAATGTTCTCCTTAAAATTATATAAAAAATATCCCACGATAGCATATGTCTATCTTTTATGGTTGACTCACAATATCACGTGTAACTCCCGATAGCTTAGCAGTTCGAAGCTTTCTGATTGTATTTGTCTACTCTTACGTTTATAACACTCTCAGTCATCCCTAATTAAAAAAGTTAACACTATTAACTATTCCATATAAAAGAATCATAGAAATAGTTTGACATATTATATTTCCCTACTAAAATATGAAAGTTAATCTGTCTGTTACATCAAAACCACTGAACCGTGAGGAAGGACTTAGGCTACTTTTTTTTACGAAAAACGACGGAAACGCAGTCGAAGTCGTGGGCAACAGCTAGTCTAAAATAAAATCTTTTTGGCTAATGTTACTTAGTTTGTTACTTGGACTTAGTTTTGGTGTACTTGGTTAGACCCCGTATAATTAAACCAATTTGAAAATCGACTCGCGTCTAACACTTTTGCGTTGTCATATTCGTGCTGGTAGCCTCAAATTTGTTGGCTCTGAAAAACAAACTTAACAAAGTGATTCGAAATTTTAATGTACATTCAAAATGTTAAATATACATTCAGCATAAAATGTTCGTTGTAATAGCTTGTTCCCAAGACCTCGGAGCGCAATGAAGAACTATTAACAAGCTGTTCCTGCATTAAAAAGTTTACAATGCAACTATTATAGCCTTTCTACATTATAACCGACTAGCTTTTGCCCGCGACGTCGTCCGCGTAAATGTGATTCGAAAGATACGCGACGCCATCTATTATCATGAAAACGTTATTGTTGTATTCCACGGAAACAGTACTTTTATTCGGAATGAAAGGTACTGTATATCCGTTTCTGTGCGCCTGAAAAGGTATGCAAAATTTCCGGATGATCGGTTAAGTGGTTTAGACATGATAATGTAACAAACAAACAAATTCACTTTCGCATTTATAATAAACTAGGTACTGCCCGCGACTTCGTCAGCGTCTAATTTGATATATTATCCCACGAGACCTGTACATTTTTCCAGGATAAAAAGTAACCTATGTGTTATTTCGTGTGTTATAACCTAACCTTTGTGTTATAACCTATCTTAGTGCCAAATTTCATTGAGATCCGTTCAGCCGTTTAGGCGTGAAAGAGTAACAAACATCCATCCATCCTCACAAACTTTCGCATTTATAATAAGTATTATTAGGATTAGCAGGTTTTTTTTTTGGGGCTTGGAAATCATCAAATAACTTCTCCCGCCCTGGGCGGGGCAGGAGGGAGTGTCAGACTTTTACTGACTAAAACCCACCCATGTTCCTTCTTGTGCCCTTTGCGTTCCGGGGGTGCGTTATCTCTTACGAACAACCCGCAGCCCCGGCAGGCATCGGCCCTCAGTGGCCCCAAGGATTAGCAGGATAAGATGATGTATAAGGAGGTAAAAACTTACGATCTTTCGAAACACCTTTAGTTAATTACTTTACAACCAATAACTACACAGGCACTTAGTTGTACTAAGACAACACATAAACGATAACGCATAGAAGTTAGGATTATCATACCAAAATTGTAACACAGATCCTGTATTATATTATTAATTCTACAAGTACAGTGGCAGTCTAATCAGTAAGATATAATACAACCCCATAACTTTAACAAAGTGAAAGAGAAGTTGTACAATCACACGCGGAGAGAGGTTTGTCATCTCAAGGGAGACTCAGTTTCAACAAATTTAATATGGCTTCATAAAATGAACGCATAAACTAAAGTTATTGCTGAAATTTTATGTATTTAATAGTGGCACTAAAGTGTCGTTGAGGAAATCTGATTTCAGGATTACTATTTCCTTTTTATGGTGTTAGTTTCTCGACTTTAATATTTAGTTTATAGATCTTAGAAGTTTGATGGTTTTTTTCGCGGGGTTTCCTCATTGACTGCCTCAGCCTCGGGGATGGCGGAGGGGTTTGTCAGACTCCCCACGATGTTCCCCCAACTACCCTTTGATGGGGGCACGGGACTCGTTTAGAGTATTGTTTTGCATCCCAGCTGGTTTTGATCCACAACCACCACAAGGCGGGTCACGTCACCTGAACGCGTGCATTACTCTCGAACCAATCTTTGTTCGGGCAAAAGATTGGCTCCCAATCCGCCACCCGTAACTGAAATATACCTGTTCTTATGATAGCTAACCCTTTAAACTCTGCAGTGTGTAGGCCCCTGCTCCTCGGTGGGTCGTCAGCACCGTGCTCTACGCTGCGTGTGGAGAGCCACAGCGGCTCGTCGGCGGGGCAAGGAGCGCAGTGCGGCCGCCGCGTGCGAGGGGTTACCTCGCCCCGGCGTCACCAGACCCTGCCAAGTACATGCCTGTGTTAATAAAGGTAACGGTAATAAAAGAGTAGCGGTTGCTTGGCCTTTTTAACCACAAATAAGGAGGAGGGTTTAAAGTCGACGTGTATATATTTTGTTTATGTTTGACCAAGCATATTATATTAGCTACTAGCACGCCGCCCTTAAGCCGTCACCTTTAGGTATATCATGTTCTTTTTTTTCTCTAGCCTGTAACGTCCCACTGCTGGGCAAAGCCCCCCCCCCCCCGAGTCCCTGCATATATTTTTTTTGCACCACCTCGAACCAGATCTCTCGGTCCAGGTCATCTCGCCACCTCTTCCTGGGCCGGAATCTAATACTTATAAAAAATTATTTAACGCACACGATTAAGCAACCGATTTTTTTAACGATTTTTGACAAATTCCTTCTCGCCGACAAGGAAATCTTTCAAAAAATCAGCCATGAGCCTAAAAGCTTGAATAGTAAATAATACGCTGTGACGAAGCAATACTAATATAATAAGGCGCTCAAGTTTTTACAGAATACTCCGCTTTTGATAATGAATTCTTTAAGAAACATTGGTTCCATTTAAATTTGAAAGAAACCCACATCTGGGGGTAGGAAAACAGGGGATGATTAATTGATGAGCCACTGACTGGTACTGACTGGTGGTAGAAGTGCCACGCATAACTTTGTGCATATCTTTGATTTTTTATTGACTTTTTCTTCGCTATGCTTTCCTCTGTCGGATTCTGGCTAAGTAAATCAGCCGTATTATGAAGTAATATAGACATCGATAATTTGGATACATTATTTTAAAATTTAAAATTGAGAGAATGTAAGTTGCTTGAATTTGGCAAAGCTATTCTCAATGAATGCATGTAACATAATCAGACACCTTTACCATTAGTACCCAATCCTGCCGTGGCGCCACTGGCGTAAACTGTCAAAGGGCCAAACCACGCACTTTTAGCAACAGTGATCTGCGGTTGCGCGACGCAGGAGGTCGCGAATTCGTTTGCAGCATCCATAAAATCACTAAGGGCCTGTACACACCACTTTTTTTAAACGCGCCGTTGATGCGCGTTTTATCGATCATGCGCGACTATGCGCAATGTAGCAAGAAAAACGCGCTATCGACGCATGTTCCCAAAACACGCATCAATGGCGCATTTAAAAAACGTGGTGTGCAGGGGCCTATAAACACGCGATTGGAATGCTGCGACAGATCGCAGAGAGTCGTCAAAACGCGAGTCAGCATCGATACAGTTGCAATATCTCAGATCGCCGGTGGTAAAAATAGCGTGTGTGCCATGGCCCAAATATCAAAAGTTTCTGCATAAGTTGTTACTCTGCATGAAGCTTCATTTGCACTTAATCCATTTTATAAATTGGAAGTAAGCCATTAAATAAGTCACAGAGCATTTTACATCCTTATTATCTACCTCACTTGTAATAAAATTGTATTATGCAATTTGCATGCAATTTCCTAGCACTTTGTCTTATGATTGTAGATATAGAATTTTTATAGCGTAAATTCTTAATGGTCTAAAAACCCAGTGTCGCTAAACCTACGTCTATTTAACAAAGCCGCAATTTGAGAATAGGTAGAGGAATGCAATATGTATAAGTATGCAGATACTTGCCAGGGTTGCGGAATTTGTTCGAAAGTGTCACCGCAGCACGCAAGAGGCATTAGAAGGAACACGAAAGTATTTTAGTCAGAGACTCCCTTTCGCTCCGCCCAAAATGGAAGAAGTCATTTGATGATTATTTACCAAAAAAAAATATACCATCACGCCTGTATTCTCCGAAGGGTTAGGCAGAGGTGTAACAATGTACACCCACAGTTCGCCGGTATATGTAGGTCCCATGTAATAAGGGGCGAGCCTATTGCCATTAACCGGGCACAAATCCTAACTCCGAGCTGCTACCGAGAAATACATAGAAAAACCCAATAATACTTTCTGCTTTTTATTTGATGATTATTTATCATGAAAAAGAAAGGTACGAGTACCTGCTAGCATCAATGTTGGGCACATTTGCAGATATCCGATTTAAAAGGAACCTAGCTCATTTGAAAAGACGGCTGGTTTTCATAAGTAGCCCAGCTTTGAATATAGAAATTACGCAAACCATAACGATAAAGTCAAAAGCATTTATTTCAATTAAATCATTTACAGGCACATTTAAATTGTCAAGGAGTCGTTCAGTTGGTCAGAAAGTTGAAGCAAGTTGCTTGTTCGCAAACGTAGGTAGGTATTTAAGGAGAAAAACGAGCGAGAAGGTTCTTTATTTGTCTACAAAATTTCAACCATGCTTAAATGACGGAGGTCTGGCGACGCTGGCCTCTCTGTGGTGGTAAGATTGTGTGCCTACTTTCTCCGTACCCCTTGAGCCCAAACTAATCGTGTATTACTCACTAACGAATGATTCCTCCACAGACGGCATTTGTCGGGACAGTTCCCGATTCTGCGAGAACGTAAGAGCGATGAACATGTGCGCTCTGAAGCGATACAGGGAGCAATGCTGCAAGACATGCTCCGATTGAACGTCAATCATTGGCGGGTTCACATTTAGAATCCAGTCGTTTGAATGTAATGGTCTCGAATCTGAATTACGGTTATGAATTCAAAAATAGAATGACTTATAAATTCAATTTAAGATGGGGCTACATGAGTGTAATTGGTCTTCGTTATCAGTCAATCTTATCTTTCTACTGTTGGTACTTAGCACCATACTTAACTTAGCCTAAAAATTCTATAAACAATAATTCCCAAACTCATTTTGGCCGACGTAAATAACGGGATTACATCCGTCTGGCCCCGCCCTAAATTCCAATTGTGGATCAGTAATTCGAAATTCAACTACAGATAATGCAATATATCACAGGCTCGATCCTTTCTACTGAAATATTAACGGCCTACTAAAATGTTGTCATCACACCCCATTTCAAAATTTAATCGCGTTCTATTGTAAAATGGCTGCCGTTTCAACTAGTCCGAGCCCTGTCAAGTAAAATATTTACCTACTGATCGATTTCGGAGCGAGAGTAAACCAAAACTTCGTATGATCATTAATTATTGACGAACATTTTAGACTTGAGCGAGTTTTCAATCAATAGTGTGAGTCGAGCCTAAAATCTCGTTCCAATTTCGAACGGCCTTGTGTTTAGTGTGCAAATTCATAAAATTCGAAGGCTGAAGAAAAAAAAAACAATTCTTGTAGATTGAAATTCGAATGAATGAATGAATTGAATCCGTCGCCGACATTCAGATTTGAATGAACGCTTTTTAGTGAAACTCGAAATGAACTTTTTAAAGGCTAGGGACAGTAAGTGAAGTGACGTACACGAAATGGAATTAGTTTTAATATCTGAAGAATGTAATTCTGTCAACTGTGTAATTATGAATGGAGAATATAATGTATTGAAACAACAACACAATGTAAGTAACTAATTACTAAAATAAAAGAATCCTGACAATTTTGCAAGCAAGCAAATTTGTTAGTCGATTTTTTTTAATACCGCCCTATTTTTCCTTAAACAAGCAAGATTTTTGTTTTTAATTATTAAGTTAATCAAGCCTTTTCCCCGAAGCAAAACGAGCACATTAACGAAAGGCACTTAGTGCAGTAATTCGTCTGTTCCACATTTTACGTCCAGCCCCGCTGCTAAATTCATAAAGCGGCAATCCTGCTTGTTATATCAGAGCGAGGGTTTGATCGACGGCAAAATGAACCATTTCGCGCGTGGCTCCGTTTCGTTCGGGTCATAACTAAATTTTCCGTGTGACTGGAGTGAAAGGACCCTTACAAAACTACTTCGTTCAATCGTTCTTTTGCTTCAATACCCCGTTGTTTTGAATGAATACATTTTCCATTTACTTGCTTTCACGAATGAGACTGTTTTTTGTCACACAAACAATTGATTTGATGACAAACGTACTTCCAATTCAATCTCGTTCGATGATCTGATGGATAAAAGTGTGTGAGAAAGTGATAGAATTACAGGCGAGTGAGAAAGAGAAAAAGCTAATTGTAAGCACGATAGTTCTAGTCGTGAAGCACAGCTGACCATACAAGATGGTCGATATTGAATATTTATAACAAAAATGTAAATTATTTCAAAAGTATAGCCCTCGAATTGATTATGTAAGTAGTAAACAAAATATTTAGTAAAAATGTTTTGTACTATATACAAATAATAATGTAAATAATGACATATTATGGAATATTATTATTATTGAGCACTCTACGCTACGCTTGGCTCCAATATAATATGATAAAGCACAAAATTAATAATTTAATCAATAAAAAATTAGGGAAAAATATTTAGCAAAATTGCCAAAAGAAAAAAAACCAGAGTGTATTAAAAGTACAGTCATGTTAAAAGAAAAGTGCTGATTTATTTTCTTCTTATATTTTTCTTCTCTGAGGTAGATAGATTCGTTTTTTATAGAAATAAAAATGTATGTATATTGGACATATTATTAAAAAAATTATGTAGGAAAAAACATTTCTGGTGAAAATTTAAAAGCAATACGATTCGCTTATACATTTAAAAATGTAAATAAGAATGCGAATGCATAAAAAAATGTTGTCTCACCCTTTCGTTGATTGGGGTTTAGTGAAAATTTAATAGTTTAAATATATTTTTTTCTTTACTATGAAGAGTCAAACATTCCTAGATTATTCTAGTTATTGTTTGGTACTTCCTCAAGTCTCAGTCCACCCTTAAAGGGAGTTAAAGCGTGTACCACGTTATTAGTTATACCTCGGTGCAGTATTATGTATTACGAAGTATGTAATTACGTTTAGATAAACAATTAATTGTCAATTGTTAGTGGCATTAACCCGATTTGTATATATTTGAAACTATATAGCTATGCAAACATTGTTCCAAAGTATGAGGCTTTATTTACTTTTGGGTTTTTATTACTAAAACTACTTAGATAGAAAACTAAATCAGTACTATAATAAAGTATAAAATGAATTAAATGAATTGCTGAATTAGTTACTTTTCAAATGAAGAAATGAAATTTAAATGGAAAAAAGTTCAGCAGTAAAAACCCATTTGTAAATTAGATTATAAAAGCTCACAAATTCTGTAAGACAATTAAGGAAATGTTTTACTTTTAAGTACGCAACTTTCCGTGAACTTAAGAACTTAAAAATGTATGTTGACGTCATAACTTTACGCTTAACAAAGTTTTTTTTTATCTTTTTAAACTTATTAAATTTCGAATTCTGTCGAATTGTTTTATTTTTTTTAACTTTTTTACCAACCTATTGTATTTAACCTACAAGTTTATTTCCAATTATAATATAAGTTTATTATAAAAAAAGTATTTTTACTTCTTTATTATTTGTACAAATTCGTGTAAAATACTTCATATCAATAAAATACTGCCATTTTTATGAAAAAATAAATATTTTGTTTGGTTTATCGCTGATTGTACTTACCTAATGCGTCTATCTTAAGTTTATAGTCTACTATGACATTGTATTTACATTTATTCAAATACTCCGATAATGGATTTTGAACCTTCTAGCCCTTTTAACAACTGAATTTAAAATACAAAGTAATTTAATAGACACTTTCTTTCACTGCAAATAAAATCGAAAATTGAGTGAAATCTAACGATCAGATCATGAAGCAAACTAATAAAGGAAAATTACTACCAATGCGCAAAACTTGCATGCAAGAAAATCTTTGACTTACGCAAGAAACTCGCATGCAAGTTGCTTGCAGGGTCGTAACTCGGTTTGACACTTGTCACAGTAGACAATAAACATATTTAAAATCTATCGTTACGTTCTGCGTACTTAGAAATGTAAACCTAACAGTAATATTAACAATGTAACAATTATAATTTGTAAGTCTCAGAATAAGTCCAAACTGTACATTGTACCAAGAGTTTTCAAATAAAAAATATATTATATGAATAAGTTACACATACAAGAGTTTCATTTACGTCCTATCCAAATAGGTACATGGTTACAAAGCAGTTAGCAACTACTAGATAACGGCTTCAAAATCAATTTAACAGGAATTTGCATAGTTAGGTTCAGAATTGATAATGTATCCAGCCTCTACCTAAAGTTTATGAATATTTAGGTTACAAATTGATAATAATTTCCAAGGTTATTTTAAAACGTGCTCCAATCCCTTTTCGGCCATCGTAGGTTTATTTAATTAACCAGTTGTTTTCATTTAAGAAATACCTTGTGTAATGATTGTAGTCTTTGTTGATGACTGTACTTTCACTTTGGAAAATTGACAGTTTAAGCGATAAAACTTTGCAGTAGGTTAGTTACAATAAAATATCTAAATGTAATGCCTATAATAATTAGTTTTATTCTTTGAAACAACATTGTTAATATTAATAACTGCCTCGTTAGCCTAGTGGTCCTAAGCGCGACTGCTACGCTAGAGGTCTTGGGTTCGATTCCCAGGTCGAGCAAAAGTGTTACTGGGTTTTTCTATGAAATTCTCAGTAGCAGCTCAGAGTTAGGATTTGTGCCCGGCTAATGGCAATAGGCACGCCCCCTATTACATGGGACCTAAACATGCCGGCGAACTGTGAGTGTACACTGGTACACCTCTGCCTAACCCTTTAGGGGCGTAATGATATGTTAATACCTGCCTATTAAGGCATCTGCACCCACGAGCCATAATTATTATTACTGGGGCATTACAATTTATCTATTTGCAAAACAATTTCTATTTATCACACCGCTGATAATATTGTTCGAGTGTAAGGGTAAGGACAATAGAAGTGCTGTTGTCCCACTCTGAAGACACGAGCATTGATCACCGCACTTGCTCAAGGCGGATGGCAATTACAAACTTATCTATACTTAATATTTATTACTTATAACATCCATACAAGTAATTAAAATTGAAGGGTCTATTTGTAATTTCAAATTACAAGCTTTTCACTAAATGCATATGAATATATATATGGTACTAACATAAAAAAATCATTATTTTAATTTTTGTCTGTCTGTCTGTTTGTTCCGGCTTATGTCCGAAACGGCTGGACCGATTTTAACGGGACTTTCACTCGCAGATAGTTAATGTTATAAGAAGTAACTTAGGCTATGTTTATTTTTTTATTTACTTTAATTTAAAAAAGAGGGTTATGCGAAAACAAAATCGAAACCAATAAAATAGTGAACGCGAACGAAGTAGCGGGTAACAGCTAGTATTTAATATAATAATAATTATATTATAAAGAGGAATTTTTTTTTGTTTGTTTGTTTGTAATGAATAGACTATGAAACTACTGGACCGATTTTAACATTTTTTTCACCAATAGATAGATACATTATTCCTGAGAGCGGAACAGTTACCAAAGACGTCACTTAACGCGGGTGTAATAAGGCACGCGGATGAAGTCGCGGGCAGTTCGCTAGTATATTAATAAGTCTAGGTTTCCTCACGATGTCTTCTTTCACCAATGTCAGTGATATCCAAAAATAACGTAGAAAGGACATATATTTGACGTCACGGTTGGCGTAGTGGTTGAGCGTTTGACTGCTGCGCTGCCTGTGGCGGGTTCGATTCCCGCACGGAACAATTATTGTTATTTACGTTAAGTTACCTCCAGGTTGTTCCGGATTTAGTTGTTTGTGTATCTAAGTTTAATATGTTTGTAAACGCACCCTTGATACAGGAGAAATTCCTAGTTTGGAGCAAAGTTCAAAAAAAAAAATTGATATTTATTAAAAATATCACATTGGTAGTTGCCTGATATCGAACTTGCAACTTCATGCATGAGAGGTGGGTACTCTAACCACTTTTACACAAAAATACAATTTCAAATAATAGTGGCTACGTTAAATAAGCAAATAAACTAGTCAAACAATATCACTCCAATCCCCTTTATTCTGTCCGCCATCTCTAACTGAATTCTCCAAATTCAAATCGCATGAACGGCCCCTTTCAAACAAGCGCATCACTATTCTCTGGTGACGTCACAACCATAACTCCTCTGATTGGCTGGCTGGGTGGCGCGCATCGCTGCGCTAACTCTGATTGGACTAATGAATCCGGCCTGATTGCGTCATAGTGTATTGCATAGTGATTGTGTGTAGAACAAAATGTTCACACAAAGGTTTTATGGAATTGCAATTCTTTTGTTTGTGGGTATTAAAATAAGTGAGTTAGCTATACGACTGTTTGAAATGTATATCGCTGGAATGGATGTTGGGGCGATCGATATTAAAATTCAACTATAGACAGTGAAAAAATTTACTGGTAGAATTTTAGCTTTTGGAAATCCTATGCTACTTCCTACTAATATTATAAATGTGAAAGTGTGTGAAGATGTTTAGATGTCTGTTACTCGATCACGCGTAAACCGCTGAACAAATTTGGATAAAACTTGGCACAGAGATAGATTATAGTCTGGAATAGCACAGTCTACTTTTTATCTCGGAAAAATGAACGGTTCCCGTAGTCTATTATATTAAATTTCACGCGGACGAAGTCGCGGGCAGAAGCATTAGCTTCTAAGATTGTGTGGTTATGGTCCGCCATAGAGCTCCGGTCATAATCCTATCAAGCGATACAAAGTGAAGGGTACACCTATGAACATTTGTTTGTGTTATCCTTTTGTTGAAGATCCTTAATACATAAATAAATCTTATAAAACTATCGAAAATGCTAAAGTTTAGACGGATGGATGTTTGTTACACACCCACAACAGAACGGCTGAACGGATCAAAATGAAATTTGGCACAGAGATAGATTACTTATAGTATATTTACCCCTGTTTTTTATCTTAGAAAAATGTACGATTCTCGTGGGATTTCGATGCGGGCGAAGTCGTGGGCAGAAGATGGCTATAAAACAATTGAACTCTAAGCAATACTATAATCTCGTAACTGCTTATGAGCGCATTCAGGAGACAATGGAATCGCCAATGCCAGTAGGGATGTCAATAATGTCTACCTGTAGTACAATCTAATTATTTCACGGCCGGTAATAATATTCCCAGGGTTGACACGCATGCAAATAAGCTCCACAAAGTTGTCACAAACTACGTTACGGCTTTCATACACAGTTGTGTTTATCGAGTTCCACAGTTCGGGTTGGATCGGTAGTCGTGTGTTAGGTTAGGATCCGATTAGAGGGGAACAAACTAGATATATGTCATGGGTCTGTCTGTGTAGGAAAATATGTTAATAATGAAAATAATGTACGCTATGTTGTGTTCAAAGCAAGCCCACCACACTATTCCCATCAACTACAACTCCTGAAAGCCAGAATCTACAGTGGAGACCGCCGAGGAACGATTCATCTCCCTTGGATCCCGCAGCGAAATTAATCAGAAAAAAATTGTGGAGGAGTAAAACATTACAGTTGTCTCCGAGGCACCAAACAATTCCTTTTCAATACCTTGCGTTATCCCACTGTTGGGTAAGGCCTCCCCAGATCTTTCTAGGAACTCTTTTCCATCGTTTACAATACGGAATGTAAAAAGACGCATTACATAGCTGCTAGCTACGCATACTGATCTTCAAACTAAGTAGCTTTAGAGTAAAAATAATTCTGAGAGACGGCTTTTATTTTTAGCGCGAAAAATCATGCAACAGTATAGAACCCATGAAAACATTTTAAGCTTAGTTATAATATTTAAAACTGGAAGGCGCAGTGTGGGCAGGCCCCCTACGAGTTTGATTGATGACCTAGTCAAGGTCGCCGGAAATCGTTGCATGCGGGCAGCTCCGGACCGGTCATTGTGGCTATCAGTAAACCGATGTCCAGCAGTGGACGTCGTTCGACAAATATGATTATGATGATGATTTAAAACTTCTTCAGTGGACCAAGACAATCAGAACCTCTAAGCAGAAAAACTAATTTTAGCTGTTTTTAAAAATGTTACAAATAAAGGCCAAACTGTAGTAAACCGGATAAGACTTGGCATTTGAAGAAATCCTTTTCTAATTAGACGCTAGCTTCTTCTCAGCCCTAAAGTAGAATGTCTTTGTAGAGTACTGCACGACAGCATACGGGACGACCGTGTATGGTGCAAGTTGCTGACGAGGAACGGCAGACCATGTGTGTATGGTGTGGATATGCTACCAGATCTTGGACTTAGAAGGGGGCAATGAAACCTAGGAAAAAGGGCATTCTAAAATTAAATTGCTGTAGTTCTGTATCTATACTGGTAATAATAAAAAGGGGATAGAATTTTTTTTGTTTGGTTGTACCGAATAGGCTCCGAAACTACTAGACCGTTTTTAACCATTTTTTCACCAATTGATAGCTAGGCACATCATCCCTGAGTACCATAGGCTATAAAACATCACGCTACGATACACGGAAGGGGAGCAGTAACCTAAGAGGTAACATAACGCGGGTGAAATAAGCTACGCGGACGTAGTTCATAGTTCGCTAGTTGCATAATAATAATATCTGTTTTTAAAAACAAACTGGTAAGTACCAAACTAGCGTGGTGATCAATGCTGGTGTCAACTCTGTATGAGAAGAGGAATTTGCCCTGCATTGAGACAAATACAGAGTGGTATTAGAATCTAGTTTAACATTTGGAACATTTTTTATCCCGTTTTTGTGTAGCCTTGGGATAAGTCAGGATTTCTGGAGTCTACGCATACTAAGTCGTGGGCAGAAGCTAGTCAATACCATAAAAACATGACCCACATAGTTCTTACAAGGTGTGCACTCGAAATCTCTAGCCGCTTATACCTGAGCCAGGTTACAAATTTAAGCCATGTATTTTAGTCCACAAAAGCACGAATACCGGACTACCTTTGTGCTCGGGTATCGTTTGCAGCGCCCCTACACTCTTGTGGCGACGATCTACTACAATTACCTGCCACACTCATCTTGATAACGTGGCAAGTGAAACCGAACAGTATTATAGTGTAGTTTACTGTATTGTAAAACACAAAATTAAACATTTGAAGTAACCGACGACAGAAGAATAAAAATCCCTACCGCAGCTAAAAGAGAGCTGATAACTCCATTCCATCAAACATAGCTAAGAACATTCCCGACTAATTAACCTTTCAAACAAAAAAAACTAAATCTTCATGGGTTCGGGAGCTGCGATGCCACAGACGGACAGACACACACACAGACAGACACGTTAAACTTATAACACCCCGTCGTTTTTGCGTCAGAGGTTAAAAATAGTACATACTATTTTAATACACTATTTTAGATACTCGTACATACGAGTATCTAAAATAGTGTATTATGTGAGTTCGACAAATGGATGTGCGATTCACGCTTGTACGTCCACACTGGAGCCCGACATCATTCATGAACGTCACTCAGCAGAAGACCAGCAGCCGCGACCACACGTGCAGCAGTTCTTCCTCCATTGCTATCAATAATAAAACAAATAAATTTTTGAAAAGTAGGCGTGTGTCGGGTTCGTTTCCCGCACTGAAGAAATATTCATATAGCCCACAGGTAGATGTGCCGGGTTGTATGTTTGTATCATACGATACTGGATAAACTACTAGTGTGGAACAAAATAAAAGTTAAACATTGTATCGATCAGCATGCGTCTAATTTTTAGTTTATTTAATTTTTGCAGTATTTAGAGTATTTTCTTTTGCTTGCAATTATCCTATAACTAATCTTAAACGAGAACCTTATATTACAAACTGAAATATATATATTTTTTTTTAATCAATTAAACAGTTTTAGATGGATGGATTGCGTGAAGAATGATATGAAAGAGAAGGGAGTCAGCGACAGCATGGCGGTTGACAGGACAGCGTGGAAGAAGAAAACGTGTTGCGCCGACCCCAAGTAACATGGGGTAAGGGCAGAAAGATGATGATGAATCATTTAATCAGTTGTTTTAGTGAACTAATTAACAAGTTATAATAACGGTTGTCCCCAAACTAGGCAGAGCCTGTATCTTGGGGGCCAGGGTTGCGTTTATATAAGTTTAAGTAAAAAAAAACAGTGAAAGAGAATAATGATACAAAAGAAAATAAAAGTTGTTTTAAACAATGTGTAGGTGTTAACGTGTATATGCCTATCCCTTCGGGGAATACAGGCGTGATGGTATGTGTGTTAAACATATGTACATATAATATATGTCAACGTGTATAGATATAAAACATAGGTACTGCAGCACTATTTCTGAGCTGGCTATTATTGTAAAAGGCTCCTACTTCATCATTCTTTTCCTATGCACCAAATATCATACAACACTGACTTTGCCAAAATCAGAAATGGCGAAACCACCACACAGTTCTCTTAGCCATAATCCAGTGGCAATGAAACAAAACACACAGTACCTAATGAGTGTAGCTCGGACTAATTGCAACGAGTTTTAATCCCTACTAACACCACACCAGCGCGCGACTTGGGCACATTCCAAATAATAACAGGAATGCAGTTTGTTTAGTCAAATAATTATACAGTACACGAAACTGCTTGCTATGTTCTAACCACAAACACGCCGTTTCTTATCTCTGATTAGTCGAACTGCAGTCAAATTTCTCGGCATCAGTTGGGATTGGTTGATCAAAACAAAACTAATCAATTCGGACACAGTTGCTTCAACTTTAAATATGAAGTTGAAATTAACCCAAAAAGAGAAAATTATCTGTAAGTTTAAATAAATATGCATATCGGATAATTGGTTGTCCAATTAAAAGCTTACAATCATGCGTCGCATATTATAATACGACTAGCATCTGCCTGCAACTTCGTCCGCTTAAAATTTTCTTGAGTATTGAGTATTGAAAATTTTCTTAAGGATCTATAATTTTTGAAAATGACTCATTAGTCCATAATTCTCAAGGGTAACTTAGCTACCTATTAATTTTTATATTCGAACCAGTAGTTGAAGAGATGAGCGCGTTCCAACAAACTTCTCAGCTTTCTATTATTAGTAAGTAAGGCAACGACGGAAAACATGTATAACACTGGAGACATTTCTGTAAGTCTAACATCGAATCTCAATCTAAATTTGACAAACGTACCTAAATTTTTGACATTGACCTTTGTAGTTCTTGACCTTCTGTATACTGAGACTGGATTCCGACTTAAATTTGAACGTCATTTACTTTGCAAATGTCGTGATGGCCCAGTGGTTAAGGCGCCTGCATCTCACGCAAGAGGCTGTGGATTCGCAAGCGGGCGGTAGTATCAGTGTGACTTTTTCTATTTCTTATGCAATAATATGTATGTTATTTTGGAAATCACTGACATAGGTGAAGGATTACACCGTGAGGAATCTGGACTTATAATTAATTTAGGTCTGAAATCGCCAATACACTTTGAACAAGCGTGGTGGTCAATACTCGTGTCTTCTCTGTATGAGAAGAAGCTTTGGCCCTGCAGTGGGAAAATAATAGGCTGGGTTTTATTATTTAGTTAGTAGAATTAAACTTTTTAACATTAAATTGCTTACAAATCCACTTCATAATGCAAAAATCTTGTTCTATCTTCGTGTTCAAACTTGAACATAATTTCACCAATTTTCGGAATATTTGCTATAAGGGGGAACATGTGACTTCCACCGCTATCCCGGCCCCATTTCTCACTAAAACTATGCGAGGCACAGCCAAACAATTTTATTGGAATATCAATCAATTTTATAGGCATTTCTCCATGAATGGTAACACTTAAAGGCGCTAGTAACTCGAGGAGTTATGAATGCTCTACGTAAGAAAGAGATGGCGTGATCCGTAAGATGTAGCTGTGTCTCTGTCTTGCAGTAGAGCAATAGTCTTACCTCCTACAGTATATTTAATTGCTCTTAATATTAATGAATGAACTGTTAGGGTTGGCCAGAGCCAACCCCAAAACGAAATAATGAAATAATAGTGACAGCTCACTATTATTTCATTATTTCTTTTTGCTCGGATTCTAAAGGCTGATTTATAAAGTCTGTTGTCAAAATCTGTATTGATTGATAGTTGTTCGGCTATCACGGAAACAAGGTAATCCTTGTTTCCGTGATGAGAATGGATTTGCTCGGTTTTTATAAACGAAATTATAACACACCTAACCCAGCTACAAACAAAAATAACACGTTTGATCTTTGAAGATTTCCGCAGTGACAAACTATGGTGACAGCCTTTACTATTTTGCAAGTATAATATTCTCCGCAGCATAAAAATGAATAAATAACTTGAGTAAACTATGAAGACACTTGATTTCCTTGTGGGTATATTGCGATTCGGTATTAAACATTCCAGAAATACATCATAGGTAGTACAGGAAAAGCTTTTAATAAGTGCGCATATTTTTTTGCTACTTCAGTGACAGTAATTGAACACATTTCCGTTAATGTATTATTTTTTGTATTTTGGAACTGAAATTACAGCTGTTTAATTCACAGCTGATGATATTAGCGGTCAGCGCCCTATGGACCTTTAGGGCTTTATCACACTGGCGACTTTTGATGTAAAGCGAGCTTGTTGAACGTTTTGGCCTCGCTTTGAATTCGCTCGAAAATCGCCAGTGTGAAACCGCTCTAAATATCGCGCCACGGTCGCTCGCCGGCGGTGGCGAGTGCACAACAAATAAGTTTCAGTCTTTCGGAAATAATAACTTTATTTTTTATTACTAAACCATGATCAAATAAAAGTTAATTATGTATTTCAAGAGATCCTCTTAAGTTTGTGTAGTCATAATTTACGCACTGGTAACAAACTTTTCCTGTATGAGTATTTGCTAAGTACAGCATAATTATGTGGATATTATTTAGTTTTAAACCACAGCTAAAACTTAATAATGAAACGGTGGGTGACGACACCGTTGACGCAGAATGACGTTGAATCGAACCCGCGACTCGCAAGTCGCGGGTTCGATTCAACGTCATATAATTTATTAATCAAAGAACATTTTCACAAGTACCCATAATAGGGTTTTCAGTTAAAGAATACTTAGGTTACCTACCCTCAGAACTCTTGAATAGAAAGCGAGTACAATGACAACTCGAGCCGAGCATGAACTGAGCACAAGTGGAGCTTGTGTGGGCGTAGCGTAGCTTGCTCGGTTAAGGTTGCTCTTCCACCAGAGATGTGCAATGCAACATTGCTTTGGATGCGTTTAACATCCATCAATCATCTTCATTGGTTCACAAAGCATAGCACTGGATGCGAGCTATGGAGACATGCTAAGGATTGTCGTGAGTGGTGTAGAAGTGTGTGTGTGTATTATAGTGTGTGTATGTAGTGTGTGTAGGCGCGCGTTTGTCACCGAAATTAGACATGCCATTGTTTAAGCATAAATTTATTTCCAAAGCACATCTTACTCGCTCCGCTACATTAGCTTAGCATCAGTGGAAACGGTCAAATAGTTTTGTAGCTTAGCTTTTACTTTCTCGCAGCATAGCTGTATAGCATATCTCTACTGGGACGGCACTCTAAGGCTCCAAAAGAAGTCTGCCCACTACACTGTCATATACCATGACCGTACTATAAACGTTTCAGACACGGAAAGAAACACGACACGGACTACTATACCCACTAGAACGTATCAGCCGACAATTATTGACGCTCTGTACGTGTATTTTTGCCTGATACATTCCTAATACGTTCATGGTATGATACGACGTAGTGGGCAAACTGATCAAGCTTCTAAGAATTCTAGAGTTTAGCGGAAAAAGTGCTATGACAAGAAAGAGACTTAAGAACGGTTTTTTTGGTATTGATATAAAGGGTTGCTTTCCGCAACTCAGCGCGTATTTAGCGTATGGGCGGGAAGTAGATCATTCGAACCGCCCCACCTCCCCAAGGAAAGCCAGTATCACCTTGACGCTACTAGCGATCTCCCGTACGTTGCCTGGGTTACCGAAGTACTTAGCCCTGTACAAAGGATCCTCCGAGCAGTTCAGAAGCACATGTGATGCTGCTCCAGAACGCATGACCGCAGAAAACAATGTGAATGAAGAAATGGTAAAGTCTGACAAACCGAATTTATCGTAATACACACGTGAAGAAAATGCTTCCAGTCTTAACATACTCCCCTAGTCTAATACGCGCACAGTTTAAGAGGAAACCACAGGAGAAATCACCAAAGCCATTCCCTCGCAAAGTTCATACATATTCCACCATTCTTAGCCACAGCAAAACTTTCGTCATAGTTATAAAACAATAAATCCCGATCCAAGGTTGCTTGAAGCCATATCTCCGGTATATGGGCCGCAAATATATAATGTAATAGGTATGTAGGTCGCCTAGTCGGCGCGTTGTAAATCTAATGGCGCGGCGCATTGCGAATGCAACCATCGGGCATACGGCAGTGGATTGCGTGCGAGAGGATGATACCGACTTTTGTTGACTGAAGTTTTATTCCATTTTTTTAACTAGTATGTCCCACTAGTGTCGTGGCAGATGCCTTTTATGCACGAGGCTGTGGGTTCGCAACCTGACACGAGCAAAAGTATAGTAGCCGCCATGAGTCGTGAGCACAAATGTCAAGTTCATATTTGGGTTCGTTTCTGGGATTTTTGGGGCGCCGACACTGCACGCGAACGATCCAACACCAATCACGTGCAGCGTCGGTGACAAAAATTAACTTGACGGTTATGCTCACGACTCGTGCGGTCACTATACCAATGTAACTTTTCTATTTCATACATACTTTCTAAGTTCACACAAGACATCACTGATATCGTGAGGAAACCTAGACTTTAGAAGTCTGGAATCGGCAATCTTAACTTCTTCACTATTAGAAGGGACTTTTGTCATGCAGTGAGGCAATAGGCTGTTATGATTTTATTCAGTTACATTGTTGCATTGATATTTATCTATTAATTTACAAAATTATCGGTAGAGGTTACTGTGTTATTCGTATGTCTGTCTGTAACAGTCAGTTCTCTCACTTAATCGAGCACATAAATAACACATAAAATTAATATTTAAAAACAACCAAAACAAATTAAAAGGGACATAAGTTTTAAGACTGTTTAAGCCCAACATAATACAACGCGGCTTAATCTATCAACAGAAGTACAAGCGACAAGACGCTAACTAAACTTCTGAGGAAATCTTAGGAAATAAGATTAATATTTAATATCTACTCAGTACCCATTAAAGTATTAGCATATTTTAATACTCAACTCATCTTCGTAAAATCTTGCTGGCTAGGCATCCCCAGAAAATACAGATTATTTGTTAAGTCTTATAACAGTACACAGGGAAATTTAATTTAATTAGGACCAAAATATTAATAAGGGAGGTACAACTTTAATAAATCATTGAACTGAGATTATTCATTTATTTTCCCTTTAATATTTTCCCTATTACTGTTTTAATTGTAAAACCTAGTTAAAGGATATTGTAGGCAAAGCTTTTGTAGAAGATTATAGTTATTAATATTCACTGCCACCTTCAATTTAAACACGATTGAATTTGAACCTTATAGAAATTTTTTTAAGGATCATGAAATTACTTTTTCCGCTCTGGGTGAAGCGGAATGGCTATTACTGACTAAAACTCATACGTGTTCCTCCTAAGGCCCTTTGCGTTCCAGGGCCGCGGTGACTCTTTCGAACAATTTCCACAACCCTGGCAGAGACAGAAGCTTACATTTGACGATTACATTGATCACCATATTACTTGCTAGCTTCTATTCGTGCTTTTTTCTTCGTTAAAGTCAAGTAAACAATAAAACATGGCCAGAAACACTCGAAAATAATAGCAGCCTATTATTGTCCCACTGCAGGGCAAAGCCCTCTTCTCATACAGAGAAGGCACGAGCATTGATCACCACGCTTGCTCAAGGCGGATTGGTGATTTAGGACTTATATTAATTATAAAAGTCCAGGTTTCCTCAAGATGTTTTTCTTCACCGATGTCAGTGATATACAAGATAAATTTAGAAAGAACATAATATAAAAAAGAAAAAGTCACGTTGGTACTTGTGAACCCACAACCTCGTGCATGAAAGGCGAGCGCCTTAACCACTGTGCCATCATAAAATTAACACTCAAAAATAGTTAGCTTTTAGAGTCTTTTATTTTAAATTCAGTTAGTCAGTTAGTGTTAGTGTCCTAAGCGCGACTGCTACGCTAGAGGTCTTGGGTTCGATTCCCAGGACGAGCAAAAAGTGTTCTTGGGTTTATCTATGAAATTCTCAGTAGCAGCTCGGAGTTAGGATTTGTGCCCGGTTAATGGCAATAGGCTGGCCCCCTATTACATTGGACCTAAACATACAGACGAACTGTGGGTATACATAGGTACACCTTTGCCTAACCCTTAGGGGAATACTGGCGTGTTGGTAAATTCAGTCGCTTGTAAAATATTTTTCCATGGCGGTATTATCAACTCGAACTCAGTTCTGCCAAAAATTCTATTTGGCTTGGTGCAGCACGAATACGTCGCGAGGATCGGCCTCCCCGCTCTCTTATATATTTATTATGTGACTTAGGCCCGGAGCTAGCGCACTGAATGCTCGCTTTATGTCCCGAGTAAGCCGCGAAAGTCAATTGATTTATCTATCTATTGGTTAAGTGCTGCTATTCATACTGAAGCGATGGTGTGAGTGTGACTTCATATTTGTGTGATTTAGTTTTAATTCTTGATTTCTAATTGAGAATTATTATGTTTAAAGACGTGTAATTCTAGACTTAACTATCTTTACATAATTTTCTCTACATACTAAACCAGCGAACTGACCGCGAATTCGTCCGCGTGGTATTACACCCACATTAGTTACTTCTTTGGTTACTGCTCCGCTCCCATGTGTCGTAGCGTGATGTTATATAGCACATGCTACTCAGGAATCTATTAATGAAAAAAATGTTTAAAATCGAATCGGTCTAATAAAAAAAACATTTTATTGTACAAATGAAATAGTTAATAATAAAGCGACTACTGGACTACTATCATATCATCATCAACCGAACGGCGTCCACTGCTGGATATAGGCCTTCACTAAAGATAGCAACAATAACCGGCCCGGCGCTGTCCGCATCCAGCGTTTAAGAATACCAAAGTAACTCAGTCAGTCGTATGTCTGTCTGTTACGCTTTCAATCAGTCCACTGAGCCGATTTTTATGAAATTTGTGACTTGGTACGTTTGAACCCCAAGAAAGAACATAGGCTATAAAGTACCAACTTGACAAAAATCTGTTTGGGCCAGCTCCTGGACTATGATCTGAAGCATTGTTCCAGCTGCGCCTGTACTACAGTCGCGGCACTCTCCGTCACTCCTCATGTTATCTAAAAGCCTTCCGTACTACCATTGTAGATCAAGCTCGAGAGTTCAAAAGCTGTAGATGGTACCGACTTTGACAGTCTTCAGTGCGTTCCTTATTTTGAGAACCATTTTGTACCAGAACCTATTTTTTAGTCTTTGAATTAATTGATTGATAGATTTGGTCATGTTGAGAGGATGAGTGAAAGGCGAGTGACAATGGGAATTTATATGGCAAATTTGAATGGCAACGCCCAAGAAAGACCTACCCTGACCTTATTGGTGAGGTTCTTCAGAAAAGTCGGGTGCGTAGTACTCGTAACCGGCGTGCGTGTGTAACCAGATGTATGGCCGTGGACGAGGCGAAAGAAGTATGTAAGGAGCGTAGCAGGTGGCGTTCTGTGGTTTCTGTGGATACCCCCATGGGAAAAGGCGTGAGTTTATGTATGTATGTAATTGATTCCTTTAAAAAGAAAAACGGTCGGTGAATTCGTTCAAAATGATCTTTCAATATTGCATGTTTTTTTTAAATATAAGTGTCTTTTGAAAAAACACATTTTCTTACATTTTACCCAAGAAAACTATCAAACTCCGCACACTGTGTTATGTAACCTAATCCCTTCTTTCAGCAAATCTTCTAATATTCCCAACTCGTGTGCGACGAGATAAACAGCTGACAATATACAGCGTGTACCCTTTCAGCATAAAACAACGACAAACAAGACATGCACGACAGGCACCCTGTAACTGAAGAACAAGAGTAAAGACAATAACGTTTTGCACTAAAATAAGTAGTGTTTAATGCGGCTTTATTACAAAACCGGCCAAGTGCGAGTCGGATTCGCGCACGTAGGTTCCGTCATCTACCAAAAATTTGCAAAAAGAAACACGTTTGTTGAATGGGGCGCCCATTCAACAAACGTGTTTTTTCCCTTATATATTTATTTAATTCCATTTTTTTGTAATTGTTGTTATAGTGGCAACAGAAATACATCATCTGTGATAATTTGAGGCAGTAATGCTTGAGAAGGAGGCGGCGGGACGGTTGAGACAGCGGTTCTCCCGTCCCAGCCGCCGCGGTAGACGCTCCGGACGTCGGGGGCCGCGAGACGACTCCCGGCCACCGTAGATACTGGCCTGTGGACGGTGAGCAATGGGAAGCTCACCGTCCTTACGTTGCATAACGACAGGCCGTGTCGACGGCGCGTTCGTGTTCCACGCGCGCCTCAAAGAGATGTCAGCAAGAGGAAGGGGCCACTGAGGGCCGATGCCTGCCGGGGCTGCGGGTTGTTCGCAAGAGATACCGCGCCCCCGGAACGCAAAGGGCACAAGAAGGAACATGGGTGGGTTTTAGTCAGTAAAAGTCTGACACTCCCTCCCGCCCCGCCCAGGGCGGGAGAAGTTATTTGATGATTTCCCACCCACCCAAAAAAAAAAAAAATCTGTGATAATTTCAACTGTCTAACTATCAAGGTTCATGAGATACAGCCTGGTGACAGAAAGACAGACTGACAGATAATGGAGTCTTAGTAATAGGGTCCCGTTTTACCCTTTGGATACGAAACCCTAAATAGATTACTTGAACGTATTGATTTTGTTTTGGTTCATGAAGCTTTGTCAGTTTATCTTAGACTAGATTTTGCCCGTGACTCCGTTCGTGTGATTTTTTTCACCCACGTCTTTGTTTACAGCTCCGCTCTCGTGAGTCGTGATTTTGCGTGATATTCATTCTCCATACGAAAGTACCTTTTGGAATAGTAACAAGATTGTTTTTACTTATATTGACGTTCAGATGTACCTTTTAATGGTCTAATTGACTTTGGCTTTAAAAAAAACGTTGTTTACAAAGCCAGCAACACAGTTTCTGCGTATCGCTTCAGCTAATCCCGTATTCTTATCACGCCCATACACTATATTCGCATCGATCAGGGCGTCGGGGGCGTGACATGAATCTGTACATTTCGTAATTGTTTCGAGATGCTGCGATACCGGCCGATGACGTCACTGATTTATGTGGCCAAGCGCCAGAGCCCAATGATTTATGATTCCAACCGTTTTTGTTCTCTCATATTGTTTGGCGTTCGGCAAATTGGATTTGGTGGTTCATCATCATTGTTTTGATATTCTGCTGAAGGTTTGTGCGGATTTATAATAAAGAGATGGAAGATCATTATTTGCATAATCACCGTGCTTGGCGGGGAGATTGGTATTTGTAACAGTAGTAGTAGCAGAACTCTTTGTGAAGGAGCTCTTGCGGGATGTACTATCATCATCTATTTCTACTGCAAAGCAGCGTTACTGTGTTCCGGTTTAAAGGGTTTGGGTGCCGGTGTAATTACAGGCACATAAGACATTACAACTCTGTCTCTGGTATGGCAACGAATTTGTAAGGCCTCTGGCATTGGAGGTGTCTATACGCATCGGTGAACACTTAACATCAGGTGGGCCGCCGATTGATTTGCCATGCAAAGATGTTTAAAAAGATGATTTCAAGGTTAAAATCTTCAATACAGAATGTATGAAATGGAAGAAATTCGGATACAAAATAATCAAATAGAAAAATTTGCAATGCTATCTCAAATTCACTGAAATAGAGGGTTCGGTGCTCGCTTGAAGTCTTTTTTGCCAATATGCCAAAAACTCGTCTCGTATATTTAGTACTAACTTTTTACCGCGGTTTCATCCGAGTCGAACTTAAAGATCTCTTTAATTTGGCTTTGCCGCAAATTTCGTTTTTAACCCCCGACGCAAAAATGACGGGATGTTATAAGTTTGATGTGTCTGTGTGTGTGTGCGTGTGTGTCTGTGGCATCGTAGCTCCCGAACGCATGAACCGATTTTGATTTTGTTTTTCGTTTTTGAAAGGTGAATTAGTCGGGAGTGTTCTTAGCAATGTTTGATGGAAATCGGTGCAGCGGTTTCAAAGCTATCAGCTCTTTTGTTGGCTACGGTAGGGATTATAATTCTTCTGTCGGGGGTTAATTAAAAATTTTAATTTTGTGTTTTTAGCTGTACAAGTAGTTTTCGAGATTTCGTGATAAGTTTGTAAGTGACTGAATGGGTGATCGCTCCCTTTTATCTATACTAGTCTATACAAATATTAGTATTTACATAATAATAATATAACATTATAAAGTGGAAATATTTGTTTGTTTATTTGTAATGAATAGGCTCCGAAACTACTGGACCGATTTTTACAATTTCTTCACCAATAGATAGCTACATTTTTCCATATAACATAGGCTCTATAACATCAAGCTACTCCACACAGGAGCGACGCAGTAACAAAATACGTCACTAAACGCGGGTGAAATAAGTCACGCGGACGAAGTCCCGAGCAGTTCACTAGTGTACCTATACATATAAAAGTACATACTGCTCTATCTACTATGCAATATTTAATTACAGCCTCGATTTGAATCTACGTAACTTCACCTTATCGATTGAACACAAGATGTGATGACATATTCTCAAATACTAGGACGCAAAGTTGGCTTGTTGGTGACGAACTTTACAATGAACTTCCTCGAATACTGACTTGGGGCCAACTTGCTGCCAACTTGGCTCCAAGTTAGCGTTAACTTGGGTTATTAATCACAAACGGCTGGCATCGAACTAAGACTATAAGTGCGGTTTGGCCAAGCTATGTGAATATGTATGCAACAGATTTTTTGAATATGTGATTTATATTATTTACCTAACATTGTATAAACTGATACACAAACTGCCCGAACGCCGGGAGCTAGTGTCTTTAATAGAAAAGATTATTTTTAATTTATACATTTGTTACTATTTAACTAACCCGTTGGTCTCGTGGTCGCAAGCGCGACTGATGAACGTGGAGTCCCGGGTTCGATTCCCAGGTTGGGCGAAAAGTGTTATTGTATTTTTCCATTAGGTTTTGCTCAGTAGCAGCTCGGAGTTTGGAAGTTGGTGGTGTGACACCCCGTGTCTCGAAAAGCACGTAAAGCCGTTGATATCGGCTGTCATTCGTAGATCTTTGGTAGTCGTTAGGGATAGTCAGAGGTCAGGAGGTCTGACAGCTAACCAAGAGGTATCGTGTTGCCCAGTAACTGGGTTGTGGAAGTCAGATAGGCAGTCGCTCCATGTAAAACACTGGTAAAACACCCGGTTAAACTGGAAGCCGACCCCAACATAGTTGGGAAAAGGCTAAGCAGATGATGATGATGTTACGCGTTTGGATATTACTGTTGCTGCTGTACTCCCGTTAGTCGTACCGTGATAACATTTCCTTTTCCATACAAATTGTCGCATGTACTTAGTAAAATAAATAAAGTTTTTTTGGGCAGCCCCAGTATTATATTATACTAGCCGATAATCAGGAGATACTTACCGTCCATATTAATATAGTTTCTATATATAACATAATAAGAATTAAATTACTGTTACTGTTGTCCATTATTCCACACCACATCATCATTCAAAAATCCTCACTGGAGCACACCGCGCGCCAGGCTCGCGTTAAATATTCACTCAAAGAACGTTATTGTGTAAAATATTATAATGCAATAAATAGAAAACTACGTCTCCATTGAGAAAGCACCGCTTACTACACAAAGAGCTCGTACCTTTTCGCTTTAAAATGTGAAAGGGTACAGAGTAGCCGCGAGGAACAGAGGATTTGGATTTTTTTAAATGTGAGATACGAATTTTCTGTTTAGGAACAGTTTCATTAGCCAGTCTCAATAATAAAAATAACAGCCTATTACTGTCCCACTGTAGGTCAAAGGAGCCTTCTCATAAAGAGAAGGCACGAGCATTAATCATCACGCTTGCTCAAGGCGGATTGGTGATTTCAGACTTACATTAATTTTAAGCCCACGTTTCTTTAGGATGTTTTTCCCTTCACCGATGTCAGTGATGTCCATGATAAACTTAGACAGAACATGTGAAATAGAAAAAGTCACATTGGTACTCACCCGTACCCATTGCGAACCCACAGCCTCGTGCATGAGAGGCGCCTTAACCGCAGGACCACCACGACACTCACCTAAATTCACAGAGAGACATTTTTACAGAGTAAACGGACTCGTTCTTCCACTCCCCAAAAGGAGCAATTGTTCTTGAATTCTCTGTTAGCGTCATTACTCTGTCGATATTAATGCGGCTGACTCTCGCGTCTGTTGGAGGCTTCCTTGGATCAGATTTTGCTTTCACACTAAAGATCTCGCGGAAAAGACGTCGTCATTCAAATTAGAACCAAATTGACTGTAAGACATTAGGTCGATTTTAGTTTTGTGGTAAATAATAGAACTAGGTTCTAGTGTTTGTACTTTTCATTCGCTTATTTAATATAAGGTTTAAATTTGGGTTTTTTTTTGTAATCACCTCACTTAGTAATTAGAGAATACCTTCCTTCTATACTAATATAAAATACATAAGAGATTTTTGTTTGTTTAAATGCGCTGATCTCTGAAAGTACCAGTCGGAATGAAAAAATATTACGCTATGACTCACGGGAGCGGAGCAGTAATCAAAGACGTGCTATTATTGTGAGAGCGTAACAGACAGAGTTACTTTCGCATTTAAAATATTAGTATCTGATTAACATATTTATATTACAACTAGCGACCCGCCCACGACTTCGTCTGCGTGTCTTACTTTACCCGCATTAAGTTACGTCTTCCGTTACTGCTCCGCTCCCGTGGGTCGTAGCGTGATGTTATATAGCCTATGTTACTCAGAAATAATGTAGCTATCTATTGGTGAAACAATAGTTAAAATCGGTCCAGTAGTTTCGGAGCCTATTCATTACAAACAAACAAACAAATCTTTCCTCTTTATAATATTAGTATATATAAATGTATATAATAATTATGTTAGTTGGGATTAGGTATGACAGAAGTAGGTCAGTATCATTAAAAAAAAAATATTGCTACCTCATTGTATTTATTCCATTATGTGTAGTTTAAGCAGTCAATGTAAGTAACCTCTTTGCAAATTTTCAGTAATTTAACATAACACCGGCCATTTGTTGTCAAAAACTGTGAGATGCCATTAAAGTTTTTTTTTTCACGTATATTTTTCGTTGGTTTAATGGCTTTTACCAAGTTTTCGAAAAGAACAGGTCAGTATTTTTTATAATGAATAATTGAGTGCAAACTATTTGCAACAATTGACATAATCCATCAGTCATACTGAATGTCACCTGAAAGAGATTAAATCATGTAGGTATCTTTTTATTGGATGTAAAGAGACACAAAAAAATTCTGAACTCTACCCATTATTAGAACATTTTTTCTACTACGTCATACCTGGAAATCCACTGGTTCTGGATATATTGAAGGTCAAAGTTGCAACTCTTTACGACGTTTTTTTACGAAAATAAGTTTTAAATGTTCTGACTAAACTTTAAATCCTCCCAAGAGGTCTGTAGTGTTGTATGCACTTATGCGTAATCATTAGCGTGTGTTACGTTTATGGTATCGTAAACAGTAATTTTTCACACAAAAATAAAGTTGATTTCCAGCTTAGCTAAATGTTACTTAGTATCGATGGTCAGTAAGCGTAGTTCTTCAACGTGCATGTGGTGTTTTTTCAAACCCTTTTATTAGTACTAGCTTCTGCCCGCGTCTTCGTCCGCTTCTAATTTGATATATTATCCCACGGGGACTGTACATTTTTCCGGGGTAAAAAGTATCCTATATGTTATTCCAGACTACAATCTGTCTGAGTGCCAAATTTCATGTAGATCCGTCCAGCCATTTAAGCGTGAAAGAGTAACAAGCATCCATCCATCCTCACAAACTAGGATAGTAGGAAGAAAGTAGGATAGATTACTGTTTATCCATATATCTAGTATACTAAGATCACTTTATATAAATCCTATCAACCTAAAAATAAGAATCAACATTTGAAAGCCGAAACTCCCTCCATAGGATTTTAATATAAAAGCCAAAAGGCAACCGAATGAATTTTGAAGGAGGGAACATGAAAATCTGTGGAGCGGGCATTGTATTGCATAAAATATTCACCGGCTCGAGTGCGGGGAGGGCGGGCGTTATGACTGTAGCTTAACTGAAGTACTTATTGAGGTACTTACGACAAATGAAAATTGTGATTGTCATTTACTTTTTATTCGGCCATGTTGTTTGTGTGTTGATTGCAATGTGGCGCCGATATCATACGACTTATAGTTATTGTATCTACACCAATAATAATAACGCTAAAGAGATTTTTGTATGTTTGTTTAAACGCGCTCATCTCTGGAACAACCTGTCGGATTAGAAATAATCTATTTATATATGATAGCTAGCTTCATAAGGAATAGTATAAGCTATATAACATCACGCTACGACACACAGGAGCGGTGTAATCATTTCAAACGTTACACACCCGTTTTCCTCTTCCAGACTTAATTTAATCCGACTCCCGGCCACCGTAGATACGGGCCTGTGGACGGTGAGCAATGGGTAGCTCACCGTCCTTACGTTTCATAACAACAGGCCGTGTCGACGGCGCATTCGTGTTCCACGCGCGCCTCAAAGAGATGTCAGCATAGGGAAGGGGCCACTGAGGGCCGATGCCTGCCGGGGCTGCGGGTTGTTCGAAAGAGATACCGCGCCCCCGGAACGCAAAGGGCACAAGAAGGAACATGGGTGGATTTTAGTCAGTAAAAGTCTGACACTCCCTCCCGCCCCGCCCAGGGCGGGAGAAGTTATTTGACGATTTCCCACCCCCCCAAAAAAAAAAAAAGGATAGTATTCCGCGACATATTTCTTTCCGTGCCTGATACGTTCATAGCACGGTCATAATATGGTACGGTGCAGTAGGTAGATTGCTTTAAGTTGAAAGTGGCCTTCCAGGAACATTATGTAGCTGGAGAGTTCCCGGTAATTCTCCTAATGGACTGTTAGACGGACAGCGGCTGATAATTCACTGGGTTGTAAAACACAGAGCAGTTTATGGAGAAGTGATCATGTTTTGTTGTTCTTGTTAGGTTAATATGGCGGCTATTTCAACGTAAACTTGATTTTGGAGAAGATAAACTGCGTTTTGTACCAAAATGGTGTTTTGTACTCACTTCAAAATTTCTCGCATTTTATAAAACAATTTTGAAAATTCAACTCTAATCTATATCTCCTTATCTAATAAAGCCGAAGAGTTTGTTTGTTACACGGCCTAATATCTAAAACTGCCACACGGATTGGAAAAAATGTTTCGCTATATGATAGCCAGCTTCATAAGGAATAGTATAAGTTACATAACATCACGCTAAGACACACAGGTACGGAGCAATAACCAAAGACGTGACTTAAAAAAATCTCACTAATAATTCGCTAAATAATTATTTTTATAATTTATGTTGTTGATAAAATTTAATTTATTATAGATAATTTCATTAAAATAAAATGTAATAACATTTAATATTTTTACTTAGAATAAAAAATAGTAAAATATACTTAGTGTAATTATAAAAATCATAATTGATTAATAAATAAACTATTTTTTCGATAGTATGTGACCAAAGGTTGGCAGTTTTGAGATGTCGTTAAAAAGTCGATGATATTCTGAATAATTACCCGAGGTAACCTACCACACTACTCCTAATGCAATGTTCTTATTAAATAGTGTTACTAAATAAACAGTCGATAATATTTCGCTTGCCGTGAGGTGCCCGCGTTAAATCCGGTTTGTTCCACTGAATATTTTATAGTGCTGTGACGTGCTATGCTAGGCGCCCGCTGTAAATTATAGGGCTAGTGTCGTGCGTTACCGGTTTTTATCGATAATTTCGAACATGGATATTTAAATTGCGGTGTTTGAATGTTCCGTATTTTGATGTGTATCGTTTTTCATTTTGTGAATTGGTAATAGACGTATACTCACCATGAATATTCCACAAACAGCAAATATACGCTATATAATATAAATAATAAACGTCGCCATTTTAGCCATTTCAAGATTAAGTAGTAGTAGAGCTCTTTGTGAAGGAGCTCCTCCAGGGAAGTACTACCACCATACCTATTACTGCCGCAAAGCAACGTTGCTGTGTTCCGGTTTGGAGGGTATGGGTGCCGGTGTAATTACAGGCAAATGACACATTTTAACTTTGTCTCTGGGATGGCAATGCATTAGCAAGAAAATAAAAGTTTTATTTATTTATAACAGCTTAAACTGTTATTACAGGGTTTACCCTAATGCGACAGTTACGTCGTACAACGATCTCAGAGTACTGATGTTCGTGAACTGATTTAGTTAGACCACAGGTTAAATTATGTTAAATGATTCAATGTGGATTAGGAACTATTATTATGATTATCATTCTTAACCAACACACCTATCAGATAAATCATCATCTTCTTCCTGCCCTTACCCCATGTTACTTGGGGTCGGCGCAACACGTTTTCTTCTTCCACGCTGTCCTGTCAACCGTCATGCTATCACTGACTCCCTTCTCTTTCATATCATTCTTCACGCAATCCATCCATTAAAAAATTGATACTAACAATACCTATAAGATAAATATGACCGTATTTAAAATATCAACCTAAATACAATTTTATCAACACCCTAAACAAAAAGGAAAGAATTTGAACGTTGGTACATTCATTGTACATAAACCAATCAGAAGTATACAAACAACCAGTATAGTCGTCGCCCCGAGTCGTGAGCACAGACGTCAAGTAAATTTTCAGGATTTCGGGTTCCTTTCTTGGTATTTTAGGCCGCCGACGCTGCACGCGATTGGTCCGTCAGTCAGACCAATCGCGTCCAGTGTCGCCGCCCCAAAAAACCCCGAAAGGAACCCAAAAACCGAAATATTAACTTGACATTTGTGCTCACGACTCGTCATGACTACTATATCTTACCGGTAATACGTCGAATTCTCACATTTCAAAGTAAAAATAGCGCAGGAAAATACTTATTTCTTTTCGTAGAATTAATAGATGTACCTGATATATCCGTCTCGGTTCCCGGAAATATACGGCTCCCGCGAGTCTAAGGTAAATCTATCGACTGCACTATTTGAACAAATCCTACTCGTATATTTTTCTTTTATATTATAAAACTATAGAGTATAAAATATAAACTGCCTTATAAAATGTAAAAAGAGTGTGTGTGTGTGTGTGTGTAAAAGCATGAGTTTAAGTATGTGTATGTTGCCGGGGCTGCGGGTTGTTCGTAAGAGATACCGTGCCCCCGGAACGCAAAGGGCACAAGAAGGAACATGGGTGGGTTTTAGTCAGTAAAAGTCTGACACTCCCTCCCGCCCCGCCCAGGGCGGGAGAAGTTATTTGATGATTTCCCACCCACCAAAAAAAAAAAAAAACGTATGTAGGTATGTATAAAATGTAAACGTGCATGGAAGTGTGGATGGGAAACTAACATACGCAAATGGTTTTCACTTAGATCACAAAGCACAGAGTTACGGTGAGTTCAACTAGAAGAGGTCTATCTATGATGATGTGATCCGAACGATCTCGTCCAAGGCGTTTGTCTCAGCTGCGTTGTACTCGTCGTTCATGTGCCTGCATGTGGCTTATATACGCATTCTTCTTTGTGAACATCCTCCCAAATTGCGGACACGTGAGCCCTCCAGCTGTATAATAACAGTTCATTTCTATATTTTTTTAAATTCATCTATACTAATATTATAAAAATAAAGCTAAAGAGCTTGATAGTTTTGTTTGTTTGTTTAAACGTGCTAATCTCTGGAACTACCGGTCGGATTAGTAAAATTATTTGTTTTTGTATAGGCTAAATAAAACCACTACTACGAGTCCCGGGAGCCGATTCTGTGCCTTCTTTCCCTAAGCACCTATATATCCTATGGGTAACTCCGGAAAAGGGTGTATCTATGTGCCAATTGTCATCCAAATCTTTTCACGCGTTATAGAGTAACAAACATCCAAACATCTTCACAACATATAATATTTGTAGGACAAGTTTAAAAAAACCGGACAAGTGCGAATCGGACTCGCCCACAGAGGGTTCCGTACGTAGGATCATTATAAATTACAGAATTATTGAATAAATAGTTTATTAAACTTAACGACTGCCTTGTTAGTTTAGTGATCCTAAGCGCGACTGCTACGCTAGAGATCTTGCGTTCGATTCCCAGGTCGACCAGTGTTATTGGGTGTTTCTATGAAATTCTAAGTAGCAGCTCGGGGTTAGGATTTGTGCCGGTTTATGACAATAGGCTCGCCCACTATTACATGTGACCTAAAACATACCCGCGAACTGTGGGTGTACATTGATACACCTCTGCCTAACCCTTCAAGGAATACAGGCGTGATGGTATGCTATGTACAAAATAGGAATGCGCAAAAAAGTTCACGCGGGCGAAGTTTCGGGCAAAAGCTAGTCCCTGATAAACGTGAACGACATCCATGACAGTACGTGTGATCGCTGACAGAACTCGCACTCTTTCGTCATGTTTTATTCAAACAAATCAGCGCCATGAGATACCAAACACAGTTATAGGACAAATACAAAAGTGACGTCAAATGAAGGAAACAAAGAAACAAGTAGTCGGTGACGCTTTGAAGTATCATGTTACACATACAATATTCACGTAAAAGTATCGCGAGGAATCGGTGAAATAGTTTTACATACACCTGCGTGGTTAAAACAATTGGGCTTTTAAACAAATGCCCACTCGCTTCGTGGTTACTCCAACATCTGCTAAGCAGCCCTGGGTTTGATTCCCAAGCCAAGCAAAAAATGCTACTGGGTTTTCCGCTACGAATTTCTCAGTAGCAACCCGGAATTTGGAAAGTATATGAAAAAAATAAACTTTAATGGCATCTTACAGTTTTTGACAACAAATGGCCGGTGTTATGTCAAATTACTGAAAGCTTGAAAAGAGATTGCTTACATTGACTAATTAAACTTCACATAAGGTTTGAATACAATAAGGTTGCACTCAAATTAACACACATAAAATGAGACTGACCGACATTCATGAGAAATAACTGCGGTTTTCCATGATACAATGATCAAAAAATTAATACTTAATCCCAACATCATCATCATACCATCGCGCGTGTATTCCCCGAAGGGTTAGGCAGAGGTGTAACAATGTACACCCACAGTTCGCCGGTATGTTTAGGTCCCTTATAATAGGGGGCGAGCCTATTGCCATTAAACCCAATTAATATATATTTATTATATATAATTATAATCCATACTATTGTATAATAATATAAATACGAAAATAACTCTGTCTTTATATCTGTAAGTCTTTCACGACTAACTTTTTACTTCCACTTTTTGGTTACTGCTCCGCTCCCGTGTGTCATAGCGAGTTATATAATCATAGAAATCCTAACGAATCTGGCTATCATACATAAAGAGTAACTTTAAGGAAAATTATTGCTGCGAAACAACATTTTTGTTCGAGTGCAAAATTACTGTTCGTGATACCTTGCAGCATAAGACACGCAAATTATTAATATCTCTAGAATCAGAGGATTCCTAAGTTTGACATAGTAGATATAAAATATCATAATAATAGGTGGAATATGTGATTTTCGGAAACGTTACGGCTGTGTCTTTACATGAAATACTAGGATACATTATGATTTAATCTCACTCAGGTGACATTCATTCCAACATTTAGTATGACAGAGGGATTATGTCAAATGTGGTAAATGAATTAGTGTAAAAAGTTTGCACTCAATTATTCATTATAAAAAATACTGACCTGTTCTTTCCGAAAACTTGGTAAAAGCCATTAAACCAAAGAAAAAATATATGAAAAAAAAAAATAACTTTAATGGCATCTCACAGTTTTTGACAACAAACGGCGTGTGTCATGTTTGATTACTAAAAGTTGAAAAGAGGTTACTTACATGAAATAATTAAACTTCACTTAGGGTATGAATACAATAAGGTTACACTCAAATTATTACAAAATAATAATGAACTACATTCATGAGAACTAACTGCAGTTCGTCATGACATCACAAACAAAACTTAATCCCAACGAATATGTTATGCCGTGTCGACGGCGCGTTCGCACTTGTCAATTGTCAGGTGTCAATTGGAGCAATTGGAAGGCCCACTCAGGGCCAATGCCTGCCTGCGATGACTGTTGTTCGTAAGATATCGCGCCCCGGAACGCAAAGGGCACAAAAAGGAACATGGACGAGCTTTAGTCAGTAACAGTGTGACACTCCCTCCCGCCCCGCCCAGGGCGGGGGCAGTCACTTGACGACTTCACATCCGGAAAAAAAACTAATAAGTTGCACCTACATAGATTATATTTATTATATAACTAGTCGGTACCTGTTCTATATAGGTACCAATATTACAAATGCGAAGGTAGCTCTGTCACGCTTTCACGACTAATTCACTTTAGTTTAATAATTCATTTTTTATTTATTTATTCAAGTGATAAAGACTCATATACACACAATTCAATAAATAACACAAGTAATCAAAATTTTATTGACAGCCGACGACTGTAGGTGACGTGCAAGTCACTGCAGCGTCTTACATAAGGACAGTCGAGTCTGTCGGCTATCATCACCATCACGCTGTTGGAGCTACCGCGTACCCTGCGCACCAGAGAGGCGCACCGCTTACGCATCGTTGCATAAAAGCAGTCAACGCTAGCAGTGGCGAACATGCCCGAGGCACCAGCCAGTTTACGCGTTTGGATATGACTAATTCACTTTAGTTTACGCGTTTGGATATTGCTGTTGCTGCTGTGCTCCCATTAGTCGTACCGTGATATCCTTCCTTTTGAATCACTCTATCTATTGATAGAAATCGCATACAAATCCGTTACGTACTTTAAAATATCGACTAGATTACGTAGATAGATAAGGAGAGATAGATTTTAAACTACTTACAGAAATACAAATATAACACATGAAACATAACGTCATTTTTTTCTTTCTTTGATGGCATATAAGCCGACGGCCCACCTGATGTTAAGTAGTCACCGCTGTCTATACACATCTGCAATACCAGAGGCCTTGCAGACGCGTTGCCATCCCAGAAACAAAGTTGAAATGTCTGACGTGTCTGTAAAGGAATTTCTTGATGATAAAATTATAAACCTGTTAATCTGAATGTAATTTTTTTTTATTTTAACATTGTTTATTAACTATGAAAAAAATAATTAATTAATATTTAAAAATTCTCAAGTGACTATTTCTGCTCTTTTGACATATGTATTTTATTATATTTTTTCCATTAGTATTAAGATTAATAACTAAATGTACCTAATAATTAATGTTATTATTGTAAGTTTGACATTTCTCGTAATTGTATGGACTATTTTTACGATACTGGTGTTAATTCGTCTGTACCTAATTAAATTTTAAATTTGCATGACGTGAGCCTGATTATGGCGATTTATAATTTTACTTTAAGAACATCTTGTTTAACTCACCCGTAGTCTGCAAATAAAGAATTTGAATTTGAATTTTAATTTGTAACTACACCGGCACCCATACCCTTCAGACCGGAACACAGCAACGCTGCTTTGCGGCAGAAATAGGTAAGTATGGTGGTAGTACTTCCCCGGACGAGCTCCTTCACAAAGAGATCTACTACTGCTACTACCTAAATAATAATGAACTTTAAACTAAACAATAGTTCAAAAGACACCGCGGCAACAATTCGTAATTAACTAATCCTGTAATTGTACAACTTACAGCGTCTTTCGCGACATTTTCTCGCAAGTATTACATTTATTTGGTCGGAGAAAGGTTATCCATTAAAAACCGCGAATTGGGGTCTGATGTTGTTTCCTATTCGCGACGGGGAGGCGCCGGAGTGGCGCCGCTGGCCACAGACTAAGATGTTAAAGCCTAGATGTGACAATCCCTTTTGAACAATTTTTACCCGACTGCGCCAGAAGGAGGGTTATGTTTTTCGAGTGTAAATATGTACACTCTTCCGGCATGCTCTGTAGCTTAAACGCCTTGATGGAATTTAGTTTAAGAGGAGTTGTTGAATTGTGATAATTACCAAATACAAAATTATAAAATATGAAATGACCGATTTTTGGCAAAACATTATTTGGAAATAAAAATCCTCTAATCCTATAAAGTGTAAGTGGGTATCAAATTAAGCAGGTATCTTTGATAACAGAACATACCATCACGCCTATATTCCCCGAAGGGTTAGGCAGAGGTGTAACAATGTACACCCACAGTTCGCCGGTATGTTTAGATCCCATGTAATAGGGAGCGAGCCTATTACCACTAACCGGGCACAAATCCTAACTCCGAGCTGCTACTGAGAATTTCATAGAAAAACCCAATAACACTGCTCGACCTGGGAATCGAACCCAAGACCTCTAGCGTAGCAGTCGCGTTTAGGACCACTACGCCAACGTGGCAGTTCTTACGGTGCTACGGTATCTTTGAATAGATATTAAATCTTTAGTATTCTCTTATCAATTGCCATTCGCCCATGAAACCCTTTCATTTGACACCCGCACTAAAGCGGTTGAGAAAAAATATGTAAACCGCCATCTTGGAGCGGCGGCCATATTGAAATTATTATAATACTATGCTTCGTCGTCACCTAGGATTTCGCGCACGTCAAACTTGATAAAAAAAATTAAAATCCTGGAAAATGATTTTGGTCCGGTATAAAAAGTAGCCTATGCGCTATTCCCATCTTTGTGCTACATTTATCCAAACCCATTCAGTCGTTTAAGACCGAAAGAGTAAGAAACACCAATTCATCATCACAAAGTTTCGCATTTACAACACAGGTAGGATTGAGTGTTGGACATCGTATTGTCTCCAGAACTAAAGACGTATACAAAATTTCAGCTCAATCCTGTACCAACAATTGGTCGATAAATGGTTTGCAAATTTTGGTGGACAACTTACACACCAACAGTGCAAGTTAAATAAAAGCTTGTGAAAAGTTACATTAGTACTTGCCCGTGTCCGGCAGGAAATGTATAGCTAGTTAAAATTAATATCACCATTTTACGCTCACATCAAAATACATAATTACAACAGTCTATTAGTTTTTTATCGTAATGTAAAGTATTGAAGTATAATAATCGTCACACAAACAAAGTAACCTATCTATAAAATAATCTTTGACTCGCGCCTCGCTGTTATGCGCTATTTTGTATAAAATTTATTGCCATATGTAACAATACATCCACACCGAAGAACGAACTCCATTTTCTTCGCGATACGGTGTACTTTTCTATGTAGGGTAATAAAACTGGGCTAGTATTTTGTTATGGTAAGTAAGTTAGGCGTAATGCCTAAGTACGTTTAGAGAAAGATATATTATTTGTGTGCCTTGATTTTTGGCTGAGTCCTGTGTGATGGCGCTGGAGTAGTGGGTAAATAGGTACCTACTTGACTTGGCATGTTTTCCGAGATATATTTTCGTTTGACACATCTGACTGACTAAATATTGGATAAAGCAAAACGTTTGCGTAATCAAAATGAACACGTGAACACATACATGTACGTAACTTTGAACATAATTTAGTCTTCAATTCCTAATTTGTAATTCTTTGTATCTATATAATATTATAAAATAGCAAATTTACTGGTTATGTCAGGTACATCGCATTCACATATAATGCTGTGTATAAAATATGGTAAAACGTTTATTTTAAAAGCGTAACAATGGAGTTTATTTTCCATTTTTTGCCATACGAACCTACCTTTTGGAAGAGGGTTACATTCAATAATTTTTCTTGTAAATTACATTCAAAGGTGTCTATTGATAGTCTAATTGAAATATATGGTTTAACTTTGACTTTGAAACATGCATAACATTAATTCTGCATGCCTTACAGATAGAATGTAGGTACAAGAATCAATACACCGAGGAGGGAGTCAGTGCAGAGCCTAAAAGAAAAACCGCAAGAGGTGATGTGACATCAAAGGCAGGGGAAACTCGTTAAAACCTGCCCCGGTACGGAACGATTACGTTGAAATCGTCCGGCGAACGGATAGTAATTAGTGACCGATGAAAAACATCCGCCAGTCACCTATCAATCGTGGGTTATTTCAGCTCTTTACATGATACGATCACAACACGATTTTTAGATGAATATTTTTTTCTTAAACATCGTTGGTTGGTAATCAGGTCAACGACTCACCTGATGTTAAGTGATGTCTATAGTAATAGGTGACCCTGTGGGTATAGACATCTGCAATACCTGAGGCCTTGCAAATGCGTTGCTATCCCAGAGACAAAGTTGAAATGTGTCATGTGCCTGTAATTACACCGGCACCCATACCCTTCAAACCGGAACACAGCAACGCTGCTATGTAGCAGAAATAGGTATGGTGGCAGTACTTTCCCGGACGGACTCCTTTACAAAGAGCTCTACTACTACTATTCTGGTGCTTTCAGGAGATGCAGTGGTTGGGAACAATGAGACATGCTTACATGAAAAACACTTATTTTTAATCATTGTATTATGTTACGCGATGACAGTTATACGAACAAAAAATAACCCCAAGGTAGAAATCGATTTTCAAATTTGTAGAACGACTGTACTTACAGCATTTTGGTTTATTTTAAACTACAGACCCGCCCGCGACTTCGTACACGTTTGCTTATTTCATCCGCGTTAAGCTACCTGTTTGGTTACTGCTCAGTTCCCGTGGAACATATCCTAATGTTATATAGCCTATGTTACTCAGGAATAATTATGTTGTTGAAAAAATATTAAAAATCGGTCCAGTAGTTTCGGAGCTTATTCGGTACAAGCAAACAAAAAATCCTTCCTCTTTATAATATCAATAGCTTATGCCCACGACTTCGTCCGCGTCAAACTTGATATTATTATCTCTCGGGAACCGTGCATTTTCCGGGATAAAAAGTATCCTATGTGTTATTCCACACTACAATCTATCTCAGTGCCAAATTTCATCCAGATCCATTCAGTAAACCATCCATCTATATATCCACGCATTCTCACAAAGTTTCGCATCTATAATATAATCAGGAAGGAAGATGTGGATGTTGCCATTTAGATTACGGCAAGGTTTTCTCATCACGTGTCCAATAAAATGCTTAAATAGAACAGAAGCCGCTCACTCACTCCACACATTCTTCACATATGCACCACAATTTCACGACAGATTGAATTCCTCAATATTCTGGCGAGGGCCGAGCTTCCTCACGGAAATTGGAACGTCTCAGTCGTAGCGTAGTTCCAAATCAAATACGGTTTGCACTCAAAATTCAACACAACACAGGAATTTACATACCATCACGCCTGTATTCCCCTAAGGGTTAGGCAGAGGTGTACCATTGTACACCCACAGTTCGCCGGTATATTTAGGTCCCATGTAATAGGAAGCGAGCCTATTGCCATTAACCAGGCACAAATCGTAGCTCCGAGCCGCTACTAAGAATTTTATAGAAAAACCCAATAACACTTTTTGCTCGACCTGGGGAATCGAACTCAAGACCTCTAGCATAGCAGTCGCGTAAGGACCATTAGGCTAACAAGGCAGTTAATTTACACGTCCTTAATATAGAAGAGCTACAGCAAAATGATCTACATGCTAGCTTCTGCCCCTGTGGTCTATCTCTGTCTGCGTGGATTTCAAAATTCAGCCAATGTCCTAAAATATCCCTCAGAAACACAAAAAGGGGATAAAAAGCCTGTGCGCTATTCCAGACTGTAATCCATCTATGTGCCAAATTTCTTCGCGATCTGCTCAGCCGTTCTGGCGAGATTGAGTAACAAACATCATCTATCCTCACAAACTTTCGCATTTATAATATTTGTAGGTAATACACACTATGTGAAAATGTGAGTTATTAATAATAATGAGGATCCCTTTGGCACCATTTAAGAATCCAAAAATGTCCAGTCCAAAAATCGCACAATCTAAAAAGCATTCCTTAAATCTTCAAAAGATTGGCTATTAGGCCGCGGGCACATACGTCGTGGACACGTTATTTGTGCTTCGTTGTGCCTAATCCATCACTAATCAACGGAACTCATTACCGAAATGAGCGGAGAAATCTCGTAATTACAAGCTTTCCCTTCATTCATTCATTCGTTCGTCGTTCTTTCACCGAAGGCCGGCTTTCTTTTAGTAAAAGGGAATGATTGTTTTCATGTAATTTATTGGAGTTAGAGCGGATTAGGCTATGGGGTTATTTAGTACTTGTATTTATCTTTAGGGTTCCGTATCTCCAAATAAGAAAACATAAAGCCCTTATAGGATCACTTTTGTGCCTTTATCTGTGGCAGCCAATTTGCTCTAAATACCTATATTGCACCGATTAAGTTCAAATTTCAATTTATCTTTCGTAGATTCGTATTAGCGAAAGAATTTTCAGAATCAGACCAGTAACTCTGCCTACCCTTTTCCCAACTATATTGGGGTCGGCTTCCAGTCAAACCGGATGCAGCTGAATACCAGTGTTTTACATGGAGCGACTGCCTATCTGACCTCCACAACCCAGTTACTGGGCAACACGATATTTCTTGGTCAGACTGTTTATCAGGCTTTCAGACTATCCGTAACGACTGTCAGAGATCTGCAAATGACCGTAACCAACGGCTTTACATGTTTTCTGAGTCAAGGGGGTATCACACCACGAACGTCCAAACTCCGGGCTGCGACTGAGAAATCCTTAATGGAAAAACCCAATAACACTTTTGGCCCAAACTGGAGATCGAACCTGGAACTTTTACAGCATAGCAATGCTGTTGAAGCCGCATTAATTAGGCTAAGTATATTTATTGAACTACTCATAATATTGACTTACAGAATCATCTGTCATCTCTATCATTATCAATTAACAATCCGTCGATATTCTATTAATCAGGATGCCAATATTATTGAAAGGATTATCAGCTACCGTCAGCACGCTTACACAAACACACTCACGTTATTTGGGGAACGAACCTGAAATTAACAGAACCTTTGACCTCCTTATGCTACCCTGGTAGTATGCTGGCGAGACTTTATGGAACTACAATTTGTAGAAGAAGTATTGAAAACAAACTGGTGCCCGCGGCTTCGTCCGCGTCAAAGTTAAACTATTATCCCAAGAGGAACACATAACAGGGATAACAAGTATCCTATGGGTAACTCCGGAAAACGATGAATCTATGTGCCAATTGTCATCCAAATCTTTTCACGCGTTATAGAGTACCAAACATCCAAACATCTTCACAACATATAATATTTGTACGACAAGTTTAAAAAAACCGGACAAGTGCGAATCGGACTCGCCCGTCGAGGGTTCCGTACGTAGGATCATTATAAATTACAGAATTAAATAAATAGTTTATTAAAATTACCTCGAACTGCCTCGGTAGCCTAGTGGTCCTAAGCGCGACTGCTACGCTAGAGGTCTTGGGTTCGATTCCCAGGTCGAGCAAACAGTGTTATTGGGTTTTTCTATGAAATTCTCAATAGTAGCTCGGAGTTAGGATTCGTGCCCGGTTAATGGCAATAGGCTCGCCCCTTATTACATGGGACCTAAATATAATGGCGAACTGTGGGTGTACATTGTTACACCTCTGCCTAACCTTTCGGGGAATACAGGCGTGATGGTATATTTTTATTAAAATTAATAAATAGTCATCATCATCTTCCTGCCCTTATCCCATGTTACTTGGGGTCGGCGCAACACGTTTTCTTCTTCCATGTCGTCCTGTTAACCGTCATGCTATCACTGACTCCCTAAATAAAAATAAAAATAACTAATAATTATTATTATTATTAATATTTATTCGTGTACTAATATTTACTTAGTTATCTATAGTATTAGGTAGTAATAATTATCTGAAATCTTTCGTTTGACAGACTTAGGAGACAGGGAGAGGAACGGTATTTTTTGTTCGTTATAAATAAGAAACAATGCGTCGGAAAAAATAAATAAAATATATTTTGCAATGTGCACATCAAACCCTTTTATTTGATACCCCATTTGAACTAGGAGCATCAATTTGACATTCCGACCCTCTATAAAAAATATAGACAAATAATAATTACAAATAGTTTTGAATTTCTTTCTTGCACGTGCGGTTTATAACTATGTTACTGGCCAAATTTCATAGTTCTAGGTCAACAGAAACCCTAAGAGTTTTGATTCCCTTGCGAGTGTCGAAATATGCGTTTTTTGCTGAATAAACGCCGTATCTCTTTTACGTAGAGAAGTTTGTTGTTTTTTTTTCACAGCTTCATGAGATGGTAGGCCTGAGTTTAAGGTTTAAATTTCCACTTGATGCCTCCACGCATTCCCGAAATAAAGTGTCTTGACAGACTGGCAGACAGACGAACAACAAAGTGATCTTATAAGGGTTCCGTTTTTGCCTTTTGAGGTACGAAACCCTAATAAAAGCTAAAACCCGTCTACTGAAAAGTATGACACGAGAAATGATTCGTGAAAAGGTCAGTGAGTAATAAAACTCCATGTTTTGTAGACACGGCACTCGATCTTCATCCCCGACTTCATCCACCCAAAATTCATATGGACATTGGAAAATAAATACCAAGCGGCCATTTGGTCGTGCTGTATATTCAACATTATAGGTTTTTTTTTAATTTCACACGGATATGGTAAACAATCCGGCAATCCACCTAATGTTAGACGGTCACCTCTATCCTATCCTATCCTATCCTGCCTATCGACAGTGTCAGTATTACACCGCCACCAGGACCCACACCCTTCAAACCGGAACACAATAACGCTATTTTGCGTCAAAAATAGGTATAGCGGTAGTACTTTCCAGGACGAGCTCCTTCACAAAGAGACAATAATGAACAGACGTATACAAAAAATATAGTTTGTACAGTTGAAGCGTTTCTCCGTGATTAGTCGACCATCATTGCTACTTCACTATTGATTTTGACTTTCAGGCATTTAAGATATGTGGCTTACTCTGGCGATGCTCTTGTTTGTATTATTTATCGAAATATGTTACAACAAATAACATACCAGTCCAGTGTGAAGCGAATTCATATATTAGTTGATCTGTACTCTATCATGCCTCATTCATGTAAAATAGTTTGCATTTAACGCACGTTGCGTTACACACATTGCGCTCTGGTAACCTTAGTGCAGTCGAGTTTCACTTAATTTATCAAGTGTTAATGGAGGATACTATTAGTCAGGTCTAATAACTATTTAATTCGGAATCATACGCCGTGTGAGCCGAGAGCATCAAGAAAGCAACAGAAAGATAGAACTAAAAAGTTTATTTGGCACAGAGAAGGAGTTCAGTTGAAAAGATTCAGATTACACACCGACATGACTTGAGAAGACAGGCTCCGCCTCGGAGTCACCATGCACATCCTCAGTGTGTGGTTCAGTTTGTCGACATGTTTCAGTGAAGGTGAGTACGCCGTTAGTTAACGGCTTTAGATTCTTTCAAGAAACTCTTCGTATCTCCTCTCGACAGTCACACAATTATTTCAAATGAACCATTTACAAACACTTTTGAACTGTCAAGGAGTCGCTAGTAAGTCAGTTAGTCGGAAAGTTGAAGCCAGTAGCTCGTTCCAAAACGTAGTTAAGTTAGGTTAGGAGAAGAACAAGCATGGAACTTCACGGACATTCTTTTTAATTAACTTTATAGTTCACAATCCTGGTTACATTATTATTGTTGCTTCTATTTTCTACACATAACGTTTTCGAAAACCACATTTAAATATAAAAAGATCTAATTCCATCAGTTTAGAAATCATAAACTTGGCACAAATATTTTATGTACATTTTCAGTAATATCCATGTCGTGTGGTATCGACAATGCTCCTCGGTACGTTTCTTATGAAGGCGCCGACCGATTAGAGAACTATCCATGGCTTGGAATCCTGTACTATCCTCGCAGTAAGTGTCAAATAACTTGAAAACACCGGCCAAGTGCGAATTAATAATAATTACCCATCGACAGTCGGTGTCTTATCTATTTTTTAGACATCGCCAAGCAACTGGTCGACTCTTCACATGGCCAGAGGGCTGGCCTTTATTTGGGCTAAAGACAACAGCATTGCCATACAACGTGGCAATGCTGCCAGCTTTATATGCACTTGCCCTTTTAACAGCGTTACTCAATAAGATTGATATTTCTTCAGTCTGTCTGTTACCATAGTTCTCATTGCGTATTCAAACATGTTACCCCAGCATAGCCTTTTTTAGCCCCTTTTAAAAACATTTATTTTCATTTAGATAAGAAACGATATACAACGGCTGTGGTGCTTGTTACCAGACAATTAGTACTTGCAAGCGCACTTGAGATTGACAAACTGCCTAAACACGACTTCAGGTAAAAGTACAATGATCTTGTAGCAATGATGACACACAATGGTTTTTTTAGTTATAACAAGAAATGTGTGCAAGAGTACTTTTTTTTTATGGTCGACCATGCCATTCACAACGATATACAACAATTAAATTAAGTATGTCTGGCAGCAGAACACATGCTGCTCCAACATCAAATAGTTTAGGTTAGGGGCAGGAGAATCATGAATACGCAACAATGCTTGATTCTAGACCATATTTTTATTAAAAGACCAGTGATATTACGGCCACACAGTTATTCCATTGCCACTGCTTCCAGAGCTCGAGCGCGCGTTATCGTCGGCAAATCGTGCAACGACGAGCTAGGAGTCGGCATTCGTGGCTATACTTACCACCCTGACTATACCAAAAGCACGTACAGCGCAATAGCTTTGGTTCAGCTGGATGTGAGCCACGTGAAAACAGGTCAGAATTTCCTAAGCAAAGTCAAGTTTGATTAGCGACTGACTAGGTAATCGTGTCAAAGAAGAATCCCTGGCGAAAAGCTCCACGGCTCCAGCTAGACTAAGGGAATACTACCCTACGATTTAAATGCTGAAGGCGGAAGAGATATTGCTGCACCATCAACTTTGAGAGAGCATATGTCCGGAAGAAATTCGCAAAAAAACGAAAAGGCTGGCTAGTCACACTTTTTTTGTATTTATTCGTAATTCATGAATTATACAAGTGTACAACACAGAGTATTGTGTACTTCTATCTAAATTGGTGCATTATGATACAAGTGAGCGGTGAACGTTTCTCATTACACTCGAGGCTGAATTGCAACCGAAGCCTAGAGTTGATTCTTGTTGTGTGTATGACTGTGTTCGATCAACACGTTATCGTTTCAGATTTGCGGCCCATTTGTCCACCTCCAATGTCAGTGAACTTCTTTGAAGAGCATTTCTACGCTATGGTATTATCTGACGGTAGGTATATCTGTAAGATTACATCGAAAACGGGGCAAGGGGAGTACAATAGACAGATTACACGTATCAATTCATGGCTGGTTTAGGTTTAGCGACTCAGATGCAGAGTTACCAAGCTAAGCCAGCCAATATCGACGGAAATGGTAACAAAACAATATAGTGGAGCACCTAAGCTAGGCAGGAAAGAGCGTCTTAGCAAGCGATAGAATTAATAAAGCCAGACAGAATTGCACTTTATCTGGAGTAAAATTAGGTATATCTAACTTTAAACTTCCTAGAAAAGTTAGTGAGACAGATATCGAGATCCTTCTCTGATAAACCGTAAAAATAAAGATTCCAAACTTCATCCATGATCTTGTATTTTCTAGATTGCAAACAATCCGTGGTGACGATACACCAGATGCTGTACGTTCCACCGAATGAGTGCCAGACGTATTACAAGGAGGCAGGGGTGAGTGCTTCATATCTTATACATCTCTGTTCATGATTAAATTGTCTTCATCATTTGCTTAGCCTTTTCCCAATTATGTTGGGGTCGGCTTCCAGTCTAACCAGCTACAGCTGAATACCAGTGTTATGCGTGTGTGTTGTGTGTTTTGTTTATGATTAAATATTGATATAAAAATAAACGATAAATGAATTTGTCTCGACCGCTACAATATATCTTAACTGGTAATTCTTAAGTTAAGTGCAATCGGGTAAAATGACTATCTTGTTTTAGGGCTTTTTTAATAATACTCAGAAAAACAGGGTTTTTTAGTTTTTTAAATTACCGTTTTTTTATTAATTTTACTTTAATTACGACGTTTATTGGCTATTTGGTAATATCTGATTACCAAATAGCCAGGCTGGCATGCCCCAGAAAGTCTATAGGCTAGGAAGGCTAATACTACAGGCACAGAGGTTTCTTATGTAAGCTTTTTTCTTTTCCCAGCTAGATATAGCTAGCATGTGGCCGGCTTACCCCGCTTGTGCTAAGAGTACAACGGGAGGTAACTGCGTCTGGCGTAGTGGTGCTATACTTGTGGTGAAAGTGGACGAAAACTGGGGACTGGTTAAGTATCCGATTACTACCTCTCTCTAGTCATTCCCTAACTCACTTTTTATTCTTTTTGCGGACCATGTCCCGCGAGTTGGCCAATACTTTGTTTCATTACCTCTTCTATTGTGGATTAGATAGGTGTTCATTCCTAAACATTTCAGCTTAGAATGTTTGATATGTCCAGTCTGACAAGTGTTATAACTGACGATTTCAGCTGGGCTTTGGTGTGCACGGGCCAGGTTGCGAGGCCCCCGCCAGGTTCGTGGACTATAATATGTACCATGAGTGGGTGCAGCAAAGCGTTGAGAGGATTGGCAGACCTGCCATCACTAGAGTAGCGGAAAACTATTTAGTGCTGAGGAGATGTAAGATTTTACTATAGTCACTAGTTTTGGACAACTAATGCATAGACTACCTTTGAAATGAGATTTAACTAGAATAAAACACAATACAAGACTGCCTCGGTAGCCTAGTGGTCCTAAGCGCGTCTGCTACGCTAGAGGTCTTGGGTTCGATTCCCAGGTCGAGCAAAAAGTGTTATTGGGTTTTTCTATGAAATTCTCAGTAGCAGCTCGGAGTTAGGATTTGTGCCCGGTTAATGGCAATAGGCTCCCCCCTATTACATGGGACCTAAAAACATACCGGCGAACTGTGGGTGTACATTGTTACACCTCTGCCTAACCCTTCGGGGAATACAGGCGTGATGGTATGGATGTAAAACACAATAAGAAATGAGATCAAAATTACTTTGATCCCATTTGCATCTATTACATAGATTTTACTTTCCATTGCATTTTTGATTGTGTAGTCAGTCTTCTACAACAGACTACTATCGTAGCGAATGGTTCCCAAAATCAGTACGAGGAGCCCTATAAAAATACAATTATAAAACAAGCCCCTTATTGTCCCCCTACATGACATAAACCGGTCTTATTTATTATTGATTCGTACAACAGTTACCTCCCTGAGTTTGACAAGGATACAAACTTCTCTTTATACTACTCCCGTGATTACACAACAATTATACAACCACTCTTGACTCTAACAAAATTTCACTTTTAACTTCATATTTCACTAACGGATCGCTTAATCGAAAAGTCTTTTCGGCGCCACTAATAAATATCCACGCCAAAGTACGCCTTTCTAACACTCAGCGTCTCTGAGCTAAGCTGCGGCCAGATAGACGGACAGACGGACATGGCCAAACGATAAGAATCTTTGTTGACTACGGAACCTTATAAACGTAAGAAACTATTAATGTCGCGGGCTATGCTCGCGCTTTCTCTCTAACGTGTTGTATATTATTGTTTTCAGCACACTCCACACTGCAAAAGTTTGGTGTTTGTAATGAAGAGGAGATGCAAACGGAGTACTACTACGAGCTTGGCTATATCAATTATGAAGCCGGTATTTCTAGCAAGGCCAAAGTCAACAATTATAATTTCAACGTAAGTTATAAAAACTCAACCCTTTGAAGTGTGCGACAGTACGAGGTGTAGCAGGAGCTGCCAGGATCTGGTGGAGCTAGCACGACACTAGTGATTGGATACTAATGAACTCCTGTCGAGCTAAAAAAGTTTTGCTTCGCTCTGGACATAATGAAACTTGGCACAGACGCGCGTTCGTGTTCCACGCGCGCCTCAAAGAGATGTCAGCAAAAGGAAGGGGCCACTGAGGGCCGATGCCTGCCGGGGCTGCGGGTTGTTCGTAAGAGATACCGCGCCCCCGGAACGCAAAGGGCACAAGAAGAAACATGGGTGGGTTTTAGTCAGTAAAAGTCTGACAGTCCCTCCCGCTCCGCCCAGGGCGGGAGAAGTTATTTGATGATTTCCCACCCCCAAAAAAAAAAAAAAGACGCTAATCTAAGTATCTATATAATAAACATTGTAATGATAAATTCTTCAAACCTACCGTTGTAAGAGGGTGGAGGGGGTCAAAGTTCGTATGGGAAAGTACAAAACCTTCCGTGTTGACAGTTTAAATAGAAGATCCGTCAGTTTAGACGTCGGGCACTTGGGTATTTGTTTGTGTATTATTTACGTTTAACAAGTTGATACAACCAAACCTTTGGCACTATTTCAAACGCTTTAGTTAAAGCAACATGGCAACAGTGCAAGTGTAAGTAGCGCATCAAATATTTTAAGTTTACCAGTTGTTTCACATTTCAGTTAACAGTCCTCGATGCTGTTGAATACACCTGCGTAACCCTGAGAGCACACTACATAACTAACGACTCCCAACCGACACTGTGGCTACGACGCGGCGACAGTGAAAGCAGCAGGGAGGACTTGTGCACCCCTGGATCACAATTCATAAAGATACAATTCCACATGGAAATTCAGTTCAATCAATCACTACAATATGAAATCAGGATGTACGGGAATCCTGTAAAGGTCATAGATCCATCTGAAGCACATAAGCGATCTAATGAGAAAGGTAAGTGTCCGGAAGTATTAAGTTTTGACCTGTACAGCAAACATTTTGCTAATTTTACGAAAGACAAGAATTACCCTTTACTTGGTAAAAAAAAAATGAAACCAATAAAGTACGCTACGGTTATAGATAGCACCGTTGCACCCACCAAGTTTGCACCCAAAAAAAAAGGCACCAGGGTGCACTATGAGGAAGAAACTACTACCGTTACACCCCCGGCTACACCCACCACGGTTGCACCCCCAGATAAAGCCACCAGGGTGGAATACGAGGGAGAAACCACCACAGATGCACCCCTGGTTATACTCACCACGGTTGCACCCCCAGATAAAGCCACCACAGAGAAATATGAGGAAGAAACCACCAAAGTTGCACCCCACCGCGTTTGGGCCGTCGATTGGATATGAGGAACACAAATAAGTCACGATTGACACTGCTAAGTCAAAGCAATTATTTTAATTAGACCATTTACAGGCACTCGAATTGTCAAGACAGCTGGGCTCATTGCAAAAACATGCATCAGGCGGCGCAGAACCACCACAACGCTAGCAAACATACTGTTTCACTGTTGTTGGAATACGTGTGCTTACATATGCCACATTGGTTTGATTGTAATCTATACAAAAAAGTCTATTTTGTAATGTCAAAATAACAACTTTTATTACAAAAAAACATGAATACACGGTATTTTTCTTTATGTCATTGGATGGCAAACAAACCGACGACCCACCTGATGATACGTGGTCACCGCTGCCTATAGACATCTGCAATACCAGATGTTTATTAGATAGATGTTTTTTTTTTTAATTTAGTCATTTTGTTTCGGCTCATTTCCGAAACAGCTGGGCCGATTTCGACGTGACCTGTCGGGAGAGCGGTGAATGCTAATGCGAATCCCGGACCCCCGGCAAATTTCCACGAAACACGAAACAAAAAAAGGTAGATGTCGACTGTTTCCAGTCTACTCAAACATACCATACTTCTCTCCCAAGATCTTCGACACTAAACATAGTCCTTGATATGATTATGTTAAAAGGAGACGGGGACTTTTGTGTCTGGGTTGTAATAATTTGAGATATGGTTTAGAAATGGCGTTACAGTAGAATGTAAGAATTGCTCCATTCATTATCAAGATTTTTTATTAAATATCACTGGATGTCTTATAATTATATGACTATAATCGATGACAATACATCACACAAGCTTTTCTTTTTTCCCTAACATCTGCCTACGTAGTGGTGGTGACTAACGCTGCCCCCACACGAGCATGTTTCGAGAGTCGTCGTCTTGCCAGCGCCTACGCAACCTAGATGCGGCCCTGGCGAACGGCTCCGTGACGCCCGCGCTGAGCGGCTGCGCAACGTTTTTGTCGGACAAGTACAATGTACAACGCAACTGCCAATGATTGTGCCCGTCAGGCGCAACACTAATGCGACATGAAATAGGCGTCATACAGCGGAGATGCGTTCCTTGCGAATGTAACTTTGAACGATTAATGAGGATTATGGTTATACAAGACTTGGATTAAAAGATGATGTAGTGACAAAGGTGGAAAAGAGTATGCCAACGCCGGTATGGGACGCCCTAGTAAGACTTACCCTGACCTTATTGGTAAGGTTCTTCAGAAAGGTAGAGCGCGCAGTACTCGTAACCGGCGCGCTTGAATGACCAGATATATGAACGTGGACGAGGCGAAAGGAGTATGTAAGGATCGTTGCAGGTGGCGTTCTGTGGTTTCTGCCCCCATTAGATAAAGGCGTGAGTTTATGTATGTATGTATTCATTCACAGACTGAGCTATTTACCTAGAGAACTGGGTTTCAAAAACACCATGAAGACATTTAAAATGTTCTATTTAAATTGTTGACTTCACTTATTAAATAAATGCAAGATTTCGTAAACCTACTATATTGTTTTAATTAAAGATTTCCGTTAGTTATCTTAAATTCTTGACATCTATAGTAGAAACAACTAAGTAGTTATCGCCTTAGGCTTTTTAAAATAAGGGAATAACTCGTAATATGGCTATAAATACGACCAAAGAGACTGGTATAAATAACGTTAATTAATTATTACTTTGCCAACAAAGGAACTCAATATAAACTAAAAAAAATATAGTAAGAGTGACTAAATGTGGAAGTGATTCCTATTACATGAAAGCGCAGTTGTTCACCTACAATCTGAAATCGAAAAAGTTTTGATTTCAATTGCGAAATATTAAAAAAACAATAAAAGTGTAATTTTGTGCCTCTCATGAAAAATTTACGAATTTGAGTTGTGCCCTTTTTAACTACTGGCGCCGATATTATATTATTATTACAGGATATTGTTAAAAACTATTTTCCGTCGGCTATTATTTCAGTCAGTCGCTATGTCTCACAAACACTAAGACAAAGCTAATATTGACTATATAACATTCAGACCGAAAGCAACTCGTCTGCCTAGAACCAAACAATTACGTTTTCTAATACAACCGAATGAATTAATAGTGCAATTCGTCCCGCCCACTGATTGCTCGGTCAATCAATGTCGCTTTACCTCCCTTACACCGCTTAACTAGTTATCTACTTTAAAAACCAAGGAATAGAGATCAAATTAGATTAGAAAAGATAATAACCAGAATAGATTCTTAACTTAATGAGTCGGTTGTAATAATGAATGTTTTTTCAAACAAGTTTTCGATGTCACATTTACGGATTTTCAAAAAAGTTTTCCGGTAAAATAATTAAATATAACATACTATCACGCCCGTATTCCTGGAAGGGTTAGACAGAGGTGTAATAATGTACACCCACAGTTCGCCGGTATGTTTAGGTCCCATGTAAATTAATAAAATAAGACAAATAGTGGGTGAAGTTAATAAAACATCAAAAAAAAAAATGGTGAGCCGTCCCAACACGCCTAGCAGAATAGATTTAAGAAACATGAAAATTATTTTGTACAAGTAATATGCATAAAAAAACAGATTATAACAGGAATTAAATATGGCATAATGTAAATGAAATATTACGATTTTTTTCAGAAAAAGATGGCTGTTTATTTAATAACATTATTGCATTTCATTGAAAATAAAAATATTATTAATTGTTTGTGAAATTAATTAACGGTTGGTTTACCTTGGCCACAGGTTAAGCATTGCCATTCATCGTGGCAATGCCGCCAGTCTTTTGGGCACTTTCCCCATTGACAGCGATGCGGATGTGCATTTTGATACCCTATGAGCTTCCTTTTTTTTTAATTGTAAATAATTTGTAATTTAATTTTTATTTATAAGTTTTATGTTTGTGTTTTTGATCTTCGGTTCGATTCCCAGGTCGAGCAAAATGTGTTATTGGGTTTTTCTATGAAATTCTCAGTAGCAGCTCGGAGTTAGGATTTGTGCCCGGTTAAGGGCAATAAGCTCGTCCCCTATTACATGGAACCTAGACATACCGGCGAATTGTGAGTGTACGTGGGTACACCTTTGCCTACCCCTTCGGGGAGTACAAGCATGATGGTATCATAGGTTATGTGTGGTTATGTTAAGTTTAATGTTTTAAAAATAAACCTATTATATATAATTAAAATAAAATCAAATAACACCTTAGGTGTGTCATAAGCTTAAAAACTTATTACGCATACAATAAAAATGAATATTATCAGTGTAGTAGAAAGACTAATAACACCTTTGCTTATAAAAATTACCTTAACAGATATCGCATTCTGTATGTGAAGGCCAGGGAGTGAGCCCCGACAGACGGCCGGCGCCGAGCCGGTGCCGAGCCGGCTCCGGGGGGAAGTTTACACCTGATATCGACAGGTTCGGGCATTGTACAGAGCGTGTGGACTTGAGCCAACGACGATATTTGGTACACTCGGAGTAGCCAAGCTGGCTACTGTTATTTCTTTTCTTTGTGTAAAGCAGAGCCTATAGACATCTGTAATACCAGACGCCTTGTAACTGAGTTACCATCCCAGAGACAAAGTTGGAATATCTCATGTGCTTGTAGTTAAACTGGCACCCATGCCCTTCAAACCGGAACTCAGCAACTGCTTTGCGGCAGAAATAGGTCTGTATGATGGTAGTACTTCCCCGGACGAACTCCTTCACAAAGAGCTCTACTACTATTGCCCATACTACTTAAATAAATAAATAAATAAAAAGCTTTTTTCTTTATTTCACCCCATGTCTCCACGTTATCCGGTCGTCCTTAAATATTTCTAACTCGCTCGATACGGAATCGGAATTTCAGTTGGTATCCTATTTCGTATTCAGTCGGGGAGCGGATTTGATTTTATTATTAATACGTTAAAATAACTGCATGGATTAAAAAAAATATTTTTTAATAACGATACTCGAATTTGTCATAAAAAAAAACTGTTTTTACAAAAAAGACAGCCGCCTTCAAAAACTAAAAAGTGAAAAATAACTTTAGCTTTGGAAGTCGCCGACTTTGGTTCTGTTTGTAGTTTCGTATAGCTTTATTTTTGCTTTTTAGTTTTTTTGACGGTTCAATTTTCTTGTTTAAAGTTTTTATTTAATAAATATGATTACTTTTATTGTAATTTACAACTCAGCATTGAAATCTGTGGGTATACAATAAATCACCCCTATTTTCCCACATTTAGGGTAGGATTCCTTTTTTCAAATTTGTATGGGATAAACTTCAAGTTATACCATACCCTATCCAATACAAAAAGTAATATTAAAATCGGACTACTCTGTAAAAAGTAATGCGTGATCATACACTAAAATATATATATATAGGTACACGCGTCGAACTGATAACCTCCTCAGATTTTTTCGTCGGATAAAAACTGACGATGACGAAGGTGCATTTACAACACAAACATTTCGGTTAAGATTACGACATATTTACATACCATCACGCCCTTATTCCCCAAATAGTTAAAGTTGAATAAGGTTTTGTTAGTATGACAAAGTCAAGCAGGTTGCTTGGGTGTGGTCGCCGCTATGAATGTGACGTGGATTGTCATTTATAAACGGAAGAGGCGTCAACGCGTCACCATCGAATTATAAAGCTACGATGTCTGATGGCGAGATGTCAAGTGGTTCGCCATTGCTGCCTGGAGATTTCCGATATCAAGCAAAGTGTTATTGGGTTTTTCTATGAAATTCTCGATAGCAGCTCGGGGTTCATACATGGGACTTAAACATACCGGCGAACTGTTGGTGTACATTGGTACACCTCTGCCTAACCCTTCGGGGAATACAGGCGTGATCGTATGGAGATCAAACTTGTTTTCGATCTGGACAAATCGGAATAATTCTCACTGATAAGACAGATAGGAGCAAATAAAAACTGTCCCCTCATTGCTAACGCGGGGCAGACCAAACTCTTTTTTTCTGATCTGTCCCCCTGAGGATCAAAATAATAAAAATGATTGCACAAAACAATCAGCAATCCGCTTCTTGGCGACGCACCTTACAAATATTCCTACAAAGGAACGTACTACCACTTGTGAAGCTTCTCTCGCCACAATCAGTGTTTTGTGTAAAATCGCAAATTTAACTGTACTGTCAACGTGCATCCTGGACTCCCTTACGTCATTCGAATAACGGTCTAAATCGCTCGCACATGTGTTATTGAAGTGTGAAGTTATTTTTGCGTTAGCTAGTACACGTCATATTGCCCGAAGGCGCGAATCAAGAATTTTGCTCGTCGCTTCGCGCCAAAACAAAAGACACGCCATCTTGAGGTGTTGTTCAAAGGAAAAGAGGTTTTTTTTAAAGTTACACTCTAGAGGATTGGGATTGCATGTAATATTGTATGTGTTGGTCCTTTTTCTTATTTTTGACAGAAACATACGAATGCAGTTAGAACTCACATTTTTTTTTACTCTAAGCTGATTTTGATTTGCAAAATTATAGAAATTTATCTACTATGTCAACGTGTACCCCAACACTCAGTTCACGTATTACGTTTATTATTAGCTATGCGCACGACTTTGTTTTCGTGAATGTGGGTTATCGCGAGATTTTGTTTTTAAGCCTTTCTCTTGAAAATCTAAGTTATTCCTTACCAGCTATCAGCCAGTGAAGTCCCAACACAATCGGTCCAGCCGTTTCGGAGATTAGCCGAAACAAAGAGACAAACAGCCATACAGACAAAATGAAATTAAAAATTTAAGTAATGTATTTAGTAAAAAAACACAAAATTATAAAACTTAAGTAACCCCCGGCAGAAGAAAGAAATACCTACCACAGCCAACAAAACAACCGATAACTTCGAAACCGCTGAACCGATTTTCATCAAACAGCTAAGAACACTCCCGACTAATTCACCTTTCAAACACAAAAAACAACATCAAAATCGGTCCATGCGTTCGGGAGCTACGATGCCACCGACACACACACACACATACAAACAAAGACACGTCAAAGTAATAACACCCCGTCGTTTTTGCGTCGGGGGTTAAAAACAACAGATAAGCACAAGCTAATTTTATTTATTTGTATAGTTTTACTTACCAAGATGATTCGCTGCCGACAAACGAAGGGACGGTGATCCCAGAGATGAGTGCACGGCGCAGTGTCCTCCCGGCTGTCCACGCGGCGCTGACACCGAGCGTCCAACACCTTGTTTATGCGACACAGGTACTTTACGAAGCAGCCATGCCCTGAGAGCACCTGCATCACCCGAAACGTCAGACAGCCGTGTCGCCTCGATGGTGATGGGGCGGTAGGCGGCGGGAGGGTGTGAGACAACCAACAACCTCCTAGGATGACCTGTGAGATGCCAATCAGAAAAAAGAAATAACTCTTTTTAGCTTTAAATTTGTCTCTAAGTAATCAAGATCTCTTCTGATGGTTGCCACTGTTGTTCAGACTTGCATTAGCTGCAGTGGTTAGGAACAATATGGCGGGCTTGTCAAGCGCCGGTCACTCAAATGAATTGTGGTGAATTCTTATGAAACCATTCAAGTTATGTCGTTTACTTTGGCGATACATTTAGTTGTTTGTATTAGATGTCGAAGGATGTTGCAACGATCAACATACCAGTCAAGTGCGAATCGGATTTTCATATTAATTGGTCTGCACGTACCGACGAAGACGACGATTTATTTGGTATGTCAGCAGTACATCATTGTCATCATATCAACCGAGCGACGTCCACTGCTGGACATAGGTCTCCCCTGAGGATAGCCACAATGACCGGTCCTTCGCTGCCCGTATACAGCGATTTCCCGCGACCTTTTTCAAGTTGTCAGTCCACCTCACAGGGGCCTTCCCACATTGCGCCTTCCGGTTCTCTACTAGCTAGGTGCCCTGCCCATTGCCACTTGAGAGCTATGTCAGTTACCTTATTGACTTTGAAATGTTAAAAGATTTTAATTACTTAATGACAAAAATATTATGACTAGACTACGTTTCCAAGCTCCATAGACAAATTCCTTTGGCATTCTCTTGATTAATACGGAACCCTATAAACTGTTTACTATTAAGCGTCTCTATACCTTGTATTGTTGATGTGTGTGTACTATCATGTAACATACACATAGTTAAAGGGAGTATTTTTTTTATATCCTGGACACCAACTGAGGTGTTCTTGATTAAACTCATTCTTATAAAATAGTTTGCACTTAACGCACATTGCGTTTGCTCTGGTAATCTTAGTGCTGTCAAGTTTTACTTAACTTATTAAATGTTAATGGCGGGTACTATTAGTCAGGTCTTATAACTATTTATTATAATTCGGAATCATAGGCCGTGTGAGCCGAGAGCATCAAGAATAAAACAGAAAGATAGAACTAAAAAGTTTATTTGGCACAGAGAAGGAGTTCAGTTGAAAAGATTCAGATTACACACCGACATGACTTGAGAAGACAGGCTCCGCCTCGGAGTCACCATGCACATCCTCAGTGTGTGGTTCAGTTTGTCGACATGTTTCAGTGAAGGTGAGTACGCCGTTAGTTAACGGCTTTAGATTCTTTCAAGGAACTCTTCGTATCTCCTCTCGACAGTCACACAATTATTTTTAATGAACCATTTACAAGCACTTTTGAACTGTCAAGGAGTCGCTAGTAAGTCAGTTAGTCGGAAAGTTGAAGCCAGTAGCTCGTTCCAAAACGTAGGTGGGTCTCTATGGAGAAGAACAAAGATGGAACTCCTTGGACACTCTTTTCAATTATGTTCAGTTTAGAAACCTTGAACTTGGCACAAATATTTTTATGTACATTTTCAGTAATATCCATGTCGTGTGGTATCGACAATGCTCCTCTGAATTTTCCTTATGAAGGCGTCGACAAAATGGAGAACTATCCGTGGCTTGGAATCCTGTACTATCCTCGCAGTAAGTGTCAAATAACTTGAAAACACCGGCCAAGTGCGAATTAATAATGATTACCCATCGACTGGTGGTGTCTTATCTATTTTTAGCGACATCGCCAAGCGACTCAAAGTCAAAATCAAATCATTTATATCACTTAGACCATTAAAAGCCACTTTTGAACGTCAATTACATGTTAAAATTAAAAATATTAAATCTAGTTACCCATTCCAAAGGGTAGTTTCGTATGTAGAAGAACGGGCAAGAAACTCCATACATACTGGACTGGTCGACTCTTCACATGGCCAGAGAGCTGGCCTTTATTTGGGCTAAAGACAAGCATTGCCATACAACGTGGCAATACTGCCAGCTTTATATGCACTTGCCCTTTTAACAGCGCTGTTCAATAAGATTGATATTGCTTAAGTATGTCTGTTACCATAGTTCTCATTGCGTATTCAAACATGTAACCCCAGCATAGCCTTTTTTAGCCCCTTTTAAAAACATTTATTTTCATTTAGATAAGAAACGATATACAACGGCTGTGGTGCTTGTTACCAGACAATTAGTACTTGCAAGCGCACTTGAGATTGACAAGCTGCCTAAACAGGATTTCAGGTAAAAGTATCTTGTAGCAATAATTACAATGGTTTTCTGGATATAGCTAGAAATATGTGGAATAGCAAAGTCGAGAACCATTTCAGTCCCAATATTATACAATTGCTAATGCTAATGTTAATGCTATTAAATTAAGTCTTTTTTTTTGGATTGGGTAATCATCTAATATCTTCTTTCGCCCTGGGCGGGGCGGGAGGGAGTGTCAGACTTTTACTGACTAAAACCCACCCATGTTCCTTCTTGTGCCCTTTGCGTTCCGGGGGCGCGGTATCTCTTACGAACAACCCGCAGTCCCGGCAGGCATCGGCCCTCAGTGGCCCCTTCCCTATGCTGACATCTCTTTGAGGCGCGCGTGGAACACGAACGCGCCGTCGCCACGGCCTGTCGTTATGCCACGTGAGGACGGTGAGCTACCCATTGCTCACCGTCCACAGGCCCGTATCTACGGTGGCCGGAAGTCGGAGTAAATTAAGTCTGGAAGAAGAAAACGGGTGTGTCACGTTTGAAATAATTACAAAAGTTCTAATGATCAAAGGACCTAATTTCATTTTTTTTTATAATAATATAATGAATTATTGATAGGATTTCTTTATATCTAATTTTATACGGTATAAGCGATGAACATTTTATATAATGCATACATCCGAAATAATATTCAATTAGTATAATATTCAGTTATTATAGTATTCAAAATCTATAAGTAACATTTACTATAAAATCTTCTGAGGTTGTGTCTTGATCATATATATCGTATAATAGGCAATTTCATGATATGGGCGACGTTAGTAATGCATATGTATTAGTAATGTAGTTTCGAGCGAACTTAGCTCCCGTCATCCCTTTCATGTTAGGTTCCCTTAAACCCCGCTGACAGAAATAGGAGCCCCGCTATGTGGGGCTCCCTCGTCGAAGTTAGGATTGAAGTGGCCATTTCATGAAATGATCAAGTTCTACGATATGGCGACAACATACACACCGGCTTGTAGTTAAGAGGTCAAATCTGTTCCAAAAACGAATCGGGGCGCTCCGACTTTTCGTAGTCTTTTGGCTGCTACCCTAGAGTGTATATATAAACCAGAGGCGCGGAGGGAGAGTAACCCCTGCCCACAATAACAAAGCATATGCACCCGTGCTAACTGTAGCGGCTGAGACTGCCAGCCAAAGCTTTGGAGGTAAGCATGGGTGCTTATTCTTTGTTACGTAAGGGCTGCACTGCCCGCAGCACCGGAGACGATGCGGAAGCAACTTTAGTGTTTTGAGGTTAGATTACAATATAATTAGTTTATCTAAAGAACAGTGCGTTACCTTAGAAAATTAGTTAATATGAAAATTAGGTCAAGTGAACGTTATATAAAAAAAGCATTATACAAATTGAAAATTATATGAAATGAACGTTACACTAAATGTGATTGGAAAAAATAAAGGTTATATATGAAATATAACATTAGTTCACATGAAACTAGGTTATTAGTTTGGGATAGAGGCAGGAGAATGATGAATGAGCAACAATGCTTGATTCTGGAATATATTTTTATTTAAAGACCATATTACGGCGTCACAGTTTCACATCCAGCGAGTCATTCCATTGCCACTGCTTCCAGAGCTCGAGCGCGCGTGATCGTCGGCAAATCGTGCAACGACGAGCTAGGAATTGGCATTCGCGGTTATACTTACCACCCTGACTATGCCAAAAGCACGTACAGCGCAATAGCTTTGGTTCAGCTGGATGTCACCCACGTGAAAACAGGTCAGAGTATCCTAAGCAAAGTCAAGTTTGAATGGCGAGTGACTAGGTAATCGTGTTAAAGACAATCCCTGGCGAAAAGCTCCACGGCTCCAGCTAGACTAATGGAACTACCCTATGATTTTATATGCTAAAAGCGGAAGAGATATTGCTGCACCATCAACTTTGGGAGAGCATATGTCCGGAAGAAATTCGCAAAAAAACGAAAACGCTGGCTAGTCACACGCTGGCTAGTTTTTTTGTATTCTTTTGTAATTCATGAATTGTACAACACAGAGTATTGTGTCTTTCTATCTAAATTGGTTAGTGCGGTAATAGTGCATTATGATACAAGTGAGCGGTGAACGTTTCTCATTACACTTGACGCTGAATTGCAGCCGAAGCCGACAGTTTAATCGTGTTGTGTGTATGACTGTGTTCGATCAAAGAGGATATCGTTTCAGAGTTGCGGCCCATTTGTCCACCTCCATCATCATTAAGTTTCCTGGGAGAGCATTTCTACGCTATGGTATTATCTGACGGTAGGTATATCTGTAAGATCACATCGAAAACTGGGCAAGGGGAGTAGAATAGATAGATTACACGTATCAATTCATGGCTGGTTTAGGTTTAGCGACTCAGATGCAGAGTTACCAAGCTAAGCCAGCCAATATCGACGGAAATGGTAACAAAACAATATAGTGGAGTACCTAAGCTAGGCAGAAAAGAGCGTCTTAGTAAGAGGTAGAATTAATAAAGCCAGACAGAATTGCACTTTATCTGGAGTAAAATAAGGTATATCTAACTTTAAGCTTCCCAGAAAAGTTAGTGAGACCGATATCGAAATCCTTCTCTGATAAACCGTAAAAATAAAGATGCCAAACTACATCCATGATCTTGTATTTTCTAGATTGCAAACAATCCGTGGTGACGATACACAAGATGCTGTACGTTCCACCGAATGAGTGCCAGACGTATTACAAGGAGGCAGGGGTGAGTGCTTATACATCTTATACATCTCTGTCAATTAATTTATCCTTTAATAGTATACCAAGTGGTCACTTAATCTTGGGTAATTATGATAAAGACGGAACGTAGGTCGCTGGCTGTCCGTTCTTACATGCTGGCTGCAGGTTTCCACAATGTACAAAGCCATTAAGGATAATGCTATTCAATGCTTACTGTGCCCTTCAAGTGCAGCCTGTGGGTCAGTTTAACTTAGCGATCATACAGTCAGGCTAAGTGCCCAGTATATTAACGCAATTAAAGTACTGCTGAGGCTGCCGTGGCGTGGCATGTGGAAGAGGGGTGTGGCGGACTTCTACCGACTAAAGCCTCAGGTATCTCCAACTACAATTGTCAACCTAACCTAACCCTAATCTAATTATCCAAAGTATTCCGATTCACCACAATACAAATAATAAACATGATATAACAAGGCATAACATACTTAAATCAATATTAGTTAAGCACAGAGCATAGAAAGATGTAGTTTTTCGTTAAAAGTGTATTTTCACATCTAGTGCCTATAAAACTTCACCGGGCAAAAAAACTATGTTAGCCACCTAATTTGGCAATAGCGATACTTTACAATATGTCTATTGTTTGTTTGTCTATTGTTAGAATATCATGTGAGATACATGTCGTTTGCGCCGGGCCTGAGGCTTTTTAGAATGGAATTTGGCGGATCTCCTTTAAATTATTATTTTATTATTCGTTTTTGTAGAGCTATATATCAATGGTGTAAACTACATAGGCAGGACTGACAGACTGCCGTGACCCAGAAAGTCTATAGGGTGAAGAGTTTACAGGAATAGAGGTTTCTTAAGTACGCTTTTTTCTTTTCTCAGCTGAATATAGCTAGCATGTGGCCGGTTTACACCGCTTGTGCTAAGAGTACAACGGGAGGCGTCTGGCGTAGTGGTGCTATACTTGTGGTGAAAGTGGACGAAAGCTGGAGTCTGGTTAAGTATCTTGGTTACTACCTCTCTCTAATCCTCCCTAACTCACTTTTTAGTCTTTTTTTGCGGAGCAGCGTGGCCGACATGTTGACCAAAATTTTGTTTCAATACATATGAGGGGTATAGATGCAAAAGTGCTTATATCCACTTTCTTAAAGCTTTCAGAATACCCCAAAAATCCATAAAATGTTCTATACTTATGCTATGTATATCCCATTTTTTAATTGAATATCATGGCAAATTGTTATTATTTTCAATATAAGATTAAGCTAATTTCTTAGGCAGTGTAAACATTAGAAGAAAAATCATTGAAGTCTAAATGTATAGGTATAGGCCATTTTGCATACAACAGGTGAACAGAAGCAATTTTGCATCCACCATTATAGGATAGAAGCGGTTTTGGTCCTATAAAGCTCGTGTGGATGGCAAAATACTGTGCTTTGATTGGTCGAGCCGCGATAGTGGTGGCGCTTTTGTTATTTAAGTTTTACCAGAGGTGATTTTGCACCTAACTCCATATTTCTCATGCCATTTTCTATAGGATAGAGGCATTATTGGTGTTATTATTGGCGTTGTTATTGTACATATTTTATTTAAGTAAACCAAAGCGGAGCGGTAGATTTTGGCCCACAAATAAAAATACATTTAGGTCTTGAAATGGGATAGAGACACTTTTGTATCTACACCCCTCATAATACTGTTGTGAATTAGATTGAGGTGTTCATTCCTAAAAAATTCAGCTTAGAATGTTTGCATCCAATCTGACTAGAGTTTTAATGATGGTTTCAGCTGGGCTTTGGTGTGCACGGGCCAGGTTGCGAGGCCCCCGCCAGGTTCGTGGACTATAATATGTACCATGAGTGGGTGCAGCAAAGCGTTGAGAGGATTGGCAGACCTGCCATCACTAGAGTAGCGGAAAACTATTTAGTGCTGAGGAGATGTAAGATTTTATAATAGTCACTAGTTTTAGGCTCGACCAATTTTATTTATTTTATTTTATTTTCCTTTATTGGCCAACCAACAACTGTTTACACTGATAACATTTAAAGTAAGTATATAATATCCAAGGTTAGTGTAACAATTAATTACAGGTTAGCACCGCATGCCCCATAAACATATAAGATGTGCCACAAGCACTGAACTATTATTAAACAATGCAAATGCACAACAAACAAATGCAGGGTTTCTGACGGTTCTGACCAGAGTTTATCAACTCTATAGTTGTTATGAATTCGATATTTTATCCCGAACTCTGTAAAAGGAAGGTTGTCACATAGCGTTATCGAATGGATTAGATTTATCTGAGGACCTCAAAAACCGGGCATAAACCCTAGGCTCTTTTGAAATGAGATTTCACTCGAGTAGAATAACAGTAAAGCACTCAAAAATGTAAGCCTGGCTGACGGACTACGTTGTCGCGAGTGGTTTCTAAAATCATCACGAGCAGCCTTGGAAATTCTTGTCTGGAATTAGATATTGTTGATTTCCTCTTTTTACATCGCATGTTTTAAAAATAGTTTCTTTTATAATAAATCCTAAAAGTGTGGTCTACGATCGGTAAAAAGTTTTTGAGTGATGAAAGATCTGAAACAAATAATTTTTCCCTTTTGAAATAAGTTTTAATCACTTTAGGAGATAATGAGACAGTCAGTATTTTTATCGATCGTAGACCACACTCTCAGGGTTTAATATCAAAAGAAATATTCTTAAAAAATGAGACACCAGAAGAAAAAGTCAACAAGATCTGATGCATACAAAAATTCCCAAAAATAATTTAAATATTGTCTAGCTCCTAACCACAAAAAATCGTAGAACGTGCATGGGGGTGTTTTGGAAAGCCCAAGAAGAGAGGCTTTTAAAATGTTGGTTAACATTATGGTTTATTTTAATGATTATGATTTGCACGCCCATGAGACGGTAGAACATGCAGGTCTGTATTTTATAATGAAAACATCTATGCGGTTTACAACCCATATAGCAAATCAATGGTTTGATTTGACAAAACTCAATTTATTTTGTTATTGATTCGTGTTGAGAATCAGTAGCACAGTTACCTCCCTGAAATTGACGAGGATGCAAAGCTGCACTTTGTTTATACTATATACCACTATTATCTCACTATAGTACTACCACAAACAACCATTTATCTGGCAGGGAGGGGGACACTTGACTCTAACAAACATTAGCACTTTAAAGCTTCATATTTACCTAACGGATCGCTTAATCGAAAAGTCCATTTCACAAACCCACAACATATATGAACGAACTGTCCAACGACATCCCACTCTATGCAGTGAAGGACAAAAATACCACCTCTCCGCTATAAGTGTTTAGTTGGCAGTTCGAAAATAAAATTATTCAAAGTTTTATTTATCCACATTTCATTGTAAGCACAGCTTTCTTAAACTCAGCGTTTCTGAGCTAAGCTGCGACCAGACAGACGCACGGACGGACATGGCCCAACGATAATGGTCGACTACGAAGCCTTATAGACGTAAGAAACTTTCAATGCCGCGGGCTATCCTAGCGCTTTCGGTCTAACGTGGTAATCTTTGTTTTCAGCACACTCCACCCTGCAAAAGTTTGGTAGTTGTGATGAAGAAGAGATGCAAACGAAGTACTACTACGAGCTTGGCAATATCAAATATGAGAGTACGAGTACCCTGACCTACACCGGCAAATATAATTTCAACGTAGGTTATAAAAACTCAACCCTTCGGAGTGTGCGACAGTACGAGGTGTAGCAGGAGCTGCCAGGATCTGGTGGTGCTAGCACGACACTAGTGACCGGATACTAATGAACTCCTGTCAAGTTCAAAAAGTTTTGCTCCTCGGACGCCTCACCCCTTGCATCGGTTACCGGCGATCCCCACGCCGCAGACTTGGCATTGAGATCCCCGAGCATCAGCACCGAGCGGGGGTGGTAACGGCCAACGACGGCACCCATCTCGACAAGGGAATTCTCGAAATCGGCGAGGCTCTTGTTGGGCGAAAAATATGCCCCAACAGTGCCAATACCGTCCACGAGTGCGGCCACCCAGCCGTGACCAGGGGACGGGTTAACTAGAGCCTTTCGGCGAGGGCGTCCGCTGGTGGCTCCGGGCACTTCGGGGCACTGTTTGCTTACAGCGAACGCCCGAAATGCCCGACTTGCCGAGGTTTATCTCGGCCTTTGCCTTGGCCAGAACTCCGGCGTAGGTAACGCTCCTCTGTTGGGGTTCGGGCTGCAGCGTTAACACTACAGCCGTGGTCCGAGGGGCACGGAGTCTGGCCTTTGCCTTTTCAGCCGCCTTTTTTTTCTTTTTTTGGGCCGCTTTCCTGGCCTTCTTGGCCGCTTTCTTAGCTCCCAAAGTCCGCCATTCACCCTCCCGCCATACCATTTTTAAATTCCTGTTTTAAAGGATGCCTTTTTCCCTAAATGTGCGGGCACTGTGCCTCCCACACTCGCGGGCGCTGAGGCGCGGACCGCGTCCGTTTCTCCACTCGTCTAGCCCTCTGAAAACAGAGGTGGGGAATGGACTGCCGTCATTTAGTCCCAAACTTCCGAACAACCCAACCTTTGGCGCTATTTTTAACGCTTTAGTTAAAGCAACATTGCAACAGTATAAGAGTAAATAGCGCATCAAATATTTTAAGGTTACCACTTATTTTACATTTCAGTTAACAATCATCGATGCTGTTGAATACACCTGCGTAACCCTGAGGGCCGACTATACGAAGCCCAGCCGATTGCAGAAGACAGTGGCTAACAGCTCCCAACCAGTACTGTGGCTGCGACGGTGGTGCGGCGACAGCGGAAGCAGCAGGAAGGGCCTGTGTTCCTCCGGATCACAATTAGTAGAGATAAAATTCCACATGGAAATAGAGTTCAATGAATCATTAGAATATGAAATCAAAATGTTTGGGAAACCTGTAAAACTCATAGATCCATCTGAAGCACATAAGGAGGCTAATAAGGAAGATAAGTATCCGGAAATATCAAGTTATGATGAGTACAGAGAACATTTTGCTCAGTTTATAGACGATGAGAATTACCCTTTACTTTATAAATTAAAAATGAAAGTAAAAGAAAAACAAAACGTTCGGAATAGAAATGATGATGTTCCACTTCCCTCAATGGGGCAGAGGCGAAAAGGTTGGGCACCGCAGCGGCGAGCTGCGGCCGGCGCTTGGTTCACGTACACTTCACGGGCGCGCTCGTCAAAACTGACCTGCTGCGCCAGACTGTACGGCGCGACTATTATTATTTATTTTATTTACCAAAAGTATTGAAGAAAGTTCCAGTAAACGTTGGTCTAACAAAACCTGAGTTTCATAGTCGGTACTCCCAACAATATTGGCGCCCGAACAGAAACAATCGTCGTACAAAGGTCGAGCGATCCAGCGAAAATATAAGCGGTCAGCGCGGCGGCGCCGGCGCGTGATTTTGTTTCGACTTAATTGAACAAAAGAAACCAATTTGAATAAGAAGCGGATTGGATTTGTGTTGCTCCTGTTTGTGGGACATTGCATCAGCGTGATCCAGAGGTCTAACCCGATTGGAGTAAGCCTGCAATCCTATCTAGTAATCTTGCCTATTACCTTAACCTAATATTCCTTTGTTTCAAATCGCCTGTAGTTGTGTGAGCGGCGTCGGCTTGCTAAACAAGCATTGGGTATAATTATACAATAATTGTTGGGTATTAAATTGTTGCCTAATCTGTTAGGCAAATAGTACTCTTAATTTGTTCGACAAGCGTGGTCAAAGTCAGGACTTTGAGCACGCTTGTCGAACAAAATAAGAGTGTGGCTCTTCAAGTATTTCATTATAAAAACGAACGTTGCCTGTTTTCGTTTTACCACAAAACGCCTTTAAATAATTTAATTTCAAATTACAACTGCATTTGTACTTGGCGTAATAGCCAAGAGCCTCGGCCAACACCTAAGGAGGCTCTCGTTGGGCGGTTGGATCAAGGGCTTGATTCTGAAAGTGGTACTCCTAGACACGGCGCGTATTGTTAGGAGATTTCTTCTTCAGGAGCCCTGACCGCCGGTAGCTTGCACTCTGTTATCGGTGGGTACTATTTTTAACCGACTTCAAAAAGAAGCAGGTTATCAATTCGTCTGTACGTTTTTTTTGTATGCATGATACGCGGTAACTCCGCCAATTACGAATCAATTTTGATAATTCTTTTTTGTTTAATATGTCATAGGCACTTCAAAGATGGTTCCATTTAAATTTTATCGAAATTGGTTTAGTAAATTCGTAAAAATAATAAAATAACTGAAAAAATATGTCATCCAAGTAAACAAATTAGCGTATTTTGCTTTCTTATGACTTTTAAGTGGTGTGTTGTTAATTTACGTAGTATAACTGTACCTTAATGGATTTGGATGTCAGGAAATTGATACTAAAAAGCGAAAAATAAAAACCTTGTTACAAAACAGACAATCTCCTTCAAAAACTAAAAAGTGAAAAATAACTTTAGCTTTAGACAATGGACTTTGGAAATGACTTCTCCCCAGAGCTCGTTGACTTTCAAAGTGCAATTGCGAACTGCTTCGTTAACCTAGTGGTCCTAAGCGCGACTGCTACGCTAGAGGTCTTGGGTTCGATTCCCAGGTCGAGCAAAAAGTGTTATTGGGTTTTTCTATGAAATTCTCAGTAGCAGCTCGGAGTTAGGATTGGTGCCCAGTTAATGGTAATAGGCTCGCACCCTATTACATGGGACCGAAAACATACCGGCGAACTGTGGGTGTACGTTAGTACACCTCTGCCTAACCCTTCGGGGAATACAGGCGTGATGGTATGTTATGTGTTTATTATAAATTTGGCACTGTTTATTTTTTAATATTTAAAAATGTAATTTAATGCAATATCGGCGAACTGTGGGTGTACATTGGTACACCTCTGCTTAACCCTTCGGGGAATACAGGCGTGATGGTATGTAATTTTAATAAATAAAAGAGTAATAATAATCATTTTATTTTAACTTATACATACTCATTAACTTAAATATATATACACAATCAGTCACATTAAATAATTACACAAACAAAATTAGAAATTATTCACACAGAACAACAAACGTACCTGTTTGTTGTTTTGTGACCTACTTAATAGACTTGTTGCAGTATTGCCACATAACCTGCGCTTAATATGTGACCTACAGCAGTGCCTAATGTAGGCGCAATCGAGCCCTTACCGCGAGCGCGGCCACCATGGAGTTGGAGCTCCCCTGGACTCGCCGAACCTGCGAGGTGCCTCGCACGCATTGTTAAATAAGTCGTAATCCTAGTAGAAATATGTACGTACCAGGAATACCAGAAATATATATCAGTAGAAATATATACCAGGAAAATATTATTGTTGTTTTTAGACTGCCCCGTTGGTCTCGTGGTCGCAAGCGCGACTGATGATCATGGGGTCCTGGGTTCGATTCCCAGGTCGAGCAAAAAGTATTATTGGGTTTTTCCATTTAGAATTTCTCAGTAGCAGCTCGGAGTTAGGATTTGTGCCCGGTTAATAGCATTAGGCTCGCCCCCTATTACATGGGACCTAAACATACCGGCGAACTGTGGGTGTAAATTGGTACTCCTCTGCCTAACCCTTCGGGGAATACAGGCGTGATGGTATGTTGTTGTTCTTTTTTAGAATATTTACCATACAGGCTTCCTTTAAAAAAATACATATTAAAATGTATATTTCTTTTGCACCAAATCAGCTAAATACCCCCAAACACTTATTCCATTAGAAAATCGAATTTGAATATTATTATTCAAGTAATATCAATTAAAAAGTGAATTAGTGTTTCAGCTCAACCCACCTTGACTTTTGTTAAGGTTGAGCTGAAACTTTGGCAAGTGACCATAATACTAACATTAAAAATATCAAATTAGAGTTACTAAAAACTGCCGAGCATTTTCCCAATTATGGGTCTTCTAGTCTTAAAGGATGCAGCTATCCAGGGCGGGAGAAGTTATTTGATGATTCCCCCCCCCCCAAAAAGAAAAAGGATAATATATATAATATAATATCAGTGTGGAGCGACTGCCTATCTGACCTCCACAAGTCAGTTACTAGACAACATGATACCTCTTGGTAAGACTGGTTGTCAGACTTCCCGGTTTTTGATTATCCATAACGACTTAATGATACAAACACAAAATTTTAAGTAACCCCCGACAGGAGAATGAAAATCCCTACCGCAGCCAACAAAAGAGCTGATAACTTTAAACCACTGAACCGATTTCCATCAAACATAGCTAAGAACACTCCCGACTAATTAACCTTTCAAACAAAATTAAAATCGGTTCATGCGTTCGGGAGCTACGCACACTAGCGAGCTAGACACACACACACAGAGAGAGACACGTCAAACTTATAACACCCCGTCGTTTTTGCGTCGGGGGTTAAAAATGAGTATTTCAATGTACCTATTATTGGACAGATGAAATGTAATATATAAAATAAACACATATTTTTATCATTTATGTTGGACATCACAAAGGAAAAGGGAAACATCGTGAGGGAGCCTTGACTTATAATTAATATTAGTCTGAATACGCCAATCCGCCTTGGGCAAGCGTGGTGATCAATGCTCGTGCCTTCTCGGTGAGAGGCTGGTGTTAATAATAGTAGAAAGGACCATTACCATAAGCAGGAGTATACAATTTTACTTCATATTTTTTTCTAGTTTCCTCGTAGCTCTCAATAACCGCATATTCATCAACTTTATTTAATACTCTTAATGATTTTATTGGATCCAAAAATTCAACTTCTTTTCCGTAAGCCGTAATTACCAGCTGTATCACGTGTTTGAACGTTATTTCGAGAATTAATTCGATATCCAGTAAGGTATCACCTACACAAAGGGCTAGTCGGTTGGTGCACCATCTTCGTAGTTTTATTTTAGGTTTGTCATAGCTTACTATTTTTCCAAACTCTTTATAATTTTCAGCTCTAATGACTATGCAGGAGTATTCAATATTTGCGAGCAGCGTCAGCTAAAAAAAGGAAACAAATAAAATCCAAAAAAAAAATCGATAAATCGAATCATAATATACATTTTGTTGACAATAGGATTATGTACGAGAGAAAGAGAAATTATGGCATTATAAAAAGTATAATAAATTAAAAGGTGACGGGGATTTTTAGGCCTGAGTTGCAATAAGTTGACACATAGTTTAAAAAAGCTTTATATTTTTACAACCAAATTTATTTAACTTGCAATGTATGTATGTTCGGGTGAAATCTTGCAACTTAATTTTATAAGCGTTATCTGCAACCGATTGAGCTGAATCATTGTATGCACGCTTAGTTTGGATGACAACGATGGTAAGTTATGTGACGTCATTCTAAACCTAATATGGCGGAACGCTCAAAATGGCGGACTAGATACTAATGGAAAAATTGTGAGGAACGCAAAAACTAGGTTCAATTTCTATTGTTTTTAAGTGTCGTGCGTATTGAGACCTAGTTTGTTTTAATTTCACTATTTGTTGCTATAGTAATACACACTCTCAGTAAATGAAGGCAAAAACCATAAACAATAATTATACCAAGATGAACTAGCTGAATTATTATAGTCTTATGGCAAAATTCTCAAACGCAACTCAATTTTAAGTCGCCTTTTAGTCTTATGCCATCTCTGTCACCTCATAGTGTATTGTTAAGTTAAGTGTCGAACTTACATTATGTTTCATTGTTACCACTTTGTGATAAGCCTTGATAAGGTTGCTTTCAGCGTAAATTTTGAGATCCATCTCCTCAGTGTCGCAAGGACCGAACCTCTGAACGTTGCCACTAGCTGAAAACATGATAATCAAGTTACAGCTGAGGTCATAATACTAGCCTGTCGATATCTGTGGAGCTTTTGCGCGAAACTGAATTTTTTTATCTAACACTAGCTGCCCTCGACTTTATCCGCGTAGCTTATTTTACCCGCAATAAACTACAGTCTGTGGTTACTGTTCCGCTCCCGTGCCTGGTAGCGTGATACGTTATATACGTCATATAGCCTATGTTACTCAGGAATAATGCAGCTATCTATTGGTGAAAAAATAGTTAAAATCAGTCCAGTAGTTTTGGAGCTTATTCGGTACAAACAAACAAAAAATCTTTCCTCTTTATAATATTAATAGCGTAGATAAATGTAGTAAGCCTAAGTTACTCCTTACAACATTAGCATATTCTAAACGTGACAATAACTCCGTCTGTCTGTTACGCTTACACGACTACACCACTGAACCGGTTTCATGAAAGGCACGGGATAAGTTTGAACCTCAATAAAGAACATATTATGCTTCTTTTTATTCCGCTACTTCGTCTGAACTGATATTTACGCAGACGAAGTCAGGAGCTGGAGTAAGTTATTTAAATGTTTTGTACATATTTAATTACTCACTTTTCCTTAACACAATGTGGTTATCGTCTAGGGTGGTGACGGCAGGTCTGCCAATCCTAGCGATGCTACGCCGCACCCAGTCGTGGTGCATGCCGTAGTCTAGGAACCTGGCGGGGGCCTGGCAACCTGGCCCGTACACGCCAAAGCCTAGCTGTAAGCCATCAACCCGTCGGTAGTTAGTTTTATTGCGCACATTTTAAGCTAAAGATCCGAATTATGAGATAACGCACACACCATTTTTGAATCCTTTTCCAGCTGTAATTTTCATCAAGATGGCAAATCTCAATATAAGCCAGCCGAGTACGCTGGAGGTATTACGTTATAGTGCACAAGAGTATGCGCAAGCACAGGTCCATTCGGATCTTCCAACTAAACTATTTCTGTCGCAAAGCAGCGTTCCTGTGTTCCGGTTTGAAGGGTATGGGTGCCGGTGTAATTACAGGCACATGAGACATTTCAACTTTGTCTTTAGGATGACAACGCATTTGCAAAGCCTCTGGTATTGCAGATTAGGTGACCACTTAACATCAGGTAAGCCGTCGGCTTGTTCACCATCCAACAATGTTAAAATGAAAGTATTAAGATCCTCAGCGTGATAAGAGCTATTACGGAGACACAGTCATATGATACTTAACTACTTATTAAGTTTATGATAATTGTAATCCGTGGTGCTTGGCAATCTGGGCTTCTCCTAGTTGTAAACATCTTTTTGTGCATATTGGCTGTCTCCTGCTTGTTTGGAGGGAAGTGGAAATTATGTTTTTTTCTTTCTTCTCCGCTGATCTTTTCTGATAAATTTCTTTGCAGGATCCAAGACAGTTAAATCGTTTCTCCGGGACTCGTCGAGCTTTCCTTGCTTCGGCGCTCTTCTAGCGGTCTCCACTGTTGACTCTGGCTTTCAGGAGTTACAGTGGTTGGGAATAGTGTGAAGGGTTGACTCAAAAAAAAATGTGATACTTAACCAGTCTCCAGCGTTTGCCCACTTTCACCACTAGTATAGTACCACTACGCCAGATGCATTCATCTCCACTTATACTTCTGGCACAAGTCGTGAAGGATGGCCACAAGGTGGTCACGTCCAACTGCAAAGTGAAAACTGGCTTTATAAGTGAGTTGAAAACAGGATCGGGTTATCCATTAGGCAGTGTAGGCAATTGCCCAGGGATTGGAGAAGGACACCGATCCTGAATGAAACAACTGAAAAGTTTTCTTTAAGTGAAAATTAAATTAGAAGATTTGTGTGCAACACTCCCGGATATTTAATTTTATTTTATTTACGAAAAATTCTCAGTAGCAGCTCGGAGTTAGGATTTGTGCCCGGTTAATGGCAATAGGCTCGCCCCCTATTACATGGGACCTAAAACATACCGGCGAACTGTGGGTGTATATTGGTACACCTCTGCCTAACCCTCCGGGGAAAACAGGCGTGATGGTATGAAAAAAAACGACGAGAAAATACACATACGTATAAGTTATATTCTTTTCATTCGTTTAAATCGTTTTAATGAATAAGGTAATGGTATAGATATAATTGTAATGTAGTAAAAAGTACTACATAATTATAAACAAAATTAGTTGCTTTTGAATTTAGAAAAATGGTAGAGCAGCCCCAAGATATGCATAGGGCCCCGACATGTTTAATCCGGCCCTGGTCGCGAAACTGCCACAGTCATTGTTTACTTCAAAAGACCCTGTGGCTAGAAACAACCTCAAGCCTTCCTACCATTCATTCTATCCTCTGGCTCGGGAAAAATCGAAACAATATCAGCCCGTACCGTAATAAAGCCTTTTCTAATACACAGGAGGAATAAACACATCTGCAAACTGCATAATAACGTTTTCATAGCACGAAACCTGGGTTTAAACTTTTATAACTTACCCCTGTCCGCCTGTAAAAACTGTAACATTGAGCCGGAGAGACGTATTTCATTTCGTAAATCCGCAACTGGGACTGCTTACAATCTAAAAAATAGAAGAAGACGACAGAAATATTATTAGCAGTCGTATTTTTTAGTACTTTTGATTAGCGTCTTAAGCAAAACGATGCCTACTATCAGATAATACCATAGCGTAGAACTTCTGGTCTTTGAAGTGTGTTGGCGGTGGACAAATGGGCCGCAACGCTGAAACATTGTATATTATTACTACCTTATGATACCAGTGAGCTAAGTTCGCCTATACACTCGAGACTGAAATGTATCCCGAGCCGAAGGCGAGAGCGTTGTGTGATGATATTGTAATAACTCGCATAGGATTTTTATTCGCAAAATATTAAAGTATTAAAAAAAACAGAAATTAAAAAAAAGGTTCGATTACCGCATTAAATTTTGTAATGAAAAGTAATAAGCACGTGCTAACACATGGTAATACCATATAATACGCTGCATTATGAAGTTAAAGGCGATGTAATAAGAATCACTTTACGAGCAAGCGTGATGAAAAAACATTTACTTAAGTCTTAATCCAGAACAGTACGAACTCTATAAAGAAAAACGTACCTCTCCAGACTCCAACACATTGATAACTACGAGCTTCTTTTACTTGGGTAAAGCCTTTGAATTTGTATACCACGAATCGATTCTGCATATTACATAAACTCTACACCTGGTAATCACAGTCCTACACACAACTAACTTAGGAGCCAACTTAGTGAAGGGACACAATTGGCAGAAATTATAATTCTTGCAAAGGCTTATGTTGAATCTCAACCACACAAAATATAATGATTATATAAGAATGTGGTATTCCCAGGGGTAGCATTCTGGGACCCAAGTAATTAAAGATCAATTTTTACTATACGCAGTTGTCATCTCTAATACTTTCTAGGCAGTCGACACAGATAGTCTCTATACAGTATGGCGAACCAGGGTCGACAAGCTCCAAACGTCGCCGACGCCGCGCTGTTGGACCGCCATTAGTTGCTGTAATTGCAAGGGAACAACGCGTATTTTGGTTTCGTTTCTCCGAAAAATTTCCTTTTTCTACTTTTAGGATGTAGGCTTTCTTTTTACAATTTGAGTAAGACATTTTCTAACAAAACAAAATAAATGATGAGTCCGACATTTTGCACGCTACTAAGACTGCTTCTACCCGCTTCTTTTATGTAGCGGTCACTTGCACGGACCAGTACCGATAAGCGCTGGTTACCTGCTTCCTAGGCGCTTAAGCAATTTACTCGGTACTACATTTAAAGAGTCTTATGTTCCGTTTAGCTTTCTCACCCTTCTTGAGGTGATCAGTTTCCAGCTGAATGATCGCTAGTGTACTAAACGTGCCGCTGGAATAGTCCGGGTGATAAGCGTAGTCACGGACACCTATGGCAGGCCCGCTGCAGTTGTGGCCGATGGTCACGCGTGCTTCAGCCCTGGAAACAGCCGCACAACGAATGGCGAAGTAAACGTTAATGTTTGTAACGCTTGTCTTTAATGAATGTAAAAATAATCTTAAAGAAGGAGAAAGTTACAAGATTTTCCCAATATTGCGTTTTTTTTTAGGTGAATTAAGTATGTAAGGATACATACCCCCCAAGGGAAAAAGGCGTGAGTTTATGTATGTATTTTCTAGGAATTGTATACAATTAATGATTTGATTTGTATATGTTTTTTAACTTTTATGGTTAATTTGTGTATATTTACCTGAACGTATTTTTAGGTAGCTTGTCGATTTCGGTAGCCGCTGCAAGTACTACTTGTCGGGTCACGAGCACCACCGCCGTTGTGAACTTATACTCACCTAAATTAAAACATATGATGTGTAGTGATTTAAACGTAATGGCGGCTCGGAAATTAGCTGCGAGTGCAGATTTATTCAAGTCAATAATAATTTAGGCTCCATTTAATTATTTCTATAACATTAAATTGATTGATTATTTTGCGCAATTGACGCAACTCACTGTAAGGAAAGTACAGGACTCCAAGCCATGGATAGGATTCCAGTCTGGAGATGCCTTCTCTCACTTCCGGTACCGGAGAATCGTCAATGCCGCAGGAGAGGGACATGACTGAAAATCATTTTCAAGTTCATAAACATCTTCAAAAAATAAAAAAAGACCCGACTTCGTAAACATGATTTTTTAATTAAAACTGGAAAGAAAGAAACAAGTCCAGCAGTCTGGGTTCTGTTTAACAACGCAGTCAGCTTTTTATATTTTTTTTATAATTTTTTTATTTTACACTTTTTAGTGAGAATGGTAGCTAGCCAATTTAATAAATATTGGCGTTATAGTGGCTGCCACGAGTCGTGAACGCAAACATCAAGCTATTTTTTTTATTCTTTTCGGGGTTTTTTGGGTCGCCTACGCTGCTCGCGATTAGTTCAACTGAAGGCGTGCAACGTCAGCGACCCAAAAAATCCAAAATCGTACCCAAAAGCCCCAAAATGAACTCGTGGCAACTACTTTACTATCCTTCCAAACCTCCCCCATAAATCGCCTTGCGTAATAAATGAATGGTCCCTTACCTAGTCGAAAAGAGACCTTTCGTCACGTCCCCAGATGCAGGGGAGCTAAGAGAAGATCCTCGATGGACTCACCTTCACATACACATAACGAGAAACTTAACCAAACACTGAAGATGTACATGATGGTTCCAATACAATTCAGGTAACACAATTTACTTTGGTTCACACAATATTTTATCCGCAATCAAGATTACTAATATCTAATAATAATCTACACACACATTGACTGACTGTGAAACAGCACATTTAACAATAGTTTGCTAGATTTTAATATTTATTTGAATGAGATCGTCCACAACCTGCGTCGGCAAATTAAAAAAAGATAGAATGCAGTACAATAGATGAATAGGTACAGATGCTTGTAAACATTTTTCTCAAAATATCGCAACATCAACGAAAAAAATTCATCTCTTAAACTACAAACAACTTGAAAGATTCCATTAAGAAACCGTGGAGTGTGTTTTGATAACATTTCCACAAGAAACCAAAAGAAGGGTTTTTTAAAATTTCAGCATGTATGTATGCATATACAACGTTATGGCAACGCATGGAGAGAACGCCCTAGATAGACCTACCCTGACCTTATTGGTGAAGTTCTTCGGAAAAGTCGGGGGCACAGTACTTGTTACCGGCGTACTTGTATAACCAGATATATGAACGTGGACGAGGCGAAAGGAATATGTAAGGATCGTAACAGGTGGCGTTCTGTTCTGCCTGCTACTCCATGGGGAAAAGGCGTGAGTAATACGAATATTACTTTGTAATTTCAGTTGTTGGATTTTCAACTCTCGCTGCTGAGCCGAGCGTTGAAAATCCAACAGAGCGCAAGGCAAGAGATGGTGGTGGTTCCCTGATTATCTTTATAAGGAGTTACATTAAATATTTTGATAAAGCAATAATACAGCTACACATACTTTTTCGCCACTCTATATGCAGAAACTACCTAAACCCCGCGGTTTAACTCGCGTCAAGTTGTGTATGTGATTACTGCCCCGCACCCGTAAGACGTAGCGTGACGTAATAAAGCCTATAACCTTCCTCGTTAGATAGGCTACATTACACAAAAGCATTTTTTCAACCCGGTACAGTAGTTTCTGAGGTTACCGTGTTCAAACAAACAAACTCTTCAGCTTTTTAATATTAGTTTACGTAGATTAGGCGAGGTATAAGTTACTAGGTAATTACAACTACACTCAATTTAAAATTGTTTATTTTTAACATAATTTAATAAAAACGATATAACAGAAAACAGTTTTATAAAAATACATTTAAAAAAATAGTGCTTTGCCTACAGTGAGATGGTAAGACCGAAGCTGACAATGGTTAGGGATTCAGAATGAGGAACCTCTTCACTATACGTGTTGTGTCCAAGACGACCGCCTTCTGCATTCGGCCGGTTCACCGATAGTTGCTCTATTTATTTATTAAAAAAGGTTGGCCGACAGCTTCTTTGTATAACATATTTTGGGTATCGGTTTCTGCAGTCCTGGACTTACCTAGTCATCAATTACTGGTCAACCAACATTCACAAAAAATAAATGACAACATACTTATCAAGAAAGTAAGATTAAAACTAAAATGAAATAGAATAGAAAAGTTAAAACTACTCCAGTAAAAAAGACAAAGATATAAAATTGTTTTGGTAAAAAAAAGTAAATAAAAAAAAAAGATCACATCTAACAATTAAAAAAAAACACAACATTAAAAATTTCAAGTAACCCCCGACAGAAGAATAAAAATTCCTACTGCAGCTAACAAAAGAGCTGATAACTTTGAAACCGCTGAACCGAGTTCCATCAAGCATAGTTAAGAACACTCCCGACATTAATACACCTTTCCATCAAAAAAAAATAAATCAAAATCTACGATGCCACACACACATACACACACACACCAAACTTATAACACTTTATACGGTTAATAAAGAAAAATGGAGTATAATAAAATAAAATCAAAGGCCACATGCGTACACTGACATAATAACACATAAAGTTGTGATTTTCGGGAATCCAATAATTGAGTTTTAAAGACTTTTATGGTAAATGTTAGCAACAGTCAACATTCTTCGCTCTTCTGCTATCGAACAATTACGGACACGACCTTCGGTCCAATAATTGTTCAGTCCAAATTCCACACCCTGGTATAGTGACCGGCACGAGTCGTGAGCACAAACGCGTGCAGCGTCGGCGACCCAAAATCCCAAATAACCCAAGAATGAATCCAAAAATAAATTTGATGTTTGTGCTCACGTGCCGGCCACTGTAACCTTACAAGCGAGATCGAGATGATTGATGGTCTCTTCTTCTTCAGCATTCTCATCATTATTTTAGTTCGACTTTTATTTGTATTCAGTAATTTGACAGTTGAAGGGTTACCAGATTTTGACAAAAAAAAGATAGTGAGGTGGTGTAAGAATGTACCTACATACAAGCTTTTTTTTTCAATTTAGAAATTGTATTACTCATTAACTTTTTTTATTAACTTTGTTTTTTTTTTATCAATTATTCTTATATTTTACATCTTACATACGAATATTTAAAGTTTTTTTTTTTTTATAAACGTTGCCCCATACTAGGAATTTCTCCTGTGTCGTGGGTGCGTTTACAAACATATAAACTCACATACACAAACAGCCAAACCCGGAACAACTATCTGTAGGCCATACAAATATTTGTTCCGTGCGGGAATCGAACCCGCGACACGCAGCGCAGCAGCCAATCGCTCAGCCACTGCGCTAACCGTGCCATCAAAAACCAACCAAAAAAACCAAAATATTAAATATAAATAATATATAAAAATTTAAATATATATAATATTAATATTAAATTTAAATTAAACCATTTTTGTCATTCGTTCTTTACGCTAAATCGTTTACTACCCCAATTCTATTAGTTTTAGAATGGCAACATCAATTTCTATGAACTGTCAAGTTTCTGAATAGAATTAAAAGTCAAACTATATCTAAATACATTTGCAATAATTGTAACTGTTTTGAAATTTGTAGTGACTTGTGAATTTTTTGAAGGGGCCACACAGGGCCGATGCCTGCCGGGGCTGCGGGATGTCTGTAAGAGATACCGCTCCTCCGGAATGCAAAAGGTACAAGAAGGAACATGGGTGGGTTTTAGTCAGTAAAAATCTGACACTCCCTCCCGCCCCGCCCAAGGCGGGGGAAGTCATTTGATGATTTCCCATCCAAAAAAAAAACCTTCCCGCCCACGGGCCACATGTTGATCAATTTTTTTGTCGGTGAGAATGGAACATATTATAAATCCTAATATACCAACGCACACGGCCGACAAAAAGTCGGCCGACGTTTTCCCACGAACATACAATAATATGTTCCATTGTCACCGACAAAAAAATTGGTCAACATGTCGGCCGTGGGCGGCATGGCTTATGTCGAAAGAGGCCTACATCTACAGCCAGTCTGTCAATCTTAGAAGTTGAGAATGTATTGTATCATTATCTGTAGTACCTTCATCTATTTCCGTGTCATAATATGTGGCTATTTTAAAAGTACAAATACCCCAGAACTTAATTACAACATAGAAGTAAACGTTTCGGTCTGCAGGCTTGCGACAGGTCGGGCTCCTGCCGATACACCAGTGTCGTATCAGGATGGAAGGCCTAGAGGTCGGAACCCACTCGTTCCAGACTTGCAGGACTATGCAATGGTAGTCTACATTAGCCAGTAATGTCACCTGAAATCATTTATTAACCTGTAAATACCTTGTCAGATGATCGATTATTTTGTCGGAGAGAATGGAACATATGAATTCGGTCCCGCGAAACTATGGATCTATTAAATCGGTCCGATAACCGGTTCTACACAAAATCGGACGTGCGTGGAGACCGTAAAGGTTATATCGATATTTTTTTTACAAAGTCTCATTTATTTAGCTGGCGAAAGTTCATTAACGTAATGAATATCGAGGTCAAATAATGACTAAACAAAAAAAAAATTAAAACAGCTGTTTATGGACCTATAATGTAGTAAATTGAAATTATGGAATTGAAAATTGCCTCGTTAGCCTAGTTATCCTAAGCGCGACTGCTAGAGATTCGATTCCCAAGTCGAGCACAGTGTTATTGAGTTTTTCTATGAAGGTCTCAGTAGCAGCTCGGAGTAATGATTTGTGCCCGGTTAATAGCAATAAGCTAGCCCCCTTTTACATAGGACCTAAACATACAAGCGAACTGTGGGTGCACACTGGTACACCTCTGCCTATCCCTTCGGGGAATACAATCGTGATGAATGGTAAACAGGCACTTATTAAAAACTTACATTATGATAACCAATGTCAACGTCATCAGTGTAAGGTAAGTTTGCAGGCACCATAGTAATTTGGTGAGAGAACAACTTAATCTTGGACTCCTCTGGATCACACTGACCATATCTTGGTATATTTTTTGTAGCTGGAAAGAAAATTTTCTTCGAGATAAAACCTTCTTAAAAGCAATTCAGTTTTAGCCTACTGTAAAATAATAATTCTGTCGGATTGAGTTAATAAAAAACCGGCCAAGTGCGAGTCGGACTCGCGCACGAAGGGCTCTGTACCGATAAAAAGTAAATTAAATATTTTTTATCTGTTATTGTTTTCAAGACCGAGACAAATCAGCATACCATCACGCCTGTATTCCCCGAAGGGTTAGGCCGAGGTGTAACAATGTACACCCACAGTTTGCCGGTACAAATATTAGAAAAAAACACGTTTGTTGTATGGCAGCCCCTCAAATATTTATTTCATCCTGTTTTTTATTATTTGTTGTCATAGTGGCAACAGATATACATTATCTTTGAAAATTTCAACTAAAATATGAACTTTAAATAAAAACTGTAAAGAAATAAACAATTCCAGGGGGCCTACCAACAGTCCCATATTAATTTTATGTACTTCGTAATCAACACAAATCCTAACTCCGAGCTGCTACTGAGAAATTCCTAATAGAAAAACCCAGTAACACTTTGCTCGACCTGGGAATCGAACCCAGGACCCCATGCTCATCAGTCGCGCTTGCGACCAGGAGACCAACGGGGCAGTCGGGGGGTTAATGGCAATAGGCTCGCCCGTATTACATGGGACCTAAAACATACCAGCGCACTGTAGGTGTACATTGGTACACCTCTGCCTGATTCCTCGAGAAATACAGGAGTGATGGTATATTGTTGTACTTTGTTATTTCAGTTGTTGGATTTACAACTTTTGGCGCTGAGCCGAGCGTTTAAAATCCAACAGTACGCAAGGCAAAGTAATATTGAAATAATACTTTTTTAAGAGACGGTTTTAGGCCCAGCAATCTAGAGTTGTTTTAAGTAACAGTCGGGACCTATTAAAAATCTAGACCAGCTTTAATCTTCCCAAAAATGGGGTCCGATTATTACTTAACACAATTCTTGACTTAAAAAATATAAAATCTAGTTTTTAATATTGTACGGCGATAAGGAAACTTTCGTGTGCCACTTCGGCTCGCTCTTGCCTGGTTGGTTATTTTTAAATGGGTAGATGACACCACTAATCAATTGACCTACTTTTTATGAGCCGTCAAAACGCGATTCCCCTATAGATTTTGTACGACAATCCTAAACTATGACGTCACTATTTTGTCATCTCAATGCACTAACTATTAACTGATTTCAAAGCAACTAAAAATAAAAAATAAATCAAAATAATTAACAATAAAAGAGTGCCAGGGCAAAAATGAACTGCTTTGTTGTGAAGTTGTATCTTGGAATTATTGTTTAATAGTATCATCTACCGAATTATAAGACCAACCCTGATTCACGCTGAACCCAAATCAGCTGTTCTATAGGGTTATTTGTAAAACAAAGACAATATCTCAGGACTATGTTACTAACATCATAATCAACAACTTTTGTTCTATGACATTTAAAAATTTATCATATTTTAGTTCATCAGATTTTCATACAAAAATAAAAACATTTAAATTGAACGCTCTAAATGTTACGAAGTCTATGCGAAGCAAACGAAAGCGATAGTAAAATAGCGAGGGGAGCGGGGTTAGGGCGGCGGGGGTGTTTGTACTTGACCTATTTTCAATTTTACGGAAATCCTTCAGTCGGTAATTCACTTCAATGCGCTTGCGTTGCTTGATTCTGTAAAAAACCATAGAACAAAAGTTGTTGTTCATGATGATAGTAATACAGTCCTGCAAGGTTGTCAATTTTTTTCAAATAACCCTGTATAAGTTAATTATAGTGTTTCAGCAATGTCGTGATGGCCGAGTGATTAAGACGCCCGCTTCTTATGCACGGGGCTAGGGGTTCGCAACCGGGCACGGCCAAGGACCAATGTGACTGTTTCGTTTTTATATTTGCTTTCTAAGTTTATCTTGGACATCACTGGCATCTGTGAGGGAACCTGGGCTTATAATTAAATATAAGTCTGAAATCACCAATCCTTGAGCAAGCGTTATGAACAATGCTCGTGCCTTTTCTGTATAAGAAGAGGCCTTTGCCCAGCAGTGGGACAACAATAGGCTAGTATTATGTAGCACATTGTTATAGAGAGCAGCTGATTATTATTTCTATATTTTGATAAAAGTTGTACTTATCTAGGTAATTTAGGTATTAAGCTCTGCTCACTTCTTCTTAGTATGAGATGGTCGGGCCCCATTCGGGTAATGGTCGGCTGTCCAATCCTGGCCATCCTATGCGTCACCCATTCGTGGTACATGCCATAATCAATGAATCTAGATGGAGACCGGCAGCCGGGCCCGTCGATGCCTATACCCAGCTGAATCAAGAAAATAAGAAATCATGTTTATTATATATATTTATTTACCATCACGCCTGTATTCCCCGAAGGGTTAGGCAGAGGTGTAACAATGTACACCCACAGTTCGCCGGTATATTTAGGTCCCATGTAAGAGGGGGCGAGCCTATTGCCATTAACCGGGCACAAATCCTAACTCCGAGCTGCTACTGAGAATTTCATAGAAAAACCCAATAACACTTTTTGCTCGACCTGGGAATCGAACCCAAGACCTCTAGCGTAGCAGTCGCGCTTAGGACCACTAAGCCAACGAGGCAGTTATTTACCTGAAGTTAATTTCACGCTAGGAAAGTATGGATACGACTCCTTTTCATAAAACATATATTTTTGAACAGATTTAAATGATATTTTATTCGTAAAAAAGCCTGTTATCACTAACCAGTTTAGTAGCAGTAGAGCTCTTTGTGAAAGAGCTCGCCAGGGAAAGTACTACCACCATACCTATTTGTACCGCAAGGCAGCGTTGCTGTGTTCCGGTTTGAAGATATGGGTGCCGGTGTAATTAAAGGCACATGAGACACTTTAACTTTGTCTCTGTGATAGCAACACATTTGCCAGGCTATTGTGCATTTGCAGGGGTATTGCATCTTCAATACCAGAGGCCCTGCAAGTGCGTGGCACTTAACACCACTTAATATCAGGAGGGCCGTCGCGGCTTGATTGCCATTTAGTATTTATTAATTTATTTATTGATTTTTATGAATTTAAATCAGGACATATATCCCATAAAGCTTGTTAGTAATTACTTAATCTATGTTGTAGACAAAGACACAGACATAATACTAACAGTACCCAAATCAAAAACTACCATCTTTAGGCACTACTTTGCAACAACACACGTACAGCGCCCAGGTGCCCCATCAATGATATTTAAATCAATCAAATATTCAAGAATATTTAAAAAGTATACCAGTTTCCATCGTCGTTCGTGCCGTATGACGAGCACGGAGCCGCTTCGCCAGATGCAGTGTTGACCAACGACAGCCTGTGCACATACCGGACGCGTCGGCCATATGGTACCGATGCCTAACTAGTGGCAAAAAGACTCCATTTATGAACAAGATAACTAAGATTGTAAAGTGAACTAAAGGTATAAGGCGTGCAGTCCTGTGGACGTTGCATAACGACTGGCCGTGTCGACGGCGCGTACGTGTGCCACGCGCGCCTCAAAGAGATGTCAGCAAATCGCAGGGGCCAGTCAGGGCCGATGCCTGCTAGGGCCGAACCTGGGAATCGAACCCAAAGACCTCTAGCGGAGCAGTCGCGCTTAGGACCACCAGGCCAACGAAGGATTTCGTCTATGTATCCTCAAGATTCCAGGCATGCTGGCGCTCTTCGGGGTCTTAGGCCAATATCTACTATTTACCCCCGCTTGCTGATAGAAGGCGCGGCAGACAGTTGACTCCACGTGCTCCATCTTATGCAGCATCACTGTGCTGTTACGGCAATCTATTCATAAAAAATCAATCTTACTAATATTATAAAGCTGAAGAGTTAGTTTGTTTGGTTGCACGAGTTAATCTCAAGTACTTATGGTTTGAATTGAAAAAATAATTTGGGTTTAAATAGTCAATTTATCGAAGAAGGCTATAGGCTATATAACATCACGCTACGACCAGTAGTAGTGGAGCAGTAACCAAAGACGTAACTTAATGCGGGTGATAAAACTACGCAGACGAAGTCGCAAGCCGAAGCTAGATTAAAATATACTTATAACACTTATCCTTAATCCTTTACCCTACTATCCTATCCTACAAATATTATACATGCGAAGGTTTGTAAGGATGTCATTTGTCTGTTGTATCATCGGCTATTTGAACCTAGTTAGGGGAGAACAAACACGCCTTTTATTGGTAAAAAAACATATCTTCTAAAATGTTACCACACTAATCGATCGATTGATGTGGTAGCTTTGGCTGATCGAAAGATGCCGGGCGGTAAACAATTGATCGATGCCATCGATCGACGTTGATCAATCGGTATGGTCGCTTAGTCTAGTGAAAACTGGCGATCAACGTCGACTAAATAATTTTACAATCGATAGATGACCTCAATCGACTATTGATCGATTGATGTAGTAAAAACTATTCATTATTCACTATCCATTGCACCATCGATCGATCGATCGGTGAGGACACCCTAAGTAGGTACTTTAGTTTACCTAATATGTTCTTTCGGAAAGGAGTCGATGTCCAGTGCCGAAGATAGTGCGACCTCGTGGGTGATCATAACGACTCTTGCTGTAGCAACATCTGCTGCACCTGCCGGAGAACAACGGTCAGCATTCTCTCAATAGGCACTAAGTGTAGTAGTAGTAGAGCTCTTTGTGAAGGAGCTCGTCCGGGGAAGTACTACTACCACCATACCTATTTCTGCCGCAAAGCATCGTTGCTGTATTTGGGTATGAAGGGTTTGGGTGCCCGTGTAATTACTGGCTCATGAGACATTTTAACTTTGTCTCTGGGATGGCACCGCATTTGCAAGGCCTCTGTAACCTGTTGGGTGAGCAATTCAACAAAAGGCAGGCAAAAAAAACCGGCCATGTGCTAGTCGGACTCGCGCATGAAGGGTTCTGTACCATTATCTATAAAACGGCACAAAAATCACGTTTGTTGCATGGGAGCCCCCCTTAAATATCAATTTTATTATGTTGTTTAAGCTGTTGTTACCAATAGCGGCATTAGAAATACATCATCTGTAAAAAAAAAAAACAACTATCTAAGTATCACACTTCATGAGATACAGCCTGTTGACAGAGGGACGAACGGACGGACGGACGGCAGAGTACTTAGTAATAGGGTCCCGTTTACCGGTATTAAAAGGCACTTACCAAATGGATGAATAAGCACGCCAAGCCAAGGGAAGCTCTCAATAATCTGGAGCTTGTCATAATCAGTGACTACGCCGGTTGGCAGTCTGTCAACTCCACATCCTGCACCAGTTTCTGGAGAAGCAGTGTCGTCACGGAGTGCTGAGGGTATAGCTTGACCTGTGAATTGTGAATAAGTAAAAACAATATCCCCCGACCGAATTTCGGTCAGGACTAGCCAAATACGCAGGAGATATTATAGTGCACAACTATTGTGTGCAAACACAGGGCACTCCCTCTTCCGTCGCTCTCATAGTCCGCTAGTCTCATAGTCCAACGATGGCGTGAGCTTACCGAGAAGAAGCTTGTTCACTCTAACTTTGAAGAGATTAGGGTTGAATGCGTTCGGAAATACAGACGTAGGTAGAGAGTTCCATTCATTTGCGGTGCGCATTATAAAAGGGGTTTGGAAACGCTTAGTGCGGATTAGTGGAATGGCAACGAGGTAAGGGTGGTAATTTGCAGTGCGTCTAGATATCCGATGGTAAAGTGATAGATCTTCCAAATAACATAAAAAATATTGCTTCACTCACATAAAAACCCACTTACGAACATAAAAACAACAAGTACCGTTAAAACTAACATTTGCTACAAAATCAATATCTCTGTCTATAAATCGCTTTAAATAAATTCACAGTTCGAAGTCAATATAGTATGGACAATGTTTTTATTAAAACTATTTATTGAGAGCAGTTTCCTACTTAGTTCTAGAATGAAATCATTACTGAAACATGACTAAGTGGAAATGTCTTAACTTACTAATTATCTATATTAATATTATAAAGCTGAAGAGTTTGTTTGTTTGGTTGCACGCGCTAATCTCAGGAACTGCTGCTTTGAATTGAAATATTCTTATTATATTAGATAGTTCATTTATCGAGAAAGGCTATAGGCTATTTAACATCACGCTACGACCAATAGGTGCGGAGCAGTAACCAAAAACGTAACCTAATGCGAACGAAAAAACTACACGGACGAAGTCGCGAGCAGAAGCTAGTTTTAAATATGATTAATGTTGATATTTATAAAATAGTCGTAAAAACAATAGTATTGTATTGTTTTTCATTGTTATTCGTTGTGAATTGCATTTTTCTCGTACACACTTGTGCCCGTCCGCGTAGATATCGGTTATCGTGAACACAGGTGAAATTACGAAATAAAATATTTGTATAGCCTACAGATAGTTGTTCTGGGTCTCGCTGTTTGTATATGTGAGTTTAGGAGTATGTAACTCAAAACTCAAGAAGTAGCCTGTTTCCTTTTTGGGGTTCCGTACCCAAAGGGTGAAACGGGACCCTATTACTAAGACTCCGTTGTCAGTCCGTCCGTCCGTCTGTCCATGTGTCACCTAGCTGTATCTCATGAACCGTGATAGTTGGACAGTTGAAATTTTCTCTGATGATGTATTTATTTATTTATTTATTAAAACTTTATGCACAAATGTAAAACAAAATGCACCGTACAAAGGCGGACTTAATGCCTTAGGCATTTTCTACCAGTCTACCTTAGGGTGATGCAGAGACAAAATATAGTAGGTGCAAGGAAGACGAAGTAAAAATTTCCAAGAATAAAATATAATAATAAATACATATATACATACATACAAATAAACAGTATTTCTGTTGCCGCTATAACAACAAATACTAACAAACAGAATAAAATAAATATTTAAGGGGGCTCCCATACAAACGGGATTTTTTTCCTCGTTTTATAGCCGGAACCCTTCGTGCGCGCTGCCGTCTCGCACTTGGCCAGTTTTTTGGGTTTCAAACTTACTCTATACCAAATTTCATCAAAATTGGTTCAGTAGTTTCGTCGTGAAAGTGTAACAGAAATACAGAGTTACCTCGGCATTTATAATATTCACTGTCCAGCAGTTTGTTGAACTTCCATGTGTTAGATCATATTATTCTCTTCATATTGATCTCGGTTCCGCTAAACCAAGCTAAACCACAATCTCTCAATAACTAAGTGAATTACGTCAAACCATTATTATAGTAACGCATGTATCCAGACCGAGTCCGGCTACAGCGAAAAAACTATCCAAGTACGCAAGAGATATTATGCTGCACAAGTGTGTGCGCAAACACTGCTGCATTCCCTCTTCCCTAACTCTCATAGTCCGAGGGCAGGACCAACGGGTTTACGTACTTTTCGAGGCACGGGGGTGTCACACCACCAACTTCTGGCTGTTACCCGGGACCCCACGCTCAACAGTCATGCTTGCCACCACGAGACCAACGGGGCAGTTCGGGGCATTAATATCCTAATAGCAGTTTATTATTCAAAACTTATAATTAACAAACTCTATCTAAATTTTTTATTAAAAAAAAAACAAGCCTTTACGCTTCATTGTCATGCACTGTGCAAATGTATTCAAAATTTCAGCTCAATCGAACATCAGAAAGTGGGTCAAATTTAACTTGTAAGATTTGATTAATTTCCTATCATCTCTTTCTGACTCCATCATCAGACCAGCTCTGTGACAGCATTATATTGCATTGTCATGCAAATTGCACATTTACGCAAAATTTCAGCCCAGTTGAACACCGGGAAGTGGATCAAATTTAACTTGTAAGATTTGATTTGCCACAGACACCAGGACACAAGACAAGGGCTTGGAGAATTATGAATTTAAAGGAAACAGAATCATTACCGTTAAAGAGATGATAAATAATTGCTACTGATATAAATCCCACAGCATAAAAACTACAGACATTGTGATGAAATCCCGATAGAGCATAACATTCGCGGATCGTTCACTCTGTGGCTTATCGGCTGTGATCTGTACGTGCCGCCCGGCGAGTTTACCATCAGATAAGTCACTTATATCATAAGTGCACACTTCCACTGTCTGAGGAACTCCAACCGATCGGGAAGAAAGTGGGAACTCTATGTGAGTTTAGTGGCTCCTGGCTTTTGTTAAGATAACTGGGAATTAAGTACAACTTATGTTCTCGTTTTTGTCAACACACTATAGGACGTAGTTACGCAAAAAAGATCTAACCCACAAAACCTCAAAATTGAGATACACATCATAACATCGCAAAGGTAGGTTCGTTCAGTAAAAATGGCCCAGAAATAAACAAAGACATCACAACGTACCACGTGTGTTCCAAATCGAATCAATATGATGATGTTTACGATGTCTTCAGTATGTGTAACTCAATCTTGGGGTTTTTGTGGCTTGGCTGCTTTTTGCATAACTACATCCATTATTGGTGCTAGTTTTGTCAAAATGTACCAACCCACGTGCAAAAGATTGGTTCGAATTATTTGGATAGCAACGAATTAATAATACTAGCCTATTTTTTTCCACTGCAGGGCAAAGGCCTCTCCTCATACAAAGGCTGCACCTACCACGCTTGCTCGTGGATTGACGATTCGTGATCATAAATAAAATAAAAACATGCGTCGAATCTCCACCGTTTTTTTTCGACTTTTAAAAACGAAGCTCATAGGACATCAAAAAACTCATCCGCATCGCTGTCGATGGGGCAAGTGCCCAAAAGGCTGGCAGCAATGCCACGTTGTATGGCAATGCTGAGTCTTTGGCCCAGGAAAAGGCCCGCTCTTTGGTCACGCGAAGAGTCGACCAGTCGCTTGGCGATGTCCCGAAGAACTAGATGAGTAAAGTATTATTACATACGTTTTGGCCAAAATATGCTTATACTGCTTAATATGTGTTTCTTTTTTTTTTTTTGGTGGGTGGGAAATCATCAAATAACTTCTCCCGCCCTGGGCGGGGCGGGAGGGAGTGTCAGACTTTTACTGACTAAAACCCACCCATGTTCCTTCTTGTGCCCTTTGCGTTCCGGGGGCGCGGTATCTCTTGCGAACAACCCGCAGCCCCGGCAGGCATCGGCCCTCAGTGGCCCCTTCCTTTTGCTGACATCTCTTTGAGGCGCGCGTGGAACACGAACGCGCCGTCGACACGGCCTGTCGTTATGCAACGTAAGGACGGTGAGCTACCCATTGCTCACCGTCCACAGGCCCGTATCTACGGTGGCCGGGAGTCGTCTCGCGGCTCCCGACGTCCGGAGCGCTACCGCGGCGGCTGGGACGGGAGAACCGCTGTCTCAACCGTCCCGCCGCCTCCTTCTCAAGCATTACTGCCTCGCAGAAGGAGGCGACTGCATCCCATTCCCTCTCGCTCCGGACCATGGCTTGCACCAGGGCCGGACGCTAGAGTTCGCCGCCGCCGATGGCCGCCACGAGGAGCTTAATATGTGTAAGTGTACTATTGCAAAATTCCTCTTAACTACCTTTTATAATGAGAAGTAGGATACTGGCGGTATGAAGTCATTCTGTTTAATAATTCATTGCAATTTGTCCGAATGCAAGTTAAATGCACCTATACAGAAATTTCTTTACCCAAAGTCTCCAAATGAAACGCTTTAAAGTTCATAGGAGAACAACTTTATAAACTGCGACCACTCAATTATTAAAGCGTACGTCCTAAAGGTAATAAAATGAGGACAAATTATTGGAATATAGTCTTTATATTGCAATGCACGAGGTAGTATTTTGAATGTATAGGAATTAATCTCCCATTTGCTTTATACAAAAACGTAGTCATCTGTTTCTTTTTTTGTTAATTAAAGTCTTTCATTGTTGTTAATAATTAAAATACTCGAGTTTAAACATTGTCTGTGTTTGCTCAGTGAACATTGAAATTTATTTATTCGTGATGTAGGTAGTTTTTACTTTAACTTAAAAAATCTACCCGGTTATTAGGGTTTCGGACCGCACTAAGGGTGCCAATGGGACTATATGACTAAGCCTTCGCTGTCCGACAGTCTGTCTGTCAGCTGGCTGTATTTCATAAACCGATACAGGTAAACACATATATTTTTTAACTACCTCGGTAGCCGTGTGGTCTTAAGCGCGACTGCTACGCTAGAGGTCTTGGGTCCGATTCCCAGGTCGAGCAAAAAGTGTTATTGGGTTTTTCTATGAAATTCTCAGTAGCAGCTCGGAGTTAGGATTAGTGCCCGGTTAATAGCGATAGGCTCGCCCCCTATTACATGGGACTTAAACATACATCACTGAAAACTGGCGAATCTCAAACATAGACTTTAGTGCCTTTGCCTACAGAACTTCATTGAATTTAATACAAAAACAATTAGTATATTACTTGCTACAGGTAAAATGTCAGTTCTTACAAATTTATTTGAGGTTACATACATACATAAACTCACGCCTTTTTCCATGGGGGTAGGCAGAAACAACAGAACGCCACCAGCTACGATCCTTACATACTGTTTTCGCCTCGTCCACGTTCATGCATCTGTTCAAACAAGCACGCGGGTGACGAGTACTGCGCACCTGATCTTTCTGAAGAACCTCACCAATAAGGCCTGTGTATGACGCTATATATATTACTAGCTGTTGCCCGCGATTTCGTTCCCGTTGTGGTAATAAAACATAGCGAACTGCTCCCGACTTCGTCCGCCGTATTTCACCCGCCTTAGGTTATGTCTTTGGTTAGGTACTACTCCCGCTCCCTTGTATATTAAATACTAGCATCTGCTCGCGACTTCGTTCATGCAGTTTTTTCACCCGCAATAGGTTACGTTATTGGTTACTGCTTTTTTTTTTTCAATTCTAACCAGGAGTTCCTGAGATTAGCGCGTTCAACCAAACAAACAAAGTCTCCAGCTTTATAATGTTAGTATAGATGTAGACACGAACACACATAAATTCCAGCTGTTAAAATTATTCTACAATCCCTTTAGGTTCCGTTAAATCGCGGACTATAAAATATACATACATATGTTGTAGCTGTACCTAAAATATTAAATAATATTATAAAGAGGAAAGATTGTTTTGCTTGTTTGTTTGTACCGAATAAACTCCGAAACTACTGGACCGATTTACAATTTTTTCACCAATATAAAAAGCTAAAGAGATAGCTACTTTATTCCTGAGTAACATAAGCTATTGAACATCACGCTACGGCTCACGGAAGCGGAGCAGTAACTAAAGACGTAACTTAACGCGGGTGAAACAAGGAATGCAGACGAAGTCGCAGGCGGAAGCTAGTATATTGTACAACAATTGACAACTCAAAAGTTTGCGCAAATCGGTCGAGTGTTAAATCTTTTGTGGCGAACGATAATGCCACGGCGAGAGACGTGGAGTGGCTCTCTAGCGAGCTGAGGACGATGAAAATACAAGGCGCAGGGTGCGTCGGCCGTTCACGGTGGAGGACTCGAGTCGGCTCCCATTTCGGCCATTGGTAGATTATTGTAAGATACATACGTACCATCACGTCTGTTTACCCCGAAGGGTTAGGCAGAGGCGTACCAATGTACACCCACTGTTCGCCGGTATGTTTAGGTCCCATGTAGGAGGCGAGCCAATGGCCACTAACCGGGCACCAATCCTAACTCTGAGCTGCTACTGAGAATTTCATAGAAAAACCCAATAACACTTTTTACTCGACCTGGTAATCGAATCCAAGATCTCTAGCGTAGCAGTCGCGCTTAGGACCACTAGGCTAACGAGACAGTTATTAAAATGCAGGCAGTTGTTAAAGATAATTATTAAAATGTCCTAAAAGACTAGATCACAACGGCGTAATGGTGCCTGAAATTTAAAAAATGGTGCGTTGACATTTATATTATGTCACATTTCAGCCCCGAAGCAAAACCGAACACTCCCGAGCACACCCGAGCATCCTACCGATAAGTACACTAGGTAAAGAAAATGACAAAGCCAGTAGAAGTGCACTCAAACCTCGTGGCATCTTTAGTAATGTGCGTCCGCTGTAGCGGTCGGCACAGAGGGGTAGGCAGACGAGTCGATGTGCTCTTAGAAGGGGAGGTTGATACAATTATTTCTTAGATCTTATGCCGGGAACATATTACAGGCAACGATTGCGGGATGGCAACGCATTTACAAGCTTCTGGTATTGCAGATTTATATAAGCAGAGGTGACCACTTTACAGGGGCCTTGCAAAAGCGTTGCCATCCCAGAGACAAAGTTGAAATATCTCATGTGCCTCTTATTACACCGGCATCCATACCTTTCAACCCGGAACATAGCAATGCTGCTTTGCGGCAGAAATAGGTATATTGGTTGTCCTTCCACGGACGAGCTCCTTCACAGAGAGCTCTACTACTGCTACTAAAATCATTCATTCATCAAATCATTACAAACGGGTAAAGTTTGTTCGTTTTTTAACCCCCTACGCAAAACCGACGGGGTGTTATAAGTTTGACGTGTCTGTGTGTGTGTGTGTGTGTGTGGAGCATCGTAGCTCCCGAACGCATGAACCAATTTTGATTTTATTTTTTTTTTGTTTGAAAGGTGAATTCGTTTTTGTAAGAGGTAATCTCTAGATGTACTAGTCTGATTACAAATTCGTTGAATGACAGAAAGCTACTTTCATGCTACCAAATGCCATGTTTTATGGTATATATTCTCCAGACCGATTTCGCTCACGGCAGCTAATTCCAATGGAGACCAACCAAGTACGTAGGAGATATTTTAGAGCACAAGTGTGTGTGCAAACACAGGTGCACTCCGTTATCCGTATTTCTCGTAGTCCGATGGGACGGCAATCCGCCACAAACGGGAAGAGATCAGGCGCAGGAGGAACTGGTTTACGTGCTTTCTGAGATACGGGGAGTCACACCACCCAACTTCCAAACTCCCGGCTGATACTGAAAAAATTATAATGAAAAAACACAATAACACTTTTTGGGAATCAAACCCAGGACCCCACGCTCAACAGTCTCGCTAGCGACAGTCATTTATGGTATACTTGCCACGTGAATAAAGTCGGAGGCAGAAGCTTGTCTAACATAATAATGAAGCCTTATCAGACAAGTCTTCAGTCTACCTCCCCCCCATCATATTTCCCTCCGCCCGCTCTCGGGCCTCTTCGCGGCACCTGTGAGTAGTGCCGAAACTGTCGCGATGCTTAAAACGAAGCCAACTACCGCCAGGGCTGGCACTGACGGACATGTATTCAAATTAAAGATGAATTCCGCTTTAAAGATGGTATATTATTATTAGTATCGCACGGGTATTGTTTTTGTACTGCCCCGTTGGTCTCGTGGTTGCAAGCGCGACTGATGAGCGTGGGGTCCCGGGTTCGATTCCCAGGTCGGGCAAAAAGTGTTATTGGGTTTTTCCATTAGGATTTGCTCAGTAGCGGCCCGGAGTTTGGAAGTTGGTGGTGTGACACCCCCGTGCCTCGGAAAGCACGTAAAGCCGTTGGTCCCGGCTGTCATTCGTAGATCTTTGACAGTCGTTACGGATAGTCAGAAGCCAGGAAGTCTGACAACCAGTCTAACCAAGAGGTATCGTGTTGCCTAGTAACTGGGTTGTGGAGGTCAGATAGGCAGTCGCTCCATGTAAAACATTGGTACTCAGCTGCATCCGATTAGACTGGAAGCCGACCCCAACATAGTTGGTAAAAGGCTAAGTAGATGAAGAAGAGTAGTATTTATTTATCAAACAGACCGGCGATCTGTGGGGTTGGCATTGGTGAAATAGCCGCCACGAGTCGTGAGCACAAACGTCAAGTTTAAATGTGGGTTTTTGGGATCCTTTCTGGCTTTTTTGGGGCGCCGACGATGCACGCGATCGGTCACTGACTGTTTACGCATCAGTATCCCTCGTATTTTTTATTCTACATTTATAAGTTAATGCCGTGCAGTCTTACTTAGTTTTAAATATTAGCTATAAATATTTTATAAGGCGTTCGTCATGACCTTCCTTTACGGTTCAATGACATTTTTTTTGTGCTTCTACGTTTGATCATCTAATATACTTACTTGACTGCGTGCTGATATTTGCGATTTTAATTCCCAAAAATTCCTGTGGAGATCCCTACTGATTCTATACACTGACCAATCGCGTGCAAAAATTAACTTGAGGAAACTGACGACTCGTGGCAGCTACGAAACACCTCTGCCTAACACTTCGGGGATAGTATGTGTGATGGTATGTGTTATGTTATCTAGCAGAATAGACATATAGCAATTGGTCATATTAGCACCACTAAATTACTTCTCAATATTTCAGTTATAACAACATCCTCGCGACAACCCTGTGCACAAATCATTAGTGACTTGAAAGCTTCCCGTCGATAGTTTACGTTTTCTGTTTAACGACGCGGCATCGGGACGACATCGGTGCGACATCGGCGCGGTAATACTCTGCAGGGAGGCGTCGTACAAATTGTTTATCACGAGTTCTTTGAAGCTTCTTCTGTTTGGTTATTTTTTGTTACAACTCGTCTTGCCCGGGTTTTACCCAAGTAGTAGTAACTATAGGTATATATATATATATATATATTTTTTTTTTAATTACGTTGTACGGCAAACAACGCCTCATGTTAAGTAGTCACCTCTGCCTATAGACATTTGCAATACCAGAGGCCATGCAGATGCGTTGCCATCCCAGAGACAAAGTTAAAATGTCTCATGTGCCTGTAATTACACCGGCACCAATATATGTCCTTATCCTGCAACAATAGGTATGGTGGTATTTGACTGCCAAATATGGGCTTTGACGAAACAACTTTTGAGAAAAGTAAATATTTACTTGAATACATTCATAAATTCACGCCTTTTTTCCATGCGGGTAGGCAGAAACCACAGAACGCCACCTGCTACGATCCTTATACACTCTTTTCGACTCCTCCACGTCCATGCATCTGGTTAGACAAGCACGCCGGTTGCGAGTACTGCGCACCCGACCATTCTGACATAATAACATGGCTTATAGCGTGATTGAGGTGAAGGGAGTGATAGAGTAAGATATGAGGAAATTAAAATATAAATACATCAGTAGGTACTCGTAACCAGCGTGCTTGTATAACCAGATGAACGTCTATGAACGTGGACGAGGCGAGAGGAGTATGTAAGGATTGTAGCAAATGGCGTTCTGTGGTTTGTTATGTGTGTAAAGTAGAAGTAATGTTAAAAAGATGTAGAAAAGGTGCGCAAAAATCTGAAATGTAAATTGACAGAACATTTGATTGAGACAAGAGAGAAAAACCGGACTAGTGCGAGTTGGACTCGCCCACCGACGGTTCCGAACGTAAGATCATTATAATTTACAGAATTAAATAAATAAATAGTAAATTTAATTTAAAAAAAATCGTTTCAAAGACTTCGGAGATAGAGGGGAACGGTATTTTATTTTTAATCTATACATATAATAAAATCGTAGCGAAGTCAAAACTGTACATTAAATATTTTTGAAAAAAAGTAATTGCTACGAGGTCGGGTAATGATTCTAATGCCGAAAATATGGTTTTTAGAATTATTGTCTGTTTGTCTGTGCGTTTGAACACGCTAATCTCAGCCGTGGCTTAACGGATTTGAATGCGGTTTTCACTAATGTATTGCGGAAAGCTCCACTTAACACTTAGGCTATAAATTATCACGCTATTTGCTTTGGGGGATGAGCAATGTTGTATTATGTCCGAGTTCTTCTACAGATTCTCACGGGATTGAAAATAACGACATATAATGTAAGAATATTGTAGATAGCTGCGAAATTGAACTTTTAAAATAATTATCATCACGCTATACCTTCAAAGAGTTAAGCAGTCAATAATGGCAAACTAGAACGGCTATTTTAGAGTTATTTCCGAAGTAGTAAATAGTCTAATGGTTTGATGACCGCCTTGCAAATCGCTGAACGTGAGTTCGGTCCTCAATAACAGTTTTACTTTTTGTGATTTTTCAAACATTTTTTTTCGTACAGGTAGATTCCCAACAATAATAAAATAAAAGTATGCATAACTTCTGCCATAACATTGATTTGGTTACTTATTTTTTTAAATCTTTTAATATTAAAGCAGAAAATAATGTCTGTACATAGTCTATTTATACTTATAATAAAATCGTAGCGAAGTCAAAACTGTACATTTAATATATTTAAAAAAAAGTGATTGCTACGGGGTCGGGAAGCGATTCTAAATTTTTGTCTGTTTGTTTGTTACAGCATCACGCAAATACTGCCGGACAGATTCCGTTCAATTTTTGTATATATATTCATCATAGACCAAAGTTGGTCGTAGGCTATAAATTATCGCGCTATCTACTTTGGGGGATGAACAATGATGATACAGATTACGACGGGTTTCAAAAAAGATGAAACAAAATATAACAATACTTTAGATGGCTGAGGATTGAACTGCTGAAATAATTATCATCACGCTATACCTTTAAGAAGCTAAACAGTCAATCATGGCAAAACAGAACGGCAATTTCAAATCTTTTTCTATTGAATTAAATAGTCTAATGGTTCGATGACCGCCTTTCGAATCGCAGGGCTTGAGTTCGGTCCCGGTATAATGTTTTACTTTTTGTGATTTTTTAAATATTTCTTTTGAATACTAGAAGATTTCCAAACAATAATAAAATAGAAGTAGTCATTCTTATACAGTAACGCTTAGCTTGCTTATTTTTTCTTTATTATTCTTGCAGAAAAGAATGTCTATAATACATAGTTACTAAAAAACAGCAAATTGAAGTCAAAAGTTTTCATCGAAAAAATAGAAACTGATAGGTGTGCAAACGATAGCAGAGCGGAAAATATACGTATTGTTAAAGAATTTATGTCTATTTGACTCTTTAATTTTGACAAAATAGTCTTTAAATGTCGGGCCAACACATGACTGTATTATAGCGCGATTTAAATTCTTCTTTTCACATCAATGATACCCCTTTTTTTAAGGATGGGAAATCTTTAAATGACTTCTTTCGCTCTGGGCGGAACGGAAGGGAGTGTCAGACTCTTACTGACTAAAACACAAAGTGTGCCTCCTAATGCCCTCTGCGTACCAGCGCCGCGGTGACTCTTTTGAATTCCGCAACCCTGTTAGACACTGGCCCCAGCGGGCCCCATCTTACAGTACTGACATTTCTTTGAGGCGCACGTGGAACACTACGCACCACCGACCCGGGATCAATGATACCCCTAACAATAATTTACACCGGTTAAGAAAAGTAGGTGGCCGCTTTTACTGATGCGTCAATTGCACTGAGTTTCAGACGGGTATATGATGCCCTCTTTTACCAAATTATGTTTGCAGCGGACTACTTAAATGCGCAATCTATTCAATGCCTTCCAGATACATCACTGAAGTTCACTACCGGGAGGTAGGTAGTCTCACTAATTCAAGTAGTCATGAGGTGCTGGATATCTTCCTTCACACAATCTGCTTTGCTCTTTGGGTGGTGGGCTTTGTAATTAATAGTTAGGCTATTTCGCTATTTGTAATAAATAAGGAGGTTAGGTAAGCATTATTGTTCTTGGACATGTTTTGGATTGCTATAAAATATACACAATACTGCAGATTAGTTACATATTACACATACCATCACGCCTGTATTTCCCGATGGGTTAGGCAGAGGTGTAACAATGTACACCCACAGTTCGCCGGTATGTTTAGATCTCATGTAACAGGGGGCGAACCTATTGTCATTAACCGGGCACAAATCCTAACTCCGAGCTGCTACTGAGAATTTCATAGAAAAACCCAATAACACTTTGCTTGACCTGGGAATCGAACCCAAGACCTCTAGCGTAGCAGTCGCGCTTAGGACCACTAGGCTAACGAGGCAGTTCCTATGAAAGACAGTGGGAGATATTTTATCCTATGAAATAAAAAACATGACGTCATTAGCCACAAGGAGTTAAGCAGTCAAATATAACATGGTATGGGAATTGCTATATTTTTTTATTATTATTACGCTATTTACTTTGTTTAGAGAATAGCTTCGGTGTTTAATGAAAGCCATGTAAGATATTTTGTGTGAGTTCGATCCCAATTGATTGTTACTTTTTGTCATTATTTTAATTGGTACCTAATTCAATTGTTTTTATTTTCGATGGTATGATTTCAATATTATAATAAAATAGGTTTAAGCATAAACTTAACATAACTTTGAAAATTTGCATACGTCGACTGAAGAAGAATGAATAGAACAGAATTCCACTGATTGGCCCACAAATTCTAGCTACCCCTAAGAATATTTTTCATGAATAAAAAACAGCACCTCAGAAACTTAAAGAGTTACCAATTTATATCGATAGTAGGATCGCCGCACCACAAGGATTTTCTGACGCAGGTACTCTCTGGTCACAGTTGTTTCGGGAGCTAACTGTTTCGGTTTCGGAGCTAGGACACGCCTTGGTGTTATCACTGTAGGATCACAAAGGAGCGTACGGTGGAGGTATGCCCCTGCTTGGGCAGAACATCAGCGTCTCCTCATAAAGGCGATTGGCGGCGGCGACCTCTCGCGTCCGGCTTTGGTTCATCCATAGTCCGGAGCGAGGGAGAATGGGAAGCAATCGCTTCCTTCTGCGAAGTAGTAATGCCAACGAAGGAGGAGGCGAAACGCATGAGGGAGAGGTCAACCTTTCACCCCGGCTGTCAGAACAGAAGGGGATGCCCCGGGTGTCGAGAGTCGTAGAGCGATTCCAGACCACCGTCGGAGTGGGCTTGCGGTCGGCTACCGTTGTGTGGCTCGCCGTCCAACCAGAACTAGACCCAAGTCGACGACGTACTGTGTTTCACGCGCGCCTCAAAGAGATGTTAGCACAGTTGCGGAATTTGTTCGAAAGACTCACCGCGGCCCTGGAACACAAAGGACATTGGAAGGAACTCGGATGGGTTTTAGCCAATAACAGTCTGACACTCCTTTCCACCAGAAAGGAAAAAATCATTTGACGACATCTCATGCTTAAAAAAGGGACCTCCCAACTTCGACACTTCATACAAGTGTTAAACGATTTATGTGCAAACGGTTTTTGTCCAAAATTTTAACTTCTGTCCTAAGCCACGCCACCAAAAAGTGTACTTATATTCAAATGGCAAAACAGAAATAGATTAGCAACAACAGAAACTGTACCAAAATCAATTTCACCCATAGAAAAATTCCGTGACAGTCGTTCTTCTGACGTTGAATGTCTCACAGACTTCACGCTTTCAGGATGCAAGTTGAATCAAGCATCAATCATGAATCATGCATCGCATTCGGAATTTCTTCTTATAGGTAGGTACTATAAAATTTAATGGAAATTTATTGTGTAGTTTACGGTTCCAAAGATAAGGGATAATTTGTGAGGTAAAACTTTGCTTAGTCTTTTAAGAAGTCTTATGCTTACTTTTTTTTGTCCATACTTTCTCCCAAAAACTTTACATTAATTTGGTTCTAACACGAAGCTCAAATTTTGTGGGCTGTTGCTCTGATTATAAGATACATTTCTTCGGTCTTGATACTAGACAGATCGCAGCTACAATGTGAGGTATAATGTTAAAGCAGTGCCTATTAAAGATGCTGTTTAATGGTTTGAGAAAGAAAAGTAAGTAAATTTTGAAACCACATCATAGTATTATCTAAAGGGATAGTAAAGCCACATATACTCTCCTTACGCCAATTATGTTTTAGCCCCAGGTATGGCGTAAGCCTATTACCAGCCGTGCACAAATCCAGACTTCAAGCGACTACAGATAAATTCTTTAAACCTACAGTCGTAACTATTAGCAGTCACCTTAGCAACCATTTGACCTGCTTGGAAGATTTTGATAACATAGTATTCAGTACTTATTTAGTTAAGTAACACTTAGGTCGCCGTGAGCGAAGCCGCGGGCAACAGCTAGTATATTTTATTATAAATAAGAAAGCGTCGGAAAAAAAAACAAATTATGTTTTACTAAGTGCACATCAAGTCCTTTTAAATGATACCCCATTTGTACTAATAGCATCAATTTGAAATTTCGACCCTTATAAAAAATATACACCCCATTTTTTAAGTTTTAATTAAAAATGTGTATAGTTTTGTGACTTTTTCTTATACTTGTGGTCTATAACTATGCTACTTGTCAAATTTCATAGTTCTAGATCAACGGGAAGTGCCCTATGAGTTTTGTTTCCTTTGATAGTGTCGAAATATGCGTTTTTTGCTGAATAAACGGCCGTATCTTTTTTTACGTGAACTTAGAAGTTTGATTTACTGACAACTACGTAGAACCATAGACCTGAGTATACGGTTCAAATTTCAACTTCATACCTCCACGCATTCCCGAAATAAAGGGTCATGACAGACAGACTGACATCCGTTTTTTCCTTTTGAGGCACGGAACCCTAAAAAGAAAGAAATATACAAGTTCAAAGTTACCCTACACCGTTCACAGGAATTCTCACAGCATAACATCTAACAGTGTACTCACATGAAAACGGTTCCAATCAATAATACTGATGTGCTCGCACTTGAGTTACGTATGTCACAGAGTAGGAACTAGGTTCAGTGTTCCAAGATATGCAAACAAGTTGTGTTCGTCCGTACAGTTCTGTAAGTACGGCTGACTGTTACACCGCAGTGTAATAGGTAGACACATTGCGAGGACCGAACATCGTAGTACAATGTTCGGAATGACGAGGAAAATTAGGAATAGGAAACCTATAAATAAGGTCATTTTAGGACCCAATAATTAACAATAATAATACCAACCTATTATTGTCCAACTGCAGGGCTAAGATCACCGCGCTTGCTCTAGACGAATTGGCGATATTAAACTTATATTAATTATATGTAAAGTCCAGGTTTCCACACGATGTTTTCCTTCACCCAATAATTAATTAATGATAATTTTAATCTGTGTACATGTCACTTTCTGCCTAGCTCCGTTTTATCTTCTCTTTAACATGAAGGAAGGCGGAAATCATTATCTTCCTACACCCCCGCTAATTTATTTCTAATTAATTTCGTTGCTGATTAATAATCGTTCGTATCGGTGTAAGAAAAGAAATACGAACTGCGTTTTAAGATTCCGTAGGACAGCTTAAAACTTTCGCTACAATGTTCCGAGATGAGTAAAAATGTATGTGTTTTGTGATAGAAAACGTCTCAAGTTGACTTGAGAAATTATTATGAGTGCTTGTGATTTTATAGTAAGCAGAAGCCTTGGTAATAAATTCTGAGACAGTCAGTAAGCTTTGTAAAATACGGCGCATGTAATTTTAAAGATTAATCCGACTTCCTATTATTCTTTTCGTCCTACTATTATAAAAGCGAAATTTCTACAAAAGTTTCAACAGTTTCTACACCAATTAACATCTTAAGAGATTAAATTTTCCAGCCTTAAAATTAGAAAAAAAAACCTTAATAATAATAATAACAAGAAACTAAAGGCATCAAACAATTCCTCCGCACATCTCAAATAATTACTATAATTTACATCGTCCTTATTTTTAACCAAACTATTTGTAGTTTGCAGCTGGTCTATTTTGAAATAGAGCCGATGGAGTTTGCTCCATCGGCTCTATTTCAAAATAAACCAGCTGACGTTACACAAATTAGTATTCTACATGCAAGGGGTCTGAAGTAGTGGGGGGGGCTGCAGTAGTAGCGGTTGCAGGTATGCAGGCCTGAATAAATTAATACTTTCTACGGATTTTCCAGTAAATTCCGCTGCTCTCAGCTCTGTTATGACACGCTGCTGCGGTGGCATCTAGCAGAAAGTGTTTAATTTATTTATCTAAGTGCACTGAACTCGTGACTGCAATTGAAATGGTCCTAATTTTGAGAAAAGTACTGTTTGTGTAGTAGCACAGTGTACTTTACTTGTTTGCGGCTAGTGGAGTGAGGATCTGTTGTTTTGATACCACTAAGCTTATTCTGTAGTATTTATTCATAAGACAACCTAGTTTTTAGGGTTCCCTACCACAAAAGGAAAAAACGGAACCCTTATAAGATTACTTTGTTGTCCGTCCGTCAGTCTGTCTGTCTGTCAAGACCCTTTATTTCGAGAATGCGTGGAGGTATCAAGTTGAAATTTAAACCGTATACTCAGGTCGGCGAAAATCAAACTTCAGGTTTACTTAAAAAATGTACGACCGTAATTCAGTTCCCGTTGACTTACAACTATGAAATTTGACAAATAGCATCGTTATAGATCACAAGTACAAGAAAATGTCTAAAAACTATACAATTTTTACAGGGGTCGAACTTTCAAATTGAAGCTACTAGTACAAATGGGGTATCATTTAAAAGGGCTTGATGTGCACATTCCAAAATATATTTTATTAATTTTTTCCGACGCATGATTTCTTACTTATAATGAAAAATATAAAAAAAAATACCGTTCCCCTGTGTTTCCGAAGTCTGTGAAACGAATTTACTATTTATATATAAACTATTTATTTAATTCTGTAAATTATAATGATCTTACGTACGGAACCCTCAGTGGGCGAGTCCGACTCGCACTTGCCCGGTTTTTATGTACCAGACTCCTGAAAGTCTTACTACTATTATGAATGCGAAAGTTTCGATAAATGGATGTTTGTCTGTTCGACTGCTACTCTTCTTCGGTTCGATTCCCAGGTCGAGCAAACTCCTATTGGGTTTTTCTATGAAATTCTCAGTAGCAGCTCAGAGTCAGGATTTGTGGCCGGTTAATGGCAATAGGCTCGCCCCCTATTACATGGGACCTAAACATACCAGCACTACAAGCGTCACGGTATGTGTGCGTGTGTGTGTGTGTGGATGTTTGTTACTCAATCGCGCCAGAATGGCTGAACGGATTTGGATGAAATTGAGTAGCTTTAGCCGCCGACTTCGTCCGAGTGAATTTAACGGATCCTTATTAGAAAAAAAAGCATTCAGAGATAGCGTAGCTTTCTATCAGGGAAAGAATTAGCGTTAAAACAAATAAAAAATCAGCTTCATAATATTAATACAGATTACTCTTAACGTAGTAATGATAATTAATGAATAATGTTTAGATAATGAAATCGACCACCGTTCGATACATTAAAAATATATATATTGAGCATCGTTTAAAAACTTGTGTAAACAAATAAAATTCAATTTTTAAAACCTATTATTTAATACAACATACATACATACATATATAATCTCACGTTTTTCTCCCACGGAGATAGGCAGAAACCACAGAACGCCACCTGCTACAATCCTTACATACTCCTTTCGCCTCGTCCACGTTCATACATCTGGTCATACAAGCACGCCGGTTACGAGTACTGCGCACCCGACCTTTTTGAAGAACCTCACCAATAAGAACAGTGTACGTATTTCTAAGGCGTCCCCTCCCTACGTTGCCACTTACATCTGCCATCTGCTGTTTTAATACATAAAAATATAATGAACTTTCGAATAGGCAAAGGAATCCTTTCAGTGGATTCCTCTCATGCGGCACAGCAGCGCTGCGTGTACTTGAATGCGCCGCTCTAGGACCACAATCGAGCGTAGGTATAAATAATCGAATAGATCGACGAACCCGCTTCGTTTTGAGAGCGCCGTCCACTTCGGGACCGCTCATATTTTAGGTGACCGCCAAGGCATGGGAGGAAGCGGTTTGATCACGTTTCTTGGGAAATATTTCAATTGTAATGCGGGTTGCTTGTTCTGACTAGGGCTGCCTTGTTATTCATATTAATTAATTTGCATACCATATTATTGAACTGCCTCATTGGCCTAGTTGTCCTAAGAGCGACTGTTACGCTAGAGGTCTTGGGTTTAATTCCCAGGTCGAGCAAAAAGTATTATTGGGGTTTTCAGTGAATTTCTCAGTAGCAGCTCGGAGTTAGAATTTGTGCCCGGTTAATGGCAATAGGCTCACGTAATAACGTGGGACTTAAAAACATACCGGCGAGCTGTGGGTGTATAGTGGTGCACCTCTGCCTTACCCGCTGGGGAAAACAGGCGTGATGGCATGTTATGTTTATGGTCATACCATATGTGTGTAAAAGTTACATAAGGCTTAAAGCTAAAGTACAGTTATGGAAAATTAATATATATTAATTTTAACATAACATACCATCACGCCTGTATAATATACAGCGTGTTACAGAAATCCTCAGATAAAATGATCAGAGTGTACCCGGTACTGAATCTCTATACAAAATGTTAGCTAAAAAGCTTTGAAAATAAATATTTTTTATTTTACGGCAGTTTATTAAGTTTAAATCATAACAAACGTGTCAGGAGAAACAAATCTATTACGGAGTTGTTTCTTTGTATGTAGTTTGTTGACACCGATCAGCTGACTTGGTGTAGTGATGTGTAGAATTCAGTTGGAAATGTTTGATTTTTTACTGAAGTGTTTCTTATTTTTATAATTTTGTGACTATAAATATAAAAAAAATGTTACTATGTGGTTTGTTAACACCAATAGAATCCTTGCCTTTGATATGTATATACCTTTACCGTCACACGCTGTATATAATACATACTGTATGTATATTTATTATGATATTTTCTTTTTTCAGTATTTTGAATCCCATTATTAGTCTTAGTCGTATATTAATTTTTAAACTTTTTCAATTTCATCATCATCTCAGCCGAACGTCCTCAGCTGGACATAGGCTTCCTCTAAAGATAGCCACTGAGACCGGTCCTGCGCTGCCCGCATCCAGCGATTTCCCGCGTCCTCTTCCAGGTCGTCGGTACACCTCGTGGGGGAAACTTCCCACGCTGCACCTACCGGTGCGTGCTCGCCACTCGAGAACTTTAAGGCCCCAACGGCCGTTTACTCTACGAGCTTTGTGCTCTGCCCATTGCCACTTAAGTTCGGCAATTTTGGGAGCTATGTTGGTTACCTTAGTTCTGCTTGTCTATTTGTAAAACTTATAGTTGGTTTACGTACCTTTCTTCTGGCTTGTTTATATTCTGGTGTTGCCAAGGTCTGGCTTCCTACGTAGATCTAAGTTTCATACAGTTTAGCCTAGTCTAAATGTTACAAAGTCGCGTCCGCCCGCAACTCGCGCCAGCGCGTGACTCCGCTCGCCCCGTATTATGATTTTACTCGACTGCGCTTATTGAGAGCACTATCTCTACTCCGGACTCGTTGTCTTTCACCGTCAGCAAAATACACTCGCTTTAGATTAAAACTAAATTTTAAATACTGTTTGCTACATAAATGAGGTATTTTTTTTCTTAACCGTGCTGTTAGCTTTGTGGTCCTAAGTGCGACTGCTACGATAGAAGTCTTGGGTTCGATTTCCAGGTCAAGCGAAGTGTTATTGGGTTTTTCTATGAAATTCTCAGCAGATCGGAGTTAGGAATTGTGTGTGGTTATGGCAATGGGCTCGGCCCCTATTATTTAGGACCTGAACATAACTGTGGGTGTACATTGGCTCACCTCTGCCTAACCCTTCGGGGAATACATTCGTGATGGTATGTGTCAAAAGTAATAATGATATTGAATCTAGTCGCCCATTCCAAAAGTAGACCTATTCCAAGAAGATAGAGTAGATTGGGAAAAAAAACTCCATAAATACAGTAAGTTGTACAAGTACGTACATTAATTCTATAAAACAAATTATGCGAATGTGAAGACGATTAAACTCAACACTGCGTACTAAGTGCTACAAAACACAAAATTTAAAAGTTTGAAGTAACAACCTACCAAAGAATGGATATCCCTACCGCGGCCAACAAAAAAGCTGATAACTTTGAAACCGCTGAACCGATTTCCATCAAACAGCTAAGAACACTCCCGACTAATTCACCTTTCAAAGAAAAAGAAACAAAATCGGTTCATGCGTTCGGAAGCTACGATGCCACAGACAGACACACACACACAGTCCGACAGACACGTCAAACTTATAACACCCCGTCGTTTTTGCGTCGGGGGTTAAAAATAAAGAAATGAAAGTAATTGTAATATTTAATACCAATATTGCCGAATTATACTGACGAACACTGTTGTACTATCGCTACCCTCAGTATCGTGAGCGGGAACTCATCGCGTCCAGCGTCAACGTCTACGTCACCTGCTCTACTTGTGTACACACCTGTACCAACATGCAGTGTGTTTTTTTTATCTAAATTAATTTTACAAAATTCAGCAGTAGACGGTATGATGATAATGTAGCGACATCTATCGCTCAGCATGCGAACGAGTGCTACAAACCAACGTTGACGCCTAGATCGCGATATCAAAGTTCGCCGCGACGTTTAGCATATTTACAGAAATCCGGACAACAACAACTGTCGGACTGGCTGGAAGCGGGAAGGCAGGGGGCCCCAATATGCCATCTGTGGGCGCGCCCACCAAGTCGGCACCCACGTCGCTGGTCGTCTCCCGCCGGACCTCCCCTAAGTAACTGGGGGTCTCATCCGGCGGAGTCTGACCGCCGGGATGCCGTGAAATAGATGGCGTTGTGGAGGACACAACGCCGCCGGCGCTCCCACAAATACACTCTGCAGTCACACTTTGCCTATAAAGGCTACACAAGGACGGGCCCGTGGTCACGGGCCCCGGTATAGCCTCCGCGGGCAGGGGATTCGCCCTGATCCCGCTTGCCGTGATCCCGTAAGGGATCACAGCGATTTCGTCTTTCGTCAACTGTCGGAGAATAGCCCAGCGAACACAACACCCGCCAGGTCGGTCGATCCTCCCTCTTCTATGGAGGATGAGAGAGACTTTACGCCCTGTTTTACACACCTTCAGAATAATAAGGACACATGGCGCCTACATCTAATATCATAATTAAGAACGTTAAATATAAAATAAAACTTAAAAAGTTGGAAACTATTAATGAAAAATGTGTTCTATTACTGATACTGAACCACCAGAAAAAATAATCTGCTCATATTATAAAAAATAGTATATCTACGTAAAAAATATGTGAGTAGACATATAAATCAGCATCTTCGCTCCGACACTCGCTTGATTTACTTCAATCAACTTTATTGCAATTTCCTTGAACATAATTTGGTTCAATCAACTTGATTTAGAGACGTTGCCTTCCCCGGGACGTGCGGAAAGGGTAATTCTTCAAATAAGGTCAGAGTCAAGAAAAAAAGATTACTTTTATTATGTGAGCAGAGTTTTAAAGTAACCATTAGCATTATTGTAACTATGCATTCATCTTTTTTTGTTCAACTATCAACAGTACGGAATGCGCGCGTGAGCAAGCCTTTCAAAGTCAAAGTTAAAAGTCAAATCATTTATTTCCATTACATCATTAAAAGGCACTTTTGAATGTGATTCACAAGAAAGAATAAAATAATGATATTGAATCTAGTTCTCAATTCCTAAAGGTAGTTTCACATGGAGAAGAATGGGCAAGAATACCGGATTAATCGGTCCTACAAAAAGTCAGACGTGACGAACAGATTTTTGACAGTTTTCTTCTAGCCGACAAAGAAATCAGTCAAAAAATCGGTCGTCGGCGGAGAGTTTATTGCTTAGTTTCTCGATGGTAAAATCGCACAGATTAAGAAACCTCAACTGTCAAAAATGCGTCAACTGTCATGTGACGTTTCGTTTTACGTACTTTCTACTTACGCATGTAGGTAGACGGACAAACAGTACAACACAAACATTGTACAATAACGAAACCATGAACGCTTTTTAAAAATATGGTAACTAAAATAAATATTACAAAAGCATAAAATATTAATATTTTCATAGTCCGCCCTCATCGCACACACTGAGCATAATTAACAATTACTAAAGGCTCGATATGAATATGAATAAACACGTTACAATTGTGAATACTATTATAATTATTAATTTACACACGATCGGAATGAATTAATGGACTTCAATTAAAAACAAAATCAACAAAATAGTTCAGCCAGACACTTTAAAAGTGTGGTGTCCCACTGCAGGATAAATGCCTCTTCCCATAGACAGAAGGCAGGGTTATTGATCGCCACGCTAGCTCAAGGCAGATTGGCGATTGAACTAACTTTGCACAAAGACTTTAACCTCGCAAATGTCGGTTATATCTAAAATCAAATCATGATTTGAAAGACACGTGGCGCCATCTATTATCATAAGAACATTATTGTTGTTTTCCTCGGGAACAGTACTTTTTTCGGGATGAAATGTACCCTATGTCTGTTTCTGTACGTACGTTAACGTATATGCAAAATTTCAGAATGATCAGTTCAGTGGTTTAAGCTTGAAAAGGTAACAAACAAACTTACTTTCGCATTTATATCATTACTAGCTTCTTGTTAAAGTTTTTATCCCGGAAAAATGTGGAAAAGTGAAGAAGAAGTGAAGAAGTGTGGAATACCACACTACAATCTATATCGATGCCAAATATCATTCAGATCCGTTCAGCTGACTAAGCGTAAAAGAGTAACAAACATCCATCCATCCATCCTCACAAACTTTCCCATTTTATAATATTATTAAGGATTAGTAAAATATTAGTTAGAATAAAGGTCTACATTTCCGATGTTTTTCTACACCAATATCTGTAATTTCCAATATTTTAGAAATAACGTAACAAATAGAAAAATTGGCATTAGTACTTGCCAACCGGTATCCTTTGTACTGTACAGACGGTGAGTAGTCAGTAGCATTGTGTACAACGTCAGTAAGGCCGCTATCCCACTGGCGTTTTATGAGCGTTAGCGTTTTTCTAACGTCTGCGCAACGACAATGCTGCGCAGACGCGGCGTTGACGTCGCGAGTCTCTAGTGGCAAGCGTTCGCACTGCGACTGCGCAACGTCAACGCGACGTTAACTTTGCGTTTTTTGGCAACAGGTACAATCTCGCCGTCCCGCTCTGTCCGGCGGTAGGTTAACATTGCATTTTAATTTTAATAATAATAATTTAATTGCGCAGTCGCAGTGCGAACGCTTGCCACTAGAGACTTGCGACGTCAACGCCGCGTCTCCGCAGCGTTGTCGTTGCGCAGACGTTGGAGAGACGCCAACGCTCATAAAACGCCAGTGGGATAGCGGCCTAATACTTTCTTCACGACATGACGGAGGGTATTGGCCGCCATAGAGGGCTGTGTACGCCTTTGAGAGGGCTTTGTGCCGTCCCCTGTCACGTCCGTGTCGCCTCACAATAGTCTTCGTTCTGTGTGGAGAAAGCAAGCGATGTGGGAACCTAGCTAGCTCTAGCAAGCGTGGCATTTCAGGACTTGGTTCGGAATGACTTTGATCAATTATTAACAATTAACTTCTCCCCGCGACTTCGTCCGCGTCAATGATATATTATCCTACGAGAACCGTGCTAAAGCGTTCCAAAGCTAAAGTTATTTTTCACTTTTTAGTTTTTGAAGGAGGTTGACTTTTTTGTAATTAAGTTTTTATTTTTCGCTTTTTAGTATAAGTTTCCTGTCATCCAAATCCATGAAGTAACAAATATACTACGTAAATGGACAAGACACAAGAAAGCAGAATACGCTAATTCGTTTACTTGGATGACATATTTTTTTTAACGCACACGCACACCTCAACTATGTGCTTACGGAACGTTAACTCCGATACCATCTGCACACCCAGGTCTCGCACCTGTGCGACCCGCGGCATTAGCTCGGTATTCATATAGTATTGGTGCCGCAAGGGTGAGCGCGCGCGACCATAGCTCATCACACAACTCTTGCTAACATTAAACTGCAACTTGTTGCGCTTACTCCATTCAATTAATTTATTAATGTCAGCCTGGAGGCTTAAACAGTCTTCTGGACTTCTCCCGCCCTGGGCGGGGCGGGAGGGAGTGTCAGACTTTTACTGACTAGAACCCACCCATGTTCCTTCTTGTGCCCTTTGCGTTCCGGGGACGCGGTATCTCTTACGAACAACCCGCAGTAACCAGCGTTAAGTTAAGGCTTTGGTTACTGCTTCGCCCCCGTGGGATAGCAGGCAGAACATTTCTGAATTTCATATCTTGCATGCAATGCCTACATATAAACATCATGTTTATATCATTACAATTACTTTTCAATCTCTCTCTCTCTTCTAATCTCCCACTTCTAATCTTCTTCTTTGTCTTAAATATTTGTGTTAATCTTCTTCTTTAGGATTTGAGCCCGGGTAATGGCAATAGGCTCGCCCCCTATTACATAGGACCTAAACATACCGACGAACTGTGGGTGTTCATTGGTACACCTCTGCCTAACCCTTCGGGGAATACAGGCGTGACGGTATGTGTACTTCTAAATAGTTTGTTTTGTCAGAACTTAAAACGATTAACATATTGATTGGAACCACAGCGCTAACCCAGCAGTTTCCCTGATTACATCAAAATAACTACGCGTAAACATGAATTTGTGGAAATAATCACTGTGCCCACTGATTCCTGACGCCTCAATTAAGCGGTCACCAGTAATTGAAATAGTACACTGTGATGTACTGAAAATATACACTTGTGTATCTACAACAAATGGTTGCAGAACCTACGACGAAACAGAAGATCTCACTACAACCTTAGAACATAGGCCATTACACACAAAAATGTTTTACTTTATGTTTTTTTCAAAGTAATTGCATGATACCCAATATCAGTTGTGAGTTTGTGTCTATATAGTGTATCTGGAGGAACATTAGCTCCTAAAACACAGGCTCTCGGCCTAGTTTAAGAGCCAGCAGTTCCCGATTTTTTTTTTTTTTTTGGTGGGTGGGAAATCATCAAATAACTTCTCCCGCCCTGTGCGGGGCGGGAGGGAGTGTCAGACTTTTACTGACTAAAACCCACCCATGTTCCTTCTTGTGCCCTTTGCGTTCCGGGGGCGCGGTAGCTCTTGCGAACAACCCGCAGCCCCGGCAGGCATCGGCCCTCAGTGGCCCCTTCCTTTTGCTGACATCTCTTTGAGGCGCGCGTGGAACACGAACGCGCCGTCGACACGGCCTGTCGTTATGCAACGTAAGGACGGTGAGCTACCCATTGCTCACCGTCCACCGGCCCGTATCTACGGTGGCCGGGAGTCGTCTCGCGAGCAGTTCCCGATTAAATTTGTCTCCATGTACTACATCTCATTTTGTTAGTGTGTACTTGAATATTTATGTAAATGTACTAATAAACATTTTTATTATTATATATTGCATAAAATGTACATATGTACACCATGTTTGTATCATTACTTCTAAATCTCGTTCTCTCTCTCTGCTAATACTCTTCTACCATCACGCCTGTACTCCCCGAAGGGTTAGGCAGAGGTGTACTAATGTACACTCACAGTTCGCCGGTATCTTTTAGGTCCCATGTAATAGGAGGCGAGCCTATTGCCATTAGCCGGGCACATTATCCTAACTTCGAGCTGCTACTGAGAATTTTATAGAAAAACCCAATAACACTTTGCTCGACCCGGGGAATCGAACCCAAGACCTCTAGCGTAGCAGTCGCGCTTAGGACCACTAGGCCAACGAGGCAGTTATTCTCGAAATTTTTAGTTAATACCATGTTGCTGTGGCTTAACAGGTCCATAACTATACTTCAGCTTTAAATCTTTTGTAATATCTTTTACACACATAATGACATGCAAATAAATGAATTTGATTTTGAATATTTTTGACTGTGACTGTACGGGGTCTTGAACCCACAACCTATAACTTCTGAAACGGCTCCGAAATCGTTCCACCATCATATTAAAGGCACAATATTGTTGAGAGCAATAAGAAACAAAATTGTTTTTCGCAATATTTCGAGAAAATTTCGCCTCGTATTTTGTTATAAAAACATGAATTCTATATCGACAAAGAAAGTATTCGCGATAAGAAATTACTGGAATCATTACGTTTATGTTTTTTCTCTTCGCTTCGAATTTATTAAGAAATATTTCTTTTTACTGCTTTTCAAATGGAATTCGAAACATTTCACTTGTTTTTTTTTTTAATAAAAGGTTTTTTGGGAAAAACCTTAGCCTACATACAATAATAACGAAAGAACAAATAAGCTGCAGCATGATAAAAGTTGTTAAGAAATTATGACTGCTTTAGCTCCAAAAAACATTACGTTCGGATTTAATCAACAGGCAAGAATATGGTGCGGCTTTGTTAAGTTCCTTTGGGCTAAAGCATTCACCGTCGTTTGCACTTAGTATTATAGTTTCAAAAGCAACTCCGTCTCTCTATTGCATTTTTTTTTTTGTTAAACTACTGATCTGATTTTGACAGACCAGATTGCCATATTTCAAAAAATACATTACGGGTTGCGATATTTGAAAAGTATTTTTTGTTTTTGACAAAAACAGACAACCGCCTTCAGAAACTAAAAACTGGAAGTCGGCGGCTTTAGTTCTGTTTGTAGTTTACATTGCCACCGACTTCCAAATAGTGGTTGTATTTTTTGTAAAATGTTTTGATTTTTCGCTTTTTAGTATCAACATACTGTTATCAAAATCAATGAAGGAACAGTTATACTTACTAAATTAACAAGACACCACTAATAAGTCACAAGAAAGCAGAATAAGTTAATTCGTTTACTTGTATGACACATTTTATTCAGTTATTTTAAATTTTTTTCCAAACTACTTAACCAATATCAATAACGTTTATTTAGGACCATCTCGAAAGTAGGACTTGTCAAACAAAAGAAGAATCATCAAAATCGCTTCATAATTGGCGGAGATATCGCGTAGATTTGAGAACCTCCTCTTTTTTGAAGTCGGTTATAAACGAAAGTAATTTCCCAGCAAATATAGTAGCCGCCACGAGTCGTGAGCACAAACACCAAGTACATTTTTTGGTTTTTAAGTTCCTTCCTGGGTTTTTTCGGTCGCCGACGCTCCGACTGACGGACCAATCGCATGCACCCAAAAACCTAAAAAAGAAATTGACGTTCATGCTCACGATCGTAGCGGTTACTACACCTAGTTAACGGCTGTGATGTATCTCGTTACTCTTCGTATTATTCGCGTCAATGTTGCATAACTACTTCGTTACCCTAGTGGTCGTCAGTGCAACTGCTACGCTAGAGGTCTTGGGTTCGATTCCCAGGCCGACCAAAAAGTGTTATTGGGTTTGTCTATGAAATTCTCAGTAGCAGCTCGGAGTTAGGATTTGTGCATGGTTAATGGCAATAGGCTCGCCCCCTATTACATGGGACCCAAACACACACATACATACACCGCTGCCTAACCCTTCAGGGAATACCGGCGAGATGGTATGTTGCATAATATGACAGTTCCTCTTTCCTCCGCAACCCCTCAGCAGTATTTCTTTTGTAACGCGCACATTCGAGGGTACTCTTGACCTGAATGCGCGGTAGAATAATGAGGCGTGACGTCACGAGGTGCCGCCTCGCAGCCACGTCACGTGCCGACATGCATCGCTTGCGCCTAATGAAGATTACTTTCTTACCGTCCCAATCTTGAAAAAAAAAGTTTGAAAAGATTTTTCTTAATGGATAGAGCGGCTACTGAGCAGGGCAGAAGAGGAACACACTTCATAACTCTTTGTAACTTTTTACTCAGCGTTTTTAATTCATTGGTATTTTATTTTTAACCTTTAATACATTGTTGAATGGCGAACAAGCCCACTGCCTGCTGTAATGTGGCCATCCCAGAGAAAAAGTTGACATGCCTATTCTGTCTGAAATTACACCGGTAGCCATACCCTCCGAAATTTGATTATGATCGTTCCTAAATCGAACCTGTATTTAAAATGCACGTAAAAAACACAAAATTAAACATTTTAAGTAACCCCCGACAGAAGAATAAAAATCCCTACAGCAACTGACAAAAGAACTGATAACTTTGAAACCTCTGAACCGATTTCCATCAAACATAGCTAAGAACACTCCCGACTAATATACCTTTCAAACAAAAAAAACTAAATCATAATCGGTTCATACGTTCGGGAGCAACGATGCCACAGAGAGACACACACACAGACACGTCAAACTTATAAAACGCAGTCGCTTTTGCGTCGGGGGTCTAAAATAATATTCGTTCTTCTGCGTAACTGTTCTTTTAGCTTTAAGCCTTATGTAACATCTTTTATACACATTACGATATGCATATAAATGAATATTAATAAAATATTAGTTAAAATTGCCTCCTCACATGTTTCGATTTGATGTGTTATTGAAGAAATTATCCAATAAGTAATATTTTTTTTAAGTAACCCTCGACAGAAGATTAATGATCCCTATCGCAACCGACAAAAACCTTGAAACGGCTAAACAGATTTTCATAAAACATATCTAAGTACAATCGCTAGGAAACCTGTTTTCAAATAAATAAAAAGTGTTCACCAGTTTAAGACCAACGGTGCCACAGCCAAACACACAGACATACAGACACGACAAACTAACAAAAAAGCTAGATATCAAGTTAACAACTAACCAAAAATAAAGTCTAAATTCCCAAAAACAGTATGTCAGAAGTGGGATTCGAACCCACGCCCTCAGAGAGGACCAGAACTGCTCGCACTCACGTTCAGTGAGCAAGGTACCCTTGAGTCTGGCGCCTTGGACCGCTCGGCCATCCTAACTGATGAGACATCGGTTGAAATTATCCACTACATGACTACAATTTGGTCTTGTATCTACGAACAACGTCCGCGTAATTGTAGAACACAGACATTACATTGAAATTACGTCGCATTCAAGATTGACTATGAACTCCGGTCGGATACAATTTCAGTGACAAGCGAAGGCGTAAACTGGTCGCTCCATATTAACGTAGTCCCGTCATATTTTGGTTAATAACTATCTACCTTATAAACATCTGAAATTTTGTAGCCTTTTTATTATTCGTAGTGTAGTAAACAAGTCGACGACCCACCCGACCTTTAAGCACATTTAAAAAAGAACATATACCGCACATGCTAAGTGTATTTAAATTATAATGTTCATATTTTGAATCATTAAATAATTAATTAAGTAAACAGAATAATTTGCTGTAAAAGTTAATGAGTTGCATGTTGCTAAATGTATAAGAATTCAAAAATATTACAAAACATAACATACCATCACGCCTGTATTCACCGAAGGGTTAGGCATAGGTGTACCAATGTACACCCACTGTTCGCCGGTATGTTTAGGTCCCATGTAATAGGGGGCCAGCCTATTGCCATTAACCGGGCACAAATCCTAACTCCGAGCTGCTACTGAGCATTGCATAGAAAAACCCAATACCAATTTGCTCGACCTGGGAATCGATCCCAAGACCTCTAGCTTAGCAATCGCGCTTAGGACCACTAGGCTACCGAGGCAGTTAGTGGTAAGTTTTAATAAACTATTTATTTAATTCTGTAATTTATAATGATCCTACGTACGGAACCCTCGATGGGTGAGTCCGATTCGCTTAGGACTACTAGGGTAAAGAGGCAGTAACAACTAATTGTATAAATTACCTGCATTCTATGCATATAAATAAATTACTTATTTACCTAAGATGGCAGCAATATCATCTGCCCATCTCGCAGCCGGACGGCCAGCACTTCCCCTGTCCCAGGTGCCCCGCCATCTCTGAATAAGGTCACTTTCTAAGAAATATAGTTTTCCTACATTCCACAAGAAACTCAGTTTGGATGCTAATCAATAATCCAAGCTGAGAAACACTGAAAAAGCAATTTCCCGCTAAATAGAATAATAAAACTTAGGTAAAAAGTGTCGGCGCCACGCCTCGGGGAACTCTACGGCAAACAACAAGTAAACAACTACAGAAGTATAACCTATTTTTCGGATGAGAAATCATCAAATGACATCTGGGCACTGGGCGGGGCGGGAGGTAATATCAGACTTTTATTGACTAAAACCCATCCACGTTCCTTCTTGTGACCTTTGCGTTCCGAGGGCTCGGTATCTCTTTCAAACACCCGCGGCCCCGGCAAGCATCGGCCCTGAATTTCCCCTCCGAGTTGCTGACATCTCTGAGGCGCGCGTGGAACACGAATGCGCCGTCGACACGGCCTGTAGTTATGCAACGTACGGACGGTGAGCTACCCATTGCTCACCGTTCACAAGCCCGCGGGGAGTATAAGCTTACTATTAAACTTTAACAAAATTATTGTTTTATAATGTCATTGATCATCATCGCACCTCATGTGACATGGTCACCGACTCACCGGTGCCCATAGACCTGAGTCCTAGCAAATGCATTGTCATTCCAGAGACAAAGTTAAAATGTCTCATGTGCCTGTAATTACACCGGTACACAGCAACGCTACTTAGCGACAGAAATAGAATGTGTGAATGTGAATTATTGGGAATTATTGGGAAGATTTAGCCGGCCTAGTTTTGTTATGGTCCTAATTGTTACTTAACAGAATTCTAGACTTCTAGACTTGTTTTTTCTTTTCAGTTCTTATTTACAGTTCAAGTTTAACCCAGTCGATATTTTTTTTATTTATACATTTATATTTTTTTATTTTCACAGACAAATAGCTGATGTTATAAGGAGTAACTTAGCTACTTCTATTTTAGAAAAATTTCAACTTTGTCTCTGGCATGGTAACGCTTTTGAAGGCCTCTGGTATTGTGTTTATAGGTAGCGGTGACCACTTAACATCAGGTGGGCCGTCGGCTTGTTTGCCATCCAAAGCCAAAGTGATTTTTCACTGGCGGTTGTACCACATACCGTCACGCCTGTATTCCCCAGAGGGTTAGGCAGAGGTCGCGGTTGTCTTTTTTTGTAAAAAAAGTTATTTCCCTTTTTAGTTTTATCAGCGGTCAATTTTTTTTTTTACAAGGTTTTTATTTTATAATTTTTGTGGCTATAATCTGCCAATTAATACATACTTAATTTTTGATTACTTATGTATTGTAATACACAATTAAGCATTGAAATCTGTGAGTAAACAATAAATCACCCCTATTTTCCCACCCTTAGGGTAGATTTTTATTTCTAAATTTTTTTGGGAATTCGGGATGTACCCTTTCTAATAAAGAAAGAATTATCAAAATCGGACTACGCTGTAAATAGTTATGCGTGATTATATTTAAAAAAAAATATATATTCGCGTCGATATTAGAACCACATCCGTTTTTTTTTCTGGTACACCTATACATACACATTAGTTGTCCGTGCGGAATACGACTACTGCGTCGTGCCTATACATTGGCGGCGCGTAAAATACACTAGAGTTTTCCCAACAAATTATTATGTTCTGTGATTTTTTCTGACGCGGTGAAATGTTTAGTTATTGTATAATACAATTAATTAGATGTTGCTTGTCCGGCTCGCTGCTTCGTTCCGGAAGTGAAAATTAACTAGGATAAGTTTTTAATATTAGTAGTTAGTTATAGAACACATTTCCATTAAATGATCAATACTTTTTCATGTGTTTTTTTTTTATTTTAGAACTAAAATTACAACTGTTTAGTCCGTATCTGATTAAGGGCTATCCGAACACGGGACACCGTAACACTCACATCTTTTTGTCGCATAGTCTAGCGAATTGATACATATTACAAGCCTGAACAATTGAGTTGAGTATATTGTCAAAGATTCAGAGAAAAGACTTACCTATAAATATTGCATGAAAATATAACAGCATCTTGGTAAAAAAATCATAAAGGAGAGCATAAAAAAAAATTTTTCATGGCGTAGATCTCAAAATTTTGAGCGTGAACTATAATTATCATCTCACATGCAAGACACTGCTGCTTAAACAAGCACATGTTCAACTTGGGGCTAAGTGACACGCGTACCTGCAGGCGCTGTGGGGAGGCTGATGAAACGCCACCTTATCTTCTGGGGGAATGCGGAGCACTCATACACAAGGGCAACAATCATCTGGGCAAACACCTATTGAGCCCGGATGAAATAATGGAGATTGCCCCAAAACTAATCCTGCAGTTCATTACAGCTGCGGGGTTTGGCGACGATCACAAAAGATCAATTACTTACTGGCCACACCACATTTATAAAAAAATGCAACATAATTATTGTTTATTTATTTATTATTTATTAAAACTTTTTGCACATAATGTAAATAATACATCGTACAAAGGCGGACTTAATGCCTTTGGCATTTTCTACCAGTCAAACTTAGGGTGATGCAGAGACAAAACATAGTAGGTGCAAGGAACAGAAAGTTTCCAGGAATAAAATATAATAAATACATGTATACATACATACAAACAAAATATACAGAGTAGAGAAAGCCAAAAAATACATAGGTGGAGAAATATAAGAAACTAATTGTGAGACGAGTCTGCCAACTTCATAAGCAAGTGTTCACGAGCTTTTACTTTGAATATGAAACGACTGGTAGACTGGTAGCTGGTGGTGGTACATTTCTATCATTATAATCAAACAAATGCATGTTTTTTCTGCATTAAGTTACCTAAGTCGATACCTTCCAAGATTTAGCTAACTTATTATAAATTAATCGGGCGATGCAGATTATACCTACAATACAAAGTAATCGCTGTGGTCTAGTGCGCCGCCCGCCATAACTCTACCGGTATAACTTACAGCTCCAAACTATAACTTATTCACCTCTCTATACAACCTCACACTTACGTACTATGGTACACGGAAGTGTTAGCCACGATCTGAAACTGGCATTTAAAACAACTAACCCACGTCGAAATGCTCCTTTTGAGTTTCTTATTTATTCCTATTATTCAATAATAGGATAACTTTCAGTAGTAGTAGCTGACTGTGGAGCAGCTCGTCCGGGGAAGTACTGCCACCATACCTGTTACTGACGCAAAGCAGTGCAGCGGTGCTGTGTCCGGTTTGAAGGGCATAGGTGCCGGTGTAATTACAGGCACATGACACATTTCAACATTGTCCCTGAGATGACAACGCATTTGTAAAGCATTTGCATTTGCATTTGTATTGCAGATGTCTATAGGCGGCGCTGACGACTTATCATCAGGGGGGCCGTCAGCTTCTTTATTGCTATCCAACGAAATTAAAAAAAAAATACAGTTTTTACCTAAAATTTGAAAGTTTAATGGCCAGCAGTTTATGAAAAAGGTTTTTCTCAAAAACTTATTTAACGAATTCTGTTTTGAAAAAGTAATACCGGTTACTTTTGTATTGATGTACTTGGTTTGTTTCTTAGACTCTGTCGAGTAGTGCAGTTAATGAGATTATACACTCAGCAATATTATTTCATGACGATGGCATTATTTTTTTTCTTTTTTTGGGTGGTGGAAAATCATCAAATAACTTCTCCCGCCCTGAGCGGGGCGGGAGGGAGTGTCAGACTTTTACTGACTAAAACCCACCCATGTTCCTTCTTGTGCCCTTTGCGTTCCGGGGGCGCGGTATCTCTTACGCTCCACAGGCCCGTATCTACGGTGGCCGGGAGTAGTCTCGCGGCTCCCGACGTCCGGAGCGTCTACCGCGGCGGCTGGGACGTGAGAACCTTTGTCTCAGCTGTCCCGCTGCCTCCTTCTCCAGCATTACTGCCTCACAGAAGGAGGCGACTGCATCCCATTCCCTCTCGTTTCGGACCATGGCTTGCACCAGGGCCGGACGCGAGAGTTCGCCGCCGCCGATGGCTGCTACGAGGACTCGGCGATGCTCCGCTCAAGCGGGGCACACCGCAACGGTGTGCTCCACCGTGTCCTCGTGGCGATCCACACAATGGTGACACCCGGACGTTTCCTCCCGCCAGATGAGGTGCAGGAACCTCTCGAAACACCCGCGTCCGGTGAGGACCTGATGACGATGGCATGGCATGATAAATGGAACATACAGAGGTTGGTGATTCATTAAGGTGTTGGGTGGAACACGCAGCCCAATTTTACTCATCAGTTCCAAACAGTCGGTTGAACTATTAGCTAAATTAAACAAGAATACCATGTCGGCAATTTTACTCCGCTCAATAAGTGGAATAATATGAAACTTCCTGTAGCGTTATGACAATCTCCTGTTTGTTGAGAATGCAAAACTGTGCCTTGTATATTTGTTTAGTACTTCAGATGGCTGCCTACCGCATAGCTAAATATAGCATGTGCGCGTTTGTGTTCACAATAGTACAGAACCCAGATCTGTCTAGATTATTCCGGACATGGGCGTGGAGCGGTCATCAGTTTAGTTCGTGTTACCGACGCCCGGTTACTGGCCTACTGAGTATTAATATAGATAGAGAGCGCCGCTGTAGCCACAAAAACTTTTTTGAAGTAAAACTTCTTTAAGCACGCTTGACTTGAGGAGTAAGCTAGCGAAAGCTGGTTGACGAGAGCGTTACGGAAATGAGTGTGATCGGGCGAACGGAAACTGAGAGGGAGAAGAATAACTTAGTGAAGATTGAAAGAGAGGGTTACGTTTAGTATATTACTGTAGGAGAGAGAGCTGAGCGCGCGCTCATTTTCTTCTCTTCGTGACACACGTGTCATTACGGCCCACCTGCTGTTAAGTGCTCACCGCTGCCTATAGATATCTGCAACACCAGAGGCTTTGCAAAAACGTTCCCATTCCAGACGTGTCTCTGGGATGACTCATGACGGCACATGAGACATTTAAACTTTGTGTTTGAAATGTCTCATGTGCCCGTAATTACATCGGCACCCAAATCCTTCAAACGGGAACACAGCAACACTGCTTTGCGGCAAAAATAGGTATGGTGGTAGTACTTCCGCGGACGAGCTCCTTCACAAACTAAAACTACTTCACTACTAAAACTTGTGACGAATTTCCTCACAATGCCCAAATGAAAAAAGATTGTAAATGAATCAATGTGTGTTGTACTATCAATTACATTTTTAGACAGATTTTGATCTAATTTCAGCTTTTTAGCTGCAGATTGGAGTGCGTTTGTGATCCTGTGATGTTGTAGTGCGTACGACTCCCAGGTAGAGCAAAGTGTTATTGGGTTTTTCTATGAAATTCTCAGTAGCAGGTCGGAGTTAGGATTTGTGTCGTTTATTGGCTCAAGACTCGCCCCCTATTACATAGAACCTAAACATACCGGCGAACTGTGGGTGTACATTGGTACACCTCTGCCTAATCCTTCGGGATATACAGGCGTGATGGTATGTATGTTTTATGTGTGTTTTTGTATGTAAATAAATTGTTACTAACGCTATTAGTCTTGGTACTTGAAGTAAATGATTTAATAATACCAAATGATTGGTATTTGTCTTGTGGTTAATCAATCACAAATTGACACGCCACTGTCGGTGCAGCTGCTGCGCTGCGTGTCGCGACTTCAATTCCCGCACTAATATGTATTACATACAAATATTTGTTCCGAGTCTGGCAATTTGAACGATAAAAAAAACATTCCTACACGTTCGACAACGTTTTTGTTTTAAAAAATAAAAGAAGTACACATTTAAATTTACATGATCAGAAATACAGTAATTACTAAACTAGTCACCATACTTGGCTGATGATTGCCTATCCTTCTGTCATATTTTTTACTTATTCCTACTTATTACCCACGAACCACGAGTGACAATATTGGCTGAATGCTACTACGGCTTTTGACTACTCCAACGTCGTCTAATTCATACTGTGCGGCACCGAACAGCACCGTACAGCACCGGATAGCGTCGGATAGCCGGTTCGGGCCGGAATGACGGGTGATTTAGACGACAGAGTGACGATCGGGTGACTGAATGATGGCTAGCAACTGGTTTAGATAATGTATTGTACTGACAAGCTTTGGTTTCGAAGCGTCGAGGCCTCATTTCTCTTGACAGTGGTATCTCCGTTCAAGCGTTTTTGCCCTAACTATTACTGGAATCACATGTAACATCTCACATTAGGACCTACTAAGCTAATGATAATTGCGATCCGCGGTGCTTGGCAATCCGGGCTTTGAACAGTTGTAAACATCCCTTTGTGTATATTGGCCTAGTTCTGTTTTGTCTTCTGCTTCTTTGGAGGGAAGTGGACATTATCTTTTTAGGGTTCCGTACCTCAAAAGGAAAAAACGGAACCCTTATAAGATCACTTTGTTGTCCGTCCGTCTGTCTGTCTGCCTGTCTGCCAAGACCCTTTATTTCGGGAATGCGTGGAGGTAGCAAGTTGAAATTTAAATCGTATACTCAGGTCAGCGGCCTCATCAAGTTGTGAAAAAATCAAACTTCTAAGTTTACGTAAAAAAAAACGGCCGTTTATTCAGAAAAAAACGCATATTTCGACACTATCAAGGGAATCAAAACTCATAGGGTAGTTCCCGTTAACCTAGAACTATGAAATTTGACAAGTAGCATCGTTATAGACCACAAGTGCAAGGAAAAGTCTCAAACCTATATTTATAATTAAATCTTAAAAAATAGGGGGTCTGTATATTGTATAGGGGTGGAAATTTCAAACTGAAGCTACTAGTACAAATGGGGTATCATTTAAAAGGGCTTGATGTGCACATTGTAAAATATATTTTGTTATTTTATTCCGACTCATAATTTCTTATTTATAATGAAAAATATTAAAAAAATACCGTTTCCCTCTATCTCCGAAGTCCGTGAAACGAAGTTTTTTTAATAAAATTCACTGTTTATTTATTTAATTCTGTAAATTATAATGATCTTACCTACGGAACTCTCGGTGGGCGAGTCCGACTCGCACTTACCCGGTTTTTCTTACTCCTCCGCTAATCTTTTCTAATTCTCTTTTCTGTGGGATCCAAGACAGTTGAATCGTTTCTCCGGGACTTGTCAAGCTTCATTACCTCGGCTTTTTCTTGGCAGTCTCCACTGTCGATTCTGGGTTTTAGGAGTTACAGGGGTTGGGAACAGTGTGGCAGGCATGACAGTGGTATCTATTCATAAGGCTGTCGCACAGCCGTTGCCAGACTAATCGATCTAGAATCTAATGGTTGACTGGCAGAGAATGCCTTATGATTGTAGCATTAACCTCCGTTTTCCAGGTCTCAAAGAGATACTTCAAAGCAATCAGTTTTCTTTCATAGCTAAGAAAATATCCCCGTAATCATGGTGGTTCCAAGTATGGTACAGACCAAAAAAATAATCTCAATGATGCGTAGAGAATTGTAACGTTCTGCTTCGTTAAGGGTCTTTTTACATTAATTTTAGGCAAATTAGAGATTTTCACATATTGAGAATGAAAATGAGATTAGAATGTGAACGTTCATAAAAGTTTTAGGATTGTCTCCCTGGAAAGAATAATAACCCTTGTAACTAAAACACTCCAAGGGTTCTCCTCCTACAAACAAATAAATCTTGACCAAAAGCCGCCGGAAAATCATTTCAATGTATTAAATAATCTTTCTGACTGACTGCCTCATTAACCTAGTGGTCCTAAACGCGACTGCTACGCTAGAGCTCTTAGGTTCGATTCCCAAGTAGAGCAAGTGTTATTGGGTGTTATAGGATTTGTGCCCGGCACCGACAAGCTGTGGTAGCTGTACATTGGTAGACCTCTGCTTAAACGTCTGGCAGGCGTGAGGCGTGAGGCGTGAGGCGTGAGGCGTGGGGCGTGGAGGCGTGTGGTGGGAGTGGTATGTGAATAATCTTTCAAATAGCAAATAGTGTAAACATCTTGCCTAGTACCGTCTGTGCCAACAATTACGAGGCGTCGGGGGCCGCATAACAACGCATAGTCACGGAATATACTTAACATTCAATAGCAGACCGCCAAATCTGCGCAAACATAACCACCCTTATTCTGAGGAACGATACCACAACGTCTGGCTTATGGGCTTTATCATCATTCATTCTGCCGACAGAATCGGTCATGGCGGTCAAAGTCAAAGTCAATGCATTTATTCAAATTAGACCGTTTACAGGCACTTCGCATTCACAGAAAGTTGAAGCTAGTGGCTCGTTCCAAAACGTAGGTCTCTATGGAGAAGAATGAGTTAGAAACCCCACAGACACTCTTTTCAATTTGGTTTCTACAAAATCCTGATTACAATATTCTTATTGCTTCTATATGTGAAAACAATAACGGTAAATCTAAACAGTAAAAATAAATAATTAAGATGTAAGCCGTAGAGAGTGAGATGACCAATCCCGACTGACAGCGCCCGTTCACGAACACGACACGAGGATCAACAGAATTTAGCTCAACCATCAAGGCACTTTTGAGCGTCAATTACAAGAGAAAAAAATAATAATATTGGATATAGTTGTCCATTCCCAAATTCCATTCCAAATGGATCAGAATCATCATGAAGAGAATGATGACGTGGGTGTGAAGATAAACTCAAACTTCGGGCTGCTACTGAGCAGCATTCGTGCTTGCGACCACGCGACCTACGAGGTAGTAGCGTCGCGGGCCTGTGGACGGTGAGCAATGGGTAGCTCACCGTCCGTACGTTGATAACGACAGGCCGTGTCGCAGGCGCGTTCGTGTCCCACGCGCGCCTCAAAGAGATGTTAGCAATTTTAAAAGGGGCCACTCAGGGCCAATTCCTGCTGGGGCTGCGGGTTTTTCGTAAAAGATACCGCGCCTTCGGAACGCAAAGGGCACAAAAAGAAACATGGGTAGGTTTTGATGATTTCCCGTCCTGACCAAAAAAAATACGTATAACGTGCTAACGTCATGATCATGCTTCCTTTTCACCGCCAACGTCCACAGAACGCAATGCCTCTCCAGCGCCAAGCTATAAATGTGTAACGAATTATACAGTAAACAGTAGTGATGAGGGTATCATCATATCGATGAATGAGATTTGTAGGCGTTAAGTTCAGTTTTATTTATAATTGTACATAAATAAATAAAAACTGAATAAATATTTCCATATTTATTTAGCCTAGTGGTCCTAAGCGCGACTGCTACGCTAGAGGTCTTGGGTTCGATTCCCAGGTCGAGCAAAAAGTGTTATTGGGTTTTTCTATAAAATTCTCAGTAGCAGCTCGGAGTTAGGATTTGTACCTGGTTAATGGCAATAGGCTCGTCCCCTATTACATGGAACCTAAACATACCGGCGAACTGTGGGTGTACATTGTTACACCTCTGCCTAACCCTTCGGGGAATACAGGCGTGATAGTATGTATGTCTATTTACTTTATTTCACATTATCAGTTAGAAAAATCAGTATAAATTATAAGTATCAATGAAACAAATACAAACCTCAGAGCTGTGTGAAATAAGGTGATGTACATCTCTATTTGTTTCATGACGTCATTTTTTAACCTTATTTCAAGTCCTTGGCGTTCGGAGCACGTTAAATTCAAGTTTGATTAGAGATGTGGTCTATGGTCTTTCTTTCTTCTATTTTTATCTATTCCCGTGTTTTTTTAACTTCTATATTCAACGTTTTTTACCGTTAGTACCACAAAAGCGGAGCGAGGCTGCGGAGCGGAGAAATGGAAAAATATGAACCAATAGAATTGCATAACTGGAGCGGAATGAAAAATGTATGCAATCCCATTGGTCAATATTTCTCCGTTTCTCCGCTACGAAGTCTCGCTCCACTTCTATGGACAGGCAGCCTAATAGTCCGATTCCACGTCTTGTAAAATGTCCAAAGACTCAACCGAATCCGGTTCCTCAATCATTTCACGATTTGTTTATTAGTAAAATATAATAGTATTATTACAAGTAAAGTGACAGAAGGATGCGTGCGCGCACACCCGATTAATACAGCACTATGCCAAAGTAACCTTGACAGCCGTACGCTTATGTGACGTCACAAAATGACTTCTATAGTAGTCCATGGCGCCAGGGGCACTGACAACCAATTGTTTTAGATAGAGATAGGAATATAATTATCGACAAGCAGTGAGCTAACAACCATTTAATTCCGGATCGGACTCGTCTGAAGTTCGAAATTCATCTATTTTCCCTTTGTTACAAACTAGTAAATCAAGTTCGTTTATTAGGTACTGATCTCAAATTGTTTTCGATAGTAGTATTAATAATTAATATTTCTACGGGCGAAATCAAAGTGATAACTTTTACGTCACATCACTGGCCGACTATATATGAAGTCCTTGGCGTTCTGGGGACTTTAAAAATGTTTGGAGTTTTTGTTTTTGTCAACTTTAAGACAAATAAGGGCTTCGTTTGTGTGGAAACATTGAAAAACAGGAGTAGGACGGTATTATTAAATAATAATATGAAACACAGCATTCAAATACAGTAAATGTGTTTTTATAAGATAAGAGCTTTTGATGAAACCGTGGCGCTGGTGGCACGAAATTTTGAAACTTCTATTGAAGTCCGTGGCGGTGAAAAGGTTAAAAAGAGGATGTATAGAGTTTCTTGCCCATTCTTCTTCATACGAAATTACTTTTTTAAAAAGAGCAAATTGTCTTAAAATGTGTTTTAATAGTCTAATCAACCATTTTATTTAATCGAATTACAATATTTACAGCCTTATAATTAGAAATCCTTAATAAAAACAAAAAGAAACTAAAACTAAATGGCATCAAAAAATTCCTCCGCATCACCGTCAACCGGAAAAGTGCCCAAAACACTGGCGGCATTGCCACCTTGGATGGCAATGCTTAACCTCTGGCCAAGGTAAAAGCCAGCCTTTGGGTCGCGGGAAGTGTCAACCAACCGTTTAGATAAATCCCAAAAAAGGCTATGGGCACACGGACCTCACGGCCCGAGGGTTTCCACCCCACACGGCTCGAAAATATAGTTACCAATAAGGGTACTATACTTACGCCGTTTGAGGTTTTCTGCAGCCGCAGCAGCAGCGCCATAGTCTAATTGAAATAAATAATTTCACTTTATCTCCACAAAATCGTTCCTCAGAATGTTCCCCACGCCGCGACCATCAATATTCCAGTTGTAGTTTATGCAAAGCACGGCCACCCGGGGCCGGTCAAACTTTATGCTCGGGTAACGTGACCACTTCCAGTTCTAATACCCGGCCAATTATGGCGGATATGTTACACTATAGTTATGAGGATAATTACTATTGTATCTGAATCAAGTATGTTTGTGAGTGTTTGTTTTAGATTTTAAAAAGGTTTCCATGAAATCTTAAACTGTTGACGTTTGCAGCACATTGAACCTTCTTTGCTGGGGAATAACACCGCAACTTTTATGTCATAGACTACGTAGTAGGTACCCGTACTCTACCTCTTTCTGCAACGCAGACGAAATCACGGGTCATCATCGTCTACTTAGCCTTTTCCCAACTATGTTGGGGTCGGCTTCCAGACTAAGTCACGGAAGTCTGTTTAATGAAGTTCGACCTTAAGACACCCTACATTACCTTTTTGTTTTTCTTTGAAGAATGGGAAATCATCAAATGACTCCTCCGCTCTGGGCGGAGCGGAAAGGAGTGTCACACTTACTGACTAAAACCCATTAACGTGCCCTTTGCGTTCCAGGGCCGCAATGACTCTTTGGAACAAGTTCCGCAACACTGACAGGTCCCTACACAACTTACTATTGTTCTTATAAACACCACTGCAAAAAAAAACAATAGCATGACAAATAGAAGTTTAGGTGCGCGAGCATCACATTACGAACGAGCTCGCTAGACAACGCTATCAATAAAGACATACGCCACACCACAGCGTGCGAAAAAAGATGAAATATTATTAGAAGTTTGTAAGCAAATGTGCCCGAGTTCTTGCTGAGTTATGCTCGTTTAGCTCGTAAAGCCCGTCGGGCCGAACATTTGTCAACAACATCGCCGGATTGCTATAAGCTTGTCTCACGGGAACACTCGGCGGGAATAGTTCAAGAGACATACGTAGGTAACTTAGAAACGTTTATTTATTATATCTAGTTTAAAAGTGGACGTAGTGACAAAGATTTAAGTATGCTTACATGGTTCGGTAATGTTGAGAGGATTCAAGTGAACGTCGACTAACAAAAGGAATTTATATGGCAGATGTAAGAGATGTGGGGTGAAGGGGACGCCCTGAAAAGACCTACCCTGACCCTATTGTTAAGGTTCTTTAGAAAGGTCGAGTGCGCAGTTCTCGTAACCGGCGTGCTTTACATGACCAGATGTATGAACGTGGACGAGGCGAAATGTCGTACCAAGTAGTGCTCTGTGCTGTCTGCCTACCCCCCATGGGAAAAAGGCATGAGTTTATTTATATATTTGTTGTTTCTATATGTCACACAACAACAAAAGAAACTTATATTTACAGGAAACATTTAGTGCAAACGAAGGTAGGTACTGCTTGTTTACCTATTGTACCTACACGAAACATAAATGGCGAAACATGTACCGAGCTACCTTCTCATTTAAAACCTTATTTCCTCATGTTTTAGTAGTAGTAGTAGAGAAGTTTTTGAAGGAGCTCGTCCGGGGAAGTACTACCACCATACCTATTCCTGCCGCAAAGCAGCGTTGCTGTGTTCCGGTTTGAAGGGCGTGGGTGCCGGTGTAATTACAGGCACATGAGACATTTTAACTTTGCCTCTGGGATGGCAACGCATTTGCAAGGCCTCTAAAATTGTGTGCGGCGTGTTTGCCATCCAATGATTGTATAGGTGATACGAAAGCTCTCGTAACAAATTAACAAAAATACTTAATATATTAATATGTTGTATAGGTAGGTTGACTGCCATACTTGGTTTTTCGATGTTTTAAGATGGTTCAGTCATGTTGAGAGGATGAGGGAAATGCGGCTAACAAAAGGAATTTACATACATACATACCATCACGTTTAGGTTCCATGTAATAAGGGGCGAGCCTATTGCCATTAACCGGGTACCGGCTGTTTGTGTATGTGAGTTTATTTGTTAGTAACCGCACCCACGATACAGGAGAAATTCCTAGTGTGGCGCAACGCTTAAAAAAGAAATGCTCAGCTACCGTTTCATTCACCGCTAAGTACCAAGTTTAAATAAATCAACACGACTCAAAGAAATAAAAATACTTTCTAAAAAATCATATTACGGTCGTGATAAAAGGCCTATTACATTACACGATCTGTCGTGTCCTGCCTGCAGGGACAGGGTAGTGTAATTAGAAACAGGGAGGCAGGGTCCCTAAATAGGGTAAACGAGTAGTTCCGATCGCCCTACTTGCCTGCCTCGTTAGCCTAGTGGTCGTAAGCGCGACTGCTACGCTAGAGGTCTTGGGTTGTATTCCCAGGTCGAGCAAAAAGTGTTATTGGGTTTTTCTATGAAATTCTCAGTAGCAGGTCGGAGTTAGGATTTGTGCCCGGTTAGTGGCAATAGGCTCGCCCCCTATTACATGGGACCTATACATACCGGCGAACTGTGGGTGTACATTGTTACACCTCTGCCTAACCCTTCGGGGAATATAGGCGTGATGGTATGTTACGTAGTATTGTAGTATATTTCGGGCCTGCATACTATACAGGAAGATTTTTTATCCCGTTCCAAATTTAAATGTTATGATCTTTATTGTAAATAATTAAATAAATACGTGTTGTTTCTTTTAGTATTACTCAGTACTAAAAAATTAAGATATAAATACGATCGTACGGTTGGCAACACTGTGAGACAGGTAGGCAGGGCACACGATAGACAGGGCAGGCAGATCGTGTAATGTAATAGGCCTTTAACTTCTCACAAAAAATTCTAGTAGGTACCCATGTTCCATGAAGTGTGAAAAATAAAATAAAATCGGGTCGTAATAAAATTTGCGAGGCGAGGCGAGACTAGACGCGAGGCACGGGGTGAACGCGAGGCACTGGGTGAATGCGAGGCAAGGCCCGTCAAAGCTTAGGAATACACTACACTTGATTTTGCGAGACATTCCGCGTTTGGCTAATTTGACTACGTCCCGCTTCTCGAGACGAAGATGTATGTAGATGCAGATTTGGATGTGGCGACAGAAAACTTAGACGCTATAATAATACCTATGGCAAGACAAACGTGTGAAGGTCATCGCTTATTACAACGCACCGCTCCGACACGGCAACGGCCCAGCCGGAATCCCTTGAAAAATCCAACCATTAGCTGCTAGTCCCAACTTCAATGGCGAAATATTGGCTGTGGCTGGCGGTTCGCGCGCACTTAGAAGAAAGCTGCCGCTTCGTGATGCACCGGATCGCTTAATCACGTTCGCTTTGAACAGCCTTCGTATGCCGCCGCGTTAGGAAGTCGATACAGCGACACCTAGCGGCCCGTGTGGCGACATCTATCGCGCCACATGCGAACTAACTGACTACATAGCGTTGTCAAAGTTCCCCGTAATAGTAGCATAGCCTGTCTATTTCGCGAGACGACTCCCAGCCACCGTAGATGCGGACCTGTGGACGGTGAGCAATACGTAGCTCACCGTCCTTACGTTTCATAACGACAGGCCGTGTCGACGGCGCGTTCGTGTTCCACGCGCGCCCCAAAGAGATGTCAGCATATAGAAGGGGTCACTGAGGACCGATGCCTGCCGGGGCTGCGGGTTGTTCGTAAGAGATACCGCGCCCCCGGAACGCAAAGGGCACAAGAAGGAACATGGGTGGGTTTTAGTCAGTAAAAGTCTGACACTCCCTCCCGCCCCGCCCAGGGCGGGAGAAGTTATTTGATGATTTCCCACCTCCCAAAAAAAAAAAAGCCTGTCTATTTCGCGGATCCCCGTTCTCAATGGAGTATGAGAAACTTTTCAGCCTGTTTCATATTTATTTTTCTTTTATTTGCTTATTTGGAAAACTTTAGGACCATTCAAGTATAAGTGACAGCGAAAAGACCAATTAAAAGGTAGTGTGTTGTTGTGTGTGTGGTAGTTATATAGGTCTACCATCGAGCCTATACCGATAAGGTATCTAAGGGCCTGTGCAGTGTGCACATCCCGCTTTTAAACTCGCGGTCGATGCGCTTTTGTAGCGATACACACGCGATACGCACGCGAGTCAGACAAAAACTGCAATGTGGAAAGAAAAACGCGCTGTCAACACGCGTTCCCAAAACTGACTAAAACAAAAAAAAATGTGGTGTGTACAGGCCCTAATACTTACTTAGTTTAGTGTTGAGATTGCCCAGTGGTTGAGATACCCGCCTCTCATGCATTATGTTGCGGGTTCGATAAGTACCAATGTGTCATTTCCAAACCTTTTTTTTATTTATCTTGGACATCACTGACATTGTTGAAGAGAAACATCGTCAGGCAACCGGGACGCCGTAATTAATATATCTCTGAAATCGCCAATGCGCCTTGAGCAAGCGTTGGGGACTAATGCTCGTGCTTTCTACATATTAATAGTAAATAAATATTATTATTATTATATTACACTGGCGAAGTGCCCCGCGGCTTCGCCCGCGCGCGTTACGTTTTGGCTACTGCACCATACCCGTGTGTCGCAGCGGGATGTTATATAGCCTTTTTTTAGGAGCTTATTCAATACAACTGCCTTGGTAGCCTAGTGGTCTTAAGCACGACTGCTACGCTAGAGGTCTTAGGTTCGATTCCCAGGTCGAGCAAAAAGTGTTATTGGGTTTTTCTTTGGAATTCTCAGTAGCAGCTCGGACTTAGGATTTGTGCCCGGTTAATGGCAATAGGCTCGCCCCCTATTACATGGGACCTAAACATACCGGCGAACTGTGGGTGTATATTGTTACACCTCTGCCTAACCCTTTGGGGAATACAGGCGAGATGGTATGTGAAAAGAGTATGCTTAGATGGTTCGATCATGTTGAGAGGATGAGTGAAAGGCGACTAACAAAAGGAATTTATATGGCAGATGTGAGTGGCAACGCCGGAAGGGGACGCTCTAGAAAGTCCTACCCTGACCATACTGGTGAGGTTCTTCAAAAGGGTCGGATGCGCAGTACTCGTAACCGGCGTGCTTGTATGACCAGATGTATGAACGTGAACGAGACGAAAGAAGCATGTAAAGATCGTAGCAGGTGGCGTTCTGTGGTTTCTGCCTGTATGTTTATATGTACGTATTTGCAAAATAAAAATATTATTATTAGGTGGTTAATGCGACTAGTGTTTACCTCATCCACGCACAGTTTGTATTGAACCTCCGCGTCCTCCGACGCCCGGCAGGCGGCTGATTGCCAAGCTCGTATATTTATCAAATAAATATTGAATCATTTCATTTGCTTCATTCTGCGGCCAGACTCTGCATATTGTTTACGTTTACTAGAGGCCTTTTCCTATTATCATCCAAAAACAATTTAAAACCGTATACCTTACTCCAGTAAGCGGCTCATTGCAGTTCATTTGTACTCTCTCGACCGAATTTCGTTCACGATGGAGACTAGCCAAATACGCAAGAGTTATTAAACTGCACGAGTGTGTGCGCTAACCCAGGTGCATTATCTCTTCCGTCATTCTCATAGTCCGATAAATGTTAAATTTCAAATATTATCGTATCCTACTTCCTACTAATAATATAAATGCTAAAGTTTGTGAGGATTCTTTCACGCATAAGCGGCTATACGGATCTGGATGAAATTTGGCACCGAGATAGATTGTCGTGTAAATTAAATTCATAGGATACTTTTTATCACGAATTCCGTTGAGTGGAGTGTAGTGTCTGTCTGTCTGTTACCTCGTCACGCTTAAACACGATTTAATTGAAATTTGGTATAGAGATAGTCTCAGACCCGGGAAAAGACATAACATAGTTTTTATCCTGCGATTCCCACCGGAAACCTATGGAGGGGTAAAATCGCGGGGCGCTGCTAGTACATAGACAAAAGTTTCGATAACTTAACGGCTAAACGGATTTGGATGAAATTTGGTAAGTAGATAGATTAGGACCTGGAATAACATATATAGGCCACTTTTTATCCCCAAAATAACGCGAACGAAGTAGCAGGCAACAGCTAGTGATTGAAAAAGTCGGTTTTTCGAAAATTTTCACTTTTCTGGAATGTGTAATTCGAAAAAATAGTATAAGATAAAAGTTTTAGAAACTTTTATTAGCTTTCATTACATACAAAATATTTTTTCTCTATGACGCACCGTTTTAAAGATATTAGTGAAAATCTCATAAGTGGGACCTTTAACCCCCCTTCGGCTCACCTCCTAGACGCGGGGACCTTTAGTATGTTTACCCCCTAAGCACCATGAACAACTTCCTGAAGAAATTGCTTAGGGCCTAGCTCACGCACTCTCCACCCCCTTTCTGGTCATTCGTCGAGTGAACTAAATGGATTTATTGTACCTAATTGGTCCAACCATTGTAAATAAACATTCATAGTAGATGAGTCACAATAGATATAATACAAGACTCGTGGCTGTATCAGTTGGAGAACAGTTCGGCGAACACGAGGTTGTCACGCTGAATGTAAAGTTCATTAGTTACATCCATTCTATTTTAAGTTTTGCTATAATGACCATGATAAGTGCACAATGGATTCTTATCTTATAATATAGGACCTAGGTACCATTGCACATAATGCTTATCGTTTGGAGTATTTATAATGTGTTTTATCTACATACCTATTAGGTAATTTTTTACTGCGCTCTGTATTCGCAGCTATGTAATAAATACTGCATTGACTGCCCCGTTGGTGGCGACTTATAAGCGTGGGTTTGAGCCGGGTTCGATTCCCAGGTCGGGCAAAAAGTGTTATTAGGTTTTTCCATTAGGATTTGCTCAGTAGCAGCCCGGAGATTGGAAGTTGGTGGTGTGACACCCCCGTGACTCGGAAAGCACGTAAAGTCGTTGGTCCCGGCTGTGATTGGTAGATCTTTGACGGTCGTTACGGATAGACAGAAGCCAGGAAGTCTGACATCCGGTCTAACCAAGAGCTATCTTGTTGCCTAGTAACTGGGTTGTGGAGGTCAGATAGGCAGTCACTCCATGTAAAACACTGGTACTCAGCTGCATCCGGTTAGACTGTAAGCCGACCGCAACATAGTTGGGAAAGGCTAAGTAGAGAGAGTAATAAATACTGTAGTTATGCTGCAAAACAGTCAAATATTGTATGAACAAATATTTAGACACGTAGACGCGTCGGCAGAGTGTGCTCCTAGGCGTGTTTTCTATACAAATTGAAAGTCTTGTATACGATATTAAAATCGTAGCGGTGCAGTGGGATAGCCACCTAAGATTGACGAGACGAGGGAAGAAATATTTGTTTGTATAACATTAAACTATGTCTATCGTCTCTTGAAGTTGTTGTGATATAATATGTCCACCTAAGACTTACAGTTGAACTAGGTATATCCAAGTTTAAGAAAGAGGTCAACCACCAAGCCAACTCGGCTGGGCAGCGTTTGGAAAACTGCGTAACGTGTTCTCGTGCAAAATACCTGTGCCTAAAGTGGAAAGTCTTCGGCCAGTGATGCCGTGTGGCTCTGAAACGTGGTCTCTTACCATTTGCCTTATTAACAAGCTCAAAGCAGCCCAACGAGCTATGGCGAGGGCTATGCTCCAAGTCTCTATGCGAGATTGAATCAGAGGTGAGGTGATCCGCAGACGAAAAAAGGGTAAAGACATAGCCCAGCGAATCAGCAAGTTAAAGTGGCAGTGACCAGAGCACATGTCACGCAGAACTGATTGCCGATGGGGCCGCAAAGTTCTCAAATGGAGACCGCAGCGCAGGACCACCACCGTCCACCCCAAGGTGGACTGACGACTTTATCAAGAACGCAGGAAAACGCTGGATGCAGGCCGCTTCCAACCGGTCCTTTTGTAAATCTATGGGAGACCTATGTCCAGCAGTGGACGTCCAACCAAGCCTCTCTTCTCCACTATAAGTACTGATTCTAAGTTAAAACATTGATTTGCATTGCAATTTACTCTAATATTCAAGCCCCAAGCTTATGAAATACTAGCGACCTGCCCGCGACATCGTCCGCGTGTTTTATTTCACCCGCGTTAAGTCTTCCGTTACTGCTCCACTCCTGTTGATCGTAGCGTGATGTTATATAGCCTATGTTACTCAGAAATAATGTAGCTATTTATTAGTGAAACAATGGTTAAAATCGGTCCAGTAGTTTCGGAGCCTAATCGTTACAAACAAACAAACAAAGGAATCTTTCCTCTTTATAATAGTAGTGTAGATTAGTATTTCTTTTTAACCCCCACTCAAAAAGAGGGGTATTATAACTTTAACGTGTCTGTGTGTCCGTCTGTGGCCCCATAGCTCTTAAACGGGTGAACAGATTTGAATGCAGTTTCTTTTTCTCTGAAAGCAGGTTTACAGGTTCACGTTTTTTAATTCAATTTGTCTAATATCAAAATACGTAAAACACACCGGGACTCGGGTGTTTTTTTATTTGCTCAGGGCCCCCAATAGGTTAAAGATGGCCCCGCGTCCTACCGCTGATATGATGATGATGCATATTGGCTGCATGAATAGATATTACTATACAAATATACCCACCACCACCACCACCACCAAAACCTCCTTCACCTTACAGTGCAGGTACTACGCAGAAGCGGAATTTCAACCTCGATGCTAAATCAAAATGGACACGGTAATAAAAATAAAACACTCATTCATTTATTTATTTATTAAAAATTGTATAAGTATTGCATTGTATAATTGTATAAACTTAAATAAGCATAAAATAAAATACTGGGATGTTTTCACATTGTAATACCTAATTGTAATAAAAAATATTGTCATTACGATGAGATAATTTTACTATACATAATTGGATTTTTCATAGTTTTCAGTAACTTGACAGTTGGTCAAACACACTTTATTATATTAAATCTGAAGTCTATTTATTTATTTACAACTATCATCACAGGTATATTAATAGGGAATACCTATGCATTAATTTTAACCGCATTTATTAACAATATATAAAAATACCGTACTAGACAATACAAAAAGTGCAATTAAAATTGGCCAAGAAATACGGCCGATTTATAAAACTATTAATAATTGTTAATATGAAGTTTATAATTTTAATGTGAATATGGATCTTGGATATCTGAAATAAATGAATTTTATTATTATTTTTTTTTTATTAATTACGCACCGATTAGACAGAGAGATCCGACATGACATGAGACGTCTCAGAGCATGTCACTACGGCCATATAAACTCCGTGTTAACTTTCGTTTTGCTAGAAAGAGATAGAAACCTTGTTTATTACATTGATAAGGACTGATTATTTTTAGTTAAAAAAAATATCATGCATATTCCCTATTCTAACTATCTAATTCCCTATTCCAACAATCTGTCTAGCGCAGGCTATTGCAGTGCGGCGAAACTATCTCAATCACGTAGTTACATCACAGTGCTTGATTAACTGAGTGCATTAAGAATGCACACACACATACCACCACGCCTGTATTCCCCGAAGGGTTAGGCAAAAGTGTACCAATTTACACCCACAGTTCGCCGGTATGTTTAGGTTATTACATGGAATAGGGAGCGAGCCTATTGCCATTAACCGGGCACAACTCCTAACTCCGAGCTGCTACTGTGAATTTCATAGAAAAACTCAATAGCACTTTTTGCTCGACATGGGAATCGAACCCAAGACCTCTAGCGTAGTAGTCGCGTTTAGGACCAATAGGCTAACGAGGCAGTTACGCTTGAGGCAGTTAGTTAGTTGAGTTAGTTGTTTGTGGCAATAAGAGCGGCGCTGAGTTCGCGACGTGGTACGGCACAGTAAAAAAATTGATTTCTGATCAAGTTCTTTTTACCCTTATTTCAATAAGTGTAGGATTCGTATTACTTAATGTCGATACAATCATGCTACGCCGTGCCACTTAGGTCACAGGATACACAGGACAGCTTAACTAATTGAAATAAGGTTTAAAACCGGTGCGGCGGTGTTCTGATGCCACGGCACTACATGCTCTGGCATGCTTCGTGCCGGCCCTTACTTGATAGTTTACTGAGTAACCAAGTATGAATAATGCTATAGAGCGCTAATGCAACTTAGGTGCACTTAAGCGTATTATCACTAAATGACAAACAATAATGTATATAGAACATTCTTAAATCTAAAGTACTTAATAGTGGCGTATAATACGAGTAATACTAGAGAGAAATAATATATAAGTAAACCTGAGACGGAGGTTATAATGTCATGAATTTGACGACAATTTGAAAATTAATTAACCGGGTTTAATTCTGCAAGAACGAACCAACGCACTTTTCTCCTATATTTCGAAGTAATTGTAATGATTTTGGATCATCATCATCTGCTTAGCCTTTTCCCAACTATGCTGGGGTCGGCTTCCAGTCTAACCGGATGCAGCTGAATACCAGTGTTTTACATGGAGCGACTGCCTATCTGACCTCCACAACCCAGTTACTGGGCAACACGATACCTCTTGGTAAGACTGGTTGTCAGAATTCCCGGCTTCTGACTATACGTAACGACTGTCAAATATTTATGAATGACAGCCGAGACGAACAGCTTTACGTGCTTTCGGAGGCACGGGAGTGTCACACTACCAACTTCGAGAATTTCCTATTGGAAAAACCCAATAACCCTTTTTTGGTCGACCTCGAATCGAACCTAGGACCCCACGCTCATCAGTCGCACTTCGGGGCAATTGTAATGATTTTGAATATTTATAGCTAAATAATTTTATTTCTATGATAATATCATAAAGAAGTAAAGTTTATGACTTTGTGAGGTTGTAGGGGGTATCTCTGGATTTACTGAACTAATTTTGAAAATTATTTTACGCATAGAAAGGTGAACATCAGAATGACTGCCCAAAATTACCGATCAGCCTTAAAATATTAATAAAATCTAATACCTATTTGGTACTATTTGATACTTTTGTTTAAATAATTGTTACCTAATTAACAACTGAGGAAATTAACTTAAAAAATGGGCAGTCATTCGGTTGTCAGGATGACTACCCACATTAAGAATCTCCACGTAGGGGCTCCAAAATTTCAATTCGCAAAATATATGTTTAGGTATCAAATAGGTACAAATTGTTTGTAAAGGCGAATGTAATTCTTAATGTGGGTAGTCATCCTGACAACCGAATGACTGCCCATTTTTTAAGTTCATTTTCTCGGTTGGTAATTAGGTACCAATTATTTAAACAAAGGTATCTAATAATAGTAATTAGGTATTAGATTTTAGTAATATTTTACAACTGCTAGGTCATTTTGGCCAGTCAATCTATAAAAAATATTTATTCTTCGCCCTAAAAATCTAGAAAAAATATATGCTTAGGTATTAAAAAGGTACTAAATTTTGAAATTTTGGAGCCCTCACATGGAGATTCTAAATGTGGGCTGTCATCCTGACATCAGAATGACTGCCCATTTTTTAAATTAATTTTCTCAGTTATTCATTAAGTACCAATTATTTAAACAAAGGTATCTAATAGTACCAAATAGGTATTAGGTTTTGGCCAGTCATTCTCATGTTCACTATAGAAAGCCACGTTATTTGTCTGTGTTTTAGGCTATATAGCATCACGCTACGACACATGGTAGTGGAGCAATAACCAAAGCCGTACCTTAACGCGGATGTAATTTGCCACGCGGACGATGTCGCGGGTAGTTCACCTTTTATAACCACAACGCGAACGAGATCGCGGCCAGAGCTATTAGGCACATTTTCGAAATGTAAATTGAAATATTATTGCTGGATAGTAAAGTAACACATTTGGCATATTGAACTAGTCTGTTGGCTTGGTTTTGCAAAACTAAAATCAATTTGAAGAGATTGAAAAATTTTGAATTAATGGTTTTTTAGATTTCGTCCAACCAAATGACGTCAAATTATTTCTAGTCGTGTTTCTACTGTCATGTGAATGTTATTATTGAATTCACTATTCGAGAAATTGACATGGAAAGAAGTTGTTACATTAATATAACATAAAGAGCTACGTCGTAGATTTGTGCTTACTGTGTACTACACCAATAGCTTGTCTAATAATACATACTTTAACCTTTTGACCGCCAGTCATGTATAGATGACAAACCAAAATGTGCCTAGCCACGGTCACGATCCTATGACAGATTTTTATACGTAAATAAAAGTCATAAAACAACATCGGTATAATTCCGAAATCACTAATATTTTGTAGGTAAGGTAAAGGATGAATTCGTAACTGAGGACACGTTTTTACTTTTTTGACGTGGCGGTCAAAACGTTAAAGCATACAGCTTTAGGTCCATATCGACGGCATCAATTTGCTAGGCTTGTATAGATTCTTACAGACCTGTGTTGTCTAGTTCGGAACATCCGATGCCGACGGCAGGCGAACTATAGCGCCGGCGCAATCTCCCTCTCCAATCGCCAGAGAACGCGTCCCACAAACCGGTTTAAATAATTCTAAGTTATATGTATCCCATGTCGACACAATGTTTCACATTGTTCGCCTCCCTTTGTCTCCCTTCCTTTGTTTTAAAAGGCCCCATCTGCCACACGTCATCAATGTTCATCGCTTGGTCACCCTAAAACAAAAGTATACAAACATACTGAAAAATGTATCCTTTAGGTTTTCTAAACCTCGTTGGATAGCAAACAATCCGACGGCCCACCTGATGTTAAGTGGTCACCTCTGCCTATAGACATTTGCAATACCAGAGGCCTTGGATGCATGCTCTGGGATGGCAACACATTTGTGTTGCCATCCCAGAGACAAAGTTGAAATGTCTCATGTGCCTGTAATTATACCGGCACCCGTACCCTTCAAACCAGCACACAACATCGTTGCTTTGCGGCAAAAATAGATATGGCAAGTATCTATTATCGCGGGCCTGTGGACGGTGAGTAATGGGTAGCTCACTGTCCGTACGTTGTATAACGACAGGCCGTGTGGACGGCGCGTACGTGTTCCACGCGCGCCTCAAAGAGATGTCAGCAATTTTAGAAGGGGCTACTCAGGGCCCTTGCCTGCCGGGGCTAATAAGAGTTACCGCGCCCTCGGAACGCAAAGGGCACAAGAAGGAACATGGATGGGTTTTAGTCAGTAAAAGTTTAACACTCCCTCCCGCCCCGCCCAGAGCGGGGGAAGTCATTTGGTGATTTCCCATCCGTAAGCGCGAGGGGCGACCAGCAAGTGTGTAGTTCAGATAGTTAGTCGATGAGCTAGATGTCCCAGAGCACGAGCCCTCTCCGAGCTCAGTGCTCTCCTGGCCCTATACCTCTTCAAATTTCAGTTTTTGAATTTTCAACTTCAACCAACCTCTAAAAATCTCTTCAGCTATCCAACTAATATTAGAAATGCGAAAGTAAGTCTGTTTGTTATCTATTCATGCTTAAACCACTGAACCGATCATCCTGAAATTTTGCATTTATGTTGTTTGGTGTACGGAAGCGGACATAGGGTACCTTTCATCCCGAGAAGAAGTACAGTTCACGAGAAACAACAATAACGTCTAGATTTTTTGATAATAGATGGCGCCACATATATTTTGAATCGTGATTGAATTTAAACTAGTTAGTAGTCATTTTGATTAATTATTTTCTCTTCGACAGTAATTCTACATTTGAGTATGACTCACACACTGATTCTCCTTGTCTTTGAAACGTTAGAAGTGATCATCTACGATCACAATATTGGTATTAAATATTACAATTAATTTAGCTTTCATTTCTTAATTTCTAGCACTTAGTACGTATTGTAGTACTTTGAGTGACTTTTATTGTTGATAGATCATTAGTCATCATCACTATCACTTTTAATGGAATTAATGTTACTGTTCACCTTATTGTGATACATTTTTAAAAGAGTATGTCATGTAAGGAGTTTCTTACCCGTTCTTGTCCATACGAAACTACCTTATGGAATGGGCAACTAGATTTAATTTTTTTTTTTTTACCATTTAATTGACGTTCATAAGTGCCTTTTAATGGTACAATTACAATAAATTATTTGACTTTGACTTTTTACTATCTACAAAAACAACTTCAGTAGTGTTTAACCTCATTATAAAGTAATCAATGCTAACTGCGTCATGTTGCTGCTCTCACGGCGATGTGAGACTGATGTCAGACCGATTTCGGCGGCTAATCTCAATGCAGACTAGCCAAGTACGCAGGAGATATTGTATAGTGCGCAAGTGTGTGCGCACACACAGGTGTATTCAGTCTTTCCTAACTATGAAGACTATAAGAGTCCAATGGGACGGCAATCCGACACAACCGGGGAGAGATCAGACGCGGGGCCAATGCTTTTACGTGCTTTCCAGGGTACGTGGGTGTCACACCACCAATTTCCAAACTCCGGGCTGTGACCACGGAATAATAAAACCAAACAGAATGCAAGCTTCCTAAAAAAGTTCAAAATTCTTACCTACTTTCATAGGGTTGTCACTCGGTTATTGAAAATATAAAATCGGGGTACCTACATTTACTTGTTAGAAATTAAAAAAATCAGATCAAATTCTTTTCCCTTGCCATGCCGTCTGTATCTTAGCAGTAATTTTAATTAATAATACCTAGTATACCTACTATTCCTATTTCTATATACATACCTGTATTATGATTAAATCAATAAATAAATAGGTAGGTAGGTAAGTGGTACTTATGTACATAATTAATCATACTGTGAAATAATTACGTTGAACTGAGAACCTTCCTTTTTGAAGTCGGTTAATAAAACAGTTACAACAGGTTAGTAAAATGTATGTTATTAATAAAAATTGTGAAATAGTTACACATACATAGATACATACAAGTTAAGTAGTTATTAAAATTACTGTGACTAACGGACGGACGGACAGACGGACAAACGTAAGATAAGTAGATACTTATCTAATAGAAAAGGGCAAATGGAATCTTACTAAGACGGCATACAAATATACTTTGGTACCTACTATTTTAAAAACTTGCTAAAACAAAAATACGAAACAAACAATACCTACGCCAATATACACAACCAATACCTAATAGGTAATTACAGAAAGCCTTAAGCCCATACATACATACATAAACTCACGCCTTTTTCCCATGGGGGTAGGCAGAAACCACGGAACGCCACCTGCTACGATCCTTACATACTTCCTTCGCCTCGTCCACGTTCATGCATCTGTTCATACAAGCACGCCGGTTACGAGTACTGCGCACCCGACCTTTCTGAAGAACCTCACCAATTAGGTCATGGTAGGTCTTTCTAGGGCGTCCTCTCCCGGCGTTGCCACTCACATCACATAAATCCCTTTTGTTAGTCGCCTTTCACTCATTCTCTCAACATGGCCGAACCACCTAAACATACTCTTTTCTACTTTTGTCACTACATCCTCTTGAATACTTCCGTAATAAGTATTAAACATGACATGCGTAGGTGTATTACCTGCCAGGATCCTTTGAATATATAAAAAAAGAAGTGTCTTTGTTTTTCCTACAACTATTACTACACACAGTACAACGGTTTGGCATCTTTTAAAACTATATAAAATATAATACCCGCGTCGTATCGCGGCCGCTGGCACACCTTCAATTTGTCTTCTTACTGAGCCGGCTCAAACCGGTTTGCACTCCAGCGGGCGGCGGCAGTGCGCCTTGTTGGTGATAGGTCCCGCACACGTAGCTGTGCATGTAGTAGTGTACCTACGCACCGGCCTTTGTATGAAGCTTTCATTCTGCTCGGTTTATTTGTTCTGTGCTGTTACTAAGAAATTGCTAATGGAAAAATCCAATATAACTTTTTGCCCGACCTTGGAATCAAACCCAGGACCCTACGTTTTACTGTCCCGCTTGCCACCACGAGACCAAATGAACAGTCTCTGGGATAACCACAATAGTGGAGCAGCCAATTAAAATCAACATAATGACATGATGAAAAATCGAATTTTAAAGTATATACCTCCATTTCCATATTCACAGCATCTTCCGGGGCGAGAACAATAAACGGCGTGGATTCGAAACTGAACGCCAAACCGAAGTACGAGTATGTCTTTATTTCAGTCATGAACAGCTCTCGCGAGTACACCTCGTCTGGCTCGCTGCCCAGAGCACGGAGCTGCGTGGACAGCACCTGGTAGTAATACTGCAGCAGCTCGGCGTGGTGTCGCTCTCTCAGCTCCTGGGACGTGCAAGCGTATATCATAAACGACAAGTCAAGCACGGGCGTGGCGCATCTAGACAGTTGAAAATCTATTATTTTCGCGTCGACTGGACGACCTTCTATGTACTTGTAGAGGAAGTTATTCGTCCAGGAGTCTCCGTGTGATATCACACCCGTGTCAGTGGTCTGGGTGGCAGCGCGGATCATGTCCTGGTACCTCTCGGGGACGGCGAACTCCTTTACCTTCTCCACGTATATTGAACCTGGATACTCTTTTTCGACCGCATCTATTGCAATTCCTGAGATTCTTTTCCAAAATCTTGAGTACCAGCCCCACAACCGTTCGTGATAGTACGTTTCCATCAAGTGGCTTCTCACGCTCTCGTACTCTTCGGGTTTCTGGTGTTTCATGGCGAAGGACAGCGCATGGAACTGCGCCAGCACCTTGAAGGTCAGCTTGCAGTGCTCGAGGTCGATGCCTGCCTGTCGCACGGCGCTCCCAAAGTGCTGCAGGCTCGCGTCCTCCAGACATATGACATCGTTGCTTCCGTCGGAGTGGGTCAGAAACAGTTTAGCATACTTGTCAAAAGGGTCCTCAACATGTTTCGTAGCCTGGAATGCTAGTAACGCGGGTAGAACTTTCTCGTAGAAATTGATTTCGTTTTTGAAGAACTCGTGGCTTCTAAATGTCAGTCTTCGAGAAACACTTTTCGGAATGTTTTTGAGTATGACCTGGACGTGATCGGCGACATTGTGTTGGTCGACGCCGTGAATCCTGATGCGCATCAGTTCGCTCAGGTAGGAGTCACCTTTGCCTGTTTCACTCACGTACTGAAACAAACCGTAGTTCATGAATAATGAGATACAGCTCGCTGGCAGACAGACGGACGGGAAGGGGAGCCTTAGTAATAGGGTCCCGTTGGTACGTCTCCAGTACAGAACCCTAAAAAGCAGGTATAAACACACCGAATGTCAGTCTCGTATTTTGTTTTATGTGTCGTACTACACTTACCTCCCAGTGTGTAAATGTGAAGTCTTCTTTGAACCAGTCAGTGAGTGCGTCGCTCAGTCTGTCTCTGGTCAAAGCCGGCGCAATATGGGTCAGTGTGCTGAAATCGTCAGCCATGCCGCTTGAATTCTAAAAACCACAGTGTTATATCTGTTATCATTTATATATATAAATATATATATATACACACAGCAATTTTGGCGCGCGTAAATCCAAACTAGAATCTTATTGGTTAATTTGTATTAGAATAAATTATTGTAAATTCACTACTTGTAATATACTAGGCTTTAAGTACTGTACATATTTCCCCAAAAATTCATTCCGTTTTCCTACTTCAATATACAACGTTTAAACATCTGAAGTATTATTTACTGCACCACCTCAGTCGCCACATGTATATTCATGCGAACAAAGTGTTATTGGGTTTTTCTATAAAATTCTCAGTAGCAGCTCGGAGTTAGGATTTGTGCTCGGTTAATGGCAATAGGCTCGCACCCTGTTACATGAGACCTAAACATACCGGCGAACTGTGGGTGTACATTGTTACAGCTCTGCCTAACCCTTCGGGGAATATAGGCGTGATGGTATGTTGTTGTTGTTACAAATATCTTGTAGGGGTAACCTTAGATAACTGGACAATTACAAATATCTTGTAGGGGTAACCTTAGGCAACTGGATAATTACAAATATCTTGTAGACCCCCTTAGATAACAGAACAATTACAAATATCTTGTAGGGGTAACCTTCGATAACTGGACAATTACAATTTTGATTCCAGGGGCTTGAACACTCGTGGGTTTTAATTATAAAATTAGGTCAAGGCGGGCAATTCTACTAACTTTTAGAAACAATCGCATTCTGCCTCTATCTATCCATTTTACCTTGGAAGTTGGGTAGGCCTTTGGTGTGGGATGCAACATGCGTCGACACCCTTGCGCCATCCCATCTTCCTAGCACGACGGGTTGTGCTGGGGCGGCAGCTACTGGTGCCGAAAACCTCAAACGGCGCAAATATAATAAACTTCTTGGAAGCTATATGTTTGAGCCGTTTGGGGTTGAAACACTAGGGCCATGGGGTCCGAGCGTTCATCTTGTTTTTCGTGACATAGCCAAGCGACTGGTCGACTCTTCACGTGACCAAAGGGCTGGCCTTTTCTTGGGCCAAAGAATCAGCATTGCCATACAACGTGGCAACGCTGCCAGTCTTTTGGGCACTTGTCTCATCGACAGCGATGCGGATGAGTTTTTTGATGCCCTATAAGCTTCCTTTTTTGCATTTTATTATTACTTAAGTAAGTTTTATACTAGTGATTCATATTGTGCTTGTTGTATTAATTAAATAAATTCTGCCTCTAAATTACGATTTATTTGTCACGATTGTCACTGAAATGAGGTTGCGACGTGCTTCTCAATATTTTTCACTCATAGAATTAGCCTTCTCGTTTTGATCTCCAACTTCTGGATAAACAAAAATTATATTGACCCATATTCTTAATTATGTAAATGGGCACTTGTCCCATTGACAGTGATGCCCTATGAGATTTCTTTTTTTATAAATTGTACATATGTAGTTTGTAATTTAATTATTCATAGGTTTTATGTTTGAAAAATAAACAATTCTCTTTCATATGTAAATACATATTATTTTAAATTGAAATGGTTTTCATTCTTAATTTTGTTTTCTACATAATATCCTTACTATTTACCCCATTTCATAAATATACCAAACAAACAAATTACTATATAAAATTAAGCTATAAAAAAAAAAAAAATATACCATCACGCCTATATTCCCCGAAGAGTTAGGCAAAGGTGTAACAGTGTAGGTACACCCACAGTTCACCAGTATATTTAGGTCCCATGTAATAAGGGGCGAGCCTATTGCCATTAACCGGGCACAAATCCTAACTCCGAGCTGCTACTGAGAATTTTATAGAAAAACCCAATAACACTTTTTGCTCGACCTGGGAATCGAACCCAAGACCCCTAGCGTAGCAGTCGCGCTTAGGACCACTAGGCCAACGAGGCAGTTCAAACTATACTAGAATTATAATAAAGGATTTCATACTTTTAGAAAATATAAACAATAAAAGCTATTTATAAATGGCTGACACAAATATACACATTGGCAAGCAACCATTCTCACTTTAAATGTAAAATAAAATATTCAAAAAACAAAAAGCCCTACTGCGTAAAACATGAACTTTAAATAAAAAACTTATAAAAAAAGAAAAAACCGGCCAAGTGCGAGTCGGCCTCGCGCACCAAGGGTTCCGTACCATTATCTATAAAAATGGCAAAAAAACAAGTCTGGAATTTTGTTAAGTAACAGTCGAGGCCCATTAAACATCTATACCGGTTCAGATCGTCCTAATAATGGACCAATGAGTAGGGTTACTCACCTGCATAATTATTTAATTTTGTTATTATCTTTATGCTCTATTCACATCCTGTGGTCAGTGACGGATCAAGCTAGGGAGGAGCCCGTAGCAAGCTTTATCAAGAGGTGCATAGTTAGCTTTAGTTCTTAAAGCAAAGTTTTAGTTGAGGTGTAAAATAAAACATAACATACCATCACACTTGTATTTCCCAAAAGGCTAGGCAGAGATGTACCAATGTATGCCCACAGTTCCCCGGTATGTTTAGGTCCCATGTAATAGGGGGCGAGCCTATTGCCATTGACCAGGCAAAAACCCTAACTCCAAGCTGCTACTGAGAATTACTTACAAAAACCCAATAACAATTTTTGCTCGACCTGGGAATCGAACTCAAGACCTCTAGCGGACCAATCACGCTTGGGCCCACTAGGCTAATGAGGCAGTTCCAAACAATTTAAAAAATAATAACTATCTTGGATTTATTTGAAAAAACAATATGCACAGGCAGGCACCGGCGCCCTAGCATTTGCTGCTCTTGTTATTTGGCTAATCCGGTAATGCTTGTAATGATGAACGATCATTTCATACAAATAAATAAATAGTTTTATTCTGAAAGAGAGGCTTTATTATTTTTTGCACAAACTCTAATTCATTTCTAAAAAATATAGTCTGATTTATAACATCAGCTATCTGTTTAGTCCTATCGAATTTATTTCTATAATAACAGCACGGCCGTATGACACTATGCCTGCCACGTATTCTTATGTTATTGATAATAATACCTGTAAAACCTTTTTTGAGAAACATGCGAATAGCAAAATAAAGAGCGTCGAGACTGAACATTAAACAGTATAAGTAAATATAAAATACTTTAGTAACACTTACGTATTAATTATAATTATTATGTTTCTCTGTTGCCACTACAACTTCAAAGTTTTAACAAAAGCGCGCGCAGCAGTCTTATTTATAATGTATTTATGAAAATGAAAACGGACCAAGATATATAACTAACTATCCGTGAATCGCTTTTAAACAGTTTTAAATATTGCGGATCCGATAAAGACCCAACGATATCACAACAACGTGAAGCGACGTCTTTTGCAGTCACACTGGTCATTGAACTCTGACAGATTCTCGATTGACTTCCTGCTTAAAGGCCTATTACACGATCTGCCGGGTTTTGTCCGTGTGCCCTGCCTACCTGTCTTACAGTGTTGCCAACCGTACGAGCGTTTCATATTTTAATATAATAATATATCATATCTTAATATTTTAGTACTGAGTGATACTAAAAGAAACAACACGTATTTCATTATTTTCAATAAAGATTATTTTGGAACGTAATAAAAAAATCTTCCTGTATAATCTTACTGTATAAACCCAAAATGCAGTACAATACTATATATTATAGTACGGTTGGCAACCCTACGCAGGGACCCTACCTCCCTATTTCTTATTACATTACCCTGCCCTGCAAGCAGGGCCCGGCAGATCGATTGATTGAAATTGATTTATCGTGTGCCCTGTCTACCAGACAGAGTACCGATTATTACACTACCTACAGTACGCTGCCAATCGCTTCCTGTCTCACAGTGTTGCCAACCTTACGATCGTATTCATACGACCATTTTGGCTTTAATACGTATACGATCGAATACTTAATCGAAATCGTACGCAAAATTAAAAACTTTTAAGTACGTATTTATAAGGTTTAAAAAGATAGGGTTTTTAATTACGAAGTGAGGTTAGTACCTTTTTACTTTTGTTTACTTACTAGGTTTTCAATTTTTTTTTTATTACAAATATTACTAACGTATATACTATACGTACGAACGTACGTTCGTACGTACGTATGTATATACTATACGTATATTACTGACGTGTTGTACCCTAAATGAATTAAATTGTATCTTTACAATTCATTCACTCACGGCAGTCACGGCGTCTTTTTCTATCAGTCGCACTCGCAAACGCATAGCACACGTTATTCGTTAATTTAATTATTCATTATTTAATATTTATCCTATCAAAAACATAGATGTGAAATGAGAGCCAAGTTCAATATAATGATATATGTATGCCTTGCTTGTTGACTTCAACGACAAAAGAAGTGAGACCTAAATGGGTGCCAAGTTCAATGGTCAGTCCTGATATTTATTTATACAAACATAAAATATTTGTCAGCATCTTAAAATACTACAAACCGTGCCCAGAAGTAGTGTGTGTTGTTTTATTGATTGTTGTGTGTATTTATTATTGTTTTTGACATGTGTATTGAATTTGATTTTATATATTTTTGGACTAATACTAGTTTGTAAGTTGTTTTTATCCTTACTAACAATATTGGATTGTATTTATCTGGAAATAAATGATTGATTGATTGATAAAATATCATTTCTTCTTAAAACTTAGTATAACATATTAAAGCCTAAGGTCTGAGTAGGCTAGTTAGTTCTCATATACTAATTATTATTGAGTACCTACTAAAACTGTCCTGGAAGAGCCCTATGTTCAATAGTTAGTTTCTACCAGCAACCCAATTTTCGGAAGAATAAAACAAGAACTTACAGCTTTATAACTGGCGAAGGATATAATATTAGTACTACTATCACACTCGGCTTCGCCTCGTGTAATAAAACCCACACTCGTGTTTTAATAACCTCTATTATATGGCTAGTGCATAAACTACTATAATGACACATTACTGTCACATTATGTTTCAACTGACGGACCAATCGCTCCCAGCGTCGGCGTCTGTGTCTCTTAAAACCCAGAAAGGAACCCAAAAATTAACTTGACGTTTGTGCTCAAGACTCGTGGCGGCTACTATGCTAAATGTTAAATATTATTGATAACACATTTTATATTTTACCGTATATCTATTTTTGTTAATAGTTCCCGAAGTGTTATAGTGGCGCCCTCATCTTTTACAAATTCTTTTTTGCCACCTATGCCGTAAACAAGAAACTTGGAAGATACCAGAGCCTTTCTTTTTTTTTGCCGTGGTAAAAAACCTGTGTATTACATTAAAACTAATCAAAAATTAAGCATGTAGTAATTAGAAGATTATAGCCACAACAAAATAAAAAATAATAACTTATTAACAAAAAAATTGAACCGTCGAAATTTTTTCACTTTTTACTTTTTTTTACGGTTCAGTTTTTTTTTGTTAAAAAGTTTTTATTGCCTCGTTAGCCTAGTGGTCCTAAGCGCGACTGCTACGCTAGAGGTCTTGGGTTCGATTCCCAGGTCGAGCAGGGTTATAGGGTTTTATATGAAATTCTAAGAACCTAATTAAAAGAACCTATTATTTATATTTTATTTACTCAGCGTATTTCTTAAATGTAAATACCAGATAAGCGTCTAAAATCTCTACCGCAACTAACAAAAGAGGTGATAACCTTAAAACGGCTGAAATGATTTAGAACACTCCCGACTATTTCACCTTTTAAACAAAAATCGGTTCATGCATTTGGGAGCCACGATGCCACAGACAGACACACAGAAAGACACGTGAAACTTATAACACAGCGTCGTTTTTTAAAAATAAAATTAAGGTTCCGTGCAAAAAAGATAAATCCCCGTGAGTATCGACGATCATGCAGACGAAGTGGGCATAAGCTGGTAAGTTACAAATAAGTATGAAAGGTAATACACGATTGATTTATTTTTCATGAATACATATTCATATTCGTTAATACTGCAGACAAAAAATAAATTATAAAATATCAAGATCGTATAGTCTAATGATTACTTTGGTAGATTAAATAAAATTTCAATGTCTTGAGTACATTTTATTCTCCAATGTGGACGAAAATAATTTTTTTGTTGATTATCTACAAACTTTTGGAATCCTTCGGCAAATTTATGGCTTAGCGTGGAGGGCACTCGCGTTCTTTTATCCAAACCACAAAATACTTGGAGTAGTGGTGCGCCGCCTCGGCGCCCTTTTTGGTCCCTTAGTGGTTACGACAGTTGTTCTTGAAGGGCGTGATCTACTCTCTAGAAAGATATAAACAAACGAGTTGAGAACCTTCACCTTTTTAAACGGTTATATTTAGCTTGACATGTTTGTTTATTTATTTGTTTGAGTTAAATCTAGTAAATGAAATTTGACCCCCTTCCTGTTGATGGATTGATCTGAAATTTGGTACACACCATTAGTTCTGATAACAATATAATATATTATATTGGATATCATTGTAAATCTAAGATGGCCGCGGCTACAAAATGGCGGATTACATATACAGGCTGAATTTTTGAGACGGGTCACTAAGGGTAACCTAAATCGTTACAGTTACTACCGTAACTGTAACGATTTAGGTTACCCTTAGTCAAAAAGTTATGGATGGTTTCCCAACCATCCATAACTTTTTGAGTATTGTAACAAAATAATACCATAAATGTCCTGCCGGGGCTGCGGGTTGTTCGCAAGAGATACCGCGCCCCCGGAACGCAAAGGGCACAAGAAGGAACATGGGTGGGTTTTAGTCAGTAAAAGTCTGACACTCCCTCCCGCCTCGCCCAGGGCGGGAGAAGTTATTTGATGATTTCCCACCCACCAAAAAAAAAAAAAGAAACAAGAAAAAGAAAAAGAAAAATTGTAACTGTTAGCGCTATCTGTTTTGACTCTTGTACAACTCACACATAAATGTCAGTCTATGTAAAAAGCTACTCTGCCTATTATTATCAATTCTGAACTGCATTCACAGATTTTGGGAAAAATGTAGTCAGCGAAAAAAATGCAAAAACACGAAAACATTTTTTTTATAAGTACCAATCGAACCTATTTCATGGAGGGATCAAAAGACTTTATTTACTCATACCGTTTCAGTACTGAGTACTAGAAATTGCCAAAAACTTTTCGCATACATTTTGTACGGAAAAACAATCTCAGTACCTTCGAAAACAAGTGAAAACGGCGGCCATTTTGAGCAATTTATTTCGTAGATTACCGAAATGATACCTATTTACGACTGTTTTTTAAAAAAAAACATGTTATAATTATTTTATTATATTGATTTGATTGATTGATTTCAATTTTTTTTTTTTTTAGTTCTAATGTTGTCCAAGTCAAAACATTTATTTCAATTAGACCATTTACAGGCACTTTTGAATTGTCAAGAAGTTACTCATACAAAAAGTTGAAGCTAGTTGCTCGTTCCATAACGTAGGTCTCTATGGAGAAGAACGAGCAAGAAACTCTGTGGACACTCTTTTCAAATTGGTTTTTACAGAATCTTGGTTACAATATTCTTGTTGCTTCTACATGTGAAAACAATGAAGTTGAATATAAAACAATTAAAAAAATATATATGATAATAGTTGTAGAACATTATCAATGCAACTGTTATTTTCTATTTATATAGGCAGGCACTTCGGTGCTTCGCGTATGGTATTACGACAGATAGCATAATATCACTTGAAATAACGTTCATATTATGATATAATTTTTATATGCTATAAAAACAAATAACCTAACTTCATGTGAATTAATGTTATATATTTCATATAACTTTCATTTTCTTTAATAACATTTAGAATAGCGTTCGTTTGATATAATTTTCAATTTGTATAAGAGTATTATACAAATTGATTGATTTTATATACCTAACTTAAATTTGACCTAATTTTCATATTAAGTAATTTTCTAAGAATCTAAGGCACAGTTTTTGAGAAAAACTATATTGTAACCTAACCTCGTAACACTAAAGTTGCTTCTGCATCGTCTCCGGTGCTGCAGGAAGTGCAGCCCCTTCGCCCTTACGTAACAAAGGATAGGCACACAGCAGGCGGGGGTTTGTAACAAAGTTCGCTCGCTTCGCTCGCTCACATAAGCTCCCGCCGCGCCGTCCCATTCGAACCTAACCTATCCATGTCGAGGTGCCCTAAGTTCTCTCAAATCTAACATGCCATTGTGTGATCAATCCCCAAGATTGATAAGGAGAGTGTTGTGATGACTGGTACCTAGAACTTAATGAATATTTTTTAGTTTTGATTACAAATTGTCTACTTACATCATTTTTATTTTTATTTTTAATATACTAAAAAACTATTTTTACTTATTTTTTTACACTTCTATCTAAAAAAGGAGAACCATCTTCAGGTTTCTATATGTACTAGGTTCGTGAGATTATTTTTTATATTTTTTTAAACGTTGTGTTGTCCCTAGGGATTTATCGTGTATGGTTTTCCAAACATATTATTATATAACTACTTTTTTTATCCATGGGAAATCATCAAATGACTGGGAGGAGCGAGTGTCAGACTTTTACTGATTAAAACCCATCCATGTTCCTTCTTGTGCCCTTTGCGTTCCAAGGGCGCGGTATCTCTTACGAACAACCTACTTACACAGAGGGAACAAATGAACATACACATACACACAAACACACATACATAGCCTGTCATAATCATAAATAACCCACCTTTGGATTTGCCGTAGTCGGGTTAAAATCATACTTGACATAGTCACGAACTCACGAACAAGCATGCGTTTATGATTATAGTGTAGGTATGGATGTTTACCTTTTCCGGGTGGTGTAGTGGAGGTTGTGTTGGACTCAGTGGACGTGCTCCAGATGTCGTAGTCCGGCACCCACACCGCCAGGTCCAGCGGTTCGTACCCGAAGTCTGTGTGGTGGTACGTGCCCCTATAATCTACTCTCTGCATAGTGAAGTCTTCGTAGTATGTGCCCTCTTCCCACTTCCACTCTTGTACGTCCAGGAGAGTCATGTTCTTTTGGAATCCCCACGTGAATATTTCAAACAGGCATTTGTCGGAGAACATGAGGAACACAGACAAGTCGAACACAGAACCTGTTTCATAAAAATAACCAAAATGTAGAAGAAGAAAGAAGAATATAAATCCCTACCATCATCATCTACTTAGCCTTTTCCCAACTATGTTGGGGTCGGCCTTCAGTCTAACCAGATGCAGCTGAATACCAGTGTTTTACATGGAGCGACTGCCTATCTGACCTCCACAACCCAGTAACTGGGCAACACGATACCTCTTGGTTAGACTGGTTGTCAGACTTCCTGGCTTCTGACTATCCGTAACGACTGTCAAAGATCTACGAATGACAGCCGGGACCAACGGCTTTACGTCCTTCTGAGGCACGGGGGTGTCACACCACCAACTTCCAAACTCCGGGCTGGTACTGAGCAAATCCTAATGGAAAAGCCTAATAATACTTTTTGCCCGACCTGGGAATCGAACCCGGGACCCCTCATCAGTCGCGCTTGCGACCACGAGACCAACGGGGCAGTCGTCGGATCAGTATAAATCCCTACCGCAGCTAACAAAAGAGCTGATAACTTTGAAACCGCTGAACCGATTTCCATCAAATATAGCTAAGAACACTCCCGAGTCAAAGTCAAAGTTCACATACACACGCATGTGAACTTTGACTTTGAGTCGGGAGTGTATGACATGTCTGTCTGTGTGTCTGTCTGTGGAACACCCCGTCGTTTTTGCGTCGGGAATTAAAAACTATTTACAAAAAAACGACGCTGAAAAGTATGAAACAAGATTGTCAGCATGCTGTAATAAACAAGGTTATTGGAGAAACAAGGACAGATCCAAAAGAATAGCCGTCGTCACACGTTATATAGGTACCAACCGTAACACTTTAATAACGAGTGAGTACGGCTTTTTTTGGTTCGGTTACGAAGAGTGAAGTACTTCACCTAGGTATCTGTAACACACTGGTCCAAAGTTATCCCTGGGACACCGATGCTTGACTCTCATCTCTGACACCGCCGACGCATTTATCAGCTCCATAGTCAAACACGTGTACTCTACCTCGTCTCGTATTGTTAACTTGAAACAGAATAATGTCATGTTACAGTGAATTATTCAATGGAATTATTAACACACAATTTTAGGTTCCGTACCAAATTCTTTCATTGTTTTGTTTGTTTGTTTTTTTTTAAATACGTTGCCCCACACTAGGAATTTGTCCTGTATCGTGGATGCGTTTACAAACATATAAACTCACATACACAAACAGCCAGACCCGGAACAACTATCTGTAGGCCATACAAATATGTGTTCCGTGCGGGAATCGAACCAGCGACACGTACCACACCAGTCGATCGTTCGGCCACTGCGTCAACCGTGTCATCATTGAATTATAAGTAGATAAATATTATTTATAATTTATAATTCCAAAAACTTGGGTACAATGGGCGTAAAGCCAACAGCATCGAAATATGTTTCATATGAAAGACCAAAGCTAATACTGAATTTTATATAATGACAACAAACACCAGACGCGGGAGAACAGAGTTAAACTGTTTTAAGTAATGCATTTTTTTCAAAATGACTCAAGCACAATCAATATTGGAGGCATTATGTCCGCCTTTGTACTTTTGTTACTTACAGTTTATATAAATAAATAAATATTTTAGCACATAAGTGAAAACTAATGAAAATTAATTAAAAAGGATCAAGTTTTCAATACAATATGAAAATGCTTCTTTCTATGTCATGTCATCACTTCATGGCGCAGATAATTCCATCGGTCGATCCTGGGGTACACTTGTACTCCACGCTATTCTGAAGTCAAGGTATATCTCGTCTCGTCTAGACTCGATAAACTTTGACTTCAGAAAAGCATTCGATACAGTTGACAACGACATACTGTTGAGGAAGCTAGCTGAAGTCGGATGTACGCCGCACATGCTTCAGTTCTTCGTGAGCCATATGAAAGACCATTAGCAGTATGTCGACTACAATGGGTACGAGTCTTAACCATACCACACCAGGTCTAGCGTGAGCCAGGGCAGCAATTTGGGGCTCGAATTTATCATAATGATAATTAGCTTGCCAGACGTCATCAGACATGGGACATGTTTATTATTTGCAGATGACCTTAAATTGCTGCTCGAGCATAGATAAACGCCTCGCCTCCATAGATAAACGAACATAATCCTTTGAAGTCGAGAGCTGTAGTAGCCGGTGAAAGCAGCTGTAACAGCCAGACCAAGTCGCATCTAAGCTTTTTTACAACTTTGGTACGGAACCCTAATGACTATACTAACATTGTATGTCAAAAACTGGTACTGGTTGTTGTCGGTACGCAGTACGATCGATTCTCTGAACACCAAGTTGATTTTTTCTTCATCATCGCAATTGCCGAATTTCTGGTAGGATTCGCCGCTACCTGAAATATACATTTTGTCTAGCTAATAACATTTGAGGTACATTAAAATAACCACCTCACCTCACCTCTTTAATTGCCTCGTTAGCCTAGTGGTCTAAAGCGCGACTGCTACGCTGGAGGTCTTGGGTTCGGTTCCCAGGTCGAGCAAAAAGTGTTATTGGGTTTTTCTATGAAATTCTCAGTAGCAGTTCGAAGTTAGGATTTGTGCCCGGTTAATGGCAACAGGCTCGCCCCCTATTACATGGAAACCTCAACATACGAACTGTGGGTGTACATTGGTACACCTCTGCTAAACCCTTCGGGGAATACACGCGTAAATGTAGTTTTTTTTACGAATGGGAAATCATCAAATTCCTCTCTGGGCAGAGCGGAAGAGAATATCAGACTTTTACTGACTTAAATCTATCCGTGTTCCTTTTAATGCCCTTTGCGTTCCAGTGCCGCGGTGACTCTTTCGAACAAATCCCGCAACAATGGCCCGCCAGGGCCTGATTTACCCCTGCATGTCTCTCTATTCACCCCAATATAATATGGTACTTACGCATTACGTATTTCTGTTTGGATATCTTGGAGATGGTGATTCTGTTGAACTTGGCGAGGCTGTCCTCGATCCAGGGGTAGTAACTCATCATGTCCAGGTAGCGCGAGGGGGCTCCGCAGCCCGGGCCGTGCACGCCCACGCCCATCTGCATCCAAGCGAAAACAAAAGCACTTTATTATGTGCAGCGCAGACCGTTAAGCGTCGGTATATTGATACACATACTAAACATCAATCAAAGCAAAAAAGATACACTCACATAAATAATTATTATCATCATCTGCTTAGCCTTTTCCTAACAATGTCGGGGTCGGCTTCCAGTCTAACCGGATGCAGCTGAGTACCAGGGTTTTACATGGAGCGACTGCCTATCTGACCTCTATAACCCAGTTACTGTGCAACACGATACCTCTTGGTTAGACTGATTGTCAGACTTCCTGGCTTTTGGCTATCCATAACGACTGTTAAAGATCTACGAATGACAGCCGATACAAACGGCTTTACGTGCTTTCAGAGCCACGGGGGTGTCACACCACGAACTTCCAAACTCTGGGCTATTACTGAGAAATTCCTAATAGAAAAAGCCAATAACACTTTTTGCCCGACCTGGGAATCGAACCCAAGACACCACGCTGAACAGTCGTGCTTGCCACCACAAGACCAACAGGGCAGTTGAAAACATTTTTGTAACATTGTAGAGGTACAAGAGTACGTACGAGCTGCCAGCGCCCCCACACGTCGCGCGCCACGAGCGCGGCGCCCGCGCCCCACACGCACACGCCGCCCGTGCGCGCTACGGCGCACGCCACGCGCGGCGGCCGCAGCTTGCGGCTGTACAGCTGCGGGGAACACCACTGCGTCACACTCACTCCGACGAGGCGGAGACTCGATTGGATAGGCGAGAATTAACATTTGTGTAAGGAAAGGCCATTTATAATAAGATTCAAACGTAATGGCGGCTCCGAAGTTAGCTACGAGTGCAGGTTCGCGCAGCTACAGTCAAGTCAATAATAATGTAGCTCCACCTAATTATGTTCATATCACTGAAAGTAGTGTAAGCAAAAATGTGCGCGTGTGTGCAGTATCCGGACGTAACACACGCACTAAAGGACTCGTAAGATAAGTGCGGATGAGAGAGGGCGCGCGGCGCCGTGTCCACGTCTCTCTGCGACCCGCTGATACCTAAATATTGCGTTTTGCGTATCGGATCTACGATGTTCCGAGCCGCCATTACATTTGAAACGTATTATACAGGATGTTATTTTCTTGTTTCAATATTTTTACAGAACAGCAACGATTAACATACACTCACCCATTGCTCACATTTTTTTAAAATCTTTATTGAGAAATAAGGGACATTTCGTCAAACATGATCATGCCATCTACATCGTAACAAAGCGCTCATGTTTGCAAACGAACCAAATTCTAATTGCTTAAGAAAAGATTATATGTGCTGTTTACACCAAGGAGAGCTTTGAAACAAAACTTGTACGACACATCAATAATGTTACCTGTTGTTCAGACTACGCAAGTCAATTTTTGCTTCAATTTAATTGTATGCAGGCAAGAAATTTGCGTCGTGTAAATGGGCCTTTATAGAAGAGGCTGGGATTATAAAAAAAACACGTTTTGACTTCCACAGATGAAGGCACAGGCAGAAGCTTCATGAGATTCCGACATTCATATGAAAAATAACTCACATTTGCGGCCACGTAGAAATCTTTGCACATTTTACCTGGGATATGCATTACACTGATCACTTCCTTTTGCAACACGTCGAAATCTGAAAGCATTTAAATGATGACTTTCAAATCTACAGGCGCCAGTGATGCCGCACGCGTCTGTCGGTCATAATCGGCTGGCTACGTCACTCCACGAAGGATGAGAAGTTTGTGGAGTACGTTCGAACGAGTTCAGCTGGACCTTAAGCGTCGGGAAGTTGGAGTCGGGCCACAACACGAATTTCAAGTCGTTTGTGGTGCGAGTTCCGACTCATTCTATTGAGACCTTCCTTTAGGAAGAGTTTTGACCGAAGGGTATCAGCGAGTCCGCGGAAGGCTACGCGACACCACGCAGCGCAATACGACGCCGTCACTTCGTATTAAATAGTTAAATATTTTCAAGAGTTTGTGGTTTTTTACAAATGCATTAATGTAAAACAATTATATATAGCCTGTAAGGTATTATATATGTTATGGAAATTAATGGTATATTATTATTTTAATTAGTAGTTAACGGCTATGCGATGTGGCCTCGTACACCCTGTATCAATGATTTACTTATTTCACATATTCAGTCAATATACAGCATGCCATATTACAATTTATAAATTATTGCAACAAATTATTAATTTGAACTCCCTCGTTAGCCTAGTGGTCCTAAGCGCGACTACTACTCTAGAGGCCGTGGATTCGATTCCCAGGTCGAGAAAAAGTGTTATTGGGTTTTTCTATGGAATTCTCAGTAGCAACTCGGAGTTAGAATTTGTGCCCGGTTAATGGCAATAGGCTCGCCCCCTGTTACATGGCACCTAAACATATCGGCGAACTGTGGGTGTACATTGTTACACCTCTGCCTAACCCTTCGGGGAATACAGGCGTGATGGTATGTGTATTATTAATTTATGTATATAAAATGTATTGTTAAGTTTAAGCATTGCTTATGCAAGTCAGTCCGTGGATGGATTATTATCTCAGATAGATGATCAACTGTTCACGGACTGAAGCACATCGAAACCCTGCGTGCTCGGCAGAAAGCACGTTAACGCCGTTTCTCGTTGGTCCCAGTTGTTATTCTCAGATGTTTGACAGCCGTTACGGGTAGTCAGTTGCGCGAAAGTCTGACAACCAGTGTTACCGAGTTCAGATAGGCGTCTAGAGGCAGCTGGGGTTCCCTGACGATAAAACCTCATTCTTAGAGAACAACTGGGTCCGGAACAATGCTCAGAGTAACACCCGCGTGTCCCAGCCAAAGGTGATAGGAGGAGTTAGTCGGTAGGGGACCGACACACCCCTCCGCCGTTCCCGAGGCGGAGCTGTGGAGGCAGTCCAAGTGCATGATCCCAGGAGAAAACAAAAAAGAGGACAAAAAAGAAATTTTCAATAAATAGTTTACCGTCTTTCATTCTGATGACGTAGAACACTGGATTTCTTAAAATAGTCGGAGGAGGACACGCAGGCGCAATTGGTACTGAAATGATACCAAAATTAGCCTTAAAAAAATTAATACCGGCCTACAATTTTCACAAGCCACGAGCATTGATCACCACGCTTGCTCTAGCTAGGCGGATTGGCGATTCGTCTCGTCGTCGCAAACGCAACTGCTGAGCGTTTTTTTGTCCTTGGTTCGATTCCCATGTCGGGCAAAAAGTGTTATTGGGTTTTCCCATTAGAAAATTCTCAGTAACATCCCGGAGTTTGGAAGTTGGTGATGTGACACCCCCGTGCCTCGGAAAGTACGTAAAGCCGTTGGCCCTGCACCTGATCTCTCCTCGGTTGTGTCGGATTGCCGTCCCACCGAACTATGAGAGTGAGGGAAGAGGGATCACACGTGTGTTCGCGCACACACTAATGCACTATAATATCTCCTGCGTACTTGGCTAGTCTGCATTAAGATTACGGCCGCTGCGACCGGAATCGGTCTGGAGAATATACTTATATTTACATAAAGAGGAAAGAATTTTTGTTTGTTTGTACCGAATAAAGCTCCGAAACTACTAGACCGATGTTAACAGTTTTTTCACCAATAGATAGCTACATTATTCCTGAGTAACACAAGGTATATACAATCACGCTACGACCCATGAATGCGGAGCAGTATCCGAAGACGTAACGAAGACGAAGACGCCGGTGACATTGTTGTTGTGGTGTTTGCTAGTGGTGGATAATTATCTGTGGCACGAGCTTGTACTTAATATAATTATACTAGTAAAATTAAGCTGAACAGATGTTTTCTTTATTTATTAAAACTTTATGCACAAATGTAAAACAAAAACACCGTACAAACGCGGACTTAATGCCTTAGGCATTTTCTACCAGTCTACCTTAGGGTGATGCAGAAGCAAAACATAGTAGGTGCAAGGAAGAGAAACAGAAAATTTCAAAGAATATAATATAATAATATATACATACAAACAAAATATACAAAGTAGAGAGAGATCAAAATGCATAGGTGGAGAAATTGTGGGACGAGTCTGCCAACTTCTTATGCAAGTGTTCGCGAGCTTTTATCTTGAATGTGAACCGACTGGTGGCCATCCTGATATTCTGAGGAAGCGCATTCCAAAGGATTAACCACCTGGACTAGAAAATAAGACTTAATAAAACCAGTACGGTGAGAAGGACATCGTAGAAGACGATTATTGCAGGAACGAAGATTCTTACTGTGCGCGGAGCACAAGTAATAAAAGTGAGAAGTCAGATAGGAGGGAGAACTAGGTTTGTCTAAAAGGCAAAATAAGGTTGCCCTTAACGCCGTGCGCTGTCTGATGGGCAACCATTTCGAGAGTGACCGATGTGCGGACACATGATCATACTTGCGAAGATTAAATACGAATCGAATGCAGTTGTTAAGAACTCGGTCAAGTTTATTGAGAATAGAAGAGGAGATAAAATACGGCCTTGGGGGACGCCAGTATCAAGATCACACCAGCTGGAAGACGAGTTTCTCCCTAGAACTGACTGCTGACGCCCCTGAATATAGAAAGGAAACCAAGCCAAAACCTCGGGAGAGACCATTAGATAGGAGACAATGGGTAAAAGGACCTCATGACTGACGGTATTGAAAGAATTGGAAAAATCTATCAGCACTAAAAAATATAGGCTATAGCCTATCTTTGCTATCTATCTATTAGTTATATATCGCGTGGTTCATTTCAACCATGATGTTATATATAACATCATGGTTGAAATGAACCACGCGAGCAGAAGCTAGTATATAATAAAAAGGTTATTAGATTAAAAAAAAACATTTTTACATAAAAGACCACGTCCTTCAGAAACTAAAAAGTGAAAAATAACTCTAGCTTTGGAAGACGGAGGCTATACAAAATAACAAACAGAACCAAAGCCGCCGACTTCCAAACCTAAAATTATTTTGCACTTTTCAGTTTTTGAAGGAGGTTGTTTTTGCTTTTATTTTATACTAGCTGTTGCCCGCGGCTTCGCTCACGTCGACCTAAGTGTTACTTAACTAAATAAGTATTGAATACTATGTTATCAAAATCTTCCAAGCAGGTCAAATGGTTGCTAAGGTGACTGCTAATAGTTACGACTGTAGGTTTAAAGAATTTATCTGTATAGGCTTACGCCATACCTGGGGCTAAAACATAATTGGCGTAAGGAGAGTATATGTGGCTTTACTATCCCTTTAGATAATACTATGATGTGGTTTCAAAATTTACTTACTTTTCTTTCTCAAACCATTAAATAGCATCTTTAATAGGCACTGCTTTAACATTATACCTCACATTGTAGCTGCGATCTGTCTAGTATCAAGACCGAAGAAATGTATCTTATAATCAGAGCAACAGCCCACAAAATTTGAGCTTCGTGTTAGAACCAAATTAATGTAAAGTTTTTGGGAGAAAGTATGGATAAAAAAAGTAAGCATAAGACTTCTTAAAAGACTAAGCAAAGTTTTACCTCACAAATTATCCCTTATCTTTGGAACCGTAAACTACACAATAAATTTCCATTAAATTTTATAGTACCTACCTATAAGAAGAAATTCCGAATGCGATGCATGATTCACGATTGATGCTTGATTCAACTTGCATCCTGAAAGCGTGAAGTCTGTGAGACATTCAACGTCAGAAGAACGACTGTCACGGAATTTTTCTATGGGTGAAATTGATTTTGGTACAGTTTCTGTTGTTGCTAATCTATTTCTGTTTTGCCATTTGAATATAAGTACACTTTTTGGTGGCGTGGCTTAGGACAGAAGTTAAAATTTTGGACAAAAACCGTTTGCACATAAATCGTTTAACACTTGTATGAAGTGTCGAAGTTGGGAGGTCCCTTTTTTAAGCATGAGATGTCGTCAAATGATTTTTTCCTTTCTGGTGGAAAGGAGTGTCAGACTGTTATTGGCTAAAACCCATCCGAGTTCCTTCCAATGTCCTTTGTGTTCCAGGGCCGCGGTGAGTCTTTCGAACAAATTCCGCAACTGTGCTAACATCTCTTTGAGGCGCGCGTGAAACACAGTACGTCGTCGACTTGGGTCTAGTTCTGGTTGGACGGCGAGCCACACAACGGTAGCCGACCGCAAGCCCACTCCGACGGTGGTCTGGAATCGCTCTACGACTCTCGACACCCGGGGCATCCCCTTCTGTTCTGACAGCCGGGGTGAAAGGTTGACCTCTCCCTCATGCGTTTCGCCTCCTCCTTCGTTGGCATTACTACTTCGCAGAAGGAAGCGATTGCTTCCCATTCTCCCTCGCTCCGGACTATGGATGAACCAAAGCCGGACGCGAGAGGTCGCCGCCGCCAATCGCCTTTATGAGGAGACGCTGATGTTCTGCCCAAGCAGGGGCATACCTCCACCGTACGCTCCTTTGTGATCCTACAGTGATAACACCAAGGCGTGTCCTAGCTCCGAAACCGAAACAGTTAGCTCCCGAAACAACTGTGACCAGAGAGTACCTGCGTCAGAAAATCCTTGTGGTGCGGCGATCCTACTCTCGATATAAATTGGTAACTCTTTAAGTTTCTGAGGTGCTGTTTTTTATTCATGAAAAATATTCTTAGGGGTAGCTAGAATTTGTGGGCCAATCAGTGGAATTCTGTTCTATTCATTCTTCTTCAGTCGACGTTTGCAAATTTTCAAAGTTATGTTAAGTTTATGCTTAAACCTATTTTATTATAATATTGAAATCATACCATCGAAAATAAAAACAATTGAATTAGGTACCAATTAAAATAATGACAAAAAGTAACAATCAATTGGGATCGAACTCACACAAAATATCTTACATGGCTTTCATTAAACACCGAAGCTATTCTCTAAACAAAGTAAATAGCGTAATAATAATAAAAAAATATAGCAATTCCCATACCATGTTATATTTGACTGCTTAACTCCTTGTGGCTAATGACGTCATGTTTTTTATTTCATAGGATAAAATATCTCCCACTGTCTTTCATAGGAACTGCCTCGTTAGCCTAGTGGTCCTAAGCGCGACTGCTACGCTAGAGGTCTTGGGTTCGATTCCCAGGTCAAGCAAAGTGTTATTGGGTTTTTCTATGAAATTCTCAGTAGCAGCTCGGAGTTAGGATTTGTGCCCGGTTAATGACAATAGGTTCGCCCCCTGTTACATGAGATCTAAACATACCGGCGAACTGTGGGTGTACATTGTTACACCTCTGCCTAACCCATCGGGAAATACAGGCGTGATGGTATGTGTAATATGTAACTAATCTGCAGTATTGTGTATATTTTATAGCAATCCAAAACATGTCCAAGAACAATAATGCTTACCTAACCTCCTTATTTATTACAAATAGCGAAATAGCCTAACTATTAATTACAAAGCCCACCACCCAAAGAGCAAAGCAGATTGTGTGAAGGAAGATATCCAGCACCTCATGACTACTTGAATTAGTGAGACTACCTACCTCCCGGTAGTGAACTTCAGTGATGTATCTGGAAGGCATTGAATAGATTGCGCATTTAAGTAGTCCGCTGCAAACATAATTTGGTAAAAGAGGGCATCATATACCCGTCTGAAACTCAGTGCAATTGACGCATCAGTAAAAGCGGCCACCTACTTTTCTTAACCGGTGTAAATTATTGTTAGGGGTATCATTGATCCCGGGTCGGTGGTGCGTAGTGTTCCACGTGCGCCTCAAAGAAATGTCAGTACTGTAAGATGGGGCCGCCAGGGCCAGTGTCTAACAGGGTTGCGGAATTCAAAAGAGTCACCGCGGCGCTGGTACGCAAAGGGCATTAGGAGGCACACTTTGTGTTTTAGTCAGTAAGAGTCTGACACTCCCTTCCGTTCCGCCCAGAGCGAAAGAAGTCATTTAAAGATTTCCCATCCTTAAAAAAAGGGGTATCATTGATGTGAAAAGAAGAATTTAAATCGCGCTATAATACAGTCATGTGTTGGCCCGACATTTAAAGACTATTTTGTCAAAATTAAAGAGTCAAATAGACATAAATTCTTTAACAATACGTATATTTTCCGCTCTGCTATCGTTTGCACACCTATCAGTTTCTATTTTTTCGATGAAAACTTTTGACTTCAATTTGCTGTTTTTTAGTAACTATGTATTATAGACATTCTTTTCTGCAAGAATAATAAAGAAAAAATAAGCAAGCTAAGCGTTACTGTATAAGAATGACTACTTCTATTTTATTATTGTTTGGAAATCTTCTAGTATTCAAAAGAAATATTTAAAAAATCACAAAAAGTAAAACATTATACCGGGACCGAACTCAAGCCCTGCGATTCGAAAGGCGGTCATCGAACCATTAGACTACTTAATTCAATAGAAAAAGATTTGAAATTGCCGTTCTGTTTTGCCATGATTGACTGTTTAGCTTCTTAAAGGTATAGCGTGATGATAATTATTTCAGCAGTTCAATCCTCAGCCATCTAAAGTATTGTTATATTTTGTTTCATCTTTTTTGAAACCCGTCGTAATCTGTATCATCATTGTTCATCCCCCAAAGTAGATAGCGCGATAATTTATAGCCTACGACCAACTTTGGTCTATGATGAATATATATACAAAAATTGAACGGAATCTGTCCGGCAGTATTTGCGTGATGCTGTAACAAACAAACAGACAAACAGACAAAAATTTAGAATCGCTTCCCGACCCCGTAGCAATCACTTTTTTTTAAATATATTAAATGTACAGTTTTGACTTCGCTACGATTTTATTATATGTATAGATAGATGTCGGAGACGGTCAATAGTATGGACACGAAACGAATCGCCCGCTAGTTCCGAGAGATGGCAGCACCGTCGCGATGACGTCGCATACTCGTCTATCTTCGTGCGATGTCGGAGCCTAGTTGGGGGAAGAGCGCTGGGACGAGAGCACACTTATCTTTCTGCCGTCGTGAAGATCACTACTTTCACTTTAGGAACTGTCTCTCATTTAGATTAGTATCCGTTACTTTTTAAATTTGTTTGTGAAGCCAAATTAAAACGAGATTAAAGTGTAACCGCTGTTTCTCTTGCTCGATTACCCGTTAAAATGCCCGCGCAATTGCTGATAATAATGCCATTATTACCGACGTTACGACATATATATTTTTTGGCTTTAATCTACTAATTAGTTTTTTTTTATACACATCTCAGCATTGAAATCTGTGTCTGAACAATAAAACACTCCCATTTTTCCACCCTTAGGGTGGAATTTTTTTCCCAAATATTATAATATGGGACCAACTTCGGGGTACACCCTTTCCATTAATAAAATAATTAACCTAGGCTCCTCCGTTTTTTCGTCGGTAAAAAGTACAAAACTTCGTTTGGTTATTACTCCCCCCCGTTGGTCGTAGCGTGATGTTATATAGCCTATGTTACTCAGGAATAATGTGACTATCTATTGGTGAAAAAATAGCTTAAAAATAGTTTCAGAGCTTATGTGGTACAACAAACAAACAAAAAGTATTTCCTCTTTACAACAGAAGCATAGATTTAAATTCCGCCATCAATGTGCACCTGATGACCGACACAATATTTGAAATATCGGTATAGTAAGGAAGCAGGAACACGTTGGAAGCGGGCCGCTTCCAACCCGTGGTTTTTGAAATCTATGGGGAGGTCCATGTCCAGCAGTGGACGTCCTGCGGCAGATATGATGATGATGAAGGAAGCAACTGCTCACCGTCTCTGACTGGGGTGGCGAGCTGCACCAGAGCCACTGTGTTCAACGTCTCGCCATATTCTGGGTGTAGCACATAGTTGCGCACGCGACGCCCTGGAGTATCCCAACCTTCGCCGAGCAGAACGCGAGAGTTCTTTCTACAATTTAATAAAGTGCCGTCGTTAGCCTAGTGGTCCATAGCGCGACTGCTACGCTAGAGGTCTTGGGTTTGATTCTTCGGTCGAGCAAAGTGTTATCAGGTATTTCTATGACAATCTTAGTAGCAGCTCAGAGTTAGCATCTGAGCCCGGTTAATGGCAATAGGCTCGCCCCCTATTACATGGAACCTAAACATACCGGCGAAGTGTGGGTGAACATTGGTACACCTCTGCTTAACCCTTCGGGGACTACAGGCGTGATGGTATGTGTGCTATGATACTTCGAAAGTCTAGCTCGCTTTTACAATTTTATTTTGCAAAAGTTTTATAAGATGTGCAACCTCATCGGTGGACAGTGAGGCAGACTAGAGGTGTGCACTGTTGAGGCACACACAGCCACCCCCTCCACACTTCATCCCCCCGGACGAACATTTACCCCCTGGATGTAAACTGCAGTAGCCAGTCTGGAAATCTCTTAACCGATTGCGGACCCGGGTTGGCAGCTGTAAAACTAATTTGGCCAAATAGGGCATTTTTCACCCATCCCAAACGCAGTGCCAGTGTGGAGCACTATTATAGGACATGCCTCAACTCCTTAGTTGTCCGTCGTGCACAACCACCTGCAACATACAAGATCTAAACGAGGCCAATGATAGAGCTGTACAGGTTGCTCAATACTGGACGGACGTAATTTATTGAGTCAATCGACCCGAAAAGAAGAAGAAATTTGCATAAGTGAACAGATAGATTACCTGAAGTTATACTTGGGCATGGGTCCTATGTCTGCAGCGGCGGCCACAACAAACTCTTTTTGTATCAAGATGACAGTCGTTATAGCCCGACTGTCTCCTTCCATACCATCTGAAAAAAAAGACCATTAAAATTCAAACCATTCAAACAGCGACTGGGGAATATCCACATTGAAATGGAAGTCCGTGTTTTTTATTTAGGACCAGACACAGACGCCATTAACGCGCATTTTTAAGCGACTTCAAGAAGAAGGAGATTCTCATTTCGTCTGTATGATTTTTTTGCATTTGTGTAACGCGATAACTCCGCCAATTGTGAATCCATTTTGATGATTCATTTTTGGTTGTTTGAAAAACGAATAGCTTCTAATGGAACTCACAGTAAGTGTAGTAGAGTACGCCGACCCAGGGATACTGCGACACGTCAACGTCTCCTTCGACCACATCCAGTGCGTGGTCTATACCGCAGTCTATAACGTCTAACTCTACTGACATTATTCCTAACACTGGAACAATACAAGTGAAAATAGCCGACAGGTTAATTTGCCAGTAGGATACAAGCACGCCACACTATTCCCAACCACTGCCACTCCAGAAAGCCACGATCAACAGTGGAGCCGAAAGACAAGCGCCGAGGCAATGAAGCTCGACGAGTTCCGGAGAAACGCTTCAACTGTCAAATTAATCAGAAAATATTAGAGAAGGAGTAAGAAATAAAAACCGGCCAAGTGCGAATCGGACTCGCGCGCAAAGGGTTCCGTACAATTATCTACAAAAACGAGCAAAAATAAAAATTACGTTTGTTGTATGGGAGCCCCCCTTAAATATTTGTTTTATTTTAATTTAAAAGTTTTATTTGTATGGTGAATATATAACTAAATATTCTGTGAATATTTCAAGCGTCTACATGTCGCCCTAATAAATATCGAGAAAAACGAGCAAAAGAAGCACCTTTGTTGTATGGGAGCCCCCTTAAATATGTATTTCTTTCTGTTTTTTTAGTTCTATTTGTTGATAAAGCGGCAACAGAAATACATCATCTGTGAAAAATTTCAATTGTCTAACTATCACGGTTCATGAAATACAGCCTTTTTTTTTGGTGGGTGGGAAATCATCAAATAACTTCTCCCGCCCTGGGCGGGGCGGGAGGGAGTGTCAGACTTTTACTGACTAAAACCCACCCATGTTCCTATTTGTGCCCTTTGCGTTCCGGAGCGCGGTATCTTTTACGAACAACCCGCAGCCCGTGAAATACAGCCTGGTGACAGACGAACGGACAGCGGAGTCTTAGTATCTAATAGGGTCCCGTTTTACCCTTTGGGTGCGAAACCGTAAAAACATATTTTCCACTTCCCTCCAGGAGAGGACAGCAGGAGACAGAACAGAACTAGGGCAATATGCACAAAGTCATGTTTACATCTGGGATAAGCCCAGATTGCCAAGCACCACGGATTGCAATTACGATTAACTACTTTCTGCCCGCGACTTCGTCCGCGTCAAAGTAGTTATATTATGCCACGCCCGGGAACCGTACATTTTTCGGGGATAAAAAGTAAGTAACCTATGTTTTATTCCACACTACAATCTATATCAGTGCCAAATTTCATCCATATCCATTCAGCAGTTTAAGCGTGAAAGAGTAACAAACATCCATCCATCGTCACAAACTTTCGCATTTATAATATTAATACATAGTTCCATTAATTGATTCCAGTAATGGGACAAAATAGGATATGGCGATGCCTGTAGGATACCTACAGTTCGACACAATTGTTTGTCAACGCCATTTTGTTGCACCAGTTTTAGGACCATAATGTTACTTATTACGCACATGTGTTTTTTTACATTACATTAACACACCTAATGCATTTATTTTTAAACTTCAGCAAATAATTTTGTGAACCAACAACATAAACATAACATACCATCACACCTGTATTCCCCGAAGGGTTAGGCAGAGGTGTACCAATGTACACCCACAGTTCGCCGGTATGTTTTAGGTCCCATGTAATAGGAGGCGAGCCTATTGCCATTAACCGGGCACAAATCCTAACTCCGAGCTGCTACTGAAAATTCCTAATGAAAAAACCCAATAACACTTTGCTCGACCTGGGAATCGAACCCAGGACCCCATGCTCATCAGTCGCGCTTGCGACCACGAGACCAACGGGGCAGTTAGAAAAATAACCAAGATAATAATGCTTGGAAATATGCTGGTCTTGCTCCATAGGACAATGTAAAGTCTAAGTGACGAAACCAGTTGGTTGCTAATTTAATTATGTATGTAGTAGTTTCGATTAATTATTTTCTCTTGGACAGTAATTCTACATTTGAGTATGACTCACACACTGATTCTCCTTGTCTTTGAAACGTTAGAAGTGATCATCTACGGTCACAATATTGGTATTAAATATTACAATTAATTTAGCTTTCGTGTAATATATTAATGTATTAATATATTTATACACTTTTTTAAAAAGTGTGGACCAATGGAGTTTCTTTCGCGTTCTTCTTCATACGAAACTACCTTTTGATATGGGCAACTAGATTAAATATTATTATTTTAACATGTAATTGACGTTCAAAAGTGCCTTTTAATGGTCTAATTGACGGCATAACGACAGGCGGTGTCGACGGCGCGTTCGTGTTCCACGCGCTTTAAAGAGATGTCAGCATAGGGAAGGGGCCACTGAGGGCCGATGCCTGCCGGGGCTGCGGGTTGTTCGTAAGAGATACCGCGCCCCCGGAACGCAAAGGGCACAAGAAGGAACATGGGTGGGTTTTAGTCAGTAAAAGTCTGACACTCCCTCCCGCCCCGCCCAGGGCGGGAGAAGTTATTTGATGATTTCACAACCACCAAAAAAAAAAATTGTCTAATTGATATAAATGATTTGACTTTGCATTGTTTATTATATTCATTATTTTGACCCGACTGCGCGAGATGAAGTACTGCAGTCTAGATTTTAACAAGGATATTAAAGGTCAAGGTTTTAACTGTTTTCTGCGTATTTATACGAAACAAAGATTCTAAGTGTGTGTGCTACTTTGCTCGCTACCATAGAGTGATTTCTCATACCGAAATGAAAAATTGTTTCCCAACAATCATTTTCGATTAATGTTTACTTATGTTTATAAGCAGTATGTGCACAGAGCCGTTAATTATTGCCTATTTACCCCCTGTATAAATGCGAAAGTAACGAGGTCTGTCTGTCTGTTGTTACACATTCACGGTACCGAATCGGTTTTAAAGAAATTTGTTACGGAGCAAGATTGAATCTTAAGTAATGACATAGGCCGCTTTTAACTCTAAACAAAGGCCAGTGAATTAATTCAACAGCGTAAAAAATACATACCTTGCAGTAAAATAATAATTTTGAACAACATTTTGAAAAGTAACTACGTAAAGTAATTTTTCCACACTAGATATAGGCACGACAGCTCGCTATCGACTTGAGTATCAGGTACTTACACCTCACACCTCTTTATAGAGCACAATGTTGTTGTTTTCATCTGCGTTATTTGTTTATTTTTTGTATACCAACGGACACTCTAATCATGACATCCTTGCCTAAGGTTTCAGGCATTTGTATTTGGGTGACAGCGCTATTTCAAAGAAACAACAATAAAATACCTATCTGTCGGTAAGAGTAAACTGAGCACGCGTGCGTGTCGTTTAGTTAATCGCAAATTTAGTAGTAAAGCTCTTTGTGAAGGAGCTCGTGCAGAGAAGTACTACCACCATATCTATTTCTGCCGCAAAGCAGAGTTGCTGTGTTCCGGTTTGAAAGGTGTGGGTGCCGGTGTATTCACAGGCACATGAGACATTTCAACTTTGTCTCTGGGTTGGCAACGCATTTGCAAAGCGTCTGGTATTGCAGATGTGTATAGGCAGAGGTGAAAAAAGAAATAAAAAAACCTAATTGAATATGAACCTTATGCTTTTGTAATGCAGTTGGTAAACTATCAAAGAAATTTGACAGATTGGGGTAGAGTTGCCATCCCAGAGACCAAGTTGAAATGTCTCATAATATGCCTGTAATTACACCGGCACACATACCCTTCAAATCGGGACACAGCAACGTTGCTTTGCGGCAGAAACAGGTATTCTGGTAGTGCTTCCCCGGACGAGCGCCTTTACAAAGTGCTCTACTTCTAGTCCACTTAACGAAGTAGTTGTATAATGCGTGAGCTAGGCCCTAAGCGATTTCGTCTGTAAGTTGTGTTATTCAAGGTGCATAGGGCTGGATTGCTGGATCGCTGGATTGGGGGGGGGGAGAAAACTTCCCACTGTTGAGGTTTTCACTAATAACTTTAAAACGGTGCGTCGTAGAGAAAAATATCTTCTACGTAATAATTTTATTTTTTTCAAATATTCAGATAACAGAGTTCCGTAGTGTTACTATATACATAAATCAAGAATACAATTTTAGGTATGAGTCACCTTGTAAAGACCAAACCAGTTTCTCAACCGGTCATCTTCTCCACGAAATGCCTCAGAAAAGGGGAAAACACATTCTAGGTGAATAATCTGTACACTTACCGGCGACCCCAAAGACTATGTACTCACATTTCTTTAAACGTAAAGAAATGTGAGTACGCGGCTAGGCACCGGCTCGTGTATAACGATACACGAGCCGGTGCCTAGCCGCGTAGTCCTCCCAAACCTTCAACATCTCTGCAATAGAACCTGCAGTCGGGCCCAGCAGCACCATGTCGCCTGCATAGTTGATGTTGTTAAAATTAACACCACTCACCCGACAGCCAACACGCATACTGCTGAGCCTGGCCATGAGGTCATTCACACATATGTTGAAGAGCCTGGGTGAGGTCAATCCTCCCTGCCTCACCCCGCACTCCAACCCAGAGAGAATGTTGGACCAATAATAATGAAAGCTAATTTTTTTTTTCCTAGGTTTTTTTTTAGTTCGTACCCATTCTCGAACTACTTTTATCAAACACTAACTATTGCCTGTTACTTCGTTTACGTCATTTCGGGATAATCCAAATCCGTTTAAAGAAAGGAAGAAAGAAATAGTTTATTTGCTAAAATGTAGGTAAACATATAAGTTGAAATGTTTGTGAATTGTCCCGATACATTTTACCTTTCGGTGTGCAAAATACATAGGTTTGAATTTACTAATATTATTACAACCATTACAATTACCATTTAAACTTATTATTTTTTAGGTACAGATCTATATAAAATGAATAATTGATAAAATGTACATAAGTCTCTAACATTATTATGCGACCCCAACTATGTTAGGGTCGGCTTCCAGTCTAACCGGGTGCAGCTGAATACCAGTGTTTTACATGGAGCGACTGCCTATCTGACCTCCACAACCCAGTTACTGGGCAACACGATACCTCTTGGAAAGACTGGTTGTCAGACTTTCTGGCTTCTGACTATCCGTAACGGCTGTCAAAGATCTACGAACGACAGCCGGGACTTTACGTGCTTTCCGAGGCACGGGGGTTTCACACCATCAACTTCCAAACTTTGTAATGGAAAAACACAATAACACTTTTGGGAATCGAACCCAGGACCCCGTGCTCATCAGTCGCGCTTGCGACCACAAGACCAACGGGGCAGTCTCACATAATATCATACAATGCAGAATATAAATAATGTCTACAATGAGTAACGTCAAATAGTTTGATGTCAAGATATTGCGAAATATTATTAGATAACAGTCAGATAAAATGTACAAAATAGGTAATGTCATAACGTCAAATAATGTCTAAAATGTGTATTGTCAAATAGTTTGATGTCAAAATTTTGCGATACATTAACAACAATCACTAAAATATATGAAATAGGGAATGTCAATATTAATGTCGAGTATAAGAGGTCCCATGGTTTTTTTTTTTTTTTGGTGGGTGGGAAATCATCAAATAACTTCTCCCGCCCTGGGCGGGGCGGGAGGGAGTGTCAGACTTTTACTGACTAAAACCCACCCATGTTCCTTCTTGTGCCCTTTGCGTTCCGGGGGCGCGGTATCTCTTGCGAACAACCCGCAGCCCCGGCAGGCATCGGCCCTCAGTGGCCCCTTCCTTTTGCTGACATCTCTTTGAGGCGCGCGTGGAACACGAACGCGCCGTCGACACGGCCTGTCGTTATGCAACGTAAGGACGGTGAGCTACCCATTGCTCACCGTCCACAGGCCAGTAAGGTCCCATGGTTAAGATATTGTTTTTAATAGAGCTGTTTTATGTCCACCTGTATATAATCAGTTTTTGTACTGGGACCTTATTGGCACTGTACGTTGTCTTATATCAACCTTTGAGGTAAATAAGTGTTTGTTTAATGTAACAAATAGGGCAACTTTTAGTACATACAAACAAGGTAATGTAAGAATTTTTAGGGATTTAAATCCTGGTTGACAACTTTCCGTAGACTTAAGACCTGTCATTGATCTAAGGCAACGTTTTTGGGCCCTAAATATTCTTTCCCTCTCACTGCAGTTACCCCAGAATATGACACCATATCTTAACACTGAAGCAACTAATCCATGATAGGCTATCACTAGTGTATCTAAATTTACTTTATTTGATAGATTGTAGAGTTGTCGATTGTTGTTATTGGGTTTCTGGTTTAGCTGTTGAGTTATCGAAACTTATATCTATGTACTAGCAGCTCCCCGCGATTTCACCTGCATAAGTTTCCCGTGGGAATATCGGGTTAAAAGACATCCTATCTCTATGCAAAAAAATCATCTAAATCGGTTCAGCGGTGGAGAGGTAACAGACACTCAACGAACAACTCAAAAGTGGAAACTTTTATTTCCTGTGGGGACTTTTAGTACGTTTACTCCCTAAGCACCCTAAATTCTGAAGAAATCGCTTAGGGCCCAGCTCACGCATTCTACATCCCCTTTTGGGTTATTCGTTGAGTGGACTGTTGTTCTACGTTTGCGAGTAGTTAAAATAGTTACGTCTCGCTTTGGCGTTAGACAATGAGAGGACAAAACTAATTAAAAAAAAAAAAACTTCAACATTACTGTACGAGAAATTATTTATCATATATTACTTACATCTAATTCATTTGCACAAACATTCACTGTGTATATTCTACGCACTTCTCATTCCCGTTATCTTTCTGTATGCACTGAAATGTTCTAGGTACTGGTAGATAGTGTCTATGGGCGTGTATATCTCGTTCATTCTGTTGAAAAGGTGTTGTGGTGGCTGAACGGGCACCGAGGGTCCGAGCAGACCTTGTAGGAACTCCCGCATCAGGTTCCATACCGCACTCGCTGTTACGCATGGACGATATTCAATCTACAAATAGTAAAATACACATACATACCATCACGCCTGTATTCCCCGAAGAGTTATGCAGAGGTGTACTAATGTACACCCACAGTTCGCCGGTATGTTTAGGTCCCATGAAATAGGGGGCGAGCCTATTGCCATTGACCGGGCACAAATCCTAACTCCGAGCTGCTACTGAGAATTTCATAGAAGAACAAAATTGAAACCAATAACATAGTAAACGCGAACGAAGTCGCGGGCAACAGCTAGTAATATTATAAAGAGGAAAGATTTTATTGTTTGTTTGTTTGTAACGAATAGACTTCGAAACTACTGGACCGATTTTTACCATTGTTTCACCAATGGATAGCTACATTATTCCTGAGTAACATAGGCTATATAACATCACGCTACGACCCACGGCAGCGGAGCAGTGACCAGAGACGTAACTTAACGCGGGCTTGATAAGACACGCGGACAAAAACGCGGGCAGGTCGCTAGTATATCATAAAATTTTAGCAATGAACAATTATGTATTTTATTTTAATTAAGTTAAATTCCGATTAAAAACATCCTTTAGTTTTTAGTATAACTTCAACTATATCCGATAGTGGTGGTGACTTATCTCTTTTGTTGTCTGTACATAATGAAAATTTATGAAAATTATGAGAACATAGCTAATAAAGAAAATACAATAACATTGTAGCAAAAAGTGTTACTGGGTTTTTCTATGAATTTCTCAGTAGCAGCTCGGAGTTAGGATTTGTGCCCGGTTAATGGCAATAGGCTCGCCCCCTGTTACATGGGACCTAAACATACCGGCGAACTGTGGGTGTACATTGGTACACCTCTGCCTAAGCTTTCGGGGAATACAGGCGTGATGGTATGTTATGTTATGTTACAATAACAATCTATGTAATTAAAGCCAAGGATTGTTGAGAGTGCCGTACAATTCTATTTTCAATACAGAAGTCTGTGGAAGTAGTCCTGTACTACAATCACCAAAGAATTGCCTGGTTGAAAGGCAGTTTTACATACCTGTTACCTATACCTTGTTCGAATTAAAAAAAAAACACAAACCTCAACAAGAATCCCTTTGAAACTTTGATTCATCGTCACCGAACCAAGCTTAATGCAGAAGTCACCGAGCTCAAATCTTGGTCCTTTACTCTCAATCTTGGTCTGTTTCTTAGATGTATAGTGTTGGGACAGCTTCATCATCAGCAAGTCGAACAGACCGTCTGCTATTACATGGATATTTTTAGTACCAGTATCCAGGATTGAGAATACAGATGCGGGCTGCTCAGAATTATGAAAAATGTGAACTGTTTTTGTTGTGCCTGGAATTAAGGTTATGATGTTAATTAATTTACAAATTTTTCCAAATGAAGTTATACGTAAAACTGTTTTTTTTTTAAACGTTGCCCCACACTAAGAATTTCTCCTGTGTCGTGGATGTGTTAACAAACATATAAACTCACATACACAAACAGCCAGACCCGGAACAACTATCTGTAGGCCATACAAACATTTGTTCCATGCGGGAATTGAACCCGCGACACGCAGCACAGCAGTCGATCGCTCGGCCACTGCGCCAACCGTGGTGTAATTAAATTCTTCAATACCGGCATTCATTGAAAAGACAGCAATTTTGTTCCGATATTACATATATATAGGCATCAACAGTTGGAGACTATACAGAGAATTTCAGTCAGTAAATAGAAGATAAATAAAAAATAAGGGAATAGGAAAAAAAGGATGCATTTCTTTCAAATAAACCACTTATAGGCACTTTGGAGTTCTTGTATTCAAACCACTTCACGCAGCAGGGTAATTATAAAGGAAATACTAACCCATTTGAGGATGCGACAAATAGCTCTCACAGTCAACGAGGAACTGCCCCTGCTGTGATGCTCCTAGTGCAAGTATTCGTTTAGTTAGAAGCTCTATCACATACGTGCCTGTTTTATTCTCAGGAACTGGGAATGGTTGTAGTCTAAAAACAGGAAGAATGACACAAACTTGAAGTAAGAAGAAATTAGATGATAATTTACGCAAAGTTCTATGGCCATAGGTACCACAGGGGGACAAGATAAATTAATAAGGTATTTTCTTGTTTTTTTTTACTCTCTGGCAACTGAGCCGTGACCACTACTTGCTTCATCGGGAAACACACCAGCCTACGACCACATCTTTTATTGGCATTAAAACAACATGATTGAAAACACAACTTACATAGTGACTCCCATGATAACGGATTTACTCTTAACTCAAACTTATTTATTTTATAGGTAACAAAAATACATTATATTAAAAATACAGTTTTGTTATGAACTATATTTATTAAAGGTTATTGTATACAATAATGACTTTTGTGGTTACAAAAACTAAAATAAAAACAATATTGACTTCATAAAAGCTCTTTCGCTTTGACAGCATCAGTGTTGCAGATGTCCACGGTCTAGATTACCCAAAAACCTGACTGAAAATCCCCAATTTCGGGGAAAATAATATCAATATTCCCCACATTTTCCCCACAAATTTTCATCAAAGAAATAAAAGCACTATATTGTTGATAAATCAAACAATTTATTTATTAATTATTTAAAAAAATGTTTTTACATTAATTAGTAAATACTTAATAAAAAACTTTTGCAGCTCTTCATTTCGCCAATTTTTATTTGTTAACATATCATTCGAAGGATCACATTTTAAACTCCCTCCTTTCTTCTTAATACCTTCTCTAGTGGCCATAAGCGCAACTACAGTGTCAGTACGTAGGCGGTACGATCCTTTGTTTTCAAATTTTTCTCAACGCTAAATTTTCTTTCAATAGATGCGTTTGAGAAAGGTAGAACTAGTAATAGATTTATTGCGTAAACCTTCCTGCCGGATATGTTGAGTTAAACTTGAATTGAATTTACATAATTTATAAATACTTTTAATACCACTTTTATGACTTCTTAGTTCAGTACTAGTTTAAATGTCTGAATTCGCCGCGTTTTTCCCACATTGACGGTCTCCCCACAAATTACCCAATTGTACTGAAAATCCCCGCAATTTGGAGAACTCCCCACAGATTGGCAGCACTGGACAGCATGCTGCATAGGTAACATTGGTAATATTTGACACTGTCAGTAATACTTGTGGGTGACCAATATTATTAACAGAAACCGTTGCATTGAAATAGTGCGACAACAACAACGTATAATATGCAAGTCATTTATTTATTTCAATTAGACTATTAAAAGGTACTTTTGAACGTCAATTAAAACGTAAAAAAATAAAAATATTGAATATAGTTGCCCATTCTAAAAGGTAGTTTCTTATGGAGAAGAACGGGCAAGAAGCTCCATACATACTCTTTTAAAAAATGTATTACATTATGTTTGTGTTAATATAATGTTATTAGAGGGCATCTGTAACTATAACATACAGCTTTATGTGTCCAACTTGAAAAAGGTGTGCTTATACCCTTCCTACCAGTCAGGGTGCCGATTATTACACTACCCTGCCAACCGCTCCCTGTCTCACAGTGTTGCCAACCGTACGATGGTATTCATATCTTAATATTTTAGTACTGAGTGATACTAAAAGAAACAACACGTACCTATTTAATTATTTTCAATAAAGATCATAATATGTAAATTTGGAACGTGATAAAATATTTACCTGTATAGTACACAGATCCAAAATACAATACAAAACTATATATTATAGTACGGTTGGCAACTCTAGGCAGGGCCCTGGCTCACTGTTTTTTATTACACTACCCTGTCCCTTCAGGCAGGGTCCGGCAGATCGTGTAATGTAATAGGCTTTTTACTCGCGTAGTCGTGCTGGCAAGCGACGCAACCTAGGGGTGCGGAGAGTAATATGTAGGAGGGGCACTATATGATTGACTCTAGTTTTAGCTCTTGACTTAACTTTGTAGACGAAAGAAAGAAGATGGTGTCCAACAAGAAGCTTAAAGCTTATAGATTTTTATGTAGTTCCATTGAAAAATGGCCATGGAATTAATTATTAATTTCACAGATACATCTTTTACCATTTAATAAAATTTAACGGTTTACCTTAGTCATTTTACAGACTACGATAAACAGCAGGTTTCTACCAAAAAAAAGTTAAATATCATTGCTAGCTAACAATAATATGTGGATATTAATATCATTGGTTGCTAGGTATAATTTTTTAGAAAATCTAATATTATTGTAGGTGTAGGTAATGATTATACGGTGCTCTTTCATGACAAGAGAGCTCCCAAGCACAATGACGAGGACTTCGAATAGCAGTCGTACCGGCAGAAATCGACTATACATCATCATCATCATATCAGCCGTAGGACCATAGAAAAGTAGTGAACGTGCTGAATAATTGGTTTTTAAGGATACTTCTCATGAAGGATAGCGTGTAAAGGAACGTTTTAAAATCAGATTTTTCCCTCCCTGCTGTCGTCAACTAAGCCATAATTGGGTAATTTTAATTGGTTGTATTTGTTTTTACGACCAATAATATTACGCTGTGTGACAGTTCTCCATACAGTGTACAATGTCAAACATAAAACAGTAGTGGAAAACGATATTTTGACGTCACGTTCGAACGCTGGACCAATGGAGTGACGACAGATAATTTCATGGGCAAATTGACAAGTGCCGAGCCCCATTTACCTAAGTATTTATTTACATCAGAACCGTTTTATTTGGTCATTACGTATTCGGAAGACAGACTTGATAAATAAAAGAACTTTTGTGGTTTTATTGCGTCAGCGTAAAATTCTAGTGTTTTTATCTAAAGTGCTTTTGAAAAGCAATTTCCTGAATTGACTGCGTATGTTTTAAATCACGGGTTTTTAAATTGTTATCTAATAGTAGAGTGCGATTGGATGATTAAAGATGATACCGAACAACGTGACATTGATTGTTAAGGCGCCGAATCAACAGATTGAGGATCAAAATATCGAATGCGAATCGTCATGGACTGTTCGGCAATTGAAGGGACACCTCTCCGAAGTTTACCCTAGTAAACCTGTAAGTATTTAAATAAAACGCTATTGTTATTAAGAGTTGCACACCTATATTATTAGCCTATCTATATTATTATGTCTATGAAGAAGGGTAGGTATTTGATATTGAACAAACCGCGAATAAATTGAATATTTGTACACTTAAAGAAGTAGCAATAATTAATTAAATTTCCTATACCCAGGGTCTGGGGCCGTCAAAACTCTATTTATATAAGTGATGTACTTCTTGCATCATGTGTTAAAAACAAAATGTTTCTAGATGATAAGCCAATAAACGGAATTAATAAACTTGGGTAAATTAATAAGCTGAAGTGTTTGTTTAGAACTAATGGTGATTCAGAAATTGCTATCGGTAATAGAAAGCTATGTTATCACTGAGTGTTATAGGCTATATTTTGCTATAAACGTGAATAGGAAGCTGTAAGAAAATTGATGTAGGTGAGGTTGCTGGTAAAAACTAAAGAACTAGGCCTGTTCTCATATAAAGTTTATTACAAGTACTTCAATTACCACCTCATCTCCTTGTATGTGTACACCAGTTCATTATGCCATACCATTGTCCAGCAATTTAGTTGCAACTGATAACAATAATAAAAATTCTGTAACAAAAATATGTAACTGTAAAAAAAATTGATAAGCAAAAAATTACTTTAACTTTGGAAGACGGTTGCTATACAAAACTACAAACAGAACCAAAGCCGCCGACTTCCAAAGCTAAAATTATTTTTAATTTTTTAGTTTTGAAGGCGGTTGTAATTTTTTTGCAAAAAAGTTTGTATTTTACCATCTTTTGTGGCTATAATCTTCCAATTGCAACATAATTAATTTTGATTACTTAATTGTAATAATTATACAACTTAGCATTGAAGTCTGTAAGTATACAATAAATCACTCCTATCTTCCTACATTTAGGGTAAGATTTTTTCCAAAATTTGTATAAGAGAACTGTAAGGTATACCGTATCCAATAAAAAAAGAATTATTAAAATCAGACTACCCTATAAAAAAGTATGTGACTGGTTATACATTACAATCAGTGAGTGAATAATCAATCATCCTCTGTTTTCCTACCCTTAGGGTTGGATTTTTTTCCAAATTAATATAGGACCACCTTTAGGATATAATACCCTTTCCAATTAGAAAAGAAGAATTATCAAAATCATGCTACTCTGTAAACAGTTATGTGTGATCAATAGATTAAAAAAATATATCTAAGGTAATATTATAGAACTGAACAGTTTGTTTGTTTGAACGCGGTAATCTCAGAAACTACTGGTTTGAATTGGAAAATTCTTTTTGTGTTAGATAGTTCATTTACCGAGGTAGGCTACAGGCCATATAACATCACACTACGACCAATAGGTGCGGAGCAGTAACCAAATACGTAACAGCAGACAAAGTCGCTAGCTGGAGCTAATATAATATACCTATTATCGAATTGATAACTTCCTCCGTTTGTTTTCGTCAGTTAATAACGAGAATTACTTATCCACAAGAATCAGTACAAATTGTATAATAAGATTACTTATTTGTAACAGCAAACTTCTTTGAGTTCCGTACGTCCGAATAAAAAAGTACCGTTATAGGACCGCTATAGGGCCTAGCTCACGCACTCTCTGCCCCCTTTCTGGTCATTCATTGAGTGAACTAAATTGATTTATTGTAATTGGTCAAACCATTGTAAATAAACATTCATAGTAGATGAGTCACAATAGATATAATACAAGACTCGTGGCTGTATCAGTTAAAGAACAGTTCGGCGAACACGAGGTTGTCACGCTGAATGCAAAGTTCATTAGTTACATCCATTCTAATCTAAGTTTTGCTATAATGACCATGTTAAGTGCACAAATCCGTTTAGCCGTTGAGTTATTGAAACTTTTATCTGTGTACTAGATCAGTCTATGCTCAACCCTTGCGTTTTAGTTCGAGCCGTGTTATGTATTTCCCTGTTATAATCCGATAGCTCGCACAGTACAATAATATCGAGCGATAGTATTAATTGCATTCCCAATCACCACGTGTACATAACTAAGTAATAAACACTGATTTTATGGCAAAAATTAATGGGCAAATGATGTCACATGGACAGACACACTACAACAATAGTATGTAATATTGTATAGTTTTGTGCTGGTACATCAAACAGGTTACATCCCCTTCTTTCAACGTCTTTAACACATTTTCTTCTACCATTCCTTCCTGTCAACCGTCTCGCTATCACTGACTCCGTTTTCTTTCATATCATTCTTCCTACAATCCATCCATCTTTTCTTTGGCATTCAAATCCATTACTCTTTCGATCACATGATTTCCATCCCTCCTCTTTACATGCCTATACCAAGATCAAAGGTTTCTAAACACTATTACAACTGTTTGAATTGTTTAAACAAATTAGCAACAGTTTGCAAGAATTGTTTAGTCGGACTACTATGTAAAAAGTTATGCGTGGTTACACATTACAATCAGTGAGTGAACAATCAACCATCCCCTGTTTTCCTACCCTTAGGGTTGGATTTTTTTTTTTCATATTTGTTTGGGACCACTTTGGGGGTACCCTTTCCAATAAAGAAGAATTATCAAAATCGGATAGATATCAGATCGAATGATCAAAATCGGGCTACACTGAAAAGTTATGCGTGATCATAAATTAAAAAAAAAAATACGCGTCGAATTGATAACCTGCTTCGTTTTTTTTCGTCGGTTAAAAATATAGTTCAAAACTCTATATTACTATACAGTGGTACAAGAACCTACTACATTAATCCTATATTCAGGTCACTCCGACAGCATGCTGATAAGTGATATGGTGATAGTAGGTCACTTGGTTTATTCAAATACTAGTTTCTGCTAGCGACTTCGCCCACGTCAAAGTTGATATATATTATCCCACGGGAACCGTACATTTTCCGGGATACAATATAGGCTGTGTTATTCCAGACTATTATCTATCTATATGCTTAATTTCACCCTGATCGGTTCTGCCGTTCTGGCGTGATTGGGTAACAAACATCCACCCATCCTAAGTTTCGCTTTTACAATAGTAGTAAAATATAGATTCTAAATGCAAATTCCGTTAAGGCATCTCTACACACTAGCGATATTATTTATTACCGAGGTGATTTATGTGTCCGTAGGACAATTTATATTTCGCCAGCGACATTATCATTCCGGTGATAAAATCGCTCGTGTGTAAAGACGCGGCGTACGTATTTGCCGATACACGCGCATAAGCCGCGTTTTTCCGTTTAGTTTTTATCCTGTCCCAAGAAAGCCGCACCTATGTAATTCCTATGTTATTATTGTTTAGGCTGTCCGCCCACGTCAGACAGTCGGTGACCGATTTTTGTTGGACAGAATGGAACATATAAATTCTAATATACCAATACACACGCCCTGCAAAAAGTCGGTCCCACGACACTATGGCATTATTAAACGGTCCGATATATAATCGGTCCTACAAAAAGTTGGACGTGGGCGGAAGCCGTTATTATATAAAAGAGAGGGCAGGGACCTTGACTTAATGGGGGCCCTGGGCTAACACTACTTGGACGCCTACCTAATTTATCAAAATAATCACCTTTTTGACAATTAACTGTGTTCTATAATAATGCTAAATTTAGTGCCATTAATAGTGAACAATTGGGTCTGGGGCCCTTAATATCCTCGGGGCCCTGGACTGCGGCCCATAAAGCCCATACCTAGATCCGCACCTGAAAGAGGGAGGTGTTTTTTTTTTTGGTGGGTGGGAAATCATCAAATAACTTCTCCCGCCCTGGGCGGGGCGGGAGGGAGTGTCAGACTTTTACTGACTAAAACCCACCCATGTTCCTTCTTGTGCCCTTTGCGTTCCGGGGGCGCGGTATCTCTTGCGAACAACCCGCAGCCCCGGCAGGCATCGGCCCTCAGTGGCCCCTTCCTTTTGCTGACATCTCTTTGAGGCGCGCGTGGAACACGAACGCGCCGTCGACACGGCCTGTCGTTATGCAACGTAAGGACGGTGAGCTATCCATTGCTCACCGTCCACAGGCCAGTATCTACGGTGGCCGGTAGTCGCGCTTAAGAGGGAGGTGTTAGCGTCACATTTGTAAACCGCGTGCGAAAACAATAACAAGCAAACATTTAGCTGGTATGTGAAGTATAACAGCGAAATTCCTTTCAAAACTTCCCGACATGTAGCTACCATTTTACCATTTTAAATACCGCCCGTTTACTTCCCGCGACTGTTCAATATTAACGGTTTAATTCACCAACATAATGTATGACCCAGATTTGGTAGGCCGGTGTATTCTGTAGAAATTTCCCTCGATGAATTCTCGGAATACCATCACGCCTGTATTCCCCGAAGGGTAGGCAGAGGTGTAACAACACCTGTACGCCCACAGTTCGCCGGTATGTTTAAGTCCCATGTAATAGAGGGCGAGCTTATTGCCATTAACCGGGAACAAATCCCGACAGCTCTGCTACTGAGAATTTCATAGAAAAATCCAATAACACCTTTTGCTCGACCAGGGAATCGAACCCAAGATCTCTAGCGTAGCAGTCGCGCTTAGGACCACTAGGCTAACGAGGCAGTTAAGGTTCTCTGAATTCAACTCTCGCCAATTGCGAAATTTATTCGAAACAGTCACCGCGGCTCTGGAACGCAAAGTGCATTAGGATTAACGCGAATGGGTTTTAGTCAATAAGAGTCTGACACTCCTTTCCACTCCACCCAGAGCAGAAGTCATTTGAAGATTTCCCATGCTTAAAAAAGTAGAATACCTAGGTATATTTGTTTACGTCACCAACTGTAGATAAGGCTGATTAACAATAACTTTGGACACAGTATTAAGAAACCTACGAACCTAATAATTTGTCATTTTGTTGACTTCAATTTTTGCTAATTCCGTATCTATAAGCTAATTATAAGGTAAAGGTCGCGAGAAATCGCTGGCCATTGTAGCTATTTTTAGGGGAGGCCTCTATGTCCAGCAGTGAACGTCGTGAGGCTGATATGATGACGATGATGCTGGCTATACTAAGGAAGAGTTTGACTGAAATTCGGTTGGGAATTATCTTATTAAGGCGCTTCTCTGTCCAAATAACCTTAAGCATTAGTTCGCACTGCTGTCCGCAACGTGGGCACGCCCCTTTCTCATAGAATTTACACATTTTTGGAACTATTTTAAACAAAAAAACCAAAGGGATCCTTTGATATAAAATTAAACGTGTAATATTTAGATTTTTATATTATCTAGCCATTAGTGTAATTCTCAAATTAAAACAATCAATAATTATAGTTATTTTTTTGCAAGGAAGTTTTAAATGGGTGTGTTTGTGTAGGTGTGTGATTTGTGCCCGGGTAATGGCAATAGGCTCGCCCCTATACATACATATATACCGGCAAACTCTGGGTGTACATTGGTATACCTCTGCCTAACCCTTCGGGGAATATAGGCGTGATGGTGTGTGGTACTTATGTTTTAAAAGTATTTAAAATAACACATAAAAACAAATAAGAACGTGCAATGTGAAGATAAGATATCGAACATTAATATTGTGATTATAGATATCGTTTATCTCTCTTGATTAATGAGATAATAGTCTCTGAATAACAAACAACAACCGGTTGCGCCTTAAACTAGCTACTGCCCGTGACTTCATCCGCGTGTTTTGTTTTTACCCGTGTTTAATTCACGTCTGGTTACTGATCCACTCCTTGCACCTGCCATCTTTCAGGGGATGAAAGTAATCATGAATATAAACAATATTCATAATGGAACCAACTATGAAATATGAAAAAAGACACGCATGCTTTAGACATGACTTGAGGAAGAGGGAAAGAAAATGAGCGCGCGCACTGCTCTCTCTTGCCCCTCCAGTAATATACGAAACGTAACTCTCTCTCTTTCTATCTTCACTTACTCATATTTCCCACTCAACTTCCGTTCGCCCGATCACACTCATTTCCGTAACGCTCTCGTCCCGCGTTCACCAGCTTACTCCCCAAGTCAAGCGTGCGTAAAGAAGTTCTACAAAAAAAATGCTGTTCCCTACAAAAATGCATCACAACTGGCAACACGATCAAAATGTACGGAACAGCGGTTTTTCTTTTTTCATATTTCTGGGTTGGTCCTTTAGCAAAAGTTGTTCGTATTTATGAGTACTTTCACCCCTTGAAATATGGCAAGTGAATGATAAATTAAATTTGTATAGCCTATACTTACTATTTACTCATGATTCTGGCTATCTGTTTAAAAAATTATCCGCGTTTAAACAAACAAACAAAAAAACCTCTTCAGCTTTATACTAATGCTTCAAGGCGTTAGTATTTATTTATGTGTAGGGTATAGCTTCGCCATACCTACAGTTCGGTCAGCCCGCCGACATAATATCTCCGAACGGTGACGAGGTATGCCGCACCGCGCGACTCGCGGCTCCACGTGCCGCCTCCTTCCCGCGCTCGCACTCGCCAGTCCGCTTAGAACTACATATCGATTAGGATCGTAATTTAGTCGCGCTGTGCACTAGTGTTTAATTGTTATTTTATATGCATTAAATTAAATGAAGCATGTATTGAACGGTATGTTTGTCGATAAGAACAAGTAATAACGTAACGGAATCTCATCATGTGCACGTTTTATCCAAGACTTTTAATCAAGTTAGGTACTACAACATTTTATTATTCTGGGTTTTTCACGCGATTTCCCTTTATCTCAGCAGTTATGATTTGTCATATATTATCTATTTATAATTAATTATTTATTCAGTTTGTTCGGGGTTACATACTTTCGCCCCACAAATCCGTGTTATCGGTTTGACTGTCTTTGGTTACTGCTTCGCTCCCGTGATTCGTAGCGCGAAGTTTTATTACTTAGCGGTCTCCCGCCGCGGCGACGTTTATGTTAAGTGTTTTAATAGGTTCTTCTAATAAAGTAAAAATCCTAGAGAAAACAAAATAATGTTTTTTTACGTCGCGTCGGGGTTTACATAAAATTTTTAATTTTATTCCAAAATAAAAAGATAAGTATCAAGAAAAAATCCTGGCATCTGAGACCTTGGAAAGTATTAATTAATCGCAGGAGAAGCCGCAGCTAATATTCACATATGCGCAATTTCTTTTACAGGGCACAGACGAACAGAAAATAATATACTCCGGCCAGCTCTTAGACGACAATACAATATTGAAAGACGTTCTCCGGACATATGAGAGTCAGATAGCTCACACCATGCACCTCGTATGCACGCCCACACGCAGAATAGAGGCGCAACCCGCCGCAGAGCCGAACTCCGACGGGCTTCGGCGGAGGATCGTCACCGAGTCCACCACCCCACCCGAGAGAGTCACCGAACCGCCTAGACCAGAGACAAGGCAGAACGACCAGAACCATAACGTAGAAATGCAGAATTATTTGACTTCCTTCGTGAATAACTATGGGAGGGTCCCCCCGTATCCTAATTATAATTTTGGGGAGGGATACTTGCCTGTGCCCAATGATCCTGCGCAGTTGGCCAATCATATGATGATGATGCAGCAAGCCTATCTGCAGTATATGCAGCAGTATGCTAACATGTAAGTCAATTCAGCTTCTTTTTTGGAAATAACAGCACTATCAGTTTGATGGAAATTTTGTGAAAGGTTGAGTGACGTCTGTTTAATTACCTACTCGTTTCAGTTTCAGCATACAACACGTACCTAGTCACGTAATCAAATAACAATGAAAAAAAGTGCTCGACTGTAGCAATAAAATGGGTTATTGTAAATTCGCCACAACATAAATTCGTCACATTTTTGTACACTCACTTCTTTATTTTTACCCGACTACGGTAAAGCCAAAGGAGGGTTATGATTTTGACAGACTATGTATGTATTTTTTTATTTACCACAGAAGGTGGCAAACAAGCTAGCGGCCGCCTGATGATAAGCGGTTACCGCTGCCTATGGACACTTGCAACACCAGAGGCATCACTCGTGTGTTGCCGACCCCGTAAAAACCTTAGCAGGGAGCTCATTCCACAACCAAAGCGTACGCGGGAGGAAGTTCCTCTGAAACCTATTTGGGTTCTAAGGTGTGAGGATGGGCCCCCTGCCGATGACGAGAGGTACGATGGTAAAAAGTGGCCGTTGGCATCATTTTGAATAATTTCTCGGAACAGCCCGCTGTACAGGCGGTAGAACACACACAGGGAGGCAAAGTCTCTCCTGAGACTTAGGGGTTCAAAACTGCCTGTGAGCATGGGATCGTCAATAATTCTCACAGCTCGTCTTTGGACCGAGTCAAAAGGCCCAAGCTGAAATCTCGGAGCTCCCGCCCAAAGGTGGCAGCAGTACTCCATGTGGGGCCGGACTTGCGCTTTATATAGCACAAGTCTTTGCCCTGGTGGGAAGTACTGTTTTGTTCTATTGAGCACACAGAGCTATATGTATGTGTGTATGTGTGTGTATGTCCATCTGTTCCCTCATAGCTCCTAAACTACTTATCGGAACTCGACAAATGAGGTATCGTTAGAACCGTCTTAATCGTCCGCTGAAGGCTACGTGACATGACACAAAACTCAATGTGGCGCCTTCTAGCGGACAAAAAGCATTGAGTAAAAAAAATATATATATAAATACGCCGTGTTTGGAATCATTTGAAAGGGCTTGACTTGTACATTTCCAAAATATAGTCAAAATTCAATGTAGCGCCCTCAAGCGGTCAAAAATTCGATGTCTAAAATGGTAAATATAGGTACCAACCGTGTTTGGTATCGTTTGAAAGGACTAGTACATGCCAAAAATATCGCCAAAATTCAATTTGGCGTAACACCAAAATAGTTTAAACAATAAAAAGTAAAGAAACTAAAATCCGACTACGACAAAAATAAACGACGCTGAAAAAGTATAAAACAATATTTTCAGGATGCTGAAATAAACAAAGTCAATAAGTTTGTCAGAAAAAAACAAAAGGGAAAGCCGTACTCACACGTTATTTAAGTATTACGGTTGGTACCTATATAACGTGTGACTACGGCTTTTCTTTTGGTTAAGTTCTGACAAAGTTGCTGACTTTATTTATTTCAGCATCTTGTAAATCTTGTTTCATACTTTTTTAGCGTCGTTTTTTCTTGCCGTAGTCGGATTTTATTAAAATATATGTTTCGATTGTTTATCAACACAGTGTTCAACCAATTTCGCAATGTAGCACAACCGTTATTTCGTTGTAACAGTTAGGTAAACACAAACTGTACACCACTGAATTTTGTGCAAATGTAACATTTTATTCATGATGTCATTTTGCGACTGATTGCCATAAAAAAATACAAATTCAGAAGTTTATCGTCGAACCCATTCAAATTAATTTTATATTCCGGTTACTAAGAAGGCAAAACTCACAAGTTTCACTTGTCGGAGCACTGCACGACATTATTTATTTTACTTATATTCAACAAGTACACTATAATGTAACAGTAAAAAAACCAAAACATTTGTATCTTAGAACAGGGTAAATATCAGGGATATGTATCACGGGGTGGCTCGCTCAGACAGGCCTGGGGCGACGGCGCGTAGCGTCCTACGCGTATATTAGATAGGTGTAGGGTGAGTAATATTTTTACGCGACTACGGCAAAGCCAAAGGAGGGTTATGATTTGGCAGGCTATGTATGTGTGTGTGTATGTCCATCTGTTCCCTCATAGCTCCTAAACTACTTATCAGAACTCGACAAATGAAGTATCGTGAGAACCGTCTTAATCGTCCGCTGAACATAGGCTATGGTGATGTGTCAAAAAATCTCAATGTGGCGCCCTCTAGTAGACAAAAAGCATTGAGTTAAAAAACAATAATAAGATAAATACGCCGTGTTTGGTATCATTTGAAAGGGCTTCACTTGTACATATCCAAAATATTTTTCAAATATAACGTGGCGCCATCTAGCGGACAAAAAGTCATGTGTTAAAAAAAGCGTGAAGATAAATACACCGAGTTTGATGTCATTTGAAAGGGTTTCACTTGTGCTTATCAAAAATATCACCAAAATTTTATGTGGCGCCATCAAGCGGTCAAAAAATTCAACACAACACCAAAAAAGTTTAAATAATAAATAGTAAAAAAAAAAACTAAAACCCGACTACGACAAAAAACGACGCTGAAAAAGTATGAAACAAGATGTTTAGGAAATGCTGAAATAAACAAGGTTACTGGAGAAATAAGAACAGAACAAAAAGGAAAGCCGTACTCACTCGTTATTAAAGTTTTACGGTTGGTACCTATATAACGTGTGACGACGGCTATTCTTTTGGATCTGTCCTTGTTTCTCCAGTAACCTTGTTTATTTCACCATGCTGACAATCTTGTTTCATACTTTTTCAGAGTCGTTTTTTTTAGTCGTAGGTAGTCGGGTTTTAGTTTTTTTTTTTTCATATAAATTTCAAGCAAAAATATGGCAAGTATTTGTTTTAATTTTAAATCATTAATGTTTATTAACAACAACACTAACCTTATGTAACAATCAAAGTCATTTATCATTATCACTTATTCCATTTATTACATTTTCAATGAAAAAATCTTTATGTTATTACATATATATACACATCATTAACATTTATACAAACAATACCATCATTATGTATAAATATATACTATGTATATATACACACAACATTAAATCTTAACATAATGTTGTTGTTGGTATGTTGCCACTGGTAACAATACCCAGTTACTTAATACACTACATAACCATACTACATTCATAGTCATACTAAGAAGTACATTAAATATCACTATCATTATGTATATATACATATCATACACATTATCTGCATAATACACATAATATCATTACTCACTAGTAATATTATTTAAAAAAAGCATAGACGAATTGATAACCTCTTTCTTTTTGAAGTTGGTTAAAAATACATTTCTAACAATTATAAAAAATTCAAACGGCTATTCTGATATGTACTTCGAGAACGAAGTACATTTTGATAAAACAATTACTTTGGTTTTTAAAATGGTATATTTATTATTATTATCAGCACAACCATAGCCACATCCGCAGACACAGTCACAGCCACAGCTAGAGGCACAGGCGCAGGCACAGTCACGGTCACAGTCAGAGGCACAGGCACAGGCACAGCTACAGCCACAGTCACGGCTTCTGGCACAGCCACAGCCACGGCCACAGCCACAGCCACAGGGACATCCACAGCCGCAGCCACAGCCACAGCCGCAGGCACATCCACGGCCACATCCACAGCCACAGCCGCAGGTACAGCTACAGCCACAGCCACAACTACAGCCGCAGACACATCCGCAGCCAAATCCACAGCCACAGCCGCAGGCACGTCCACAGCCACAGCCACCTCCACAGCCGCAGCCACGTCCACAGCCACAGCCGCAGCCACGGCCGCAGACGCAGCCACAGCCACAGCAACAGCCACAGGGTCAGGCACAGGCACCGCCATAGCCACAGCCGCAGCCACAGGCACAGAAACAGACACAGTCACAATCACAGCCAGTTATTAAGCAAAAGTATAATAATAACTATTATAATTTATCAATTTAGATACTTAAATAGCATTGTCATAGACCATTTCCCCTGACCAAAATTTGAAATTATGAGATTCCTTTGCCCTCTGCCACGCAAACTATAACGATCACTATTCAAAATCTCGTGAATATCGTACGGCCCCCTAAATTTTGGCTTTAGCTTTTCATGACGTCGATGGTCCTGATAAACATAAACAATATCCCCAACATGATAGGTTTTTTTTGTCTGCGTACGGCATCGAAACATTCTTTAGATTTTTGAGCGACTGCTTTGAGACGACTGTGAGCGAGTTCTCTATCTGCTTGAATGTGAAAATCATATTGCGCAACATGATTACCATAAATTTCGCTCAAGCGACCCTGAACGCAAGTTATATTCACATTACTACCAACTACAGTTCGCGACAAATAACTTTGCCGCTCTGAAGTTAGGCTTTCCGAACGACCGCACAGGTACCGTCGATTAAAAAAGTGTTCGCTTACGAATAAAATATTTTAAGTGTATAAGTTTAATTATATTTTCCAAAATGAAAACAAATAATGTAATTTCTTTACATAACAATGAAAAAAACAATAAGAAATAACAAATACAACAAACTAGAAACAATGTAATCACGTAACACTTTTCACCTCTACAGCCTACCGTACTGTGTGAGCGAAACAAGCAAGCATCAGACGTATACGAGAGACTGAGACAGAAACACAACTGTATGTTCCGCCTCTTGCGCCAGTAGCCGCGAATGCGCGCTGCTGTTTTATTCGTAAGATTGACATATTGCGCAGTTATTCGTAGCTTACTTTAGAGCGGCAAAGTGGTTTGACGCGAACTGTAGTAGTCGTATAGGGGAAAACCCGTAGATTTTTGAATGGTGGTATTTATAGACTGCTGCACTTTCCATAGTTCGCGTGTTATGGTTGCATAAACTAATATGACTTATTCCTTCTCCTGACTATACTTATGATGGTTGAAGAAGTTAAAACCATAATATGTTGATTTTTTTTTAACAACAGTATTTTATAACCCTTAATGGTAAGATGTGGACATTCCATATCAATAGGATTATAGAGGGAATGCGTGATGGATTTTCAGGGAGTTTTGCCATCACGAGGTTTAAGCATGACTGCGTTAACGTTTTAAGTGAGTGCACATTGGCACATTAAGAATAAATATTGATCGATGGTGTTAACGCGTTACGTCATGTATAAGCCTTCTTTCCAGAGACATTTCCTTAGGACTCTCCCTATGAGGTAGGGTGTTCTTGTAAGGTATAGGTAGGCAGGTGTTACCTGAGTGTTTGGTTGGTATGAATAAAAGTTATTGGACCCGCGGAGCTGTGCCATGCCTTTTATTCATGATGGCGGGCGTAGTTCATGTGAAGGTTGTTCACCGCATCAACCTGGTTGAATTAGTTTCATCCAAACACTAAGTCGAATTCCTTTTTGGAATTAGAATGGAGACAGTTTTTCTATTTGAAGGCACTTGTTTGGCCCCCTTAAATGAAATGATATAATAAAGTCATAAAAGTTTGTGTCTCTAAATCATAAAGTTGGATCCCTATGGTGAAGTAAATGGCCTCCCGGTACCGTGGTTTAACCGTAGGAGTCGAGACGACAATCGCACTTGTCACTGATAACACCAACTGTGCTAACGTGGCATAGCCATTCCAAAGAGTGTTTGGTTGACACTGGTGGTTCGATTGGTGATGAATGTTTTCCTTTGACAGTCTTTAGTTTATATTTTTTTTTTGAAATTTCGCTTTGGATCGAGTTCTTAAGATTGTGATGTGACTATGACTTTTCCCAGCTCAGCTGCCAAGGTCTTAAGCTTTTTCAGGATGCATAATTTAGTAAAGCCGTCAATAATTAGCAAGATATACTTATAACCATCTGTTGATTGTGGCAAGGGCCCTGTACAATCCAAGTGAATGGTGTGGGAAGGCACCGCTGACTAATATATTGAATGTGCCCCTCTTTTGGGCGTGAATGGCTCTTTCGCTCTACACAAATCAAGCAATGGTATATTGACATATTTTGTATTAATGTATGAATGAAATTTTCTGTAGTAATGTAATAATGACATAAAGTTCAATAATTTGCACGCTTGCTTGCCAAATACAGTGACTTTTAGGCTATAAGATCTTCCTTTGTTAAAAATGTATTTCTTGCAAATAAATATTATTATTATTTTCATTTTACTTTATAATATAATATGTAACTCGGGACCCTAGGGCCCCGGACCTTTGAAAGGCGTACGAGGAGCCAAACCCAACTTGCAGACGCCCCTTGGACAGCTTTAGGATGAAATGGAATTTTGATCCAAATCTACCTCAGCCCGTTGTATTAACGAAAGTGTTACCGGGTCATTATGCTGTGCTATTTCAAACCAAGCTCAAAAGTCGTTTGTAATTTCAAATGAATGGTTAACTGAATGAAACAAACACTGGGGGGTGGTCGTGGTTGGCACCTCAACATGATCACGACTAAGAAAGTCCACGTGGCTAATGAATTTACCCTTTCTGTACCAACTTACTACTCTCGGAGATGAATCTTTTTTATTTGCCGTCGATTAAATAGCATTACAAATCGGTTATGATTTTAAATTTAATATCTAACAGGTAAACTCTTAAACAATTGTAAATAGCCAATGTTTCTAAATCATAAGATCTTTACCTAGAGTCTATTGAAGAAGTACGTTTGCTAAAATATGCTATGACTTTACTGATATTATTATCTGTTTGCAATAGAATGGCACCGTATCCTAGTGAACTAGCATCCGCACTTCGGTTGGCAAATCGGGATTATAAATGCTTAGCAAGGGTGTAAAAATTAAAGATTGTATTACATAGTTTCGAGCAGCCTCTTGTTCAGATCCCATACAAGATGTACGGTGAGCGAATTCAGGTTTAAATTTTCGGAAATAACTGGCATGGCCCATAAACTGGCGCACTTGCTTAACAGTTCTAGGGGTAGGAGAATTTACTAGGGCCAAGACCTTTTCGTCACTTGGTCTAACTCCCTCCTCAGATATATGCCGACCTAAATATTGTATTCTTTTTTATTGTAATCTAACTATTATGCTTATTTTGTGTCTTTCATCTGGGGCTAACCTATACGGACTGTAATGTACTACTTCATTATTTGTAATCTTAAATTTAATGTGCCAGTTTGGACATTACCGATATGAGTAGGTGTAGAAAAAAGCATAAGGGGACATTTTTAAAATACTTTCTTGTTTTGTGTCCAAATTCTTTATAGTGGATTGAAACTCATCAAAAGCATCATACGGATTAGCTAGATATACAGTGGCAACAGGAGATATTTCTTTCGATTCTAGCCTACAACCTTCAGAATTTACAATAACTTGAATATCAGAGTGACTAACCACATTCGTACCAATAAGGAGATCATATGGAAAATCTTGGTCGCGGGTTACATGTCAATCTAGTGCTATACAGACGTTTTCAAATTTAATTGGGACTGTTATAATTGCAAAAAATTGTATTTTACTGTTTCATCATCGATTTTCAAATGCGATCTGAATCTTGTCCGGGATATCGGTCACAAGCAAAGATACTGAGGGTAGAATCCTAATTTCCATCCCTGAGTTGAGTTATTGGCTAAACACACTTCTGCCCAGGACTTCCTGGAATACAGGTGTGACGTTTTCATGTTGGTATGATATAGCCTCTATGTAGATAAGAATAAAGTACTTTATGTCTTGTCAGTGAGTGGACTTACTGCGAGATCCTGTGTTGTGGTGCTCACCAAACCTTGACTTTTCTGATGTAGTCACACCGCCGTTAAATCTATTGTTATTTCCTGTTCGCTTATAAATTATACAATATTGTGTATTGTTTTGGTTTAGTCATCTCGCTAAATTATTTTGGCTTTTACATAATATGGTTGTGGGGTCACAACCGGGTACGGGCAAGTATCAATGTGACTTTTTAACCGACTTCAACGAGGAGGAGGTTATCAATTCGGATTTTTATATATATATATATAAATATATATTTTTTTGGATGTTCGGGCATAACTCCGTCGTATATAGACAGATTTGCAAAATTCTTTTTTTTTTTAAAGAGGTCTTCGTAAATGGTCCCATTCAATTTTCATATAGATCTGATGATGGATGCCGGAGACAAACAACGGAATTCTTCAAAAAAAAAAATGACAGCAAATCAACCGTGATTGCTGCTATCGGATAAATTAGCAGTGTTGTTTGATGAGTCATACTTCAGACGTGGTCCCGGTTCTGGCTGTTTGCGTATGTCTTTTTTTTGTCGTAGTAGGATCTTAGTTTTTTACTATTTAAACTAATTTGGTGATAGATCACTGTGCTTCTATAATAAGCACAAGCGAAGCCCTTTCAAGTGATATCAAACATGGTGTATTTACTTCTTTGTTTTTTTTTTGTCCGCTAAAGGGCGCCACATTGAGTTTTGTGACACTTCACGTAGCTTTCAGCAGACGATTAAGACAGTTCTAACGATACCTCATTTGTCGAGTTTCGATAAGTAGTTTAGGAGCTATGAGGGAGCAGATGGACATACACACACACATACATAGCTCGGTAGGCTCAGTAGAGCGAAGCAGTACTTCACACCAGGGCACAGAGTTGTGCTATATAAAGCGCAAGTCCGGCCCCACATGGAGTACTGCTGCCACCTTTGGGCGGGAGCTCCGAGATACCAGCTTGGGCCTTTTGACTCGGTCCAAAGACGAGCTGTGAGAATTATTGACGATCCCATGCTCACAGGCGGTATTGAACCCCTAAGTCTGAGGAGAGACGTTGCCTGTATAGCGGGCTGTTCCGAGAAATTATTCAAAATGATGCCAACGGCCACTTTTTACCATCGTACCTCTCGCCATCGGCAGGGGGCCCCATCCTCACACCTTAGAACCCAAATAGGTTTAAGAGGAACTTTCTCCCGCGTACGCTTAGGCTGTGGAATGAGCTCCCTGCTAAGGTTTTTATGGGGTCGGCAACGCACGAGTGATGCCTCTGGTGTTGCAAGTGTCCATAGGCAGCGGTAACCGCTTATCATCAGACGGCCGCTAGCTTGTTTGCCACCTTCTGTGGTAAATAAAAAAATATATACATAGCCTGTCAAAATCATGACCCTCCTTTGGCTTTGTCGTAGTCTTGTAAAAAGATAAGAAATAAAATTTCTAAGTTTATCTTGGACATCACTGACATCGGTGAAGGAAACCTGGACTTGTAATAAAAAATCGCAAAACCGCATTGAGCAACTGAGATGTAACGGAAGTCGGTTCACCCACAGGCGAAGCATCCCACCGCGGGGCACCTTGTGCGGTACAAAAATCCCGCGCGTAGACGCGTCGGCAGAGTGTGCTCCTGGGCGTGTTTTCTGTACAAATTGAAACTCTTGTATAGTAGCCGCCACGAGTCGTGCTACTATATACGATTTTTTTATTTTTATTTTTTTTTTATTATTTTTTTTTTTTTTGGTGGGTGGGAAATCATCAAATAACTTCTCCCGCCCTGGGCGGGGCGGGAGGGAGTGTCAGACTTTTACTGACTAAAACCCACCCATGTTCCTTCTTGTGCCCTTTGCGTTCCGGGGGCGCGGTATCTCTTGCGAACAACCCGCAGCCCCGGCAGGCATCGGCCCTCAGTGGCCCCTTCCTTTTGCTGACATCTCTTTGAGGCGCGCGTGGAACACGAACGCGCCGTCGACACGGCTACTATATACGATGTTAAAATCTGCCGCCCCGCGCTACACGTCGGGGCGCGGTGCAGTGGGATAACCGCCTTACACTGTCCGACTAGGGGATCAAACTCAAGACTTTTTTACTTCTAGATTAGGACGACGAGACTCAACTACCTACTGCAGTCTTCTTGAGACATGTCAGTCAGAAATAGTAAACAAACGTTATACCATCTGGCACGATGCCTACTATGTGTATTTCTGAACTCGTGTCAGAAATTGCTATTACGAAATGCGTGGGACGATAAGTACTTCCGTCACCAAATGTGTGGCAGGAATATGTTCAGGTGGGACAACAATCATATCCAAATGATTGTGAAATACACTGATTTTCATGGTTCCGTATCCGTATCACTATGCTTGCTCAAGGCGATTGACGATTTCAATTTTGTTTTTTTTTTATATTTCTGAGGCCAGTTTTCCTCAAGATGTTTTTGATGTCCAAGATAAACTTAGAGAGTAGGCACTATGTCTGGTGGCAAAATGTCAGGTGGTTCGCCATTGCTACCTGGTGGATTTCCGATATCAGATTAGTACTTGAACCGACTACCTCGTGCATGACAGGCGGGCGTGTAACCACTGGGCCGCCAGTGCCACGATGACACACAGACTGTTGAACTTTGCAGAAAGTAACATTACTTTTCTTACAATGTATGTTCATTGATTGTAGGTGGCAAGCAGCTGGCGCGACGCCTGTAGCCCCGGCGCCGGTGGAAACGCCCGCGCCGGCCGCGGAGGCCCCCGCGCCCGTGGAAGAGCCCGACGAAGCCCTAGTGGCCCGAGACTGGCTCGACCACTTGTATGCGGCCTCTAGGCTGGCCATACTGTTCTCGTTGGTGTACTTATACGGAAGCCCGGCGAGACTACTGCTGGTCCTGCTGTTGGCTGCCGCTGGTTATCTGTGAGTATTTTTTCTTCATCATCATCATCCTGCCCTCATCCCGTGTTACTTGGGGTTTTGTTCTTCCATGCCGTCCTGTCGACCGTCATGCTACCACTGACTCCCTTCTCTTTCATATCATTCATGGAATTCGTCCATCCTTTTCTTTTGCCTCTCTTAGTTCGATGGGCAGTATGCCTCGTTAGCGGGAGCGGCTATGTCTTGTGACTTTTTACACCCCGTGTAATGATATTGATTTGCATCTGCCAATGAGGATAGAGCGCCAATGAAAAATATTGAAACACTGCATAACATGCCCACAAACATAACAAGAGGTTATTATACAGTTATAACACATTTACATATTGATTTTCATCCGAAACGGTGCTGTGGCTATTTGCATGCCGGTTTTAGATATTTATTCATCTTTACACACATTAAATAATATTTTATGAACAAATAAAAATATTACTAGAAATATTGCGACTGCTACGCTAGAGGTCTTGGGTTCGATTCCCAAGTCGAGCAAAATTGGGTTTTTCTATGAAATTCTCAGTAGCAGCTCAGAGTTAGGATTTGCGCCTGGTTAATGGCAATAGAGTCGCCCCCTATTACATGGGACCTAAACATACCGGCTAACTGTGGGTGTACATTGGTGCACCTCTGCCTAACCCTTCGGGGAATACAGGCGTGATAGTATGTGTAAAAATATGACCATAGATTATTCAATTTAAAGAAACACTAATAATATTTTTATAATTAATTGAAAAAAATGTTTTTCTATTCCAGCCACCAGATCGGTTTCTTCCGCGACCTCCACGTCAACGTAGCAGACAACCAACAGGCCAACGGGGCTAATCAACCTAATCAGGCCAACCAGCCGAACCAACCTAATCCGGCCAACCAACCGAACCAGGCCAACCCGCCGGCCGAGCAACCCGCCCCACCCGCGACCAACAACACTCAGCAGCACTCCCTTCTCGCCGTCACGTGGATGATCTTCACTTCTTTCTTCGCGTCCCTAATCCCCGATACGAACTAATACAAACCTAGGTTTAGACGGAGCTACTCAGTCTTGAGGACGTAAAATAATTTGTATAGACACGCTAAAAGCTAAAAATAGGGCGGATAAGTTTATCGGATTAGGGTGTTAGAGTTGAGAGGGGATGTTTTTCATGGTGAAAATTATCAAATTATGCCTCTTATGCCTTTTGTTACGTTTTGCCGGCTCCAAGAATAGCCTTAGTTGGAACTTTCTAAATTTACGAATCGATCATACGGAGAAAATAAACTATTGTAATTCACGAAAGGTCAGATTACTTTTGCATTTGTTTCATCTTATTTCTTATTATCGTGAAATCGAAAGGTGTCTATCGTCATTTCTATGTAGGTTAGCACTTAAAAAAAGAATCGAAGCAAAGACAACAGACGCTACGACTTTTATGGCGGCCGCGGTAATGAAACGTGCGAGCAGGACGGTGAATATGTAGTGGGATATTTGTCTCGCGTCATCTCGCTCGCTCGATTTGTGACCGCAACTGCTGCGAAACGTTTGCGTGAACTATAATGATTAATTTTTAAAATACGAATTACATACAAATGGGGCTTACCACTATGACTTAGTTTTTATTAAATAAACATGTACGGTTCAAAATATTTAAAAAAAAGCGTCAGGATGATAATATACGAATTGTAATTTAGGTTAGTTTTAACAATAGAAATTTAAATCTAAAATCCAGTGTGAAAGATAAAATTTTTCCTAAATTGTCTTATTTGGTAAGCAAAGACAAATATGGCGAAACTAAAACCGATGAAAAAAAACGGAATCGTTCGAGTCGAAAGTTGGAAGTCGGTTGCTATACAAAACTACAAACAAGATTTCCAAAGCTAAAGTTATTTTTCAATTTTTAGTTTTTGAAGGCGGGTCTTTTTTGTGAAAAAGTTATATTTTTTGCTTTTCAGTTTCCTCGGCGGTTCAATTTTTTTGTAAAAAAATTTTATTACCAAATCTGGATGATATTAAGGTTACACCCTCACTGACTACAATTTGACTTCTGCGCGGGCGTAGTCACAGCCAAACACTAGTCTGTACTATACTATAAAGAAGTATGATTTTTTGTATGCTTGTGCTGAAAAAGTTTGGTTTCGAAAAATTGGTAAAAAAAGTTTAACAATTTTTTTACCAATAGATGGCTAAATTATCAGTACGTAACGTGGGCTATACATGGTGTGAAGGTAAACGAGGGACTTGCTTTAAGGAAGTGCAGTACTCATGAAAATAAACAACTTTTACTATATTCCGAAACGTGAAATCTTGAAAAAAACTCTACTGCTCCATACATTTATGTTCCCATAACTCGACAAAATGTAAGGAACAGCTGATTTTTTTTCGCAATTTTAAATTTTTTTTCATAGTGAAAGTGGTTTATTTTCATAAGCACTACACCCCCTTAAAGTATGTCCCTTACTACTAACACCTTATATAACATTACGCTACGACACACGGGAGCGGAGCAGTAACAAAAGACGTAAGAAGAAAAAATATCCACGCGGACGAAGTCGTGGGCAGTAGTTTATATAAAGTTAAATTGGAAGCAGTTTTATAGACACGGTTGTCGCAGAGCAGAGCGACTCGCTGCTGCTGTAGCCTACAGGCCGTTGTTCCGGGTCTAGCTGACTGTATATACGCTATGCTAGAGATCTTGGGTTCGATTCCCAGGTCGAGCAAAGTGTTATTGACTCTGTCTATAAAATTCTCAGTAGCAGCTCGGAGTTAGGATTTGTGCCCGGTTAGTGGCAATAGGCTCTCCTCCTATTACATGAGACCTAAACATACTTTGGTATACCTCTGCCTAACCTCTCGGGAAATACAGGCGTGATAGTATGTATGTGTAAACTCACTAAGCCACGATACAGAGAAATTCCTAGTGCTTCAACGTATTAAAAAAAAAAGATTTTTAATGCGAAATCAAGTGATTTTAAGTGCATTTTTTGTTCACCAAATAAGATATAATTCAATTATTATCTTGCACGCAATTTTCGACTCTGTTTTATTTAGATTTTGGTTAATTATCAATTATTCAATGAAAACTACTCTAAGTTACTCAGTGGCGAAATACTGCTAGCTTTTGAGACAGAATTAGTTTTGTATAGGTATTTAATTAAATATGAAAATGGACAGATATGGATTGACGCAGCCTGTGCCAGACAGACCTATATGGACCATTGTAAGGGTGCGCACGCCAGAGTCAAAATAGTTTTTTTTCTCTATTTAAAAAAAAGAATCCCCGATCAGAATAACGGATTTTTTTTTATACAAAAGTGCATTCTGATTCGATGTTTGGTCATGACTCAGATCTGCGCACGAACTGAACGTTCCATAACGTAGGCTCAGACTATGGAGTCCTACGAGAAGATAGTATTGATAAAATTACCACTGAGTAACACCGCAAAACAATACCAGCAAAGAACGATGACTTTTGTAAATAAAGTGTTTTAAAGGCTCCGTTACACGAGTGAAATTCCTTGCCTCGAATAGGCGGTTATCGAAACGAGATAAAATAGTAGACTGTTGTTAACAGTACGTTTAGACAACCGCACGTCACGAGTACGACGTGAACTAAGAAAGCCCTTGCCACTGCGAAATACAAGCGCTGTAAATGCCAAATTGCTACATTAGACGAGCGATTGATTTCAAATTCAGAGTCCATTCTCGCCTCGCCTCTTGACAGGCGAGAAATTCCCCTCGTGTAAAAGAGCTTAGAATGATAGTTTCTCGCAACTATATTTAAAATTATTATTATTAGTGAGATATTTAAATTTTAGTTATAATGTGTGATGGTATAACGATTGTCACGAATTACTGTACATATTTTAAGCAAACCATCAGGAAGATAGGTACTCCCAACGACGCATCCTAATTCTACGTCTCATGCTGTCTGCAATCACAGCAGCTCACGCGCGCTTGAATGTTTCACGATAAATTCATGTTCATACATTTAAATCGAAAAGTTTACTTGAACTGTGTACAGTAATTCTAAGTAATAGAATGTAGTTTTAAAATAAAATTCGGTGTACTGAAGTGAAACCAAATATTATTTTGTATATACCTCTCTTGGTAATGTTAGTGTACTATGTAACATAGGGTTAATGTTCGTAACAGCTGTAACAAGTTTACTTGGCCGAGACCACTAGTATCTGAGAAGGCAAGTTACAATTTACAAATCATTTGTTTCAACTAATCGTTGAGTGTTGACAAATACAAATTACTTGAATTGTACATTTTGAGTAGAACTCTTAATAAAAATAATTAAGTAAACTTTGTAAGCGCGAATTGTATTAAAAATGTACAAAATATTCATTGAAACCTCATTTTATTTTCTACAGAATACTGCCCTGTGACTATGAAGTTAAATTGGTACTACATTACCATTATTGTACCCCTAAAAGTTCATTCTGCCAAAAAAAATAACTCACGACCAAATTTCTTCCATTTTTTGTAGTAAATGTAATGATTTGACATATTTAACGCTGATTAATTTAGAATTCATTCTGAACATACCGGGACGTACATTAGTCTGTTATTGTTGAATAGTACTGTAATAAATTCCGTATAAGTTTGATGAAATTGTGGGTTAATTTGTTTCGGCAGAATCAAGCTCAACGGTAACATGCGGTTTCTGCGAAGGAACACAAAACATAGTCAAACAGTCAAAGTACCTATGCCAGCTGTGATTGGCTAAAATAACAACAGCCAATCGCTTGTCACTTGACGCGAGATATAGTAACCCATTATCATTTTCATGTATTAACCAGCAACCAGAATATCCAAAAAGGTTTCCGTCTAGGGCCCCGGTCTGTCAAAGTTTTAAACAGAATGTAATGCTTCCTTTAATAATATAATAATTACATGGTAATTACCCATTTTCTGATATAACTACAATTTGAAATATAGTGTCTGTAGATAGGTATATTAGAAAATATTGTAATATTCTCCAACTTACACTCATAATCTTTACGTTTTACCAAAATATTATTTAGATGGTACGACCAATGAATTCTATGGATAGAAGAATATTAAAATCCGTTTAGTGTCCTTCATAGTGTTAATATAAAAAGCTATGATTTTTTTAATTTTTGCATTGCTTGGGGGACTAGGGATGGAACTCAAGATCATACTAATGAGTAGGTCGTTTTACATCTAAAGCTTTGTGATTTGCCTGCATTTCATTATTATTTCCTGTTTAGCGATTCATCGTGTATCATAAGTTTAGCTGTAGGCATGCACGATAGACGTTATGAAGTTTTTATTTCAATCTGCATAGTACACATGATTACGTATCAAGCTATACATTGCCTCTACATCATAATTTCCACTGTCAGGTCAGAGCTGAAGTGGAAATTATGTTTCATCTTACTCCTTCACTGTTATTTTCTGATTTATTCCGTTGCGGGATCCAAGACAGTTGATTCGTTTCTCCGGGGCTCGTCGATCTCTCGGCGCTTATCGGGTGGTCGTCACTGTAAATTCTGTAGGATTTGCGAATAGGGAATAGTGGGGCGGGCTCTCATGTCTTGCGACACTAATATACGCTTTTCGTACAATGAGAACTCAGCTTATAGTGGACGACGAAAGTGAATAACTTGATAAGTCGTCGAGCGTACATTTCAATAGAAATGCTCGTCAATATTCTAAGGTCTGGTTATTAAAAATTCTGTTAGTTACATGAATTTTATTATTCGCCTCCTTTGTTAAAAACCATTATGTTTTTATTTGCATCTACATTCACTATATTCCGGTTTTCCTCTGTGCGAGTAGCGTGGTTGCATGCAAGCACGCAAGCCAGTCGCACTTGCATGCAAGCATCTTTTTAAAAGGCAGTGGCTTTACTTGTAATAACTGGAATGTACGTTTTATAGTCATGGTGTAGACTAAGATAAAGTTTCGACATTGTTTCAATAAATGTAGACGGTTAATTTTGAAGCTTATATCTGTGATTTTAAAATAAATAATTGTGTTAAAACTTGCAGTTTTACATTTACGCCCTTTTGTTTTAGAAAGAATTCTTTTCAGCATGTCGATGGCAGCCTACTTTCTGCTTGGCTAGTCTACATTGAGATGAACTAAAAGATGGGAAAGCTGTCGAAATTTCAGCAACAAGTCATCTTGATAAATGAGCAATATTTAGTTCGTCCAGGGATAAAGTACGTACAAATACATGTTATAATTATTAATACATTGTTTATTATCAAGATTTCATCATAATTATTTGTAAATGAGTCTCCTATTTCAACTGAATGCATTACATAAGGCACTGGCAAATATTGTCAATGAATTTTAAAATCTATGATAACATGAAATTGTAAAACAAGTATCACTTATAGTTCAACAGGTTTACAAAAAACACCTGTCACGTATCATTATCATTTGGTATCTGTGATTCTTCAACAGTCCTCGTAGCTGGCACATATACATTAAACGTGAACTCAGTACGAGGAAATGAACCTGGATTGATGACCTGACAATCTTTGTAGTTCCTAACAAATGGCTGGAAATGATCTGCTAAAATCACTAAATCAGGTAAAGGATACAAATTTAACCCACTAGCATGTCTCCAAAATACAGGTTGTACGCCAATGGACAGGGGAGTTAAACAGCACTGACTTAGTAATGTTTTCGTTAAATGTTCAGGTATATCACCACTGTCTGGAAAGTGTAACGTGTTCCTACACAATTTCATCACCAAGTCTTGTCTAAATACAACGATTTCTTGAGTGCAATATTGTATGTGGCACGGATTTGTCGTGAATATTGCATTTTTACCAAGTTTGTTCTGTATAGTATCTGTCAAATAGTCAGGTAATGGGGGTCTTGGCAATACATTTGCTGCTGCGGGATCGGTCTTCCCAGGGACGAAAATAAACTTACACTGTTCCCGTAAATTCTTGAACTGACATATCATGTCTGCTAAACTATTCAATCCATTTTTTAAATGCATATGAAACTTATAAGTGTACGGACATGATAGAAATTCACCAATAAGTACCATAGCTATGGGAGGGACATCTTCGAAGCCAGCAAACAATTTATTTAGATTGTCCATAACTTTGGGGCTATCTAGCCACACATCAGACACAAACACAAATATACCGTCTCTATTTTCATTTTCTATTTTTAAGAGAGCCTTTGAATTCTTTAGTGATGTCTTAGATTTTCCTCCGAATGTGTTGAGGTTACCAAAATAAGGAGCAGACTCTTCTCTAGTCTCTACAGGTGGTTGCACTAGACCAGTGACATACAATGTTTTGTCATCATAATAACCTTCTGCGAGGACATAACTCCCTTCCGTGAACAACCCTGAATGATACCTCACATTTGATAAATCCAGCAGTATAGAGCCAGTAGGGTCCTCTAAGTGGTAGCTGCCCTCAACGACTTGTGTGAGCAGGCCCAAAACCACAATATCATCAACTCTACTTGAGCAACTTAGTAAAAACTCCACTTTCCGCAACTGAAATTGTTTCTCCGTATCTGAAGAGTGCACTGTGTCTAACGTGAACAGTTTGTTCCTGAGGGTTCTCTGCCAGATAACTGTGTACCTGTCTATGACGAAGCGTGACTTCCATTTGGGGTCAGCCAGTAAACATTTCACGTTATTCACGTCTTTCACGAATTTTTTAAGCTCCTGATTGTAACATAGCTTTGGCACACTGAACGCGTCTATGACATTCAAAACGGTTTCGTTTTCTTCCAGCCCAGCTGAAGAACACTCTTTGTACGCAATCTCTATGTGGCCCTTCTCTAAAATAGGTTGAGATATACACTGATGGAGTAAATGACTCGAGAGCTTCTCAAGCATTACGGAGCGGTGCTCCGCCGGCAATAGTAAGATCTGTTCAGCGAGAAATGTAGATGCATCCTTTCGTAATGTAAATCCACTCAGTTTGAATGTTGCATTAATTTCTGCACGCATTTTTTGCACATCTCCCATTTTTTTCAGGTAAATATTACAATTGTAGTTTGCAAAATCAGAGAAATTCGTGCCACTCGCGCCAATATGTTCGTCTCATACCTATACAAACCTAGTGTCAATGTCAACTGTCAAAATAAATCAAAACAAAATAGGAACTGTCAATGCCATTAATTTAAAATTGCATTTACAAATCATTATATTAATTAAAATTATTAAAAAATTTAATTTAATTTACATTCTCTAACTAGACAACACTCCTCCTAGCTCATTTGAAGGAATTTATTTTTCTAGATACGTATATTTTAATGTTAAGAGTATAATTTGTCATTGCTGTGACGTTGACATTTTCAATGGTTTTGGGTCAAAACAAACTTTATAAACACTCCAGAAATCTAACGTAACACAAACAATTTGAAAAAATTAGCTATATTATTATGGCTTATTGTATTACATTACACGATCTGCCTGCCTTGTCTATCGTGTGCTCTGCCTACCTGTCTCACAGAATTGCCAACCACAATGATGCCAATATCACGGCAGGAGGATATAGTACCCTTTTTTTTTTTTGCCGGGGTGTAAAATCCTCATGGATGTCCACCGCCCTGGCGAGGGCGGAGGGGTCTGTCAGGCTCTTACTGACTAAAAATCACCCCAGTGTTCCCTTTCCACACTTACGCCGGGGATCCCGGGAACTGATGCGCCTTCCGCGATCCCCGACTGGTGCCAGCCCGTCACTGCGGGCCTCCTCGGGTCAAGGGAGGGAATGAGGTGTTGGACTCCCTCCGCGACGTCAAATAGGGGCGCGCGTGGAACACTACGCGCCGCCGCCTCGGGTCCAGTTGAATAGGGGGTGACGGACGTCCCCAAGTCCGACGCCTCTGGACCCAAGGGGATATAGTACCCTCACCTAACCGCCTGACGCAGGTCCTCACCGGACATGGGTGTTTCGAGAGGTGCCTGTACCTCATCGGGTGGGAGAAAACGTCCGGGAGTCCATTGCTTGGATTGCCCCGAGGACACGGTGGAGCATACCGTGACGACGTGCCCCGTTTGGGCGGAGCATCGCCGGGTCCTCGTAGCGGCCATCGGCGGCAGCGAACTCTCGCGTCCGGCCCTGGTACAAGCCATGGTCCGGAGCGAGCGGGAATGGGAAGTAGTCGCCTCCTTCTGCGAAGCAGTTAGGCTAGAGAAGGAGGCGGCGAGACGGATGAGGCAGAGTCTCCCGTCCCAGCCGCCGCGGTAGACGCTCCGGGCGTCGGGAGCCGAGAGACGACTCCCGGCCATCGAAGACCTGGGCCTGTGGATGGTGAGCAATGGGTAGCTCGCCGTCCGTACGTTGCATAACGACAGGCCGTGTCGACGGCGCGTTCGTGTTCCACGCGCGCCTCAAAGAGATGTCCGCAATTTTTTGAATGGGACACTCAGAGCCGATGCCTGCCGCGGGTTGTTCATAAGAGATACCGCGCCCCCGAACGCAAAGTGCACAAAAAGGAACATGGATGGGTTTTAGTCAGTAAAAGTCTGACACTCTCTCCCTCTCCGCCCAGGGCGGGGGAAGTCATTTGATGATTTACCATCGATAAAAAAAAAACTTGACGTTTGTGCTCACGACTGGTGGCGGCTACTATATCTTACGATGAACAGTGTATAATTTTACTCTCGGATACCCATCTTGGGAAGTTTTAAATGTCCATATCCATAATTGAGGGGTTGTATCAATTTATGGCCATGGATCACATATTTAGCAATTGCGACCAACTTCGAATTAAAAGTTACTGGCCGGTGAAACGGTTTTTCCGAAATTTAATCGAGAAAATGTATTTGAGATGTAACGTAATTCGACGATCTAATAAACATTAAAAAAAAACAATATTCCTTGTAAAGTCTACTGAGACGATACATCTCAACTAATTTTACACACAATCATTTTAACAAAAACAATATTTGAATAAATACCAGCTTTATTATCAAACATAATTTAATTAGAAATCATCACTAAAATCAACATCCATGATGTCTTCAAGTACTTGTTCCGCCGTGTTTGCATCTTTTTCCATACTAATATTATTACTACTCTTATTCAAGTCAGAATCTGTTGCGCCATCTTGGATTTCTTCTGTTTTATCTTGTTCTTTTTGAAGAGAATCTACGTTAGATGATTTACTTTGGTTTTCAATACCATTATTACTATTAATAATACTGCTTATGTCTTCCTCGGGTATTGTATTCGTATTAATTACATCAGCTGTTAAATTATTACCATTTTCCTTGAAAGCTGCAGTTTTATTACCTATCTCACTTTCTTTTTGTGTAACATCATCCATTATTTCAATAACATCATCATTTATTTCTATATCTTTGCCAACTTTAACTGTCTTATCATCTATTTCAATAATCTGTGTTTCTTGATTACTTTCATCATTTATTTCAATAACTCCATTAGCCGCTTGTTTTATTTTACATCTTTCAATAATTGTATCAGTTGGATCATTGATTTCAATTATTTCATCATCAACTATATCAGTAAATTCACTGCCTCTTACTTTTCTACCCGTATCGTTATCAACATCGTCTATTACTACAACCTCTTCACTAACTTGTATAGCATCATTGTTATCAAAATTTTCTTCCATTACCATATCATCAGGATTATTCCCTTCAGTCTCCTTTAGAACTTTACCATCAACATTCCTTTTCTCACCCTTCTTTGTGCTATTATGAACATCAACAGCTACAGACCGATTTACTGAAGTTGCATCACATTCATCATCTGAACTATCTATGACATACGATCTATTCGTTTTTTTAGCTGTTACATTAGTTTCTGTCTCTTCATCCTCTTCAATTATAACACTATCTTGTTTAGCACTGGCCTCCATAGAACTTTGTTTGAGTCGCGCAAGGCGTCTTTCTTCAGCTAGTTTCCGGTTTCTGATCATTCTTTCTTTTTGATTGTCGCTTATAGATGGAGATGAAGTAGCTTTCGGCATCGTAAATGGCGATCTGGAAATAGTTATAAGTGGATTTAAATAAGTTTGGTGCTAAATATGTAGGAAGTATCTTAATCACCATGCCTGACAGAAGAATTAACACTCTATTACATAAAGAAATAAGTGACATCAATAAAAGTATCCACCTATCTTTTTTTGGAGTACCCAAGATTTTTTTCACGGACCCAGGTGCGGGCGTAGCCCTGGCCAAGTCAATCTGCTGCTGCAACAGCTTGTCAAACTCGTCCTGTTCCTGAGGTTGCTGGGTTTCTTCGTCACTGGAGTCTTTCTGGACAACAGTTTCTTCTGATATGAACTGGTCTGTGCGGATTTTTTGAAGATGTACCTGAAATTGATCACATAACCTTCACTACCTGAACTTAATAGCAGTGCTTGTTCGTCCTTAGTTGTTTATTAGTATAAACTACTACAGATGAAAGACTTTTTTGTTTGTTTGAACCAAATGAGCTCCAAAACCACTGGACAGATTTTAACCAATAGATACCTACATTATTCTTGGGTAATTTATATATACCATCAAACAATGACACATGAGGATGGGGCAGTAACCAAAGACTTAATGTTACATGGACAAAGTCATGAGTGGAAGCCAGTATAATAATAAAAACATTGCAAACCATAACCGGCCTCTTCTTGCCAAGACTCTCCATCTTCTTCAGACAGTCCTCAAACTGGAACTTTGGGTACAGCCTGTATGCCCAATGTTCTAACTTCTTTAGGACCATATCCAAATCATCCTTTTCATGCCCTTTGCCTGAAATTATCATGTATTATCATTTCATTCAAACTCGCTTTAATGCTTGCACAATTTGGTAAATCTGTCAATGATCATTATGATGTTGATGACACAGTTAGCTCAGTGACTGAGCGATTGGCTGCTGAGTTTACGTGTTGTTGGTTCAATTCCCGCACGGAACACATATTTGCATGGCCTACAGATAGTTGTTTCGGGGCTGGCTGTTTGTGTATGTGAGTCTAAATGCACCCACAATACAGGAGAAATTTCTAGAGCGGGGTAATGTTTCTTTTAAAAAAAAAAAGACTTATTAACCTTACCTTTAAACTTAAAATCCTTAAAGTGATTAGGGATAATCTGTATGCCTCTGGGTCCTGTAAGACGGGCTGGGTTCAGTAGGAACCGTGGATTCTTTGTCACTCTCTTAGTTTTGGTAGATGATGGGTCCACCCGCCTCTTGTCTTCTTCTGTAATGTCGCAGTTAAAAATGACTATTATATGATAGCAGTAGACGCTCTTTTGCAAATTAAAATGGATTAGTACACGTTTTACAGTTGGAGCCATCTCAAATAAGTTAATAGGGCACATTCAAGCATGCATTCAAGCTTACGTTTGTGCTATATGCTGCCGGCAAAACAATAAGAATCAAAGAGGTTAGTACCAAGACATTAATGTACAAAATATTACTGTAAAAATACTATGTTACACATTTTCACTGGAAATTGTAAGCATTAAATACCTGCTTCATCATCTTTGGGTTCGTTTCCATCACTGTTGGGAGACTCGGATCGAGACCGAGGTCTTTCGTCATAATCGTCACCTTCAATGACTCTCTCCAACTCCTGCGCTTCGTCTGCCTCATCTTGTAAGAATATATCCTCTAGGAGAGACATTTCTTTACATGAATAACAGCAAATAAAAACAAAAACCAATCAAATGAGCATTTTACTAGTTGTAATTTGTATTTTTGTAAAAGTAACTTGACGTAAAATTTGGCGGGATACTTGAGGTTGAGAGTCGATTAGTCGAGACTCGAGAAATTTTTTGTTTTTCTTTTGGTTTCGTTCGAAACCATTAATCAAAAAAACATTTTATACTGAAAGTTTTTAAGAGGCACTATTATCTTATTAACGTAAATTTGAATATTAAAATGAATATGTTTATGCGCCATTATTTAGATAAAATATTTAAATTTGAGTTTTTACAAAAAAATACTGTTCTTGAACGAAAATTTTTACCTGTGGAACGCCCTAAAACAACGCGGAGCTTCCGTTTGTCGGTTTTATACGATTAATACTATTTTACGTATTTCTTATTTTCAAATATTTTTTTATCCATAATACTAATAATACATAATACTTTACAGCTAAGTCTATGCCCCTCCATGCAAAAAATGTTAGGAAAAACCATAATACGATAAGTGGAACATTTTATTTTTAGTGAGAAAGCCCATCAAAGTCTATCATCATTTTATTTTCACGTCATTCCATTTAAACTAAGCAGTATTCGGCCTTGATAGATTGATTTTCATTTAGAAACACTGTAGATTTAAATAAAAGACTTTGAGAAAACATTGGAAAAGACCAAATAAATAACGAATTTTACTGATCTAATACTGTTACTGCAACTGATTTATTAATTTATATGGATCATACAAAAGCCGTATTTTTATTAAACTCAAAACATAAACTTAGGAAAACTAATTTTCATTACTCATTTTAGTTTCATTTTATTTTACTTACAATTTCTAACTCCCAACTTTAAACTTGATGTACACATTACCGGTTTTTATTTTTTCTTATTTCGTTTAAAAATAGTATTTGGTTAAAAATATTGATAGAAGCATCTCTTTTATAGCAATTTATTAAATATTTGGCCCATCACTCGTAGCAGTACTGCAGAAAAATATTTTTGTTGATAAAACTGGCCATTGTCTAAACGGTTCCGAATTTTCACATCCATGTCCCATCCCTAGAAAGTCACGTGACCAGCTTGCGTTTGAGCGCACTAACAGGTATGGAAATTAGTAAATTTTATTAGAAATTTAGTTATATTTTGGATACTATTGTAGAAATAAGGTAAATAATCACGTTGCGCTAAAATTGAGTGTTAATGTGCGTGCAAATAAGGTGTTACATGGTGCTGTGCACGGTTATTTCGTCAACAAAGACTGTCATTTTGATACCAAGAAAGGTGCTTCAAGAATGGCGTCCCCCACATGTGCCGCTGGCCTATTGAGTTTCGTCTTGGCGGTGCTTGAATCTGATGACGTGAGCTGTTGAAATGGCGTGAAAAAGCAACTGCCTCAGGTTTTCGTCGATGTTCCGGTAGAATTATGTCGAAAAATTCGTAGTTCGTTCGGTGCCCTTGCGCTGCTACTCCAATGATTCATTGTTCCGATTTTTGCGAAATATTACATAAAAATTCGCTACAAATCATTGTTTTAGACATCATGGAAGCTAAACTGTGTGTTCTTATTAGTATTTCCGTGTGTTTTGTATGGTAAATTTGAGATTTTTCCGCGATCCGCCCATTTGTTTTGTTTACCATTTTACCGCTTACACGACAGCCGGGATAAGCTAAGAGCTAACTTTCATTATCTTTGATAGTATTGTTTTCTTTTTAGGTGTTTAATTGTAATGAATTCGGCAAGTTGTTATGTATATAAAGTCGCTATCGTGTCGTGATCAGTGATGCCGGTAGTTTGATTTCCTACCTGTAATAATTATCGGAACTGCCATTTTTTACGTCTTGTTTGTCGGGGAATCTTGCCACAGAACATCACCTTTATCATTTATTAATGTACTAAAATATACACAATATTACACATAATATTAGAAAATCATGCATAGTAGTGAATGTGTTCACCTATATTTACGTGAAGTTAATGTTCAGCGATTACTTATAGTTTATTTTACATTAAACAGAGGTAAGGTCATAGATAAGGTGTCATTTACCTGCTGCAATAATAAACCCCAGGTAATCTTAATAAAATATTTTGTTTTGTCTTATTTCCATAAAAAATTTCATCACTGGCAAGTTCATTGACCTCCCAAATTTTTACTACAGATGAAGTTTTTCTTGCTAATTCTCTTAACCATTGCATCTAATGTTTATGAGAGTGTTTTATTATTATTTCATACATAATTTATCTATATTTTATGAGTGTGGAGTTGATAATATAGGCCTTTCTCAGAAAATATTGGCACAAACATGCAATATTTCACTTGTTTTATAAAAATTCATTCTCATATTGTAATAATCCTTTCCCACCAAGGATTCTTTACAAAATATAAAATTACTCAATGATTATTAAGTACATTTAAACAAACTGTTTAGTAAATATTTCCAGTCTTCATTAAGATCTTAAATTGTACCTTTCCCTAGTGGAATGCCCTTATTATTCAAATCATGTAATACATTGCTATCTGTATCATGCTTGACCTAGCGATTCAGTCAATTGAAAGTGAATTGACTGATGATAATAATTGTCTAAATGAATTTGTGTACCTACATAATATAACAAACATAGCCATGTTTTATCTCTAAAGTTTGCTATCAGAGTCAATTTATAATAATCTACTTTCCAATTGTACTGTTTCCACTACTGGGCAAACACAAATCGCAGTATTCCACATATGGGTGAAATAATAAAATAAAAAATAAATAAACAATTTTTATTCAAGAATTAAGTCAAAATAAAAGTTTACATAATTACAATAGAGGTACAATTTTTCTTAATATATTGTTTGTTCTGCCTGATCTAGGTTTAATTAAAACCTGTGTTTCAGGTTCAATAATAAAGAAATTCTAAATAAACATTCTTCAATATTTCCATAGATTGAATACAACATGTCTTTCTTAACAAGACATCCTTGAGTAAATTGACTAAGAGTCTCTGTGAGGTACAATAGATATAACAGATTCTGCATTGGCCTGCATCTCTGCACGAATTACGTTCATCAATCAATTACCAACCACTTTGTGTGACGTCTTGTCCGTTAACTCTTTCATGTGTTGGGTGACTGGTATGAATAACTGCGATGTCGGGTCAAAGTCTGTTTACTGGGAGCAGTAAATCAGCTATCTTTAATTTACTGTAGTTGTCTTAAGCAGAGAATCTGTGTGAAAATTTTATTTATTTATGATTAATTACAACGGCTTGCACCAATAACAGTAATTGGGGCACACATCTATATTACCTGTTTCTTTTGTTATTTTTAATAAGCTGTTTTTTAGACCCTCAAGTTGTGACAATAAATGTTTTGTTTTTCTTTCTTTCAAATTAATGGGTAAAACACAAGCTAAAGTAAAAGTACAAAAACAAAACTAATTTCAAAAACAAATAACAAGTTAATGTATGTGTATATGTATGTATAATGTATTATGTGTGTATGTATAGGTATGTATAATGTATTATATGTGTATGTATATGTATGTGTAATGTGTATGTATGTAATGTAAGTTAATGTATCAGGATGCTATATGCCTAGCACAGAAATATAATCCTTGTTGACAAAGCTGTTTCTTCCTTTACAGGAAGTTTCAGTAGCCAATTTTAATGAAAGACTTGAGTTAGGAGTGAGCTAGGGTTATTATTACATATCCAGGTATTGGTGACAATAATAGCTTTTACAAGATTTGCTATTGTAGTCTTATCATTTGAAGGATTCTAATTTGATCATTGAGTATGTAAACAAACTCATGTTGTAGTGAGTCATTCCACTTCTCACAAATCTATTGACACAAGATACTGTTAATTGTTTATTTGATTTTTTTGAAGTTCTAGTCCATCTTTTTCTTGTAAACATCTTCAAAGGTTTATTTACCTGAATTTCTTTCATGCTAATTCAAGATTGTAGGTGTAGGTGGCTTGCTGTGGTTTCTGCCTACCCCCATGAGAAAAAGGCGTGAGTTTATGTATGTATGTCCTTTCATGGGAATGTTCTGCCTGTCATTTGGTTTTCGGTGTTGCATCAGTGATGACATAGCAACCCACTATGACTAAGAGACTACAGACCCTACTACAGACTAGAGGACTAGGAAGCTACTCCAGGATTGGCAGGACTTACATTTTTGCTACACGGGTTATATATTACAAGTAAGCTGGTTGCATGGTTCTATGCATTCTGTGGAAATTTACTGTCAGTATAGTATCAGTAGGGTAGTAGTGTAGTATCAGTGTAGTGCCTCGTTAGCCTAAGCGCAACTGCTATGCTAGAGGTCTTGGGTTCTATTCCCAGGTCAAGTAAAAAGTGTAATTGGGTTTTTCTATGAAATTCTCAGTAGCAGCTCAGAGTTAGTTAATGGCAATAGGCTTGCTCCATATTACATTGGGCATAAACATACCGGCAAACTGTGGGTATGCATTGATACACCTTCAGGGAATACAGGCTGGCAGGTGTGTAGTATAGTAATCTAGTTACTATTGTGATGAAGAAAGTTTTAATAGGTTTGTTGCTATGTTGCTGCAATAACAACAGTATCATTAATATAAGAGACACATTGGCACTACTTCAAATTAATTAACAAACATTTTACACATCCAAACTTGGCAGCATACAATCTCTTTTCTACTTCCTTCTTTGATAATATAAGTTGTAACATATAAAACACTAGGTTTTGTCTGCATTCTTGCCTTCGTGAATTTTCTTGTGGATCCCAATTTTTGTTGTTGTTAAAATACAGCCTAGCTTTCTATTAGCGAAAGGATTATCCGGAGTTTAAACTTAAAATAATCAGCTCTTCAGCTTTATATTAAGTTTAATAGCCGCCAGGAGTCGTGAGCACAAACGTCAAGTAATTTTTTGGGTTTTTTGGGGCGCCCACGCTGCACGTGATCGGTCCGACTGATGGACCAACCGCATGCAACGTCGGGGCCCCAAAAAACCTAGGTAGGAACCCGAAAATTTACTTGACCTTTGTGCTCACGACTCGTGGCGGCTACTATACTAGCTTTGCCCGCGACATCGTCCGCGTAAATGTCGGTGTTATTTTAAATTCTATCATGATTCGAAAGACACGCGGCGCTATCTTTTATCATAAGAACGTTGTTTTCCTCGGGAACAGTATTTTTTTTCAGGATGAAAGCTATCCCATCTCCGTTTCAGGATTCCTCCATTTCAGGATTCCTTCATTTCAGGGGTGTGACACCCTCGTGTCTCGGAAAGCACGTAAAGCCGTCGGTCCCGGCTGACATTCGTAATTCTTTGACAGTCGTTACGGATAGTCAGAAGCCGGGAAGTCTGACAACCAGTCTTATCAAGAGGTATCGTGTTTCTTGTGGAGGTCAGAAAGGCAGTCGCTCCATGTAAAACGTTGGTTTTCAGCTGCTTTCGGTTACACTGGAAGCCGACCCCAACATAGATGGGAAAAGGCTAGCTAGACCGATATGTACATTGTAAATTGACCTTTTATCCCACATTAACGAGAAAATTTCAACATTGTACTGATTTCTCGCTATCACATTTGATAACGAATTGTAAACAAATGTTTTTGTAAACACCGTGTTGGTTATATTTTCTCGGGAGTAGCTTGACCCTGCAGTTCAATACACTTATGAATTATTGTTATCATGCATTTTGCTTGTATTAGCTAATTGTTGTAAATATGTGGCGAAGCCTTCATTATAAGGCCATTTAAAACATTGATCTACCGTTATAGTGAGTTGTTTCGCTCAACATGCGAGCTCTACAAACTGAAGTTTCCTAGATCGCGTTATCAAAGTCCTCCGCGACGTTAGCATATATACAAAATCCCGACAACAACCGCCGGGCGCCGGCGAGACGACTCCCGGCTACCGTAGATACAGGCCTGTGGACGGTGAGCAATGGGTAGCTCACCGTCTTTACGTTTAAATAACGACAGGCCGTGTCGACGGCGCGTTCGTGTTCCACGCGCGCCTCAAAGAGATGTCAGCATAGAGAAGGGGCCACTGAGAGCCGATGCCTGCCGGGGCTGCGGGTTGTTCGTAAGAGATACCGCGCCCTCGGAACGCAAAGGGCACAAGAAGGAACATGGGTGAGTTTTAGTCAGTAAAAGTCTGACAAGGGCGGGAGAAGTTATTTAATGATTTCCAACCCCCCCAAAAAAAAAAAAAAACCGCCGGGTAGTAGTCCACTAGACACAACACCCGTGTGGTCGGAGAATCCTCTCTTTTCAATGAGGGTGACAGACTTTACGCTGTCTTTCTCATACTTTCTTGCTAGGATTCATGACAAACCAAAATGTGCCCAGCACACCACGGTCACGATCCCATGGCAGACTTTTATACATAAATAAAAGTCATAACACAACTTCGATAATTCCGAACTCACTACTATTTTGTAGGTATTATGGGAAGAATTCGTAGCTTGGCGCTGAGGGCATGGTTTTGGTCAAAAGGTTAAAAGACCCCGACCTCTACATTCTTTCCCGCACAATTTTCTTATTTGCTTACCATAAAAATAAAAAAATAAATAGTATTAAAAAAGTAAAAAAAAAAGTAATATAAAAAGTGTTATTGGGGTTTTCTATGAAATTCTCAGTAGCAGCTCGGAGTTCAGATTTGTGCCCGGTTAAGGGCAAATAGGCTCGCCCCCTATTACATGGGACCTAAACATACCGGCGAACTGTAGGTGTACATTGTTACACCTCTGCCTAACCCTTCGGGGAATACAGGCGTGATGGTATGTTTGCTTACCATAAAAATATCCCAAGGATTCAAAAAGTAATTGTGTCCTCTTAGTCTTCAAGCTGAATGTGAAATAACTAAGTATGTTTTAGACTCAAAGGAATTAAAGCCACATTTCCCACCATAATCACATATGGCAAAATTAATATTTTACATTTAATAATACGTCAGCTGCCGTCACAATGAACGAACCCAGAACCAACGCCATACGCTCATTACACCTTGCATTGACACTAATAACAGGGCTTGAACAAAATGACAGGTGGCCTACCAAACAGTGTTTATTGACATCAAATAGGCTGAGCTATTTTGTACCTTGTGTATGTTTTGATAGATAGAAATGTAATTTGTCTTTGGTCGACAATAAAGTGATACGGAGAATGCGGTTTTAATTTTGTAGATACCCTTAATGTAATGTTACGTGGCGTGTCTTGGTCATAGTTAGGGGCAAAATTAAAGTTTGAATTTCTGAGAGGATTGGAGTTCGTTTGTTGTCGCAGAAATGGCTTTTAGGATTGAATTGAACAAGGGCATTGATGTTGATTATGTTTATCTAGAAGTTGCTTTTCAATTGTCGATTGAATCTTATTGTGATCACCTTTTGGGCGTTCTAGCCACCTCGCTGCTTAAGCAACATTTTTTTAACAAGTGATTCATTTAGACGATATATTGGGTTGAGAACTCCAATATAACGCAAAGCGTAATGCTCGCTCCTATTCTAGATCAATTCTCACAGTATGTAGATTGTAAGATTGCCCTGATCCCACGCTAGACACTCATCTTTGTCTAGTGTACCACACATTTTACGAGGCTTAAACGTAAACATACCTTTGTTGCATGTGGTTACGGTCGATCTTCGATTTACTCACCTTTTACGATTATATTTGTTTTTATATCTTTTTGTATTGCCATTTATTTATTATGAGATACATGTGCAACATGACAGACATACAATCCAGGTAAATGCACAGTAGATAAAATGGAAGAAAAAATAAGTTGAAGGTCAAATCATTTATGTATTTTAATTAAACCATTCAAAGGCACCTTTGAACGTAATTTACAAGAAATAAAAAAATAAATAATATTGAATCTAGTTGCCCATTCTAAAATGTAGTTTGTTATGGAGAATAATGGTCAAGAAACCATCCTCATTTTACTAAAACAAATAGAAGGTAAGTTCAATAACTAAAATCATGCTCTAAAAAGTACAAAACATGAAAATATTCGCATCTCAAATTGTTATTGCTAGTGATGTTCAGAGGTTAGGCGTGGTCGACTTTGGCCCGAAGCTTATGCTTGCAACTACTGTTAAAATGTATTGACTTGTTTTGCGAAAAAGAAACCCTTCAGTTATCCGACTTTTACACCGACAAAGTCACGAGCATAAGCTAGTCTCAAATATAAATAGTATTTGATATAAGCTCCTCCATGACGGTATCTTTAGCATAGGAGGTTTTTTCTTGTAATGGCAATCCGGTTTCGCTTTTGGACGTTATTTTCGTAGGTAAATGAGTGGAAAAAAACATATTTAATAATATTGAAGAAGGTATGATAGGTGGTTCGGGAAATTCTTTTGATTTGCAAAGGTTTTGTCTGAATATGCTACGGTGAATTTTCCGAAGGCTTACCTGACGTCCTTGAGATATTTTTAGCTTGCTTTTGCCTCGTTTCTTCTAAACGCCCACCATGTTTTTCATTGCCCATATATTTTAACTGGGAGCAGTAAGGATTTTAGGCTGCTAGTGTTATTTAGATGCTAATAGCGGCTTCGTGAATTTCACATGATTGTTAATTAGGTCAAGTGTATCCCAATAACTGACAATGAGCAAAGTATTTTGTTCGATTTTGAAACACCGTCGACGAAATGTGGTCAAATTCCAAGCATTTATTTAAATAATTGTAGGTATTTGTTTTTAGGAAACCATTCTGTAAAAGATATCGTACTTCTATTTCAATTAATCCACTTACAAGCACTCCAGGAGTCGGTCAATTAGAAACTCGAAGGTGGGCAACCATTGATTGCAGAGAAGCTAGTTGCCTAGTGGTTTAGAACTCCCCTCCTTGAGACTGAAGGTCCCATGCTATTTATAAAGAATCCTTATAGAATTTTCTCGAAGGGAAGATCTTTTCCTTATTTGTCCTCATTTCAGCGACGTCTCTGGAGAGTACTGGTCGTTACCGCAGCGTTTATGCGATAGAGAATCATATTTTTTTTATTGTTTCTGGTTGACTCAGAATCTTATTTTTGTCCTAAATCTTTGGAATAATTGTGTCATTTCTAGTGTTAGGTTTGGTCTATTGCAACCTGAAAACGTGAGTTAAACATTTTTTTTTTTTTATCAGGTTCCCGGATCTGTGTAACTTGTTTGTAGAAAATGTTTTGCGTACGGAACCAAGCCAGAATTCAGCTAACTTACTCCTACTTAATTATTATGCGTTCTAGTTGACGAAATAACCGGAAGCAGTAGCACAATATTATCTTTTAAGTTTTGCTAAGCTTGTAAGCTTTGTTTATGTGGTGTCGTACGTAAGCGAAGTATCTAACATGTTCTTGTAATGTTTGTGAATACTGAACCTAGTCCTAGTTTTATTTATTTATAAATAATTACAACGGCTAAGTATTTTGTTTAAACTAGTCCGTGAAATTTATTAGAAACAAGTAACATCAAAAAATGTAAACTAAATTATATGCTCAAAACTGGACATCTTTTCAGGGGGCCTACCACCATATCGTAAAATAGTATTATTTTAATACTACCTTGCCTTGCGCACTGTTGGATTTTCGACGCTCATCCCAGCGCCGAAAGTTGAAAATCCAACAACTGAAATTACAAAGTAATATTAAAATGGTACTGTTTTTAGAAATGGTGCCTTAATAGACCTCCGTCCCTTGTATTTTATTATGTGCTTGAGTACCCGGTGAATTTGGTACCACCAAGATTTCTGGTTTTCCTAAATTATCCCAGTATTAAGGCTAACAAAACAAAAAAACAAATAAAGCCAAATCGGTCAAGCCGTTTTCGAATTTTTGTCATATATGTCTACTAATATCACAATTATTTTGTTCCAGCTGCTTGTAAATAGAGGCTGTAAATATAACGTATATAGTTTAAAGATGAGTTTGGGTGCGCGCGCCACCAAAGGTGGTGCGAAGGGAGGCGCCAAGGACGGCAAGCATGCACAGGACACCCGGAAGAGCACAGACAAAACCCAGAGTAAGGAGAAGGTTAAACCACAGGTGAGGAGCATACGTTATCCTTATTTCTCTATGAACCATTTAAAATGCTAGGCAGTCAACAAGGCCATTTTTTTTTAACAATGGGAAAACATTAATTGACTTCTACTGCTCTGGGCGGAGCGGAAGGGTGTGTCAGACTCTTACTGACTAAAACCCATCCGTTTTCCTTCTAATGCCCTTTGCTTTCCTAAGCCGCGGTGACTTTCGAACAAATTCATAATTCATCATCGTTGACTTTGTCTCTGTCACCTCTGACCTAGATTAGAGTCGAGAGCAAACCCATATAGAATAAAAAAAATAAAATTGAATCATGTTGTATGTATGTATTCTCCAGACCGATTCCGGTCACGGCGGCTAATCTTAATGCAGACTACCTAAGTACGCAGGAGATATAATATTGCACAAGTGTGTGCGCAACCACGGCTCCCTCTTCCCTAACAATCCGGCACAACCGGGGAGAGATTAGGCCCAGGACAAACGGCTTTTACTTGCATTTCGAGGCACGGGGGTGTCACACTACCAACTTCGAAATTCCGGGCTGTTACTGACAATTTTTTATTGGAAAAACCCAATAACACTGTCCGATCTGAGAATCGAACCTAGGGCCCCACGCTCCGCAGTCGTGTTTGCCACCATGATACCAACGGGGCAGAATCATGTACTGGATCGATGGTTAAAGTTTAAGTTATGACGTCCCCCCATCCGCCCTTTATTATCATGCGTATAAAATAAAAAGCGCGAATACAGAAAATTTCCTCAATTTACATAATGAAGTATTGATGTTGCAAACTGATAAGTTAGTTACAATCATAGATAGTAATAATATTATGACAATGACACCGGCCGACCTTGACGCGCGACCTCCGGCATGTCATTGACATTGTTCGTGTGACGTGCCCAATTATACGGCGGAGCTCCGCGTGCCTCTTTCTAATGGTTTTTTTAAGTTTAGATTTTTAGCGAAGTTCTAGCTGTTTTTTTTTTGTTTAGCGCCCGCCTCCCGTGCATTAGGTTGCTGGTTCGATACCGGGCAAGTACTAATGTAGTACGACTTTATTAAGTTTAACATGACTTTAGAAAAGTACGAAATGTTGTACTTGGGACATGTTTCATCATCTCTCATACATACATACATAAACTCACGCCTGATTCCCATGCGGGTAGGCAGAAACCACAGAACGCCACCTGCTACGATCCTTACATACTCCTTTCGCCTCGTCCACGGTCATACAGGCACGCTGGTTACGAGTACTGCGCACCCGACCTTTCCGAAGAACCTCATCAATAAGGTTAGGGTAGGTCTTTCTAGGGCGTCCCCTCCCGGCGTTGCTACTCACATCTGCCATCTAAATTATCACTTCTCAATAGACACTATTTACAATTGGGTAGACACCACTAATCAATTGACTTACTTTTTATGAGCTGTCAAAACGAGACTACCTCATTGATTTTGTATGACAATACTAAACTATGACGTCACTTATTTGTCATCTCAATTCACTAACTATTTATTGATTTCAAAGCAACTGAAAATCTAATTTTATAGTTATTTATTTAAAAATTCATCTGGTTTTCAGGGCTATAATTAAGTGTTTTTTTTGTGAAGTTGTGTTTTTTTTTTTTTTTTGGGGGTGGGAAATCATCAAATAACTTCTCCCGCCCTGGACGGGGCGGGAGGGAGTGTCAGACTTTTACTGACTAAAACCCACCCATGTTCCTTCTTGTGCCCTTTGCGTTCCGGGGGCGCGGTATCTCTTACGAACAACCCGCAGCCGAAGTTGTGTGTTGGAATTATTGTTTAATGGTGTCATCTACCCAATTCTAGTTTTGGGAATGTTCGCATCCTAATCTCAGTCTTAATCTGTTAAAAACGCACCTGCCGTTTTGACATTGATTGTTGCCGAGATGAGCAGCAAATAGATTTTGACCAAAATTGTGTAAAATTATTTGTCAAGTAATAAAATTTTAAACTTATTGGAAGGTGCTGAAACGGCCTTTGTTTCATAGATTTTGTTTTTATAACACTCGAGTATGCGTTGATGCGCTGTGGCGTAAGAAATTTACCTCGTTGCTACACAGGCTGCGTGGCAGTCGCAACACGATTCTACAATCGATAGCCGCCCGGGCAGATAGCCTGCTAGTGCGGACGCTAACTAATCGCACCCGATCTGTTTCAGTTATTAAGTACCAACCTAGGCTAAGTTATTTGTTACTAACACAGTGGACCTCAATGTAGTCTGATAAATTAATAAACAATAACACATTTGGCAGCTCATTCATAAGATATCAAATCGTTTCATTTAGCTTTTATGAAAACAACATAATCACACTTGTGTACAACATGAAATAGGAGACAAATAAACAATCGAATATAGGAAAAAACCAGCACAATCCATAACATAACAAATTTCTTGTTTTTTGTTATGATATTTGTAATTGTTTAGGTAATGTTAAGATTCCCAAAATGATGAGAATCGATATCGTGAGGATATCGGTGGCTATCAGTGCCGGCAAAATGAGGGTGCGGCTAGGGTTGTCAAACTAGTAATGAAAAAAATGATGATTAAAATGGTTTGTTAAAAAATAAATCGGCTACATAATATACGCTATCTTTATGGGCACTTAGCAAGCGATAAAAATATAATATAAAATGTCCATGTCAATATCCTCTTTAAGACATAATTGTAATCTTAGATGAGGCCTTCGATATTTTACCATAATTAAAGTGGCTTAAAATAGCTTCTAGTTGATTTAATTGTTCGAAACAGACTTTCCGTTTCTGCATAATGTGTTCGGAAAAATCTCTGCTTGACAACCGTAGGTGAGGTTAGACCTACGGTTGCGGTCCGTCTGGCTTTTGGACTCCTTATCCGGAGTTTGACCAGTCTTTTCCACCGAGGATTTTAATTAATCAATGAGAAGTTAAACGTGTTGGCCGCTTAAGTTCTAAAGGCAATGCCTCTTTGCCCTAAGATCTCTTTGCCAATTACAACAACCTAGGGTTGCCAATGCCAAATTCAAATAAAAAAAGTAGGATTTGAAGTTGGAAAAACCAGGACAATTCCGTTTAAAAACAGGACGCAGAAATAGGGTTGCAATAGTCAAATTAAAATGTAGTGAAAATAGGTTAAATGAAATTCAAGTTAGGACAGTAATCTTTTAGCGAAAGTATTTTTATACAATTATGGCCGCCAGTAACGTAAGAATTGTAGGTAAAATTGGCGCGCGAATTTTTACATACGAGGCCTTGTGTGGGTGCCTCAAAAAACAGGACGCTGCTTGAAAACTATCCAGGACATCCCAGGACACTATAAACACTAAGTAACATGTCTTGGGAAAACAGGACGGTTGGCAACCCTACAACAACCACGTGTAAATGGGGGGGGGGGAGGGTGGATATCATGACTCATCAACGCCTATCCCCAACTCTTGGACCCACGAAGCTGATTTTGTATAGAGGTTCCCGTCATGATAGACATGAAATAAGAAAGAATGTGTCGAAATTCAACCCCTTTATTTTTACGCGGGCGAAAGCTACTTTTCTATATAATTTGGCATATCAAGTGTTGTGTAATAACTAATGTAACCTATATGTTTGTTGACAGGCTACTACAGAACAGCTCCGGATGGCACACATGATCGATCGTAAAAGCGAAGACGCGTCAGACGTTCGACGAATGGTGAGTACATCATAGCAATGATAATCCAATAATAAAGTAACTCCAGTCATCTTCTGGTCGGCCTTTGATGGAATTATCCCACCTACATTGCCATTCGGTTAAAAGCTCCTCCCTGATGTCAGCCTGCGCTTTAAGTGTGTTAAATAGAATTGGTTTAGCCGTTTGGAAGCTACGATGCCACAGACAGACATACAAATACATGTTAAACTCCTAACAATCCTGTTTTTGTCGTGGATTAATGATGTTTAAGGTTCAAGTTTTGTGAAAGTGAAATAATCCTGGTCGGCGTAACATTCATCCTAAACAGTATTTAGCAATGATGACACCCTACTAACAATAAATACGAAAGTTTGTGAGAATGGACCGATGGATGTTTGTTTGGTACTCTTTTACGCTTAAACGGCTGAACGGATCTGGATGAAATTTGGCACCGAGATAGATTGTAGTGTGGAATAACAAAGGATACCTTTTAATTAATGGATATAATGTATGGTTCCCGTGGAATATAATATCAAATTTGACGCGGACGAAGTCGCGGGGAGAAGCCAGTGAAATACCATAAATAAAAATAGCACCCCTTTTTGAGGGTTTAAATAGACGTATTCGTTTGACGTCAGTTACAACAAACTTATATAAATGCCCCAGTTATTGACGTAAGCCGAGACGCTGTGATCCGTCACGTTGCGAGAACTGCTTCACAGCCAGCTTACACAACCAGTCAGGTGGAGTTTACAACACTCGTATAAACGTCCCTTTTGTACTTAAAATAAAGTTTAATAAAACAAAGGAGCATTGCCAATGATTCTTTCAAAGTAAACGTGAAAATTTTCAAACAATTTTGCGCAACAAAACCCAGGGTGCATTTTTAGGTTTTCCTATAGAATACGTTGGAAACATTGCGGTCTTGGAATAAGGAAAAGCGAAGTAAGGGGTAAACAACCAGGTGTATAGCTGAGTTCGCTTGTCGCCTTGTCGGGCTATGAATATGGCCTATAAGTCCTGTAACACGGGGAACGACACCACGTTTCTTACCATATACATATATTAACTCCGCATTTTTCCCATGGGGGTAGGCAGACACCACAGAACGCCACCTGCTACGATTCTTACATACTTCTTTCGCCTCGTCCACGTTCATACATCTAACAATATCTTATGTAAAAATACTACCGAGTAAAACAATATGACCTGAACATACATACAAAATCATCTACAATCTTTTGACGGCGCGGTTGTTGCAGTGGCTGACCGATTGACTGGTCCGCTGGGTGTCGCGGGTTCGATTCCTACACGGAACAAATATTTGTCTATACTAATATTATAAAGAGGAAAGATTTGTTTGTTTGATTGTAACGAATAGGCTCCGAAACTACTGGACCGATTTTAACCATTTTTTCACAATTAGATAGCTACATTATTCGCGAGTAACATAGGCTGTATAACGTCACGCTGCGGCCCACGGGAGCGGAGCAGTAACGAAAGACGTAGCTGAAAGCGGGTGAAATAAGCCACGCGGACGCAGTCGCGGGCAGGTCGTCTAGTATGACATAAAGATAGTTGTACCGCGTCTGGCCGTATGTGTATGTAGGTTTACATGTTTGTAAAACGCACCCACAATACAGGAGACACTCCTAGTGTGGGGTAGTGTTTGATTTAAAAAAAAAAGAACATTAACGGCTAAAAAAAAAAATTTGCTTACGTTTTTCTTTGCTGTAATCAGGTAAAAAAGTAAAATATGGTTGTAATCAGTACTTACTCTCATACACATAAAACAATATGTATGATAGTTTCACACACAATTATAGATTTGATATGCGTTTTCTAAGTGCCGCGTCGTGGGCGTGGGAAAGTGTAGGTAACGGCTTCGACAGTTACCGGCAGTTAACTGTTCATAGGTGCGTGTTGCTACAGTACAGCGGCGCGATTTCATTTTGTAGTTAGTTAAGTCCTTCACGGGCATTTTTAGGGTTCCGTACCCAAAGGGTAAAACGGGACCCTATTACTAAGACTCTGCTGTCCGTCCGTCCGTCTGTCACCAGGCTGTATTTCATGATCCGTGATAGTTAGACAGTTGAAATTTTCACAGATGATGTATTTCTGTTGCCGCTATAACAATGCATACTAAAAAAAAGAATAAAAAAAAATATATATATTTAAGGTGACATACAACATAAGTGATTTCTTTTTTTTCTCGTTTTTATAGTTAATGGTATGGTGATTTTTATATTAGATTCCACGATGAATGTTGAGTGACATCCCCAAAAAACGAGCACACTACTTGACAATATGCGCATAAGTTATTCATTTAAAGCGATAAAAAAATTGCATTATGCCAAAGGGCATAAGGTCGAAATTGTTTTAAATTAGGTATGTTGTGACATTTTTAAAACTGCTCCTAGGTTTTTGTATATCAATAATGGGTGCCCATCCCTAAAATCTGCCAACCAGGATAAGAAGCGTGAAAACTCCGGATTTTGGAGCTTAACCCATATCATCCCAGTGTTCCATTTTTGAAAAACACTAATTTAAAAATGCGTTCAAAAATTATAATAAAAAAATAAAAAAGTAACCGTTTCACAATTGGAACACTGGGATGATATGGGTTAAAACCCAGAGATATCAACGGTGTATTTTTTAAAGTTACTCAATTGTTTTTAACCAACCACCTAAACACATCATCTACTTAGCCTTTTTCCCTGATTACAAATGTAATGTACGGTCAACAAAAGGGATAACTAGCCAGATTGTCTAATATAGTTGAAGTTTTCTTTGAAACTGGCTGTCCTTATTAAAAGAAATTTAATTTAATTAATAAACTGTTCATTTTCTGTTATTTCATTGGAAACGTCTATCGGTCTAAAAAAAAAACTTTAAATTTACTAGGCGACTCTGATTACTTATCTCTTTTGCTGACTGTACGTCCCATCGGACTATGAGAGTTAAGGAAGAAGGAGTGCACCTATGGGCGTACGTGGGGGAAGGCAGGCAAGGAAGAGGCAGCTGCCCCCTGATATATATTTTGAATAATAATGTGGGACTTAAAAAAACGTAACTGGCGAAACGTGAGTGTACTAATGGGTACACCTCTGCTATCGGTCGGGGATTACAAGCGTAATGTTAAATATGTTATATTTATGTGCTTATAAAAAATCTGTATTGCCCCCCCCCCCTGTCCCAAAATCTGGGTACGCCCATGTGTGCACCTGTGTTTTCCCATCTCATACGTACTTTGCTAGTCTGCATTCAGATTAGCCGCCGTGGCCGGAATCGTAGTGTAGAATACATATACATACAAATGTAACCTTGGCCTGACTGACGCTATCTAAACTAGGACAACCCGGCCAAAGGCAAGCCTAACCTACGTATTTTTTAATCCACCTATCAAATAATAATCTCACCCATTGCGAAGTATGATTGTGCGAGCTAACCGGAAAGTTACAAGTAGCCGTTTATATTGCCCACTTCCGGCGAGCTATCAGAGAAACAAAGACTACAATGTAGCAGTCAGCTGTTAGTGCAAGATGCACGGATGTGGGGTACTGCGCTACAATGCCAGCTGACGGTGCAACAGTTGCTATATTTTAATTATATTACTGTGATTTGGTATGGCAATAGGCTCGCCCCCTATTACATGGGACTTAAACATACCGGCGAACTGTGGGTGTACACTGGTACACTACGGAATATAGGCGTGATGGTATGTATGTATTAGCTAATTATTATCTAATCAAAAAGTGCAACTGTAGGTAAGTGCTATTACGCTATACGTACCAGGAGTTAGTAATCCGTAACGTATTATCAAGTTGTTAAAGTAGCTATGCCGTCGTTAAATGCACTAATAAAATACATGCACCTTGCACGGGGGGGGGGGGTGTTGTCTTATACGTTAAGACCTAGACCAGTTCTGCTCCAGCGCCATTCAACCCTATTACCAACCTATTGCCATTGACCGGGCACAAATCCAAACTCCGAGCTGCTACTGAGAATTTCATAGAAAAACCTAATAACACTTTTTCTCGACCTGGTAATCGAATCCAAGGCCTCTAGAGTAGTAGTCGCGCTTAGGACCACTAGGCCAACGAGGCAGTTAATAATTAGATAGAGGTTTTTGCCAGTGTACGCGCGTTGTAGATAATTCAGATGTTTACACACTGTTTTTGTAGTTTTTAGGTTGATCTTGGACACAACTATTATCGGCGAATGAAAAGACCGCGAGGAAATCTGGATATATCTAAACAAATACAATATTAATAAAATTTTAATTGATGTATGTATCAATCACAATATGAAATTAATTGATTAATTAATAAGCCAACGCTAACAAATATTTTTATTAATTGTGTATGTAATGCATGTTTAAATATGTATTGTTTTGACTCAAGTGTCACTAAATATTTTCACGACTTGATGTATGTCGAATATAGTGAAACTCTAAAATTGTCGTCATCATCATCATGTATAGCCATGAAATGAAAAATGAATACCTGTGTTTCTGTCTGTTTCATCAAATCTCCGAGACGGCTAGAATGATTTGGCGGGACTTCTACTGAAATATATGTGATGTTATATGGACCCAGGTTGGCCGCTGTAAAACTAACTTGGCTAAATGGGGCATTGTTCACCCATCCTAAACGCAGTGCCAGTGTGGAGCACTATCACAGGACATGCGTTACCCCTTTAGTTGTCCGTCGTGCACAACCACCTGCACCATCCAATGATAGAGCTGTACAGCTTGCTCAATACTGGTCGCACACTTTTATGAGTTAATCGACACGACATGAAGAACTAAAAAAAAAGACACATAAGGAAAGAAAACTTAGTTGTGTCACTCGAGGAACAGAGAAAGAAAATGAGCGCGCGCACTGCTCTCTCTTGCTTCTACAGTAATATACGAAACGTAACTCTCTCTCTCAATATCTTCACCAACTTCCCCCCAATTTCTGTTCGCCCGATCACACTCGTTTCCGTAACGGTCTCGTAAAGCATTTACCATCTTACTCCCCAAAGTCAAGCGTGCGTAAATAAGTTTTACTACAAAAATATCGAAATGATGTGAAGAACATGTTACTTTTGACGGCGATAAGTCTTTTAAATCCGTTACTTAAGTAGGTATTGTTTGTGTCAGGTGCAAGAGCTGATGGAGATGACGTGCCGCACCGAGGAGGAGGTGTGCTCGGCGCTGCACGACTCGGACAATGACATGGTCGCCGCTTGCAACCTGCTGCTCGAAGAGAGCCAGCGGATACAGGTACGAAACCATACAATGTTATAAGTACTTGCGAATATAAACAAATTTCATAATGAAACCAATTCCGAAATATGAAGAAAAAAAAAACTCCTGTTCCCTACAAAAATGTACTACAACACGATCAGAATGTACGGAACAGCGGATTTTTTTTATATTTCTCGGTTGGCCCATTAGACAAAGTGGTTCGTATTCATGAGTACCTCCGTTCACCGCCTGAAATATGGAAAGTGAATTAAAATGAATCTTGTGAATAATGTAAATTAACCTCCTGGTCTCGGGCCACGATTACTTCATCAGGTCTTCAATCGTGCACATGGCATATTGTCATGGGAAGTGGCTATGGTCTGAGCAGGTCACGTGAGTGTAGGACTGGTATAACCAGATGACGAATTTTCGTAATTAAAAACTTAAATAATCTCGTCCCAATCTCATCTCATTGGATTGGTTCATTCTCAGGATGGAGAGGATTAGAAAGGAGATAGGGATGCCTGTGCCTTGCACTGGAACAACACGGGCTGGAAATAAATAGATAAATGTAATCTCATCGCAGCGGCAATCATAGAGTCATTTCTGCCGGACTGATTAGAATGTAAAAAACATTACCATGAGTTACTAGGATACCCCCGATGTTTCAAAGATAGTGGGGTTGAGTATGTGGGGTGAATCGTATGTACAGGTAACGGGGGTGAATAAAACAACTCGGAAAAAGATTCGAATTACTTAGGTAGAAATCACTAATACAAAAAAATAAGAATACTTACAACCGGTTGTGTATTCCACTATGAAAAAACGATTTTGTATCGTTACGTGACTCATTCAAGATCCTCTTTATTCAAATATTCAATGTTGTTTCCAGGGCGAGTGGCGAACCAGCGAGAAAAAGAAAAAGAAGCCGCCGGCCCCCGCCGGCAACGGCGAGCTCGACCCACCGCGGGACCCACGCAGTCGCTCCGGACCCAGACCACGTATGTGTTCCTTAGTCTACTGAACATGCCTACGTTTTAGAGGTGTTTCGATGGGTAAAGGATATATAGCGATAACTATCGCTCAGCATGCGAACTACAAATTAACGTTTTCTACATCGCACTATCAAAGTCCTCCGCGACGATAGCATATATACAAAATCCCGACAACAACCGCCGGGCAGTAGCCCACCAGACACAACACCCGTCTGGTCAGAGGATCCTCCCTTCTCAATGGAGGGTGAGAGACTTTACACCCTGTTTCTCATTCCTCTACAGATACATGTCCAATGATTGTCCAAATTATTGCATTGCACAACGAAATGATTCAATCTATACATAGCACTTTTCAATGTTCATTTGCTCGTATTTTTCAACGTCCTAATCTGTTTCCCTTTGTGTCATTCTCGACATTAAACGGTGTCAAAAGCTCTTTCATCCCCATACCTTATTCTTCTTGCTTCGTTTCGTATCGTTGATACATCTATAGTAGATCTTATACCACCTGGGCCAGTAGGTAGCCGGCCACGTTTATGGCTGCGTCAGAAGTCGGCAAAAGGGGTACCTTAGTTTGAACTTTTGCGATATATCCAATACTTTTATGTTTATCCCTTGCTTTACAGGTCGTGGGTCTGGAGAGCGAGGAGAGCGCGGTGAGCGCGGCGAGCGCGGTGAGCGTGGCGAGGGCGGGTGGCGCGGCCGGGGGGGCTCCACAAGGGGGCGCGGGGGCGCACGGGGGGCGCGTGGGGGCGGCTCCCGACGCCCGCGCCCCGACCGGGACCTCTCCGCCACGTGCTGGACTGACCATCCACAGCCTGCCAGTATGTACACACAGGACTATTGCTCCCCTACACCTCTGCTGTACTGTTCTGTTGCCAGTTACAAAACACTCAAATCGTATCTCCAGAACTGGTTGTAATTCGTCTTCTGGGTGTTTTTCTGGTAGTTCAGCTGTCTGCTCACAGTATGCCGATAGTACATGGGAGCCTACCACCGGTCACCAGTCTAGTCTACCTCAAACCGAGGACAAATGTGAATAAAACCACGCGAAGATAATTCACACATAATATCGGAAAATAGGTCGGAAAAACGGAATTGGGTAGTAGACACGACCAAAGCAATCGACGAAATTTTTATGAGCTGTCAAAACGCGATTCCCGCCTCAATTTTGTATTACAATAGCTAACTGTGACGTCACTTATTTTCCAACTCATTTGATTAACTAATTATTGATATTAGGGCAACTAAAAATGGTCCGCTACCCATTTGGGTAGATGACACAATTAAACAATAATTCCAAGATACATTTCACCATTTCAGGAGTAAACCCTGAAAACCCGATTGATTTTTAAATACTATAGAATTGGATTTTGAGTTGCTTTAAAATCAATATATAGTTATTGTATGGAGATGTCAAAAAAGTGACGTTATGGTTTAGTTTTGTCATACAAAATCTATGGGGAATCGCGTTTTGACAGCTCATAAAAAGTATTTCAATTTACTAGTGGTGTCATCTACCCATTTACACATCTACGCTCAACCCTACCCTTGCACTTTACATGGCGTATTTGCGTTATATAGCTAATTAAAAAAATTAATTTATTGTATTATTAAGTAACCTGAATATTTTAACTACCTAAAACATACCGGCGAACTGTGGGTGTACATTGGTACACCTCTGCCTAACCCTCCGGGGAATACAGGCGTGATGGTAGTATTTTAACAAATACGCCATGTTACACTTTAACAACTTTTTCTGTGACATAAATAGCGCGTGTTGATAGCTGCTAACATTATTGTGTATGTATTGTGCAGGCGGCAGCAACATCGTCGACACATTCCCTGCTACAGAAGACTGGGACAACGAGGAGTGGTCCGGATCTCTGTCAGACACCAAGGTGAATGATAACAGATAGAACTTTATCAGCATAACATATCCCAAAGAAAGCAATCTCGTAATCTTACGCTGCGTGTCGCGGGCTCGATTCCCGCACCGAACAAATGTTTGTATGGCCTACAGATAGTGGTTCCGGGTCTGGCTGTTTGTGTATGTGAGTTTATGTGTTTGTAAACGCACTCACGATACAGGAGAAATTCCTAGTGTGCGGCAACGTCTTGTAAAGAGAGAAAGAAAAGTTAAGACACTTAAAAATAGCCTAGCCTAGTGGTCCTAAGCGCGACTGCTACGCTAGAGGTCTTGGGTTCGATTCCCAGGTCGAGCAAAAAGTGTTATTGGGTTTTTCTATGAAATTCTCAGAAGCAGCTCGGAGTTAGGATCTGTGCCCGATTAAATGCAATCGGCTCGCTGTCAATTACATGAAACCTAAACATACCGGCGAACTGTGGGTTTACATTGGTACACCTCTGCCTAACCCTGCGGGGAATACAGGCGTGATGGTATTTTACTTAAAAATAAAATAATATACAAAGCTTCCATGACTTTGGAGCTCAAAGATACAGGCCTAGACCTAGTTTGGACTCCAAATCTCTCACAGATTACATTTACCTGTCTGCTGTAGTACTTACTACTTTATATGTTTGCAATATGTGAGGATAAATAAATGAGCTTATTATTATTATTATTTTAAAGTGGCTAATATACAAGCAAGTTTCATCGTGATTTTGATGTACTACTAAGTACGTGAAATTAGGACAAACAATATTGTTCGTTTATGTGTCACCATAACGTACACGTACTTGCTAACGTGTATCTCCTGCTTTAAACTCATATTTATATATAAATTTAAGCCTTTTTCCCATTGGGATAGGCAGAAGTTTATATATGACCCATTGTTATAGCATGCCTTTGTTTTCTGAACGATGGGAAATCATCATTTAATTTCTTTCGCTCTGGGCGGAGCGGAAGGTAGCGTCAGACACTTACTGAGTAAAACTCATCCGTGTTTTTCCTAATGCTCTTTGCCGTCCAGGGCCGCGGTGACACTTTCGAACAAATTCCGCTACCCTGGATTATCGTATGCCTAGTAACAGTACGACTGATGTATCTTGGCGGTCCTGAAGTTAGCTTATTAGTTGCGCGTAGGTAATTGGGTAGATGACACCGCTAATCAATTGATGTACTTTTTATGAGGTGTCAAAACGCGTTTCCCCCAAAGTTTATGTACGACAATACATGATGTTACTTTTTTGACATCTCAATTCACTAATTATTTATTAGTTTCAAAGCAAGTAAAAATTGAATTTTATAGTTATTTAAAAATTCATCATGTTTTCAGGGCTAAAATAATAATTTTTTTTTTGTGAAGTTGTGTTTTGGAATTTTTGTTTAGTGGTGTCATGTACCCAATTTGTACCTAAAGGATCCCTTCAAACAGCTAACTTCTGTCCCGCCAAGATACGTGTGTGAGGTCCCCTTAGCTATAGTGTAGGCAGGCTAGTCGCGCTGGTTCAGTGTAGTCACATAATTATAAAGGTTGCCGTGTTGCAGGTGTTCACGCCCAGCGTGCCCGCGCCCGCGCCCGCCTCCGCCGAGCCCGTGAGTACCGCGCACTGCCCACACACGCCGAAGTGTAGTGCGCGCCACGAGTCGGGAGCACACCTCGCGCATGTACACCTTCGCCCAAATTAATTCAGTATCGATTTTACTAAAATTATTGTTACTTATTTACCCAAAGTATAATTACAACATAGTGGCACTTATAATTTTACTTTGATGCAGTGATGTTGTGAGCCTTCCGCCTTCGTGACTGAAACATATCTTAATAAAATAATATAATCTAGTTGGAAATAATAATTTATTTTTTAACATTTGTTAATACAAAGGCAAAGGTGATATGCGTTCCGTAAAAAAACCATAAGACTATATGAAAATAAAAACAAACAAAAAATACAAATAAAAACACTATTTTAAAATCCAAAACGTAAGTCGTTCACACTGCACTTAAGAGTACAGTAGCCGAATGAAATACGAGTGTCCAATAGACGACGAACATCAACTGATGGACAGAGACAGACCAATCGCGTGCGGCGTCGATGCTCCCTACATCCTTCATTCCGTCAGAGACCTAAAAATTAACTTCTGCGCAGGTGAATTTTATGCTCACGACTCGTGGCGAATACTATACTTCGGTTATCCAGGGAACCTGAGGGAGGTCGCTAGTAGCGTCAAGGCGCTGCTGGCCTTCGTTGGGGAGACTGGGGTGGAGCGAATGATTTATTCCCCGCCCAAACGCTAAATACGCGCTGAGACGTGGAGTTGGACGCCTGCCCGTTTTACTACCACTACTACACACTTCAACAATGCACTATTTTACATCTTATCATTATTTTTCCTACTACGAATCAAAGAGTATGCACTAACATTGTAACTTTTCTGTCATGCCTCAGATTGCGGAAGCCAAAGTAAGTATACCGCACAAAGTTAACCCTCACTTTTTGAAATCTGAATTCTAATAAGATTTGCGGCTTATTATTGATTATGTATAAAACAATTACAAGATTTAAGTCGTGATATTCAGGGAACAGTTTGTTGAAACTATTCTTAATTGAAATAATAATTGTCCCCTTAGGAGTGGGAGGCTGCGGACGCGAACGGTCCGCTGGAGGCGCACATCCCCACCTACACGTACCACAACTCTGCGCACGCGCCGCTGCCCACGCACGCGCAGCACGCGCAACTCGCGCCACACGCGCAGCTCGCACAGCATGCGCAGCACCACCTGCCGCTCAGAGAGGTAACTAGCACTATCTGAACATATTGTTCATATTACACTTTTTGCGGTGTAGGATACTCTTGAAGTTTACCGCGATTTATAATCATGATTGAATTTTTTTTTGCACCCTGATATCATAGTCTTAAAATACGAAACTAACCAAATACTAAACTAGTATATTAAATAAATGTACCCTGCCAAAATATTATTGTATACAAATAAAATCAAATTGAAATAAATATTAAGCATAGTGTTATGTGTGTAACGTAACGTCATAGACGTGTTTAGTGATGGGATGTATTTATATGATGGGTTATCGATATTTTTTCATAGCAAAAGAAAGTTACTGCATGTATTTTCTAATATTTTTTTAAAATTTAAGTGCGTTTAGTTAATTTTGCAACTTAACAGAAATGATACCACGAAAGAAAAATGTTTTAAAATAAATATTGATTGTGCTTTGAATATATTTTTTAAATGTTTTGTATTAAATACATACATATTTTAAAATAAATATCAAAATAGACATTTTTAAAATATTAATAAAGAAAACGAGATTTTATAGACTTACAGTCGATATTAATAAAATTTAATTGCAAAATCTCACTACCCTAGTTATGCCATTCTGGCACCCGCACCTTCCAACAGCGCAAAGAGTGTAGATTCAATAACGAATTCATCTGGAAATAAATAAGCCTTTGCAAGTCCTCCATTTCTGGAAATTCTAAATATCAACATATCGGCTGGCGTACACATAAAACAATTTTTTTTTAACCGTGGTTTTCCGTTTCGTTATCTGTATTCTCTGCCAGCTATGAGCTGTAGATCGAAACTAATGATCACAGCATCGCTCCGTTAACACAAAGGCGCGGCCGGAATCGGCTCGAATAATACAACCGTTAGCTGCAAGCGCGTCGCCCGCAAGGCGTCACCTTTTAGTCATACCATTATAAAACTTATTTCAACTCATTAAGTTTAAAGTCCCAATTTGAATGGCAAATTATTTGCTGTGTCAGAACCATGTTGTGTTACTCGTACAATGAACACTGACCTATTTAAATTTCTGAATTTTAAATTGAAACTGCCATTTATTAATGAATAATGTAATGATTATCAATAAAGTATTTTTTTTCTAAAATGCCATTTATGATTTAATGAGGCAAGTAGTAGTGTATCTCGTCAAAGCCTGTTAGTGTGACGTGTAAGTAATTGCCCCCCCTGGTGCAGCAGATGAGTGCGGGCAGCCGGCAGTCCCCGGTGAGCGCGCCCGAGGCGCCCGCCGCCGACTCCTACCACCACCCGGTGCACCACCAGGTACATACTGCGTCCACCATAGCACATCCCCCTCACCACAAATTCCTAACACCTCGACCTGGATGCCAGGTCTCGTATGAAGGTCTTCTAAAAATCACATCTTTTAAACCATAAGTTAATATCGACTGATCAGTAAAACCGGTGACTTACATCACCTTCGAGGCGGTACTGAGAATCTATTATGAAAACAAACTTGAAATGAATAAACAAGACAAATTGATATACTGGTTTTTCTCAAACATATACACTCTCGTATTCAAATATGTACAAGGTGTTAGTTTAAACAAGAGACATACTTTAAGGGAGTGTAGTACGGGCCTGTGGACGGTGAGCAATGGGTAGCTCACCGTCCTTACGTTTAACACAACGACAGGCCGTGTCGACGGCGTGTTCGTGTTCCACGCGCGCCTCAAAGAGATGTCAGCAAAGGGAAGGGGCCACTGAGGGCCGATGCCTGCCGGGGCTGCGGGTTGTTCGTAAGAGATACCGCGCCCCCGGAACGCAAAGGGCACAAGAAGGAACATGGGTGGGTTTTAGTCAGTAAAAGTCTGACACTCCCTCCCGCCCCGCCCAGGGCGGGAGAAGTTATTTGATGATTTCCCACCCACCGAAAAAAAAAAGGGAGTATAGTGCTTATGAAAATAAACCACTTTCACTATGAAATCAAACTTAAAATTGCAAAAAAAAACAGTTGTTCATTTTCATTAGTACTGCACTTCCTTTAAGGCCCTGTTGTAAGCAAATGTTTTGGTGATTGACAATAACGCCTTGCGGCAACGAATAAGGTTCAAAATAGCGATACGTTTGATGTTAGTTGAATCGGATAACCACAAAAATAACAGTAATTTTGAAGTTTTCTTTAAATTGTAAAAAAAAATACACGGCTCAGTGGAATAATTTATAGGTATGTCTTTAGTTCATGAAATTCCCTATTATGTCATTACATAAAATTACATAGTTAACACTCAAAATTCTGAGATGTATGCGACGAAATAAAATGTTATGTTCTCCTTTACCATTTTTTTACCATGACACTGTTATACTTTCATAAAATATTTAGACCCTTGACAATACACTAAATTTTTTTCAAGCTTGTAATATTTACCAATAAGCCAGACTGTGCGATAAAAAAAGTGTGTTCGGATAGCCCCTTAAGAATGTCCCTTCTAGACTGTTTCATTTTAATATTTCACTATTATTTTACTTTTTGTTGCTTTATGTAATGATACAAATGTAAGGGTTAAACCATCTTGCCTGCCGGGGCTGCGGGCTGTTCGTAAGAGATACCGTGCCCCTGGAACGCAAAGGGCACAAGAAGGAACATGGGTGGGTTTTAGTCAGTAAAAGTCTGACACTAAGGGCGGGAGAAGTTATTTGAATATTTCCCACCCCCCAAAAAAAAAAACCATCTATATTAGTACCCAATATACAGGATTGCGTAGTTTGGGGCCAATGTTGAAAACTGTGTAACTTTCTACTTTTTGAACTAAGTTTAACATCAAAATAAGTTTATATTCTTATAAAAGTGTTGTTTTCGGCAGCCGATGGGCATGTCGGGCAGTCTGACGGCGGCGCAGTCGCAGTACCTGTCGCAACTCACGCAACAGTCGCAGAGGCACGACAACAGTAAGTATACGTGGGACGATTGCCATAACCTCTAATGATTTTGTAATTTTTTTGCTGACTGTTCATATTTTTAATATTCCGCACTGTTGGTTTTGTGACGTCACAGTTCTTATTCCGGACAGTAGCATTGATATCTCCAGCGATACTTCACTCGCCAAAATACTACAAGTAACAGACGAGATTTGAGGGTACATATAAACATACATCCGTAGCCTGCCAAGATCAAAATTCTCTTTTTGTCTTTGCCATAGTCGGTTATAAGAAAACAACTCAGTTTCTTCTCTCTTATTAGTAAATTGAGTCTGATGGTTTTGTTTTTTAATCTCGTTGGATGATAAACAAGCCGGTGGCTCATCTGATGTTCAATGGTCACTGCTGACTATAAACATCTGCAATACCAGAGGCCTTGATAATGTGTTGCTATCTTAAAGACAATGTTGAAATGTGTCATGTGCCTGTAATTACACCGGCACCCATGCCTTTCAAATAGGGACACAGCATCGTTGCCTTGCGGCAGGAATAGGTTTGATAGTGGTTCTAGTATAGTGTTGATTCTCGTGTTTCTAATAGTAATCGTAACTGTTTCCAGGCGTATATACGTCAAATTACGGCGTGTACAGCTCGTCAGACATCACCAGTCAGAGGAAGCCGCAGCGGGCTAGAGTGCCGCCGCCTTCCAAGGTCAGTTACTATGTTTGTACATGTCCTTTTGGTCTATAGCAGTCATAATAGAACTATACGGATTATCTAGTCTAGCCGTTTTCTAACTATGTTAGATTAGCTGTTAGTCTAACTGGATCAGTGTTTTATATGGAGCGACTATTTATCTGTGTTCCATTATCCAGTGCCGTGCACGTAAAGCTGTCTTGCGCTTGATCTCTCCCCGGTTGTGTTGGATTGCCGTCCTATCGGACTATGAGAGTGAGGGAAGAGGGAGTTGCATCTGTGTTTGCGCGTACACACTTGTGCACCATAATATCTTTTGCGTACTTAGCTAGTCTGTATTAAGATTAGCCGTCGTGACATGATACCTAATGGCAAGATTGGAACACCGATTGCAACAACAGCAAAGGAGTGGAACTGTCTACCTGCGGCTTACTTTATTCGGTATTCAACCCTAGCCTCCTCAAGAGCTAGAGAGAGCAGGCTCCTTCCCCAGCGCTGAGTCCGCCTGGTTGCAGATCCCGGCGTCGGCGGTGGAGATGCCGGGCGGCGGCGAGTGCGCGGCGCAGTGCCTGGACGTGCAGTTCGGCGCGCTGGAGCCCGACGCGCTGCGGGACGCGCCGCCCGCCAACGGCCCGATGGTGACTCGCACATTGCTATCATACTTTTCAGCCGATTTCTACCACTCTTCGTATTTGTGTCACTGCAGAAACGCTGACTGTCCCAAGTAACAAGTAATGAATCTAGTTTGGGAGCCAGAGAACCCATTACTGTGATGATAATTTTCATAAAACTTGAAAGTCAATATCTATAATTAAATTCTTAAAATCTATTTTAAATTTCATCTCAGCGACATTGCAATAAAATACTTAACAAAACTGTAGGTAAATTAGAGGTATTTATGACAGATAAAAAATCATATTAAAGTGAGAAAGTTCTTAAAAATACGAGAATTACTCAGTCAGACTTATAGAACGATATACTAATTGTATCTTGAAGCATTATTAGTATAATTAGAATGTGTCCCCCGCAGCCCCCCGCGCCGGGCGCGGAGCCGGCCCCGGGCGCCACGCACGAGCCGGCGGCAGACACGCCGCCCGCCGCGCAGACATACGTCGCCGCCAACACCATGGTACGTACCACGAGCCTCACCGCGGTGACGCGTTGCCTATGTATATTTTTAAACTACTGTATGTGTTTTTGTCTAAGCAAATATCTTGAATGACTTCTCAAAGGAAAAAAAGACATGTATGCTTCAGTCGTATCACTTGAGGAAGTGAGAAAGAAAATGAGCGCGCGCACTGCTTTGTCTTCCTACTACAGTAATATACGATACGTAACTCTTTCTTTCTTTCTATCTTCACTAACCTATATCTCTTTCTTTGTTACTGAAACTTTAATGTAAATGTAGGTGATTGAAATAAAAATAAAGGTAGCTTTTCATACTACTTTCATGTAGTAAATGGAGAATAAAAAGAAAAGTCATTTGCACGAAAATTGTGCAAAATAAATGATAAGTGAAGTAAAATTTAATGGAATTGTGCAAAATGATGTAACATTGAATGAAACTTGTGCAAATGAATGGAAAGTGAAGTAAAAGAGTGATTTAGTAATGTTTGAGTGTTAACCCGTTGCCAGGGCTTTTCCGCTCGGTCCTCCTCGTATTCAGCGGAGGGCACTCCACTGTACCGATGAACATGTGTCTGGAAGTAATATTAGATAGTTAGTAGAGGGTAGTAGACAGTAGTAGTAGTGGAATGTAGATACAAGACGACTTTAGTATTGCCAGATTTATGGAGAAATCATTTTAGTAAGAACAAAGAGGACAAATGGTCTATAAGGACACTTAAGCAAAAATACTCACACAAAATATTTTTAAAAGAAGAATGTTAAAAGTTTAATAATAAAAATTTAAATTTAATAAATTTATTAAGTTTTATTTTGATGGAGGGCTTCTTTATTAACTGAGGATTTTTTTTTTAATTTTGAGGACAGGGTACTCTCTCCCTACTTCAGGGTTTTTAAACTATGTTTTGGGTTATGGGACAACACAAAGGTTGGTTCAGTACTGGATTTCAATCATACGACTACGCAGATTTCCGGCTTGAAAATAGTACTTTTTTTTAAACATCTTTGGATGGCAAACAAGCCGACGGCACACCTGGATGTTAAGTGGTCTACTCTGCCTATAGACAGCTGCAATACCAGAGGCCTTGCAAATGCGTTGCCATCCCAGAGACAAAGTTGAAATGTCACATGTGCTGTAATCTTTGTACCTACAGGAAACGGGCAAAGTCGACGTGTAATCGTGCTTTTATCAGTCGTATTGCAAAATATCAGTAAAATTAGTTCCCGGTACACCTATGTTTTCTATAAATACAGGTAAATACCTGACGACGACACGCGCCTTACCGTTATCGCGAACATTGCCCCACACTTGGAGGTTGTTCTCTGATTCAGTACAACTTCCGTTCGCTCGATCAAACTTATTTCCGTAACGCTCTCGTCACGTATCCAAGTCAAGCGTCCTTATCGAAGTTTTAGTTCAATGAAGTGTCTGTTGCAATATTTATTTGTATATTGTGTATATGTTCGACAGCTCAGTGAAAGCTTGTCAGTAGTGGAGCCGGCGCCCGCACCGAGCGTGCCCGCGCCCACCACGGAGCCCACCGTCACAAACACTACTTGTGAGTATCATTTTATACGAACTGCCTCACTAGCCTAGATGGTCCTAAGCGCGACTGCTACTCTAAAGATCTTGGGTTCGATTCCTGGTTCGAGCAAAAAGTGTTATTGGGTTTTTCTATGAAATTCTCAGTGGCAGCTCGGAGTTAGGATTTGTGCCCGGTTAATGGCAATAGGCTCGCCCACTATTAAATGGGACTTTAAACATACTGTTATTTAGTTTCAGTAGGACACATTCTAGTATCACTAGATGTGTTGTCTGATTGTTGTTTATTGTTTAAAAAAAAAAAAATTGCCGCACACTAGGAATTTCTCCTGTGTCGTGGGTGCGTTTTAAAACATATAAACTCACATACACAAACAGCCAGGCCCGAAACAACTATTTGTAGGCTATACAAATATTTGTTCCGTGCGGGAATCGAACCCGCGACACGCAGCGCAGCAGCCAATCGCTCGGCCACTGCGCTAACCGTGTCGTCAAATTAGCTACAGCTTGTGTACTGTGCAGCCCCCCTGGAGGCGCCGCTGTCGGCGTCGCTGAAGCAGCTGGCGGTGTCGGAGCCCGCGCCCGCGCCGCGCCCCAAGGTACCGCACGCTCTACGCTTGGCCACTACAAGTTTCCCGCGGCTTCGTCCGCGTAAATGTCGATTATCGCGCACGTGGACGAAGTTGCGAAATAAAAGTAGTAGTATCCTATCTTGAGTTTTAAATTTAACTCCGTACTGAATTTCATCAAAATCTATTCTGTTGTTTAGTCACGATAGCGTAACAGACATAATTACTATCGCATTTGTAATACACATATATAATTAGTATGAATTAAGTTTATCAATAACATATAAATTATATACACTCGGTGTCAATTCTTTTTTGACAAATGCAAATTAATCCTACCATTGATTCGCAAACAAACGACACTCAAGAAGAAAGAGTGCGCGATACGAGCGTAGGCAACACTGCGCGGAGCAGTGGGCGGGGAGGCGAGCAGTAACAGAGTGCGCGTGTTGCAGACGCTGGGCCAGCACAACGTGTACGCGCCGCACGCCGTGGCGCAGCTCCCGGCGGTGTACGGCGCCAACGTGTACGCGCCGCAGGTAGCCGCACACGGCGACACCGACACTCACTAGCAATTCTGTACCTCTACCATGAGTTTACACAGCCAAAATTCTCTAGCGCCCCAAGCGGTCACAGAAATAATTAAAATTCGTACCATGAGCGTAATAGATTTCGATAGGTTGAAAACCTAGCGTAACCTATTCGATAGTCGCAAAACGTTTCTCAGCTGCCGCCATACAAAACGGTACCATGACTCACTAATTCGACAGACGCTATCGAATGATACGCTTGCGATGGTAGTTACGTAGCTCACTAGCATTTTGACGTGTGAAACATATGTTTACATACGATTTTGAGCCTATTTAAGTTAAAATAATGTCTGTAAGAGCTTATTTAGCATGAAATATCTAACTGGCTGCTGAATTTGAAGACCAACGATGTGAACAGCATGAATTTCAAGCCAAAATGATAATTTATGTTGGATACAAAATTGGAAAATATAAGTGAAAGATAGTTTATTAAAATTTACAGACTCTCTAAAGAAACTTTGATGATTGAGAAGTATTCCTTAATAAATTGCATTGCTCACGTCTTTAGTATTTTTAGACACTTGAACTAACTAAAAATACACTTAAACTTACCTAACACTTTCAAAGTTTCAAGTGGCTTGGCATATCTACCTGTGATAAAGGACAATCATTTGGGGTTTTGTAACCTTAGGATTTAAAATAATTTAATAGAAAGTAGAAACATGCCTTTCCATGAAATCCATCAAAAATTGAAACTGTGAGACACTGGTTCTCATTGTATTAAATCATCCGAAATATTAGAATATTTACAATAGATTGTACTTTCAAAGCACACACCATACAACGTGCGCAGCTCTGTCTGTGACACCACGTCAACAATCAAAATTACAAATTGAACAGACGACTGTGGCATATTATAAGGAATAAAAATTAAAAAAACTACTAAATACCATAAGTAGTCCACGCACCGTGAGCTTTTCTATTTAGTCGGTTTATTTTGTGATATTGACTGTCTTAACATTTTTTGCATAGTGTAATACTACATTTTGAGCTTACGAGCCGTTCTCTCTTCTTATTAGTGAGAAAGAAAGAAACAAAACATAAGTAGTGAAGCATTATAACGAGTAGAGTGAAGTTAGCCATACGACACGATCTATCGAGCTCACCTTAGCGCCTGCGTAAGACTATAAATCTCATGGTGCAAGCATTATCGAAATCTATTTAATCCACGTTCGCACGCTAGCGAGTAATTTTTCGATGACATCTCATGGTAGAGGTACAGATCATGATTCTACACCGCGTTAACTGTTTTACAAGCTTTTATTTAACTTGAAGTGTATGTAGTATGTTTGTTTGGGTGGAAGATTACAACTCAATTTTGAAGTCGATATCTTCAGCCAATTAAGCTGAAATTTTGTATACACGTTTGGTGTGGATGACAATGCATGGTTGGCTGTGTGACGTCGTTTTAAATCCAACATGGCGGAACACCCAAGATGGCGGTCTAGTTATTTTTACTGCACTTCTAAAATATGTGTATCAAATGAAAGGGCTTACTGAGAATAATTCAAAATAAAAACTGTTTTTTTTTTACTTTTAATTTTTCGTACACTTGTTACACTTTTGTTTGGTACCCTGTACTGACTGTCCTTGGTACGAGTTTCCATTACGATATCGTTATAGGAATAAAACAAATGGAGCCATAATTAACAGAGCGAAACGTTATGGTGTGAGTGCGAGATATCGTATGCCTGGGATGACATTAACCATTTTTAGGACCATTTAACAAGTAAGCAGCTAGTAGCATACATCTAAGATTAAGACATTGTCCTACCACAACGCCACTACACAATCGTCATAAGTTTGCGCGAATTTTTGTCGTACAAATCCGCGATCAAATATACCAAGTTCAAATAGATAGTATATCGCGCGGTGGCATTGGCGTGATGCGGTCGCGCAAGTGAATTGTTTGTGAGCTATTCGTTTACCCGCGCGGTGATCGCGTAGTCGCATTCTACTAGGACAGCGTCTTACGTATCATGCGGTGTGTGCAGGTGAACTCCACGAACGCGTCGCTCACGGGCGCGTCGGCCATGGCGGCCACGGCCTACCCGTCAAGCGTCACGCTCACGCAGTACCAGCCCATGATCAACTCCTACCAGGTATGCACGCACACATACACCGCCACACATTATTATATTTTCTTTAAAAAGTATGCCAACTTTAAGGGTTCCGCACCTCAAAAGGTTATAACACTACTGTTTTAGGGTTCTATACTCAAAAGATACTAAACGAAACCCTATTACGGTCCGTCACAGGACTGTTTCTTTTAAAATTTAATAGGTAGACACTTGTAATCACATAATAGGTAGACACTTGTAGTACTATGACTGCTATAACAACAAATAATAAAAATAACGATTCCCACTCACACTTGGCCGATTATTATAACATTTGCTTCATGATGAACGTTGACGCCGTTCGAACTACTATATTTATTACCAGACAGAACAGCGCTATGTCCGGCAGGACGACTTCCAGCTGATAAATCGATTGCGAACACCTTAAAAATAGTGGGTTTGGATAAAATGTGAGTGGATATCAGTAGGCGTGTAATGATTCCTTTGCGCAGACGTCGTCGTCGGGCGGCCCGTACGGCGGCAGTGCGCTGTACACGGCGGCGCCCTACGCGCCCTACCAGCCCTCCGCGCAGCCCAAGCTGCCCGGCAAGGACACGCAGCAGGTACGACTCGGGGCCACGCGGCATGTTTATCATTCATTCATTACGGAAAACAATGATAGATACGGTGTACTTCAGATTGAATGTAACTATGCAATGGTTACATTCAACAGGAATTATTTAGATTTGATTGTTGTTGTCCTAAGTTTATCTTGAACATCACTGACATAGGTAACGGAAAAAACATCGTGAGGAAACCTGGATTTATAATTTATATAAGTCTGAAATCGTCAGTCTGCCTTGAGCAAGCGTGGTGATCAATGTTCATGCCTTCTCTGTATGAGAAGAGGCCTTTGCCCTGCAATGGGTCAGTAATAGGCTCGTATTATTATGTTATTGAGACCAGCCATAAAACAAAGTTAATACCAAGTACTACTAATACGATAGTGAAAGTATATCACAATAGTAGACATGAATGTTTATAATTATGCGAACGAGACATATTAAAACAACATCTCAATAATAAAAAGTACAGAGGCCGGCACATCAAGCTGTCCCAATCTGTCAAATTTCTTTGATCGTTTTTCAACTTTATTACAAAATAAAGTTCATGTTCAATTGGGAAAATTTGTCAGTTTGAAATAGTTTCATGTCTTGATGAAAAATAAAACATTTATATATTTTATTAGATTTAAAAAATCCTAGACGCTAAAAAAGACGTTGTTAGTTGTTACGATACTTTAATCTTGAAGCTGTGAAGACCCACCCTAGTACACAGCTAGGGTGGGTCTTCACACTCAAAAAATGTATGTAATTCATTCAACTCAAATATGTATGTTTGTTTCCGCAGTACGACAGCTCGGTGGCGTCGAGCAACAGCTTAACGAACACCACGACGCAGACGCAGACCTCCACAGCCAAAGTAGCCACCACCACAGGTACGTACCAGTACCGTACAGTTTATTCACGAGAAAGTGACGCACATACTCGACACTCATTGTAGCGTCATTTATCGACAAATAGCTTCCGCCCGCGTCTTCGTCCGCGTCAAAGTAGCTGCTGCCTTGCGTGTCAATTCTTGCACGGAACCAAATCTTTGTATGACCTGCAGGTAGTTATTCCGGGCCTGGTTATTTGTGTATGTGAGTCGTTGTCTGTAAACGCACACACGATACAGGAGAAATTCCTTGTGTGAGGGAACATTTTTAACAGCTTTTATTTTGTTTTAGTTTTATGTATGTCCTGGAATTTTGCATTCAAATTTCATTTACTTCCGTACGCTGTACGTGCTGATATTTGGTTCTCGTGACAATGCATGATTACTTAAATGCCGCCATTTTAAATCCAATATGGCAAACATTATTAAATGGCGATTTGTCATATCCACAGCAATCTCTATGATATGTGTATCAAATGAAAGGGCTTGATATGCGAAACACAATAAATGAGGTCATCCTAAAATGCTAAAAAGTAAAACACAAATAAACTTGTTTTTTTTGGTGTAATTTAGAGTATTATGAAAATGCCGAATGTCGAATTTTTTAGTAAATGTCGTAAAAAAGTCGCCGCGTCGCGTAACGCTTCTACTGACTCTAAAGGGATTGCGAAGCGAGGCCGACGTGCCAAAACTTCGTTTTCCGCTTACGTGATGTCCTATCCATAATAATAATTCGTTTCATTTATTTAGATAACAAATGATCCCTTTGGTTATTAATAATAGACGTGACCTATGTTAGCCTCACCAACGGGCTGCCAGGTCTCCCGGCTTTAGCTCATGGAATGCTCCTATCAGTGCTGTAGTAGCTTTATTTAGTGAGCTACGAGTCCACCTCGCGAGTGACGGATAGTAATGTTGGTCCTGGTGTCCACAGTGGCGGGACACGGCTCGACACACGGTTCGACACACGGTTCGACACACGGCTCGGCACACGGCTCGGCGCACGGCTCGGGCTACGCGGCCGGCGCGCTGTACGGCGCCGGCGCCACGCCCGCCTACGCGCCCTACGACGAGCAGCTCATGCGCTCCACCCTGCCGCACCACATGGTGAGTACACTACACCAAACTACGGTGCGACTCTCACCAAGACATCGGTCCATTTTGTGAGCGAGCAACACTGCCTACTGTATTTGTACAGTACCAAGATTGCGTAAGAGTGTGTATCAAGATTTTGTTAAAATCATTTTGAAAGAAAAGTCGGTAGAGTTTCTTATTCGTTCTTCTCCGTAGAGACCTACATTTTGGGAACGAGCAACTAGCTTCAAATTTAAACTGTAACTTCTTGACAATTCAAAAGTGTCTGTAAATGGTCTAATTGAAATAAATGCGTTGACTTTGATTTAATCAAAATCATTGAAACGGTCAAGAACTGTCTAAGTTTCCGGTGTAAAACGTTAGCTATGTGTTGCAGGGCGGCTACTACGAGGTGGGCTACGGCAGCCGGGACGCCACGTTTGGACTGAGTGCGGGAGAGAGGTTCGGCAGGACCGACGCCGCCTCACCGCAACAGGTAACCTACGCACTACATGTACTTTACCAGACTAACACTATGTCAACTCTATTTTTTTTTCAAAGGAATATTTTGATTAGAGAAGGTTAGCATCATGAACACATAATGAACCCCGCAGGTCCCCGCGGCGGCGTTGCCCCCTGGCTACGCGTACTTCGCGTACCAGCCTCCTCCCACCACGTACCAGTACGGAGTCTACCCCACAGTGAGTACCACAGCTATGACTTCTATAGATGATAGGTCTATCAGAATCTGATGATATTTAAAAAAGCAAAAATATTGTAACTTTCAAATGGCATTAGTAGTTGTCTAATCAAAATTTGAGATATAACCGCTGTTGAGACATTTAGATACTTTTGGTTTATTCCTTTTAAAAATATTTGTAACTTATTTTTTATATTTACTGGTAGATAGCTGATATTATATGGAGTAACTTAGGCTACTCTTATTTTAGAAAAATAAATTAGGGTGCCGCGCAAGGCACCCTAATTGTAATAACCACACGATTGATATATTGTTTATGAATATTCATGTTCGTTAATACCACGGATAAAAGAAATATTAAAAAAATATCCAGATCGCTTAGTCTAACTTCCCCGGTATTACAAACATCTTTGATTTCCCTTTTTGCCATTCAGTACTGATACACCTATAAAATCTCATATTCGTAAGTCGATTTGTAACGAATACGTATTCGTGTGTTCAGTACGGCGGCGGCTCTAACGTGGGCGGCGTCGGCGGAGTTGGCGGAGTCGGCGGAGTGGGGGGCGTGTCGGGCCAGGGCAAGGTGTCCACCTACACACAGCAGCAGCCCTACGACGCACAGGATTCCTACAAACCTGGTCAGTGCCGCACATCTGAAGGCCAGTTCTCGTGCTTTTGGGAATGTTCACATTATCGCAGCCCAAATCTGTCAAATATACCTTTATTTTTGACATTGATTGCGGCTGAGACGAGATCGTGGCTAAATTTGTGACCTTTATAATTACGAGAACTGGCTCACAGATTGTAGACGCTTACTGCTGCTAATCTGCAATACAGAGGCTTCGCAGATGTGTTGCATCGCGTTCAAAAATAATAAAGTACCGGTGTGTTGTGCAGGCGGCCCGTACACGGGGAACGCGAACAAGTCGGGAGGCGGCGCGGCCGCAGATCTCACCAACGCGATGTACGCCAAGACACACGTCGCACTCAACAAGGTCAATGTGAGTACCCCTCTGTTACCGCGAGCTGTCCGATGCGACAAGTAATCAGTAATGAGCCGTGAAGTACCGATGACAATTTGACTAGAGAAGACTTCGGTTGCGTCTGAGATTTTGTTTCTATACTTGCGCCACATTCAATACAGAATATTCAATAACAAACAACTGTCAAAATAAGGAATAGTGCGGGTACAGAAATGACTTTCACAAGCTTTAAAACGTTTTATTGTATTTTATTTATGAGACAAACTGTTAAGGAAACACATGTAATAATGATAGCTAGTACTTACTAAAAAATACAAAAGTAAATTGTAATTCTAAATATATCGGGCCTGTGGACGGTGAGCAATGGGTAGCTCACCGTCCGTACGTTTAAACAACGACAGGCCGTGTCGACGGCGCGTTCGTGTTCCACGCGCGCCTCAAAGAGATGTCAGCAAAGGGAAGGGGCCACTGAGGGCCGATGCCTGCCGGGGCTGCGGGTTGTTCGTAAGAGATACCGCGCCCCCGGAACGCAAAGGGCACAAGAAGGAACATGGGTGGGTTTTAGTCAGAAGTTATTTGATAATTTCCCACCGCCAAAAAAAAAAAAAACTTTTATAACAGGCAGCAAGTGCATACATACCGACATTTTTTTAAATGTTTGTTGTTAAAGATTCTTTTTCGAATTTGGCTAAAGTATAGTTTAGCGTTAAAACAAGTTAGAAGTTATGCACACGAGTGTCGATGTAGTTCCAACATTTTTGTATTACATTTATAACAAGCTAGTGTCCACGGCTTCATTCGCGTGGAGGTCGGAAAACAACGTTTAGTTAACACATTTGTTGCGCGGCGAGAGAAGTAATCGTTCATTATAACAGCACGGCTTCGACACACCTAGTTATTTGCCGTTCAAGTTAGGTCTTAAAATCGTGTAGGTTAGTATATGTTTTACAATGACAAGATAAAAAAGGTGACAGCTAGCGGGTGGCGCGCTGGAGGATAACGGTTGAATTGGGTAGTTGACACCATTAACCAGTCATTACAAGACACAATTTTTCTAAAAAATCATATAATTTTAGCTCTGAAAACCGATTCATTTTCAATTTATTGTAAAATTAAATTTTTACTTGCTTCAGAATTAATAAATAGTAACTCAATTAAGTAGGTCGATAAGTGACGTCACAGTTCGATAAGTGACGTCACAGTTCGATAAGTGACGTCACAGTTCGATATTTCCATACAAAATCTATGTGAGAATTGCGTTTTGACAGTTCATAAATAGTATGTCAATTGATGGTGGTGTCAACTACCCAATGTTCAAGGCGATGGCCGTTATCATGCGTGATGACCGTTAAAGTGCAAGTTGTCACATTTACCAAAGTTAAATACCATGAGATTTAGATCTGCGATGGTGGGGCTACGGGCGACTGTCGATGCTCGGGTTGTTTGACTTACGTTGTGGAACGGGCAACTAGCTTCAACTTTCTGACTAACTGACCGACTCTTTGACAATTCAAAAGTGCCTGTAAATGGCTCAATTGAATGAAATGCTTCGAGTTAGAATAGTTAGGTAAGAGCAGCTGGGACGGCGGGTAGACGCATGAGAGTGTTGTGTACAGCAGTAGGCTTCCCTCGCAGAGTTACGAGAAGGCGTCGTTCCAGTCGGGCACGCCGCCGCCCTTCGGCGGGGCCTCGCACCTGTACATCCCCGCGCCGCCGCTGCACCACCCGCACCACCACGCGCCGCAGCAGCACCAGGTACAGCCGCAGGGGGCGCCGGGACTTTACATGATTCCACACTCCCCCAGCATGTTATTTGCTTAAACACGGTACATAAGGTGTTACAATTAATTTTGTCGTATCCTGCCGTACTGGTAACGTTTTCGCGGGAAAAAGAGCAGTGTTAACATCGTTCGTCTGTGTGGGTGTTCCCCCTTTTTTTTATTGAAAATTGGTTGTTTTTCCAACGCTGGGGGGTTGTGCTGAATCCGTGGTAAAAGTTTTCATAATCTTTTCCACTCGGTATAATTTACCACAACGAAAAAATACAAATTAGATCCATCATTACAACTATAAAGCTAGATACTACAAAAATCAAAGAATAAACTTGTACAATGTTCATAAAAACCACACTATGTCGTGTTACCTTAGCAAGTTATCGAAACATGCATAGATTGCGTTGCGAAGTGCCCCCACGCGAGTGTAGCATGGTCGACACCACAGTGATATAGAATCATGTATCTCAGAGCATACAGGCGGGCTGCATACCGGTGAACAACTTATTTACCAATTCATTTAATTTGTTACTTTTTACAGATTGATTTGGTTACTAACTAAAGAAAAGATCTACAATCAATTTAATTTACATTGATACAAATTTTGGCGTATCTATTTACAAGACTGTCATGTCGCAGACTCATAATAATTATTATTGAATGAAAAGGAGGTTTTTCTAAAAAACACTCAAGAATAAAATGTGTGGAATCACCGCACTGTCATCAAACTACCACATTTTCGTTAAAATTATTTGTACACGAATGAATGTTTTCAACTAGGTATATCAATATTTCTGACAGCGAAGCATGTTTTTTTGTTCAAAATGGTCGCTTTACGCCTACTATGTCAGTTTGTTACCGCGACGTTACAAAGCTTGCATCCGTCTCCCGCCTCTATGCTCCAAGACTGTTTCACCTTAAATGTGTTCTGGGACAATTGTTATTGAAGCCTGTCTTTAGCTTTGTGTCTGTCTGTTTGCTTGTCGTTGTAAATCAATATAGGATTAGAGACCGACGTGTTACTACCATCATGGGCGGATACATTCGTCTTGTAATTTCGTGTTTTTCACACGGCGTTAGTCAAGTCTCTTAGGATCGCTATGCACATAAGGGTTCGCCATTTTCAATACAGCACTAACATAGGTTGTATTGAGAATGCCGACCCGCATACGTGTACAGCTAGCCTTATACAGGCTGATTTTTTATTTGCTGCACACCTTTCAGGGAATGAATTACAAAAGAACAACTTTAATTATGGTACCAACCCTGAAATATTAAATTGATTAATTTTGTAAAAACCAAATTTAAAGAGTGTCCATAGAGTTGCTTGCTCGTTCTTCTCCATAGAGCCGTACGTTTTTGAGCGAGCAACTAGCCTCAACTTTTTGACAATTCAAAAGTGCCTGTAAATGGTCTAATTAAAATAAATGCCTTGACTTTACTAGAAAAACAAAAAAGCAGCTATTATATACATTTTGATCGTGTTATAGTGCACTTTGCTAGGAAATGGGAGTCTTTCTTTTCTCAGATTTGGTACGACACTGAATGTGTTTGTATTCCTAAAGACTTTCACCCCCTTAACACGCGCAGTGAATTAAAAGTTAGCCAGTATTATTGTATAATAATTCATACATTTTAAGCCAGATCTAATTTACAATGTTGGGACGAAAATTCTCCTCCATAGAGACCTACGTTGTGAAACGACCGTGTTTCATCTTTGTGTCTCATCTCGACAATTCACAAGCGCCTGTAAATGGTCTATTTAATTGAAATAAATGCTTTGACTTTGAAATGAAAGCACGCGTGTGATAACGTTGCAGTAATGTCCCAGGGCACATTGTGAAACAGAGCATAACAACAAATGAGATATTTTTGTTTATGCATGCGATACATTCAGTTGATTAAGTTTTTATTATATTTCTTAGAGTTTGCTTTCGTTTGTAGATGGATGTACGGGTGAACAGTAGTCATAATAGGCGGGTAAGTTAATATATACATACATACATATTTATTAACGCACTATATGTATTCTATTCACTAATACTGTGTTAACCTTTTCAAGTGTCGCGAGTCTCGAATAAATGTGTACGCAATTAGGGTAATTTCTTATTATTAATTGTTTCTTATATTTTGCGGACTTCTACTTAGCTGGTAATCCCTCTCAATTTGTTACGAGTTGTTCTTATATTAAAAAATAAATAGTGAAAAGTCTGTATCAATAATTAAATGTCATTGAAAAGTTAACTTGTATTATGTATCGCCACTAGTATATTATTTACATTAGATATCTTAAGTTTAGAACTATCTACTTCCTACCCGCCTTATACATATTATTGCATGTATCTGTTTCGAATGTTCGCTTTATATATTTGTGAATATTTTATTTTATAGAATAGCGTTAGAATTATTTTGATTGCGTCTGCTTCAAGTTTGTGCTCGCAAGAATCTCTCAATGTTTATCTAAGCCGTATTAATTTCAACAGCAAATTTGGTTGTTTTAATAAAATAACTAATTAACTAAAATTGATATGATGCGAAATGGATTTTCTTTTATTATGTCTGGTTGTGGGCCAAATATTCGTTAAGTTGTTTTAGAATTATAAGCTAGCGTTGTATCCTTAAAAGTAAATACAGTAATAAATAAATGTGTACTTTCTAAAACTTTTTGTTCTACGTAGGGGTTTCGAAATAGTAATTCGGAATTTGGATAAGTTTAGGCATGTCAGGATGGCCGAGCGGTCTAAGGCGCTGCGTTCAGGTCGCAGTCCACTTCTGTGGGCGTGGGTTCGAATCCCACTTCTGACAAAGACTTTTTGCGCTTTTATACATTCATGTTTTTACTATATTTTGATTACGCACAGGACTGGGAAACAATTTTATTGATAAATATTTTAACTATTCATCAGTATATTTTTAATTAGTTATTACAGTCTTACATGTGGTTTAAATTGTCTTTCTGTGGTGACTAAAAATATTTATATCCCAAATGCTATCTATTTGTTCTGCTTATTATATTACAAATAGTATGTGTCGTGCGGATGGCGGAGCACGGGCCCTTCCCCTTCGAGGGAAGCCGGGAATTTTATCAGCCTAGGACCCTCAGGTATTGTAGGAACTGTCATACGCGACAGAAGAACCATATCAAAACTAGATGGCCTACAATCAGATAATGAACAACTGAAATTGCTGTTGCCACCTGTTTGTCCTGCAAGCCACCTGTACACCGTATTGCTGTACGCTGACGTCATATTAACGTGTGGCCTGCGTCCCCCAGGAGAGCGGAGCGGGCGGCGGGCGCGCGCCTGCCAGCAAGCCGGCGGCGAGCAAGCCCAGTTACTCGCAGTCCTATTGGGCACCTAACTAGCCGATATACTGGTAAGCGTTGCACTCCCATTGTAGCTTTTTTTTGGATGGGAAATCATCAAATGACTTCCCCCGCTCTGGGCGGAGCGAGAGGGAGTGTCAGACTGTTTTACTGACTAAAACCTATCCATGTTCCTTCTTGTGCCCTTTGCGTTCCGGGGCGCGGTATCTCTTACGAACAACCCGCAGCCCCGGTCCCCATAGTGGCTGTAGTCTTGGTATAGTAACCAGCACGACTCGTAAGCGAAAACGTCAAGTTAATTTTTGGGCTTCTCTCTGGGTTTTTTGGGTCACCGACGCTGCACGCGATTGGGCCGTCAGGCGGACCGACCGCGTGTGCAGAAAACCCAGAGAGAAACCCAAAAATTAACTTGATGTTTTTACTCACGACTCGTGCCGGTTACTATAACAAGACTACAGTGGGGGAACGAAAAGGTGCGGGGTCATATGCCTATACAGGATGGATTTTTGAGACGAAGCAGTAAGGGCAGATATCATGACTTAAATGTATGGAAAAAGTAGCAGCAGAAAGCAGACATGCATTGTTCAAGTAATAATAGCCCTAAGGTGCTTAACCCTTTCGATAATTCGGCCAATATTCATGGCGTTATTTAGTTATGTCATTCAAAATGAAGGGAAGAAGTAAGAGTTTCGCATTTGTGAAGTTTTTTTTTATTCGTGATAGGTTTCATCTGTACTAATTTTATAAAGCTCAAGAGTTTGTTTGTTTGGTTGAACGCGCTAATCTCAGGAACTGTTGGTATTACGGTTGGTAACATCACGCTACGACACACGGGAGTGGAGCAGTAACCAAATACGTAATTTAATGCGGGTGAAAAAAAAAAACACGCGAACGAAGTCGCTGACAGAAGCTAGTAATTAATATATTATGTTATCTGTTCTTGCAGGCATGGCCGTTGTCGGTGTGCGGGGTTGTCGTCGGTGCGTGCGCGCGCGCAACATTCAGTTCTACTCGTAACCTGTGCCCCTCCCCCAGATGTACCTAGCTCAATAACACGCGACACAAACCGCATTATTATATAAATTCATAGTGTAAAGGCATCGCCGCCGTCACCTTTTTTTTTCAATATTCTTTGAACGAGATGTCGTAGTTGAATGATGCAATATAATTATGTATTTTATTTCTTTATAAGCGTCGTGACGACGACGATGCAAGTCTCATCTCATTCGTTAAGTCCGCTAACATAGGTTTCAATTGTTTAAAAGAAATTACCTCTAGTGCTATGTATATTAAAGTATGTATATGATATGTAAGTGTTTGGTACGCTATGCGCGCCGAATTTTTTTATTTAGTTGACATACTTTTTGTAATTAACACTTATTATTAAAATGATTAAAGAGATGTCATAGGACGATAATCGTAATTGTAACGAGTGTAATAGTGGAGCTCTTTTATATGTGGAAGAATGCAGTTGTGATGATCTCGCGGGCATTTGAGAGTATGACGGATTACACATATTCGAACTTGATCACAGACTTTTATTTTACTAAGCCACGCGTTAACACTGCGACGATGTTCCAAACCTTTCACGCAAATAAGTATTTAGTGTTTTCGTAGTTAATAACTTTATTTTTACAAAAACCCTTGACAAATTCTGTATTGAGTGCCAAGGGGGGCTCTAACTTTTTTGAATTAGGGCCGAGTTCAGTTACAATCCTTGTCGACATATGGAGCATACTTTGCTGACTGAACAACCTGTACGCTCCGTTAATAATCGAGCCGAGTAATACCTGTACGCAGCCTAATTCTTTTATATCTTATCAAAATAATAAATAACAGTTGAAACTTGAAGAATCATTTTAATTTTGATGTGGACTGTACGTTATTATCACATACCAGCAAACCCTTTGTTGGAATTAATAACAATCCCTGCTCGTTAGACCTGGAATACCTGGCAACACCGTCATTTTAAAATAAACTACATCTTTAAAAAAAGGAGGTTGTCAATTTGACCTGTTTGCATGTTATATTGTTGAATATTCGCATGATATGTTAGATCATGGGTTTTCCTATACAGGTGTGCCAAATTTCATAACTGTATGTTTGTACCTATGTATGTTTGTTTGTATGTTTGTCCACGTATTTCTCAAACATTTGAAATCGAATTACAATTTTGTTTTATAAACGAAGTAGAAGTTATTTTTCACTTTGTAGTTTTTGAAGGCGGTTGTCTCTTTTGTAAAAACGTTTTTTGTTTGATAATTTAGAGGTAAGGTTCAGTTGACAGACTCAAGCTTCGCACTGACTGTTTGAAAGATGAAATAAAATAACGAGTGCCCAGACAAACATTTATTATAAGCAGTATACAGGAATGTAACATATAAATAAAACGGCAATATTGCCAAAATATTATGTTTCACTTAAAAATCACAAGCTAGCTCCATCTAGACGGAATACGCACTGGACAGGCTATTGAAACAATCTAATTAGTGCGTAACCAACTAAATAAACTCACTGAATGGTGCCGATTCTGTTGTGCGTCTACTTCACTGTATACCCTTAAAGCATCTCAACAATGATGTGTTTACCGATAGGTCTAAGTCGTGCAATGGTTATAGACAAGGTTTTGTTTTTGAAAAACCAATCATGGCGGCCGTAAAATACAAAACTGCCTAATGTGTGGCATATCACTATAGCTCTTTCAAAATTAAGATGATGTTTCCTAGACCGCTTTACAGCTATTAAAAGTAGTCATTAAATTACGTGTCTGAATGAATCATTGCAAGCGGGGCACATAAGATTCTAGTTTTATTAGCTGCAACTGCTGCCAAATGCCTACAACTGTATAATTCGTTCAGTAATCTTGTCATATCGCTAATTCAAATTTACTATTTCACAAAACAAAAAATAGACCAGAGTAAATAAGAGCTATTACGAAGTTATATAAAAAGTACTAAAACGCTAAGTTCAAGATCTTCAAGACGCTAACTAGTTGGTGTCGCTGTCCTTGTCTTACACTATCTGAGTACAAGCTAGCAGTTATCTAAGCTTAGTTCCTAGACAAGAGAATCGGCGACATTTTGTTTGTTAAAGTTTTACGTAATGAAATGCAATGTTAGAAATAAAAGATGCACACTAAGCCAACTACACGTATTTATTAGTACTGCATGTGACCACGTCAGTCTACCAATGTGGTTGGCGCATCTCGGTGAAACGTTACAGGTTCTTGGCGGAATGTTCGTCCAAGATCCAGTAGAGGGCGCCGCTGATCGGCTTCACCCGGCGAGCTGGGACACTGTCGTCGTTATCTTTCAGGATACGCTGCAATTATGAACATTACGTTTATCATTAGAAATAAGATAAGTCGTCTAATTGTCTCGTAGATACAGAAAACACGTGCAGACTTGCATTTACACTTTTGAATGAAAATAATTAGTGATAGTTACTTGAATCATCTCAGCCTTGCTTGAGCCACAGACTGCAAACATGCAGTTCCTTGCTTTATTGATGATGGGGAAAGTCAGTGTGATCCTCTCCGGGGGGAACTTGGGTGAATCAGTGAGGGATACCACTCTTAGAGCCGTCTCGTTCAGTAACGGATGCCCGGGGAAGAGGGAGCAAGTGTGACCATCGGGGCCCATTCCCAGTAACAGCAGGTCAAACACAAAGTCCTCGCTGCCGAATGCTTTGGCCAGCTGCTCTGTGTAGTCTTTTGCAGCTTCAGCAGCTATAGAAAGGATTAAATAACATTAGTAAATGTGACAGACATGGCAGATGTGAGTGGGAACCCTCTAGATAGGCCTACTCTGATCTTAGTGGTGAGGTTCTTCAAAAAGGTCGGGTGTGCAGTACTCGTAAACGGCGTGCTTATTTGTCAAAGTCAAAGCATTTATTTCAATTAGACCATTTACAGGCACTTTTGAATTGTCAAGAAGTTACAAGGGCACTCTTCCTTTAATTTGGTTTGGTTTTTACAAAAATCTTGGTTACAATATTCTTGTAGCTTCTTTATGTGAAAACAATGAAGGTGAATAGAAAACAATAAAAAATAATAATAATAAAGATGTAAGCCGTGGCAGATAAGTGATGAACAATCACGACTAACAGCGCCCGTTCACGAACATGACGCGTGCATCAGCACCATTCAGCTCAACAATCTTAAACGGAAACGGCATGATCCAATACACGCGCCACCATCAGCGAGACATTTAAGTGAGCATGACAAAGCTCTTAACCGCGACCAGATGTATGAACGTGGACAAGGCGAAAGGAGTTCGTAAGGATCTTAGCAGGTGGTGTTCTGTGGTTCCTGCCTACCCCCATGGGAAAAAGGCGTGAGTTTATGAATGTATGTAGTAAATATGATCAGCGGCCCTACCATTGAGGTAAGTTTTAAACAACATTGCCCCTATGTAGTTACTTGAGTTTAATTTTGCCAAAACTGGATATTTAATTTTAATAGCTGTTTAGTTTTCAGTCTCTTCTAAGCCTATTTCAGATGTTATTGTTGGCATTATCCAATTAGGATTGATGTAAGTCATGGTATTATCGGGAGATTGTAACAAGTAGGCGGAAGCAATCTGAATTTAGGTTGAGTCCAAAACAAGAAGTTACACAATTAATTAGTTTCCCATATCGTGATCTTTACAAATGAATACATACATGTTACTCAACTGTAACTGTAGAGTACATTGTACGTTATTATTTTTAATGTCTGATTTCCCAAAACCAGTTGCCATGTCTAACAATGAAATTATAACAATACCGTACCTGACACGCCCTGCTTGATCTTAATGAACTGTTTCTCAACCAACTTAGTCTTTGGTATGAGCTCCCTCTTGTATGTGCCGAACGTCGAGTCCTCACTGTTCTCTGGCACCACACGCTCGTCGCAGAATGCCACCACCCATTTCGACCATTCAGTGTCAACGGTTTGCAGACACTCACATAGGTTGTTCAACCAGGAACCTCCTAGAACCAAAAATATTTTTATTTGTAGTTTTACTTATTTAATTTCAAATCTGACACCCTGTAAATGTGGACCTCCTGATCACACTGTGCTCCATTTTACTGTTAACCCCTGACAATCTGAACCATACCTTTAGCACAGCAACAAATATAGTCAACTACATTCCATCACTCCTGTATTCCCAATGTGAAGGGTAAGGCAGAGGTGTACCAATGTACACCCACAGTTCGCCGGTATGTTAGGTCCCATGTAATAGGGGCGAGCCTATTGCTATAAACTGGGCACAAATCCTAACTCCGAGCTGCTACTGAGAACGTCATAGAAAAACCCAATAACACTTTTTGCTTGACCGAGGAATCGAACCCAAGACCTCTAGCGTAGCAGTCGCGCTTAGGACCACTAGGCTAACGAGGCAGTTACAGCCAACTACAGGGGCCAAAATTCTATATCTGAATATAGTCATGCTTGAGTGTAATTTTTAATAACAGGCTTAAGTAAATAACTTAAAGTGGTAATATTGTTACTACACAAAAATCATGTCATGTGTGATTTTTGGATGTAAAGCAGTATCCCACAGCCACATGCCTTATTGAAACATCACGTTTCTAGTAAGATTCTGATAATCCTCATAGATATATGTCCATTCGTTTCAAAAGTTAAAATGGATGAGCATAGATAGGCGTGAGGTAACATTTAATCTATAAGTAAAACATAACCTACAAAAATGTGGTAAGTACAATGTATCTATCGAATATATTATGACTAATTAACTACTAGAATTGAATAATGAGTGGGCAAGTAATCAATACTGGCTATATTATTATCAATAATTTTATTAGTTGTCAATCAAGGTCGATGTAGATTAATATAGTAGGTACCTACAGAAACGCCCATGGATGTGTAGGGTTTCTTTCCCCTACAGACTGGCATTATTGGTAATGAACGCCCATCATTAGAATCCTCATTACCATAACGGCAGGAGGCACCTATTATGGCATGGACGCCCGGCGAGTCTCCGGCCGGCATTAATATTAGCGTGATAGATAAATAGATGATTATATTGAAGTATTTTTTTTTACGTAAATATCAAATTGATTTCTGTTCTACATAATTGTTGCCAACAAGTTACTCTATGTTATTTACAAGTATAATCAATTGTTACTGTAAATAAAATAACATAAAACAAAATGACCTTCAAAAGCTTACCCGAAAATCCTACGAAAAACTTTCCGCGGTTCTCGATAGCATCATTAGCTATCTTTTCTATGTGCGAACTGAGCTTATTAATTAATTCTTCCTCTTTAGTCACTATTATTGAAGTCATTTTAGATTATTTGCTTTTCAACTTTATACAACTAGACGTGAGGTTAGAATTTTTGAAATGTCATTCAATTCAATAAATTCAGTTCCAATCTAATCTATGGCTTCAATCGTTACTCTGTTTGTCCACAGATTATTTACTTGATGCCATCTATGAAAATAAATTGTCTCTGGACTCCAGCCAATGGCAAGTTATACCCTAATATTTTCCAGTGGCGCTGATATTTGACACAAATTGAAATAATGTCATTTTTATTTTAAGTACATTTTAATTAAGTTCTATAATAAAACGACTGCTAAGTTAAAGATTAACTGGTAAATCAGAAACTAATTGTATTTGAGCTTGTTTCTACTTGTATAAGCGTTCCACCAGTTACAGATAATAATAATAAAAAAACTTTATTGTCACAAAAATAATCACAAGATTAGTACGATAATACGATTTCCATCAACTAAAACATCTAGTTATTTAAAGCGCCATTGTACCTATCACCGTCTCCCCTAAGGATAGTAAAAACTAAATATAATTTTAAATACCTAATTTCCAATAATTGTAGATTTAAAAGTTTCGAGATGGCTTCCTTGGTGTTAAACCGATTTTAAATAAGAGGTATTGCGTTCGGGTAGTTTTATTGTAATTTTACTATCGTGGTATCCAAAACTACTTTTTTATTTCGTAAATATAAAATTTATTTTATTAACTTATAATTTTTTTAATTTAATTTTTAATTTAATTGTTTTTTTTTTCTTTTAATTTTTTTGTCCTTAACATGTAGTCAAAACACATTAATGTTACTACTGCATAAGAGATGGCGCTGCAGTTGTTAGGTTTCTCGTATGAAAGTGAAAGTGCGGCGAAACGCAATGAAAACGGGCACGGTGACCGCGACATACGGTTGTTGACCGTCAAAACGTGCCGGTGACGTAACCGGCATAATAGCGGTAAGGGCGGCCTCGTACAGGACTTGTTTTCTTCGATTACAGGGCTACTTATTTTGGGATATTGTGATTTTTCGTCAACGTAACAATATAATACGTATTCATAACATATTTGTGCACTCTGAAAGGGCACACTGATTATACGGATTACCAACATCCGTAATTTAACTACCTACGCTATAGAAATACTCAAGAAGGTATCAATGGATATCAATAAGGAGGGCGATATTAATTGACGCGTTTTGATAAATCAGTATTGCATATTTTTGATAAGTAAGATTTGCATTGACGTAGGCACCTACTGCGGGTGCCGCGCATAGGGTTGAAAAGCGCCCTATTCATCATTATGCGTCACCACTTAAAATCTGCATCTTTTGTCACTATCTAGTACTAATTTCCTCGATAACTTTTGTAGTAAAACTGAACACCATCATACCATCACGCCTGTATTCCCTGAAGGGTTAGGCAGAGGTGTACCAATGTACACCCACAGTTCGCCAGTACATTTTTAGATCCTATGTGCGCGACTGCTACGGTGTTTGGTTCGATTCCCAGGTCGAGCAAAGTGATATTGGGGTTTTCTATAAAATTCTCAGTAGCAGCTCGGAGTTAGGATTTGTGCCACTGGGCAATAGGCAGTACAAATAAAATAGTAATTAATAGATATTGAGGTGAGCAGGTCCCTCTTCTCCATAGGGCAGTCTGGGCAAGAGGCCAGGGCGGTCTGGGCACGAGTGTCGTGGGTCCCGGCCTGCCCTCGGAATAATCATTATTTGCAGCCGCCGTTCCATTCTACGCATTAGTATCGGATTCAATAACAACATTTTTGGTTTGCAGTGCGATTTACAATAAGTTTTTAGCCCTAAGCGTATGAAAAATTAGTATTATGTGTCTTTTAATGATTTCATATAATTTGATTCGGTTTTTTTTTTTAAATTAATATCATGATATTAAAAACCCATTCGGGGCTCCGCGATCCTTATGCCCAGGGCCTCTTATAGAGATGAAGATGGCCCTGTGTGAACCCATAGTGTATAGTAGCCGTCACGAGTCGTGAGCAAAAATGTCAAGTTCATTTTTAGGTGTTTTGGGGCGCCGACGCTGCTCGCGATTGGTTCGACAGACGGACCAATCACGTGCTCACGACTCGTGGCGGCTAGTTTAAAAAAACATGTAAAATGACACTCAAAGGTGCATAGTTACCTAGAAATAAACTATTTACCTATGTACATAGTTGTAAATATCAATTAAATTAAGTGTCGGGCAATTTTTCCACACCTGTGTTAAGGTGTAGTCGATAAAAAAATAATTATTTTACAAATACATAATTTTAAATTATTAATTTTAATAATATAACCTTACCAGCACCGACCTTGGATCAAAAGATATTCCCGACGGGGTGTAAAAGACACACCCCATAGCTGATGACTACGCATTCTAATCTTCAAACTATGTTACTTTGATCAAGAGTTATTGCTGGGAAACAACTTTTATGATTATTAAGAATCACTGCAAATAGAAAATGTAGCACGGAATGTAACCCACGCCAAACATCGTGCTTTCGTGTGCATGTAACATCACAGAGGTGTGGGGGTATTTACAATTTAGTTACAACATTAAAAAGTGATTTTCGTGAAAACATAAAAAATGATCGCAATTATGGAAGCTGCATATTTCTTATAAAAATATGTATTATGCAGCTTCGTTATTTTTTTTTTACGGCCGTTATATCGGTTGCGCCTTAACTAATGAGTCAATGGTTCGCCTCAAGCGCTTGACCTCAGCCGTGTCAAGTTGTGCTCCTATGTAAACCTGGTACTCATTATTTTACCTCAATTCAATTTTAAGTTGGCAATTAATATAAATGTCATTTTGAATTAAATGATAGTTCAGTACCTACAGTTGCAAATTCAAATTTTGACAGACTAACAAAGGTTTTCATACGCTGTGTATGGAATTATGAATGTCATTTGGAATTAAATGACAGTTCAGTAGAGTTCCAAATTTAAATTTTGACAGACTCCAAAAACGCTTACGAAGCAGTTTTAGAACTATTTGTATGGTAGTTTACGCGCTAGGTCTGACTTCTGCCATCCAATTTCTCTCCGACATGCGTGGGTCTTCGAATCGGAAGAAATATTGACGCACCGAAGTAGCTGTATTAATGTTGAACCCTTTAGTATTACCTCGGATTCAAATCGGACATATCCGCGCGGCTCGACAGCGGGGCGAGGCGTGGAGTGGCGGCCCGTGAATTGCTTGAATTTGCAATAGAGCAATGAGCGAATTTGGTCCGAGTTTTCTAGACTCTAGATCCGTATTTTCGCAAATTCAGATTAATTAGAGTGCGAAAAGTAATATCCGAATTCAGTCCGAGTTTTTTATATCCGTATTTTCACGGATTCGGATCGGATACAGTGTATAACCACTCTTTATTACTAAAAACCACACCGTCTTCTTTCTCCATCCATAAGGACTCTCAAGGAGAAGAAACTCTTGTCTGTCAACAAAAACAAATTCATAAACAAACTGTCATTTATACAAAACCAATAAAGTGTTTAATTATTCCCGTGTCGTTTGTTTGTCCATGTAATGAAAGCTTGCATTACCTTTTCCTGTCGTTCTTCTGAAATTAAGAAGTAGCTTAATTTTAAGACGTTAAAACCCTACGAATTAGTTAGACAAATAACATACCATCACGCCTATATTCCCCAAAGGGTTAGGCAGAGGTGTACCAATGTACACCCACAGTTCGCCGGAATGTTTTTTTTTTTTTTAGGTCCCATGTAATAGGGGGCTGAGAATTTCACAGAAAAACCCAATAATACTTTTTGCTCGACCTGGGAATCGAACCTTAAACCTCTAGCGTAGCAGTCGCGCTTAGGACCACTAGGCCAACGAGGCAGTCAAAGGAGGCAGAGGCAGACAAATAAAAAGAAGAATATCATTAACTCCTAGTGTCTGCTGTTATTGGAACGCTACTAATTTTTCGTCACGCATCCGATTGATAAGATTTCGGGCTCCTGATAACCTGTCCATCTGTTCTGTACTGGAAACCATTGCTTGCTTCCAGTTCCTGCCCATGCTCTTGATGAAATCCTTTAGCTACTTTTTTGGGAGTTCAACATTGGATAATACTAGTTTTTTGCTTTAAACCGTATGGATCGTAGCACGATTGTTGAGCGTGGGGTCCTGGGATTGATTCCCAGGTCGGGCAAAATGTGTTATTGGGGTTTTCCATTAGACATATCTCAGTAACTGCCCGGAGTTTGGAAGTTGGTGGTGTGACACCCCCGTGCCTCGGAAAGCTCGTAAAGCCGTTGGTCCTGCGCTTGATCTCTCCTCGATTGGCGTCCCATCGGACTATGAGAGTGAGGGAAGAGGGTGTGCACCTGTGTTTGCGCACAAACTTGTACACTATAATATCTCCTGCGTACTTGGCTAGTCTGCATTAAGACTAGCCGCCGTGGCCGGAATAGGTCTGGAGAATACATGGATTACACGTACCGGCGCATTAAGCCTGACTGTGATGTGTTCGCGGACGAATGGAAGACGATCTTGTCAGTATGTTTGGAGTATTGTGAGATGAGCGTGTGAATGTCGATAAATATAATATATTTGTTATGTCTTTATCTAATGCCAGTGGCCGTTTTATGTTAAAGTAAAATTAAAAAAATAAAAATGAAAACGTCGACTTACCCGCACTGTGCTCGGATGCTGGATAAACGCCATTTTTCTCCTACGGAAGAGGACGTTTCAGTCTCTGCAGTCGAAATATAATAGGGTAATACATGTCTTTTTTTTTTAATTTCAATGGCAAGGAGTTTGAACGAGAAAAAAATGTTGCCAGGATCAAAATGTCAGTTTTACAATAAGTATATTGTGTACTCAGCGTTAAACACATATGTACAGGTCGCACTTGACACACATAGCTTACACTTTCTGCACGATATTGATACATAATATTACATATGTATGTGTAAATAACACTAGTCGTTGCCTGCGGCGTCGTCCCGACCTTCAAGGAATTTAAGGTAACTTTAGATGTCAAACTGCTTTATGACCCGAGCGACCGAGGTCTTAGCTCGAACCATTACATCACGACTGTTTTATTCCTAGAGGGGATAAGCAGATATGTTTAGTACATCCCATTACTTTTCAAGTCCTAAATAAAGACAGAGTTTATTGAAATTTGCAACACAAATCCAGAATTCTGACTGCTCCTGAATTTCTGATGTAACAGCATAATAATATTTTTCTCTACCTGGAGATCGGCTCAAGGACCATCACTTCTCTTTTTAGGATGGGAAATCATCACAATGACTTCAGACCACTCTGGGTAGAGCGAAAGGATGTTCCAGACTCTTATCGACTAAAATCCATGTTCCTTCTAATGCACGTTGCGTGCCAGGGCCTTCCAGGGAAAAGAAGTTACCTACCACCTATGTGTGGGACACTGTAAGCATGGCGGTTGAGAGCTTTGTCATGCTCACCTAAATGTGTCGCTGATGGTGGCGCGTGCGTTGGATCGTTCGGTTTCCTTCAAGTTGGATGAGCTACTTAAATGGCGATTTATTTACTGTTCCTTTATGGATTTGGATGACAGGAAATTTTTACAAAAAACACAACCTCCTTCAAAAACTAAAAAGTAAAAAATAACTTTAGCTTTGGAAGTCAACGAGCTCAGGGGAGAAGTCATTTGATGATTGTTTTTCCAAAGCTAAAGTTATTTTACACTTTTTTAATTTTTGAAGGAGGCTGTGTTTTTTTAGTGTGAAAAATTATGTATTATACATACATAATTTTAAAATAATAATTTAAAAAGAAGTTAAAAGTATGTACCTAAATATAATGAAGTAAACAAGACCGACTCGCCAGCACACAGATAAGCCCTGAGAGGTTTGCGTGTATGGCAAATACAATTGTGAATTTAGAATAAGTATTTTAGAAATAAAAGTAAATAATAATAACGTAGGTACTGTTTAATGTAGCGTGTGATGTAACGCAAAATGTTGTGCTTTAGGCCGAATGCAATAGTACGTGTTTAGTGATTAAACATTTAGTTACAACTAAAATAAGAATCAGCATTGCCATACAACGCGCTGCCTGCCTTTTGGGCACTTGTTCCAACGACAGCGATGCGGATGCGTTTTTTGATGCCCGTAAGCTTCCTTTATTATTTTTTTGTTTCTTATATATAATCTGTACATAGTTTGTAATTTAATTAATATTTAACCTATTGACCGCTGCACTCATGTATAGATGACAAACCAAAATGTGCCTAGCTCGCCACGGTCACGATCACATGACAGATTTTTAAATGTAAATAAAACTCGTAAAACAACATCGATATAATTCCGAACTCACTACTATTTTGTAGGTATTAAAGGGTGCATTCGTAGCTTGGCGCTGAGGGCACGTTTTTGCTTTTTTGACGCGGCGGTCAAAAGGTTAAGCAAGTTTTATGTTTGAAAACTTAAAAACTTCTTCACGTAAAACAATTGGAACTTTGAAATCCAATATCTCCGTAAACAGAAGGTAAGTATTATTTCCAGAGCGACATGTATGAAAATGCATAACTTAGGTGAAATATATCTCGGTCTACTGTCACGATAACAATTCACGTGCTTACCATATTATATAACTAGCTGTTGCCCGCGATTTCGTTCGCGTGGTTTTTTTAACCCGCATTAAGTTAGGTCTTCGGTTACTGCTCCTCTCCGGTGTGTCATAGCGTTATGTTATATACCCTATAGCCTTCCTCGATAAATGAACTATTCAACACAAAAATATTTTTTCTATTGCAACCAGTAGTTCCTGAGATTAGCGCGTTCAACCAAACAAACAAACTCGTCAGCTTTATAATATTAGTATAGACTGCAAATAAATGATTGATTGACAGCCAAAAATAATACCAATAATGGGAACAACATGTCTTCCTCTTCTTCTCTCGGCTTCGTTAAGTATATTTTAATACCTGACATAATGGCCGCCACGAATCGTGAGCATAATTTTTGGGTATTGAGTTCGTTTCTGGGATATCTGCACGCGACGATCAGTCCGGCAGACGGACCTTTCTGACGATTACTATACACCCGCGTAATGCAAAACTACAATTTGTAAAGATCGTAAGCATAAAAAATCGTGTGTTACCTTGGAGCGTCTGTGCTAAGTTTACACACATTCAATACACTATATCTAATTTCCTTGAATCTTCGCCACCATATGTTTAGCTGAGAGCACCTGTCCAAGGCTCCTCAGAGGTCGTGACTTCGTGACAGTCTCCTCACGACTAGTTTAGGCTCTGTTTGATACACAGACGCATCTGACCTTATCGGTACCACGTGAGGTCGACTTGTAAACGGATTAAACTTTTTTGGAGCAATTTGGAGTGGATTTCTTTGAGCAGTAGGTATATGAGTTAATTTATTCTAATTTTATAAAGCTGTTGAGTTTGTTGGTTTGGATGAACGCGCTAATCTCAGGAACAGCTGGTTCGAATTAGAAAATTCTTTTTGTGTTAGATAGTCCATTTATTGAGGAAAGCTATAGGCTATATAATATCACGCTACAACACACGGAAGAGGAGCGGTAACCAAAGACGTAACTTAAAGCGGGTGAAATAGCTGGCAAAAGCTAGTCTATAATAATGTTATAAAGCTGAAGAGTTTGTTTGTTCGGTTGATCGCGCTAATCTCAGGAAGCACTGGGTTGAGTTGAAAAAATCTTTTTGTGTTGAATAGTTCATTTATTGAGGAAGGCTTTATAACATCACGCTACGATAAACGGGAGAGAAGCAGTAGCTAAAGACGTAACTTAACGAGGGTGAAAAAAACCATGCAAACGATGTCGCTGGAAAAAGCTAGTGTTTCTCTATATTGATTATTAGGGTACCGTGCTATAAATGGACAACAACAATAATGAAATGGAACCTTAAATGATTTTGTGGAGTTTCATGCTTGCTTTTTTCAAAGAGACCTACCTACATTTTGGAACGAGCAACTAGCTTCAACTTTCTGACAACTAACCGACTCCTTGACAATTCAACATGGTTTAATTGGTTGTAAATGGTTGATTTGAAGTAAATGGTTCGACTTTGGCTTTAAAATGTTTGTCCGTCTGTTACAAAGAGGTTATTTTATCAGGTAGTACCAATAGCCATCGCATTCACGTGTAAATTATATCCATAATTCTAGTACTTATACATTATTTTGCAGAATATCTTTCGTATATTTTAAGAAAATGAGTTTGAATTTTCTCGCCCATTTTTTTTTTATTTCGTTGGAACGCTAACAAGCCTCCGACGGCCCACCTGATGTTAAGTGGTCACCGCTGTCTATAGACATCTGTAATACCAGAGGCCTTAGTGTTACCATCCTAGAGTTCAAGTTGAAATGTGTCATGTGTCTGTAATTACACCGGCACCCATACCCTTCAAACCGGAACACAGCAACGCGGCAGAAATAGTTATGGTGGTATTACTTCCTCCGACGTGCTCCTTCACCAAGAGAGCTCTGCTACTACTCATCTAGTCATCTCACCACCTCTTCCTATACCATATACTTCACATAGTATATAACAATTATACATAATCATAGCGTATTTATTATGAAGTATATACGTCCCTGAGCAGGCCATATCAGGGCGAATATTTAAAGCTCGGCCGAGCTGTAGGTAGCTACCGGCTCGCATGTCCATTTTATCGCAGATATCAATCTACGTTGGTTATTTAGCAATATGTGTTGTGTACCGACAGCAGATTAGAGCACTCGTGGCATGATAGAATGATTGGTAAGTAATTAAGTAATAAACTGTTTTTCTTTTGAATTATTCTTATTTCATAATTGAATTAAATCATCGAAAATAAAAAATAAAGAAAAAGAAATGAATACAAAATTAATCTTGACAGGGAAGAGTGACTACAACACCTCGGGTGTCGGGAGTCGCAGAGCAATTCCCGGCCACCGTAGGCGCGGGCCTGCGGGAGGCGAATGTTAGATGGCTCCGTCCGATCAGAACCAGGCCCAAGTGGGCGGCGTGTTGTGTACAAAATTATTTTTACACACGCAAAATTTTGTTGCTGTCGGTACGTCTCTCGAATGTGTGTCGATGTTAGGGCGCGGCGCGTTGCGTGCAGATCCGCGTGTGCTGACCCTACCCTAGTACCCAGCGTGCCTACTGGACACTACAGCGTGTATGTGGATCTTATTAGTATATGCGATCAGCGAACTGCCTGCTGGCTTATTTCACCCGTGTTAAGGTAATACGTGTTTGGTTACTGCTTCGCTCTCGTGGGTAGTAGCATGATGTTATATAGCCTATGTTACTGACGAATAATGTTGTTATCTATTGGGGAAAAATGGTTAAAATCGGTCCAGTACTTTCGGAGATTATCTGGTACAAACAAACAGAAATAATTTTTTTCTTTATAATATGTAATCTTATAGAAAGAAACTGCCCCGTTGGTCTCGTGGTCGCAAGCGCGACTGATAAGCATGGGGTCCTGGGTTCGGTTCTCAGGTCGAGCAAAGTGTTATTAGGTTTTTCCTTTAGGAATTTCTTAGTCACAGCTCGGAGTTAGGATTTGTGCCCAGTTAATGGCAATAGGCTCGCCCCCTATTACATGGGACTTAAACATACCGGCGAACTGTGGGTGTACATTGGTACACCTCTGCCTAACCCTTCGGGGAATACAAGCGTGATGGTATGTATGTAATACTATAGATATACGTATCTAGTGGTATAGATATATATATATGCGAGCGGGTCGCGACTAGTTTTCTAAACTTATGCTGACCCTGGCAGTGTTCCCGGCAATAAAGTCAGTGCGGATGTCTTCCAAATAAAACGAAGTATTTAGTCGTGTAGTGCAGGAGCCGTGACACGGTTGGCTAGGAGCCAGGGTGCGCCCTTTGTTTATCATCTCCTTGTTTATTATATTAGGATAGGAGATAGTTATGAGCGCGTCTGTTTGCAGAATTGAATTATTTTAGAGTATAGGTATTCCCTGCAACGTTGTTCGCGAATTTAAAAATATAGGATTATTTTTGTTAAATTTCTTTGCTTGACAAGCCGATGGTGGTCATCTCTGCCTATAGACAGGCATATGAGACATTTCAACTTTGTCTCTGGAATGGCAACGCAATTGCAAGGCCTCTGGTATTGCAGATGTCTATAGGTAGCGGTGACTACTTAAGATCAGATGGGCCGTCGGTTTGTTTGCCATCCAATGATAATAAAAAAACACAAATTAACAAGTAAATAAGTACAGCTTGAACCCCGTACTGTGACCTCATCAGGGTCACGACTGTACAGTTGTATTGACAGACAAACATACAAATTGTATATGAATACTATTTAATATATTTGTAAGATAAATACAATGAATGGATGAGACTTACATTCACGGTCATCGAGTGAATGAATGCAGTATTAATGAAGGATACCTCTGTTTATTTAATACTAGCGAACTGCCCGTGACTTCGTTCGAGTGGTTTATTTCACCCGCGTTAAGTTATATCTTTGGTTACTGCTCCGCTGCCCTGGGTCGTAGTATGATGCTGTATAGCCTATGTTACTCAGGAATAATGTAGCTATTAATTAGTGGAGAAATGGTTAAAGTCGGCCCAAGATTTTCGGAGCATATTCGTTACAAACAAACAAAACAATCTTTCCTCTTTATAATATTATATGTATAGTAACGTTTCTGAATACATGTAATTGCAGTTCTAATAACTAATTTTAGATTCTAATACATGCTGATTGACGTGCCATTCAAGAATTTGAATATGAGAGACCATGTGGAATTTAGACTCCAATTACATTTTAATTAGGTGCAGTTTATATTTATGAAAAAACTAGCTTCTGCTCGCGACTCCGACCGCGTCAAAGTTGATATGTTTTTTCTAACGGGAATATATGGGTTATTCCACACTACAATTGAGTGAATTAAGCGTAAAGGGTAATTATCAAACATCATCCAGCCTTATAAACTTTCGCATTCATAATATCATTAGTAGGATGGGAAGTAAGAAGTAGGACTAGCTTCTGCTCGCGACTACGTCTGCATAAACTATAGAATTTAGCCGACGTTCTAAATTATTTCATTGGAACACAAAAATAGTGTACAAATGATCCTATGTAATGAGAATATATGTATGTGTGTGTGTATATGTGTATGTATGTGTGAATGTATATACATATGTATGGAATGAGCTCCCTGCTAAGGTTTTCCCAAGAGACTACAGCATGGGGTTCTTCAAGAAAGGAGTTTTCAGGTTTCTACGGGGTCGGCAACGCACGATTGATGCCTCTGGTGTTGCAAGTGTACATAGGAAGCTCTAACCGCTTATCATCAGACGGACCGCTATCTTGTCTGCTGCCTTCTGTGGTATAAAAATAAGACCCTTAACGTAGACAATTTTTTTTTTATTGAACTAGGTATGTAGTAGTAGTATCGATCAAGTTATTTAATCTACACAGGGAAATCTCGCGCCAAGCTTTTATACCATATAAATTAGGTTTGACGTCATAAGTTGATACTTAAAAGCTTTTAAGAAATATTCTTTTTAGCGCATTTTAATAAAAGCTTGTTTTTTTACTTTTAATTTATCTTACGTATTTTTGGCATGAACTACTTCTTCTAGAGGAGCACGAGGACAGAAGTCAAGTGTGAGTTTATAATCACAGTCTTATATTGTCGTTTATTTTACCTAAACATCAAGAGGCTAGTTCCAACAAGCCAGACCTCATCGTAGCTGCACTCACACCGTACACATTATCATATAAGTATGGCGCCGCCTGTGGACAGAGGACGACGGGTGATCACCGCGGCTAGTGGCCAACTCAGATATAATTTTTGTGTGTATGTCATACTTGTGGGGGATTTTCTTTAGCAGTCTCGTTAGCCTGGTGGTCCTAAGCGCGAATGCTAAAGAAATATAACATACCATTACGTCTGTATTCCCCGAAGGGTTAGGCAGAGGTGTACCAATGTACACTCACAGTTCGCCGGTATGTTTAGGCAATACGCCGACTGGGGCACAAATCCTAACTCCGAGCTGTTACTGACGTAGAAAAACCCAATAATACTTTTAGTTAGTTGTTAGTTTAGTTTGATGGACAAAATCCGTAGTAGACGGCTGTCATGAGTGTCTTTACATTCCGTGTACAGAAAAAACCAATCAAGATGTATTATCGAAGGTACAACTGCATCCATATAAAGATAGTCCGGAAACTTGCCCCTATGGACATGCGGAAGGGGTCAGGGCTGACCCCGCGTTACCGGTAAACATGTAGTTGACCTACATCACCCTTTAAGAAATTATAGCAATTCATAACTATTCATAAGTATGGTGGACCTAGGTTACAATATGTAGAAAAATTACAACAATTAGTAGCAGTGAGGTGTTGATTTCTGTTGAATTTTTGTCGGTTTCTTGCAAGTAAATCTTTTTAAAGACTTGCCTAGGTGTAACAAATGGACTCTCTAATCTATACAAATATTATAAAGCTGAAGAGTTTGTTTGGTTGAACGCGCTGATTTCAGGAACTTCTTGTTTGAATTGAAAAATTTTGGTGTTGGATAGTTCATTTATCGAGGGCGGCTATAGGCTATATAACATCACGCTACGATCAATAGGTGCGGCGCAGTAACCAAAGACGTAACCTAATGCGTGTGAAAAAACTACGCGGACGAAGTCGCGAGCAGAAGCTAGTGTAAATATATTAAACCAACACAAAAAGAATTTTTCAATTCAAACCAGTAGTTCCTGAGATTAGCGCGTTCAACCAAACAAACAAACTCTTGAGCTTTATAAATTTAGTATAGATAAGTTGTAGTAACTGCGTCGTTACCCTAGTGCTCCTAAGCGGGACTGCTACGCCTGAGGTCTTGGGTTCGATTTCCAGGTCGAGTAAATGTAATTGGGTTTTTCTATGAAATTCTCAGTAGCAGCTTGGAGTTAGGATTTGTGCCCGGTTAATGGTAATAGTCTCGCCCCTGTTACATAGGACCTAAAACATACCGGTGAACTGTGGGTGTACATTGGTACACCTCTGCCTATCCCTTCGGGGAATACAGGTATCTTATGTGTTAAGTTCTAGTAACTACAGTGTGTACTTATGTCCCACACGTGTAACCGGGTGAGGTGATATGAGTAGTGTGGGCTTGGCTGTTGCGCCACCTGGCGGTCGCCCAGCACTTGTGTTGCAACGACTATAAGAGTATGTGTCGCCTGGAAGCATACGCGGCTAGTGATGTGACTCTGTTTATTGATATTTTATCGATGTTGTTGTTTATTAAAATTAAGTATTTTTTCATTAGGCCAGGTGAAAATTTTTTATGGTGATTTTTACTAAAATCAAGAAAATTATCCAAATTTTATGTTTCGTTGTTTTCCAGATACGTTGAAGTTCCTTATCCGTGTTGCGGTCTTGCGGAATTTTCTCGAAAAAGTCACCGCGGCCGTGGTACATAAAGGGCATGAGTCAGAACATGGATGGGTTTTAATCAGTAAGAGCCTGACACTCCCTTTCGCTCCGCCAAATCATTAAAATTAATTTAATGATTTGTGAAATGTTGCTAATCAGTGCGTTTCTTGTATAAAAAACCAATTGTATCCACCCAAGATCCAGGACAATTCCTAGTGTGAAACGTTTAAGAATACATAACTATAAACTAGAGACCTAACCGCGATTTCGTTCGCGTGGCTTATTTCACTCGCGTTAAGTTACGTCTTTCCTTACTGCTCCGCCCCCGTAGGTCGAAGCGTATATTATATAAAGCCTATGTTACTCAGGAATAATGTAGCTATCCATTGGTGAAAAAATAGTTAAATTCGGCTTATTAGTTTCGGAGCCTACACGTTACAAACATAAAAAATAAAACAAAAATCTTTTCTCTTTATAAAATTAGGGTAGATACAAAAGTATCGATAAATGCAACTGTAGTCACATCCCTATGGACCTGCTCATGTGCAGGGCGCGGTCGCTTGCCTTGCGCATGCGTGCGAGTAACATGCTAGTAACGACAGCAACATAAATAACTGAATGATGTACCGTCAGCGAAATAATACGAGCACATGTAACAATACGTATGTCTGTAGGCGTACTTTGGTACACCTCTGTCTAACCCTTGGGAGAATACCTACAGGCGTGATGATGGTATGTATGTATGTCACAATCTGCATACGTGGTTTTTAAAAAAAAAATCCTCAGCAAACAAACTGACGGCCCACCTGATGTTAAGTGGCCACCTCTGTCTATAGACATCTGCAATCCCAGAGGCAAAGTTGAAATGTCTCATGTGTTTGTACACTGGCACCCATACATACCCTTCAAACCGGAACACAGCAACGCTGCTTTGCGGCTGAAATAGATATGGTGGCAGTACTTCCCCGACGAGCTCCTTCACAAAGAGCTCTACTACTACTACCCCACTACCCCTGCCGCTCATATATTTATCTACTAAGCTGATGGGTTCATCATGATTACAGTCAGGTTGTAGGGAAAATTGTAGTAGGCAAGGTATGGTACTTTTACTTGTAGTGTTAGAATCCATCATTATGTTGCTACATGTCTTTTGAAAGATTGCCTTTGAATCTGACATAATATCGGCTTTAAATTTCAAAATAATGATTTTGCCAACGCTACTCAAAATCAACAATAATAATATATCAAAACATAAGATAATTCGGCTCTGATCGGCCACCGATAGCGCTGACCGACCGATACAGTCCGCTGCTTGTTTTACTGACCGTACGCATATATTAACCTAATTGATTTACATACATATTGGACTATTATTTTTGCGCACCGTACGTGTTGCAGTAATTGTCGATTTAATTTTATGTGAGGCCGGGTGTTAGGAATTAATATTGCAATTATTATCGACAGGGACAAAAAACCCTTGGAAGGGTCACGTTTATTACTAAGTCTTCGCTGTCTGTATGTCTGTCACAGGATAGTATCTTTTGAACCGTAAAAGGTAGACATTGAAATTTTTACAGAGTAAATATGTATTACTATGCTCGCTATAACAACAATTAAAAAAAATATAAACTAAACTTAAAAATTAAAGCATTCCATGCAAGAAACGAGTTTCCAAGAGTGTCCCTCTATTACGGTTTATAAGATGCAGCTTTGTGACCGACCGACTGACATACATCAAGTCTTGGTAAAACGGTCCCGCCCTTTATCATCTTCCTGCCCTTACCCCATGTTACTTGGGATCGGCACAACACGTTTTCTTCTTCCTGCCAACCGTCATGCTATTACTGACTCCCTTCTCTTTCATATCATAACATATCATCACGCCTGTATTCCCCGAAGGGTTAGGCAGAGGTGTACTAATGTACACTCACAGTTCGCCGGTATGTTCTGGTCCCATGTAATAGGACATTAACCGAGCACAAATTCTAACTCCGAGGTGCTACTGAGAATTTCATAGAAAAATCCAATAGCACTTTTTGCTCGACCTGGGAATCGAATCCAAGGCCTCTAGCGTAGCAGTCGCGCTTGGGACCACTAGGCCAAAGATGCAGTCCTTCATATCAATTCGTCTTTCATATCATTCTTAACAAAATCCATCCATCTTTTCCTCATCTCCTAAAATATTTACTTTGATCAATTATAATGTTTAATGCCAACCTGCACCTAAACTGCCCCGTTGGTCTCGTGGTTGCAAGCGCGACTGATGAGCGTGGGGTCCCGGGTTCGATTCCCAGGTCGGGCAAAAAGTGTTATTGAGTTTGTCCATTAGGATTTGCTCAGTAGCAGCCCGGAGTTTGGAAGTTGGTGGTGTGACACCCCCGTGCCTCGGGAAGCACGTAAAGCCGTTGATCCCGGCTGTCATTCGTAGATCTTTGACAGCCGTTACGGATAGTCAGAAGCCAGGAAGTCTGACAACCAGTCTAACCAAGAGGTATCGTATTGCCTAGTAACTGGGTTGTGGAGGTCAGATAGGCAGTCGCTCCATGTAAAACATTGGTACTCAGCTGCATCCGGTTAGACTGGAAGCCGACCCCAACATAGTTGGGAAAAGGCTAAGCAGATGATGATGAATGCCAACCTTACAAAGTAATGATACACAAAGAACGCCACATGAACTCGATAATCAAAGAAAAAACATAATTTCTAGTTCCCTGATGGCAATGATGAGGTTTCTATGTAAAAAAAGTCTCAGCACCAACTAGCACGTGTTACACGCAAACGCAGTTGCAGCTAGACAGAACATAATCCCGTGTAGGTACTCTGTGTAGGGCTTCTTCCTGGTGGCCATCACTGCAGTTAAGTTCTAATCTTGTTGGGCATGCGCCGAGGTTTAGCTGAAACGTGCCGGTGTTTATAAACATGTTATCATGTACCTATGTAGTTAATTGGGAGAGTAAACAACATCATATAATATCCTACTAATATTATACATGCGAATCTTTGTGAGGATGGATGTTTGTTTGTTACTCTTTCACGCTTAAACGGCTGAACGGATCTGTATGAAATTTGGCACTGAGATAGATTTTAGTGTGGAATAACACTTAGGATACTTTTTGTTCCGGAAAAATTAACGGTTCCCGTGGGGTGGGATAATATATCAAATTTGAAGCCGACGAAGTCGCGAGCAGAAGCTAGTAAGTAGTACATACATACCGTCACGCCTGTATTCCCCGAAGGGTTAGGCAGGGTTGTACGAATGTACACCCACAGTTCGCCGGTATGTTTAGGTCCCATGTAATAGGGGGCGAGCCTATTGCCATTAACCGGGCAGAAATCCTAACTCCGAGCTGTTACTGAGAATTTCATAGAAAAACCCAATAACACTTTTTGCTCGACCTGGGAATCGAACCCAAGACCTCTAGCGTAGCAGTCGCGCTTAAGACCACTAGGCCAACGAGGCAGTAAAATTTTAGAAATTTTGGCTTAAACCCAAATATACTTTTGGATGCTTCAAATATACCTATATTGTTAAGAATAATATTTAGAATAGATTAAAAATTAATCACTGTGGAATATCCAAGACTATTTTGATAAATTACAGATAGCTTGGTTTCTTTTGCCAGAACTTAGCCCAATTAAACTGTAAACTAATAATGAGAAAGCAAATTGAAGTGTTTGCCTCAATGTAACTGCTCCAACAGTTTGATTCAAAGCGTGATTTTACGACCGAACGTAATTACACACTACCGATCAACATAAGTATATACTTGGCCAAATAAATGTAAACGTATGTAACACTTTTAAATCTATATCTGGGCGTGCGCAATACTGGCTAAAGATCAATGTCAGTTGGTATTGAATTAATTAAGATATTCTGTATTTATTGTAAGTACATATTTATGCATTTTGGTTGATTTGTTTCGTCCGGTGTACTAATGTTGGGTAAAAAGCCCTGGTACCAATTTTTTTTATTTTGGAATCTTATTATCCTTCGTACTAATATTATCAATTCGAAAGTTTGTGCTGATGGATGGATGTTTGTTAGTTTTTCACGCTTCAACGGCTGAACGGATCTGGATGAGATAGAACACTTTTGTTTAGAACAGCAGATTATTTCAAGTGTCTACCTATTACGGTTCAACAGTTACAGCCGTGTGACAGACGAGCAGACAAGAACGTAGCCTTAGTAATAGGGTCTAGAGGGCACATTTGTGGCCGGCAAAAAAAAAAAATTTTTGGCAAAATATACAAATCATATTATGCTTGGTTCTTGCAACTATTATGGACGGCAAACAATGCGGCGGCCCATCTGATGTTAAGCGGTCACCTCTGCCGATAGAGATCTGCTATACCAGACGCCTTGCAAATGCGTTGCCATCCCAGAGACAAAGTTGAAATATCTCATGTGCCTGTAAATACCCCGGCACCTACACTTCAAACCGGAACACAGCCACGCTGCTTCGCGGGAGAAATAGGTATGGTTGTAGTACTTCCGCGGACGAGCCTTCACAAACAGCACTACTACTACTGGCGCTACATACATACATCAAATATTTGAAACAACAACACTTTAGAAGGTGAATACCGTTCCCAGAGTGCCGGTGCCTACCTCAGTAGTACTCAGTACCAAAGCTGACACAAGTCGAACAGTCTGTGCTCACTCAATATTTAATGCTAATAAGCTAGGCTTTTATCTGCACATGTGTGAACAGCCTTAGGGCTGGCACACAACGAAGTAGTTTTATACTTATATTCATTTCCTTGCTTGTGCCAGGGACTTCGTCCGCGTGGTTTTTTTCACCCACGTTTAGTTACGTCTTTGGTTACTGCTCCTCTCCCGTGTGTCGTAGCGTGATGTCATAAAGCCTAAAGTCTTCCTCGATAATAAACTATCCAACACAAAAAGATTTTTTCAATTTAAACTAGTAGTTTCTGAGATTAGCGCGTTCAACCAAACAAACAAACTCTTCGGCTTTTGTCTAAAGAATGTTACAAAAGGCTTACAGCTAAAGTACAGTTATGAACGCCGGTAGGGCACAGCAACATAGTATTGGCTTAAAATTCGGAAAAAAATATTTTTTTAATAATAGTAGTAGAACTCTCTGTAAAGAAGGGCTTTTGCTCTGGTCCAGGGCTTAGCATTGCCATCCAACGTGGCAATGAATTTTTTGATGCCATTTAGTTTTAGTTTCTTTGTTTATTATTATTGATTTTCCTTTCCTTGTATTCTCTTTTTCATTTTATGTCATTTTAAAAAACCAGAGAGCGTAAGACTAGATATATACATAACCTTAACACGCGCCATAAAAATAGATTACATCTTCCACCCTCTCGGATCAAAATGCTTTACCATAACCCATATTAAATCAACAAATTACCGGAACAAATAAATGAACAACCCATATTCAGTAAATTTAACAGAAAACTAAAAGACTTACCTATATCTAACACAGAAATGTTTTTACTCGGTCGCAGAGTACCTCGAATAAAATAGTTAATTATTATTACCCATTCATATAATAAGAATACTCTTACTGTTATGTTAAAATTACTATTATATTATAATTACCATTATTTTAAATTTATTATTATGTTGCCGTGCCCTAGCCGGGTTTCATGTTGATGTTAAATATGGTGTTTACCTATAAGTAATTGTTGCAATAAATACATCATCATCATCGTCAGCCTGCAACAGTCCACTGCTGGACATAGGCCTCTCCAATCGCACGACATTTAGCTCGATTCTCGGCAACCCTCATCTAGTTGCTACCAGCTACTCCTCGTCGCTCCACCGAGCCTGAGAGCGTCCCACCTTACGTTTGCCGATTCGCGGTCTCCCCTCAAAAACACGGTTCTACGGTTAATATGGTCAGCTCATTGCCACATTAGCTTACTAAATATCTAAATAATAAACTGCCTCGTTATCCTAGTAGCCTTAAGCGCGACTACTACGCTAGAGGACTTGGGTTCGATTCGCAGGTCGAGCAAAGTGTTATTGGGTTTTTCTCTGAAATTCTCAGTAGCAGCTTGGAATTAGGATTTGTGCCCGGTTAATAGCAATAGGCTCGTCCCCTTCTACATGAGACGTACGATTTTATGTTATAGCTAAATAATAAACCGTGGGTGCCAGCCCTGTGTTCACATGTCGTTTGACGACAACGCACTGCATCGCGGTCAAGGCCGCCAACTGATTTTTATACAACCTGTCAAGTGCGAACCGTTCCTTAAGTGTTTAAATGCCTACTTTTTTATTTTAACCCACTTTTGACCTCGGAAGGCCCTACCTTTGACATCAACAAATGAAAAGTAATGAATACATGAATGTTTATTTTCGATTGTATAATTTCTGATCTCATTAATGCGGTTCATTAAGATTAGATCTCGAATGATAGGCTGAACTATGTTATTCGTATGCAATCAGTTGGATATTGAGATTGGAGTGAGGAAGATTTGGTTTAACCCCTTTAAAAAAATTGAATTAAAAACATTTATACATACTTATGTCAAAAGTGTAATATTTTATTGCTAAATGGGACGTTATTTATTACTAGTGTTTCTGTCTGTCACAAGACAAAATACATATCTTTTCAACCGCAATAGGTAGACACTTGACATTTTCTCAGCCTGTAAAACAACACCCCAGCCACTACAGCCGATAAAAGTACAAATAACAAAAATAAAGGAAAAAAAAATAAAAGATCTAAGATGATGATGATGATCATGATGGTGATGGCGATGATGATCATGATGATGATGATGATAGTAATGATGATGATGATACTGGTGATGATGATCATGATGGTGAAGGTGATGATGATGATGATGATAATTGTGATGATGATCATCATGGTGTTGATGATGATGATGATAATGATGACGACAATGGTGTGATGATGATAATAATGGTGATGACGACAATGATGATAATAATGGTGATGACGACAATGATGATGATAATGGTGTTGATGATCATCATGGTGTTGATGAAGATGATGAAGATGATATTGATGACGACAATGATGATGGTGATGATGATTATGATGGTGATGGTGATAGTGATGATGATGATAGGCGATGGGTTACCTTTGATTACCTTTGACATACTAGTCCGAACGCCGGTTTTCTGAGAAAGCTTCCAAAATGGCCGCGGCCAATGACAAACCATATAATCCAACGTGCATTGGTTTAGAACAAACTAAAACGTTCAAAGCTATTGAAGTAAGTACATGTAACGATGTAAATTAGTGCAAAAACCACAACTTTTTGCGCATGCGCAGTTAATTCAGTATTATCAGTTATGTGCCGAGAAAAAAGGTCTTTTGAATTACTCGCAAAGTAAGTAACTAAATATGTTGCCTTGACTTTTAAATCATTTGCTATGGTGCTAATGTTCATAGTCTAACTGAACCAAAAACATGAATTTAACAAAAAACGTTTTCCATTTATTTTGATGTCTTTTTCGCAGATGATCGCTTCACGACGTGTTACTAGAAGGATTTTGTTTCATTGATATTTCCGAATCATGGGAGTGGCCTGCCCGGGACTTCGTCCGCGTGAGTTATTTCACCCGCGTTAAATTACGTCTTTGGTTACTGCTCCGCTCCCGTGGGCCGTAGCTTGATGTTATATAGCCTATGTTACTCAGGAATAATGTAGCTACCTACTGGTGTAAGATTTTTTTTAATCGGTTCAGAAGTTTAGGAGCCTACTCGTTGCAAACATAAAAACAAACAAAAAAAATTTCTTCTTCTTAATATTAGTGTAGCTGGCAAATAAAACTATGTTTTTCATATAAATTGCTCAATGATGAGAACAACGGCAGCTTTCGGCTTCTTAAAGTGTTTATTAACACCATTTACAAATTCCTTAGTCTTATTTATTTGTCAAAACTCGTTAGAGTTTATAGCGTCCAATAATAATACGGATATCGTTAGTGGCAGTTCACGTATTTCCCGACCTTTTATTAGCATTGTAAATTATGTTTTGATGAACTACCGTGGCGTATCGCCGAGCAGATTATTATCTCCATTCTGGATATAATTGTGTTTACAAGTAATTATTAAACTCGTAGATGTTTGACAGTCGTTACGGATAGTCTGAAGCCGGTAAGTCTGACAACCAGTCTTGCTTTAGCTTTGGAAGTCGGTGGCAAAACAAAACAACAGACCCAAAGCCGCCGACGTCCTAAGCTAAAGTTATTTTTCACTTTTTAATTTTTCTCTTTTTAGTATCAACTTCCTGTCATTCAAATCCATGAAGGAACGGTAATAACTACGTAAATTAGCAAAACACCACTTAAACGTCACAAGAAAGCAGAATATGTAATTTCGTTTACTTGTTTTTATAACGTTGCCCCAAACTAGGAATTTCTCCTGTATCGTGGGTGCGTTTACAAACATATAAACTCATACACGCATATAGCCAGACCCGAAACAACTAACTGTAGGCCATACAAATATTTGTTTCGTGCGGAAATTGAACCCGCGACACGCAACGCAGCAGCTTATCGCTCAGCCACTACGCCAACCGTGCCGTCATTATGTTCACATCGAAGGTCAAAGTGCAGTCATGAAGTAGAGCTGTGGAGCAATGGCCATCCGGACTAATTGGAAGTGTCGCAAAACATTTCGCGATACAATGAGCTATTTACATTGACTCGTTGACAAGTTGCACTTAGATAAATGACAATGGAAATGTCGTAATTTCAAGAAAATATTCTTGATACAAACATACTTATGCAACAGACATTGGCCTCAACTTTTCAATCCGTGCTAAGCCCTATGCAGTTGTTAAACATGAAGTGAATACGGAATCGTATCATATTGATATGTCGGCATTACATTTTTCCTTAATTTTTCCAGTTAAAAACGAGCTGTTCCAGACAATAATCTACTCTGTGCCTTTCATTCAGATCCGTTCAATCGTTTTGTCATAATTCTGTAACAAACATCCATCCATCCAAACTTTAGCATTTTTATTAGTAGTAAGGTAATCTGATTATTTCTGCTGCAAAGCAGCGTTGCTGTGTTCCGTTTGAATGGTATGGGTGTTCAACTTTGTCTCTGGGATTGCAACGCATTTGCAAGGCCTCTGGTATTGCAGATGTCTATAGGCGGTGAGCATTTAGCATCAGGTGGCCATCCAATGACATAAAAAAATACTGCAATCTTCAGTCTTGTGATCTCAAGATCATCAACGCAGTTAACGAGGTAATAAAGATATTAATAAGTAAAGAAGTATAATTAAAACATCGTCATCGTTTAGAAATTTAACTGGAGAGTTAAAATGACTTTCTCTTTAACCGCTGTTCACTAAACACACTGTACTTTAGCGCGACTTTACTGGCGGTTTTTGTTAACTATCGTAAACTATGGTTAATAATTATCGCCAGCACTGAGACTTGGGTTAGTTGTACGATTAAGTCCTTCCTACTAATATTATGTTCGTTACTCTTACTCACTTAAGCGGCTGAACGGATCTGAATGAAATTTGGCGCAAAGATAAATTATAGGTAGTCTGGAATAGTTCACTTTTTATCCTGGAAAAATGTACGCTTCCCGTGGTATATTAGTCGCCACGAGTCGTGAGTATAAATATCAAGTATATTTTTCCGTTTTTGGATTCCTTTCGGGGTTTTTTTGGGGCGCCGACGCTGCACGCGATCGGTCCAACTGAAGGACCAATCGCGTGCAGCATCGGCGGCATTAACCGGGCACAAATCCTAACTCCGAGCTGCTACTGAGAAATTCCTAATTGAAAAGCCCAATAACACTTTTCTCGACCTGGGAATCGAACCCAGGACCCCATGCTCATCAGTCGGGTTTGCGACCACGAGACCAACTAGGCAATTAGCAGATAATTAATAAAGTCAAAGTCAAATCATTTATTTCAATTAGACCATTAAAAGGCACTTTTGAACGTCAATAAACGAAGTAGTTACTAGGATTCATGTTGTGTGTTGAGTAGTGCTAATCTGTAGAAAAATCCCTTGGTGAACTAAGATAAGAAGCTTGAGATGCTATCAATCATGGTAACACTAACTGCTTCCCGACTTCAATCGCGTCAAAGTAGATATATTACATAGTAGTCGCCACGAGTCGTGAGCACAAAATAATCTCAAGTTAATTTTCGGGTTTTCGTCTTACGTTCTGGGTATTTTGGGCCGCCGACGCTGCACGAGTTAATATTACCCTACGCGAACCGTACATTGTTCCGGCATAAAAAGTAGCCTATGTGTTATTTCAGACTATAATCTATCTATGTGTCGAATTTTATCGAGATCCGTTCAGCCGTTTAAGCGTGAAAGAGTAACAAACATCCAATCATCCTCACAAACTGTCGCATTTATAATATTAATAGGATATTTCTACGAAAACTATCATGCAATAGGATCGTATCTGGCGGCGTTCTGTGGTGTCTGCCTACCCCCATTGGAAAAAGGCGCGTGTTTATGTATGTATCATGCAATACGAAACATGTTGCACTAGAGTAACATATGGGTTTTATTACCAAACAGGAGTCCTTGCAACGAGAAGCACAAATACCATTCTTTCTCTCTTGGAACTGTGTGAGAACCTGTATGAGTGATAGACAGTTTCACAACTCCGGCTGAGAGTCAGACCGGTCCCTGTCACACTATATAGCGAACTAAAGTATTAGCAATCATATGGGAGTGCGGTTCTCAACCTTCAAGTTGGTAGCACTTTTATAAGCTGACCGGACTTTCCTTAAGTCAATAATCTTTTCTAACTACCCTATCCTACTAATATTATAAATGCGAGGGTTTGTGAGGATAGATGGATGTTTGTTACTCAATCACGCCAGAACGGCTGAACGGATCTTGATGAAATTTGCTACTGAAATAGATAAGATTGTAGTATGTAATATCACATAGGCTACATTTTACCACCATCATCATACCATCACGCCGGTATTCCCCGAAGGGTTAGACAGAAGTGTAACAATGTACACCCACAGTTCGCCGGTATGTTTAGGTCCCATGTAATAGGGGGCGAGCCTATTACTATTAACCGGGCACAAACCCTAACTCCGAGGTGCTACTGAGCATTTCATAGAAAAACCCAATAACACTTTTTGCTTGACCTGGGAATCGAACCCAAGACCTCTAGCGTAGCAGTCGCTCAGTCAGCCACCAGCCAGTCAGTCAGCTACTTTTTATGTCGGAAAAATGTACGGTTCTCCTGGGATAATATATCAACTTAAAAGCGGACGAAGTCGCGGGCAGAAGCTAGTCCTAATTAATTAATTAATTTAATGCACATAATGTAAAAAAATACACTCTACAAAGGCGGACTTAATGCCTTAGGCGTTTTCTACCAGTCTACCTTAGGGTGATGCAGAGACAAAACATAGTAGGTGCAAGGAACAGAAAATATCCAGGAATAAAATATAATTATGAATACATACATACAAACAAAATATACAGAGTAGAGAGAAAAAATATACATAGTTGGAACAATATAACAAATTAATGGGTGGGACACGTGAAACTTTTCTGTCTTCCATTCCTCGCCATAAATCGTCAGTCACTTTAAGAAGAGCTGAAACGGTACTGCGGCCGGCCTGAAACCGGATTGGCATTATCAAAAAGTTTTAGTAACCTCTACAAACGATTATTATGTACCAAGTATTACGTAAGTGGTGTAGTGCCCTCATAACCGCACGTGTGTGCTGCGCTTAATGTATTTAAACCACATTCGAATAGGGCTGTACCTGTTGCATTGAACTGTCGCTAGCAATTTCTTTAGAACTGCAATAAAGGGTTTTTTTATGTTATTGAATAGCAAACAAGCCGACAGCCCATCTGATGTTAAGTAGTCACCGCTGCTAATAGACATCTGCAAACCAGAGGCCCTTGCGTTGTCATCCTAGAGAGAAATTTTAAATGCCTCATGTGTCTATAATTATACGGGCACCCATACCCTTCGAACCGGAGCACAGCAACGCTGCTTTGCGGCAGAAATAGGTATGAAATGGAAATAGAAATAAGTAGGAACAGGTTTTCAGTAGTGAGTACGTATGCCCGTAGACAGGTCTGTTGCCATTCTTACGGCTTGTCTCTTGTATCTATTTGGTTTATTTTCATGGTGTCAAAGGGTCAACGAGGGGTCACCGGAGGGTTTACGAGAAATCTACGAGGGATCGACACGTCGTATTCTAAGCAGCTACAGGCTATGCTATGAGTTTACAGCTACTGTTTACGGCTACTTTATTCCAATTCGATCATTTACAGGCACTTTTGAATTGTCAAGAAGTTACCCATACAAAAAGTTAAAGCTAGTTGCTCGTTCCAAAACGGTATATTTCATTGTAATATAGCGCGTATTTTATGCGGCCCTTACGCTTTACTTATGCCTGCCTCATACATAAGCTGAGCTTGATTCTTGTTAACCATAAGTTTGACACGGAGTCATAAAATAATCGAGAAAACGATAGGGAAGAAGTTACGCGAGCAAAAATGTATAGATCAGCTGACTCTTTTTACGAGTGTAGGGTTGGTTATATAGTAATTGTTCATAGTATTGAATATTCCTTTTCAGGTTTGTAGCTCACCATCATCTTCCTGCCCTTATCCCATGTTACTTCGGGACGGTTGAGACAGCGGTTCTCACGTCCCAGCCGCCGCGGTAGACGCTCCGGACGTCGGGAGCCGCGAGACGACTCCCGGCCACCGTAGATACTGGCTTGTGGACGGTGAGCAATGGGTAGCTCACCGTCCTTACGTTGCATAACGACAGGCCGTGTCGACGGCGCGTTCGTGTTCCACGCGCGCCTCAAAGAGATGTCAGCAAAAGGAAGGGGCCACTGAGGGCCGATGCCTGCCGGGGCTGCGGGTTGTTCGCAAGAGATACCGCGCCCCCGGAACGCAAAGGGCACAAGAAGGATAATGGGTGGGTTTTAGTCAGTAAAAGTCTGACACTCCCTCCCGCCCCGCCCAGGGCGGGAGAAGTTATTTGATGATTTCCCACCCACCAAAAAAAAAAAAAAAACCCATGTTACTGGGGGTCGGCGCAATATGATTTCTTCTACCATGCCGCCCTGTCAACCGTCATGATGTCACTGATTTCCTTTCTCTTTAAAATCATTCTTCCCACAATCCATCCATGTATCAACAAAGCTAAAGTCCTATTCAAGTAGAGTTTGTGACCAAATAGACATCGTCAGAGAACAAAAAGTCTTCAATACCTAATTATTACTTGCAACATTGCATTATTGCAAAACAGAATCACTGAAGGCATATTTATATACATTGGCATCAATGTCATAGGTCCTACATAGATAAACGCCTTAAGCTTTATAAAAAAACCCGCTCCGAGTCACGGTCAGGTACTAGTCTGTATAACCAGTCGAGCACAGTGCGTACAGTCATATTGACATGTGGACACAATGTCTGTATCTATGTATGTGTATGTTGCAGACATCTTGTGCAATAAAGGAGTGGTTTCGTGCGTGATGAGAGCATTTTGAGTTTATTATCTGTCTGATTTGTTTGGAAGGAGTCGATGTACAGTCAGCAAAAGAGATAAGTAACCAGGGTCGCCTAATAAATGTAATGTTTTTAAAAACCGATAGTATTGTATTATTGAATTAAATTTATTTTTATTAATAGAAAATGAACAGTTTATTAATTAAATTAAATTTCATCTAAAAACTAGCACCGTTTTCAAAGAAATCTTCAACTATATTAGACGATCTTGTTACTTATTTCTTTTGTCGACCGTACGTCGTGGTTGCAAGCGCCACTTTTCAACGTTGGGTCCAGGATCCCATTCCTAAAAAAAAAAAAAAAAAATCGGGCCTACGCCTAGGCCTAGATCAGGCCTAGGTCAGGCAGTGTTATTGCGTTTTTTTATTAGGTAGTTCTCAGCTCGGAGTTTGGATATTGGTGGTGTCCTACGCCTGATCTGTCCCCAGTCGTGTCGCATTGCCGTCAAATTGGAATTTAAGAGTGAGGGAAGAGGGATTGTACCTATATCTCCTGCCAAGTAGTATTATTGATACATGTCAGTATATACTAACATTATAAAGCTGAAGAATTGGTCTGTTTGTTTGTTTGAACGCGTTAATCTTAAGAAATAGGGGTCCGGTTCATCATTCCTGAACGCTATAGGGCCTGCTGTATATATGACGAACATGGTTTGGTTTGGACTATCTCCAACTACACACTTAGTCTCTTGATTGGGCCATTGTGTGTGTCTCTCTGTGTGGTTTTACTCCAACTAGCCCAGGTTATCCTATTAAGTTGGCAGCTTTTTCAGACTGCTGCACGCTTCTGTTAGCGATGCTGGGGATTGGGGAATCCCTGCCCGTTGATTGGCCACGTTTCTGCATTCCATAAGCACGTGGTGTGGCGTTTCTTCTGCTTCCATGCATCCTCTGCACAGAGGGCTGTCTATCACACCTATGGTAAATAAGTGCTTGTTTAGAGGATAATAGCTTTTTTTATATCTTTGGATGTCAAACAAGACAAGAGGCCACCTGATGTTAAGTGGTCACCACTGCAATACCAGGGGCATTACAAATGCGTTGCCATCTCAGAGAAAAAGTTGAAATGTCTTATGTGCCTTTAATTACACCAGCACCAATACCCTTCATACGGGAACTTAGTAACGCTGCTGTGCGGCAGAAATAGGTATGGTGGTAGTACATCCCGGATTAGCTCCTTTACAAAGAGCTCTACTGCTACTACTTAGAAGGAACATATTACAGAATCGAATAAAGGTATCAAACCCACTTAACCACGGTGTAACTACCTCCCAAAACAAATACGACATATCTCAGATCGTGACATAAGCTAATAATATCTCGCGATCTTAATTAGTGTTGCGACACAAATAGCCGTGTCAGTCGGGATAACATCACAGAGTAACTGAAACTGAGGGTTATGCGTTGTTGTACCGCGATAGTATCGACTGATATGTACTGATAGGAACTTGCTCTTAATTCGGCGATCGGAGATAGAGTTAAGGGTGAGTTGCATTTGGGAATTTGAACAAGTGACACACTATAGATATATCTACAGTAATATGACAAAAGTTGAACAGATTTTTTGTTTATTTACACGTTAATCTCTGGAACTGCCAGTCGGACTGGAAGAAATATTTTTGTGATGATAGTTAGATTCATGAGGAATAATATCCTACTATCCTACCTACTAATATTATAAACGCGAAAGTTTGAGAGGATTAGCTGGATAGATGGATGGATGGATGTTAGTTACTCTTTCACGCTTAAACGACTGAACGTATCTGGATGAAATTTGGCACTGAGATAGATGGTATTGTGGAATACCACATAGGATACTTTTTATCCCGGAAAAATGTACGGTTCCCGTGGGATACTAAACAACTTTGAGGCGGTTGAAGTTGTGGGCAGAAGCTGACTAATTTATTAAGTACAAATATTTTATTTTCATATTACAAAAAAAATGTGTCTATGCCTTAACAGATTAACATGTTTTGCTAACATAATTATTGTTACATACAGGTACCAACGTAATTATGAATGATCTTAATAAGACTCGAAATATGCACTACCTACCCTGCAGTGGCGCATAGTACAGACCAAAACAAATCGTAACTCTATCAAAATAAGATCGATTTATGTAGAAGTTTCGGTTTCATGTTTCTTGCTGTACAAGTAAGGGATATTGAACCTTAACATTTTAACGGTAAGGGGTATGTAATGTGCACAGTTTTGTAAGGTAATTGTGAAAGGTGCAATATCGCTATTGTCACTAGAGCGACATTGGAGAAGGTCGGCTTAATGCGGGATGTAGCGTCTACAGAAAAACCAACATTATTTAACACTGGACGACCTGCCCGCCACTTCGTCCGCGTGACTTATTTCACCCGCGTTACGTCTCTCGTTACTGCTCCGCTCCCGTGGGCCGTAGCGTGATGGTATATAGCCTATGTTACTCAGGAATAATGTAGCTATCTATTGTTGAAAAAATGGTTAAAATTGGTCCAGTAGGTTCAGAGCCTATTCGTTACAAACAAACCAACAAAAACATATTTCTTCTTTATAATATTAGTACAGATAACTTTATTGTTTTTACCCGATTGCGCCAGAAGGGGAGAGATTATTGGGTAACATTTTAATGTTACCCAATAATCAAAGGCTTTAGCCTTTGATGTGGAATGCAATATGCGTCGACACCCTTGCGCTATCCCATCTTCCTAGCACGACGTGTTGTGCTGGGGCGGCTGCTACTGGTGCTGAAAACCTCAAACGGCGCAAATATAATAACCTTCTTGGAAGCTATATGTTTGAGCCGTTTGGTGTTCAAACACTAGGGCCATGGGGTTCAAGCGCTCATCTAGTTTTTCGGGACATCGCCAAGTGACTTGTTACCCCTAGTGGTCCTAAGCGCGGCTGCTATGCTAGAGGTCTTGGGTTCGATTCCCAGGTCGAGCAAAGTGTTATTGAGTTTTTTTATGAATTTCTCAGTAGCTTCTCGGAGTTAGAATGTGTGCTCTGTTAATGGCAATAGGTTCTCCCCCATTATATGGGACCCACAGTTCGCCGGTATGTAAACAGATACCTACACATGAATAGATCTGTCTAACCCTTCGAGGAATACAGGCGTGATGGTATGTATATATGTATTTAAAATTGTCCCTAGGCCTATTTCCCCTGCTGTCGGTACCGGTTATCTTTCACCGGTAGTAAGCAGAGGTCGCGTCGTGCGCCCGCGCACTTTGTGTGTCAATGTCGCCCTTATCTGTCGCATGCGGAGTTCGATACGTTACCGAATAACAACCAACTGGTGGTACTACTTCGTCTATATCTTTCTGGGCTTTTTCAAGAAGGCCCGGTTAATGGCAATAGGCTCGCCTCATAATACATGGGACCTAAAACATAACAGAGAACAGTGGGTGCCATGTACATTGGTACACCTTTGCTTATCCCTTCGGGGAATACAGGCGTGATGGTATGTGATGGTTTTTCAAGAAGGAATTGTTCTTAGGAATGTTGCAGCAGAGGGGGACACTGATATGTCAGTAGCTGCCTATTCAAATGATCCCTCCATTGAGTTTGGGCGCTCTGACCAAAATTTGCACGGGAGATTTCTTTATACAAAAAGCAGTAGTAGAGCTCGTTGTGAAGGGGCTCGTCCGGGGAAGTACTACTTACTATTGGTAGTACTTTCTCGGACGAGCTCCGAGCAGCGTTGCTGTATTCCGGTTCCAAGGGTATGTGTGCCGGTGTAATTACAGGCACATGACACATTCTAACTTTGTCTCTGGGATGGCGACGCATCTGCAAGGCCTCTGGTATTGCAGATGTCTATAGGCAGAGGTGACCACTTAACATTAGGTGGGCCGTCGGTTACTTTACTATCCAAAGATATTAAAAAAAAATGTGTGTGTGTGTGTGTGTGTCAGCTCCGACACACGACTGAAGTTTACTTCTGAGTATATTTAGTCCATGCAGTCGTGTAAACTCTGTGGCGGGGAATAGGCAAAATGTAGCTTGTATACTATACACGGATAACGCGTAACGTTTGATTCTTATTTGATTGAACGATAGAGTGAGGAATGAAATTATACGAGAACGTTGCGGATTAAAAGAGGATGTAGTGACAAAAGTAGAAAAGAGTATGCTTAGGTGGTTCGGTCATGTTGAGAGAATGAGTGAAAGGCGACTAACGAAAGGGATTTATATGGCAGATGTGAGTGGAAACGCCGGGAGAGGACACCCTAGAAAGACCTACCATGACCTAATTGGTGAGGTTCTTCAGAAAGGTCGGGTGCGCAGTACTCGTAACCGGCGTGCTTGTATGAACAGATGCATGAACGTGGACGAGGCGAAGGAAGTATGTAAGGATCGTAGCAGATGGCGTTCTGTGGTTTCTGTCTACCCCCGTGGGATAAAAGGCGCGAGTTTATTATATATTATATGTATTTGATTCTACTCCCATATATTTTCATACCCCGGGCATCAATATCAAAATCGATTATTAAAGAGTTAGCTCCAAAAGCTAATACCTACTTACATATTAATAACTAGCTGTTGCCCGCGACTTCGTCCGCGTTTCCGTCGTTTCTCGTAAAAAAAAGTAGCCTATGTCCTACCTAACGGTTCAGTGGTTTTGATGTAACAGATAGATTAACTTTCAAATTTAAAAAAAAAAAAAAAAAAAAATATACACTCACGCCTGTATTCCCCGAAGGGTTAGGCAGAAGTGTAACAATGTACACCCACAGTTCGCCGGTATATTTAGGTCCCATGTAATAAGGGGCGAGCCTATTGCCATTAACCGGGCACAAATCCTAACTCCGAGCTGCTACTGAGAATTTCATAGAAAAACCCAATAACACTTTTTGCTCGACCTGGGAATCGAACCCAAGACCTCTAGCGTAGCAGTCGCGCTTAGGACCACTAGGCTACCGAGATATTTTAGTAGGGAAATATAAAATGTCAATCTACAATACTGTTAAAAAATATCACAATACGGAACCGCACAATATTAATGTTAATAGCTGTGCCCGCGCCTTCGTCAGCGTGTAGTAAGAGTAGACAAATATAATCAGAAAGCTTCGAACTGCTAAGCTACCGGGAGTTACACGTGATATTGTGAGTCAACCGTAAAAGATAGACATATGCTGTCGTGGGATATTTTTTATATAATTTTAAGGAGAACATTTCCGTCATACATGATTTCTGTGTAGCTTTAACCATTAAGGTTGCACACGCGACGGAAGCTTAAAAAATGGAGTAATTTCTCCCGTTTTCCCAACATTTCCCTTCACTGCTCTGCTCCTATTGATTGTAGCGTGATGAAAAGTATACTATAACCAATTCAGGAGTGTGAAAAATAATTGTACCAAGTTTCGTTAAAATCCGCCGAGTAGTTTTTGTTTCTATAACGGTTATACAGACAGACAGACAGACAGTCAGACAGACAGACAGACAGTCAGACAGACAAAATTTTTACTGATTGCATTTTTGGCATCAGTATCGATCCCATATCACCCCCTGATAGTTATTTTGGAAATATATTTCATGTACAGAATTGACCTCTCTACAGATTTATTATAAGTATAAATAGATAACTATAGCTCTGATTATGAAAGGATAAAAAGTTTTTAATTCCCTTCAAGCTTCACTTGCTTATAATCACGCCTATAACGATTGCTTATACCGCTGGTTTTATAATTATGTTTGATCTCTGATAGAGACATAGTTATTATATTATTTAATCTTATTATCGTAACAACCGACGGTTAATTATCTTGTTTTGTTTTGGCGGCGCGGCCGTGAATTTGTTTATCTTTCGGTCAAGGCTCGTCCTTTCCTTCCGGCCTACAAGTGATCTGTGTGTCAATATTGATGCACTTGAATTTATTGACCTCGTTGGCCTAGTGCTCCTAAGCGCGACTGCTACGTTAGAGGTCTTGGGTTCGATTCCCAGGTCGAGCAAAAAGTGTTACTGGGTTTTTCTATAAAATTCTCAGTAGCAGCTCGGAGTTAGGATTTGTGCCTAGTTAATGGCAATAGGCTCGCCTCGATTACATGGGACCAAAACATACCGGCGAACTGTGCGTGTACAGTGTTACACCTCTGCCTAACCCTTCGGGGAATATAGGCGTGATGGTGTGTGTTGAATTTATTGACAATAATAATATTTCATGTATCATCATCTTCTGCCAACGACTTCGTCTGTGTGGAAGTCTAGTATGTCATAAAACAGCCTATGAATCCTATGATACTCGACAATGACTTTTGGTAATTGGATAAATGTTACCAAAGATTATCTCTTACAGACAAGAAAACGAACAAATAATTTTTACACATGTATGATCAAATTGGTCAATCTTCTATTGAACTGAAAATAAACAATAGTTTTTGAAAGAACCATTAGTTTTAGCCAGTCAACTTTTTTTGAGTTTTTTGAAGTCTAAGATTTGTCTAGCTGACTGTCTTTGAAGTCCGCGACTTCTAAACACCTCTTGCGTCTTTTAATCATGTACTAAATCCATGGTAAAAGATTACGTTACGATGTGCTTTCCATCCCGTATACCAGTGAACATTATATCGACTTATGGGTAATTCTAAACACTTTTAACTGCCCCACTGCCTCCGTTGAGTTCAATTCCCAGGTCGGGCAAAAAGTGTTATTGGATTTTTCTATTAGGAATTTCTCAGTAACAGACCGAAGAAGTTTGGAAGTTGGTGGTCCTGCACCTGATCTCTCTCCGGTTGTGTCGGATTGCCGCCCCATCGGACTACAAGAGTTAGGGAAGAGGGAGTGCACCTGTGTTTGCGCACACACTTGTGCACTATAATTTATCCTGCGTACTTGGCTAGTCTGCATTAAGATTAGCTGCTGTGACCGAAATTGGTCTGGAGAATACATTACTTTTTACAATCCTAAAAATAAATAAGTAACACTAAATGGTTACGAGAAACGCCACATAAATACAAACATGATTACCTCATTACCTACAATATGCCCACAAGACGCCATTAATATCCTTAAAGCCATCAATACTATAAATAAAACCGTTTTATCCTTATTAGAGATAATTCTAGACTTACTTCCTCTTGCGACTTTCGCAATGTTGTTGTTATCTGTACTTCCTGCGTGTGCGCAGGGTCGTGTATTATTAGCAACAGATGCTGGTGTTTGTTTTATTAAGTGTTTCTATGTACTGTGTGTGACTATCAAGGGTATTAGTAGGATAGGAATATAAATAAGATAGGAAAAAAAAAACTTATTTTTTACTGGAAATCAATTTGTGAAGGATTTGCATAATTTTGACGACTACCATAATTGTCTCCATATGGCAATTTTAATTTGTTCGAAAAAGCCATTGCGGCTCTGGAACGCAAAGGGCATTAGTAGGAACACAGATTTATTCTAGTCAGTAAGAGTCTGACACTTTCTTCTGCTCCACCCAGAGCGGCAAAAGTCACTTGATAATATCCCATCCTAAAAAAAATGCGGACGTTTCTTGACGAAATTTGGAAACGAGAAAGTCGAAGTACTACGAAAGAGTATTAGTATTCCAGTATTCGATGTCAAATTATAGTAAACTGCGACCAAATTACTTAGTCTACAAGACTTACATTCTAAATAGACGCTGTTTCCTCGCTGTTTATTCTAACCAAACACACAGTTGTACACCAGAAGTCATTACCCTAACTTTCTGTTGTCTTGCTTACCGTAATAAGTGCAAATTAAATACTTATTTAACTTAATCGTACGGGTTCTACAAACTGTCTACAGTACCTACTACCGACCCTGTTAAAAATCTGTAAATATATTGACAGGCTTTCTCAATCCATTGAGGCGGACTGCCTGCAGCATTGGATGTATCTCGACACACCTTTTTTTTCATGGGGAAATCCTCATGGACTGCTTCCGCGTCGGGGAAGGCGGGGGAGTGTGTCGGACTCGTACCGACTAAAATTCTACGGTATTCCTTCAATTATTCTTCCGCACCCTGGTAGGTATTGGTCCGCCACCACCAAAACGCGGACCCCTTCACCCGGTGCGGCCGTCGTCCACCGCCCGCAAGACTCCAGAAAGATTCACCTCCCTCCTAAAACTTTAATTGGTATTAATACGCCACCTCTATCCACTCCTAGCTCTTCATAGTCCACTAATAACTACAACTTTGTGTTACTTTATAAGAATATTGATGTAGATAATGGCCGCGTCGTATGCAACTGCAGTCATCCCTACAGACCTTGTCCGTAATGTTATGCTCGCTTCCGTGTTGCATTTCCTGCTTCTAACACGCTCACTGGGTTACGTGGAATAAGGTCTTAAGTCCTTAAAAGGGCATTACTGGGATTTCGACCCTTGAGTGTATGTGTCGGAGTCCTTAAAATTGTGTAAGCTCTTTGTTCTATCTTGGAAGGGTTAAAATAATGCCTTAGATTATTCAAAATGTCTCCTGCCAATTTTGGGTCTCCCAAGTAGCGATTAGAATGTGTTTGCCGCGTTCTCAAGAAGACATTTTTATTGCCAATCATTATGATTTTTCTCTGAGTTAAAACCTACTTGTTAGTTATGTACTATTTAGGACCGTTCATAGAATTATTAAGTAAAAATTACTTAGGTTCTTCAGTCAATGGCCTAACCATAGACAATATTATCTATGCAAAAGCTAAGCGCGAAAAACGTTTCTATCTGAAGAATCATAATTAATATATTTAAAAATGCAATCCAAGTTATGGTAACCGCCGTGGTTGCCGTAGTAATCGTGGTCGTCGACGCTGCACGAGATTGGTTTGTAAGTCGGACCAATCACACCAAAACCCAAATATTAATTTGGAGTTTGTGCCCACGACTCGTGCCGGCCACTATACCAGTACTTTAATCTCCAAAGGCTATTTATACTTTTCACAAAAGCAAAGCCCTGCTGATATAAAAATTATATTTTTATCACCAACCTTGACCATGCAACCTAAAGTTACATTAGAACAGTTACAATACGGAACCGCCGATATATTTATAGCATTGTGGCAGGTCAGCACACGCGATCTATTAATAGTAGCGTGTCTTGCGTACGCGCATCTCACAGCTATTGTTGGTGTTTGGACGAGTATTTTTGGAATTGGGGATAATGCCCGTCCATTATGATTGGTTAGAAGTGGAGTAGAGTAGAAAGTGGTTGTGCATAACCCTACACAAAAGACTTTAACTGCCTCGTGGTTGCAAGGGCGACTGCTGTGCGAGAGGTCCGGAGTTCGATTGCCAAGTAGGGCAAAAAGTGTTTTTTCATTAGGAATTTCTCAATAGCAGCTCGGAGCTTGGAAGTTGGTGGTGTGACACCCCCGTGCCTCGGAAAGCACGTAAAGCCGTTGATCCTGCGTCTGTCTTTAACTAGTCGTGTCAAATTGCTGTCTCATCGGACTATGAGAATTAGGAAAGAGGGAGTGCATCTGTGTTTGCGCACACATTTGTGCACTACCTCCTACGTACTTGGTTAGTGGCCATAGAGATTAGCCACCGTGATCGAAATTCGGTTAGGAGCTAGTAGATAACTACATTATTCCTGAATAACATAGGCAATATAACATCACACTACGGTTCACGGGAGCGGAGCAGTAACCAAAGACGTCACTTAACGCGGGTGAAATAAGCCACGCGAACGATGTCGCGGGCAGTTCGCTAGTAATGGATAAACTGGTCTGTTTGTAGACACTAGAATTTTATTTATTTATACAGATGTCACCACGATATGGCGTTACCACTTCCGGTGGCAGCATAATATTTGACTTAAATTCGCATCTCATTATTATTTGTGTCGATTCCCACATTAATAAATCAGAGGTCGTAGTATTAACAGCGAAGTAAGTTACGTAGGACATAAAGCGGTTCACTTTTAGGCGAAGGTCGCACAACCACACTGTATGTATGTGTGTCAATCGATTTCAAGAAAAAATATACAGGTTTTTCCGCGACAAGATATAGATCATCAAATAACTTCTCCCGCCCTGGGCGGGGCGGGAGGGAGTGTCATACTTTTATTGACTAAAACCCCTCCATGTTCCTTCTTGTGCCCTTTACGTTCCGGGGGCGCGGTATCTCTTACGAACAACCCGCAGCCCCGGCAGGCATCGGTCCTCAGCGGCCCCTTCCCTATGCTGACATCTCTTTGAGGCGGGCGTGGAACACGAACGCGCCGTCGACACGGCCTGTCGTTATGCCACGTGAGGACGGTGAACTACCCATTGCTCACCGTCCACAGGCCCGTATCTACGGTGGCCGGGAGTCGTCTCGCGGCTCCCGACGTCCGGAGCGTCTACCGCGGCGGCTGGGACGTGAGAACCTTTGTCTCAGCCGTCCCGCCGCCTCCTTCTCCAGCATTAGTGCCTCACAGAAGGAGGCGACGGCATCCCATTCCCTCTCGCTCCAGACCATGGCCTGCACCAGAGCCGGACGCGAGAGTTAGCCGCCGCCGAAGGCCGCCACGAGGATTCGGCGATGCTCCGTCCAAGCCGGGCGCACCGCCACGGTTTGCTCCACCGTATCCGCGACCAGATATAGGTTAATGTGATCTTATTAACTATTGTAATAGGTGATGATAATTGTAATTATGAATTGTCCTGAATTGAACAATATGTTGTTTCAATTGAGTAGATATGTATCATTTTCTGCCTCTTTAAACTAGTAAAAAAAAATATTATTTAATTCAGTTAATTCGGTTGGGATATGATGAAGATAAGAGGCAACTAACATAGAAAAAAAATTGTGAGTCGTCACGAGACGCCTGGCAGATGTGAATCATCGAAATTATTTTGTGCTAGTAATATGCATAAAATAACAGATTACTACAGGAATTAAATATGGCGTAATGTAAAATAAAATATTACGATTTTTTTCCAGAATATGATCAATGTTTATTTAATAAATATTTATTATCATTAAGTACAAAAATTCAAAAATTTATTACAAATTATGGCAACTCAATTCTGCCATCATATAGCGCGGCGAAAAGTCGCCACTCCAGCAGTTGGTTTTACGTGCGGCTACAGATGTTTCACATAAAAAAAAAATACGGTTAGAATTGAGAACCCCTTCCTTTTTCGAAGTCGGTTAAAACTACAACTAACTTTAAGTGGCTTCAAGGCCTAAACAATTAATTAATAGTATTATTAAGAATAATTTGCATAAAAAACATCCGATACATCACAAGATACCGCTATACATACTTAAATAATTTAGTTTCCTATTTATTGCATAATTGAAATAACAAAAAATCTGTATGAGCAAAAAATATAAACAAACTAGCTTCCGCACGCGACTTCGTCAGCGTCAAAATTGTATACTACACGTGAACCATACATTTATATGTGCCATTCCAGACATTAATGTATCTCTGTACCAAATTTCAACCAAATTTGTTCAGCCTTTCAGGCGGGATTGAGTGACCAACATCCATCCATCCAACGCATTTACGAGTATAATAGTAGTAGTAGGTCATCCCGAGGGAACTGTTGTTTCTTCGGTACTTTAAAATTAGGTAATGGTAACAAAAATGAAATTCTCAGTAAAAGCTCGGAGTTAGGATTTGTGCCCGGTTAATTGCAATAGGCTCGCCCCCTATTACATGGGACCTAAACATACCGGTGAACTGTGGGTGTACATTGGTACACCTCTGCCTAACCCTTCAGGGAATACAGGCGTGATGGTATGTTTTTTTTTATGGTACCAAAAATCGCGCTAACCGGCTACCGTAATACAAAAATCTACAACAAAAATCTTAGCGATTAAATAATAAAGCTCTAGTAGTATGTGTCAGTTGCAGCCTATGGCACATACAGACATACACTTGATCACCTACGGCGACCACTGCCGGCGAAAACTTTAAGCCTTTCATTAATTCGATTATTTTAAGGCATAAGCGGCGGCGGGTAGACGTTTCTAGCTAAAATACATAATGGTCTGAGACCGTTATCATACCTAAGTCATTTTAGAATGGTTGGAAGGACAATAGATATGGGAATAGCCTACACTATTATTAGATAAAAAGAGGAAATATTTTTTTGTTTGTTTGTACCGAAACTCCGAAGTTACTAGACCAATTTTTTTTTTTTTTTTACCAATAGATAGCTACATTATTCCTGAGTAACATAGGCTATTTAATATCACGCTATGACGCACGGGAGGGGTGCAGTAACCAAAGACGTAATTAAACGTGGGGTTAAATATGCCACGCAGACGAAGTCGGCGGAAGCTAGTAGTTAAAAATGGCATACGTGTTGCTAGCTTACATAATTAACCTAAACACAAAACATATAAATAATAATAATAAATAAAAAAAAACATGGAAAATTTATACAAAAGAAAGAAGAAGATATCTTACTCACAGTTGTTATAGACCGATTTTTATAATTATACATACATAAACTCGCGCCACCACGCCTTACCAACTCTTTTCCCCGCTTCAGCTCGTCCCTCACACCGCACCGAAATCCTTTACATTACCGACGTAAGTACACACATGAGATCTTGACCCTATTATATTTTGGCATTGAAAGTATCGTGAGTGACACATCAGGTCGCCCCCCTGCGTCCCCCCGACCCCCCTCGCCGCCGGTGATCCTTGCACCTGATGGATGACAGCAGGGATGTCAAACCTTTTCAAATGAGTGTTATTTACGAAAAAAAAACCCAAAGAAATATGTCTATGATCAATTGACCACGGATTTTTATTTACTTAGGATTAAAAAATGGGTCAAGCCCACGACACTATTATTATAACCCAACCACTAAAACTCCTGATAGCTAGAATCAACAGTGCACACCGCCAGAAAAGTGCCGAGGCAATGAAGCTCGACGAGTCCCGGAGAAACAACTCAACTGTCTTGGATCCCGCAACAAAATTAAAAGGATTGCAAATCGTCAAATGACTTCTTCTGCTCTGCCACGAGAGCGGAATGGAGTGTCAGACTTGTACTGACTAAAATTCATCCGTGGTCCTCCTAATAATAATTAAATTAAATTTCAGACAACAATTGATCCATTACAATAACATTTCTTTTGTTAGTATAATAATTAAGACAGACTTAGGCTTTCGGGGTGAGGGTCCACATCAGAGGGCCGTCCAATTTATCGCATATCACCTTCAGGATGCTGGTACTGCTGCCACGCAACCTATTGTGCAGTGAGGCTGTATTTTTGCGCCGGGTGGCATCAAAGCCTTCCTAATGCCCTTAGCGTTCTAGGGCAGGAGTGACGGGTGACTCTATGGAACAAAGTCTCCAAACACGTGGTACACCTGCCATAGGTTTGCCATCTCTGACGTATAAAATGTGCTCTAGGCCTCACAGAGGATGATGGATGGATGATGAAGGAGGCAATTATTTAGTATTGTCTTTGGTGATTTCTCGTAATGGGCTGCTTGATTTATGTAACGTTAGCAGTCTGATTGGGCTGGCGTAAGCTGAGAGATTGTGATTGGTAGATATTCTTGATTATTACAATCTGTATGGCTGTTGGTTACAATATTTTGCTTTTATATTTTCAACGTTGACCCACACTAGGAATATCTCCTGTATCTTGAGTGCACTTACAAATATATAAACTCCCATACACGTACAGTCATATTCAGACATGTAGGCCATACAAAAATATTGCGGAGTTAGTTCAAAAGAGTAACTGGCAACGGCCGGCATTTTTTTTTATCGGAGAAGCCCATCACACTATTCCCAACCACTGCAACTTCTGAAAGCCAGAATTAACAGTGGATACCGCCAGAAGAGCGCCGAGGCAATGAGGCAGAAGCCAGCAGAGGGTATTTAAAGAGGAACACGGATGGGTTTTAGTCAGTAAAAAACTGACATTGCCTGGTCAGAGCGGAAGAAGTCACTCCATGATTTCCCATCCTTAAAAAAAAAGAAAACCGCCATACAAGTACATGTTCCGTTCTGCAACAGAACCCGCGACACGCTGCACGGTAGCTAATCGTTTAGCCATTGCGCTGAATAGCTCTAATCACCTATGCACCGCCACTTTTCGCTTTCTCAGGATTAGATTTTCCACAAAGAGTTCTCTTACTTCAAAACTTTCTCTTCTCTCGGACAATTATTTGTATCTGCCATGTTATCTCTTCACCTCCTCCGGTTGACTGTTAGAGAATGCCTAAGGCATTAAGTCCGCCTTATGTTATTATTTGTTGCATAAACTTTAAATAAATAACTGGAACTGCCCCGTTGGTCTCGTGGTTGCAAGCGCGACTGATGAGCGTGAGGTCCCGGGTTTGATTCCCAGGTCGGGCGAAAAGTGTTATTGGGTTTTTCCATTAGGATTTGCTCAGTAGCAGCCCGGAGTTTGGAAGTTGGTGGAGTGACACCCCCGTGCCTCGGAAAGCACGTAAAGCCGTTGGTCTCGTCTGTCATTCGTAGATCTTTGACATTCGTTACGGATAGTCAGAAGCCAGGAAGTCTGACAACCAGTCTAACCAAGAGGTATCGTGTTGCTTAGTAACTGGGTTGTGGAGGTCAGATAGGCAGTCGCTCCATGTAAGGTACTCAGCTGCATCCGGTTACACTGGAAGCCGACCCCAATACAGTTGGGAAGGCGGGATGGTTGAGACAGCGGTTCTCCCGTCCCAGCCGCCGCGATAGGCGCTCCGGACGTCGGGAGCCGCGAGACGACTCCCGGCCACCGTAGATACGGGCCTGTGGACGGTGAGCAATGGGTAGCTCACCGTCCTTACGTTGCATAACGACAGGCCGTGTCGACGGCGCGTTCGTGTTCCACGCGCGCCTCAAAGAGATGTCAGCACTTGGAAGGGGCCACTGAGGGCCGATGCCTGCCGGGGCTGCAGGTTGTTCGCTAGAGATACCGCGCCCCCGGAACGCAAAGGGCACAAGAAGGAACATGGGTGGGTTTTAGTCAGTAAAAGTCTGACACTCCCTCCCGCCCCGCCCACGGCGGGAGAAGTTATTTGATGATTTCCCACCCACCAAAAAAAAAAAACACAGTTGGGAAAAGGCTAAGTAGATGATGATGATGATGAAACTTTAATTAATAAACCTTTAAAATACTATAGAAATACAATTGTTAACTTGTGAAGGTAAACATTAAAGAAGTCACGTACGCCCTTGAGTCAGTGACCCCAAGCAAAATGTACAGGTGCAGGGTGACTTGGAAATACCCGGCTTGTACTTAGAAAATGATGCACTCTAACTTGTGTTGTTTGGGGTAAGCAAACATTAGTTAGACATGAGGTCAGGGCCTGTACCACTATTTCTTAAAACAGTACCATTTTAATACTAGCTTCTGTCTGCGAATTCGTCCGCGTCCTTTAATAGTTTTTGAGTAATGGGGGGTTGAAAGTCGACGATAAGGTTGGCACAGTGGCTGAGCCATTGGCTGCTACGTTGCGTGTCGCGTGATCGATTTCCCCACGGAACAAATATTTGTCTGATAGTTGTTCCGGCTCTGGCTGTTTGTGTATGTGAGTTTTTAATAATATGCTTGTAACCGCACCTACGATGCAGGAGAAATGATAGGAAGGTAGCTTGAAATGTAAAACACAAACTACAGTGCGATCAAACGCTAACTGTCTCTGCCCACCCATGTTCCTTCTTGTGCCCTTTGCGTTCCGGGGGCGCGGTATCTTTTGCGAACAACCCGCAGCCCCGGCAGGCATCGGCCCTCAGTGGCCCCTTCCTTTTGCTGACATCTCTTTGAGGCGCGCGTGGAACACGAATGCGCCGTCGACACGGCCTGTCGTTATGCAACGTAAGGTCGGTGAGCTACCCATTGCTCACCGTCCACAGGCCAATATCTACGGTGGTCGGGACTCGCTGCCCACGGCCGACTTTTTGTAGTACCGATTATTGCATTATTTGTATTAATTGCTTTCATTCTAATATTGTATTGCCTTAAATATGAAACAAGGGTAGGGACTGGTGTCCTTAATACAAGTTATCCCGATAACTTAGCAAGGGTACTAGTTACAACAATTTAAGTCTGCCTGCACTATATTGAAGTCTAACAAGTATGTATTGTTAATAACTGTACTGTTGATGCGAATAAATACTTATTCTATTCTATTCTATTGGATCGTTCAATAAATTCGTAGTTTCGTGAGACCGACATTTTGTAGGACGTGTGCGTTCGTATAATAGAATTCATATGTTCCATTCATTCCAACGGCAAAAAAATCGGTCACCGATTGTCTGAAGTGGACGGACAGCGTAATATTTATTATGTATTCGAATCTTGACTACATTTCCGACTAGCTTTCCTTATAATTTTCCGCGAACAAGATCAGGATTCTGGTCACGCGTCTGTCTGTCTAAATTCTAGATGTATCTAGGACCTATGTGAACGACCTTATAACTACTAGTCTTTAAGAGGTAATCTCGGTAGACATTCTTATACGTAGCTCAAAAACTCGTAACGGGTAAACCAAATTTTGAGTTATTAAAAAAAAAAAGGGTCAGGGGTCAGGTTCAGGTTAAAATAAGGTCATTTGACGGCCAACTAAATAACTACTGGCCATTATTAGTGCCATTATCTTATTTATGAAAAAAGATGTCAAAGTCAAATAATTTATTTCAATTAGACCATTTTATGGCACTCTTGAACGTCAATTACATGTTAAAATTAATAATATTGAATCTAGTTGCCCATTCCAAAAGGTAGTTTCGTATGGAGAAGAACGGGCAAGAAACTCCATACATACTCTTTAAAATATATATATATATATATATATTATATTAGTTATATAAGTTGTACAGTTACAATTCCATAAAACTATACTAATGTCAAAACGGTCTATCAAAAATAAAAGTCATTCAAAGTACCTACTCCAATACGTACTCAGTGCCACAAATTAGAAATGAAAGCTAAATTAGTTGTAATATTAAATAAGTATATTTATACATTTCAAAGACAAGGAATCAGTGGATGAGTCATACTCTAATGTAGAATTAATGTCAAAGAGAACATAATAAATCAAAACAAATTACTTATATGATTTATTTAGCAACGAGTTGATTTTGTCAAGACTTTAAATTGTCCTAAGGAGCAGGACCAGCATGTTACCAAAAGTTATTATCTTGAATATTATCCTCTAATTTGTAATATGATGAACGTCCATGTGCAGTTTGACACCTGGACTGCTCCAGCGCAGCAGCTGTCCGGCAACAAACGCTTGACTTAAGAGCTTATAATTTTTGTCAGCTTTGTTGTTCTGGAAACACTGTACAAAAATAGTAGTTATTTTGTGTTAAAGATAGAAATTACCTAATTGACATACCATCACGCCTGTATATCCCGAAGGTTTAGGCAGAGATGCACCAATGTACACCCACAGTTCGCCTGTATGTTTTTAGGTCCCATGTAATAGGGGGCGAGCCTATTGCCAGTAACCGAGCACAAATCCCAACTCCGAGCCGCTACTGAAAATTTCAAAGAAAAACCCAATAACACTTTTTGCTCGACCTGGGAATCGAACCCAAGACCTCTAGCGTAGCAGTCGCGTTTAGGACCATTAGGCTACCGAGGCAGTTACCTAATTAAATTCTCTCAATATCATACGAGGCAATAAGACTGCCAGTGTTTCGCTAGTTAGGACCCCGACCGCTACAGGTGACCTCTTCAGGGCCACGAGCTTTGACGATTACATTGACGATTAGGTACATGTGCGATGTTATTTATGTACGATCCGTAAGTCGCTTCAATAGCAGCGTGGGTGACCATAAAACGATAAACAAACCATTTTTCTTGATCTAATTCTCTATAATTACAATTAAATAATCAAGCAATGATTGTATTCCCCGCAATACCTACTGATCCCACTTCTTCACACACACACATACAATCACGCCTGTATTCCTTGAAGGGTTATGCAGAGGTGTACTAATGTACAACCACAGTTTGCCAGTATGTTTAGGTCGTATGTAATAGGGGGGAAGCCTATTGCCATTAACCGGGCACAAATCCCAACTCCGAGCTGCTACTGAGAATTTCAAAGAAAAATCCAATAACACTTATTGCTCGACCTGGGAATTGAACCCAAGACCACTAGTCTGACGAGGCAGTTACTCACTTCTTCAATGTCGCAATATTAACATTTGTTGGTCCTACACCATACCGAACAAACACGCGACGTTTCATTGCGACCTTATTTCCTTCCGCTGTCGCCTGTGACCATCGCAAATGGCAATGTAGTGAATAAACCAACACACATTTACAATTACTAAACCAAAAATCACCAAAATTCAACTTTAAACGTTTGCGTTAAGGTCGGGTATCAGTTGTTAAGTGTGTTGTAGTAGTGATTTTAATGTTGTCGATATATCGGTTACCGTAAGCGATACTGTTTACAGGATGTTTGTAAGTCAATTAATTCGGTAACTAATATAAAACGTTTCATTACGAAAATAATTATCAATAAGGAATTCAAATAACCTGATATGGTAGTACGGTCATGTATCATGTTTGATGCTCGGCCTTGCAAGAGATATATTTATTGATCTAGTTTTGAATACCATGGGCGGAGAATTATAATTGTTTTTTATTGAATATCCGTTTGGGATTTCCAAATAGTTTATTTTAGAGTAAATGATAATTGTTTTTTGGGGAAATTCGGTAGATGACACCACTAATTAATTGACGTACTTTTTATGAACTGTCAAAACCCGATTTCCTCATAGATTTTGTATGAAAATACTAAAATATGATGTCACTTTTTGTCGTCTCAATTCGCTAACTATTTATTGATTTCAAAGTAACCAGAAATCAAATTTTATAGTTTAAAAGAAAAATATCGGGTAAAACTGCTTTTTAGTGAAGTTGTGTGTTGGAATTATCGTTAATGGTGTCCTCTACCCAATTCCTTTTTTTGGGTGAAGTATAGTCAATGCACATGCACATGCTTGAGAAGAAAAAATAACCCTCCTTCTGACGCAGTCGGGTAAAAAACAATGTGGAATGTGAAACATGCTTGCATTTCTAACTCAAAATTGCATCACTTCGATGGCAAGTAAATATTAAATTCTGTAGTGTCAGATATAGTATCAATTTATGTATTTTTTTTTTCATGATGAGTTACAAGACGGCTGTCGCTAGACGACAAGGGCTTATCCCGAGTAGAACTATTGTCCGCGAATTCATCTGCTTGCTCTTCAGAATTAATTTCAAAATATTAACGGGAATACGAAAAATTAGATGTACAGGGTGTTAGGGTAAACGAGAGACGTGCTTTAAGGGAGCGCAGTACTCATAAAACTAAACAACTTTTACTATAGCACGAACCATAAAATTGTGAAAAAGAATCAACAGCTCCATAAATTTATTATTATTTATTTATTACATTTATTCCCTAGAGGGTTAGGCAGAGGTGTACCAATGTACACCCACAGTTCGTCTGTATGTTTTTAGGTCCCATGTAATAGGGGGCGAGCCTATTGCCATTAACCGGGCCAAATCCTAACTCTGAGCTGCTACTGAGAATTTCATAGAAAAACCCACTAGCACTTTTTGCTCGACCTGGTTATCGAACCCAAGACCTCTAGCGTAGCAGTCGCACTTAGCATCACTAGGCTATCAAGGCAGTTAAGGACAGTGTACATCATTATTGTGAATGGATTGGTGTGCAGTATGACAAGTACCTACAAATAAATTCATCAAATTATTTTCAATGTAAGTCATAATTAACATTCACAATTCCAATTCAAGCAATAACAATAAATATTACAATTCAGCCATGACTTTGACACAACAGCATGCAATAATTCATTTAAATGATAAACTATCAAATATTACCTACCCACACATACCTACTCATTATTATAAATACCTACTTATATATAATTAGTGTAATTATAATATAACACTAGTTGCGCCCGCGACTTTGTCCGCGTGTTTCACCCGTGTCAAGTTACGTCTTTGGTCACTGCTCCGCTCCTGTGAGTCGTAGCGTGATGTTATATAGCCTATGTTACTCAGGAATAATGTAGCTATCTATTGGTGACAAAATGGTTAAAATTGGTCCAGAAGTTTCGGAGCTTATTCGGTACAAACAAACAAAAAAATCTTACGTGTTTATAATATTATTAGTATAGATAAGTACATACTTTCAGAATGGCATGATTTGATTGATGGATTGATAAAATGATTACAATTAGTAGCCGTTTGATTGACAATCATTTACCTATCTGATTTGTAAATCATTTGTTGTAATTATAATTCAATTTAATGTAAATGGTTGGTTAAAGTAAATTGAGCAAACAAATGTTGGATTACACTCTTTACAAATATTATAAACTTAAAATGTTTGTCTGTTTGAATGCGCTAATCTCTGGAACCGCGAGTCTAATTCTCGAAATTCTGTAATATGAAGCTACGATATCCTTGAGCGCCTATATTTATAACTAGCTGTTGCCCGCGACTTCTTTCGCGTTCACTATTTTATTGGTTTCAATTTTGTTTTCGTATAACCCTCATGTTTTTAATTAAAGTAAATAAAGTTTTTAAAAAATTAAAATAAAAGTAGCCTAAGTTACTTCTTATAACATTAGCTATCTGCGAATGAAAGTCCCGTCAAAATCGGTCTAGCCATTTTGGAGATAAGCCGGAACAAACAGACAGACAAAAATTGTAAAAATTGTTTTTTTTTTTATGTTAGTATTGTGTATACTTTCATATGCATTAAGTGAAAAGCTTGTAATTTGAAATTACAAACAGACCCTTCAATTTTATTTGTTTGTATCGATGTATAGATAAAAACAAGCCACGGGAAAGACTGTGGCATTCATAATTGTGTAATTAAATGAGGCACATTGATTTATGCAAGTAATAATGTCCATAAATATTATCATCGAACGGTTTTGCATCTGCACTATGTGGTAAAGTGTAAATAAAAAGTTTTTAATGAGTACTTTTTTTTTACCGATGTGAAATCATCCAATGACTTCTCCCGCCCTGGGCGGGGCAGGAGACAGTGTCAGACTTTTACTGACTAAAACCCATCCATGTTCCTTCCTGTGCCCTTTGCGTTCCGGGGGTGCGGTATCTCTTTCGAACAACCCGCAGCCCCGGCAGGCATGGCTCTGAGTGGCCCCTTCGGATGTTTGCTGACATCTCTTTGAGGCGCGTGTGGAACACGAACGCGCTGTCGACACGGTCTGTCGTCAAGTGACGTAAAGACGGTGAGCTACCCATTGCTCACCGTCCACAGACCCGCGTCAACGGTGGCCGGGGGTCGTCTCGCGGCTCCCGACGCCCGAAGCGTCTACCGCGGCGGCTAGGATGAGAGAGTCTCTGCCTCTCCCGTCCCGCCACCTCCTTCTCTAGCATCACTGCTTCGCTGAAGGAGGTGACTGCATCCCATTCCCTCTCGCTCTGGACCATGGCTTGAACCAGGGCCGGACGCGAGAGTTCGCCGCCGCTGTTTAATGAGTACTTAAGAGCAAAATCCTGCCCAACCATACGAGTTGGACCCGCGCACTAAGATATCCGTACCATTATCTATAAAAACGGCAAAAAAATTATGTCTGTTGTATGGGAGCCACCCTTAAATATTTGTTTTATTTTAATTTTATTATTTATTTTTAAAGTGAATATAATTATAACTAAATATTTATAACGTGATTTTTTGTATACAGTATAAAATAAATATTTAAGGGGGCTCCCCTTAAATATGTATTTATTTTATTCTGTTTTATTAGTTGTTATAGCGGCAACAGAAATACATCGTCTGTGAAAATTCCAACTGTCTAACTATCACGGTTCATGAGATACAGCCTGGTGACAGACGGACGGACGGACAGCGGAGTCTTAGTAAAAGGGTCCTGTTTTACCCTTTAGGTACGGAAAAGTAAAAATTCAATACTTTGTGTTTCGGTATAGTTCTGGTTTGCATATTTAATACAGATTAATTGTAAATTAATTCTAAGCATAAGTTTGTGATGTATTGAACTGTTTTTGCTAGTCAGTAAAGTAACACATTTGGCATATTAAATTAGTTTAAAATAATTAGCTTATTGTTAGTTATGTTAAGTCAGTGCATGACAGTTGACAGCACGGCATAGAAGAAGAAAACGTGTTGCGCCGACCGCGAGTAACATGGGATTTTTTTTCTTTTTTTTGCCATCACGCCTGTATTCCCCAGAGGGTTAGGCAGAGGTGTACCAATGTGCACCCACAGTTCGCCAGTATGTTTTTAGGTCCCATGTAATAGGGGGCGAGCCTATTGCCATTAACCGGGCACAAATCCTAACTCTGAGCTGCTACTGAGAAATTCATAGAAAAACCCAATAACACTTTTTGCTCGACCTGGGAATCGAACTCAAGACCTCTAGCGTAGCAGTCGCGCTTAGGACCACTAGGCTACTGAGGCAGTTTTTTTTTTTGGTGGGTGGGAAATCATCAAATAACTTCTCCCGCCCTTAGTGTCAGACTTTTACTGACTAAAACCCACCCATGTTCCTTCTTGTGCCCTTTGGGTTCCGGGGGTGCGGTATCTCTTGCGAACAACCCGCAACCCGACAGCACGGCATGGAAGAAGAAAACGTGTTGCGCCGACCGCGAGTAACATGGGATATGGGCAGGAAGATGATGATGATGAATAAACTTATTTGTAAAGAGATTGTAGATCGTTTTGTCAGAACTAAACTCAATCGAGCGCACTCCGATCACCAAGTTTCCCACAGCAAACGAGCGCTCTAAACAAATCAATGTAACTAAATGGAACCGTCCTGTATAGGTAGGTACATTAAATTTATGACCACGTCTCTCCCCCGGGCACACGATGTTTCTCTGTAGGTCTAGGTCACACCGCCGGGCTCATACATTATGTATGACAAGTCTGTGTTTACGGAAAAAGTTCCGGTTATTCCGCGGAAGATTTTTTTGCGAAGCCGAGGTGCCAAAGTTACTATGGAAGAGTGAAGGTCTCGATGAGGAAGATTACAATGGAGACGCTGCGTGATTTTCGTAGAACTTATTTAAATATTGAAATGGTGTGATGAAATTAAAATGAGCACTGTGATTTTAATAGGCGGCATTCGAATATTACGTAAATGCAAAGTGGATGGCTACGTCAGCAATTACTTTTTAAATTGTAACTTTATTTATTTGTTTGTTTTGATTTTTCAGCCAAATTTTGTAGATTCTGATTTGAAAACATGGTAACCCTACTTATGTATACACATCATTACATAGGGGTTCAAATGGTTAAAAATGTGTTACTTTAACTGCCTCGGTAGCGTAGTGGTTCTAAGCGCGACTGCTACGCTAGAGGTCTTGGGTTCGATTCCCAGGTCGAGCAAAAAGTGTTATTGGGTTTTTCTATGAAATTCTCAGTAGCAGCTCGGAGTTAGGATTTGTGCCCGGTTAATGGCAATAGGCTCGCCCCCTATTACATGGGACCGAAATATACCGGCGAACTGTGGGTGTACATTGTTACACCTCTGCCTAACCCTTTGGGGAATACAGGCGTGATGGTATATATATTACATAAGGGTTCCTAAGTGGTCCTTAAAGTCCATGTTTCAAAGTCAAAGTCATCATCTACTTAGCCTTTTCCCAACTATGTTGGGGTCGGCTTCCAGTCTAACCGGATGCAGCTGAGTGTTTTACATGGAGCGACTGCCTATCTGACCTCCACAACCCAGTTACTGCGCAACATGATACCCCTTTGTTAGACTGGTTGTCAGACTTGCAGGCTTCTGACTATCCGTAACGATTGTCAAAGATCTGCGAATGACAGCCGGGACTTTACGTGCTTTCCGATGCACGGGGTGTCACACCACCAACTTCCAAACTCCGGGCTGCTACTGAGCAAATCCTAATGGAAAAACTCAATAACACTTTTTGCCCGACTTGGGAATCGAACCCTGGACTCCACGCCCATCAATGGCGCTTGCGACCACGAGACCAACGGGGCAGTCCAAAGTGTCCAGTGTTTCAAAGAAAAAGTTGAATCATTTATTTCAATTAGACCATCAAAAGGCACTTTTGAACAATTACATGTCAAAATTAATAATATTGAATCTAGTTGCCCATTCCAAAAGGTAGTTTCGTATGGAGAAGAACGGGCAAGAAACTCCATACATAAACTTTCGGCGTCATAATCCGCTGTTGTCAAGTCACTGGCTCCAATAGATCGCTATCATCGTCACCGACTCGCCGTGTCGGCACGTTACGCGGTCATCCTATTACCGGTAACCCGACACGGGATTACGAATTTTACTCCCACGTAATGTTACGAGTTACGTTACTGTGCTCCGACAATAGTTCAATATTTGTATTTATGTAATGTTAACTTTATGTTTTACTGAGTAATCAATTGGTCGGCGGCGATAGTCATTAAACATTTCAGCATTTTGAATTCTAAATTTTGAGGACAAGTTAATACGGAATAGATATATCTTTATGTATGTATCTTTGAACATAATTTATCCGTCAATTCTTAATTTGTAATACTTTTTACGTATTGTGATATAGTACATACATACATACATAAACTCACGCCTTTTTCCCACGGGGGTAGACAGAAACCACAGAACGCCACCTGCTACGATCCTTACTTACATACTTCCTTCGCCTCGTCCACGTTCATGCATCTGTTCATACAAGCACGCCGGTTACGAGTACTGCGCACACGACCTTTCTGAAGAACCCCACCAATAAGGTCAGGATAGGTCTTTCTAGGGCGTCCTCTCCCGGCGTTGCCACTCACATCTGCCATATAAATCCCTTTCGTTATTCGCCTTTCACTCATCCTCTCAACATGACCGAACCATCTATCTGTGATAATAATATAGTAGTTTTCATTATGTAAGACATATTGCATTTATGTGTAATTCTGTCTGCAAATATTGTTTAACAAAACATTGTTTTTAAAAGAGTATGTATGGAGTTTCTTGCCCGTTCTTCTCCATATGAAACTATCTTTTGAAGTCCAACTACGTTAAATATTTTTTCTCGTATTATATGACGTTCAAAAGTGCCATCAAATAAATGATTTGACTTCGTCCCATCGGACTGTGAGTGCCAAGAAAGAGGCAGTGCACTTGAATATGCCACTACTTGTGCACTATATAACCGATTTGGCAATTCTCTATTAAGATTGGCTGCCGCAACCAAAAAGCGTTCGGGAGATTATCGTACTTACGTATTTTTAGTCATGTCTGGTTATCCTAAAAGCCACCAAAAACTTACCTCGTTGGAAAAAAGGTTTTATGCGGATGTTCTTCAACTTTACCTTAACAAAACACTCATACAAATACGGTTCATTATGTAATTGTCCGATTACTGAACGTAAACAAGATTACGGCTTTACTTACGTGAATGTTAACGTATTTGTCAGTAACCGCTCGTCTGCTCCGGTGTTGACGGAACCTTTAAATTCACCTTTCGATTCCGAGTGTTTTTTACTCAAGTATAACAATTCCAGTTGGTGGATGCATGACTGTTTTTATATTTTCAGTTCTAGGGGCATGCGGTTTCATCACGGTATTATCCTTGATAATTTTTTGAGTTCCATACCTCAAAAGGACCATTATAAAATTACTTATTTTCCATCTGTCAGAAAGCGGTTTTTCCCAAGATCTATGCTACGTAGGAGTATAGAGATATTTTAGCACAATGATACATGACTAGTCAACTGCCTTGTTAGCGTCGACGTCGCAAGCGCGACTGATGAGCGTGGGGTCCTGGGTTCGATTCCCAGGTCGGGTAAAAAGTGTAATTGGGTTTTCCATTAGGATTTGCTCAGTAGCAGCTCGGAGTTTGGAAGTTGGTGGTGTGACACCCTCGTGTTTCGGATAGCACATAAAACCGTTGGTCCCGGCTGTCATTCGTAGATCTTTGACAGTTGTTACGGAGCCATAGTTAGTAGATAGAAAGATGACTAGTCAAAAATATTTATTTATATTTTTGTCAGGAACCATACCAAATATTGCCAAGTACATACCTGAACACTGGCGTGCAAATAAAGTATAAAATGTCTGGGTCATAGCTCGTAGGCATAGGTCACGAATTCGGCTTGTGTTGTAATGTCAAGGGAACCGCTGTTATGATAGATATCACGTTATCAAGTACAGATCATAACTCAAACTAGTACAGCTAGTGCTGGCTATCTGTCTTGTTGACCAATGATTAATTAATGGTCGCAGTTGGCAATTCTAAAGTAATTATGTTGATATTGGTAGAAGTTTGATTACCGAGAATTTATTTATTTATTAAAACTTTTTGCACATAATGTAAATAATACATTGTACAAAGGCGGACTTAATGCCTTTGGCATTTTCTACCAGTCAACCTTAGGGTGATGCAGAGACAAAACATAGTAGGTGCAAGAAACAGAAAGTTTCCAGGAATAAAATATAATAAATACATATATACATACATACAAACAAAATATACAGAGTAGAGAAAGCCAAAAAAAAAAAAAAATACATAGGTGAAGAAATATAAGAAACTAATTGTGAGACGAGTCTGCCAACTTCATAAGCAAGTGTTCACGAGCTTTTACTTTGAATATGAAACGACTGGTAGCCATCCTGATATTCTGAGGAAGCGCATTCCAAAGGAAAACCGCCTGGACAAGAAAAGAAGATTTAAGAAAACCAGTGCGGTGAAAAGGACATCGTAGAAGACGATTATTGGAGGAGCGAAGATGCTTACTGTGCGCAGAGCACAAGTATTGGAAGTGAGAAGTCAGATAGGAAGGAGAACTAGGTTTGTCTAGAAGAGAGAACAAAGTAGTCAAGGCCCTTAACGCCCTGCGCTGTCTGATGGGCAACCATTTTAAGAGAGACCGATGTGCGGACACATGGTCATATTTACGGAGATTAAATACGAATCGAATGCAGTTATTAAGAAGTCGGTCAAGTTTATTGAGAAGATCTGCATTCAGGTCATAGTAACACACATCGCCATAATCAATTATGGGGAGGATAAGGGACTGAACCAGCATTGCCTTTATGTGTGACGGGAGAATATTTTTAAATCGGTAAAGCGACCGCAACGTCCCCGTGACTTTTTTGCTCACAATCGCGACCTGCTTACGCCAGTCCAAGCAAGAGTCAACGTACAAACCCAGATCCTTGACGTCAGAGCTAAACGGAATGACTGTGCCATCAAAGGTAAGCGGCGGCACCGCTAAACCATCAAGCTTGCGCAGGCTGTGAGTACTCCCTATAATGATTGCCTGACACTTGGTTGGGTTAACCGCTACCCCGAAACGATCAGACCAATCCTTCACTACTGCTAAATTCCGGTTTAGCTCCTCAATCGCATCGGATAAGTTGTCGACACCAGCCTGACTGTAGAGCTGCAAGTCATCAGCATAAAGATGATACGCACACTGAAGCACGGTTGTAACATGATCTATAAAAATAGAGAAAAGTAGAGGAGATAAAATACCGCCTTGAGGAACGCCAGCATCAAGATCACACCAGCCAGAAGAGGAGTTACCCTCCAGAACTGACTGCTGACGCCCCCGAAGATAGGAAGAGAACCAATTTAAAACCTCAGGAGAGACCATTAGATAGGAGAGGATGGGTAGAAGGACTTCATGACTGACGGTATTAAAAGCATTGGAAAAATCAATCAGCACTAAAACTGAAACTTTTGTGTCTTCCATTCCTCGCCTTATATCATCAGTCACTTTAAGAAGAGCTGAAACAGTACTGTGGCCGGGCCTGAAACCGGATTGGAACGGACTAATGAGAGAGTTGTTGTGAATGAAGTGGGAGAATTGTTTATGAACACAGGCCTCGAGCACTTTGGACAAAAAGGGAAGAATGGTAATTGGTCGAAAGTGACTGGGAAGGGTGGGGTTAGAAATTTTGGGTAGCGGTCGGACGTAGGCCTTCCGCCATAGCGAAGGGAAAACATTGGAGTATAGGGAGAAGTTAACAATATGGGAGATTGCAGGAAGGAGCTGATCAAGAGCCGTCACGATCATATGGCGACTAATGTTATCGCAACCTACGGCTCTAGATTTAATGGAAAGGATAATCTTTTTGATCTCACCCGGGTCGACTGGGACGAAGGCAAAGGGGTTTATACTGGGTCGCGTCAGGCCATCAAGATAGTCAATGGTTTGACATTTGGTTGGACAGTCAAGAGTGGGGACAGTGGCAAAATGGCGATTTAGATCGTCCAAACCAAATGTAATAGGAAGGTCTGAATGCCGCGATCTGCCGATACCTAGAGTTCCAAGGAACTTCCAAATATCGGCAGGAGAAGAAGAAGTGATATTATCAAGAATGTGGCGGCGTTTAGCGTTGCGTATCATCTGGTTGCAACGATTGCGAGCAGATTTGAAGAGGGTCCAGTTATCCTCCGACCGATCCTTTTTAAACTTCCGGAACGCGCGGTCCCTTCGCTTCATTGCCATCAGCACTCCCCGATTCATCCATGGCGCGGACGGACGCTTCAGCTTGATTTTTCTGATGGGAGCATGAACATCGTACAACTTGAGTACTGCTGAATTAAAAATACTAACTTTCTCATCAACTGAACTGGCTACCTCCAGGGGTGTCCAGTCGATATTAGACGCATCTTCAACAAGTTTTTTAGTATTCATCCGCGCAAAGGCACGTCTGTACAGGAATTTAGGCTTGGGTTTAGGAGGTTTAAGGACATAAGACAGGAAAATAAGATCATGATGGGAAAAGCCAGGAGCGACGTATTGACCATGAGAGGAGACTAGGGAAGGATTAGAGACGAGGATTAGGTCGAGCCAAGTATCATCACCAACAATGATGTGGTGAGTAGGCTGAAGTGGCAACACATGCAAACTAGCTGAGAATTAGATGTGTAGATCCGTTTTGTAATAAACTTTTTATTATATCATTGTATGGCAAGTGCCGGTGGCCCACCTGATGATATTCATAATACATCCGATAATATAACGACGATAAGTGACAAGTGAGACGACAAGTCATACGATGATAAGTGGTAACCGCTGCCTATACACATCTGCAATACTAAAGGCCTTGCGTTCCCATCCCAGAGACAAAGTAGAAATGTCTCATGTGCCTGTAATTACTCCGGCACTCATACCCTTTCAAACACAGCAACGCTGTTTAGCGGCAGAAATAGGTATGTATGGTAGTACTACTTCCTTCCTACTACTGAAATTGGCAAATGTGGCAATTTGTCACATTCATTTTGCATTGATTTTTAATCGAAAAACCAGGATAGTCTCTGATATAGAAATAAAAGTAATTACATAAGCTATGAGGAGGTGCTCATTACAGAACATGGACTTTAATTAAAATTTATAGTCTACTATACAAACAAATAAAATTGAAGGATCTGTTTGTAATGTGTCTAACAGCTTTTTACTAAATAAAAATATGAATGTTTGTATGGTATAGAATACAAAAATAACAATTTTTAATTTTTTTGTCCATCCATTGGTTCACGCTAAAATCCGAAACCACTGGACCGATTTCGACGGGATGTTATACACGGAGTAACTTATTTGGAGAAAGAATTGGGGGGTTCCGCGCAAATAAAACAAAACGTCCGCATAAAAGCCTTAATCTCTAGAACTCCAACACGGATTAGAAATTTTTTATTTATTTATGATAGCCAGATTCATGAGGAATACTATAGGCTTTATAACATCACGTTACGACTAATGGGGGAGGAACAAAAATCAAAGACGTAACTTAATGCGGGTCAAAAGAAACCGCGCGGCCGAAGCCGCCGATAGAAGCTACAGTAAGCTATCAGGAAAATGATTATTTCTAAATTCTACTGTAACCGATTATTGGTATTGTATTGTAGCACTTGTATCTGTATAACAAGCGTTGTTCCAGTTCTTTAGATAAATATCTATCTTTATTGTTGTACTAGAGATCCGCCCGTGAATTCACCCGCGTTGCTTATTTCACCTGCGTTACGTCTTTGGTTACTGCTCCGTTCCTGTTGGTTGTAGCGTGATGTTATATAACCTATGTTACTCAGGAATAATGTAGCTATCTATTGGTGAAAAAAGGTTAATATCGGTCCAGTAGTTTTGGAGTTTATTCGGTACAAACAAACACACAAAAAATCTTTCCTCTCGATAATGTTGGTATAGATTGTAGGTAATTAGTGTCGAACAAATGTAAGTGGTTAGTAATTGTTACGTGATCTTTTAAGTTTAGTACTTTTGATGCACTAACTATGTAATTCTACAGTTAATTAAAAAAGTTATTGGGTTTCCCATTGGTGTCGTGGTCACAAACGCGACTGATGAGCGTGGGGTCCCGGGTTCAATTCCCTGGTCGGGCAAAAAGTGTTATATATTGGATTTTTCCATTAGGTTTTGCTTAGTAGCAGCCCGGAATTTGGAAGTTGGTGGTGTGAAACCCCCGTGCCTCGGAAAGCACGTAAAGCCGTTGGTCCCGGCTGTCATTCGCAGATATTTGACAGTCGTTACGAATAGTCAGAAGCCAGGAAGTCTGAGAACCAGTCTAACCAAGAGTTATCGTGTTGCCCAGTAACTGGGTTGTGGAGGTCAGATAGGCAGTCGCTCCATGTAAAACACTGGTACTCAGCTATGTCCGGTTAGACTGGAAGCCGACCCCAACATAGTTGGGAAAAGGCTAAGTAGATGATGATGACATACATACATACCATCACGGCTGCATTCCCTACAAGGTTAGGCAGAGGTGTAACAATGTTCCCCCACAGTTTGCCGATATGTTCAGGTCCCATGTAATAGGGGGCGAGCCTATTGCCATTAACCGGGCACAAATCCTAACTCCGAGCTGCTACTGAGAATTTCATAAAAAAACCCAATAACACTGCTCGACCTGGGAATCGAACCACAGACCTCTAGCGTAGCAGAACAATACAGAACAATATTGAACCTTATTATGTCACAGTGAGAGACGGCCCGTCTCAGTAGGACTGCTATGTGTGTGAGGGAGAGCGAAGAGAGACACGACACCCACTTAACTGTCCAGTAGTGAGTTTTGTGAGAATAGCGTTCAAGGCTTATTTTCATCGGCACGGTTGGTGCAGTGACTGACCAATTGACTGCGGCGTTGCGTGTCGCGGGTTCGATTCCCGCCCGAAACAATATACCTACAGATAGTTGTACCGGGTGTGGCTGTTTGTATTGTATACGTGAGGTTATAATTATGTTTGTAAACGCACCCACGATACAGGAGAAATTCTCAGGGTGGGGCAATGTTACCTACAAAGAAAAAATTAAGAAATACATCGTCTTATTTGTATACGTTTATTCTCTCCTGAAAAATTTCAATAGTACACAGTTGATCTTCATATTTGAAATTACCTTAGCTGTATGGAAAACTATTCATTTTTCCCTAGTAACCTATTGTGTCATAGTGATGTGTGAAGGTTAATTTCAGTCGCCACGTCACCAGCCTCGGTAGCGCAGTAGGCAGCGCGTAAGTCTCATAATCTTAAGGTCGTGAGTTCGATCCTCACCCGGGGCATATCTTTTTGCGATTCTTATCTTTATGTTTTTGTATTGAAGGCTAACTACAAGCTTCTACAATTAACGTAATGTATGCTTGTTTAATATTACATGTTTTTTTAAGTGAATCGATTTTTTATTTTAATGTCCAATTAAATAGAAAATGCAATGTAGTTTAACTACCTCGTTAGCCTAGTGGTGCTAAGCGCGACTGTTGCGCTATAGGTCCTGGGTTCGATGCCCAGATCGAGCAAAAAGTATTATTGGGTTTTTCCCACGAAATTCTCAGTAGCAGCTCGGAAATAGTTCGGAGTTGAGTCCTGTTAATGGCAATAGGCTCGCCCCCTATTACATGGGACCTAAACATTTCGGCGAACTGTGGCTGTACATTTGTACACCTATGCCTAACCCTTCGGGAATACAGACGTGATACAATCAAACAGAAGTATTTTTGTTTTGGAAAAAAATAATCACCAACTGTTTTTCCAAACGTGGTGATTAATGAACCATCTAAAAACATCGTAGACAATCTTTTAGAAACGTTTATGTGGATTAAAATCAAAGAGACCAATCAGAGAGCGTAGAGAGAGAGAGAGAGTAGAGTTGGACAGTAGGCAGAGAGTTTAAGCTATTGATCGTTCCAAAACATAGGTGGTCAATTATGTAAGCACTTCACTATTAAAGCTATTGTTACATTGATAACTTCATTACCGCAAAAATACTTCGATTTACAAATACCCAAGCATCTATTTATTGATATCCTAGATTATCAGTAATTACTCCACATGACAGACGATCATAGTTCATTGACAGAGCCTTGAACACTTCCTGCCAGCAATAATGATGATTACAGGACATTTTCCTCTTTGTCAGCCGACGCGGAAACATTTATATGTGTGATAATTGCCAACTAGGTAGCGGCGGGGATTTGTTTACCTAACATGGTGATTAAGGGCGACGGTATCTATTAAAGTCTATTGTATTCATGTACAAGTGGAACTCGTACACGAAGAGTTCAGTATCACTGTACAACTGTGTATTTAACATTACATAAGTACTTACATTTTTAACTTTATTTTACTTTAACAAAACAGACATACTATCACGCCTGTATTCCCCGAAGGGTTAGGCAGAGGTGTACCAATGTACACCTACAGTTTGCCGGTATGTTTAGGTCCCATGTAATAAGGGGCGAGCCTATTGTCATTAACCGGCCACATAACCTAACTCCGAGCTGCTACTGATAGTTTTATAGAAAAACCCAATAATACTTTTTGCTTGACTTGGTAATCGAACCCAAGACCTCTAGCGCAACAGTCGCGCATATCACCACTTTACTTTATTTTTTAGCTTAATTTGATTTTTGTATTAACTGCCCCATTATCGTTGGCGCCCGTATCTCGTGGTGGCAAGCACGACTGTTTAGCGTGGGGTCCTAGGTTCGATTCCCAGGTCGAGCAAAAAGTGTTATTGGGTTTTTCGATTAGGAATTTCTCAGTAACAGCCCGGATTTTGAAAGTTGGTGGTGTGACACCCCCGTGCTTCGGAAATCACGTAAAGCCGTTGGTCCTGCCCTTGATCTCTCCCCGGTTGTGTCGGATTGCCGTCCCGTCGGATTATGAGAGTTAGGAAAGAGGGAGTGCACGTATGTTTGCGCACATACTCGTGTAGTATCTCCTGCGTACTTGGCTAGTTTGCATTAAGATTAGTTGTCGCGGCCGGTATCGGTTTGGAGAATACATTCATTTTACATTTTTATTTAATTGTTGTTATGGCGGCAATAGAAATACAGGCTCTATGAAAGTTTCAATTGTCTACCTATTACTTATGAATTAAAAAAAATCCCATTGGTACTTGCCTGTGCCGGGTTGCGATCCCACGGCCTCGGGCATGAGAGGCGGGCGCCTTAACCACTGAGCCATCATGACCTACTATTTTCATTAATATTGTTTTCTATTTTATTAAATACAAATGGAATTTAAGATAAAGACATTGTGAACTAAATAAATATATTAATACATACATAAACTTACGCTTTTTCCAATGGGGGTAGGCAGCAACCACAGAACACCACCTGCTAAGATTCTTACATACTCCTTTCGCCTCGTCCACGTTCTTACATCTGGTCATACAAGCACACCGGTTACGAGTACTGCGCACACAACCTTTTTGAAGAACCTCACTAAAAAGGTCAGTGTATAGTAAATATAGTAACTGAATTAAAATAACCTACAACACATTCCCGGCGTCTCCTTGTAGCATTCTCATGTCTCCTTTATCATGTTGACTCTTTAATATTAGCTAGTTTAGCTACTCGTCCGTAGCCTGGCGTTCTGCCAGGGACCCTCTTTGTTTGATAGGATTATAATTTTACTACCTTATGTCCACGAATACAAATTTATGAATGTCGGTTTTCTAAGGAGTTTTAATTCAATTGCACGGAACCATAATTCTTTTTCTAAGATAAAAGCAGCTTCAGTTACTAACAGTGAAAGTCCCGTCAAAATCGGTCTAGGCTTTTTAAATATGACCCGGAACAAACTGACAGAAAGACAAATCTAAATTCAAGATATTGAATGTTTGGTATCTGAGTACTGTGTAATGTTTTATAATGCATTTAGTAAAAAGTTGTTATTTTGACATTACAAACTGACACTTCAGTTAAATTTATGTGTGTAGATAGACGTTAGAAAGAAATTAATCACGTATCTAGTAGGTACTTTTACATTTATTTTCTTGTTACGCAACGCATTATTGGTAAGCAGTTAACGTCAAAGTTAGCATGGCAACAACAAATTATCTAATGTCCATGGTTACTAACTACTTCCTAAACAGCTGACATTAAATTGAATAAACTGGTTTTTTATCGTAAGCAAAATTTTAGGTAATTGACAATAACGCATCGCGGTAACAGATAAGGTTCAAAATAGTGATACGTTTGATGCTAGTTGAATCGGATAACTACAAAAATAACAGTAATTTTAAAGTTTTCTTTAAATTGTGAGAAAAATAAACGGGTCAGTGGAATAATTTATAGGTATGTCTTTAGTTCATGAAATTCCCTATAATGTCATTACATAAAATTATATAGTTTACGGTTAAAATTCTGAGATCTATGCGACGAAAAAATTTGTTTATGCTCTTCTTTACGATTTTTTTACCGTGATTCTGTTATATTTTCATGAAATATTTATAGGTGAGTCTTTTCTTTGAACCCTTGACAATACACTCAATTTTTTTCAGGCTTGTAAGTAATATGTACCAATACGCCAGACTATGCGACAAAAAATGTGTGTTTTACGGTGTCCTGTGTTCGGATAGCCCCTTAATCACTCAAGTTGACAATGAGGTATTGGTGATCGCATTGCGGACCACGTACTATGTGGATGTTCAGAGAGACTTCAGAGTCACTAAATTTACGTAATTTACCATACCAACACGCCAGTATTCCCTGAAGGGTTAAGCAAAGGTGTACCAGTATACACCCGTCCCATGTAATAGGGGGCGAGCTTAATGCCATTAACCGGGCACAAATCCTAACTCCGAGCTGCTACTGAGAATTTCATAAAAAAACCCAATAACACTTCGCTTGACCTGGGAATCGAACCCAAGACCTCTACCGTAATATAAGTATAGCTGAAATTTTATAATTGGTTACACCGACACCCTTTGGTAAGACTGGTTGTTAGAGTGTTGAGCTTCTGACTGCCCGTTTAGAGGCCAATATAAACGCTACTGATGCCGCGACAAATGTGGCCACCTGCTGGGCCCAACGATTATAAAATTGTCATCCATTTGAAATTAAGAAGACTATCCGTATCGACTGTCAAAGACCTAGGACTGGCAGCCGGGACGGGGGTGTCGCACTACTCACTTGCACACTCCGGGCTGCTACTGAGACTTTCGTAATGGAAAAACTTAATAACGATCTTCGCCTGATTTGGGAATTGAACCCAGGACCCCACACTCAGCAGTCGTGCGCATAAAGCAAGATACAATACATACACAAACTCACGCCTTTTTTCTATGGGGTTAGGCAGAAAACACAGAACGCCACCTGCTACGATCCTTACGTACTCCTTTCGCCTCTTCCACGTTCATACATCTGGTCGTACAAGCACGCCGGTTACGAGTACTGCACACCCGACCTTTCTGAAGAACCTCACCAATAAGGTCAGGGTATATCTTTCTAGGGTGTCCCCTCCCTGCATTGCCACTAACATCTGCCATATCAGTTCTTCTTTTGATATCATATAAATAACTAGCTTCTACCAGCGACTTCGTTCGCGTGGTTCTTTTCACCAGCATTAAGTTACGTCTTTGGTTACTGCTACTCCCGTATGTCGTAGCGTGATGTTATATAGCCTATAGCCTTCCTAGATAAATGGACTATCCAACACAAAAAGATTTTTTCAAGTCAAACCTGTAGTTCCTGAGATTAGCGCGATTAACCAAACAAAAACTCTTCAGCTTTATAATATTAGTGTAAATAAATAATGCATATACAAGACACCATGACATCTAATATTACTTTCTACTTATATCTCGAAACTTTCAAACGCACATATTTTGTACAATAATACGGTAAAGTGTCGAGGTCGCTCGCCGCGATGCTGCCGCGGCCAAGATCTTGGCACATGACCTCGGAGACACGTCAGGAGCATACTAAACGCACTGCGCTAACATTTGCATTATATTCGGAGCTTCTTCTATTGTTACGATGTTGGCAATATTTCTGCTTTCTGCACATTTTTGGTCAGTTGTGGTCAAATGTTATTACAGATGTTTGTGTGTTCAATTAATAACGTTAAACTTATTCAATATGACAAATGTGTTAAGTACATTTCTATCCAGCCAAAACAGTACAATAGAATAGATTTTAAATTAAATAGCTTTAAATATCCAAAATCGGAAATATATTAGCCCATGACGTTTATTTTTATTTTTTTTATTAAAAAAAAAACATTGCCCCAGACTAGGAATTTCTCCTGTGTCGTGGGTGCGTTTACAAACATATCAACTCACATACACAAACAGCCAGACCCGGAACAACTATCTGTAGGCCATACAAATATTAGTTCCGTGCGGGAATCGAACCCGCGATACGCAGCGCAGCAGCCAATCGCTCAGCCACTGCGCCAACTGTGCCGTCATACTGTGTCGTCAACTGTGCCGTTTAAAAGTGCCTTTGATGGGCTTACTCTCGTCGGAGTTAAATAATATGACTTATACTTTGCGTGTGTTGGTTGGGATTCGTTTCGGCAAAAGTAAATACAACTGCCTCGTTAGCCTAGTAGTCCTAAGCGCGACTGCTACGCTAGAGGTCTTGGGTTCGATTCCCAGGTCGAGCAAAAAGTGCTATTGGGTTTTTCTATGAAATTCTCAGTAGCAGCTCGGAGTTAGGATTTGTGCCCGGTTAATGGCTGTTAATAGGCTCGCCCCCTATTACATGAGACCTAAACATACCGGCGAACTGTGGGTGTACATTGGTACACCTCTGCCTAACCCTTCAGGGAATACAGGCGTGATGGTATGTATGTAAATATAACAGTCGATTTTCCATCCCTTTCTTTAAAGTTTCAATGTTTATCATTGAAGAGGAAATTCTTTTCATATGTTTATTAATACAGATTTTCATGATTAAATACTTACAACCTTAAAATAAGAAAACGAGGCATGAAAGTAGGATTAATGCTGTGAAGATGCGTTCCTTGCGAAGTATGTGTGGTGTAACTTTGAACGATAGAGTGAGGAATGAAATTATACGAGAACGTTGCGGATTAAAAGAGGATGTAGTGACAAAAGTAGAAAAGAGTATGCTTAGGTGGTTCGGTCATGTTGAGAGAATGAGTGAAGCGATTAACGAAAGGGATTTATATGGCAGATGTGAGTGGCAACGCCGGGAGAGGACGCCCTAGAAAGACCTACCATGACCTAATTGGTGAGGTTCTTCAGAAAGGTCGGGTGCGCAGTACTCGTAACCGGCGTGCTTGTATGAACAGATGCATGAACGTCGACGAGGCGAAGGAAGTGTGTAAGGATCGTAGCAGGTGGCGTTCTGTGGTTTCTGCCTACCCCCATGAGAAAAACGCGTGAGTTTATGTATGTATGTATGTATGTAAATAAGAAAACATAAAAAAACATTAGTAAAAGATTTGTTAAATTAATCTGAACAATTTTTTCTGAAAACTTTTCTAAATGCTCCCATTTTCCTAGCATACCTCACTAACATCATCAGCCGATCGACGTTATCTGGTGAACTTGGGCTTCTCCTAAAGATGGCCACGATGATGTCATTAACCTTAGCGACAATTTCATAATATCTCACGTGTTTGTAATTTCACCGTCACTCACACAATGAACTGCGAATAACATCTTATCTCTGCTCATTTCCTTCAAACCGGAACACTTTAATGCTGCTTAGAGGCAGACATAGATATGGTTATAGCTACAACTTTCTCAGGCGAGCCTACTCAAGGAAAAGTAATGGTTAAGTAAGTGAGCTGTCAATTCCTAGTGGTTTTGAAGTAAAAACTTCTTTAGTCTCGCTGAGCAATTTTTGAATGGGACAAATCTTGCGTCGTAAAGCTGATGGGGACCGTTACAGCGTCACCGACATGCCAGAGCGCATGTCCCTCTAGTATAAGTAAGGTAAAATAAGCCACCATCTATGGGGGGAGGTCTATGTACAGCAGTGGACGTCCTACGGCTGATATGGTGATGATTATGATAAACCACCAAAGTTAAGCCGGTAGATTTACAAAATTGACAAGGATCTAAAGCCCCGTTTCTCATAAACTCGTCGTTGCGTTGTAAACTGCCCCGTTGGTCTCGTGGTCGCAAGCGCGACTGATGAGCGGGGGGTCCCGGGTTCGATTCCCAGGTCGGGCAAAAAGTGTTATTGGGCTTTTCTGTTAGGATTTACTCAGTAGCAGCCCGGAGTTTGAAAGTTGCTGGTGTGACACCCCAGTGCCTCGGAAAGAACGTAAAGCCGTTGGTCCCGGCTGTCATTCGTAGATCTCTGACGGTAGGATAGTCAGAGGCCAGGAAGTCTGACAACCAGTCTAACCAAGGGGTATCGTGTTGCCCAGTAACTGGTACTCAGCTGCATCCGGTTAGAATGGAAACCGACCCCAACATAGTTGGAAAAGGCTAAGTAGATGATGAACAAGGATCTATGGAATTCGTGACTTTTAATACACAGTCCTTGACAAACGCCATAAATCCCCGGAAGGACAATAATCGCTAAAATTTTAATTACTCACGGAAGAAACCTATAAGTGCTATAGTTAACTAATAAATCAATATAAGGCGGTAGGTGTGGTATGAAGGAAGCCGTATTATGTAACCCAGTTCTTTTGGACTGTTAAATTATGTCAGGGTAAACGGCTTCGGCTGCGAGGATTTGGGTTCCAAGGTTTGGTTATTAGGAAGGTGCCTGTAAACGGATATAGGCGAATCCTCATCAAATTGTCTGCAGCTTCAGTAGAGAGAGTAAAAAGGAGGCACAGATATGAAAATCGTACCCAATATAACTCCAACATAATCTAACATTCCACCAGGGAGTAAGTGAAGATGCACCGTCCTCGTTCATCCCCACTTCGTTCAAATGCGTAACAAAAATACCAGCTTATTATTGTCCCATTACGGGCCTGTGGACGGTTACGGGCATGTGGACGGTGAGCAATGGGTAGCTCACCGTCCTTACGTTGCATAACGACAGGCCGTGTCGACGGCGCGTCCGTGTTCCACGCGCGCCTCAAAGAGATGTCAGCATAGGGAAGGGGCCACTGTGGGCCGATGCCTACCGGGGCTGCGGGTTGTTCGTAAGAGATACCGCGCCCCCGGAACGCAAAGGGCACAAGAAGGAACATGGGTGGGTTTCAGTCAGTAAAAGTCTGACACTCCCTCCCGCCCCGCCCGGGGCGGGAGAAGTTATTTGATGGTTTCCCACCCCCCAAAAAAAAAAAAATATTGTCCCATAGTAGGGCATTATTGTCTCCTACAGAGAAGGCAAGAGGATTGATCACCACGCTTGCTCAAGGCAGATTGGCGATTTTAGACTTAAATCTATATTTTATTTTTATAAAAAAAAAAAAACTATAAAAAGTTTGTTTTCTTATTGTGAACGCGATTGGTCTGATTCTGAAAATTATTTCAGTAATAGAAAGCTACGTTATCACAGAGTGGTATATTTCATTATCGAATCGGACTAAAGCTAGATAATTAGAAATCCAGGTTACCTCACGATGTTTTTCTTAACCGATGATAGTAACGTTCAAGATAAACTAAGAAAGTACATATATTATTGTGAATTGACAAGAAAAATGGCTAGACAACTTACATCAAGTACCGAAACCATAGCATGAGCAACTTATGCTTAGCTTTCCGACAGAACCATGTAGAATGTGTGAAAAACGTTCGCTAATCCGTATATTGACCTGCGGAAGCGTAGTTTAACCTCAGTTCGATAGATCACGGACTATTTAGCCAAGTACCTGATGTAGTGACCTAAGGATTGAGAGCATCGATCTACGTTTTACATTACCAAGGTTTCATGGTTGGGTAGAAGTCATACATACCATCACGCTTGTATTTCCCGAAGGGTTAGGCAGAGGTGTACCTATGTACACCCACAGTTCGCCGGTATGTTAAGGTCCCATGTAATAGGGGGCGAGCCTATTGCCATTAACCGGGCACAAATCCTACCTACTGAGAATTTCATAGAAAATCCCAATAACACTTTTTGCACGACCTGGAAATCGATCCCAAGACCTCTAGCGTAGCAGTCGCGCTTAGGACCACTAGGCTAACGAGCCAGTTAGTTGAGTCAAAGTTTAATGTCAATAAATCTAAGGTGTATTGAATGACAGAGAAGGCACGAATACTGATCACCACGCTTGATCAAGGCAGAATGGCGATTTCAGACTTATATTAATTACAAGTCCAGGTTTCCTCACGATATTTTCCTTCACCGATGTCAATGATGTCCAAGATAAACTTGGAATACACATTTAAATTGAAAAACATTCATTAGTACTTGCTAGATTTCGAACCCGCAACCTCATACATGAGAAGTGGCGTAGCGTGATGTTCACGCTACGAACCACGGGAGCGGAGCAGTAACCAAAGACGTCACTCAACGCGCGTGAAATAAGCCACGCGGGCGAGGTCGCGGGCAGTTCAATATAAAAAATACATTACTTCCTTAACCCTTAAATGCCAAGTCCCTATGTTACAATAGGCTCGTTGAATACCATGCCTGTCTACAGATTACATAATCTAGTTTTGCTGACAACTGCTAATAATCCTCGCTTTAACTTAATTAAATAATGATACAATATGGAGTGACCGACCGTAATCTTGTTATACTGTTGTGGACCAATGAAATTCTACCACCTGGGTGACGTGGAGTGACGTGGCGATGGGGTAACAGTTCATGCTTCTTATGGTTTTGAGGTGGACAGAAACCTATTTTTTTTTGTGGAACGAGAAAATGTCTACTGCTCAACTTGGCTTTATGGTTGTCATTAGTGAGATATGTCAAAAAAAAAAGATTTTTTTTTTAATACCTTAGGCAGTTTGTAAAGACTTCCTGCAGCCAATGCCTGTTCTTCAGTAAGCTGGATCCATGGAGTGACAACTTATATTATTATTTATTTCAGGCAACCAAGGCCCATAAAATACAAAACTCAAAAAAACATTAACTACACTACTACAAAACACACTTACTACACACACTTACTACACTATACTTACACTTACTATATAAAAATCTTACTATGTAAAGCCTCGTTAGCCTAGTGGTCCTAAACGCGACTGCTACGCTAGAGGTCTTGGTTTCGATTCTCAGGTTGAGCAGTGTTATCGGCTTTTTCTACGAAATCTTCAGTAGCAGGTCGCAGTTGGGATTTGTGCCCGGTTAATGGCAATAGGGGGCGACCCTATTACATAGGACCTATACATACCGGTGAACTGTAGGTGTACATTGGTACACCTCTGCCTAACCCTTCGGGGAAAAACAGGCGTGATGGTATGTATATAAAAGTTTTTTTTAATTAGCCTATAATGTTTCTCCGCAGGATAAAGGCCTTCCCCAAATTGAGGTATTCACAGTACAGCGCGCAGAGCAACATTGTCCTTCATTTTATATTTTTTTGTGACTATAACCTACTAATTACTGCAAGTATTATTAAAATCGGAATACTCTGGGAAAAGTTATGCGTGATCATACATAGAAAAATATATACGCGTCGACTTGAGAATCTGCTGCGGTTTTACGACGGTTAAAGAAAAGTATTCCTTGTTATTTTATCATACTACATAGTTTGTAGCTGTATTTCGACAATAGAACCCGCGACCTCACATTCGGCACAGTTTCCTGAAAGCTTATCAACAGTAGCATAGATCACTATGGTACACGTCAATGTACATTTAATTGATCTTAGATTACATCGCAAGGTTACCATTTATTATATTGTAAATATTTGATTACACTCTCATAGTGCTACTGTCCAGTATTCCTAGTATATTAGTAGGGTGAAATTATATAGTATTTTTGACAATCAGATTACTGATCAAAACACAAACTTTAAAACCGCTGAACCGATTTCCATCAAACATAGCTAAGAACACTCCTGACTAATATACCTTACAAACAAAAAAAAAAACTAAATCAAAATCGGTTCATGCGTTCGGGAGCTACGATGCCACAGACAGACACACACACACACAGACACGTCAAACTTATAACACACCGTCGTTTTTGCGTCTGGGGTTAAAAATCAAATAGAAAAATAAAAATATCTTTAAAAATAATCATCACCATATCAGCCGCCGGACGTCCATTGCTGGACATAGGCCTCCTCTATAGATTTCCGAAAGGACCGGCATTCTGCGTAAGAATGAAACAATGTTACCTGTGTAAATAATAATACCTGCAGGCGCTTTTAAGATTTAAATTTACTCACAGCAGGTCTTCTAGCGGTAACTACACTTATTTGACTATTGGTTGCTGCGCTTCGTGTCGCGGGTTCGATTCCCGCACAGAACTAATATTTGTATGGTCTACAGATAGTTGTTCCGGGTCTGGCTGTTTGCGTATGGGAGTTTATATGTTTGTAAACGCACCCGTGACACAGGAGAAATTCCTAGTGTGGGACAACGTTTAAAAAGAGTAAAAAATATTTAACAAGTTTACGAGATAAACATTGTAGCGCTGAATATCAGCCGCTTGAAACTGTAATTAGAACTATGTTTAGTATTTACTTTCTATCTGAAATCGCGCTAAACGAATATAGTACAAACAATAACAATTATCTATTTTATTAGATACATTAACAGTAGATGCTATCGTTATCAATTTCCGCAAACGAAGGTCAACAACCTGAATTCAATTTTATGTTTAAACAAAGCAATAAAAACCGACGATAATTAAGTGTTAAAAACAAAACAAGAACGCTGTATCGTATCGTTATGTTATTTAACAGACCTTGTTCACTGCGCACCTACTGAATGTACTACGATGCTTCGCGATTTCCACAAAGCAGGTAAAATATAATTATCGAAAACTTTACAACTCGTGCAAATGCATCAGCAATCAATTATCAATTATTATAGTACCACAGAATTAGAATGCCAATTTTTATGCCGTAATACACTTAGCGTGCGTCCATCGCGTGCGCCACTCCCAAACAGTGATACACTTGCGTGTGTTTCGAGGTAACATTAATTCATACAGAACCTAACCTCTTTCCATAATATCCCTCATTATAACACACGTATGTGCACTATATAGCGTCGCGTAGTCTGGCAATGTCATCTCGTATCGTTTCCGAATGCTTCGCCTCTTACCGGCACATCCCCCCGATATTATAAAAGAGAGTCGTGTGCGCCGCGCGCCCGCAGTCCACTCCGCGCCTCCGAGCGAGCAACGTCGCCTGTAATGCAATAGTGTGTCGAGTGTGCCAGTTACCGACATGGAGGGAGCGACCCCTCCCAGCCACGGAGTGCCTGAGGACGAGGGCATCGCCTCCGACCGCCGCCCGTCCACCGACGACCACGCCGACCTCTCCGATAGTGCCTCAGAAACCGGCTCCGGTGGCGGGAAGGACTCCGGCTGCGAAGTCGCGGCTGAAGCACAGGAGCCTCCGTACACGCCCCCTGACGATGAGCTAGCGCACAGGATCGTGTCACAAGTTGAGTTCTACTTCTCAGACGCCAACATCACGAAGGACGCCTTCCTACTGAAACACGTTCGGAGGAACAAGGAAGGGTACGTGTCGCTGAAGCTCATCTCCAGCTTCAAGCGCGTGAAGCACTTGACGAAGGACTGGAGGGTGGTCGCCGAAGCACTCAAGCGGTCTACCAAGTTAGAAATTAATGAATTAGGAACTAAATTGCGCAGGGTCGAGCCGCTCCCCGCTTACGATGAGACGACGCCGTCCAGGACTGTTGTGGCAGTCAGGATGCCTATAGATCGTCCTTCAGTAGAAAATGTGTCGCGGCTGTTCGCAGGGTGCGGAGAGATAGCCCTCGTGAGGGTGCTCCGACCAGGCAACCCTGTGCCGGCAGACGTGCGCCAGTTCCTCAACAAAAACCCCAGTTTGGTTAATTGTGTGTGTGCGTTAGTTGAGTTCACCGAGTCTGAGTCTGCGAGAGAAGCGTTGCGATTACAGACCCCTGAGGAGGACGGGATGCGAGTGTATGAGCTGAACGGTGTGCCCCGGGAGCCTAAGAGGAAGGCGCCGATCCGACGAGCGCCGCCGAGGCGTCACGAGTGCGAGTACTCGTCGTGCTGCAGCGGGTCTGAACCTGAATACGACTACAGATACGGGACGCCGTTCTATAGGAGGAATTCGAGTGGCTTCTTCGCGCCGCGATCTCCTGAGATTCAGACGTGGGTGCCGCGGCGGCCGTCCACGTGCTCGCACAGTTCGGACTCGGGCGTGTCGTTCTACTGCAGCAGCAGCCGGAGGACGTCCCAGGCCAGCACGGGCAGCGCCGGCAGCGCGGACGGCTGGCTGTCGCGCCGGCTGTCGGGCTGCTCGGTGTCGGGCGCGGAGTGCGGCGGGCGGCGGCTGTCCTGCGCGCCCCGCTTCGAGCCGCGCGCGCCGCTGGTGCCGGACGGCACGCGCGGGTTCCACGCCGCCGCCCGACAGCGCCGCATCTCGGACCTCGCGCTCTACTCGCGCTAGAAAGCGCCCGCCAACCGTGACACCTTTCTAATCACGTTGGATAACCGCCTTTCACGTTCTGGCCGCTGGTTTTTTAATCTATTTCGCACGAGGAAGCGTCGTGTGTGTTCCGCGATAGTTTTCCTTCCAGAACAAACTGAGTTACCTTCTTGAACAATGTGATCATGCTCATTTAGTTGTAAGCCACGGAACGCTGTGTCTAGTTTCGTAAATCACCTAAACATGTAATTTATTAGTACATTGTATTTATGAATCGCGTAATTTATTGCGAATGCGCGCGCGTCGCGGTCGAGTTTTCATTTCGAGTTATGTCAGAGTTGTGGGCACAAAATGATCACGCAAAATCGACATTCAGGCGATTGTAGACTCTGAGAGCGATACATGTTCAGACCAGACAGATGTTTATTAGGGCGACGTTGCAGTACACCGAAGCGAGCAGTGCTAGCTTCTTAGCCCGCTTTGCGAAGTAAGATACACAAAACATTCTCCGCCGTGGTAGGCGAGCGCAGGCATTGACCTATCAGCTGTGCCGAGCGCTATCTTCGCTTCGCGGCCGGTGCAACACCGTCTTAGCTCGGAGTAACAGAGCGCGTACAGTTGTAGAATGTATTACATAATGTAATTGCACACATTCTAACAACGAACGATTTCCTGTAAGAGTAACAGCCTCTCTTGCTCCGGGTGGTCAGAGAGCCGCGACGCGCTATGGCTAACATTTTTTTTTAATTTTTTTTTACAATTAAGTCATTTTTAACTTAAGTCAGTCGCCATTTCATGTTAACTGTCGTTTTTAGTTAAGTCTTGTCGATGTAAGTACATTGTGATGATTATGTAGATATCGGGTTGCGCAACCCGTTACTTTCTTGTGCGTTTTTTTTTTTAATTTATTTTTTTATTGACCGGAGGAACGTTACATGCTTGTGACGGCACAACTATTTCGCTTTATATTTTAAGTGACGTTGTGACTTTTTGATGGAACCTTCGCGCTGAATCTAAAACAAAATAGTTTCTAACTGCTTATTTTAAGTATTATTAGATTTGGTGCAGCGTCGAATTAATGTAAAGTCACATAACCTCTGTATATTGTAATTAAACTCGAGATGATTTATTTTAAAGAAATAATTATAAGATTTTTGGAGAAACTTGCTTGTTTTAATTGACCTTCGTCGTGGAAAGTTGGCTCATGATCTGTTTGCCTTGACTGATTGATTCTCACGCTAACAGTGTGGTAACAGGTGAAGTTGACGAGACTATCAGAGATATCGCGTCAATGTTAATAACGTTAAATGTTATGCAAATGAAAACGATCGCTGAGATAATAACGACTATTAATGTCAGTAATTTTGATATTTGTGTAAAACATTTGTCGGAGCTACAAGTGTTGATTGATTTATATTATAATGGCTTTACCTTCCTGTTGATGTTTATCGAATTAGGATTCTAATTGAATATTTGTGAGACAATTAAGCTTATTTACGAGTATGTGAGGACTGCGTAAACACTTCCTTTTGATTCAAGGGCCGTCAGGTATTCGCGCACACTTCCTTAAGAAGGTGAATTCATTAAACCTACAACTGTATTTTTTTTTTTTTTCTGGTGGGTGTGAAATCATCAAATAACTTCTATCGCCCTGGGCGGGGCGGGAGGGAGTGTCCGACTTTTACTGACTAAAACCCACCCATGTTCCTTCTTGTGCCCTTTGCGTTCCGGGGGCGCGGTATCTCTTACGAACAACCCGCAGCCCCGGCAGGCATCGGCCCTCAGTGGCCCCTTCCCACAGCTGTATAATAGCGTAGTATTTAGTTTAGATAAACAATAATAGACTCGCGCCGAGAGGGCTGTTCGAGGTAACGCAGGAAAAGTTTATTTTTAAGGAGGAGGGTAGGCTTTTGCCCAGCAGTGGGACATTATAGACTAGATAAAAAAAAAATAGCAATATAGACTTTAATAAGGGAAAAATAAATATTGTGAAAACAATTATTGAATATAAGTATATTGAGACATATAGCACTTTTACACAGCTGGTCTATGAGTGGTCAGACGATGAGAGTTAGAGAAAAGGGAGTGCACCTGTGCTTGTTCACACTTGTGCATTATAAGATTTCCTGAGTACTTAAATAATTTAAATGATATCTGATCATCGGCTGCTCACGAGGGGGAAGGCTGTCCAGCAAAAAATTAAAAGTAGGTAAATAATTGATTTTAATATAGTTTTTTATGGTTTGACAAACAGAAAGCCTTCTGAAAATCCACCCTAAGCTACCCTATTTGTGAGTGTCATAAGGTTCATATTTCATCTTTATTTGTTTTGGAGTTTTATTTTAACAGATATGCCAGCCCCATCGTGTCTTTAACATCAACACTTATTTTGATATATTTGACATCCATGCGGAAGAAGTCGGGAGCAGAAGTTAGTTAAATCATAAAAGTATTTTAGATTATTTTCTTCTAATGGCCTTTAACACAGATGTCAGTAGGTAGTTGGCACACAATGACCAATAGTAGGGAAGCCGTACGAGTCCCAGTTTCTGCCGAGTCATGACTTGAGTAAACAGATGGTAACTATATTGTCTAGCAAACTGATAAATATAGATTCTCAACCTTCACACCTAGTACAAAAAACTTGTTATTTAAAGACCAATAACACTCTGCTCTGTGCTCACATTAAGGACTCATAGCCTATTATTGTGCCAGTGCAGGGCAAAGGCCTCTTTTCATACAGAAGGCACGCGCCCCCGATTGGGATGGCCCGCCGTCGGCTTCCCCCTTCTTAAGCTCACTTCATCAAAATTTGTCGAGGGAGATTTTTACAGAATAGATCGTCTGGAAGTCGAACCCGGACTCTGCATACAGCAGCCTCGCTTGCTACTACAAGACAACCGACACTTCGCTATCATTTTAGGATAATTACATACATAAACTCAAGCCTTTTTCGCATGGGAGTAGGTAAAAATCACAGAACGTCGCCTGCTACGATCATTTACATACCCCTTTCGCCTCATCCACGTTCATAATTATATCTGGTCATACAAGCACGCCTGTTACGAGACGGCGCACCCGACCTTTCTGAAGAATCTCACCAATAAGGTCAGGGTAAGACTCTCTAGGGCGTCTCCTCTGTGCGTTGCCACTCACATCTGCCATATAATTTCCTTTATAACCCCCCGAAGCAAAAACGACGTAGTGTTTAAAGTTTGAGATGTCTTTGTGTGTGTTAGTCTGTGGCATCGTAGTTCTCAAACGCATAAACCGATTTTGATTTTGTTTTTTTTGTTTGAAAGGTGAATTAGTCGGGAGTGTTCTTATCTTTGTTTGATGGAAATCGGTTCAGCGGTTTTAAAGTTATCAATCTCTTTTGTTAGCTGCGGTAGGGATTTCTATTCTTCTGTCGGGGGTTACTTAAAAAAAATAATTTTGTGTTTTTTGTTAGTCGATAATTAGGTGGACAATAATAACATCTATCTACATACATAACCCGCTTCAGAGAGCATGCGCCTGCGCTGGTTTCCAATCGTTTCAGACTGCATAACTATTAATATCTTACGTAAACCAGTCTCGTTCTCGTTACTTGTGATCTACATAATGATCGTATGGGAGTGTTTGTTTTTTGTTCGAGACTTTGAACTAGATGTTACGTTGGTATTATACAGGGTGGGTTTTCGTTCAATGCCATAAATTCCACTGGACGGCGTTGCGGAGGAATTTTTTGATGCCATTATGTCCGTATTACCCGGAGGGTTAGGCAGAGGTGTATTAATGTACACCCACAGTTTGCCGAAATGTTTAGGTCCCATAGACATTGACATGCATCAAAAGAAAGTTTTTACCAAATAGACAACCGGTTCTGTTGTTTTGTATTGCCACCGACTTACTAAAAGTAGTCTATGTCCTTTCTTAGGGTTCAAACTTACCGCATACCAAATTTCATCAAAATCGGTTCAGTGGTTTAGTCGTAAAAGCGTTACAGACAGACAGACAGTTACTTTCACATTTATAATATTAGGAGAGATTAAGTTAACTAAATACTATGTATTGTGTGTACGAGAATGATGCAACCATTTTGTCATCAATATAATTTGGCGTTACTAAACCGCTTTATCAACCAGTTTTCCACAGACAACAAAAAAGAAACAGGTAAGTTATCAGTAAACAGCGGTTAACTGTCAATTAGACTAACAATAATAGGTAAACGGCTGATTAACGGGTTAATGACAAGTCGTTATAATGTTTTTCTGTTTAGTTATTCAGAACTTGCATTTCCCAGTAATGGATTCTGCATATATTGTTACATGCTTTTGCCTGGCTTAATTTACGTCTTTGGTTACTGCTCCGCTCCTGTAAGTTGGAGCGTGATGTTATATAGCCTATACTATGTATAATGAATCTGGCTAACATATACAATCTTTTTTTTTTTTTAAGCTGATTGGCAGTTGAATAGATTAGCGCGTTTAAACAAACAAAAAAGCTCTAGCTTTATTTGTTTTATTTTAGCAACTTGGAGGATTAAGTTGATATTTTTTCGATCCCCTTCTTCAATTTGTAAACATAGCCACACAATGCTGAAGCACACCGTGGCGGTGTGCCCCGCTTGGGCGGAGCACCGCGGGGTCCTCGTGGTGGCTAGCGGCGGCGGAGATCTCTCGCGTCCGGCTCAGGTGCAAGCCATGGTCCGGAGCGAGGGAGAATGGGAAGCAGTCGTTTTACTAGAGAAGGAGGCGGCGGGACGGTTAAAGGCAGAGAGTCTCCTGTCCCAGCTGCTACGCTGCATAACGGCAGGCCGTGGAGGAGTTTGTGTTCCACTCGCGCCTCAAGGAGATGTCAGCAATTGGAGGGGCCAGTCAGAGCCGATGCCTGCCGGGGCTGCGGGTTGTTCGAAAGAGATACCGCGCCCTTGGGCCGCAAAGGGCACAACAAGGAACATGGATGGGTTTTAGTGAGTATTACTCTGACACTCCCTCCCGCTCCGCCCAGGGCGGGGAAAGTCACTTGATGATTTCCTATACGAAAATCCTCCATAACACACCATTTTAGTCTTGAGATTGTTGATCGGTCTTGGGAACATCCAATTCTTAGTCAACTATGGTCCTCGTTGCAAAGTGTCATTACAGGCACATGAGACATTTCAGCTTTGTCTCTTGGATGCTCATTTACGATGCCTTTGGTGACACAGATGTACCGTAGGCGGCGGTTACCATTTAACTAAAGGTGGGCTGTCGGCTTGTTTGCTATCCGATAACATAATTTAGTGGGTCTAAATCAAATAAATTTTTGATTGAGATAATGCAGATTGCATTATATTTATATGGCAGATGTGAGTGGCAACGCCGGGAGAGGACGCCCTAGAAAGACCTACCCTGACCTTATTGGTGGGGTTCTTCAGAAAGGTCGTGTGCGCAGTACTCGTAACCGGCGTGCTTGTATGAACAGATGTATGAACGTGGTCGAGGCGAAAGAAGTGTGTAAGGATCGTAGTAGGTGGCGTTCTGTGATTTCTGCCTACCCCCATGGGAAAAAGGCGTGAGTTTATGTATGTATGTATGTATATTGCATTACAAGATTCTGTAATAGTAATTGAGTATCTATATATATCTATACTAATATTGTAAAGCTGAAGAGTTTGTTTGTTTGGTTGAACGCGCTAATCTCAGAAACTACTGGTTTAAACCGAAACATTATTTTTGTGTTGGATAGTTCATTTATCGAGGAAGGCTCAAAGCTTTATAACATCACGCTACGACACACGGAAGAGGAGCAGTAACCAAAGACGTAACTTAACGCGGGTGAAAAAACCACGCGCACGAAGTCGCTGGCAAAAGCTAGTCATATTATAAGGCTGTAGAGCTTATTTGTTTTAATTCGATTTCTGCAGAGCAATAGGTCGGATTCTGAAAATTCTTTCGCTATTGGTAAGCTACTAGCTGTCAAAACAATTCGGTATCCGTAATTAATATTAAATGTATGATGATTTTGTGCCCGGTTAATGGCAATAGGCTCTCCCCCTATTACATGGGACTTAAACATACTGGCGAACTGTGGGTGTACAGGTACACCTCTGCCTAACCCTTCGGGGAACACAGGCGTGATGGTATGTATGTATGATGACGAAATCATGGGCCAAAGCAGTAATTAAATATTATCATATAGTTTGATGACATAAGTTGCCCTTTTTTTTTTTTTTTGGTGGGTGGGAAATCATCAAATAACTTCTCCCGCCCTGGGCGGGGCGGGAGGGAGTGTCAGACTTTTACTGACTAAAACCCACCCATGTTCTTTCTTGTGCCCTTTGCGTTCCGGGGCCGCGGTATCTCTTGCGAACAACCCGCAGCCCCGGCAGGCATCGGCCCTCAGTGGCCCCTTCCTTTTGCTGACATCTCTTTGAGGCGCGCGTGGAACACGAACGCGCCGTCGACACGGCCTGTCGTTATGCAACGTAAGGACGGTGAGCTACCCATTGCTCACCGTCCACAGGCCAGACATAAGTTGCCCTGTGTGCCATAATTAGCTTTAGGTACAATTCCCACGATCTAAAACAAATGACACAAAAAACAGGCAGGTTTTTAATCATTTGTTTTTATAATTTGTATAAAATCACATTTTGACAAGATGAAGTACATAACAAGCGGACAACGCCAAAGCTTCCTCAATTAGAACTACTTAAGTCAGAAATCATCATAACAAATAATTACGTGTACCTTTAATTACGTTTCCTACTTAGAGGAGCGATCTAGTTTTTTGTAAGCAGTTTTAAATAGCAGTTATTTTATAACCGTTATTAGTTGTTAGATAATTGTTACGGACCGATGCGTTATTGAAGCTATGTGGGACAGATTGGGGTTCCGTTGAAGAAGTTTAATGGAAAAACTATGTGTTGATAAGCGTAGGTCGATTTTCAAGAGTACTTCTAAAGTAATATAATAAAGAGAAAATATTAAGTGTTTTTTGTATATAATGGGAAGCCTAAAAAATTACCTTCACCTACGGAAATATACATTATTAGCGAGTAACATAGGCTATATTTTATTGAAAAATAATAACTGAATCATAAGCAGATACACAGAAATTATCACGGCGAAACTATAGATATAAGAAAATTGAAGGGTCCGTTTGTAATTTCAAATTACAAGCTTTTCACTAAATGCATATGAAAGTATATACGGTACTAACGTAAAAAAAAAACAATTTTTAAAATTTTTGTCTGTCTGTTTTTTCAGGCTTATCTCCAAAACGGCTGGACCGATTTTGATTGGACTTTCACTCGCAGATGTTATGCTTTTTTTTTACTTTAACTTAAAAAATGACGGTTATTCGAAAACAAAACTGAAACCAATAAAATAGCAGTTAGTAATTCATATAAGTTTAAAATCGCCAATCCGCTTTGAACAAGCTAATGATAAAAAAAAAAGGTTTTTACCCTACAGTGAGACAATGTTTAGGCTGGTATTATTATTGATTTAAGAGACAGATAATCCGACAAGAATGGTACGGAACCTTCCCATGTTACCGCAGTACGCACTAACCGTATTTTCCTCCTACTCACACACATTGACACAGTTTAATACTTCATACACTCAGCCTAATTTCAATGTCTGCGTAGGAGTCTCCTCAATGGCCCATACAGTTGCAACCATCAATCTTATTACAAAAGTGGCATAAGCAGCGCTGTAAGCGACATTGACATTAATTAGTGGTAGGAGAGCTCTTTGTGAAGGTCCTCGTCCGGGAAAGTACTGCCACCATACCTATTTCTTTTGCAAAGCAGCGTTGCCGTGTTCCGGTTTGATGGGTATGGGTGCCGGTGTAATTACAGGCACATGAATCCTTTAATTTTGTCTCTGGGATGGCAACTCATTTGCAAGGCCTCTGGTGTTGTAAAAGAAAAAAATCTTCACGCAACATTCAAATATTTCTTTTTTGTTGTTAATTAGCGCTAGGTCTGGGTAAGTGTTCGATGCCTGATGGATTGTCGTACAGAAGAGTCATCAACTTGATACTTCTACTGCGATCAGTTAAATTTATCAGTCATTAGCTGTTTAGACCTAGATTTATATCGAGCAATCCACACTAATATTAAGTAAAGTAAAAGTTTATTATCTATTGTTACAAAAGTTCCTTACAATTAGATTAGCATACAGTAAAAACGGTAACAATTAGCGGCACGGCATTTCTAGTAAAAACAGCGGTCCCCAAACTAGGCGGCGCCTGTATCTTGGGGACCAGGTCGTGGTACATGACGATACTTGCCACTGGTATAGGTAACTATGTATTATATAAAATCTATGTTAAGTCAGGAGATCAAAACTTCAATTGAAATAAAAACAAAATTAAAAAAAAAAAAAAAAAAATATATATACACTCACGCCTGTATTCCCCGAAGGGTTAGGCAGAGGTGTAACAATGTACACCCACAGTTCGCCGGTATATTTAGGTCCCATGTAATAAGGGGCGAGCCTATTGCCATTAACCGGGCACAAATCCTAACTCCGAGCTGCTACTGAGAATTTCATAGAAAAACCCAATAACACTTTTTGCTCGACCTGGGAATCGAACCCAAGACCTCTAGCGTAACAGTCGCGCTTAGGACCACTAGGCTACCGAGGCAGTTAAAAAACTTAAAAAAAAAAAAAAAAGAAAAAAAAAGTTAAAATACTTATGAAATTAAAATTAAGATGTTAATAATGCTGAATAGTTTTTCGTTTAAAGGCCCAAATGTCTAGAACCCCTAGGCGGATTGGAAAAAATGATTTTGGATATGATAGCCAGATTCATGAGGAATATAGTAAGCTATATGACATTACGCTATGATCCACGGGAGTGGAGCAGTAAGTATAGACGTGGCGTGACAGGCCGTGTCGACGGCGCACGCAGTGTCGACGACGGCGCGTTCGTGTTCCACGCGCGCCTCAAAGAGATGTCAGCATAGAGAAGGGGCCACTGAGGGCCGATGCCTGCCGGGGCTGCGGGTTGTTCGTAAGAGATACCGCGCCCCCGGAACGCAAAGGGCACAAGAAGGAACATGGGTGGGTTTAAGTCAGTAAAAGTCTGACACTCCCTCCCGCCCCGCCCAGGGCGGGGGAAGTTATTTGATGATTTCTCACCCCCAAAAAAAAAAAAAAGACGTGGCGTGAAGCTAGTAAGTAAATACTAGGAAAATATTGAATTGCCAGATCGGAAATCGGTTAGCAGTGACCAAAGACCAGGTCTCCAAACCCGGAACAAAATACAGAAAAAATGTGTTAAAAACAAACTAACCAAAATTATACATTAGTTACAACAATAACTAAACAAACAGAATCCGGATGGACACCTGACCAAGGTTAATATTTATTAAGATACGAATTGTAAACAAAATATCGTACTTTGGTGCCAATAACTGTACTACAGAGCTGCGCATTTTTTTGTTTTTCGGGTTCAGTACCCAAACGGTAAAACGGGACTCTAGTACTAAGACTCCGCTGTCCATCCGTCTGTCCGTCTGTCACCAGGCTGTATCTCATGAACCGTGATAGTTAGACAGTTGAAATTGTCACAGATGATTTATTTCTGTTGCCATTATACAAATACAAAAAATAGAATAAACACATTCCATCACGCCTGTATCCCCGAAGGATTAGGCAAAGGTGTACCAATGTACACCCCCACAGTTCGCCAGTATGTTTTAGGTTCCATGTAATAGGGGGCGAGCCTATTGCCATAAACCGGGCACAGGTCCTAACTCCGAGCTGCTACTGAGAATTTCATAGGAAAACCCAATAACACTTTTTGCTCGACCTGGGAATCGAACTCAAGACCCCTAGCGTAGCAGTCGCGAACCACTAGGCTAACGAGGCAGTTAAAACAGAATACAATAAATATTTAAAGGGGCTCTCATACAACAGACATGATTTTTTTGCCGTTCTTTTTCCATTCATGATGACGAAGCTTGGAGAAGATTAATCAACTTGTAGTATAATGATGACTCAGCTTCCTGATGCGAACTCCGCTTGTTGGTAAACAAAGTGGAACCGGTCGGCGAACGTGTGGACTTTAACAATTCACAGCCTGTCACGGAATATCGATGTCTCTTTCATGAATGAAATAGTTATTGACATGGTTTTTTTTCGGTTGGGAAATCTACAAATAGATCCCCCGCCCTGGGCGCGGCGGGAGGGAGTGTCGGACTAAAACCCACCCATGTTAATTCTTGTGCCCTTTGCGTTCCGGGGTGCGGTATCTTTTACGAACAACCCGCAGCAGACATGCTATGTGGTCTATTGTCTTTAATAAGTACCAAAAAGCTGATAAGTTACTGGTGAAGCTTTCTGCTTTCTGCTTTTTGCTTTGCTGGAATCAAATGTAACAGCTCACATTAGGACCCATGGAGTTAATAATAATTGCAAACCGTGGTGCTTGGCAATCTGGGCTTCTCCCAGTTGTAAACATCCCCTTGTGCCTATTGGCCTAGTTCTGTTCTGTCTCCTGCTTGTTTGGAGGGAAGTGGAAACTATAGTTTTTCCTACTCCTCCGCTAATCTTTCTGATTAATTTCGTTGCGGGATCCAAGACAGTTATATTGTTTCTCCGGGACTCGTCGAGCTTCATTGCCTCGGCGCTCTTCTGGCGGTCTCCACTGTTTATTCTGGCTTACAGAAGTTGCAGTGGTTGGGAATAGTGTGGCGGGCTTGGTGAAGCTTTCTCGACCTGCAGCTTACCAGCCTCTTCAGTTTGTATTCTTGAGCTCGCATTACTTCTAAGGACTACCTACGACGTGATTTAATTTCAGAGAGGAACCTTCAATGTTTCTTAAGCTCGAATGAAGAAGACAAAACCGGTCAAGTGCGAGTCGGACTCGCGCACAAAGGGTTCAGTACCATTATCTATAAAAACGGCAAAACAATGATGTCTGTTGTATGGGAGCCCCCTTAAATATTCATTTTGTTCTTTTTTTTAGTATTTGTTGTTATAGCGGAAATAAAAATACATCATCTGTGAAAATTTCAACTGTCTAACTATGACGATTCATGAGATGTAGCCTGGTGACAGACGGACGGACGGACAGCGGAGTCTTAGTAATAGGGTCCCGTTTCACTCTTTGGGTACGGAACCCTAAAAACTTGAAAATCTATAGAGATCCGTATCTCAGAAACCGTCACAAGAGACGATAATAGCAGAACGTGATAACAACAAGTGATGCAATTTTCCATGCAACAAGCATTTCCCAGTTTCTCGTTTGTTCTTTACCATAGAGATCTACCATTAGAGACTTACCGTTTTAGGACGAGCAACTAAATTCAAATTAGTCTCTGACCGACTCCTTAATAATTCAAAAGTGCCACTAAATGGTTTTATTGAAATAAATGGTGTGATTATGACTTAGACTTTGAATGTGCCCCCATTTCTTTTTTTGTACCGGGGTTTACAATCTTCATTGATGTCCATCGCTCTGGCGAGGCGGAGGCGTCTGTAAGACTCTTACTGACTAAAAACCACCCCGGAATGCCATTTCCAACTTACACCGGGGATCTCGAGAACTTACACGCCTTCCACGATCCCCGACTGGTGCCGGCCCGTCACTCCGGGTCTCCTCAAATCAGGGGGGGAGTGCACCCGCGACGTAAAAGAGGGACGCGCGTGGACGCGCCGCCTTGGGTCCAGTTAAAGGGCGTGTCGGACGTCCTAACTTGAACGACCACCATCCCTAAGACCGTTGCCAGTTACCATAGCGACAATCTCGTTTCAGAAAGTCAAGCCATCGAGTTTATTGAGACAGCCTTAAAACGTACAATCAAAACATTATATAACATGAGCTGAGCAAGTTTTACAAGACGTTACATAACGTAACACTGCATTTACATTAAAATTATTGTTAATACACCGTATTGTACTTCTTTAATGGACTATGTGTAGATACAATTGACTTTTATTTGCACTGCGGGCACCCGAGAGGTTACTTAATATTGAATTAACTTTAGTTGGTGATGAAATACTAAACGTTACTTTGATGGTAATATGTTACAATACTCATATTTAGAAGGTTTCAGTAGTTCTCGTTACCCAAGTGCGGCTGCGGCTGGATTTTTCTGTGAAATTCTCAGTAGCAGCTCGGAGTTTGGTTTTGTGCCCGGTTAATGGCAATAGGCTCGCCCCCTATTACATGAGACCGAAACATACCGGCGGACTGTGGGTGTACATTGGTACACCTTTGCCTAATCCTTCGGGGAATATAGGCGTGATGGTATACGTATGTGTATGTAGCTACAATAAAGAAAACGCTTTATTGTCGACGTCGAGGAAACGAGTGTCCATGGAGTTTCTAGCTCGTTCTTCTCCATAGAGATCTATGTTTATACCGCGCTTCAACTTTATGTGAACTTCTTGACAATTCAAAAATGTCTGTACGTGGTTTAATTGAAATAAATGATTTTACTTTGCCTATGATTCTGACGTCTTCTTGTTTGTCTCTCTCTCTTCGTACATTTGAGTTTATTTTTTAGTTTAAATTGAAACTGGTAAGAAAAAATCAAGTCCAGTAGTCTGGAATTCTGTTAAGTAACAGTCGGGACCAATCATCGGGACAATTTGAGCCGGTCTAGATTTTTAATGGGTCCCTAACAGAATTCCAGACTACTGGACTTGATTTTTTTTTTTTCAGTTTTTATTTATGATTTTCAAGTTAATCAACAGTTCTTTAAATGTTTCGAGTGAACATTGAACAGGTTCTATTAATTCTGTTGCGTGTCCGACCCTTTGATAAGAACCTTAAATATCGTGATAACTATTACTAAGATTCGATTCCCAGGCAGGCTTGTTAATTAAGCTAATGAGAGACAGATACATATTGCATAATAACTCAAACAAATTATACAAAGAACAGCAACAAAACATTGAACGGAATGCAATTATTACAGCATTTATGTATTCAGGATAATTTGTGAGATCGTTGACTTGACGGCACGATACAAATCGATCAATCAGATGAATCGTTTCAAACGAATGACGGGTTTGCTTAATTTATGGAAGTAACAAGGCGGGTGACAGCACCGACAAGCGACAAGATAAAGGTAACTAGCGATTATAGCGGTACTAGCTTCTGCCACTAAATGTTATAATATTTATAATTGAATCATGATTCGAAAGACTCGTGTTTTCGTGGGGAACAGAACTTTTTCAGACAACGTGTATGCAAATTTTCAAGAGTTTCGATTTTGTAGTTTACTCGTGAAAAGGTAACAAACAAAATTAATTTCGCATTTATTTTACTTTAACATATAACGGTCATTGGCCAATTACATTAGCTAAAGACGAAGTATTTAATACATATTTAACGACATTCACACGCTCATCTCACAATACTCCAAACATACTGACAAGATCGTCTTCCATTCGTCTGCGAACACATCACAGTCAGGCTTGGTGTCCAAGAGAGCGTTTAGCGAGGACAGAACACGTGGGATAGGCGACTGGGCACAGGCGATTGTGCGCCTCACAGGGACGGCAAACAATGTATGCCTCCTGTAATATTAAGTCATTACTATTCTACAAGCTGCACCGAGACAGGTAACTAGTAGGTATGAAGCTACATTTACTCTGTTTGTATCTGACACAATTCTTAACGATGACGTGTTAGAGTTGAGCTGCATTTAGTACTAGGGCAATGAGAAATCTCATGTCCTGGATGAACAGGCTGTGAAGTATCACCTTGCCGCTAAAATGATGGACTTTTGACCTTAATGATTCGTTGATGAGAGTAATGTATAGTGACGTTAAGGCGGTAAAAATGTGTCCATGTCCAACATTCAGTACATGAATATTTCTATCTTTAGGAACAAGAGAAATCTATTCTTGAATGCCCTGCATGCCCCATCTCTTGTGGTTTCAAGCACGTCGATCCTAAGTTGGATTACCTTTTCTGGTAAAGTGCCATTATGTTTTTTCAATCAGGAATTTCGTATTAGCAGCCCAAAGTAATTAGGATGGGAGTGTGAAGCCCCCGTGTTGCGGTGTCCCATTCGACCTGTATTTGAACCTCACTTCTATTCCGTCAGTTGACACTGTATAAAACGGAAAACGAGAGACTAAGACAGTGTTGTAAACATGTTTACTCTCACCTTTAGCTGTTTAGTCATAAAAGCCAATCGAGGGTAACAGGTGGCTATTATGGCGTATGACCATCTGCATGACTATTACAAACATGTATTAGACACTGCGCACACGCACATCAGACTCGAAACCGTTCTGTGTGACTTTCACAGAACAGTTTGTGTTGGGAATGGACGGTTTGGATAGGAAAAGCCGACTGTTGTGGAAAAATGAGCAGCATGTGCCAAGAAAATAGGTAAACGTTAGAGGAAATCCGAAGAAAAGATTGCTAGGAGGTCTAAATAGGACTAGACGGGCCATGTCTGTCGGATGGTAATGTCAATAAAAATATGTAATATGTTACCCGAATCAATAAAAAAAAAAAAAAACTTCATTTATTCTCAAACAAGTTATAAAAGTTACTATTGAAGAAATGTTATTACAATGTCGCCTAATATTTAATGGATAAATCCTTAAAACATGTAAAGTTATGGATTTTTGTAATGTTAATGTCTATGTTTTTAGAATAAGTTAGATTATAAGATACTTAAATGATAAATCCTCTCGACATATAATGACTTTTGCTGTGCCCGACTGGGTCCACGATTGTTTCCAAACAAATGTTGACCACCTAACCTACATTGTGGGATGCAATACAAAATTAAACTGAATTAACGCTAAGCAATGGATCCGCATATCTGCATATAGCGGCAGGCCGAGAAGAAGATGGCGGGACGCCTTGACTTCCTCAGGAACTGAAGACAGGAAGTATAACATAGAGGAAAGTGGAAGGAATGGGGGAGACTTTGGCCGGGAGTGGGACAATAACGGCTAGCAAAAATAAGAACATGCCAGTGGCAAGCTTTTTTGTATAACTTAGATCCCCTTCGTTCTTCAAAGGCCGCCCGTCATTTGTTTCAATAGTTTATGGACTATGAAACATGCGAGGGCTTCGTGAAGATGCTCGCTTGTTAGCTCAGGGCGATAATTATTGCAGAATTTGTTCGAAAGAGTCACCGCGGCCATGGAACGCAAAGGGCATTGGGAGGAACATGGGTGGGCTTTAGCTTGATGATTTTCCATGCTTAAAAAAAAGGTGATGATCTTATTAAAGACAGTATCCTCTCAGGTCTGCACCCCGCTTAAAATCACCTTCGTTGGCTATGTACTGACGACCTTTTACTCAAGATGTCGATACAATGGCATCTAATATGGTGTGAATCACATGTGTGTTGCATACATTTGGTCTTACATGACATTACGACTATTTCAATATACAAATTAACAAGATTGTTTTATTTCACGCATGGTTGATAGAAAATCGATTTTCTATAAATAGTCGATCTATTTATAAAGTTATCTATAAATAAAACATCGATATGAATTACTTACTGAGTCCTCGTAAATAAGTAGGTATCTACAAAAGGAGACTAAGCTACTTAGATATTCGTTCCACAAAATAAACAAAAGCCGTCAAGCCTCCTATAATGCAAAAAAACCATAGATTTGACACCTCAATAAATTACACGGCATATTTAACACAGCGATTAAAATCTTTCACTTATCGATTTCCTCAGTTTAACCTCGGAGTAACCCTGACCTGGTCACCTTGACCTCTCGCCACATACTGTAACTGGCAGATTTAAATAACTCTTATAATATTGCTAATGAAGCACCAAAGATGGCCGCCATCTTTTGTCAGTCATATAATACTACGAATAACGTTTTTATTGTACATAGTGAGTGAGATTTTTTTTCGATATTTCGAGGTTACGATGTCTGTAATTAAAAGTGTTTTGATATTAATAGGAAGTTTCCATTAATTAAATATGAAACTAGGTTTTTATAATGTATCTAATACATGTCTATTAGTAGAGGAAATAGTACCTACGATAGGTCTTGGTGAACCCACCAATACCTATATATATATATATATATATATATATATAACCATAAATAATTACCAGCCTATTACTGTTCCACTGCAGGGCGAAGGCCTCTTCCCATACAGAGAAGGCACGAACGGCGATTTTAAACTTATATTAATTTTAACTGCCTCGTTAGCCTAGTGGTCCTAAGCGCGACTGCTAATGGCCTCGAGTTTGATTCCCAGGTCGAGTAAAGTGTTATTGGATTTTTCTATGAAATTCTCAGTAGCAGCTCGGAGTTAGGATTTGTGCCCGGTTAATGGCAATAGGCTCGCCCTCTATTACATGGAACCTAAACATACTGGCCAGCTGTTGGTGTAACTCTGCCTACACCTGCACTTGGAGAAGATTTTTATTTGTAGATGATATGAAAGCAATATGCAATAAAAAAAGAAGAAGAAGAATAAGAAGAAAGATGGATTTAAACTCCGTTATGATATACAAAGATGGATAATACCAGAAATGTATGAAACTTTTTGTATGGTTTCATGGTTGCCCTAAATATTGGAATGCTATCGATTCAAACCAACCATTATCTAGCTAAAAAGACTCAAACAGGATACACAGTGAAGTTAATTCTAAGTGAAAGCCTTCTACTTCAGACACGTAATACAAATGAATGTAGGTCATTTCATACAATCGTATGGCGACGAATTATCTACGGCTTCTAAAAGCGGATATAATAAAATTCTATCGAATGGCCGACTTCCTAATATCATTTCTATATCAATAAATGCACAAATACTTGATGGTAAAAGATAAAGTTGTTCATAAGAAGGATTATGATTACAAAAGGAATATTCGACCGAAGATCCATGCCTTTTGCATCCCAACGTCACCACCCACTCCGCGACCATTTTACATCTTCCTTAAATAGTCTAAAACAAAGTCGCGTTCCGCCGTCTGTCCCTCTGTACGCTTAGATCTTTTAAACTATGCAACGGATTTTAATGTGTTTTCATCAATAGATAGAGTAATTAAAGGGGAGGTTTATACGCACAGAGCATCAGGCTACGACTCACAGGAGCGGCGCAGTAACCAAAGACGTAACTAAAACTTGTGATACCGCGGAGTATATACCTAGTATTTAATACCATACATAACATACCATCTCGCCTGTATTCCCCGAAGGGTTAGGCAGAAGTGTACCAATGTACCTACACCCACAGTTCGCCGGTATGTTAAGGTCCCATGTAATAGGGGGCGAGCTCATTGCCATTAACCAGGCACAAATCCTAACTCCGAGCTGCTACCGAGAATTTCATAGAAAAACCCAATAACACTTTACTCGACCTGGAATCGAACCCCAGTCCTCTAGCTTAGCAGTCGCGCTTAAGACCACTAGGCTACCGAGGCAGCTAGTATTTAAGGACTCACACAAATATACAAACAACCAACCAACAACAAACGGATTGGAGATCGTAGTTGTATAATTGATTACCTATAGGCAACCTTAAGTCATTACAATTATTATCTCTTCTTTACATGGTTCGGTCATGTTGAGAGGATGAGTGAAAGGCGACTAACGAAAGGGACTTATATGGCAGATGTGAGTGGCAACGCCGGGAGAGGACGCCCTAGAAAGACCTACCCTGACCTTATTGGTGGGGTTCTTCAGAAAGGTCGTGTGCGCAATACTCGTAACCGGCGTGCTTGTATGAACAGATGCATGAACGTGGACGAGGCGAAGGAAGTATGTAAGGATCGTAGCAGGTGGCGTTCTGTGGTTTCTGCCTACCCCTATGGGAAAAAGGCGTGAGTTTATGTATGTATGTATGTCTTTACATAGTATCCTTTCTAAAATAACCAAGCTACTTAAAATACTTCACATGTTTTTCCTTGAGAAAGTACTACCACCATAACTGTATCAACCGCCAAGCAGTATTGCCTAGTTCCGGTTTGAATAGTATGCATATTCTGAATGCTTTTTATATTATTCACATGAGAGACTTTTATTTCTAAATTTGACAACTTATGAATAATTTGTTGACTGGAATGGTAGGTCAAATGAACGACGGGTATATTGCGAGAAATGAGGTGAATAATCAAATGACTGCAGTTAGAAGAAACTAGATACGAATGAAAGAAAGAAGACAGCATAATGCGCTATGTCGTCAATTTCGTGTGCGCATTTGGGATTTCCAAATGCAATGTGCATATAGAATAACTAGCTTCTGCTCGCGACTTCGTCCGCGTAGTTTTTTCACGCGCATTTGGTTACGTCTTTGGTTACTGCTTCGCACCTATTCGTCGTAGCGTTATATAGCCTATAGCTTTCCTTGATAAATTAACTATCCAATACAAAAATATTCTTTCAATTCAAACCAGTAATTCCTGAGATTAGCGCGTTTAACCAAACAAACAAACAATTCATCTTTATAATATTAGTATAGATATGCAGGTAATAGAGAGCCAAAGGATCTTAGAGGAGGTCAGAGGATCAAGAGAAAATGTAACTCTTTTCATGCGGTGACCACTGGGGTGAGTTTAGTGAGGTAAGAATCTCATACTCCCCGGACTTATCCCCGAATACCGGGCGACTGTTGAAAGTAAGTTTTGTAAGTACTAGTTACCTACCAGCATACCTATTTTTGCCGCAAAGCAGCGTTGCTGTTTTCCGGTTTGAAGGGTTTGGGTGCCAGTGAATTAACAGGCACATGACACATTTCAACTTTGTCTCTGGGATGGCAACGCATTTGCAAGGCCTCGAGTATTGCAGATGTCTGTAGGCAGAGCTGACCACTTAACATCAGGTGAGCCGTTGGCTTGTTTGCTATCTAATAATGTTTAAAAAAAAGTTTACCCACGAAAAGGTTATAGATAGGCAGGCGTATAATTGACCTCCTACAGTATAGGTATCAATAAATATGCCATTGAGTTGAGGCCTACCGCAAAAACGCAAAGGGATTACCTCTGATATAGCATACTTCCTTAACAGCCAGCAGATTGCCCATACATGTACCATCTTACTATGCAGCACTCATTAAGAGGATAACATTGTGACACAAATCAACTACGGCGCCCCAAGGTGAGCCCAACTTGGCAATAGGAAAATATCCGTGAGGTCGCGTGCAGGATAACCGGAGGGAAGTGAAATTAGTATGTTCTAAACGCCGCTGATGGTTATGTATGATGGCTTGAAGATGTACGAGTATGACACATTGTTTACGTGGTTTCTGAGTCAGATTATGTGGGCGTTGAGTGTGCAATACAAGGAGGGAGGGAAATAGAAAAGGTCTGCGCATTACATTAAGAAAATGCCTCGCCTAAGGTTGGTCAACTGTTCTCGTGAAATAATAAAGTGTCAAGTAGGTGGATAGCTTTTTTTGTTAAAGATGGGAAATCATCAAATTACTTTTTCCAGTCTAGGCGTAGCGGAAGGGTGTGAGACTTTTACTGACTAAAAGCCATCCATGTTCGTTTTAATGTCCTTTGCGTTCAAAGGCTGTGGTGACTCTTTCGAACAATTTCCGGAATAGATGGTAACTGGGAAGAAAAAAATAAAAGCAAAAACACTATAGCCGTCCAAGGAAATATAATCGTCATCCTTCAGTCTAGTTCCAGCTACGGCTGAAAACATCAGAGAAACACAAATAAATTGATAGAGTAACAAAAGGAAAATTTAAGTGTAACAAACATAATTTCGGTGAAGGAAAACAGCGAGAGGCTACCTGGCCTTCTAATAGAATATAAGTTTGAAATCGCCAATCCGCCTTGAACAAGCGTAATCATCAATGCTCGTGCCTTCTCTCTATAAGAAGAGAATCTTCTTAGCACTGCAGTAAGACAATAATTGGCTGGTGTTATATCCTACTAATCTTTAATCCATTTTATAAATGCGAAAGTTTGTGAAATTGGATGGATGGATGGATGGATGGATGTATGTTTGTTACTCTTGCACGCTTAAACGGCTGAACGGATCTGGATGGAATTGGAAAAAATGTACGGTTACTGTGGGGTGATATACCACACTTCTTCAGAAGCTAGTTTTAATATATAATTTAGTTAAAAGTATTTGTTGAGATATCGGCAAACATGTAACCGGTACTTGATATATACAAATTGGAAGGGAAAGAAGTAGTTACAAGCTTTCTTTCACTGAATGCATTAGTGTCAATTTGCGCGATGAAACATTGTTCTGCACTATCTCGATACGTGAGCGGTATTCTGTTAAGAGGGGAAAACAATTAGTAATGATTGGATTAAGTTCATTTTCATCTAAACCAACCTTCAATATCTACTGGTTTACTAATCCATCATAGATTAATTTTAAGGGACTCAGCAAATGTTGTCCTACAATGCGATTCCATACAATTTATCGGTGACAAGTGAGTTTGAAGTGAGCTGCATTACCTTTATTGTGTGTGTGTGATTTCAACTCACTTTTTAAGCTCACTTTTTTGTACCATTAAATGGCAAACAAGCCCGCGGCCCACCTGATGTTAAGTGGTCACCTCTGCCTACAGACATCTGCAATACCCGAGGCCGTGCAAATGCGTTGCCATCCCAGAGACAAAGTTGAAATGTGTCATGTGCCTATAATTACACCGGCACCCATACCCTTCAAACCGGCACACAGCAACGCTGCTTTGCGGAAGAGATAGGCATGGTGGTAGTACTTCCCCGGACGAGCTTCTTAACAAAGAGTTCTACTAATGTCAGAATACCAAAGTCCCCACGTTTGGCAAGCTTATTGTTTAAACAAGTAGCTATTTTATAATTAACATAAGATCGATCAAGTAGCCGTTGTTTCTGAGTGTTAATTACACATCAAGTCTGTTACGTGACGGGTCGTTGAACTGTTTAAGCGGAACCACGGCTGCCACCGCTGTTGGTTGTTTTTTTCGCCATAAAATTCGGTCACATTATTTATATCGATCTTTTACTTGTTAAGGCGAAGTGATAGCGTTGGGGTGTTCTGTTTATTATTTATTTATATTACAAGTGAGTAAATAAGGATTAGTTGGACTTTTCCGAGTAATTGGTAAGTAAGTCCATGTTGGACTAATGGGATTGCCTGCTAAGTATTTTTTTAAGGAAGCATTGAATTGTTTATTTATTGCCTGCTTGGCTGAGATCATTTTATGAACCTACGGGTACTCTTTATAATTTTGTACTAGCAATTTGACCAGCACCGTGGGGGCGTTTACAAAAATCCACATTCGGATCAACTAGCTATCTGTAGATCATACAAATAGATATTTGTTCCGTGCGGGAATTGAAGCCCCCAGCAGCCAGTCGCTCAGCCATTGCGCCAACCGTACCCAATAGAAGACTTTTAAAATCAGTAATTTATTAAAATTCTTGCGTAATAACTTATAAACTTATAATGCAAACTTATAAAATGACACTTCATGCGCGTGTCACTGCCAAATTGAGCCGCTTTTTTTTTTTTTGGTGGGTGGGAAATCATCAAATAACTTCTCCCGCCCTGGGCGGGGCGGGAGGGAGTGTCAGACTTTTACTGACTAAAACCCACCCATGTTCCTTCTTGTGCCCTTTGCGTTCCGGGGGCGCGGTATCTCTTACGAACAACCCGCAGAAATTGAGCCTTGGATATTATATTAAACAACCCATTTTATTAGTTCTAGATTTCTGGCATACACAGGCACGCTATTATTAGCCCAATTATTAGATACAATACATAACAACTAGGCACCAACCAATCACATTCTCCTAAGCTCTCATCTCGAAATTTACATAAAATCGTGAAAGTGTCTGTTTGTAACGTTGAAATAACGAATCGTTATAAAATACATACTTAAAGAAAAATCTGTTTTTTTATTTTTTTCTTCTGTCAGTCTGTTTGTGGCAGCTAGTATCCGAATCGGCTGGACCGATTTTGACGGGACTTTCACTAGGACATAGCTAATGTTATAAGGTGTAACTTAGGCTACTTTTATTTAGAAAAATAATTAGGCTTCCGTGCTAAGAACAACAAAACGACGTGATCACACGCTCAGTTGCGGCCGTAAGCTAATAAACAAAATGAAACAAAACAGCGTACATCTTGCAGAGCCTTAACGGGTGTAACATGCAAGTAACGATTGGTACAATTTTTACATAACTTTTACTTTCACCGTCGTGAACAAAGGGACGGATAGCTAGCAGTTACTCTTGAGATGGTGTTTTAGATAATAGTTGAATAATAAAGTCAATAGTGGCTTGTGTTTAGTTGTAATTATCTTGAAACTTTAGTAGGAGTTAACTGTACAATACTCGTTACGATAAATTGAGTTGATATTATCAATAAGTACCTTGGTTGTTTACTGTACACTAGTTGAATTCTCTACCTGCTTTTCTATTTCCGAACGCATGTAACCCTAATCTCTTCAGTCAGAGTGAACGGGCTTCTTCTTAGTAAGCCTACTCCATCGTCGATTTTGTTTTTGTCACCTCTGACCTAGGCTAGAGACAAGAGCAAACACAATATCTCAAATAAAAAAAAACTGTTGAAATATAAAAAAAAAAATTGAACTGTCGAAAGAAGTGGACAGTAAAAAATAACTTTAGCTTTGGAAATCGGCGGCTTTGGTGCTGTTTTTAGTTTTGTATAGCCAATTAGCTACCGACTTCCAAAGCTAAAGTTATTTTTTACTTTGCAGATTTTTCGACGGTTTTATTATTTTGTTATTATATTTTTATTTTATTATTATTTGTGGCTATAATCTTCTAATTACTACATACTTAATTTTTGATTCCTTTTATTGTAATACACAACTCGTACCTTACTCAACTAAGTATACAATAAATCACCCCTATTTTTCTACCCTTACGGTTGGGTTTTTTTTCCAAATGTATATGGGATAAACTTCAAAGTATACCCTATCCAATAAAAAAAGAATTATTAAAATCGGACCACTCTGTATAAAGTTATGTGTGGTTATACATTACAATCAGTGAGTGAATAATCAATCATCCCCTGTTTTCCTACCCTTAGGGTTGGATTTTTTTTTCCAAATTTTTGTGGAACCACCTTTGGGGTTATACCCTTTCCAATAAAAATAATTATCAAAATCGGACTACTCAATAAAAGATGCGTGCTCATACATAAAATATAAATATGTTTACATGTATACATACGCGTCGAATTGATAACTGCGGACAACCAATTTGGTTTCCGCAGGGGGCGCTCTACGGTGGACGCCATCATGCGCGTGAGAGCCCTATCGACGGGGGATGCAGTGGCCCGGGGCGGGGTCGTCTTGGCGGTGTCTCTTGACATCGCCAATGCCTTCAACACCCTGCCCTGGAGTTGCATTAGGGAGGCACTCCGGTACCACCGGATGCCGACCTACCTCCGTCGAGTTGTCGGGGCCTATCTGACGGATAGGGCCGTGATTTACCCTGGTCGCACAGGAGAATGGAACCGGCGAGAGATGTCGTGCGGTGTCCCACAGGGTTCGGTACTGGGGCCGCTCCTGTGGAACATCGGATACGACTGGGTGCTGCGAGCCGACCTCCCTGAGGGCGTCGGCGTAGTATGCTACGCCGACGACACGCTGGTCTGGGCGCAGGGAAGGTCGCACGAGGCGGCGGCCGACTTAATGACACGCGGGGTTGCGATAGTCGTTGAGAGGATCCGGCGGTTGGGTCTCGAGGTGGCCTTGCACAAATCTGAGGCCATGTGTTTTCATGGGCCTCGGAATAGGCCACCGTCGGGATCCCAACTAACGGTAGGAGGGGTTCACATCGGCGTCGGGTCGACGATGAAGTACCTGGGACTCGTCCTCGACAGCCGGTGGAACTTCGCGGAGCATTTCCGACGTTTGGCCCCCAAACTGGAACGGGCCGGGGCTGCCTTTAGGCGGCTCCTACCCAACCTGGGGGGACCAAACGCCTCCTGCCGGAGGCTCTACGCGGGAGTCGTGCGGTCGATGGCCCTTTACGGGGCCCCGGTGTGGGCGCAGGGGTTAAGGCGACTTGCCGCCCACTACCTCATTGCGTCCCAACGGGTGATCGCCATAAGGGTCATCCGAGGATACCGCACGATCTCGGGGGAGGCGGCGAGCCTCCTTGCCGGATTGCCGCCGTGGGATCTGGAGGCGCTGGTCCTCGCGCGCCTGTACGAGTGGCGCGTGGAGGTACTAGGCCGGGGGGAGAGTCCGCCACCGCGGCAAATTGCCGCTCGGCGGGCCGACCTCCGGCTCGATCTCATGGCGACATGGAGACAGCGACTGTCGCAACCTCGTGCTGGGCACGCCTTAATAGAGGCGGTAAGTCCCCTCTTTGAGGAGTGGCTGGAGAGGCGCCACGGCGCCCTCACCTACCGCCTGACGCAGGTCCTCACCGGACACGGGTGTTTCGGGAGGTTCCTGCACCTCATCGGGCGGGAGGAAACGTCCGGGTGTCACCATTGTGTGGATTGCCCCGAGGACACGGTGGAGCACACCGTGGCGGTATGCCCCGCTTGGGCGGAGCATCGCCGAGTCCTCGTGGCGGCCATCGGCGGCGGCGAACTCTCGCGTCCGGCCCTGGTGCGAGCCATGGTTCGGAGCGAGAGGGAATGGGATGCAGTCGCCTCCTTCTGCGAGGCAGTAATGCTTGAGAAGGAGGCGGCGGGACGGTTGAGACAGCGGTTCTCCCGTCCCAGCTGCCGCGGTAGACGCTCCGGACGTCGGGAGCCGCGAGACGACTCCCGGCCACCGTAGATACTGGCCTGTGGACGGTGAGCAATGGGTAGCTCACCGTCCTTACGTTGCATAACGACAGGCCGTGTCGACGGCGCGTTCGTGTTCCACGCGCGCCTCAAAGAGATGTCAGCAAAAGGAAGGGGCCACTGAGGGCCGATGCCTGCCGGGGCTGCGGGTTGTTCGCAAGAGATACCGCGCCCCCGGAACGCAAAGGGCACAAGAAGGAACATGGGTGGGTTTTAGTCAGTAAAAGTCTGACACTCCCTCCCGCCCCGCCCAGGGCGGGAGAAGTTATTTGATGATTTCCCACCCACCAAAAAAAAAAAAAAAAAAAAAAAGATCCGGTATGTAGCGCTGCAAGTGAACGAAACGTTTGTTAAGTCGGTCTGCTTCTATTGTTATATTCATGTAACATAATATTGATTTTGTTAAGAAAATCTACACATTTTTTTCTAATTAGGTATTCTATTGATTTTAATGACTCATTAAAAACTTAATGTTATTCATTTGACGAATAAAAATAATTAGACAAATTAGTTTATCAAGACATTTTGAATAAAGATGAGCGCTCTCGGAACAGATTATTTCTCATGATTTATGTTGTAGCTAAAAAATGTGTATTTTTTTTTTAACAAAACAGTTCTTTGTCAAAATACATATTTCTATTTAAACGGCCTCGTTCGCCTAGTGGTCCTAAGCACGACTGCTATGCTAGAGGTCTTGGGTTCCATTTCGAAGTCGAGCAAAGTGTTAATGGGATTTATGAAAATGAGAAAAATTCTATGACATTCTTAGTAACAGCAGCTTCCTTTTCTTTCTTTCTTTAAAAAAAAAAAAATTGTTGCCCCATACTAGGAATTTCTCCTGTGTCGTGGGTGCGTTTACAAACATATAAACTCACATACACAAACAGCCAGACCCGGAACAACTATCTGTAGGCCATACAAATATTTGCTTCGTGCGGGAATCAAACCCGCGACACGCAGCGCAGCAGCCGATCGCTCAGCCACTGCGCCAACCGTGCCGTCAGCTTAAAAGGCTTGCGCGCGAACTGTGGGTGTACATTGGTACACCTCTGCCTAAACCTTTCGGGGAATGCAGGCGTGATGGTATATTATGTGTGTTATATGTAGTATATCGTGATGTAACAGTTTCATTTATGTAACGCACATTTTTCTAAATTGTTTGATCGATAAACAAATTTTAATTCAAAATGTTTATTTGCATAGTTTGATGTTTGACAAGCAATTTAGATGTAAAATTGGCAATACAGTAGCAATCCATGACGTAATAATGTAGGCAGATATATAAGACACGTAGTATCTACTTTATTGTATTACAGTTACAGTTGTTTTACCTTTGTCTTGTCTTTTTAACCGGAATCAAAGAAGAAGGAGTTTCTTCATTCTTTTTCTGTTTGTTTGTTAGCAAACCAGTTTTTTTCATGTCCCTCTGCTGAGCAAAGATCTCCCCCATTGCCTTCCACTTATCCCAAAATCCCAATGCTTTGCCTTCTCTATCAAATCAAATGATGACTGGAGTATTGTGAGATGAGCGTGTGAATTTCTTAAATATTTTATGTTCAAGTAAACCATCCATCACGCCTGTATTCCCCGAAGGGTTAGGCAGAGGTGTAACAATGTACACCCACAGTTCGCCGGTATGTTTTAAGTCCCATGTAATAGGGGGCGAGCCTATTGCCATTATCCGGGCACAAATCCTAACTCCGAGCTGCTACTGAGAATTTCATAGAAAAACCCAATAACACTTTTTGCTCGACCTGGGAATCGAACCCAAGACCTCTAGTGTAGCAGTCGCTCTTAGGACCACTAGGCCACCGAGGCAGTTCAAGTAAAATAAATAAATAAATACTATTGTTTGATTCTAGACGGTATAGGTTACCTACTAAAACACGGACTAAAAAACTCATTTTTTTTTATTTCAGTAACCCCCGACAGAAGAATAGAAATCCCTACCGCAGCTAACAAAAGAGTTGATAAATTTGAAACCGATTTCCATCAAACATAGCTAAGAACACTCCCGACTAATTCACCTTTCAAACAAAAAATAAACCAAATCAAAATAGGTTTATGCGTTCGGGAGCTACGATGCCACAGACACACACACAGACACGTTTTTTACGTCGGGGGTTAAAAAGGCCTTCAAAAATTACAAAGTAAATATAACTTTAATTTCGGAAATCGATGGCAATACAAAACAAAAAACAGAACCAAAGACTTTCACTTTTTACTTTTCGAAGAAGGTTGTTTTTTTTTTCAATAATTAATTAAAGTTCATCGATCCATCGTCTGTTGCTGGTTAAAATTATCTAATATTTATTTACTTACAATTTGAATCCCTAGCGAGGCCAGCCTATGCTGTCCTACTGTTACAAAAAATACAAATATGTTTATTGTGTCCCAGACACAGTTATGGTTTCTTACAAATTTGAGACAACCCCGGTAAGTTAAAAAGTAGGTTCTTGTGTTAGGGTTGCCTCGTGTCTTCCCTTAGCAACCAGTTACATAGTGTCGAGACAAACAATAAGAAGAGAAAGAAAATACAAAATTGTAGCTCTATGGCCACTACCCCAAGCCCTCCCAGGAACTTTTTTGCCACGCCGCGCCAACGTCGCCGCCGCCTCGAACCAGTCCTCGTGGTATGCGATTTACTAAGTAAAGAGAAATGCCTACCTAATAATAATGTTTAAGCAATCAAAATACTGAAACTTTAACAGCAAACAACATCTAGATTTCAGCAAAATCTATGGCAATGTCGCAGAAACTGGAATAGGTAAAAAAATAAACAAAATCAAAAGAAGCTATCGTAAGACGATAATCGAAGCAAAGTAGCTACAGAAACCACAGAACTATCCATTCTTTATTAAGTAATAATTTATATCAGTCTGTCTGTATATCATATACTGTTACCAGTTTCTTCATTCTTGCTAGTTCTTCTCCATAGAGACCTACGTTTCGGAACAAGTAACTAGCTTCAACTTTCCGTCCAACTTCTTGGCAATTCAAACATGCTTTGACTTTGTTACGTTTTCACGGCTAAACTGCTGAACTGGTGCTGATACGGTACAGAGATTACTTGAACCCTCGTTGAGGTAGGTCATGGCTGGTTACCCATAGCCATAGGCCATGTATTTTGACAACTGACAATCCATAGCGGGGTATGTTTACAAATGAACAAATGATTATGATTATGTAGGTTAAGGTTTGCATTAGAAAACCACTTGTAAGCAGAAGTATGAAAAATTGACCAAGTGCGCGTCGAAGTCACACGGGAAGGGCTTTGTACCATTATTTTGTTGTTAGGCTCAAAACACACCCAAATGGCAGCGGCCGGCAGAGTACCGGCGAGCAGTATTACTTTCAAAACATTTTAAACGTTATCTCTATTAGCAAACTACATAGTATCGTTTTAATGGCTAGCTAGAGTCGCGCGGCCTCTCGCGGCACCGCGAGCAGTCTAGCGGCCGGTCAAAGCAGCGATGTGCGATAGTCATTGTGAAGCGATTCTGCGTACTCTAGTCATGAAGATAACGTTTTAAATTCTTTGAAACTGAAACTGCTCAGCGCGCCCTGCCGGCCACTGTTATTCCGGTTTATTTTGGACCTTATAGCAACACAAAAGAAAGTTTCAAGTTCTACCTGTGCCCTGCCGTGTATGACAGAAGGACAGACAGTCAGACGGATGAATGAGCGAGAGCAAAAGAGTTTAGGATCCTTTGGGTACGAAACGTTAAAAATCAAGTAACCACCCGAGCAAAGTCACGTCAAATCGCTAGTTATAATTGAATGTCTGTAGAACAATAAAATAAACAATAAATAACTTCTAATTTCGTGTTGTAACCGGAAGAATGGCGGATCGCTTTCCTATGCAACGTCTATTAGCATTAGGTACTTAGATCTGTGACTCAGTGCGTTGTCAATCTGTTGTGGGAAACGGTATGGTTGGATCAGTGGCTTTAGCGGTCGGTCTTGGGTTTGATTCCCGAATAGATGTCGATGTCATTAGGTTTTTTTTGGTATCTGCACCAATTATGGTAACCAAGGATAATAGATACAAGAGCAGGCTTCAAGTCTGGATCGACAGGCTCAGTTATTATATCCACACACACTAAGTTGATATTGTTGATAAGTCCTCATTTAGACATATTTTTCTCTTGTTGTGCCCAACAGTTTCTTTTTGGCAAATATTTACCACCATTTTTTAAGCCTACATTGTGGAATGCATTAAAGTATTGAGTATTTAATCTATACTATTAAACTAATAATAATATTATAAAGAGGAAATATTTTTTTGTTTGTTTGTTTGTAACGAATAGGCTCCGAAACTACTGGACCAATTTAACCATATTTTTTGACCAATAGATAGCTACATTGTTCCTGAGTAACACAGGCTATATAACATCACGCTGCGACGCACGGGAGCGGAGTAGTAACGAAGTCGCGGGCAGGGCGCTGGTTATTACTAATATTACGATTTTAATGAAATATAACTACTTGTAACTGCCTCGGTAGCCTAGTGGTCCTAAGCGCGATTGCTACGCTAGAGGTCTTCGGTTCAATTCCCAGGTCGAGCAAAAAGTAGCAGTAGCAGCTCGAAGTTTGGATTTGTGCCCGGTTAATGGCAATAGACTCGCCCCCTATTACATGGGACCTGAACATACCGGCGAACTGTGGGTGTACATTGTTACACCTCTGCCTAACCCTTCGGGGAATACAGGCGTGATGGTATGGTGTAACTACTTGTGTCATATGTATAATATTAGGATGTAGCAGATAATTTCATTTTCAGAATATTATTATTCTATCAAACTTGTTATTTTTTGGTAGTAGCAGTTTTGAACTTAAAGTTCCTGCCAATGTTAGTAACTTAATAATTAATTAAAGTAATAAATATTCAGTCTTTGCTAAGACAAACCGACTGTTAGATGCAAAACTATAACTAAGTTTTTAGGTAACTTCTCTGTCTACGATTGCATCTTGTACTTATTTGCTACTAGTACTGGATAGCGGAACAGATAAACAAATTTCAGATATTTATTTTAAATTTTAAAACAGTGTCATCTATCAGCGAATAGCTGTATTAGTAAGAAAGCGCCCTCTTTTGTCGAATAGTGTTTGCTGTATTCAATTTTATTTCAACAGATGTCAGCACTGCCGATGTAAATTTATTACTAAAGTAATGGATTGAATAGCTCAATTTAAATTTATTTATTTGACATATCATTGAGAAATAAAATAATAATTACAGTAATTACGTTGCAAAAGTATAGGCGTAGACAATAATTTTCTATACAGTTAAGGCTATTTTACAAAAATAAATGGCAACATTGTGAGTAATCTTTATTCTTTAGTTTATGGTTGATCGCCGCTTGTGACAGTTCACGAATGAAAAATTGAAAATTATGAAGTAAAATATTTTCTAAAATTATTGTGTTTAAATGACAGCAGGAAAAGAAACAATGGGGTGAGTTTTATTCTTTATAATTTCCAGCATTCATTCTAACGATTCTCCCAGGAATCATGTCTGCAAATTTGAGAAAATTCAGATTCACGGACACCTTATTATTTTTAGGGAGGGGATGCATTTTGCCAATGCGAAGGGATATTTTAGGTTTTCCTTCGAAGGACCCCCGCTTTAACTTTCGAATTATTTTTGGCGGTAAACAAATAATTAACATATCGTAAATATTCACAGGCAAGGAAAGCGATTGCAAGTAAAATGAAATATCGCCTCTGTTGTACTCCATTTACGCTTTACGGGCAATTGCACATCGATTGCATACGATAGAGTGCTTTTACCTCGATGCTAAGGTCGTGCGGTCTTAGCCTATTTATATCGAACATATTTCATAGTTGAATGATCTCTTTAGGCTGCATGCTTGCCTGGTACATGCGCTCGTCATTAAATCGCGGAAATACATGTTTTACGTAAAAAAAATGATTTCTTTTACGATTTGTCACTCCATAAAATAAACGCGAAGAAAGAAAACAGAAACAAAAATTACCTACTCTAAATTATTATAATTTAAAATTATAGCATGCTTCTAAAAATTCAGGAATGCACCTGTTTTCAAAAGTTCAAGAAATCAATGACTTATCTACTTCTGAACCAGATTATTATCTTTTATCTTTGAAGAGAGATATTGATATGATTGATAAATTCTCTCAGAACATTTCACAAACAATCTTTTATTTCAACAAAGGAGATGTAATGTTTGGAAAGGAAACTAAAATATGCATAACTAATTCACAGTACAAATAACAAACATGTGTACTATGTGTACATTCTTGTTGTGAGCAATTTGTACATTCACAATGTATTGTTTACTCTGTGAGAAATTCACATACATTACACAGAATGCGATTCTCTTTTATTTAATTTTATGTGTGGAGTAACGCTTGTCACTCACTTTGAAGTGGTAACAACAATTGCACGCTGACAAGTTGTAAATTATAATCTTATGACAGATAACATCAGATACATAGCTATATGATGTAAGGTCTGTTTCGCAAGTCTTAAATTTAATATTGTGTCCTAAATTGGCTTATCACAATTGCAGGTCTTGGTATCATAGTTTTGAAGAGACGCTATAGGTGAACAAATAACATACATAAAAAATACTTACTGCTCTTTAGCTGATGGCATAAATAATTATGTGCGGAAATAAAAATGACCCTGGGTTATATGAGAAAAGCAACCCTAAAAAAAATAAGGAAATAAAAGTTTAAGTAGAATTTGAGCTTGTAATTTTAAAAGGTCCAATAAAACCAGTTCGTAATAATGGTATTCCCAAAAGACAGCATTTATTGTCATTGCCAAAGATTAAGTCAAAAATATTTTGCGTTTATTTATTTAGAATTTTCGACAATAGAAATACACAAATCATGACATTAAAAAAATAACTAACAAAAGGTATTATGTAGGTGTGCTTCTTCACTTATAGGAGACCACAGCATGCGCAAAAAATGAAATATCAACCAGAGTAAATTAAACATAAAATTTTTTACTTTTAAAAATGTCCGTAAATGGCCGTTTAAAAATGAAGGCAGCTGAACAAGAACATAAAGTTACTAGTTTCTGACTTGTAACACAAGATGTTTTGTAGTTATTTTCATCTAGATGTACTGACATTTATCCTCATAAACTTGAGGGCTTATTATCCTTATTAATTTTTATTTTCTTTAGTAAATGCTAAAAAAAGAACTACCTACTTAAGTTTTAATATTTTTTGACACAATTCTTGTAGTAGCTGTGGTTGCTCATTCAGAAATAATAATTCGGATCTTTTATATTTGTGTGGAACCAACTCCCAGGTGCTTTGAATTACAGTTTGTTTTTAACACCTCTTAATAAGTTCAGGATGACTAAGACAGATTTGTTATAAAAATTCTCTTTAATTTTTCTGCTACATAGTTTTTGTCAGAAGGCCTTTTAAAAATTGAATCGCAATCTCATCTCTCTATCTCCCATTTCTCCCTCTCATCTCCACTCGCGCCCTCTCTCCCCTTCTCTTTATGTCCCTCTCTATCTCCTTCTCTCGCTCCCTCTCTCTCTCCCCCCCTCTCTCTCTCTCCCTCTCTCTCTCCCTCTCTCAAATGAAGAAGCATTCATGACAGACTGAGACTGTGATTAGATTGCAATTATTCCTAAAAGTTAGTAGGATTGCCCCCCTTGTATTTGTGAAACAGGTCTCCAGTTTGGCCCCTCTGAAACCAACTAGTTTCCTGTTTCATATTGTTCAACAACTCTTTGTATAAGGTATGGTGTAGGCGGTAGTTATTTATCACTACCCAAAAGCAGATTCTGCATTCTATTTCCAAAGAAAACAGTGTAGGCCCAGGGAATATGGCAAACATGCTCTGTGTGTGTAGTTACAAAACTTATTTACAATATAAACAAACACTTTGTAATCAAACACTGTTATCTAGTGTTTATTGAACTGACCTTTGTAACTAACACTATACTTGTAATACATAAATTAATTCAGAAGGCTCACTTTATCAGCTTATTGTCCTACTGCAGAGCAAAGGCCGAAGACACGAGCATTGATCACCACTCTTGCTCATGACGAATTCGCGATTAGAAACTTTTAGTAATCACAAGCTCTGGTTTCATCACGATCTTTTCTATCACCGATGTCAGTGATGGCCAAGATGAACTAAGACAGTACCATGAACGGCAAATGATTATGGTCTAAGTTCCAACTGGGATATTTTGCATTTACCAGGGGATATGGGGTTGTCCAACCCCAGGAAGCAGTAGGTGCAATTTGCTTCATACAATTTTGTTGTCTGATCCTTATTTTGCGAGATCCGCGCTGCCGCGCCCTCTTGCAATTTCGGCCGTAAATGCGTAAAAGTTTAGCTAGTGGTAGCTAATCCTTGACCTAATTTCCTGATTTGCATGTGACATAACCCCAGTTATATTTATTGCATTACTTGACAAGTAATTATTGTGCAATTCTAGTGTAGGTCACTCACATCGGTAAAGGAAAACATCGTGAGGAAAACTGGACTTAGAAAATTAATTAATATAGTCTGTAATCGCCAATCCGCGTTGAGCAAGCGTGCGGGTGATCCATGTTCGTGACTTCTGTGTACAACGAAAGACCTTTTTCCACGCAGGATATATTATAGGGTACAAGTGTCATAGTCCGTTGGGACGGCAATCCGACATGACCGAGGAGAGCTGTACGTGCTTTCTTTGGCACAGGGGTGTCATACCATCAACTACCAAACCCCGGGCTGCTACAGAGTTATCTCTAAGATATGTAGTTGGTCTACAATTAAACTTGCCAGCTAAAGCCGCTATTGCATGCACTTCTATAATAAGTGCCTCTCAATATGTAACCTCGACATGCCCGACCTATTTAGGTACCGCGCTCCCATCGATCAAATGGAACTTCTGTTCCTATTCTATCACACAACAAATGTACCTAAACTATGTTAATTACCTGAGTACATGTACTTACTTTGTTTATCTTTTTAATTGTTCTCTTATCTACGTATCATATGATTCACGTGAGGTTTTGTTCCACATTTTTTGTGATCATATAATTTGCGTAATCTGGTTCATCCCGTGATCCACGGTCGTGTTTTGTTTTAATTTTGCTATGAATTTAAATGGGTTGTGATTGTATCTTCGGCTTTTGTCGCGTGGTATTTGGCAAATTCAGCCTTCGAATGTATTCCTCGTGAATGAAATACATTGTAGTGTCCTGTGTGGCTTTCTGATGAGCTTCCTTTTGAGTCTACCCCAGCGCGGCTGCCAAGTGCCTTCGGGGAATACAGGCGTGATGGTATGTAGAAAGACTCGGAGAACCTTAATGTGTCTTTTTATCTCAGAGACTAAATTGACAGCTTCATAGTATGTCAAACATAACAATTTTGTGCTTTTGAAATCATCAAATAACTTCTCCCGCCCTGGGCAGGGCGGGAGGGAGTGTCAGACTTTTACTGACTAAAACCCACCCATGTTCCTTCTTGTGCCCTTTGCGTTCCGGGGGCGCGGTATCTCTTACGAATAACCCGCAGCCAAGTTTAACCTCTGAAGCCGTCAGATCATTCTCTGAGCTTATTAGATGCCTTTTAGTTATTTTTGTAACACCTAACACACTGTAACAGCTGTACCTATGCTTACAAAATAAAGTATCCTGATCATGCATTGCAGTAGGTAACAACTTTAAATTGCAGACACAATTTTTATGACAGCAAATCGTGCATGTTTTGTAGGTAAAATATGACCACGTTTGAATGAAGATGAAGAAGATACTCTTGGAGTCTAGGCTTAAAAAAAAACTGTACACGTCTACGATAAAACATTTGAAATAGAAAACAGAATCCAAAAAATAGAAAATAATAAAAAGGCCCCGGCAGTCGTGGTGAAGTAACATAATACAACCGAACGCCTACAAAAGAAAGCATAGCAACGTAACATCCCTAATCACGTTGCTATTTATTTACACAAATAGTCTGGAAATTACGGAAAAACAATCCACAAAGCTTTTCCAGCGTATTGATTTTAGTTCAGAGAATCCATAAGCTTTGTAGCGACATGCCTGACAGTGTAATAATAATTAACTAGAAAGCCGCTTCTCGGAATTATACGTTATGAGAAAGCAATGTTTATTTTAAGCCTGGTACGGCGAAGAAAGTAATTGAATTGATTCTGACGAAGCTTGAGTTCTCAGCTTGCGATTGGTGCTTCGATGTTATGTGAATGATGTTAGGTTTGAGTCTTCACTATTCAGAATTAGATTGATATAACAATGCTAGTTAATATCGGCACGGTTGGCGCAGTGGCTGAAAGTTTGGTTGGTGCGATGCGTGTCGCGGGTTCGATTCCCGCACGGAACAAATGTTTGTATGGCCTACAGATAGTTGTTCCGCGTCTGGCTGTTTGTGTATGTGAGTTTATGTGTTTGTAAAATAAAACGAATATAAAAAAAATTGTATAATTTTTAACCGTTTTCAACAAAGGAGAAGGTAGTCAATTTGTGTCTATTTAGATATTTCTTAATCGAATGGACGATATAGGACAGAACCAAAGTCGAAAACTATTTAAAGTTCATTTTGTCTCACCTTCTAGTTTTTGAAGTCGGTTTTTTTTTCTTTATACAGATACCTACTGACTTATCCCTGTTTCATCATCATCTTCCTGCCCTCATCCCATGTTACTTGGGGTCGGCGCAACACGTTTTCTTCTTCCACGCTGTCCTGTCAACCGTCATGCTATCGCTGACTCCCTTCTCTTTCATATCATTCTTCACGCAATCCATGACTTATCCCTGTTTATTTTGGTTTAAATAAAAAAGTTAAACACAAGAAAACCTTTCTATTTCGTTTTGGGGTTCCATAAGTGCATGTTAAACAAAGTTACCTGTGTGTGTAAAAAACGCCATGGAAAGAAATTTAACATTTTCTTAGGAAATTGTTCCCAGATCAACGTTTAGATGAATATATAACACGAAAATTCTCGCGTAACTTCGACTGACACTCAACAAGATAATTCTAAAGAAATTTCGAATATCTTAACAAAGGAGAATATGGATGAATGATTCTCAAACTTACTGGAGACGCTTCAGAGAGACTCAAAGTTTAATAATACATAGAGATTATATTCACGAGTTTAGTCTAGACTTTATAACGAAAGTTGAACGAACATTAATGTCATTGTAAGTTTGGGGTCATCATTCTTAGTTGAGCGTTCCCTTTGCGAACCGTACCGGGCTCTGTCACACGGGGAACAACCAGGTTTTATGGTATTCATCTTTGACAGATTACAAAATTGTTGTAAAGGTTACAAGAGTTAGAATTGGATTTAGGAAAGTGTGTTTTCTTTGAATTGGTCCTTTGTTTAAGTTTCGCTCGCGGTGCCTCGGAAATGTCACATAAGACGGGATAAAGATTTTTCAGGAGATTAAGCCTTTTCATGGCCTTTATTTGGTGCCAATGCGTCAAACATAAATTTGTTGTATTGATACGGGATCTGCTAAGGATGATTTAATCGTATTTGGTCTTGATTAGAAGCCTCTGCATAAATTCTAGTTGGATTCATGAATAAACAAGTGAAAACAATATCAGTTCGGTTCCACCCAGAAGCATTCAAGTCTGTTTGAACCCACTATGAATCCAATTGCCTACCTTGATTCTTCAAACCTCGGTCTGTCTCCAGAGAGAAAGAAAACCCAAATAGCACTTACGCGAGTAAATTGAAAGATATATGGCAAGCTTTATAGGTTCACAAAAGAAATGTCACCCGAAACTTTAGCGATTACCTCCAACTTACGTGATTAGGCACATAAAGTTGTCAAACTGTCCAAAATGGGACATTCTTGTGGGCTATCTTATCAATCTGTCATTTGTGCCATATCTCTGTCGTATTATTATCGATTTATCAGCACATACACTGCCAGAGAATTGTAAACCTTATTTTCGTTATTTCACAATGAAAAATGGTTTGTAAGTGTATCTTTTGGAGTAATTCAAGCATTCCCAAGGTGTGTTCGCATGATTAGTGGTGCTAGTGTCGTTTTGTGATTTCGTGTAAGTGGTCGAAATGGATTTTGAAATTGAATATTTTGATGTAGAAAAGTAAGTGTTGTTTGTCCTTTAGCATGTGGAGCAATTATGTATTGAATTGAACTGTTTCTACTGTAGGTAATATGACAAGTTAATAGCCCGTGTTGACGTCTAGTGAATAAGGCTTTTGATCCACATCATCATAAATATTTTAGTGAAAAACCAAATTTTAGATTCCATTATACACTTTGACTACAATAAACTCAGACACGCGACAAAAAATTCGTTCAAGTTACGGTCCAGACAGATTATATTCTTATGCAAAACATTTTGTGTAGTGTACCCACTCGTTTTGTACTCAATTTTACCTCCACACCTGCACGACAATAACGTGACATTGACCCTAATTTTGGTAACCGAACACGTTTTGGCGAACAGCAAAATTAACTTATTTAAACTCTTAAGTTACTGTTGAAATCATGTTCGTTATTTTTTGCGATGTTCGCTCTAAATCAACACTGCATTCCAGCCTTGGCCTAATTATGTTAGGTTCGGATTCCAGTTCGCAGCTTTGTATAACTTGGAGAGACTACATCCGACTTCTGCAAACCAATTATTGGATATTTCGAAGTCAAATGTACCTATAACGACACGCCCGTGCTTCCAGGCAGAGGTGTACCTATATTTCGCCAGTAATATTCGGTGTTGGAGGGCGAGCCTTATGCCATGAGGATACTAAATGTCGAATTTCCGACGCCAGTGTCGACTGTCATAGGTAGATGTTTGTTCGTGTGACAACTGGAACTGACAGCTCGGTGCTCTCTCAAAGGCACGTAACTGTTGCGAAGAGTATAGAACAGACAGCCGTTCGACGCTTGACGTCGTTACGAAAATTAATCGATCAAATTCTGATTGGCCATTTTGCCTCATGTTTGCGTTTTATTTGCATGATTCTAAACACTGAAAGCCATTTATACGCCCGAGCTATTCATATTGTTGATTTTAGCATAACTTCCACTCGAGTATTCATATTCGTACAAAGAACGAGGGTTCAACAACTAATGTTTACACTATAAATACATAATATTTATTATTTTCTCCAAGTTCGGAATCCTTGAATCTTTGTTTGCTCGACTCGGGGAGCGGTTATTTATAATTTTAAACAAACTTTGGTGGTGAGAGATGGTTCATTTGAGCAGTAGGTGGGGCTGACCCATATTATTTTTGCCGAAGTCCGCGACCGCGTTTGAGAAAGATAATTACGTACGTGCTATCATAACAGCTGAGCTGATTAGGAATATTTATTTTATACAGATTTAGCTAGAGGCGCCATTGGTCTATTCTGTAATAATTTGATTCCCAAGTAATAGCAGCATATTTCTAGTTGACAATATCAAATCTAAAGTTCCTCAGCGAAGGTGCATTAACGAGTGTAGATCACTAATGGTCCAAGGAATAAAGTGAATAATGACTGCTACAGCATGCACCCTACCCGAGCAGGTCTGAGGCGATAGATCTGGTGGGCTGGTCCTTTCGATCTGCTACCCTAGTATCCGCGTCTGTGGCCTTAGTAGGCGAAACCTTACTGCCGTTGTAACCAATCTGATTGTATCATTTATTTCCTTTGCAAACTTGGGTAAATAGTGTAGGTACACAGATGTTTTCATTACAAACCTGACCTTACTGTCGTCCTTACCTTAACCTTGTCCTTATACCACAAAAGGTCACCCTAAAGTCTCCTTTCTTACCTACAATACTAGGAATTTTAGTATTGAGCGTTTTAGGACTGTCCGTTGTAACTTTGACGTTCGAAATGTGCCTATTCACCACTTAATTTTCAAGAAATTACTTTTGGTTTTATTTTATTTTATTGTAACTGCCCCGTTGGTCTCGTGGTCGTGAACGCCAATGATGAGTGTGGGGGCCCTGGATTCGATTCCGAGGTCGGGCAAAAAGTGTTATAGGTGTTTTCATTAAAAATTTCTCAGTAACTAGTGGTGTGACACCCCCGTGGCTTGGAAAGCATGTAAAGCCGTTGGTCCCGGCTGTCATTCGTAAATCTTTGACAGTCGTTACGGATGGTCAGAAGCCGGAAAGTCTGACAACCAGTCTTACTAAGAGGTATCGTGTTGCCCAGTAAGTGGCTTGTGGAGGTCAGATACACTGTAGAGCACTGGTAGAGGGGTAGTGGGTGCTGCATCAGGCTAGATTGGAAGTCGACCCCAACATGGTTGCAATGCGGCTAGGTAGATGATGGTGATGGTTTTATTATGTTCTAACCCCATGTTTTTGTTGACAGTGAGCAGCCGATATTCACGTGCAAGGCCCACGTGTTCCACATAGACCCGAAGACCAAGCGGTCATGGATGTCAGCCAGTTCCGCCGCTGTGTCGGTGTCGTTCTTCTACGACTCCTCGAGGAACCTCTACCGCATCATCAGCGTTGAGGGGACTAAGGTTTGAGTTTTTTTATCACCGTAGAATGCCAAACAAGCCGACGGCTCACCTGATGTTAAGTGGTCACCTCTGCCTATAGACGTCTGCATTACCAGAGGCCTTGCAAGTACGTTCCCATCCCAGAGACAAAGTTGAAATGTCTCATGTGCGTGTAATTGCATCGGAACCCGTACCCTTCAAACCGGAACACAGCAACGCTGCTTTGCGGCAGGAATGAGTATGGAGGTGGTATTTCCCCGGACGAGCTCTTTCAAATAGACCTTTACAACTACTAGGTTTTCTAAAATGGTTTCTGTCTATCGATTCTTTAGACTATGCACAAGGGCAAGCGGCGGTTCAGTTAAATTTGGATCGCCTAAAGTGGGTCAACTGGACAGCTATTGGTGATACCTTTACCCAGTAGTAAGATAATATGGGATAAAAATTTGAACTCATCTCGTGGCAGTCTGAAGGACGATGAACATTTTTCTAGATTGAGATCAGACTAATACAAATTTGGTATCAGTACTTTAATCGATTGAAAAGCATCACCAACTCTCCAAGGAGATGTTCCCTTTTTTTTTTCGATAAAGTTCAATTCGACGAATTTCTTAGTAATATTTTACTAGACATTTTGTAAATAAATGTAGCAAAACGATGAGTTTTTGGCCCATTGAGTTGAGTAGTAATTGGCTCTCAGTATTCTGGAACACGACAGAGTAAATATTCCTCGTTTTAGAATTACCCGCATTCGAAGTGTACGGATTTAACCAAAATCCCTAACAACTGTTTGCAACTACGCCTTGCTATGTAGACAGGGTATAATGAAGGTTTCCAGTGTAGTTTTCGGGTATCATAAAAACGGGGTGAATAGGAACACACGGGGTGAATCAGAACTATATTATAAAAGGAGTTTCAGTGTCAAAATAATATAGTTTGTTGACAAAAAGCACTCCATTTTTTTTTTTACATAAACTCAGGCCTTTTTCCCATGGGGGTCGGTAGAAACCGCAGAACGCCACCTGCTACGATCCTTACATACTTCCTTCGCCTCGTCCACGTTCATGCATCTGTTCATACAAGCACGCCGGTTACGAGTACTGCGCACCCGACCTTTCTGAAGAACCTTATTTTTTTCTATTAAATATAATTGAGTATTTAGTGTCCTCTTTGGCAGCAAACTATATAATGCCAAAGTAAAAATCTCTTTTAAAATCTTGTTTTGTTTCACCCCGTGTGTTCCTATTCACCCCGTTTGACAATAGTACTTCTCTAAATAGTATAAAATTGACTCACCCGGCCGTGTCTGTGTCCAAATATGACCTGGTAACTATTTACCGGATTTAGATTTTACCATCTACAGTTTTTATCATCGTTCGGATCATCTAAGGTTCGGAGAACTAAACTTTATTGATTTTAATTAACACTTATTAATTTTCTTCACTTCATAATGTACTTTGTAAGTTTATCTTGGACATCACTGACATCGGTGACGGAAGTCGTGGACTTGGAATTCATATTAGTCTGAAATCGCCAACCCGCCTTGAGCAAGCGTGGTGATCAATGTTCGTATCTTCTCTGCATGAGAAGAGACCGTGAGACCATTGCCCTGCAGTGGGACAATAATAGGCTGCAATAATTATATAACTAAGTTGGAGCGGGGCGCTATTTCAATATAATATTAAGATGTAACATGTGCGAATTGTAGCACAAGTCTTGCATATCAACGACCTAATTAACAAACTAATTGCTAAGTCGATAATGAGTACGGTTCTATCTTATACCATGGCGTGACTTGTAATCTAATACTGCGAAATATGAGAATCGATATTTACGAAGAATTCCAACAAATATTGACAACCGTCGCTTTCCGTATGACAAACATCCGAAGGCTGTGTAAGTACGAATCAAACGATTAGTATGACGAGTTATATTGAAATCTGACAGGTCGTATGCTGCGGTTCCAATATCGATTTATATATAAACGAGCAATTAGCCCTGCTCCCGATTTCCGCGTGTGTTGAGTAATTGCGAAGCGTTGATTTCGATGACATATATGACCTACTAGCAATATTTGCCACGGTGTCATCCGCGTTCAATTACGTTTTTGGTTACTGTTCCGCTCCCGTTGGTTGTGGCGTGATGTTCTATACGTATAGACCTTCCTCTTAGCCTTTTTATCTATTGATAAAAACCGCATTTATATCACTTGCGTAGTTTAAAAGATCTAAGATTATAGACGGCGGAAAGAGATTTTGTTTAATACTATGTAGAGACTAGCATTTTGCCCGCGACTCTGTGTAGACTTCGTTCTTTCCCTATAAGCTTAATTCTGTACTGTTGCATGTACTTGAAGCTACAATGATTAGCTTGTGGCATATTGCGCACTAACATAAATAGTGATCTTTTACACCACCAAAATAAACGTCGTTTATCAGCAATAATTTTTTCTCAAAGTTAGTTTGATGGTCAGCATGCATAGTTTGGCTGTGATATGTCTGCTTACACCCCGCATGGATGACGTAGCTTCTCTTTATTAGTGACCTCATTGTCCTGTAGCTCAAAGGCGGGTGTCATACGGAATGGACAGCAAAATTAAATTGTGTTCTCCGAAACGTCGTCGTTCTGCCAGTTGGAATCAACAAAGGTTTAATTGGGGCAGGTTGTGGTGCGGCGTATACCTACGTTTTGTTTATTAATTGAAATTGACGGTGCAGGGAATACCGTTAGGGGCTTGTGTGTGACGTTTTTGCCCTTTCGGTGTTCAGCTGTGCTGTTTGTCTTTGATATTCGGGGTATATAAGGGATTATATTAACTGATAACTTATCCGCTTATCCGTCCACTGCTAGATATAGGCCTCCCCTAAAGGTAGCCACAATGGCCGGTCCTGCACTGGCCGCATCCAGCGATTTCCCGCGACCTTTATCCGTCATTGTATGGTCGTAAAACTACATCCAATAAACTGGCGCCGGTAGTTTTGGGTTCTGCTTGTCAGGTAAAACTGATTTCGCAGTTGTATTTCGGTGTTTGGAATTGAGCCTGTTATGAAACTTTAATAGGGTTTGTTGTGTTGTTTGTCAACCCTTGTTCACTAAATCGAGAGAAATAGGTTATACTGTAGGCGGTTATTGTTTACGGGCCTGTGGACGGTGAGCAATGCGTAGCTCACCGTCCTTACGTTGCATAACGACAGGCCGTGTCGACGGCGCGTTCGTGTTCGACGCGCGCCTCAAAGAGATGTCAGCAAAGGGAAGGGGCCACTGAGGGCCGATGCCTGCCGGGGCTGCGGGTTATTCGTAAGACATACCGCGCCCCCGGAACGCAAAGGGCACAAGAAGGAACATGGGTGGGTTTTAGCCAGTAAAAGTCTGACACTCCCTCCCGCCCCGCCCAGGGCGGGAGAAGTTATTTGATGATTTCCCACCCCCCCCCCAAAAAAAAAAAGGCGGTTATTCTTGGTACCTTTCTTTAATTACGTAGAACTTACTTTGAACGAAAAAAAGAAGCGAAATATATTTGGCTTAGGGTTTTTTTTTTTTTGTTTTTTGGTGGATGGGAAATCATCAAATAACTTCTCCCGCCCTAGGCGGGGCGGGAGGGAGTGTCACACTTTTACTAACTAAAACCTACCCATGTTCCTTCTTGTGCCCTTCGCGTTCCGGGGGCGCGGTATCAGGGTTGGTAAGCGACTTATAAATAGTGCAACAATGAAGACTGCAGCTTCAAAGGTTTAGCCGTTAGATCCTTGTGTCAATGACACAGATAGACCGACGGGTGAGTGAGAGCATTAGGGCCGAGAGTGTTTGGACCTTTTTCATACGGAACCCTAAAAATAACAAACATACCATCACGCCTGGATTCCCCGGAGGGTTAGGCAGAGGTGAACCAATGTACACCCACAGTTCGCCGGTATGTTTTAGGTCCCATGTAATAAGGGGCGAGCCAATTGCCATTAACCGGGCACAAATCCTAACTCCGAGCTGCTACTGAGAATTTCATAGAAAAACCCAATAACACTTTTTGCTCGACCTGGGAATCGAACCCAAGACCTCTAGCGTAGCAGTCGCACTTAGCACCACTAGGCTACCGAGGCAGGAACCCAAAAAATCCGAAGTGAAATAAAAGGTACTACTAACTTCTCTTTTCAACTGCTAGACATGACGTTGTAGGGCGAGACTAAATGCCTATTGTTCAATATACACATTATCTTAAAACTTTACATATTACCTATTCAACTGCTCACGACTGTACTCGAGTTTAAAACGTACCAAGTTTTCTAATCGAACTTCCCCTCACTTTAATAAATTCCAAGTTACGTCTGAAACTGTTCTGGAGCTCACAAATATCTCTGTTGTCTCTACGAGAATATTTCATGTGAATGTTATGAATTCAATACAAGTTTTGAATGGGATGTCGAAGTTTTCTCCTGGCTGCAGTTTGATTTGCACAACAGCATCTCTTAGCAAATGGGGCATGGACGAGGAACTAGTATCTGTAGGTTTTATTCGATAGAGGTTGATTCCCGACGGCAAAAGGCGTTATTGGGTGTTTGGAAGTTGGCGGTGTGACACCCCCGTGACTAGGAAAGCACGTAAAGCCATTGCTCTTGCGCCTGATCTCACCCCGGTCGTGTCGGATTGCCGTCTAATCCGACTATGAGAGTGAAGGAAGAAGGAGTGCATCTGCGTTTGCGCATACACTTGTGCACTATAATATCTACTGCGTACTTGGCTAGTGGCCATTGAGATAAGCCGCAGTGACCGAAATTCGGTCGAAAGGATATTAATATTTCGATTGGCAATATTTTTTTCTTCGAGAAACTAGTTAATCTATTTAGTTCTTTCCAAGGATTACGGCCTGACCGATCGTTTGTTCAAACTAGGTTCAGAAATGCGGCACGAGTTGCCACTCTGTGAACATCCACATCCTTCATTTTGTTATCATCATCGTCCTACCCTCGTTTCATTTTATTCGATGTCGGCGTCGCATGTATTATTTCCATTAATTGCGATCAACACTCACAGAGATATCGTATTGGCATTGCGAGAACCGTGTCACTTGTGGGTCGGATACATGATCCCGGTATGTTGCAATGTTATTAACAGCAAGAGGACGTTGCTACATTCCTGTCGTCCTCACATGTTCTCATATTTGTACAGTTGCCATTTGAGATATTAACGATGAAAAAGGGAGAGCCGTCGCTCCGGTTGGAAGGGTGCTGGGGTAATTACAGGTATATGTTTTGTCTCTGGAATGATGAAGACTTGCATCGCAGATGCCAATGGTAGTGCTGGTCTTTGTGAAGAAGCTCGTCCGGAGTAGTACTACCACCATACCTATTTCTACCGCAAAGCAGCGTTGCTGTGTACCGGTTTGAATGGTTTTGGGTGCCGGTGAAATTACAGGCCCATGAGACATTTCAACTTAGTCTCTGGAATGACAACGCATTTGTAAAGCCTCTAATATTGCATATGTCTAAATGTAGAGATGACTACTTAACATTAGGTGGGTCGGCTTGTTTGTCTGGATATGATAATGATTATTTGGCTGCAACTAATGTGGTTCATTCTTTAATGGAGAACTTTGGTAAAGTGAATACTAGATTCCCTCTACCTAGTCGTTCTTTTGTGCTACTCCGCTGCCGTAATGTTATGCCCCAGATTATTAACCCCGAATATCTTTACAGGCGGTGATAAACAGCACGATAACAGCAAACATGACTTTCACGAAGACGTCGCAGAAGTTCGGCCAGTGGAGCGACGTCAGAGCTAACACTGTGTACGGACTTGGCTTTGCTTCGGAGCCAGAACTTGGCAAGGCAAGTACACGATATTATGAAACTTTCGATATGAGTTTAGTTTTGTTATTCCTGAACACTTGAACAGGAAGACGGAGAACAATTTTTAACCGACTTTTAAAAATGACTCTAGTCTAGGTTTGAGGTGACAAAGACAAAGTCGACGGTGGAGTGATCTTACCCAGAAAAAGCCTGTTCATTCTGAAGTTACGATTTTAACTCCCTGTTTCCCTTGCAGTTCATAGAAAAGTTCCAAGAAGTGAAAGAAGCCATACAAGCACAGCAATGTGGGGCTACCGGCGGCAAGTCCGTGACTAACGGCAATAGTGGCGCCGCCACGCCGGTGGCCAGCGCCACAGCCAGCCCGCTGCTGGCCGGCCGCGCCACCGCCGGGGACGAGCCGCCGCCCGCCGTGTCGCCGGCGCAGGCGCAGGTCAGTACAAGAAACGATAAGGAACCTGAGGAGCCTAGTTTCGGGCGTACGTACGTTAGAGTAGGAAGGGAACACCAGGGTAGTTTTTAGTGGGTAAGAGTGACAAACCCCTCCACTCACCCCGGGGCTTAGACATCCTTGAGGATTGTCCACACCGAAACCAAAATAAAAAGGAACCAAATTGGATGAGGTTAAGGTCATTATTCCAATGAGTCCTATATAGGGTTATCTCTTATAGGTGTAGTAAAGTGTTAGCCAATAGTTAGACAGTAAATATGAAGCGTATCAATGCAATGTGTTAATAAACAGGAAATGCAATACCTTTTTTTTATGTAAAACGCAGTACGACGTCGCAAAACTCGCCTAAGTTTGACGTGGATCACGGATGTATGCAACGTGTGTCCGAATAATACAGTATTAATTATTATTTTTAACATAACATAAATATACCATGACGCCTGTATGCCCCGAAGGGTGAGGCAGAGGTGTACTAATGTACACCCACAGTTCGCCGGTATGTTTAGATCCCATGTAATATGGGCGAGCCTATTGCCATCATCCGAACACAAATCCTAACTCCGAGCTGCTACTGAGCATTTCATAGAAAAATCCCAATAGCACATTTCGCTTGACCTGGGAATCGAACCCAAAACCTCTAGCATAGCAGTCGCGCTTAGGACCACTAGGCTAATATCTTTCGTTGACAATAATGTGTTTGTTGCAGCCAAAACCGGAGCCGGAGGAAATGGCGGTTCATCAGAGAGCTCATTCAGTGTCCTCCACTTTACAGGTACGATAATATTTACAATTCAAAATTGGATCGAAGTTATGTTACGCTTACTCCGCACATCGTGTCACACCCTCTGGTTGTATATTATTGCATAGGTTTTAGCTTTAGCCCGTGACTCCGCCCACATGAATTTTCTTACAGATCCTAATAATATTACGTATGATAATAATAACTAAATTATTGCTTACTGGCGACTAACCCGCGACTCCGTCCGCGCGGGTTATTTAACCCGCGTTAAGTTACGTCTTTCGTTACTGCTTCGCTCCCCTGGGCCGTAGCGTGATGGTATATATACCATAGGCTATAGCCTGTGTTACTCAGAAATAATGTAGCTCTCTATTGGTAAAAAATAGTTAAAAACGGTCCAGTAGTTTCGAAGCCTATTCGTTGCAAACAAACAAAAAAATCACTGAGATAGAATTTTCAGAATCGTATTAGTCGTTCCGGAGATAGGCTCGTCTAAAACCAAAAAGGAACTCTTCAATTTTATAGTTTCAGGTATAAATTGTAGAAATAGTATGAATTTGCTATACCTCCCTACAGCGCACATATCTATTTGTGAAACACTTCTCCTGAGTCATACGTTAACTCAGGAAGCAACAATTGCTTTAAATTGTCAATGCTGTATCCTTGTCTGTTATCAATGGAAGTCAAGTGCAGCTTGATGCTCGACATTGTGTATAAGGTTATTCAATGGAGAGAAATACTTTGTTTTGTGAAAAAAAATGTGTAGTGGAAATTAACAAATGTGGGCATTACTAAGTATTTTAGATCGAATCTTCAACTTAGGTTATCGAAGGTTACCGCTGGGTATAACAGATGGAAAACGCGTTGCACCGAAACCCTTTATCATGAATTCAATACCAATGTATAAAATTCATAGATATAATTCTAGACACTCGAGCAATAAAAAATATTCGTCAGTTATTAAAAAATCAGCTGTTCCATACAAAAGTGCATCGCTGAACACCACACGATCAAAATGCATGGGAAAGATTTTTTTTTAATAACCTTCGGTAACTTTTGTCCCTGTAAGGCCGCTTTCACATTAGAACGTTCGCAGCGCGACAGTAGCGCGGCAGAAGCTCATGCCTTATCTTTTTTACCATTGTTTTACGCGACATCGATGGCGCCGAATGAGTACTATCAAAAGCAGAAACAAGTGTTTCCCCGTCGGAATCAGATTTTGAAATATTTGAAGGCATGTGCTTCTGCCGCGCTACTGTCGCGCTGCTAACGTCCTAATGTGAAAGCGGCCTAACGGTATTCGGTAACGGTCTATGCACTAAATTCATGGAGAAAGTTACGATGCCGAAGTTCCGTCCCTTATATTTCTACCAAGTTATAGTTTCAATGACCTGTTGGAAAATTCATGATATCGATGCGGTTTGAATCGTGTCTAGACTGTATTTCTATCCTCTCGGGCATAGGTTAGCCTATGATAAGGAATCGCGATAGTAATCAAAACTGTGTAAGCGTAGAACTTATCTACAAGTTGAAACATCAGTAGCGCCCAATCCCTATAACGCACAGTTATCAAAACATTCAGGACTATATATCCTGTCCCCCTCGCCACTGCAGGCTGGCTACGCGACAGTGGGGCGCGCGCCACGCGGTCCGCTGGCGTCTGCCGGCGCGCCCACCGTCATCGACCCTCCCCCCGCGGACTCCTCGGAACAACAGCTACGCTACGAGAACGACAGACTCAAGCTCGCGTTGGCGCAGAGGTAAGTTTCCACCAAGTTGCGCGACAGTTGCGCTATAGTTGCGTAACATTTTTATGAAACAGTCGTCCGAGGAAGACTACTATCATGTCATTTCTGCAGCTAAACAGTGTTGCTGTGTTTCGGTTTGGTGCTGGTCGATTTAGTAACAAGCAAATAAGATGTTTCAGCTTTGTCTCTGTGATCGCGCACCTGCCATGTCTCTGATAGCAGATGTCCAAAAGTGGCAGTAACCACTTACTATCACGTGGGCTGCCGGAACGATCCAGTTTCTTTACAGTAAAAAAAAAAGTTGCTCAACCGTCGCTCGATAGTTGCGTAACAGATAGTGATAGTAGGCCCTGTTTAGAATGGAAAGTGGCTACGCAACAGTGGGGCGAGCGCCGCGCGGCCCGCTAGCTACGAGCGGCCCGCCCGCTGTTATCGATCCGCCGCCGCCCGAGTCCATCGAACAGCAGCTGCGTTATGAAAATGACAGGCTCAAGCTCGCTCTCGCACAAAGGTAAGTTGCGCAACAGTAGCGCGATAGTTGCCCGACACTTCCGTCGCCGAGTCTGCTGCTTAGATGCTTTTGACGTTTTAGGAGATTTTGTTTTGGGTTTTGTTGTTTTTTTGTTTTTGTTGAGCGGCTTGTTTAGTTCACTGCGAAATAGGTACTAAGACATCGTAGCAGCCAGCTTGCTTTTGACACCTTTATTAAAAAAAAGGTAAGGTTGTTTTTTATTTTTGGTTTTTATATTTTAATTTTTGTTCTTTATGCTTATATCGCCGTTGTAGTCTTACTGTTTACCAGCATATATTTTATTATGTAACCTGCAAACGTTTATTTGATTTGTGTCCGGTCAGAATCTTAGGCATTCTTCATCCGTTTTAACGCAAGATAATAAATAAGTACAATGAAATAATGTTGTTGGCAGATATTTTGAAACGGTTAAATAAATTGAAGAAAACAATTAAAAAACTTTAACATTACAACAATAAAAGTTTATTCAATCGCAAGAGTTTTGTACAACACTTAAAACTACAAAACAGAACCATACAGTCAGGCCTTAACTATAACGAAACGTAACTCACTAATAAATAATTATAATAATTCTATAGCCACTCATTACAATACACTAATAATTAATTATATTCTTAATGAGTATGCTACGAATATCACACGTATTTCTCGTCCGTGTAAATTGACATGCGTAAAAGACAAGATTTTTTTGTTAAAGCAGGATAACTCATTGTTAAATTCGCGTGCTTTTTTGTTAAAGTCGCGTAATTTATTGTTAAATTCGCGTTGTTTTTGTTAACATTGGGTAAAATATGTCTTATACGCAATTAATTTTACACCGGGCACATTTTTGTTATCCAATTCATAATCGAAAAAGTCCATTATACATCGCCGTGTTAGTTTTAACTTTAGACATTCATACCTGTTCGAATCCCGCAATGTAGTATAAAATGTAAATTTAGTCATTCAAATCATTCTTACAAACTTAACGGATACATCTAACTTATGATAGAGCTATATTAAAGCATTTTAAACCTTAAGGTTCGATATTGCAAAGCTTTTTGGATTACAATAGGACGTCAGTCCGTCATTGCATTCAGAACCATAAAAAGAATACTCTAGTTTGGCTATGTTAGCTTTGAAAGGAAGATATACTGTGTCCTTAATTAGCTACAAGGTAAATCCATGAATATTGTGTACGAATATATTTTGTTAAAATTCGGGTTTGCGAGTATCTAAGGCAATTATGTTGGTAGATAAATATAAATGTATGAAATATAATATTTCGAGCGTTTTCAAGGGAATTTGTAACCAAATATTGATAGGAGAACAAGCTTAAATTATCAATGCAATTTTTTTCGTAACCAATAAATAGAGAAAGTATTTTTCAAAACAAATGTACGTCTTTGCCGTTTGTAGCTCTTGATTTTATTTTTGAAAGTACTGAAGAACTTCTAGATAGCATAGACACATCATATCTTTGACCTTAACGTGAGCGATGCATACAAAAGAAATAATCGTATCTTTATGTAGTTGTCCATTCTCCTCCATACGATACCTTTTGTAATGGGCAACTAGATTCAATATTATATTATTTATTTCTTTCTTGTAAACGACGTTCAAAGGTGACTGTAATGGTCTAATTGAAATAAAGAATTAGATTTTTAACTTGAAAAACAAATGACGATCAAGAACCAACTCGCACACATTCATATACATTTACCTGCAGCAAATCCGCCATTGTTCATAATTTTAATGTTCGAACCCGCCGGCGATCGGCACGAATCCTTCGTCGAAATGCCCAAAGTCGTGTTGGTAATGCAGTGGCTCATGCGCCGGCTTCGCTTCGTATTCGTGCGCCGGCTTCTCGTACTCTTCGTGATGTTTCGGCGTGCCGATCTTGTGTACAACGGCGTTGAAGCCGTTCTTGTCGTCAGCCTCGTATTCCACTACGCGCTTTGTTCCGTCAGTTTCGACGAGAGTGTAGGTTCCTGTGGTAATGCAGTGGTTAATAATAGAAATGCAAATTCTTCTGTCCCTACTTTCTGCTGGGCGAAAAATTGCCGTTTTTGCCTATACGTTAAAAATAAATAGGTCATGAGTGAGTCGGTTTCGCATAATGGTCATGTCTTTGCAAATTTTGAACTATAATAGCTAAACTAATATTATAAAGAGGAAAGATTTGTTTGTTTGTTTGTAACGAATAGGCTCCGAAACTAGTTGGCCGATTTTAACCATTTTTTCACCAATAGATAGCTACATTAGTCCTGAGTAACATAGGCTAAATATCATCACGCTACGACCCATGGAAGCGGAGCAATAACAAAAGACGTAACTTAACGCGGTTGAAATAAGCCACGCGGTCGCTAGTCTCAAATAAATTATTAATTGAAACAATTTTTTTTCTTTGTATCAATTTACCCCGCCGAATCAAATTCATCTTACGTTGCACAGATCTTGAAAAATACCCCTTTGTGTTAAAACGACCATAATATTTCAAGAATCTATCTACTACGGTTCAAAAGTTAGATTTAGACGGTTAGTAATAGGGTTCCTGAAAGTGATCTTAGAAGAGTTCCGTTTCGCCCTTTTACCGCAAAAAACGGAATCCTAAAAAAAACACCGTCATTCTTATAGTTTAAGAAAACTATCAATAAGCACTTAAGTTTACATTAATATGTAAGTAATTCTATTAACGAACTAACTGTATGATAATTATGTAGTTAGGTCGTTCATGTGTGTACGTAATTGATCACCGCAGTGTAACAATACTCAATTAGCGATACAAGTACGTGCGAGCTTCCCGGCCAGCATATTAACTTGTGATTCATGTGGTATATTTATTGCTCATGTTTATTGAGTTAGTGGGGGGCGGGAGTAACTTCCACTTATGAGTATGTAAGCCAATAATCGTTTACTATTAAATGTGGAACTGGCGAAATGGTCGGTAATTTGGATAATTTTATATTTAGAAGACGATGCAGTGACAAAGTTGAAAAGAGTTTGCTTAGATGGTTCGGTCATGTTGCGAGGATGAGTGAAAGGCCGCTAACAAATGGAATTATATGGCAGATGTGAGTGGCAAATTCGGGAGAGGACGCCCTAAAAGAATCTACCCTGACCTTATTGGTGAGGTTCTTTAGAAAGGTCGGGTGCGCCGTCTCGTAACAGGCGTGCTTGTATGACCAAATGTATGTACGTGTATGAGGCGAAAGGAGTATGTAAGGGTCTTAGCAGATGACGTTCTGTGGTTTCTGCCTACCTCTATGGGAAAAAGGAGTGAGTTTATGTATGTATGAGTATGTATATTAGAAAATTTATTTTTATGTTAGGACCAAATAGAGCCATAATGTTCTCGTTCATCTACACATCCAGCTGTCTGTCCCTCTGTTTCCGGACTGTATCATTTGAACCGTAACAGGGAGACACTTCAAACGCACTGGTCGCTCTTAGTACACATTTAAGAATTAAATGTGGGTCTCCTCCATACAAGGAACGTGTTTTTTTTTAATCGTTTTTGCCCTATTTTATTATTGTACGGTTGTACCCTTCATGTGCAACAAGTGCAAGTGCAGTGTGTACAAGTTGCAATTGGCCTGGTTTTCATTTGAGCGCATTTTCTCCCTGCCTCGAGTTATTCTCGAATAGCACGTGTAAACGTGAGATAGGAATAGAAACGAGTTCTGCATAGCTTGGTGCTCACCTTTGACCTTGTCACCGTCTCTGGTCTCCCAGTGCTCCTTCTGGTCACCAGTGTGGGGGTCCTTCACTGAGTAGTCGAACGAGTACTTAGGATGCGCCTGGAATAGTCACAAATATGGCTATTGAGAAAGCTATATGGTTATTAATTTATTATTTAGTGGTTTATTTATAACATTAGATGTGAGGGGTCAATTGTTCCGAACATATAAACCTCACTCGGTGAATTTAGATGAAGTGAGCGTGAGATGAGTTGTCAATCCTTAGTATCAGCCAGTAGACAGATCACCTGTTGTTTGAGTCGACGGCTATGTGATGTGTGTTTTTACACCCCTCAACGCAAGTAAAACACCAAAAAAAACCTCATCACTACTTACATGGTAGTCCAATTCATAGTCTCCACCATGGTGTTCATCCAAGCTCTGGTGCTGGTGCAACTGTACCGGTGCCTTGTGGAAGCCGTCGTAGCCGCCGTACTCTTCGCCGAACTGGGCCGCCACTGACGCCACCACAACCAGGAGGGATAGGGCGCTCTGGAAGTAGGAAACAATTTTGTTATTTTCATTTGTTGAAGATCTTTAAGGCCACATAGCTTGGGATGTATGTGAAAATTGGTAACACCTAGTGACATCGCTTCATTGGCCTGACTGGACTTGTAATGGTTAGTTTTACATATCAACGCATCCACACACATTGGAGCCTAAATGGTCGCGCGTGAGGTCTCAAAGGGATCTTCACCCGCGAACGCTTCGGTTGTGGAACGAGCTCCCTGCCGAGATTTTTCTAAGGGACTACAGTATGGGGTTCTCCAACACGAGAAAGTGAATAGGGCTTTTAAGGGTCGGCAACGCATCTCTTATGGTGTTGCAGGCGTCCATGCGCTACGGTAACCGCTTACCATCGGGCAGGCGTATGCCTTTCGATACCGTGGGGTGTAAAAAAGAAATCCCCCGTTGACGTATCCTTTCACGTCTCTGATGGAAACGTTGGCTTGGAGCTTTATAACATAGTGGTACGTTTTTGCAATTTGGTTTCTGGTATCATTGACAGTCGTTAAGGACAATTTTAAGACCAATGTTGTAACGTATACTCCATGAACGTACAGAAAAACTGACCAAAGTATCTGCAGAACTAATTTGTAACCTCACACGATAGATTTAGATCGCTTTGGCTCGAGTCAATTCCTAGCATCACGTGGTATGAGCTCATTTCAAGCTTACATCACCTAAACTCATCTAGATTGAATCTGACTTCATTATTGCCTTTAATATGTATTGTATTGAATCGCTCGTCTGGCGCTCCCGGAGCAATTAACTCCGCTACCATTTTATTAACTGCCCAATATTTGCCTATAAGAGATCTTTGAGTGATTCCTACATTCAATCTTCTTGCATAATTAAGTTTCTTAATATGGGGATGCTTTGGTACTCTCTACGATAATATTATATCAGACTAGCGAACTGCCCGCGACTTCGTCCGCGTGGCTTATTTCACCCGCATTAAGTTACGTCTTTGGTTACTATTCCGCTCCCGTGTGTCGTAGCGTGATGTTATCTTGCCTATATTACTCGGGAATAATGTAGCTATCTATTGGTGAAAAATGGATGAAGTCGGTCGGGGAGTTTCGGAGCCTATTCGTTACAAACAAAAAAATCTTTCCTCTTTGTAATATTAGTATATAGTATAGATGCAGACGTTTATAACCCGTAATACGAAATAGATGGATTGTGTATGTGGTACGCGCGCAGTGAAAAGCGGAGTAAATTGGATGTGAGACAAAAATCTTTTGGGCAGGCTTTGAGGGGTCGAATGCTGAAATGATGGCTAATAGAGATGGTAGAAGGGCCGATATTCGCTGACCCCATAAGGACTATAGGATAATATATAGTTTCGAAACCATCATCCTTTACTAATAAAGCGGGTTGTTCGTAAGAGATACCGCGCCACCGGAACGCAATGTGCACAAGAAGGTGGGTTTTAACCCACCCATGTTTCGAACGCATGTTGTGAACGGGAGGAATTCATTGGATGATTTCCCATTCTGAACAAAAAGAAATACTTATAAAGCTGATCTTCAATATAGGTAACTAGCTTTTTCCCGCGACTTGGTCGGCGTAAATGTCGGTTATATTTAAAATTCAATCATGATTCGAAAGACACGTGGCGCCATCTATTATCATAAGAACGTTATTGTTGTTTTCCTCAAGAATTGCACTTTTTTTCGGGACGAATGGTACCCTATGTCCGTTTCTGTACACACGACAACTTAGTGCAAAATTTTAAGATGATCGGTTTCGTGGTTTGGGTGTGAAAAGATGACAAACAAATTTACTTTTGCATTTACAATATTAGTTAGGATTTTTAACCCTCGATGAAAATGTAGGGATCTAATATGTGTGTGTGGCATCGTAGCTCCAAAACGGTTGAAACTATTGTGATTTTTTGTTTGTTTGTTTGTAATGAATGAGCTCTAAAACTACTGGACCTATTTAAATTATTCTTTTACCAATACATAACTACATTATTCCTAGCCGCGGGCAGTTCGCTAGTCCTTGTATAAACTAATAAGGAGTGTTAATTATTCACTGTTCAATTTGGCGATCAGCTGCTCCTCAACGAAATCAATCAAAATTTATTTCCCGTTACTTTACGTGATTCACCAAAAATGAGCCATAATTATATTAAGCTGAAATAATAACTCAATAATCTCCGGACTCGTTGTCTTAAAGCGAATCGCATTACCCTCAATTTATGTTAAAATGATCGGGTAAACACTTACCCCCCAGACCCCAGTTACCCCAGGACCCCAGTATACATAGATGTTTAGTAGGTATGTTGTGTTCTACGCAATATGGTGCGATTTTTTTGAAAGAGGCAAGTTTTTCAGGTTTAGTGGGTAGGCAGTACGATAATCAATATTAGAAAGAAAAATAATATGTGTGAAATGGGTATTTTCAATTTGAAAGTTACGTTTTAATTCGTGGGGTGATTCTCTGCATAACATGTTTGATTCAGGATAAGTCCTATAAAAGTGCGTTGATTTTAAGGTGCCGATCAATTCCCAAACGCATTTTTTCCCATTTTGACAACACAATGGCTAAAAATATTGTTATTTTCTAATAAATCACCTTGTGTTGAACAATATACACACGTACATAGTGCGCGCTTCGTGTACGTGCGATGATCTCATTAATATGTCAACGCTGCACAACAGGTAGGCTACTCGTACACTAATAAACTTTACAGTTTACAACTACTATGTTACGACGCAATGGTCTATTTGAACCGGGTGTCAGAGTAAAATGAGTTTCAACTGGGTTTTACACAAACATTAGTTTTTACTGTAATAGTCTCTCGTTGCGTAACAGGAGAATTGAAACTGATGGTATTTCTCATAGTTGATTTACCTTCGTGCATTTTTTAAAGTCGAAAGCAAATGTGTTTAATAATATAAATATTATCTGATTTCGGTCACGGCGGTTAATCTCAATGGAGACTAGTCAAGTACGCAGGAGATATGTGCACAAACACTGGTGCACTCCCTCCTTCGGGGTGTCACACCATCAAGTTCTAAACTCCGGGTTGCCTCTGAGAAATTCCTAATGGATAAACTTATTACACTTTTGTCTGACCTGCGAAAATCCAGGTCCTCACGCTCAACAGTCGCGCTTGCGTCCACAAGACCAATGGGGCAATCAATGTTTGATGGTTATTTTATGTATATCATGAATAAATATTTTGAAAATCTACCTGCACAATCAAAACTAAGTACTATGTTCTGACTCGGTATCAGTGAACGAATCTCAGCTGTTTGTGACGAGTTATTACAAAACTTGTAACGAACCAATCACGAGTTGACATCACAGCTACTGTTTGAAGACAGATTGTTTAATCGCGCGTTTAGAAACAACTGATTAATAACAGGAAATGAGATTTCTGCCATACTTGAGACAAATCATTTTAGATAATCCTAACTAATATTGTCAATACCAAAGTAAGTTTGTTTGTTTTTTACCTTTTCACGCCGAAACCACAGAACCGATAATCTCGAAATTTTGCATACGCGTTGTCAGGTGTATAGAAAAGGAGAGTGCTTATCATCCCGAAAAAAATCCTGTTCCCGAGGAAAACAACAATAACGATCTTAAGATAATAGGCAGCGCCACGTGTTTTTCGAATCGTGATTTAATTTTAATAAATAAAACCGGCATTAAGGCTGCCTGTCCACAGAAGCGGAGCGGAGTAATTGAAAAATATTAACTGGTTAATATTTCTCGTTTCTCCACCCCGCAGCCTCGCTCCGCTTCTGTGGACAGACAGCCTTACGCGGACGAAGTCGCGGCCAACAGCTGGTATCTTTATAAGTCAAGTTACATCAATAGGAATAAAATCGCTAAATAGCGTATCAAAGTCAGTGTAGCAAATGTGAAAAATGATCTTCAAATATGTCCTGGAACTATGGACCGAAAGGTTTACGATGTTTACGTAGATATTGGTTAATCCATCGCACACAAACGGTTGAAGAGGCATTCATAAAAGGGTTGTAGGCTATATGACTTTATCTGTACTTTACCGTTCATGTCCCGAAATAAAATATGGGGAGGTTTTACCGAGATTTAGATATTCAAAGCCGGGAAAGGCTAAATCTGAACTAACAATATTATACAGAGAAGATATTTGTATTTTTGTTGTAACTCAAAAACTTCTGAGCTGATTCAAAAAATTCTTTAAACTATGGAAAGCTGCATTATCAGCGAGTAACATAGGCTATATTTTTATTCAAGAAAAAATGTAATCCGTAAGAAAATTCACGTGGGCGACCTCGCGGGCATTAACTAGTCTTGCATAGAGCTGAGCTAATCGAGCCATTTCTATTTCCAATTCCATATATTTTTCTCAACTACAGTTTTCAATTGCTAAGTGCGCGGCGGGGTTTCTTTGCAATTTCCTATCATAGAATGTTGTCGGGAACATTTTAATCAATACGACCACTATTATTAATCTAGTATTCAATAGGACCGCTGCAAGAGTGGCTCTTTTAAAATGTCGACCTACTTGCTTATTAGTTAGTGAAACAGAACTGTTAGTTGTCAAACTTAAACTAGGTTTAACTGTTACTAAGCGTTGATTAGTTTATGTAAGTTGCGGTTAACGACATTGTTTTCAGTTTATCGACTGTCCGTCGTAATAGAACGAGTTGTTGATTGTTATTTTGAAACTCGTAACTAGTTGTATATTTTGACGAATAATGTCCAAATTGCTTTCTAACACCTAAAATTAATGTCAATTACAAGTTAACATAATTAATCTTTTATACCGCTGACCCAATTTTGTCTTATATTAAGGGGAGCGAATTTTTTATCGCGAAAATTGCAATTTTTGCGCGAGGTCGAACAGGCTGGCTGTATCATAATACTGTTGTACTCGGAATACATTTCACAGAATTTCTGCTTGGTAACTCGATATGAGAGCCAATAATCCTTTTGGAGACATGAGATGCTCGTATCGAAGCAGACTGTGCGTTGCTAGCCTAAGAATAGTTGTAGGTAGAGAAAAAGGTTTGAATATTGGTATTGTGCATACATAAAGTATTTTATTTTGTTACGGTTGGGAAATCATCAAATGATTTCCCCCGCTGTTAGTGTCAGACTTTTACTGACTAAAACCCATCCATGTTCCTTCCTGTGCCCTTTGCGTTTCGGGGGCGCGGTATCTTTTACGAACAACCCACAGCCATAAAGTATAAGGTAAGGTTAGAAATGATTTGGAATAATATAATTGTAAAATTACTAAACAATCTTGTAACTCGTCTACAGATAACGGTAGTAGTAGAGCTCTTTGTGAATGAGCTCGTCCGAGGAAGTACTACCACCATACCTATTTCTGGCGCAAAGCAACGTTGCTGTATTCCGGTTTGAAGGGTATGGGTGCCGGTGTAATTACAGGCATGAGACATTTCAACTTTGTCTAGGGCATGGCGACGCATTTGCAAGGCCTCTGATATTGCAGATGTCTATAGGCAGAGGTGACCACTTAACAACATGTGGGCCGTTGGCTTGCTTTTCATCGAAAGATAAAAAAAAAAAACATTTAAAAGCAATTTGAGGGATAATGTGGTACTGGCTCAGTTCAATCATAAATTGTTTTCATCGATGAGATTTTATCAACCAAATCATTGGTTTTGTAGATTTTTCAACCACATTCAAGGCTAGTTGCTCATTTCAAAGTGTAGGTTAGTCTCTATCTAGAAGTACTGGCAAGAAACTCTACCGAAACTATTTTTAATCAAGTTTTATCAAAATTCTAGTTACATTATTCTTGTTGATTCTATTAAAAAAAGAGATCACCAATCGCAACTGACCGTCCGTTCACGAACATGACTCGTGGGTCAGCACCATTTAGCCTATAGGAAAGTCTTAACGTAGTACATAGAGCCTTATAACCAAATTAATATTAAGGAATTACGTACTACTCAAATATGACTATTAACAAAATCCAATTTGCCGATTCACTGTTACCCTATAAGCTTACCGTCCGCCATTACATATTCACGTCCGAGAAAGCTCGAACAAAGTCGTAACACAAATTAAATAACGTGATCAAACAAGACGTTGTTACCCAATGTTATGTCACCGAAAGCGTTCGTATTTGTATACGACAATGTTATTTGCGAGTCATGGCCACTAATTATCGCGCTAACTTGGTACCTATCCCACTTTCGCTTAGCGCGGCGCTAATACGGTCAGTTCACGCGGGTGGCTTGTGATTCTTCGTGGCTAAGTATAGGCTAACCCTCGTTTCTATTGATGTGGAAGATTTACATGTGTAAAGCTAGGTAGGGTTAATATTTTATCGAAGCGAAGTACGGGTTAAATAGACTGGATATTATAAGCAAAATGTCGTGCGGTTTGGACTCCATCGTTTGTTTAGCAGTGGGATGTTCTAAGCTTGAACAGAGAGAATGTTTGTTGAATTTATTAGATAAGTTAGTTTTAGAAAACTTGACAATTTAGGACAAAAATACATGTCAAATAAAAATTGGTTTAGTTCTGAGATAACAAAATAACCCACATCAATATGTCTCCTATTTTTTAAGTAATTGCAATGATTTTTGATACTTACCTCTGAACCGTACACTTTTCCGGAACAAAAGTATCCTGTGTTATTCCCCACTACAATCTATGTCAGTGCCAATTTCATACAGATCCGTTCGGCCGTTTAAGCGTGAAAGAGTGACATACATGCATCGACACTCACAAACTTTCGCATTTATACTTAATACCAGCTTCTGCTCGCGACTTCGTCCGCTTACTTTTTCTCACACGCATTAGGTTACGTTTTTGGTTACTGCTCCACACCTTTTGGTCGTAGCGTGATGTTATATATATATAGCCTAGCCTTGCTCGATAAATGAACTATGCAACACATAAATAGTTTTTCAATTAAAAAATTAGCGCGATTAAAGAGATTAGCGCGTTCAACCAATTAAACAAACAAACGAATAAACTCTTCAGCTTTATAATATAGATTAAGTAAGATTAGAAACATATACTTTGGAAGTAAGTTCAACTAAAGCTTTATAGTAATGTGACATAATTACTTAGATTAATTTAATTAATGAGAGATTGTGGGTTGGCTCAAGTGAGAAATTAATAATTTCTGCGAGCTTCACGTAGTGTTGACTATTTCAGGTTTATGATATAAGGCGCCCCCTATTACATAAAACAAAACCGGGGACATGTGGGTGTACTTTTACAACCCTACCCAACCCTACGGGGAATACAGACATAATGTGTGCAGCAGGATCGATCTTAACTAGTATTTGTCATATTGCGACAGTTCGCGGGACAATATGGCGGTGTATCACAGCCTCGCAGGTACTCCGGTCAAGGCGGGGCGACGTGTTCTGTGCTGTGTCACGTCCAGTGCCATTAACGTGTAAAAGGATTTATCAATGTATTAAACAACTAGCTTCTGCCCCGGACTTCGTTCGTGTGGATAATTTCACCCGCGTCAAGTTACGTCTTTTGTTACTGCTCGTCTCCCGTGTGTCGTAGCGTGATGTTATATAGCCTATTTTACTTAGTAATATTGTAGTTACCGATTGGTAAAAAATTGTTAAAATCGGTCCAGTACTTTCGGAGCTTCTTTGGTACAAACAAAACTTTCCTCTTTACAATATTAGTTTAAATAGCGGCAGCTGTGGGTGTTGATTTTTACAATAGTAATTTCCATTGTCTTTCTAAGTGAATTTATTTCAAGCACTATTGATTGTCAACGAGTTTGTCTGTTAGTCAAAATGTTAAAGCTAGATAGGTGCTAAGCGTCGATTCCTTTAAAGAGGAATGGGTAAGGAACTCAGTCTTCGACTATAGACGTATCTTTCGTAGATTTTAAAAAGAAATTACCACGAACATGTCCCAACAACTTTTCTTGTACTAGACAAGCGACTAGTGACACGTCGCTTAAGTGACAGAAACGAATAAATTCAAGAAACATGCCTTGTCACATTAGTTATCCGTGTCTCTGTCCGAGCGACGTTCCAAATCCCCTATGTATGTAGTTTCCTCAAGTTTATCTCGTATCTCCGGAACCACTGCTACCCAATACGGATGTCCAATAAATTAATTCAAAGTCGGTCATATGACATGGTAATATGTTCCTCCTTCAGACGTAACGTGGACATGCGATATTTTTTGTCCAGCTGTCACGATTACCGATTGTTACGCTTTTGCGGATGTGTCGCTTCCTATGTGTAATGGGGCGTTTTGTGACATTTATGTGTTGGGTTCCAGGTGACAGATATTATTACCCAGTAACGAGTGATAAAAGGCGCTGCTAAGCTAAAACTTACATGTTTTTCCTATTATTGTGATATGCATCATCCCATTTCTTTTTCCTTTTTTTTTTCGTGGGGAAATCCATGTAGATGCCCGTCGCTTGGGGTAAACGGGGGTAATGTCGGACTTTTACCGTGTAAAACCCCACGGTTCCTACTGTTACCATAAGTTGGGAACCCGGTATTCGTTTAACGCATGCTCCGCTCCCACCACTGTTCTAGATCATACCAGGAAACCTGGTTACGGAGATTTCAACATCTCGGTCAAAGTTGCAAGGTTTTTGTTTAAATGACATCAAGTTTTTGTTGGTATAAGTAAACTTCACGTACCCCACGATGGCTGTACAGTTGCGCGCTACCATTCACAGTGATTTTTACACAATAAATAAAAGTCGTTCACATGTAATATTTTAGTTTTTAGTTAATGGTTTATGTGATGTGTCTTTTTACTCCCCGTTTATGAGAATACTAGCTTCTGCCCGCGACTTCGTCCGCGTCAAAGTTAATATATCACGGGAACCGTACATTTTTCCGGGATAAAAAGTTTTCCAGACTATTATCTCTCTCTGTGCTAAATTTCACCCAGGTCCGTTCAGCCGTTTAAGCGTGAAAGAGTAACAAACATCCATACATCCTCACAAACTTTCGCATTTATAATATTAGTAAGAGTAAGATACTCAATGGCGTGGTTTAAATATTAGCCAGTAGTAGTGGCGTGGCTGCTGACGAGTACATTAAAATATCGTCGACTGTAAAAGCCTTTTAGACTTCTGTGAATTTGGAAAGTTTATTTTAAAGGGATGAAAAGGTGACATTCTACACCTACAGGCATTTTGTACTTTGTTTTCGGTCGGATCTTGACAAGTTGTCATAGTGTTATGGTTTTTTGAAAAGGTCACGAAAATTATATTCAATTGTTTGAGGAAGGGCGTAACGTGATGAAATGGAAGACGGATGTCATTTTCCTTCAACTTTCATTTTTGTTTTGGAAATGCCATTATCCAGATAACCTAGGAACATATTATAATCTACTGAGTGTCCGTTAGTCAGTTTAGATGTGTCCTTGTTGTTGTTGAGAAGTTAGATTAGATCTCGGTAGCGATGGACAACCTTCAAATTGCCTATGTAAGTCTCTGGTGTACCTTTATTGTATATTATCCACCGAGCAACACACCATTATGTTTTCGACAAAGCCTCCATATTTATAAACTAACTAGCTTCCGCCCGCGGCGTCGTCCGCGTCAATGTTAATATATTATCCCACGGGTACCGTACATTTTTCCGGGATAAAAAGTTACTTGGAAAGTACATATGAATTGAAAAAGTCACATTAGTTCTAGCCCGGTTTCGAACCCGCAACATCATACATGAGAGGCGGGTGCCTTAACCACTGGGCCATCACGACCAATCTTAAGCAAATAAAAATATCTAAGGCCAAAACTACTACCATCTCTGCACACATCTGCACAAAGCTAACTGATATAACGGAACACGTAGCGTCGCGTGCGTTTCGCGTATCAGTATCGTGCGCACACGCAACATTTTCACTTACTTCGTATGTCTCCGCTACTAGACCGATCTGCATCCTTTTACTTTTCATCACTGATTGTAAATCTTAATATGTGCTGATATTGGGGTGAGGGAACTGAGGTCGATCCTAGATCGATATTGCGTGTAATTATTGTTTTTAGACATTGATATAAAAACATCGTTGTGTTGAATAAACAAATTGAGAATATTGAAAAGATTATTGATGTAATTGTTTTTTTCCAAAAACCGTGGAGCATTGATGGCGGCATTAGAACACATTTTAGTCTACAATGGGTTATATTTTCATGGCGGCCTTTTGATATGTTTTCATGGGATTAATTATGACTAGCCTAATTTTGAAGACTACACAGGACAGTAGTCACGGTCAGTATATGCGCGAATGTTCACTGACTTAATGTAGACATGTAGACATGTCGGAAGGCGTTCAGGAAGAACGGACGATATCGTTAGCAGTCAACATTAAACGCGGGGTTTTTTTTAAATTCGCAATTGCTTACTAGGAATTACCGGCAAGTGTTTCTAACACGAGTTTTGTATAAACTACCGGATATTGGGTAAACTAGAAGAAAAAGGGTCAAAGACTAATCAGTGAGCAAAAAAAAGAAATGAATGCTCTCTTCATGCAGCTGAATTTAATTAGTATTGGTGAGAAGGTTTGAATGGATTATTTGTTAAAATTTCATCATCTGCACAAATTTCAGCTGTCTAACTATCACGGTTCATGAGATACAGCCTGTTGACAGACGGACAGACGGAGACCGGAGTCTTAGTAATAGCGTCCCGTTTTACTCTTTGAGTACGAAACCCTAAAAAGCATTACATAATTTTGATTCTATTAACAGTCAAAAAGGCGACATGAATATTCGTAAACCGGCTTCATGTAAGAAACCAGACACGCGTAGCGAGAAAAATGGAAAAGTAGAATTATAAAGGAAATTCTTCCACCGCGAGGTTATGCCAATTATTTTCAATAAGAATACATAACATACCATCGCGCCTGTATACCCCGAAGGGTTAGGCAGAATTGTAACAATGTACACCTACAGTTCGCCGGTATGTTTAGGTCCCATGTAATAGGGGGCGAGCCTATTGCCATTAACCGGGCACAAATCCTAACTCCGAGCTGCTACTGATAATTTCATAGAAAAACTCAATAACACTTTTTGCTCGACCTGGGAATCGAACCCAAGACCTCTAGCGTAGCAGTAGCGCTTAGGACCACTAGGCTACCGAGGCAGTTCAATAAGAATACATGTTTATTACAAGAAGGTACCTGTGCTTTAGTAGGTCAGGTATATATTTTGTTATCTAATAAGATCGTAAATGAAATAAAACTACCTTCAGCTGAAATTGAGAGGTAATCAATGAAAAGTAGGTAAAAAGATGGACGAACGAATGGACAATATTTTTGTTGTCATTGTTATAATATTTTCTTTCTAGGTTAAGTTTTAATCCATGTCTGTGTATCAGTAGGATAATTTTTTTTACAAAGCTTTCGGTATTATTATCCGCTTTCTATAGTTCGTGACTTCGTCTGTGGTAGTCAAGTATACATATATATACCATCACGCCTGTATTCCCTGCAGAGGTGTACCAATGTACATCCAAAGTTGCCGATATGTTTGGGTCCCATGTAATAGGGTGCGAGCCTATTGCTATTAACGGGGTATAAATCCTAACTCCGAGCTGCTACTGAGGATTTCATAGAAAAACCCAATAACACTGCTCGACCTGGGAATTAAATCCAAGATCTTTAGCCTAGCAGTCGCGCTTAGGACCGCTAGGCTAACGAGGCAGACAAGTATACCATACAACATATCCACACTCGACAATAGATAGCTTTCTCATTAGTGTTAAAAGAGATTTTATAACCGAACCAGTTATATACTGGTTCGGTTATAAAATCTTCAGATATTAGCTCACACAAACAAATGTTTATACTGCTTTATAATATTGGCATAGATTGTATCATTATCAGGTTGGTATAGTAGCCGCCACGGGTCGTGAGCACAGACGTTAAGTTAATTTTTGGGTTTTTGGATGCCTTTCTGGGTTTCTTATGTTCGTCTGTCGGACCGATCGCGTGCAGCGTCGGCGCCCGAAAAACCCAAAAATGATTTTGATGTTTGTGCTCACGACTCGTGGCGACTACTATAATTATTTAGAAATCTGTACTAATAAGAGTGTTTGTTTGCGCATATCTTAAGAACTTCTAGTCCGATTCTGAAAATTCTATCGCTAATAGAAAACTATCTTTTCCAGAGTTCCGTAGGCTATATTTTGGTGTAAAAAAATGGAATCTGTAAGTTAACTCACCCGGGCGAAATCGCGAGTAGCAGTTTGTAAAAATCATATTTTATATTAATGTATTCACACTAGTATCATTAATTTTCGCGTGAAAACTTGTAATTTTCTCAAAAGTAACGAGCCACATCCTTCACTAGTGCGTTACATAGTGCTGTAACGTACAGTTATTACTTACAACTTAACTATAGACTATTATTTGTTTTCGCTTCGATCACGGAAATGGGAAAATTCTTACGTCACAACTTCGTAAGTCATATTAAGTTTAACACAAATATGGGTATTGCATACTTTGTTCTTTTGTTTCCGAAATATCGTCGATTTTGCGTTTATCACCTCTGACCTAGACTAGAGTCAAAGAGCTTACCCATCTCGAATAAAAAAAAATTGAAAAATAATAAAGCGACCGCGTGACCATAGACTACGTTACCACAGACTACTAGAAATAAGTAGAAATTTACATTTTACTTAAGTATACCTAAATGAAAGCTGCGAGTTACGCAGGGTACTATAAGTTGCATATATTCGGTGGATAGATATCAGAAACTATCTTAATTTCAAGCACACAAAAACCAATTATAAAGGACAAGCCGTCTAGCACAAGAGTCAATGAGAGGATCCCCAGATACTAAGCTACCTTTCCTCAAAATTGTCTCACTTCCACACCTCCAGAATCCGCCATCTTGAAAAACAAATGCACCACACGCACTTTTCAAATAATTTAAGACAAAAAAAGCACCACAACCAGAACTCGAACGTTACTCACAAGTTTGTAATCCATTTTTACGTGTAAACTGTGTGACTCGGTGTATCGTGTACGAATGTAGCCGGCTCGGTGCTGCCAGCGACTTATAGCGTGCGTTGTTGATAACCATCCCCATCTGGTGGTCGGTGAAGATGGTGAGAGGGGATGGGTGACGGTGTGGAGTTTGAAGCCTGTTCACAAATCCTACTGTCTTCTCCTTGAAGCTGATCTAAGAACAGGGTTGGTTTTAGCTTTATTTCTGGGATGGAAACACATTTGCATCTAGTATTGTAGAAGTCCATAGGTGACGAGGACCCATTAACATCAATATAAACTGAGAGGGTTCCCTGTTGCCTTCCTGCGGCCGCGGTTTTGCGTCGAATGACGTCACGAAATCTACGGTACGTTGTCGTGATGTAATAAGACGGCGTGGTTTCTTATAGAACGTTTTTGACTTTGAAAAGAATGTAAACATCAATTCTTATTATGAGTGTGAAAAGTCATTTAAATATGCTGAAATTTACATGTTTATCCCATCTTTGCGATATATTTTCCCAGACTTATTGCTTATTAAGATATAATTTTTTGCAAGATCATGTTTTAAATGTTATTATTAAACTTTAAATACCCGCACGATGCGTGCACCCATAAGCTTAAAGGTTTGCGTGCGTTAAATTGTGCGCTACCATCAACAGATAGAATTTTTCACTGTAAAAATAATAGTCGTATTTCAGTAATCATTTTTGCTTAATGTTATGTAATGTTATGGGCAGTATGCATAGTTAACAGGCATGTGTGGTGTTCTGTTACACCCCGTATATTTAAAATCGAGAATCATGATTCGGAATGTACGGAAACCGAAGCTTAATCTAAATCGTATTACAAAGCCCCGGGATTGAGCTAAACTGCTAAACGATAAATGATTTAAACGCGCCAGCTCTTACACGAAAGGCCATTCCAGGCATTACATTGTCTTTACATAATCCGATACTTCACGAAATGTCTGGATCTTAAAAAGTGACCTTAACCTTTGAGCTTTGTTCAGTCTTTTGAGCAATATTTAGATTGAAAATTGGTCTTGACGTCAAATATGTAACGTTATTCTCTGTATCTGACATTGTTACTGAAGTTTGTTTGAACTGTTCGTTCTCTCTATCACTAAACAATTTATATGAATCTATACTTCTGTATCAATACTCCATACTTTTTGTTTGTTTGTTTGTATCGAATAGGCTTCGAAACTACTGGACCGATTTTAAACATTTCTCACAAATAGATAGTTCTATTATATATATACATAGGCTGTATAACATCATGCTACGACTCGCGGAAGAGGAGCAGTAATAAAAACGATCGATACGCATTAAGACGATGCGGGTGAAATAAGACACGCGGCCAAAGTCGCAGGCATTTCGGGTTTTTACATTGGGAATTTTTCATTAACAACCCGGACTTTGGAAGTTGATGGTGTGACACCTCCGCCCCGTGGCTCGGAAAGCACGTAAACCCGTTGGCCCTACGCTTGATCTCTCCCCGGTTGTGTCAAATTGCCGTCCCATCGGACTAAGAGAGTTAGGGAAGAGAAAGTGCACCTGTGTTTGTGCAAAAATTTGGGCACTATAATATCTCCTACGTATTCGGCTAATCTGCATTAAGATTGGCCGCCGTGGCCGAAGGAGAATACACACATACATAAATCTATGACATAGTTAAATAACTCACAAATGTTTTAAAAAATGTTGGTACCGCTAGTTCTACACGAATAAAAAATATCACAAGTCAGACTGTTGGTTCTAGCTTCAAACAAAACTGTAATTGGTTTTCTGTTGAAACTTCTAGATTAAAAGCCTTGATGAGGGCTGTATGCGAAAAATTTAAGCAATTAAGTTACGTATGACGTAGTCCCGGATTACTCTCAAGACGCTGATTACTTTGAGAGTGGTGTTCATTATCTGACTTCTATTTAGTAGTGGCCGTTAATTAGTTGTTAATGGGATAACGTTACAATTAGTACTAGCAGGGCTCTTTGTGAAGGAGCTCGTCCGGGGAAGTACTACCACCATATCTATTTCTGCCCCAAAGCAGCGTTGCTGTGTTCTGGTTTAAAGAGTTTGTGTGCCGGTGTAATTACTGTCACTAGAGACATTTTAACTTTGGCTCTGGGATTACAACGCATTGCCATGGCCTCTGCTATTGCAGATGTCTATAGGCAGCGGTGACCACTTTACCTCAGGACCGTCGGCAAGCTTGCAATCTAGTGGTTAAAAAAAAATTGCCAATATGTGATCGGCAACAAAATTCGCTTATCAAATTCTTCACAAAGCTTTTTTGCCAAGGTGCCGTACACTAACTCATCGGAGGTTGCTGATCAAACTTTCTGATTTACTAACAAGGTTTTTGTGTAACTTCTTTAGTATGTTGAGCAACATACCGAACTTGTAGCATTAAGGTATATCAAAAACTCCGTGTTACTGCTCTAACTTTCCTGAGCCCAGGAAAAATGTTTGACGTTTTTTTTGTTGCTTTGGTGGAAGGCAGAAGCCGCCTCGTTGTACAAGTTTTATATACAATTTTCCTTTTTTTTTGTCCACGTTTTGGCAATTGATCTTCAGAACACCTGAGCCTTTTAGAATATACATCACCAATATAATATGTCCTTCTAGAGAGAGGACACGCCAGGGTTGCGGAATTTGTTCGAAAGAGTCGCTGCGACCATGGAACATAAACGGCAATAGGAGGAACACGAATGTGTTTTAGTCAGTAAGAGTCTGACACTGCCTTTCGCTCCACTCAGAGTGGAGGAAGTCATTTGTTCATTTCCAATCGTGAATTTCAAGAAGCAAATCGCAGTTGAACATTATCCTGTCCACTGCAATACGAAAATGCAATTCCATTCATAATATCCAGCTTATATACCGTTAGCTCTTAAGATTCGAAACAAATAATTATGGCTGGCTTTTGTCCTGTAGTGCTCTGGTTAATTCAGAAGCACTGGCTTCCCGTTAAGCTGAATAAATTGTGAATTCATAACGATGTTTATTGGTATGCTTTTTGATTTCTTGTTGGAAAATAAACTTATTTGTAGGGTCGTTTTATGATCATTTAGGATTGAGTATACAGTGCGTGAATGAATTGGAGTAGGATAAGGTAATATTTATGGGTGTACCAAGTGTCTAACGTGGTTTATGGGCGACACTTTACAGACGATTGTACCAACAACGCGTTCCATACAATAATTACCTCTACAATTTTGAATATAGTATAAGGGCCCGGCATTGATCAATTTCCCGTTAAAAAAAATCAAATGATACGTAATTTCAAATCACGTAGAAGATTTACAAACCATTATTATTATTATGAAAATTAAGCTATTTGTAAGTTTTGAGTTTAATTACTTACTGACGAATATATAACTGGACTACCTTTGTATCAAGAAAGCTATCGCTACAGTTCCCTTACTAATGTCGCAATTTCTGAGGCTATCGCAGTTATGTAAAACGACCGCATTAATTCTCAGCCTAGGTACTTTTGATTTATGAATTTAGCTTATACTGAAATTAAAAGGCAACTTTGAACAAACACATTTAAATTTCGTCAAGCTTTTCTCGAGAGCATAGGAGAATCTTTGCTCAGAAGATCACCTTGTTTAAATTACCTGTCACCTATCTCGCCGCTGTCCCTCTGGACTCGGCGAACAAACACTTCTTTCCTCACAGAAGCCATGTACAAGAGTATCATTTACATATTTATTGAAGAATTATCTCCGACACTACTAAGTTTTATTACATTTCGCATTTACATTTCTCAAATGTATGTTAATGTTTTGGCATCTGCATAAAAATGGAATAGCCATGCATTTCTTACGTAATTTTATAAGTGTTATTTCTATCGACAGTAATTGTTTTTTTTTCAGGTTGTGTGATGAAGTGCGGTTGTAGGTTTCTTAAATACATTTTTTTATATGGTATTCGTTCAAGATCATGGTAATTAATCATTTTATTAGGATTCCGTACCTGAAAAGGAAAAAACGGAACGCTTATAAGATCACTTTCTTTTTGTTGGTTTGTCAGACTAATATTTGATCATTCTTTATTTTATTTTTTTTATTTTTTGGGGGGTGGAAAATCATCAAATAACTTCTCCCGCCCTGGGCGGGGCGGGAGGGAGTGTTAGACTTTTACTGACTAAAACCCACCCATGTTCCTTCTTGTGCCCTTTGCGTTCCGGGGGCGCGGTATCTCTTACGAACAACCCGCAGCCCCGGCAGGCATCGGCCCTCAGTGGCCCCTTCCTTTTGCTGACATCTCTTCGAGGCGCGCGTGGAACACGAACGCGCCGTCGACACGGCCTGTCGTTATGCAACGTAAGGACGGTGAGCTACCCATTGCTCACCGTCCACAGGCCCGTATCTACGGTGGCCGGGAGTCGTCTCGCAATTCTTTCATTATTGTGCCTAATATAATATTGACGAAATCCAAACATACTTTTAATGTCTTTATTATCTTTTAGTCTTACCACGCCCTGGTTTCAGAAGCACACTAAATTATTATAATGACTATAGGTACCTAAACCATGAAAGAAAGCCAAGAGACACTTAATAAAGATGCGAAATATAGTAAAGATTACTTTTTCAAAATGTTTGAATAATAAAATTAATAAAACATTAAAAGGGACTTAGGGCTCTTTTAATTTGTGTGTTTGGTGTTGGACTGGAGCAGTCCGTATGAAAGGGTATAACTGTCCGTGTGCAATTTGACTAATGTGCTTCTCCAGTGCGCAACAGTCCCGACACCAAACGCATCCATTGAAAGCGCCTTAAAAGTCCTTCAATATGGGTTGTTTTATGTAGAGCTGAAAAAGCCCAGAAACTCCTCAATATTATAACACCCAGTACTCTTTTTAAATTTCAACAGCTCTGGTCTACCCAAATAACATACGGAAATAAAATAAAATAACTAAGTATTGCCATATCGATCCCTCTTAACCCACATTCATTTAATAACGATCTCATTACCCACACAGTTGCAGACGTCGACGCGCAGCCTCATATTTATGTAACAACAACATGACTTGTCTCTCTGTGATGTACGAAACTGAGCCGATTTCTACGAAGAAAATGTTCATGTCATGATTGGGGACTGGGGTACACGAATTTGAGAATGGTTGTTTTCTTCTAAAGTGGAACATTATTCAGCTGGCAATCGTTCCGGAGATCGCTGATATGTTTAGCTAAAAAAAAAAAAAAAAATATACACTCACGCCTGTATTCCCCGAAGGGTTAGGCAGAGGTGTAACAATGTACACCCACAGTTCGCCGGTATATTTAGGTCCCATGTAATAAGGGGCGAGCCTATTGCCATTAACCGGGCACAAATCCTAACTCCGAGCTGCTACTGAGAATTTCATAGAAAAACCCAATAACACTTTTTGCTCGACCTGGGAATCGAACCCAAGACCTCTAGCGTAGCAGTCGCGCTTAGGACCACTAGGCTGCCGAGGCAGTTTAGCTGTTACCATGTATTAGCTGTAGAAATGACGCTTTAATCGAACGGAGGGGTGGGTAAAAGTGTAAGGTACACCTTTATATCACCAGTTTTGTTAAAAGTAAAACGGAATCTTGGCGCAAATGGCAAGAACTTTGGTGCCACGAGAATAGCAAGGCCGCCATCAGATCATAATATTATTTGATTTTTGTAACTTTATTTTAAAAAATGCACCGTAATTCAGAAAGACTTGAAATTCTGCCACCCGCAGCTACCAACATTTGCTGGGTATTCGCTTATCAACCAGCACTTATGGGTTTCATGTTCTATTCTAGACACAACCGTCTCGAAATTAATGCAAGCATACACACGGTTATTCTTACTGATGTAATCCTTAAAGTATTAACACAGAAATAACGTTATTAATCTGACTGCGCCGTTAATCTCTCTTAACTACTAAACCTATAAATCCTAAGTTTAATTCCAAGGTGATATCTGGTTTTTCCATTTGGAATTTCTTAGTAACAGTCCGGAGTTTGGAAGTTTTGGTGCAGCGCCCCCGTACTTCGGAAAGCATGTAAAACAGTTGATCCTGTTATGTTGGATGCCCTTCCTATAGGACTATGAGACTGAAGTAAGAGGAAGTGCACCTGTGTTTGCGCATAGCCTTTGGCTCCATATCTCCTGCGTACTTGGCTGGTCTTCATAGAGATTGGCCGCCGTGACCGAAATACAATTATTAACGACACAGATTATTAACGTGACAAATTAATCATCCGATCGCGTGCTTCACACCACAATGTATATCGGCGATAATGTCGTAATTATCGGCGTCCAACTGTACAATTAGTATTGTTCGTACGATAAATAGGTAGTCGGTATCGTATGTGTCGTCGTCGATGTCTTGAAACACGACATGTGGGTTGGATTTCCTAGTCTGCATGTTGCTGGGATTTCCATCATAGGGGAAGTTGAACTGACTTCCAGTAGCTTATGTCTTTATCAACATTGGTCTTCCGGACTAAATGTCTATTCATCATCATTCTGTTTATATGATAGACTTAGCTTCCGTCCGCGACCTTGTCCGCGTGGCTTATTTAATCATCGTTAAGTTACGTCTTTGGTTACTGCTCCGCTCCCGTGTGTCGTAACGTGATGATGTGTTACGCAGGAATAATGTAGCTATCTATTGGTGAAATTGTTAACGTCGATCCAGTAGTTTCGGAGCTTATTCGGTACAAACAGCCAAACAAATCTTTTCTCTTTATAATATTAGTTTAGATTGGTTTAGCAACCTCGTGCAGTACTGTGAAGTCCTACAACTGCATTTAACGTCAAGCAGCTTTACTGATTTCGGTGTAAAAAACATTGGCTTCAGTGAGACAATTGGAATTACCCTTTTTGCTTCTGGCATTTTTTTTTTTTTGGTGGGTGGGAAATCATCAAATAACTTCTCCCGCCCTGGGCGGGGCGGGAGGGAGTGTCAGACTTTTACTGACTAAAACCCACCCATGTTCCTTCTTGTGCCCTTTGCGTTCCGGGGGCGCGGTATCTCTTGCGAACAACCCGCAGCCCCGGCAGGCATCGGCCCTCAGTGGCCCCTTCCTTTTGCTGACATCTCTTTGAGGCGCGCGTGGAACACGGACGCGCCGTCGACATGGCCTGTCGTTATGCAACGTAAGGACGGTGAGCTACCCATTGCTCACCGTCCACAGGCCAGTATTTACGGTGGCCGGGAGTCGTCTCGCGGCACCCGACGTCCGGAGCGTCTACCGCGGCGGCTGGGACGGGAGAACCGCTGTCTCAACCGTCCCGCCGCCTCCTTCTCAAGCATTACTGCCTCGCAGAAGGAGGCGACTGCATCCCATTCCCTCTCGCTCCGGACCATGGCTTGCACCAGGGCCGGACGCGAGAGTTCGCCGCCGCCGATGGCCGCCACGAGGACTCGGCGATGTTCCGCCCAAACGGGGCATACCGCCACGGTGTGCTCCACCGTGTCCTCGGGGCGATCCACACAATGGTGATGCTTCTGGCATTGGACTTACCATCAAGTGGTGTGTTAGCTTGTCTCATTTGCCACACAATAACATCTCGACATAAGTGATATCGTATATTCGAGGACCATACAATGATCGTTATAAATTCTCGAGTGTCAATACTTCGTCATGGTTGACAGTACACTGAGTACTAGTGCTACTTATCATTCTCGTGTTACGCGCGTTGTTGATCTGTCAACGTAGCAACACTATACGTCTCTCGAACAGAAGCTAATGATGTATGTTACTAGGTGAGGTGGTAAAGGTGAGTGTGGAAGTCATGAGATCCAATAAGGGTCGTTTTTAATTTTGTGATAAATAAAATTTTCACGTAATTAAGGCGTCCGCCTCTTATGCATGAGGCTTTGGGTTGGCAACCGAGTACGGCCAAGTGACCAATGTGACTTTTTCTTTTCGTATGTTTTTTCCAAGTTTATCTTGGATACCACTGACATCGGTGAAGGTAAACATCGTGAGGAAACCTGGACTTAAAATTAGTCTGAAATCGCCAATCCTCCTTGAGCAAGCGTGGTGATTAATGCTCGTGCCTTCTCTGTATAGAAAAGGTTTTTACCCTGCAGAGGGAGAATAATAGACTGGTATTAGTTATTATTTTCACATTTTATGTACCTACACACGATAAATTTTTACAAAAACATTGGTTGTTGAAAAATTGGAAACCAATTACGTTTATTCATATTTCATTCTCCCGATGTTTTCATCGTCGAACGCAAACCACATCCATCGCCGTTCTGGGAATCAATATAGGCCTCACAAATATTTGTTTCAGTGGCGAATGAAGCAGGTATACAAAACATGTATGTCGAGTGCCCGCCTCTACGATATGAGCCAATCAAATGACAGATTGCGGGCGTATGATTGAAAAATTCCAAATTGGAATGCAACTGGTTTCATGAATGTTATTTGCGGTTCATATAAGTTTCCACGATTTTTCCACTTGCTTGGTTTTGATTTTGTGTAAAAAGGGAAATCGTGAAAATACAGATAAAGTTATCTTTTATTGGCAGTATGCTTCCTCATCTTTATCACAAAGATTACTTTCCCTTTCAAAGCAGTGGTCATAAAAACAAATTGTTCTAATATTATCTCGCACTCTCTTATCGCTATTTCTACACGATTTTTCCTCTTGAGTAAGGTACTACGGTTTTCCGGCATAAAAAGTAACCTTTTAGGTGCCAAGTTCAGTGATACCAAGTAGCCAAAGTCAAAGCATTTATTTCAATTAGACCATTTACAGGCACTTTTGAATTGTGAACAAGTTGTCAAAAAGTTGAAGCTAGTTGGTCGTTCCCAAACTTAGGTCCTTATGGAGGAAAACAAGCAAGAAACTTCACGGACACTCTTTTAAATTGTTGTTTTTTGCAAAATCCTGGTTACAATATTTTTGTAACTTCTTTATGTGAAAGCAATGAAGGAGCATATAAATAAATGAAAAATAATAATAAAGATAAGCCAAGGCAGTTTAGAAATAACCAATCCCAACTGACTGCGAACAGACGAACACATTCGAAAATAAATATAATTGGAAATTATTCACCCGTCTGATACCCCCAACCTTAAATTATTAAATGAAGCACATCACATCAATCCTGAATTTAGTCTACCCCTGGCATAACATACAAGTCAGAGATGTAAACAAAACGGCTTCTCATAACATTATTATTCAGTGGTATTTAGGAAATCCGAGCGTTTTCCTCGTTCTTACAGAAGTAAGTCCATCCTTTTATACAGTACCTGTCATAACTGAATGTCTGTGTGCCTCGTAAACAATTGTTATTTGTTGTACTTCTAGCAATATGATTATCTTTCTAGTTCGGTGTAGGAGATAGATTGGGATTTCTGATGGATTAACTTACTTAGGAGAATATTAATGTAGTGTCTTTGTTGTGTCTTCTTGGGCTTTTTTTTTTTGGCTGGCGGGAAATCATCAATTAACTTCTCCCGCCCTGGGCGGGGCGGGAGGGAGTGTCAGACTTTTACTGACTAAAACCCACCCATGTTCCTTCTTGTGCCCTTTGCGTTCCGGGGGCGCGGTATCTCTTACGAACAACCCGCAGCCCCGGCAGGCATCGGCCCTCAGTGGCCCCTTCCCCATGCCCACATCTCTTTGAGGCGCGCGTGGATCACGAACGCGCCGTTGACACGGCCTGTCGTTTCGTTAAACGTAAGTACGGTGAGCTACCCATTGCTCACCGTCCACAGGCCCGTATCTACGGTGGCCGGGAGTCGTCTCGCGGTCTTCTTGGGCTGCCTCGTTAGCCTACTGGTCCCAAGCGCGACTGCAAAGCTAGAGGTCTTGAGTTAGATTCCCAGGATGAGCAAAGTGTTATTGGATTTTTCAATGAAATCCTAAGTAGCATCTCGGAGTTAGATTTAGTGCCCGGTTAATGGCAATAGGCTCGCCCCTTATTACATGTGACCTTAACATACCGGCGAACTGGGGGTGTACACCTCTGTTTAACCCTTCGGGGAATACAGGCGTGATGGTATGTGTGTGTCTTTGTGGTTTATTATGATTTTTTTCAAATCTTGGGATGTTATCCGTTTTGGAATAACAAGTAACCTTTAGCTTAATATTTAGGTTCGTTCCAGAAGCAACCGGTTCGATTGATATGTGGTGGAAATTATGTTTTTTCTTACTCCTCCGCTAATCTTTTCTGATTAATTCAAGACAGTTGAATCGCTTCTCCGGGACTCGGAGAGTTTTATTGCCTCGGCGCTTTTCTGGTGGTCTCCACTGTTGATTCTAACTTTCAAGAGTTGCAGTGGATGGGAATAGTGTGGCGAGTCCGGTTGATATTCAGATTCAGCAGATGGTCCTCCAGTCTCCAGTCTCCTAGTACTCCATTCTCCTAGTATTCTTAAATGGCAATCAAATGTGTATTCGCTTGCCAAAGTGTAGGGATTCCAACTCGCTTTATGACGACTGTCAGACTTCTTGCCGGATTTAAAGTGCCTGCACCTGGTTTATTAGAAAAGCTTTCACTTTGACGGTTCCCTGTCCACGAGCCTGCTGTAGTACCTAATTATTCTCCACAGAGACCTACCTACGTTTTCGAACGAGCAACTAGCTTAAACTTTCTGATTAACTGACCGATTCCTTGACAATTCAAAAGTACAAATAAATGGTTTGATTTTATCTATACGTTATTTGACAGCAAAACAACCAAGTCTTTCTGTTCTGTTTTTACACACATACCATCACGCCTGTATTCCCCGAAGGGGGCCGGTATGTTTAGGTCCCTTGTAATAGGGGGCGACCCTATTATCATTAACCGGGCACAAATCCTAACTCCGAGCTGTTACTGAGAATTTCATAGAAAAAACCCAATAACACTTTTTGCTTGACCTGGGAATCGAACCCAAGACCTCTAGCGTAGCAGTCGCTCTTAGGCCCACTAGGCCACCGAGGCAGTTAGCTCGGTTAGTTAGTGTTCTGTTATTGTTTATTTTTTTTCGTTCGTTATCGTTACCTCGCCCTAGGTATATCTCATGTAGCGTGCATTTACAAACATATGTACTCACAAACAGCCAGACCCGGAACAACTATCTGTAGGTAATTTACATATTTGTTCTTTGCCAGAATCAAACCCGCGACACGCAACACAGCAGCCAATCGCTTAGCAACAGCGCCAACAGTAACGTCAGTCGTGCTGTCTTTAATATTGCAAGAAAATAATAACGGTTCACTTTAAAAATATCTTGTTACTGAAGACATTCTTCATTAGCCGCTAATAACTTAATTCAATTAATTGTCTCGCTGCGACGGAAGTGCACAGGATCATATTTCATCGTCGGCTAATTCCGTAAAGAGGAACAAGATTGATGATAATAACTTCATTTTATTAGCGTGCCGGAAACGTTGACCGAGCCATTTCAGTGCGTATACGATTATCGACCAACTTGTGTGGAAATATACGGGACTGCGGTAGGCGCGGGTGCTCTCTCAAGACTGTTTGACTGGTAGATTTTTTTATACCACGACCGTTGCAATCAGGTGTGCGCTGAACCTGATGGTAAGCACTAAGCAGTCACAACAGCCTATTTACGCCTGTTACGCCTGGAATGTCACAAGCGTGTCGCTGACCGTTAAGGTACATGATCGCTCCTCCTCTTGAGGAACCCCATACCGTAGTACCCTGGGAAAACCTTGACAGACAGCTTATACGACAATTGTAGCGTTCGCGTGTGGAGGTTCCAAGTATGGTTATGCAAATGTTGTATGTCATCCCTGAGACTGATGTCTGATCTAAGTGAAATCTCATAGGTATGCCAAATCTTTTATTGTTATATTCAGGTGGATGGATGGTCACGTCAACTTGGAATTTGATCTAAAATTTGATAAATTAATAGCTTTTAGAAGTTATTTCTTTAATTTTAGAACTAATTTGTAGTTTAACAATAAAAATCCTATTGGCCAGGTATCTTCTTCGCATAACTATCAACAGTCGGCGTTCTTTAAAAAGAAAGTAAAAATAGTTGAGGGCTCCTTTGCGGACGTGCTCCAACTTACCCATTTCCTATGTTTTCAAGCTCATTAGACTAGCCACTTCCTAGTTTTATATTGCGTACATTACTGAGTGCGTTCTACACATATTAGCCAGGTAATTATAATGCTATCTATTCCTACATGTCGGTTGATTTGTAATGTAAACATACTCCACTTACTTGATATAATTTACAGTCGAATAATTGGACCGAATTTTTCCTTACCGCGTCCGCCTTGGAGTATTTTATTTTCTTCGCTTAGTTTTCAATTTCAGCGGCCATTTTGTTTATATCAGCTGTTATTTATCTGAGTAAAGAAGTAATTGGGTCTTCTACAGCATTTTTCGAGAGCTTCAACATAATATTTTTTAATGTAAGTCTTGTATTATTATCAATTCAATTTTATATGTTGAAGATACAAGAGCTAACATTTGATTTGACGACAGTTGAGCTGATTAGAGACTTGATCAAGCTTTCAGAAGCCAAGCAAATACTAGCCCCAAGTCCTATAGTTACATTATTTGTTTTTTTTTTTTATAATCTCTTATTTTGTTGGTTTGCTCTCGTCATACAATAATGTGCATTTAGTACGTTATCGCTTCACCGCCATCAGTTGACACTGCCTAAGGCATTAGGTCCGCCTTTGTACTTTACTGTTGCATAAACTTTAAATAAAGATAATGGTTCTTCATTCATCTTCTTATATATACAATTCAAAAGGTTTATCAACGAGATAAGCACAGACATTCTTGTGTAGCATAATGAAGGTAATTACTCATCGACCATTATCACTGAAAGTGCGATAATTCTAGACTACATACTATCACGCCTGTATTCCCCAAAGGGTTAGGCAGAGGTGTTCCAAAGTACACCCACAGTTCGCCGGTATGTTTTAGGCCCCATGTAACAGGGGACGAGCCTATTGACATTAACCGGGCACAAATCTTAACTCTGAGCTGCTACTGAGAAATTCGTAATGGAAAAACCCAATAACACTTCGCTCGACTGGGAATCGAACCCAGGACTCCATGCTCATCAGTCGTGCTTGCGACCACGAGAGCAACGGGGCAGTTAATTGTAGACTAACCTATTCATTTAGAGATCCAATCGTTCAAGTATAAATCAAAGTTCAAAATCAAATATAAAATGCTTTATTTTATTATTACACGTTGTACATTATACAGTTGATGGCGTCTTCTTTTAAGCATATAAATGACTGAAAAGCTAAGTTTAAGTATGACCCATAGGTATAGTAAATAGTACAGCTTTTGCCTTCCACTTCGTCCGCTTGAATTTTCTAACAGAATTCTAGTTTTCTCGACAGTAAAATATTAGCCTTACTTAGTTTTCAGAATTGATCCGGTAGTTCCGGATATAGGCGTTTTCAAACAAACTTTTCAGCTTTATATTATTAGTATAGAAATATCGATTAAACAACATACCATCACGCCTGTATTCCACGAAGGGTTAGGCAGAGGTGTACCAATGTACACCCACAGTTCGCCGGTATGTTTTAGGGGGCGAGCCTATTGACATTAACCGGGCACAAATCCTAACTCTGAGCTGCTACTGAGAATTTCGTAGAAAAACCCAGTAACACTTTTTGCTCGACATGGGAATCGAACCCAAGACCTCTAGCGTAGCAGTCGCGCCTAGGACTACTAGGCTAACGAGGCAGTTGATTATTTTTAACGGCCTAAATAAAGTCTTTGCACTTACGTTAATCAATTTAAAGAAAGCACTATCTTTATCCCACGAAGTTCTGTAGCTTTACATTAAAACTTGGCCTCCTGCCAATGTTCAGGACAAATGATTAATTTAGCATCGCCTGGCGAGCCTCTTGTAATTAATCCGACAAGCTTGCTGCATGGACACTTCCTTCTTTTGCCGCAAATCTGCTGATTTGGTTCATACATGGAGCTTTTAAGCGATAGTAGTGCAACCCTTACTTTGTAATATACGATCAACTGCTCTACTGCGTGGTAGACGTGCAGTTTGGAAAGTGAGTTTTTCTATTAGGAAAATCGCAGTAGCCGGTAGCTGGTGCTAGCAATCTATACAAATATTATAAAGCTGAAGAGTTAGTTTGGTTGGTTGAACGCGCTAATCTCAGAAACTACTGGTTTGAATTGAAAAAGTATCGTTGTGTTGGATAGTTCATTTATCGAGGAAGGCTTTAGGCTTTATAACATCACGCTGCGATACACGGGAGAGGAGCAGTAGCCAAAGACGTAACTTAACGCGGATGAAAAAACCACGCGTACGAAATCGCTGGCAGAATCTAGTATAATATAAGTCGCTTTTATCTGTCACTTTGTCCGCGTGAATTTTCTGACGAATCTCTAAATTTTTAAATGAAATACAGTTGAACTGGAGAATGTGATGTAATGAGTGGTTAAGGCGCCCGCTTCTCATGTATGAGGTTGCAGGTTCGGTACTGGGCAAGTACCATTGTGAATTTTTCAATGAATATGTACTTTCAAGATTATCTTGGACATCGCTGACATCGGTGAAGGAAAACATCGTGAGGAAACCTGGACTTACAATTAATATAAAAGCCTAGAATCATCAATCCGCCTTGAGTAAGCTTGGTGATCAATACTCGTGCCTTCTTTGTATGCCAATAATAGGCTGGTATTGTAATAATAGCACTTAAAGATAAGGTAGCTTCCTATTAGCGAAAGAATTTTCAGACTCAGACCTGTTTCTGCTTTATCTGCACTAACTTTTAGACTGTGCAAGTATGCATACCGTGCAAAACTAATTCCATGCTACGCTCAGCCTACCACGTCCATTATCATATGTTTATCGTCTTACTCAGCAGTCGCTATTACTGTCCCACATAATGTACTAATCGATCACAAGCGTTTTTACATAACACACGAGATTCTTGCCGATTCGTACCGATGCAGACCGATGCACGAGGAAATCGTACGATCTTCACGCTCGTTAATAATATGCGCGGAAAATTAGATCTAGTAGATCGGTTTGCCACTGCACCGGGGGGACAGAAGTACCACGAGTATTGGATAAGTTATATACCGTTCAGTAGATCCATAGTTTCGGGAACCGACTTTTTGTAGAACGTGTGCGTTGGTATTTTAGAATTCATATATTCCTTTCTTTCCGACAAAATAATCGGTCACCGATTGTCTGACGTCGTCGGGCAGCGTAATTCTGCCAAAACGGTATCTCAATAATTAAATTAATTACGTCAGATTACTTGTATAAACCAACGTGTTCCTATCTAGCAATAAATCTAAATGTATGTCCATAACTTTTTTAAATTAATTTAAGATTAATCAGCGTTAAATACTCAAAATAAAATTTGGGAGACATTTTGACGTGTCTTGTTTGATTTAGACTGTTCAAAACACACAAATATCATTGGATGGTTTATATCTTATATCAGGATAACAGGAGCAGTGGTTTTGTAAACACAAATGACAGATTACTAAGAGATTATACTACTTTCGAAATTGGATTGCTTTTAATCAGATAGATTGGGAAGACAACACCAGTATTGCTAGCACGTCTATTGATCAATTTGTGTAAGTGTTGCCTGTTATAAATATCCTTGATGGTGGTTGCTTTCGGTTTAATTAGTTTTTCTTGTAATGTCCTGCTTTTTCTATAGCGTTAGAGATTTGTTGAGTGGTAAAGAATAGGTTTCCTTATTAGTGTTGAGGTCTCCATACAACGCGGTTCTTAACGTCATCTACTTTATCGCCATTGACAAATGGCGCAGACAGTAGTGTCTACTATTTAATTGTCAAATAATACTGTAGACACACTACAGATATTTTCAATACACCGTCAAATAAAAGATAAAAACCACAGTGTTTAATAGTTTGATGATAGATAGCGCTATTCAGAAAAAGTTATATGATTAATTGCTTGTTCCCTTTTTTTTTTTAATTGACCCTAATCGCTACTACTCCCTACTTTTCCGAGACTGTTTATTGCCAAGTCTATATCTGCACTATCAGCTAACTTTGCTAAGAATAATAATGATTTTCGCACCAATTCTCACATGGTTGTCAACCAAACTTGTACTTCTGTCTCTCCCCCTCACAGTGACAAATCTGCACGCTACGCTCGCACGTTAAGCAATAAAGAAATAGGCTCAATTATATTATAATACAGTTATGTGCATCGAGTGCAGGCTGTGTGTTACATGACGCAATGTGCAGCAGGAAGCGCGGCGCGAGGAGCGCTGGAATTTATGCTCTAATGTTTATTGATTGTGATGGATTTGCTCTGAATAATGGCTTTACATATTTGTATGATGAGAGATTGTATAATAATATTACCAGCCTATTACTGTCTAGCTGCAGGACAAAGGCCTCTTCTCATTCAAGATGCGACCATTGATCACCACGCTTGCCCAAGGCGGATTGGCGATTTCAGACTTATGTTAATTACAAGTCCAGGTTTCGATGTCAATTATTTTCAAGATAAACTTAAAATGCACATGTGAATTGGAGAAGTCACATTAGTACTTGCCCGGTTTCGACCCCACAACGTCATGCATGAAAGGCGGGCGCCTTAACCACTGGGCCATCACGATATTTTCAAAAGAGAGATTGTCTGTTATTATTAAAATAGTAGCTTTTGACCACGAGTTCTTCCGCGTGAGTGTCGATTATCTATCGCGGATGTAGACGCAGCCGCGGATCTAATATTAGCTTTTGTTCTTATGCAGATCCGAAGCTACCGCTTTATCAATATTTTGTAACGATCGATTCTGGGGTTATGCTATGATGAGATAACTGATGGAGGGATGGAGTTATTTTCGCGTGTAATATATGACATTTATAATTTAATTTCAACATTTTTTTTCTGAACCCATTTTTGGAAAATCGGTAAGCGCTTTCATTGAATGAGCGGTCAATGTTTTTATAATAACATACCATCACGCCTATAGTTCCCGAAGGGTTAGGCAGACGTGTACCAATTGTACACCCACAGTTCGACGGTATGTTATTCTGTCTTAGGACCCCTAGGCCAACGAGACAGTTAAGGGAGTGCTTTTATAAAAATATGCTGATAATGACATCAATACTATATTATATTCAAATGAAACGAGTAACTTTAAATATCTGCGCAACGCAAGAAAATCATAACTTATATTTATTAAATGACACACGTAAGCCGCAGAACTAATGAAACGTCATGTTATGCATTTTTGCCGTGTAAAGACTAGTGATGTAACCATTAAAGACGCTTAGTCGAGATGGACATGCATAATCAATACCGCGTCACCGCACTATTGCGCAACTAACTACAGTTTATGATCGAAAGTGGTGCGAGATTGACGCTGCGTGTGAAAATACCGATACCGCGCTGCCAAGTCACTATTCGATACTAGAGACATTTCGAATACACTACTGGTTTTGTTAGATTACCAAGTGAACTTAGCAAAATGAGCGGCAATGGACGGTGAACAATTTTCAGTTATCGTTGTCTTTGTAAGGCGTGTCATTAGACAGATTTATAAAACAAAATGCATATTGTATCGGTATGTACATCACTTGCAAATGATATCGTTATCATTATATTCTCATCGCGAGACGACTCCCGGCCACCGTAGATACGGGCCTGTGGATGGTGAGCAATGGGTAGCTCACCGTCCTTACGTTGCATAATGACAGGCCGTGTCGACGGCGCGTTCGTGTTCCACGCGCGCCTCAAAGAGATGTCAGCATAGGGAAGGGGCCACCGAGGGCCGATGCCTGCCGGGGCTGCGGGTTGTTCGTAAGAGATACCGCGCCCCCGGAACGCAAAGGGCACAAGAAGGAACATGGGTGGGTTTTTGTCAGTAAAAGTCTGACACTCCCTCCCGCCCCGCCCAGGGCGGGAGAAGTTATTTGATGATTTCCCACCCCCCAAAAAAAAAAATCATTATATTCTCATGAGAAAAAAAATTGTTGTATTATATGCCAGTTAGTGACCTCTTTTGGAGACTTGTCTTGCGTGTTTTATTGCGTAATTTAGAAGTGCATACTTGTGCAAAGTTTGTTCTGAAGCTCTCAAGCAAATAAAGCCTGTGAAACATTGTAATGCAACTTTGGATAAGTGCCAAAATATACAACAGAATAACACTTGAAGGAGCTCGAGGAGGATAGTTGTTTTTGAGTTTTCGTTATTTTAGACAGCTTCGCCATCCTGCTTGCTCGAAAGCGCTTTGAACATAAGCTTATGCGAAACCATTGAGGTTAAAAAAGTTTGTAAACTTTTTCATATTTTCGTGTAATTTGCTTTTACTAGGTACTTTTTTCTTTAGGTGGGTAAGCCCTTGACTCTAGTCTAGATCAGAAGTGACGAAGACAAAGTCAATGATGGAGTAAGTTTACCCAGAAGTCGTCTGTTCACTTTAACTTTGAAGAGATTAGGGTTGGCGTTCGGAAATACAGACGCAGGTAGAGACTTCCACTCCCATGCACCGTTTTTTTTATATTTACTAGTGGTTTGGCTTGTCCTGTTGCCTTAAAATTACATAAAACACTTTTCCTCTGGTTCTGAAAGTTCTCAAAATTAGGGATCCATAACAAAATTCACGCACACAAAATCGCGGGCGTCAACTAGAATAAGTACTATAAGTACACTTCGATCATGAAAGATTGTGTCTAGCACGCAATATATCTCGAGGAACTCCCGTTAACGAGAAAAGCATTTGAGCGGCCTACAACAAAGATTAACGACCATCTTGCGGAAAAGAATTGGACAACACGTATTTTTTTTGCTGTAAAGGCGTATGTTACTGCCCGCTATTGAATTACAGATTCTCGTAGTAAACGTCGGACATAAATAACTCAAAGAAATGGCCCTTGTGTGCACAGCGATATGAAAACAAGGAAATTCACAAAGACATTTGGCACAATATTGATATCTCTGCCTGAGTCTCTCTCTGTCGTTCTCGTTCGAAACTTATCCAATCAAATTCATCATTGACTACATTTGCTTGGCTGTGCTTTAAGAATTGAATTAAGAATCATCAATTCAAAAAAAAAAAAAAACGAAAGAAGTTTGTTGCACTACTTAGGCCTGTGTCCACTGACATTTATTCAAAACATGACATAATTTAAACAGTTCTTAAATTCCCGTCCCAGCCGCCGCGGTAGACGCTCCGGACGTCGGGAGCCGCGAGACGACTCCCGGCCACCGTAGATACGGGCCTGAGGACGGTGAGCAATGGGTAGCTCACCGTCCTTACGTTGCATAACGACAGGCCGTGTCGACGGCGCGTTCGTGTTCCACGCGCGCCTCAAAGAGATGTCAGCAAAGGGAAGGGGCCACTGAGGGCCGATGCCTGCCGGGGCTGCGGGTTGTTCGCAAGAGATACCGCGCTCCCGGAACGCAAAGGGCACAAGAAGGAACATGGATGGGTTTTAGTCAGTAAAAGTCTGACACTCCCTCCCGCCCCGCCCAGGGCGGGAGAAGTTATTTGATGATTTCCCATCCACCAAAAAAAAAAAACAACTTTAAACACGTAATCGGTTGGTTTAATGTTTATTTATTTAACACAAATCATGACATACAAACAATATTCAACAAAAGGTATTACGCTGGTGAACACTGGCCTTAATCTCTCGAGCTAAGCAAGGAAGGAAGTGATGTAGGTGCTGTCGTTTGTAATATTTGACCTCTAATAAGTGGTGGTGATTATCAGTATAAAGTGAATAACCCAAATATTAGGTTATTGCGTTTCCGTAAAAATGTTTACCCGCAGTGTCCGTGAAAGCGGTATTCAATTGGACCACAATGCTTAGCAGTAGATACTCGACATTTTAGTCCATAAACACTGTCTTATATGAGTACGTTTATCATCTGTTTAGCCTTTTCTCAACTATGTCGGGGTCGGCTTCCCGTCTAACCGGATGCAGCTGAAAACTAGTGTTTTAAATGGAGCGACTGCCTATCTAAACAGCCTCCTCTCTACAAGCCAGTTACTGGGCAACGTGATACCTCTTGGTAAGACTGGTTGTCAGATATCCTGGCTATTCGTAAAGACTGTCAAAGATCTACGAATGACAGCCGGGACTAACAGCTTTACGAGCTTTCCGGTACACGGGGATGTCACACATCTAAACTACGGGCTGCTACTGAGAACTTCCTTTTGGAAAAACCCAATAACACTTTTTGCCCGACCTGAGAATCGAACCCAGGACCCCACACTCATCATTCGCGCTTGCGACTACGAGACCAACGTGGCCGACTTATATGAGTACGTTATAAACTCATATTAACATCTCTCTTCTTCATTCACAGCTCAGCAAACGCCAAGAAGTGGGAAGTGGAACTGGCGACCCTGAAGAGTAACAACCTGCGACTGACGGCCGCCCTCCAGGAGAGCACTGCCAACGTGGACGAGTGGAAGCGACAGCTGCACCAGTACCGCGAGGAGGTGGCCCGCGCCAGGCACTACGCCGGTAAAGGTAGGGTAGATGACGTAGCACCGTCGTACTGCTGGGTAGTCGGGGATCCACTCTGAGAACAAAAAGAGTTAAGGAAGCAAGAGCTCTTGGGGTCTGTATCGGTCATTATGGCCAATGGTTTTGGCTTTATAAGGGACTCCCTCTTTTAGCGAAAAGTTCGTTAACCGTCATGAATTACTAGGCAAGACTCTCGATTCGATTTTTAGACTGCAACTGATTATTTATATTTGCACGTAGGTACAAAGGCAAACGGGCCTTAAGCATTCTCGATCATTCAATCAAGGGTGGCGAAGACAATAACATGTCAGATAAATTGTTGAAATAAAAAAATCATATGCAAAAAAAAAATACGTAATTAAAGCATCTGTAAAATTGGTCATCCTCAATCCACAAAACAAACGGTTGTCAAAACAGACGGATTAGTGGAAAAGGATAGATAAAATGTCTGTGATCCTTAACGAAGACTGTTTTCCACAGGTTTATTTTGTATTAAGCCATCACTCCACCACGTCTCCGTATCATTTCAGGCGCTGAAGCCAACGAAGTAGAACAGCTCCGCCAGCGCGTCGCGCAACTAGAGGCGGAGCTGGCGCAGAAGAACGAAGAACTCGCGCAGATCACAAAGTCAAAGAAGAGTGAGCAGGTGAGTGAAGATTTATACAATCTTTATTACACTGGATCGGCGGTCTGACGTCATTGGCTAGTCCAAAGTGCTCCCTTACCAGGAGTATTCGCCTGTAATGTTACGTTAAAGAGTCGAGCATTACATCAGTCAGGGAGAAGACCTGAGCATTACAGTGCACAATCCCTGTAGTATTAAGATACAACTTGTAATATGAATACGAATCTGAAATATTACATTACAAGAAAATGCTCGACAGTCAGCGAGGCAGTATTGTAACGTAGGTAATGCTCAAAAACGAATCTGTAACGCTACATTACAGGCGAACGCTCTCAGTGAGGGTGTACCTCAAGACATGAAGTAGTGAGCAAATGGAATGCTCGGATTGATATGTCGCGAAAACTAACAAAATGAAGAAGGGTGTACTATCCGCCTCAAGTTAAAAGCGCCATTTAACTGGATTTTTAGTGTTATTCTATGGATTGATATATTTGTTGGGATATTGACGGTGGTTATTAGTCTTCCATTTGTTGATTACTCCATGCCTCAAAAGTAGAGGATTCTGTATTGTGTGTACGTGTCCTTGCAACACAATATAGTTTTCTATTATCTCAAGATTTATGTTATTTGAACTACTAATTAATTTTATAAAATATTCTCTTTATGCATGTTTAGTGTACTATTACGTAAATAATATTTATACACTTTGTTTTTTTCTGATTTACTAATTTTGTTAATGTTTTACTAACAAATAAATTTAGTTTGTATTTACTACTTTTCTTTCATTTGATTCCAATCCTTCTTGCTGTTTTATCTGTTTCTTCTTTATTTAAGTAAAATATGTTTATCTACATTTTATTCAACTTCGAAAAAAACTTTTTAACCTCTGTTCTTTCTGAGTACTTGTCAATCATGTGATAATATTTTTTGGAACTGAGGACTTAACTTCTAAAAGTGGACTTTTAATAAACTAACATCGTCAGAAAGTAAAAACTTGAGGATCAATCATTATGAATACTCAAAGCTTATAATAAAGCCTAGCCGTGTTAATGGGGTAACTATAAGATCCATAAAAAATATCCACCTTGATGTCGCAATGACTAAAGATCAGCAAAAAAAACTTAATTGAATCATCCGAAAGTAGTTCCGCGACGTATAATTACGTGCCTACTGTGTGTGACTTTTATGTACATTGACGTAAGGTTCAAATTGGAGCACCTGACATAAAATGAGTATTCCTAAGTTTCTGCTTGACTTAATTTGTTTTTGCTCTCCTTTCTTGTGACGTAGCCTTTCTATTGTCTGTTCCGCTGAAATGATGCATAATTTAACTGACATCAATTTGTCATACGATGGTGACCCTTAACTTACAGGATGCAGAGGCTAAACTCGCTCAAAGCCAGCTGGAGTTAGCGCTGGCAGCGCAGGACGGTCAGCGACAGGTCATACAGGCGCTGAATGATCAGCTGGCGAGGCAGCTTGATGAGCTGGTGAGAATTCTGTTTTTATTATTAAACCATCTTAAAAAATAGCCGTCGCCATTGGGGTAGACGTGCTTTTGAGTGGAGACCGCGAATCGGCAAGCGTAAGGAGGGACGCCCTCAGGCTCGGTAGTACGACGATCTTCGCAGGATAGCTGTTAGCAACTGGATGAGACTGCTGCAGTGGACTGCTGCAGGCTGATGATGAAAAAATTGTAAGCTGTTTTGTACATCTCGAAATTTATATATGTCGAATATTATTTCCACAGAGCACGATCCACCGTGAGATCAACTCGGCTCTGCAGACATGAGACGCGGCCCCCGCGCCCGCGCAGTACGCGCAGCAGTCGCGCCGCCTGCCTCTCCTACTGCGCGGCCCGGAGCCTGCCTACGTCACGGTGAAGGCCAAGAAATGAAGAGTGCTCTCGGTATTTCGCAAGGTGCACGAGTTTTTTTAAGTTCTTGAGGGGGGGGAGTCGGTTATGTTTTGTCTTTAGTTTTTGGGATCAATGTGTGGGTAACAGATACTTAATTAAAATCAAACTTACAGAGAGCGTCATTAATTGGTTACCCGTCTTGAATTAAAATTAGTTCGAAAAGGGGGTCACCAGTTGATGACGCTGACCGTACGTGCGGTGATACGTATCTTCGCAGTAAGGGCGGTTTTCGAAGATCAAGTTTGAATAATGTGCGGTTGATCGTAGGTGCTCAGTTGGTGTATCTAATTTTGAATGCTCGTTTACACAGAATAAGGTTGAAAATGTTATGTTATGGGTAGGTTCTATAGTGGTATTGAATGATGGTGCTACCAGCCGCTTTTTGCACTCATGTGGTACGCAGTTACTGCATTTTAGAAGTCCAGCACTTGACCCAACAAGGGCGTAAGAATTAAAAAAAAAACTATTTAAAATACCCTAGATACGACTTGTAACCGATAGTTATAGCATATGGGCCATTTCTTCACCAATATCATAAATATGTCCAAATCGATGTGACGCTAAAATTTTCTTAAATTTTGTGTAAACGGGTGTTGTGTTTGTGTGCGTGCGTAGAGCAAATAACATCCAATACGTGCTCTGTACCAGACACGTAGTCTGTAATGAAAACTATGTTCCACAAAACATTCCATTTTAAATTTTAAAAACGGTTTTTTATGGAACAATATTTGTTACAAAAAACTACACATTGATACCAAAATTAATTGTTATGGTGGTAATGTCAGCTTATTTAGTTGGGTTACGAATATCTGATCGTTTAGTTTGTATAGTTTAGTGAGTTGTCTCGTTACGTTGAAATCGATGTAAAGTTATATTAACAGACCAGTGTGCTGTTATCTGCTGTTTCGAGTATTCTAACACTTCAGTGATTTGTAATAACTGTTTAAAGGGTCGATATTTATCATCACGAAGTAGTCACCCGAGTGTTCTCTGTACTTCGTAACATCTCAAACTGTAATAGTTAGTTTCACGATTAAGAATGCAATAAAATTGCAGTCTCTACAAACAATGGTACGAACAACCGACACACTCCCTTCGATGTTGATATAACTTATAACTGGGGTACATCACTATTTTTGGTTACATCGATATGTATCGATAACAAAACTTAATCTGTTACAACGTTCACATAAATTGGCGAATATTTTAACGTGTCGTGAACGTGTGTAGTCTGTCAGTAGAAAGAGAACAATTAGCTTACTTCAATGTTACGTTACAACACGACGCAAATGTTCTATCGGCTGACTTCACCGGTTTTTCTTGTCGCTGAACCGATAGTGCTTTGAATTTGAGTAGCCCAAAACACACATAAGTCACTTTGGCTGTATGTTTTAGGGCACAGAGGACAAGATAGGAGGTGGAGTATCACCCTGTTAATAGTCCTTTGACTCGTGTTTGATTTTAAAATGGGCATTCACAAATATGTCCAATGCTTGCGTACGTCACATATTGACTACGTGGGTACGCTTGCAGACGTGAAGTGACCTAGCTTTTCTCTTTCTACTCCGTGTATTAGCCGATCTCACTACACTATAATATTAAGTACTCACGTGTTCATATTTTGTGGAAGATTTCATTAAATTGTGTATACAGAGACGATATTGCTCCGATATCATTCCATTATCGCTCGAATGCGATTGTAAATTTCATCGATATCGATAGTGTCTTTTAATTATATTATATCGAAACGATTACATCGATATTAGAGCTATGTTCGTACTTTTATCCGAATTGACGTTTATGTCCAAATTGTACATCACTATGGGAGTTTTAAAACCCAATAATTGGTATTATGCATCGTCACATAACGCGTTCATAGGAAAATCGTCCGCCAGTCATCAAATACAGTCATATTCTCAAACAATTTCCCATGACAAAAGTTCGTATTATAAATATAATTTTAATTTCAAACAATATATAAACTCCATTACAAAGTTTTGGCGCTGAATAAAGCGGTTTGCTTCAAACGAGCGCTCGAAGCGAAAGCTAACGATGTATGAAATTGAATGACGTCATAATATGTCTTTGTATGAAGTTGTTTCACGGTTTGAAGAAAGTACTTGTCTAAGTTTATATGTCGCATATAAAGTCGCGAAATTCAAGTGGTCTTTGAAAAGCTACGCTCTTGATAATATTATTATAATAAGTTGCAAGTTCTACCAAAGGGGAAAAAGTTTGATAATTTGCGAGTGAATGTAGATTATATTATGTTCTGTATGCGGAATTCCGCATCAGGAATTACCGAACCGGACAATTGTGAAGCGTTTTTATTAAAACATCTTGGACATCGCTCATTTTCTTAATGCATTTGAAAATATGAAATCATTGTAGGGATTACTGGAAATAAATCAACTCCTAAATAAATACCATATTATTCCAATTACTCTGCCAAATATATACATAGCCGCCAAATCGACAGTCAAAAATAAACCTATGAAAATGACAACATTTGATGTGGACCGGAGCTTACATAAATAACTATTTAAACAATATTTCTAAATAATATCATTGTGATGTTAACCCATTTTTTAATCATGGAGTGCGAACCCTGCAGTGCTCGTTATCCACCCCATCATCTGTTCGCCCTAACCTGTTCGTGTGACACTCCATTTGTTGCATACTCTGTGTTTTAACTGAACAGTGATCATTCTCATCTCTAAGATTAATGTTTGACATGTATCAACCACGTTTATGCTCATCATAAATGTTTATTGATAGTTTTTGAGTCAGTGATGTCGACCCACCCTTATCTAAATGTAAATAATTTCGAAAATCGTGTAACCCCACGGTTCAATGCCAAAAATAACTAATTTTATTATTAAAATTAATGTATATTTTAAAAGTAGATTTTTAATATTATATTATTGTGTAAGAAAACTGGTTGCACGGTGAAATACCGAATTAAAAATATATAAAACAATATGTAACTCTTGATTTCTATATTCGCCTGATATAATATTATGATATAGTCGACAGGCCGTGCCATGTCCTAGCGTATGTGTGTATATTGAAATATTCCCTAATTAATGTATTAAAGTATAAAACAATTGGCTAATAATACGCCTCGACAGTCCCTTTCTCCTGTACCCTCCAGGCCGGTGCACGTAGGCATCCGGGAAGGGATTTTAAAACAATCAATATTAAAGCTTCGATTTAAAACATTTTTGAAAGCGTTAAATTTAAAATATTGCTTAGTATGTAAGTGTATGAATTGTACCGATGTATGTAACGTTTACCGCCGACCATGTTGTTTTGATCTGGGAGCCGTTTTATTTGATGTACTGTGCATTTTGTTTCGTGTGGAATACATTATCCAATATTGTTATTTGTTAAGATTGATATACGTGATGTGTCTTGACTGAAGGTGGCACATTAAAAGTATAAGAAGATTCAGAATAGGATTGACTGAACTTTCAAAAAATACGGCGACACGACGGACGAAAGATGTTTATACGCGATTGAATGAATGCTGATGTTGATTGTGCCATCTTCCAAAAAGCTCAGGGGAAACATACCATTTCACAAGCTGTTCACCTGTCCCGGTATCTGTGGCTAATCAAATCTTACAAGTTAAATTTTATCCGCTTCCCGGTGTTCGTTTGAGCAGAAATTTTGCGTAAATGCGCAATTGGCATGACAATGCAATGTATTGATGTCACAGAGCCGGTCTGATGAAGTGGCCATAGGAACATAATCAAATGTTACAAGCTTAATTTGACCCACTTGCTGATGTTCGATTGAGCTGGAATTTTGAATACATTTTCACATTCCATGACAATGCAATATAAACCCTTGTTTTTAAATAAAAATATTATTTTTCGAACTTGCCAACATGTTTGTAATGCTTTAAATCTTGCGCCATCTTCAGTGAGATCATAACTCCAGCATAATAATCCTATGGTACATTAAACTTTAAACATTTCCGTTGGACTTTCCTACTGTGTAGGTGTATTCTATTAATATAATATTAAATGATAATTATTAAATTGTAACGTGAAATTCCAATCTCGATGATTTTTAATTAATATATTAAATATATTCATCCTTAGGCGTAAGATGTTCAGTAAGTCGCGCAAAATTATTTTGTTGGATTTTTACGATTAATGAAATAGAAAATCAGGCGAATTATTAAATACCTATTCAAATAGGCAATGCCAATCGTTATAGTTCCTTACACATATAACGTTATGAATATAATAAGTGAAATTTGTTATTGTTAATCAAAATAATTTCGCGCGAAAAAAATATGTAATAAAAAATAATAGGCAAAAATCGTCACCAATATCCGTCTAACTCCCAAACGTTGACGTAGATGTTAATTTCAACTTTATTTCTATTTGTTTAAGTTTGACATTCGTTTAAAAACCCTGTAATTCATAGATCCCTTAGCAAATTAGTGATTACACTTTGACAGGTAAATATCGTCTGCGATCTTTTGAGAAGTTGAATTATTGTTTTAAATATTTTTGTTACAATTTATGTATTTTTTTCTGTTAGCCAAATAATTTGTGTTCATCGATTTTATTTTAAAAAAAAGTATTATTATTTAGTTTTTTTTTACAATTAATTGCAAACGATCATTATCTGTCAAAAACCTTGAAAAAAAAAATTGAAAACAAAATGATATCATTAAAAAGGCTGAGGACACAATTTTTAAGATATACAATGTCTTCTAAACAGGGTAACTTTGATTTACTGTTGCATGGATTTTAAATAGTGATCGTTGTTATTCGATTTTTACTCTTGTCTTACAACAAACACTTTCCGTAGCTCTTTACAATTCGTTCTCGAAAACGTGCGGCGAATATACAAGTCACGTGGTTTGGCGTCTCAATGTATCAGTAGTGGTAACGAACAATATTATTATATGGTACTCTCTAACCTTCAACTATTTACCTTCATTTACTCTTTGTATAAAACTACATGAACAATTTTAATTTCGTAGTTAAATAAATACATAGCTATAGTAGGATATAATGTTTATAGACACAGTATTTATTTGTACATGTAAAAAAAAAACTGTTTATCTGATAGATAAAAATTTAGTAGAAAACCGAAGGATCTGTTGGATTATAAGAAATGTAATATACAAATAGATAATGTTAAGTGTTATTCCCATTTAATTTTTGAACCGAAGATGTTAAGTGTGACTACATATAAATAACATTTATAGTATAGATAGTTATATGTTCTATATCATAGTCGTTACAATAGATGAGATTATAATTTTAAATGTATCTTGGCTGGGAGATGACATTTTTGTTTTTTAGTGGCCAATAATTTTGGCCCGATGTGTACTGCCCACCGACTTGCACGTGCTGGGACTATTATTCTTCCCGGACGTGTAGAATGTGTTTTGTCAACTTTTACTTATCGATCGCAATAAACAAATGACTGTAGTGTCGTTAACGCCATCTTGCGGTGACAAAGTGAAGGTAATGAGTTAGATTCGTGTCTCAAGTATTGGCCACTTGATATTGTTGTATTGTAATCGCATTATAGTTTTAATTGTAATTTATTCAATATAAATTGTTATAGTCTGCGTTGCATTTGTTATAATACACGATTTGATGTACAAGAGATAATATTTTGACGAAGATATGACAGTATTGATATAGATTTTATTTATTTTCATAAGATTCAATGGAGATTAAAAACAGACAAAGGTTGGTGAAATTACATATTTATTCTAAATAGTTGATCTCATTTATGACCTATCGAATAATGTAGCTATTTATTTAAAAATTAAAATTTCTTTATTTTTTTTCTCTATTATAGTTCGCCAATAAATTATTTTCATTGCATAAGTGCCGATCTCTATGTATAGTTTACCATTCTTTGTCTTATTATAAATATGCAAACGCTAGACGACAGATGACCCGAATATATACATTTTATTGAATTGATCTGGAAAACTACAAGGCTCATTCCTCGCTGAATTTATTAAAAGGGATGTTGCAATTTATATTGTCTGTGCTAAGATTTTATGACTTGTACTTGAGCCATACTGAATAATATTATTAACATAAGTCATTTTCGAACATAACAGAAAATTGAGCTGTATGCGATGGACTTAGGTCTCAATTCCAGACGATTAGTTAGTGAGCCGACGTGTCGGTTTAGTTGTCAAGTGCAGCGCAGACTAAGTATGTGTACTACGTTATATCTTCCATTAGATCAGTAGTCGCTGTGAGCTGAGTATGCATATTAACAATAAATAAATACAATATGGATTTCAAAGCAGAGTTTCATTTCAATAATCCTTTATACTTCTTTTAGTACTAAACATTTCTGACATTTTCTTTCGAAATTGTACACAATTTCACATTGTTTCCTGTGACCGGTGGAACATCATCCTAGACTTTGTATGTATGTATAGTATGATTCTAGACCGCGCCCCAGCATCTCAGTACGATGGCCCGCCCACCCCGTAATATTTTAGTATTTTCACACACACATACGTGTATCACGCCTGTATTCCCCGAAGCGTTAGGCAGAAGTGTACCAATGTACACCCACAGTTCGACGGTATGTTTGGGTCCCATGTCATAGGGGGCAAGTCTATTGCCATTAACCGAAATTTCATAGAAAAACCCAATAACACTTTTTGCTCGACTTGGGAATCGAACCCAAGTCCTCTAGCGTACTAGTCGCGCTTAGGACCACTAGGCCAACGAGGCAGTTATAAGGTGTGTAGGGGTGTTTAGTATTTTAAAATTAAAATTATTGTTTACACACAGAACTTGCATAAAATATTAGGCCGCTTTCACATTAGAACGTTAGCAGCGCGACAGTAGCGCGGCAGAAGCTCATGCCTTATCTGTTTTACCGTTGTTTTACGGGACATCGATGGCGCCGAATGAGTACTATCAAAAGCAGAAACAAGTGTTTCCCCGTCGGAATCAGATTTTGAAATATTTGAAGGCATGTGGTTCTGCCGCGCTACTGTCGCGCTGCTAACGTCCTAATGTGAAAGCGGCCTTAGGAACCAATGTTTGTACATTTAGTAATCTGATCTAACTATACCAGTGCGCAATCAAGCGTGTATCGACAGGGTCGTGTGGGTAGTGGTATTCCATTTTAGGGTTTAGTGGATGCATTCTGCTTCCAACTTACTTAGCAGTCACAAGTTCACCCACCGCTAGGATCTTTATTCTTTTACGTAATTAGTTTTTTCAAAAAGCTGCAAGGCTGATGCGGGACTGGCCATTCCATGTCTGTCTGATGCCGGCTAAGCGGTACAGTCAGACAAGGTCGCGGCAGGCCGAGGAGATGATGGAGGGACGCCTTTGGCGGTGGCTTCCTTAGGCATTGGCGAGATGAGGTAAAACATTGAGGGAAGCTGAAGGAGTGGGGTGAGGGTTTTGACCAAAAGTGGGATAGCGAAGGCTAGCAATAAATAAAAAAAAGTTTTTCTGATGTCAGCGTGTAAGTAGCATAGCTCTTTGTGAAGGAGCTCGTACGGAGAAGTACTACCACCATACCTATTTCTGCCGCAAAGCAGCGTTGCTGTGTTTCGGTTCGAAGGGTTTGGGTGCCGGTGAAAATACAGGCACATGAGACATTTTAACTTTGTCTCTGGGATGGCAAGGTATTTGCAAGGCCTCTGCTTCTGCAGATGTCTATAGGTAGCGGTGACCACTTAACATCAGGTGGGCCGTGAGCTTGTTTACCGTCCAGTGAAATAAAAAAACTAATACAAGGAGAAGTCCATCACACAAACAGACTTGAATAACTTTGAATCTCTGAACAGCTGTAGGTAACTGAATGTCGGTAAATATTTAATAATCCGATACAGTCATATATTACTCTAACCCCATTCGGTTCACAACTCCCGTATGGGACCAGCCGTTCGCAAAAAAAAAAACAAAAAACTCCACATCAAACTCGGCGAAGTGTGAACAGTTTCCACCGCACTGGCTTGCATTTTTTATTATCATTTTATTCCATCTGGCTCGCCGAATAAATCCTAATCCCTTATCCTAACAGCGAAAACGTGACAAAAAAATTAGGAAAACAGCTGAACACACGGAATTTTTGAAACGTGTTACGGGACCACAGATAACGCATGAATTTCGGGCATTCAGCATCGATTTCCCAGGGCGCATGTCAGGATTCCCGCCATTTCACCAGTACCGTGCTAGGGCTCACGCGAAACGCACGCGGGCCACGATCGCGTTATCCAAAATAATAAAATGAATAGAATTTTGTGAATCTAACAGAAATTTGTCAGTGGCTGCACTTCAAATTGCATGTAAACTCAGAATTATTTGGTCACCGAAGGGGTCCGGTCGTAAAAGGATCGCTGACACATTTGTTTTCGGTGAGTTTTCCACTTATTACAAATCGATATATTCGGGAATATAAATTGTCGACAATGAACGTAATATTTTCCAGACTTCAGCATAATAATTCCTTCAGCTGAAGAACATAATTTTTGCCTTCTTGGTGTTAATTTTTTTAATCCTGAGGGTATTTGCGTAAATATTATTTAAGTACATGTTTTCAGCCTATCAATTATTTTTCTTAGATACTAATAACCCATTTTTTCTACTTCCTACATCTAAATAATTTCATTATCAGTATCTATGTTGGGTACTGACCCGGGCAGTTACCTCTGATCTCGCTACAATTGAAAACAAAATACTAGGTGGTACATTTCTTTTACTAGCTTTTCCTGTCAACAGTTGTGAAAGGCCTTATGTATTTTTCTCACATATTTGGGTCACGGTGGAAAAATTACGCGAACACGTTCATACATAGTGTATTAAGACTTACTCCACCAAGATGTTTTAACTCGTTCCGTTTCTCCGGTGTAGATGTTAAGTAGGTACAAACGTTCTTACGATACTTCAACAATTTAAAATAATATTACAAAACACAGAACTGCCCCGTTGGTCTCGTGGTTGCCTGCGCAACTGATAAGCGTCGGGTCCCGGGTTCGATTCCCAGGTCGGGCAAAAAGTGTTATTGGGTTTTTCCATTAGGATTTGATCAGTAGCAGCCCGGAGCTGGGAAGTTGGTGGAGTGCTCGGAAAGCACGGAAAGTCGTTGGTCCCGGCTGTCATTCGTAGATCTTTGACAGTCGTTACGGATAGTCAGAAGTCAGGAAATCTGACAACCAGTCTATCTAAGAGGTATCGTGTTGCCTAGTTTTCGGGTTGTGGAGGTCAGATAGGCAGTCGCTCCATGTAAAACACTGACGTTCAGCTGCATCTGGTTAGACTGGAAGCCGACCCCGACACAGTTGGGAAAAGGCTAAGCAGATGATGATGATTACAAAACAAACTATTCCAAATCCTTGACATTTGTTTCAAGCTTACATACAAAAAAAATCCTTTCAAATAATTACTTCGAAAAAATGGGCAAAATATAGAAGAAAGCTAAAGAAAACAGGCAGATCAGCTCGTATAAATGAACAACTGAAATGTTTCTATTTACGATCGCGCCAAAATCAGATGCGATAAGAAGACTTGAACGCAAATGAACCTATTAGTGATGCATCATCACTTCTGTCGCTTAGAGGATTTATTCGATTTGAAGGACATCGGCATTTTCATCAAGAAGGAAAACGCTGTGGGGAAACCTGGGATTAGATATCTATACCTACTAATATTATAAGGCTGAAGAGTTTGTTTGTTTGGTTAAACGCGTTAATCTCAGGAACTGTTGGTTTGAATTGAAAAAATCTTTTTGTGTTTGATAGTTAATTTATCGAGGAACGCTTTAAGCTATATGACATCACGCTGCGACCAATAGGTGCGGAGCAGTAACCTAATGCAGTTGAAAAAACTACGCGGAAGAAGTCGTGAGCAGAAGCTAGTAATTAATATAAGTCTGAAATCGCTAATCCTTCTTGAGCAGCGTGGTGATCAATGCTCGTGCCTTTTCTGCATGAGGAGAGGCTTTGCCCTGCAGTGGAACAACAATACGCTGAGATTGTTATTTATTAAATAAGAGACATCTAAAATTAGACCCAAAAAAGTAAAATATTTTACTTTTAGACATCATCTAAGGACCGGCCTAATTAAAATGTTTTCGGAAAATTAAAACGACTAGGTGCGGCGACGAACTTTTTTACAAAATAAAAACCGTTCATTACGTCGGTATTTTCCCCGAATGAGTCGGCAACGAGACTCGGAACCGCAAACAGTGCTAGCTGCGGTGACTTGTTAATCTGGCGCTGATTAATTAAAAGAAATACCGCCTTTGCATCTATTTGGCTTACCACAAATTTTGTGGCCAAGAAGTCAAGGAATTTGGACTTACCTTATAAGTATTACTGATGAAATTAGTTTATCTACATCAGTTTATCTTACATAATCATTACATAATGCCTTATAAATTGTCGGTATACAATTAGATCATTTAAATTTATACTGAAGGATTTCTTTTACAGTTTAGAATTATCCTTAATTATCCTCTACGTAAAGCCCTTCTGAAGCTATGATGATATACTGTGCAGATACTTTTTATTACTACGGTGAAAATTATGAAGACTTAACCATGTATTTAAGGTTCAGCAATTCTTGTAAGAATATCTGAAATAGCTGTTTCGTTAGCCTAGTGGTCCTAAGCGCGACTGCTACGCTAGAGGTCTTGGGTTCGATTTCCAGGTCGAGAAAAGTGTTATTGGGTTTTGCTATGAAATTCTCAGTAGCAGCTCGAAATAAGGATTTGTGCCCGGTAAATGGTAATAGGCTCGCCCCCTATTACATGGGACCTAAAACATATCGGCAGACTGTGGGTGTACTTTGGTACACCTCTGCCTAACCCTTTGGGGGATACAGGCGTGAGGGTATGTTTTGTGTGAAGACTTAACCATGTATAATATAAGGTTCTACAATTGTTGCAACAATTTCCTAAATGGCCCATAACCTTTGTGTAATGTCTTTGCCAACCTTGCAATGGCTCCGCTACGAAGATAAAATCACACATGGTTGCGCTCACAGTTTATATCTTTCGCGAGAGATTTACTTGCAGGCTACGCTCGCAGGACGATTTATTTTCTCGTATTTAAGTAAAACCCATAAAATATCTAACGGAAATGAGCTTGGTTTAGCTAGGAGCATTATCATTGCCTGTTTGCCAAAACGGTAGGCAGAGATCGAAGTGTTACTGTCAAAATATCGCCAGTTATTAAAGGTTCCTATTTCTATAGATTTAGAATGAGAATTACATAGAATTGGGAGTCCATATATCATCCTCAACAGCCCATTGCGTGCTTACGACTACTGGATGACCAAACCAATGCAACGTAACCACCATTGCTTAATTCAACAAAATCTCGCAAGTCCACAACGTAGCGCAAGTTGAAGAGATGTCAACAACATACAACATACCTTCACGCCTGTATTCCCCGAAGGGTTAGGCAGAGGTGTAACAATATTCACCCACAGTTCGCCGGTATAATTAGGTCCCATGTAATAGGGGGCGAGCCTATTGCCATTAACCGGGCACAAATCCTAACTCCGAGCTGCTACTGAGAATTTCATAGAAAAACCCAATAACACTTTTTGCTCGACCTGGGAATCGAACCCAAGACCTCTAGCGTAGCAGTCGCGCTAAGGACCACTTGGCTACCGAGGCAGTTGAAGAGATGTCTCATAAAAATAAAACTTGGTTAAGTAACGAAGTTTTAAGAGAAAGAGCAGGAAATGTTGCCGGTCACTCTAATTAATGAGAATTTAAGCGAAAAGAAAGAGAGAAGTGAGCCAGTTATTTGTAATTTTTAGGGATCTGGGTACGTCGTTCATCCTTACAAGTTGTAATAAGTGTCGTTTAAAGTCGACTTGAAGAGTTATGAGATTTTTGTAGCGTTCGCAAGGAATAAGGGTCTACCGGGTGATTTCCCGAGGGTTGACAGATGCCATTCGTTTTTCGTCAACTTGAAATTTGTGAATTTGTATCACGTATTTCGAGTTGATTAAAAGCTTTCAAGATGTGTATAAAAGCGGTAAAGACTTCTTTGGGACTATGTTAATTTACATAATAAAAGCCGTTTGGTTCCCTAGTCAAGTAAATACCATAGTCTTCATTTCCTTTTGTGCTGTCTCGCAGACGACTGTTGATGAAATTTTTAAATTAATATTATAAATAGTAAAGGTTTTTTTGTTTGTTTGTTTGTACAGAATAACCTCCGAAACTACTGATACGAGTTGAATAATTTTTTCACCAATAGATAGCTACATTATTCCTGAGTAACATAGGCTATATAACATCACGCTACGATATACGGCAGCGGAGCAGTAACCAAAGACGTAACTTAACTCGGGTGAAAGAAGCCACGCGGATAAGTCGCGGGCAGTTCGATTGTTTATGACAGAAGTGAAGAGAGCAAAATTTTCCTCAATCCGTATGTCTAATAAAAATATCTCGTGACGTCGTAGACAATCTTCCTTTCGAAGCCATGTGTGACCCGTAGTAGCCGAGGACGTTTACGATTCGAGAAATGTAATAAAATGTGTCCAATAGCTATTGAATTAAATTATGGAACGGCAAGCCTCGTCGCGAAGGATTCGACGCGTGGATCCTAAGCCTTTGAACATTTTCATCTATCGCAATATCAGATTTGAAGTCTATATCGGACTATCGGCGACTTCCTTTGCCAATATCTCCATGACCCTGACTTGAGGAAGTGGAGATAAATAAAATGCTAATGGTTTGCAATGGCAACCGTCCAACGCTTTGGTGTACGCAATTACCATGAATCTTATACGGTACGTACCTACTATAATGATCGTTTTTAAATGATTCCATAAATGAATTTGCTTTAAAAATCATTCAATCTAAATATCTACAAACATAAGTACCTACCATAAAATGATAATGAGTCTGTAGGTCATGATAATTATGATCAACAATGCCATGATAATTATGTACCTAATCATACCGGCGAAATGTGGGTGTGCATTGGTACACTTCTGCCATACCCATCGGGGAATACAGGCGTGATGGTATGTGATGGTGATAATTATGTAAGTACCTGCCTACTACCTAAACGTGTAGATCCTGCCTACCCCCATAAGAAAAAAACGAGAATTTCATGCATAAACCATATCTATCTATTCAAATATGATAAAACTGAAAAGATTTTTGTTTGTTTAAACGCGCTAATCTCAGGAGCTTTGATTCGAATTGGAAAATTTATATTTGTATATGAGAGCCAGATTTATAAGGAATAGTATAGGCTACTACATTACGCTACGACACACGGGAGCGGAGCAGTAACCAAAAACGTAACTTAACGCGGGTGAAATAAGCCACGCGGCCGGAGTCGCGGGCAGAAGCTAGCTGTGTAATAAATGCAAATCCAATATCCAAAGCCGGCTACATCAAAGTCAACGTATGCTTATACATCGTGCACAGTCGGGGTAATAGTTGAGAACTTCAAAGTTACCGTAACTATGCATGAGTAAGCAGTAAGCACTCATCAATCTTAGAGCTTTATTGATATCGTTAAACGGAAAACGCAATAAAAATCGTGGCTAGATTATTGGATAACGTGACTTTTCATTATTGAATTTTCTTTAACTATCGCTTTCTTTCACTTTGATAAAGAGTTCAAATTCGTTTGCGAATATTTCAATCACGGACTTGCTTTTCGTAAAAATAGCTAGCCAATTTGTAGCTAAGTATAATGCATAGCTCGGTACAAAAACAGTCAGCTTGGAGAAACTTTTCTTGAAATAGACATCATAGGACGCTCCTGATCAAATCGACCGATCATGTGAAGGAGATAGGTTACCTTGAAGTAGATCACGAATAACTCCATTGATTTTATAATAGTAATATTCTCTTCCAACCAAATTTCGGTTACTACGGCGACCAATCTCAATGGAGATCAGCCAAGTACGCAAAATATTATGGTGTATAAATGTTTGCGCAAACACAGGTGTACCTCCCGCGTCCCTCACTCTTATAGTCCGATTTTATTTTATTTTTTTGGGGGGTGGGAAATCATCAAATAACTTCTCCCACCCTGGGCGGGGCGGGAAGGAGTGTCAGACTTTTACTGACTAAAACCCACCCATGTTCCTTCTTGTGCCCTTTGCGTTCAGGGGGCGCGGTATCTCTTACGAACAACCCGCAGCCCCGGGACTCTTATAGTCCGATGGGACGTCAATCCGACACGACCAGGGAAAGATTAGGTCTTATGTGATTTCGTGGCACAGAGGTATCATTAACTTTCAAAGTTTGAGCTGCTACTGAGAAATTCCTAATGAAAGAGTTACACTTCGCCGCCATGTCCAGCAGTCGCGCTGGCGAGCAGACAGACTGATTAAATATACTATTAATAGTGGAGAAGGTACAGTTTGGTATTTGCCCGTGCAAGTTTGTTTGTACGACTCAAGGAGGGTATCTACTTAGATCATTATTTTTACACGAGTTCGTCAGAAGGAGGGTTATGTTTTTCGAGTGTATGTATCTATGTATGTCTATTTCTTTGGCACGCCCTACAGCCCAAACGGCTTGGTGGATTTTAACTTATGAGGTGTCGTTAGATTTGTGTTGACTGTGGGAGTGACGTCTAGGCTATATATAATTGAAAAAAAAAAAACAATAAAAAGGGCCGATTTTTTACCCCATATTATGCATGTTTTTTTCTATATAATTACCAAAATAAAGGGTTTTATAAACAACTTGCAAAAATGTAAGCAACTTGTATGTTTACATGCAATTTGGAATCAAAAATGCTAAAAAGAAACAAAAATACAAACTACAATTTTCTTTCCTGAAACCCTTCGAAATAATTCACACCGTGAAAGCGTGGTCCAGTGTCAGTCTAATAAATTGCATTCACGTGATTTGTTTATAAAAATATTCGAAGAACGTGTCAGTATCTGTCGACACATAGTCAATCAAAACTCCGAAATAGATCGACTGCAAAAAACTGATCGATATTGAGTCCAAGCATGCGCGTGGGCATTTAAATCTTCTACATCAAAAACATTGTAGCTCCTGAGAAAATTTTTCACTAGCCAACATAGGAATCACTTTTTTTATTTCCAAATCAGATAAAGCGAAAAGTTGGGTCGCAGAACAGCCAAAATCCCTCGATAACAATTTATAGACAGAACAATTTTGGAAGCTAGACAAAGCAGCAACTAAGGAAAAGTTTATACATTACTAGCGAACTGCCCGCGACTTCGTCCGCGTGGCCTGTTTCACCTGCGCTCCCGTAAGTCGTAGCGTGATGTTAAATAGCCTTTTTTTCTTTCTTGGGGGTGTGGGAAATCATCAAATAACTTCTCCCGCCCTGGGCTGGGCGGGACGGAGTGTCAGACTTTTACTGACTAAAACCCACCCATGTTCCTTCTTGTGCCCTTTGCGTTCCGGGGGCGCGGTATCTCTTACGAACAACCCGCAGCCATGTTAAATAGCCTGTGTTACTAAGGAATAACGTAGCTATAAATTGGTGAATACATGGTTAACATCGGTCCATTAGTTTCGGAGCCTATTCATTACAAACAAAAAAATCTTTCCTCTTCATAATATTAGTATACATTATATGGAGTGATCAGACGCGGCAAAACTCCATAGGATCAGGAGTCTTTGTATAGTGTGCGGGAAAAACACGGCTGTGATTGGTCGATCGTCACGCCGCGTTATATCCTAAGTCGCTGATTGGCGGACATCTCGGTGTTTTACGCAATGCTGGTGTTGTTTGCCCGTGCAGTCGAACCATACGTCGTAATATACAAGAGTCACGCTGAGGCAAAAACTATCGTCTCTGAATAAATAACAGGATTCTGATTGATTGTGTGACTCAGCACACACTGTCAGCGTTTCGTTTATTATATAGTCTATAGCAGGGGTAACCAATTGCCGTGTCGACGGCGCGGCGCGTTCGTGTTCCACGCGCGCCTCAAAGAGATGTCAGCAAAAGGAAGGGGCCACTGAGGGCCGATGCCTGCCGGGGCTGCGGGTTGTTCGCAAGAGATACCGCGCCCCCGGAACGCAAAGGGCACAAGAAGGAACATGGGTGGGTTTTAGTCAGTAAAAGTCTGACACTCCCTCCCGCCCCGCCCAGGGCGGGAGAAGTTATTTGATGATTTCCCACCCACCAACAAAAAAAAAATAAAAATTTATTAAACAAAAAATGTAGTTACGGAAATAACAAAGGTATTTTTTACATATCAATGAGAAATCTTTGAAGAACTCCTCATTTTATAAAATTACGTACTCTGTAGTGCAAGTTGCTGTGTTCTCGCGGTCCGCATGAAATGGGTCGGCGGTACGGATACGGACCGCGGTCCGTCATTTGGCGACCCCTGGAGCATAGATTCCATTAACAAACCTATTTGCTTTCAGTGTTTTCTATATATGCAAATTGAATTCGGTTTGGCGGGAGCTCCTTTAGATGGAGTTTGTTGAGCTAAATATGTAAAAAGCTTTATTATTTCAGGATAAATACAAATATATGAAAACTATTTGCAATTTACATTGATAAAAATATTACTAAAACTAGCTACTACCCGCGACTTCGTCCGCGTTAAATTTGAAATTATTAACTCACGGGAACTGTACATTATTCTGAGATAAAAGTATCCTATGTGTAATTCCATACTACAATATATCTCAGTGCCAAATTTCATCCGGATCCGCTCAGCCGTTTCAGCTTGAAAGAGTAACAAACAACCATCCAATCATCCATCCATCTTCACAATTGCATTTATAATAATAGTAGGAAGTTAGATGCAGTTATGCCAACAATATAACTAGGCTGCTTTTTATCTAATTTTCCATAAACATAGTATAAAACAAAATCGCTTCCCGCCGTCTGTCTCTCTGTACGCTAAGATCTTTAAAACTACGCAACGGATTTTAATGCGGTTTTCATCAATAGATAGAGTGGTTCAAGAGAAAGGTTTTTAAGTAGGTATATAACAACGTTTACGCTACGACCAACGGGTATGGAGCAGTAACCAAAGACGTGCTATAATAAATGAAGTAGGTATAGGTAGAAGGTTAGAAGAGATGATCTACGATCACAATATTGGTATTAAATTTTATAATAATTAATTTAGCTTTCATTTCTTAATTTGTAGCACTTAGTACGTATTGTAGTACTTTGAATGACTTTTATTGTTGATAGACCGCTTTGACATTAGTATTTTTTTTTTATGGAATTAATATAATCGTACAACTTATTGTGATACATTTTTAATTAGAGTATGTATGGAGTTTCTTGCCCGTTCTTCTCCATACGAAACTATCTTTTGGAATGGGCAACTAGATTCAATATTATTAATTTTTTTTTAACTTTTTAATTGACGTTCAAAAGCGCCTTTTCATGGTCTAATTGAAATAAATGATTTGACTTTGTAGATAGTTTCTTATTATTCAAGTTAATAACTATTTAGATATGTCTATACATACCATAATAAGTTTCATCGTATTACCTAACGCAGCTACCTTTATTATAGAGAAATCCCTACTTCGTCATGTAACTCATAGGAAATCAATTGCAATTACTGTTTCTGGGTAACTATGCTTTGTGCAATAGTCGTGCGAACGATAAGTACTTTGTGCAACTGGTTGCTATCATTATGAATACCAATACCACATTACGTTTGGTCCGTTCACAATTCTACGTCCAACTGAGCATAAAAATAGCCATTTCCATGTACTTCACTTTCCGAAAAACATTTTCTTTGAAGCAAAAAAGCCCTTTTTTCTCCAATTTGCCCCTAATTTATTCAGTTTCAACTTTCTGTGCCTCCCGCTCTGTGAAAGCCGAGCAAAGGGACCCTCAGTAATTAGGTAGGTAGGTACTATTGTGCGATTACCGTCTAATTGTCACAATTTACCTACTACATGCTCCAAGAATTTCGTTTATGGTCGCAAGCTAAAAATATTTGAGTAGTCCACAAAAGAGTTTGTTGTACTTATGTATGAAGGACTGACGGCACTCGCTAAACAAAAGCTGTAATATTAAATTGAGCTCTTTGAGAATTTTACAGCCGTGGAGAAGATGGAATGTGTTTTGTTTATTAATTTGGCTTCGTGTGTTGAATATGTGAAGAGGTTAGTTAGTATGATTATGATTATTCTAGGTACTTATTTATTACTAGCTTCTGCCAGCGACTTCGTTCGCTCCTGTTTAGTTACGTATTTGGTGACTACTCATCTTCAGTGTGTCGTAGCGTGATGTCACAAGCCTATATCCTTCCTCGATAAATAAACTATGCAACACAAAAAAAATTTTCAAATCCAACCAGTAGTTCCTGAGATTAGCGCGTTCAAAAATGGAGTAACTTCTCCCGTTTTCCCAACATTTCCCTTCACTGCTCTGCTCCTATTGATTGTAGCGTGATGAAAAGTATAATATAACCAACTCAGGAGAATGAAAACTAATTGTACCAAGTTTCGTTAAAATCCGTCGAGTAGTTTTTGTTTCTATAACGGTTATACAGACAGACAGACAAAAATTTTACTAATTGCATTTTTGGCATCAGTATCGGTCCCTAATCACCCGCTGATGGTTATTGGAAATATATTGAATGTACAGACACAGTACACCTCTCTACAGATTTATTATAAGTATAGACTAGCTACAGCCCGCGAATTCATCCGCGTGAATATTTTTACCCATGGTCAGTAACGTCTTTGGTTACTGCTCTGCTCTCGTGTATCGTAGTGTGATATTATATAGCTTATGACACACACAAACAACGTGGCTTTCTACGAATGGGATTTTTTTGCATCGGTTTAGTAGATCCAGAGATTACCCCGTACAATCTTACAAACTCACAAATTTTACCTCTTCATAATATTAGTATATATGTATAAAGAGAAAAGATTTGTATTTTTGTTTGTAACAGATATATTAAAAAAAGTACTTAACCGTGAGTTACATTATCGTCGAGTCACATAATTATAGGCTACATTTATTATCAAAAAAATTAGGGAGCTATTACAAAATGCCCGCGGATAAAGTCTCCGGCAAAAGCTAGTAGTAGAAATTACTGAACATTATGTGGTGTCTATCAAAAGATATGGCAAGTATTTTTTTTTTATTTTGCTATTGTTAACTGCTTCGGTAGCCTAGTGGCCCTAAGCGCGACTGCTACGCTAGAGGTCTTGGGTTCGATTCCCAGGTCGAGCAAAAAGTGTTATTGAGTTTTTCTATGAAATCTCGGGAGCAGCTTGGAGTTAGGATTTGTGCCCGGTTAATGGCAATAGGCTCGCCACCTATTACATGGGACCTAAAAACATACCGGCGTACTGTGGGTCTACATTGTTACACCTCTGCCTAACCTTTCGCCTGTATTCCCCATACAGGCGTAATGGTATGCTATTGTTTACCTACGTGATGTAAAATATTCCATTTGAAAATTTATCTCCTGTTTGCATTACAAAATAAAATGCGAAATTCACAAAAAAATATTACGTCGGATAAAATTCAACCCCATCAGCTTCGCTCAAAAAGGGGTAGATGTTATTATTATATTATTTATTTCATGTCATTGTAACAGTTGTTTTTAAGCAGCATGGGGAATAATACTTCATCCTCCGAATAACAGCGCGTCCCGCGGGCAATTTGCCCACATTTACATTTAAATGGAATGTTATTAAAATTAAAGATACCTACGCACCTACTTTTTATCCCTTTGGGGCGAAAGAAGTTTATTTTAGGATTTATTTATACACAACATGCTATCACGCCTGTATTCCCCGAAGAGTTAGGCAGAGGTGTACTAATATACACCCACAGTTCGCCGGTATGTGTAGTTCCCATGTAATAAGGGGTGAGCGTATTGCTACTAACCGAGTACAAATCATAACTTCGAGCTGCTACTGCGAATTCCATAGAAAAAACCATTAACACTTTTTACTTGAGCTGGGAATCGAAGCCAAGACCTTTAGCGTAGCAGTCACGCTTAAGCCCGCTAGGCTAATGAGGCAGTCGAGGATTTACTTATGTACCTATTTAAATTTATCCCAGCTTTATTTTATTAGGCAAACTTTTATATTTTGTTTGGAGATTATTATAAATAAAACATGAACTATTATAGCAGGATAATAGCTTTGAGTACCTTATTAAAACGTCCCAAGAATGATTTGAGATTCTTATTGACATAAAAGGTATTAGTTATTCATGTCGACCTTTCTTTGCCAACCATTTGGAAGGTCTATACTTCGTTTTCTCGAAACTTCGTCTTATTTTTCTTGTATATTATTCTTCGTTTGTTCCGAGAGAGAGGTAACGGAACATGGCGTCATCACGCGTTTCTTTCCCGATGGAGTAGGCAGAAGGGCAATAGTAACAGTGTTGCAGTAGTAGTAGAGACCTTTGTGAAAGGAGCTTGTCCGGGGAAGTACTACCACCAAACCTATTTATGCCGCAAAGCAGCGTTGCTATGGTCCGGCTTGAAGGGTTTCGGTGCCGGTGTAATTACAGCCACATGAGACAGTTCAATTTTGTCTCTGGGATGGCAACGCATGTGCAAGGCCTCTGGTATTGCAGATGTCTATAGGCAGCGGTGACCGCTTAACATCAGGCGGGCCGTCAGCTTGTTTGCCATCCAATGATATTATGTAAAAAAAAGGCCACATGTTGCCCAGAAAATTAGGCCCATCGAGGAGCGCCTTAACAAAAAATACTATACGTCAGCTACTTAACAACGACCTTTTAAAACTGTATCTACCAAACAAATTGAATAAAACCTGCATACTTCATACAGTAAATTGAATCTTCTTGCGAACAAACAATTTAGTCCACAAATAGCTACAATATACCCTTAGTTAACCTTATATCAGGATGGAACAACAACGTAACAATAAGGTTATCCAGTTTATTTTGTCCGGGTTCGGTAGTATTAGCTACGTGAGCAGCCTTGTTTAACCGGAGGCTGGGAATAGACGACGCATGTTGAAATAGAGTTAGGTAATGGGGACTTAAAGAATGCCGGATATGAAAAGCTGTTAGGTGATTCCTTCAATGTGGTAGTAGTAGAGCTCTTTGTGAAGGAGCTCGTCCTGGGAAGTACTATTACTGGTAGGCCTTTCTACGGCGTCCCTCCCAGCGCTGCCACTCACATCTGCCTTATATATTCGCAAATAAATATAGCCCCAATTAACTATCACTCAGCAAGGTCTAAGCAAATGCACTAAGACAGCTCGCGTATTCTCCGCATTAAGGTACACAATAATTATATCGTACGTAACTATATGTATGTTCCCCGTGCTTCGGAAAGCACGTAAAGCCGTTGGCCCCAGTTGGCATTCGTAGATCTTTGACAGTCGTTACGGATAGTCAGAAGCCAGGAAGTCTGACAACCAGTCCAACCAAGAGGTATCGTGTTGCCCAGTAAATGGGTTGTGAAGCGCAGATAGGCAGTCACTCCATGTAAAACACGGGAATTCCGCTGCATCCAGTTATACTGGAAGCCGACTCTAGCATAGTCGGGAAGAGGCTAAGCAGATGATGATGATGTAACTATATGTATGTTAATACCTACACCATTTCAGTCGCTCCATGTATCTAGTATATCAATCAGCTAACCTAACAAGGCATGTATTCGCTACACGGACATAAATTGGCTTGTTACGATATTGTTCAATATACATAGGTACATAATGACTTAACTAGTACGTACCTACAGATGCTTGCACTAATGGGAACATCTTAGGCATATTTAGGACTGGCTTAATTAGTAGGTACAACTACCTCGTTTGTCTGGTGATCGCAAGCGCGACTGTTGGATTGGGATCCTGGGTTCGATTCGTAGAACGAGCAAAAGTTTTATAGGATTTTTCCATTAGAAATTTCTTAGTAGCAGCCTGGAGTTTGGAAGTTTGTGGTGTGACACCCCCGTGGCTCGGAAAGCACGTAAAGCCAGTGATCTTGTGCCTGATCTTTTCTCGATGTGTCGGATTGCCGTCCCATTGGATTATGAGAGTTAGGGAAGAGGGACTGCACCTGTGTTTGCGCACACACTTCTGCACAATAATTATCTTCTGCGTACTTGGCTAGTCTCCATCGAGATTGGCTACCGTAACCGAAATCGGTTTGGAGAATCATCATCTCCCTGCCCTTATCCAATGTTTCTTGGGTCGGCGTAAAACGTTTTCCTTTTCCATACCGTCCTGTCAACTGTTATGTTATCACTGACTCCCTTCTTTTTCATATCATTCTTTACACAATCCATCCATGTTTTCTTTGGCCTCCCTCTTCCTCTTCACCCATCTACAATTATATTCATAACTCTTTTCGGTCTAGAGTATATTATACACATACATATCTTCACACCTGTATTTCCAGAAAGGTTAGGCAGAGGTACCAATGTACATCAATAGTTTGCCGGTATGTTTAGGTTAGGATTACAAAAACTGATTTTGTTAGAAAAGTGTAAAATTACTTTGAAAAGCCGTCCACCTTTTTCTTATTTCAATAAAATTAGGATAAAATGAAACTCTCTCTCCGTCTTCTGCATGAAACCGAACTCTAATAGTAACAAAATCTCTGTATAGTAAAATAAAACCTTTGAGGGGCCTCCGACCAATCGTTCGATTCGTTCAATCGTATTGAAGTCGCCTCAGATATTGACGCAAAAGGTTTGAACGAACTAACTCGACAGAAAAGCGATTTCAGTCCGAATTTTCTTTGTCCGACCCCGGATTTTTGACGGCAATCCGGACATACGAATTTTCGTTGCTAGTGAATTTGAATTTCGGTATAGAACCCACATGTCCGATAGAATTATTATTCTTTGTCCGACGTAGGTATTCGTATTAAGAGTAACATCCTTGGTCTATCAATCTGTTATTTTGTACCTGGATGGTACAAAGGCAAGTACTAACTTTAAATTAATTTGTACTTTCTAAGGCTATCTTGTACTTCATGGAAATCAGTATAGGAAAACATCGTGAGGAAACCTGGACTTATATTATGTTTAATTAAAGTCTAAAATCGTGAATCTGCCTTGAGCAAGCGTGGTGATCAATGCTAGTGCCTTCTCTGTATGAGAGGCCTTTGCCTTGCAGTAGGGCAGTAATTGGCTGGTATTATTTATCTGCAAATACATTGGCAGGAGTAGGAAGGTCCTGTTAGATTCTGCAATAACAAGTTGTTCTATTAAATTAAGCTTTGGAAACAGTACGTAAGGGTAGTCTCTGCCGGGATTGCGGAATTCGTTCGAAAGAGTCACCGCGGTCCTGAATCGCAAAGGGCATTAGGAGGGACATGGATGGGTTTTAGTCAATAAGAGACTGACACTCTTCAAGTCATTTGATGATTTCCAATCCTCAAACAGAAAAAGGGATAGTCTATTTCTCTCATGTCTGTTTTCTCATGATACTGACATTTTTCAGTTTTCTTTTCATAAGCTTTCAAGTTGCTGTGCCAATCTAGCCTCTATTGTTAGCTAGTTTCTTATTAAATTGTGCTCGCTTCGCTTTTAAAGCTGACTTAAATGGCGGGAGTACATTATTGGAATAGGTCGGGGAAGCCTTTGCACAGAAATTGCTCCCAATAAGATTATTAATGTAAAGCTTTATTTAACCGACTTCTTTGAGGATGCTATTTTTATTTAGGACGGTCTACATGGGTGATTAAAAGGTTCCAGTGTCTAAGCCCTTTTAGTAGTTTTGATACTTCAGTGTATAAGGGATTTACATCTATTTGTTTTAGTTTAGCCTCGTTAGCCTAGTGGTCCTAAGCGCGACTACTACGCTAGAGGTCTTGGGTTTGATTCCCGAGCAAAGTGTTAGGATTTGTGCCCGGTGAATGGCAATCGGCTTGCCTCCTGTCACATGGGTCCTAAACATTTCGGCGGACTGTGAGTGTACATTGGCACACCTCTGCCTAACTCTTCGGAGAATACAGGCGTGATGGTAGGTGTGTTGGTTTAGTTCTGCCTAAACGATCGAAGCCACATAAAAACTTCTCCAATTTTTCCGAAATAATTTTAAACATTTAACGCTGATTAATTTTAAGCTCAAATTGTAATGTGTTACAATTTCGTACCAACGTGTCCAGAATACTGGCTGGATTTTGAGTGATAAATTGGCAAATTAGTTGGTACCTATGCTCTCACCTATTATACCTAAAGGGGTCTGCCTATTACACAGTACCGTAATGAACACCTACGTAAAGCGGTTAGTACAGGCTGTCATACATAGATCTTTGACAGTCGTTACGGATAGTCAGAAGCCAGGAATTCTGACAACCAGTCTAACCAAGTAGTATCGTGTTGCCCAGTAACTGAGTTGTGGAGGTCAAATAGGCAGTCTTTCCATGTAAAACACTGGTATTCAGTTGCATTCGTTTTTTGTTTTTTTCGCATTTGTTTTTTGTTTTCTATACTGGGCTTCCTCTCTCCTAACCCTATGTTGCTGTGCCCTACAGGGGCCATATTGATCTCAATTATAATTTACCACCTAAGTATACATATGGAAAAGCAATAAAGATATTGAGTATTGAGTATTGAGCATTCGGTAAGACTGGAAGCTGACCCCAACATAGTTGGAAAAAGGCTAGGCTTAAATACTACTGATCTCGCAATTCCTACGAGCAAAAATCCAATTAGCAGATTCAAAATAATGGCCCTCTCTTCTAATTACGAGTAATCAAGCTAAACTCACTACAGGGTGTAATAATAGAATCGATTCGACTAATTGAAATCGATTGTAATACCGATATATTGGCCGAGTGAAGTCATTCTGGTAATTGCTATGTCAATAAAAAAGGGAGGTACCTAATTGGAGGGTACTAACAGTGGGGTGTCTGTCTGCCAATATTGTTTTACCTTCAATACTTAGCTATCTATAATATGTGTGACAGATCCATGTATGTACAGTCAGGGAAACAAATTGATTAGCAAAATGTTAGTTAACAACTGTCATCTTATTAAGAACTTCTTTTGTCCGAGACGTCGTCTGTGTAATTTTTTTTACGCCATTAGATGGCAAACAAGCCCACGGCTCATCTGATGTTACGTGGTCACCGCTATCCGCTATCTATAGACATCTGCAATACCAGAGGCCTTGCAAATGCGCTTCCATCCCAGATACAAAGTTGAACTGCCTCGTTGGCCTAGTGGTCCTAAGCGCGACTGCTACGGTAGAGGTCTTGGGTTCGATTCCCAGGTCGAGCAAAATGTGCTGTTGGGTTTTTCTATGAAAATCTCAGTAGCAGCTCAGAGTTAGGATTTGTGCCCGGTGAATGACAATAGGTTCGCTCCCTATTACATGGGACCAAAAACATACCGGCGAACTGTGGGTGTACATTGGTACACCTCTGCCTAACCCTTCGGGGAATACGGGCGTGATGGTATGTTAGTATACAAAGTTGAAATGTCTCATGTGCCTGTAATTACACTAGCACTAACACCCTTCAACCAGAACACAGCAACGCTGCTTTGCTGCAGAAATAGGTATGGTGGTAGTATTGGTAGTATAGTATTGGTGAAAAAATGGTTCACATCGGTCCAGTAGTTTTGGAGCTTATTTGGTACAAACAAACAAACACACAAAAAAAATCTTTCCTTTTTTATAATATTAGGATAGATTTAAATCTTAAGAACATACAATATCAATTTCACGTCACGAACAACGGAACAGATCCAGTGCTGAAGAACTAGTTCTTATGTAAAGATGAACTTGGAAATGAGCCAGCACGACCTGACGACGCCGGGGCTTATAAGTTGATCATTAGAAGCAGCCGCATGACCACAGACAGAGCCGGAAAACTATTTAGTACCAACACTTGAAGGCACCGAGGAGCCATCTATTATGACTGTTTGTTTGTTTTATTGTTTGGACGTGGTAACCTCGCGAACTGCTGGCCCGATTCTGAAAATTCTTTCGGTAATCGTAAGCTACGTTAACGACGACTGCTTATATATTTCGTTTAAAAAATATAGATATACATAAGAATATTGAAGCGGATAAAGTTGCGAAAAATAGCTAGTAGGTAGGTACTATTATACATACCATCACACCTGTATTTCCCGAAGGGTTAGGCAGAGGTGTACCAATGTACACCCACAGTTCGCCGTTATGTTCAGGTCCCATGTAATAGGGGCGCAAAAATCCTAACTCCGAGCTAGCACTGAGAAGTTCATAGAAAAACCCAATAACACTTTGCTCGACCTGGGAATCGAACCCACGACCTGTAGCGTAGCAGACGCGACGTATTATTATAAGAGATAAATTTTTAAATCTTTTTGTAAGATGAAATCTTTGGAATAATTGGATTATAAAAATTACATTACAATACGATACAAATAGATGTTTTATGGCATACTTGACTTCTACGAACGAATTCTCGGACAGAATGTAGTACGCTCTAAAACAGGTTTACTAATTAACACTTGTAAAATTTAGCCACTGTAAAATAATTACAGACTCTCTTCTTCCAATCACACCTCTACAATCATTCGCTTCTCTGCGAACCTCCCAGTAAAACTTTCTAACAGAGACACTGTTTAAGATCTAAACATCTTTTTAACAAAGATGAGAGCGCCGTGGGTCCATCACGTAACGTGACGTCAGCACGTTTGAAGAGACAATCTGACGATGTGACGTGAGTGATAGGAAAGAGCTCCACTTTGTTACGTTATGACAAGTAACGGAGAGGAACTGAGGTGAATACTAATGGGGGGAATTGATGTTTGTCGAAGGATCTTTGCTTGTTATTGTATGCTAATTTGCGGGTACGACGAATTATTTCAGGATTATTGTGTAACCGTGTTTGCTGTGGTAAGATTTGCTAATAACCGTAAGATTATGGCCAAAAGGTAGGGCTGTTATCCGTCCAAAATTCGTCGGATTTGCCCTAGTTAGAAAGAAAAGGGCTTTTCAAGAATGTTCGGATGAATCTCAGGCGCTTTTTATGTCACGGAAATCCCGATTAATTGAAATATAAGCAATTCATTAAGATTACAAAGATTTTAAATTATTTAAAAAAAAAATTGGAGTCCGTGAAAAACATCCCAATTGCTCCCGAGTGTCCAAAGTTTCGAAGTTTTTATAATGGCAGTCCTACCAAACAGTAATAACTATCCTACTTCCTTTTAATATCATAAATGCGCAAATTTGTGAAAATGGATGGCTGGTTGTGAATCTTTCACGCTTAAACGGCTGAACGGATCTGGATGAAATTTGGCACTGAGATAGATTGTAATGTGGAATAACACATAGGCTACTTTTTATTTCGGAAAACTGTCAGTTCCTGTAGGGTATATCAACTTTGACACGGACGAAGACGCGGGCAGTACCTATTCTACGTGTAAAACTTCACAGCTTTCTTCTCTTCAATTCCGCAGAATTCTACGCGATAAGTTTATTGGAAGTGATATGTGTCAGCTTCCTATTGGCCTCTCAAGAAGTGGGTCAGCTCGGCGCCGGTCGCTGGCGACCTTACAGACTATGCAGGCTTCTTTACACACTATATCTTACTGAAACGTTGAGACGCTTTTTTGTTGGGTCGTTCCGTAACGGTTTTCGTATCTGATCATTAGGAAAAGTTGTCTTCCATTCTGTGTATTACCAGTAAGTTTTGTAGTAATCTCTGGATGCCGGATACTCCTTCTACTTGGATTGCAAGAATTGACTTTATCTGACTCGTTAGCATAGTGGTACTAAGCGCGACTGCTACACCCTGACTGGTCTTGGTTTTGATTCCAGGGTTGAGTATAAAGTGTTATTGGGTGTTTCTATGAAATTCTCTGTAGCAGCTCGGAGTTAGCGATTTGTGCCCGGTTAATGGCAATAGGCTCGCCCCCTATGACATGGGACCTAAATATACTGGCGAACTGTGGGTTTACATTGGTACACCTCTGCCTAACCCTTCGGGGAATGCCGCCGTAATGGTATGCTATGTTGACTTAATTAACTTAACTTTATCTAGTCAAATATAAGCTGGCCTCCGTGACGGACTGTCAAGAGTTCCGTTCATGTTTGTGAACTTCGTGAACGGGCGCTGTCAGTCGGAATTGGTCATCTCTTAACTGCCATAATTGTTTTCACAAGCAACAACAAGATTGTAACCAGGATTTTGTAAAAACGCAATCAAAAAGAGTGACCCTGGAGTTTTTTTCTTGTTTTTATCCATAGAGACCTACGTTTTGGAACGAGCAACTAGCTTCAACTGTCTGTCTAACTTCTCGACAATTCAAAATGGCTGTCTCCAATTGAAATAAATGCTTATGACTTTGATTGTACACTTTTTTATATACATTCATATTAAAAATTTATTGTTTTAAGCATAACCTATAAATCGAAACACAGTAATGCTGATTGAAAATATAAAAACTACGATAGTATTTTTCCAAACTGTAATAGGACCTCTAACTGCTAAATCGCTTGACAAAACACAGCAACGTTACCTAAAATCCTATTACACCGCGCAATAACATCACAAAACAATTCAATAACAATCTTCCAAAGCTGTAACAGTCGTCTGTTATTCTTCCATCGCTTTTCACAACAAATCATAACGTTGCTACTCGAGCTCGCCCTTATTTCGGCCACGTATTTTCGTCTCAGTTTACAAACTCCCTGTGTTTGGGCGCACGCCACGTGCCTCGGTTGCGTTACTTTATGTTGGCATGTTTTGTTGACTTTTACCGTGGTAGGTAGGTACGTGGTTTTAGGAACTGATATAAAAATGAGTAATGTGTTCATTTCAGAAGAGTGGGTTGTACAGTTAGGGCACTTGATTTTTCTACGATAACAATATTGTTATTAAATTTTACAATTAATTTAGCTTTCATTTCTTAATTTATAGCACTGAGTACGTATTGTAGTACTTTGATTGACTTTTATTGTTGATGGATCGCTTTGACATTAGTATTTTTTTTATGGCATTAATGTAACTTATTGTGATACATTTTTTAAAAAGAGTATGTATGGAGTTTTTTTGCCTGTTTTTGTCCATACGAAACTACCTTTTGGAATAGGCAACTCATTCAATATTTTAATTTTTTTTACCTTTTAATTGACGTTCAAAAGTGCCTTTTAATGGTCTAATTAAAATAAATGATTTGACTTTGACTTTAAGCACATTTTGCCGTGCTCATAAAAATGACAGTGATAAGTAATTTGCGCGAACATTCAGTTTCCCCTTTGGTACATTCATATAGTAGGCATAGCAGATTTTTTGTTGTTTGTAGAACGCCTAATGTATCTCATTAGGCGTTTCTATTTATGCCCTCACTGAAACCCAAAGTGCGTTCAAGCGTCATCTCCGCCATAGTCGCTATAGATACCTAGATGTCTAGGAGCTTTGGGTTAGTGGAATGGAAATATTTACAGTCAAAACCTAACAAAATCCTTTATTTTTGTTTCAGCGCCAACAAACAACGAGTCAACTGCACAAAAAACTCCATAATCTAGTGCAAAGTGAATTAAAATAATGTGCGACACAACAGTACGTTCCTCGGTCCCCGAAGCGCGCTCGGTAACTTTCGGCTGTTTCCGGGACAGCTGTCAATGAGATACCAAGATGGCCGAGAAGGTCAGCTGATCGGAAAGTCGCCCGCGCCAGCCTCGCAGCAAGAGGCGAATTAAGCGCATCATGGTGAGATACTCCATACAATTAATTGTTGGTAATGATCTCCAAGGGTGCCAATATTGGATGACTTCATGTATTGCTAAAGTTTCTTAGATAAAACCTTGACCCGATTTCCCTCTTCAAGTGGCCGGCTCAAGACGTGAGTAGGATGTCTTCTGGATGTTGTCAAAGTTGATAAGTAGCTAATGGGCGGACTGTCGACGACGTGTGTTTCTGGGCAAAAGATTAAAATAACTTGAGCCAAACTTAGAAAATTTAATATTTCAGAAGACCTTCCAAATGAAGTCTCTAAGGAGGCAAGAGACAAGACAAGTTCAACTTTTATAGTAAAATTAATTTTCTAGAGCAAAACTCTAAAGTGTTTATCCGCCCAGGGAAGCATACACGAAGTAGATATTATTTCCCTGTGGATTCTTTCTATTCGGATCGCCAAATAATCTCGTAGCTGGCTTGTTCCCATTCATAATATATAATGAACCAACGGCTTTTGTAAACGGCTATCTCGTAAGTCAGGATTGGGGCATTACGTGGCCAGAGTATGTTGTCTATATTTAGGTAGAATGTGAGTGTTTCTTGTGCTCTTGGTCAAGATTGATGTCACCAACTTTTTCACTGGTTTCATAAGACCCGAAGTGAACACGTGACCCGCCGTCCCTATGTAGGTATTTATTACGAATATACATACCATCACGCCACTATTCCCTGAAGGTTTAGGCAGAGGTGTACCACTGTTATGTTCACCCACAGTCCGCCGGTATGTTTAAGTCTCGTGTAATTGGGGGCGAGCCTATTGCCATTAACCAGGAACAAATCCTAACTTCGAGATGCTACTGAGAATTTCACAGAAAAACCCAACAGCACTTGGCTCGATCTGGGAATCGAACCCAAGACCTCTATCTAGCGTAGCAGTCACGCTTAGGACCACTAGGCTAAGGAGGCAGGATTATTATAAAGCAAAGCTTTATTCTGTTATCTTCATTCATTTATACCTTTGCCTTTCTTTCTATCTTGTCTGAGCTAATTTTATCTAAAGGATCTCATTTAAAAGAAGGATCTCTCATAAAGCTGCTTGCTCCACAACTGACAACAGCAATTTATTTAAAATTAGACCCCAATGTTGACGTCTTTACAGACATTCCAACATCGTCTCTTTTTATTACATTCTTGTTAATAAAACTTTGCTATGTGAAAAGTACTTGAATTGCCCACCGTATTTAGTAGTAGTAGTAGAGCTCTTTGTGAAGGAGCTCGTCCGGGGAAGTACTACCACCATACCTATTTCTGCCGCAAAGCAGCGTTGCTGTGTTCCGGTTTGAAGGGTATGGGTGCCGGTGTATTTACAGGCACATGACACATTTCAACTTTGTATTTGGAATGGCATAAACGCTCTATTTAGCTGTCTTAGATAATAATTTTACGGACGTTCTCCTTTGATTAATGCTTTTATTTTTATCCAACAGCAGGTGTTTGGCGAATGGGCACAGGTGGAGGTTGTGGAACTGGTGAACGATGGGTCGGGGCTCGCGTTCGGGATCGTGGGGGGCCGCTCGTCCGGGGTCGTGGTCAAGAGCGTGCTGCCTGGTGGCGTGGCGGACCGGGTGAGTTTAGTCGAACTATGCAGTTGTACTGGGAGCTGCATCAATTGGATACCTCTCTCACATTAAAATATCTTAGAAAAGGAGGTAACGACTTGGTGACGCTAATCGTACATTTATTCATATAATATTTTTTTTCTTTTCCATACTTTAAAAGTGGTGTAGTGACATCTATCGCTCAACGTGCGAAATACAAATTGACGTTTCCTACATCGCACTATCAAGGTTCTCCGCGACGTTAGCATGTACTTATACAAAATCCCGACAACGACTGTCGAGAAGTATTCCACCAGACACAACACCCGTCTGGTCGGGGGATCCTTCCTTTTCAATGTAGGATGGTAAGCTTTACACTCTAATTGTTATCCTTCCACATTAGCTTAAAATCCGAAATAACATACAGAGTCAGGCCGTTCGACCATAGATGTGGGTCTGAAAACTGTTCCACCTACAAATTAAAACTTGAGCAACTTATTCTAAACACTAATTACTAATAAGATGGATAGTTTAAAAATAGGACAATTAAACCTTCACAACGATAGAGTGGCGACTTCCGAGTTAGATAAATTAATCATCGAATACAATTTAGACATTGTACTTGTTCAAGAGCAATATCAAAATGCGCGCTTACGTCACAAAGTAGTTCAGCTGGATACCAAAGCACGAGCCGGAATTTATGTAGCACGTTCTGCTAACTTTACAGTAACTTCTTTGCGCAACCTCATGACGTCTCACTGTGCTGTTGCGGAAGTCTCATCAGCTTCCTTTAAAGTTTACGTTGTGAGCTGTTACTTTCAATATTCAGACCCTGTTGCTCCTCACATCCATAACCTCCGTCATGTCTTGCGGTCGCTCGCGGGCTGCAAAGTCATCGTTGGCGCGAATGTAAACGCGTCATCGTCCCTATGGTATGGCAAGGTTCGGTCTACGGATTCCGAACGACGTTGCGCTGTTGAGGATTTTATTGCTGAAATGAACCTGATGATCCATAACACCCCTGACGCACCACCTACTTTTTGCAGCCAAATGGGCGAATCTTGTATTGACGTCACACTTTCTAGTGTAGACGTTCGCTTAGCTAGGTGGCGTGTCCTACCGGACGCATCTTGTAGTGATCATCGCCTGATCGTGTACGAATTTGTTTCTATGTTTACTCAAGGTCCGTCCCATATTACGGGTAATTTTAGATATAAATGTAAAGGCGCGAACTGGGAATTTTTTAGCTCGCTTTTTGCGTGTCACGCCAAAGACTTCACTCACGACGGGCTGTCGGCTGAAGAAAGTGCTGAGATTATGTCAGACACTTTTACATACTGTGCTGACATAGCTATTGGTCGCGGATCAATCACCAATATTCGTAGATGTGATTGGTGGAGTGAATACTTAGTTGAACAGCGCAAAAGTTACCGTAGAGCGCGTAGACAGGTTAATAAGCTTAAAAAACGTAAGGTTACCGGAGACCTGCTTACTTCTGCTTTAAATACTCTTAGAATTGCCAGATCGCGCTACAGAGCAACGGTGGAAAAATCGAAGGGTAATTTATTGCGAAAAATTGTAGAAAAACTAGATAAAGAGGGTCCATGGTCTCCCTTGTATCACGAGTTTAAAGCTAATAGATTGGTCGACCTTGCATACATTGAAAACATTAAAGTTAATAATAAACATACCACCGGTATCGAAGAAACGACGGAAGTTCTTCTCAATTCCCTTATACCCGATGATTCAGCGGCCAGCGACAGCGAATACCACCAACAGATTAGAGAGTGGGCTGCTGTGCCACCTGAATCACCAGCGTCAGATCTACCATCTACTGACGAGTTCATAAATGTGGTCAGAAGGCTACCGCTCAATAAATCATCAGGGGAAGATAAAATATCTAATAGAATGATCATAGAAGCGTGTAAAACAGCGGCAGACGCGATCTTAACTGTTTATAACCGATGCATTGCGGGAGGCATTTTTCCTCGAATTTGGCGACATGGCTTTATACGGATAATTCCAAAGAGCGGCGACAAGCCCCCGGACGATCCAAAGTCATATCGACCCATAACCCTACTACCATCTTTGGGAAAACTACTTGAGCGCCTTATAGTACCACGCTTGCTACCGGACGGGCCAAAATTTCATAACAATCAATTCGGTTTCACAATAGGTAAATCTACTGTCGACGCGGCCCTTTCTGTTAGAAACGCTGTTAATTCATCCGAACATAAATATGTAATTGGGATCTTCCTCGATATTTCTGGGGCTTTTGATAACGCATGGTGGCCTATGCTTCTACTTAAAATGAAAACCCGTGGTTGCTACAGAAACATCTATTCTCTTGTTTGCTCTTACTTTCTAAATGGTTCCGCGAAGCTCAAACTTGGACATTATTCCGCAACGAAGTCGCTAACCATGGGATGTCCTCAAGGTTCGGTTCTCGGTCCTTATTTATGGAATTTAGGTTTTGATGATTTCCTCGCGATTCCACTTCCATGCGGCTGTTCCTTAACCGGTTACGCGGACGACGGCCTTCTGCTCATTCAGTCAAGTACTCGGGCTGGACTTGAGAATTTAGCTGACACATGCCTACGTTTAATATCTCAGTGGGGCGATCGAAACCGTTTAACCTTTGCACCGCAAAAGACCTATCAACTCATTTTAAAGGGTAATCTTAAGTCATGGCCTAGTATTAAATTTAATAATGTTCCCGTTAAACGAAAACAATCCGTGTGCTATCTTGGTTTGATCTTGGAGAAGAACTTTTCATTTATTGACCACATTAAAACTGTAGGAGAAAAAGCCAAAAAAAATTTTTATGCCCTAACGAGAATATCTAAAGCTACTTGGGGTTTATCCTTCTTAACTTTAAAAACTATTTATGGGGCTACTTACCTAGGTTGTATGTGCTACGGTGCACCTGTTTGGGCCGATAGGGCCACCATAGGGGCGGTACGACGTAAATTGCTACAAAGTCAACGGTTAGCTTTAATATTTTTATGCAAAGCGTATAGGACCGTTAGTACTGAGGCCCTACCAGTACTTGCAGGTGTACTTCCAGTAGATCTTGAGGTGCAGCGACGTGCTGCAATGTACTATTCTGCGCGAGAGACCATGGACGCAAGCTTTCTAACACAACGGGACCGTGCTAAGATCTCTAGATTATTTAAACCGCAGACTGACGTCTGGGAGGAACTTTTATCCGAATGGCAATGTAGGTGGGATAATTCCATTAAGGGCCGGCACCTCCATCAGTTCTTTCCCTCAGTTCGTGAACGGCTGGCCAGAACATGGCTGGAGGTGGACCACTGTGTTGCCCAATTTCTCACAGGTCACGGCAACTTTAAGAGTAAATTGTTTTCTTTCAAGCTTGTTGCTTCTCCCTTGTGTCAATGTTCTACATCTGACTGTGAATATGAACAGTCTGCTCATCACATTTTATGGGAGTGTAATCTTTGGCAGAATGAACGAAATATAATGTTAGACAGTATACTGGTTACATCCGGTGTAGTTTATTACGCGGACCTCGTAGAAACTAGAACTAATTTCCGTGCGTTCAGGCGTTTTTGCCATACCTATTACTGGAATCAAATGTAACAGCTCACATTAGGACCCACTAAGTTAGTAACAATTGCAAACCGTGGTGCTTGGCAATCTGGGCTTCTCCCAGTTGTAAATATCCCCTTGTGCCTATTGGCCTAGTTCTGTTCTGTCTCCTGCTTGTTTGGAGGGAAGTGGAAACAATATTTTTTCCTACTCCTCCGCTAATCTTTTCTGATTAATTTCGTTGCGGGATCCAAGACAGTTTTATCGTTTCTCCGGGACTCGTCGAGCTTCATTGCCTCGGCGCTCTTCTGGCGGTCTCCACTGTTGATTCTGGCTTACAGAAGTTGCAGTGGTTGGGAATAGTGTGGCGGGCTTGTCCCATTAAAAAAAAAAAAAGAGTCATGCAATCAGTTTGGGAGAAGGATTTTCAAAAAATATGAACAAGTAGTCAACTCATCTTTGGGAGAGCTTATTCCATTAGACGTGAGACGCTACACAAACGACGACTTCAAATGTCGCCACAATTTATCACGTCACGTATTGAATAGAGTTAAATAAAGTTTTTAATTTCTACTTTAATTTAAGATGGCTAGCGTCAGCAATAACACGGAGCACATCTCAGATATATACGATATTAGACTTGTATAAATACAGACGTTATTGCTCGATAGTTCTGTCAAACAGTTTCGTGACCCAACAAAATTGGATGTTAAGGATTGATCGGCCGTGGTCCCCGGACCCTAATCCTTTTTTTGTGACTAGCGCAGCGTGACTTCTTCGTCTATACATCTTTATAAGTCGATATCTCCGTATCTATCAACTTCTTCGTTCTGTTTTTTATTCTTCCTCCTAAAAAGGTTAATGGTCGCTGGAAATACACGATAACCAACCAGATGAAGGATAAACTTACATTTGCAACATACAATAACTAAATTGTCATCGAGCTAAATGGTGCTGATCCACGTGTGCATTTTCGTGAACGGAACCGTCAGTCGGGACTGGTCGTCTTGTAACTGCCAGGCAATCTTTAATCATTATAATTTTTGGCAGGTAATCTTTATAATTTTTTATATTCAGCTTCATTGTTTTCACATAGAGAAGCAACAAGAATATTGTAACCAGGATTATGTAAAAACCAAATTAAAAAATAGTGTCCATGGAGTTTCTTGCTCGTTCTTCCCCATAGAGACCTACGTTTTGGAACAAGCAACTAGCTTCAACTTTCTAATTTCTTGACAATTCAAGAGCGTCTGTAGATGGTCTAATTAAAATAAATGCGTTGGCTTTGGCTCTCATTTGTTATCTTGTCATTATTGATATCCAGTACAAGTCCAGAATACATTTATTTTCCTTCTTTCCACGTTTCAATCTTATTTCTTAACTACCTGTACCTACTCCTCAGTTTCACCCGCGTTCAGTTTTGTCTTTGGTTACTGCTCTGCTCCCGTGTGTGGTAGAGTAATGTTCTATAGCCTATACTATTCCTTATGAATGAGATGGCTATCATTATACATGACTTTTTTTAATCCGAATGTTAGTTCTAGCGATTAGCGCGATAGAACCGAAATTCTCTTTAGCATTATTATAGCTATGTCATTCGAAATTATTTCATGACAGTGTATACTCTAAAATCTTTTCCTTCGCGTGGCATTCCAAGCAGCTGATTCCAGGCCAGTGCCTTCAACATTTTCTACTTCCCAGCACAAAACGTAAGGCTTGCAGAAAATTTCACGCTCCGTGAAGTATTCCAGATTAATATGGTAATCGCGTCACCGTCCAAGCGTGTCATGCATTTGAATGAGACACGTTGCATTTTTATCAGTTTTCTGGAAACTGAAGGATCAGACGACATTTTGTAAAAATGTAACCAAGGGTATATAACGTGAATTCCTTAATTAAAGCAGATCCTGTGGGTTGTATCAACTACTAGCTTTTGTCCGCGGGAATTTTCTTACGGAACTCTATTTTTTTTTAATAACGTATATCCTATCATACTCGCTCATAAAGTAGCTTTTCACAGGTAAAAGATTTTAAAAAATCGGTTAATTAGTTTTGCAGTTTATCCATTAAAAATTAAAGTAGGTTCAATTCCCAGGTCGAGCAAAAAGTGTTATTGGGTTTTTCCATTACGATTTGCTCAGTAGCAGCTCGGAGTTAGGATTTGTGCCCGGTTAATGGCAATATGCTCGCCCCCTATTACATGGGACCTAAACACACCGGCGAACTGTGGGTGTACATTGTTACACCTCTGCCTAACCCTGCGGGGAATACAGGCGTGATAATATGTTATGTAGTAGGTACAAATCTTTTTTCTTGATAATAACGGTTCATATATCTGTGAAGATTTCAACTTGCCCAATTTATATCCCCCGACGCAAAAACGACAGTTTGACGTGTTTGTGTCTGTGTGTGTGTGTGTGTGTGCATGTGTCTCTCTGTGGCATCGTAGCTCCCGAACGCATAAACCGATTTTGATTGTTTTTTGTGTTTGAAAGGTTAATTAGTCGCGAGTGCTCTTAGCTTTGTTTGATGGAAATCGGTTCAGCGGTTTCAAAGTGGTCCTTGGTTAGCTACGATAGTGATTTTTTCTTCTGTCGGGGGTTACTTAAAATTTTCAATTTCGTGTTTTATATTTTTTTTTTTTTTAAATAAAAATTACGTTAATAAAGGTTATTTTATTTACGTTAATAAAGGCAAAAGTACAAAGTTTTGTAAAGCTAATCTACTCAATGTACTTCCATACACCACATATTGTAATGATTAACATCGATAATAACATGATTGACTGTGTATTACATGTATTGATCAACCTTTCACAATAGCTATTAGGAGATTAGATAGCAGATTTTGTAATCATGCTTTCGAGTACTAGTTTTACCTAATACATTATTTAGCACTTTAATAATAATATTCTTTAAGTGTAATTTCTATAAGTGTACCCAGTCTAATCCATTTTTTCCTTTTGCCCTCACTCTCATAGTCCGATGGCGTGGAAATGCTATAGGACTGGCGTGTGACAGATCAGGCGCAAGACCAACGGCTTTCCGTGCTTTCCAAGACGCATAAAGGCGCGGGCCCACCGCGATGCACGGAGAGTCTACGCACGTGTATTAAGCTTCGCTTTGGAAGAATATGTATGTGGTTGTGTCCACTGCAACCCACGGAGAGGCTACGCATGAATTGACGTCATTGATACATGCGTGGCTTGCTCGAATAGGCGGTTACATAGCTCAACGCTATCGACGTGGGTCTACGTTTCCACTGGAGTACACGAATTTGACCGTCGACTATGTACAGCTCACTTATCGCAGCGCAGTTTTCAGTACACACCTCCCCAGTTACACCTCCCGCAGTGAAGCCCGTGTCCGTGGATTGCAGTGGCACGTACGTAGCCTCTCCGTGCGCCGTGCCACGCAATACATAGTCGTGGGTCATATTCGTGTACTCCAGTGGAAACGTAGACCCACGTTGTCAAACAAATTAATACACGCAGCTAAAATGCGCTGCGTGCCCGTGCACAGCATGCGCCGCGGTGGGACCTTTAATGTCACATCAACAAATTCTAAACTTCGGGCTACTACTGAGAAATTCTTAATGAAATAATCCAATATACATTTTTACCCAAAAACACAGGATCCCTTTTAATTTTAATTTTAAGGATACAAAATCCTCAAACGTCTTCTTCCGTTCTGGGCGGAGCGGAAGGTAGTGTCAGCCTCTTATTGACTAATACCCATCCGTGTTCTTCCTAATGCTCTTTGCGTTCCAGTGCCGCGCTGACTTTTCCAACAAGTTGCGCAACAATGGCAGAGTATCCAAAGCTTAGCACGGGACCGACGGAGCAGTTATTTAACACCTTATCATAACAACGATAATATCCTACCATTACCTATGTTAGCATAGCGTTAGCAGAACATGAGCGCAAGTCTCGCGCTCCGTAGCATTTCAGATTAAAATGGTAATCGAGTCGACGTAAAAGCACCCTCTCGTTGCATAGTAATGCAACTACACGCCTGTTCCGAAAAATCTCAATTGTAAAGTCAAATATTAGATGAAACTGGTGTTCGAGTTTCAAATTAGTTTATTTCATTCCGTTTTTAAATGTGGTTAGAATGTTCATTTGTTATTTCAATAGTGGAAATTTAATATCTTTTTGTTTAACAATTAAAGATATTTCAACAATGGGATATGATGCGTTTTATTATTTTTCCTCTTTCTTGCGTTGTTCTGGCTCTATGCCAGATCCTCTGGCTTAAGGCAACTAAAGCAGTCTGTCTTGTAGTTACGTGTATTGTCGAAGGCCGTCGTAAGTTCCTAAAAGAATGGCTCACTTAGCTGAAATAAGAAAGTGGGACAGTGAATATTGGACTTTAGACTTTGTCAATAATGATCCTTTTCGGTTGTGATGTAAATATAGGAATTAAAATCAATGTGGTTCGGTCAGGTTTACTTGATAGAAACAATATAGTATTTGGAAAAATTGAAAACGTTTCACATTATTATAAAAAATAGCAACAGTAAATAGATTCCACTCACTGAAATGGCTGACGGCTATTAGAAAACAATTTCACACGTTCAAAACTAAAATGGTGTTACTGAACTTTCCAGTAATCTAGTTTGCATGTTGAATGTGCTGTCAATTTTAACGGTTTGAGTTCGGGCGTTGCGTGACGTAATTCGCTCACAATTTACGAGCTCCCATAGTCGAATTGGGTATTCGGAGCCAATATCGGATGTGAAAATATTAATTCAATATTTTATATCGCACCTGGTGACGGTGCAGTATAGATAGCGTCGGGTTTCCTTTTAAAGTCAAAGTATTTGTTTTAATGAAACCAGTTTTCTGGGCCCCAAGATACAGGCTCCGCCTAGTTTGGGGACCGCTGTTTTTTTACTAGAAATGCGTACCGCTAATTGTTACCGTTTTTTTACTGTATACTAACCTAATATGTAACTTTTGTAACAGTGGATAATACATTTTTACTTACTTACTTACTTTTTACTTACTAGTTACAGGCACTTTTAAATTGTCAAAGAATCAGAAAGTTGCTCGTTTCAAAACGTAGATAGGACTCTGTGGAAAAGAACGACCAACAAACTCCACGGGCATTCTTTTTACTTAATATGTTACAAAATCCTGCGTCGAATATCGGTACTAGCAATATAAAAAAATATAAAAACAACACTAAAGATATAAGCCATGATATTCGTAGTTAAGAAATGACCAATCCCAACTGACTGTTCCCGTTCACAAATATAAATCGTGGATCAGCATCATTCAGCTCAACCATCTTAAAGAGAATGCACTATCAGCTACTCCCATTTTGTTCATTGGATTTTCATTCTTCTTGATGTTCCCATCTATTAAAAAACCCATCTACGAATTGCAATAATACTGCATCAACAATGTCATCATTTACTGCATACAATCGAGTAGTTTTATCAGAACGACACGAATAACTTCTATAACTTCCTCCTTCAGCGTCCAGTGAAGTTTTAACATCTGATCTTGGACAACAATCGCTTAATTGACCACAAACTAGTTCGCTGTTGTCTCCTTAGATGTTTGAATACTGTTGTTAATACAAACTTGAGTTTGAGACTATCCTGAATACAGATTTTGTTACTTAGATTCTGGGGTATGTGAACTCTGAATCACTTCATACGGTCGTAATTCGAGGTGTTATTATAGTCGTTCGAAGTTAGCAGAAGTCGGGTAGGAGGGTGTATTGATTAATTTCGACAGTGAACTATGATAGGCTGGATTAAATCGGGTCACTGACTTTCTAGGAGATGTGTAAATTATAACGATGCCTTTGATATTACATGAATCTTACTACTATCTACTATTATTCATGCGAAAGTTTGAATAGATGGATGTTTGTTAGTCAACCAGACCAGTACGGTTGAACGAATCCGGATGTTTAGCACAGAGATAGATTATAGTCTGGAATAGCACATAGGCTTTATCCTGGAACAATTTACAGCTTCCGTGGAATGATATTATATCAACTTTGACGCGGACGAAGTCGTGAGCAGAAGCTAGTTGTTAAATAAATGCAACGTAAATTACAATAGAAGAGCTTCATTGAAATGCATGACTGTTTTGCCTATATAACAAGGAATGTTTAGTGCTATAAGCACTAGACATACAGACATACAGAATGAGAAATATCTCATTCTGTATTCTTCTTTTTCTTTTGATTCTGTTAGGGATTTGATATAGCGTAATTGGTTTTAGCTGTTACATTAAATAAGTAATTAATAGCAAAGCTTAGTAGTAGTAGAGCTCTTTGTGAAAGAGTTCGTCCGGGGAAGTACACCGCCATACTTATTTCTGCCGCAAAGCAGCCTTGCTGAAACCAAAACAAAAACCCAATAACACTTTGCTCGACCTGGAAATCGAACCCAAAACCTCTAGCGTGGCATTATACTTTCTCATTTATATCGATAATTAGGATTAGCTAAGCTAAGATAAGAGGTCCAACGAAGTCTCCTATTTTCTTTTCAGACAACATCGACTACAGAAACAAATCTGAAAAAACACGTTTTATCACCGTCTGTAAAAGCCATAGCGTTAAGAGCACTTAATGTTCCGTTTAATGGTCTTTATATCCCTTTTCCTCATTATAAACTTTGGCAAAGTGATCTGTATCTGTCTCTCTCTAAAAGTACTTTTTAAAATCGTTTTAATGTAAGTGTAAATCCGATTGATGGGCTTTCAAACGGGCTGGAAGAGGGGAATATATTTCGTCTGATACTTAATGTGAAGAAACGCCGTGTCGTTAAAGGAATGGGATCTGGGTCAGACACTCTCGCAAGGAATCGTTACCGCTAATTTATACTCGATCTGTCTGATAACAACTTGGGGAAGATTATCTTGGTTAACTGTGTGGTCTTCTAGGTTGCTTGTGAGAATTATTTCGTCCTAATTATGTAAGCTTAGGTTATTCAATAGACGTTATTTCTGAAAGTACTGGTCCTATTGCAAAAATAGAAAGCTCACAGCTTTCTATCAGTGATACTTTAGTAGTAGTAGAGCTCTTTGTGAAGAAGCTCATCCGGGGAAGTACTACCAACACACCTATCTCTTCCGCAAAGAAGCGTTGCTGAGTTCCGGTTTGAAGGGTATGGGTGCCGATGCTATTACAGGCACATGAGACATTTCAACTTTGTCTCTCAGGACAGAAGCTAGTAAATAATCAAGTGGACCATGGATGTACCTAGAGTTTTAATTAAACAAAATTGGTGATAACAGACTGTGAATTTTCTCCAAAGTTCCAAAAGTCGATTCGTAATATTAGCGTAAGTAAGAAATTCATTACTGTAAACAGCGGTGCAAGCATGTGTGTGTGTGTGCGTTTGCTTTGTGAACGTGCTAATGAACACTGGGGGGGTTTCAGTTGATTAGATTTTTAAAGAGTTGGGATTCTCTTCTGCCTAGTTTTTTTCCCAACTATGTTGGAGTCGGCTTCAAGTCTGAACGGATTCAGCTGAAAAGAAGTGTTTTACATTGAGTAACTGTCTATCTGACCTCCACAACCCAGTATCTGGGTTGTGGAGGTTGGTTTGTCTTACCAAGAAGTATCCCTTTTGGTAAGACTTCCCGGCTTCTGACTATCCGTAACCACTGTCAAAGATCAATGAATGACAGCCGGGACCAACGGCTTTACGTGTTTTCCGAGGCACGGGGGTGTCACACCACTAATTTCCAAACTCGGGCTGCTACTGAGAAATTCCTAATGGAAAAACCCAATAACACTTTTTATCGAACCCAGGTGCCCACGCTGACAGGTATTTAATCTACGTTTCATTTTCTAGGCCGTTTGCAATTATGATATCTGTCGGTTTGCGTGTAGGTCTATTGTTGAATGTGGTGAACAACGACAGACAGATTCGTGATTGGATTCGATGTCAATCAGAATGCTACCTAGTCTTGTAGTGTCAATTTAGCAAAGAAATTGTTTATGTCTATTTTCTTTGTAAATTGCTTGACATGTTACCTTATCTAGAAGTAATTACAATAGTAATATATAAGTATATATTATTTATTTATTTTTATTAAACTTTATGCACGTATTTTAAAAAAATACACTGTACAAAAGCGGACTTAATGCTTTAGGCATTTTCTACCAGTCTACCTTAGGGCGATGCAGAGACAAAACATAGTAGGTGCAGGAACAGAAAATATCCAGGAATAAAATATAATAATGAATACATACATACAAACAAAATATACAGAGTAGAGAGAGATAAAAATACATAGTTGGAGAAATAATAAACAAATTAATTGTGAGACGAGTCTGCCAACCTCATAAGCAAGTGTTCACGAGCTTTTACTTTGAATGTGAACCGACTGGTGACCATTCTGATATTCTGAGGAAGCGCATTTCAAAGGAAAACCGCCTGGACAAGAAAATAAGATTTAAGAAAACCGGAGCGGTGAGAAGGACATCGTAAAAGGCGATTATTGGAGGAACGAAGATTCTTACTGTGCGCAGAGCACAAGTATTACTATGTATACAAAGCGGAAGACAGTTGCTCATCTGTGAAACTGAGATTTAGCATGTAGGTAGACTAGGTAATTTATAGGTGGGAATCATAAGCTATAAACAGTTCATTTCACTTTGACTTCCACGGACGAAGAGGCGGGAAAAACTAGTAGGAATACGTTTTAACATTATGTTACAAATGTTTTCAAGTTAGCTCTTGGTTGTAATCAGTATTAAATTTCCATTTGATCATATCTACTATCGCTGTAATTGTGTCGCTATCGACATACAGAATAATTCCAACAGTCTAGACTAGTCTAGAGTCTTTATTGTGGTAAGTGTCAAAATTAACGAAGTCTAGAATTTTTATTTCAATCCAATCCAATTAAGCAACATGCTATCATAGTTGCTTTACTACAAACCAACGGTTTTATTTATTTATTAAAACTTTATGCACATATTGTAAATAATACACTGTACAAAGGCGGACTTAATGCCTTTGGCATTTTCTACCAGTCAACCTTAGGGCGATGCAGAGACAAAACATAGTAGGTGCAAGAAACAGAAAGTTTCCAGGAATGAAATATAATAAATACATGTATACATACATACAAACAAAATATACAGAGTAGAGAAAGCCAAAAAATACATAGGTGGAGAAATATAAGAAAGTAATTGTGATTGTTTTGTATCACGACTCGATTTTTTACTAGATAATCTAGTACCGATGCCTCTGCCAGGTTTGCGGAATTTGTTCGAAAGAGTCACCGTGGCCCTGGAACGCAAAAGGCATGTAGGAACACGGATGGGTTTTAGTGAGTAATAATCTGACACTCCCTTCCGCTCCGCCCAGAGCGGAAGAAGTGATATGTTCCCTAAAAAAAGTACCTACTTATAAAAGGCTGAATTTAGAAAGAACAATACGTTGATCCTGGGAACAAACTCACATTAACATTACCTTGAAGCACACAGTTGGCACCCCAGTGACCAATACAACACTGCGGAGCCGCTGCCAGTAAACTTGTAAAGTGGAACGATTATGTTAAACGCGCGGGGTGCGAGACTACATGTAACCTTGTAGGGGGTAATTGTGAGTGAGGGTGGCTGCGTGGCTCTGCAACTTTCAGTAATGTGAAGTGATTTTTCAGCCGTCACCGACGGCAAGTTTCAGTATAATTGCGATACCTCATAGATTTTATTGACTTGCTGGTTTAGTGTAACTAAAAGATGTTAGGCCAAATTTTGAATCATCAGATAGATAACTAAACAGAGAAATAAATATAGCGGTTTTGGCAGTTATAAAAAAACCGGATAAGTGCGAGTCGAACTCGCCCACCAAGGGTTCCGTACGTACGATCGTTATAATTTACAGAATTAAATAAATTGTAAATTAAATTTAAGAAATGATTTTACAGACTTCAAAGACAGAGGGGAACGGCATTTTTTTATATTTTTCATTATAAATAACAAATTATGCGTCAGAAAAAAATAATTCATAATATTTTTTGTTCACAATATATTTTGCAATGTGCACATCAAGCCCTTTTGAATGATACCCCATTTGTACTAGTAGCTTCAATTTGAAATTTCGGCGCCTATAAAGAAATATTTTTTAAGATTTAATTAAAAATGTATAGTTTTGAGACTTCTTCTCTTGTACTTGTGGTCTATAACAATGCTACTTGTCAAATTTCATAGTTCTGGGTCAACGGAAACTACCCCATAAGTTTTGATTGCCTTGAGAGTGTCGAAATATGCGTTTTTTGCTGAATAACGGCCGTTTCTCTTTTTTACTTAAACTTAGAAGTTTGTTTTTTCACAACTTCATGGGACCGTCGACTTGAGTATACGGTTTAAATTTCAACTTGATACCTCCACGAATTCTCGAAATAAAGGGTCTTGACAGACAGACGGACAACAAAGTGATCTTTTGGGGTTCCGATTTTTCCTTTCGAGGTACGGAACCCTAATGACAAACAGCCATACCTTTTCTTTATTTTTAAGGATGGAAAATCATCAAATGACTTCTTCTGCTCTGGGTGGAGCAGAAGGGAGCATCAGACTCTCACTGACTAAAACCCATCCGTGTTTCTCGTAATGCACTTTGCGTTTCAGGGCCGCGTTGACTCTTTCGTACAAATTCCGCAACCTTGGCAGGCACTGGCCCTAGCAGGCTCCGTCTACAGTATGTAAAATATATTCCCCGGATCGATTCCGGCCACGGCGGCTAATCTTGATTTAGACTAGCCAAGTATGCAGGAGATATTATAGTGCACAAGTGTTTGCGCAAACACAGGTGCACACCCTCTTCCCTAACTGTCATAGTCCGCTGGGACGGCAATCCGACACAACCGGGGACAGATCAGGCGCAGAACCAACATCTTTACGTGCTTTCCGAGGCTACAGTACTGACATCTCTTTGAGGCGAATGTCGAACACAAGGCACCGCCGAATCGACCCTGGATCTGATCAGAGTCTTACCTAATTATTTATTCTCAAGGGAATTCTGCCAATTTTTATGAACGATATCTGTGTGAAGTCTCAATCTGCCAAAAAAATCTCAAATTTACTTACTTTTTTTGAAATTAATCGTCTCTGAGATAAGATTGGAACTAGATTATGATCACTTTTAATTACTTGGTAGAATTGACCTTCAGATATAAAAAAATGCAATGCCTCGTATCTACAGAATGAATTTATTTCCATAGAAAACGTCTAGTTCCGTTAAAGGATTCACCCGCGAATTTATATTAAGTACCTAACAACAGGAAAGATCTTCACATACATATAATACACACAATTATTAAGTAGACAATGTACATGGCACCTGATAATAATATAATGTGTTTAACGTAGCGCGGCACATAATGTAAGGGCAATATAGTTAATTAGTCGTAAGTGGCGCTGTAACTGAGTTAGCTACTATTCATTACAGCGGTGTGTTTGTGTGGGGCACACTGATGTTGTTTGCGTACAGCCGGCAATAGTTCACTCATTGTGAATTCAATTAGTTAATATTGATGTTCACAATGTGTATTATGAACGCCAACTAACATCTACACACATCTAAGTTAAGTTGAGTTATTAAGTTTGTGAGTTTGTAGGGGGTAATCTACAGATCTACTGAACCGATTTCGAAAATTCTTTTACCCATAGAAACCCACAAGATTTTTGAGTGTTAGGCTTTATAACATCACGGTAAGACACGAGAGCGGAGCAGTAATCAAAGACGTTACTGAACACGGATGAAAATATACACGAAGTCCCGGGCAGAAGCTAGTTAGGTATATAGTTGAAGAGATTATTTGTGTTACGCGCTAATCTCTGGAACTAACATACCATCACGCCTGTATTCCCCGAAGGGTTAGGCAGAGGTGTAACAATGTACACCCACAGTTCGCCGGTATGTTTAGGTCCCATGTAATAGGGGGCAAGCCTATTGCTATTAACCGGGCACAAATCCTAACTCCGAGCTGCTACCGAGAATTTCATAGAAAAACCCAATAACACTTTTTGCTCGACCTGGGAATCGAACCCAAGACCTCTAGCGTAGCAGTCGCTCTTAGGACCACTAGGCCACCGAGGCAGTTACTCTGGAACTACTGGTTTGATATTAAAAATTCTTTCGCTAATTGGAAGCTACGTTATCCATAACTGTTACAGGGTATTAAAGGGATCTGTTAGAAAATCCACACGGGCGAAGTCGCAGGCAAAAGCTTGTCAAGAAATAATCTATACTTTATAATAACATAAAGAGGAAAGATTTTTTATTTGTAACGAATAGGCTCCGAAACCTCCGATTTCAACCATTTTTTACCAATACATAGCTACATTATTCCAGAGTAACATAGACTATATAACATCACGCTACGACACACGGGAGCGGAGCAGTAACCAACATAGATGTAACTTAGCGACTTAAAGACGAAATAAGCCACGCGGACGAAGTCGTGGGCACCAGCTAGTTAGTAATAAACAAATAATATGTCGCGATGGCCCAGTTAAAAGCGAGTTCGATAGCGGGCAAGTGTCCTTGCCAATGTGTCTTTTTGAATTCATATTTATTGTAGGACCTTCCTAGGTGTAACTTTATAAATGTCACCAATGTCAGTGACATTGGTAAAGGAAAACATTGTAAGAAAACCAAAACCTATAATTAATGTAAGGCTGAAATCGTCAATCCGCCGTGAGCAAGCGTAATGATCAATGCTCGTGGCTTCTCTGTATGAAAAGAGACCTTTGCCCTGCAGTGCGACAATAATAGGTTGGTATTATTTATTTTAGGAATAAAATGAAAACAAAAATATGTGACGATACCTGAGTTAGAAGGCTCGTCTGTCGAAGATCTTGATCCAGGCTCATAGGTTTGAACGGCTTCACAATTCGCTCATTGACATCTGCAAAAGCTCTCAGTAAGAATAGAAGCCACTGCCACCAAAATTACATAATTTGACAATACGTCAAAGTTCTAAATGCGCGGAAAAGAAATTCAAATAAAAAACATTTTCTTTTTAATTTTCTTAATGGCCAGGCGTAGATTGAGGTAACATGCAGTATGTATGCTACCTCACGTGCGAAACGTAAAGAGGTTGCAATTAAGATTTTCAGGCCCGCGCCGCTATGGAGCGATACTTATGTAATTTAGTAGGATTTTCTTTAGCGTTCGTAGTTCTACTTATGTGTATTACATAATTTTGTATCTAATCTAATATTTATAAACATGTGAACACTATTTATCTGTTTACAAAGAACATAATTGGGCCAATTTGTAATACTTTTTTTTTTTTTTTTTGGTGGGTGGGAAATCATCAAATATCTTCTCCCGCCCTGGGCGGGGCGGGAGGGAGTGTCAGACTTTTACTGACTAAAACCCACCCGTGTTCCTTCTTGTGCCCTTTGCGTTCCGGGGGCGCGGTATCTCTTGCGAACAACCCGCAGCCCCGGCAGGCATCGGCCCTCAGTGGCCCCTTCCTTTTGCTGACATCTCTTTGAGGCGCGCGTGGAACACGAACGCGCCGTCGACACGGCCTGTCGTTATGCAACGTAAGGACGGTGAGCTACCCATTGCTCACCGTCCACAGGCCTGTATCTACGGTGGAATTTGTAATACTTACTGTACATATTCAAATCTATACTAATATTTTAAGGAGGGAATATTTTGTGTCTTTGTACCGAATAGGCTCCGTAACATAGCTCGTTATATAGCTTATGTTACTCAAGAATAATGTAGCTATCTATTGGTGAAAATATGCTTAAAATCGGTTCAGTAGTTTCGGAGCCTATTCGGTACAAACATAAAAATAAACAAAAATTCTTTTCTCTTTATAATATTAGTGAATTAAAAATCAGCTCTATAGGTATTACACCATTATCTAGGTACATACTCCTCATTAGATTCTGCAAACAATATCCAACACTTGAACGAGTAACTTCCAGACTATTCGGCGGATGTTGTGAATAGAACACTAAAAGTCAGCTGTGACCCGGATAACTTTCTGTTGGGAACAGTTCCGTGGACTGTGCTTTATTGTCCTCAAACAATTCGGACTGTTTATCAATCAGTTCGGGTCTACCCATATTTTCGTATCTTGAGGAGAGATTTATGTCTCCTAAACTTTCCTTATACTTTTGCTGGAGGCATTGTGTCGCTGCTTTTTCTGCTTTTGTTACCCCAGACTTGTGATCGACTAGTATTTGTTTTTCAGTTCTGTGTAGAAAACTTATAAGTAGAAGTATCTTTCGCAGTCCTCTGCTATATTTTTCGCTATGTTTTACCCGCCACTAACTCCGCGTAAATGTCGGTTACATATTTTAAAATTCAATCATGATTTGAAAGACACGTGGCGCCATCTATTATCATAAGAACGTTATTGTTTCCTCGGGAACAGTACTTTTTTTCGAGATGAAAGGTACCCAATGTCCGTTTCTGTACACCTGACAACGTATCTACAAAATTTCAGGATGATCGGTTTAGTGGTGTAAGCGTGAAAACAAACGAACGTAACAAACAAACCACACTTCTGCATTTATAATAATACTAGCTTCTGCCCGCGACTTCGTCCGCGTCAAATTTGAAATACCTATTTTCGCACGAGAACCGAACATTTTTCCGGGAAATAAAATATTCTATATGTCATTCAACACTACGTGCCTATCTCAGTTCCATATTTCATCCAGATCCGTTCACCTGTTTAAGCGTGAAATAGTAACAAACATGCACACTCACAAACTTTCGCATTTATTTATAATATTATCTGCCTCGTTGGCTTAGTGGTCTTGAGCGCGACTGCTACGCTAGAGGTCTTGGGTTCGATTCCCTGGTCGAGCAAAAAGTATTACTGGGTTTTTCTATGCAATTCTCAGTAGCAGCTCGGAGTTTGGATTTGTGTCCGGTTAATGGCAATAGGCTCACCCCCTATTACATGGGACCTAAACATACCGGCGAACTGTGGGTGTACATTGTTACACCTCTGTCTAACCTTTCGGGGAATATAGGCGTGATGGCATGTTTGTGTTATAATATTAGTAGGATAGTAGGATTTCATAGGATACAGAAGGGATATATCTATACCAAGGCTGCAGGATCAGCTCGTACATTCTGCTGTTTTATCTGGCTGTAGTTCATCAGTTCCTGTAGCAGATGTCACCCTGCCACCTTGATGTCAACGGCTCTCTGCCTCCTCTTTTTTTTGAAGTATGAGAAATCATCAAATTACTTCTTCCGCCCGGGGCGGAGCGGAAGGGAGTGCCAGACTCTAACTGTGTAAAACCCATCCGTGTTTTCTCCTAATGCCCTTTGCGTTTCAGGGTTGCGGTGCCTCTTTTGAATAAACTCCACAACCCTGGCAGCTTTGTCTCCTCTACACCAATGTCTTTCAAATTCTTGACCATTTACCTAGCATTTTGTTTCCAGGATGGCCGCCTCCGCAGCGGGGACATGCTCCTGCGGATCGGCGCAGTGTCAGTGGTGGGGATGTGTGCGCGGCAGGCGGCGGCGGTACTGCGGCAGTGCGGCGCATGTGTGCGGCTGCTGGTGGCTAGACCTGCGGCCTCCAGCGGGATGCCCATGCCGGACACACGGCAGTCCATGCAGGTAATATTGGAATACGAGTGGCAATGCTACAGTACGCAAGACTCCAGAATTTTGTAAAAACTAAATTGAAAATAGTGTCCGGAAGTATCTTGTTCGTTTTTCTCCATTAAGACCTAGGTACTACGTTTTAAAACGAGCACTTGCTCATAAGAATAAAAGAGAAAGTTGAAGCTAGTTAGCTTAAACTTTCTGACTAACTGATCGACAGACGAGGTGGTCAGACCTGATTAAGACCGCAGGAAAATGCTGGATGCAGGCCGCTTCCAACCGGTCGTTTTGACAATCTATGGAGGAGGCCTATGTCCAGCAGTGGATGTCCTGTGACTGATATGATGATGGACTGCTTCATAGATAGAATCCATGTATTTGTAAATATTTTACGTCAAAAACTATATTACGATTAGTTCAACTCGAGCTACCGTGCTCCGTGTCCGCTAATGAGTCCTACGTTTGCTCACCTATGTAGTCATTAGATCAACACCTGCCTAATACAGTTGCTTGACCATTTTAGCCACTAACAACATAATTAACCCGTTAATGCGCAACGCAACCAGTTCACAAACTGCCCACATAAACCTCAGCTCACAGGCGCCCGCGCCGCACCCTCTGCGCTAATTGGCGAGGCTTGCACAAAAGCTAAGAAACTGCCGCCTCCAATTAACGTAACTGGGTCGAAGTTAAGTGACGTTTAAAATAGGCCAGGTGTGAGCTGGAGAGGTCTCGTTTTGGTTTAAAGGCGTTGGTGTTTAGATGTGTCAGTGTGGGCAAGGTTGAAGCTTTTTTTTTAATGTAAAGCTTAATGTGCTGTATTTTGGGTTTGGATTTGATCGATTTTGTGTGATTCTAATAGTATTGTATAACATAGGTGGCTGCATATCTTAGCAACCGGGTCAAAAATTGAAGACAAAAGACTGGAGCAACGGCCAAAACACGGGTGTATGTGTTTTGGCCCAAAGGTTCAATTCACACCGTCGTTGAATTCGACGGAATGGTATTTTTATATCATTGGATGGTAAACAAGCCGACGGGCGACGGCCCACCTGATGTTAAGTGGTCACCGCTGCATACAAACATCTGCAGTACTAGAGGCCTTGCTAATGCGATGCCATTCTAAAGACCAAGTTGCAATGCCTCAAGTGCCTGTAATTACACCGGTACCCATACCCTTCAAACCTTAATACAGCAACGTTGCTTTGTGTCAGAAATAGGTATGGTGGGAGTAATTCCCCGGATGAGCTCCTTCACAAAGAGCTCTACTACTACTGAATTTCATTCATGTTGCAAAATTAACTTAAACTATATTACGTACAGACGTATAAAACGAATCGCTCGTCTTCCGACGAATTCTCACGGATTGTGGAAATTCGAATCCTACCAATCCGCGCGCAGCTAGGTTTTCTTTCCGTTCAGCGGTAGTTTGTTTAAAAGCTCTTATTACACAGATTTTAAAAAATAGAACTTACCTCCATGGATAGAATTTAGTTAAACAACAATTGTAACTATCCTGATAGCTTAGTGGTTGCAAGTAGACTAATCCAACTGGTTAATGGGTAAAATGTTATTGGGATATAGGACTTTGTCAGTGGCTGCCCTCAGTCTGAGTTTTTGCCCCTTTGATCGTAATAGGGTCACCCCTGATTTATAGGTATGGGGCTTAAAATAACCCCTCGGGGTATTCCCCAAATAGATTTGGTGAATGCTATGTTTTTCTCTATCAATACGAGTATGTGCATTTCAACAGTTCCATTTATTCCGGATTGCCATTTTGTTATATTCTCATCTTGAAATATTGAAAAACTGACCAAGTGCGAATCGGATTTGTATACAAAGGGGTCCGTACCATCATACAATATTTAACACTACATACAAATAAAAAATTTTGAGTATCTACCCGTTACTGTTCAAAGGATAGACAAAAAGCATAGTCTTAGTAATTGATGCCCGAGTTTTTTTTTTTATACATCGACGGCCCGCCCTCTTTTAAAAGGTCACCTCTGCCCATAGACATCTGCAACACCAGAGGCCTTGCGAATGCGTTGCCATCCCAGAGACATATTTGAAATTACTCATGAGCCTGTAATTTCACCGGCACCCCTTCAAACCGGAACACAGCGGCGCTGCTTTGGTGTGTAGTACTTCCCAGGACGAGCTCCTTTACAAAGAGCTCTACTACTACTTAACCGTTTAGCACCTTTCAGGTATGGAACCCTAAAAAGTAAGCGTGTTTCGTATCACAATATTATAATTGAGAAGTCCCAAGCGAGGTGAAGACGACTGTGTATATTATTCTTTTATCTCTTTCAACTCGAATTGAAACGTGGGCGTCGCCGCCATTTCTCATAAAATATTTTAATAACATGCCTGAATGATTAAACCGTGATAGATGTGTTTTTAAATATTATTTAAATAAACAGGATTTGTGTACAGAGAGGGGAAACAGCTGGGTATTGCGTCAACGCGGCTTTATTACTGTGGGGGCAATTCTCGAAATTAACAAAACTCAAAAGTGAAAAATAACTTTAGCTTTGGAAGTCAGCGGCTTTGATTCTGTTTGAAGTTTTGTATTGCCACCAAGGCGGTTGACTTTTTTGTAAAAGAGTTTTTTTTTTACCAAATTAGGTACGTAACCAATTTCGGTAAATTTATATGGGACTATGACCTATCAAACAAAAAAGAATCATCAAAATCGATTTATAATTGGCGGAGTTACCGCTTAACACACATGACAAAATAAGAACATACAGACGAATTGGGAACGTTCTCCTTTTTGAAGTTGGAAAACGTTCAAAATCTAGTCTCAACTTATTATCAAAAAGGTATGAAAAAAACCAGACATATTTTCGACAGATTGACACTGTCATTTGAATGCAAACGTTGTCTAAAGTTAGTTGGACTTCTTGGGATCAAATGTAGACATTATTCCGTGTAGTTATTGTCGCGATTCCTATATTGAGATACAGAACAGTCAATTATTAGAGACAGCGATCGATTTTATAAAAGCGAAGTCAAAGCATTTTAACAATTAAACCATTTACACTCTCCAATTGTCAAGAAGTTAGTCAATTAGTCACTTTGAAGCTAGTTGCTTGTTCCAATACGTAGGAAAGTTCTACGGAGAATAATGACCAAAAAAACAATAAAGACACTATTTATTTAATAAATTTAATAGGGACCTAAAGACCGGTATATGAACTATTCAAAGGACCAGTTAAAAGTTATTTGGTTAATAAAGACATTCTGTAATTGTTTTTGAAAGCGTGGTAATAGTATTAGATCTAGATAAGTAATTATAAGTAGTTATTTTATTAGCTTGGTCAAAGACAATTTGATTTGACTTAGTTCTTAAATATTTCCAATAATAATTTATCCATGAATTACTTTTATCCTCTGTACCCGTTGCTGACAAGTCATTCATTTATATTATAAGACTGATCTAGAATTTCAATTTATAAGTATCTTTTGAGAAAATGTTTCGAAGAGAGTAATGTGCCAAATCCCTTTTATTCTACCATTCCTTGGAAATTCCAAATTAAATAATTTTCCAAATGTCGAAAAATCTTTACAAAATAGACAGGTAAATTTTAGATAAAATACGATGTTTAGAACAAAAGGCGTCCGCGTCGTATCCGTTTCCTTAATTCAATGAAATGTATCCATTGATCCGAGCGCCTAGAACGAGCGCGGAGTTAAAGTAACGTTAATTCAATCGATTTTTAAATTGGACAGAGCCGTTTCGCACATTGTAACATTTATTTATTTTGAAGGCTTTATTCATGTCAATGGGTGATACCAATTGCGTTTGTCGTCTCTAAATAGTATCAAACAAAGTCGCTTCCCGCCGTCTGTCCCTCTGTACGCTTAGATCTTTTAAACTACGTAACGGTATTTTTAATCAAGCCTGCAATGCCCACAGCTGGGCAAAAGCCTCCCCAAGTCCTTCTTAATATCCCTTTCTTACGCCACCTCAACGAGCCCTCTCGGTGCAATTTTTAATGCGGTTTTTGATCAACAGATTACAGTGGTTTATGAGAAAGGTTTATATCTACAGATCATCACGTTACGGCCAACAGGAGCGGAGCAGGGGTATATGGCTAATATAAAAAAAAACTGAAATCCAAAATATAATGATCATCGCTCATTAAGTTAGCACCACTCCGTCTCAGCAGGAATCGCCTAGAAAAAACCAACCGTTAATTGCCAGCGCGCCGCCCGCCATCCGTCGCCTTTTTTATCTTGTCATTAAACAAAATATATTTTAATGCACACTATTTAAAAATTATTTGCTTTTTCAAAGTCGTGCTGTTGTAATGAGGTAAGAGCTAAGTATAGTGCCTATTTCTATTTGAAAAATAGACTCTAATCATATACTGTTACGTGCCCTTTACCAGCGGCACGTTTGTTATTTCATACCTCGGAAATAGAAGGACGTTGATAAAACGTAGTCGTGCCATTTTCATAGCCAATCCGACTGAGTGGATCATATTTTATAGGCGGCGGCTTCTCGTTTTCCGAGATGATTTTGTCCCAAACTGATTCGGCGAAAGATATTTTTTGTCTTTTATTTGTAACTATTATTCCTGAAGATGTTATGTTGGACAATAACAGGATGGATAATAACAGGTTGGATAATAACACTTAAAGAAGAAATTTAGGTACACGTTTGTCATATAACTGCCTCGGTAGCCTAGTGGTCCTAAGCACGACTACTACACTTGAGGTCTTGGGTTCGATTCCCAGGTCGAGCAAAAAGTGTTATTGGGTTTTTCTATGAAACTCTCAGTAGCAGCTCGGTGTTAGGATTTGTGCCCGGTTAATGGCAATAGGCTCGCCCCCTATTACATGGGACCTAAACATACCGGCGAACTGTAGGTGTACATTGTTACACCTCTGCATAACCCTTCGGGGAATACAGGCGTGATGGTATGTTATGTTGTTATGTTTGTCATATTATTGCAATTTTTTGGACATCACTGACATCGGTGAAGAATAAAACTCGTGATGGAACCTGGGCTTATACGACTAGGCCTTGCCCTGCAATAGGACAATAATAAGCTGGTATTATTATCATTTTAAGGAAACAACTGCTATCATCATCATCATTATCATATCAGCCGATCGACGTCCACTGGTGGACATAGGTCTTCCCAAAAGATAGCCGCAGCGACCGGTCCTAGGCTGCCTGCATCCAGCGATTACCCGCGACTTACACCAGGTCGTCGGTCCACCTAGGGCCTTCCCACATTGCGTCATCCGTACAATTACTGTATTACTCAAAAAATGCCAGTTCAAAACGACCAGCGCCATTTTTAGACACACTTACTAACGACCAAAACTTATCAGCTCCAAAAACGCTAAAAGTACAGGCGACCCCATTATAAAACATTTTCCATGTATAATGAAGATCGGCACCTGCCTCTCAGCGACTCTTAGACGCTCATAATTGAGAAGACGTAGCTATTAGTACGGCATCCGTCTCGGGGCCGGAGCGACGCCACTTCCGGACGGATGTGACGTAATTGCGTCAGACAGGTTTCATAGGCCTTCACTTGTATGTTCTCCCTTTTGAATTATGGCGAGATGAAAAGAGGGGAAGGTAGTTTAAGATTCCTTTTTTATGTCGTTGCGAAGGTTTTATGGTTTTGACAGATAAGGTGGTATGTTCGTTATTTGAATTAAGAATACAGAGGCTAAAGGTCTTGGGTGTGATTCCCAGGTCGTACAAAGTGTTATTGGATTTTCAATGAAATTCTAAGTAGCAGCTCTGAGTTAGGATATGTGCCCGGTTAATGGCAATGGCTTGCCTCCTATTACATAGGACCTAGACATACCGGCGAACTGTGGATGTATATTGGTACACCTCTGCCTAACCCTTTGGGGAATACAGGCGTGATGGTGATGGTATGTGTGTTTTGCAATATTTATGATCGAAACAAGTTAGGTACTCTTTGTCATCAAGCAGGATAATTACAATCACTCGTTATCATTAGGGTATTAACCTATCAATTACAATGAGGTAAATGTATCGTATCTGCGGAATGCGAGCCCTATAAAAAACTACTACAAAGGCTGTTCAAAGTAAACTAGAACTTATGTCCTCTTATGGTAGACCGCTTAATGATTGCAATTGTTATCAGCGTCACTTACTTTCAGTATAGAGAGAGCAGTTCTCATTGATAATAAATCAAAACATAACGAAAATAAAGTTGTAAATCGTGTAATAAATACCGCATAGGATCTTGACACTTGCAAACAATTTTCAACTCTATTTGTGCATAGTCCTTCCTTATTTGTTCTGAATTTTAATTGCCTGCCACTTATGGCCCTATTTCTTAAAAAACGGTACATAGTAAAAGCAATAAATACATAGTCCTTCTAACCCATCACACAGTCTCCTTACTCTCTTCTAACCATCTGTTTTCCCCACAGCCTCTAGGAGCGTCTCCAGCCCCGGTGGTCCCGTCCCGGTTACTAGCAGACCCGATAGAGCTGGAGCGTCGTCTATCAGAGGCAGGACATGATGGCTTCGGAGCGTTATGTGAGGACACGTCTCCGCCCTCCCCGCCGCCCACCATCATTGAGGAGAGGCTGCATCATAGGGTGAGTGGAGATCAGAACAGGAAATGCAAGGTACAACTGAACCTAGTGTTGCAGAATTTGTTCGCAAGAGTCACCGCGGCTCTGGAACGAAAAGGGCGTTAGAAAGAACACGGATGGCTTTTAGTCAGTAAGAGTCTGACACTACCTGTTGCTTCACCCAGAGCGGAACAAGTCATTTAACGATTTCCAGTAAAAAAAAATGGTTCAACTAAATTCTGCAAAGTTCTTTATACCGATGTGAAATTGATAGACTTGTATGAATATCTTCCTCTATTGGGTTCATCTAAGTTTTATTTCTTTAGCCGGTGGCGTCAATAGTGGCGGTAGTACCACGAGGTGCTCTTGCGCCGTCTCCTCGACCACCTGCCTTTGTACAGCCACCAACGCAACCGCAACCACCGCCTGTCAGGTAAGCATGATAGTAGCAAGAAGAACTTTATTTGTTTTAAAAGTGGCACGAGCTGCGCTTAATTGAAAGCATTCAACCCAAATCTCTTTAAAGTTAGAGTGAACAGGCTTCTTCTGGGTAAGTTCGCTCCGTCCTCGACTTTGTCTTTTTCACTTCTGACCTAGAATAGAGTCAAGAGCAAACCCATTTCGAAATTAAGAAGAAATACCTCTTACGCTTATTAGTGATCTGCTTACATTTGGAAAGCCAAGTAACAAATTCAATTAGCCAAGTCTTCGATCATATCAATAAAGTTAAGCGCACTACATGCAGAGATTGGCACGCAAACATGTTACGTATCGTTTACACCAATATAGAACGTTGTTGGGGAGAATGAAACCGGGCACCACAAACATCGGAGTCCCAACTTGGCAAAGTTCCGAACTACATAAATCTGTTCCAAAAACAACTTGAATTCCATCCTTACATTCGATCGAATAACTTACTCTTAAGGCGCTTCCCCGTCGAGAGCATTCGCCGGTAATGTAACAGCTTAAGATTCTTTTTTGCGTAACAATACTGCTTTATTGAATGATAATTATCTGCCTCAATCTTCCCGCTCACTGATGAACGAATGAAACGAATCCGAACTTACATATACAATGCCTTAATAGTAAAGCCTGAAATACAAATTCATGTCTAAAACTAATCTTCCAAAAAAGACACGTGTGCTTTATACCACACGACTGAAGTAACACGTACTTCAGTCGTGTCACTTGACATGTCACTTGAGGAAGAGAGAAAGAAAATGAGCGCGCGCACTGCTCTCTCCTGCTCCTACAGTAATATACGAAACGTAACTCTCTTTCTATCTTCATTAATTTATATCTCCCTCTCAACTTCCGTTCGCCCGATCACACTAATTTCCGTAACGTTTTCATCTTGCATTCACCAGCTTACTCCCCAAGTCAAGCGTGCGTAAAAATCTTTTACTTCAAAAAGTATTCTGCTATAGTTAATAATATATCATCTTCATCCACCAGGCTACCACTAGACATGGCAGTGCGTGGCACGGGCGAGCCGGAAACCCTCAGTTACGATGTGGACCTGAACAAAGACTCGGCGTTGGGACTAGGCATCACCGTGGCGGGATACGTTTGTGAACAAGGTATGTCCAAATAATACTTAATGGAAGGTATTAATTTAGGTGTAGATTTCTTAAGTGGGATGCAGAGATCTGAAGAATAAGACAGTGTGACTAGACTCAAAGTCAAAAGTGTCACCGTAGTGCGCGGGCGTTGCTTGGAATCTCAAGTATTTATTAACACTTAGAATTTTGCCTCTGTTGGTTTTTCTTTTAAGACGTAATGCTACTCTATAATGTAATGGGTTTATAAGAATAGAATAATTTATTTTTGCCAGAAATTCCATTTTTGTAAAAAACAGATCATTTTTATTGAATTCATTTTTCAAAAGATATATACCCTGTAAAGTAGCACGAGAAATCGTCTGTAGGCAACTAATTCATGAATTTCGTAAAATAACGTTCGTTCGACCTCTACTAATGGGTTCACGGCTATTACAGTCATGGCGCGGATCAAACAACACGCGACAACAAACATTGTCACGGTCACGGGTGACTGCTGTTTGCACATCGTCATCTCTCCGCGCCTCGTTAAGTTGGTGTATAGCTCCGGATGTCACGCTATATCGATCATCCATACCAGTTAGTACGTGACATGTTCCAAGTTAAATAAAATTGTGAAAATCTAAGGAATATTGCCAATAACACGTACAGCGTGTTATAAGGCGAAAATTGATGACATTATTAATCTCATCGCAAAAGTTTTCCGTGACAAGATTGGTGCAAAATAGGGAAGAGTTACGTAAAAAGGGCGAAGAGGGCTTATGACCAGATGTAGATTGAAAAGGGTGCAGGCGATGATGGATGATGATGATATTATTACGTTAATGTCAGTGATGAATGTGGTTATATTGGTCATTGTTTTACAAGAAACTTTCAATGCAGTAACAGTATAGCGAGCGCAAGTAATGACGTGTCTTGGTACTTGGGAGTACATTGGAAGTTGCGTGATCAAACTAGATTAGATTCCCATTAAAAACCTACGGTCGGTGAGTTACCGAATAAAGAATACACCTTCTATCGATTGGTCTGAACTGAGCACGTATTAATAGACCAGGGCTTAGACCAGACAGTCAAGTACGAAAATAAAACTGTACGAGTATGTACTATTACATAGATTCCTTTTTTATTTGATAGAATGAAGATGGAGCCGAAAATGCTGACATTGAAGGAGAAAGTTACGGAATTGATTATAAAATTTTATCCATACCGTCACACCTGTATTCCTCGAAGGGTTATGCAGAGGTGTAGGTACCAATATACACCTACAGTTCGCCAGTATTTTTTAGGTCCCATGTAATAGGGGGCTAGCCTATTGCCATCAACCGGGCACAAATCCTAACTCCGAGCTGGTATTTAGAATAAAAACGATTGATAAAATTAGGCAATGGATAAATTCTCGGGACATCTAAGTTCCAGAATTTCAGAATGGTCTCTAGTAAAAAGGTATTTGATTTCTTTGTGGTTTATAATGAAAAGTGACACTCATTTTGAGCATGACATTCTAACATAACATACCATCACGCCTGTATTCCCCGAAGGGCTAGGCAGAGGTGTAACAATGTACACACACAGTTCGCCGGTAGGTATGTTTAGGTCCCATATAATAAGGGGCGAGCCTTTTGCCATTAATCGGGTACAAATCCTAACTCCGAGCTGCTACTGAGAAGTAATAGAAAAACCCAATAACACTATTTGCTCGACCTGGAAATCGAACCCAAGATCTCTAGCGTAGCAGTCACGCTTAGGACCACTAGGCTAACAATATAGTACTGACAAATCGACGAAAGAGTAATATTAAAATCAAAGTCAAAATATCAAAGTTAAAATAGACCATTACAATCGTTGGTGTGTCAATAAATAAATAAGATGCTGATAACCATTAGAAATTCCTCAATGAAAAACAAACTACAGCTACCAATCCTTTGAAGCGGAGACCACAGTACCTCATCAGTGGCAAATAAATTCAACGACCAGCTTCCGTCCGCAACTTCAACCGCGTGGCTTTGTTTTTTTACGTCTTTGGTTACTGCTCCGCTCCCAGGGGTTGTAGCCTGATGTTATATAGCCTGTACTATTCCCCATGAATCTGGCTAACATATACGATTTTTCAAATCCGCGTTTAATACTCTTAAGCTTTATTATATAAGAAAGTATAGTATAGATCAGCAAGTTGGAAGTGGAGTTGACTGACCAGACATACATATAACGGATTTCTCGTAGCCGAACCCTACTCATGACCGTGCTGCCATTATTGAAAGCAACGAAAACGAATACACATAAATAAACAAAATCCTCAGTTCCAAACATATTGGACTTACAAATAATTGCTTTTGTCAACTAAAAGAGCGCTGTCATAAATCCTCTGACTTTGCACGACCCTGAGTGAACAGACAAACGCTAGAAATAGCTGGCCATCTATAGTCAGACTCCCAGCGAGTTGTCTGAGGTTGATATTTCGACTAGATACGGTAAGACAGGCATTTGTGCTGAAATATTTTCGACGATAACATTTATTTTTAGAAAAATGAAAAATATTTTTAGCATTACATGTTTTATACTACAAAAAAAATGTTTTTAGTAAATAGAAATGTCTGCATAGGGAAAAATGGTGCTGGTATTCTGTGAACGTCATTTGTGGTGTAGAGATAACAAGTAATGGTGTATGTTTGAGTTGTAAAATAGGGTACTGGGCCACGCATTTAAAGAGAAAAGGGCGCATTTAAGTGACTCATTAGATTTGAGAGTAAAATGTGTACGAAGCAGAGTGCCTCCATTAGTGGCAGTAAAGAAATTATATCATGTTATTGTAGTACATGACGTAAAATAATGAAGCTAAAAATACACTTTCCATTAAATATGACGACAGTCATGTGTAAGGACGGCGCTTTGAAAACAAATAGGTATGCTATATAGCTAAATTACATTGAATGTGAAAGCACTTATAAATAATTATGAATAACTAGTTTCTGCCCGCGACTTTGTCTACGTCAAATTTGATTTAATTATTATCATTGGATAATAATTAAATCAAATTTGACGCAGAAATTTCGGAAAAATGTACGGTTCCCATTCCATTTTTCCGGAATTTTAAGTAGCTTATGCCTTATTCCAGCCTATAATCTATGTGCCAAATTTCATCGAGATCCGTTCAGCCGTTTAAGCGTGTAAGAGTGACAAACTACTTATCCATTCATCAATCCATCCTCACAAATTTTCGCATTTTTTATATTAGTAGGAAGTAGGACTTTTAGCAATATTAAATGAAAATATAAGTTCAAATCTACTACTACTTAGCCTTTTCCCAACTATGTCGGGGTCGGCTTCCAGTCTAACCGGATGCAGCAGAATACCAGTGTTTTACATGGAGCGACTGCCTATTTGACTTCCACAACCCAGTTACTGGGCAACACGATAGCTCTTGATAAGACTGGTTATCAGACTTTCTGGCTTCTGACTTTCCGTAACGTCTGTCAAAATCTGCGTATGATAGCCGGGACCAACGGCTTTATGTTCTCTCCGAGGCACGGGGGTGTGACATCACCAACTTCCAAACTCCGGGCTGCTACTGAGAAATTCCAAACTCCGGGCTCGTCAGTCACGCTTACGACCACGAGACCAACGGGGCAGTCAAAAATATAAATTCAAATAAAATGCTATATTTCCTAAACTTCAATTGCTATCATAGCAATAGTTTCGTCGTGGTATCAAATCAGTGTTATTTATTTATATTACTAGCTACACTACGTATACCCCTCGGTGTCACCCGCGTCCAGTTATGTCTTTGGCTGCGCTCCCTTTGATCGTAACGTGATGTTTTAGACGTATAAACTTTCTCTTGAATTACTCTATCTTTTGATGAAAATGCATTAAAATTCGTTGCGTAGTTTAAAAGATCTAAGCGTACACAGGGACAGACGGCGGACAGTTACTTTGTAAAGATGCCACAAATCATAGTGTACACCAGTCTAATAAACTACCCTGAATCTTTAATGGATTCCAAAGACCACCATACCCAGCAGGTGTTCCGAACTCCCGCCATTCCGCTGAGAAACTTAGAAAAATAACGACTTTTCTACCAACAATAAGTTTTCTTGACTTTTTAATTACTTTCACCTGAAAATGATGGATGAAGGGAAGTAGCTCGCTAGTATCAGTTTTATCTTTAGAACCATTTCCATGGATTGCTTTGATGAATCGGATCAAAGGAATTGAAAGCTTCATTTTGGTCCATTTATACGGGTTGAATAAAAGTTAAATAGCGTTAGGACTTTTCATTCTATAAGGGTAGGTATATTTTTGTATATAATTAGGGGTATTTATTGTCAGTTAATTATAAATAGGACCCTTTAAAATGTATTGTAGCAATGAAAAATGTATTTGACGTAATTGAAATATCTTTCCCGTTATTTCAATCTTACATTCTCTTGTTTTCGGTTACCTCTCAAACAAAGTTACAACATTACATACGACTCCATTTGTAAATATCGCAAAAGTATTATTTCTTGAACAATGTTTTATTGAATCGTAGAAACGTGTGCGTACATCAAGGAAAGTGCCCAAAAGTTTGACTCGAAGTGGCTGTCGCTCAAAAACTTTACCGTAGGAATAAGAGCACGAGGTTCTACAGATTGCCAATGGTATATTAATTCTTACTAGCGAGTACCACTTGGATTTGTAATACTGCATCTTTTGTTCATAAATGGGTTTGGTATTGGTTGTAATTATTAGGTAGAAATCTGCCCCGTTGGCCGTGTGGTCCTAAGCGCGACTGCTACGCTAGAGGTCTTGGGTTCGATTCCCAGGTCGAGCAATAAGTGTTATTGGGTTTTTCTATGAAATTCTCAGTAACAGCTCGGAGTTAGGATTTGTGCCCGGTTAATGGCAATAGGCTCGCCCCCTATTACATGGGACCTAAACATACCGGCGAACTGTGGGTGTACATTGTTACACCTCTGCCTAACCCTTCGGGGAATATAGGCGTGATGGTATGTTATGTTTATGTTATGTGTAAATAAATGTGTTTTGTTTCCTTCTTTAGCAAAATGAGGCTCACACACAAACATTACAGCCTTTACCGCGTAGGTATATCAAATTCCTGAAAAAATCAAAGCTGTAATTGTTTTTCAATCACCATTCAATGTCACTTTTGATTGTCATTTACAAGAAATAAGAATTGAATGTTCCAAACAGTTCTATCGAATGCTGAAAAAATGGCAAATAAACTCCATAATTACTCTTCGAAAATGTATTTATTACAAAATTAAAAAAAAAAAAATTATCAACAATGGTTTAATTATACGGACGTTATAAACGGTTCTTAATTTAAAAAGAGATCGTTAATTAAGAATTAAAACGTTTAGGTTTTGTGTTCTAAACATTATATTCAGTTACAAAAACGCCTTAAATTAAAAATGGTAGACTTTTCCATCATTGATCATTTAGCGCCGTCCTGTGATCTGGAAAATCAATTTCACTGAATGTGATTGTTCTCTGAGCTCGGTACGTACTCCATTACAGGTGAGATCTTAGTAACGTCTTCAGTTAAAGTCAATCAATTTCATACTTTATTGGATGAGTCAGGATTTTTACATCGTTAAATTCTTACCTTTTCATTTTTATAACTTTTTCTAATATCTACGCTGATATTAGATTGCATAGAATCTTATTTTATTATAAATGCGAAAGTTTGGATGTATGGATGTTTGTTACTCAATCACGCTAGAACGGCTGAACGAATCTGCATGAAATTTAGCACAGAGATAGATTATAGTCTGGAATAACACACACGTAATATATTAACTTTAAAGCGGGCGAAGTCGCAGGCGGAAGGTAGTATACAACATATAGGTTGGTACATTGTGACAAAATAGCTCTAAATAATCTTTATTTTACGTGATTGCCTATTTACATAAAGGAAGGTACCCCAAAACTATACACATCTCAATAAACCCTCCCCAACACAAACTTGTTACGCAAACATAATAGTCAACAATAGCCCACAAGAAAGTAATAACAGTACTTGCGTTGCCGGGTGTACGCAAGTGCTAATAAACAATAAGAGCGAGGGTACACCCCCGGGCACAGGTCACGCGTCGTCGAAGTTTTCTAATATGGGAGCGGCGAGCGAAATTAACCCTTATCGTACTGATATATCGAAGGGTTTGAGATAAGACGAGGGTATATGAAGGGTGTAGTGAATATGGGTTAGACGAAAAACAATGTACCCTCAAAACAGGCAGTATTCGTAGGGTAAAAGGGCTTACCGCAAGTTTTGATTAGGTTCAGCCAATTCAGTGTGTTGTCGGAATATGAATAAGCCACTCTATGGCAAGGTCACATATTTATAGAGCTGTCGATGTAGGGCCATATTTGTGAGATGACAGAGATCATGACGGCAATTCTACTACACACACACACAATTTTCAATTTTAGGAAAGATCGCAATCTATTCGCAGTCTTAATCTGTCAAGAGTCCTAATAATATTATAAATGCAAAAGTTTGTGAGGATGTATGAATGTTTGTTTCTCTTTCACGGTTAAACGGCTGAACGAATCTGGATGAAATTTGGCACTGAGATAAATTGTAGTGTGGATAATGTATCACATTTGACGCGGACGAAGACACGAGCAGACGCTAGTAGGCGGGCTAGGCTGTATATTTTTTGACGTTGATTATCGCTGAGATGAGATTGTGACTACATTTTTAACCCCCGACGCAAAAACAACGGCGTATTATAAGTTTGACGTGTCTGTGTGTGTGTATTTGTGTGTGTGTCTGTTTGTGGCATCGTAGCTCCCTAACGCATGAACCCCTTTTAATTTGATTTTTTTGTTTGACAGCTGTATCAGTTGGGAGTGTTCTTAGCTATGTTTGATAGAAATCGGTTCAGCAGTTTCAAAGTTATCAGCTCTTTTGTTTTTTTTTTGTTAATAAATCGGCGTTTAGCTATTAAGTGTTTTCTCTGACATAGATTGTCCCATTGCTGGGACTAAGTTTTCCCAAGTCTATCCAGGATTTTAGGGGTCGTTCGAACAACGAAAGTTTAAATTGGCCTACAGAATTGAAGCCAGCTACTCTCAAATTAGATTTTATAAACCCAGCCAGTATGTTGATAGAATTAAAATACACGCGTTTCAATTAAGCGAGGTTTCACCTGCTCCATAATATGATAGTGTGTTCTGATCGCTTTTGTGATTAATATCGTGTGGGTAGCTCGACATTGTGGTGGTATTAAAATCCAATCAACAGAGTAATAATAATTTGAACTAGTTCGGTTCGGAAATTAAGGTCTAGTAGGAAATGATAGTATTTATGTGAACGTTGGTATGTAATTCGATTCATAGTGGAATGTTTTACGTCGAATGATTTTAACTGGCTCGTTAGCCTAGTGGTCCTAAGCGCGACTGCTACGCTAGAGGTCTTGGGTTAGATTCCGAGGTCGACCAAAGTGTTATTGGGTGTTTCTATGAAATTCTCAGTAGCAGCTCGGAGTTAGGATTTGTGGCCGATTATTGGCAATAGGCAGCTGTTCAGCTCCATCCAAACTTTCACATTTATTTTAGAAAAATTATCTTCCTAGATAAGCAGGCTATATAACTAAACATTAATGAACACCCCCACGACCCCTGGACTGTTGCATGCATCTGTAAGCGCAATATAGTGCTACAATTTACAGTGATTATTCACACCAACATGAAAGTTATATAATATTTATTTATTAAAGCTTTATGCACAAATGTAAAAAGATACACGGTACAAAGGCGGACTTAATGCTTTAGGCATTTTCTACCAGTCCACCTTAGGGTGATGCAGAGACAAAATATAGTAGCTGCAAGGAAGAGGAACTGAAAATTTCCAAGAATAAAATATAATATTAAATACATAATTATATACATACAAACAAAATATACAACTGCCAACTTCTTATATAAGCGTTCGCGAGCTTTTATCTTGAATGTGAACCTCTATTTAAATCGATATATTCTGCCTAATGTGACTTAGTAACTCACCGAAAGGGCTGGTTCGGGATGGTGCAACAAAAGAATATTTGGAAGGATTTGGGGGAGCCCTTTGCAGGCAAGGGACATTGCAGGCTAGATACAAAAAGACACGTGTGCTTTAGACCACACGACTGAAGTATGACTTCAGTCGAGTCACTTGACAAGCCATTTGACACACACACGGAAGAGAGAAAAAAAATAGCGCGCGCACTGCTCTCTCTTGCTCTTACAGTAATATACGAAAATTAACTGAGAGAGTTACATTTCGTATATACTTCTTTCTATCTTCACTAACTTACATCTTCCTCTCAACTTCCGTTCGCCCGATCACACTCATTTCCGTAACGATCTAGTCACGCATTCACCAGCTTACTCCCCGTAAAGAAGTATTACTTCAAAAAATGTGATTTGGTTTGATGGACAATATGCATAGTTAACGGCTGCGCAATGTGTCTATTTACACCCCCTATGTATTTAGAGGTGAGATTACGTTATAGTTAAATAATTAATCTCAGTCCGATAATACGTTCCCCTAAACCAGAGGTGGCCAACCAATCGATCGCGGCTACTAGACGAGTCGATCTCAGATGCAACGCTTACACCAATAAAGTAGTTATGCACTAAAAATTTCTTCAATATTGTTGTTTCCCACTTAATAAAGTGAAAAATACTACCTTTAAATATATACGTTGTTTAACTTTCTCAGTTAAAATTGTATGTAAGCAGCATAAATACTAACTAGCTACTGCTCGCGACTTCGTCCGTGTAGTTTTTTCATCCGTATTAGTTTAAGTCTTTGGCTACTGCTCCGCAGTTATTGGTGGCCGCGTGATGTTATATAGCCTTCCTCTATATATTGAATATCCAACACAAAAAGATTTCGATCCAATAGCTCCTGAGATTAGCGTATTCAACCAAACGAACAAACTCTTCAGATTTATCATAACAATATAAATTATGTAAAATACGATTCAATGTTATGTTTATGAAGAAGTACTGAATGTAATTGGTGGATCGCACAGTCTCGTCAGTAAACAGTAGATATAGCGTTAATTAAGTTGGATATCCCAGCCCTAAACACATCAACAGTACATATCTATCCTTCCAACATAAACTTTGGCTATCTATAGACGATAGATAGTCAAAGATGGCCGCCATTCCCGCGCTATCTAAATAGTGTAACTTAGCTTTTAGTGATGTCACTAAGCTTTCTCCGATAGTGCTTGTAAATCCTAATGTTTGGCTGATCTTTGATCGTATTTTTACTTGAAGTTTGGACGTGCTTTTAAGTACCTAGATGTCTGTGTATATGGCACCGTCAGAAAACAGTAATGTTTTGCGTGAATGCTGTAAAATCTATACGCAAATTATATAGAGGATAGATTCATAATAATAACTCATAGATTTCGTGAAAGATCATTTTGCCGAGAAAAAGGCACATACTGAAATGACAGCGGATAAAGATATTATGGAAGATGAAGTCATATTGCATCGTACCTCAATAAGTTTGGATAAGTACAGGAGAATGATGGTGAGTTTATATCACGCGAAGCTTCGGGTTATGATTGCTTTATTACAAAAAGTCTTCATCGCATGTAACAGCTGAAATAGTTTGGTAAACGACAAAAAACGAGTAAAGGTCGGGCAACATCCGTTGGTGTGAGGATTGACCAATCCAATTCCTAAAATATTTTCCTTCACTTCTTTATTCTTAACTAGCGGACCCGACAGAGGTCATCCTGGCTGGGCGTTAGAAAAAAATTAAAAAGAAAACCTAGAAGTCGATCACAGCGTTACCTATCGGTCCAAATTGTGAATAAACCATCCACGGACTTACTCAAATACACACAATTTGTTTAATTTAAATTGTTCCAGCCGTTTAGTTACGAGTTCAAATAACACGCACGAAACCTTACTCTTATTATTCTCTCTACCGAATTTTGGTCGCAGCGTCCAATTTCAATGAAGACTTACGCAGGAAACAATAGCTGACAGGTGAACTTCCTCTTCCCTCACTCACATAGTTCAATGGGACGGCAATCCAACATGACCGGGGAGAGATCAGGCGCTAGGCTAACGGCTTTACGTGCTTCCGAAGCACAGGGGTGTCACCATCGACACAAAAGCATTATATTATGCTTGTTGTATAAAGATGTTAAATGCTGGTTTTTGTTGACAGAGGAGCTGAGCGGTATATTCGTGAAGAGCATCAGTGAGGGCAGCTCAGCGGACTTGTGCGGCAAGATACAAGTCAACGACAGGATTGTGGAGGTAAGGTTAATTAGTCTACACGTTCGTTGTGTGTACAGCTGAAGAGGAAGAAACGAAGAAGAACTGCTTAGGGAAGTTAGTGTGTCTCAAAGATTAGGTGTACTTTGGAGGACAGCATGATTTAAGAAAAGGGGGTATTAGACACCAAATAAAAACTCAATAAAATATAGCGCTAGAGGTCTTTGGTTCGATTCCCAAGTCGAGCAAAAAGTGATATTGGGTTTTTCTATGAAATTCTCAGTAGCAGCTCGTTGTGCCCGGTTAATAGCAATAAGCTCGCCGCCTATTATATGGGACTTAAAAATACCGGCGAACTGTGGGTGTACGCTGGTACACCTCTGCCTAACCCTTCGGAGAATGCAGGCGTGATGGTGTACCATGTTAGTTCCAAGACATTACCTCTCTTAAATAACACTTTATTTTAACACTGAAGACTCGATTAATTTTCAATTAACTGTTAAATTAGATTTTGAATTGCTTTGAAATTAATAAATAGTCTATTGAACCGGCACAAAAGTGACATCTCAGGTGTGTTTTATCGTACAAAATCTATGGGGGTAGCGTGTTTTTACAGGTAAAAACTAAGTTAGTTAATTAGTGGTATCTCATGCCCAATTGGTTACTTCTAGACAATTGTGTGTCGTGAATTCGTGATGCTTAGGTACTGTTAGGTGAGATGTAGAATAAATCTATTCTAATACACTATTATGAAAAGCTTGTATGTTGTTTTGTTTGTAAGAGGTAATCTTTGGAAGTTCTGATCCGATTATTAAAGTTCTTTCACTGATAGAAAACTACGTTATTGCCGAATATAATGGTAGATAAGACTTCCATGTAAATGAAATCGCGGGCAGAAGCTAGTGTTAAACGTAATAATTACTGTAATGAAATGTAAGTCACCAAAACAGTGCTCATTCTTTTTAATGCATCCACCAAACAAGAATAGCAACGAATAAACTATATAAGACATATGTATTAAGAAAACGGCTAATATCTGGAAGAGTTCTGTATAAGTGAAAAAAAACATTTATGTTTTTGGCGCCCAACATGGGACACTTTTCATTCGAAGTGTCCCATGTTGGGCGCCATAAGTTATGTTCTTATGTTAAAGAAGAACATTGAAGCAGAAGATACACTGTTGCATTTTCTGAACCAATTTGTAACAGTCAACACAGTGATATTGGATGCTCTCATGTTTCTTGACGGAGTAGGGAACATCTGTCAGGGACTAAACACGTGTAGAGTTAGGTTGACAAAGTACGTAGATTAAGTTGCTCTTTATGTACAACATCTAACTGAAATAACGACACCCCAATTAGAAAATCAAGTAACAATCGTAATACGACACTGAAATTTAACTTGTATGTGCTTGAATATTGAATTATAAAATTAGTTATACTCATTTCAAGCGACAGTCTAGACATACCCGCCGTATATTATGTTTAACGATAGATTTTATTTACAAATGCGTACTTTTTACTACGTAAAAAGCCCTAGTCCCTTGACTTAGTTTTCTGTAGATTCCTCTGTTTACCGGAGAGGTGACTATAATTTACGTTGTCGACGACACTGTTGGCGCAGTGGCTGAGCGATAAGCTGCTGCGCTGCGTGTCGCGGGTTCGATTCCCGCACGGAACAAATATTTGTATGGCCTACAGATAGTTGTTCCGGGTCTGGCTGTTTGTGTATGTGAATTTATATGACTGAGAAATTCCTAGTGTGGGGCAACGTTTTTTAGAAGAAAAAAAAAAAATTATGTAGTAACACTACTATCGTGCATTTTTGAAGATTCTTTTTTTTCTTTGTCGGCGTGACTTATATGTATGTCAATGACAAATTACAGTTTTCTAGTGCTAAGAGGCACTTAGCTGAGCTGCGCACAGACAGACTGATGGACGGACATAGCGAAACTATACCAATAGGATTACATAAATTCTCCGCTGTGGAGTTTTTAGCAATCCCATTGGTTAATATTTCTCCTCTCCGCAGCCTCGCTCCGCTTCAATGGACAGGCAGCTTAAGGGTTCCTTGTTGACTACGGAACCCTAGAAATGGCCTGTTCTACATCAGCATCTGCCATCCAGAATAATAATCAAATAATCGCCTCAAGTTGATAAAGTGAATTAAGTAAAACAGATCCCTGTAGTGTCTCGATATAAGTTAGTTACGCGCTAACAAGCTCCATATCAATCCATATCGTGTAACAAACTTGTACCCTCGTTATGTAGTTACTAGCTAACTGTGTTCATGACGCCACAGTAGGGCTGCCATCACCAGCATTCCCGACGCCGGCCACAAAGTTCTTTTTCGTCTTTTCAAGTAAAAGTCAAAGCAGTCATTTTAATAAAACCATTTGCAAGTACTTTTTGGATTGTCAGTCGTCAAGTTAACAAAAACTTCAAAAACCTTGGACAGTTGGGTGCAACTAAGATTTTTTCCCGGGACATGATGAGAGACTTAATTTACATACACACCATCACGCCTGTATTCCCCGAAGGGTTAGGCAGAGGTGTACCAATGTACACGCACAGTTCGCCGGTATGTTTAGGTCCCATGTAATAGGGGCTATTGCCATGAACCGGGCACAAATCCTAACTCCGAGCTGCTACTGAGAATTTCATAGAAAAACCCAATAACACTTTTTGCTCGACCTGGAAATCGAACCGAAATACCTAATTTAAAAAAAAAAACATCTTTTTCGTGTATGTTTTTTTTTAAATTTTAAATTATTGCTTAATTTGCATTTAATCTGAATTCCCTTGATGCAAAAAGGGTACGGGTTTTATCAGTCATTTTTTAAAACCACCATTCCTTCCCCCTAAAGTAGAACAAATCCGTTGAATCCCAGACGGATGGCAGCCCTACGCAAAAGAGATGCCAATAAAACAATATACCGCCGTAGTTAAATTAGATACAGCTCTATTAAACAGTGAGCAAATTTATACCATTTTCGCTACTACTTTGACCTACATTCTTATTATCCGTTGTATGTTGCATCATCTTTTCTTCCCTTGAGTTTTTGTATAGACCCGTAGGTACCCGTAGGTAGAACGTATTCTAGTTATTTGCTTTTTCGCTTCATTAATAATGGTCGTTTCGGTCACGGCGGCTAATCTCAATGAATGCTAGCCAAGTACGCAGGAGATATTATAGTGCACAAGTGTGTGCGCAAACACAGGTGCAATTACTCTTCCCTAACTTTCATACATCGGCAATGACCAACGGCTTTATGTTCTTTCCGAGACACGGGGGTGTCACACCACCAACTTCCAAACTCCGGGCCGCTATTGAGAAATTCGTAATGGAAAATCCTAAGAACACTTTTTGCTCGAACTGGAAATCGAAGCCAGGACCCTACGCTTACGTTCTGTAGTGTAAACCTTCAAATCAAATCAAATGGCTTTTATTTGTTAACATAGGTACATATGTAAATACAGATCTTATATTTTATTGAATCGACCGCTATGTTATGCCAGAAGGCGTACTAATTCGGTGTACATCCCGCTCCAGATTTAACAGTTTCTAAAATAAGAAATATTTGAGAATCATGCATAACTATGGTATTAAAAACTATCAATTATTACACATTTTTAAAATATTCTGTCAGACATTAAATGAGGAATTAATTACTTTTAGAAATTATTAATTATAAATGTCGAAAAAAAATAAGCATATAAGTCTACAATATTAAAAATGTAAAAAAAAAATAATGTCGAAAAATATTAAATAATTAAAATATGAAAAGAAATTAAATGACAAGTCACGGTCAAGTCTTCCTCTTGAATCACTCTATCTATTGATGAAATCCGTGTTGAAAATCCGTAATTTAAAAGATCTAAAATTCTAAGCGTACTAGAGAAGGATAGACGACGGGGAGCGACTTTGTTTTTTACTATTTAGAGAAAATCATAACTATATAATCAACACAATAAACTCGTTAAACAATAAACTGCGCGGGGACATTCTTCGGTTCTCCCAACCCTTCCCCTGCATGTGACCGGCCGCGATCACCCGCCGCCGGGGGAACATCGGGGAACCATTAGTCCGACTAATTTGTCACGCGGCGCGACATGCACTGGTGACATTTCACGTCGATACTCTTGATTCACGGGGGGTGACGTGACGCGTGTTGTGGTGTAAGTTGAGCCTTTGTGCAGCGGTCGGTGGAGGGTTGATTAATTTGCTTGTGAGTATTTTTTTCTACTTTATTTTGTAGTTTATCTAGATAGGTATCCAGGATTGCGGAATTTGTTCGAAAGAGTCACCGCGGCTCTGGAACGCAAAGGCCTTGGAGGAACATGCTTATTTTTTTGGACGGGAAATCATCAAATGACTTCCGCCGCCATGGGCGGGGCGTGAGGGAGTGTCAGACTTTTACTGACTAAACCCCATCCATGTTCCTTCTTGTGCCCTTTGCGTTCCGGGGGCGCGGTATCTCTTTCGAACGACCCGCGGCCCCGGCAGGCATCGGCCCTGAGTGGTCCCTCCGATTTGCTGACAAAGGAACACAGATGAGTTTTAGTTAATAAGAGACTGACACTCCCTTCCACTCCGCCCAGAGCGGAAGAAGTCATTAATTGATGATTTCCAATCCTAAAAACAATCTAGATAGGTATAGGTAGGTACACCATGTTGATTAACATTCTAGATGAAAATTTAGCGTTCCAACAAAAATCATTTAGACAAGACTTGAGAAAATTACTTTTATAAATTCAAAGTAAATTGTTGCTGTTTGCTGTAAAGAGGCTCTCTCGCCAGGAGCTCTGTAATGTAACATTACAAAGTCAAGATTAAAATTAGAGCATTACGTTTTAATACTCAAAGTTGAAATAAGTAGGCGAAAGACACGTGGCGCCATCTATTATTATAAGAAAGTTATTGTTGTTTTCCTCGGGAACAGACACTTTTTCAGTATAAAAGGTACCTTATGTAAGTTTCTGTACACCTGGCAACGTATCTGCAAAATTTTTGGATGATCGGTTCAGTGGTTTAGGCGTGAAAAGGTAACAAACAAACAAATCTACTTTCGCATCTGTAATAGTCCCAATTTTAATTATTGTTATGGTAGATAAAAATTTGAAAAATCATGCTGGCAAAGTTGACTGTGACAGGCTTCACAGTAACCGCTGACAGTTCAAAGCTGCGTAGTGAAGCTACAGCTAAACTTCTTTAATTGGCCAACTAGAACGACTTTCGCAATTGTCCCGACTTCCTATATCAAGAGTCGGTCCCCTGAGACTTGCTAATTTCATTTGCTTTATAAAATAATTTCCTGAATTTGCTCAACGTTTCAGAGTTCGTTTGAATTCCGAAAGTTTGGTTACCCTCGGAATTATAAAATTACATTTTCGTGGATAATTTCGGCTAAAGAAAAATTGGGATTCCTGCGGGATTGGGTACACTCTGTATGTCAAAATGTCAAGGTTTTTCAACTGACTTCACAAAGGGAGGCAGTTAGCAATTCAGTTTTTTTTTAAAGGCTATGTATAGGTACTTCAGATTGATCCCATAGAAGTTTAATCAAAATTTTATCTAAATTGGTTCATTAGCTTGGTTTTTAACACGCTTTTATTAGGTCGACCTGTATGTAACTAACTATGTACTGGAATCTAAGGTAACTCATTTAACCATCTTCCAAGAGTCGTAGCGTCATGAAAATTGGCAGCTGTATGTAGTTCTGATGACAATACAATAATATGGTACTGTCGAACTGATCTGATGATGGAGCTGGACGATATGAACTGGAACTTCTTGATGGAAAATCGTATCATAGCTGTTTTGGATTTCTTAGAAAATTCTTGTAATGAACTTTGACCACGATTAAGTTTCAAGGTCTGATGATGAAGCCGGAAGATAGGCACTGGCATTCCATGATGGAATATCGTATCATAGTCGTGTAGACGGGGAGAAGGGGCTAGTGAATTTTTACGTGCACTTATGAAAGCGTGTTTTTTAAACTATTAATTTATTAAATCAAAATAATAGAAAAAAATGTGTCATCCAAGTAAACGAAGTTGCGTATTTTGGTTTTTAGTAACTTTTCAGTGGTATGTATCTTGTTAATCCACGTAGTGTTACCGTTTCTTTAATGATTTGGGTGAAAGGAAGCAAAAACTAAAAAGTTGAAAACAATTAATGTTTTTTTAAGACACAACTTGCTATTTGGACGTTAGCCAGTGGTTCTAAGCGCTACTGCTACGCTAGAGGTCTTGGGTTCGATTCCTTGGTCGAGCAGTGTTATTGGATTTTTCTATGAAATTCTCTGTAGCAGCTCGGAGTTAGGATTTGTGCCCCATCAATGGTGATAGGCTCGCTCCCTGTTACATGTAACCTAAACATACCGGCGAATCGTAGGTATACATTGGTACACCTCTGCCTAACCCTTCGGGGATTACGGGCGTGATGGTATGTCGCTTGCTAGTATCTAACTTGCTATTTTATTCATCAAAACTTGTAATTCAATTTGCTCTCCCTTCTCTTCACCATGACATGTAACGTGTTTCCTTTCCGGACGCATGCGTGACAAAATACTCCTTCCTCTACATGGCGTACAAAATGATTAGGTATAGAATGAACACGTGCACGCACGAGGACGGTAATAGTTGCACTTCAATAGCACCCTTATCTCGTAGCATTAGGGACGCTTTTAGTTCAATAGACCCTTCTGAGGGAGGGTGGACCGTGCGTGCTCCGTCTTCCTGCGGAGTGGTATGTGATGGATGTAAGATAGACTTGTAGTTAAGATTGATGGGCAGTACCGCTTCTGCAAAAACTGTAGTGACTTATGTTTGGTGGGGTGTTATCCTTAAAAACATGTTGGGCGTTTAAGACAAGTCGTTAACACTCTTGCATTTAGATATCATAAGCTTCCACCCGCGACCTCGCCTGGGTCAAAAATAATATACCACGGGAACCGTACATTTTTTCGGGATAAAAAGTAGCCTATGATTCCAGACTATAATCTACATACGCACATACTATTACGCCTGTATTCTCCGAAGGGTAAGGCAGAGGTGTACCAATGTTGTTTTTTTTAGGTCCCACGTAATAATGGGCGAGCTTATTGCCATTAACCAGGCTCAATTTCTTACTCCGAACTGGTACTGAGAATTTCGTAGAAAGACCCAATAAAATATTACTCGACCTGGGAATCGAACCCAAGACCCCAGGCTCAGCAGTCACGACCACGAGAACAACTGGGCCTATAATCTATCTATAAAAATTGAATACGAAAGGCAAGTGGCAATGGACAGGGCAGTAGGCACATAGCTCGTAGAGCGGATGGCCGGTGGAGTCGTAAGGCTCCCGAGTGGTGACCACGTGCCGAAAGGCGCAGTGTGGGAAACGTCAGTCCACCCGTGGGAGGCACGAGGTGGACCAACGACCTGGTAAAAGTCCCGGGAAATCGCTGGATTCGGGCAGTGCCGGACCAGTTATTGTGGTCATAAATGTAAAAGTTTAGATGGATGGATGTAAGTTACTCAATGGCGCACCAGAACTGCTAAACGGATCTGAATGAACTTTGACACAGAGATACATAGATTTTTATATCGAAAAAATGTACAGTTTTAAAAATGTAGTAGTCATTTATAAAAACCAAGGCAGCAAAATAAAACACCCAATCAGAATCACTTAAGAGAAACTACCCAATCCTGAGAAATCGATATAAATGGTATCGCGTCTCGTCCTGAAGCGATCGCTTTCACTATAACTCGATCAGTGGCTCCACTGACCTCCACTCGTCTAGATGTCAAATCAGATTACAAGCTCGGCTTTATATCTGGAATCTTGGCTTCACCCCTTCGCCCGTGATCACCGAATGTTTCGTGGAGGATCGCTTTGTTAGCCAGTTGTGTCAGTGAATCTGCGATAATATAGTCAAATTGTATAAGGTTTATTTTTCTATGTAAGGTAATGTTTGATTATTGAATAAAATATTTTCGGAAAATTAGTTGCGAACGTTTTGGAAGCCTCTTCTCATGGGCCGAAATATCCCCACATACATTTTTCCGGAATAAAAAGTAGCCTATGTGCTATTCCAGACTATTATCTATCTCTGTGTCAAATTTTATCAAGATCCAGTCAGCTGTTCTGACGTGATTAAGTAATAAACATCCATTCATCCAAACTTCAGCCGCATTTTTGTAGGAAACAGTAAATTTTTTTAACGGCATAATCATCATCCCATCTGGAAAACTCATCCACACATGCGTTCGTTAATGAAAAACAATCCAGCTGCAATATTAATAAACGCCCCAATAACACAGAACATAAGGTTGTATGTTAAATAACACTCAACAACAATAGAATATCTTTGAAAAGAGGCTATTGTTGGAACAGCCGAACATTTTAATATTTAGTAACGAGCCGACACCGGCCGGAGTGCTGATGAAACAAAGATTAAACCTAGCAGAATAATAATGTACAATAAGATGAATAGAAATGAACCGCACCCAGTCATTTCCGATGGAAATGGTATTCATATAGCCATCTTGGGTAACAGAATCTGATAGGTACTAAATGCAACAGTATACAAAGGAGAAAAAAAGATGTCGAAAGAAATAACCTGTTGAGAAATTTGAAACGCAAACTACTTCATTACCATAGTGGTTCTAAGCGCGACTGCTACGCTAGAGGTCTTGGATTCGCTTCCCATGTCGAGCAATGTGTTATTAGGTTTTTCTATGAAGTTCTCAGTAGCAGCTTGGAGTTAGGATTTGTGCCCGGTTAATGGCAATAGGCTCGCCCCCTATTACATGGGACCTAAACATACCGGCGAACTGTGGGTGTACATTGTTACATCTCTGCCTAACCCTTCGGGGAATACAGGCGTGATGGTATGATGGTATGATATCAATCAAAAACATGATAAAATATAGACAGCTAGATGTCGCAAAATTAGGCTTTTTTTATTCATTGAATAGCAAACAATCCGACGGGCCACCTGATGTTAAGTGGTCACTGCTGCCTATAATATAGACATCTGCAATACAAGAGGCCTTGAAATGCGTTGCCATCCCAGAGACGAAAGTTGAAATATCTCATGTGCCTGTAATTACACCGGCACCCATACCCTTCAAACCGGAACACAGCAACGCTGCTTTTTTTGCTCTTGTTTATTTTTGGTCATTACTTGATTGAAGATCTTTAACAAAAACAACGTGGAATCTAACAATAGATCCAAAAAACTCTTAACAAACAAAGGCTTGTTTTATATGTCAAGATTGATGTTATATTCCGTATTCTAAATCCATGAATTCGTAACGAAGCCCCCTCAGTCTCTCTACTATGTACGTCAGGCCGATACCGGTAGGTTTTCACTTGGGATCTGATTGCCCTCAAGTACGCCAGCGTGCTCGCTGTGTTTTATAAGGCTTTATTTATTTTTTATTTTTTTCATGTAGAATTGTGCGCTGGTGAAAAGTTCAAGAGAAGTGCTAGACAGAGCTGGATAGGTTGTGAATAGTGTGTACTTTAAATTATATCGACTAATTAATATTAGAAATGCTAAAGTCACTCTGTCTATTTAAACCACTGAATGACTTTAATAAAATTTGGTACGGGATAAGTTTCAACCCCAAGGAAGGATATAGGCTACTGTTTATTACGCGAGTTTGTCTACATCCGCGATAACCGACAGTTTATATTTTGCTAATATTCATCGAACTTTATCCGTGACATTCTGCTTCCGTATAGGCCGTGTGTTCTTTATCTACTTATATACTACAATGTAATGAACAAAATGAAATTATGAATGAATTGTAACAACAAGAAGAGGAAAATCAACTGTCGTATTTACATACATACATAAACTCACGCCTTTTTCCCATGGGGGTAGGCAGAAACCACAGAACGCCACCTGCACGATCCTTTCATACTTCTTTCGCCTCGACCACGTTCATACATCTGTTCATACAAGCACGCCGGTTACGAGTACTGCGCACACTTCCTTTCTGAAGAACCCCACCAATAAGGTCAGGGTAGGTCTTTCTAGGGCGTCCTCTCCCGGCGTTGCCACTCACATCTGCCATATAAATCCCTTTCGTTAGTCGCCTTTCACTCATCCTCTCAACATGACCGAACCATCTAAGCTGTCGTATTTATTTTCATATATAAACTAAATGGGAATTAAGACTGAGTTTTATTATTTAAATATTGTGTAAATTTGCTCCGATATTAAACGAAACAAGGGTTCCCTTTTCACAGCGGCGGCGTCGCTCCAATATCTAAATAATTCAAATTCTGCCCCAGTCATAACAAAAGTAACAACAGTACAAGGTAATACAGAATATTGGATATAATTCTCATCTCTTTTCTACGTCATATCATCCTTTTAAGCAAAACCACTATAAAGGTGTGCATCGTCAAGCGAATCTTTATTACGACTTCCCAACATTGAGTCCTTGACCCATTTGAATGACGTCACGCACCGGTCTCCCTTCGCGAATATTAATATGAGGATAATCGTCGGGTGTACTTGTCTGCTGTGAGGTCCTTGTTTTGATCTCCGGGGCCTGATTAGGACCGCAATCTATGGGAATATGAAATATCAAATTTAGGGACTAACATATGTAGGTCCTTACCAAAACCACCACTGCTAGGGTAGGTACTTTGTTCGATACTTTGATGGCCATTAATCTTTATTATGTTTTTCCAACTTTCGTTAGACTAGTGGTGCTAAGCGCGACTGTTACGCTAGAGGTCTTGGTTTCAATTCCCAGGTCAAGCAAAAAGTATTATTGGGTTTTTCTATGAAATTCTCAGCAGCAGCTCGGAGTTAGGATCTTGTGTCCGGTTAATGGCAATAGCCTCGCCCTCTGTTACATGGAACCTAAACATACAGGCGAACTGTGGGTGTACATTAATATACCTCTGCCTAACCCTTCGGGGAATACAGGCACGAAAAAAGTTGATGTTGATGGCACGTATTGTTAAACTTTCAGATAACTCGTCCATGTTCTGCAGTTGTCCAATCTAACTGAAAACTATTGTAAAACTATGGTAGTGTTGTTATTCCAACAATATTTTACGTTGCGAATAGTTTGTAACGTCTTTATTCGCACAATTTTATAGGCACAGTGGAGCATCGACTTTCCGAACGATCGCTTACCCGAACTACTACGCTCGCCCTCCCAGCGGATAGGCTTATGCTTCGGCAGAAGATTTTCTTAAGCGTTAATGTTAGTCCGAATAATCGACGCTCAACTGTGTTTACTTTTTTACCCTCGGTAAAGCGTATGTGATTTTTTTTATCTGGTAGATATTTACTTGTTAAAAAGTCAGATTTTTACCAATGATATGACTAGGTCTATACATGCATATCAGTATTGTTGCAACCATTAGGTAATCCATTAGATTTTCCCAGTTTTGGCTTCAATTTTGAGATATTGAATTTCCGTAATTCGGAATGTGCCAACATTGGCCGCGTGCCCGCTACACGTCGATATACTTGCTCTTATTACGTTGACACTCAATACGGTCTGCCGTTTGCCAAACGTGGGATTTCACTTTATCCAACAATGTTTTGCTGGCTTCTTGTTTGTTCGTTCGACGTCAAACTGCCAGTAGGTATAGGTACCTATTGTATTCTCTTCCGTATTCTAAATAACTGCGTCACCATTATCTGAATATTCCATAGCAATGTATTAAACACACACAAACATACGCCTATATTCTCCGAAGGGTTAGGCAGAGGTGTACCAATGTACACCCACAGTCCGCCGGTATGTTTTTGGGCTCCATGGAACAGGGGGCGCGCCTACTGCCATAAACCGAGCACAAATCCTAATTCCGAGCTGCAACTGACAATGTCATAGAAAAACCCAATACAACTTTGCTCGGCCTGGGAATCGAACCCAAGACCTCTAGCGTAGCAGTTGCGCTTAGTGCCGCTACGTAACGTGGCAGTAACAGTTCTGTTTAATCTTACATTTGAATATTACATAGACTTATCTTGTACCCTCTAACTCTTATCATATGACGCGGTTTAAAAAAATCTGTTCAACTATTTAAGTGTTAAAGAATAACAAATATACAATCATCCATTCTCACAAACTTTTGCATTTATTATAGTAGTGGGAAGTGGAAAATCCCTGGGTCCTCTAGCTCACGCAGTTTCTTCTGCCATGTTATTATCAGCGTCCATAAAACCCCCTCTTGCCCCCACAACATAATATAGCAGTACCACATGTCCTTAACCCTGTTCCACTTGTATTGTCGTCACGTACTAGTTGTCCCATGGCGACTGCAGACTTAATCGAGACATTATATTATATTACACGTTCGACCAATCTTAATGTCCTTACATTTATACTGCTGAGAAATATATTGTCCCATTGAAGTTTTATATTTTTCATTACATACGTACGTAACTTCACGCTTGTATTGGATAGTCAGTGGTGTGTAGTTCACCAACCTTTAGCCAGTTATACCTCGGTGTTGGTTACGTGACCGCAAAATTTGGACTATTGAGCGTGGGACCTTGGGTTCAATTTCCAGTGGCAAAGTTTTATTACGGTTTTCCATTATGAAATTCTCTGTAGCGGCACAGAGTTTGGAAACTCGTGGTGGCCTCAAAAGCCCGTAAAGCTGTTAACCCTGCGGCTGATACTTCCCCGGTCGTCTCCGATTGCCGTCCCATTGGACTTTGAGAAAGCGCCAAACCAAAAACCAAAACCAAATCGTAAAGAGTGTCCGTGAAGATTCTTGCTCGTTCTTTTTCATAGAGACTTACCTTTTGGAACGAGCAACTAACTTCAACTTTTAGACAATTCAAAAGTGCCTGTAACTGGTCTAATTGGCATAAATGGTTTGACTTTGAACTTGTATTCACGTACATTCTTGTGCTCTACAATATCTCTTGCATACTAGACTATTTTCTATTGAGCTGACTACCATGAACAAAATTGGGTCAGGAGAATATTATTATAATTTTCATACAATACGAGTCTACTGCCACTTACCGGGCCCTAGTTAACTAGAGGGCTACTATTGAGAAATATCTACTGTAAATATTCAATTATTATGTTACTGCCGGCTTGAGTAACATAATACAATGGAGTGAGAGCACAGCAACTTCCTGATAATCCTATTTAATTTTGTTCTTGGGAATGAGATTGGCTGTTGTATTTTCAATTTTACAAGCATTTATTTAACTTGCTATGTATGTTTGTTGCGGGGAAATCTTGGAACTTAATTTTGAAGCAGATATCTTCAACCGATTGACCTGAAATTTTGTAAACATATGTAAGTCGGATGACAATGCAATATAATGATATCATGGAGCTGATCTGATGATAGAGTAGGAAGGTGGCCATAGGAACTTAGGAAAGAAACAACGTAACCCTATCAAGTTTGGACTCGTTTGATTCGTCTTCACAAGTACTTACTAAAACTGACATTGAGTTGATCTTTTTTTTTCTTTTTTTAAATTCAACACGGAGGAACATACAAGATGGCGGTTTAGTTATTTTTAATTCACTCCTACAATATGGGTTTCAAATTAAAGGGATTGCTGAGAATAACGCGAAAAAATTAAAAGTAAAAAAAAAAACTTTTTTTTAGAACAAGCTTTTTAATCTAGATATTTGAACCATTCATCGATGTCTGTACCGCTACCTAACACTAAAGGCTTTACTTCCTTTTGCTTAATCTTAGCAATTTTTTCCCTAGCTACCTTCCATTCATCTTTTATGAAACCATTATAAATACCAGTACATTTGAATATTACTTTCTTTACTATAATATTCTTCGTTCTACTGCAGCTTCGTCGTCACGTCTCACTTATGATATACTCTAGAACATTGTGCTATTATTTGATGTGTCCTTTCTGTCCAAGTGCAGGAGCACTCCAAGAAATGAGGGCACTAAGTAAATAGTAAAACTCATATGTTTATGCAGTAGAATAAGAGATGTCAAGGTTTCCATATGAGCCAACACGTTTAACTAAGTATTAATTAAAGAAACTCAAGATGCTGAAAATTTCATAAAGAAAACAGTGTTATTGCAAATTGGAAATAATTTGTAAGACTTTCATTTTAATAAGTCATTGATCTCATGTGATAAAAAAGTGCGAGTCGGACTCGCGCAAGAACAATTCCGAACCCATTATCTATAAAAAGGGCAAAAAAAACAAGTTTGTTGTATGGGAGCCCCCTCAAATATTTATTTTATTCAGTTTTTTAGTATTTTTTGTTATGGCGGCAACAGAAATACATCAGCTGCGAAAATTTCAATTGTCTAACTAACGCAGTCCATGAGATACAGCTTTGTGACAGACGGACAGCGGAGTCTTAGTAATAGGGTCCCGTATAGTATTTGAACCTTAAAAAGTGCTCATACTTTGCAATGATCAGATTCAACCAATGATAAATGGTCTGTTTGCCAAAATATAAGAACATCGTTTCACTATATTCCATAGGTACTAGTTTCTGCTTGGGACTTCACGTGTTTAATTTTACCCGTGTCATGTTACGTCTTTGTTTACTGCTCCACTCCGGCACGTCGCAGCGTGATGTTGTATAGAAAATACTAGTTCTCATGAATCTGGGTTTCATATAAATTATCAATATGTTTTTCCAATTCGAGCAAAAAACCATTAGCTTTATTAATATAGATAAAAGATAGATAGATTGTGCTTGTATGACCAGATGTATGAACGTAGACGAAGCGAAAAGAGTATGTAAGGATCGTAGCAGTTGACGTTCTATGGTTTCTGCCTACCCCCATGGCAAAACGGCATGAGATTAACATAATGCATGACTATACATACTTTTGTATAGTCACATAGGTATAGATAGTAGGCGGTGTCACAATTATAATCCAAATTGCCTAAGACCTGAACAATACCCACCTAATCAATAGATACAATAATCCACAGAGCTTGAAAGCAGTTCCTCTTAATTAGCAAAATCAATTGATGCGAAACAATTAGCGCAGGCTTAATGTTCACTAATCAATTTAATGAGGTCACTTAGTTGCGGTGTAGTGCGAGTATGCTGGGCATAGATACTGAGATTCTAGGAATACTGATTAGTGAAGGCTGTTAATTGGAAGCTTTTTAGCTACAGTGGACTGTAAGAAACTCTAAATTAAGTTTTATGAAACCTGGTATGCAAACAGTCGAAATTTCCATTGGTCTTACTGATGATCAATCGGTTCTAGTTTTATATGAATAAAATAACCGCATTAAGCTGCATTACCTTACGTCTTTGGTTACTGCTCCGCTCCCGGGTCATAGTGTGATGTTATATAACTTATAATCTTCCTGGATAAACAGGTTATGTAGCGCAAAATGATTTTTTCAAATTGTACCAGTAGTTCCTGAGATGAGCGATTTCAAACAAACAAACTCTTCAGATTTATAATTTTAATATAGATTGAAATTACTTAATAACTGGAATTTATCTACAAAATGTTCGTGAATAAAATACTTGAGATCAATCGGTCTACCTTCAAGCCATTAAAGATCTTGCAATTCCTTCCAATTAATGATGCAATCTGTATCTCTTCACAGGTGGATGGAGTTTCTCTGCATGGAGTCACGAATCACCGCGCGGTGGCGTTGTTGAGGGATGCGAAGGGGCCCGTAGTACGACTGAAAGCACTGAGGTAAGATGTGACACCCCCGGAACTATTTATAAGCATCCACAGACTATCATATTTGCTCAACTGCCCCGTTGGTACCGTGGTCGCAAGGGCGACTGAAAAGCGTGGGGTCCTGGGTTCGATTCGCAGATCGAGCAAAAAGTGTGATTGGGTTTTCCATTAGGAATTTCTCAGCGGCAGTACGGAGTTTGGAAGTTAGTGGTGTGACACCCCCGTGTCTCGGAAAGCACGTAAACCCGTTAGTCCCGGCTGTCATTCGTAGATCTTTGACAGTCGTTACGGATAGTCAGAAGCCAGGAAGTCTGACAACCAGTCTTACCAAGAGGTAGTGTGTTGCCCAGTAGCTGGGTTATGGAGATCAGATAGACAGTCGGTAATGTGAAACACTGGTATTCAGCTGCATGCGGTTAGATTGGAAACCGACCCCAACATAGTTGTGAAAAGGCTAGGCAGATGACAGAACATAATATTAGCTTTTTATAATAATTCTTTTATGAGATTCATGTTATACTGTTTCTAGGATTGTAATGGTATGTCTATGTCCTTAAACCCTTTCTAATTTCAGTAATAAAACTTCTAGGTACCTCCGTGGGGCGGGGTTTGAAAAGCTCCAGAAAGCGTTGGCTGCTCAGGATGGACGAAGATCACCGATCGCTCCACCTAGCCCCTCTGTCACCTCTCTAGCCAAGTATAGCTTTAGTGTGGTGAGTAACAATAGCCCGTTATTATCCCTTTTTGGTACAGATAAGGAACTAGTATTAACCACCACTCAAGATTCTGGACCATAAATCTGCCGTTAAATCTCAAGTCAGCTATTGTGATCGAAATAATTACAACCAATAAAATTGATGTGGAAAATTTCGAGAAAGCCTATTCAGCGTTTAATGTTTGTGACTATTGAGTGCGTATGTGATTTAAGATCAATTCATATATGGCCTCCACAGTACGACGAATCAACAGTAATCGAAGCGGAACCCGAATCAGGGATCCTGCCTCACTTGCCGTCGCCGATGTCTCCGTCCGAAGAGGCGGAGATAGTGATAGGACGAGATGACGAGGTGTCGGAGAGAGAGGCAAGACGGATCCAGGACAAGTGGCGGGACATATTGAGGCAGGAGTCCGACTGGCCGGGACATCAGTACCAGTATGATATTGTGGTAAGACCTTTGTAGAAGTTAATAAGATCTTTATTTCCTTTGTTTATTAAATACTAACGAACCGCCCCGATTCCGTACGGATGCTCGTAATTTTCCGGTGGATTTTCCAAAAATTGTCTTTCATATAAACTTTGCTCGTGAAATTACGAACCTGACAAAAAAAAACGTGCCAATCGGTCCAGCGGTTCTTGAGTTTTACCCTTAGCAACATTTAGCCATTCATTTTTGTTAATAGTACATTTCGTTTTTAAATTTTAAAAAGCTACTAGCTGTTAGGGCTCCTAAAAGACGAACCTTCTTGTTAGAAGGACGAGTCATGTCCAAAGGTATTACTTTCTGAATCACGCCCTCGATTTAATGGTCTAATGAGAGCCTCTTTTAGTTGAGTATAATAATTGGAAAACACATTTTCCTCCCCAGGTCGGCACAATAATAAAAGAGAAGGACAGCGGTCTAGGTATCTCCCTGGAAGGCACAGTACGAGTTGTAGCAGGCAAGGAGGTGCAAGCGAGGCACTACATCCGAGCGATAGCACCCAATGGACCCGTGGCCAGGCTCGGGATGTACAGGGTCGGGGATGAACTGCTTGAGGTAAGGTTACAGGGGGGATACGTTGGGGCATCTTTGATGGTGTCTGAAACCATGCGAATAGAACTTGAATGATCGCTAAAAAGATTGACTGTTAGAGGTCATAAGTTATTACGACTTACAAAAGATTTATTACTGGATAAAGATGTCTTTTGTTTTACTTATAATATTATAAATTAGAAAAACTTGACATTAATTCATTTTATATAGTTCCAATTCGAAGTAAGTTGACAACATCTGGTGTATTTTGTACTTTTGCATGCCGGTTGCTGAAATATGGTTGTAGCTAATAATATTTTTCATATCACCATGACTTGTATCCATATTTGCAAAATAAAATATCTTGTCTTATCTTTTAAATAGATTAGTGATTAACTTTAGTTGTTATTACAAGAGGTTGTCGTCTCATCTTGATAAATTACTTAGTTACCTTGAACAATACCCACGGGATTGCCATCAACGTTGACGATAATTGTCGATTAAGTGATTGTCACTTAATATTATTAGTTTTCTGAAGGCTGAAATTGTAAAGCCACTGGCCACGATTAAAGAACAAAATTCATCCAGCATTTATTTTATTTCTTTTTTTTTTTCAGGTGAACGGCTGGCGAGTACTGGGCGCCCATCACGTAGAGGTAGTAACCAGACTACGAGCTGTGACGTCACCAGTTATACTGGTGGTGGTGAGGAAGAGAGATCAACAGCTTATCGTCAACGAACGAATACCTGACGCTGGGTTTGCACGGGTAAGGGGAACGAACTAATACGATTATTTCCGAACTTTATGATTCACTAAAAGCAAGTCTGTTGGTGACGGTGGATATTCTAATGATCTTTATATACCTGGAAAAGTATTGAAAGGCCTTAGTGATTATTTGGTCCAAGTAGAGAGATTCGATAAACGGTTCAAATGAAGATATTTTTGGGTTTCCCTTATTTGAATGCAGCAACGCCATCTATGTTTGTCAACCCACATTACTACTACTACCGCCATCTAGTTCTTTTACTTTTTAAAATGAAAGCACTGTACAGGTGGCGTTTTGTACTGAAACCATTAGGTACTGTAAAAGATATAGGTAATTACGTTTTCATTCCTCAATCTTTGCTTAACCCTTCTATTGTTATGTCCACAGAGTAACATCCTAGGCGGGAGTTTACAGGATCTGCTGAGTCCTCCACAGCGACTGATCAAAGCGAAGTCGGAGAGCTCGGTGGCGTCGCTGTGCAGCGCTACCACTGTCATGTCCGCTCAACATGATCATGACGGTGAGATTCTTTACACAGAATTGAGAATAGTTACACAGTCTCCTTATATTTATTTATTAAAGTTTTTGCACAAATGTACAATAAAATACACCGTACAAAGGCGGACTTAATGCCTTAGGCATTTTCTACCAGTCTACCTTAGGACACACATATTAACACACTCAGTCATGTCATGACTTAATAATACCTCATGAGTTACTACTACTAACCCTCCTACCTTTATTTCATCTGGTTCGATGCGGCACAGCATCCCTTTATCTTCAATACGTTACTGTTAACTATCATCTCAGTACTCACTTGCTATAATATCATCTTTCAACGTCATCTTTCGTCTTTTCTCATTTCTTACTATCGCCACATTAGTATATTGTCCTAGTGCTTTACAAGGCTCATCTCACTTTTATACTATTTCCTGTGTTTTGGTAACATGGATATAATATTGTTACATGGGTATTCTGGATTTCTTTTTATTACATTCATGTAAAGAATATAAATAGTGTGTTAGAGGCTTACCATTTTAGAGTATAATGTTTTATTTTGCAGAATTCTGTACTGAAGACTTAGAACGTGTGAGGTCGCGGTCTTTGGAGCCGCTGAGTGGTCTGGCCATGTGGAGTGACAATGTGGAATATATCGAGCTGCTTAAAGAAGATAGAGGACTTGGATTCTCTATACTAGACTATTTGGTAAGAATTGATTATAGTGTTCCACAAGGAAGTGTCCTTGGTCCTACTTTGTTTTTGAATTAAGAGTATCCCAATGCAATTGTGATTTTTTTTAAAATATTTTTGATACTGTATTGAAAAATTTTAGATTTTGAAATCAGGTTCAAACAAAAATTACTTTGTTAGATTTTTGTTTTGTTTATGAATTAGAGATTCGGCTTTATATTTTCGACAGTTACGAAGCATAACGTTAAACAATGATATGGTCCCTTCCGCAGGACCCGTCGGAGCCGGGCAGCTCGGTGATCGTGGTGCGGTCGGTGGTGGCGGGCGGCGCGGCGGCGCGCGACGCGCGGCTGGCGCCGGGGGACCGCCTGCTGCGCGTCAACGGCCAGGACGTCGCGCGCGCGCCGCTCGCACGCGCCGTCGCCGCCATCAAGAGCGCGCCCAAAGGTCATCTCTTAGTCTAGGGTCGACAACCAGCCGTCAAGTTAATAATGCAATATGGATACTTGCTTTAAAATTCTCGCTTAACCAGAAAGTGCGCGCACTAAAATAGTATGGCACTATGTCCATGACTCCACTTTTGTCAGAATTGTAAATCTTATTTGTATGTAGGTATTTTTTTTAATTGCTTAAACGTAAGTTAGTTTATGATGCGGCTGACATGCCTTAAAAGGATAAAATCACTAACAATTAAAGAAAACAAAAATAGACACTCACTGACTTCAGAAGTGACTACTTAACATTTTATACACAGGCTGCTGCGCGTCGCCATTCAAGCGCAACATGTCCCATTAGCATTTTGGTAACGTGGTCACATTAGCATGTCAGTAACGCGGTTACATAAGCATGTTGGTGACTCGTACAAACGGCAATGTCGGTGATCCGTACACATTGCCATGTTGGCGACGCTGTACCAGTAGTAAGTCGGTGACGCGCACTGCGTGTCGTGTCGGTAACGCGGTAACGTAAACTTGTTGGCAACGCGGTACCTATAGAAACTTATCGGTGACGGGGTAACATTAACATGTCTGTGATGCGATAACATCAGAATGTCAGTAACGCGGTAATATTAAGATGTCGGTGACACTTATCTGTGGCAATTTCGGTAACGCGGTATAGAAACAACCCGGTGACGCGTTGCACATCAGCATGTCGGTGACACGTACGCAGAAGCTTTGCTAAAAACATTTCACTACAAAAAGGTGACGCCACGTCAAGTCACATCGTACCGAACGAGGAGCACTGTCCCCAGTGTTATCGCGGTACACAAATACTACAATGTTATCGCATTGTGTGCAAGTTTAACGATATCTGAAGTTAATTGTTAAGACAAATACTTGCTTTGTGATAGTTACACGGAGATATGAATGAAATGAGACGTTCAAATAGTATTTATTTAAAGATATAAACGTTTTTACAAAAAAGACAACCTCCTTCAAGAATTAAAACAAAAACAGTGAAAAATAACTTTAGCTTTGGAAGTCAACGAGCTCAGGGGAGAAGTCATTTGATGATTTCCCATCCGAAACAAAAAAAGCTCTGGAAGTCGGCGGCTTTGATTCTGTTTGTTGTTTTGTATTGACACCGGCTTCCAAAGCTTCCATAAAAAAATCATAAAACTATATAAAAACAAAAAATAAATACGAAATAATAAAATAAACCATTTTAAAATTCAAAGCGTAAGTCACTAAAACTGCTCTAAAGTGTAACAGTAGCCAAAAGATCTACGAGTTTCCAATAGACGTCGAGCTTCGGCTGCCGGACAGTGACGGACCAATCGCGTACGGCGTCCACCCCCGCTGCGTATTTCATTCCGCTAAAGAGACCTAAAAATTAACTTTAGCGCAGGTGAATTTTGTGAAATTCATAGAAAACCCAATAACACTTTTTGCTCGACCTGGGAATCAAACCCAAGACCTCTAGCATAGCAATCGCGCTTAGGAGCACTAAACACAATACAAATAATAGGAAACTGCTAGGCAGTACTTATGTTAGAATTAACAATTCTGTATTTTACATTCCTGAACAACATTTTTTTCAAGAATAAGGAATTACCTCCAATTTTACTGCTATATCCACATTCACCGACATAACGCTGCTATCAGTAATGACTACTTACATTGATAACATGAAGTAAGTTGTGTGTAAACAAACATTACAGATGGATCTACTGTTTATCTCACATAGAGTTTCTTTTGGTTTAGTCAGTTGTGCCAGTGTCTGGAATAACGTTCACGTAAAAAAAACTTAAAATTTGGTGTATGAAAAATTGTCTAATAAATCTAGCAGTGGTGATGTTAAAAATATTACTTTTCGTTTCTAACAATTAAATAACCATCTATAAGTATCAATATTATTGTAAGTTTTAGAACGAATTATGTTGCAGTTAGTGTATATTATCAGGATATTTTAAAATATGCTAATATCCGAATGTTAAATTAATGTTTAATCTTTTAATCAGATTTATGTATAGCAGTCTTTACTTATTGTAATATTATGTTAATTATTTTTTAAACATACCTACCATTTTTTTGTTGTTTACATCAGACAAAAAATACGAATGTTTTACCAATTTGTTTACTTTTTTACAGGAATAGTAACAATCGGAATAGCAAAGCCATTACCGTGTAGTACGGTGGTCGGCGGCGAGAAGGCAAATGGGCATAGCATACAAAGCAGCCAGGTGAGATACGAGTTTTATTGTTCTAACATAATTATAGAGACAAAAATATTCTCATTTCTTGTACACAACAGACTGTGCTGGCAATTTATGAAGGTATCTTGAGTTTATGAGAGCTCCTTGTATGTAGCAGTGAGATAAATAGTTACCAAAATGTGGTTGATATGGGCTGTTGTGTACAAGAGCCTTAAAATTAGCAAGTGTGTGTGTTTATTAGTAAAATAATAATAAAATTAAAACCTTGTCAATTTCATAAATGGATTTTTAAAAACAATATATGCAAATGGAAATGCACAAGGTTTGAATTTTTAATGGAAAGTTTAAAACGTTTTGAAACAAAATCCCAATACCTAATTTTTTAAATTATTTTATAAATAAAATATGTTTTATTTAATTGTATGAGAAGTGTTGTGATATTGTACACTGAGGGGAAAATAAAAGTAAGTTACGGTTTCTCTTACTAAAGCTTGTCTTTGCTTAGAGCAGTACTTACTACCTATAACGTAGCATGCATTTTTATTACAATACTATTCTTACTTCCAAATTCTTCTTGTACAATAAAGGGAATAACATTACCGCTCTAAGGATTGTTCTAGCAATTAAGGAAATTAGTTTCTATTAAAATTTTGTTGTATGAAATATTTCCCTTTAGTGTACAATATTGTTTGCATGCTTTATTTGCTCAAAAGTACATGTATTTTCTTTTTATAATATTAATGTTTTTAATCATTGATTTCATAAAATTCAGCCTTTCTTTTTTCTGATAGATGCGTTAATATGACGAATCTAAAATAATTAAAAAATATTTTGCATTATAAGTAAGAATGAAACCCTTGCTTTACAGAAACTGGAATACTTCACAAAAATACTGCGACTGATAATGTCTCTACACCGCGATATAATGGAGCTCCAACTACAATGCTCTCACGACATTATGGACCCGCAGCCGTTCAGAGTTCCACCCAAAATCAAGGCGGAGATCACGATGAAATGACAAAAAGACCGACTGAATTATACAGTCAACGTTGAAGTTCCAAGTACTGGGAACTGCAGTAACGAGTGTGAATTGAACTGTGATGAACTTGATATTTAATCAATCATCACAATGTACGTGACGCTGTGCTCTCGAATTCTCAAATGACGCTTAACTTCAAGATGTTCTTGAGTCTAATTGATGCCATTTTACTCCTTAAGCAACTTAAAATTAAGTCGTATTTGAGAATTCAGCTGACAAGTTATTAATTATATTTGCTGTTGTGAAAAAAATCGGGTGCAAACCTCTCGAAAAATATCAAAAAATTATTGTGCTAAATGTGAATTGTTTATTAGAGCTGTTGTTGTATACCTAAATTATTGACACATTCCAGCAAATAGCCTCAGTAGTGTTTTAAGCAGTAGCTTGTAATATTTCTTCTTTAACATTTGCAAGCCAATGTGCTGGTTAAGAACTGATTGATAGTGATAAGCTCAAGTTGTTGGAGTTTTGATAAAAGAATTACTTAATGTATACCGTGTATGGACCTGTAGCGTCTATTATCGGTTAGAACTTCATGTAAGACAAAAGGCATGAAAATGAGTAAGAAATAATGTAGAAAATTTGTACTAGTAATAACCAAAAGGAAAGAGTAAAAATTTAAGCTTATAAGCTAATTTGTGATGTACTAGGAAAAATATTGATTTCAGAAAAATTTAAAAAGTACGAAATTGGTAAAATTAAATTGTTTCGTCAGAAGAAACTTAAAAAACGTCCACTTTAAAATACTTATGAGCTTGAAAATTGGTCAATGTTGCTTTTGAAACTTCTTTAAATCTTACTAAATTATCCCATTTAATTAGTAAGCACCTAAATCTTTATCCCTATTGGGTTTTCTCAATCTTCATGTTATAAATCTTTACCTATTCCTATTCAAAATATTGCTTGACATAAAACTAGCTCTAATATAGAATAAAGGCAATGCTGCGAAAGAATTAAGTATAGGTTTAAAAAAACTAAGATCAAGAAATGTTATTTATTAATGTTCGTAGAAATATTGAAGAAATACATACCTAGAACAATAGCTAAAATAGCACTTTTTATGAATTATCTAAATGTGTAGTCTGTCATATAGCATGTGTGAAAAAAATATCATATAAAAATATGTGCTCAATTCCAATAAAAAAATCAGATGTTAGAACAAATGTAATAATAAAATAATTGTGATCTTAGATATCGATGTCTATTTATATCATGGTTGTGTAGTTTCGAAATATAGTACGTAGATAAAACGTGTTAGCCGTCGAGTTCAGAAATGTGATAGTTGTTCTAGTCATACTTTAATTTTAATGTGAAAATGTCCATTATTTCTGTTTCTTATAAAAATTCCATACTAAGGTACCTACAATTACTACGAGTATATGCTGTACATATAATTGCAGTATATAATCGGTTCACCTTTTCTTGGTACATAAACGTTATAAGCAACATTCGTTTTTGTTATTATTATTTAATATCAATGTTCAATTAAGCATAAAACAAGAAGACAAAGTAACAAAAAATAATGACTTAAAGTAACAAACTTCTCATTTCTGCAATTTTTGGATTATTGGAATGACGTAAATAAAGTACCTCGATAAGGAAGTGAAGATAGCTTTAAATAAAACAAAATGCAACAAACGCTTATCTATTAAAACAATTATAAAAAATACAGTCAATTTCAGAGGAATTACATAAAGCTTCGCTTGAAATTATAAAAAATAATGTCTACAGGTAATTTATGACATATCATAGGTTAAGCATCGCATATTGTTTTAGTAAATGTACAAGAACATTATTTATATAAATATATTTATTGTTTATAAAATTATTTGAAAAATATAAAGACTGTTAGAACTTGTGTTACATATTCGGACATTCCATTTGCGGATATTCGACGTTTTGATAAATGTCTCATTTGATATTACTGTCTACTACAAAATTATTTATAATTTTGTGACCCACCTACGTAAATATTTATTTTTAAATATTGTATTAAATACCTGCATTGGAAAATTCCTAAAATGAAGAGTTATTGCTTGTACAATAATTCAAGACTGAATTGACTTTGATAGACGCTGGTATAATAAAATTAATAATTTAATTAAAAATAAATAATAATGTTATTATTCCTACATTCATAAATCTGAAAACTTTCGAGCTAATTATTCAATCAAAGTGCCGTTTGTCTTCAGTCAAACATCTATGTAGCCACTAAGGTTACGGACAGATATGAGCGAAAAGTGAAACAAGCGCGAAAAAGCGAAACGGAATTTCTACTAAATTTTTTTTTAGTTTTTCCGCTCAAAGCGCCAAAAGGCTAATTCTACTTGGATGAGTAAATATCTAATTGCAGTTCGCCTCATGTGGGTTCAGTCTTGCTAACATTATATTGAACCCAATTTCAGCTGATGGTATGCTACTCTTTTTAAGTGCTATATGAGAATGTCTGCCGTAATAACTCTTCAATAGAATTTTCTGTTCACCCATTGTCAAGGTTTAAGTTATAATGTTCATGAAGTAGACTACTTGTATGTCCATCGCTTGCGTCCGTGTTCAATGTTCTACGCTTCGTTGTGTGTCGCTAAATATACGTTGCACATGAATACTGTGTTTCATTTCTATTTGTAAAGCAAAAGTCATTCCTATATTATGTTTGGGGTTCTGATACTTTTGACACGAATTTCGGAAAAAAAATAATTATTTTGAGAATATCACATTCCCAAAGAAACGTTGATGGTCTGAATAACCTCTGTGGTAATCATGAGATCTGGACAAGAGGCCAGATAGCAAGTCAGTTCTGTCATTGGCTTCCTTTACCAATATATTTGAAGGCAGTTCAGTATTGACTTGAAAACTGAACTCGTATCTGGAATCCATCAGTCTATAAGTAACGGAAGAACTTAAGATGAACTGTCAATAAAGAAGACAGAACGTTTTTTTTTTTATTCCAATTGTTACTATTATTTACTTAAAATTTACTGTAAAACTGATTGTTTGATGAGCACGCGCCACTACATCAGTAAAATAAACAACAATAATGACTTCACCATATGTTCGTCACGTTCCAGATTGAAGCAAACGTTAGCTCACTCAAAACACTCATAAAATCTTAAGTAGTTTACACTTCGTTGTTTTATTACCAACACCTACTGTTTCACAGGAATGCATCAACTCGTTGGCATCTGATGACCACACCGGCATGGACTCCTTCCACGAATGTCTGCAAGAGTACGGCGAAGGTCTAGAGGTGGTACAAATATGTCTCGAACCTGAAGAAGCTTCTATGAAGGATGACGAACTATCAGCACTAGGAGATCTTAGTCTCGAAGATTGTAAGAAAATAAAAAAAGATTTAATCATTAATGTTAAAACTGAAATCAAAATTAATGGAGTAACTGAATTGAAGTATTCAAAGTCTGACGAGTCTTTAGATGAGCATGATGATGATATGACAATAACTGAAGATGATATCTTAGTTCCTAGAGAACTCCCGGATACTAGAAGCAAGTCCGCCGACAGGAAGGAAGACGGTGAGAGATGTTTATCTAAACAGCAAAGTAAAGATATTTCTACTTCAGACGAAATGGTTTTCGCAGTCACTCCGACCGGTCTAGAGAGAATAAGTTTTGATAAATATTGGAAAGAGAGTGACGTGCAAATAGATAAAGAATTAGTTAAAGTGAAAAGCGATGAAAGTTGGAAAGAGTGCCTCAATTCTCCACACGACGACACAGTCAGTTTCTACGATGCCACCACAAGAATTTCCGTTCAGGAAGAGAATAACTCCTTACTGTATATAGATCATGAGATTGACGGTTACGAAACATGTCTGGATGAAGACTCGTCATCACAAAAATATACAGTAAAAAACGCTCGTAAAATGAACGGAGATACTGGCATCAAAGAGTTTAGTAAACACGACGAGAAAATAACATTTAAAAACAAAGACAACAATGTAAGTGCCAAAGTAGTAAAAGAACAGATCACTGCTAATGCTACGGGTGGCGACTACGCGTCTTACAGCCACCCGTACGTCCACGAACATATAATAAAGCAGATGAAATCATTAAGAATAGAACCTCTCAACGTAAACGTACACAAAAAGAAGAAGAAAGAAAAAAGCCCAACAAAACCGTCCAAAAAAGAAAGGATACAATGCGTCGAATACTACAACGATCAAGCTGAATGCTTAAAAGAAATACGACAAAAGAAACGAGAAGAAGAAGAGAAAAAGCACAAAATAGAACACAAACAGAAAGAGAAGAAGAAGCATGAAGAACACAAGCACAAAAGAGAACACAAACACACAGAAAACAAGAGAAATACAGAAACAAGTCTGATGGTAATGGAAAAGAAGACTCATTTAGCACAAAATGCCAGTGAAGAGTCCACAGACCTGGAAACGAACTACGTACCAGGTTGTCATAAGTGCTTTTTAGAGAACTATGCTTATGCAATAACACAAGCATACATGGCTGAAGCAAACGCGTGTAAATATTGTGATGTGATTAGGGAGATGTTAGAAGTGCCTAAGAGTGCGAGTAGACGGGGCTCGGCGCCAGCCCTGGTGAACTTGGAAAGTAGTTCGGAGACTGAAGAAGAAGATCTTCTCATGGTGCCTACGGTGAAGGATAGGAGGAAGTCTGCGGGGATTCTGAAGTTTCCTACGGCTTCGAGGAGAATTAGGTAAGTTTTTTTTACTACGAAATAATTGATATTTTTTGAATGATTTTGACTATGAATTTCGATTACGTGGGATCTTAGGCAGTTGAATAGTTACTTCGGAACTCGCCGAGCTTTATTGCCTCGGTGCCTTTCTAGCGGTCTCTTGATTTTGTCTTTGAGAAGCTGCAGTAGTTGGGAACAGAGTACAGGACTTGCCCTAAAACAAAATAAAAATTATTTGTCCTAGGGACTCTTTGCCACTTGGGGCATCAATTCCTCACCTAGCCAATTTGAGTTGGAATATTAAGGTTACGAGTATACGTTACTGACAAAAGTTCCACTTCATCCAAATTGGGTAGATGGCACCACTAATCAACTGACGTACTTTTTATGAACTGACAAAATACAATTCCCCATAGATTTTGTACGACAATATAAATGATAATGACGTCACTTTTCGACATCTCAATACACTAACTATTTATTGGTTTCAGAGCAACTAAAAATCGAATTTTACGGTTATTTAAAAATCCATCGGGTTATCAGACCTAAAATAAACTGTTCTTTTTGGAAGTCATGTCTTGGAATTATTGTGTAATGGTGTTATCTATCCAATTAAACTGTAATAATGAAACACAAACACACGGTGCACCGCAAAAGATTTCCTGCCTACTCGTGCCTAATGCGATGAAGCCCCACTGAAAGGACGGGCTTACGTCTATCTGTTTAGACCTTTGCTACTAACCACCATTCCATAATCAACTTTACACTACCGACAACAAAGTCATAATTCGTATAACATTCAGTGGCCTCCGGTCTTAGCACGTTGTGCAGACGAAATTGGGCTCTATCTATTAGGAAGTGAAAGTAAGTTTTTGGTTGTACTGAGTTTGGAAGGATGATCTTATAAACGTGATGCTTACTCCAATATCGTCGTCAAGTTCAAGTTGTCAAAGTCATTGCTAAATTCACGTGATCCAGAACATGAAGTCAGAAGTCGTTTTTAAGTTAGATACATGAGACTCACATATGTTTAAGGGGGCACCGAGCTCCTGTCGTTAATAATCCGTTCGTATGATCCTTTGCTGCATCGTCATTACTTAATTTTTAGTTATGCAATTATTATGTAAGATATTTAAGGGTGCACTTTATACGTTACTAGCCACCCGCCCCAGCTTCGCACGGATGCAATGCTGATGTTATTATACATATAAACCTTCCTGTTCAATCACTCTATCAAAAAAATACCGCATCAAAATCCGTTGCGTAGTTTTAAATATTTAAGCATACATAGGGATATAGGGACAGAGAAAGCGACTTTGCTTTATACTATGTAGTGATACACTTTGCAAACACGATTACCTTTAGTTTCCTCGATAGACACACACATACCATCACGCCTGTATTCCCCGGAGGGTTAGGCAGAGGTGTACCAATGTACACCCACAGTTCGCCGGTATGTTTAGGTCCCGTGTAATAGGGGGCGAGCCTATTGCCATTAACCGGGCACAAATCCTAACTCCGAGCTGCTACTGAGAATTTCATAGAAAATCCCAATAACACTTTTTGCTCGACCTGGGAATCGAACCCAAGACCTCTAGCGTAGCAGTCGCACTTAGCACCACTAGGCTACCGAGGCAGTTCCTTGATAGACAAAAATTGAAAGTAATATCTTAAAAACAAAATAAACTCTTAGCTTCCCCCCTATCTGCTTTAGTCCTGGTTCGGCCGGCAGACGGGGAGCCTGTGTCGCTTGCGCTTACGTACGGTTTTAAAAACACAACGAAGGATTTTGAGTTAATTCACTTTATTTTATATGGGGAACAAGTAAACAAAAAATCGGCAAAAAAAATCGCACGACTCTCGGCTCTACCTCACGCACACATACACGAGCGCATAGAAAATATCTAAAATCAAATAGCGCCAAAAGCTCGGGGCGCCCTGAAACATACAAAATTTTTATGTTCCCGAATTTTAATTTTTGACGTTGTGTCGAATGTGATGTGATATTATGTAAATTGCATGGTATCCATTGACCATTGATTGCTGTAGAGTAAAAGTCAAATCATTTATTTCAATTAGACCATTAAAAGACACTTTTGAACGTCATCTACAAGAAAAAATATAATATTGAATCTAATTGTAGTAGTTACTGAGACTGGGCTACCTATGTGGATTGGCCATGGTTAAAATGATAGTGTGGGGCAAGGTTTAAAAAAAAAGTTCTGTTAATTATGCCAATGCCAAAATGGCGACCCGTTTGTAAAAAAAAATATTCTCCAGACTGATTCCGGCCATGGCGGCTAATCTTAATGCAGACTAGCCAAGTACGTAGGAGATGTTATAGTAGTGCACTCCCTCTTCGCTAACTCTCATATTCCATTGGCAATCCTAAATAACCGGGGACAGATCAAGCGCAGGACCAACGGCTTTACGTGCTTTCCGAGTGACGGGGGACCACCAACTTTCAAATTTCGGACTGTTACTGAGAAATTCCTACTAAAAAACCCCCTAACACTTTTATGCCCGACCTGGGAATCGAACTCAGGTCCCCAAGTGCGACAGTCGTGCTTGCCACCACGAAACTAACGGTGCAGTTAAAACCCCGACCCGTTTATATGTATAGCGGCCCTTACGTAACAAAGTTAAAATAAAGTAAAAAAAAAACATTCATTTCCAATTCAAAAACCAAGCCATAATCTTTTCGTTTTATGAGAGTTGGCGTTTCGCTAACGTCTGAGCATAAACAGCACTTACCACTGGAGACTCGCGACGTCAACGTCGCGTCTGCGCGGCGTTGTCGTTACGCAGACGTTGGAAAAACGCCAACGCTCATAAAACGCCAGTGGGATAGCGGCCTTAGTGTCATTCTTCATATAAGTACCTACATAAAATATATCAAGACCCACCACATCCAAATAATTGAATTAACCTTTTCACTTCACCGTGGCACAGGCTGAACAATGTCCCAGTACAGCCGCACTCACGTGAATAATTCACATATTACTGTTTTACTAATTTTGCTAAGTGGGTCTCACTCCAGGGAGTAAGCCGGAGTATTAATGTAATGAAATATCTACCTTCCGATCTCGGGGGAGCGATATGTATTCAATAATATATCGTTTAACTTAGCCTCTTATCAATATTGCGAGCGCTGACATGGAAGGGTTGCTGAATGTTTGTTAGGCGTTATAATTAAAAGGTAATTGTTTTTTTGTTAAGTGGTCTGTTGAAACTTATACGTCTTGTAATGGGAACAATGTTTGTGGCATTGGGTAGGTCTGCACGTAGGGTAGGCGGTGTTTTGTTCTTGCCCCCATTTACTTTTTAAGTAGAAGTAATATTACTAACATAGTTCTTAAACAATCTTATCTTACATGTATTTACTAACACCATATGGACCGAAAGTCTGAAATAAATTTATTGAATTGAATTAAATGTAAGCAATTTCTGAACTGGTTTTCCGGGAGATGTCTAGTGTGTGTAGTATTTTTATTTAAACAAAATTAATTCAACATTAATTCAGCCATTTATTTTCTAGTTTTTAGTTTGAGTTGTGTATACGATAAAAGTAATCAACAATTAAATATGTAATAATAAGAAGATTATAGCCAAAAAAAAATTGTAAATTCAAAACTTTTTAACCAAAAAATTGAACCGTCGAAAATAATGAAAAGCAAAAACAAAATTTTAGTAGTCGGTGGCCCCCCAAAACTACAAACAGAACCAAAGCCGCCGACTTCCAAAGCTAAAGTTATTTTCCACTTTTTAGTGTTTGAAGGCGGTTGTTTTTTTTGGAAAAAAGTATTTTTTCCATATTGTCACCTCTGTGGTTACTTTCTGCCTACTCATAATTATAATCCTTGACTTTATGCATAGTTTTATCGCTAAACCCCTACACATTCATTATATATATTTTTTTTGTAATATGCTCCTCTATTTCTCGGATTTTTAAATTTTGCCCCAGTCTAGCAATTTCTTTCGTATCATGAATGCGTTTACAAACATATAAACTCACATACACAAATAGCCAGACCCGGAACAACTATCTGTAGGTCATACAAAATATTTTTGTTCCGTGGGGGATCGAACCTGCGACACGCAGCGCAGCAGCCATTTGCTCAGCCACTGCGCCAACCGTGCCAACACAGACCATCAAGCCTGTATTCCCCGAAGGGTTAGGTAGAGGTGTATCAATGCACATCCACATCGTGCCGACATTTGTTTAAAATCTCGTAATTTATTTTAAAAACTATCCAATTAATTTGTCTACTTACCGACACAACATCGCGTGACCTGACTATCCTTGGAGACAATCTAAATAAAATGGCAATGTTTTAGTTATAACAAAACCGTTGTATAGAAAATTAATGAAAAATGAAATCCAGGCCCACGGCAGCTTATGTAGGATTAAAGAAAACATTAGTGATGGGACATGCGGCTTGTTTGTGTGTCAGTGTCGATAGTTTTGAAGGTGATTGGCGCAGCAGTGACGGTTATGTGTGTTTCTGACAATTTCAAATCCTCTGTCAGCAATAAATCTTTAAAAATATTTTTTTTAATAATCAATTCTCGCGAACAGGATTATGATGACGTTTTAATTATCTAAAAATAAATGAATCTGGATATTTTTGCTAACTAAATATTTTAAAGTTGACGGCGCGGCGATGCGAAGGAATTTTTTGATGCCAATATTTTTTTATTTTTTTATTTTAAGGCGGTATACAAGGTGTTAGGTTGAACGAGGAACGAACTTTAAGGGAGTGTAGTGCTTATGATAACAAACCACTTTCACAAAGTAATTTAATTTAAAATTGCGTAAACAAAATCAGCTGTCCCGACTTGTTGTCGAGCTATGCTAACGTTGATTTTTTTCGCGATTTTACGGTTTGTACTATAGTAAAAGTTGTTTATTTTCATGAGTACTGCACTCCCCTAAAACAAGTCCTTCGTTTATCGTAACATCCTGAATATTGTACGTAAAAACACATTTAATTCCTCCTTAAAATAAAAACCTACTTCACATAGACAAAAAAACTAGATGAATGGACCAAAGCTCGATGTAAAAAGAAGCATTACTCTATTTTATCTCTGAATCGTTAATCAGTCATACAAATGGTTTCAAATTCCGCTGAGCAGATAAATACATGCCAACAAATTAATGTTTTAACGTGAACATACTCTGGTGTAACCGATATATCTTGACAAGTCATGATGGCGCCACTTACTAAGCTAAATGTCTGACTCAGTACATTTTACGGTAGTTTCTTATTTCGCCGTCGTTCAAGTTTAACTGGTCGGTCTGCACTGTTTACTTCAGCCACATTTACACTCCGACAAACCAAACTTAAAGATTTACGCTGCAAACCATTAAAATGAATTATTTGTTACGTTTTATGTCTTTGTCTGCAGTTCTTTGAACTTGTAAAGTAACTGCAAATCGCCAATAACTTCGAAAGGAGTCAGACGATTTATCAACAATATTATTAAACATACGTTTCGTTATGTCTGTCTGTATTTTTGAACAAATATATCATCAATCATCAATCAGTCTGTTGATTATATCGATATCACAATTGTTCTTTGTAGCGTAAAGTCATTTATTATTATGACGTTCGACGTTCAATTAACTCTTCTTTGCTTCGACGAAAATAGAATAGTAATAGTATTATCCTAGCTCAAAGTCAAAGTCAAAGTCAAAGCATTTATTTCAATTAGACCATTGACAGGCACTTTTGAATTGTCAAGAAGTTACATTTAAAAGTTGAAGCTAGTTGCTCGTTCCAAAGCGTAGGTCTCTATGGAGAATAACGAGCAAGAAACTCCATGGACACACTTTTCTTTCAATTTGGTTTTTACAAAATCTTGGTTACAATATTCTTGTTGCTTCTATATGTGAAAACAATGAAGATGTATATAAAACAATACAAAAATAAAAAAATAGTACCTTCTAAAGATGTAAGCCATAGCAGTTAAGAGATGACCAATCCCAATGACAGCGCCCGTTCACGAACATGATGCGCGCATTAGCACCATTTAGCTCAACCATTTTAAAGGGAGCCGAACGATCCAACCCACGCGCCACCGTCATCGAGACATTTATGTGAGCATGACAAAGCTCTCAACCACCATGCTTATAGTGTCCAAAACATAGTAACTTAACAAGTAAATGGCTCCATGGTACTCACATTTACAAAACTGAAATAAATTATGCTAAATTATACAAAACTAAGGTTTTAAGCTAATTTATAAATGCGAAAGTATGCTTATTACATTTTCACCACTAAACCACTAAACCGATCATCCTAAAATGTTGCATACATGTTGTCAAGTGTACAGAAACGGACATTGGGTACCTTTAATCCAGAAAACAAGTAATGTTCCCGAGGAAAACAACAATAACGTTCTCAAGAACCGACGACGTGGTGTGGCGTGGCGGTAGTTGGCGCTACTTGTCTTTCGAATCATGATTGAATTTAAATAACCGACATTCCCGCGGATTAAGTTGCAGGCAATAGCTAGTTACTTTATATAAATACTCACACTTGGACTTCATTCCAGTGCTAATAAATAACGCAATTCTAAGTAGTGTAGTTAGTCTTTCCTTCAAGATAATTTTATCACCTAGATGTCGAGTTTATAAAAATTTGATTAATTCTTAAACGCATCTCTATCGACAAATCACTCCTCGACAAGTCGCATCACTATTAGAAAATTGTTAATACCCATAATTGAGTTATGTCCAAGCGACCTCAATGCTCCATTGTGGATTGTCAAGTCGTTGCTAGCAAACGTTACATTCGTCATCAGCCGATATATTCGGCGATAGCCCTCCTTTTCGCCGAAAGTATAAAGGTTTCGGCGACAGTTTCGGCCAAGCCGAAGTCGGTAACATCGAATTGTTGGACATGTAGTGTCGGCTGAAGGTTAAAGTGGTTACAGTGTCGGTAAGTCGACAGATTACATTAGTTAAGAATAATATTTTTTGAATTCCGAACGTTTTCCGGAAATTACTAATTGCCAGGAATTTAAAAAAAAGTATGTCGTGAATCGATTTGAAAATGTCGGTAATATTCGTTTTATTTCGTCCTCACTAATATTGGTCTGTTAAAACAATTCTTTACAAAAAATGCTGATTGTTACAACTCATTATAACATAATTACCCGACTCTTAAAGATTATTTTAAAAGATGTTCGTAAGTCTAATGAGTTTCTCCACGGAATAGACGATGATGCTATTGACCGAATAATTTGCAGATAATATCTACCATTGATTTGAACATTATTCTTTATAACTGCCTCGGTAGCCTAGTGGTCCTAAGCGCAACTGCTACGCTAGAGGTCTTGGGTTCGATTCCCAGGTCTAGCAAAAAGTGTTACTGGGTTTTTCTAGGAAATTCTCAGTAGCAGCTCGGAGTTAGGTTTTGTGCCCGGTTAATGGCAATAGGCTCGCCCCCTATTACGTGGGACCTAAACATACCGGCGAACTGTGGGTGTCATTGTTACACCTCTGCCTAACCCTTCGGGAAATACAGGCGTAATGGTATATGTGTGTAAAGAAGATTTCTTATAATGCGTACTGTGTCGACAGATTTGTGATTACACATTCTTTGTGATTCTCTCTCACACTAAGAAGACGTCTGTATTATTTTATGAAATTCCTTTTAAATACTAGCTGTTTCCCTCCATCGCCTAAAACTGCACCGTCCGCTGCATTTCAACCTCTAACTCAATTTTGTGCTACATTGAGCAGAAGAACTACTGAACAGTAGGACATTAGCTATGCTTCATCCAAGTGGACGAAATTCTGATAAATTAGACAGAGTCCGTTGATGATGGGGGTGGATAAAATATTATCAGAATCTACAGTAATATTATGAAGCTGTCGAACGCGCTAATCTTTGCAACTACTGGTCCGATTCTAAAAATTCTTTCGCTAATAGGAAGCTACGTTATCCCTGAGTAGTGTAGGCTTTGCTTTATGACACTTGACCTACTCAGGGACGAAATGGCGGACAGAAGTTAGTGATTGTATATGCGGAACTAAGGACCAAAGTCAAAATTTCAAGATATTTTGTTAGGGATTTTTCTGGTTTTACTAACGTGTGTTTAGGCGACTTGCTAACTATTTTTCAACTTTAACAGAGCATCTATTTAAATGCATACATTTACTGTACCAGTTTTGCTGAAAAACATCGTCTCCTTCCTCACGTGTCGCTACAATTTATTCCAATGATAAAAGTCGCATGTCTCACAAACGATGCTAAATCGTTTGCCCACGCGCCTGCGCAATGTTATTGTTTCAATAACAATTGTTTTAATTACTTCGTTGTAACTGTTATGAACAACTTTGTATGTAGCAGTGATGATAGATTTCTTGCGATTACAATTATTGACGTAAATAAAAATGGTCATATGGAGTATAAAACACAATGAGTGTTGTTTCGCTTTTGAAATAGAGTTATGTTCTACAGATGGCTTGGTTGATTTTCCAACCGTATTAATTCAATAAATAGACTTCGAAAGTTTACTCGCTATGACTCTTATATCTACATTTATTATTACTAATGATTGCTGCAGTAAATTGAATCCGTATTAAAACACAGTCTAAAATATTCATTTTAAAATTCATGGAAAATACAAGCTGTATAATAAAATTTTGAGAAATCAATTTAAAAGAAATACACTAAACCGAACTGACTAAAAAAATAACTAAAAAGAAAAAAAACAAGTCCAGATTTCTGTTAGGTAATAGAAGACCAGAACACAGAAGAAGTGTTAGGGACCCATTACAATCTAGACCGCCTCAAATCTTCCCAATAATAGGTCACGGAGGTGTGATCACCTACAATCCGCACCAGTTTCCCAACAGTTCAGTGAACTGCTCGTTGTATTGTCATGAAAACATTTTCCCCGTAGCGTCAGTGTGCTATCGAGTGCCGTGTGAGTATAGATATGATATGAGGCGCGCCCTCGCGTCGTTGTGTGATTGATTTATATGCATCTTGTACTGTCATGGATAAAGCATGTTCCAATAAACAAGCTTCTTTTATCATAGAAATAATTTAATCCAATGTTATTCGCTTCGATTTAACTTATAAATCATTTTCTTAAAAGAAAAGGGGCACATTACCAGTTATTTTTTCCTTCCTTCTAATTCTTAAAAAAAAAAATAAGAGAAAAGTAACTTTGAAAACCAGAACTTGGAAAAACAGAGTTTTTGATAAGGTTTTGTTTATTTTTAACGAATTTGATGTAACAGTGATAGAGATGCGTCGAGAAGCTTCTATGAGAAACTAACTCTAGTTCAGTCTAATCTTTATGAACTCTGTAATGACACAAGAGAAGATAAAGACACACCGTTAGCTCAAAAATAAGCTTTCAATTAAAGGCTTCTTGCATCTACTTCTTTTTTTTTTGTCCAACTTTTGTCCGCTACTCATAGGACAGCTAAACTGCAATACCTTTTAATTTTATTGGTTTATTATCCCCACGACTTCTGTCCCTGTCAGTACAATACACTAGTACTGTCAGCCGGTCGACAGGTATCCATTTAATCCATTCCGTTTTAATTTGTTTGAATGGACGAACGTTTAATACATCGCATCGCTGGCGACGGGCTATTGATGTTTCATTTAATGGGTTCAGTTATAATTGGAGCTCTATTGTTTTCTGTATGATTGGTTAAACTCTGCACACATGTATTTCCATAGTTGTCGTAGAAATATTATCTTACCATAATATACATATAACTTATGGAGTTTCTTGCTCGTTCTTCTTTTGAAATAAGCAACTAGCTTCGACTTTTTGTATGGGTAACTTCTTGACAATTCAGAAATGCCTGTAAATGGTCTAATTGAAATAAATGCTTTGACTTTGACGTTAAGAGCTTTGTATTTATTTATTTTTATTTAATGATAGTGCTTCGACATTCTTTCAATATATTTTTTTACTAAGCTTTCGGGTTACAATTTTAATCATGATTAGCTTATACCTGCAACTGTCCTGGTGACTGTCTGGATTTCTTATAGCGCGGTATTCTAACTCCTTTTTTAAAATAAAAAAAATATATTTTCCTATAAAATTATTTATTTGGATAGATTATCATTAATGATCCTTCGAGTATTCGAGTTAGGCTTTAAACTAAACTTAATTAACACTTTTTCAAGGGTCACGTCGTTGATCCTAGCTTCTGATACAATCCGCTTTTCGGCTTTAGCCTGACAATTGATTCTCGTACACTTACATTACCTACCTAAATCAGTTTTCTTTACAAATCCAGCTACAGTTCATTTGAACAGAAACCCGGTCTTTTGTGTTTACTTAGTCCAATTTCCAAAATGTCTAAAATTCAGTATGTTCAATTTTGACCTAACGTTTTGTTCGACAAATTGGAACAATTTACACGAACATTCCTTTATTAGATTCGAAGGACCAAAATCTAAATGTTGGTATGCAATGGTTAGTTGGAATTTCAATCTTTTACATGGTAGCTTTTTCTTGATTATAGGTCCTGTTTGTATTGAGAATAGCAATTCTGCAATTCGAATTAGTATAGATAAAAATATCTAACTCCTTGAATAACTCAGTCATAAACGTGGATCATCCACTGTCTTAATCGGAAGGCGTCCTGACCCATCATCAGTTGGTCGGTGCAAATATAGTTTGTGAGTAACTCGCTATAATACTTCGTATCATGCCGGCCGGTGTCGCTCGTGGCGTGCACTTCTCAATTGTTAGATATCGCACTTATCCACTTTAAGCAGTTATCCGTTTCGTTGTCCACTTACAAGATTCCTTGTAGAGCTTGATATGCTGTTATATGTAGGTATCCTGCGTTTAATTCTCACTACATGGTTCCCTGGGTTATGAAAGTCAGATAGTTGCACTTTAAATTACACAATTGTAACAATATTGTGATCAACAGCTTCGCCCCGCCGACGATGACGGTGACGGTATCATCAGAGCGGCGCGCAGACGCGCTGGCGACGCAGCGGTGGGGCTCACCACGACAGGTCACACTCAAGCGCAGCCCCGGGGCACCGCTGGGAGTCAGCATCGTTGGAGGGAAGGTGGGTGGTGAAGGATATGTAATTAAGAAGTTACATGCAAGGTTGACAGCAAAGTGTCACCTATAGGTGACACTTTGCTGTTTGCTTTGTCGTATACGACATCTAGATTTTGACACACTTTTTCCAAATGTCACAGTTTCCATAAGGATAAATGGTAGAAGTTTTAGAATCTTGAACTATGTACTTACAAATAATGTATATTGTGTACAGGTTGATATAATCTCCAATCGTGATGGTGACGACGGCGAAGAGAAGGCGATATTCGGTATTTTTATCAAAAACGTGGTGCCGGGCAGTCCTGCGGGCAACTGTGGAGAGTTACAAGTGAGTGCCATCTACTTGAATTCTTGTCTTACTTCTAGTCTTCACTCTAGTAAATAGGCAGCCAAACACCATGCCATATGCATATTATTATAACCACTTCATTTGCCACAGACAGGCGACCGTATCCTCGAGGTGGACGGAGTATGCGTGAGGTCGGCACAGCACGAGCACGCGGTGCAGCTAATCAAAGCAGCCGGCGACACAGTCACACTCACAGTGCAGAGTCTACTTGCATGGGTACGTCTACTCCTAAGACTTTAGCTTTCATCATTCTTTTTTTCAGTCTTATCTATAATAGTCATGTTGATATTTAGTAATACAATCTCAACCTGAACTTTAATGCTCTGTGTTACCTATACAATGTATTGTCTGTATTCTGTTCCTTAAATAAATAAATAGCCTGAAGCAATCTTGGTAAAAGTGTTAGAGTGCAATCTTGGTGAAGTGTTAGCCTTTGAAAGCGATCCTTTGTCGAAACTAGCTCTCGACTGGAGGACTGTTAAATTGTCTAAGTAATCATCTTTATTTATTTAGAAAATGTGTGTAATATCATGACAAATTCAATTTAGCTAAATAATGCCAAATATTTTTTTTATTCAATTTTATAGCTAAGTAATGCCGATGTTTGAACTTCAATTAGCTGGTGGTTGTTGAAATGTGTCGAAAATTGTTATAATTCTGATGCTCATTACAGAATACAGACTCTTCCGACGTGGAAGCGTCAACGCCCCCCGCGTCCCCTACCCCGTCAGCGAGGAAGCCCCCCGCATCGCCACAGAAGGACAATAGAACACCGCAGCATGAGATCAAGGTATTAGACTTAAAAGTAGCTTGTCAATTGGTCCCCCAAAGAGGTCTTTTAGCATTTTCGTTCTTTGCTCTTTGCCTAGGACTTAACCTAATCCCATAACAATAAAATAAATGATAAGTTATAGCCATTGGTGTAGAATTTCGAATTCTGGTGTTAACAACTGATTTCAGTATGATCAATTTTTTCATAAACTATCTGATCTATCATAATAGTTATAGAAATGCAAAAAGCAAAGGAAACCTTGTTATACGGTCCCCTCAAATAAAAACAACGCTGAAAAATTATGAAACGAGATTTTCAGGATGCTGAAATAAACAAGGTTACTGGAGAAACAAGAACAAAAAGAAAAGCCGTAGTCACACGTTACATAGGTACCAACCGTAACACTTTAATAACGAGTGAGTACGGCTTTCCTTTTTGTTCTGTTTCTGTTTTGTTCAGCGTTGTTTTTTTTAACGTAGTCGGGTTTAATTTTTTTTTACTTTTTATTATGTAAACATTTTTGGTGTTGTGTTGAATTTTTTAACCGCTTGAGGGCGCCACATTGATGTTGATGATATTTTTGATAAGTACACGTGAAACCTTTTCGAATGATATCAAACACGGTGTATTTATCTTAACTTTTTTTTAACACATGACTTTTTACCGCTAGATGGCGCCTCTTTAAATTTGAGCAATGTTTTGGAAATGTACAAATGAAGCCGTTTCAAATGATACCAAACATTTTTTTTTAACTCCATGATTATTGTCCGCTAGAGGGCGCCACATTTAGTTTTTGACACGTTACTTAGCCTATGTTCAACGGACGATTAAGACGGTTCTAACAATACCTCATTTGTCCAGTTCCGATAAGGAGTTTAGTATGTCATCTGAGCTATGAGGGCTCAGATGAACATACACACACACATACATACATACATAGCCTGTCAAAATCATAACCCTCCATTGGCTTTGCCGTAGTCGGGTAAAAATAACGATGACCGTGAAACAGTTTGTTTGTTTCGAAGGTAAAAGTTTCTCGCTACATACCAAGTTTAAATCCCTGCATAAATCATGGCAGTCAAACAAAAGTCGGAACTTTTAAATATTTGAAATTATAAACTGTAACTGATGACCTCCTATAGAGATTTGAAAACACTTTTTTGCCAGAAAAAGGTACAATGACTATCATTCGTGTATCTTAACCTCATGTGATTTAAAACGATTTTATGATTGCACTATTCAATTCCAAACGTATCCATAAAGAAAGAAATAAAAAAAGTCGCTAAGTCATAGTTTAAATGAATAATGCCAACAGCCGATCCACAAACTGCTCAATTTTCTCATGCCGCATAATCTCTTGTACAGATAACAGTAACATCAGAAGCAGACGAAGAGAAGGAAGCAGAAGGAGACCCAGAAAAGCCAGTAGACTCAACACCTACAGAAGAAGAAGAAACCGCTAAACCTGTTTACTCAGACGACTCCGATAGCAGCGACGAAGAAGATGAGAGAGAGCTGCAGGGCAGGACTTATTCTGATAAAGGAGTCGAAGTGAGTAAGGGTATTTAAGTCTTCTGAGACTGTCGATACTTGCGTACGCTTCTCACACGATGGATATGAGACTGTCATGGTGCAAGACTAACAGCCGACGCCAACTAGATAATGTCATGACAGCAATAGTATCTATGTAATTTATAATGAATCGAAATAGGGAACACAAACAGATATATATATGAAAAAATAACTTTTGTTTTCTAGGCACATGAATAACATTCAAATTAATTGGCATTTATGAGTTTAATTACACCGACGTCCTAAAAACATATAATAGTAATTACTCTGGCTTATTTTAGCAATTATATAATTTTAGTGTCACCCTTGAATTCAAGGACAATTTTCTTCTGACTGAAAAAAAGCTGGTTTTAGGAAGGTTGTAAGATCTCATACATATTTCTTTTTTCTCTGTAGATTGACCGCGCATCCGCCGGAGCAGTGAAACGCAGCAAAGAAGAGAAGGAGGCAGATCCAGAAGATGAAGATGACTTCGGATACACGACAAGTGAGTGGAAAGATACATTGTTCACTCTCATCAACTTCTCTTTCTATTTTGTCCACGTGTACTTCTATGCGTGTCTTATTGAACATAACAGGTGAACATTGTCCTATAGAAGAACGTCATACGGAGGTTTTAAACTGGTTTCTTTACGACTGATATATTTTCCATCTTCAGAGATTACTGAACTCTGACTCTGTCTTCTATCTTTTATCCGAGTAAAGAATTTACGTTTGATTCAATAGGCTTTGTGTACAAATATTGTGAATTTGTAGCTTTTTCTTGGAGAAACGTTTAGTCAGTTTAAAAATCAGCTCAAGAAACGTTTTTGTAATTTCAATGCTACGAATTAATGATGTGTAAAATGGTCTGTGAAAATCTGATTGACGACTGATCTACGAACGGCAAAATTTAACCAAAAATATTGCAAAACTCAGTTGACCAAAGTGTAATTTTAATGAACTAGAATTTGTGAATCTTTTTTCACACCTTTATTGACCTACTTAAGTTATTCGAAAGATAAATTTAAATATGGTTTATACATTAGTAAAGAAAAGAAACATTACGAAGAAAAAAAATAAAAAAAATCTTTTTTATGTCCTTATTATAAATCGTACCAAAACAAATGAAATGCTTTGCAATTAAAACTTTTTACTAACAACGTTATTTGAATCGTTAAAAAAAATATATATTTGATGTCCTATCTCACCGGCCAAATCTCATCTTCCAAATTTTCTGCAAATTTTTACGGAAGTCAAAAATATTAAACATACATTATTTTAAACTGTATAACATTATTATGCATCGTACTCATAAAACACCAGTCCAGCAACCGCAAACCACCCAGGAAACTATTTTCACCAGTAGTTACATAAACAGCATAATATTGTAACAGAGACGGAAGTTTGTGGTGCTACCACCATTCGTAAGTCAAGGTTACCGACAGGTTAAATATAGGAAACCTGTGACTACCTGTTGCTGGGGTTATTTGGACGATTTTACCGTGATTTTAGCATGAAACAGTATAACTACTCTGCCGCCGAGCAGAATTGCTTTGTTCTGGTCGATTATCGATTATTACCGATTATTATTACCGATTTCCTTTTTACTACCTAATGAACTGTTTACTTGTACCAAATTATAACCATTACTTTATTCGACGATAGATTGACACATGAAAGACTTAAGAATGCTTTTATAAGCTTTATTGGCTAAAAGTATGTAAAGGAATTAATCTTATTTTAGCTAGAAAAACTACGTTTTCCTCCACTGGAAATTGAGATATAAATGGTGTTAGGAAAAGTTTAAATCGGATTCAAAAATATAAACGAGAAAAGTTAACTAAGTTACTTTTCGGATAAACCGAACGAAAATACCTTTCTACGCGTTGTTGGAGGGATTCAGTCAACTTCAAGGTTCTGCGGTACCAAAGTTGTAACTTCGGTTTAGGTATGCCGCGTTCTAGCGGCTAGGGAAATTTCTTTGTCGAACTATTTTATTTCGGCAATTTTGTTAAAAATAATTTTCTTCTTTTTTACCCGATCACAAAGAAGGGTTATTTGGTGTCGGCACAAAGTTCTGCTAGATTGTTTCAAAATTAGTCCCTAGAATAAACGGTGGCAATATTACGATGACAAACAACTGACAGTGGTTCGATTTCAATAAAAAAAATTTAAATATGATGTTACTTTAATTAAACTTGATACGACGTATACACAAGATACATATTAAGTTAAAAACCATTTCCTATTGGGAATTTTAAGAGATATACCGTGCGGTATGAACGCTCTTCATTTTTAGCCTTATATTGAATGCCAAATAAAAGTTACACATATTATGTTGTAGTAACCTTTAGGCGTAGACTTCACTAAAGCGAAGAGGAAATGAGATGTCTTGTAAATAGCCAATACGATACTATAATTATTGCGTTAAAGTTAAGGCGATGACTTATAAAAATAATGCCAGCTGATAGGTTGTATAAGATGTATATGCTCTTCTCCGTGTTAGACGAGACTGGGCCTTAATCTAATACTTCGGCTCAAAGGACCAATTTTTCCCCTTACATTTTTACATCAAGAGAAGTTTTGAATTTCTTGCTTTAGCCCCTAACTTACCTACTACTACCCCGCTTTATATTTCAAAGAAACCTACCAGACAGTAGTTTCCATAATTTAATGGCTACTATTAGAGATTGTATTATATACAATAAAATATTTTCATGTTTTTCACGTTGTACATGTTGCGATACTTTTATTAAATAATATTCTGATGTGGTTTCAATTGTAGTATTATTATCGAAAATAATTGATTTCAAAACTGTCTCGGGTTACATACAACGTGAAAAATAATTTATGACTATTTAAAAGTTCAAAAGACTAAAAAAATCTACATAAAATCGTAGTAAAGGCGCATAATAAAACTGCCAATAGACTCTTAGAAATCATTATAACACGTAGATGTTCTGTAGTTTGAATTTATTTCCATTTATTTAAATAATGTATCTTTTCACTGCTTGTTTTATTTATTTGTTTGTTTGTAAAAATGTGTCAGTTTTGTAAATATACGTGTATGTTTTTTTACAGAATTTTATTATTTTGCTTGCACTATCCAATCCAAATTATGTAGACTTACACAATAATAGTACCTGCCTATAAACTACCTAACTGCATCCCCAATTTGTGAATCATTATACTACAAGAAACTTATAGAACTTAATTAATTGCTGCTAAAAATTGTGTCGATTTCACTAACACTGAACTATTATGAGATGATCTGCAATAGTCATCTGCAGGTCAAATTACTCATCAGACAGACACCGACGAGGTACAAGCAATGTAGGTCCGCTGTATTTGTTCAGTCCTTATTAGCAATTTTGAAACACTAAGGACCATTTTTCACTATTATAGAAATTTGATTATAAGCTTTATTTAATAAATTTCCTTTGCTGAAATGCTAAAATTAATGTACGTATTGAAGGATATTTTTATCAGTCAACATTACCGATAGTGTTATCAGATACTACAGGTGTAACACGGATCAATACTCAGCACAGAAATTGTTAACTTTCTTTTATGGCATAACCGAAAAGTTTAGTGATTAAATATAATAGGTACATGATGCATGAGTTAGTGACTGTTTGTTGAATTATATTCTCGGTTCAATCATATATGATGGCAGCTGGTTGAGTCTTCTGGTAGACCGAAAGTTATGCCGATAATATCTCAATTTTACTACTAGGAACACTTTAAGCAATTTCTTTTAAAGAAGTTTAGAAAAATCCACCTTATAATAGGTGGAAAAAGACACCTTACGAAAGAAAAGTTACAAGTTCTTTCTATCATACTAGGCCATATGTGGTTACGGAGATATTAAAGATCAAAGGTCAAACTTCGGTTAAGTTTTTTTACAAAAACAAATTTTGAATGCTACTAACTGAACTAAAGTTTAAATACTGTCACAGTCCTTGTACTGTTACATGAATCTGTGTGCACTAATGTTTCTGTTTTGTATGCTTTACCTAGTTTGATGGGCAGTATGCGTGTTTAACGACAATGGGATGATATGTATTTATATGTCCCTTAAACTGATTTATTTAGGTACGACCAAGACGGCTTTGATTTTTTTTTTTATGTAATTCGAATAATAAATTTATTCTAAAAATTTTCCCAGTCTTCTTTTGATGCCACCCACGAAAGTCAATCTCAAATATGTAATCAAGGCCGGATCTCATCACTCGCAAAGTCGCAATCTCGCGAAATGATTCGTTATTCAATGGAAATAATGTAAAAATACATAATTAATTAAACACACACGCGTATCACACTGCGTACACCTGTTCACCGTATTGTTTATTGAGAGTGACCTTCGTCCGTCAAAAATAGATGCTTATACACATAACATGGAGTTTGCGTGCAGAAGGACCAGACTCGTCACGGATCTGTTTGTGACTAAAAAGTCATAAAAGGATTATTTAATTAAACTATATGCACCAAAAGGCGAACTTCATGTCTGAGGCATATTGATAGCATCTGTCTGAGGCATATACGAATATTTGCACCTGTCATGTGACAGGTCCAAATATTCGTAAAAACATAAAAGAACAAAACGGATAAAAAAAAAACTGAGAATTTCAAAAGAAAAAGATTCTACTCGCATGCTTTGGTGGAAAGATATATTAGTCAGTAAGGACTTTATTAAGTGTGGAAGTATCTATCGTAAACAGTGAGATCGACAGCGGCGGGAAGAAAAAGAAAGTAATGGATATGTTTTCTGCAAATTTAATCCGATATGTGATCCTTCTTGGCTAACGTTTGAGAACACAGAAAGATGGCAGAATGAAAGTAACATTAGATCGAAAGTCGGAAGGATTAGGAAACCCGGCTCATGTATACAAGACAAGTGGGTTTTCACGTATATGTAAGAGTAAGGAACACATAACCTGAATTCTGATTATTTTATTTGAAACTAGCATTTTGTTCGTGATTTCGAACGAGTCGCTTTTGTATTTTCTGAAACTTAACACCCTATTCCACGCTGGGGCTGCGGGTTGTTCGTAAGAGATACCGCGCCCCCGGAACGCAAAGGGCACAAGAAGGAACATGGGTGGGTTTTAGTCAGTAAAAGTCTGACACTCCCTCCCGCCCCGCCCTCGGCGGGAGAAGTTATTTGATGAGTTACCAACCCCAAAAAAAAAAAAACAACCTATTCAACATATTTGCAGGTCGAATTAAAAAAAGGATGAAAGGACCTATTCTCAAGGACAAGCTATCTCTATAACAAAATACATCAAAATCGGTTATGTAGTGAAAACATTGCAAAATATCATAGTTACTTCCACATTCACGTCAATGGAAACAACGTAAATTACTTTCCATTTTGTATTTTTCACAAGCACTGTTTTACGCCAAAGCTGTAAGGTTAATGAAATAAAATTTAAAAACCCAGGCAATGTTTTAGGTATATTAATGTACTAACACATTAATTTATACCACCACACGAATCATCAACGTGAAGTCTTAACGAAATAAATTATTGCTAATTAACATGAAACACTTTATTGCGTGACATGTCTTTTCCTGACCTTCTTTTGATTTTGTCCATCAATAACTTTCCAGTAATTGATATTGTTACAGATTTATGAATAGAAATCTAATAATAAGCTCAATAATAACAATTCTTCTAACATTAGAATGAGCACGAATGTTTTTACAGCTTTAATCTGAAAACATCCGGTATGCTGTCGAAATTACCTAGAGAGTTCTATTGCGCCGCTTCTTTACCGCGATTTTGGTGGGTTATTCGGTTGATAATGCCTAGAAAGTGATTTTTTTTTGTCATTTAAAAAAAAAACCTACGGCCCACCTGATTTTTAGTGGTCACCGCTTTCTGTTTACAACTGCAATGCCAGAGGCCGCGCAGATGCGTTGCTATCCCAGAAACAAAGCTAAACTACCTCATGTGCCTGTAATTACACCGGCGTCCATACTCTGCAAACAGGAGCACAGCAACGCTGCTTTGCAGCAGAAATTGGTATGTTGATAGTAATTCCTCGGACAAGCTTTCTAACAAAGTAATACTACTTTTTAATAACCAAATAAAGCTATGGTCAGCAGCTGAAATGAATATAATCTTTAATTAAAATCATGCATTCTACCGGTGAGCTCATCTTAATTATAAAGATATGAGATAATGACATACAATCTTCTTCTTTCAGGCTTTTAGTAGGTAGGTTTACCAAGATTCTGTCGGTATACCTTTATTTACTTTCGTATCTTAAAAACTTTATCCTATTTCCTAAATTATGATTAGACTCTTCGGCTTTCTGTAATGACCGTGACAGACTTTAAATAATGTGTGTCATCCATCACTGAAACATGAAAAACATACCTACCATCATAATCATTACATCACTATTTTCCATCGACGTTTATATCTTTGTAAAAATACATAACTATTCAGTACCGGAACTCCTCTATGAAAATAAACATAGTTTACGACTTACATGCGATTGGAATTAATTCGTCAGAGTACATCACACACAACCGTCTGTCTGAAGACTGATCTTATGATGTATCGTCGGTACGAAGATTATTATGTTTTATTGTGTCGTAAAAATGTAACTACGTGTGTACTGGAATGCTTTCTATTTATGTTTTGTGATGCATGGATGGCTCGAGGGGCCAGCATGTCGACGAACAAATTGGGCAAGAAATTCGTTCGTTTGTATAGAGAAAATTAAGAGTACTTCAGAGTTTATTCTACTTGAAAAGATAAACAGGCACCTGGCCAATTTAGTGGCCATAGTAATAGGATTCCTACACTACAAAACTTTAAAACGCATCATAGTTGAATTCGGTCCTTTGCTTCGCAATTGATAAGTTTGAATGAATCATTATTTATAAAAATAATTTCTATTACATGTTATTTATTTCTGTGTGTGCGTTCAAGTTGTCAATTCTTTGGTTCCATGTGTATTATAAAACGGTAAGCTGAACGGGCACCTGAATGCATTTAAGTGGAACTTGCGCGAATGTGTGTACCGCGTTATTTTGAATGCTCCCCGTTTGAATATTTTAGAATTAGATTCGTTGGCCTTGCGTTGGTATACGATAGACTTGAACCTACACAAGAAAAAAGTTCATGGAAGAATGTTTGAAGAAATATTACCGTTGTAAAACAGAAACAATGTTGTTTGTTCTGTGTTTGTATACCTAGGGAATCTGTCGTCTAAGAAAGTATAAATCATTACTAAAACCCAACAAGAGAATTAAGTCACAAACATCTACATTGGTCCTTGTGTCCATAACTTCTAGTGTGTCGAATTGTAACGCTATTGCCATCTGTTTCACTAACACCAGTGTTTACATATTCGCGCCAACTGTGGTGAATTTAATCGAACTATAACTATTAAAATTTGGCAACTTAACTCTATACATTACTAAACGCCCCATGATTCATGAGGCAACCATGCCAATTGAAATGCAAGACCATTTAGTTCGGTCATTATTTTTATTAGAATAGCAAAGGATGGGATAAATAATTATGTAAAAAGACTTGAAGCTGGAGCTACATGTTCTTCTGATCATTGGGTTTTTCGTTTTGGTCCATACCTGGAAAACCTAGTGCTTACGAAGATTTTGAAGGTCAAACTTACAATTTTATTTTATTTACGAAAACCTACTTTTTATATATTTAGTTAGAACGAAACTATAGATATCTATCCCCACGGGCCCCATACATACATGCACCCATAATTCTAATGATAAATCACAGTTCTTGCCTATAAAAAACAGATTTTTCACGCCAAAAAATGACGCAAATCATTTTTGCTCAAACTTACTTAGTTAAGCCAGTATTTGTGTAGTTAACGGTCATATGATGCGTTTAGGTAAACTCCGTATAAATAAAACAATACAAGTTGTTATTAAGTAGTTACACGATAAATGAATTGATATTTTTTTGAAACTCCTCCAAGCCTCCCCCAAGTTGCAGAACTCATTGGACATTGTATTGTAAATACTTATATTTTAGGTTAGTTTTCTTTTAGCCGGCATTCCCTTCATATATTTTTTAAAGCGATTGGAAGAGAAACTAACGTCATTAGATAGAGCAATACTTCAATTCTATTTTGTACTTGTAGTAGATTTATCAATGTAGGAAAAACGTTTGTATCGGCTCCTTTGTCCAACAGACCATTCAATACTCAATCCGAATCAATCTGTGCGATCCTAAATTATTTCGTAACGAAATCATACGTAAACAATGAATTCCATACTGAAATCTCACCGATCATGAATATTTCTCAGATCATTACCTAAATAATGTTGTATTATATTACCAACTTAGGTTTGCTGTTATAAAACTCTGTTCTTTAATTTTCCATTGCAAAGTCAACTTTAAACCTTTAAAATAAGATTGTTTAGGCTTCCACATTCGAAAAACCAACGACCACATTAAAAAAGCTTTTGCTAACGAGCGCAAACTCCCGACCGGTGACGAATTTTCACGAGTTGTCAACTTTTCCATATTTGTAAAGTACTTGAGAGCTACTTGCCAGGTCATAACTCACTCTATTGATATTAAAGCATGGTTTGATGTCGGATGCATGTTTTTATTCCTGCTTCTATTTTCTCCAGCTGAATTTGAGAACGATATTGTTTAAATTGGGCTTTATGTTGAGGTAGTAAGGTTAAATGTCGTTTGTGTGTCGTTGAATGAGGAACCACGTGTGTAGTTTTCCTTCAGTGGCGCGTCAGCTATGCTCGAGGTCAGACGTCTCGTGTGACGGTTTTCGCGCGTTTTTGCTTTTCATGTCACTTTCTTTTCAATTTAATTTCGCGAGTTTGTATTAAGTTTCAATAGTGTTTAATTCCCTTTTGTAAAACAAGTGTTTGTGTTTAAAAATAAATGTTTTAAATATTTTAAAACGTAAATAAAGTGTAAAATATGTAAATTAATATTGTATCTATTTTTCATGGATTTACAGTAAACGGTAGAGTAACGTCACAATTACGTCATCATCATAACATTTACTTATTTGAAAGAATATTTATTTTAAAAACGTTTTCCTTCCTCATACTTACTTAACAGAAATGATATCGCTCCATGCATAGTAACTAATCACTTACCAATGCCAAAAATAGATTACTTCTATCCACAGTACAAACGTGGGAAAATTGTCGAATTAAACCTTTTTGAATATGACAATATCCTACTACGCGTAAAAACTTCTAAATCTTCAAAATTAAGTTCTCCTTTCATATCTAAGAACTGTATACTTCGCTGTAAGAAATTACAAATACCGGTCGGTTAGATATAGGAATTGGGATCAGCCTTATTATTAATTCACTAGCAGGAGCCTGAACTCTGTGGAAGACAAATATAGCCTGCACCGTATTACATAGCCTGCGACACATGTCAATAGTGTAGTTTCCTATCATTAGACGATACCTCTTAAAAATATAACCGAACTTTACCATTTTATAATAGTACTAGTTGACCCGCCAAACGTTTTACAATATAAATTCCGAACTGCCCGTGAATTCGTCCGCGTGGCTTATTTCACCCGTGCTAAGTTACGTCGTACTTCGCTCCCGTGTGTCGTAGCGTGATGTTATATAGCTTGTGTTACTCAGGAACAATGTAGCTACCTATTGGTGAAACAATGGTTAAAATCGGTCTAGTAGTTTCCGGGCGGATTCGTTACAAACAAACAAAGGAACAAAAAATCTTTCCTCTTTTTAATATTAATATAGATAAGTAAAGATGATCATGTAAATGGCCTAGAATATGGCCGGTTTATAATAAAGTGTAAAAAAATAAATCTATACTTTAATATAGTAAATGCGAAAGTCTACCTGTCTGTCTGTTTCACTTTCACGACTAAACCACTAAACTGATTTTAATGAAATTTGTTACCCCAAAAAGGTAAGGCTATTTTTTATTCCGAGACTTCGTTTGCGTCCGCGATAGCCATAATTTACGCAGACAAAGTCGACGGTAAAAGCTTGTAAATTACAAATGATTTGCACTCAATACTCAAACTCAAATTACTTACCTACACGCATGAAATTCATGAAGCACCCAGTATAATGCTCGTTGATAACTAAGCCATTCTCAACAAAAATAAGGAAATATTCCATCCTAATTCCAATCGTATTACTTGATACCTAATCGGTTACCAAGCAGATCACGACATATATTAGAATGTTTTTAAAAACAAATCACAATCGCTTATTCCTTTTTCGAATGCGGTTTTCCTTACCTCGTGACGTCATCACGAGAGTTTATGTCGAGTTAGAAAAATTAGCTTGTCAATAGAATTAGTAACGCTCTTTTGTATACTTGTGATGTACAAAAGTAATGTAAATCCTAGTGATTACAATGATATACCTTACTACCGTTTATTACAACAGTCATTAGTAGTTCATGTACTGGAATTTAGGGCACAGTAAAAAAATGAACAAACAAAATAAAAGCCGTATTTTCTACAGGCTGACTTTTAATTTACGGACTATTTTTCAGAGAGTGAACGAACACACAAACAATTTTCTTATGAGACCAGCCGTAAAATGTAAAGAAAAACAAGCTACTTCATACATTTCGACCATGTTGTAGTGCATTTTTGGTAATATACATAATTTCACGCCCTGAAACATGGCCAGTAACTTAAGTCCGCCTGTATACCCAAACAGTGGATAATAATAAAATACTGGTTGTAAACGAATAAAATTTTAATGGTCCTTACGGGCGAGGTTCATAAAAAATACAGCCCAAATAGTATATCATTACTTCTTCAAATACATGTCATGTCAGAATAATAATAGCTTCAGCATACAAAGCTTATAATTTCACGCTTGTTGGCTTGTAACCCATATTGCCTTGAACGACATTTTAAATGATATCAACGCGGATTGATTAGATGACATCGTGTACACCGTGTACATACTTGAAACATATAAGGACCATTTAGGTGTCTCTGTAGTGTAAACAGAGAGGGAAAGTTTCTTTAGGAGACCACAGAATTGCTCTCAAAGGTGTAGTGTTCAATTAGGCAGCTACCTTATCAATGGACATAAAATAAAGTGTATTATATTACTTATATGAATAGGTTTAGTTTTACTAAAACATTTTTTTAAGGAAAAAGAATGACTGTGTGAATATTGATACTATTATGTGTAACTATCATCTGCTTATGATTTCGGCCTCGTGGAAGTCATATATGCCATAAAACATAGTCAATAAGTGAAAGAATTTTAATAATCGCACTAGGACTTCCAGAGATACCAAACAAACAAATAGTTTCACCTCTAGGTAATAATAGTATGAATGAATATGAAATGTCATATTACTCAATTGATCCGACGAGGACATGGATTGTTCCCATAATATTAATAACGTCATAATTTTTCAGTAAGAAGTTTATAAAAAAAAAACATGTTTTAGTACCTACCTAGGCATACTAAAGACCATCTCTACAATTTTTGGTCCAATGTTTGTTTAATACAGCACTATCTTATGTAACAGCTAAGATTACAGATTTCATTAAGATTCGTTTTAAGAGAATGAGGCTTCATTAAGATGAGTAAGTGGTATTGTGATTTTATGCCTAGAATCAAATCTAGACTAAACTGAATACAAAAGCATAGTTGTACTGGTTCATTTAATACTTGGTCATGTTGTGAAAGTGTGACTACAATGTAGAAATATGTCCTGTTAATCGTTGTGGTAATTGATCCATTGGTCCTTATTGAGCGCTGGACATTTGTACACCGATAAGGACCGCAGAATGCAATAAATTGTACCGCATTCACTATTTTGACGACATAATCAATCAAAAGCGGCCATCAAACGTGCTATATTCAATAGTCATCGTTCAACTATAGCAGAATGTAATAAACAAGGTTTCATACACTTATAAGCATTACATTATATATTTTTAATATTTTATTGGTCTTTCGAGTCGGATATCAAACGTAGGTGTAAAACGTGTTTCACTCAAATTAAAACTTTCTATAACTTTTTAAATATAGAAGTAATTCAACTTTAACTTAATAACGTCATTAACTGAAAAGATTATTTACATTACCATCTTAACATTATAAAGAAATCAATGTTGTATGCATACACCACCGCAAAGTATTCAATATGATATTGATCCTATTGAACTAAGTGCTGTGGAATTCCCTGAGGGGAGGCAATCATTTATTAAGTTTCGTTGGCTAGGTAGGTACTTATCATTTATTTGATAATTTTATGCTTGGTTTGTACAAGTTAAATTAGTAAAATCAACGTCCAAGAACGGGGAAGTATAATGAATCGACATTTGTTTTTCTTTCTGTTACATAATATTACATCAACGGTAGTATGTTATAGCGAGCTGAATCTGCAGTGCAAATCTGTAAAAAAATTAGGTGAAGTGAATTGGAGGTGAGCTTGCTCTCTTCTCACCTACTGTTATGGATGAACAGATAATATGTTGATTAGATCGTATTTAAAATGTATTTTTAATTAAGCTCTATTTTGACTCCAAAATATTATAGCTAGATTTAAATGGTTATATTGCAAGTACAGGAGTTATTTATAAGAAGAGCACACTTGATTACATCAGAGTTATCTAAAGATTTGAAAGATTTATTGGCCAAAAAGACCTACATACACATAATAGTAATTGTAGCAGTGTTTGCACTCAACTCAAGGCTTGTATCGCAAAAACTTATAAAACATGTCAATAAAGCTTTACATACAAAAATATGACATACCTAACCAGAGAATGTTTTCAAATATTGCAATTTGATTGAGTATCAAAAATTCATACAAACATGACAATAAAAAGATGCGATCTATATGAAATGCTCGCTACCGGAAAAGAAATCGGTCGTTTTCTTAATCCCCTTGGGGCGGTAGATGACAAAGAGATAACGTTAAGAATACCAGCATTCTCCATCAATAAAGGGAAGTTTTTAACCGTTGATCAAGAATTATTTACTCCAGTATTCGAATCCCTCTGTCGCAACTATTATATAGGCATTTGAAGAGTATCCACTAGTGACCATGTTTTTAAAATCAGGAATCATATTATAACATGATAAAGTCATCATTAATCTGTTGTAAGAAAGGGACGGTGCTATTGGTCATGTTCAGTTTCGTCTCTCTCTTGCATTTAAAAAATAATAGCATTAACGTTTCACAATTCGGCCCCAGCAGTTACTGTAGAAAACTTCTTCGGTGAATTTGACCATCAGATGTGTAGTTATGTGATGCTAAGGATTGATAGCTCGTCTCAAGCTCGCTTTCACAAAATTCATTGATGGGAATTTCGATAGAATAAACTAACAATACAGCACCCTGACCAATGGTTTTACACCCTGAAGATTGCTGAATGTTTTTACTTTGAATGTTTTTGCTTGACTTTTAGCAGACCTAAGTCTCGGAAGTAGGAACACCACATTTAATCATAGGTATAAATACTAGCTTTTACCCGCGTGAATTTTCTTACGTATTCCTATTTTTTTTTTTCACAATAAAATATAGCCTAGAAGCACTCAGGGATAGAATAGCTTCCGGAGATTAGCACGATCAAACGAGATACAAAGAACTAAACATTCTTGAGCTTCATAATGTTATTATATACCTAGATTACTGTGTAGAAATAGATAAACAGGTAAATACCAAATGAAACTAGCGTACGCCAGATAGGGTAGGTACATGACTGAAAGGCAACGGTGTTTCGTCCGACGCCGCTGACAATTGACCCCAATTAATTTAATGCTACTAATCGTTTATGAGAATGGATCTATTGCGGTATATTGTATCTATTTATTACTTATAGACATGCTCTCAGTTACTGTTAAGTATAAGGTTCGGCTGGATACGTAGGCGACGCATAATATTATCTAGTTCATTAAAATACTAATCACGGACAACCTTCATGTTGTTGCCCTCACATAGTGTTTTCTTCTATCAAGATTTCTCTTCTAATTCTTTCTCAACTTTTTCATTTAAAGTACTGTCTACAGCGTCTTTAAATGCCTCATTTTTTTGTCTTCCTTAATCAAGTCTTATTATTGTCAATGTCTTATACACCATTCTACGTTATTTAATCGTCTATTTTTATTTACTACAAACTTACCATATGATTGGTATTCTTATTGTCAATCTTGATTACTTTTAGATGAATTGGAAATAATAAAAAAACTTTCTTTTGACTAAAGATTAACATTAGGTATCTTTGGCTGAAAGAACACGTTCTTTTAAAAGTCCTTTTAACGATTTAGCTTTTAGACTTTGTCACTATATCGTAGTCCATTAATAAAGAGCTAAATAGCGGGCCTAAGAGCAAAGTTACTTAGTTCCCGACTTTGCGAAAAAGAAAAATGATGTTAGCCATTCTAGCCGTGAAAAATGCATGAAGTCATAACAGGGACAACTTCGGAGGTTTTCCGTTAGCACAAATAGGTCATGATGCGATCTCCTTCGATTTAACAGAGACATTTGTTTTTATCTGATCGAGCGGTAGATGGAAGAAAAACAGCGTGTCGCTTATTTTCTTGTCCTAGATAAAACTTGTGAAATATTCCGAGAATTACAGGCAGGAATATCCATTGGTTTTGTTTTTTATTAAAAAGGCGAAATATAAACGTGGAGACTCACAAAGGTGACTCCATAGAAAACGTAGTGATAAAATGTTGGATCGAAATTCAAAAACCGGCCAAAAGCAATTGCTTCCGGCCCAACTAATTAGTTGGGCTCGCATAATTAGGGTTCCGGACCAAACCATAGTGAGCAGTCTATACGAACGGCTGTGGGTTTACCGTAATTACTGTATTGCGATTTGCAAAATAAACCTTCCCTAGCTTCTAAAGTTTATACATCTAAATTACTAACGGCCAAATTCCCAAACGCAACTCAATTTTAAGTCACCTTTATGTTGTCTCTGCCAGTTTAAGGTGTATTGTAGCGTTATATATAATTATATTTAAGAACGTCTTAAAATTAAGTGTCGTTAATTTGTGTATTTGGAGGGAAGTTTCAAAATGATTTCATTAACGTGCCATTTTCGTTTTGCGGTTCACATCCCTAAAATAGGCCAATGAGCAGACTAAAAGTCTAGAAATCCAATATAACAAAGCCTGACCCAATTAATTAGCAATAAAGATAATTTTATAGGTATCGATAACTCGGTATTATATCTACGTAATTAATTGGCAATAGTTTCGGTTTGATTGGTTGGCGTTGGTAGGTCCTTTTTTGGCTTAGGTATTATGTCATGCTGGTGTGATAAAGTTATTTCGTTATAGAATCTACAGTTTCATAAAACTCCATGACAACTCATCCTCTGATTGCAAGTTAGCCATCTGGAAAGGCTGGCTCCCTTTAAAAAGGTATTTACACTCTCACACCGTTGCGCAAGCATAAAAGAAAAAATAACAATTTAAAACTGAGTTGAAACGTCATCACCAAAATGGAAATTCTTGAATGGAAAATTGTGTGAAAACACAAAGTAGGTTGACGAGGAGAACATATTCGGTATTTCGCTATAGGCTATTATACATTTAAATATTACGGTGACGTTGTGAAATGGCGCGAAAGAGATATTAGAACGGAATTTAAAACAACGCGTGTGGGCTTTGAAAAAGAACGATGTGCTTATGTCGTATTATCTCGAAAGCCTTTTCCGCTATGGGATTAGGGAAATTTTACCGTCTCTTACATGATATGGGACATAGTATGCAAATTCGAAATTGAGTTCGGCTATTTTTTTTAATTGTATGGTAGAAGAGTGTAACACTTTAAATACATTCTATTATTTTAAGCCTATTATTTACACACGAATTACTGTAAAGGAAGATGTAATAAATTACTAGGGTCACTAAAAACTTTATTCATATTCAACATTGACAATGATAACTCCCTCCCATAAATTAAAGGTACTGAAAAGCGAATGAAAATCATGTCGACCAAAAGGACCAAAAGATCCCTTCCGTTAACAATCTGATTTCCGCGCCAAACTTCCGATCCGTGGAAATTTGTATGTTGTCACATAATTTATGCAAGAACTTGAGTAACATTTGACAACTTTTCAGTGAGTTTTAAAGGATACGACCTGAAATAAATACCTATTTAATATTGTACTCGTAGTCTCACAATGTGGAGATTGACACACGTAAAAATTCTCCTCGAAAGTACCTAATGCAATAATTGCACCGTTGTTCAGGATCTTTTAATGCCAAATTTCAAATGTAAGCAAAATTACAACTTAATGCGGGTGAAACGGCGGGTTAATTAATATAGGAAGCAAATAATTGCATGTATATAATTATGTAAATTATTTTTGCAAAAGGCCTACTTCCTAGTTGTTGAAGAAATCCTAAATAGATATACTTAGAGACATAATATCTTTTGTACGTAGCCATGTAATTTATTGTTACAAGATAGTCTCACAGTTTTATGTCAGTATTAAATACTGCAATAAACGTGCCGTCGTCGTTTCAAAGCATCACGTACAGCGGCGACTCGTGGGCGCTAACCTTTATTACAACTCAAATGTGTACTGTTATGTCTTTCCTATTGAGAAGTTTTCATAGCCTTGATTTTTAATTGTGGTTATTAGATGCCAAGATCCTTTTCTTTGTTCGTCATTACACTGTTTTTTACGTGCCACTGCTAGGCAAAGGCTTTCCCTACATTTTCCTAGTTATTCTTTCGTTGCGCCACTTAGGACCAGCCTTCGCATTGCGCATCTAATTCATTCCACCGCCTTATTCTAAGTCGGTATCGGGAACGCGGTCCATGTTCCGACACCTATTGTATAAAGACTTGCCCAAGCGGTCACTGTGTACTACACAAATATTATTAGGTCATTGTAAAACTTCCAACTTCAAATCGTATTATTCCCCAATGAAACCTAACATTTCACACAATATTTGGGGTTTACTGTAACATACAGGACAATTACCATTACTGGTAAACCGTTGTAGGTGGAACTGAAGATAATTGAAATTGTAAACATACTTTACGAAAGATTTGTAAATCATTGATATGACGTCGGCTCGATCACTATTCAAGATTGACGTCAGAACACAAATGCACGCGGTCAAGAACTTTGTTTAACAATACTGATAGCGTCATGAGATTAAAAACGGCAACTCATATAAATAGCTCCCTTCGTTCGTACATTTACATAGGATGAAACCCACGCGAGGTATCACGAGAATATCCTTGGGCGCTATTGACGATCTAACGATCTTATATGTATGTATTAAGGATGGCAAAGCTTTACATTTAAGAATGATTTGTGGATAAGACGGATTTATGGTGAAAGAGACAAAATAAGCAAAGAAAGTAATATTCTGATTTAAAGACCAAAGCAGATTTCTGGTTGACTGGTTCTTGGTTAAACACCGAGATTCAGTAAACATATCGAAGGACGCCTTTTACAAATTGAATAAGGCGACGGGGACTACAGTTTAGTATTATGAGCAGATTTGGTCTTTTGGACGAAAATACCAATTCTTAATACTGATGTCATTTTTTTACTAGACTACGGTAAAACATAAAAGTGTATTATGGTTTTTACAGGTCAATTTAATATGTATACATATGTTCAAAATAATGCTCTCTTACAACTCCTAAAGTACTCGAAGTATTTCAACAAATGAGGTATTTTCTATCATTGTCGTTGGAAACATTATTTTGTTTCCCGGGCATATCGATGACGAAAGGACCAAAAATAATCTATTAAAATATCCCTTTTGGTATCAAATAAAATCGACTAGTGATTAAATTTGGTTACATCTTGTTACGTGTTGCGCAGACCTGAAGTAACATGTGATAAAAGCAGGAAGATGATGATGATGTAAATCGATATTTGGTGATGGTATATTTCTTTCCAGCCAGCCCTATAACAACCACTGCTATAAGCGTAGGTAATGCACACAAAGTGGATGCGATGCAGCGCTCTAAACTTGGCACGTTCCTCTGTGGGTTCAAGCTGTATGGTTTTAGAATTATAACTGACGTTCCTATTGTTACGTACACTCTGTAATTCTGACGTAAACTTTTCTGAAATAGTTGTGTTTGTTTAAAAGTCATTGTACTGAAAACAAGGACTGCGTTGGTCGGATTTTGACCTAAACTTCTTGAAATAATAGTATATTTTTTAAACATTAACACAAGGAATGTTCCCATTTAAACTGACATACACACCTTACTAGACTCAGAACAACCTGAAGATCATACAAATACTTATTTCCTGTAGAGGAATAGATCCCGCGCCACCCAGTGGAGCATCCAATCACTCAGCATCTGCGCGAACTGTGTCGTATTTGTTCTATCAAAGCTAGTTGCGTGATCAGCGTAATCATTATTTACAATTCTAGTCATAATGATAATATTATAAACGGCTATGAACGGCTTCCGTCCATATTTGTTTGATCTTCATACAGATATCTTAGTTTTATAGCATTTTCTTGTGCTAAAGAAACCGCTTGTTTTTGATGACTAATTATAATCTGTGCAATGTGACGGCTTTATAAAAAACCGTGTCTATTAATCTCCGGTTAAAAATGAGTTCACGATACTAAAATTAAAAGCCGCAATTTTAAAGCTATTTTAATGACCTGTAAATTTTTTAGTAAAATTTCCCAATTAACCCAACAAATTTTAATGTGAGTTTTTTACGAGGCGGTAAAGCAACAGTGTTGTATGGTGTATACTGCCATGGATGTATGTGTTAACTGTCATTTTATTATTTGTTTATGAGCTGTCGTGCAATGTGACTAATTGCTCTTCACTATGCTCTAGTAATAATTACTGTAGTAGTACCTATATCGTGCTCTGATAGGCGAAGTTATGTTTTGAAATTAAAAGCGAAGCCAGTGGAATAAACAAGTAGACACTTAACTCATCTATCATACCACAAATCAGTGGATTTTCTCTGCTTACTATAATCAACTATTATCACAGGAGTAAATGTAATATAATTTCAATATTTATTTTTGTCTAATAAAATAGTTCATTCTAAATTAGATTTTTTTCTACGTACTAGAGATATTATATTTATTATGTCATTTATAATTCATATCGCAACAGCAGATAGATTGCTGATGTTATTAGAATACAAATTACTAATTAATAGTCCAACATAAATTCTTACTCCTCTCTCGTAGTCTCTACTCTTAACCTTCCCAAGGATTTGGTAGCTAATGCCACCAAGGACCAACACAAACTCGATTAAGCAAAGTATTAAGTAATTTACCTACATAAAGGTACGTTCCATCCTGAGAGTCCTAGCACACATCTTCATTAACAAAGCGTAATATAAATGGCTGAACGTGCTAGTAGCTTATTCTCTTTGACAAGACGAGTAGGCTACGTGTGACTGTACCACAAATTGCTTATCTCAGAAGAACAGATTCGTACAACAAGTCACACAGTCATGGGTACACTTATGATCATGCTAGTGGTAAGTGCGTTTGTACTCGCTGTATGTTGTCACGTATCTGTGTGTGTGTGCTCATTCTATGAAATCAGCCTTCTGTCTCAATCTGTTCTTTGGCTTTACTAAAACGCGTCGCCCATACAATTAGTAGTACCTCTCATGGTCGTTGTATGACAGTATGTTATTTGACTATCATGTGATTCTATCATTATTGTCAGCTGATTTGTGCGTCAATCTTATATTGTTCGTTGATAAATAATCTACTTTGCCGAATTATTTTTTTTTTATTTACACTTACAGTTTGTCTATTATTTCGTGACTATCATCAGCTTAGTAAGATCTTTAGATGATTTATGGATGAAGGATACTGCTTCTTTTCAAGAGGTTATATATCTGACTAATATATCTAACTGCCTCGGCAGCCTAGTGGTCCTAAGCGCGACTGCTACGCTAGAGGTCTTGGGTTCGATTCCCAGGTCGAGCAAAAAGTGTTATTGGGTTTTTCTATGAAATTCTCAGTAGCAGCTCGGAGTTAGGATTTGTGCCCGGTTAATGGCAATAGGCTCGCCCCTTATTACATGGGACCTAAATATACCGGCGAACTGTGGGTGTACATTGTTACACCTCTGCCTAACCCTTCGGGGAATACAGGCGTGAGTGTATATATTTTATATATCGAAATGAAAATGGTCCTTCTATATTTCGATTCTTTTTGCTATTGTGACGTGATAAAGCAAGAGTTTCTAATGTTGTTTTGACAACTTCACACATGTCCAAGTACACGGTATGTTCGAGTAATTATCACTTGGTTCTCGCGTCACTAAGCAAGTGCCAGTTTTCTCACGATAGCGTATTAAGTTGGAAACTAGCAGCAATAGGCCTATGATAATTATACTTAAATTATACTTTAAAAAATACTATTAGATATTAAACGAATATCAAATACTTCAAAGCCACTTTTTTACCATTCAAGTTTCCTCTCGACTTTTGCCTTTTTTAATGTTAACAAAAGGATTGGTATACATAAAACTGCCGGTATTATTTTTTATTCTTGTTGTTATATCAAAGAACGGACCATTTTACTTACCAAACGTCACTGGTAACTGTTACTAATAGTGATTGGTTAGTTATAGAACATTGGCTTCAAATTCCCGAACTGCAGTGGGTACATCGCGTTGACGTCTAATTATTCTTGGAACAAAGTTATATCATGCGACTAGCTCAACTACATTGTTGAGCCATAATTTCTATTGAAAGCTTAAAACTGAAACTAGTAGTTAGTTTCAGATTCTGTGAGATTATTATAACTTCATCGAGTTCACTAATTTTGTTATGTGACTGGAATAATTTCTATTGATATTCGATCGACACTAAACTCTGTACTTTGATTACCAGTTTATAATTTAATATTGCGTGGTTTTGACCTTAGTTTAATAACAGAACCCATTGTATTAGCCTTCAAGTTTATAATGAGGTTACAATACTAACTTTCTCTTAACACCGCGGGTAGTTACAAAACCATATAAATTAATTAAAGTAGAGCCTTCAACATTAGAAAACATTGTTTTAAAACATAAACCAGCTAAAAGAAAGTACTCTTAAAAGTGCTTCATAAACCCCTTTAAAAAAAAACAAAAACAGAATTTTTACTCCAGTGCCAAAAATAACACCAGTTAAGTGCAACAACCCAAAAGCCTCACCAATAAACTGCAGCAACAGTGATGTTTAGTTCAGTGCCCATACCATAACAACAACATTCACGTTGTTGTTTCTTCACCGCGACGAACAACAACATTCACGTTGTTGCTGACGACGTGTGGGGAGTGCGCGCGGCGTGCCGGGCGCGCGCGTTGCACGCTCGCGCGCGAACTCGAGCCATGCGCTGAGCGGGTCATGGAGACCATCTCCGAGGATGCAGAGGCTGAATTGGAACTTGGTAATTTTTGTGTTGATAATTTTGTTATAATTAGAATAATATTTTTTTTTTGCACGTAATGTGATCAGGCAACAATGTCCCAAGGACAAGAGACTAAAGGAGCACTGAGATACATAAGTATCATCACTCAAGCTTTACAAAAACCACCTAATTAGATAAATACTACAAAGGCTTTCAGCGAATAAATTCAAAACAGATTAATTTTTATTATTTTGGTCCTTTGGAAGAATGGTCCTTTTATATGCGAATCCTAATAAGAAGAATCATAATTAGAAACAGAATTTTTGTGTTTAATAAATCAAAGATAGAGGTTATTACAATGTTTCCCAAAATAAAGTTACCATAAATAGTAGGTTTATGTCAAGTCTCGCTTGTACTCATTTCAAACTTTTAATTACCCTTATCAAGTACCTATGTAATCGTCATACGAGTCACAGAGAAAGCAATAATTATTATTTGTTTCTTTATTAAGTTTTAGAATATTTCTTCGGGTAAACTACGGGTAAAACATTATTTTTCAAGTTTCAAATTGTAAATAATTCCGGCGTTACTCGTAGACTTTCATTTGTAATAACAAATGATGTGTCAGTCACTCAAACAGCTGAGCATTTCTACATTACTTCTTCTGGTTAAATGAATGTTCTGTTCAATATTGTTTACAAGTTACTGAAAACTCATCCATTTTCTGGGTTTCGTTACAAATTGATAACAATTTTCATTTTTAATTATTTCTTTTCCTCACACTAGGAATTTCTTTTGTATCGTGCGTCTAGCTTACATCAACAACCAGACTTGGTACAAGTAACTGTAAGCTATACAAATATATAATTTGTTGTGATCGCAAATCGCGGCAGTTAAATCTGACTGTTATCATATTAGTACGGATCTAAGGTCACATCGGATGTTTCATGCAGAAGGGAAGTTTTAAGAAATCCAAAGAGAGACTTTTGAAATTCATCCTCTTCAAACCTTTTGTACAGGAATTCGTAACTTCTGGAATTTTGATCGTTTTTGTCATAACGGTATAATTCATGTATGTACTTAAAAGGCGTCCCTTTATTCGATTATTTATGTGTGTTAGGACAACCTCCTCAAATTTTACCAGGATGCAAAACTGCACCTTTTGTAGCCCGTTAATTGAGGAAGGCTATTAGACATCACGCTAGGACCCAGGGGAGCGGAGCAGTAATCAAAAACGTTACTTAATGTTTGTGAAACTGCGGGGAATTGCTAGTATATAATACTAGCCTCTGCACGCGACTTCGTCCGCGTAGTTTTTTTACCCGCATTAGGTTACGTCTTTGGTTACTGCTCCGCACCTATTGGTCGTAGCGTGATGTTAAATAAACTATCTAACACAAAAATAATTTCTCAATTCAAACCAGTAGTTTTTCAGATTAGCGCGTTCAACTAAACAAACAAACTCTTCAGCTTTCTATTATAAGTATAGATTAAAAAGTATTCATGGAACGCCTAATTAATAGGATTTTTTTGCACCCAACCAATTTAGTAGAGCGATAGGCTAGGTACGTTATCCATTTAATCTATGCTAACACCACCACGCCTACTTTTCTCTTATTTACTCAATACCGAATTTCCTATAAATAGTTCATCGATCGCCCTTCATCAGTACCCAGCCAGGTACATACTTCAGAGTTCAAATAGTTCGAATATTGACCAGCTCTGTTATTGGTTCCGATATAGCCACATGTGAACTATGCTTATTATTCTCACGTCTGTAGGGTTCCGTGGTAAAAAGGTAAACTTTATTATATTGTTTCAGAAACAATGCCTCGCTCACCCCTCACACTTTCCAATTATTTTCATTAATTTAATGAGTTTTCTATTTAATATGTACCTTCTAAGTTTTCTTGGATATCACTGATATCGGTGAAGGAAAACATCGTGAAGAAACCTGGACTTACCTATACTAAAATTATACAGCTGAACAGTTTGTTTGTTTGATCTCAGGAACTACTGGTTTGAATTGAAAAAATATTGGATAGTTAATTTATCGAAGAAGGCTTTAGGCTTCATAACATCACGCTAAGACACACGGGAACGGAGCAGTAACTAAAGACGTAACTTGAAGCGGGTGAAAAAACTACGCGGACGAAGTCGCTAGCAGAAGTTAGTATTTAATATAAGTCTGAAATCGCCAATCCGCCTTGAGCAAGCATGGTGTGGTCTTGGGTTTGATTCCCAGGTCAAACAAAGTGTTCTTTGGTTTTTCTATAAAATTCTTAGTAGCAGCTCGGAGTTAGGATTTGTGCCCAGCTAATGGGAATAGGCTTGCCCCCTATTAAACATTATTGGGACTTAAACTTGCCGGCGGACTGTAGGTGTACATTGGTATATCTTTGCCTAACCCTTCGGGGAATATAGGCGTGATTGTATATACCTATAATGATATTTCTTAATTAATTCGGTCAATATGAAATGTTCCAGAAACCAGACAAGTTCCTAACCACGTTGTTTTCAAATTGAGTAACTTTTTTTCTGCGTAACCTTGTGTTGTACTCGCTGGGCCGCACTTGACAGATTTTTTCAAAGGGTTCAGTACCGTTGCCATGGTCACGTTGTAAAGGGTCGAAAGTTTCTGCAAGTTGTGTATCACGTGTATCGAAAGGGTTGAATGTTGAAATGAGGGTTCCAGTTATCAGAATTTTCCTGCTTCACATTTTTATTTGAAATTATTACGCACGTGGGTTTCCTATTTGGTATATTTTCCTTCTAGTGAATAAAATATGCTCCAGATATTGTTTGAAAATGGAGAGCTTTCGTAATCATTACGGACAAATCGCTAGGGTGCCCCTCGAGTTTTTTATTCCCTTGTGATTTTGTGCTCAGCATCGGGTTGTATTATAATAAAAGTCTTGGGGACTACCGACAGATCTGGTGCAATACGTACAGCATATCGGTGACACCATCGCATAAGCATGTCAGCGACTTGGCCACATTTGAAAGTCGGTGTCGTGCTTACAGCAGCATGTCGGTGACGCGAATCCATAAGTGTTGCCCTTACTAATAATCGCTAGACGCGGCTAAAGAAGACTACAATACCATAATAATTATGTATACTTATATTTTTTAATTGAGAATGATTAGTTTGCAAGCTACCCTATTGCGTAAATTGGTCTCTTATAATTATTATAATTATATTATGACAGCGAACAGCCCGTGACTTCGTCCGCGTGGCAGCATGATGTTATATAGCTTATGTTACTCAGGAACAATGTAGCTATCTATTGGTGAAACAATGGTTAAAATCGGTCCAGTAGTTTTGGAGCCTACTCGTTACAAACAATATTTTCTCTTTGTAATATTAGTATAGACATAGGTTGGAGATACAAAAAAACATTCATATTTATTTTTACATATCCATTTAAATGGAGCTTAAACATGGTACTGGTGTACTTACTCACACACTAAACGATACAGGCGTGATGTTCAGGATATGTGCATTTCAATGTCTGCTACAATGAACGTTAGTAGTGGGATTATGCTTTCAGCAACTCGCCTGATATATATATATAAATTAGTGTCGACGTCTGAGAGATTAAATTTGTTGGATTATGTTGAATCTATTGGCACATGAAATTACAGCTGTGTTTTGTGATTTTGAGTTAAAAGCATGGGAAATGCTCTATGTAATTTTCTGGTTACTGCCTATTAAGTAAAACAATTAGATTAACCACTTCATTGTAACATTTCAATTTGAAAAAAATAGTTATTTCCCTAAATATATTTTTAATAACATCATGGTATACAAGCCGACGGCCTACTTGATGTTAAGTGATCACTGCTGCCTGAAGATATTTGCAATACCACAGGCCTTGCTAATGCTTTGCCATCCCAAAGACAAAGTTGAAATGTCTCATGTACCTGTAATTTCACCGGCGCGCCCACGCCCTTCAAACCGGAACACGACAACGCTGCTTTGCAGCTGAAATAGGTATGGTATGATATAAATACAGAGCAATGTACTCTTATTAACTGCCTCGGTAGCCTAGTGGTCCTAAGCGCGACTGCTACGCTAGAGGTCTTGGGTTCGATTCCCAGGTCGAGCAAAAAGTGTTATTGGGTTTTTCTATGAAATTCTCTATAGCAGCTCGGAGTTAGGATTTGTGCCCGGTTAATGGCAATAGGCTCGCCGCCTATTACATGGGACTTAAACATACCGGCGAACTGTGGGTGTACATTGTTACACCTCTGCCTAACCCTTCGGGGAATACAGGCGTGATGGTATGTTATGTGTTATCAATGTACTCTTAAACTACCTATTTGTCATTAACATTAAAAAATATCACAATTAAACAGTTATTGCAACAATATAACCAAACGTTTATCGTTATTTCAACGCATTTTGTTTAAGTGCTAAAATAAATAGAGTATAGGTCCACTTTAAGACATATAATCCATCTTACAATTCTTTCGATCCGAAGCGCAGTGAATGGTGTGATCAAAATGTTTACTCATTTAATTCGCGCAGGCCAGGTGTTCTCGATTGTGTGAGCTATTTATAGCCCCATACCACATAGCTCGCGAATTTTGAATGAGAAGATGTTGTACAACACATTACACTTACGAGATATCCGTACTTATCTTATGGAGGAAATGAGTCTCTCTATCAGTTTAGTTAGTACAATTTCATAGCTCATCGTAATCATAGTAATTTCGTAATCATAGAGCGGAGGAGACTTAAGACACAATTTAATATTTTCACGTACCTTTTGAACCTTAGGACCAAAGGAACAATTTTGACCCTGGCTTATATCCTAAACGCAGCATAACAAACATTGACAGTCCAATAACTCTACCCATCCCTTCGTAGAATACAAGCTTATTAAAGAGCCAAAAGAAAATACCGCCAACTGTAGTGTAATTTGGGCGGAAGGACCAATTTTGAGCGTCGTAACTCTCTGACAACAAACTGTAGCTACAAGACAACAGGCCTATTACTCGTGTAATTAATCTTTTTCTTTTTTGTACCCTTGCCAGTGAGGACTATAGCGGATTCACTCCTATTTCATATTGTACGAGAACTGTTAATTTAAGACATTTTGTCTATTTTATAAGATACTAGCTTCTGCCCGCGATGTCACCTGGGCAGTCTTCAGAGTTAAGCCAAAGGCCTAAATTATCCTACACACAAAATAGATCAAAATCAAAATCTATATTTGTGCCGAATTTTAGCTAATTCCGTCCAGATGTTCAAGTATGAAAGAGTAACAAACAGCCACCATACTCACAAACTGTCGCGTTTATAAAAGTATAGTAGGATTAACTTAAACCATGTCTTGCTTGCCCCGCAAGCCTGTGATATTGGAATTGTCCCTGTAAGGGTATGTTAAACACAGTTTTATTTTCTAAATTAATTCTATAACTTTCTTGTTTTACTCGCAAGAACAACAATATCTTTAGATTAGGCTAGACGCTATCCCACCCTATCTTGCTTCGTAATCAGAATACATGGACTGGCAGGTGGCCGACCTGTGAAAAAAGCCATGTTAGAATAAAAATTCTCATTCTCAGATAATTTCCATTTCTAGATAACAACATTACAATATGTAAAGTACAGCAATTATCAATTCAGCTCATGACTCTTCTCCATTCATACGGAATACGGGAATATTGTGGAGATGTAGACGCCGCCATTTTCCACGGACTTGAGAAGATAAATAATAGCAGTGTTATCTTTGTATTAGTATGATAATGTTATTGTAATTATATAAAGCGGAGTTTTTCTGGAATTGTACTCTTTGTTGATAGTTTTGTTCTTAAATAATTACTGCCATTTACACTCTAAGGACTGTGCATAGTCCTAGACGTGTTTATGCACTAAAAGTGAGGAAAGGATGAGAGGTTTTCCTGGGAGGTTGTTAAGTTTTTTTCTTATTTAGTAGCCATGTTATCTCTTTACTACCTTTAGTTGGCTCATAGCTCAGGCTAGGGCATTAAGGTCGCATTTGTACTTAGTGTCGCGTAAACTTAAAATAAGTAAAGTATAACCAAAATCTAAAGGCGCAACTAACATCGATCAGTGATTGCAAATTGAACCTTTGATTCGTTCAGGCTAACCAAGTGTGGTGTATAGGATTACGATCGTTGTAACGTTGACTGATTCGATAATTCATATCGATGAGTACTCGGTCCTCTATCGATTGACTATCGATCAATATAAACTAACAGTTAATGCAATTATGCTCCGTTCAATAGTAGCAGTTGTACCTTTGTTAAATCAAATCCAGGACCGGGCTCTTCCTTATCGGTCCTCAAACAGCAACAGTAGCAAGGAAACAATTGACATACTAATAAATCAAGTCCCTCTTTTATCCCCCAATTATAAACTTCTCCGCACCATTCTATTGAATTTGCGTAAAAAAGAAACAAAACAATAACGTTGTTGTCGGTTGTTCTTTGTTGTTCGATTGTTTTTAATACGGTTTCATGTTAGCTGAAGTTGTTTTCGTGTGCTAAAAGAAGTGATGCGTCAGCTGTTTGACGGGAGGAAGTTAGGGGAATCAATTGTGGGGCATGATCATAGTTAATTATTGTTCTATGGCTATTTGACGTTATACTATAATATTTTGCTTTGGGTTTATTAAGAAAAACATACGCAAGCCTCTAAAATGGTTAATACGAGTAAGAACAGTTTCTAGGCTCCGATCTGTCTGGTAAGTGTCAAACTATTATTAAGAAAACCACTAGTTCATCAAACAAAAAAAAATAATAAAAAAATCTGTCAAAGAAAAAACTCATACCATCACGCCTGTATTTCCCAAAGGGTTAGGCAGAGGTGTACCAATGTACACCGACAGTTCTCCGGTATGTTTTTGGTCCCATGTTATAGGGGGCGAGCCTATTGCCATGAACCTGGCACAAATCCTAACTCTGAGCTGCTACTGAGATTTTCATAGAAAAACCCACAAAAAAAAAACACTAAATATTCATTTCTCAGACTTGTAAGTTATTTCTATTTGAGAGAAATGCCGGTGGTAGTGTACAAACAACCCTAATTGGCTCTAGACATACCAGGCACACATAACCAAGTACCAGGGTAACATGAAAAACAGAAGGTAATAAAACAAAAGTTCGCAACATTCCTCACATTACTGTTTACGTCACCAATATGAGCTACAAGGTCAACGACCTTCACGTAGTTTTGACAATAAAGCACTTTGCTTCGCAATAAGACCAGAGAGACGCATTTAGGGTAAAAGGACCAATAACTTATTGGTTAAAGCGAAGTGCTTTACTAAGCGCTTTCATGGTGGTACGAGATTTGGTTGTCGCTTTATTTGGGTTAAATATTTGTAAGTGATTATATTTCTTTCTCAACTGCCTGTAATAACTATTAGCTTATGCCCGCCACTTTGTATTGGATTTTGTTCATAATTTCATTGGTTAATTCTTTGTGTAGAACTCTATTTCATTTTCTAAAGTAAAAGTTAGTTTTACAATTGGTTTTTGGTATAAACATACCATCACGCCTGTATTCTCCGAAGGGTTAGGTAGAGGTGTACCAATGTGCTTTTGGTATAGGTATCTTGTAAACATGCATATTAATTAAAGCTGTTATTTTGACATTACAACCAGACACTTAAATTTTATTTATCACCAGTTATGTTCAGGTCCCATGTTATAAGAGCAAACCTATTAGCTTTTATCAATAGACCAAGCTTTTAGACAATAGATTTATAGAGACTGGTAGACGAGGTCCGCTAGGACCAGCGCTTGCCAGGGTTGCGGAATTAGTTCGAAAAAGTCACCGCGCCCCCGGAACGCAAAGAGCATTATGAGGAACACGGATAGGTTTTAGTCAGTAAGAGTCTAACATTCCCTTCCGCTCCGCCCAGGAGAAGAAGAAGAAGAAGTCACTTAATGAAAATAGGTCATAGACTGAAATCAAATTTTGAAATTACTAACAATAGTGTATCGAGCAATATTAGAACCTAATGATTCAGTGGCACCAGTGAGTGAATAGTTCACTGAGTTAAATTATTCAATGAAATAGAGTCGATTGATCGGCGACCATAGCGTGCTTCTTTGAGTCATGGGTTCCTGGTATTGAGAACGTAAATATCCGCTTTTATTTGGACGCTGATTGATTGAAATATTGAAGTAAATGAGGCCATAAATTTTGGAAGTGCAGTTGTAATAGCAGAGCTCTTTGTGGAGGAGCTCGTCCGGGGAAGTACTACCACCATACCTATTTCTGCCGTAAAGCAGCGTTGCGGTGTTCCGTTTTGAAATCGAACCCACGACCTCTAGCGTAGTGGTCACGCGCTTAGCACCACAAGCATAGCGAGGCGTTGATTTCTAAAACTAGGTACCAGTCGAAATGGAAAATTTATTCCTGTATATAATAGCCAAGTTTATCAGGAATAGTATAGGCTATATAACATCACGCTACGACACACAGGAGCGGAGCAGTAGCCAAAGACGTAACTTAACGCGGGTGCAATTAGTAATTAATAATTTTTCACAGTAATAACAAATGCATGAGTGTCGTCAACTGACAGCGAACAGCCCGAGCGGTCTGACAGTGCCAAGTGGGCGTGACCGCGACATTCAGTAAATTATAAACTGTCCACTTACAGAGGTGAATGAAGCCCGGCTTCACTATTATTGCTCGAAATTAAATATGAATGAAACTGCCTCATTAGTGCTAATTGTTTCAAAGGCTTCCTTTACACGCCGGCTTATATAAGAATATCAATTACTTAATGTTCTTAGGAAAACATTGTGAGGGAACCTGAACTTATTAATAATTAAACAAATCAAATCATGACTTCCTCGGTAGCCTAGTGGTCCCAAGCGCGACTGCTGCGCTAGAGGTCTTGGGTTTGATTCCCAGGTCGAGCAAAGTGTTATTTGGGTTTTTCTATGAAATGCTCAGTAGCAGCTCGGAGTTCGGATTTGAGCCCGGTTAATGGTAATGGGCTCGCCCCCTATTACATGGGACCGATACACTCCGGTGAACTGAGGGTATATATTGGTACACCTCTGCCTAACTCCTCGAGGAATACAGGTGTTATAGTACATATGTATGTGTATAACACAAAACGATTTTTTCAAATAGTTCCTGAGATTAGTGCGATCAAACAACCAAACTCTTAAGCTTTATAATATTGGTATATATTATTTTGTGCACTTTCTAATATGTTACCAAACTCATACAATATAATTTCCAATTCAATACTTTAATATTATCAATATGTCCCGGTTCCATACCGTGCAACACGTAATAAGTTTTACAATATATACGTAGGTACAGTCGCGTTGAATGCAGTTTTTATTATATGAAAGCCTGGTGAACCTAGTGATGCGTTGAGTTCAGAGTAGTACAGGTGACGACAAAAGTGTTATCGAGCTTTTAATTATGATCGTAATTTGGTCATTTATTTTGTCAATGATAAATAGATGATGTATTTTACTTTTTTAATAAATGTATGCCTATTTTAATATTTATTATTTTATCATTTTAAAAATCTTCGCTTCATTTTTGTTTGACGAGACACAATTTTAAATAATTTTGGTACATTTTTTTATAGAAAATAATGCTACAGGAAATCAAACACATCATTAAGTGTTATACGATCAAAAGCACACGTGTCAGCATTTTTCTTAGAGATTACTTAAATATGTATATGAAAAATACAAAAATAAGGAAAAAGACGTATCTAAACATAATTGTTTACATAATTATGTATACTTTCCTGTCTGTCACTTTGTGCTCCTATCTCTTAGTAGGTACCTATATGTATAAAAAAATTACATTTAAATCTTTACAGCCGTTCTCACATAATTATGTAACAAACAGACTGACAGACGAGAAAAAACGTTTTTTTTTTTATTGTTTGCCCCTTTCCATAATTTTCTCTTGGATCGTGGATGCATTTACAAACATATAAACTCACATACACAAACAGCCAGACCCGGAACAACTATCTGTAGGTTATACAAATATTTGTTTCGTGCGGGAATCGAACCCGCGACACTCTGTACAGCAGCCAATCGCAAACATACATACTTAAATAAGTGTAACAGTTTTGAATAAAAATGTTGGTGCCGAATGAAGCCGCGGTTCACAGCTATACGTTAATTATTAGAACTCCCTTCCTGCTAAGATTATTTGTGAAAAGATTTTGGGCGCCTTTATCAAAATAAATGGTGGGAGATGAAAGAGTCGCAATTATTTGTTCGTTATTGTTTTCCCTTCAGTCACGCTCACTAATCTATTGTTTTTAAGTGCTGTTGTAGGGATTTAGAGAGACTTTCGATTTAAAAAAATACATTTTTCCAAATTGTTTTATAAATGACGGAGTTCTAAGATAAATAAATTAAGGAAAAACAAAACAGAACCGAATTAAGGATCTCCTTTTTTTTTGAAGTCGGTTAAAAAGAATAAGTTAAAATATTTTTAATAACCTCACAATGATCTTAAAATCCAATTTACGTTAATTCATATAAAAATCTTAGGGTAATGATAAAGATAATCTGATTTATTTGTCAAAAAATATGCGTTTACACACTGATTAGTCGGGCATGCAGGGTGTTTAAAATATAAACAATTAATGTACGTACTTCTTTTTCCAACTATGACGTACACATTGAGTTACAAAATACAATGTTGAAGTAAAATGTCCAACAATAGATTTATCAACTTTTAGTAACTGCCTCGTTGGCCTAGTGGTCCTAAGCGCGACTGCTACGCTAGAGGTCTTGGGTTCGATTCCCAGGTCGAGCAAAGTGTTATTGGGTTTTTCTATGAATTCTCATTAGCAGCTCGGAGTTAGGATTTGTGCCCGGTTAATGGCAATAGGCTCGCCCCCTATTACATGGGACCTAAACATACCGGCGAACTGTGGGTGTCCATTGTTACATCTCTGCCTAACCCTTCGTGGAATATAGGCGTGATGGTAAACTTTTAGTTGTCAAAATTTAATTATTAATTTATACATTATAATTGAAATGGAGTGAGCGCATTCACATAGTTGAAAAAAAACAAGGCAAAATGAACTTTAAAGCTAGCGACAGATAATATGTGCGCGCTAGTACGTGTACCTACTTGAAGCTTTAGAATCTTTTTCGAATTGCTATCTTTACAACATTATTAAAAGTAGTAGTAGCAGAGCTCTTTGTGAAGGAGCTCATCCGGGGAAGAACTACCACCATACCTATTTCTGCTGCAAAGCAGCGTTGCTGTGTTCCGGTTTGAACGGTATAGGTGCCGGTGTAATTACAGGCACATGACACGTTTCAACTTTGTCTCTGGGATGGCAACGTATATTGCAAGGCCACTTAATATTAGGTGGGCTGCCAGCTTGTTTGCCATCTAATGATAACTGAAAGAAAAAGAAAACAGTACACACTGTTCAGCTAAAAAGAAACAAAACTAATAATAGATGTATAAATAGGTATGAAGGCGTAGTGTGTAACTAATCGATCAGGGCGCATGTCAGGCAACGGTCAATAGCAGAAAACTAGTACATGATGGATGAAGTGGAAGGAACGAGTTTATTAAGTAGTTGCTGTAGAGGTTTAGATGAATGAGATTACTTGGTTAAAGATGAGAGAACAAGTAATTAAGTTAAAAATTGACAAAAGAAAAGACCCCTACCGCAGCTGATAATAGAGCCCATAACCTTGAAACGGCTCAAACGATTTTGACACATCCGCTTTCAATCGACTCACCCGTTTAAGAGCTACGGTGCCACAGACATGCAGACACACAGACACGTCAAACTTATAACAATACAAACAATAAACTTATAAAAATACTGGACTGCCCCGTTGGTCTCGTGGTCGCAAGTGCGACTGATGAGCACGGGGTCCTGGGTTCAATTCCCGGGTCGGGCAAAAAGTGTTATTGGGTTTTTTTCATTACGAATCTCTCAGTAGCAGCCCGGAGTTTGGAAGTCGGTGGTGTGACACCCCGTGCCTCGGAAAGCACTTAAAGTCGTTGGTCCCGGCTGTCATTCGTAGATCTTTGACAGTCGTTACGTATAGTCAGAAGCCAGGAAGTCTGACAACCAGTCTAACCAAGAGGTATCGTGTTGTCCAGTAACTGGCTTGTGGAGGTCAGATAGGCAGTCGCTCCATGTAAAACACTGGTACTCAGCTGCATCCCGTTAGACTGCAAGCCGAATATAGTTGGGAAAGGGTTAGGCAGATATACCTTTGGCTCTTCAACAATGAGTACAGTATCTTCAGTATTTAGAGTACTATCCCGCTAGGTACATACATTTCGAAAATTCCACCCTGTATAGTCTCTATTAATAACATTTAAAGAACTCAGTGTGGACACAAACCTACAAAGCTGTCACAAAACGAATACTTAGAAAAGAGATCTAGTACCTACCACATTTTATGAGTCACCAACGAAAGGAATTAAAGGGTCCAGACAGACAGACAGACGGACGGACAACAAAGGATCATGTAAGGGTTCCGTTTTTTCCTTTTGAGGTACGGAACCCCAAAAACTATTTAATAATCGTAAATCGACACTTCTCTACATCCACTCTTTCACGAAATACATCACTCAGTCGTGACCAACAAGAAGTTACTACTTCTAAACTCCTCTAATTCTTTCAAAGCCAAAAAGAGCCACTAAGTAGTAAAACAAACGTAAATATTGTTCAGCGGTGGGCCACAATGGGCCACGATGGGCCACGGTGGGCCACTCGTAACGTGGGATAAAACCATTAAAAGTTTATAATGAGGGTACCCGAGCCGCGGTAACTGATACTGTGCTCGTAGGTACCTGCAGGGGTGGCGTGTGATGGCAACGTGATGGCTAATAGAAGAGTTGTTTGACTTTTGTTTATGAAGTTACTTATGTAACCATACAATGCTGTGCTGCAGGTTTTCTTGTAATTTTTGCTATGGTAACTTTTCTTACGTACTAACTTCGTCCCCGTCAATTTTCTAACCGATCCCTATTGTTTTTATAACAAAAATATAGCCTAGTAGCTTCCGCCCGCGACTTTGTCCGCGTCAATGTTAATATATTATCCCACGGGAACATTTTTCCGGGATAAAATGTATCCTGTGTGTTATTCCACACTACAATCTGTCTCAGTGCCAGATTTCATTCAGATCCGCTCGGCCGTTTAAACGTGAAAGAGTAACAAACATCCACCCATCCGTACATCCATGCATCGCTACAAACTTTCGCATTTATAGTAGGATCAGTAGTATAGCACTCAGGGATAACGCAGCTTCCGATTGGTGAAAAGATTTTCAAAAATCAAATGAACAGTTTTTAAGATTACTCATACAATACAAAAATACCTCTTTATAATATTAGTATAATAATAATAATAAATGCTTTATTTCGGACAACATAATATCCACTGTGTTTTTTTTTGGTGGATGGGAAATCACCAAATAACTTCTCCCGCCCTGGGCGGGGCGGGAGGGAGTGTCAGACTTTTACTGACTAAAACCCACCCATGTTCCTTCTTGTGCCCTTTGCGTTCCGGGGGCGCGGTATCTCTTGCGAACAACTCGCAGCCCCGGCAGGCATCGGCCCTCAGTGGCCCCTTCCAAGTGCTGACATCTCATTGAAGCGCGCGTGGGACACGAACGCGCCGTCGACACGGCATCCACTGTGTTAGTACATTTCTTATAACTAATGTTAGTAAAGAAATAATATTAATAATTCAAAACATGTTTATTTGAGTTCATTTCATGTCACACAAGCGAAAGTAAACAACTTCACTCGTTCATCTCCCCCACAAAACGTCTCAGAACAGGAGAGTAGATGTTCTCTGCCGCTGTCCTCAGAGTACTGTCGTCACTGTCCCGCACTCTTGTTATTACAGATGAGATTTTTCTTCGAATGACCGCATAAAAGTCGTCAGTTCGATTCAGTGCAAACATCTTAGATGCGCTGCAAAAACGGGGCAGTCCCAACAGCATTCTGAAAACATTATTATACTGGATGCTCAGGACCTCCAGCGATCTTTTGGTAAAGCTGACCCACAGACTCCCCGTGTACATACCCTGACAGTAAGCTTTGAAAAGGGTTATTTTAACCTGATTAGTGCAACGGTAGAACCTGCGCGCCAACATATTCCCTCTGACCGCCAGTGCCCTGCGCTCTCTCTCTATGTCCACATTGTCCTTAAGGTCGTCGGTAAGTATGTGCCCCAGGTACCTAAAATTATTTACTCGCCCTATACTCAAGCCATTCAGAGTAAAACTTGGAACATAGACTAGTTTCAGCTCGTGACTTTGCCAAAGTCAAAATCAATTTCTTAGCTGACTTGTCCTACCAATAAACTACCTGTCAAATTTCACTTTTATAAGTCAAGCAGTTTTCGAGATTTCCTATTTAGTTAGTGAGTGAATGACTTTTGGATTTTTGATATGTATGTTGAGTCAGTTACACTGTTTAAGGAATAATAATATATGGTTTTTAGGGAAAAATGTGTATTTAATTTTTAATTTTCTATATTAGCGACAAAACATATTTCAATATCTTCGTCTATTCTATACTCTCAAAATGTGCTTATTCTAAAAGTGTAATACTGGAAACCCTGCTATCGCGAATTGTTGCTGTGTATTTTCATCTTTTGTTGTCGCGTTTATTAAATTAAACAGAATTAGTGTTGCCAGCTGTTCTAGGACAACTGGACTTGTTTGTTAAGGGGTTGTCCTACTACTCGTATTATTTCTCGTCAGTTCAGTGAAAATTTTCCTTTAGTTTTGTTCTGAATTAAAAATACATTTGCTATTTTTTTTTCTCAGTATTTCTATTAAGTTCTATAATTAATTTTATTGTGCCGCATCTATCATGTCTCTTATGGCAATTTCTTAATCGTCTTCCATAAGTAGTTGGCAAGTGATAAGTACGTACCTTATGTAAACCTAGCTCCACCCGCCTTAACGTGTTTGATTATTGCTTTGCTCCCCTCAATCGTAGCGTGATGTTATATACCATAAAACCTTCTTCGATAAGCGAGCTCTACAACGCAAAAAATTCCAAAGCGAACCAGTAGTTACTGAGATTAGCACGTACAAACAAACAAACACTTTAGTTTTATAATATTAGTATAGAAGATATATGAACATCGTTCTTCTATATTCTGGAGTATTGCCAGTCATATATTGCTTTATTATAATCTTGATCGGTTTGTATTTGGCAACAATGAGCCAAGTGTGTCGTAAAGATACATTTATCATGAATAATCGTTTGATGCGTGTCTGTATGCATCACTAGTTTATCATCTTAGTCAAATTACTCGTTACTGACATGTTAGCCTAGCGGTCCTAAGCGCGACTGCTACGCTTTAGGCTCCGACTTCCAGGTCAAGCAAAGTGTTATTGGGTTTTTCTATGACATTTTCAGTAGCAGCTCGGAGATAGGATTCTTGCCCGGTTAATGGCAATAAGCTCGGATTACATGGAACCTAAACATACCGGCGAACTGTGGGGTGTACATTACACCTCTGCTTAACCCTTCGGGGAATATAGGCGTGTAGGTATGTTATGTTGATATGTTAAATTACCCGTTAATCATTGCTGGCGGATCAGTGACAGTTCTACCAGATATGATCCTACTGCTTACCCTCTATATATAATTGTAGGGTATCCAGGCGGGATTATTAAAACCGTATTACTAAAACTTTTTTTTTTTGAAATAACAAAACACAACATACCATCACGCCTGTATTCCCCGGAGGGTTAGGCAGAGGTGTACCATTGCATTATTCATATGGTATAAAAGCTTGTCGCGAAATGTACGGGTAAGTACTCGTACTTATCTACTTCTTTTGAAAAAATTAAATCAGTCCCATCACGTTATTTAATCTACACAGGGAAATCCGCGACAAGCTACAACTATTTCTAGAGATAAAACCGAAACAATGTGTATCATATTTTTGGTACACTTTTATAAAAATCTCGATAAAATCTTTAAATCACTTTAGCTCTCGCGCTTACCATTTTACATGTTCGTAATACAATCTCGATAAACGTCGACACCTCACACTATTGGCTTATAACAACGTTTTGGCGCTCTGATAGCGATTGTACTTGCATTTTCATAATACTGAATATATTCCATCTTGAAAATTGATCTAGAAAAGTCCTCTAAAAGGTCTTGAGATTTAAAATATTGCTACCAATCTTATTTTAGATATTTTGACAATGAAACAACTTCAATGAATCGCTTTATAGAACAGTTAAGATTGGGTCTTAAAGCGCTGTGAGAAGCAAAATTGAGGGGGTGAAGCAGGGGAAAGCAGTGCACATAGCTCCGCCCACTGCGGGGCGATTTTCTTTATACTTTACAAATGGATACATAATCGAATTATTAAATTATGAGTAGAATTTATGCTCTCTCATTCCATTCCAACCGCAAGCCATAAGTCCTGCACAAAAACCGATAGGTACAAAAAAGAAATAGGTAATTATAGGTCCTTATTGCAAGGTCGCGGGAAATCGCCGGATGCGGGCTGCGCAGGACCGGTCATTGTAGCTATCTTTATTGAAGGCCTATGTCCAGCAGTGGACGTCCATCGGCTGATGTGATGATGGTAATGATTGCAAGTGAACATTTTTGTTAGTTTTCATTGCTCCATACTCAAAATCTTTTATAAAAGCATCTACATTCCCATTAATAAATTGTATAATTCGAATTGACACGCCGTGGACCGTTTCGACAATATCGCGGTTTCTCAAAGTGGGTCAAACTGATCTATTAGTTTGGTCTCCTCTGAAGTAATGATTAACTTAAATGCGGCCATTTGTATGATGAACGTTCGTTTAGGGAAAGCTGCAGGTGAATGTTAATGAGTAGAGGGCAATAGGATAGGATCGACCATTGATTTTTAATAAAATATCCGAATGAACACTGGAAAGACTAAAGAAATTATGGATGAATTGTAAATATGGTGATAATCCTCAAACGGCTGAACAGATTTTCATGAATCAAAGTCAAAGTCAAATCATTTATTTCAATTAGACCTATATAAGGCACTTTTGAACGTCAATTACATGTTAAAAATTAATAATATTGAATCTAGTTGCCCATTCTAAAAGTAGTTTCGTATGGAGAAGAACGGGTAAGAAACTCCATACATCATATGGAGCTCCATACAAACGTAAGTCAAAGCACTCTCGATTAAGTCACCTTTGAAAAAAGAAACCAAGCCAAAATCGCGTCCTCCGTTTTGGAGCTACGATGTCACAGACAGATACACACTTGAAACTTATAACATCCCTTTGTTTTGGTCGGAGGTTAAAAATAATGTGGCTATAAAGAAAGTTAATACTATTAATACATAATAATACACATACCATCACGCCTGTATTCCACGAAGGGTTAGCAGATATGTACCAAATATGTTTAGGTCGCACGTAATAGGGAGCAAGCCTATTGCCATTAACCGGGCACACATCCTAACTCCGAGCTGCTTCTGAGAATTTCATAGAAAAACTCAATAACACTTTGCTCGACCTGGGAATCGAACCCAAGACCTCTAGCGTAGAAGTCGCGCTTAAGATCACTAGGCTAACGAACATCTTTAACTATTGGATAACAAGTGCTATGTAAATCAAGACCCAAATTCTGCAGAAAACGAACAAATGACAAAAACATTAGACCCACCTACCGTCAGTGAAAAAGGACGGATTACATTATGCCCGTCGGGTCCTAAAAACACACTTGGAAACTGTGGGAATTATGCGCAAATGTAATAAAAAAGTTTCACCGTGTACCCACAAATACGCATAGACCCGTAACATGAAATATTTTTGTGGTATTTTTGACGTTTTACATACATAAATTCATAAACTCACGCCTTTTTCCCATGGGGGTAGGCAGAAACCACAGAAAGCCACCTGCTACGATCCTTACATACTTCTTTCGCCTCGTCCACGTTCATACATCTGTTCATACAAGCACGCCGGTTACGAGTACTGCGCACACGACCTTTCTGAAGAACCCCACCAATAAGGTCAGGGTAGGTCTTATCAATTCAGCGTGCAGACATGAAACACCGTCTGTGTCATAGCTAGAGTTTTTGGACCACATGTGAGGATTCTATTGGGCAATGTTTTCCAAAGTACCTGTAATAATAAAAATAATACCAGTCTGCTGTTGCCCCACTGTAGGGCAAAGATCTTTTCTCATACAGATAAGCCATGATCATTGATCATCACGCTTGCTCAAGCTCGATTGACTAATTCAGACTTATTATATTAATTATTAACCGGGCGCAAATCCTAACTCCGAGCTGCTACTGAGAATTTCATAGAAAAACCCAATAACACTTTTTGCTCGACCTGGGAATCGAACCCAAGACTTCTAGCGTGTCAGTCGCACTTAGCACCACTAGGCTACCGAATAGGCTCGCCTCCTATTACATGGGACCTAAAACATACCGGCGAATTGTGGGTGTAAATTGGTACACCTCTGCCTAACCCTCCGGGGAATACAGGCGTGATGGTATGTTATGTTATATTAATTATTAGTCCAGATTTCTCAGACCGACGTCCGTGATGAACTTAGAAAGTACATGATAATAAAAATAAAAATATTCACATTGGTACATGCCAGTGTTTGGTTGCGATCCCACCAAATCAAGCATGAAAGGCTACTACTGTATAAAAACTATTACTATTGCACTGACAAAATATTGACTTGAAGCAAAACATAATACAACATATTTGGTACACAGAAAAACTCACACCCAACTTTCCAACAACCAAAAGCTGTACCGACCTTGATCCTACATAATGCGACATGATTCGACAAAAGGGTTTTATCAAAAGCACACACAACTCTTTGTCACCCTTTTAACACAAACGGTTTAGAGTTATTCTCCATCAAAGACGGAGTAAACTAAGCATGAGTCACTATCTCTCAAAGTGTGGAAGCCGGAAATCTTTCCTTTGCATTTTGTTCACAACCGCATTCAGTGCGCTCACTCGATAAATATTTACAAGCTGCGATTGAAATATTACCTCGACGATGCTTTGTTTGGTAAATGTGTTGAATTGGGTGAACTGCAATAAGAGATATATACAAATAGCTACTAGGGCAACTTAATGTTTATTTTGTAAATGCACATTTCAGTGTGCTTTAAAAATTCTACGGATCAAAAGTTTAACAATCTTCGTCTTCAGAAAAACATAATCTTGGTTCAACGTCAGCATCACCTCAAGAGTTTCTTGCTGATTCATCTCCATAAAAATCCTCCTACGTTTTGGAACGAGCAGCTAGCTCCAACTTTCTAACTGACCGACTCCTTGACAATTCAAAAGTTCCTATAAATGGTCTAATTGAAATAAATGCTTTCACTTTGATATCAATTAATTAGTGCCATTGTCGAGCACAGGCTGTTGCTTATGAAGAACGATCATTGGCTCTTGTTCACTGCATAAGGGCAATCTAATTATGTTCGTACTGTAAAGCCTTAAAATAATAAAAAAGTTACCAGATTCAAGTGTAAACATTGATTCTGTTCACCTCCTTTCCACAACTATATTGGATCCTTCAAATTGGAGACAATTTATCACAATGCTGACTGTCGCATATTGGATTTCATCTTCTTCGTCGACCTTATGAATCTTTTGGTTGATAGTAAGCAGGTATATTTCTGCGTCATCACGTACCACGTTACCACGATTAGTTCTCCCGTGGGCAGTCTAATGTTAATGCTTCCGTGGGCATTGACCTACTCTCCTGAATACATCGTTACAATTTGCTCATTTTGTTTTTCTTTGATTCACGTTTCAATGTACACACAAAATGATAGAAATAAATGAAGTCACTAATAATTGTAGTGTAAACTTGATGATTGGATTTTAAAGTCTGTGGAGGCTTTTCATCTGACTGCAACTGTTTTTTTTTTATTTGAAAGCTGATTTTTTGTTGGCTTGGTTCTTAAATTTGTTTTATCAAAATCGTTTCAGCCGTTTCAAGGTTATCAGCTCTTTTGTTAGCTGCGGTAGGAATATTTATGCTTCTGTCGGGGGTTACTTAAAATTTTTCATTTTGTTACTTGTTGATTAGTTGAATTCGCTATCATCTTTTGGTGATGTGAGGAATTTTTGAAGTGAAATCTTCTTAAGCCGCTTTGAGCGATCTTTGGCAGGGGCAAAACTAATGGGTTCGCGTTACTTACATCACTTCTGTAGGCAGTTCTAACTGCCTATTTTCTTTTTCCTTTCACTTATCTCAATATTCTCCTAATTGAGTCCAACCATCGTATAAACGTTTCCTCCGGTCGCGAGCCGTTGGGGACGTCTCCGCACCATTTTACTACCCATTAAAGTTATCGTCTCTTGCTTTCAACGATTTATATACTACTAAAACAGATAACGAGATGCAGATCGGGTTTTTTTACAAAAGAAACCGTTACTTTTATTCTGAATTAACTGCTTTGGGGGTTTTGGTGAACTTAATGGAATTCCAGTTTATTGAAGTCTTTTGTTGGAGATGAAGCCTTGACCTCAATAGGGTATTATTCGACTTTATTCTTAAATGAGTACGCCTTTTGATGTGATCTTTTTTACTTCTCCGCTGTTCTGTTCTAATTAATTTCGTTGCGGTGCGGGGTACCGGTGAAAATACAGGCATTGTTTTTTTCTGATGAAAATTCATCAATTGACTTCCCCAGCCCTGGGCAGTGAGGAGGGAGTGTCAGACTTTTACTGACGAATACCCACCCATGTTCTTTCTTGTGCCCTTTGCGTTCCGGGCGCGCGGTATCTCTTTCGAACAACGCGCGGCCCCTGTCTCTGGGATGGCAACACATTTGCAAGGGGTTTGGTTTTGCAAATGTCTATAGGCCGAAGTGACCGCTTAAAGTCAGGTGGGCTTTGAGCTTGTTTGCCATTAAAGAATGTTTAAAAAAATCGTTTTTCCGGGAGTCGAGCTTCATTGCCACGTTGTTTTTCTGATGGTTGCCACAGATGATTCTACCTTTAGGAGTAGCAATAGTTGGGAACATCACTATTCCCAACTACTGCAACTTCTGAGGAGGCCTAACTTTGTGAGATACCTAGTAATTTTTACAAATTTTAATCATTTCTGGCAAATTTCCTTTTTTCCATATAAATAGCACGCTATGCCTTCATATTACCACCCTCAATACAAATGAGGTTGTTAAAAATCTCAATCAACGTGTCCATAGTGTCGCGACGCTTGTAAGAGCTTCATTAAAAAGCAATTATTTCAGCGGACGACCACCGGCCTGTAGCCGCGCAGTGATTGCGGTGTTAACTATTTCATTAACTTATAGACTGCATTAACTTGTATTCAGGGTTATGAGTAGAAGGATAAGGTTTAAATTGCCTCTGACAACTATGACCTATGACGACATATTTTAGCAAATCCTACTTCCTAGTAATATTATAAATGCGAAAGTTTGTGTGGATGGATGTTTGTTACGCTTTTACGCTTAAACGTTTGAACGGATCTAGATGAAATTTGGCACTGAGATGGATTGTAGTGTGGAAATAACACATAGGACTGTTTTATGCCGGAAATGTACGGTTCACATACATACCAACACGCCGGTATTCCTCGAAGAGTTAGGCAGAGGTGTACTTGTATACACCCACAGTTCGCCGGTATGTTAAGGTCCCATGTAATAGGGGGCGAGCCTATTGCCACTAACTGGGCACAAATCCTAACTCCGTGCTGCTGCTGAGAATTGCATAGAAAAACCCAATAACACTTTTTATTCGACCTGGGAATCGAACCCAACACCTTCAAGGGTAGCATTCGCGTTTAAGACCACTAGGCTAACGAGGCAGTTGCAATGTACGGTTCCTGTGGAATAATATATCAAATTTAACGCAGATGAAGTAGCGGGCAGAAGCGAGCCAGTAACCGATATTTTTGATTTCATAACTGTATAAGAGCAGGACTGGTCATTGTGGCTATCTTTAGGGGAGGCCTACGTCAAGCAGTGGACGTGGTTCCGCTGATATGATGATGGTGATTATAAATAAGGCTTCGATTTTATGATTTTGTTACGAGCACTGTTTTAGGTTACCTGTGTGTTTTCTAAATAAAAAATAAATAAAGTAAAACAATTTAAACCAAATCTTTAACCCAGTCTTCGATAAGTCTCATGTTGTCTCTCTCATTTTAATGTGTGTTGCGGCGACAGAAGTACTTTTAGTAAAGCTTCAAACAATTGTTTTTTTTGTTTGCCTCGTTGGTGGTCAGTAAGAATAGCCTCAAGTTAATAGTATTCTATGTTTCTTGAATTATCAACTAACAAAATTGCAAGAGTCATAATAATGATTTAGGCATGCATTTGTTGTATAATTTAAAAAATAATAAGGTGTATTATGTACAACGTATAAAAGAAAAAAGGGGATAAGCTCATAGGGCATCAAAAAACTCAATGGGACAAGTGCCTAACAGACTATAAATAATATTATGTAAATAGGTAAGTGGGTACCTTTTAAATTAAAATGACATAAAAGTTGTTCTATTTTAGTAAAAAAAAAAGAACCATTTCTTGCGAATTTCTAGCCACGATGACGAAGAAGGTTTTATTAGACTCCTTCTCGGAATCCTTTGAAGATTTTTCATCTTCCCACTTGTTTTTTTTTACCGTTCCTAAGAAAATCTCCAAGAGTAGGTCTAAGCTGAGTGGTTGACATTCAACATGAGGGTAGGAAATAGGCTCCCTTGTGACTGTAGTTGTATTATAGTCCAAGTGACGTGTTCGCCTCCCAGTGCATGTTGTATCGCGATCTTCGGTTGCACCATTCAAGCCTTCACTTGACCTAGAAGGCGGTCCAGTACTGGACTTGAGCTGTTTTTGTGAAATAACTGCATTAGGATGTTTGAGGCGTGTAAGGTTGTAGGTATTGCTTTCCTTCCAAACTAAAAAACCGGCGAAGTGCGACTAGGACTCGCGCACGAAGGGTTCAGTATTTGTTATAGCGGTAACAGAAATACATCAACTGTCTAACTATCATGAGGTACAGCCTGGTGACTGACAGACGGACAGCGGAGTCTTAGTAATAGGGTCCCGTCTTACCCTTTGGGTACGGAATCCTAAAAACGTTTCAAAAACACACATACACTTGAAAAACATAACCCGCCTTCCGGCGCAGTCGGATAATAATGAACTTTTTAAGCTAGGAAATTCGTAGACATCGGAGGGGCTCGTAGCTGACAAGCTACGGCGTAGGCCGGTCGGTCATCGGCGGCGGCGTAGCAATATATAACTTAAAAAGTTAGTTGAAGTTAGTGTTTACTTAAAGTCTGAATAACAAATAATATCTCATCAAGATGTATTTATTGTAAAATAATTAAATATGACATAACATAACATACCATCACGCCTGTATTCCCCCAAGGGTTGGGCAGAGGTGTACCAATGTACACCCACAGTTCGCCGGTATGTTTAGGTCCCATGTAATAGGGGGCGAGCCTATTGCTATTAACCGGGCTCAAATCCTAACTCCGAGCTGCTATTGAGAATTTCATAGAAAAACTCAATAACACTTTTTGCTCGACCTGGGAATCAAACCCAAGACCTCTAGCGTAGCAGTCGCGTTTAGGACCACTAGGCTAACGAGGCAGTTCAATTAAATATGGTTGAGTAATTATTTTTGAAACTAAACAGACATGTAGGGATTGTAGCAGGAGGAATTAATAATATACATTCTGCCTACCCTCGTGACTTATATAACTGTTTGTAATTAATTTCCTGCTTTATAGCCTTGGGTCTGTTATGTGTTACGGACTGTTATATAAAAATAATAAGGCTAGTTCTCACTGTGAATGTGTTCAGTGTGTCACGGCTTTGTTAGTCGACGATGTCCGGGTCAAGTGTGCGCCGGCCCTAACTTCGTACTTTGTTCTGTAGAAATGGGTCAGAAGGCTAATATACATGTAGAAATTGAACTAATACATTAGCTGTAATGTAACTGTTATTAAAAATGCGAAGTTTGGCTGTATGTATGTTTGCAACTCAATAACGTTAGAATGGCTGAATGGGTCTGGATAAAATTTGGCACAGAGATAGATTATAGTGTGCAATAGCACATATTATTATTTTAGTTTTTATCTCGGAAAAATGTACAGTTCCCGTGGGATAATATTGGAGTTCCAAAAGAGCCGATTTTAACGGGACCGTTTCTGGCATATAGCTGATGTTATGAGGAGTAACTATGGCTACTTTTATTTTAGAAAACGAATTAGTGGTTAAATATATAATTCATTATAATAAGCTTTATTCGTAGGTACTAACACGCATTATCAAGCACGCCACAACCTTGCCCTTCTGACTGTCTCCCTGCCGCTAGTACTCTGCCCCATATCTTGGTCGCCACAACTTAATAGCGTTTGCACTGATAACAGCCCCTCACTCCCGCGCCACTCACTTGAGCCACACTGTCATAAATCACCTGCTTCGAGCATATTGAACTTTAATTATTTTCAACGGAAAATATGAGACATTTTTGTAACAGACAGTAATTTTCTCAAAGAATTTTCATAATAAGATAACTCTTCTGTTCCCTTATAAGTTTTCTAAGATATCTTTAAGTTCCTCGTAACAGAGGGCAAGCCTTCAAACGCGCGCAGGTTTAGTCTCTAAGTTGCTACTGAGAAATTCTTAAAGGGAACACCAAAAAGCACTTTGCACCATTTGTTAGATCCCAGGACGCGAGCTGAGTAAATGCGATCACTAGACCCTACATATTGACCATATAAACATCATCATCTACTTAGCCTTTTCCCAACTATGTTGGGGTCGGCTCCCAGTCTAACCGGATGCAGTTGAGTACCAGTGTTTTACATGAAGCGACTGCCTATCTGACCTCTACAACCCAGTTACTGGGCAACACTTTACCTCTTGGTTAGATTGACCATATAAACATTCAGAGTATATTCCATAATCACCAAAATAGTTCAAACTGATTGCTGTTTATCAAGAGAATGTTTTTTTAACTGTGCTAATCTCCGGAACTGCTAGTCCGATTCTCAAAATTCTTTGCTAATAGGAAGCTACGTTATCCTTGACCGCTAAAGGCTATATTCTATTATCAAAATAATGAGGAATTTAAAAGAAAATTCACATGGAATGTAATTTGATTTAGTCACTTCAAAGACATCCATTCGTTATCATCGTCAATCAGTCATAAACGTTTCCACATTCAAGATGACAGCAGAATCGACAAAGGTTAAAGTTTAATTCGTTACCTTGAAAATAAATATTTCCGGACGGAGTGATTAATAACTCTTCAATATTTCCACAACGTTATACTCAGAAACATTTTCCTTGAGGAACACCCTTTAACCTTTAAAAGAACGCTACAAGAAGTCTCTCCATCCATTACTGAGGAACCCGCACCTCCCCTCACACAAATTGAGTTTATGCGTCGATAACGTCCCGATATCCCCGATATATCGCTCGAGGGGTGACTGTGAGAAAATGACATAGAATAGTAATAAGCCAGAAGATTCACTTGGTAAAATGCACGACAATGAGGTTTTGAAAATGAGGAGATCCGAAGACGAACCAAAGTTAGCGACATAGCCCAGCGAACCAGCAAGTTGAAGTGGCAGTGGGCAGGGCACATGGCACACAGAGCTGATGACCGATGGGGCCGCAAAGTTCTCAAAGGAAGACCACGCACTGGCAAGCGCAGCGTAGGACGTTCACTCACAAGGTGTACAGACGATCTGATTAAGACCGCAGGAAGACGCTGGATGCAGGCCGCGTTCAACCGGTCCTTTTGGAAATCTATAGGGGAGGCCTATGTCCAGCTGTGATATGATGAATGAGCTTAAGGCTGTGACAAAATTAACATGAACAGAATGGCAGCGTGTCTCTGAAGTTCTATGAGAAGTTGATCTCACTAACCACTAACAAAGGTATAAAAACTCATGTTAAAGCTGAAGATGATTAAAACATCATCATCTGCCTAGCCTTTTCCCAACTATGTTAGGGTCGGCTTCCAGTCTAACCAGATGCAGCTGAATATCTGTGTTTTACAAGGAGCGACTGCCTATCTGTCCTCCACAACCCAGTAACTGGGCAACACGATACCTCTTAGTAAAACTGGTTGTCAGACTTTCTAGCTTCTGACTATCCGTAACGAATGTTAAAGATCTATGAATGTCATCCAGGACCAACGGCTTTACGTGCTTTCCGAAGCAAGGGGGTGCCGCACCACCAACTTCTAAATTCCGGGCTGCTACTGAGAAATTAACATGCATAGATAATTACGTTATACGTCTCCGTAACAGCGCAGATTAATCTCATCCAAACTGTCTTTTAATAGATTCTTAAACCTATATTTTAATGCAATGTCAGTATATCTTATTTTCCAGTATTAGTCATCTCAGAATTCAACACATTTCTAGCCATATCAGCTTTCATCTGTTCGATCCATCCCTCCGACTCCGGCCCTGTGGTGATCCACAATCATACTACTCTTTCCTCCGCATCCCTTGCCCCTCCCATGTTCACTGAAATCCACACAACTAAAACAAACATTGAGTTGGTCTTCTGTACCATCTTCATCTGTGTCACGATGTAACTATGAAGTGTCGGATTTATTGTCCGTCACCGCGCTAGGGCTGCGCGAATTATGTTCATTCTGTACTCGTTAAGTGCACAACGATTATGTTAATGTGATGACCCTGTGACTTGGAGTGCTCTTCTTTTGTTTTCGTTGCCTTCTGTGTTGAGGGCCGGGTTTTATTATGAGAATAGTAAGTCGTTCTAATTGTGGAGATAGTATCTTCCTGAAACTTTGTGGTAATTTAGAGATAAGTTATTTCAAGTATTAGGAGAGTTCTGCTTTAGTTAAAAAAGTGAATAAATAATCAAGGCAAGTGTGGAGCTAGTCGATTCAATGAATGAATTGAGTGAACGTTAGCCATATTTTCAAGAATGTATAATGTACATTGGTGGTTGTACAATTTTGTTGGTTACACTATATTCAATCTTTCGGTTTTGCAAATACATATGATTATTTATTTATTTATTTTTAAGGAAAGCTTACAGACTAATAACAATTATAAATATCTTTTATAAATAAGGACAATTGCTAATGACGAGCTTCCACATATAAATGTCCATTTAGGAACAAGTCATTTGCGTTAGTCGTTGGTGACTCTGATTAATTAACTGGTTACAAAATTAACTACTTCCTATATCAAGTCGTGCAACATCAAAAATAGGATTGAAAAGCTATTTGCGACTATCAGAATATTCATTGCTCAAAATTTTTCTAATTTTATGTGCGCTGGTGCAGAATAAGTCAATTTCCAAGTGTGATGGTAAACTATTAAAGGCTATAGCACTACGTATACAGAAGGCGTTACGCTTGTAATTTGTCGATGTGTATGGTATGTGGAGTAGTGGCCGTTTTCTTAGGCCGTTTTGTTTGTTCGTTATACATAAACTCACGCCTTTTTCCCATGGGGGTAGGCGGAAACCACAGAACGCCATCTGCTACGATCCTTACATGCTCCTTTCACCTTATCCACGTCCATAAATCTGGTCATACTAGCACGCCGGTTACAAGTACGGTGCACCCGACCTTTCTGAAGAATTTCACCAATAAGGTCAGTGTAAGTTTTACTAGGGCGTCCCCTCTCGGCGTTGCCATATAAATTCGTTTTTCCAGTCGCCTTTCACTCATCCTCACAACATGACCGAACCATCTAAGCGGGTCTGGAGATTTTAAATAATAAGAATCAAGATGAGTTTTGCAAACAGCAATTTATTGCGCTAAACAATTATTATCGTAACATAATTTATAAGCCTTATTATGCAGCACAATATAATTAATTCACAACGAAATTGTCTGTAGTCCGATGTATATAAATAATACCAAAACTCAGCCAAGGAACACACGACAAAGACAAACCTTTTCCAGTCCAAAGGGCACAGAATAAAGACATTCGCGTCCTTATCCTGCCAATTTGGCATTCGTCCTGTAGGCGACACTCGATTTAAGAACCGGAGACGTCTTACAATGTCAGCGATCCTACAGTTAACTGTGCCCGCGATTTAACGCCTCACTGACTTTTACATTGAGGGTATTTTTAGGGTTCCGTACTCAAAGGGTAGAACGAGACCCTATCACTACGACTCCGCTGTTCGTCCGTCTGTCCGTCTATCACCAGGCTGTATCTTATGAACCGTGATAGTTGACAGTTGAAATGTTCACAGATGATGTATTTCTGTTGCCGCTATAACAACAAATACTAAAAAACAGATTTAAACGTGATTTTTTTGCTCGTTTTTGCTCGAAATTCATAACAAGTAGACGCCTGAAATATTCCCAGAATATTTAGTTATATATTCACTTTAAAAATAATAAAAAACAAACATCTAACGAGGGCTCCCATACAACAAACGTGGTTTTTTGGCGTTTTTACAGATATGTACGGAATAATGGTACGGAACCCTTCATGCACGAGTTCGACTCGCACTTGGCCGGCTTTATTTTGCTCTGGAATAAAGACTTGGAGGGTATTATATGGTAGGAAGAAGTGCTGGATGTAAAATAACTGTAGGTTTGTTACTGGGGGCGTAATTTGGTCATAGCCGGGAGAACCCGCTCAGGTGGCAAAATTACAAACGTCTCAATTCACCCGCCTTTTCGTGTATTGTAGCGTAATGATATTTATACCTTTCTTGATAAACGGGCTCTACGTATAATGCAAATACATTTTTACACAGCGGGTATTGCTATGGCCGCTATAGCAACAAATAATAAAAAATAAATAAAGTTAAAATTTAATGGGGGTGTTAAATATTCGACGGTGGTGCAAAACCCTTCGCTTGCCCAATTTTTTTCAGAATAGTATTACTGTTACATAACTCTATTGAAAATAAATGACTGTTTCTGAATAATTTCAAATTTCAAACCGGACTTCTCAAAAGGGAAAATACCATACCATCACGCCTGTATTCCCCGAAGGGTTAGGCAGAGGTGTAACAATGCACACCCACAGTTCGTCGGTATATTTAGGTCCCATGTAATAAGGAGCGAGCCTATTGCCATTAACCGGGCACAAATCCTAACTCCGAGCTGCTACTGAGAATTTCATAGAAAAACCCACTAACACTTTTTGCTCGACCTGGGAATCGAACCCAAGACCTCTAGCGTAGCAGTCGCGCTTAGGACCACTAGGCTACCGAGGCAGTTCAAATACATCGAAGGTATTTATAAATCTGATTACTCGTAGCACGACGATGGTAGACTAAACACTATTACGAAGTAGCGAGGACCAACACAACAGTTTGACAAACAAACCTTCGGATAATACTACACACAGAGATCAAACTGCGTCGCGAACATCGATAGAAATTGTATTACACGGCGGAATAGCTCCGGGCTATTTGTGACTGGAGGAAGCTTTGGGAAAACAATATAACTCGGTTACAACTCTACTGTGTTGATACTGATCAGTCGGGGAGTCTGGGCTGATCCTTGTGATGTTTAAAATGTCATTTCAAGGGCTGAAAATTCAGTAATTTTTTGCGATAAGAATGATTTTTACCGACCATAATTTATAAAGTCAAAGGAATCAATATGGTATATCTTCAGCAGACGATAGAGACCGCTGATCATCCCTGGAGGAAGCCTTCAAATTCTATTGAGAAGGCTTCTTGCTATAAACGGTTTTTTTTTAAGAATAACGATTTGATTATTGTGGTTTGATCTATTGTTATTTTAAATATATTTTTTGCAACTAACTGCTTTGGTAGCCTAGTGGTCTTAAGCGCGACTGCTACGCTAGAGGTCTTGGGTTCGATTCCCAGGTCGAGCAAAGTGTTATTGGGTTTTTCTATAAAATTCTCAGTAACAGCTCGGAGTTTAGGATTTGTGCCCCGTTAATGGCAATAGGGTCGCCTCTTATTACAAGGGACTTAAACATACCAGCGAAATGTGGGTGTACATTGGAACACCTCTGCCTAACCCTTCGGGGAATACAGGCGTGATGGTATGAAGATTTTTTGCAAGTAATATCAGTAATTACTATGCAGTAATTTCTGTACAATTGACGTTCCAAATGTATGCTTAGAATATATTTTAAACTACCGCGCCTACCACTGCCCCGTTGGTCTTGTGGTCGCAAGAGCGACTGATGAGCATGGGGTCCCGGGTTCGATTTCCAGATTGGGCAAAAAGTGTTATTGGGTTTTTCCATTAGGATTTGCTCAGTAGCAGCCCGGAGTTTGGAAGTTAGTGGTGTGACACACCCGTGCCTCGGAAAACACGTAAAGCCGTTGGTCCCGGCTGTCATTCGTAGATATTTGACAGTCGTTACGGATAGTCAGAAGCCAGGAAGTCTGATAATCAGTCTAACCAAGAGGTATCGTGTTGCCTTGTAACTGGATTGTGGAGGTCAGATAGGCAGTCGCTCCATGTAAAACACTGGTACTCAGCTGCATCCGGTTAGACTGGAAGCCGACTCCAACATAGGTGGGAAAAGGCTAAGTAGATGATCAACTGATACTAATTAGTACTATTTCATATTGTAACTATAGATTTCATGACATAATCTTTAAAAGTAGTAAAAAGCCATGACTACATAAGCATAAAGTTCTCAATTCAAATAATATTACCTAAACGATTATACAAAACGTGTTTTCCTAATCCAAATTTTACTGACGATTGCCTTACTTGCGTCAACATATTCGTGCTAAGCCTTCACTTCTGCCGGGGCTGCGGGTTGTTCGTAAGAGATACCGCGCCCCCGGAACGCAAAGGGCACAAGTAGGAACATGGGTGAGTTTTAGTCAGTAAAAGTCTGACACTCCCTCCCGCCCCGCCCAGAGCGAGAGAAGTTATTCGGTGATTTCCCACACCCCAAAAAAAAAAGCCTTCACTTGTTTTTCGTCTGTAACAATTACCTAACCACGTCTTTTGTTTCCAGATAAAATCCGCAAGAAGTACGCGGGTCTCGGCGACTCGGTGGTGTCGGTCCGGCTGGAGCGGGCCCCGCGCGGCGGCCTGGGCCTCAGCCTGGCCGGCCACAGGGACCGCAGCCGCATGGCCGTGTTCGTCTGCGGCCTGCACCCCACCGGCGCCGCTGCTAAGGCCATCCCTGCTGTTAAAGTTGGCGATGAGATCTTAGAGGTGAGTTCTGAAGTTTTGACTATTCGTACAGGTATTGGAGATCTCATGAAATATTTTTAGGCATATATTTTTTTAAGCATAATTGCTTCATAATTTAAACTTTTAAATCACTACTATAAAGGGTTAAAATTGTTTGTTTGTAAGAGGTAATCTCTAGAAGAACTGATTCTATTTCAAAATATTTTTCACTGACGGAAAGCCACACTATTCCCTAGAATCCTGCCACAGTATAAAAAAAAGTCAAAAGTCAAATCATTTATTTCAATTAGACCATTAAAAGGCACTTTTGAACGTCAATCACATGTTAAATTAAAAATATTGAATCTAGTTGCCTATTCCAAAAGGTAGTTTCGTATGGAGAAGAACGGGCAAGAAACTCCATACATACACTTTTAAAAAAAAAATGTATTACAATAAGTTGTACAATTCCATAAAATTATACTGATGTCAAAACGATCTATTACAAAAAGTCACTCAAAGTACTGCAATACGTACTCAGTGCCACAAATTAGAAATGAAAGCTAAGTTAATTGTAATATTAAATACATTTATACATTTCAAAGACAAAGAATCAGTGTGTGAGGAATACTCAAGCTCTTTTTTGCTGCTCTCTTTTGTAAAATAAAAATGGATTCAATGTCAGCAGCCCGACCCCATAGTAGGATGCCATACGACATAATGCTGTGAAAGTAGCTAAAATAGACCAAACGCGCAGTATCGACATTTGTTAATTGTCTAATCTTCCTAACAGCAAAAGCTGCGGAGCTTAGCCGCCCTGCAAGAGATGTTATATGTGGTCCCGATTGTAATTTCTCGTCAAGCGTGATTCCTAAGAAAACCGTTTGATTAACAAAAGCCAGTTTTTCGCCATTCAATACGAGGTCACATGCGCAACTTTTAACATTAGGTAAAGAAAATCTAATACATTTTTTTTTTCTTTTCATTTAGTACTAAATTGTTTACCGTAAACCAATTTTGGACCTGAAGAATTGCGTTATTTATGTCATCCAGATTTTTAGAACGTCTGTCTATGTTAAAAATCTATGACGTATCATCTGCGAATAACACCATCTTAGGTTGATGTTGGAGTAATTGTGGCAAATCATTTATATAAACTAAAAAGAGGAAAGGACCCAAAATCGACCCTTGTGGAACGCCCATTGTCATTTCAGACCCCAATGAGTTTGCGCAGTTTATCTGAACTTTAACCTGTCTATTTTTCAGGTATGATCTTAGTAAATCCAGAGATGTGTTTCTAATCCCATAGTGCTCCAGTTTCAATAATAGTGTCTCATGGTCCACACAATCGAACGCCTTTGAGAGGTCGCAAAAGATTCCAATGGCATCCTGCGCTTCCTCCCAGGCGTTAAAAATGTTTTTAATTAAGGAAACACCGGCGTCAGTTGTACAACGCCCTTTGGTGAAACCGTACTGATGTTCATGAAAGATGGCATTTTTATTGAAGTGACGCAACATTTGATTGAGTAATAACTTTTCAAACACTTTACTGAGAACTGGCAGTATTGACACAGGCCTATAATTGTTGAGTTCCTTACTTTCAATACGTAATGATATACATCACCCCTGTAAATCCCCGAAGGGTTAAGCAGAGGTGTACCAATGTACACCCACAGTTCGCCGGTATGTTTTAGGGCCCATATAATAGGGAGCGAGCCTATTGCCATTATTGAATTTCATAGAAAAACCCTGTAACACTTTCCTCGACCTGGGAATCGAACCCAAGACCTCTAGATTACCAGTCGCGCTTTGGACCACTAGGCTAGCGTAGAAGTAACAACAAGCTAGTATGTGATTTATGCAGGAAGATAAAACAAGTAACATAATAAGGTACCTAGAAAACTTCTTAGACACCTTTATTATTGCCAATCGGATTATCACAAGCTGACAACAGAAAGCCAATAATTCTGCTAATTAAATAAAAACGTACAAAAATCTAGTCACAATGTCATCTCAGTTAGAATCAATGTCAAAAAATTAATAAACATTAGGCGTGTTTTAGACAGATTGAGACTTCCATTAGTTTATGATCGTTCCTAAAATTTCGTAGAATTAATTGTCCCCAGACTGTCTCAAAACGAAACGAACAAAAAAAATCTGACGTAGTAACATTGTGCTCTTGGCACGGTCTGTGGTTAGAATGATACATACGCACATATATCCTGTACTATGTACAGACTTGTTATTTATTGTTCCTTGCACTGAATCACCGGAGTTGTATGTAGTGTTTATTTTGTTCAGTTAGGAATTTGTGTCAGTGTGGTCTTGGCTTTAGAGTGGCTCACATCGTGAAGGAATTCTATGAGGGTTTTACAGAATAGAGAGAGGGGGGAAATCGAACCTGGGTGGATTAGTGGTTGCTGACGGCGCTGTTGCAGTGGGTATTGGCTGTTGTGTGGCGTGTCTTGTGTTCGATTCCCAAACGTACACATATATATACATAAACTCACGCCGTTTTCCCCATGGGTGTAGGCAGAAACCACAGAACGCCACATGCTACGATCCTTACATACTCCTTTCGCCTCGTCCACGTTCATACATCTGGTCATACAAGCACGCTGGGTATGAGTACTGCGCACCCGATCTTTTTGAAGAACCTCACCAATAAGGTCAGGGTACGTCTTTTTAGGACGTCCCCTCCCGGCGTTGCCACTCACATCTGCCATCGAGATGCTCGCAGATTCTCTTCGATTCCCGGCCAAAATAAATACTTGTATGGGGCTGGTTGTTTGTGTATGTGAGGTAATGTTTGGAAATTCATTTATGATACCCACAGGAGAAATTGCATGTTAATACATAACATTGTATAAGGCATAGTAAAAAAAATGTACGCATGTAAATCTTATAGGTATTATTTATTTATTTCTACCTGCGAACAGTTTCTTATTAATTCTTGACAAATTATAATAAATGTGAAATTCTTTATATGAGTAAGTATGGAGTTTCTAGCCCATTTGTTCCCCATATGAAACTCTCTACAACTGGTTATATTAGTTTATCGTTAATATGACGTTAAAAAGTGCATTTGAATGTTTTGATTAAAATAAATACCTACCATCACGCCTGTATTCCCCTGAAGGGTTAGGCAGAGGTGTACCAATGTACACCCACAGTTCGCTGGTATGTTTGGGTCCCATGAGAGGGTCAGCCTATTGTCATTTCTTTTTTTTTTAAACATTGCCCCACATTAGGAATTTTTCCTGTGTCGTGGGTGCATTTAGAAACATATAAACTCACATACACAAACAGCCAGACCCGTAACAACTATCTGTAGGCCATACAAATATTTGTTCCGTGTGGGAATCGAACCCGCGACACGCAGCGCAGCAGCCAATCGCTCAGCCACTGCGCCAACCGGGCACAAATCCTAGCTCCGAGCTGCTATTGAGAATTTCATAGAAAATCCGAATAACACTTTGCTCGACTAATCGAAGCCAACGCCTCTAGCGCAGCAGTCGCGCTTGGGACCACTAGGCTAACGAGGCAGTTAGTTCAGTAAAATAAATAATTTAACTTTAACCCTATTTATGTAGTTCTTCATGGTTACAATATCTTACCTAATAATCATCTATCTATTCTTATATTATAAAAACGTAAAGTTTGTGAGGTTGTAGGGGGTAATCTCTGGATCTACTGAACCGATTTTGAAAATTCTTTTCCCCATAGAGAGCCACGTTATTTGTGAGTGTTATATAACATCTCGCTATGAAACACGGGAGCGAAGCAGTAGCCAAAGACGTGACTTAAAGCAGGTGAACTAAGCCACGCAGACGAAGTCGCGAGCAGCATCAAGTTTAAATATTATTTAAGGAAAATAAAATAATTCTCATTAAATGCAATGGCCAATATGCTTTTAGTGACTGTAAGTAGTGCTAACCTATATCTATCTAAGTTCTGAGTATTCAACACGCGTCGCTAAGCTGAACCAGATCAATAGAACTTGTATCATTTGACACACAGATTCACGTCTGTGGAATAACTAACGTTATAATGAGAAGCGGTCCTCACTCATCAATACTATCCCTTACAGCAGCACCCAACTGCCTCGTTAGCCTAGTGGCCCTGAGCGCAACTGCTACGCTAAAGGTCATGGGTTTGATTCCCAGGTCGAGCAAAAGTGGTATTGGATTTTTCTATGAAATTCTCAGTAGCAGCTTTGAGTTAGGATTTGTGCCCGGTTTATGGCAATTGGATCGCCCTCTATTACATAGGTCCTAAAACGTACCGGCGGACTGTGGGTGTACATTGGTACGCCTCTGCCTAACCCTTAGCGGAATGCAGGCGTGATGGTATGTTATGTTAGCTTCTGCTCGCGATTTCGCCCGCGTCAAATTTGATATGTTATTCCACGGGATTCGTAATTTTTTTCGGGATAAAACGTATCCTTTGTGTTATTTCACACAACAATCTATCTCAATGTCTAATTATATTTAGAGTCGTTCAAAGAGTAACAAACATCCATCCATCCTCACAAACTTTCGCATTTATCATCTTAGTAGGATATCAACTCGTTATTAAGAAAACCATAAAATTTGATTGATACTCAAAACTGTATTATCAGTCCTATCTATCTTTTTAAAGTCGTCAAAGATTTATAACTTGACAAAGGTCTCAAACCACAAATAAATGGCAAACATACTCGTACATACCATCACGCCTGTATTCCCCGATGAGTTAAGCAGAGGTGTATCAATGTACACTTACAGTTCGCGGGTATGTAAAGGTAATATAATAGGGGGCGAGCCTATTGCTATTAACCGGGCAGAAATCCTAACACCGAACTTCTACTGAGAATTTCATAGAAAAACCCAATAACACTGTTCGACCTGGGAATCGAACCCAAGACCTCTAGCATAGTAATCGCGTTTAAGACCATTAGGCTATAGAATTAGTGGCAAATTACTTTAAAATACACAATTATTTCCATAAATGTGGCCGCAATTATTTATCTCTTCAAAGAGCGAAGAAAATAAATGAGCGTGTCATAATGTCATCCACCATGTTTAACATTCCGTGTTGGAGCCTGTCCAACTACTAGAGCGAGCATTCAGCTTAAAGGTATAATATATTACGTAGAGGAAGACGTCAAGACTTCAGTTTTGTTGATCGGTAATGTATCGCTTGATCGGTGAAGTGTTAGTCGTGGATTTGTGTAGGATTAATCGATTGATAGCCTGCACTTGGGAATCAAATTATCGTTTTTTTTTGATGATAGAAATACGGTTATACGGCAGGTTGAATCTCCATTGCTCTGCTCCAAAGAGAGGCTGTGAGTTACCTATGTACGTGTGGTACGAGTGATCTTTTTAAAAAGTTCATTTTATCCGTATGTTTAGTAAAAAAATTTAAACCTGAATTAAAAAAGTTATGGCGAAAATACTAGATCACTCAAACTGCCCGTTTAAAGAAAATGCCTTATCGCGTATCTTTGTACGTTTCTTAGCTTTGTGGTTTTTATTTTTATCTTAGTAAAGAATTTGTAAAAAAGTTTGAACGCTTTATTTGGATCACTCAATCCACGTCATTCACTACCGAGCATGAGAAGTATCAATGTGTTTTTTTTTTTATATTTCATCTCTAAGCTTATTAGATATGACTGACATTGGTAAAGGAAAACATCGAGAGGAAACCTGAACTTTTGAAGTCAATAAATTATAAATCTGAAATCGCTAATCCGCCGTGACCAAGCATGGTGATCGATGCTCGTACCTTCTCTGTATAAGGCAAGGCCATTGCCCTACAGTGCGACAATATACCTAATAGGCTGGTATTTTGATTAATACCACCGTATCCCCTCATAATCCTGCCGGGGCTGCGGGTTGTTCGCAAGAGATACCGCGCCCCCGGAACGCAAAGGGCACAAGAAGGAACATGGGTGGGTTTTAGTCAGTAAAAGTCTGACACTCCCTCCCGTCCCGCCCAGGGCGGGAGAAGTTATTTGATGATTTCCCACGCAACAAAAAAAAAAAAAAAATCCCCTCATAATATTTATAAGCAACTATTGCCCGGATACCACAACGTGTCCAGATGCAATGCTATCTGTTATAATGCCCACAATAGGTACAGATATAGCCCTGAGCTATCGCCAGCTGATAGATAGTGACGCGTAACTTCGCTCTGTGAAATATAAATGTAGTTAGCTAAATTTTCTGCCAGTGTTGCGGAATTTGTTCGAAAGAGTTACCGCGGCCGTAGAACGCAAAGGGCATTTGGAGGAACATGGATGGGTTTTAGTTAGTAAGTGTCTGACACGGGACTTCCGACCACCGTGCTTGCTCACGGGGGATTGATGATTTCAGACTTACATTAATCACAAGTCCACGTTTTCACGATGTTTTCCGTCACCAATGTCAATGATGTCCAAGATAAACTTACAAAGTAGGTACATATGAATTGACAAGGGTTCTTACCCGTGTTCGAACTCGCAACCTCATGCCTGAGGGACGGGCGTCTTAACTAAACTGGGCCATCATGAGACTTAACTCTTATTACAGCGATAAATTATTACCGCCGCGGTAGACGCTCCGGGCGTCGGGAGCCGCGAGACGACTCCCGGCTACCGTAGATGCGGGAATGTAGACGGATAGCAATGGGTAGCTCACCGTCCGTACGTTGCATAACGACAGGCCGTGTCGATGGCGCGTTCAGCAATTGGAGGGGCCACTTAGTGCCGATGCTTGCCGGGGCTGCCGGTTGTTCCAAAGAAATACCGCGCCCGCGGAACGCAAAGGGCACAAGAAGGAACAAGGGTGGGTTTTAGTCAGTAAAAGTCTGACACTCCCTCCCACCCCGCCTGGGGCGGTCCCAAAGCATTCTATGATTTCCCATTTGAAAAAAAGCGATAAAATTAGAGAAACTCATGGTTACGCAGTTGGATCGAAATGAGGGGCTTGATTCAGAAGACATATAAAAAATTTGGCTTTTCTATAAATAAATAACCCGAAAAGTCAGTAAAGAATATCAGTAAATTCATCAAGTCGAGTCAACAATTAGAAGTAGAATCATGATGAAGTACACGGCTGTTGATATATTTACATAAATTAGCGGCGCGTGTGTTGTTTCTGTGCGGGACTGGCAGAGAGCCAGCGCGGGGTTCGGGCTGAGAGCGGCGGATATGGCAGCGGGGTGGGCGACGAAATGAGTGAAACTGTTGGTCTTTTTCTCTTCGCAGAAATTCCATTAAATTATATAAGTATCATACAAAACGGTTGATGCAGTGGCCGAGCCATAAGCATTACTCTGTGAATCTCGGATTTGATTCCCGGACGGAACAAATATTTGTGGTGGATCTGGTTGTTTATGTATGTTAGTTTATATGATTTTAACCGCAACCATGATACCTAAAAATGAAATTATTATTATAAATACCTAAAAATTCTCTAGAAAGTGAAAAAAAAATATCAAGTAATTGACACTAATGATAATCAGCAATATAAACGTGGTATTTATTCAGCACGTTTCATAGTTCCTGTGTGTTCAAATGGAACTAAATAAAAGTGGGTTCTCACGTTAACATTGCAACAGTATTGGGTGCAACTAACGACCATTTTAATGTTATGATTACTTCGACAACATCTTCAGTTTAAAATCGCTTAACTCTATTGCCAAAATCGTCCATAACGCGTCCGCCCCCGCTCCGCTCATTACCAAACCAGCGCCTCGCCCCGCAACTAGATGGAAACTATTCCAGAGTAACGCCTGTTGCGATTGAAACATTACCTCCGATCGTAACACGTGAACTGAAACTGATTCCAACTGACTTTCACTTGTTCTACCAACTCGTGTATTCAATTGTTTCTTTGAAATTCGTAAGGAAAGGTTAAATGAGGTCACTGTCAATGATATTCATGTTTACGTCAGATGGGACGGGGAAAAGGTCGCTGCATACTTATAATAGTAGGTAGTAGTAGTAGAGCTCTTTGTAAAGGAGCTCATCCAGGGAAGTACTACTACCATACCTATTTCTGCCGCATATCAGCGTTGCTGTGTTCCGGCTTGGAGGGCGTCGGTGCCCGTGAAATTACAGGCACATAAGACAGTTCAACTTTGTCTCTGGGATGGCAACGCATTTGCAAGGCCTCTGGTATAGCAGCTGTGTATAGACAGCGGTGACCATTTAACATCAAGCAGTCGGTTTGTTTAAAATAAAATAAAAAAAGACATCTGATTCCACCTGTCTTGTGCTTATTGGACAAATGACAAAGAGTAGCGCCATAAGATGAAATGTGGCCAATGAGTACGCTTCACTAATGTGGCGTGGTGTAGCGTGTCATTTGCCTGTTTCCACACTAAATGAATTTCAAATAAAAACGGGTAGTAATATAGTAAGTGATTTAGAGTGGAAAATATGTACAAGTAACACTAGTATTCTGAATCTTACAAGCCATTTAATTACTTAATGTTAAGCGACATTAAAATGAAACAACAAAAACACATCGAAATCGGTCCATTTGTTTAGGAGCTACGATGCTACAGACAGACACACAGGCACGTGGAACTTATAACAACGTTCCTTTAGCGTAGGGGGGAAAACAAAATAACCACCGTCAAACGACAATAAACTAAGCCTTTTGCGAACTATGCCGCGGTCGGCTTCCAATCTAACCGGATGCGGCTGTGTTTACATGTGTTTTACACCAGTGTTTTACATGGGGCGACTGCCTATCTGACCTCCACAACCCAGTTACTGGGCAACACGATACCTCTTTATAAGACTGGTTGTCAGACTTCCTGGCTTCTGAGTTCTGACCATCCGTAACGTCGGGTAAAAATCTACGAATGACAGCCGCGTAAGCAGCCTAATGACAGTAAATCATTGTATCTTGCTCCTATATTCTATCGTTAACATGACCGTTCCTATTGTCATTCTACATACATTATGAAATACTTAGGTAGGTATCTACTTATTTAAATAACAGTCTGTCTCATTCTTAATTAGGTAATTAAGTGTGAGACAGAGTGTCGTCACTTTACTTAAAACGAAATAAGTAATTACAAGACAGACATAATGAAAGGTGACCCTAATCACAATTATTTGATGTACTTAATTCTGCCTGCGACGTCGTCGCTCGCGTGGATCTTACATGTTCCTGATATTTTTTAGCTTATTGCACACAACAATGACGTAGCTTCCTATTACCGAAATAATTTCCAGAATCGGACCAGTAGTTCCGGAGACTACCGAGTTCGAACAAACAAACTCTTCAGCTTTAAAATATTTCTAACACGGCTTCATCCGCGTTCAATTACGTCTTTGGTTACTGCCCCGCTCCCGTGAGTTGTGGCATGATGTTACATAGCCTATAATTTTTCTGATGAACCTAGCTATAACATACCTACAAAAAGATTTTTTCCAATTCGACCAGTAGTTCAAAGGATTAACGTGTTTAAACAAACAAACAATGACCATACCATCACGCCTGTGTTCCCTGAAGGGATAGGCAGAGGTGTACCAATGTACACCCACAGTTCGCCGGTATGTTGAGGTCCCATGTAGGGTCCCAGGACGAGGATATTGCCATTAACCGGGTACAAATCCTAACTCCGAACTGCTATTGAGAATTTTATAGGTCCACCCAATAACACTTTTTGGTCTAGCATAGCAGTCACTCTTAGGACCACTAGGCTAATATAGCAGCCCCCTCGTACCACCCACATTACAACACACACATTACATTACATTGTCCTACATTCATAATAGAACCATATTGAAAGGTCCATGATATCTTTAGCAAGCTTTTTAGAAATAATCTAAAGGGTTCTGCTGATCACTCGTTTGTTCAATCTCACAGTTCAGAACAGCGGACACGCGGACAATGCGAATATTTATCGTAAATGGTTATCCGATATAACGTAATCAAATATTTAATAGAGGTTTTGTAAAGAAAATTGAAAATGATAATCAGAACTGTTTACTGCCATGAATGGCTCCTTCCAACCGAATTTCGATCACGGCGGCCAATCTCAACGGAGAATTGACAAGTATAGTAGGGGCCACGAGTTCCTTTCTGGGGTGTTTGGGCCGCCGATGCTGCACCCAAAAAACCCAGAAAGGGACTCAAAAATGAACTTGTCATTTGTGCTCACGACTCATGGCGGCTACTATACGCAGGAGATATTATAGTGCACGAGTGTGTGCGCACTCACAGGTGCACCTCCTCATCCCTCACTCTCGTAGTCCGATAGATCGGTAATTCGACACGAACCGGGAGAGATCAGTTACAGGACTAACTGCTTTTGAACCTAATAACTCCATAGTATGTAGAAGTACATTGTAAGCAAGATTTTGTTAAAACCAGATTGAAAGAAGAGAGTGTACGTGGAGTTTCTTGCTCGTTCTTTTCCATAGAGACTTGCGTTTTTGAACGAGCGACTAGCTCCAACTTTAAACTGTACATTCTTGACAATTCAAAAGTGCTTGTAATTATCTAATTGAAGTAATTTCTTTGACTTTGACATAAAGAGTTGTTAGGAAATATTGGTGAAACCACAAACTCTCAATACAATCTAACCAGATTAATCCAAAGTAGATTACATGGCAAATTCTAGCTAATTCGTGACTTAATATACAGTTCGAAATGAAGTAGAAAGCAGAAACTGGTGAAGTATAAGCAGATTAGCAAGCGGATGAACATTTATTAGATAATTCTGACATTAACGCGAAGCGCCTAACGGTTTGTAATAAGGAAATGTTACGGATCAATTGTTATTGCTATAAAGTTTTTAATAGGCGCTATATTTATTTAATCATTTTAAACATGCCAAAAGCATTTATTTTAGTAATAATGCTGTAAAAGCTACACATTGAAGCTCTTATAAATTGTTACACTAAGTAAATATTTTAGTTTGCTCTTATGAATAATCAGATAACAATAATTTCACATGTAAATATTGTAAAGACTAAATAAAACACATGACGATCTACGCTTTCTATAAAATAGAAATATCAGTGTGATGTATTCATATATTAGCCAAATGTTATTTTCAATGTAAACTTCCTGCCATGTTAAATGTATGAGTATGTGGATGATTATGTATGTATGAGGACCACATTTATTCATCACGTGACCGTTTGACGGCTTGTCAGTGGCATGTGTTAGTGGTCACGTGGTGTACCGTCAGTGTTGGTGTTACATACCTGTCGGGTCGTGCTAAGGGCTGTACGTGCGAGGTGTACCTAAAAAGACAAGTCACTTAGTCCGTAACTACAAAAATACCTTGCATAGAAACTACATTGCACTTTGTCACCCTTGAAATAAAGTACTGTTTAAGTTGTATGCGAATGCAATATGGCCGAAAGTTAGCCTGGCCGACAAGCGTTATCCAAATACTCTGGCGAATTCCAGAGTGTGTTCTCTCGGTATCCAACTGACTGTGGGCTTATCCAATATCGAGATTATCGTAGAGGCCCACATTCTTAGGGGAGGAACTGGTTACAGTAACTTTTTTTTAAGGATGGGATATCATCAAATTACTTCTTTCACTCTGGTCAGAGCGGAAGGGAGTGTCAGACTCTTACTGACATACCCCATCCCATCCCATCCGTGTTCCTCCTAAGGCCCTTTGCGTTCCAGGGCCGCAGTGACTTTTTCGAACAAATTCTGCAACCCTGGCAGGCACTCACCCCGTCTACCTAGCGGGTTCCGTCTATGGATAGAGTACCTACATAATTATTTCCTTAGTTATATATTAGGCTCAACGATTAAGGCTTTGCAAAGTGCATTTTCCTTTGGATCAATCAGCCTTTGGGTCAACTCTCAGGGATTTTTAATTTACAGTCTTGAGCTGTATCTGTGACGTCATAACACCATACTGATCCTCATCTCGTTTCAGGTCAACGGCATCGTGCTGCACGGGAGGTGTCACCTGAACGCGTCTGCCATCATCAAGGGGCTGGTCGGACCTGTGTTCAAGATCATATTGTTGAGGTAAGGAACCTATCGTAATCATTAGGGTGTAGACATTTACAGCTATTAGGCTTTTTTACGGATGGGAAATCATCAAAAGAGATCCCCGCCCTGGGCGGGGTGGGAGGGAGTGTCAGACTTTTACTGACAAAAACTCATCCATGTTCTTTCTTGTGGCCTTTGCGTTCCGGGGGCGCGGTATATCTTACGAACAACCCGCAGCCCCGGCAGGCACCGAGTGGCCTCTTCTAAAATTGCTGACATCTCTTTGAGGCGCGCGTGGAACACGAACGCGCCGTCGACACGGCCTGTCGTTACAGTTTAACGTAACGAGGCAGTTAGCCGACGTATCTAATTATACATACTGAGTATACTATATAATTTTATTTGATTAATTATGTGTTTTATGACGAGCTCCTGAAAGACGAGAATGCAAAACTGCATTGTATATGCATCGCTCGTGACAACTACTACCTGACCTTCCCTTAACTTAAACAACTGAATAATGTTAAATATGATTTCCATTACCTTCTAGGTTAATAAGGGCTGTTTTAGTTTTCACCCATCGCCTTGACAATACAAGCAATTGCCGAAAATAGACTCCAAAATACATTATGTATGTATTGTTAAAAACTATTCAATGTTATCTATCTATAGTTCCATTGTATAACAAGTACTTATGTAAGGTTTGGGTCTCAAATTATGCGTGTCAAAGTCACAAAAAAAGGTTAAATACAGTTGCCCCTTCCAAAAGGTCGCTGCCAATGGAAGAGAATGGACAAGAAACACCACTCTTTAAAAAATATGGAATTAATTAAATATGGTGTCGGAAAGGTCGAAAGCAAAAGCACCATACACATTTTTGCCGCAAAGCAGCGTTGCTCTGTTCCCGTTTGAAGGGTATGGGTGCCGGTGTAATTACAGGCACATGACACATTTCAACTTTGTCTCTGGGATGGCAACGCATTTGCAAGACCTCAAGTTTTGCAGATGTCTCTAGTCAAAGGTGACCACTTAACATTCAGTGGGCCGCAGGCTTGTTCGCCATCCAATGATATAAAATAAACCAGAGGTCGAAGCCCGTAGAGGGTCTGACTAGATCTCGGATTACTCATCAATGACACCCTCCACCAGGCGAAGGAACTGATAAAGTGGAAATAAACCATTGATTGCCTAAGAGGGATTCACGATCCTCAGCAATGGGGGAACGATTAAGAACAAAACAGAGAATATATTCTGGTGTAAAAAGATACTTGATAAAGCCTTCCCATCACTGCAATATTTTTTTTGTTCTGAACCATATCTAGTATACACCACACATAACCATATCTAGTATATATACCTTTCGGAGTATGTAGATATTGAAGGTCAAAGTTGCATCATTATTTTTTTAAGAAAACCAGTTGTAGCTTTATATTTCATGATTGCTACGTGTAACGATGGCTTGGTGGTCAGAACAGCTGATTGAGATCTGTCCCACACAAAAGACGATAATATACTGTAGGGGTAAAGGTTACATTAAACAGACAAAGATGCCCTGACCGCCATTTACACTGAGATACTACGAAAGGAAGTGAACGCACAAATCGTAAAAAAAGAGACAGACGTTGAAATGATCTTCTGATTTTTCTTCTTTGTATTTTACCCACATTCGGAATATGCATATGCGGAACAAGATGGAATGAGGCGTTTTCCAATTTAAGTCAAGTTTAATCAATAAATACCTAACCGTTAGACGTTTGCCTTATCTAATACTAGCTGTTGCCCGCGACTTCGTTCGCGTTCACGATTTTTTTGGTTTCATTTTTGTTCTCGCGTAACCCTCTTTTTTAAATTAAAATTTCTAACATTAAATTTGCCTAAGTTACTCCTTATAACATTAACTATCTGCGACTAAAAGTCCCGTCAAAATCGGTTTAGCTGTTTCAGAGATAAGCCGGAACAAACAGACAGACATACAAAAATTAAAAAAAAATGATTTTTTTTTAACGTTACTACCGTATAACATGCTTAACAAGCTTTTCACTAAATGCATATGAAAGTATTCATATAGGCCATATATCATCACGCTACGACTCACGGAAGCAGAGCAGAACGGAAGACGTAACTTACTCTTAAGGCGGGTGAAATAAGACACGTGGACGAAGACGCGGTCAGTTCGTCTAGTTTTTTAATGAAATAGATAATCGGGTCCATGTCGTTTTGCATACAGTTGGAGATCGTCTGCAAAAAAAATCTGTGTGATACTTATTATCCTGTCCGGAATTATGCTTTTCAACTCTAATTCTATTATCTTTTAGTTTATTTTCGATTAATAAACGAAATGTGTTTGCACTGACAGTTTATAAAACATAGATTCTGAAAAATAGAATAGAATATTACTTTATTTGCAAATATGGGTACACAATAGTTGTTATAATACATAAATCAAAGTTCAGCCATATTTTACCACTCGGCATGCAAATATTAAAGATTAAAACCTACATATTGATATCCCTCCCGACGTCCCCGGACATGTCACTTCTAGAAATTCTCTTGCCGCGTCTGTCCATAAAACGATTCATATTTATTATCCGGCTGCCCTAATTCAAGCCATCTCGTCCTTGTAACAGTCGTCACTTGATGGCTCTATCTATCTTCATCCCTTCTCCACCTTAGAGGGCCAGTAGACTTCTTATAAGTATGGTTGTATTTCTGTACAAGTTGTGCGACGATCCTGAATTCGATTTGCAGGTTGTGCAGTGTTATTGGGTTATCCCAATCAGTATAAGCCCAAATGTTCACAATTGGTGGCATGACACACCCGTGTTTCTAAAAGTATATAAAGCCGTTGGTTCTGCACCTGATCTCTCCCTGATCGTGTCGAATACTTACAGTCCGTCCCATCAGATTATCTGCGTGAGTGCACCTGTGTTTGCGTAGACGCTAACTTATGCACTACAGTGCACAAGTAGGTGATACACTTGCGTGCAAAATTGTCCTGTAAAATTGTTATCATTAAAAAAATTTAGATATAGTCAACTAGAAAATAAAGGGGTGTACCGACTATTTTTCACGCAAGTATATTTATTACAATATCTTCCGTGTACTGGGATAGTCTTCAAAACAATTATTCGATCACGAGAAAATTATGACTAGCTTTTGCGCGCGTCTTCTTCGGTATGAAAGTCAAAGTCAAAGTCAAATTCGCTTTTAGCAGATGTCTTTTACCTAATAAGTATGTACTACCTAACTGCCAAATTGGAGCTCCATGGGCCAAGCAGTTCTTGTGTTATCGTGCTACTTCAGTAAATCGTATTTACAATAAATTATTATTTGTACTTCCCATAGCCTTAACACCCTGCCGGGGCTGCGGGTTGTTCGTAAGAGATACCGCGCCCCTGGAACGCAAAGGGCACAAGAAGGAACATGGGTGGGTTTTAGTCAGTAAAAGTCTGACACTCCCTCCCGCCCCGCCCAGGGCGGGAGAAGTTATTTGATGATTTCCCACCCCCCAAAACAAAAAAAAAAATAGCCTTAACACGATGAAATCTAACAAATACTGCTATGAGAATACCTGCTATTAATTGACCAAGCAACTGACACTAAGTATTTCTAAAGATCAGCAATGACTAAGTGGTATCCGTTCCACCATTTGGTTTCAATAAGAAAATAAACATTTCACACACTTCCTAGGAATTGTTTTTGTTCGATTCTTCAAACTGATTAAGACGCTACTGGCTGAACTGAAAGCCATTGGTTTCACAACACCCACGGGAATCAACATACTTTACCAGAGAAACCAGATGGCGGCGTATGAGTATTCAATCAATGGATAGTAAAAAAGAATAATAAAATTGTATTAGTATAGTCATTTCTGGGTTTTTTGGGTCACTGACGTTGCACACGATTGGTCCAACAGACGGACCAAACGCGTGAAGAAACCCGGTAACCCAAAAATAAACTTGACGTCTGTGCTCACGACTCGTGGCGGGTACTATACCAGCCTATTATTGTCCCACTGCAGGGCAAACATACAGAGAAGGCACGCGAATTGATTACCACGCTTGCTAAAGGCACGACACGGTTGACGACACGGTTGGCGCAGTGGCCGAGCGATCGACTGCTGCGCTGCGTGTCGCGGGTTCGATTCCCGCACGGAACAAATATTTGTATGACCTACAGATAGTTGTTCCGGGTCTGGCTGTTTGTGTATGTGAGTTTATATGTTTGTAAACGCACCCACGATACAGGAGAAATTCCTAGTGTAGGGCAACGTTTTAAAAAAAAAAAAAAAAGGCGTATCAGAGATTTCAAACTTACATATAATTATAAATCCAGGTTTCCTCGCGACGATTTCCTTCACCAATATCAGTACCAAGTGTATCATACCATCACGCCTGTGTTCCCCGAAGGGTTAAGCAGAGGTGTACTAATGCACACCCACAGTACCTAATGTCCAAGATAAAACAAGTATTAAAATTTTAAGTAACCCCCGACAGAAGAATAAGGAAGCCCACTGCAGCTAACAAAAGAGCGGATAACCTTGAAACGGCTGAACTGATTTTGATTAAATATATCTAAGAACCGTCGCTAGGAAACCTGCTTTCAAATAAATAAAACCGCATTCAAATCGGTTCACTCGTTTAAGAGCTACGGTGCCACAGACAGACACACAGTAATAAAGTAGATACATGTGAATTGAAAAAGTCACATTGGTACTTGCCCATTATTGAAACCGTAACGTAATGCATTAGAGGTGGGCTATTATCCACTGGGCCATCACGACATTTTGAAAACAATACCTACCAATAATTGATTGATTAGTCATAATATCGAGTGCAATCACCTTAGGTTTAAAGATCACTGGCCCGACCATAACCAGCAAAAAACACTTGGACATATGATTCAATAATAATGACGGTGTCTTCATTTTGACTGGATTCCTCAATCAACCGATGGTTAAAATAACGACTCGTTTAAGTTATCATTCACGAAACGTAAAGCTTTATCTAATTGATAAAGTATTGTTTTTTTAATAGCCTCTAATGTCCTACTGCTGGGCAAAGGCCATGTCCTTCCAAATATTTATTTCTTGTGCTACCTCGAACCAGTCCTTGGGCAGGTCACGTGAGCCGCATGCGCACCGACCGCTGGGCAAGTCTTCTCGCAATGAGTCATATATAATATTTATTATGCTTCGTTAGCCTAGTGCTTCTAGAGGTATCGTGTTGCCCAGTTACTGGGTTGTGGCGGTCTGATAGGCAGTCGCTTCATGTAAAACACTGGTACTCAGCTGTATCCGGTTGGACTGGAAGCCGACCCCAACATAGTTGGGAAAAGGCTAAGTAGATGATGATGTTAGCCTAGTGGTTCTAAGCGAGACTACTACGCTAGAGGTTTAAGGTTCGATTCCCAAGACGAACAAAAAAGTGTTATTGGGTTTTTCTATGAAATTCTCAGTAGCAGCTCGGAGTTAGGATTTGTGCTCGGTTAATGGCAATAGGCTCGCCCCCTATTACATGGGACCTAAAACATACCGGTCAACTGTGGGTGTACATTGGTACACCTCTGCTTAACTCTCCGGGGAATACAGGCGTGTTGGTATGTTATGTATCAGTAGCAGCTCGGAGTTAGGATTTGTGCCTGGTTAATGGCAATAGGCTCGCCCCCTATTACATGGGACCTAAAGATACCGGCGAACTGTGGGTGCACATTGGTACACCTCTGCTTAACCCTTTGGCGAATACTGGCGTGATGGTATGTGTGGAAAATAATCATATCCTAATGTGTCTGTTTTATTTGCAGGCGAAAATCGGCTTTAGAAGACGTAGCAGTAAAACCGCTGACTCCTGCGCAGTTCCCCGTCGCTTTGGAAGAAGAGGTAAGTCTATCATTTAGGTGCTAATTCTTTAGATTTAAGGAATTGTTCCACCATGTCTGGACTTCAATATCTAGATTGGGAGAACTGCGAGAAAAGATTGCGGATATCAGGACCACGCTTATGGCGTCTCACTTGCGCATAGACTAAAACTCAGCATACTTTAACTTGCGTGCAACCTGCTTTAAAATTAGATGGCGCCAGCAATCTGAGCATTGTCCCCCTGCAGGTGATGTCACCTGTCTACCGCCCACGCACTCCACAATGAAATGGTTATTTTTAACTCACAAATAATGGGAACCAGTAAACATCTGATACTGGTATATTGTTAGTTAATTCATGATTTTCCTGTCTTTGTCACTTCAGCACTGCATGTATGTAACTAATTGTAATTACATACATGTATTGCTAATACTAATTGTAATACAACATCTACTCTATGCTAATCAAACTAAATAACAATTATAGATAAAATTATTTACACATACCATCAAGCCTGTATTCCCCGAAGGGTTAGGCAGAGGTGTACCGATGTACACTCACAGTTCCATGTTTAGGGGTCCCGTGTAATAGGGGGCGAGCCTATTGCCATTAACCGCCCACAAATACTAACTCCGAGCTGCTACTGAGAATTTCATAGAAAAACCTAATAACACGTAGCTCGACTTGGGAAACTAGCCCAAGACCTATAGCGTTGCAGTCGCGCTTAGGATCACTAGGCTAACGAGACAGTCAAAAAAAATGTTTGGTCTAAAAATCATTGTTTATAGTAGAGAGCAATGTAACGCAAAAGGTTGTGCTTACGGGTGTATGCAACAGGACTGGTATATCAAATGTAGTTACAACTTAACTTTGACCTTCGATATCTCCGTAACCAGACGCTTCTGAGGTCCAGAACTTTACAATGATCACAATCAATGGAAAAACATAATTATAGCTTTTAGCTTCGTTATTTGGTCCTTCTACGCTTATTATTTTTGAAGAATAGGCAGAGATGCGCAGAACAGATATATTTGGCCATTCATGTAATACGAGGCGCGTGTATTGCCATTTACCGGGTAGGGATCCCGATTTCCTATTGCAGAAGAGGAAAAGGAAAATCTAATCCAGAACTCTGTAGTCACTGCTTGACGTTTGTAACAAGAATAGACCAACGATTCAACGATTTTAAATGCTTCGTTAGCCTAGTGGTCCTAAGCGCGACAGCTACGCTAGAGGTCTTGGGTTCGATTCCCAAGGCGAGCAAATGTTATTGGGGTTCTATGAAATTCTCAATAGCAGCTCGGAGTTATGATTTGTACCCGGTTAATGGCAATAGGCTCGCCCCCTATTACGTGGAGCTTAAACATATCGTCGGACTGTAGGTGTATAAATTACATTGTTACACTTCTGGCTAACCCTTCGGGGGATACAGGCGGGATGGTATGCATATACCAACAATGCAGTCTTGAAAGACGAAATACTTTTAAGTCTTTACATTTTTATGTTTCGTCTTCTGCAAAGGCAAAAAACACATAAAATCCTTACAGAGCGGAGTGACAACATGGCGTCGACAAAACATGGTATTATTTACCTTACAATGTCCTAGAGATAGCAAGATAAGACTTACAGTTTTATTACCATAACCTTTAGAATGAAATTATGATTCCTGTTACTAAACCTGGTGTTTTAGTACTTACCAACACGAATTACCTGTACCTTTTGGTCCACTAGACGGACCAGGTTACAGAATATTTCAGAAATGGTTCCTGAAATATTCTAAACTGGAGTTTATTAATTTTATAGTACTTATCTGTTCAATATCTTGACGCTATGTAGTATTTCTGAACACAAAATTCTTGACAGTTAATTTAAGGTTCTCGGGAACTGAAGGCCCTTTTTATGTTTAGAAAGAACGAAGAAAACGAGTTGAGACCCTTCAAATTCCTCTTTTAAGTAAAAATAGTATGGCTGTTATTAGTTTTACACATCACAGCTTATCTTCATTTGGACCTACTTAGGTACTTGCAAAATTTCGATCCGATGACGACGACCTGTACTGTGAATATGGGTGTTCTAGTATATTATACTATAAAAAAAAGTATTGTTTTGTACATAATGTAGGTTAAAGAACTTGACCATAATTTGTACACGTCCTGTACCTACATAATTATTTACTTTCTAGTCTTATCGTCCGTCCACCTAATAGCATGGAGGTGGACCTTACGACCATAAACCATGAAGTCGATTGATAACAAAACAAAACTACAAATCTAAAAAACTGTTGATGATGCTTTAGGTATAAGTAGTACATCGGCTTTGATTGTATCATTATCTGTGTCTTTTACGACACCCACTATAAGATATCTGATAGCCTATTACATTCAAGAAATAACACAGAGTAGCAGATAAACAGCTGATTCAATAATATCCAATGTTTTTCTCTCTAAGTACTGGACCACGTGTATCGGAAACGTGTCTCGGCAAAACTATGCAATTCCACATAATATACAACACGCAAACATACACAAGAAGTTATTTAAAAAATAACTCTTTCGTTCCGAACTAAAAACATCGGGAATCGAAAAATTCACAATTATTTATGAAAAACATTTACATATTATATAAAACCAGTCTTTAATATATGAGAAGTAATTCTCAAACTTTATAATATTATGTGTTATGAAGCTGACCTTGTCGATATATTCCATCTCTTTCACACTCACGGATTATTGCCCCCGGAGATTTTCGAAGCGTTTTCCTAAGTGCCTTCCGCGGACAAGTTTAAACTCTAATATATTGCGTATAAAATTTATTATCGATTGCCTGTTACATTTTTCAGTGTTTATCTTTTGTACCGATTCGAGAATGACGCAAGTATAACTCGGAAACAAAGGTAATATAAGCTTTATTTCGTGTAGAATACGCTTGATTTTCAACTGAATTGTTTAGTAGAGTTACGGTATTTATAAGTGGGTGTATACTAAATGTATTATCTGGCATTTTAGCAGTGTCATATTGAAAACACTGTTAGTATTTAGTACGATTTCGGAGACGAAGTACCGCGGGTCGAGGTAGTTACTAAACCAAAAAGAAATTTAACAAAATACCTGAACACGTACTTCAAGTGTTGGAATTATTCAGTGGCAAAGTTAAGTGTTTAGTTAATTTAAATCAAGTGATATTAAGTGACACTCACAGAGTTTTATTTATATAGGTAGTGTAGTTTAACAGGTAAACTATAGTGCGAATCAGAGAATTTTGTGCTCGTATGTAATCAATATAAATAAATACATTGATAGGTTTTTTTTTGACCCGTTCGCAATATTATTCTAAACGAGTATTGTTCATTTTGCGGCATTTTTAAAAGTGATATTAAAATGTTAGTTTTAAAAAATAATTTTAACTACAAGTATCAATATAATATGTGGACTATCAACTATTTTATGACACTACTCGTTACCTCTACTTGTAGGTTATAGGTACTTTTAATTCTTAGAGTTGCAAGCGTGCCGACGCCTGGCGCCGGTTTTTTCTCATCCTCACTAGAAATCGCTACAAAGTATCAAGAAATATCATATGATAAAAATTATCTTGATAAGACTTTAAAAGATCGATTTTGATTTTATCCAGATCTACTAGTTACTTAGACTTGTCAATCCAGTTCAACTTGAAAACCGACTACTGCAAAACTTCAGACTATCGTAAAATGCATTAATTATCCCAAAGATTACAACTTCGGTAAGGTTAAGTGGCATTTAAATACCTACTTATTTATATTCCCACAATACTACGAGGATTTACAATCATTAATATCGCCTACACTAAAGTGCCTCGTTAGCCTAGTGGTCCTAAGCGCGACTGCTACGCTAGAGGTCTTTAAATACGATTCCCAGGTCGAGCAAAAAGGGTTATTGGGTTTTTCTATGTAATTCTCAGTATTAGCTCGGAGTTAGGATTTGTTCCCGGTTAATGGCGATAGGCTCGCCCCCTATTAAATGGGACATAAAAAAACCGGTGAACTGTGGGTGTACATTGGTACACCTCCTCCTAACCCTTTGGAGAATACAGGCGTGATGGTAACATCGCAGCATACTCAGAAGAATCACTTAATCGACAAAATATCTTTTACGATACAAATGTTTGTTCCGAAGCAGCAATCAATTATTTCCACTAATAGTCAAGGGTAGATTACAGTAATTTCCTTGTAGAAAAAGAGGCAGTTTACAGCCTGCTCAGATCCAGTCATGCTACTGTAAGGTAAAGGCATTTTTCATGAAGAAAAAGCGAGCATTGATCACCACCCTTATCTATTGCGATTACAGACCCTGCAGTTCAGAATTCCTTTGGTTCTGTTTTTAGTGATATCTTACCTGAATTTATACCAGCTGTCTCCGTCGTAGTCTATCGTATCTGTCCGTTTTCTGCCTTCCCGAAACAGTCTGTCCCGCCTTTTCAAGTTCGTCTGTCCATTCAGCTAGGGACATCCCTGGCTAGGCTTACCCGGAACCTGTTGTCAAACAATGGTCAATATGAGTTCTTCAATCTGTAGTTAACCTGCTTAAGAAACTAAATATTAAGTTCCCAAAGACCACAAAAACACCTGAACTTTTTATACCGCCTCCAAAAGCGCCCATGATGAGATGAGGTCAAACTATTTTTAGCCGTGAATCACTTTGCCACATGATAACTATGGTCAATTTCGGTCACATCTGCGTTAGTTTACTTTAAAATCCTTTAACATAATTATTGTATCTTATATCTAACGGTTTTGTGAGATCAACTCCTACGCTCAGCTCAACAATACAGTTACATTCGAGTCATTTGCATCTTTCAGAATCACTAAACAAATAATTTTCTGGTGTTTTGGTTTAAAATTTTTATCTTTTTGCTAGCCCGAGAGTATAAAGACCAGGTTTTTAAACTGCTATAATTCTTCTAGTAGGTACCTATCTTGCGAGTATTTCAAGACTTTTTAGTTGGTTTGTCTTACGCTAATATCTGAGACATCACTGGCTTAAGGAAAACATCGTGAGAAAACTAAGATTTGATAGTCGGAAATCACAAACAAGCACTGTGCGAGATTTCGTAATCAATGCTCTTTGTATGAGATCACAAATCAAAGAGTTTGTTATTAGTAGGGATTCAAAGAAATATTTTTATGGTAGGAAATCAACTTATACTGTTAAGCCATGTTTATTTCAAATGAGTTTTATTCCAAATCATTACTTAGGTAGCGCCGAGGCATATTGTTAGTAATGATATCAGCGTAGTATTGATTACCCACGTATCATTTTACATCGTGGGAGTATTAACTATATTGACCTTTATAATTATTATATATAAGCAAGTAAATATTTGCGCTCTAAATGCCTGTAGTGTCCCAAAAAGCAGTACATCTAAATATTTTTCCGAAAGTTGTCGAACAAAGAAGTAACATATCTATATCTGGCTCGAAGTATCATTTAAAATACCAGCCTACAATTGCTGCACGGCCCACAAGCAATATGAAATAGAAAAATCACATCGGTCCGTGGTTGCGAACCTCGTAAATGAAAGGCTCCTTAACCACTCGGTCAACATGACTTTCCCCCAATACACCATTGATGGATTCATAATTAAGTTGTATGAATATCAGTGTAATTACAGACACGAGACTTTTGGACTTCCTTTGTGATGATAAGTCCTCATTACCAATGCCCTGGATAGTGCAAATCTTAAAAAAAACGCTGTTATTCCGCAAAGTGTTTCCTTGGCTGGGTTAATCTCTAGTCAAAGCTCTTCAGGGTCTTTAAGATATTCTGTCCACGCAACTCGCTCCTAATGGATAGCCAGGCTTTTTGCTCCAATTTCGCTCTCATTTGTGACCTTTCAATTTGTTTTTATATCCATAAGTATACACGCCCACTCTCCTCAATCATAAGCACTACAACTATTAATAACTCCTCAGTGTTTTGTGGCAACTGTAAAGTTGTAGGTATCATAGGTAAACTTCTTATGAGATCACACCTTGATCGTCGCTTATAGCAGAACCCGTATAGTGGCCATATCAACTAGACCTGACATTATGTATTGCGATGACATAGGAGGTCGATGGTAATCCCCACTGCGCTTGGCTTCTTGAGATCTGAATACCTACTGTGTGTAAAAAAGGGATAAGACAATCTGAATCAAATGTTCTAGATTCCGAAGGATGGAATCCGGATCTTATACGCAATCATATTAACACCTACCCATTACGGCTACTTCTTCTTGTTCTTTTTTTGACTTCTCTATTCGTCTCGTGAATGATGACGAATGCGACTGCTGATCCTGGGTCCTGCGTTAGATTCCCAGGTCGGGCGATGTGTCGGGCAATGTCCGAGATTAGGAAGGTCGGCTCGTAAAGGCATTGATCCTGCACCTGATCTTTCCCGCTGTTTCGGATTACCATCCCATTTGACTATGAGAGTGAGAGACGAGGGTGTGCCCTTATGTTTGCGCACACTCTAGTGCACTATAATAATTATCTTCTGTGCACTAGGTTAGTCTCCATTGAGATTGGTCGCCGTGACCGGAATTCGGCGATACGGCTTCTTTGTTACGTTCTTTATCAATAAAATGATATAGTAAGACCTTGTAATCTTCCAAATCGGTTTATAGAATCAAACATCTTAACGCGGTGTGCCATGGCTGTTATATTCAGCCAAACGCCAACCGGCGTGCTTGTATGACCAGGATGTACGAACGTGGACGAGACGACAGAAGTATTCTATGGTTTCTGCCTAGGAAAAAGGCGTGAGTTTATGTATGTATGAACTGTGCAAAATAACAAAATCGTTACAAAATATCGTGATGAACAAATCCTGGTTTAATCAAAATTTGCAGTCGCGAACACGCATGGAGCGCGCGTAGCAATGAAGCGTCCCCCTCGCCCTGCAGTGGGAAAATTACAAGCTGGTGATAACACCAAAAAACAACATGCATTGCATACGTTAGTGCCCTTGATTTAATATATTTATGATCTCTCCGGATTATGTGGGCTTTAGTCAGTATTTGTTGTTACTTATCAGAGTGGACCAGCGTTATCGGGCGCGATCCATGCGCCGACAGTGTGTGGGCGATATAATCGCATCCTCTGCGGGCAGCCTTAGATAACTTAGTTTTATTTAGTGCTTTATAATCCAGGCTAGAGTTTTGGAAGTATGTGGTTTGGTAGAAGCTTTGTTTTGGTCTTTATATTAATGGCTGTAAAGACGTAACTTAAATTTAATCAATGGTTCCAAAAAACGAAAATTGTTTTAACATGAGTTGCAATAGACTTGTGCGCTGTAATATTTCCTGCATACTAGGTTTGGCCTTGGTTTGAAACTCGGCTGGGATATTTAAACATTTTGATTTTGAGTTAAAAATAGGTCTATACCTACCTAGGTAGCTCTTGATTCAAATTTTACCACCAAAGACGGCTCAATTAAACAATTTCTCTTAGGATAAAATAATTACTTAATAAAAGTACATATAAATTCCGTTCCGTATAAGAATTTAAAAGTGGAAAAAATATTTTCATAAATATGAAATGCTCTATTAAAAAAGTAACATGTTGAAAATCGTTAACATTCGCTAAAATCTTTGAAAAAATATCAAAACCGACACCAAAAACAGTATAGCAGTTAGATCTTAATAGCCAATCGTTGTGTCTGTAACCACTACGCGTTATATTCGGCTGTTATGCTATAAACCTCTCCTCATAAATCACATACAAGCATCACACGCGGAACTAACATCTGTTGGCCTCACACATTAGTTTGGTTGTGGTAAACTGTACCGAAAAACCGGGAATTTAAAACAATTTAAAACGTTTTACTCCGGTTTTCGACAACGAAACATTTATGTGGCAGATTTATCAAACGCGCTTAAACTACATACCATCACGCCTGTATTCCCTAAAGGGTTAGGCAGAGGTAGGTGCACCCACAGTGCGCCGGTATGTTTTAGGTCCCATGTGATAGGGAATGACCCCATTGCCATTAATCGGGCACAAATCCTAACTTTCAGCTGCCACTATGAATGTCATAGAAAAACCCAATAACATTTTACTCGATCTGGAAATCGAACCCAAGACCGCTACCGTAGCAGTCGTGCTTAGCGAATCGCACATAAACTTTTTTTTATACCTTTGGATGGCAAACAATGGCCTTACCTGATGTTAGGTAAGTAAGTGGTCACCGCTGCCTATAGACATTTCCAACACCAGAGGCATTGCAAACGCCGCTGCCTTGCAGCAGAAATAGGTATAGTGGTAGTACTTCCCCAGACGAGCTCCTCCACAAACGGCTCTACTACTACTAAAATTATAATGATTGGTTGCTGATAAATCAGTCAGCTAATAACAGTACTGAACGCGCTTTTGACTATATAAAACATACATTTTTTGGTTAGTCTCGTATCGATCTGAACTTTTGATACTATCCGGAAGATCACGAGATCGTCGTGAAACGTAGGAAGTTAAGCTGATGGTACTTAACATTTCATCAATGTGGAATTGGGAACAATGTACAAGGATGTCTCTATGATAACATTTTGGATAACTAGAACTATGTCTTTAAAACTATTTATTTACTCATTTAGATTAATTACATTGAATGTTTTAATTAGCAATAAAAGTAGGTATACGTGACTAGGCAGTAGGTACTTTTATACACATTCTGGTATGCAAATAAATAAATATATACTTTTAGACCAATATTGATACCTTATTGCGTCATAGGTCATGAATAAACCTGAAATTGAAATACGAATAATATTTCCTTATTGATTAAGTAGCACAATACAGGCACATCATTAAACAAACTATATTATAGGTATTCTCTCAAAGTGCAACCTATAAAACATAATTGTTCAAAGTCAAAATAAAAAAAACTGTCAGTGATTGTCAAAAAGTGCGACTTTACCGACTGCAACAAAAAGTGCGACTTTTTCGACTCGTAAAAAAGTGCGGTTTTACTGTATACCCAATAAGTGCGACAGTACCGTATACCACAGAGTGATGTTGTAACAAAGTGATGACTGTGATGACGGAGGTGCGCTCCCGGCGCCCCCTGTCGGAACAATACTGCATACCGTCCACGTTTCTCAGGACAATATGGCGGCGGACGCTGTCATTCAAGAAACGGAAGGTGAGTTTTAACGAGGTTCCTTTTAAATATAAAAATGTATAGGTTTTTATATTGAAATGTGGTCAATTTTGCTATTGAATGCAATACAATAAAATAAGTGAAAAAAATAAATTTTATTTTAAGCAACAGGGATTATTTTGGTTATGCCTAATTCTAACTATGAAGACAAAATAATAGTTTAGGAAGCGAAGATACTACTCAAAAATTTTTTTTTGTAAAATGTTTCCCCACTCGAATAATTTCTTCTGTATCGTGGGTGCGTTTACAAACATATAAGCTTACATACACACACAACTTAACCCGGAACAACCATAACTAGGGCCAATATTTGTACCGGGAATCGAGCCTGAGACACGCAGCGCAGCAGGCAATCGCTTAGCCACTCCGTAAATTGTACCGCGTTATTGCCCTCTATAGGCATATTTTGGGGTAGTAAGCATTACAATGCACCCATAATCGATTCACTAATCCATATTATACTGTATATTTTTCAGTTCAAGTAATTTTAATCCGTTTCCCAGAACATTCTGCAAGTGCAAGCTGAAACTGAATTTCACCTGGAAGCAACCGGATTACACTCCTGTTTCTTCGGCTATAAAGCCTTTGTTACCTTGTGCCATTGTCACAAGAGCATCACGTTAATATAATTATGTATAAGAAATGCAGTTACTTTTTTTATTTAAGATGGGTTTGCTCTAGACTCTAGTCTAAGTCAGAGGTGACAGAGACAAAGTCGACGATTTTTTTTTTAGGGATAGGAAATCCTCAAATAACTTCCCAAGCTCTGGGCGGGGCGGGAGGGAGTGTCAGAACCATCCATGTTCCTCCTTGTGCCCTTTGCGTTTCGGGGGCGCGGTACCTCTTACGAACAACCTGCAGCCCCGGCAGGCATCGACCCTAAGTGGCCTCTTCAAAATTTGCTGACATCTCTTTGAGGCGCGCGTGGAACACGAACGCGCCGTCGCGTCGACACGGCCTGTCATTATCGTGTTGGCAACGTAGGACGGTGAGCTACCCTTTCTTCACCATCCATAGGCCCGCGTCTACAGTGGCCGGGAGTCGTCTCGCGGCTCCCGACGCCCTGAGCGGCTAAAAGTCAACGATTGAGTAAGCTTGCCCAGAAGGAGCCTGAAGACGTTCTCTAAATATTTGGAATAATTGTAATGATTTTGGATATTTAACGCTGATACATTTAATAATATAAGTATATATAAGTTATGGCCGTATGTTGGATAAGTATTTCTGCATAATATTGTAACATTTTTAGCATATTTTATTGAACAAGTTTGACATAACTCATTAATTAAATCATTGAGAGATTATGATTACCTTGTTATGCAGAATTAAGCTCTAATGCCTTTAGTCTCGGACGCAGTCGAATGCGACAGCGAATCAACAAAAAACCTGTCAGTTATATGGCAGGGTTTCATAAGATCTGTCTCACTCTACTGTATAGTGAGATAAGATAGCTGCATCCTGGTCGGTACCGTTTCACAGGTGACTGCGAAATAGTTGTTACCCTGTCGCTGACATTTCATATAACTTCACTAGTGATGCTTCGCGCCGCAGTGTGTCACCATGTGATCTCTCAGTGGGGACAGATTTTCGCATCACGGAAAAATGAAGTAAGGCAATATTTTTAAAAATATTTAGTTATCCCTACATATGCAGTTGGATACGCGGATTACGCAATAATGCGTACAAAAAAGTGTTGGCATGGAGGGACATGCAAGAGGAGACGGATGGTAAGAAATTGCTTGTTAATATTTTGATTTTTAATTATCCTTTCCGATTTTGATGACCGCGGTAGTCGAGGCTAAAAAAACATGTAAAAAATAAGGATTTCTGTTACCCAATCTCCTCTACGGGAGAACTCACTCATGATTTAATTATTTGTCAAGGGGTAATGATGTTTTTGATTTCCAAAGTCGAAGTTTTTTTTGCAAACTGAAAGCAAAGATTGGGACAACATCCAGCAATGACCTCTTACTAGTGTATCAATGTACTTCGTGGTGATATCCAAACAGCGTCCCTGTCCGGACATGCAGCATACTGGCATGCAGCGTTGGCGACCCAAAAACCCAAGAATTAACCCAAAAATTAACTTGAAGATTGTGTTCACAACTCGTGCCGGTTACAATATCTATATAAACACATACCATCACGCCTGTATTTCCCGAAGGGTTAGGCAGAGGTGTACCAACGTACACCGACAGTTCGCCGGTATGTTTAGGTCCCATGTTTAAGTGGCGAGTATATTGCCATTACGGCCACAAATCTTAACTCCGAGCTGCTACTGAGAATTTCATAGAAAAACCCAATAACGCTTTTTAACTTGCGCATTGAAGCTCTACCATAGCAGTCGCGCTTAGGACCACTAGGCCGAGGCAGTTAAATTACAATTTAATTCGTTTTTCCTTTATTCTATTCATAAATATGTTTTGATAACAGCCTCCTATTACCGTGGTATCACTAAGCAAAGCATTCCGCCCGTATTTGCCATGTTCTGACGCAGGTACTCATCTCTTGTGCATATAAGGCGCTATGGGGCACGCGTGTGTAGCGTGCACATGCTCCCATTGTCACGTAACATAGAACCCATTTTGTATAGACTTAGAGTGTAGGACAATGTTAGGAGATGTAGTGAGAAGTAGTTTAATTTCAAAAGTTTTTGTTTTTTATTTTAATTTGTTGTCTGTCAAATTATTTAACAAACGAAAAACATTTATCTTTAGTATTTTATAAATACTAATAATGTATGGAAGAGCGGAGTCTCCTAATACAGGCTTCATACGCTTACAAGGAGGCTTCAATCACCACTGATGTAAAAAGAACTTGTTAATTCCAATAAACCTTTTTTCATTTTCATTTTTTTCATTTTTCATCTAAAACGAAAAAACAGAAATACGATTTCTAAATTGAAAACTTCTGTTATTGTTATTATCATTAATTAATTAATTTATGTACAAGGTGTTAGGTTAAACAATGGCACATACTTTAAGGGAGTGTAGTGCTTATGAAAATAAACCACTTTCACTATGAAATTAAAAATAAAATTGCAAAAAAAATCAGCTGTTTCTTACATGTTGTCGAGTTTTGCGAACATTACTGTATGGAGCAGTTGACATTTTATTTCGATTCTACGTATCGTACTGTAGTAAAAGTTGTTCATTTTCATTAGAACTGCGCTACCTTAAAGCAAGTCCCTCGTTTACCCTAACACCCTGTATCTGTAATTTTAATGAATAAATGATAATAATTTATTATTAAACAGACAAGAAGCGTCCACACTGACAATAACAAAAATATGATCGTAACAATATGTACCGTAACAATAGGTTCCGTACGTATGAAAAAAAAACGCAACCCTTATATGATCAGTCGTGTGTCCGTCTGTCCGACCGTCACAGTCAATTTTCTCCGAATCTAATAGACCGATTAAGTTGTTTGGTAAGTACACATATTAATTTCTGTGACCCAAACGCAGCGGTGTGACGTGAATAAACGAAATCTGTATATGGGAGTCCATTTACAGATTTCGTCTACTTTTGGGGGGCAAAATTTAAATTAAAAAAAAAAATCGCAAACTGCGTCGTGTGACAACAAATGAAAGGGTTTGTTGTGAAGATCTTAAATATATATTTTTTGTATTTTTCTATTGTTTTGGGTAGGAATCCAGAAATCATGCTAAAGAATATCCATTCACCTCTTATTCTTGATCTAGGAATTACCTGAAGACTAATATACTATTAGGTATATATGTAATGGTTACCTAATACACGAACTTGTGATTCGGATTGTTTTTATCACTTGTTTTTCGTCTGCAAAAGTCATATAACGGGTTTGAGGGGATTATTCAAGTAATGTAGCTTTTGACTTTATATCATTATTAATGACTGACCGGTTTTTGTACCTACATTTTGGAAGTCAGCAGCGACTTAATCATTCACGTCGGCTATTAGTTATACTAATTTAAACTTGCTTACCATTCATCTTACTATCCTACTTATATTATAAATGCGAAAGTTTGTGAGGATGGGTGAATGGATGCTTGTTACTCTTGGCCGCGGTGATTCTTTCAAACAAATTCCGCAATCCCCGCAGGCGGCTATCGGCGGCGACGAACTCTCGCGTCCGGCCCTGGAACAAACCATGATCCGGAGCGACAGGGAATAGGAACAGTGACCTCCTTCTGCGAAGCAGTTATGCTAGAGAAGGAGGTGGCGGGACGGTTGAGGCAGAGAACCTCCCGTCGCAGCCGCCGCGGGTGACGCTCCAGGCGTCGGGAGCCGCGAGACGACTCGCGGCCACCGTTGACGCGGGCCTGTGGACGGTGAGCAATGGGTAGCTCACCGTCCGCACGTTGCATAACGACAGGCCGTGTCTCAAAGAGATGTTTGCATTTGGAGGTGCTAGTCAAGGTCGGTGCCTGCCGCGACAGCGGGTTGTTTGAAAGAGATATCACGCCCTCGAATACAAAGGGCACAAGAAGGAACATGGATGAGTTTTAGTCAGCAAAAGTCTGATTCTCCCTCCCGTTCCGCTCAGGACGGGAGAAGTTATTTGATGATTTCTCATCCGAAAAATAAATAATAAAACCCCTGCAGGCAACCAATCCCGTTATTTAGTAATCATCGATGTTGCCAGCTCAGAATATGAGAAAATAATAGATAATGGCATCTTCTTTGCTAGCAGATGCTTTACATTACTTATCATTATCTGTAGTGATTGTGATATTTCCGGCATTTGATAAATATTTTTATCTACCTATCTCTCTTTGTAAGTACTTATTTATATTGACCTACTTTTTATATCTCCAACACTAGTGAGTGAATCGCATTTGCTTCGCTCTGGTACCATAATATTTTGCTACTTTGGGTTAGATTATTGAAATTTTCTTAAGGATCTCTAATTTTATGATAGTAAATTATAGCCTATGTTACTTCTTGTTAATTGAGCTCTGTATTGGTGAAAAAATAGTTACAATCTGTCCAATACTTCCGGAAGTTATTCGGTAGAAACAAACAAACAAAAAAATCTATCCTCTTTTTAATATTAGTATAGATTGAGTCATTTTTTAAATTCGAACCGAATGGTCTCTACTTTAAAAACAAATGAATAGTCTATTTTGAATAATTCGAAAAGGCATTAATTTGTTTCAAAATAGAAATCAATTTACTATGTGCTGCATGAAACCAACAAGTAATAAAATTAAAAATTTAAGTAACGTCCGACAGAAAAATAAAAATCCCGCCACATGTAACTAAAGAGCTGGTAACCTTGAAACAGCTGAACCGATTTTGATAAAACATATCTAAAAACCATCGCTAGGAAAATTGCTTTCAATGAACAAAACCGCATTCAAATCGGTTCACCCGTTTAAGCGCTACGGTGCGACAGACTGACACACAGACACGTCAAACTTATAGCACCCCTCTTTTTGAGTCGGGGTTAAACACAACACCTACCAAGTATTGAACAAGAGAATAAAATATAATATACTATAACTAGCTTCCGTCTGCGGCTTCGCTTGCGTGTTTTTTGTCAACCGCGTCGAGTTACGTATCTGGTTACTGCTCCGCTCCTGAACGGTGTAGCGAGATGTTATATAGATTATACTATTCATCATGAATCTGGCTATCAAATACAGAAACATTTTTCCAAACCGACTGTTAGTTTCGGAGATTAGAGCGTTTAAATAAACATACAAAAAAATTCTTCAGCTTTATACATAAGTCAACATTATGATTAACATATGCCTATGTATTCTATGTTGGTTATCATTGAAGCAAACTTTTCACAGACACCTATTTACACAAAGATTTCTATGTGAATGAAATCAGATATTAAAAATAAAATGGTTAGGTACCGTGCCTTTTATATTTCCTTTATACATTTTCTTATTTCAAAATTAGGTCACCTACTAAGAATAAAATAATAATGATCGAAGATCCCATTGTCGTCTGAAAATAAATAGTGGGATAATAATTATGTATTTTGTTTTTCTCATGTCCCTGTTCTTTTTTAGGGTTCCGTACCCAAAGGGTTAAACCCTATTACTAAGACTCCGCTGTCCGTCCGTCTATCTGTCTCTCCGTCTGTCACCAGTCTGTATCTCATAAACCGTGATAGTTAGACTGATGTAATTTTCACAGATGATGTATTTCTGTTGCCGCTATAACAACAAATACTTAAAAACAGAATAAAACAAATATTTAAGGGGGCTCCCATACAACAAACGTGATTTTGATAACGACAACAGGTAGATAACGGCAATAAGTACACGCTGGAAATAATCACAGAATATTTTGTTAGATATAATATTAACTTAAAAAACATAAACATATTTAAGGGTGGCTTCTGTATAACAAACGTGATTTTTTGCCGTTTTTATAGATGGTACGGAACCCTTCGTGCGCGAGTCCGACTCGCACTTGGCCAGGTTTTTTCTTCTGCTATATTGCATTTTTTTTTTTAATGTGCTGTAGTCGTGGTGAATGGGCACATAGGGGAGAATCAGAGCAAGACTTTAAAAGGGCTTTTAACATTGGAATGATGTAGTTTGTTGCCAAAAAGGACACCATATCGTTAGTTAAAAATCTGTAAAAAAAATTAGTGCTTTTTGGCAACAAACTATATTATTTTGACACTGAAATCCCTTTTAAAGTGTCGTTCTAACTAACCCCGCGTGTTGCTATTCATCCCATTTTACTTTGGGTCTAGCGACTCTGAAAATTCAGTCTATAAGAAATCTTTTGCATTACATTTCATTTTTATAGGATTTTCTTTCCGTTTGAATCCCAAGCTACATCAAAAATTTATAAATCTTATTCTATCTAGCAGTCAGACATGTTGATGATTTATTGCGCATTCTATCAATATCTTTGATACACCAATCTCAATGTTTAACCTTTAAATTCTGCGTGATGTTACAATTTATAACTGTTCGATACCGCCCTGCTCGTGTACCACAAACACAGCCGTTTAACACAAAAACAAAGCATTACCGAGCCGGGAATACAACCCGGAACTGAACGCTCAGCCACATTGTAAAAGTACGCAGAAGGCATACAAACAAAAATGTATGGTAGGTATGGTTGCCGACCACATGAGACATTTTAACTTTGTCTCTAGGATGTCAACGCATTTGCATTGCCTCTGGTCCACTTAACATCAGAGAGGATTATGTTCACATTACAATCGCATTCTACTCCCAGTCACAATTTGTCAAAAATATCTTTAATTTGTCTAAATTTTTGACAAGTCCTAGACATTGATTGTTGCTTATGTGATAGCAACTTGAATTCGAATGTCATTTAGTTAGTAGACCTAACCATCAGGTGGGCCGTCGAATTATTTAAATACAGTTATACAAACAATATAGTAGTTGCTAGTAATTTGAAACACTTAAATGCCTTTCAAATGCCTCGTTAGCCTAGTGGTCCTAATCGCGACTGCTACGCTAGAGATTTTGAGTTCGATTCGCAAGTCGAGCAAAATGTTAAAGGGTTTTTTTATAAAATTCTTTGTAGCAGCTCGGAGTTAGGATCTGTGCCCGGTTAATGGCAATAGGCCCTATTACATGGGACCTAACCATACCGGCGATCTATAGATGTATATTGGTACACCTCTGCCTAATCCTTTGAGGAATGCAAGCGTGATGGTATGTTTTGTTGTTGGTTACAATTAAACGAAACAATTAAGAATGCTTTCGAGACTATCTCCTTGTTTATTTGAGGTGTTTTTCACGTCTTCACATCTGTGACTTGGTTATCACTATCACGCGCGATACGGAGTGGGTCTTCTGACCCCTCACCGCACATGACTCACAGCTCGCCGTGTTATGTAAACGTGTTAATAAAAACATTATTTATGCGTAATTTATGCGCGAAGCCGTCGAGATGCGAACATTAGTTTGTGATATGATTCACTGGTGGGAAACAGCTGGTGGCTTCCAAGTTCTGGGTGGTAGTTTACTAAATAAGAGGGAGCAAGTAGCCTTATGTAAAGGAATGCCGACCTTCTCGCTTTCAAAATAGAATTTAGATCTCTTTATTCAAGTACCCATGTTTTAAATATGTCTATGATTACGAAACACTGAAACACATTTAATCAATCCGCGTAGCCTTTTCCTAACTACTTATATGTTGGAGTCGGCTTTCAGTGTAACGGGATGCAGCTGAATACCATTGTTTTACATGGAGCGACTGACTATCTCACCTCCACAACTCAGTTAATAGGCAACACAATACCTCTTGGTAAGACTGGTTGTCAGACATCCCGGCTTCTGGCTATTCGTAACGACTGTCAAAGATCGACGAATGACAGCCGGGATCCACGGCTTCACGTGCTTTTCGAGGTACGGGGGTGTCACACCACCAACTTCCAAACTCCGCTAAAGCTGCTACTGAAAAATTCTTAATGGAAAAACCTAATAACACTTTTTATCTGACCTGGGAATAGAACCCAGGACACCACGCTCATCAGTTGCGTTGCGACGATGAGGTCAACGGGGCAGTTAATACGGGAATTGATGCTACAAAATTAATAAATAGGTACTCACTACGTTTTCCTGCATTGTGTGAAATTAATTAACAATAAAATATTATGTCCAATGATTTTTATTACTCATAAAGAACACAGTTCACTTACAATAAGCTTACATGCCTAATTATAACTAATTATAGTTATTGCAATACTATCATGTACTGCCTCAAAGAGAAGTCAGCATAGGGAAGGGGCCACTGAGGGCCGATGCCTGCCGGGGCTGCGGGTTGTTCGTAAGAGAAACCGCGCCCCCGGAACGCAAAGGGCACAAGAAGGAACATGGGTGGGTTTTAGTCAGTAAAAGTCTGACACTCCCTCTCGCTCCACCCAGAGCGGGAGAAGTTATTTGATGATTTCCCACCCCCCAAAAAAAAAAAAATAATAAATAGATATCATGTACTAGTGTCTGCACGCGACTTCGTCCGCGTCTTTGATATTAACTACATCCTCACAAACTTGTGCATTAATATTATTAGTATAGTAACCGGCAGGGAGTGTCTTGCACACTCAATAAATAGGCCCCCAGAAAAGTTACATTAATTATTTAGAATTTATAAATTATAATAAAATAAATAAAAAATAAATTATAATATAATTAAATTATTATTATTGTAAATTATAATTATTATTTATTAACTGCCTCGGTAGCCTAGTGGTCCTAAGCGCGACTGCTACGCTAGAGGTCTTGGGTTCGATTCCCAGGTCGAGCAAAAAGTGTTATTGGGTTTTTCTGTGAAATTCTCAGTAGCACCTCGGAGTTTGGATTTGTGCCCGGTTGATGGCAATAGGCTCGCCCCTTATTACATGGGACCTAAACATACCAGCAAACTGTGGGTGTACATTGTTACACCTCTGCCTAACCCTTCGGGGAATACAGGCGTGACGGTATGTATGTAATTTCTCAGTATCTACCCGGAGCCTTCCCGAAGCTACATATTAATATGTGACTTAAACATTTAGCAAAATGTTAAAATAGTCGTTATTCCGGAGTAATAAGACGGAAATTGGCATCTATGTTTGTCTCTCATTGAACCTACCGGCCTGCAAAACATAAGTGATATAACACACAATTTAAAAACAATTGTTCAAACGCTTCATAAAAATTACCCGTACGTATTGTGGAAACCTGAAGCGAGTTTATTTTATGTTGGTATTTATGTGACTTTTTTGATTCCCAACTTGGTAAATGTATCTTGACAACGTGAAGGAACCTGGACTTATCTATACAAATATTATAAAGCTGAAGAGTTTGTTTGGTTGAACGCGCTTATCTCAGGAACTACTGGTTTGAATTGAAAAAATCTTTTTGTGTTGGGTAGTTCATTTATCGAGCAAGGCTATAGGCTATATAACATCACGGTACGTCCACTAGGTGCTGAGCAGTAACCAAAGACGTAACCTAATGCGAGTGAAAAAACTACGCAGACGAAGTGCGCGAGCACAAGCTAGTAATAATTATATACTTATACTTTTAATATTAAGAGAAAATATTTTTTTGGTTTGTTTGTACCGAATAAGCTCCGAAACAAGTGGACCGATTGTAACAATTTTTTCACCTATTTCTGAGTAACGTAAGCGGCAGGGAGTGTCAGACTTACTTGATGACTAAAACCCATCCGTGTTCCTCCTAATGCCCTTTGCGTTCCAGGGCCACGGTGTCTCTTTCGAACAAATTCCGCAACCCTGGTAGACCATCACCTCATGGACTTCTAAATTCTCTGGAGTCTATATATAGAGTCCGAATATGACTCATATACCTTTGGGAAGAAACGCGTGCTATTATGTTTATAAAAAAATCAAAATTAAATATTATGTTATTGTTTGTTGCAGTCGTCCGAGGACCGGTTTGCTGGCTACAAGGGAGTCAGGGATATCACCATCAAGAAGGTGAGAGCAGTTCTAATATTTGTAGCTAGGCAAATATTTGTGCCGTGCGGGAATTAAACTTGGGACACGCAGCGCAGTAGACTACCGCTCAGCTACTGTGACAACCGAAGCTTCAAAAGTCTCTGTTTTAAATTTCCTTACCGCCCGATTCTCACCATGGTTTCCTCAGTCTCATTGGTACAATTGTACCCTGAAAGATGCCGACAGCACATTTTGTATGAAATTGAAAACCAACTCAGTCGGATCGCATCAAATCCCCGCGCCATTTTTCACAAAACTTCCAAAGCCAAAAATTATGTTTTTTTTTCTCTAGTTCCCTTTCGGTTTCATTACACCTTCCTCTTCGGCTCTTACTGCAATTTAATATTGACAGTAATGACAAACTTACTGCACTTGTATCATAATGTCCTATTATAGCAGCGTTCCTAATCCCAGTGTCGAATGTTTCAGGGTCCGTCCGGTCTCGGCATCATGATCATCGAGGGTCGCCATACGGAGGCAGGTCGGGGGATCTTCGTGTCGGACCTGCAAGAAGGCAGTGCAGCGGAACAGGTTAGTTATGCTGATCACACGATAATTTTGATCTACTTAATTAATTGTTTTACCAATATTCCTTCCTTCTCCTTTTAATAATCTCCTGGTTGCATTCCGTTGAAATTCTCAAAATTGCTATTTGCATCCTCAAAATATTGGAGGAGTTCTCTCAACTCTTCATGGATCCTCATCATTAAAACTAGACATACATCACGCCTGTATTCCCCGAAGGGTTACGCAGAGGTGTACCAATGTACACCCACAGTTCGCCAATATATTTAGGTCCCATGTAATAGGGTGCGAGAGTATTGCCATTAACCGGGTACAAATCCTAACTGCGAGGTGCTACTGAGAATTTCATAGAAAAACCCCATAACAATTTTTATCAATCTTCCTGGGAATCGAACCCAAGACCTCTAGCGCAGCAGTTGCGCTTAGGACCACTAGGCTATTGAGGCACCAACTAACACTACAGACGTAGATTCTAATAAAAATGGGACCAATCTGGAGGTATATCCTTCTAAATAAAAATACAATACCTATATCCGAATTGAGAACCTCTTGCTTTTTTTAAAGTCAGTAGAAAACAAGTTATCCCAACCCATACATCCATCCATCCTCACAAACTTTCGCATTCGTCATATTAGTAGGATTAGTAGGATTTGCCTTGAGCTTGGCCTATATGCCTAAATTGGGCAATAGACATACAAGCTATATCGCGTTCTCAAAGTCTAACTACTTTTTCGCTCATCTTTCACTTTAAAAGTTCGAATAGGTACTTAAGGGTACACATAAGCAAAAGAGGTCGTCGAGTTATAAGCACGTATAACTCGCCCGTCTATCACCCGCTTAAGATACACAATGGTACCAGAGGGACTGTGTTAGTTAGACCCTGCTGTTTGTTTTTTCGCTGTAAGTCTAGGTAGATCTTTTGACCCGTAATATGTAGGTACAATCGAACAAACTATTTGGTATACAGGCCAAATTATCAGTCTTGCTACAACTACATTGCCAATATTTATTTTCATACCATCATAACATACCATCACGCCTGTATTCCCCGAAGGGTTAGGCAGAGGTGTAACAATGTACACCCACAGTTCGCCGATATGTTTAGGTCCCATGTAATAGGGGGCGAGCCTATTGCCATTAACCGGGCACAATTCCTAGCTCCGAGCTGCTACTGAGAATTTCATAGAAAAACCTAATAACACTTTTTGCTCGACCTGGGAATCGAACCCAAGACCTCTAGCGTAGCAGTCGCTCTTAGGACCACTAGGCCACCGAGGCAGTTATTTATTTTCATTGTATGAGTAATAACTTTTTAAGCTTATGAAACACTTAAGAGAGTGATGTAAGCGAAATAGACTGCTCAGCAGATTTATAACATTGTTTAAAAGTAATTGCAAATACATGCCATGCCCGTATACCAAATAGTTTGTATAGTACCCGCCACGAGTCGTGAACACAGATGTCAAGTTAATTTTTGGGTTTCTTCCCGGGTTGTTTGGGGCTCCAACGCTGCACGCGATCGGTCCGACGGACGGCCCAATCGCGTGCAGCGTCGACGGTCCAAAAAACCCAGCACCCCTTCGTATGCAAATGCAACTCACACTTGGACAGTTTTTTATTGTACACATAGCCCATCAGAGACATCGCCGTTTTCTATCATACTTTCTGATTACATTTTATCGACTTATCTTAACGTGAATGTTTTTCTGGTTTCAGGGAGGTCTGCAGATTGGTGACATGCTGTTAGCAGTGAATAGAGACTCTTTACTGAACTGCAGTTACGATGCAGTAAGTGTTCCAAGCTACCTTTACAAAAGTACTTCTTGGAAGGGGCAACTACATTAAATTCGCTTCTTGTTCATGACGTGCAAAAGTGCCTTTTAAATGTCTTATTGATACGACTCCCGGCCACCGTAGACACTGGCCTGTGGACGGTCAGCAATGGGTAGCTCACCGTCCTTACGTTGCATAACGACAGGCCGTGTCGACGGCGCGTTCGTGTTCCACGCGCGCCTCAAAGAGATGTCAGCAAAAGGAAGGGGCCACTGAGGGCCGATGCCTGCCGGGGCTGCGGGTTGTTTGCAAGAGATACCGCGCCCCCGGAACGCAAAGGGCACAAGAAGGAACATGGGTGGGTTTTAGTCAGTAAAAGTCTGACACTCCCTCCCGCCCCGCCCAGGGCGGGAGAAGTTATCTGATGATTTCCCACCCACCAAAAAAAAAAAAAAACAAACATGTCTTATTGATATAAATTATTTGACTTCACATCATACGTACATTTTAATATTATGCCACAAATCAATGTATTAAGCGCGACGTTCATTGCCGGTGATTGTGGTTATTGCTGGGGGAGGCCTACATCCAGCAGGGGACGTCGATTGGCCGATTATTATAATGATGAGGATGAGGTCTGCAAAAATAACGTTGAAAGCTTCCAGTCAGGCCGGTCTTGCACAGATTGTTCCATTAAACCTAAAATGACAGAAAATTCAAGTTTATAACCTTAACTAGCTCAACGAAGTCGCGGGGACTTTGTTCGCGTTCACTATTTTATTGGTTTTAATTTGGTTTTCGCATACCCCTCTTTTTTAAATTAAAGTAAGCTTAAGTTACTTCTTATAACATCAGCTGTCTGTTCATCCCCTATTTTATCCCCTTTGGGGTGGAATTTATCAAAATCCTTTCTTAGAGGATACCTACGTCATAGCAGCTTTATGCATGCAACGTCTCAGCCCGATCGGTTTAAAATAGACACAGTTTCAAACAAACTTTCATCCCCTATTTTATCCCCTTGGGGATAGAATTGATCTAAATCCTTTCTTAGCGGATGTTTACGTCATAACATCTACCTGCATGCCAAATTTTAGCCCGATCCGTCCAGTGGTTTGGGCTGTGCGTTGATAGATCACTGTGTCAGTCACCTTTGAGTTATATATATTTAGATTAGATTTTAACCAATACAGGATTAAAGTCGTTTTCATAAGGATCAATTTAGTTTGATAGTCATTTGCTAATAAATGCTTTATATTTCCAGGCGGCAGCAAAGCTCAAGCAGACGGAAGGCGTGGTGGTCCTCACAGTGTGTACTCCCAACCTGAAGGAGCCTGGAGACGATTCATCGGCCACCGCCACCACCCCTGGGACACCGGGCGCTGGTAAGTCATCGACCTAGCTAGTTTAAGTGTCCTGGTATTTAATAGAACTCAGTGGAACGAGAGATACAACACTAGCCGCATATAAATGGATTAGTGGTAAATATGGTTTTTCTCACTCCTCCGCTAATCTTTTCTAATTAAATTCGGTACGGGATCCAAGACAGTTGAATCGTTTCTCCGGGACTCGTTAAGCTTCATTGCTTCGGCGGTTTTTATAGATATTTCCACTTGATTCTGGGTTTCAGGAGTTGCAGTGGATGGGATAAGTGAAGAGGGCTTGTCCGATAAAAGAAATTGGCGCTTTTAAAATCCCAAATTGTTCTCATTACAGGTGGTCCATCAGCCCCGGGTGGAGCATCCCGGCCAGCCAGCAGGAATGCCAACGAGACCCTCGCTGCCAGCAGACCGCAGACACCACGACCCACACCCTCACCTATTAAAGGTATGGGACTTTATTGCGATCGAACATTAGCAATTGCTGTTTTGTAAATTACTCGTGGATAGACATTGACAAGAACTTAGCAATCAATTTGTCACATTCAACTGCTGGGCAAAGGCCTCCCCCACATGTCCTTCCAAATATTATTTTTAAATTCCATAAACATTTTTGCCAACCTTTTCGGCACTGAGGAAGTTTTCACCTTTATTTCCAAATACATCAAAGTCTCTAGTTTCTAAAACCTCTTTAGAAATTTAATAAAGCTTTTAACTTGAGATCAGTATAATCTTCAAATTAATGTCATCTGTCTTTTCCTAAAGGTCCCAACGCCACTGTTGATCATAGGGTCCCGGGTTCAGTCCCTAGATGGAGCAAACTGTTATTGAGTTTTTCATTCTGGGAATACAGGTTATTTGTTATGTGTTGTAATGAATAATCGTTATCATGTCAGCCAAACGGCGTCCACTGCTGGTTCCTCTAAAGATAGCCAAAATGTAATGAATATTATTCATCATTTTTCAGTGGAACCCCCTCCGGATCCTGCCACGGCGCCGGTGGCCCCCAACGCGGACACGGTGATAGAGATCAACTCCGCCAACGAAGTGCTCGGAGTACTGCTGCTGGGTGGCAGCGACACCTTAATCAATGTAAGTACTATTAGTCTATGGGATAGAATTAATTAAGCGTAGTTCTGGAAACAGGACAACCCACCACCCTTAAATAGTTTTTTTACACCAATAATAATTTATTGATGAAGATATGCTGTGAAGTGACACACTACAATATTAAGCAATGTACATGAAATGTGATGGCTATGATAGACGCCAGGAAGTTACGACTTTATCCCTTGAACTAGGTGTACCTGTATGTCAGGAGATAGAAATTAGAACGACTAATTACTTCAACCTCACTCAATTTGCCAAATGTGTTAAATTTCCAGCAATTTCATTTCAATATACACTCAAAAGTTATGCTTAGAATAAATTTAAAATTAATCAGATCATCCAATACCATTACATCAATATTTTGAAAAAATAGGAGAAAAATTAATGTCAATTGAAAATATCCTTTAATACCTTTTCAATAAAAAAATAAAATAATAAATTATGACTTAGAACATGTTTATCATCACTATATTTACGAATTAATCAAGGGCTCCTATAACTTCTAGCGAGTGTATTGTTGTAGGGAGCGGCAGCAATAATACTAGACGTGTACAACAACGGTGCCATCGCGAAGGATGGTCGGCTGAAACCCGGAGACCAGATCCTCGAGTGTAACGGAATAGCTATCACCAAGGAGATGGCGCATGAGAGACTCTGTCTTAGCATCAAGCAGAAAACTGCTAAGGTACTACAATATTTAGTTACTCAATATTTATTTAGTAGTAGTAGAGCTCTTTGTGAAGGAGCTCGCGCGGGTAAGTACTAACACCATACTCATTTCGGCCGCAAAGCAACGTTGCTGTGTTCCGGTTTGATGGGTATGGGTGCCGGTGCAATTACAGGCACATGAGACATTTCAACTTTATCTCTGGAATGGGGACGCATTCGCACGGCCTCTGGTATTGCAGATGTCTATAGGCAGCGGTGACCACTTAACATCAAGTGGGCCGTCGGCTTGTTTACCATCCAACGAGAAAAAAAAAGCAATTGTGGTTGTGAAGGTACAAATTAATTTGAACAGCTTTTACTACGGGACCAACCATAAAATTTCTTTTCATATTTCTGAGTTACTCTCTGTATAAAAACATGTTTATAATATTCACACACAAAAGAGTTAAACCTAACTGGTTATCCTCACATCTTCCAGCTAAAACTGACAGTCCATCGACCAGAGCCGTTGAAGTACGAAGAGATAGAGATAGACCTGAGTCGCAAGGCGGGCAAAGCGCTCGGCCTCACGTGTGTCGCGCCCGTGCAGGCACCCGGTGTCTACATAGGCCAACTTGTGAGTATCAACCCTGAATATGGACTAACTATATATGGGGTCACCCTAAATAGGAGACTAGCAGAAAATAACGGTGGAAGAAAGAAGAAGATTTGTTTATACGATTGATGACTTGATGACGGTAAAACGCACGGGATCTATTAAATAAATGTATATATGACAGCTTGTATACACATACGTTAAATCCAGCAATGGTGGTCTTACATCGTTGATAATAATGAGGACCATTTCGTAATTAATAATTTCCATTTAAAATAAGATTAATTAAGGTGGACGCTTATTAATATCATGAGCTGTCATATAAAAGGTGCTTTTTTCCTATCCTGAAACTTTTAGTCTTGGGTTCGATTCCCAGGTTGAACAAAAAGTGTTTATTTATTTATTAATAGGTTAGTCACAATTGTTTACACAATTCATTTTAATGTATAGTGCACAATATACATTTATGAGTGCAACAATCACTTACAGGCTAACACCGCATGCACTATTGTAACTGGTATTGGGTTTTTTTATGAAATTCTCAGTAGCAGCTCGGAGTTAGGATTTGTGCCCGGTTAATGGCAATAGGCTCGCCCCCTATTACATGGGACCTACACATACCGGTGAACTGTGGGTGTATCTCTGCCTAACCCTTCGGGGAATACAGGCGTGATGGTGATGGTGAATGTTCTGGTTCCAGCTCCCCGGCACTCCCGCGGACCTGGACGGTCGCATCCAGCGCGGCGACTTCCTGGTGGCGGTGGACGGTAAGGATGTGACGTCAGCTGACCTGCTGGGGTGCGCCACCGCGCTCAAGCTGTGCGCCAACAAGGCAACCATCAAGGTGAAGCGGTTCAAGACAGTTCGGTAATTTTGTAGCGTTACAACAAGTTTTGGTGTCACCGTTTTTCGGATGGAAAGACCAATGTTCTAAGGACTATAAAGTGTGATGAATAGCATATAATTATGTTTATTGACTATTAGTATTGATTATTTAATAGTTAAAGTGATTAAAGAAGATAGTATGAGAGTATGCGGGAGCTGTAAATATGAAACGAAGTGAAAAAAAGTGAATATTAATTAAAAGAGAAACATTTATTTTGTTGAATAGACGATAGGAAAGAATAAAAACTAAGGATGCGTAAGAGAGAGGCAAGGAGGAGATAATATATCGAAAGGTTTATAGAAAAGGTACAAAATCAAAGCATTTTTTTTATTATTTTGTTTTTTTTTTTGCTAGTAAGTGACCATCATAGTCCTTTGATTATGTGTCACATGTTATTCATATTTTAAGAGATAGATCACCTATTGATATGATTGTTACTGTTTCTTTAGATCACGTTACTTTAGGTGGATTTATCTGTTGAAGGATGAGATTACTCGAATTAATTGTATACTAGGTAATATAGGTACTCGAATAATAACATACTTATTTATCCGACAGGTATAACATACTTTTATTTAGTAAACTGTGACACCAAAACTAGGACTACTAGTAGGTAGGTATAGGTTCGATAATGTGCAGACCAAAATACTATTTTAAATATTAAATTATTTAAATTCTATCTTCCATCCAAAAGTACACATACAAGTTTTATCAATGATGTCTCGAAAGACCAAAAAAATTGGTCCTTCGGGTTTTAATCATTGTTACACATTGCCTTAAGGATTTACAAAAAGTGACATTTTGATCTGCAGATATATCGCTTAATTACTTAGAATAAAATCTAGGCCAAATAATATAATACTTACCTAGTTATTCAGTAGTTAACATCGGATGTTGACAAGTGATTAGACAATAAATTACACTCATTCGATACATTCGTTGCGTTATGCCGATTGCTAACACGAATTAAAAAATGGATGAGACGAAATTACAATCCACAAATGATATTGTTCTATTTAATTATGCTACATATTTAAATCAATCGGCACGATGCAATTTTTACATTGTTTTACTTTAAACAGTAATGTGTTTGTTACCAAACATTTACCTTTTCTCACGATATTGTATTATAGAATAAAAGGCTCGTTTTAATACAATACTTTTACTTAAAACTTTTCATCTAAATATTGGCGTAATTATTGTAGCAACTGCAGTATTCAAATAAAAATACGAAAACCAACAATATTCTCAAATTGGAAATAGTTTATTATAACGGGCCTTTTAATTAATATTCCCTTTTCACATAATACATTTGCTTTAAATACCTGCCTACCTACATTTACGTATTTAAAAGTCGTTCAAATTAAATTCTGTTTTGTAAAAAGATTAGTGCGTCAGTTAAGTTTAGATCAAAAATATTTGCCATTCTTAAAAAAATAATTTTGTTTAGTCTAAGATAATTTGAGATTTAGATTTATTTGCTAAGGCCGATAAAACCCTTGGTTTGTAGCTTAGAAAATGCCTCAGTATTTTATAATTGCAGTTTTTAAGTACACCTTTATATCAGTACAACAACGTAGATTGTAGGGTTTTTAAATAGTTGTATTGTTTACCCCTGATCTTGGGGGACAACAAGGAAAAATATAGCTTTTCTATATTATTTTGCAAACATTTATTTAAATATTTAATTACAATATTATGTTGTCATTCACAAATAAATATTAATTCTAGAACATTAAAAAATATTTACATAAACTATTGCTGAATTGGTGCATATTTTCATAAAGTTTTATTACAGCAAATTAAAATAGTAATTATCCGATGTTATTATTTTTTAACACTAATATAGGTGCCACGTATTGCAACAATTTCGGAATGCACTAAACAGATAATTAATAAACAATACATAATAATAAAGTACACTAAAATCTAGTCGTATCTAATAGATGTCGTCTAAGTTGCCTTTTAGCATAAGCTTCTCCACTATCCTCGCTAGAAGCTAGTATCTCTGTAATATCTACTTGAAGTACTGAAATATCACTATTAGGTGACGCACTTCGCACCAAGAAACTGTAAAACTTATGTCACTAGAAAAAGATGTCGAAGAATTAGACTAAAAAAAATGTTTGCCAAGCAAATTGCTTCGCTTTTTGTGGGGCAAGGGCTTAAGATATACGTCAGACAGAAGGCCGGATTATGATTATCAAATTACTGAATGGATTTGAAATATAAAAGCCAATGTACTGTCAATTAAGTAGGTATGTGAAAATCAAAGACGGTTTAAGAAAAAATATTTTTTAACAAGACAGATCTGTGTACAGCGCTGGTACCGCCAGGTTTTGTCTTTACGCGTCCAGCCTTATGTCTGACGCTAAATTTATTTAATCCCTATCTGTTTTCTATGTCTACACGTGACTTTACATTGAAATGTAACTTAAAGGAGTTATTTCATATTATTCATAGCCTTTACAACTACCTAGTTCCATTGCGATGTAAGGGTTACAATAAGATTATTAGAACACCGTCCAAAATCGACAATGAAACAAAATAAAAATATGAATGACAAACCCTACGACAATATAGTTTCGATGAAATGTAAAAGAAAACAAGAACATTTATGTAATTACTTTAATAACTAGTGACGGTGTTCATAACTATATCGTGTAAAAAAATATTATTTCGTAACTATTCAAACTTCGCTGATAGCTAATTATTAAAAAAGAATATTATGAAAATTTGCGACTTTTTATATAAATTAAAAATTAAAATAATGCATTTAAATAATGAATGGATTGCGTAGCATAATTCTAAAACATTGTAAAGTGTATAAAGTCTTTTCCCTTTTTAATAAATAATTATATTATTTTAGTGAAAAAGTACTGTTAGTCTAATAATAGTCGATTTTTCATCTTGGTTCTAGTACGTCATGACCAAATACAGTTTTCGAAGACAATTTATTTAATACCTTGAAATTGATATCTTGTATACAAAATAAGTAATGAATGTTGAATTTGCTGATTTTGGTCTTTTGGTACTAGAGCCTTTTAGATTTTTGTAGTACGGCCTCACTTGTAGCTAAATCTTGTATAAATGGCATTTAATTTTTAAAGCTTTTCTAAATTAATACGAAGCAGTGCCACGAACAAAATAATTGAATACATACTTACATACCATCATGCCTGTATTCCCCGAAGGGTTAGGCAGAGGTCTACCAATGAATAAGTTAAATATTAAAAGTAAAAAAAGTAATCAATGTTTTATAATTTTTGCTTTCGAACTAATAACATTAATTAAACAACTGTATTTTTGGCAACTAAATTCAGTATAGGTTTAGTTTATATTCTGAAACGTTTTTACAATCATTACAGACATTTGAATTGGTTGGTGAAACCTAAAACAAGAAATATTGTTTCAAATCTATTATGCGAATAAAAAAGAAATCTCCTCTTGTGAAAATAATTTTAAGTCCATTTTAAGATTCTTGCATATGTCTCAATTTTAAACCTAATTGCCAAAGCATTTTAACATCTCGCTTTCACGATTTTTGAGTAGTCTCTCCAAAGTTCGTACTGACGTCCTATAGGCCGTACCTACTTTCGAGGACTTCACCAATATCAGGTTTGAAATTGGAACTTCTGCAGGCAATCCTGCTGTTATGCTATTTACGTACCAATCTAAATAGTATTCCTTTAGATTTAAGTAGAAATTTGTGATCTTCATTACTATAAATAAACTCCTTACAATTGTTGTAAATGATCTAACTTTAGATTAACGTAACTAACTCTTTTCAGTACTTATTTAGTTATACCCTTTCTCCTTGTTGTCTAAGATTCGCCTTGATAAAGTAATTTTAAAGTCTATTGTAATGAAGTTTAGGTGTATATTAGAATAGTTTCAGTTTTACTAGACGCGTTCTAGTGTAGGAACTTAAGATTTTAATAAAGTTTTATTGTTGGAGTTTACGTAATAAAATAACATAAACAGAAATTGTATGAGATAGTGATACTGTAATAAAACGTGCGCTTTTTTATACAATTGTTTTATTTTATTCAGTTTCGACATACCTATTACTTATATCGCTTGAGGTTTAAGGATCACAAGAATATTTAAGTAAAACCAAATTGTTATCTTCATAATATTCACTTTATTCGGGAACTTCAAAACTCAACAATAAATATGTACACAGTTAAGTATATTGTTACAATGAATGTTAATGCAGATCTTAATTGTTATTTTGTTCGAATACCTACGTTAAGGGTTGAAACACATCCATATTTTATTTCTTTTGAGTAGACACTAACACAGTAGACATTTAAATCGGACATCATAAGGGTCACTATTCACTTAAATGAATACCGCTAAAGCGGGTCAGCATTTTCAATACAATATTTGATAACGTGTTATGGAAAATGCCATCCCGGTTTTGATATTTTCTAAAAGTCGGTTGATACGAAATAAAATTGATAAAACAGTAATATATACATTCAATAATTAATAATTGTTTGAGAAATCTGAAATAAATACAATCACTGTTTTAGTTTGGTACACAAAGACCAAACTAAATTTAAAATCAGGGACCGTTTTGTATTTATGGCTTTTAAAGATGACAAACTTTTTGTGCCATAAAGCCCGAGACGACCAAACAATCTGCTGTTAGTATTCGTGTGATTGCCAAAAAGAATGACTAGGTAATAAATGATAAACGACAAAAAAAAACAGATATTTCATAATTATATTGTTAAAGAGACATCTCAGATTTCGAACGTCACGGGCTAAATCACATAAAAGCCTGTCATAGCCGCCCATAACTTTTTCAATTGGGTTAATGCAAGGGGTTTTTTAAATATCCTTACGATAATTATATACAGTGTTAACCAATTCTAGGTGTATCACGATAATAATGTGATGCAATGACTAGACAATAATATTAAGTACTTATAATAATAGGTAGGATCATAATATTAACTTAAATCTAATAATTATTAATTTAAATCACAAATTGTTCTGAGCCACGGTTAAAAGGTTATTTTGGTAATTTGCTTAGAAATCAAAGTTTGTAAAAAGTCACTGGTAAAAGATAGAAGATGAATAAAAATTTTCAAAATGAAAGAATAAATGGATACACTATAGAGAAAATAATTGGTCCTTTGAACCGAAAATAAAATTATTTTCACTCTGTTCAGATGATTTACGTTCTAAATATATTATGTAGGAATAAATAGTTTAAGAATTAAATAGATTGTGATAAAAACCTTGGGCTAAACACTATCATACCATACTAACGTCATTTTTGTTCTTAGATTGAATTTAAAGTCACTTTATTTTGTCAATAAACTTAAGTTTAAGTCAATAAACTTAACCAGGTGACAAAAACAATCTTATAAACTTTTTAATATCATCTGATTAGATGATAAAAAAGTTTCTTTTTTAATTAGCCACATCAGCATTTACATATACCACACAATCTTTTCAAGTTCCTGCTTCATGACTCAAAATTTGGTCCATTCGTTTTTGATTACAATGGCAACATACATACGCACAATAATTATATAATGTTATCGTAATCTAATTTTTAAATAGTTACATGAAAATCTTACAAAGGCACTGTTTAATAATTCAATTTACAATTTCTCATTAGAATTCTTCTTAATTACCAAAGGCTTTAACCTACTGCGAAGCTTCACCAAGCGCTTGCTCACTTTCCCTGAAGGATTCGTCACTGGTATCCTCAAATCTGGCATCGATTTACTCTCGTGGACCGGCAGCTGCTCCGTCGACTTCGACACACCTCCATAGTACCTTGGCATACTAAAGTCTTCTTGATACATCATCGCTGACTGTTGTTTTATACTCTGTAAGCTCGTCTCTCCTTTGTATTCTGGCAAATTTGGACAGTCAGTAAAGAATCTTGGGAGATTGTTGCTCTTTATGATTGGAGTGTCAGGCAGTTGACTAAGCTTCAACTCTTCCGTTGCTGACATGACCCCTACCATTGATTTGCTCTTGATTAGCGGAGGTTTTTCAGGTGCCAGATGTTCGGGAATATTCAAGAATGATGCACTTCGATGTGGCACTCTTGATAGTACTTTGTTCAATTTGTTCGGATCTAAGTTTTTCAAACTATCGACCCTGCTTAACGTCGGCCTCGATAATTTGCCGCTGCTATCGACTCTGTGTAGAGGCTTAGGACTGTTACTTCTCGGGGATTCATTATCTGCTCTCAGTCGTAAAATTCCTTTAACGCTCTCCACTTTCGGTAAGGAGAAGGCGGATGGTAAAGCCATAGATGATACAGGATCGTATTGATATATAGGATTGAGTGTTGTGATCTTAGTTTCATCTTTGATGGTTATGGTACTGGGTTTAATGACGTCTTGTTTCTTAATTGCTACGTTCATCGTAAGCCCTTCTTCCGTATCCTGACTCTGCCGATCACTTTCTTCTTCTTCCTCAATCTTGAACATGTCATGATTGGCGAGAAGTTCATCTTTGAACATGATTTCGAAGTCAGTGATAGGCGAATTGATTTCATCTTCGAAGTAGACTTTGGTTCTGTTCGGTCTGTCTGACAGGTAGTCGGGTTCGGATTTGGTCTCCAACTCGTCCAGTGAGTTTATGCTCGCCGTTTTATCTTTCAACTCATGTTCGTCTCTAAATATTAGCGATTTAGAGAACACCTGGAAAAATTAAAGAAATGATTTTAGTTTTGTAGCTAGTAAATGATTACTAAACGCTGGAATATACACAGATCACAGCTGATGACAGAATTTAGGGTGTTACCACAATCGATCAATCGTCGATAATGGATTATTCGTTCGATTGTTGTAGTAGAAACTATCAAACGACGTCATCAAATCCATTCTACCATCGATCGATTGGTTTGACCCTTAAAGTGACCACGGTCGTGTCACCAAGTGTCAGTACTGACATTTACGACACATAGGAGTGTTGAGCGACAAGTGTCAGTGTCGAGTGTCTGTGGCTCAATAATCGTCGAATTAGACAGGGGAACCGTCACCACTCTCTTACCTCATAAAGTTTGTCAGCATGCAGCGGCACCTCGTTCACCTCCCGGCCGGTGATGGCTCGGTGCGGCAGGTGATTGTTGTTGACGGGTTGCTCGGTGACCACGCTCTCCAGACTCGCGCCGTTGTTGACGTAGCCGTTCCTGTGGTTTGCATCTTCGTCTAGTCTGGAAAGAGTATTGAAAGAAATATATTAATGGTGATTTTAAGAACGATCTTTGTGCTAGTTGTTTGTAGATGTTCGTCTAGCGGATTTTTTTTAAGGGATAACAAGGAGTTACGAGTGTTTTTTAATCAAGCATGACTCCTGAGGTTAAGCTTGTTTTCGGTTAATGGCAATAGAGTGTCATTTTAATACAGTGATGTACCTTACTACTGAAATATGATTATACAAAATATTGCTGCCAGCCCCTTACACTAATAAAGGCGTGATAATTCCTCCCACTGCTCCATTTATAACGCTATCTTCAGTAAAAGTAAATTCATAACGAACAACTTAAGTAAATGTGTATACAAACAACTGACTATCAAGATCACTGTGTGATTGTGCGCTTGCGCACGGTTCGACGAGTCTGGTGACTACTTAGACAAACAGAAGATAAGATTTGTAAAGAAAAACTAGATTTTCGTATATTTGTTTGTTACCGGTTGAAATGAAAAATGCTATACAGATTATGATACAACAGAGACTGGCCCGTTAGTCTTGTGATCATATTTGCGACTGATTGATTGATTGGGATCCTGAGTTCGTTTTTCAAGTCGAAATTATTATTATTTTAAATTAAGGAATTTTTCAGTAGCAGCCCGAGTTTGGAAGTAGGTCGTGCTCAAAAAACATGTAAAATAGTTGGTCCTTTAAGTTTTTATTGTATATCATCGGTATGTCGTCGTTAATGAATCATTTAATAAACATTATCTCGATTATTAGTAAAACAAGCATACAGAGGTATTCTATTTCGCTCGAATGAATAGTTGACGTGAGAACTGTATTCATTTCAAGAAAGTTTTACTGCAACAGAATGAAAGAAACGCATTTCCTGCTGAAAAAAATTCGTGCGCGCTGTGTTACATTTACTAGCTTAGAAATATATTTAGACATACCATCACGCCTGTATTCCACGAATGGTTAGGCAGAGGTGTACCATTGTACGTACACCCACAGTCCGCCGGTTTGTGTAGGTAATACTGGGCTATTGCCATTAACCGGGCACAAATCCTAACTCCGAGCTTCTACTGAGAATTTTATAGAAAAACTCAAAAACACTGCTCGACCTGGGAATCGAACAAAAGACCTCCAAGGCTAACGAGGCATTGTAATTATTGTAGCATTAAAATCTGTAATGTCTCGAAAATATTTAATATTCGCAACTACACTACTGTGACAGTAACAGACTGTTGACGTCGGTTTTTATATGGTTTTCCTCAGCAAACATACACACACAATGATTTACTACATAACACTTGGTTTACAATGCTATTTACATAAACATTTTACACTCATTAAACATGTATGGTCTGCATGTCAATCAAATATTGTAACGTAAAAATCTTCCGGAAAATCTTTAACAATTGCAAAATACTACATTAACTGACATTGCGGGCACGGTGGTCATTTCTGTGCAGCGTTGTCGTTGTGCAGACGTAAGAGATGCGCCAACGCTCATAAAACGCCAGTAAGATAGCCTTATAGTCCTATAGGACAGCAATCCGACACGACAAGGGAGAGATCTGGTGTGGGACCAACGGATACCCGACGACCAGTGGCTGGGGGAAGCCGACATTTTCAAAAATTTTTGTTTTAATGTAAAATATTAAAACGAAAATTTTTGAAAATCCCACATTACCTTGGAGTATCGTATGGCACCGCATAGACACATAAGCGTATAGATAAACTCTGGCTAGGAGCTCGGCTTGGCTTCTACTTTCATGAATAAAGAAATAATGAGATGGAAAAATGAAAGGGAATCAAGATACTATTGTATCTCAGTTAAAATAAATACTTGTCTGACAGACAAATATTAAGTAAACAACGTAAATTCCTCGCAGTTTAAATAATTTGTTCTAGCTTCTGTGTCAGGCCGTACGTTTGTTTATCATCAGACGGAAAGAAATAATTTATTGTTCCTCACTAAATCATCCGACTGCCTGGAGAAAGGTATCTCTTGTACCTTATCTAAACATGTTTTCAAAGATAAGAAGAGAATTAATCAGTTCTGTTTTCTAGATTCGAAAATGGAATGGATGCGGTTTAGAAAAACTAAAGATTCAAGAGATCAAAGACATAGAGTGGAGATAAGAACTTTTAGGTGTCAATTTTTTGACATTTGCTTTTCAAAGACCTCTTCACACAGTTTCAATATTATCTCCCCTTTGAAAATGTCTCACGTGTGGCTTTAAGAGAAATGGGCAAAAAATAACATAAACCAATTATGTTTACCATTCAACGTTAATCATTCCAGAGACAAAAAAAAATTTCGAAATTCTAAATTCAAGTATTTTTATAGAATTACTTTATTTGCCTGAAAATCTACTAGATCGTATTTAGATTTGGAACGTGGAGTTATGAATTGGTCCATTGATCTGATAGTTGATTCTTACACTTGAACTAATGGTATTAATCCATGCTGACAAATCGTAATGCTTCTCAACAGCTGAAAGATTCCAAGGCCATTCCTAACATTCTCAGCATCCATTCAAACATTCTTCGTACAAGTGATCGTAAACGCTCGTCTAATCTCGCCATCACGACCAATGACGTCAAACAATTGTCAGTCATTATGTGAACTTGTCAATACATATCATTACATCGCACCGTGAACATCGTTAGGAACACGCATGGTCAGATGACTTGCTTGTCGATATCGACAACTTGAAAATTCTAAGTTTTTCTATTTTCAGCGAAATGTGTGAGTTTGTAGATCTATATAAAGCTGGGATTTATTTTTGTTATTTATTTATTTACATTGACATACCATCACGCTTGTATTCCCAGAAGGTTTAGGCAGAGGTTGTATCAATGTACACCCACAGTTCGCCTGAATGTTTAGGTCCCATGTAATAGAGGGCGACCCTAATGCCATTAACCGGGCACAGATCCTAATTCCGAGTTGCTACTGAGAATTTCAGAGAAAATCCCAATAACACTATGTTCGTCTTGGGAATCGAACTTAAGACCTGTAGCGTAGCAGTCGCGCTTAGAACCACTAGGCCAATGAGGCGGTTTGTTTAATCTCTTAAATTACCAGTCGGATTGGGAAAAAAACTGTTTGTATAATGATAGTCAGATTCGTAAGAAATAGTACAAGTTATATACCGTCACGTAACGAGTTACGACTCACGGGAGTTGAGCACTGAGCAATAACCAAAGACATAACTTCACGTAGATGAAAAAAGATTAGTATTTGATAATGTTAAGTGACAATTTAACTGAATTTGTAAAATTCAGTTTCACGATGCTTGGTAAAAATGGAAGATGATAATATCAGTCTAGTATTGTCCCAATGCGTGACAAAGACGTCTTTCCATACAGAGAAGGCACGAGTATTGATCACCACGCTTGCTCGAGACGGATGGTGATTTAAGGCTTAAATTAATTTATTCAATGTTTTCCTTTACAGATGCCAATGGTTACTATGTGAACAGGTGAACTGACAGTTCCAGCGTAATTTGGAAAAGGCCTTTGTCAAGGCTGAGTTGATTGATTGCTATGGAAGGCAAGCACTTACGACAAGTCTAATAAATTAACTTGTCATTACGAGGGACGCTCCTATTTAATTCTGTGTCATGCTTGTGTGACTATAGTCCAGTTTAGTAGTAGTAGAGCTCTTTGTGAAGCAGCTCGTCCGAGGAAGTACTACCACCATACCTATTTCTGCCGCGAAGCAACGTTGCTGTGTTCCGGTATGAAGGGTATGGGTGCCGGTGTAATTACGGGCACATGAGACATTTTAACTTTGTTTCTGGGATAGCAAAGCGTTTGCAAGGCCACTGCTATTACAGATGTCTATAGGTAGCGGTGACCAATTAACATCAGGTGGGCCGTCGGCTAGTTTACCATCCAATAAAATAAAAGAATTCTGTAAATACTTACTTGTAGGTTGCGATCTTCTTGTCGAAACAGAACCTCTCCTCGCAACAGTTCCAGTACATTGTCTCCAGACAGCTGTGGACAAGAGAAGTCAGTATAACAAAGTCCATAAATCAATTTGTTAATATATTTTTAAAGTACTTTTTATAGGACATCAAAAAGCATGTCCACATTGCTGTCAATAGGGCTTTTTTTTTTTTTGATGGGTGGGAAATCATCAAATAACTTCTCCCGCCCTGGGCGGGGCGGGAGGGAGTGTCAGACTTTTACTGACTAAAACCCACCCATGTTCCTTCTTGTGCCCTTTGCGTTCCGGGGGCGCGGTATCTCTTGCGAACAACCCGCAGCCCCGGCAGGCATCGGCCCTCAGTGGCCCCTTCCTTTTGCTGACATCTCTTTGAGGCGCGCGTGGAACACGAACGCGCCGTCGACACGGCCTGTCGTTATGCAACGTAAGGACGGTGAGCTACCTATTGCTCACCGTCCACAGGCCAGTATCTACGGTGGCCGGGAGTCGTCTCGCGGCTCCCGACGTCCGGAGCGTCTACCGCGGCGGCGTCAATAGGGCTAGTGGCAAAGGCTGGCAGCATTTCCGCGTTACACAGCATTACAGTATACTATTACTTCATATAAGACATAACATATACCATCACGCCTGTATTCCCCGAAGGGTTAGGCAGAGGTGTACCAATGGACATCCACAGTTCACCAGTATGTTTATGTCCCATGTAAAAGGGGCGAGCCTATTGCCATTAACCGGGCACAGATACTAACTCCGAGCTGCTACTGAGAATTTTAAAGAAAAACCCAATAACACTTTTTGCTCGACCTGGAAATCGAACCCAAGCCCTCTAGCGTAGCAGGCGCGCTTAAGTGATAATAATATAGTAGTATATTTGCTTAGTTACATCAAGTTAATTTAAGACACTTTGTATTCTACGGTTTGTTTTCCCTAAAGAAAAAGAAAATAAACAAAGGCAAACAAGTACGTCCGCTGTCAGCTTGTGTTGACCACAAACATCTGGGAATAACGCTTTAGCTTATTATTTTAAAGACACACGGAAAATAAACTAGTCCTATGTGGAAGTACCCGTTATTAGGGATTCGTACTCAAAGGGTTAAACGGAACCCTATTACTAAGACTCCGCTGTCCGTCCGTCTGACTGTCACCGAGCTGTATCTCATGAACCGTGATAGTTGACAGTTGAAATTTTCACAGATGATGTATTTCTGTTGCCGCTATAACAACAAATACAAAAAAACAGAATAATATAAATATTTTAGGGGGCTCCCGTACAACAAACTTGTTTTTTGTTTGCCGTTTTTACAGCCGGCTTTTCTAACTACACACGTCATAAAACGATATTGATAACTATCAGTCCGATACATTAATATCACTGTGATTCATGACTAAAATTTCATCGAAATTGACTCACCTGTTTACGTGTTAATGTAAAACAAACTGACACACACAACTGATAGTAACCTGCAGTCACATTGCCGATCACTTCACATTTAATTAGTGTTAATTAATAGTAATTACTGTTAAAGACGCGACTTTCTCGTCGTGCTGCCACACGACAACTGAGGATCATATAGATCAATAATATAAAAGAGGAAAGATTTTTTTGTTGGTTTGTACAGTCACGACCATAACATGTATTCACTTGGCAAAATTTAAAATCGATTTTCTCGTGAATTAACTATTGCAACGTTGAGATAACACCGATTTCATAGTAGTAAGGGATCTAGAATATAACGCCATTACATTTTAATAGATCCTTTGGGAGGAAATTGCGTTAGAATGTTGCTAATTGTATACATTATGCTTGTGACTGTACCGAATACGCTCCGAAACTTCTGGACGAATTTTAACAATTTATTCACTAATAGATAGCGTCATTGTTCTTGAGTAGCATAGGCATCACGCTATGACACACGGGAGCGGAGCAGTAACCAAACGCGAAACTTAACGCGGGTGAAATAACCCACTCGGACAAAGTCGCGAGGCTGAAGCAAGTAACCAAAAAAAAAACACAATATGCACGTGTATGTGACAGTTCTTGATTCCTTGTGTTTTTTTTTTAAAGAATTCGTTAAGGAAATATTCTTCTTAGCTTACTTTGTTATTGAAATTAATGGACAATTGGGTTAAGTTCTACCAAAAAGTAAAGTTATTTTTGAATTTAAATAGAAGCAACAAGAATAATGTAACCAGGATTTTGTAAGAACCAAATTGAAAAGTGTCCGCGTAGTTTCGTGCTCGTTCTTCTCCGTAGAGATAGACGTTTTGGAACGAGCAATTAGCTTCAACTTTCTGACCAGACCAACTCCTTGACAAGTCAAAAGTCCACGAATCCACCCTTATGATACGAGTGACATTGTGCCTTACTCCGTAACGTTTTACCATATTTTTATTTAACAATAACACTTATTCTGGTAAATCTATTACAGGTTATCTATTCCGCCAGACAGACATACAAACAGATGGAGTAGTAAAGGTCCCATTGGCACAGTAGAGACCGAACCCTAAAAGTAACTACCCTTTATTTAATCTGTGATGTAAGTTGTATCTCCTTATCTTTAAATATTTAGTAATCATTTTTTTGTTTGTTTGTACCGAATAATCTCCGAAACTGCTGGACCGATGTTTATTATTTTTTCACCAACACATAGCGACATTATTCTTGAGTAGCATAGGCTATATAAAATCACGCTACGGCACGAGAGCGGAGCAGTAACCAAAGGCAGTTCGCTAGTACTTCAAAAGTCAGACTAAGTATTACATACGTCATCCGATGACCACCATACATCGGGATGACGGAAAACTATACACGTTTTGATCTTTAAATGACACACAATCACTTTGCACAATTCTTCGTAAATTTTATGACATTGACATTATTACATCACTATTTTATTACAGTAATTAATTTGTAGGGGTTTTACTGTGATTTGTATTGTTTATACATACATAAAATATAGGTAGTTAAACGCAAGTATCTACTCGTTAAAAAAAAGTCATAAATCAGTGATTTATGGTTGTTCTTACAATGTTGTCTAATACAGTATCCATTTGCATTTCAATTAGCCCTTATAACTATGTAAGTTAGCTTATCATTTTAGTTAGATTAAAATAGTTTTAGTTTACCTTCAAAGTCAAAGTCAAAGTCAAATCATTTATTGAAATTATACCATTAAAAGGCACTTTTGAACGTCAATTAAAAGGTTACAAATTAATAATATTGAATATAGTTGCCCATTCCAAAAGGTAGTTTCGTATGGAGAAGAACGGGCCAGAAATTCCATACATTCTACGAGTATAACAGGGGTTCCCAATTTTTTTTATACTACGACTCCCTTTACTATTAATTCTTACCACCTGGTAACTTACAGTGCGACTATTACTTATAAGCCAGAGGTTCCCAAATAGTACATAGCGACGCCACAAGGGCGCAGGTACCGTGGAGTTATCGTCTCAGATCGCCGGCACGAGACGTCATCCTAATTAATTGTACTAAAATTTATTATAGTATAGATACCTATCTATACTATAATAAATTTTAGTAAAAAATTTATTATAGTATAGATACCTAATTAGGATGACGTCTCGTGCCGGCGATCTGAGACGATAACTCCACGGTACCTGCGCCCTTGTGGCGTCGCTATGTACTATTTGGGAACCTCTGGCTTATAAGTAATAGTCGCACTGTAAGTTTATTGTAAGTATGGAAATTTGTGTAAACAATGTGTTACTGAACCCAATAAAATAGGTAAATAAATAGATTTTAAAATATCACACACGTACACTTATTTACAAAGACCTTTGTTCCACTAGAAACGGTTACCAAAACGCACGCACGGTAGCAAGTACACTAAAACTTTAAGTACATTCTACAACGGAACATATCCCAAGTATGTATTGTTGTACACTAAGGAGATACGCCTCGAATGAAGCATTATCTTGACACTAACTGACATTATCAGGAGTGAAGGCATTTCGTGTAGCGTGATCATCTGTGGTTGCTAATGTTTACCCGCCAACCTATAGTTAGGTATTAATTAATTTTTATAACGAGTAACTACGTCGGACGACGAACAAAAACTCTTGAGGTCGTGAGTTCGATTCCCAATTTAGGTATTTATTGGACTAATCCTTAAGGAATATCTAGACACGCGGCAGCGTGTCAAGCCAAAGTTCAAGCTAACAGAACTGGCGAGCAGCACCGTGTTTGCTGTTACTGAATCTGTTAAAGCTAAATGAAAAACTATAATCTATCTCTGTTCAAATTTCATCGAGATCTGTTCAACCGTTTTGGCGTGATGGAGTACCAAACATCCATCTAACCGCACGTTTGCATTTATTACAGTAGCAAGATTAGAATTTTTATTTTAAAGGGTACGATATAAAAGCAATTTTGCAATAGGTACACACACATTTGTACACATGCATACATAAACACACGCCTTTTTCCCATAGGGGTAGGCAGGAAACCACATAACGTCACCTCCTACATACTCCTTTCGCCTCGTCCACGTACACACATCTGGTTATACAAGCACGCCGGTTACGAGTATTGCGCACCCGACCTTTCAGAAGAACCTGACCAATAAGGTCAGGGACTTATTTGTATGTTTGTTTATTACTAACATAATATGTTAAGCTAAATAAAAGCATGTAAACACTCACTACTGGCATGACTTGCACAGCTTGAGCAGCATCTTGCTGTGTTCGCATAGTGTCCACACGCGCTGGGGTCGACACGGGGCATGCACGCGCGCTACGGTGTCGCTCTGCTGGAACTCCGCATTCCTGGAACCAACGAAGAATGATTAGTTTAGAAGACCACATAGGATACAATAAATAAACTTGTGTAGGGTTTCCATTTTCATGGGTGACAACAATGAAAACCCCTAGTCAGGCATTTCGTATTAATAAAAATATATATATTACTAGCTGTTGCCCGCGACTTCGTTCGCGTTCACTATTTTAATGGTTTCAATTTTGTTTTCGCATAACCCTCTTTTTATTAATTAAAGTAAAAAAAAATAACCTAAGTTACTTCTTATAACATCAGCTATCTGCGAGTGAAAGTCCCGTCAAAATCGGTCCAGCCGTTTCGGAGATAAGCCGGAACAAACAGACAGACAAAAACCTTAAATTTTTTTTTTATTTATTTATTTATTATTTATTAAAGCTTTATGCACAAATGTAAAACAAAATACACCGTACAAAGGCGGATTTAATGCCTTAGGCATTTTCTACCAGCCTACCTATATATGTTAGTAAGTACCGTATATATTTTCATATGCATTTAGTGAAAAGCTAACTATATATTGATTACAAAGCAACTGTAACTTTTATTATTATTCTAATTTACATAATAATATTTACAGCCTTAAAATTAGAAATCCTTAATAAAAACAAAAAGAAACTAAAACTAAATGGCATCAGGAAACTCCTCCGCATCACCGTCAACAACTTGTTGACACTTCCCGCCACCCAAAGGCTGGCTTTTACCTTGGCCAGAGGTTAAGCGTTGCCATCCAACGTGGCAATGCCGCCAGTCTTTTGGGCACTTTTCCGATTGACGGTGATGCGAAGGAGTTTTTTGATGCCATTTAGTGAAAAGCTTGTAATTTGAAATTACAAACAGACCCTTCAATTTTATTTATTTGTATAGATAAATAATAGAAAACGACGTAATTACGTGTTAGCAAAGGGTCAAAAGTAAGTGATCGTCTAAAATACTTCAATAAATTTAGCAAATTCCTTGTCCCACCGGTTTTGTAATTAGTTTAGAATGAAAGGAACTCGCTGATCTCAGTAAATTTTTTTTCATGCTTTTGAAGTGTGTTGTGTTGTCTCTCATTCTCGTTAGAAATTAATAATTTAATAAACCGATTTTAATTAAACTTAAAATAATATAATATAAACAATTGGTAGAAAAAAATTGTACACCTCTCCCGAACCCTTCGGGGAATACAGGCGTGATGTTATGGACGGTATGTAATATTCTTGAAAAAGAGTTTCGAAGCTAGTCTATGGAAGTGTGTACACAGTGTGAGATACACAGCATTATCGCTATTAAGAATTTTTCCGCAATTTATATTTTTTTATGTTATTGGACGAAAAACAAGCCCACGGCGCCCCTGACGTTAACTGATCCCCGCTGCCTATAGTCATCTGCAATACCAGAAGCCTTGCAAATGCGTTGCCATCCCAGAGACAAAGTTAAACTGATTCATGTGCCTAATTACACCGGCATACACCGGAACAGATACGTGGAGTAGTATGTACTTTCCCGGACGAGCTCCTTCACAAAGATCTTCTAAAGTATCACCATGATGCCTTGACACCTACCTGACATCTGTGCCCACTAGTACAGTTACACCCGTTAAGGTCTACTACAACGATGTTGAACACAGAAGTGTGTCAGTCTGAGGTCTCATTAGAATACAATGGTATCGTGATGGCGGTATTCAGAACGATCTGTTCGTCACCTCGTTACTAGTAGAGGAGTATTATCTGCCAGTCGGAACTAGATACACAAAATCATTGCAATGGTGCGTGATAGCTAATGACACTGTAGCAGTGTGCGTTCAAATACAGTTCCATTTAAAACTTTCAATACTATTTTAATTAACATAACATACCATCACGCCGGTATTCCCTGAAGGGTTAGGCAGAGATGTAACAATGTACACCCACAGTTCGCCGGTATGTTTAGGTCCCATGTAATAGGGGGCGAGCCTATTGCCATTAACCGGGCACAAATCCTAACTCCGAGCTGTTACTGAGAATTTCATAGAAAACCCAATAACACTTTTTGCTCGACCTGGGAATCGAACCCAAGACCTCTAGCGTAGCAGTCGCGCTTAGGACCACTAGGCCAACGAGGCAGTTCAATTATTAATTAAATCATATTTAAAAACAGTCCAGTTGGTTCCTATCTGTATTAATATTAGGCTTGTATTACACGCTTACCAGAAATGTATCTATTTTACTTCCAACAAATTCGAAAACCAGCCAGAATAGATAAATGCTCACCAAATTGTGTTTCATAAAGTACTGTATAAATGAACCTATTATCCTTTTTATTTCGCGAGACGACTCCCGGCCACCGTAGATACGGGCCTGTGGACGGTGAGCAATGGGTAGCTCACCGTCCTTACGTTGCATAACGACAGGCCGTGTCGACGGCGCGTTCGTGTTCCACGCGCGCCTCAAAGAGATGTCAGCAAAGGAAGGGGCCACTGAGGGCCGATGCCTGCCGGGGCTGCGGGTTGTTCGTAAGAGATACCGCGTCCCCGGAACGCAAAGGGCACAAGAAGGAACATGGGTGGGTTTTAGTCAGTAAAAGTCTGACACTCCCTCCGCCCCGCCCAGGGCGGGAGAAGTTATATAATGATTTCCCACTCCCCAAAAAGAAAATAAAAATCCTTTTTATTTCATACCATAAAGATCTAAATAGCCTTTAAAGTTAATTTCAAATGAAATATTTTATATCTACTTGCTCTAGAGGCTAAAATGTAGCCGTTATTAAAAGCACAAAATTAACCTTTCTAAGTTTATCTCGTACACCACTGACATGGGTGAAGGAAAACATCGTAAGGAAACCTGGACTTTATAATGAATACACATAAGTCTGATATCGCCAATCCGCCATAAGCAAGAGCGGTGATCAATGCTTGTGCCGTTTCTGTATGAGAAGAGGCTGTTGCCCTGCAGTGGGATAATAATAGGCTGGTATTATTAGTTATTATTAACTTTAAAGATCTGTCTTGTTACACCTGAAACATACAATCATCGTGTAACTAATCACTATCCATACAAACACTCGACAGATCACAACGTAAGTACCGACTTCCGTTTATGTAATAATACATTATGTATTTAATAGGCTTCCCATGCAGATGTAGCTACGTGACCGTTTTAGAGGTCATTATGAGGGCCATGGGATTTGGTAATAGGCACCTTATGCGAACTGTGTCCTTAAGTTTGATAACATTGCATGGCGGGTCGTTGAGCTTCCTAAAATTGGCTTTAGCTACCGATGAGCGGCGGATTAGGGGCGTCTGTCGTCCGACCAGGAAGGCCCGAGTATGCGACGCAGTGGTCTACCCTCGCCATTCAGAGTGGATGCGGCCATAATGGGAATACCTGCACGGGGAGGAAGGACCTGGTCAGGAACAGCCGGTCGAGGCCTTTAGGGGGAGCAGTGAATGCTAATCCTGCACCCCCGGCCGTAGACAGAGGGGGAACACCGCAATGGTCTTAGCCGGCATGCCTATCCGTCACCCCATGATGGAGAAAGTCCATGGGGATTTCCACCGCGCACCAAACAAAAAAAAAACTCGATGCATGGGTTATTTCGGACAACCCCCAATCTGAACTAACAAGAACCAGCTTAGTGTGAATAGGACTGCTGACGAAGGGTTCTGTATTACCCTTTCGAGGTATATCGCTAGATACAGTTAAGTGGAGAGGAGTTTCTTGACCATTCTTCTCCATACGAAACGACCTCTTGGAAGGAGAGAGAGAGAGAAATTCAATAATATTTCTTGCATATGACGTTCAAAAGTGCCTTTTGATGGCTTAATTGAAATAAATTATTTGACTGTGACTATAAAAAAACAAACGCTGACCTTCTAAACATACATACCATCACGCTCGTATTCCCGGACGATTAGGCAGAAGTGTACCAATGTACACCCACAGTTCGCCGGTATGTTTAGATCCCAAGTCGTAGGGGGCGAGACTATTACCATTTAACGGGCACAAATCCTAACTCCAAGCTGCTACTGAGAATTTCATAGAAAAACCCAATAAACCCCAAGACCTCTAGCGTATCAGTCGCGCTGAGGACCCCTAGGCTAACGAGGCAGTGTCATTTTAGGACCCCGCTGTATGCGAACAGTGACGCGGACAAAGTCGCAGGCAGAAGGTAGTCCATAAGTAGAATAAGCTTCTATTCTACTCGTACCTACTATTTTTAGTGAGTACCTTACGTTTACCGGTAATACCGGAAACACCAGTATTACCAGTACCTATTCATAACTAAAGTCGAAGCAAAATTATAGTTTTCCATACAAATAACTCATAAATAATATCTAATACTTATAGTGTTTACCATGTAAATGACGTCTAATCGATTTAGTTTACAATAAATTTAAAAATATTTATGTTTATTAATAACTGAATATATTCTGAGGTTTCACCCGCGTTAAGTTACGTCTTTGATTACTGCTCCCATGGTACAAATAAATTGGGCTATACATGGTGATGGTGACGACATTTTTAGAGTTTCACTATATTCGACATACATCAAGTCGTGCAGATATTTAGTGACACTTGAGTCAAAACAGTACATATTTAACCATGCATTACATACACAATTAACAAAAATATTTGTTAGCGTTGCCTTATTAATTAATCAATTAATTTACTTTTTGATACATACATCAATAATAGGTTATATGTATAGCATGTAACCTTCCTGTATTAACGGGCTGAATAACGCAATATTTTTTTCAAATAAGACTATTAGTTGCTGAGATTACTGCATTAAATAAAAACCGGGCAAGTGCGAGTCGGACTCGCGCACGAAGTGTTCCGTACCATTATCTATAAAAACGGCAAAAAAAATATGTCTGTTGTTTTTTTTTTTTCTATTTTTGTATGAAAATCTTAATGCGGTTCACGGTTGTTCGTATGGAATACATCTACTAACCAAGTTTCGGAAAAAAAGTGGCTGTGACATACGGACGGACAGACAGACAAGACGAATTCGTAAGGGTTCCGTTTTTTGCCATTTGGCTACGGAACCTTAAAAAACAAACTTTTCAAGTTTATAATATTAGTATTATCATAGTGTAATTACATAGTATTAGTATAGATGTCAAACATTCTAGATTAAAAAGCGCAACCAACTTACTTTAATCTATGGATACTCCAGACGTTGCCCTACATTGGTATATTAAAACAAAACATCAAAAATCCTTGTAGCCATAATAAAACAGTTGTGAAACAACATTTACATAATAATTAACACATAACATGCCATCACGCCTGTAGTTGCCCGGTTAGGCCGAGGTGTACACCCACAGTTCGCCGGTATATTTAGGTCCCATGTAAAAGGGGCGAGCCTATTGCCATTAACCGGGCACAAATACTAACTCCCAGCTGCTACCGAGAATTTCATAGAAAAATCCAATAACATTTTGCTCGACCTGGGAATCGAACTCAAAACCTCTAGCGTAGCAGTCGCGCTTAGGACCATTAGACCAACGAGGCAGGCATGATTATTAATTATAATTATTTTTCCGTGTTTCACACTACACACTCCACTTACATTGTCACAAAACAGCATGTACCTGTATTTTCCCAAGTACCTCTCACAATAGAACTCTATTATCACACGTCACATGCACTCTAGCACAGATCACAATGTAATTCTATACTTTATATTCATAATAACTTGTAGCTTATCTCATTATTGTCATTACAATACGTGTTGTGTGGCTAACCTCATTTCGTGGCATACATTTACAAGATAGCACATCTGATGGAGAATAAAATACAAGGTGTTAAGAAACATCTCGGGGAAATTGCTTGTTATCTAAATAGAATGGATTGGGTAGATGACACCACTAATCAATTGACGTACTTTTTATGAGCTGTCAAAACGCGATTCTCCGATAGATTTTGTACGACAATACTAAACTATGACGTCACTTTTTTGATAACTCAATTCACTAACTATTCATTGGTGTCAAAGTAACTAAAAAACCACCCTACGGTAGACTAGTAGAAAATGCCCAAGGCATTAAGTCCGCTTTTGTACAATTTTTTTTTACATTTGTGCATAAAGTTTCAATAAATAAATAATAAATAAAAATCGAATGTTATTGTTATTTAAAAAATCATCAGGTTTTCAGGGATAGAATACACTGTTTGTTTTGTGAGGTTGAGTCTTGAAATTATTGTTGAATGGTGTCATCTACCCAATACTAGTAAGCGAAGAATTTCCCCAGGTTCGAGGCACCTAGGGAGTGAAGAAGGAAGAAGGATAACAAAAGCTATTATGGAACTGGTCCTGGACGTCATAAAGTAATGATAATGGACGAAAGGACTTTAGGCTAGTTGAATTATAAAATTATTAGAATATATTTATTACATGCAAACTATAGCCATGATTAAAAAAAAAAACTACAAGTGTTGTGTTTGCATACAATTAATTGCCTATATTAAGTGAGAAAAACCATTGCCCATTTGTCAAAAAACTCTGTTTTACTAACAAAAGCTTTAGCACCCACAAATCCTGCTGTCACCAATAATTACATAGCGCTTACATATTCAGACTTACATAAACAGTTTGATAGTACCAGCCTGACACTTAAGACTGATGTTATTGATATAGAGATAGTGAGCTAAAAATATTGGCGCTATCTGAATAGCAAAGATTAATAGCAGATAGTGATGACGGATTGAACTAGGAGGGAAGACACACAATAAGAAGCGAACTGACGTCGATCTTATCGGTAATCTTGTAAGGAAGTAAAGGATTTAGACGATAATGGAAAAAGAGGGAATTTTATTTTTTTGCTTATGGCGGAGATGAGAATGTTGAGATGGATGTGTGGAGTGACCAGAATGGATAAGGACAGATATGAGTATTGAAGAAGTTTGAAAGTAGCGTTACTTACTAAAAAGTTGAAAGGGAATCGCTCGCCTAGGTATGAGCAAGTGAAGGGAAGAGATCAAACGCATGTGACCAAAAGAGTTATGAATATAAATGTGAATGGATGGAAAGGAAGAGGAAGGTCAAAGAAAAGATAAATTGATTGTGTGGAAGAATGATGTGAAAGAGAAAGGAGTCAGTGATATCACAACAGTTGACAGGACGGCATGGAAGAAGAATACGTGTTGCGCCGACCCCAAGTAACATGACATATGGGCAGGACGATGATGAGATGTTGATGGAGATTGATAGCAAAGTTGGCCAAACGTTTGTTGGACAACGTTTTCTTTTCAGAGGAGTAAGTAAAGAGTTTCTTGCCCGTTCTTCTCCATATGAGATTATTTTTAGGGCAAGTATATTCTTCGCCACGAGTCGTGAGCACAAATGTCAAGTAAATTTTTTGGTTTTTGGGTTTCTTTTGGGCGTTTTTAGGGAGCCGAAGCTGCACGCGATCGGCCCAACTGACGGACCAATCGCGTGCGGCGTCGGCGACCCAAAATCCCAAAAATTATCTTGACATTTAAGCATACTACTCGTGGCGACTACTATACTTAGATAGAATTAGTTTTCCTTGCTTAAGGCGTTTAAGAATGACTCTTAATGCCCTAATCGAAATAAATTATTTGACTTTGAGCTTAATTTGCCATGGCCATATCAGTTACTATTCAATTGATGCTGATCTTGCAAGAGAAGCTTTTAAGTTGACATTTAATAAACTGGATTGAGAAGTTTTATGAGGTGTAAGCTGAGTTGGCATAATAATGTCTTCACCAGAGCAAATTTAGAATATAGTTAAATTGGGTAGTAAAGGAGCGTAATATCATATTGTTCCATTGCTTCTAACATTCATTATGTCAATGTCATGCATACCTGTTATTTGCATGGTTACTTAAATGCCGATGTTAGATGATAGTTTAGTAACTGCCTCGTTAGCTTACTGGTCCTAAGCGCGACTGCTACGCTAGAGGTTTTGAGTTCGACTCCTAGGTCGAGCAAAAAGTGTTATTAGGTTTTTCTATGAAATCCTCAGTAGCAGTTCTTAGTTAGGTTTTGTGCCCGGTTAATGGCAATAGGCTCGCCCCCTATTACATGGGACCTAGACATACCGACGAACTATGGGTGTACATTGGTCTACACCTCTGCCTAACCCTTCGGGGAATACAGACGTTATGGTGTGTTATGTAGATGTTAGTTTATTTTGATTGTAAGTGACAGAGCTGTTGGTGCGCCTATTATAAATAAATATCGCTGCTTAGGCTGGAACCTAAGAATACTGTTCCATTTGAAATATAATCTTTACTTTCTACTATAATAAAGACAGTAAGTCACCCATTTATGACTCAATGACAATGAAACAATCAAATCATAATTGTTTTATTACTTTATCATTGAAGATAAACTAGAAGTAGGGTAATATTTTGCGAACAATATTATCATTTATAGGTAATCTGATTGCCTTGGCGGAGATTGTAGATAAGATGTGATAATGCAGTAAAAATACACGTCTTCTGTAATTTAGAAGGAAATTTGTAAACAGATAAACGAATAAAAATAAAAGTGTTAAGTATTGGGTTTTTCTATGAAATTCTCAGTAGCAGCTCGGAGTTAGGATTTGTGCCCGGTTAATGGCAATAGGCTCGCCCCTTATTACATGGGACCTAAATATACCGGCGAACTGTGGGTGTACATTGTTACACCTCTGCCTAACCCTTCGGGGAATACAGGCGTGAGTGTATATTTTTTTTTTTTTTTTAGATAAACGATTGAGAGGCTATGGAATAACTAGAAATGTTTGAAATCGGTGAAATTGTAAAACTATTAGCTTCTGCAAGTGACTCTGTCCGCGCGTGTTACTCAACTACCATTAAAAATATCCTTAATTTTTTTGTAGTTGTACTAGTACTTCCATTACTTATTAGTATAGAGTAATAGCTCTCAAGATAGATGAAGATTTATTATCTCTACATAGCATAAAACAAAGTCGCTTCCCGCCGTCTGTACGCTTAAATCTTTTAAACTACGCAACTGATTTGAACGCGGTATTCATCAATAGATAAAGTGATTCAAGCAAAATGTTTATATGAATAGAACATCACGCTAGGACCAACGAAGGAGCAGCAGTAACCAAAGACGTAATTTTACGCGGGTGGTAATGTGCGATATATAGTATATAGATAGTAATAATATATATAGCTTATATATAGTATATAGCTTAGATGGTTCGGTCATGTTGAAAGGATGAGTGAGAGGCGACTAACGAAGGGGATTTATATGGCAGATGTGAGTGGCAACGCCGGGAGAGGACGCCCTAGAAAGACCTACCCTGACCTTATTGGTGGGGTTCTTCAGAAAGGACGTGTGCGCAGTACTCGTAACCGGCGTGCTTGTATGAACAGATGTATGAACGTGGTCGAGGCGAAAGAAGTATGTAAGAATCGTAGCAGGTGGCGTTCTGTGGTTTCTGCCTACCCCCATGGGAAAAAGGCGTGAGTTTATGTATGTATGTAGATAGTAATAATGATATTCAAATTTATTAAAAATAGAAGATGTTCGGTTTGGGAGGACAGACTATTTCAGGAATCTCTCAATATTGATGTAGCATTACACTGCAGTACAGCAAAGAGACAATTTCACAAAAAAATATAGTATTGTAAGAGTCAGTGTTATTTTAAGACCGTGAGTAAGATGGTGTCCTGAGTCCTTTGTATCGTTGCCAAGAATGTGAAGTCTTATAACACACTGGTCATTAATTAAGTACTTGATGACGTGTAACTGCCTCGGTAGCCTAGTGGTCCTAAGAACTGCCTCGGTAGCCTAGTGGTCCTAAGCGCGACTGCTACGCTAGAGGTCTTGGGTTCGATTCCCAGGTCGAGCAAAAAAGTGTTATTGGGTTTTTCTATGAAATTCTCAGTAGCAGCTCGGAGTTAGGATTTGTGCCCGGTTAATGGCAAAAGGCCCGTCCCCTATTACATGGGACCTAAATATACCGGCGAACTGTGGGTGTACATTGTTACACCTCTGCCTAACCCTTCGGGGAATACAGGCGTGATGGTATATTTGATGACGTGTTGACGACATGAGTGTTGCAGAACTATTTTTTTTTGTTTTGTTTTTGTTATTTGGAACGGTACTTATTTTTATTTAGCTTATTATGTCTCAATGCTGGGCGAAGGCCTCCCTATGTCCTTCCAAATATTATTTTTATACATCATCTCGAACCAGCCCTATCATCGGTTTTTTTTAAGAATGCGAAATCATCAAAGTATTGGACTCTTACTGGCAAAACCCGTCCGCATTCCTCCTAATGCTCTTTGCGCTCCAAGGCCGCGGTAATTCTTTCAAAAAATTTCGCAGCCCTGGATTGCTACTAACACTTGCAAATCTTTTGTTCTATGGCAAGACCTAATTGTTCATAATTATAGATCGTGATAAAATTATGTGAGTACTTTTGACTTGGTAAGGAATTCTTTTACATTCTACTTACCCTCATAACTCTCATTGTAAGACCTATCAAAATAAATTCTAACAAAATATGTATTGCTAGTAATAAATCATCATCTTTATTTATAAACTTTTAGGGCCAGTCGAATTGGTAATTTCAATTGGTTCGTCGTTTGCTTATTTTTCGGACTTTATAACATCCACATCATGGCTTTCAATTTGAGATTCCAGCCGACCGAGAGTTTCAACCGAGAAATTCACGTTCCAGGTGTCATCCCACCTCAATCTAGGGATTGACAACTCACCTCCAGGTCAATATTCACCTTTCTACTGAGGTAGATTTTCACAGGAAGCACTGCTGATCTTAAGTTGAAGCAGTATTATCATAATTTTTGTTCCCAATACCTTTATCTTTAGAGACCTACCTACGTTATGGTAAGACTAACAAACTTCAACTTTCCAACTAACTGGCAGCCTTCTTGACAATTCAAAAATGCCTGTTATGAATTTGACTTTAGTGCATTCGCTAACAGCCTAGGCAGCTCACCTGACTCGAACCAAATACACCAGGTAGCTCCTGTAAGTCACAGCGTCGCGTCACCAGATAAGCGGGGAAAGCGACGGCCGGCGCGGAATAAATGTAGGTACCAGTTAGCTCACAGCTTGCCACTACTTTCCCGACTTACTGGCTATTAATAGAAATACGTTTGAATATAAATAAACAAGACTATTTGCCGTGTCGATAATAAACTCTTAACTTTTAAAAGTGGATCTTAAGCTACATTGAAATAAAGTTTGGAGTTATTTGTTCACTAGGTCATCCCCTAGGAAGTCAATCCCGCTGTAAAGGAGAAAATCTAAAGTCACGACTTTGGTGAAATCATCATTTGTGGCAAGAATAGCACTCTTATAGGATATTACAGTCATTATGTACTGTCGAAGAGGCCTCGTGTTGATAGCTAGTGGAAAGGTGTCTGTTTGTTCATTAACAAAACGTACACAATAGAAAGGATTCCTAAGCTGAGTTACACATGATGTTGGAAACAATTGGATTACATAATTATGACAATTGTTTAGTAACATAGCATGTATGGAATGTAATAAGATACCTTACAGTACAGGGGTCCTCGGTTATTTAAAGTTCAGTGTTAAAATAATTTAATCTTACCACTAAATATTCCCCGAAGGGTTAGGCAGAGGTATATCAATGTACACCCACAGTCCGCCGGAATGTTTAAGTACTACGTAATAGGGGGCGAGCCTATTGCCATTAACCGGGTACAAATCCTAACTCCGAGCTGTTACTGAGAATTTCATAGAAAAACCCAATAACACTTTGCTCGAACTGGGAATCTAAATCAAGATCTCTAGCATAGCAGTCGCGCTTAGTCAACGAGGCAATTGATAAAACTTGTTTTTCCTAAAAAACGTAAATGAATGTTTGTTCGGTGGAACTTTGACCATTAAAATATTCGTAACCAAATGATTGCCAGGTAGGGTCCGAAATGAAAAAATCATCGCAGATACACACCCAAGATTCGATTCAGAAGTAATAATCATACATTTCAACTCCATTTTTATTGCCCTTAAAGATTGTAAAAATCTTGTCAAAATACCTGCAATAATTCGGCACAAATTGGTCCATTTCATCAATCAACGGTAATCAAATTAAAATAACATACATTTCATCCACTTAATTTCTTGCCTTCTTCGAAGTAATTCGCGTAATAATCACTCTACAAAACAATTACAGGTATCATTAACATTTGTGTGATTGTCGTAAAATACTGTGCTTTTGTTTCGACAAATTATGTGAATGTACGGTACGAACTGTTTTATTAACCGACTTTAAAAAATGAGGAGGTTCTTAATTCGACTGTATCTTTGGTAGTTCATACTTCATAGGTGGTCCCATATAAATTTTATCGAAATCAGTTTAGTAGCTTGGTTTATAAATCAAAATAACTGAAAAAATATATCTTTCAAGTAAACGAAATTGCATAATTATTCTGTTGTGTTGTGACTTTTAAGCGTTGTCTTGTTTATTTACGTAGTATAACCGTTTCTTCATGGATTTGGATGACAGGAACTAGATAATGAAAAGTGAAAAATATTTTTTTTTTACAGAACAGACAACCGCTTACAAAAACTAAGAAGTTATTTTTAAATTTTTAGTTTTTGAAGGCTTTTTTGAACTGCCCCGCTGATCTCGTGGTCACAAGCGTGACTGATGAGAGTGGGGTCCTGGGTACGATTCCCAGGTCGGACAAAAAGTGTTATTGGGTTTTTCCATTAGGATTCGCTCGGTAGCAGCTTAGAGTTAGGATTTGTGCACGGCTAATGGCAATAGGCACGCCCCCTATTACATGTTACCTAAAAAACATACCGACGAGCTGTGGGTTTACATTGGCACACCTCTACCTAACCCTTCGGGAAAAGCAGGCGTGATGGTATGTATGTAAAAAGGCGATCTTTATCTACAAGTCGTAAATAAAATCGCACGTGCTTGATACTTCCCCAATACCATCTGACGGGCCATAAATGAAAGTCTAAAGCTTACAGCCGGCCTAACACGCCACTTCCTCTCGGACAAATGTCACCGACCGGCCTTGGACACTGTTTACTTACAGGTTCCTTATACCTACGTACTGTCAAGCTCATATACAACTTACCAATTTTACTTTAACAACGCCTTCATTTCGTAGCAGTATAGAAGTTTTTGTTGTCCAAGTGTGACTTTGCCGTGTGGTTAACAGTACATCGTACGTAATGTAATACGATCGGAGATCCGAGGAAATCCTGACTGAGCGAAGGTAGCGAAGTATCGATTGTTCGGATCGGATTAATCGACAGATAGTGTTGTTATTTAGAAGTATCGGATATTTGATAGGTATATACTGATAAGGATGTAATAATGTGGGTGTATGAACCGAAGGCGAACAAAGGTATTTGATTTTTTTAATACCATTGGATGGCTAACAACCCCGCGGCCTATCTGGTGTTAAGCGGTCACCGCTGCCTATAGAAATCAGCAATGCCAGTAGCTTTACAGATGCGTTGCCATCCCTAAACAAATTTGAAATGTCTCACGTGCCTGTAATTATACCAGCATCCATACCCTTAAAAGCACAAAAAAAATAATTGTTCCTTGACTATATTTTCCTTCATCGACGGCCATTGATGACTTCGAAAACACAATATTATATTCTGTCGGAGTTTGAGACATAACAAAGGACAATATTTTTATTTTATCATGAAAAATGACGTTGCTGCACATAAATAAGTACTCAATTGCAGTAGTAGTAGGGTCATTTTAGCAAAACGGTTATCGTTAATAATCATCTGAACTGGTTAACCACAATGGAATGCCCCCCCGCCATACACGAGGCTCATTTTACTCTAACAAAGAAACTATTAAAAATATAATCACGATGAATTAAATTAATTAATTCTTAAATAATCCAAAAATGTCGCGAATGTTCCCCGCAACTGTAGGAAAAACTTTTTTTTTTCGTGGGGAAATCCTCGTGGACTGCCTGTGCCTCGAGGAAGGCGGAGCACTGTGTCTGACTCCTACCGACTAAAACCCCAAAGTGTTTATCCTACTAATATCAGCCGGGGTACGGATATCGCTCTGAGCATTCTTCGCACCCCGGCGGGTATTGGCCCGCCACCACCACAAGGCGGGCCCCGTCGGCCTGTCTCTGTTCGGGCGACGGACTGACCCCAAGTCTCGTCGTCTACCGGGGCTGCGGGTTGTTCGAAACAGATACCGAGCCCCCGGAACGCAAAGGGCGCAAGAAGGAACATGAGTGGGTTTTAGTCAGTAAAAGTCTGACGCTAAGGGAGGAGGAATTTATTTGATGACTTCCCATCCGAAAATAATAAAATAAAGTCTCGTCGTGGTCGTCTCATCGAGGCAGCGAGATCGCGGTCCATAGAAATAGGGACCGGGCGTTGGGTTTTTCCGTGGGGGGGGGGGGCGACTACCCCAAACCTGCCGCAGTAATGTTACAAATACTCTTGAATGAAATCTATCACGTAGTAGTAGTAGCAACGTACCACCTCGTATTAATTAATATTAAAAATAAACGAGTGTATCGCGAGTGAGTGCTGCTTAATGACATACCGTAGCACACTCAACGGACAGGCATTCCGTACAAAAACTTGGTCACACACATAATGAGCTGCTCTGGTGGTCCTAATTAGTACTTCCTAAAGCCTAAATTAGAAAAAGTGAAGTAAACAACACATTAACTAAACTGATTTATCTACATAATGGTCACTATGGATGGTCTCCTAGGAACGTTTCCCTGTAACTATAACAGTTAAGGTACCTGCCCTTAGTGCCCCGTCTCAAAACTAAGTCCGGAGTTCCAAGAGTAGTAGAGCTCTTTGTGAAGAAGCTCATCCAGGGAAGTCCTACCATCATGCCTATTTCTGCCGCAAAGCAGCGTTGCTGTGTTTCGGTTTGAAGGGTATGTGTGCCGGTGTAATTACAGGTACACGAGACATTTCAACTTTGTCTCTGGGATGGCAACGCATTTACAAGGCCTGTGGTATTGCAGATGTCTACAGGTAGTGGTGACCACTTAATATCAGGTGAGCCGTGGGTTTGTTTGCCACCTAATGACATAAAAAAACCAGCCTGTATAAAAATTAAAATTGTCTCACAACATTTTGGTGAAGTGAGTTTGAATCTTGAAGTGAGCTGTGTTCCATCTTGATGCTAGGAATCATCAGCTCTGGCTGAATATCCTGATCATCTTCTTCTTTTCGATTCAATGGTTTTAGATAATTCTATCAATAAATAATTAGTGAATTGAGATGTCAAAACAGTGACGTCATCATCACGTATTGTCGTACAAAATCTATGTGGAAATCTCGTTTTGACAGCTCATAAAAAGTACGTCAATTGATTAGTGGTGTCATCTACACAATTGCAGCCTTACGTTCAGAAACTTCCCAGTAGTAATAATCGGAGGTAGGTATAACAATCATACAGTTCAAAGTGCAAAGAATGTCATAAATGTCATAGAAACGCGGATAAGCTACCAGAAGGTGTTAAGTACTAGTTCAAAGTTAAGTACCAGCATAATAATCCGACACTATTTCCGTGTGGCCACCGACCATGAGTGCGGGTTATGTTTTGATCCACTTCGAATGTCACGCCAGTTTGTCGTGATGCTAATAACCGCCTATTTTTACGTTTTTGAGCGGTTACCGTAGCCGACCCTTAAAAAACCAAAGGTACAGCTTATTTCTAAAGGAATCTCTTCCATCCTAACTGGGATAGGAAATAGGTACAGCAAGAGATGTAGACACAGCGTTTAAGTAGACGAAGAAAACATAATTAAATACAAAAAATAATTTTCGATTATTCTATGGTAAACAATATTTTGGTCAATTGTAAAAATAGGAACATTACGTCAGAGAATATATGATTAAATATCATATTTTATATCATAGACGGATGTAAATATTTTGAAACGATTATCATCAATAATTTATAGATTATTAAAAAATTTGATAGTGATTAATCAGTGGCTGGCATTTGACTTCTAAATCAATCAACAACAATACAAATCTTATCGTAATCACGATATTGATGTTAATGGAAATAACGTGTTTATTTTTCGTTTTCTTAGCTTCTATTATTTGTAAAATTTAAATATTTTTTTATTATTTTTTACCGAGTTATATCTAAACTATTAATTCGTCCATTTCTATTGCGCTGGGACTTAACGTCTACAGTTTATGCACAACTAGATAAGCTAAATAAAAATATAAAACAAAAAATATTCTTAGAATATTTTTTTAAACCATAACCTGATCAAAACTAATATCAATAAAATATTTAAGTTGGGTTTTTAGGAATTTTCTAGAATTGTTGACTTTGATTTTTTCTCTACGGAACGAGTATAAACCTGTTTATTAACTGGCTAATAATTTAGCTTTTTTATTTTAGTAACGTTTTATTAAGGGGCTATCCGAACACAGGACACCGTAAACCACACATTTTTTGACTTATAGTCTGGCGTATTGGTACATATTACAAGCCTGAAAAAAATTAAGTGTATTGTCAAGGGTTTAAAGAAAAGACTTACCTATAAATATTTCATGAAAGTAAAATAGTATTATGGTAAAAAAATCGTAAAGGAGAGCATTTTTTTTTTGTTGCATACTACCTCGCTCAGAATTTTGAGCGTTAAGTATATAATTTTATGTAATGACATTTTAGGGAATTTCATGAACTAAAGACATACCTATAAATTATTCCACTGAGCCGTGTATTTTTTCACAATTTAAATAAATCTTCAAAATTACTTTTATTTTTGTGGTTTTCCGATTCAACTAACATCAAACGTATCGTTATTTTGAACCTAATTCGTTGCCGCGATGCGTTATTGTCAATTACCTAAACATCTGCTTACGACAGGGCCTTAACCCACAACTATGTTGTAGGTATTGTTATCAATTGATTAATTAAAATAAACACCGAATGTATTTACATGGCGTGTTTATTAAGACTTTCTGGTATTTTTTGGACTTTCCGTTAAATATAAAATCGTCGTCTGCCTCGTTGGCCTAGTGGTCCTAAGCGCGACTGCTACGCTAGAGGTCTTGGGTTCAATTCCCAGGTCGAGCAAAAAGTGTTATTGGGTTTTTCAATGAAATTCTCAGTAGCAGCTCGGAGTTAGGATTTGTGCCCGGTTAATGGCAATAGGCTCGCTCCCTATTACATGGGACTGAAACATATCGGCGAACTGTGGGTGTATGTACTTTGTTACACCTCTGCCCTGCTCTGCCCTTCGGGGAATACAGGCGTGATGGTGTGTTACGTTATAAAATCGTCTATGCAACATATTGCCTTAAGAACCTTAGAGGAAAACCCAAAATCAACACGACCTTGATACTACCTACGTAAATGGTTTGTTTTTATAATTATACCGATTCAAATGCTACGTTTCATACAATTTTTATCCGACTTCAGAAAAGGAGGAGGTATGTACTCAATTCGTTTGCATTTTTTTTTTTCAATAAATACTAGCCTGTTATTGTCCCACTGCAGGGCCAAGGCCTCTTCTCATACAGAGAAGACACGAGCATTGATTACCACGCTTGCTCGAGGTGATTGGCGTTTTCAGATTCTTTATATTTTCTCACGATATTTTCTATTACGGATGTCAGTGACGATCTAGATAAACCTAGAAAGTTTTTCTGGAGTCAAACCCGCAACTCAATGCATGAGAAGCGGGCGCCTTAACCACTGGACCATCATGATATCAGTTTTGAATTAGTGATTAGTTTTCAATTTTTTCTAAACTTGAAGAATGAGTATCGGTATCGATCAGAAATAGGACATCAGACACTGGATATTGGTATCGACCGGAATTGTGTCTTACTTATTACTTATATTATATTACGTAGTCGGGATAATAATGTGATACAATAAAAAAATAATAGACTTATCTAATAAAACATACCATCACGCCTGTATTCCTCGAAGGGTTAGGCAGAGGTGTACCTGTACACCCACAGTTCGCCGGTATGTTTAGGTCCCATGTAATAGGGGGCGAGCCTGTTGCCATTAATCTAATACTAGATGTTCACTATTTCAATTTTGTTTATAAAATAAAATAAAGTTTCTTAAAAAACTTTAAATAAAAACTGGCCTAAGTTACTACTTATTTTATTAGCTATCTGCGAGTGAAAGTCCCGTCAAAATCGGTCCAGCCGTTTCAGAGACTAGAACAAACAAACAGACAAAAATTTTGATAGTAGTTTTTTTATGTAAATACCGTATGTTATACTTTCATAATTGCATTTAGTGATAAACTGTTAATTTGAAATTACAGACACTTCGATTTTATTTATTTTTATAGATTTTTTACTTCGTCAGTAAATTATTAACATGAACAATTAAAAACCGTATTGCACACAAATCATATTATTAATGGTTCATGCATTATTTCATTGGAAACTGAAAGAGCTTAATGTCATGCCAAGAAGAACTATAACAATGGGAGAGCTGAAATACTTTGTTAGTCATATTGAAACGGTTCAATGGTTTCTGAGAAAAGTCACACAAAGGTACATATAAATACATTCGCACTTAAATTGAGTGCAATTTAGAGTTATTATGTTGCAATGACTTCGGGGTCTTCTGCTTATTTTTTTTTAAGTTTTGATTTCAACAAAAAAGATTTAGTTAATTGTAATAAAGACCTTTTAAAAAAATTATAATAAACATGAGAATGTCCCTTTTTTTTTTGAGCGGAACCCTAATTTCTTTTCTAAAATAATAGTAATGTAAGTTGCTTAATATAACATCAGCTATCTGCCAATGAAAATCGAAATCGGTACAGCCGTTTCGGAAATTAGCCGGAACAAGCAGACAGACAGAAAGACAGTGTGTCAAAAGCTGTTATTGTGACATTGGAAATAGACACTTTACTTGGGTAGATGACACCATTAAAGAATAATTCCAAGACGCAACTTCTCAAAAAAAAACCACTTTATGACCCTGAAAACCCGAATAATTTTAAAATAACTATAAGATTATAATTAGAAATCCTTAATAAAAACAAAAATAAACTAAACTAAAGCGTGCTGTGCTGGCGCTGCTGCTGCGGCTGCAGAAAACCTCAAACGGCGTAAGTATAGTACCCTTATTGGTAACTATATTTTCGAGCCGTGTGGGGTGGAAACTCTCGGGCCGTGAGGTCCGTGTGCCCATAGCCTTTTTTGGGATTTATCTAAACGGTTGGTTGACACTTCCCGCGACCCAAAGGCTGGCTTTTACCTTGGCCAGAGGTTAAGCATCGCCATCCAGCGTGGCAATGCCGCCAGTCTTTTGGGCACTTTTCCGGTTGACGGTGAAGCGGAGGAATTTTTTGATGCCATTTAGTTTTAGTTTCTTTTTGTTTTTATTAAGGATTACTATAAAATTAGATTTTTTGTTGCTTTAAAATCTATAAATTGTGAATTGAGATGCCAAAAAACTGACATCACTATAGTTTAGTATTGTCGTATAAAATCTACGGGGTAATTGCGTTTTAACAGCTTATAAAAAGTACGTCAATTGATTAGTGGTGTCATCTACCCAATTATATTTATTTGTATAGATCTAAGACTCCAAGAAGTGCTAGGCAAACGTAAACAAATAATTTGATTTTAATAAGAGCGAATCACCCAATGTTAAAGTAGTTTATTTTTTATTATTATTGTTGATCTTACTCACAATAATTAATTGGTAATCTCTCAAATGACACTGTTGGCTAACTATTGAGATATTGACATAACATGCAACATAACTGCTAATTACAAACGCATGAAAACATCACAACAGTTTATAAACTAAAGAACAATCATACAACATGTTGTAGTAAATAGTATTAACTTGTAGTTAATAGATAGCTCACGACATTCGCAGGCGCCGTCTCCGGCACATTAAAGTCTATCGCCCGTGTAGGTGGAGCTATTAGAGGCTAGAAGAGTCAACTGTGATGTCTGGGTTTCGTGCCCGGTTAGTGGCAATAGGCTTAACTTTTTAACTGACGTCAAAAAAGAAGTTAATTTCATGTTTGTTACTTCAGAACGTCTTCACTTACCAAAGGTTTTAAAAAAAAATTGTTTTAATTATAAGGATCCTATCCTATAACGACATGCCGGGGCTGCGGGTTGTTCGTAAGAGATACCGCGCCCCCGGAACGCAAAGGGCATAAGAAGGAACATGGATGGGTTTTAGTCAGTAAAAGTCTGTCACTCCCTCCCGCCCCGCCCATGGCGGGAGAAGTCATTTTATATGATTTCCCATAAAAAAACCTATAGCTACATATTATATTGTACACGTATATTCTTCTTTAATCTTACTAATCCTACTATCATACTTCCTACTATCCTACGAAAATTTCTGAGGATGGATGGACGGATGTTTGTTTGTTACTCTTTCACGCTTAAACGGCTGAACGGATCTGGATGAAATTTGACACTGAGGTAGATTGCAGTGTAGAATAATACATAGGATACTATGTGCGGTTCCCGTGGGATAATATATCAACTTAGACCATTATGAACCACACCTGGGAACTTCGCCCCCTATTACATGGGACCTAAATATACCGGCGAACTGTGGGTGTACATTGTTACACCTCTGCCTAACCCTTCGGGGAATACAGGCGTGATGGTACCTGGGAACTTGCTGGTTACGCAGATAATAAAGGTCAAAGACATAACATTTTTTTTTTAAATTTGATGTTTTAAGTGTTCTAACAAAACTCTTAATCTCCACTGCGACCCTGTACTGTGTTGTGTGTTACATTGAGCTCATTAAGTGATTTCTTATACCAAAAACAGTCGTTTCCAGGCCATCATTTTTGCTCGATATTACCTCACTTAGTTTTATAATCAGAATGCGTAATTAACAGCTATGTGATGTGTCTTGTTTCATCCCGTATCTGGCTTAACCTGTACTGTCTACACCTGTTTGTGTAAAAACAAGAGGTTCTCCCCAGTCTACCCCTTTGTCGACCTTGATGAACGATCTATGCAGTATTAATCTTTATCCAATATAAAACGTTACTAAGCTGAATAATTATGGTGCAGATCACTATTTTCCTTAAACTAGGTAGGTATCATTATATATACTATAGGAGTTACTGTAGGTTTATTTAAATTTTACAAGTCGTTCGAAACCCTAGTTTTGCAAGCCCGACTTCTCCTTGGCCGGTTTTTATTATTTATCACGATATGTCACATGATTTATTGTTATTTTATTTAAGCAAAAAAAAAATGAATAGATTAGACAGTTTTTTAAATAAACTAATATAGCTACAGACAATTATATAGAAAAAAAAACCATGTAAATTTTTTGAAAATCGAACTCGTTAAGTATTTCAACTGCCGTTCTAAGTTATCGGAACAGTTTTAAGTGTTAAGTATTACAAAACGTATGCTATCAACACTCAACAAAAAAAAAAAACAACTTCACACAAAACGCAACGAAAACTTACCTTTTAACTAAATTTCCTTAACTTTCTACACACACAATCAATAAATTATTTCTTTCCACTATCACTTCAACACTTGTTCACTTTGATCACTCAAGTGTACGTATATTCGATCAGCTTGATCACGTCGGCAGCACGGGAGTGTGTTTTGGTCACAAAGCGGGTACATTGGCCCGATGCGGTAGTGAAACTGCGCCGGTGAGTGTACTACCAGCGAGACGTGATTCATTGACGAGTAGCGGCGGGCGGTGCGAGCCACGAGCGGTAGCGGGCGAAAGAGACTAAAACTTGCGTATGTTGACATAAGTATCTGTATTCATTTTTGAATTTTTATTTTTCTTGTTTCATGGTTATTGATGAGAGATTTACAATAAAAAAAGTATGTATTGTGGTTGGTAATTTAGAAAAAAATTACATTTTGGACATTGCATTCCAAACCACCGACAACTGATAGCTGTAAATCATTATGATTCTACGCTGTTGTCAAGTATTATATCAGTAAGTTGTAATATTATTAGAAGTAGAGCTATTTGTGAAGGAGCTCGTTGGGGAAGTACTACCACCATACCTATTTCTGCCGCAAAGCAGCGTTGCTGTGTTCAGGTTTGAAGGGTATGGGTGCCGGTGTACTTATTAACAGACCACATATGACATTTCAACTTTGTCTAAGGGATGAGACAAAATTGAAGCCGTTGTTTGCCATTCAATGATATTTAAATTAATAATAATATGAAAATGAACGATTAATGAAATGTGACAATTGCATGCGGCAATGTGTGTTTTTGCTTTTTGTTTGAAGTCAACCTTCTGTTCCAGGTCTGTACATTCTATACACGTGACGTTGTGATTTACATTGACATCGGCTAAGATGTTGATCGGAGAGTTTTAATTTATAGGTCACGTGATCCAGGGGACCAGTGATCGTAAATAAATATTCTGATGGAAGCACTGTTTTTCTGGAATGAATGTATTTTTAACCCCCGACGCAAAAATGACGGGGTGTTATTACTGAATAGTTCAGAGTTATGTTACCTGTTTATACAATTAACTGTTAAATAAGAATTTTACACAATATATAATTTAGGCATACATAGTTATCAATAGAACGCTACTATTTAGAACCCGCTGTCTGTCCATCCGTCTGTCACAGGTCTCCATCTTTTTGAATCGTAATAATATATTGACACTTGAAATGTTTACAGAGTGTGTATTATTTTGATCTCTACAATATGAAATAAAATATAGTATGTGATATTATTTAATTCTTTGGAATTTCAGCCACGAAGGTGGGTTTCGCTTTAGACAAAACTATAACAACTTACAAAATTAAAATTATAAAGTGAAATTATTTTTACATTTCTTACATATTTCATAATATCTTTACATAACCTATTCAATAATAAAATATACATTTAAAAAATTTAATCACTTTTAATATTTCTGTCATTTAACACAATAGTTACTTAATAAGTTAAATTCAATGTTAAGTTAACATGTTGCAATGAACTAATTCGTTACAGAACCAAATAAATCTCGACCATGTAAATGTCTTTCACACCTACGTGTTAACGTACTTCGCTAATTGGGCATTTATAATAATGTAACGTGTCTCTAGCAATGTCAGTGGCCTCGCGAATGTCAATTATTGTTTTGGCGCTAATGTCACTTCAAGAGCAGATGATTTTGATTTGACCTATATTTTTGTATGACTGCGGTCATAATTTACCGTTATTTGTTTTAGCAAGAACATGGCGTTTGAATGCTGTACCTATGAAGTTTCTCGCCCATTATTCTCTATAGGAAACTACCTTTTGGAATAGGCAACTAGATTTAATATATTTTTTCTTCTTATATTTTGACCGAGATTTAATAAAGGTAAATTGAAGATTTTTTGTTTTTTTAAATGATTTTCTTTTTTATTTTATAAGCTTAAGATTAATACAATTCGAGTATTATTTTACTAAAGCAAAATCATATTTAAAACTCCATTATTGAAACATAAAGTAGGAATAATTTCGTCACCCCAACCGCCCGCTCCCGCTTATGCCTTGCATACACAACGCAATTTTATTAATAGTGACGTAACGACGGCATTGGGCACCGGTTTCTAATGAAGTAGTGACGTATTCACAACTGCCTACTTATAGTGCAGCCCTCCATCGTCACGTAGGCTTCCCCATAGAACCGACGCTCGAGCAGGTAAACATTTTGTGAATCTTCTCCTTAATAATGCCGTCATAATTTTGTATGTTGACGTCAACTTTTATGGTGAACAGGAGGATGATCCAACAGTGAGGGAACTTATGACTGTTTTAACTTCAAAAGAGTTTGTTTACTTATTGATTTTGTCAAGAAAATGTCGTATCACTAATTGAATCTGGAGTTTAAAAGAATTTAATGAAAATTTAGAATTAAATTTGCAGTATACACTGGTATTTCCTAAAAGTGTATTTGTGTAGAGATAAACCTGTAACGCGGCATGACATACTGATAATTCAGCTGAATTGCTTAGAATTTAAGATTACAAGATGATTTCATCTTTTCTTTATCGATAAAGGCTGTGATGGCTGCAGATATACTGTTAAGCATCTGTATTAACCCAAATGTTTGCATGTCACGTTATTATGACTAAGTGTTATGGATCTGTAATTATTTATTTTAAGACCGAAATTGTACCGACACTTATTGCGAATTAATTGATTTCATTTAATGATAAAACAAGGCAACCGCTTTCAAAACTAAAAAGTGAAAAATAACTTTAGCTTTGAAAGTCGGCGGCTTTGGTTCTGTTTGTTGTTTTGTATAGCCGCCGACTTCCAAACCCAAAGTTATTTTTCACTTTTTAGTATCTGAAGACGGTTGTCGTTTTTGTAAAAAAGGGTTTTTATTTTTCGCTTTTTGGTATCAAGTTCTTGTCATCCAAATGAAGGAACAGTAATTCTATGTAAATTAACAAGACAGCCCTCAAAAGTCACAAGAAAGCAGAATACGCTAATTCGTTTACTTGAATGCAATTTTTTTACCAAAAATTTAAAATTTATATGGGACCACCTTTGAAGGATGACCTATCAACCAAAACAGAATTATCAAAATCGATTCATAATTCACGGAGATCGTAACACACATATGTATAAAAAAAATCATAGACAAATTGAGAACTCCCTCATTTTTTTGATGTCGGTTAAAAATGGAATAAAAATTATGAATGAAATAGATATAATTCCTTATCCTATGCTAGAGCGGGATGGCAATATACAATGCTTTTTACTTCTTTTTACGAACAAAGAGAGTACTTATGTATTCTCTAATTACGTGTAACAAACGGAAAGAATTCGTAAAATAATTGTTTTCTTTACATTCTAGTCACCACGTGCCGGTCTGATAACTGTGCTATTCAGATTCACCTTACGTATGAAACCGTCTTTAAAGAAATTTCTACTTAAAATCTCTGATCATAAGGTCCAAACTCTATTAACTAAAATAAAGTAAGTGTAATGGTTTCTTGACTACATTTTGAACTATATCATAATTGAATAAGGTTTAAAGTAAACTTGGTTTTCATCGTCCCTTAACATCGGTCGATTAAATGGAGCCGATATGACTGATTGCAGATGATAATTGTCTTGACACGCATTAAGGCTTGATATGGACGGACGACTCCGTCACAAATTGCTGCAAAAAGTCGCGGTAATTGTAGAATTAAATTTTAGTCGATTATAATTATATTGTGAGGAAAATGGTCTCTACGGAATGGATACTTCGTATTAAATTATAGCCTGTCGCCTTTATTATTGTATAGTAGTACCTACCTAATTTTGTAAATTATTATAGTGACGAATGACTTGACATAAGTACTTATGTACTTGGTACTAGGTGTCCCTTGCCATTCAAAGCCCAATATAATAAATGACCAGATAACTAATTGTATTAATTAATAACGTTATAAATCTACTCACAGCGGCAATCAATGTCAAGAAATGTACGAAGTAATTTTGACAGATGGAGAGTATATTGCGATACTTCCTAAAAGTTTGTAGAATTACACCCTGACAAAATAGCAGGACTTACCCCCGAATTCTGCCGTGTCGACGGCGCGTTCGTGTTCCACGCGCGCCTCAAAGAGATGTCAGCAAAAGGAAGGGGCCACTGAGGGCCGATGCCTGCCGGGGCTGCGGGTTGTTCGCAAGAGATACCGCGCCCCCGGAACGCAAAGGGCACAAGAAGGAACATGGGTGAGTTTTAGTCAGTAAAAGTCTGACACTCCCTCCCGTCCCGCCCAGGGCGGGAGAAGTTATTTGATGATTTCCCACCCACCAAAAAAAAAAAAAAAAAACCCCCGAATTCTGAAACCATACTTAACTTTAAGACGTTTTTATCTCTGTCGCTATAAAACACCTTAAAAAGACAGAGATAGCATAATACTTAACTTAGCCGAAATGTTACATATTAAAAATGCTACTGCTCATTCATAATAATATGTATAACTAATTCTTTGCCCTACCAAAATAAAACTAGGTGGACGTAGGCATTTTCTCTTCATTCATATTCAACACAATGCCACCCTGGTCACTGCATCTGAACAAAGCCTAACACTGATTGATACACCACACACAAGGGCGTTTCGCAAATAATTTCTATCGGCTATCGTAACGCTATGGCCTTTGATACACTTAATTGGTGGTCGTTTTGAAATGGCACCCAATGTAATGTGGAGGGAATACCTCACACTTAGTATGTAAGAAGGTAAGCAGGGATGCAACACTCGATCGTTTGTGGACATTCTTGCTCGCATTTGGTGTTATTGCATAAGAACTGATTACTTGAGCTACCGGAAAAAAATTAGCTATTATTCGAGCATTCAAAAGATTCAATTTAACCTGAAGACCAATCCTAATAATAAAAAGGATAATGTTTCTTTTATAACATTTTTTTTTATTTTACGTTTTTTATTGAGAATGGTTGCAAGCCAATGTGTATATTTGCGTAAGCCTTATACAAAATGCTTTATTTGGAAGAGTTCGAGGGAAAAAAATTGTACTTTGTATTATTTTTTCTTTTTTTTAGCATTTTTCTTTACAAATTAAACAAACAAGTTGCATATATTTTTGCAAGTTATTTATGAAACCCAGTATATAATATTGTGCCAAAAATGAGACTTTTTATTTTTTTTTTCTATTTGATAGCCTATGTTACTCTCACAGTCAACACAAATCTAAATGCACCTCATATGTTAAAATTGACCATGCCGTGTTCCGCTTTAACGGGTGTGGGTGCCGGTGTAATTACTGGCACATGGGACATTTCAACTTTGTCTCTGGGATCGCAGCGCATTTGCAAGGCCTCTGGTTTAGCAGACGTCTATAGGTTTCGGTAACCACTTAACATCAGGTGGACCGAATATTATGTTAGACAGTATACTGGTTACATCCGGAGTAGTTTATTACGCGGACCTCGTAGAAACTAGAACTAATTTCCGTGCGTTCAGGCGTTTTTGCCATACCTATTACTGGAATCAAATGTAACAGCTCACATTAGGACCCATTAAGTTAATAACAATTGCAAACCGTGGTGCTTGGCAATCTGAGCCTCTCCCAGTTGTAAACATCCCCTTGTGCCTATTGGCCTAGTTCTGTTCTGTCTCCTGCTTGTTTGGAGGGAAGTGGAAACAATATTTTTTTCTACTCCTCCGCTAATCTTTTCTGATTAATTTCGTTGCGGGATCCCAGACAGTTTTATCGTTTCTCCGGGACTCGTCGAGCTTCATTGCCTCAGCGCTCTTCTGGCGGTCTCCACTGTTGATTCTGGCTTACAGAAGTTGCAGTGGTTGGGAATAGTGTGGCGGGCTTGTCCCATTTAAAAAAAAAAAAAAAACAGGTGGACCGTCGTCGGCTTGTTTGCCAACCAATGATATAAAAATCCCTTGTCGAAAAAATGTAACCAAATCAAACGCCTTTCTGACAGAGCAAGCGATAGTAACAACTACAATAAGAGCCATTATAGTTCGCACTTTACAACAAGGACCAGAAAAAGCAAATGAAGTATCAAACAAAAGAATACTCCATTCAAGTTTTTGTGAGCGAATATTAACATTAGTATTGTATCTGAGCAAGATCAAGGTCAGTAGGTACCATTGAGACAGTACTACAGTTACAGCGGCGCGTGCGGCCTTGTTTAGATCATTAAAAACTTCAGTGTTGTATTATTTGCTGTCATGTAGAAAAGACTTTTGGAGTTAAAATATAAAGAAAACTGCCTCAGTAGCCTAGTGGTCCTAAACGTGACGGCTAGGCTAGAGGTCTTGAGTTCGATTTCCAGGTCGAGCAAACTGCTGTTGAGTTTTTCTATGACATTCTCAGTAGCAGATCGGGGTTAGGATTGGTGCCCGTCAATGGCAATAGGCTCGCCCCCTATTACATGGGACTATACATACCGACGAACTGGGGGTGTACATTGGTACAACTCTGCCTAACCCTTCGGGGAATACAAGCGTGATGGTATGTTATGTTAATGAAATTCGCGGTTTCAGCAACCGTGCACGCGCAATGACCAATGTGACTTTTTCTATTTCATATTACTTTCTAAGTTTATCTTGGACATCAATCGTGAGGAAACCGGGACTAATAATTATTATAAGTCTGGAATCTCCAATCCGCCTTGAGGAGAGGCGTTTTCCCTGCATTGAAACAACAAGGTTACTGGAGAAACAAGAACAGAACCAAAAGAAACGCCGTAGTGATACGTTATGTAGGTACCAGCCGTAACACTTTAATAACGTGTGAGTACGGCATTTGTTTTTCTCTAGTAACCTTGTTTATTTTAGGATCCTTGTTTCATACTTTTTTAGAGTCGTTTTTTTACGCAACTTTCGAACTGATGAATACTTTGGAGATGTACAAGTGAAGCCCTTTTAAATAATACATAACACGGCGTATTTATCTTATTTTTTTAACACTATACGTTTTGTCCGCTAGAGAGCGCCACATTGAGTTTTGTAACACGACACGTAGCCTATATTCAGCGCACGATTGAGACGGTTCTAACGATACCTCATTTGTCGAGTTCCGATAAGCAGTTTAGGAGCTATGAGGGAACAGATGGACATACACATATACATACATACATCGCTTGTCAAAATCATAACCCTCCTTTGGGTTTGCCGTAGTCGGGTAATAAATAGGCTGATATTATTATTTCATTACGATATCAGTTGTAAAAATAATAGTACGCCCACTTTTCTCTTGTTTTACAATTATTCCGCTATCCTATTGTCATCATCAGGGCACAAATCCAAACTCGAAGTCGGCACAAACAAATTTCTGGTGATAAAATTCAATAACGCTGTGTCCGATCCAATAATCACAACCAGAAGATATGAATGAATGAATTAAGAATGAAGTGAACTGTCAAGCCGTTCATTGAGGGAGCTTTTCCAAAATACTTCTGCAGGACTCAAAATTTAGCAGATTTAAAACTACTAGACCAATTTACTAACAGCCTAGCCTTCCCCCAACTATGTTGGGATCGGCCTCTTGTTTAACTGAATGCAACTGAATACCAGTGTTTTACAAGAAGTGACTGCCTATCTAACCTCCACAAGCCAGTTCCTGGGCAACACGATACCTCTTGGTAAGACTAGTTGTCAGACTTTCCGACTTTTCGAACTGATCCGTAACGACTGTCAAAGATCTACGAATGACAGCCGGCAACGGAGACACGGGGGTGTCACACTACCAACTTTCAAACTCCGGGTTGCTACTGAAAAATTCCTAATGGAAAAACCCAATAACACTTTTTACTCGACCTGGAAATCGAACCCAGGATCCCACACTATCCGTGGCGTGCAAATACGAGGCCGCAGCTAAGTCCTAGACCAAAATATTGACGACAATAAAGACGGCAATACGCAAATAAAGCAACAGAACTGTAGCTATGAGAAGAGAAAGGATGGTTATCATGCGCTCGCTTGATCTCATTTTGTTCCTCACTCGAAGGGGATTGCCTCACGAGCCTGGTATGCGAAGCATGCATCCATGGTGCAATAACAACAAGCCGTCAATAGTAATGGTGAATGTGGAGTTATTTATAAATAGAACAATGACTTGGAATTTCGATGAATTGTTAGGAAATTGTTTATTTATTTATTTTCTTCGTGGCTCGGAAAGCTCGTAAAGCCGTTGGTTCTGCGCCTGATCTCTCCCCGGTCGTGTCGGATTGCCGTCCCATCGGACTATGACAGTTAGGGAAGAGGGAGCTTTTTTTTTATTTGATTCAATCTAAAGATTACTACCTAGATTCTTAAAACTCTTTCCGACCATAGTTAGCGAACCACTTTTTGTTTTCTCGCACCTGCGTTTGCGCACACACTTTTGCACTATAATATCTCTTGCGTAGGTACTTGGCTAGTCTGCATTAAGATTTTCTGGATTCGGTCTGGAGAATACATATTACAGGTTCACTACATACCATCACGCCTGTATTTCCCGGAGGGTTCGGCAGAGGTGTACCAATGTAAACCCACAGTTCGCCGGTATGTTTTAGGTCCCACGTAATAGGGGGCGAGCGTAATAGGCGGATTTATGCCCGGTTAATGGCAATAGCCATTAACCGGGCATAAATCCTAACTACGAGCTGCTACTGAGAATTTCACAGAAAAACCTAATAACACTTTTTGCTCGACCTGGGAATAGAACCCAATACCTCTAGCGTAGCAGTCGCACCTAGCACCACTAGGCTACCGAGCCAGGTTCACCTAATGTGATCTACCTAAAAGTTTAGTTCAGTAGTAAAAAAAAAAACGAAAAAAACCCCGAAATGTGGTTTTGTAACAGATTTTGGGTTTCCCCCAAAGGAGATATTACAAACAATGTCCCATTGTCAGGTTCATAATAAATCTACTTTAATATCTGGGTCTTTCTTCTCCGAGATTGCCAAATAGAAAAACCCACAAACAAGCAATAAATCTATTGAGTTGAAAAAGGTCAAAAGTGGGCCCTTCTACCTGAGAGCGGACCGCTTTGGAGAATGTTCCATGTTAGATGGGTATTGCATCACTGTATTGCACCGGGACGATAATCATGGTGCAATAGTTAGGAGCTTTCATAATCTGTTCGAATGTATTATGTTCCTGGTTCGAGGAATATTGAACCGAATCGTAACCACTGTCAAATGATCTGTTATCAATGGTATGAAACGGTACTAAAACCAATTTGTGTGTGATACATATTGTAGTATAGTAGCAGCCACGTGTCGTGAGCACAAACTTCAAGTCCCTTCTTGGACCCATTCATCCCATACCACCCAAAAAACCCAGATAAAACACAAAATCCAAGAATAAAACTGACGTGGGTGCTCACGACTCTTGGCGACTACTATACTTTGGATGACTTTTATTTTTGGTACATCGTCTTCACATTTGACGCACAAGAAAAACCTACAGTGACCTTATTGACGATATTCTTCAGAAAGGTCGGGTGTGCAGTATTCGTAACCGGCGTGCTTGTACGACCAGAAAACGTGACCGAGGCGAAATGAGTATGCACGGACCATAGGCAGCAGGTGGAGATCTGTGGTTTCTGCCTACCCCCATGGAGAAAAGGCGAAAGTTTATATGTATGTACCTATATACTTTATATTACTAGGCCCCAGTACGTGGGCCACGGCGACGGCACTTTTCTTTGATAAAGCCGCAGTACTGCATACCTAGCAATTTTTGCAATGGTTAGCGTTCATCAAAATCGGTTTAACATTTTTCGAATACACATCACACATACGTACACACATGGAGTTATCCTTACTCGCTCAAGACCCTGCCCCAATTGTGACAACCTAGAACAGTATATTAAAGCCTGCCTTCGATAATTAATACATATTTATCCATATCCAACTTCTCGCCTTATGTCTTTCTAAGTATGATCTTATTGGATCTCGTTAAGATCTACACACTTACATCTTGCACTTACAACAACTCTTATAATTGTCAACCTTAAGGTTTAATATTGCTTATCTCAGCTTTCGGTTAGCGTGGTATCTGATAAAAATCTGCCAAGTTAAAAATTGCAGTCAATTCTATCTTTATGTTCATTCGATACGATTGATTTTGCTTTGGTCGGGTGGGATATCTAAATTTGTTATTAACTTAATGTCCTACCGTCCGTTACATATAATTGGTACAGATTGCGTGTAAGGCGAATATAATAAATTACTAAATAGTGAAGTACACAGCTTTATGTACTTGTGTGATATAAAACGTTCGTATTTAGATAAGAACGTCTAGACAAGTTAATAAAATTGTACCTCAAGTGGTAATGCGAGAACTTGGAGTAGTTGTATCGTTTACTTGTGTATCAGAGTTCATTATTATGTACACTATTAAATATAAAAAATTAATGGCAAGCTACATGGGATTGTGTAATCTATATAAAAGCGAAAGGTTTGTCATTCTGTCAGTGACTAAACCCACCATAGACCTGTGTTCTGTTTGGGGGGTAGGTAGTTTATAGGTAGGAAACACATAAACACATACCATCACGGCTGTATTCCGCGAAGGGTTAGGCAGAGGTGTACCATTCGCCGATAGGTTTAGATCCCATGTAATAAGGGGCGAACCTATTGCCATTAACTGAGCACAAATCGTAACTCCAAGCTGCTACTGAGAATGTCATAGAAAAACCCAATAACACTTTGCTCGACCTGGGATTCAAACCCAACACCTCTAGCGTAGCAGTCGCGCTTATTACTCTAGGCTAACGAGGCAGTCCAGGCAGCTAGGTAGAAAACGTCAGGGATGAATATGGATTTTTCGACAGAGCCGAAATCAGGGGGTATTTGACGGTCACGCGAACGAAGTCGGGTGTAAATGCTAGTATATTAATTACATTTAAATTTTTTTATGCCCTTTATGACACTTTTTGTACACATTATTTTATGCAAACAAATGAATATGACTATTTATGTCTTCCTCTCGTCTCTAGAATATAAAAATACATTTGGATCGAATTTCTGTCAGTCTATTGGTATAATTCCAATGTCATTGATAGTACAGTTAAATGACTTAGAAGCCAACAATCGTGACCAACATTATGGTAGCCCAACAAAGAAACAACAAAATATTTGGGCCAACATTGGCAAGTAACAGAACTCTTTTGAAAGATGACCTATTGAGAGCAATTGAATTTAGCAATTTGGAACACAAAACACAATTCGATGAGATATTGGTTCCGCTTTACACACGATTATGTATTGTACCTACAAAGGAATGAGACAGAGATATGATCACGCTTGACAATTGCTTGTTCAGGCAGGAAGGCTTCTAACAATACAACATAGTTTGGCAAATGTAAAGGGTTTTTAGGGTTCCGTAATGATTCCTCAACCAGGTTTAGGTGTTCTAGGTCCTTACCTTTATAATACGATTAACAAAACGACTACGATGACGATTCTCTGCCCCGTTGGTCTCCAGGTGGCAAGCACGACTGTTGAGCGTGCGGTCCTGGGTTCGACTCCCAGGTCGGGCAAAATGCTATTGGGTTTTTCCATTAGGAATTTCTCAGTAACAGCCCGGAGTTTGGAAGTTGGTGGTGTGACATCCCCGTGTCACGTAAAGCCGTTGGTCCTGCGCCTGATCTCTCACCGGTTGTGTCGGATTGTCGTCCCATCGGACTATGAGAGTAAGGGAAGAGGGAGTGCACCTGTGCGCACATACTTGTGTACTATAATCTACGTACTTGGCTGGTCTGCATTAAGATTAGCCGCCGTTACCGGAATCGGTCTGGATAATACATATTTTTCACAAGAAAATAATACATTACAAATTAAAAAGCCTATATTTTTAGACATTAAGCTACGAGGAGCACATTTTTTATTGTTATTCTTTTGTCATTGGTTACCTTAGCGAAACACCGCGTCTTCTTCGCCGGCACTTCATTGAATATTATCTTGTAATACAACCAATTTGTATGCGAATCGTTTATCAATGTAATAAGTCCTTATTACTTATTCATAACACGTGTCCTTTGCTTCGAATTGTGTCTATGAGCTGAATTAGTGTTGTTGTGTGTGTGTTACTGCTAGCTATTGTGTTTCGAAATTAAGATGTAGGAATCTAGGTTTTATCTTGATGTAACCAGTTTTATCGGTATTTGGGACCTCCTTGGTTGATTGAATCTTAGGATGTTGGCACAGACAGTGTCAACTGGTGACCCTGGTGTCCCTATTCGAACGTATTTTAATGCAAGAGGAGTAACCAATTGATGATGCGGTCTGTACACTGCCAGTGTTGCGGAATTTGTTCGAAAGAGTCACCGCGGCCCTGCAACGCAAAGGGTAATTATAAGAGTCCGACACTCCCTTCCGCTCCGCCCAGAGTGAAAGAAGTCATTTGATAATTTCCCATCCCAAAAAAAAGGATGTAGGTACAAAGGCTTGATAACCTACTTCGTACTTATAATATATAAAAGGGAAAGTTTGTAAAAATGGATGGATCAATGGATGGTTGTTTTACTCTATCTTGCACAAACGGCTAAACGGATTTCGATGAAATTTAGTATTGAGATAGATTGTAGTGTGGAATAACACATCTTTTCTTAGACATAACATAATCAATGACTCTCGTCCATAATGTAGCTTTCTGTTAGTGATAGACAGTTTATAATCGGATGAATAGTTCCAGAGATTTCCTCTTATAAACAAACAAGTTTGAACTCTTTATGATATTAACGTAGATTCATTCCGTTGGTCTCGTGGTCGGAAGCGCGACTGATGAGCACGGGGTCCTGGGTTCGATTCCTGGGTCGGGCAAAAAGTGTTATTGGGTTTTTCCATTAGGATTTGCTCAGTGGCGGCCCGGAGTTTGGAAGTTGGTGGTGTCACACCCCCGTGCCTCGGAAAGCACGTAAAGCCGTTGGTCCCGGCTGTCATTCGTAGATCTTTGACAGTCGTTACGGACAGTCAGAAGCCAGGAAGTCTGACAACCAGTCTAACCAAGAGGTATCGTGTTGCCCAGTAACTGGGTTGTGGAGGTCAGATAGGCAGTCGCTCCATGTAATACACTGGTATTTAGCTGCATCCGGTTAGACTGGAAGCCGACCCTAACATAGTTGGTAAAAGGTAAGTAGATGATGTTGCATTTTTAATATGATCATAGGTACTGTTTTCTGTAAGCCTGCTACTGCAATGAGTGGGTGGCTCGAGTTCAGCATTTTATTGCCGTTTGTTATGAAGATGACAGTATTATGAAATATTTATATTCAACGTCATTATTGTGGTAAAACCAAACAATAACATAATCATTATAAACAATAAAAATAATGATGATTCTTAAAGAACATAATAATATTAAAAAAGAACAGTGCGGTGTTTTATTGACTATTAGCAACAAGAAAATTGTAAAAACCTAATTGAATAGAGTGTCCGTGGAACTTCTTGCTCGCTCTTCTCCATAGAAGCATTTTATCAAATGACTTCTTCCGCTCTGGTCGGAGCGAAAGGAAGTGTCAGACTCTTACTGAATAAAACCCACCCGTGTTCCTCCTTATACCCTTTACGTTCCAGGGCCGCGCTGACAGCTTGCCGAGACGCACGTGGAACACAACGCGCCGTTTTTCAGGACCTGGTTCGTAGCGTGGCGTACCACCACGTTTTAGAAAGAGTAACTAGCTTCAGCAAACTGACCCACTCATTCAAAAGTGTCTGTAAAAGGTTTAATTGAAATAAATGCTTTGAACTGCTTCGTCAGCCTAGTGGTCCTAAGCGCGACTACTACGCTAGAGGTCTTGGGTTCGATTCTCAGGTCGAGCAAAAAGTGTTATTGGGTTTTTCTATGAAATTCTCAGTAGCAGCTCGGAGTTAGGATTTGTGCCCAGTTAATGGCAGTAAGCTCGCCCCCTAATACATGGGACCTATACATACCGGCGAACTGTGGGTGTACATTGTGACACCTCTGCCTAACCCTTCGGGGAATACAGGCGTGATGGTATGTGTTCTTAGTAGCAGCACGAAGTTAGTATTTGCTCCCGGTTAATGGCAATAAGCTCGCCTCCTATTACATGGGACCTATACATACCGGCGAACTGTGTGCGTACATTGGTACACCTATGCCTAACTCTTCGGGGAATAACAGGCTTGACGGTAATGTGTGTGTGTTTTGACTTTGAAAAATAATACAGCGGACAAATTACAAAAACTACAGGATTATAAATAACTGCTCGTTTGTAATAACAGGAAAAACTATTGCTTTGTGGTTTTATGACCGAGTAGAAAGATGCAGTAAGACCACTTCTCTTACTCCAATCTCGTGTTATTTATGAATTATCTTTTTGCGCAACGAACAATTACTATGGCTATTACAATCAGCTTTAATTGGACATCTTCTCGGCATTCTAGCGGCAAATATTTGTAATTATCGCACAATTAATGGCCATGATCACGTTTGGTCGTGGTGGCGCTGCCTATAGTGCACGAGGTGGTGGGCTCGCAGCCGCGCACAGCTCGAGATCAGTGTTATATTTTCTCTCATAATTATGTATTTTCTAAGTTTATCTTAGACTGCCCCATTGGTCTCGTGGTCCCAAGCGCGACCGATAAGCGTGGGGTCCCGGGTTCGATTCCCAGGTCGGGCAAAAAGTGTTATTGGGTTTTTCCATTAGGATTTGCTCAGTGGCGGCCCGGAGTTTGGAAGTTGACAGTGTGACACCCCCGTGCCTCGGAAAGCACGTTAAGCCGTTGGTCCCGGCTGTCATTCGTAGATCTTTGACAGTCGTTACGGATAGTCAGAAGCCAGGAAGTCTGACAACCAGTCTAACCAAGAGGTATCGTGTTGTCCAATAACTGGGTTGTGGAGGTCAGATAGGCAGTCGCTCCATGTAAAACACTGGTACTCAGCTGTATCCGGTTAAACTGGAAGCCGACCACAACATAGTTGGGAAAAGGCTAAGTAGATGATGATGATCTTAGACATCACTGATATCGGTAAGGAAAGCCCACGATCTATGACTGATCTATGGGATTAAATCTATGATTAACTTATCTATTATAAAGCTGAAGAGTTTGTTTGTTTGAACGCGTTACTCTCAGGAACTCCTAGTTAGATTTAAAAAAATATTTTTGTATTGGATAGTTCATTTATCGAGGAAGCTATAGGCTATATAACATCACGCTACGACCAATACGTGCAGAGCAGTAACCAAAGTCGTAACATGCTAGAGAAAAAACTACGCAGACGAGCAGTACATATTTTTAACAATAAAAGGCTTGAGAATATTTTTTTTCATTTAACGCGCTAATCTTTTTGAAAATTATTTCACTAAGAGGAAATTTCGGTATCCCTGAGTCCTACAGACTACATTTAATTATCAAAAAAAATTAAATTGATAAGAAAATTCACGCAGTGGAAAAGTGCCACTCTGCCATTAACAAGCGTGGTGATCAATACTCGTGCCTTTTCTGAATGAAATAGACAACCAGATTCCAGACAGACAGACAGATAGATAGACCATCACGCCTGTATTCCCCGAAGGGTTAGGCAGAGGTGTAACAATGTACACCCACAGTTCGAAGATAGATGGATAGATTATAGAAAGATAGATAGTTTATACAGAGATAGATTTGGGCCTTCTCTTCGCCTTGTAGCTGCAAGCATGCAGTAGGAAGGAAATAGCTAATTTACTTGAAACTACGTGATTAGGTGTTTTATTTGACGGCGTTTCCGTTTGTAACCTATCAAGGTTCATATGATATGACTTGAGTTCTAATAATTACTTACTTTTTTATGGACATTTTAACCGCTTTGACACATATTTTAAATGACAACAGTGGAACGGTGCTTAGTTGAAGGTCGTAAGAACCATTTAATCTATGTCAACCAATCTCTAAGCAGCATGGGACCGTCATGTCCCTTGGACCGTTACGTCTTAATTATTGTTCTTGATAAAATTTGGCTGCGTTGTCTATGGTGTAAAACTGACATGCTTTATTGTATTGCTTCATTATAAATTTAGTGGAATACACCAGACTTTGTCTACACAAAGTCCATAATGAAACCAATGGAACCCTACAAACATGCACTACAAAATGTACGGAACAACGGATATTTTTGGCAAATTTCTGAGTTAGTCCGTTATCAAAAGTTGTGTACATCCTGTACTTTTACCCCCTGAAATATGGCTCGAAACTGCCTCGTTAGCCTGGTGGCCCTAAGCGCGACTGCTGCACTAGAGGTCTTTGATTCGATTCTCAGGTCGAGCAAAAAGTGTTATTGGGTTTTCCTATTAAATTCTCAGGACCTGCTGGGAGTTAGGATTTGTGCCCCGTTAATGGCAATAGGCTCGCCCCTTATTACATAGGACTTAAAAACATACCGATGAACTGTGGGTGTACATTGGTTACACCTCTGTCTAACCCCTCGGGGAAAACAGGCGTGATTGGTATGTGTGTATAACGTATCAACCATCAACCTCGTCCAACCAACTCGCTCCTAGAATCTTCATAACAATTACATACCTAGTGATCAACTGATTACATACCTATGTTTACGGGACTCTTCACCTAAAATCACACCCGCTTTGAACAGCTGTAACCCAAATCTATTGAAGCGACAACACGAGCTGCACGGTGCAGCTGTTGGTACTACTGGAGTAGTGCGACCTCCCGGTGAAAGCAATGCGTACGCTAATGTTCCGCATTCACTTGTTCACTAACTGTTGTACTCGCTACTATAAACTGTCTATGTTCACGCTAACTTCTAAGGGGAGAAGCAGAATTGTCGGCTCAAAATCGGGTATGTATCGATGTGGTTATCTCAGTACTATCTTGGAAAATAACAGTTCAAGTGAAAGTTCTATTTGACCATTTAAGACACTTCTCGTATACAAGAAAAAATATAATTAAATCTAATTGCCCCTTCCAATATAATTATAGATTTACGTAGCAAAAATAGACAAGAAACACCATACATATTTATTTACTAAAACTAAGAAAATAACTATGAATTAGGTACGAACAGAATGAGTCTGCTTATGTGTTATGGGACAAATTCGGTATGCAACAATATCACGTTGTGTGAAAACCTGGACTTCGATGATCTCAAAACTTATTCTTGTCTTTATGAAAGAAGCAAACGATAATAATATAAATAAAAAATAATACATACCATCACGCCTGTATTCCCCGAAGGGTTAGGCAGAGGTGTAACAATGTACACCCACAGTTCGCCGCTATATTTAGGTCCCATGTAATAAGGGGCGAGCCTATTGCCATTAACCGGGCACAAATCCTAACTCCGAGCTGCTACTGAGAATTTCATAGAAAAACCCAATAACACTTTTTGCTCGACCTGGGAATCGAACCCAAGACCTCTAGCGTAGCAGTCGCGCTTAGGACCACTAGGCTACCGAGGCAGTTCAGCAAATAAAGCAAACGATGTCAACAAGAAAGTGGTTTACAAGAAGATAAAGGGGCACATTTCAAAAGTTAGTTTTGAAGAAACACGCGACAGTGGGTACCTGGGTACTGTTTACACAAAAGTGTTACATTAATATAAAAACAGAGAGTTATATAATTGTATGATAGCAGTAGTAGAGCTCTTTGTGGAGGAGCTCGTCCGGGGAAGTACTACCACCACACTTATTTCTGCCGCAAAGCCGCTGCTTTGCGGTTGCTATGTTCCGGTTTTGCGGGTTTGGGTACCGGTGTAATTACAGGCACGTGAGACATTTCAACTTTGTCTCTGGAATGGCAACACATTTGCATGGCCTCTGGTGTTGCAGATGTTTAGAAGCAGAGGTAACCACTTACAATAAAAAAAAATATGGTGCGGCACGATAAGTTTTATAAACACATCTTATTCGACGATCGTAAATACTTTAGCGTACTTCTTACTTTCATAAAAAAGCAACCTTGAAATCCGCCTTTGTTTTACAAAGCAATCATCATTATGTTTTGTTTCAATTAAAATAAGTACCTACTGTATATACTCTAGCATTACATACCCATAATCATCGGAGACAAGTTGTAATAATGATCATTTGTGTATTGTATTTCTTTTTGTATTAATGAGAAATAGTTTACATTGCTTTATCACTAACTTCTGCCCGCGATTTCGAACGGATTTTTTTATCCGTGTTAAGTTATATATTAGGTCAGTGCTATCGTCGTAGCGTGATGTTACGGAACCTATACTCTTCCTGATGAACCTGGCTATCATAATATATAAATATATAAGAGAATTTTTCAAATCCAACTGAGTTCCAGAGATTAGCGAGTTTAAACAAACAAAAATCTCTTCTCTCATATAATAATAAATATATATAGGTATATATAGATGAAGTGACGGATCTGGTAATAGGGTTATGTATATCGAAATAACGTAAGACCTAATCGTTGTTGTTCTAAAATTTGAATGGGTTATTATTATAGATAATATTCAATTAGGTGACAATCCAATTATGATAATTTCGATAGTGTTGATGATTGTGAATCGGGGAAATGAATGTAAACTTCATCCTGCTTACTCTATTGATGAATACTGGCGTGATGACATGTTTACATGTTGACATGCAGGGCTATTCTATACTGACCACGCATCTAAAACTCACTTCAACGACGGGTTTTTTACAGAATAACACTGCTGTGGGAATGGCTAATCGTGAATAAACCTTTTTATTCATTGATGACATGACATGTAATCTTTTTAAGAAAAATAATGACGTTTAAAAGAGGGAGAAAAAAATATGACGTAAGACGTAAGACAAGGATATTTTTCGGTGTAAAATAAAATAAAGATAAACCGCTATTTTTTCGATGGTTCAATCCCACAACTTTTGGGGGCTCGTCCGGGATAGGGATATGAATTAAATTTCGAAAATAGTGGACGGTAGAAGACTTTAACAAAGACGAAGATTTAAAGACGTAAAGATAGGTAATTTAACAAAGATGGCACCGAAGAAGAATACCCGAGAAGAAGACTATCAAGATGTTGATGTGCAGATTTCATTCAGCGATTTGGAAAAGTCGATGAATATTTTTACCGGAGATGATACTTATCCTATAAATGAGTTCATAGAAGAATTTGAAGACGTTTCTGACTTAATGAAGTGGACTGATATCGAAAAACTTGTCTACACCAAGCGACTTCTAGGAGGTACTGCTAAGTTGTTTTTGCGATCAATCGGAAGAGTGAAGGACTACTCGAACCTTAAGAGGGCACTCATAGAAGAATTTGGTCCAAAACTTAATAGTGCAATTATTCACAAGAGACTGGTTGCACGTAAAATGAAGAATGATGAGACGTACCAACAGTATTTCCTAACAATGAAAGAAATCGCTTTACACGGAAAGGTTGAAGACACAGCATTGATTGAATACGTGATTGATGGAATAAGAGACGCTCAATCAAACAAAGCTATTTTATATGGTGCTTCAGACATTAAGGAATTTCGCAAGAAGTTGGAGATATACAGCCAATTCAAAAAAGATTTACGACCAACTCCTTCAACGTCCGGCTATCAAGAAAACCGAAAACCCGCAAATTTTGAGACGAAAAGATGCTATAACTGTGGCGACCTAGACCATCAATCTTCTGCATGCTCAAAAGGCATAAAATGTTTCAGATGTAATGAATTCGGACATAAAGGACCTGATTGTCCTAATAAACCGAAGAAGACCCTAAATATTCTAAAAGAACAGAAGGATCAAGTACCATTTAAGACGGTAAAGATAGGAGAAAATAAAATGTTAGCTTTGATAGATACAGGAAGTGACGCTAACTTAATAACTAAGGCTGAGTTTGAAAAAATAAAAGAAAATGTTAAGACATATAAAGACTCAAGAATATGTTTAACTGGTATAGCAGAAACAGGAGTAATTACAGACGGATCGTTCACGGCTGAAGTCCAGATTGATGATGAATACTCTGATATTACATTCCATATTGTTAAAGATAACGACATTCCAGTCAATTTAATTATTGGAAATCCGATACTGAAAGATTTTCAAGTGAAATTCACTAAAGATGGTATTTTTATGGAACGCATTATGCATTTGACGTTGCTAGTAGAAAACAAAGATGAAGAATATGACGTAGAAGACTCAAGTTACACGACGGAAGTTAAGAAGTTGATAAAAGACTACAACCCTGTTAAAGAGATAAAAAGAAGTAATGTTGAATTAAGGATTATACTTACCGACGAGGATCCAATATATCAAAGTCCAAGACGTTTATCACCACTGGAGACAGAAATCGTGCGTAAACAGATAAACGACTGGTTAGATAAAGGAATCATTAAACCAAGCAAATCAGATTTTGCATGTTCAACGGTTTTAGCACATAAAAAAGATGGAACTTTCAGACTCTGTATGGACTACAGACGTATTAATAAAAAAGTAATAAGAGAAAGATTCCCATTACCCCTGATAGACGATCAAATTGATAAGCTGAGAGAAGCCAAAATTTTCACATCGCTTGATTTGAAAAATGGATTTTTGCACGTAAATGTTCATAAAGACAGCCAAAAGTATACTGCCTTCGTAACTCCCCAAGGCCAGTATGAGTTTATGAAGATGCCGTTCGGGCTGTGTACTGCGCCCTCAGTTTTTCAGCGATTTATAAATGACATATTTCAAGATTATATAACTGATGGAACTGTATTAGCGTATCTTGATGACCTAATAATTCCTAGTAAGACTGAAGAAGAAGCGTTGGATAAGATAGAAAAAGTCCTGAAAAGAGCCGAAGAATTCGGTCTGCAATTTAATTGGAAAAAATGTCATTTCATGAAAAAAGAGATACAATATCTAGGCTACATAATTAAAGATAACGAGGTTCGACCGTCTAAAGAAAAGATAAAAGCTGTGGTTAATTTTAAGAAGCCTAACAATATAAAAGCTGTTCAGTCATTTCTCGGACTGACTGGTTACTTTAGAAAGTTCATCAGAAACTACTCGTTGATTACTAAGCCGTTGACAGATTTGTTGAAAAAGAATGCCGTTTTTAATTTTGACGAAAGATGCGAAAGAGCTTTTATGATGTTAAAAGAAATACTTACTAGTAAACCTGTTCTCCGTATTTTCAATCTTAATTTAGAAACTGAAGTTCACACTGATGCCAGCGCTGACGGATACGGCGCTGTGTTGCTGCAAAGAAGCCCTAAAGACGATCAATTACATCCAGTTTACTATATGAGCAAAAAAACTACATCATCCGAAAGAAAATATCATAGTTATTATCTAGAGATTTTAGCTATTGTTGAAGCAATTAAAAAATTCCGAGTTTATTTACAAGGAATACACTTTAAGATTGTAACCGACTGTTCAGCCTTGACTATGACACTACAAAAGAAAGACTTACCTCCGCGCGTTGCACGATGGGCCTTGCTTTTAGAAGAGTACGATTATCAAATTGAACACCGACCTGGAACTAGAATGAGGCACGCCGACGCTTTAAGCCGCTATCCTACTTGTTTAGTACTTACCGAGACTACTGCAAGACTGAAAAGGTCACAAGATGAAGACGAACACATTCACCTACTGAAAACAATATTACAAAAAGAACCTTACCAGAACTACCTATTACAGAATGACATACTTTACAAAATAGAGAATGGCAATAAATTATTTGTTGTACCTAAGAAAATGCAGAATGAAATAATTAGGAAAAACCACGAAAGAGGACATTTCGGTATCACGAAGACGCAAGAACTTATAAATAAAGAATATTATATTGAGAATTTACAGGCGAAGGTTAAGAAAGTAATTGATAATTGCGTTGAGTGCATACTTGTGTCACATAAAAGAGGAAAGAAGGAGGGATTGCTTAACCCGATTGATAAAGGAGATGTGCCGTTATCAACCTACCACATTGATCATGTAGGACCCCTGACTTCTACTAACAAGAATTATAAGTACATTCTCACGGTGGTCGACGCTTTTACGAAATTTACCTGGATCTACCCTGTCAAGACTTTGACGACGGAAGAAACATTAAATAAATTGAGCCTGCAACAACAAGTTTTTGGTTCACCAGAACGGATAATTACTGATAGAAATGCCGCTTTTACGTCGAACGATTTCAAAGAATATTGTCAGAATGAGAATATCAATCACTACTTGATTACGACTGGACAACCTCGAGGAAACGGGCAAGTAGAGCGAATCCATCAGATCATAATAAGCGTTTTAAGTAAACTTAGCTCGGATGATCCTACTAAATGGTATCGCAGAGTTCCTAGTGTACAACGTTGTTTGAACGATACTTATCAAAGAAGTATTGGTATGACACCTTTCGAGTTAATGTTTGGAGTAAAGATAAGAGACAAAGATGATGAAGTCCTGAAAATTATTGAAGAAGAAAATGTACAAAGAATAAACGAGAAAAGACAAGAATTCAGAGATAAAGCTAGAGAATCTATAAAGAAAATACATGAAGAGAATATTAGAAGTTACAACAGAAAAAGGAAGGTAGCAACATCTTATAAAGTCGGTGACTTAGTAGCTATCCAGAAAACACAATTTTCTCAAGGAAGGAAATTATACCCTAACTTTCTGGGGCCGTACGAAGTTATTGAAAAGAAGCGTAAAGACAGATACGCAGTAAGGAAAATTGGAAATACAGAAGGCCCAATTAATACGACTAGTTCTGCTGATCTGATGAAACCCTGGATTGCTACAGGAGACGAAGATATTTCATCTGGGACAGATGAATAGTCAGGACGGCCGTGTGGGAATGGCTAATCGTGAATAAACCTTTTTATTCATTGATGACATGACATGTAATCTTTTTAAGAAAAATAATGACGTTTAAAAGAGGGAGAAAAAAATATGACGTAAGACGTAAGACAAGGATATTTTTCGGTGTAAAATAAAATAAAGATAAACCGCTATTTTTTCGATGGTTCAATCCCACATATATATAAGAGAATTTTTCAAATCCAACTGAGTTCCAGAGATTAGCGAGTTTAAACAAACAAAAATCTCTTCTCTCATATAATAATAAATATATATAGGTATATATAGATGAAGTGACGGATCTGGTAATAGGGTTATGTATATCGAAATAACGTAAGACCTAATCGTTGTTGTTCTAAAATTTGAATGGGTTATTATTATAGATAATATTCAATTAGGTGACAATCCAATTATGATAATTTCGATAGTGTTGATGATTGTGAATCGGGGAAATGAATGTAAACTTCATCCTGCTTACTCTATTGATGAATACTGGCGTGATGACATGTTTACATGTTGACATGCAGGGCTATTCTATACTGACCACGCATCTAAAACTCACTTCAACGACGGGTTTTTTACAGAATAACACTGCTGATTTCAATATTAATTTATTTTGGACTAGGGAAGTGAAGTGTTGAATGTGGAATGCGACTTAGTCGCGTCGTAGCGTGATATTATTAATGATGCTCAGGAATAACGTAGCCATCTATTGGTGAAAAAATGTTTAAAATCGGTCCAGTAGTTTCGGAGCCCATTCAATACAAAAAAAAACAAACAAAAATATCTTTCCTCTTTATACTATTACTTAGTACTTATAGAAGTATTTTTTTTTTTTGTAATAATTATTATCTACCTAATATTGTTCCTCTTGCAAAAATTATTTATTTTTGGCATTTGCTTTTTCAATAGTTTTCCACCAGGAAATATAATTAGGGAAAATAAAGTTTGACACCATTTATGAAGTACCTACTAACGTTTATAGTATGTTCAAAACTACCAATTTGGAAGTAAACACCGATGTATTAACGTGATAATTGTAAATTAAATATTTACCTCAAAGTGTAGGTACCTCCTTCCAAAATAGATATCACGATCTAACGTGTTATTACTGATAATAACATCAAAAATGATCACTATAAATTATCACCACTTTTATTACTAACACTAAATTTTCGCGAAAATTCAAAATCACTGTTCAAGAAAAAAATACTTGCAAGAACTGTTATTTTAAAGAACTGAATTTTGTTTTTTTTTATATTTTCACGTAAAAAGTCTCGGTATTTTATTTGTTTTCGTATCACTCAATTGGTAACAATTTTCACATGCGTTTCGCTTGCGTGTTTAACAATGACTGACATTATATGTATTACAGAGTTTCGTGAGAATTAGTGACTGAGTCATTATTTCCCTAACATTGTTATATTGTATTATTATTTCTAATTAGGTGTAACCGAGTAAAATGAAAAACTGACCTAGTGATAGAAATAACGTTGAGTAAATAACATAAGTATGTATGTAATGTCCCAGGTTCAAAGTTAATGTTTCTGTGTAGGTACATGAAAAAAATTCATTGTATTATCGTACTCTTTTAAAGTATCTTTTTTACAGATATTCGATCAGAAAAATATTAAGTTTAAACTAATTTATGCCTGCGACTTTGTCCGTGTGAATTTCGGTGGTCGTGAATGCAGACAAAGTCGTCTATGTAAATACTAAATAGTCTTTGTCTTTCCTTGACTGCCCCGTTGGTCTTGTGGTCGCATCGGTCCCGGGTTCGATTCCTAGGTCGGGCAAAAAGTGTTATTGGGTTTTTCTATTAGGATTTGCTCAGTGCCCGGAGTTTGGAAATTGGTGGTGTGACACCCCTGTGTCTCGGAAAGCACGTACAGCTGTTGGTCCCGGCTGTCATTCGTAGATCTTTGACAGTCGTCACGGACAGTCAGAAGCCAGGAAGTCTGACAACCAGTCTAACGAAGAGGTATCGTGTTGCCCACTAACTGGGTTGTGGAGGTCAGACAGGCAGTCGCTCCATGTAAAACATTGGTATTCAGCTGCATCCGGTTGGACCTGAAGCCAACCCCAACATAGTTGGGAAAAAGCTAAGCAGATGATGATGAGTCTTTGTCTTTCCTTGTGGTTCAAGCTTAGTCTGTTCCAAATTTTAATCAAAACCAGTTCAGTAGATTAGTCGTGAAAGCGTAATGTTGCAAATAATTTCGGTTTTTGGTTAACTTTGAGTTTGTAGGGGAAGTATGGAATCTATTTATTTGGCCAAAGTGCTAGTAATGTAGAAATATCGTAAAATCAAAATAATAGCGGCCTATACGAAACTTTGATCGAATCAACCGTGAACTTTTAAAGCAACAATAGCCCTACGGATCAATATCAACCGAAAGGGCGTGAGGTCAAACCGGTACAATACAGTATTAATAACATTATTAAGAGATAAAGTAACTCTTACATAATTACAGTTATTGACATGATACGTTTCAAATTAAGTATTTTTTATCTGGTACAATTTCGACGCGATCTCATTATATTTATAGGTAATCGTTTTGACCTTTAAAATATTTCGGAACAGTCATTTTATTATCTACCAAGATTAGCTTTTGCCTGTGACAGTACAAAAAGACTGAACTGCCTCGGTAGCCTAGTGGTCCTAAGCTCGACTGCTACGCTAGAGGTCTTGGGTTCGATTTCCAGGTCGAGCAAAAGGTTTTTCTATGAAATTCTCAGTTGCAGCTCGGAGTTAGGATTTGTGCCCGGTTAATGGCAATAGGCTCGCCCCCATGGGACATGGGACCTAAACATACCGGCGAATTGTGAGTGTACGTTATTACACTTCTGCCTAACCCTTCGGGGCATACAGGCGTGATGGTATGTTCATTCGTTTTGACCTTTAAAATATTTCGGAACAGTCAGTGTATTATCAACCAAGATTAGCTTTTGCCTGTGACAGTACAAAAATACGGATCCCAAAAGGACCACACCAGATTAGCAGCTAAATAGCTAACCTTAGAATTCTGCTCACTTCATATTTAAGCGTGAACAGGTGTGAGAATCGTATGTGAATAGAGAGATAAATGATAGTATAGGAAATGATTCATCTTTGTCAATAACGAATCGATCACTCCTATTTTGTTAAAAATCTAATTATGGCTAGTAGGATGACCATGTTTTTCGTTAAAAAAGATTTTTTTAGTAATTCTAGTCTTGCAGCACTACGTTATCTACTTAGTTTGGTTAGCTCGACTTCTACTGTCCTGATTGTAAGTTACCTCAGATATTCGGCTATTTTGATAATTGTACATACACATATATATTTGTCTGACATCTCAAGAAATTCGGCGGCGGCGAACTCTCGCGTCCGGCCCTGGTGCAAGCCATGGTCCGGAGCGAGTGGGAATGGGATGCAGTCGCCTCCTTCTGCGAGGCAGTAATGCTTGAGAAGGAGGCGGCGGGACGGTTGAGACAGCGGTTCTCCCGTGCCAGCCGCCGCGGTAGACGCTCCGGACGTCGAGAGCCGCGAGACGACTCCCGGCCACCGTAGATACTGGCCTGTGGACGGTGAGCAATGGGTAGCTCACCGTCCTTACGTTGCATAACGACAGGCCGTGTCGACGGCGCGTTCGTGTTCCACGCGCGCCTCAAAGAGATGTCAGCAAAAGGAAGGGGCCACTGAGGGCCGATGCCTGCCGGGGCTGCGGGTTGTTCACAAGAGATACCGCGCCCCCAGAACGCAAAGGGCACAAGAAAGAACATGGGTGGGTTTTAGTCAGTAAAAGTCTGGCACTCCCTCCCGCCCCGCCCAGGGCAGGAGAAGTTATTTGATGATTTCCCACCCACCAAAAAAAAAAAAATCTCTAGAAATTACCTTATTTTATGTTTACACGTTATTGTCCAATTGAAGACATATTGCCCTGTCACCCGTTATTCTCAAATCGTTATTACTCAAGTAGTTTTTTTGCTGTTCATTCATGAGTGATCAGCTAATTCGTCATCGTGTTACGCTCCATCCGCACATAGCTTGAAGGTTGTCCAATTACACGGTACGGAGATCTACCGTCATTTGTTTTTGTCAGCATTGACGTTCTTCGTTACCTAATTATCACTTCATGCACAAACTTCCCACTTAAAGTCTTCTTTTTAGGGCTCTGTACTCAAAGGGCAAAACGGGACCCTATTACTAAGACTCCGCTGTCCGTCCGTCCGTCTGTCACCAGGCTATATTTCATGAACCGTGATAGTTAGACGGTTGAAATTTTCACAGATGATGTATTTTTTTACATATCATCACGCCTGTATTCCCCGAGAGGTTAGGCTTTGCTCGTTTTTATAGATGATGGTACGGAACCCTTCGGGCACGAGTCCGACTCACAATAGGCTGGTTTTTTTATTTCTACAATTTCAAATATTCTTCCGATGAGTTTTGCTCACGACGGTCAATCCTAATGGAGACTAACAAGATAGTGCAGTAGTGCCTACACAATGGAATCGTCTTCAAGATGTCTCTGTAAGTGATCAATCCGGTACAATATTACTTCATTAAAGATCAGTTTCACAAATCTACGCCATATTTTTTTCTGATGTAGGTCACATAAATACATATTTGTATCAGTTTCCTTTTCTATAATAATGATTACTTCCTTTTTTCTTGGCTCCAATCGCGGAGCCCGTATAAGGCTAACACATCATTAGTGTGTTGGCTCGCATTCTTTAGCAAGTGCCAGACACATTGCAACACAGGATTTTATATATACATGTGGGAAACGGAACGCAACTGGAAGAAAGAGATAGAGTGCTATGTGTGAGTGAGAAGCGGGACGATGGAGGACGGGAGGAAGGACATGGAAGGGGAGTGTGTGTGGACTGTCAGTGTGCTAGGCGGAAGACAAGACGTTACAGGACTTACAGAAATAAAATTAAAAAGTTGTAAAGAAGAATTTTTAATGAAGAACCCTATATCCCACATACATATACATACCAACACGCCTGTAATACCCGAAGGGTTAGGCAGAGGTGTATTAATGTACACAAATAGTTCGCCTGTATGTTTAGGTCCCATGTAATTGGGGGCGAGTCTATTGCCGTTAACCGGGCACAAATCCTAACTCCGAGCTGCTACTGACTAGGTTTTTTTTTTATACGTATATTTATTATAGAAGCTTATGGCTTGATCAATAAGGATTAGAATAATTGTCGGTTATTTCCTACATATCGCTCTATAAAAGACAGTCGTTTGTCAATAATTTTCAAATCAACACAGCGCCTGATACTTTTATCTAACAGTGAAGAGGCCGAGCGTATTGCTTATTTGAAATTGAGTAGTAGTAGAGCTCTTTGTGGACGAGCCCGTCCGGGGAAGGACTACCACCATACCTATTTCTGCCGCGTTGCTGTGTTCCGGTGTGAAGGGTATGAGTGCCGGAGTACTTTATTACACAAACATGAGACATTTAAATTTTGCCTTTGGGATGGCAACGCATTTTCAAGGCCTCTGGTATTGCAGATGTCTATAGGCGGTGACCACTTAATATCAGGTGGGCCGCCGGCTTGTTTGACATCCAAATATAATTTAAAAATTAATCAGACCACTGTATTTAATTATAATATATTTCTATGACTGGGGTTTCACAACAATATCGTTATTGGCACAAAAACCGACTGCGGCAGCAATTTTGCTCACTTTGGAGCTGTTCATACCCCACTAAAAATGCAAAAGTTCAATGACTTCCTTCTAGACTAATATTAGAACTACTGGAAAATGACCAGGAAAGGGACGGTCGTGACGTCCTCAACGCCTTCCCGGAAACTACGAGCTAAACGTGCTCTGTTTGTGGATCTTGTTAAATTGTAAACAGCGCCATCTACCGTTAGCATTAGCTAAACGGTTAAGTTACTCACTGTTTAATTGACCCACAATCTCTCAAAAGTAAAATTAGGTATTACTATGCTAATTGTAACAGATGTATATCCAAAATCATCGTTAAGTATCCAAAATCATTTGAATTGCTTTGGGAAAATCCTAATGAATCTGGCTAACATTAACAAATATATTTTTGTCGAATCCGACTAGAATTCCAAAGATTAGTGCGTTTTAATAAATAATCTCTTCAGCTTTATTATATCAGAATAGATTTGTCTGCCACCAACTTGAATTATTGTAATCGATAAAAAACAAAGTCGATTCCACAATCTCTAATCAAGCTTGTAATCCGTTTAGTAAAAATGGGTTATGTGTGACAATTAATAGGGTTTAGATTGTTATAAATAAAATGCAAAATATCCTTACTCTAAATTATTATATTTAACGTTTATAGGTACTTCAAAAATATATACATATTAAATTACCCTGACTGTTGGTCAAACGCCTTCGTCCAATCACAAAATGACAAAGTGGTCTTTGATCCGTCAGCCAATACTTTGATCAATCAAATATCGTTTCAATAACTCCATAATTGTTTGAAACAATCAATAACATAATTTTTCGTGACCATTTTACCAATCACATTCAGTCTTACGTCCTCTATAAAGACGGAATATTTTTGGTAAAAATGTATAAAATACAATAACTTACATCGTTATAAAAAGTAACATTCTGGTCCTAAGTCTTATCTTCAACTAGAAATAAAACTCCAACACAAAACACTATTTTCATTTCTAGTTGCAAATATCTTGCCGGCCATCGTTATTAAAATAACAGTAACAGTTCTTTACAATACTGTTATTTTAAAATAAATTTCCAACGGTCAGCTTGTTTGAAAAGTTCGTTACAAAAGCGTCCCTATTTCAAGACACATAAAATCCATCTTCTATAAAACATTTCACAACATTCCTTTCATCACATCACGAAAACTTTCAGACTAGTAAACTGTAAATGCATAGCCCCGACCTGCCAGGTGTACTGGAAGACTTGATACATTAAAAAATAATCATGTTGTATGATCATCACGAACTGGTCGTGACGGCTCTTGGTACGGTAACGATGGTCTCATCTGCGGTTCTTGTAACGGTACCAGTATCGTTACTTCTGGTCTCGGGTCCGGGCTCAGCACTATCGGTAGATGTCTGCGCCGCTAGCGCTGTGGTTATCGGTGTTGTGATTGGCTGGACTTGGTAGTTCGGGTAGTGGACACCCACGACCTCATCGTAGCTGGGCGGTGCCATGCATTCTGAAATTGAGATTAAGAAAATATTAGTGATGTGACTATTATAAAGATATCTTTAGTGAAATAGAGAGGTGAAAAAATGTAGAAAAGAACAGTTCACGTGAACGTAGCAAGTATTTGATGAACCTAATAAAATACTAGAGTATTTCAATTCACGTTGTACCTTCACGTGCCTACTCTTATCTACTTGTACACGATCTAAGTACGAATATTATTCATATCGTGTTGATTTAACATGGTCGATGATTATTTCGTTTTTTTATGAACATTATTGCTGTATTTTGTCTCATTATCTGAGAACCTAGAGGAATAGCATTTTGATAATCTAATACGCTTTCTAATCTTTTATCTGTTTGAATGCGCTAATCTTTGGAACAATTACGCTACGGTACACGGGACTGAAGCAGTAACCAAAAACCATAACTTGATATTTAGGTACCTTTATTTTAGTGTAAAATTACCCAGTATCACAGCACCTAAATCCTTAATTTGTTAGATAAACTTAGGCATATATATTTAAAACGTTATTATAAGTATTTAATAGGCGAGACATGTCCAGTAGTAAGTCCGCCTTATATGCCAACTCTGCTCGCAGAGATTAGTCAGGCGTGAATTTAAATATATTAATATTACCTGCCTCGTTAGCCTAGTGGTCCTAAGCGCGACTGCTACGCTAGAGGTCTTGGGTTCGATTTCCAGTTCGAGTCAAAAGTGTTATTGAGTTTTCTATGAAATTCTCAGTAGCAGCTCGGAGTTTGGATTTGTGCCCGGTTAATGGCATGGCCATGGCTCGCCCCCCATTACATGGGACCTAAACTTAGCGGCGAACTCTTGGTGTACATTGGTACACCTCCGCCTAACCCTTCGGGAAATACAGGCGTGGTGGTATGTTATGTTGTTAAATTCACGGAAATGAGTTAACTGAAAAATATATGGCTAAGCATATTGCTTCATAAACTACGTTAAAATAAAGAAGTAAGTACTCACCATATTTGGGTGGGGGAGGCAAATTGGAAGGGCTGACGTATATAGACGGCTCCTGCTGCGCCAGCGACGGACGAGCGCGAGACCCCACATACATTCGCCTCTGCTGCGGACTGCGCGTTTTTTGCCCTGAAATAGAAATAATTGAGAAATAAGTCATAATTATAAAATAATAATATCTTCCCGACCGAATTTCGGCCACGGCGGCCAACCTGAATGGAGACTAGCCAGGTAACACAGGAGATGATTATTACAGTGCACAAGCGTGTGCGCAAATATAGGCACATTTGTCGTGGTCTGTGTCCTGAGCGAAGTATACAAAAATATTCGAATTTTCTTTAAACATATTCGCACCAAATTTTTGTTCGTCGCAAACTTTACCTAGTAATTCGATCCCTGATATAAAAATGATACGTTATCGAGTGAAAGAGATTACCTACTGATTAGTGCAAGTACATCGGTTGTAGCTTATAAATTTGTCCAAAATTTATTTTGTACGATAAGAATATTCTACGAATAGGTATTCAAAGTCACTTAATAATTTCTGATATGATTAACGCAAGCACGAGTGCTCGCGCACTGATGTCGCCCACGATTAACATAACGTATTATTCGAATTGTGTAAATAGGAAGTAGGGGCTAGAGTAAGCTTTGATAAGCGATTTATATCCAAGTAATAGGTATTATATTTTTTAACTTTAAAAAATGTGTGGTCCGGTTCGTTTATTATTTTGAGTAATATTATTTTAACTTTTTATTTATTTAACAGAATAGAAAATAGCAAATGAAACTGACAGCCAATTACAAGTCCTCACTTATTATGACTCCTAATTGGTTTTTATGTTACTCTATTCTAAAACTCATACACGCTAGTACACATTTGTGTACAGAGGATAATAATTGGGTATTGAAAATGTGGATATTTATCCTCAGTTTCAATACCCAATTATTATCCTGAGAAAAACAATACAAAAAAAAACTGAAAACCTACTTCAGTAAGCAAAGGAAAATATTAGTGTATGATCGACTTGAAGTCAATAAATCTATCAATACCTATGGTTATGATGCCATAACAATCATGATCTCACATAAAACAAATAAGGAAAATGACAATAAGCAATGCATACCTATTATAACGACCCTGACACAGGTGACTATAAAGATTATAATCAAGAATAAGGTCGTAGTACTAAGGGCAGACCACACGATGTCGGAGACGGAACTGCTATCATTTTGATCTGATATTAAGTCTTCATTGCTCTCCGCCGACGTCGAATCGAACGTAGTGAAATTGAGAGATTCCATTTTTTAATAATAAAAAATATTTAAGTAACAGTTCCGAATAACAGTTTACTTATTAGTAGGACTACACTATCGCCATCTGACAGTGACAGTTTTCAAAAGTTTTCGGTAAACTCTTTACGATCGAATCGAATTCGATAAAATTAATCCGATTTAAAAGAGGCTTTAGATCACAACTTTAGATGCATTTATCATGTATCATTATTTTAGTCGATTCACTCCGAAAAAAAAACAATTAATTCACTTTTCACTGCAATTTATCACTCGCGACCAGTACGAATTCGAATGGCATCGAAATTAACATAATCGATACAGTATAAAACTTTATCAAATTCGATTTTATCTTGGATTAACATTGAAATATTTATGGTTAAATGCCCCCTATGATTTATTATTATCAGAGACTTAAGTCTAGATGTTATTTCTAAGACGGTCTTCAAGTAACTAATGTGCTGACGACGATATCTTGTTGATTACTGATTCGATTTTAATTGTCAATACAATTTACTCGATGTTTGTTTACGTAATAAGTTACTTTAGTAGCTGGTGTGTCCGTGGTCTTAAAGCGGATTATTAAAAGATTTCTGGTCAGTAAAGTAGGTGTATTCGGTGATTTTATAATAAGGGAAAAGGCCTGAGTCATGATAAAAACAAGCCTAGTATAGACAATGTTAAGTACAAATAACAGGTGGAACTGAATACTAATAAGTGCACACATTTTTAACTACTAGTATAAATGCGAAAGTTTGGATGAATATTTTGTACTCAATCACGCTAGAACCTCTGAACAGGTCTGAATGGAATTTGGCACAGAGACAGATTATAACCTGGAATAGCACGTTATTCCGGAAGAATGTACGATTCCCGTGGGATATATTATTCATAAAATCATGGCCAGTAGCTAGTAGTTAATAAATATGCGAGCCTTCAAAATATCGTATAGTGACTGCCACGTTATCCTAGTGGTGGTGGTGGTGGTAGTGGTAGTAGCGCGACTGCTACGCTAGAGGTCTTGAGTTCGATTTCCAGGTCGAGCAAAGTGTTATTGGGTTTTTGTATAAAATTCTCAGTAGCTTGGAGTTAGGATTTGTGCCCGGTTAATGGCAATAGGCTCGCCCCCAATCACATGGGACCTAAACTTATCAGCGAACTGTAGGTGTAAATTGTTACACCTCTGCCTCACCCTGCGGGGAATACAGGCGTGATAATATGTTGTTACACGAATATATTCATCCATACTATATTTATTTTATTAATATTATAAATTGGAAGGTCACTCTGTCAGTCTGTTACTCTTTCACGACTAAACAAATGAACAAATTTTGATGAAATTTACTACGGGAAAAGTTTTAACGCCAACAAATGATATAGGCTACTGTTTATTCCGCGACTTGGTCTGCTTCGCGATGATCGACATTTACGTGGACGAAATCCCGGGCAAAAGCTAGTATAAAAATTATGATAACAATGCAACTTAGACATCTATTTAAATGATTCGGTGTTTATACGAAACGCCATATTGATAAAGAAATTGTGCACTTTTGGGGCAATCCGAGAAGTTACTCCCGCCACTAACTTCCTGACTGATATTTTGCCATGGTATGATACTTTGTGATGTCAGAAGAAGTTGAATGAAAAGATAAAGAAATATCCAATACTATCCACTCTTGTAAAAGAAGATAGGTTCCATGACAGAATGACATGAAAAGCTTAACAATTAATAAGTAAGTGTAAACTATTTACATTTTCTCTCCGCCAGACCGTATGCACCCTTAGGATTAAAACGACGTAACTCAAAATATCTACTTTTAGGGAAATAGCAAAACAAGTGTTAAATTCTGAAATTTAAAACTTGTTTTGCTATTTCCCTAAAAGTACATTTTTTGAGTTACGTCGTTTTCATCCTAAGGGTGCGCGTTGAGTTAAACAAGTAGGTATTCGACACTGACAAGTAAGTAAATATGCTAAATGAAATAGGGCTAATATTTATACGGATAAATATGATAAGAGTTTAAATGTGGGAATTGTATACAGTGTAAATATTTTTGTGGCTATTAAAGATGCTACGTATAAAAATATCTGCCAAAATTAGCAATAACATGTAATTTTACGTGACTATCATGTGTAAAGTTAATGTGAACATTCCATCGCTATTCATAGACAAACATAATCAAATAGGTACTCGAGACACTCAACCAATCAGAGATAGAATTGGAAACCAAGCGTTGACGTATCTTCACAACAATGACATACTCAAGTTAAATAATCCATTTGACGTCGATAGACATTTAAAATTTACAAGCTATTAAGCCTTTTATGTAAGTGACGCAAATGATTGATTAACAATTGACGTATAATTTAGTGAGCGACAGAATTTTGAGTGTGTATGTAACATCATTGCTGATTGGTTCGTATGTACACATGTCACCTAAAGACATACTTAATTAAACCTAAAGTATTGGTTCTACTACTTATCCAATTATTAAAGATGAAGTAGAATAAGTAAGAAACAATATGTTGACTGAGAAAGTAAAGTACTTAATAATTGAGTAGAATATAATAATGATCACCGTAAAATAATTGATTATAGAAGACGAACAACCAATTTTAAATAAATAAGTGGTTTTCCGCTACATAATGATTTTCTGTTTGAAACTACACAATCTTTAAGTAAACGCTACAATCCATCACAATAAGAAAATAAGACAAAGTGGGATTAAGATGGCAATGTCTGCTATCAACAAGATACAATCTAATCTGCTATTCACACCTTTTATAAAGAAGCTTATTGAAGGAAGGACAATTCAATACGTCTTAGTATTAAAGCAGTAAATTACTCATGGAAATGATCCTTAGACAGGTGAACATGAAGAGCCAGGTTAGCAGCATTCCGATCAGAATGATCATGTACCAGAACGCCATTTGGCTCAGATTGGCCGGGTCATGCGCTTCCTTCTGCTCATTATTATATTCTTCAGACGCATCGCCTGTTTCGAAGAAGTTCACATTCGGGAGATATGGTGCCATGTTTGATCAGATTTGCTTCTTCCACAGTTGGAACAAGTATGGTTGCCAATATTGGATTAGTTTTGCTGTTCGGTTAGCACTACGTCGTAGACGTGATCAAAGTTTTCACAGATCGTAGAAATACGATTAAAAATGTCTTTTGACCACAATTTTACTAATTTATCAGACGTTAGTCGATCGAGAACTCGAGAACCTTCTAAATTGTTTGTAGAACAAACGATTAGAGTTCTCGAAGATCACTCAAACACTCACAACTAATTTGAATTAACAAATTATTGGAATGACTTCACACTGACCACTGACGTTCTCACTGATTCACAATAATTAATATATTTGGACACATTTTAACGCGGTACTCATGGCTTTTCGTTCGCTGAACATTGTAGTAGTGCTCCAACTGTATCGAGCACATCTATTGATAACAGATATTATCTCTGATATGTCAGCGCTATCGCAAAGGTTAAGCAATATTTTCAAGAGTCCGTGTTTTAGAATTCCAAGAGTTGGTTCATTATCAAAATCTAGATTTTAAATTGTTACGTGCTAATAGTCGTTACGTTACGGATAGTCAAGAGCAGGGAAGTCTGACAAACAGTCTTATCAAGGACGATCGTGTTGCTCAGTAATTGGCTTGTGGAGGTCAGATAGGCAGCCACTCCATATAAAACGCTGGTATTCAGGTGCATCCGATTAGACTGGAAGCCGACCCCAACATAACTGGGAAAAGACTAGGCAGTCAGATAAATTTTAAATTATTATTGTAGCCTAAACTATGGAGAATAAAAAAAAAATGAACTTGTTTCCCATACAAAAACCAATATATGTATGGTTCCCAAAATCTGACCAAAATAGAATGCATATAATAATTATAGCACAGTAATTTAGAACTATACACTGAGATGGAAACTGAAAAATATTTGTAAAAGAAAAAATACTGCCCTAACCCAAACAAATAGTGATGAGAGCAAGGAGATAGTGGATGTTGAACTAAAAGTGTGTTAAATGGTCACATGTAAAAGAGGACTGATAAGATGAATAAAAGAGAAGAGAGTCAGTGACATCATGACGGTTGATAGGACGGGATGGAAGAAGAAAACGTGCTGCGCCGACCCCAAGTAACCGGATAAAGGCAGGAAGATGATGTGGGTAAATAAAAACAAAATACCTAATTGTGACATCTTCAGACACATTATGAAGAAGGCCATGATCAGTACAGTGAACAGCACCGATATGAACACCACGTGGTATATCGTTACACTGCTTGTACTTGACACTTCTTCCGTACTCGGCGCCATCTTTATTATTTGTTATATTTCTGTGATTTTTGGTTATTTTAACAAAAGGCTTTTGTTTACTTCTATTTCTTCTTTTGTTGTTGTTTTTCCTTTGGTTTTGACAAACCTTTTATTTTGTTGTAATGTCATTAGTTTATCTTCAGTGATTAATTTACTTTTACTTAATGATTAAAAGTAATTATCACTGTAAAGATATTAAATAGTTTGAGGAATTCAATGAATTTCAATTTTGTTAGAAACTCAGTAATCCCTTCCTTTCCAATCTTTGCACTACCAACAACCTTTAGATAATGTTTAATTACGATATAGTCAATTATAAGAAAACTAATTATGTCAGATACTATTGCACAATCACACAAAATGATTATTTTATAAAACACATAATGGTATTCGCCATTTTACTTGAGATTTTACAGATTTATCTTTGTGTATTATTTCACAAATCGCACTTGTATTCTTTGAATCACTAAAAGAAACTGCACCCCATACATTTTCTGTAACACAAACGTCATTCCATATGACTGATGATCGGATATCGATATCTACTCGTATCACTTTATATATTTCAGGCAATATGGACCTTATTGTGTTGTATTATAGGCCATATGAGAATGTTTCTGTAAAGTCGATTTTGTTTTTCCTACTTATCTTCAGAATTATCATCGACTTAAATATACGTGTCAGAATTGTTAGATTTATGAGATTTGATAACCAAAGTCCGTATGTAGGTATAATGTCTACATATTTAAATTGTAGTAAAACAGTGAGAAATGGAAGAAACAGAGTATTTAGCCTAGTATGATGATAACGCTGAATTTGAAAACGTATGCACGATAGTAGACACATTGTAGCAATGACGTCAAGCCGAAGATGAATAATTTTGTAAAGAAGACTTAATCAGTATTAATCGATAAGTGCATCCTTGGCCTTAGAAAGGATAAACGATAAGACAAGAAGAAGAATATACTTGTTATACTAACCATGTAGCAAGAGAAGACTATAAAACAGAAGACTAAAATGAAATATAGGAGGTAGATTGACAACCAGCAGTAGAAGGGAGATGAAAGATAACAATGATAGAACAACACGAGACCTTCAGGATGACTGGAGCAGCGTTGGGCAGTGTAGACGCTATTAAAGGAAAGATCAATGACTTACTGCATAAACTCGCAAATTTTAAAATCACTATAAGAATCGCGATACCCACAACTACATAAAAATACGTATAATTCAAAGACATTTTAATTTTAAAATCACCAGGCAGTGGACGCGATGTATTTCAAGACATTACTGACTAATTATTAAAAAAGAACGATAAAAAGAATGACAATAAAATCGATAATGTTATCAGTATAGATATCCTTGACTTTTCTATTATCTTCATTAATGTTTGTTCTAAGATCTTTAACCTAAAGCCATGATCGGAACCTAGATCCTAGAAGTCAGGGCTAAGGACGGTATATCTAAGAGATAAGTAGATTTAAAATTTGCTTAAGAGTGTTAACCAAGTTAGTAATTGAAGGGGGACAACCAGACAGAAAGAAATAATAATAAAAAAAAAATGGAGTAAAAGACAGCATAAGAGGACAAAACTATAATAACAATACGAGCCTTTTTTTGTTCTATTGCAGGTCTAAGGGCTCTTTCCATACAGAGAAGACAAAATCAACGGAACATGAAACTAATGCAGCCAATGAAAGATACAAGTAGAATTTTGTAGATGGTTCAATGGCTATAAATAAGGCAATAATCTAGTCACAGAAGCCGATACCTGCTGCAGTTAAGACCAATCAAAGGAAACTTTAGACAAAAATGCACTCACTCTTCAATATGACCACCATCACAATAATAATAACGACGTAAAACATGAAACCCCAAAAAAATCCCCACAAGTATTCATTGCTGAAGATATTCATTGTGTATCACTAATAACAATACTGCCAACCCCAACACAAACTGGTGTACTTTAAACAAATCAACAGGATAGTCGCCAATTAAATACTAAAGATAAATTGGGTGATGAAATCGATACTGAATTTCTATTAAATAATCTATGACTCCAATTATTTTGTCGGTTTCCAGGAATTTTGTGGTGCAGAATATATGACTGTAAATGACGTTATCATGCACTAATCGAATACTGATTGCACTCTCCAGCAGTTCGAACCACTCGGTCGACCACCTGCCAGTGTAAACGTGGAAAGGTCGACACGACATAAAAAGGGTTAAAAATTTGATTTCGATACGATGTTCTGTCATCATCTGAACACAGATCTGAAGACGAACTTTTATTATTCCTGTAATTATACTTGTTCGGTACCTAACTACTATGGAACTACGTCGAAATATTAGAAGCCTTACTATCAAAAAACCTCATAAGGCATACCTCATGTGAGTATTTTAATAATGTTCTTGCTTACAGTCACTAGTTAACTGATAGAGGTAGATGAGATATTTCTTTTCAAGTCGATGATAATCTCATAACTTCTGGCCCCAGTAGGTGGCCACGTTTGTAGCGTTGATGTCCTCTAAAGTGCAGGTGTAGGGGCACTTTGGACACTGAGATACTCAAGAATAGAAAAAGCTAATAATAATTACTTACATGATGTACAAGACACAATCCCAAATATATTAACGAAGTAAGAATAAATACTATATAGAAGAATATCCATCCAAAACTCATTGTACAAGCGAGCGAGCATAACTCACGGACACAACTTGAAAACTTGACACATCACTGAAGATAGTGAGAACTGGAAATATTTTAAGACTTTCTATGTATTAATTATCTTATCAATGTGAACAACTACCTCTAAATGTATCAATGTATGGGAGAGCTGATGTCAATACTAAACCAACAAACCATTGAAAGCAATGAGGAGAAGCACGAGGATCACCAACAATATTGATTGGTGCCAGAAATGGTTGCTGGTAGTCGTTACTAGCACTTTAGAAGACATTAACAACGCTATTGACGCCGCGATATACGTGGCCATCTACTGGGCCCAACAATCATTAGATTATCATCGATTCGAAGAGAAGAAGAAGACGTAGGTAGTTCCCCGAACGTGATAAGAGGACTTCTTCATCAAGAGCTCTACTAACTATGAAACAATCAAAGAAAAGGCTGAATGATAATGGTGATAACAGTGCAAGATAAATGATTAAATATAAGTATAGATGCTTTAATACGTCATTTTTATCTATACTGCATCTTATTGCTATTATAAATGCGATAGTTCTGATGGATGAATGTTTGTTACTCAATCATGCCCGAACGGCTGAACGGATCTGGATGAAATTTTACACAGAGATTGATTATAGTTTGGAACAGCACATAGAAGAAATGCACGATTCCCGTGGGATAATAGTATTAAATTTGACGCGGACGAAGTAGCAGATAGAAACCATTCCTACTTCCTACTAATATTATAAATGCGAAAGTTTGTGAGGAAGGATGTTTGTTACTCGTTCACGTATAAACGGCTGAACGAATCTGAATGAAATTTGACACTGAGAGAGATTGTAGTGTGGAGTAACATAGGATATTTTTATCCCGGAAAAAAGTAAGATTCCCGTGGGATAATTATAATAACTTTGACGCGGACAAACCCGCAGACGGAAGCTAGTATTTAATATATTAGAGAATGGCCCTGTTCTAAATTTAATTGTTTAATTTGAATTTAAAGATAAGGTTCTGTGCCCTAACTTCTAATGTACCATGTTTTAGGTATGGGATGCAAATAAATGAATACAAAAATGTATTATTGATTAACTTACTTGCTAATAAGTAGAGTATACAACACGAACTGAGAATTGTCAAACTTAGAACAGCCGCAAGCAACAACAGAATCCTATCCATTATTAGACAAAGTTACAAATCACTGCTAGTGTAATAAACACAGAAATATTTCACGGTTTTTTTTGTAATTGGCTATCGTGTTAACTCCGTACAATGTGATCAACTAACTGTTGAACAGTAGCAACTAGAACGAATGCTATAGGAACTGATGATGCGATTACTAAAACAGGACCAATGGGGAAGGCAAACAGGGAATTATTATTACGACAAACGTCACCAAATTCAGGAGTAGGTATCTAAATAAGGAAAAGTTGAATTGCCTAACATGAAATGTGCACATTATTTCGAGCTTATGAACTACATTAATAAACTGATCGAAAAAAAATCAGGAACAACCCGTTTTTTGCACTGCGATACAAAGCAAACATATAGGCCTTTCAGAATATACTCTGTAAATGATGATGAAAACCGCATAAAAATCCAATGTGTAGGTTTGAAGAATTAAGCGCTCACACAGACGGCAATTGTCCATAACTTACATTCTTTTAAAATAGCAATTATAACTGATAGAATCGCCAACACTCCAATTACGACGCACAATTCCGTAGCAGGAAAACTATTCATAACTTTAAAAAAAATATATTGACTCTTAGATATTGATACAGGAAACTCTAGTACGGCAGCCAGGACTACAGCGACAATCGTATCTTAAGGTGTCAATAAAGAAATATACTCTTACAAAGAAAAAGGATAAACACTGACAGTCGAATGAGTCAGAGTGTAATTAAATTTACTTATTTATTGTGTAATAAAGTACCGCGTGTTATCGAACCATCTCAATCTAATCTGATTATCCTGACTGACACATACTTGGAAAATTCAATACAAATTGGGTGTCGTCTACACAATATTGAACAGCGCCATCTAGCTTCAATCGCTATAACAAGTTGTCGTCATCAAAGGCATATTCAAATTGATTCAAATATTAACTGCCTCGTTAGCCTAGTGGCCCTAAGCGCGACTGCTAAGCTAGAGGTCTTGGGTTCGATTCCCAGGTCGAGCAAAAAGTGTTATTGGGTTTTTCTATGAAATTCTCAGTAGCAGCTCGGAGTTAGGATTTGTGCCCGGTAAATGGCAATAGGCTCGCCCCGTATTACATGGGACCTAAAGACACCGGCGAACTGTGGGTGTACATTGGTACACCTCTGCCTAACCCTTCGGGGAATACAGGCGTGATGGTGTATGTGTGTGTCAAATATTATCTTTGAAATACGTCATAGACAAAGCACTAAATAAACGCCTTGTTAATAATATGTGTAGGTAGTACTTTGTTAAGTAATCAAAAGTATAACTTACTCGCGTACAAAATGTAAGCCGCAGTTCCTAATGAACCCACAATAAGAAACACTCCGACTGCAGTGGTAATGGTTGACATATTCTATTTAAATAACAATAGCTGCGACTCCCACACGTCGGTAAACAACTAACACAAAATGTCGGGTTTTTTGTGTAAATTGTACAAAGGTTTTAATCGATAAACAATGAATTTATCAGTGTATTATCTTATCTATCCGCGGCAAGTAACGTCACTGATGGACGGGCTACCATTTATAACTAAACGATATCAAACTAAAACTCTCTAACCCCTCTTATCGTGGACTTTTCCAAAGCTTCATTACGTTATAATAAAATGGTAGTTATTGTATTTTTATTCTAAACAATAATGTTATGTTTGACTGGTTTGCTAAAATCAAAGTTACGTATTTTTTAAACAACTATTCTATTTTAATTTTAATCCAAATAAATCAAATTTTAAACGATTTTAATCAAATTTCAGGTATAATTAGTTATGTCTTTTGACAAGGTACCTAATGATTGTTTCACGGCGTAAGCTAGAGGGCGCTGTTTTAAAATTGCTTGCAAACTTAAACAATGCCATCTAGCGATGATAGTACAAATTAAACATTAATAAAAGCTAAATAATTATAAAATCAAAATATGTAAGTACCTACTGACTTTTCCCCCTAAAATTATATTTATCTTAAGAACGATGATCATTAGTAAAATTACTGTCAATTATGTTAACATCGTTATCATAATAGACGCAAAGGCCTTCCTGAGCATTCCAGCAAACATTTTTAAAGTCAATGTATAAAAGTGTATGGAAAATCTAATTCCTAAAGAACAATGGCCAATTGTTTCAAGTTTCTGCGCACTTAAATATTAATACTTGTGCTTAATTAAAGTTATCACGATCCTCAAATCACGAAACATAAACCTTATCAACTTTATCTCTAGGATTACAGCTTGGCTACATCGTCTCGAAGCTTTTATTCAAAGATATATTTCCTCTACGTGCTTGTAGTGGTGTCATAGATAAGATAACATTTATTTTTTGGCTATACAACTACAATTATTAATTTATTGTTTCCTTACTACTTTTTAAATGCGAAAGTTTGAACGGATGGAAGTACGTTTGTTGCTCAATCACGCTAGAACGGATCTAGATGAAATTTGGCATAGACATAGATTACAGTCCGAAAAAGCACATAGGCCATTTTTTATGCCGAAAGAAGTCGCAGGCAGAAGCTACTTTCAAATAAATGAAACCCGATCAAATCATATTGAATGTAGTTTAACCAAAAACTTACTATTTGTATTACTATTTTACCATTTAAGTACCCAAACATTTACTTAATTGCGTTATCTGAGTGTAATAAAGAAAAAAAAACAGAAACACAATGAACCACAAACTGAAACATATTAACTTACATCTTATTCGGTAATACACAACCAATATTAAACTAACTAAAAACAAACTCCAAAATACAGTCTGAAATATATAATAATCGCTATGCATGATTTATTTAAATATTGCGCCAAAAATATCGAACACTGGTAACGTCAATCAATGTTATTAAAACTGATACTAACTAATATTGAATGCATATTCGATAAGACCAAAAAACAGACCTTATCACTTTATTATCTTATCACAATAAGTGAAATAATTAACTCTCTTTATTTTAAAGAAATTTCATTCTTAGCTAACAACCTCTTGACGTATATTAAGGATACCGCCATCTAGTGTTGACAATTAGAACTAAATGCAATAAAGACAGCGTGCCGGACGCCACGTCATGACGTCACTCGTAAATACTATTTTGTGGCAATACATTGACAGGTTTGAAATCATCACAATGCCCTATTAAACACAAAGGCGTAGTCACGTCAGAACCTCAAAACATTTAGTGATAGACTAGCAGCATACGTCCTAAATCTTTGTCTTGTAAAAACAATGAAAAATCCGAAAACTGCATGTCATTACAATTTTAATGAAACATTGATTGGTAGATAAAAACATAAATGTACTTAATTTTGTGCACTTACTTAACTTACTGATTGACTTACAAACGGCAACCAAAAGAAAGAGAAGTATTGAAGCAATCAGAAGTACCAACCGGAAAATATCAAAAGCATACATAATTTAGGTGATCAACAAAAAAAATATTCACTTTGAAACACTTATGTACCTACTGAGGAAACAACGCACCGAGAACTAAACGATAATGTTAATAATTAATACGATAACTATCCGAATCTTATCATTCACCTTGTTTCCACTATCTATGTACATTAAAACGATCGATAATTCAGAATTTCGGAGAAACAGGACTCGTTAGAAGTATGGTAATGGTCTTAGAATATAATATATAAAGACATAGGTACGCCAACAAGAGCGGTCTGCAGCAAATCCAATTAGTTGCATCACGACAAACCAACCTGTCAATACCTACTGACATTTCAAAAAACACTTTATAACCAAACATTAGAATTCAAAATTCACTTTCAACGTATAGAAAGTACTGAATCTAATATAAAGCTGGTATCAAATGAAGACACACATAATTTCTGATAATAATATAGGGTTGCGAAATCTTATCGTAAATATTTTTTTGCGAATATAGAAATTATATTCAAATATTCCACATTTCTATAGTAGGTTGCAAATGAACGCACATGATAAGTAATGATTATCAGATGGTGATTTTCCTATCGAAAAGTTGATGATCGAGGATTGATCACTAGGTACATGCTTGCTAAGTTAGTACACGATTTCAAAAATTAGCATGGTTGATGGTTAGAATCAAATAAATATAAAAAAATAACTTACTCCATTTCCTAAAGGCAATTATTGCAACTAAGATGGCGATGAATAACACCCAAAACATTAAAACAAATATATGATACCATATTGACACATGAGTGGGGTACATTATTTAAATAAAATCCACGGCCGCAGCAAAATAGCACAGTGATAACAATGCGACTAATTAAATGACAGAAGATTAAAGAAATCTATTATCAATGAAATTAAATCTTATCACTTGGAACTTCAGATGATTAGAAACGAGATTTGGAGTTATTCAAGGTTCAAAACATAATTTTTAGATAACGGATGTGCTTACCTTTCATTACTCCGGAAACTGTTAATACTGTAATTAAAATCGCGACCCAAAATAAAAATATGTACCAAATATACATTTTTGAATAAAGTATAATATATATTCAAATAACACCAGTAAACAACCGGTATAATTGCGAGTCAATGTCGATATAACATAGAGATTAATGATAATACGAGTATTTTCCATTAATGATGTGTCAGGTCTTATCACTTTTCAGCGATTACTTTAAACTAGCTGTGCCCACGGCTTTGCTCAAGTAGGTTTAGTGTAACGGATATCTTATAAAAAACCTGCGGCAAATTATTTATACAAAACAGATATGATGCAACATTGCTCATCCCCCTTAGCAAATATCTCGATCAAGTATAGCTAATTGACAGACCAGACTAGTGGGGCGGGGCTTATTCACGCTGCAGTGTGTCTTACGGTTTATCTAGTGATGCTAAGTTCACGTCGACTGATATGATTGGTGGTTGTTATAATTTTGTCCAACCAATTGTAATCGAAATTCTTTACTATCGTTGACGTGGAATCTTATCACTTAAAACTTTGGGTGATTTTGTTTTTATTATTATCATGTAAGTCCATGAAGCAACGGTAATACTACTTACATTAAAAAGACACCACTGTAAAGTCACAAGAAAGATAATCACGCTATTTCACCTACTTGGATGACATTTTTTTTGTTATTTTGATTTACAGGCCATGCTACCTAATCGCCATTGATTGATTTTTTAGAACGTTGATTTTTTTTTATGTGACCAATCGGGAAGTATACACTTTTAAACAAAAAAGAATTTTCAAAATCGTTTCACAATTGACCGAGGAATCTGGAAACAGACTTTAAAAAATAACATTCCAAAGAATTGAAAACCTCCTTCTTTTTTGAAGTCGGTTAAAAACGAATTTGAAGCTATCGTTCGTTGCTTCAATATTTCTTGACAAAATCAAAGTAACACGCAGAGTACTTACACTTTTTGCTCAAAAATTCAGAAACAGCTAACATCAAAATGAATAAAAAAGTCAAAACGAAAAACATAATTCAAGCAAGACACAATAAAATACGTATATACGTAGTATATTGACTGCAAAACAACCGATATGTTTGAATGTCTGGGTCGATATAACTCTAAGATTACAATAATTATCATATTCCTTTAAGATGAGTCATTAAAATAGCATCGATTAGTTGAAAATCGCATCATATCGTGGTGGTTCCCCGCACTTTTATCTGATGCGAAGTTATTATTTTTGGGTCAATCAAATGCAGTAGCTCTTTTAGCTGATAAAAAAATGCTTAAAGAAATTATTCAGAGCTCATTCAATACTGCGATGGAAAAGTTATAACTGTTCCACTTGAAGCTAATTTCGCTGAAGAGGCTAAAAGGCGTTGGAATAAAACAAAATATATCGTTTACCTCATTGCTTACGTCAATCCGTAATCAAGCGATATCAAAATACAAGATATAACATAATAAATGAGCTTTACACTTACTTCGAGACTTGTAAACACCTAATGCTATACAAATGGTAATAAACACAGCCCAAACTATGAACATAGTAGTTCTGAAATGCATATTGTAAGAAAAACCAATTAAAATCCACTGGCACAACGTGATTCTTTGAATACCTATCTGTTATTAAGAAGCATTATGAAGCTATTTATGATAACATACCTATCGCAGATTTATCGATAGCTATACATAATTTAGGCGATGACACGCAACAATCTAGACGCTATCATAGTTATGGCAATACAAATTGAGAAAGTATTTGTTGAAGAAACACAACCGTTACCTAACTAAATAAGCATAACGTTCGTGCAGTAGTTAAAAGCTGTTAGAAGCTGGACAAATCAATGATAAACTACAGGTCTTGAAAATATAATTAAAAGAACTTACACCATTTTCTTAACGAGGAAACAGCTAATACAATAAGCATAAATGTCAGCCAAAGTAAGATGACAATCATGGTTTTGTATAGTAGTTCTGTGGACACATAATCGCCAATCACCAGCACAGTAAAACAAACACTGATCGCGGGTACATTTATGGCTCAAGCACAGAAAGGGAAAGATAAAATTATAATACATTCATGATAACGCTACAGGGTATAAAGAATCTTATCTCTACATTAATTTATGAGCTGTTATTATTTTGAGCATTGGACATAGTCCTTTTATTGACGATGTTTAAGAAATAATTATGATTGATGCAATTTAATGACGTTTGTAAACAATCCGGCTTCATTGTGAACTAGTGGACAAAGCTTTTATTTCTAGATAAAAAATATACTCAAAACTTACACATGTGATGTCTGTACACAGAAATTACCATCATTAACAAGATCAACATTACCATTACTAAAAACAAAAACATTTTGAAATATAGAAGGTAATCTAGTTTATGAAAAAAAAAAATAAACGATCTTCTAAAGCACTGAAATAGGCACTGACCGGTTTGCTTTATAAAAATGGAGGGAATTCAATCATAATTCTTGATAACACTGGCCGAATCTTATCAAGTGATTATTATTTTATCTAAGTAGGTAATTAATATTCGCACTGGCCAGATTGGACTGCCCTATTTTGTTTTAAATGTCCATATAAATGTAAATATTAATGCAGTCTCTATTTACTTGGTATCTAAAAATGGCAATATTATGTAAAAAAAAATTATGTTTTTGTGCAATGGCGGAAAACTAATACAAAAAATATTCAAACCAACAAAAAATACGACAACCTTATTTATATCACACAAACACAACATAGATGGCGCTGATTTAAGTTTTGATTACAAATATTTATCTAGTGGTAAATAGATTTGTTTAAGATGTTATAAACTTACTCAAATGGTGTTTGTACGCAGAAAGCACCATCATGATCAAAATCGTCGTGATCAATATTAGAAACAAAACCATTTCAATATTTATTGTTTTGTCAAAAATAAAATAAACAGTGTCTTCTTCTAGGCTTCAATAAGGACTGACAACATTAGATACTCCATACTACACTCCACAGATTTTAATAAGTATAATTCTTGATAAAACGAGTAATCTTATCAATCATGTAAGTTTAGACCATTCATTATTTTAATTACCAAAATTGTACTGATTCATTTAAAATAATAAGTTCCCCAGTCTTCAACATAGATGGCTCTGATTACAGTTTTGAAATACAAAAGCGCCATCTAGTGGCACGAGTAAACAAAGTGTACGATGCATTGCTTTAAAAATGATCTTCACCATGAGCCAAGTTCTGTTTTCACTAAATAAAACACATATTTAATCACAGGGAGCGGTAGTTAGGCACAGCAAAGCGCATTTTCTTTTTAAAAGTTTTGCTTGCAATTTTCGAAAGGCATTTCACCACTAAAATATTCCTGCGCCAATACGACTTCGTGTCTTAAAAGCCTACACAAGTGACGACATAAAGTGGAGTATAGGGACACTGGGTGTTTAGCCTTGGTACCACCTGGTCGTTACCAGGACACTTCAACCAATAAGATTTAAGAATATAGATTAATGACTCACCACAATATTTCACCAAAACCGCGTAAATGACCCAAAACAACGCTATATTGACGAACATAAAGATCAAAGCTGTAGTCAAATCCGGCATTTTGGCAAATTTTACATGGACCAACTTTTATACGATAATATAAGCACTAAATGATCCGTCTGTCCAATCGTCGCACATACATACCTGTGATAGGAATACGATATACTATCTATTGATAAGAGCGTTAATTACCGTTTTTTGTTGTTTTTTATAAATATGCGATAGGGTACATAGAGAATATGTACTGTATACCTATCTGCAGGCAGGTTTTTCCAATGAGGGTAGGTAGGCCAAGTGATACAAAATTAGTCTAGATTTTTTAGAGTTTACTTTACACTTTTCAATACATACCAATAATATCATAAAGAGGAAAGATTTTTTTGTTTGTTTGTACTGAATAGGCTCCGAAGCTACTGGACCGACTTTGACCAATTTTTCACCAATCGATAGATACATTATTACGTGTATAAAACCAGGCGGAAGAAGAGCAAAAGCTTATTAAGAATAAATTGTCAGAAAAGACAAAATATTTCTTTCAGAACTTATATTTTGAACATCTGTATAACGTCAAACCAATTGACAGGATCTATTATTATCCCCCTGTGGGCTTTATGCACTCCGGAACCACCATGATACTGATAACGTTATCAAAGCTGTAGCCGTCCTACGATACCGATCAGATTTTGTTTTTAATCCTATACCTCTAGCGGCTGACGATGTCGAAACTTATAAACGAAAACTTTTGACACGTAATGACTTTTGGATGACCAACGAACACAGAGTCGATAATAACATGAGGACAGGGACCGATATGGGAGAATGAAGGAGAAACTCGGACGACATGGAGTAATAGCAGAGCTCTTTGTGAAGGAGCTCGTCCGGGGAAGTACTACCACCATACCCATTTCTGAAAAGCAGCGTTACTGCATTCCGGTTTGAAGGGTATGGGTGCCGGTGTAATTACAGGCACATGAAACATTTCAACTTTGTCTCTGGGATGGAAACGCATTTGCAAAGATGTCTGTAGGAAGATGTGAACACTTAATTGTCGGATCGCCGTCCAACTATGTTTAAAAAATAACATGGGACAAACACAGGACGAATGAGAATAGCAGGTGATACGAGCTTAAATAGCGCCATCAGTGAAAAGTGGGCAAGAGACGGTGGAAGAGGAGTTGAAACACCAACAGTCTGATGTCAGATGAAAGGATGACCAAGAAAAGGGAAAGCCCTGTTTAAGACTATACGCAGATTTAGGAAGAACGCCGCAATAAACTGCTTCAAAATATATTTCAAACCTTCGACTAAAGACCAATCTATAATTGTAGGGCAAAAGCCTCTTCTTATTCAGAAAAGGCACGAGTATTGATAACCGGGGCGTATTAGTGATTTAAGACTGATACTCGTATTATAATTATAAGTCCAAGTTTCATCACAATGCTTTCCTTCACCCAAATCAGTGATGTCCAAGATAAACACATACCATCACGCCTGTATTCCCCGAAGGATTAGGCAGAGGTGTAACAATGTACACCCACAGTTCACCGGTATGTTTAGGTCCCATGTAATAGGGGGCGAGCCTATTGCCATTAACCGGGCACATATCCTAATTTCGAGCTGCTACTGAGAGCTTCATAGACAAACTCAATAACTCTTTTGCTCGACCTGGGAATCGAACCCAAGACCTCTAGCGTAGCAACCGCGTTTAGAACCACTAGGCTGACGATATTAACAATAATTGTGCTATTGTCTCTTATTGTTGAAGGAGTAGACAATAATGTGGTATCATTTGTATCACCTTCAATGATTTGCATTATCAGTCACTGCCTGGATTGTTATGTTCCCGACCACTGCTCGACAGCCAGATAATGTCAACTATCTATAATAATCTATCTATCTTCTTCTATATCTTCTATACTCTATACTTATAATAAATCTGTAGAGAGGTCAATTCTGTACATGAAATATATTTCCAAAATAACTATCAGGGGGTGATTAGGGATCGATACTCATGCCAAAAATGCAATCAGTAAAATTTTGTCTGTCTGTCTGTCTGTCTGTATAACCGCTATAGAAACAAAAACTACTCGACGGATGTTAACGAAACTTGGTACAATTATTTTTCATACTCCTGAGGTGGTTATAGTATACTTTTCATCACGCTACAATCAATAGGAGCAGAGCAGGAGGGAAAGCAGAAGGGAAATGTTGGGAAAACGGGAGAAGTTACTCCATTTTTTAAGCTTCCGTCGCGTGTGCAACCTTAATGGTTAAAGCTACACAGAAATCATGTATGACGGAAATGTTCTCCTTAAAATTATATAAAAAATATCCCACGACAGCATATGTCTATCTTTTATGGTTGACTCACAATATCACGTGTAACTCCCGATAGCTTAGCAGTTCGAAGCTTTCTGATTATATTTGTCTACTCTTACTACAAGCTGACGGAGTCGCGGGCACAGCTATCAACAATAATATTGTGCGGTTCCGTATTGCGATATTTTTCAACAGTATTGTAGATTGACATATTATATTTCCCTACTAAAATATGAAAGTTAATCTGTCTGTTACATCAAAACCACTGAACCGTGAGGTAGGACATAGGCTACTTTTTTCTACGAGAAACGACGGAAACGCGGACGAAGTTGCGGGCAACAGCTAGTCTATACTAATATTATAAAGCTGAATAGTTTGTTTGTTTGTTTATTAGGTTGAACGCGCTAATCTCAGGAACTACTGGTACGATTTTAAAAATTTTGTGTTAGATAGTCAATTTATAAAGGAACGCTATAGGCTACATAACATCATGCTACGACCACCAGGCGCGGAGCAGTTACCAAACACGTAACCTAATGCGGGTGAAAAACCTACGCGGACGAAGTCGCGAGCAGAAGCTAGTTTTTTATAAATACACCGGCTTTTGTCCGTGAGTACTGGTCTTTGGTCATCGCGGACGAGACAAAGTCGCTGAATCAAAAGGAGACTATGTCCTTTCTTATTTTTCAAACCTATCCCGTACCAAATTTCATCAAAATCGATTTAGCGGTTTAGTCTTGAAAGCGTAACAGACATACAAACAGAGTTAATGTCATATAAATGTATTGCTCGTTAAACGTATTGCAAAATAGCGAAATGTGTTTTTTTCACTTTATATGAATTATAATGTAACATTTCTGTACCTACTACATGTTAGGCAAATCGATTCTGATTGACCATAGAAAATCGAATCCGCAATATGTAGCGCAATCAATCGTTCAGCCACATACAGTCGGCTGGGAATAGGGTGGCGCACGTGTCCCAAAAAAAAACTAATAAAATACAATATTTAAAATGTTCAGTAACCCCGGACAGAAGAATAGAAATCCCCATCGCAGCTCACAAAAGAGCTGATAAGTTTGAAACCGCTGAACCGATTTCCATAAAACATAGCTAAGAACACTCCCGACTAATTCACCTTTCAAACATAAAAACACACACACGCTCAAACTTATAGCACCCCTTCATTCTTGCGTCGAAGGTTAAAAAATACAGACGAAGAAAAGTTTATTAATATAATATTTTCTTAATTTTACAACAATTTTATTGAAGGCACCCGACAACAGCCCCACTGCTAAAGCAATTAAACTAATTAATGAGTTCCTTCGGTAAAGTCCAGATGCTGATATATTTATTGACTCTCAATGAGTAATATTAAAAATATATTTATTTATCACGCTAGAGGTCTTGGGTTCGATTCCCAGGTCGAGCAAAAAGTGTTATTGGGTTTTTCCATGAAATTGTCAGTAGCAGCTCGGAGTTAGGATTTGTGCCCGGTTAATGGCAATAGGCTCGCCCCCTATTACATGGGACCTAAAAACATACCGGCGAACTGTGGGTGTACATTGTTACACCTCTGCCTAACCCTTCGTGGAATATGGGCGTGATGGTATGTGTGTGTGTTATTTAAATGTTAAAAAGTACCTAATTTTGTAGTTTTAATGTGTTGGTTTTGTTCACTAATTTTTGTCAGCTCAAAGTTTTTGTCAGCATTGTATGTTATTTATTGTACCTGGTGTAATTAGTACAGCTATAAGCGATTTGATGTAACACTGTAAGCTTATATTTTTATGACTAAATAAACCACATCGGAGAATAGATGCGATTCCACAAAAACCAAACAGAAACGTGAAAAAAACCTGCAAGAACATACAATTTTTGGCGTCACCGATAATAGACTGGAGATCTAATGGGTGCAAGGTTCTATCTAGATAAGATAGGTACATGTAAATATAGTGTGTTCATTACTAAGTACGTTTGGAATTTGGCATATGGCAAGTTAATAACTAAATAATAACAACTAATAATAACTTAGCCTTTTCCCAACTATGTTGGGGTCGGCTTCCAGTCTAACCGGATGCAGCTGAGTACCAATGTTTTACATGGAGCGACTGCCTATCTGACCTCCACAACCCAGTTACTAGGCAACACGATACCTCTTGGTTAGACTGGTTGTCAGACTTCCTGGCTTCTGACTATCCGTAACGACTGTCAAAGATCTACGAATGACAGCCGGGACCATCGGCTTTACGTGCTTTCCGAGGCACGGGGGTGTCATGTTACCAACTTCCAAACTCCGGACTGCTACTGAGCAAATCCTAATGGAAAAACCCAATAAGACTTTTTGCCCGACCTGGGAATCAAACCCGGGACCCCACGCTCATCAGTCGCGCTTGCAACCACGAGACCAACGGGGCAGTTAATAACTAAATCTATACGTACTAACATTATAAAGAGGTAATGTTTGTGAGGTCGGGGGGAAACTCTGGATCTACTGAACCGATTTCGATTTTTTTTTTACCCATAGACAGCCACGTTATTTGTGTCATATACTATATAATATCGTTTAGCTGTTTAAGCGTGAAAGAGTAACAAACATCCATCCATCTTCACCATGAGATCGAGCCGGAGGTCGGCCCGCCGAGCGGCAATTTGCCGCGGTGGCGGACTCTCCCCCCGGCCTAGTACCTCCACGCGCCACTCGTACAGGCGCGCGAGGACCAGCGCCTATAAGAAGTGCCTATAGAAGTTATTTGATGATTTCCCACCCACCAAAAAAAAAAAAAAAAAAAACAAAAAAAAAATCCATCTTCACCAACTTTCCCGTTTATAGTAACAGTAGGATAGCAGGACTTGCCGTGATACTTTCTGAAGCAGGAAAAGGACTAATTAGGTACTTACTACATAGTAGGTACCGACCCAGATTGGTGTACAAATTGTACACGTGTGTTGTGTGGGTGTTTAGAAGTAAACTATATAGATAGACCTCTATTAAAAAATAGATATGTAATCTATGATTGTATGCATATATCATAGTCGCTTCAGCCCGGGACTTTGATCGCGCGGTTGTTTTAGCGTTAAGTTACGTCTTTGGTTACTGCTACGCTCCCGTGAATCGTAGCGTGACATTATACAGCCTATATTTTTCCTAATGAATCTAGCTATCATATACACATATATTTTTTCCAATCCGACTGCTAGTATTAGAGATTAGTGCGTTTAAACAAACAAAAACCTCTTCGGCTTTAAGATATTAGTTTAAATTGAGTTCTGCTAAACGTCCCGTGTTGTAGAGTATTCAGTCTCACTCACACCTGTCTGACAGTCGTTGTGACGTCACTAGGAATGAACTAGGCATGCCTACAGTGTTTGTTATATTGTGTTCCTAGAGATAAACTGACTACGGCAGGCTTCGATGCCAAAAGCCTAGAATGTCCGTGATACCAAATCGATATTGTTGATCGAACATTAGATAGGTACTCGATAAAATATGATTACAATTCTAAATATTAAGGTTTATCATGAAGTTTCACTCAGTCATTATGACAAGTTGTAAATATTCAAAACATTTTGTTGAACAAAAACAAAATATTCTAAAGATTAATTCAATGGCGGAAGCAAAATAGGAAAATATCAATGTTATAGTAAATCTTACGATATTTACGGGAAAACAGCAAAGAAATTAAATAAGTAAAATAAACACTTACGTCTTTTGATACAATTCCCGAAACAGAACCACAGCCAAAACAAATAGATGAACATAGCAATCAGTACGCCAATAAAAATACTTCCTAACAAATCCATTGTGTTTACTCTGTGTACCGATCGACACTGGACGAAAAACATTCAATGTAATCTTATCTCACACATCGCGAAAGTAGCTCTACATCAGTCTTAACATTACTTATTATAAAAGTACCTAGTCGATGATAATGTCTTGTAAAGATTTACATTATTTTGTGAGGACGGTTACACGGGACCGATGGCGGGAATAAACTGGCAAGCACTCTTAATAGGAAGGACAACCGATGCGGTTTTCCATTGTGGCTGTCATGTCGGAAAATACAAATTATTGAAAATGTATGGGTATGTTTGTCATAACGGGTAACTATTAAATGCATAATAGGACACGTCCAGTGTTGTTAAAAAAAAAAACAAAAATAAGGATCAAATTTTTGCAAAACAATAACGACAGATGATAAAACGTTAACGCAATGCATTGACGGTTTATTATAGCTATAACATTTTCCTAATAAGCAAAACAGGCAATGGACATGACGTCGATTGTTATCAACGAATAACGAATACTTACGAAGCCATACGACGAAAGATATGCAGTACATGATCATAATAAACAGTAACAGTAATGCAACTGCAGGTAACGTCATTATAATCGTTATTAAAGCCATTTCTTCCATTATTAAAAAATAATTAACTTCGTATTTAGTTAACACAATAGGCTACTTAGCCACGATTGACGTTGGACTCGGGTTTCAAAATGATAAAGTACTCATTGAAAATATTTTAATACTTATCAGCAATTACGATATCTATAAGCAAGTACTCATGACAATTTGTTCGAGTTTATAATCATTGTTTAGATATTTTTTTTCTATTTATTGAAATTATTAGTGTCAGGTATTTGTTTAAATATTTTTTTATCTATCTAGAGTGGACTAGACGATGAGCTTTGCCATAAAGTAATTAATGAACATAAAGATTTAGGCTATTGATTGTTTACAAAAGAAAAGTTTCAGATTATACCGTCTTCGTGTACCTTATATCCGGCCGATAAGGCCTTAGAACTGTAATTTTAACACGTGGATAAATGGAGGACTTTTCTGTCGATCTACTACCAATATTCAATTAATTAAAAGTTCTAATTGGTAATCTTGAAATACTTTCAACAAATGAATACTAGATCTCAGTTCGATACACGCGTTATCAGCTCATGAACCTGTTTTTAGGAAATCCTTTAATAACAACGTGAGAAAAACTGTAAATAATTGCAATCATGGATTGTCCAACGATACAAATAAAATAAAATAAATCGACTAATTAATGTCTTAAAACATTGCAGAGGTACTAACGATGAACAAAACAATCATAGCCACTATCCCGACCAATCATTTCGTGTCGACAATCGACACACATCTCACACATTGGAACACACCATCGCTAGAGAATTTGACTCCTTACGATAAAAAGTAGATATGGTTGCATTTTACTGTCACGATGGAAAATAATATTACTACGGTATCTAGCTACAACACAGCAGTTTAATGGCGGTGCCAACGTGTTTACGACACTAGTGTTATATTACCCATTACCCATGAGGTATCAGATTCGATACCGGCCAAGTTCCAATGTGACTTTTTCAACTTATAGATAGGTACATTTTTTTTTTTGGGGGGGTGGGAAATCATCAAATTACTTCTCCCGCCCTGGGCGGGGCGGGAGGGAGTGTCAGACTTTTACTGACTAAAACCCACCCATGTTCCTTCTTGTGCCCTTTGCGTTCCGGGGGCGTGGTATCTCTTACGAACAACCCGCAGCCCCGGCAGGCATCGGCCCTCAGTGGCCCCTTCCCTTTGCTGACATCTCTTTGAGGCGCGCGTGGAACACGAACGCGCCGTCGACACGGCTTGTCGTTATGTTATAGATAGGTATTTAAAGTTGATCTTGGACATCACTGACATCGGTAAAGGAAAACATTGTGAGGGACCCTGGACTTATCCATCTGAATATATAAAAGCGAAAGGTCACTCACTCGCTCATTCATCAGGAAAAATCAGAAACTGCTTGACGTATAAAGATGAAATTTTACAAGGAGATAGTCTATACTTAGCAGACATCCGATAAGAACGAATTTTACGACAGGGCCGGATTAAGGAGGCCTAATGACTCTCGCAAGTTAGTATAAAAGTCCTTTATTTTCTGTGCTACAAACTTGAAATTTGGCAGAAGGGTAGTTAATAGTTATACGCGACTTATACGCGAACGAAGTCGCGAGCCAAAGCTAGTAATTAACATAACTCTAAAATCGCCAATCCGCCTTGAGCGATTGGCGGGTGAGGTGATTGATTCTCGTAGAATGCCTTCTCTGTATAAAAAGGGACCTCTTCCCTGCAGTGAGACAGTAATAGGCTGGTACCTATTGTATTATTATTTTGAATTAGTCCAGCCTCATCAAATGCGGCTGAACAATATTAAATGGAACACCTGCTACTCGACCTTCGCGAGCCAAATGATAAAGGATCATAACTTTACGACGGCGGTTACCGACGCGTCTACCGAGCGACATTGAGAACTCATTGTTTTGTGTATGAAGGAGATCACCTGCGTATCTATAGTTTTTGGAGATAAGAATAAATAAATATCTACACAAATAGATCCCTGATATGAAATGTACGTCATGTCTCCCCCTTTTTATTTTAAGGATGGGTAATCATCAAATTACTTTTTCCGCTCTGGGCAGAGCGGAAGAGAGTGTCAGACTCTTACTGACTAAAACGTATCCGTGTTCCTCCTAATTGCCCTTTACGTTCCAGGATCGCGGTAACTCTTTTGAACCAACTCCGCAACTAGCCCTAGAGGGCCCCGTCTACTAAGCTGACATATATTTGAGCAAGGCGACGTAAAAAAAAATACTTAAAAAAAATCAGAGTACATTGTTACTCGACCTAAACATACCGGCGAACTGTGGGTGTACATTGTTACACCTCTGCCTAACCCTTCGGGGAATACGGGCGTGATAGTATGTTATGTTATTGTTACTCGAAGATAAGTTGTAAGAGAAGCATTTTTGAAAGTATGAGACCGAAATGATATTCCGACCGTTCCTAAAACTTCATGTTAATCAGTTATCAGACGAAACTACCTCTGTACCAATGGTAATCGAAATCAATTCATTACTTCATACATTCAAACCTACCAGACAAACAGACAGACCTTTTTCTCGTATATTTATAATAATAAGGATGTAGAGCTACAAATCAACCCACTATACAACGTTATGTAGTACCGAGCTTACAACGAAGACGGGAAGAAATTATCCAATTGACCTGCATGTCAACTTAGCCAACCGACCGACGTATCATTGGAGCCACTGGTTGCGACAAAATGTCAAAGATCTCACAAATGACATACATTTATTAGTTCCACATTTGGCCGCATTGCTGGGTATACTGGACATTTAGTGCTCTGTGTACGGCTTCATACAGTTATTATGTCACCGGCGATGAATGACTTGGTTGCCATAGTAATTGATTGGGTGTCTCATATATTATATTAACTGATTTGATAAAATATTTTTTATAAAATCAATACAATTTTAAAAATGTTAAGTTCTTTTCAAAAAAAATTCGTGAAGGCCCAGTGGTTAAAGTGCACATCTCGTGCACGTGGCTGTGGGTTCGCAACCCGGCAAGGGCAAGTACCAATGTGACTTTTAAGCTTATCATACACATTAGATAGACATTGATAAAGGAAAACAACGTGAGGAAACCTGGACTTAACATAAGTCTGAAATCGCCAATCCGCCTTGATCAAGCATGGTGATCAATGTTCGCGGTGTCTCTATATCTTTGTCCTGCAACCACTGAGATATCGATGTGTGTGGTATGTGTGATGTGGATACACAGAATATGTCAACCACTGTAAATAAATTGTGATTTGGGCAAAAATTACAACAAGACGATATGTATTGATTCATTCACGTATTGAAAAGTTTGTTTCAACAGCTACTTGCCTTTATTTTCTTAGTTACGTACCTTCCTAATCAAGGCGTGCAAAACAACGTATTATAACATTTAAAGACCAAACTACGGATAATATTTTATAACCGAACTCTGCCTTACCTAAATCACAATCAATAATTAATAGGCAGGTACGAACAACCTTCGGCGAACCAAGCAACGATAATTAACTTGGGAATTTGTATTGCTCACTACAGACCTTCATACTAATGACGTACATATATTTATATTCAACTACGTTATATTCTGTGCCTAGCAAAACAAATGGACGTCGTCCTAACAGGATGACGTTCATTTTTATGCTTAGTGGGATCGTCTGCGTGCCGACCTACGCGTGGGACGCCCCTAGGCTTACTCAATAACATAATAGTGAAGTGCTACTAAGTCTAAAGTCATTTCAGACACATTTAGGGAGTTCAGCAGCAGTATGTGAAGGCTCTACTTATGACTATATGATTTTATACAAATAAAAGGGGAAAATGAACTCATTCATTCCCTCACTGACTGAAAACTATTTGATTTATGACACCAGGGAGGTAGCTAGGTAGTTCTTAGGCAGGAGACGTCAGCTTATTACCTAAGGATTTGACAAAAACAAAAGAAAAACTGCACATATCTCAGGGGTATGAAAAAAGTCTACTTGAATTGATAATTTCAGATTAAAGTTGCCTTTAAGGTATCTACGTCAAGACAGAATTGCAGTATTATTGAAGTGGGTACTTGATAATGATGCAATCGTAGTAGACACCATTTTGACTTAAACTTAATCTGGAGGATCACTTAAATGATGCTATTTTTAGCATAAACGTAGGTAACAGGTACTTACTGCAGTACATCGTCCAGTATCTGAGACACACGAATAACAGCACTACAAAAGCGAATATACTAGGAAAAGCGATCACTAAAGTTGTAGACCTCATTGTTTTAGAAAATCGTTAACACAATCATTACAATCACATTTCAGTTAAAATAGAATTTAATATAGATTAAAAAAAAAAAAGCAAGACACTAAAAAGGCGTAGAAGAAATTTTTTAATTCTTTAAAAAAAATGTAATTTTGAATGTTTTCTTGTTTCGATTTGCTTAGCAACAAAACTTGCACTAATAGATGGTAACAATCACGGTTAGTCGTCTATTGTAAGCAATCGGTAGAAGGGGGCAAATAATAAAACCGTTTGTGTGGCCACAAAGAGATAGCAGTGTCATAATCTTATCGCGATATGTCGGGAAATGGGAGAGGTGCGAAGTGGCTTTGTGACGTCAGCCGGCCGATAGTGCCGGTACAAGGACGGGATCGGGACTATTTGATTCGGTTCATGAAAGGTGTTCTGATAGCATTGGCCTCAAACGATCAAATAATAGGCTGTGAGTATGTAGTTTCTGAACCAGGTAGCCAGGTCAGGTCAGGTTTTTGTTATTGAACCAGGTTTCAAAAATGCAACTGGGACGGCCGTCCCAGCTGCAGTGCAGCAGCAGTGTTCAAACGTATTTTAAAAATTGAATCATTTTAAAAATTGGATGATTTCACAATTCCTGCACTTAAATAATGAATTGTAGAGGCATCTATCTACCTACTAAATAATGAAACTAAGAAAAAATATTGTCAGCGAAAAGCAATGTTTTACTTCACCTACCGCCATCTATGCAAAATATTCTGAACTATTTAGTTAGGCAGCTTATCAAAATAAGAACTCCGATAAAATAGAACAAAACAAATGAAGTACTACTACTCGCCACTAGATGGAAGCACATACAGTCAAATATAGATATTTGACTGCATTCGCAATTGAACACCGATGTAATGTAAAATGGAAATGGAAAGAAAAACGTCACAATTATTCGACAAACAGGATGTATACATTATTTCTGTATTCCACGAAAGGGTAGACAGAAGCACAATTCGCCAGTTAAGTATGTTAAAAGAACCCAGAACTTTACGTCGGTAACTAAGCAAGTTAATTGCCGTTAAGTAAATACAATATTTATCAGCCACCGGGTTGCCGCTGAAAATGTTCTAAGCGAATGTAGCATCGACTATGATCGAGAACATGCCTGAATTAGGCATAACTAATTATAATTATTTTTTTAAATTATTTTTTGACTATCTACCTAAAAAGGATAACATTCATATTGCTGAATACTTTTAAATTAGTTAGTAATGACATTTTGTATTAATACCTACATATTTTTACATATTCATATTGTCAATTTGATTGCATTACCAAATATCTACTTATAATAAATCAAAATAAATGTACTTAATTATTGCAATGGTCAAAAAAAAAACCCTAAAGCTTCGACTTTGACTCACACTCCGAGACACAACATTACTGAGGTAATAATAGAGTTCATATTTGAATACTCACGCAAAAGGTAAAATTCTAACATATAGCTGGTAACACCGAACAATATTACGCCGACAATAATTAAGATAGCAATCTCCATTTTATTACAATTATTAATTTAATTAATATTAAAACACAGTGCTTACACAATCACAGTCGTGGGATGTTTACACTAAAATAAATAAATTAGATATTTTTGTGTAGTATCGATTAGATTATCAATTTGAGACCCAGTTTTTATAATCTATTATAATAATGTTTTGTTTACACACCTAAGTACTATTGTGGTACGTGACACGATGCACTGTACATACCTACACATCAACAGATAAAACCCACGTAGTTTGACAAATTTATTATTACTTATAGATTAAAACATTTGGTTCAATTATGTTGGTATCTTCTAAATTATAACTAATAAGTTTTTATTTATTTTCTTTTTCTTCTGTTATTTGAGATGGGTTTGCTCTTGACTCTAGTCTAAATCAGACGTGACAGAGATAAAGTCGACGATGTAGTGAGCTTATCCAAAAGAAGTCTGTTCACTCTACTTTAAAAGAGATTAGGGTTGAACGCGGTCGGAAATACAGACGCAGTAGAGAAAATTTCCCTTTCCCTGAAATCAAGCTACCGCTCTGCCGAATTCTACCAAAATCTTTGCTTTAGTACCTATAGGAATGAAGTCAAACCATTTATTTCATTTAAACCATTTACAGGGACTTCCAAATTGCCTAAGAGTCGGTCAGTCAGTCAGAATATCGAAGTTGTCTGACAAAAGGTCTCTAAGGAGATGAACGACCAAGATACTCCACGAACACTCTTCCAATCAAATTTTTTAAAGCAAACACAGAGACTCCTCAGTCGAGCTTTTAAACAGCATTGGAACACGGAAACCTTGTGAACACGTCACTGAATCAAAATAGAATGATGAATGAATATTACGAAACTTAATTACTTAGGCACATTATGTTTCCGTTGTGTTGTAATCGGCAGTTAAACGCTAATGGTCGACAGATCGCTGGCATTTGATACGGCAAGGTAACTGTGATCACGTATGCAGTGACGGGCTGCGTAATGTACCGGAGAATTATACACCAGGCCTGCCCACGAACCATCGATTGGCAGAAATCAATATCGTTAATGTTTTAGACGAATAAAATATTTAAGACTCGAAGGACCAAAATTTTCTACTGGCCAAAAGTGTGAATTTTTAGAAGATGTGCTCATTATGTTACAAGCCATGCATGTTTATAATATTACAAAGTATTCTAGCTTTGATGAACTTATGTAAAAATATAAAAAAATTGTTTAATTTCATAGCCAGTTTGGATGGCCGGTTTTATGAGGAAAAAATGGAGATGATTATAAAAATAAGTAGTTCTGTAACATTGTCACATGTAGTCGTGATGTCGTGCATGTTTTTAATGGAAACTATTGACAACATAATGGTAATGTAGTGGATATATTTGTAATACAATGACACGACTCAGCGCTAATATGGATGGAAAGTGTTAACTAAGTATTCTGTGCGTGCAAACAACTCGTAAGCAACATAATGGTGGTTCGGAATGATGAACTGTCACTGTTCGCCGTATATGTATAAGCCACATGTTTGTCATTCTATTTGTAATTTGTAATCATCGACGCATTCGTACTTATATTTTTTGGAAATAAAGCTTCATAATTTTGTACTTAACTGACTAATTCTAACTACATATTTATGTACAAGGCTGATTGCAATTTCAGTTTCAACAAAACAATTTATTCTAAATATTGCTAGTAATCTTTTGCTGTATTTGCTTTGAGCAAGCGTGGTGACTGACGGTCTTGACCAATGGTGGTTCCTTCTCTGTAAGATAAGAGAACTTTAGCCTACAGTTCGACCACTACCTACGTATGTACTAACATTACGATATTATTATTATGTAAGTGGGTACCTACTTACATAATAATAATATCGTAATGTTAGTCTATCGTTTATCTTTAGTTACTATCAGAAGCTAGGTAAGGTAATTAATTACCGGTAAATATTTGTGTACAATTATCATAAAATACAGTTTACTTTAGAATTACTATTATTTGCTACTTATTTTAGTTATCGAAACAAATAAAACTTAAGAGTTTTCTCGAATGATTAAAGAAAGACATTTTAGATTATTCTAAAGTTTCACAAATGTAAAAAGAAGTTATAATAAACGACATCCAACCTGCCTGAGATGTATTGACAATGACAATAAACATGAATATGACTGACATGCTAACAATAATATTATGAATGTCTAGCTAACTTCAACGCCTGATATGTACACCTAAGTAGAAAATACCTATGTTACCCTTACTCAAAACGTTAAGGTTTGAGAAATGATCTATTTCAATGAGATTGAGGAGGCTGGTAGGCAGGCAGATGGTAAAATTGAAAATAACTGTAAAATATTTTTATAAAGTCATCTTTAATTTTCAGTTACACTCGTGTAAATGCACATTAACTGAGAAGCCTGACTTCGACCTATTCAAACAGACTTCGTGAGCTTACTTGGCGAATGTCAAAAGTAAAAGTCTCCTGCCAAGTTCGAAACTAGTTGGATATTTCTGTTACATGATCTTTGCGCAAGACTACATCCATTCACTCACGTTCCCTTTCATATTATGTATAATTGAAACAAAGAACTCACCGATCCGGTACTTTGTCAGATAGTACAGAAGTAACAACGTCAACAAGTACATGAGGTAGCAGACGATAGGCGCCATCACTACGCAGATCAGTCCTGCCATATCGTTCAACATTTTAATGAATATTTAACTGATCGCAAAGAAAATAGAAAGTCACTGATTGGCACTACAATAGAATGCAAAATAAAATTCAAAATGGCGGAGAAATTTTGATGACAATGTGCACACAAATTAGGTATTCACGCATAGGCAACTTTGCTAGAAATATTTTTTTAAATCGTTTTTAAGCTTGATCTCAAAATTAATTTTCTTAATTATAAAACTTATTCCACGACCTCGGGATACGCGAATAGCTGAAACACTGAAGATATGCGTATCTTTGTATGTTTTAGCAAAAGTACACAAAGTATAAAAATGTTATGTTACACGAGATAGTAGTGAAGGTTAATGTCTCGTAATCTTTTATCATTTCCATGTTCATCAAGTTTAAGGTTATATTTCCTAATTAATCTTTTAACGCATTAGTGTTCGTGCCTAATAGAAATCTCGAAATCGACATTCAATCTTTTAGATGCTTCCTGAAAAGCATCTAAAAGATTGAATGTCGATACTTCACCGTCGGCACTCAAATATGTCTCTGCTAATAGAATAATTTGAGTTTAGTTTCGTCAAAACGAGCCAACCTTTCGCTATTAAAATTAATTACATCAAACTAAATCAAAATGTCAAAAATCTTACCACAATACGGTGTACTTAGAATTCATTTTAAATATCCAAAAACGTAATACAAAATATCCTATGTTAAAATTATCTATCCTGATTATCCTTTGCTAAATTTTAAATAAACTACTGAAAACTCCGCCGTTGAAGTATAAAAGAGTAACTAACATCCTCACAGAACTTTCACGTTTACACTACTCATAAAATTAGTGATTCTCTGAACAGGTAGCTACATAAAATCGAGTCTACTAAATACTGCAAAACATATTGTGTTACCACGCATTCTTCCCATCCATAAATGAGGACATAAACATGTTGTGCTACAGTTGATCCTTGGAGCCGAAAATAATACTTTACCTTTAAAATTTTTCCTTTTCACCTCTAAAAGTTATCAAAACAAATTTACCACGCCGCGGCGTAGAGGAAGTTATATAAAAAGATGTAACTATTACTGTACATAGTCATGTTATCATAATAGATGTTGTAGAGGTTGTGTATAAATAGGAGTTTTATAACAATGTACCTACCTGGGTGATAAAACTACAATTACAAAGTACCGTCCCTGATGATGTCTTGCAGGAAATTTAAGAATTTTGTAGATTAGTATTTCCGCGTGAAACTAGTAATTAATATTAAAACAAGCTTCTGTACGCGTCTTGGTCCACATAGAAATGAGAAGGTCATAAAATATGTCCTATGATACTCAGCAATAGTGTAGTTTTCTAGACGTGAAATATTTTTTTATATCATATCATTACATTCAGAAATAACCCCTTGTAAAGAAATGATTTTACTGTGATTATACTATTCAGATTATTCTTTGACATTTAATTGATGTTAAAAAGTGCCATATAGTGGTCTAATTGAAATAAATTATTTGACTTTAATATAATATATTACTATATACGAATATTACTTAAACTTAAGTGTAATTTACACACACCATCACGCCTGTATTCCCCGAAGGGTTAGGCAGAGGTGTACCAGTGCACACCCACAGTTCGCCGGTATGTTTAGGTCTTATGTAAAAGGGGGCGAGCCTATTGCCTTTAACCGGGCACAAATCCTAACTCAAACCTGCTACTCAGAGTTTCATAGAAAAACCCAATAACACTTTTTGCTCTACCTGGAAATCGAACCCAAGACTTGGAGCATAGCAGTCGCGTTTAGGACCACCAGGCTAACGAAGCAATTAAGTTTAATTTGACAAACTGATACCTTGCGTGCTAACTTGTCAGTTCTAAAGATTATTTCTTTAAATATAACTCTAAATATTTCTAACAATAGAGATCTGAAAAACTGCACACTATATCAGTCTAATCTGAGAACCATTCCAGACGTACGAGTCCATAAAATCATGGATGGACTTTAACCGTGCTAATATAATTGGTTCACCTTCACGGTCCCGTTGCCATGCCATCATAATTGTGAGACAGCAACATAAGTATGATGCTAATCACAGGATCATAAAAACCTATGAATGCCACAACCGAAGGTCATAAAAACGAAATGAAACCTTCTGATTGGTACATAAGTCCACTAATCTATGTACACTATTAATGGATCGAGTTAATAGATGGTGGCCGGACTACTGCAATATGTTTTATGAGCGGTTGAAGACCTTGTCCTTAATGCAAGGTCTGGGCCACGTGGCTTGATCAGGGCAAAACAATTTATAAGCAAATTTGAACACTTGTAATTGGTGATAGGGATCAAAAAGATCACGTCACTACAAACACCGTGAATATACTTGATGCATGCATGCTAATCTGTAAATATATCTTTCGATGAATTTAAGTGAACTGGGATAAAAGTGAGCAGCTGTCATTACACTTGATGCAGGAAATTGACAACTCACCTTAAGCTCATTAAATTTGTCGAGGAATATTTTACAGAATAAACCAGCTGAAATCAAATGAAAAAGCGCAGCTTGTTTTTCCATCATGCACAAATAGTTTTTGCCTCTATATTAGAATCGTTATAAGCTAGCTAAGAGACAGAAAGAGTACTCATTGTAGTTGAACATTAGTTTTTAGATATTAAAATAAACTCACTATTGTATAGTCGGGTGGGAAACGGATCAATACTGTTGATAAGTAAAACAAACACAGTTCACTTTCAGTAGAGATAGCAAAGAATCGAATGTGAACAGAAATAAAAGCATTCTATGATTTCAAAATAGGTACTAGTTAATATTAAATAAATAAAATAACAATTTTTGGACTTTGATTTACGTTATTCAGTTTTGTGGTCCTTTGTTCCGAACTTTATTTTTATAAACATGTTTTAGGTTTTGTATAATATTTTTTATAAAGGCTCTGTAATGACGAGGAATATCTGTCGTAGTCTCGAGTCGTATTGCTCATAAATCGAATATTATTCTGCCAGTTATCTATGGCATAAAACAACAAAATTCCAACAGACCATAGTTCTATAATAATTTCTCAACCCTTAGGTGAGCTACCGTATGTTGTAATTGCATTTGCATATTGCGACAGAGGAGTTCATGGTGACGATAAGATATCCCGTATCTATTCAGGACAGCAGACGATCAAACACGTTATTTTGTGGAAACGAACAAACAATAGAAAAATCAACATGTAGTAACAGGTATTTAAAGTAATGAAACATGAATAGGTGCTTCAATAAATCATATTTCTTAACATAAATAAAATTGCGTTTAAAATAGTTTGCAAAGATAATAAACAGATCTTTTAAGAAATGCATAATTATGTTTTTTTTTTACTTATTGTACAATAATGTGTATAGTATTTCAAAAACATAATAATGCAATCTTTTGTACAAGCGATGAATGCTCCAAGGACCAATTTGTGCATAATCAATTGCCAATATTATATTATTAGAAAATATTATATTATTACAAAACGTACTATCAAATATTTTGCATAATTCATAAAGCGTGAATATATATGAACAAAAATACTTACATTTCCAAGTTATTTTTGTAGCAGGTATATACTAAGCATATTAAAATTATAAACGATATCGTAAGCGGTAACGCTACTAGTTTAAACCAAACACTCCTAACTACACCTGTTTGAGCTAAAGTATCGATCTCAGTTGAATTTAGTTCCATTTTTAAAATGACAAGTAACTGCCAAAACACTTGAAAATAATATTAAAGCGAAACAATATTTCTTTTTACAAAATAATATTTATACTAAAATATTTCCCGGTCATTTAGTTTTTAGAGTATTTTTTTGTGATTTTTGCATATTTTAGTTTACGTTTGTGTTTAACACGCAAGGTTAGATTATTACGGTTGCCATTATTACCCATAACGAACGGCTGTTATCTAGCCATTATCGTCTATTATCTGCAAAAGTTTGATTTTCACTAAACATTGTTGACGGATTCACTCGGGGATATTGTAATTTAAATATTGCAATATAATTGGAAAATTGTAACGAAGACTTTAACATGCATGCATTTCACGTGCATTCAGTTCATGATGCTAGACGCCTCAGTGATCAAATCTTTTGTGGATAATTTTTAAACAGTAAGAATTAATAAATTTATTTTATTCCACATTCCAAACTAATCCGGAGACCGAAGGACCAGTTTAATTTCTCTTGCAATTATTCTTAAATTAAGGAAATACAAACACTACAGTATTTTTTAATATGTTTATTAGAGATTAGCTAACATGAAAACCGTGTTTAATACTAATCTTTGCGATAATATGCGCAAATAGTAGTTATCTCTGTATAACTGTTAGTGGGATTTAGTTAAGAAATTAGGAAGTTTGCCCTTATGATTATGAATCAACATACATTTTTCGGTTCCCTAGATTTTTAACTTTTTCGTTCTAAGATTGGCCAAAAAAAACAACTACACCTAAGACTGGTTTTTAAAGCATTTTTGTTCTCTTTAGAACAACATGTTTACAGGTAAAGATAAAAAATAGAATAATGAAGAATATTTAAAGGCCAATAAAAGTGATAAAGATTATTAAGTTATGGTTAGAAATAATCAATGAATATTGAAATAAGAACATCTTCGCTATAAATATCGCAGATAAAAATAAACCTGGTTATTGAAGAAAAACAAAAACAAGTATAGATTTAAATAAATCCACTCGAGGAACATTACGCTCAGATACTACTTGGTTCAAAAGGGCCGGTTTCAAGAGGGACTTAGTGAAATTACTGATAAATTCCCAGCGTGACTCTGTCACATGATTCTACTTGACTTTTATCTCACAGATCATATCTTCTTCTATATATAGTGAAATGAGCCTGTTTATCCTTCGGTACGTTTTATTTTCAAACTTTCAAAAAGACATACTTTTGTAGGTATTTATAAACCAAACATAGCTACATAATTATTACGTGGTAGCCTGTTTCAACATTTATACGTTATTAATTAATTATAATTTTTTTATGAACAAGGTTTATGATTTCGTTTAATTGAGTCAGCGATAGTTATACCGAGCAGAATTAAACCGAAGTGCAATAAAAGGCCTCCAATGGGAAGACTCCTTGAAGCTTCAATACCATCCTGGCTACCTGCCCAACCTATTTAATGATCTTTGAGATTCTTACACAGCTCGTACCGACATAATAGCAATAGCAGTTGTAATCAGAAATTAATAGGGAAGTGAAAATCCCCAAGCAAATCCTAAAACTAATGATCCTTCTTCTTTCCTCAAACTAATGTCAACGTTATCTTGTAATCCGAAAATCTTGAGAATAGGTATGTAGATAGGTAGGTCATGTACAAAGATCGCGTCCATTTTCTTTTATCTTGACTTACAATTGGTGTTCCAAACGTCTTCTGACGCACCGCTCACCAGACTAGAAGGCTGACTGATTTATCGGTGATTATGAAGTAAGACGTCAGGCCCTCCGATGATAACATAACTACTTTGTAGGTTTTTTTTTACCTATGGGTAATCATCAAATGACTTCCCTCACCCTGGGCGGGGCGAGAGGGAGTGTCACACTTTTACTGACAAAAACCCATCGATGTTCCTTCTTGTGCTCTTTGCTTTCCGGAGGAGCGGTAATTTCATTACAATAATAACAGTTTATAATAAACCTAAGAGAAATAGTCTGTAATGTATTTTGTAATATGACCATAACTGCAAGATCACGAGAAAGCGTGTTTGCTTCTTATATCTGTCACTCAGTCACGATGATCAAATGGATTTGCAATAAATAGTGTGAATACTGCACTTGAGTTATTTTTATATTTAAATAAATTGGTGTTTTTTTGCGGCCTAACCCATGTTTATAGCAAATATACTATAATATTAGCTGTATCTGTATAAATTCTTGTCTCATACCACGGAAACAGCGAACGACCTTTACTTTGTATAGCTGTAACATATCTAAGTATCAGTAGACAATGAAATGTCAAGTGCCTTGATAACTCTTTAACTACAAATTGGATAGACAAATAAGATGCTGACAAAGATCTGTGTGTTAAGGAGTATTGTGTATAATTATTGTATTATATTGGCAAGATCCGTTGGTATGTGAGGTATTTAATTGTATGGACAAGGACAAAAGAGAACGTAGGGTTTCACTTAAAACTCAATTGGATTATAATGGAATTAGAATTTACATTCAGTTATTGTATGAGAGTCCTGTTATATATCTTATTTTGCATTCTTCATGGTAAAAGGTATCATGGAGCACAGGACCAGTCCGCCTTATCTCAAAGATTTTTACGTCTCTGCTTGACAATTTAAGCTATGCAGGCCTAAATAAATCCCTTGGGCATTGCATCCCTAATCCTTCTACGAGGTCAATCTTCATTTGACATGTTGTGTATCAAATGCAGATAATGTTACTAGAATGAATGCATTTCTCTTCGAGATTACTTAATTACTAAGAAATACCCGCGAGAAGTCGGAACAAGTTTTCATATAAGAAGAGCTTACTAATTCTGACAGTTCCTTAGGGTACGGCGGAATTAAAATAGGAAAAGGAAATAAAAATAATTTAATTAATTCCCTGTAATTTTTAAGTTTCGGCCTTAAAATGTAATGTAGGTAGTTACTTTATAAACTAATAAAAGATTAATTCTCTTCATCTATCACTACAGCCACTCGAAATGATCATTCACTAAGGACCAAAAAACATTTTGATAAAAAATCGAGCATTTTATCATTATCGATCTCGCTGATATAAAAATAACTTAGTATCATTTCGCAACTGCATGTTAAAAGTCACGAGACAAATGACTAATATATAGTTATCATGAATTGGTCATATTTCATATGCGCAAATCATCTGAAATCTGTCATCCGAATATTATTTGAAGAGGCTTGCCACTATTTCCGTCAACTAAAAATATCTCAAGTGTTTTTGAAAATAGATCTTACCTTTTCATGCTTGTCTTAACTTGTTATCCATGTGAAGGATAAGCATAGTAAGGTGTTAATTAGTATTGTTTGATCCAAGGTCATTCAATCAACGATTAAATAGGAAAGCTCGACAACCGAGTATGCCTGTAAAGCAAAGCCGCAGGTAGTATAAAATAAAATTATCAATGCGAGGCCTATAATGTATTATATTGACGAAATTTTATATTTTTACTGTCAATGTCCGCCACACCTACAAGCATGTGAAATAAAATGAGGCAATTAAGATTGTTATAATTATATGGAGCTATTTTGAGTTGTTAAAATTTAATGATAAACTAGATAATATTCATAATTATTTTTACAGAACAGTTTAAGTACTCCTTCAATATTGTCTATAGTAGGTAATCATTGAATAGAAAACATAATAGTTTGAGGGCGTTAGCACATAATTCGGAATGAGCGACGAATCTTGAACCAAAGTCTTTTTTAATGCAAATTAACCAATGAATCTCAACTTATATAGTACATAAGTATCTACTTAATATTGTTATCTTTGTATCGGTCAACTTGTCCGTTGATAGGCTTTTAATAAGTATTAAGATAAGTCAGAAACGGTTCACATAATTATTTTTATTGAATAAGTTCTAGACTTGTTAATCTATTACTATTCTTCCTTTATCATACAATGACCTACATGTCGGGACGAGTCAATATAATTAACGCGTTTGTTATCTTTGTCTGTACTTAAGTCTCACTACGTGACTATAATTTATTCTGCCGTGATATTAACTCAAAAGTTTGGGGCAATATTAGTTTGAATCTTTTATTTTTATGTAAGTAGGTAATGTGACTGGTCCTTTAATACGCGTTTTATTACGCTGCAGATTGTATGGTTCCTTCAATAAAATAATGGCCTGAAACGCCTTGTGTACCCATTCCATTCATTTCCCTACCGTTAAGTACTATACCAGCGGCAGCAGTGCAGGTTAATGACCTCTTCTCATACAGAGAAGGCACGAGCAATAATCACCACGCTTGCTCAAGACGGATTGGCGATTATAGACTCAAATTAGTTAAGTTAGTGATGTCCGAAATATCTTTTATAATTATGTATTTTATATGAATCGAAACAAATATATTGGTACTTGTCAGCTCATGCATGATAGGTGGGGGCCTTAACCCCTGGGATATCACAAATATCCAGGGTGCCCAAGATATTCCAAGGTGCCTTCTAATACAGAAGGGTATGCCGTTAGTGCTCTCACTCTAAGCCTAAGCGAACAGGTTTCAGTGCTCTCTACGGCGTGTCGGGATAAGGTTGAAGATTGTTGACGAACTTGCATAACCAGTTCGAAAATACGAGATTATATTTAGATTTTTTCTATATTAAGACTAGATGACTTGAGTAGCTGACATTGAAACGAAACGAACGTAAAAAACACACGTTTGAAATTGTTTTGGGAAACTATAGAATAATTTAAAATTTTGTTACGAAATCTACGATCTATAAATACATACAAATAAATAAAATTTAAGTGTCTGTTTGTAATATCCATTTTTTTAAGCTTTTCACTAAATGCATATCAAAGTTTATACGGTGCTTACATTAAAAAAAAAACAATTTTAAAATTTTTTGTCTGTCCGTTAGTTCCGGCTCATCTCTGAAACGACCGAACCGATTTTGACGGGATCTTTATTCGTAGACAACTAATATTATAAGGAGTAACTTAGGCTAGTTTTACTTTAGAATTTGTGTTTATTTTAATAAAATATTTATTTTAATTAAATAAGAAGGTCCGTTTTTTAGCCACAACACGGTCGAAGCCGCGGGTAGCAGCTAGTTATTTCTATAACATAACATTTTTATTTTATTTTATTTTATTTGTAAGGGACAAAAAACAGTTACATGTTAAAAGCTGTACAATAAGTCCTTAAGATTAAATTACAAACATGTAACCCACTACATTGTCCACATATTAACAAAAAAAAAAAAAAGTAGAAGTTACAAGGAAACAAAACGTATACAAGCACAATTCTATACAGTAAACATAACAGTTATATTACCATAACAGTCTAGTTTGTGGTTTTCTATGAATAGAACGTTTTATTGGAGCGTAGGTGTATCGAAACTACTCGTAGGTAAGACACGGTAGCCTTACTTAGAACTTGTCGTTGCGTTCGTGTTCCACGCGCGCCTCAAAGAGATGTCAGCAAAGGGAAGGGGCCACTGAGGGCCGATGCCTGCCGGGGCTGCGGGTTGTTCGTAAGAGATACGGCTCCCCCGGAACGCAAAGGGCACAAGAAGGAACATGGGTGGATTTTAGTCAGTAAAAGTCTGACACTCCTTCCCGCCCCGCCCAGGGCGGGAGAAGTTATTTGATGATTTCCCACCCCCCAAAAAAAAAAACTACTGTAACGGTTACTGATGGTTAAAAAAATTGTGCTCGCCCAATACTACAATTACATACTACCATAGTTTAAAAAAAAGAGGTACGCACTATTATTTTACATTATAATTATATATTGCCTTCTGAGTACCAACAACCTGCTTCAACGGAGCTTGGTGATAATAAAAGTTAAATAGTTACTGTCCTTGGTTAATTCGATGATAAAGCAAGGTTATTGACTTCATAGAAACAGAATGCATATTGTGTACATTAAAATGCTTCAGATAAGTAAATAGGTAAGGTGTAATAACAGTTTGTATTTCGTAGAATTAGGTAATAAAAAAAAAAAATAAAAAAAAAATATGCTATATTTATTTTTCGGTTTTTTTTTACGTAAAGATTATTATAGACATAATAAAATTTTGGAAACTTAGGACTTTAGTTAGGTGCATTAAATAAGGAATCTTTTGTCCTTTTGAAAGAGTCTGGTCCTTCGAGTCTGGCCAAGTCTGTCACAAGGTTCACCAAAAAACTATGCTAAGACTCTGTAGGCTATTCCATGTATTTGTTTTCATATAATGAATTATAAACTATTAAAAAATTATAATTACTGAATAATAGCCAAAATATTGTTTTTTATAGTCATAGCCGTACCGTAGCTTCACCGGCTTACGAAATAATATTGACCACGACTTTAACAGGACGAGTTACAGAATACAAGAGGGATTTCTACGGAATTTAAAAGTTACCTCCTATAGTTACTATATACACAATAAATAACACAATATTATTATTCTGCACAAACTCGACAAGTCCAATTTAACGATAGAAGCATATTATTCTGCGTTCTGGTGTCTTCAATGATAAAATTAAATGTTTTGTTGAGGTATGTAGTAAGTAAAAGACAAAAGGATGGAGTCAAAATGCACTTAAAAAATCGTTTAATTGTTTGAACACTATAGATCCGCTTCGTTCACCCTGAGAGCAGCTTTACATCTTTGTCATCAATTAAATGTATGTTAATTTATTTTCAAAGTCACTGAAAATACAAAGTTAACTGAGTTGTTTTATTCAATAGATAAAGGTTTCTATTTAGTTTTCCTAACTTTCAAATACACAGTAAATAAACCAACTGTTCTTATTTGAGATTTGTTATGGATTAAATTGAATGGTGGTTACCCAATTGTCAAAATTCGAACGTGTTTCATTAAATTTGTTGTTTTTTTTAGTTTTATGCACTTGTTTTTCGTATAAACCTTAACTATGCCTTTACCCTCTCTACTCAATATGCTTAAAAAGAGGAACAAAGTTTTCTCTTCACGTATTAATTTAATGTATAGCCTATTCTAATTTCTCAACTTCTGCAGTTAAAATTGGAATGCAAACAAGTTTTGCAGACAGATCGATGATCAGAACTCACGAGTACAGATTGAAAAGAGAAAGGCAAAGATAAATGTTACGATATAAATATTATATTGCAATGCATATTTGAATGAATTGGCAGCAGCTAGACGCAGGACTTTCTCAAGAGGAGACTACGCTTAACATTCTTTGTAAAATGGTAATGGTGTAAAACACAAAACTGGTAGTTTTTTCAGACATTTGGAACTCATAATTTTGCGGAAGGTTCCTAATCTGTCACCTTTTTACCCAACTGCGTCGAAGTCTAAAAAGTGGGTTATGTGTTTGACTTGTATGTATGTTGGTTCCTATGACCGAATGGCGTACAAAAAACTATAAAAAAAATAACAAAAAATCCCGACCGCGTAAGTAATTAACTTAAATAAAAAGAAGAAAACAAATTGTACTCTAGACTTTACGTACTGTAGACTAAACTTTCACAGTCGGCACTCATTAAAGATATAGACTGGCTTCCAAATAATGAGTGGGAGGCTGTGAAAGTCTAGAAAACAATACTTAAAATACAGAGTACTTTTTAATTTATTATGTTCGAATCTATCTATAAATATCGAATGTTCTAGTTTGTCACTACCAAATTACCCTTGAGACAAAAGCTAACATTACATACGAAATTAGGCATGTACCTAACTATACATAACTATCAGCTTGTAAATTACTGGTAATCACGGCGACCACAATAAACAGGTGAGCCATAATGACTACCTGTAGCCACCCGGAGGCAGATAGATTAGCGAAAGAATAGAGTATTGTTACACCACTGACTATTTTATGGGAAGCTGGTACAACAATTTGATATAAACACGAAGGATTTATTTTAAATTAACAATCTTTAAAAACTGAGGAGCTGAGAGGTTATTTATAATAATTGTAGGTAAACTTCGTCACTATTATGCAAACAGTTAAGATAACTGAGTATGACGTTAAAGTTGAAACACAAAACGCAACCGAATCGATTAGAGTGATTGCACCGGAATACGTTTGAATGAACAAGATCCATAGATCAGATAACGTTATTGATAACACCTCAATGTAGTATGTGATACTTAATACATAAGTATGTGGTGCGGACCCTGGTCTCCGAGCAGGTAGCCTACCTACTGACCTCACTAACTTGTATGTTAAAACGCATGCCAACATGAAAAACAACGAATTCTTTAATTATCTTATACTTAGGAAATATATTCAGACAAGACACAGAATAGTAAATAAAAGATTAGTGTTAGATCCTCCTGTGTCCTCAATGTCGAATGTTTGGCGGGACTTTCCGTCGCTAGTACATATTGTGTAGTTAGCCAAATCTTAAGTAAATATTAACGTCCACTCAATTCTAGAGTTCTTAGTAATGACGTTATTTTATGAGGTTTTATAAATATTATGCAAAGACTTTTATTGTAATTCGTTTTGGTCCTTTTACCGCATTTGTATCGGTGATAAAGTACGTCATTACATTTGTTTAACGCTACTAACTTCATTGTGTAACGGTTTTTTTGTTCCTGTGTTCGTACGACATACGTGAATAGCTCATGTTGTTATGATAGCAAACTTGATTTGAGTCGGACTGCACGGCCTTTGTACGTCACTCGTTGATATTTAACTGGTACATCGACTAGACCGGGTTCATTGAAGTGGAATAGGCCAGCTTCTACCCGTGACTTCGTCCACGTAAAAGTGAAATATATCCTAAAATACAGCCTTTGGCACTCGCCAATACTGTACTTTACCATAAGTGAATGATTATTTTAAACCAGGCAAGGATCCATACAATACCTTTTTATTTAAACCAAAAAGCAAACAAACTACGTATTTATAACATTAGTGTAGATAGATAAGTGTCATTCAAGTAAAGCTATTAAAGTAAAAGGTGTCCTATCTACTCGTACATGTCCAGAGCACAAACATCCTAGACATCAATGTCATCTACTAAAGATCTCTACACAGCGCCTTCGGTTGCGCAGACCTTGCCTCACTCTGAGCTCACTTATCTTACAATTTGCGCAAACGTTGCACGATCCACGGTAAATATTTTTTTAACTCACGTCAAGTATATTTAGCTGGAATATAAAATACGTACTTTGTGCATTAGAACGAGACATAGTCGTGACGACACGACTCTGAATAAGTAGGTTTGCTAGCAGTTGGTGCTCGGATCGAAGGACCAATATTTTGTTAGAAGTGTTTAGTGAGTTATGAACATATTTTACATAAATTATGCAGAATTGATGTCATAGAACTCGCGTGTTTTAAATATAAAGATAATAACAGTAAATTATTGAACAGTCTAGTTAGATGTTTGGAGATTAGTCATAAACTAGATACTAATGTTATTAAAACAACTTGTTTAACTATCATAAAAAGTAACACTTTATTCCTTTCTATCTTGATACTCGCACTAGTTAAGTTCCAAAGGACCAAACAAATTACCGACTTTTGCGTCGGCGTCGCGCAGTCGGGTAACTGGCTATTCATCTGTTAAAACCAGTTGACCGAACCAAAACTCGCGTTGGTTGAGAATGCAAATTTCTGTTATTCATGTCCAAATTAGAATGGAATCTAGTTAAATTATGCGAATATTATAATCAACATGGTAAGAAACTCCTAAAACGTCTTAAATGAGAGCACATCTACTCTTTAGTTCAATCCTTCAGACTAATGACTGGAAATAGACAAGTGGGTATGTTCACTTGTTTACAATAATTGCGTAATATTTAGTCAAATGTTTTTGGATGTAGCAAGGTCTTTTGTTAAATAAACACTTCAGCAGATTGCAACAACGAGTCTAAGAGTTTTCAGTTTCTTCTTCTACAATTAAGCATTATTTCGTACCTTTTTGTAAATAAGTGGAAAATGACAGGACCAGTGTTTCGTCCTAAGTCTTACGTGTCTACGGCTTTATATTTTTAACCAGCTTATTCCGGCGACTCTGTTCCTGTAAATATCAGTCATCAATTATCTCCTTGTAATATCAGCTATCTGCCAGTGACAGTCCCGTCAACATCGGTTGAGCCGTTTCAGAGATTATTCTTATTTATTTAAGTACTAAAAAGTTGTTATTTTTTCATTATAACACACACTAAAATTTTATTTATTAGTATAGACTGTGCTTCAACAGTTGTAGGTATGTGTTTGAAAATAAAATCGATAGGTACACACAAAAGTAATTTATTTAAATAGAATCAGCAAAACAAAAAAATAAAAACTTATTTTTGTCCATAGCACTTATGAAATTGGACTGCTAATTGGGTATTAATTTATTCAAAGCCATTAATAGATCTAATTGATTATGCCTTGCCCTTTTTACATGAAACTGATATTGCCTTCGTCGAACTGTGTATACGCAGTAGATACATATGTACCTACTGCGTTGTAACCTACATTATGTCACGATTGAAAGGTAACACAGTATCTAGGTTATAGTTGCACGACCTATAACCACAGACTTATTACTCACTAGATTTTAAATGTGCCATTTTGCTCAAGTAACATTAAAACATACCATCACGAAGGGTTAGGCACCAATTGGTGTACCAATGTACACTAACAGTTCGCCGGTATGTTTAGGTCCCATGTAATAGGGGGCGAGTCTATTGCCAATAATCGGGCACAAATCCTAACACCGAGCTGCTACTGACCATTTTATAGAAAAACCGATTCGAACCCAAGACCTCTAGCGTAGCCAAGACCACTAAGCTAACGAGGCAATTTTAATGAAAATTGAATAAAATTCATATTGTCGCACGGAAAATATTGGACAAGAATTCCTAAAGAATTCAAAAACAAAGTGACTTCATTAATGCGATTGCAATTAAATTTACATAATGATACCATGATCGGGTGTCGTCTGGACAGGATCAAATTTAAAAAAAGTTGTAGAAGCCAAATGAAAATAATAAAACATTAATTAACGACATCCACATTCAATAATTTGTTTATTATAATGAGAGCAATAAAATATATTAGATACTTATTTTAAATGAAGCTCGACGTGAAATACAGATCGCTATTTTAATAAGATCGAAGAAGTGACCGATCGAATTCCAATAAGAACAGTCGCGTCGCGTCGCGTCGGTATAGCGCTGACGCAGCAGCATACCGTTCGTTACCTCTAGCCGTGCGCGGTCGCCGCGATGACCCAGTTACAAAATTTATTGCACAACTATTTGTATAAACAAAGTGTTAAGGTGAAGTTGTTATTATTCTAATAATCATGGCTTCGTCATGCACAATTAAAATCAAAACTGAAACGGAACAATTGTTGTATAAACATTATACCGAAGAAAAGTTGGAACGCGAAAAGTTACAATGTTTGGTAAATGACCTCAAAGGTCAATTAGAACTACTTCAGCAGCAGCTTAAAAACATCCAGGAGCAAAAACCTGCAGACCTAGACAAGAAAAATGTCACTACCGAGAAGCCAATGCCAATCGAGTACGAGACAGACGAAGAGGAACTAGCAAAGGAAACAGAGTGGGTACGACAGAAGAGCAGAAAAAAAAGGAAATTGAACTCATCACCACTGTCCTCACCACCTCAACAAGGAGCCGATTCCAGCCAAAAACCTAAAGAAAATGTTAAAACAAAGAAACAGCCCACACCACCACCGATAGTTGTGGAAAATGTTAAAAACTACCAAGAGTTCTATGATCTTCTTTCAGCTAATCTAACGAAAGACTCGTTCATTACAAAAATGATGAATGGAGAAAAAGTTAAAATTAACTCCCATAATGATGACTCATACAGATCCATCACCAAGTTATTGTTACAGAATAACTGCTTGTGGTACTCGTATGAGAATAAACAAGACAGACCGATTAGGGTGATGGCAAAAAACCTTCATTCTTCCTGCCTGCCAAATAGAATAGTTGAAGACCTGACAACTCAAGGATATAAAATAGAAGATGCAGTCAACAAACTGAGTTGGAAGAGCAAAGAGCCCCTCAGTATGTTTATGCTCTCATTCCAAAAAGATGAAGACATTAAGAAAATCTACGGAATCAAATCCATACTGGGCTGTAAAGTGGATATACAGCCGTTAAAAACATCGAAGTTAATTCCACAATGCAAAAGGTGTCAAGCATATGGCCACACTCAGAAATACTGTTCCAAAGAACCCCGGTGTGTGAAGTGTACAGGCAAGCACCTAACCAGAGACTGCAATAAACCAGCAGAAGCAAAGCCAAAATGTGTTCACTGTGGTGAGCCCCACCCAGCTAACTATAGGGGATGCATAGTAGCTAAAGAGCTACAAAATATTAAAGATAAAAATACCAGAAAGAATGTGCCGATACCAAACTCTCAAGGTCCAAGTACAAACAAAGACAAAATACCTAGTGTCACCAAACTTGCTACTAAAAGTGTTTCGTATGCACAAATGACAAAAGGAGTCCAATCGTTGCCACAGTCACATATGAAACCAATGAGCCCTAACATGGATGAAAAGATTAACACAATCATAAATCTTTTAACTACGTTCGATGAAAGGCTGAAAAAACTTGAAAGTAGCACTAAAGCAGCTACCAAACAAAAAAGCAATATCCATGGCTAATTTATTAAAAATTATGGCATGGAATGCGAATGGACTGCTGAAACATCAGAACGAACTTACGGCAGTCCTAAATATGGAAAGTATTGATGTGTGCCTTATATCAGAGTCACATTTCACTAAAGAATCTCATATTCAGATCAAAGGATATAACGTATACCATGCATTGCATCCCAATAACACACCAAGAGGTGGTAGTGCTGTCATTATAAAAGAGAATATTTTTCACTATGAAGAACTCAAATATGAAAAAGAAGAAATACAAGCAGTGGCTGTCTGTGTCAAAACGAAATACTGTCTTGTCACTATTTCAGCCATATACTGTCCACCTAGGTATTCACTAAAAGCAGATCAGTACATTAATTTTCTAAACCTTCTTGGAAACAGATTCATTTTAGGAGGCGACTTTAATGCTAAAAATACATTTTGGGGATCTAGACTGACAACAACCAAAGGAAGAGAGCTACTGTGCGCAATTGAAGAAACACAATGCAAAACATTGTCAACAGGTAAGCCCACTTATTGGCCTACTGACACAAAAAAGATTCCCGATCTCATAGACTTTTTTATATATAAAAATATATCACCTAACCTTCTCCGCATTCAAGAAGGTTATGATATGAGCTCAGACCACTCACCTTTATTACTTACTCTAAGTGAGACTTTCTTGCTGAAAGAAACCTACCCGACATTGGTAAATAAGTACACTGATTGGGCAAGCTTTAAAATAGACTTGGACTCTGTAATAGATTTAAAAGTTCCACTAAAGAAACCAGAAGATCTGGATCGGGATATCAGTAATTTTATTACACAAATACAACAATGCGCCTGGAAAAACACGCCTACATTTAAGATCAAAAACAGACTTACATACTATCCAGCAGAAATCACAAAACTCATAAATGAAAAGAGGCGACAGAGACGAATATGGCAACAAACAAGATTTCCACAAGATAAAAGGATTCTGAACAACCTTACAAAACAGCTAAGTAGTGCAATTCAGAAATTCAAAAATGAATCAATGAGCAGTTATCTAAAACAACTAACTAGCTCACGCACGACAGATTACTCTCTGTGGAAAACTACAAAAAATTTAAAAAAGCCAATTATGCATATTCCCCCTATCAAGGATACTAACGGGCGGTGGGCAATAAGCAACGAGCAAAAAGCTATTAGGTTTGCACAACATCTGGAACTAATTTTTACGCCAAATAAAGAACACAAAGACAGCGCTTTGCTAGATGAAACATCAAATAATGATGAGCAAGAAATAAAATTGGTAACACCTAGAGAAGTATACAACGAAATCAAGCGTCTTCGACTAAAGAAATCACCTGGCTACGATCTTATTACCGGAGAAGTTCTTAAGAACCTCCCACGTAAAGCCATCGTAAAACTTACGACCCTTATCAATGCAACGTTCAGGCTTAAGTCTGTACCTGACCTGTGGAAAGTTGCCGAAGTTATAATGATACCAAAGCCTGGTAAACCACCTCACGAAACGACATCATATAGGCCGATCTCGCTGCTACCGATCATGTCAAAATTATTTGAAAAGCTTCTCTTGAAGCGGCTAAAACCCATCATAGAAGAAAGAAACTTGATCCCTGACTACCAATTTGGATTTAGGGAAAAACATTCGACAATAGACCAAGTACACAGGATTACCAACATTATAGAAAAGGCTTTAGAGGAAAACAAAGTTTGCTCAACGGTCTTCCTCGATGTAGCGCAAGCATTTGATAAGGTATGGCACAAAGGCCTCATTAACAAACTAAGAAATATGCTCCCTAAACAGTTTGCTGACATCTTAGAGTCTTACCTATCACAGCGTATGTTTAGAGTAAGACAAGATGATGCACATTCGGAACTAAAACCGATAAAAGCTGGAGTACCGCAAGGAAGTGTCCTAGGTCCCGTCTTGTACTTATTGTACACTTGCGATATTCCTGAATTAGAGAACAATACCATTGCCACATTTGCAGACGACACAGCTATAATGGCCACAGGCGTCACTCAAAAAGAAGCAGTGAAAAAAGTTCAAACAGCCGTCAATATCATCTTTGACTGGACAAAAAAATGGCGTGTGAAACTTAATGAAACAAAATCTGTTCACATAGACTTCACAAACAAAATGCAAAATTATCATCCGATAAACATAAACGGTCATGTCATACCATACGAAAATACAGCCAAATACTTAGGCATGACATTAGACGCAAAGCTTCGCTGGAAAGCTCATGTTAAAAAGAAACGCGACGAGCTAGAGCTTCGCTACAAGTCGATGTACTGGCTGATAGGAAAACATTCTTCGCTGTCAGTACACAACAAAGTACTGTTGTACAAACAAGTCCTCATGCCTGTATGGACTTATGGTATTCAGCTTTGGGGCTGTACCAAACAAAGTAACATCAAAATTATACAGCGTTTTCAAAACAAAGTACTCAGAGGTATCGTTAATGCGCCCTGGTACATTCGAAATGACGACCTTCATAGGGACCTCAAAGTAAACCTCGTCATAGACATAATTAAAAAGAACGCCGAAGCTCATGAACGAAGGCTTCACCATCATGTGAACATCGAGGCTATCCAGCTCCTCGACAACACGGACATAGTGAGAAGGCTAAAAAGGACAAAACCTTTCGAGCTAATTTAGTGAAGTGTTAGTTTAATGTAGTGAAGTGAGTGCTACCTATAAAGAACACAAGAAAAAAGTGTCTTCCCCTTAATAGAGACAATAAGAAAAGTGTTAATGGACACATTCTTAGTCATAGTCTCCCTAGCAAATTAAGTCAAAATAGAATTACTCATTAGCTTTAGTATTAAGCTAGATTGTATTTTTTATGATGTAACCGTATTAGGACACATTATACAAATAAAAAAAAAATAAGATAAAATCAGAAAGATGTCGTAACCTCTCTCGTTATTTACTGAGCACAGAAATAACAATATACAGTTATTAGTAAAATAATTTCAACAACAAAAAAAAGGGAGAAAGCTGTGTAGTTGTTTGTGGTCCTCTAACATAAATATAACAATACAAGCCTATAATTTGTCCCACTGCAGGGCAATGGACCATCCAGAGAATCACCACGCTTGATTTCAGACTTATATTAGTTACGAGTTCAGGTTGCCCCAAGATGGTTCCCTTCACAGATGTCCAAAATGTACTTAGAAAGTAAATAATTATGAATTGAAAAATAGCCAAGGGCGTAGCTCCCGCCGTATCAGCTGTATCAATGATACGGCCCCCCCAGGCTACAGGGGCCCCTAACGTGTGTAAGCAACAATTAGTAAAATGTTATCCACAATGTCACTTAATTTCGATAAAAACTGTTTTTTTTCCCGGATGCGCCCAAAAGTTGGCAACATTCTACATCACGGGGGAATCCCGCAATAACCGATGTACAAAATAAAATATTTATTTTAATTTAGTGTAAGCATTTTTGTTTGATTTGTCAGAAATTTTTACTCTTCACTTGGGCCCCCCAACTAATTTTGATACAGGGGGCCCTGTCCCTGCAAAGTCAAGTCAAAGTCAAGTCAAATCATTTATTTCAATTAGACCATTAAAAGGCACTTTTGAACGTCAATCACATGTTAAATTAAAAATATTGAATCTAGTTGCCCATTCCAAAAGGTAGTTTCGTATGGAGAAGAACGGGCAAGAAACTCCATACATACTCTTTTAAAAAAAAAAAAAAAAAATGTATTACAATAAGTTGTACAATTCCATAAAATTATACTGATGTCAAAACGATCTATTAATAAAAGTCACTCAAAGTACTGCAATACGTACTCAGTGCCACAAATTAGAAATGAAAGCTAAGTTAATTGTAATATTAAATACATTTATACATTTCAAAGACAAAGAATCAGTGTGTGAGGAATACTCAAATGTAGAATTAATGTCGAAGAGAAAAATAATTAATCAAAACAAAGTACTTATATAATTAAATTAGCAACCAATTGATTTTGTCAAGAATTTAAATTGTCCTATGGAGCAGGACCAGCATGTTCCCAAGCATTGTTATCTTGAATATAATCTTCTAATTTGTAATAAGCTTGTTTACAAAGTGTACTTTTGATACATTTTTTAAATTGATTTTCATTTAATTTTAATATATCACAAGGTATTTTGTTGTAACATTTAACACAGTACCCCATGAAAGATGTGTGCACTTTAGATAATCTAAAAAATGGCTGCGCTATTTTGTCCTTATTTCTAGTATTAAAATTATGTCTATCACTTATTTTATCAAAAAGATGTACATTTTTTCTTCAAAACACACGATACGCCATTTCAATTAGCATTCATATTTGCTTTAACCGCTGGGCCATATTACATAAAAACTCCGTGAAATTGCATTTCGTCATGCCAATCATGTCACTTGTAAGTGCGTTTAGTATTTCAGTACTCTTCTACTTTTCAATTTCGTCAACAATACACGTCAAAGTCAAAAAATCGTACCCTCCTCAAATGTTGCGCAGTCTCGGAGTACCTATATCTACAGTTATTTAAATTAAAATTTCAAAACACAAACAAACATACTGGCACGCCTGTATTCCCCAAAGGGTAAGGCAGAGGTGTAACAATGTACACCCACAGTTCGCCGGTATAGTTAGGTCCCATGTTATAGGGGCGAGCCTATTGCCATTAACCGAGCACAAATCCTAACTCCGAGCTGCTACTGAGAATTTCATAGAAAAACCCAATAACACTTTTTGCTCGACCTGGATTTAGTATTAATTGGATATTTATTTAACTACTTTAAAATAAACGATTTAATTAAATAAACCATTTCATTTTTAAAACAATAATGGCCGCTCACAACTGTGACGTTGAAAACAAATTGTCCCGAGGTCCACTTTTTCCGCTAGTGTAGAACTATTGTTCAATGTAGATTTTGAGGCGTTTTCAAACATAACTTTGTCAATGTATTGTTTTGTTAATGTTTTTGAAAATCAGGTTAATTATGGTTATTCTTTCTTATCTGCATTTTTTGCTTATACTGGTACTTAAACAAAATGAAAATTATGATTAACAACAGTTTATTTCAGACCTTTCGACTGAAACCTAATAGATCTTATGAGAATGGTTTGAATCATAATTAAAAGTTGTTATAAATATTCTTACAACAGAAGGTGCGACTTCTATCAAGCCGAGTGTATAAGTAAACCTAAAATGTAGAGCGGTGACCTCTCGCCCGCTCACACTACTTAAACCCATACAAATGTATGAAGTACTTAGTATGAAGGTCTCAACTGAGCTCACGACCAGCGTACCATAACAATAGCGAGGTATGAGGCTGGAATATCAAGTGACGTACTCTCGATTTCTTAAAGGCTACATATCAAGTTGTTACTGTCATGTGTTACTGTCAGTCTCAGCTGTCATAAAGAAAATGCTTAGTGGACCGTAGTACTTGTGCTGGCCGCTCACGTCAGACAATCGGTGACCGATTTTTTTGTTGGTGACAATGGAACATAATTATTATGAATTCTATTATACCAACGCACACGTCTTACAAAAAGTTGGTCCTACGAAACTATGGATTTATGAATCGGTCCGATAATTGGTCCTACAAAAAGTCGGTCGGAAAGGCTTATTATATACGAATTTCATCTATACTTAATTTGTATAAAGGGGAAAGATTTTTTGGTTATTTGTTTGTACCGAATAAGCTCCGAAACTATTGGGCCGATTTTAACTGTTTTTACCAATAGATAGCTAAATTATCAAGAAGCAACATGGTCTGCTACGCTACGACACACGGGAGCGGAGCAGAAACAAAAGACGTAAATTAACGCGGGTGACAATATCAACGCGGACGAAGTCGCGGGCAGACACTGACACACTAAAACTAAATAAGCATCACATTTCAGCCAATTTCCTTCAGCCGTTACAGCGTGATTGAGTAACAAACATGCAAACGTATGGAAAAACCTTTACAAGGAAAAAAATGGTTCCCACAGTTCGTACGTTTCATTACAAATGTTGACATTTGAAACCTTTCTGTATTCTTATGTTCCAGTAGATTCTAAAGATTTTTATTATTGTAATCACATTTTGACTCGTGTTTTGTTTTGACAAACATCCTATCTTCAAAGTTACGCATGTACTTTGAAGATGAAAACACGTTTATGTACCAAAAGAACCTGTACCTAGGTAGGTACTTATATTTAAATGACTCGTCAACATTTTCAACAGAAACTTTTTTGTGCGTCTGTACTCATCAGACATTGACAAGTACAGCAAGAATACCCGGATACGTCGACAAAAACTAAGGTTCCAGGTGTCACGAGCTTACAAGTGCGTTCTTTAAAACCAAAACTATTATTTTAGAATTGAATACACGTACCAACACGCCTGTATTCTCCGAAGGGTTAGGCAGAGGTGTAACCAATATACACCCACAGTTCGCTGGTATGTTTTTAAGTCCTATGTAATAGGGGGCGAGCCTATTGCCATTAACCGTTCACAAATCCTAACTCCGAGCTGCTACTGAGAATTTCATAGAAAAACCCAATAACACTTTTTGCTCGACCTGGGAATCGAACCCAAGACCTCTAGCGTAGCAGTCGCACTTAGGACCACTACGCTACCGAGGCATTTGATATTTTTAGATTTATTAAATCTATATTTTAAGAACTCTCTACTTTAAAAGACCTGACAAACTACTAGAAAGATATAAGAAGTCGTAGTCATTATAAATACTATAGTTATTAAATATTTCAATTGGAAAAGTGAGCTATAATTAACGTACCATACCAGTGTGAATGTGGTCACCCTTGGCTACCTACCTAAAGGTTCGATGCTCTACCCACGAGGCACATACATACGTCCATAAATATCTAAAGCCACTCCTAGAAGTCACGTCGATATACCAAGCTATATATTTCCAGAAGAAACTCGACCTCCTATTTTACAAAACTTCCATGCAATACGAGGTTAACTTATACTGGAAAACGTAGTTCGATATATTGTCTCGTCATGTGTACTAGTTAATAACTAAGTACATCATTGATATTAGTAACTATACTTCCAGACTAACAGCTTACAGGCTTCACTTATTTGGAATAAGACTTCAAACTTCACAACCCCGAAACCCTATTAATTTGGGCGAGTCAAATTCGTCATTCGAGGTGTTGTTGTTACTATACATTAATACCGGTTTTGCCTATTTATTTATTTTACACATACCATCACGCCTGTATTTCCCGAAGGGTAAGGCAGAGGAGTATCAGTGTACACCCACAGTTCGCCGATATGTTTTAGGTCCCATGTAACAGGGGGCGAGTGTATTGCTATTAACCGGGTACAAATCCTAACTCCAATCTGCTACTGAAAATTTCATACAAATACACAATTACACACACACACACACATTTAGCTCGAACTGGGAATTAAACCCAAGACCTCTAGCGTAGCAGTCGCACTTAGGCCCACTAGGTTAACGAGGCAGTTATTTTTTTAACTTTAACATAAAACGGCCACTGGCGAATTACATTAGTTAAACATATAAAATATATATTTATCGACGTTAACACGCTCATCTTACAGTACTCCACACAGTGACATGATCGTCTTAAATTCGTCTGTGAACACATTACAGTCAGGCTTGTGAAACTTTTAGATGGAGAAAGACTTTCCGACCAGTTGCACGTTTCAGTAAAAAAAATGTTTCGCCAATGTATCACGTTTTGGTAAAATATCAAGCCTATGCTGTTCAGCACTCTAAAAATATTTACCTCACTCTTATTTTGCTTTATGACTGAGAAGAAAACTACGTAACCTTTAGCTGAAAACACGTTAATAGTTCCTTAAAAAAGTTTATGAAAAAAACTTAAATTAACACGGGAGTATTTGAATCAATTTCCGTTGCCATAGAACTGGTACGACCAGTTCAAGTGGTTGTCGAAACTTTGGAAATAGTATAATGTAAAACATTGTGTAAATACTGGCTTTTGCACGCCACTTCGTCAGCGTGAATGTCGATTATCCCGAACGTAGATGAAGTCGTAAGTAGCCTGTGTCCTTTCTTGGGATTCAAACCTACCGCACCCTTTCGAACAAAATCCGCAATCCTGGGGAGTTGCGGTTTTTACTCGAAAGAGTCACCTCGGCTCTGGAACGTCGCGGTCGAGGGCATTAGGAGGAACATGGACAGATTTTAGTCAGTAAGAGTCTGACACTCCCTTCTGCTATGACCAGAGAGGAAGAAATCGTTCAATAATTTCCCATCATTAACAAAAAAAAACCGTATCAAATTACATCATAATTGGTTTAGTAGTTTAGTCGTGAAAGCGTAACAAACAGACAGAGTTACTTTCGCATTTATAACATTAATATTATTATAATATATGGATTATTGCAAAGTGAGATAATCTCTTTGTTACTTTTTCACTCCAAAACTGTTCAACCTATTTAGAATAAATTCAGTAGACAGATAGCTGAATACTTAGAAAGGAATACGCTGCAGGCGAAGCTGCGGTCACATACTCACATACATCATTTGTATTACGTACAAGTTTGCCTTGCTAAATCGCAATATTAGTTGGTCTCGCCTGTCTATTTGTGATGACTTCCATCATGTGCGGCAATGGGGTCATGGACAGTCGAACCTTACAATAATAATATTTTGAAAACAAATTGGTATTTAAATCCATGAACAACTTTGTTCAAGGTTACTTTGAAACTTAAACAAACATTATTAATATGAAAAATGTGAACTGGTTATTGTCATATTATCAATCCTCTTTTAATAATATACGTTCTTTATGATAGAATAAATCCAGAGTACTTAGTAGAATGATTATAATAACCACCCTATAGAGAAGAATATTGCTTTGAAAAGAGGATAGGGATTGCACATCTACCATTGATGATTGAAAGAATGATTGCTAAAGTACATGAAATAATATAAAGTTTAAGTGCATTTTAAAAGTCATCAGTTCTGCAAGATTTAATCATCATTCACTTTGTTATGCTTACATTCAAATACAAATACCTGAAGTACATTATTGCTCATGTGACATCTACGAATTAAAATATAAAAAAACAAGTACATCTAAGAGGCAATATACAACATGAAATCTCAGTAAATCACTCAATGTACAATCATCCTATAATATAAGATTTTATTAAGACGGTCATCGGCACGAATGAACTGACAGGCCGACAAGACAATGCAGTGAATCATGTGGACGTTGTTATTGTCCAGCACACAAAGATTAACATCGACAGGTTGACACAATATACATTTTTTGATCTAAGTATGTAGAAAAATAACGTGTTAGTCAGAACAACAATGACAGTGATGACGAAGTGCGGATGCAAGGACCAATTTTTCAAAAATCTCAAAAGGAAAACAGCTGATAAGGACTATTCTGAGGAGAACACCTTCCTTCACGCCTGTATTCCCCGAAGGGTTAGGCAGAGGTGTAACAATGTACACCCACAGTTCGCCGGTATATTTAGGTCCCATGTAATAGGGGGCGAGCACATGTGTAGTAATTGTCATAAATGTTTTATTTTTCACACCAGTCACGAGCCATCAAGCTTCCACCGTTAAAAGTACTTTTCCTCGTGCAGATGAAATTAACATGATCGTGATAATCGTTTGCCATTTCCCCACTATTTAATGATGCCCGTTACTTACCATACATATACAGTCCTGCAGACTGTTACGGAATTTAGTTTGATGTACGCCAATCCTTTTATTATTCTATTCAAACAGCTACTTGTTTCTGGTATGGGTGTTTATACGAGTACACTCTTGCCTTCAAATTAAACGCGCCCACTACTTGTTTAAGACGACAGACAACCTTATCGACATAGCTTGCATTATACGTTATTACTTATATTACTATTGTTAAGCTCTCTCTGATATGTATCCAGCACTATCTGACAATAACCTACTAGTCTTTATAACTACTTCGCCGTTATAAATGTTATCAGATTTATACACCATCATTATTAACTCTGTTTGTGGTGCTACTACTTACACTTTATGTATTATGACTTATTTAAATCAAACACCATTTTTTTTGGTTTCAAACGTTTCATCTGAACAAAGTTTTTAATACTTTTCCGCTAAGTGAAAATTTGCCCTTATTCCTTCGGTGTCATCCTCAGCGGCTAGGAAAAAAATATTTTGCCCTTGTTTTAGATCAATAAATATCGTTATTGCCATAAGGGTCGAGTAAAAAGCAACAGAGCAATTTTTCAAACATGATCTGTCGAAAAAGGGAGAAAATTCAAAATTTTCTTGAAAGAAATTCCACTAGTTCTGAAGTCTGAAGTCTCAGTGAACTGGCGAAGTTTAAGGGTAGATATCCCTTACACCCCGTATATAACAATGTAACTGTTAAACATAATAGATCTAGATGACATGAATCATCATCATGATAGATCTTTATAAAATGTGATGTCTATAACTTAAAGACAAATTAGAAAAGTCTTTTTAGACTATCCAATAAATTCTGGAATGTATTAAACTTGATTAATATTTAAATAACAGTCTTGAGTTATAAGATGATAGCTATTCACATCCGCGTTTTAATTTCTATAAATTGTTGCCTAGAAAAGATGATAAAATTTTATGTTTTTTTAAGTAATTTCAAAGTTCTGAGCAAAATGTTGAAATGGAATATCGCGTATCTAAGGACCACATTCTAATCAACACAAGCTATAAATTAATTAGTAGAAATTGCACATACAATGTCAGACTGACACTGACTGCATTACATTAATTGCTTTTGTATTTTGCAACGACCAACATAGCAACATTTTATGCATTATTTTAAAACATTCTTCTACAAATCTGTCAGTTATGCGAGACACGAGAGTTATTTGTTACGCAATAAAAATCGAGGCCTCGCCGAGCCACTGAACTAATTAAATTAATGGAGGGTCTATTTCATTTATACCTAGGGCTATAGTTATAACATTAAGTTATGTGTAATGCTAAATTATTATAGGCATTTTATGGTTTCGAGGGTTTGGTGCTGTTGAAATAAATTAAAAAGGTTTTACTAAAACAATAAATAGGGAGGAGAAATAAAACAACCGTCAGGAAGAGATGCCTTAGATATAGACGAAATTTGTTATGTCATTCGTAAAGGTCACAAACATTAGTAGTACTCGCAACTAATCAATGAGAAAAAAAAATGGAAACGAGTTTGTCATAATAACTGGGCGTTTTGTAGTTTCTTCCTACGAATCAGCAAAAAGGTGTAACTAGGATGGTTTTATAATATTTCAATACAAGAATAATAATAAAGCAGATTGTCTGGTTATCTAGAGGTGAAGAGGTCGAACACCATAATTGTGTAGACACTAGTACTATCTATAAACGGGTTTATCTCGAAAGAGCTGGTTGTATTGAATGCAGCCGATACACACCTACCTACAGTGCTCAGGAATGTGGATGAAGCAAAAAGAGAGAGAGGGGTCAGGCAGTAGGTGAAGTAAACTGCGGCATTATGTGTGATTGAAGTAATATACCAAGTCTAAATGTCAGTTAATAAATAATTATCTAGCCAAAATTAAGATTATTCTCACACATGAAATTAGTAACAAATATTAATCAATATTTATGCTCTTGTATGTATACGTGCTTTAAAGTACTAAACGATTGCCTAAGTGCCTACCTATGAAAATTACACACACACCTACTTAAACAAATAACATCATCTAAAGTATTGAACCCGGAACCTGAACAAGAAACCTGTTCGTAAACCCTCGAGTCTTTAAATATTTGAAAATGTCAGTCTTAAATATAATTATTATAATCAGTGCAGTCAGTTGAGTGTCACAATGTAATACCAAGGAAATAACAAAGTAGGCAATTATGTTTATGGTCCTTCGGTACAAACGACTACGATTTTAAGTTATTTGAATATACTTTTTCTCTTAATCTGTTGATAACACAGATTGTTATTGAGGCTAGTTAACCAGAACGTGAACTAAAATATTTATAATAATTATCTTTCTATTTATTATAGATATGAAACAATTATTTACATTTTATTAATCTACGATTAAAGTTTAGGCGAAATCTGTGATAATATTTACAAAACAAATACAAATCAGATGCGTAATTATATTGTTTATCATGCTTTTTTATTAAAGTAAAGTTTAAAATTTCCAAAGCTAAAAATACATTCTTTGGATGTTGTTGTTGGCCAAAAGTTATTTTTAACTGACCGGTTTAACGAAACCTGTTGTTGTTTGTCAAGAAAATTAATTATAGTGAAATGTAAACTCACCGAAACTTTTGTAAAGAGTCCAAGATATCCTTAGAACGATTATTAGAACTAGTATGAACATAGGAAGTAGTCCTAACAGTCTCTTGTCAGTCACATACGTTGGAAACTCTTCGCCCTTCGGTTCTGCATGCTGGTTCTCCATTTTAAAATAAAAAGTCTTCACTTAATTCACGCAACAAATAATAGTAGTTATTTTATTAACGTACACTTATTTTCCAAAAAAAAATGATAGCTTTGATTCATTTACTCAATTCAACATTAAATTTTAAATCGAACACATTTTCCACGAAAATTCTTAATTTTTTTTTAACTGCACATAAACACTGAATTTGCTTTAAAAAAATGTACAAATCAATATTTTTTCAAATAACAGTTCTGTTCTATTATTTTAATAGAAAATAAAACGTATTGTAGAATGTAATGTTAGCGCGCGCGTTTGCCTCGCGTCGGTCCTACAGTAAATAGTAACAGAAAGGCTGGCGAGCCCCAGCCGCGTACTATGTACACACAAGACATTATCTTTAGTTCATTGATAAACAACCGTGACTTTGTCGCAAGAAACCGCCTATTATTAAATACTAGGTTAATTTAATAACCGATTATTTTTGTGTTGTTTGCAATTATTATTATCTCTAGATCTAATAATGAACCGTTATTATCGATTGGAGCAAGGACCGAGATAATGTTTTTAACTACGAATGCTGTGTTATTAAATGTTATTACTGTTATCTTGTGTTATTAATAACTGAATGATTTTTAAGCCGATTGTATTGGTATCTACCTTGTTGACATTATTTACGTTAGTACAGTAACGTTTATGAATGTAGGTTAAGGGCTCTGTTAGGTAATCTAAACCCGGATCAAAGGTTTGGTTAAAGTAAATTCCTTTAACAAAATTTACTCAGTGAATAGCTTCAGAAAAGTGAGTAATTTCATCTTTTTATAAACTTCCACAGCATAAATTAGCCACCCAACAAATAGTATCAATATGGTTTCAAAGAAAAACCCAAAGTAATTTCGAAGTAAACTTATAATTGAAATATCCATTTCAATAAGCCATTAACTATCAAAATCTCAAGTGGTTTCAGTTACTTTCGGCTTAACAATGGAATCGCCGCCAGTGATAAGATAAGAAACGTAGAAATGGTATTTTGAGATTGAAAACGCATAATAATCAGCATCCATGACTAAAAATTATTAATCAACACTCAGCTCCGCAACTACACTTGTTGACTGATTAAGATTAAGGGCGCACCGAGCTTTTGATTTGATTTTAGGTATTCCATACGCTCGTGTACATGTGCGTGAGGCAGAGCTGTAACTCAAAATCCTTCGTTTTGTTTTTCAAACCGTACGTATGCGAAAGCGATACAGGCTCCCCGTCCGACTGCCGAACCAGAACTAAAGCGGATAGGGGGAAGCGTGGCGGCCCTGGATAGAATGGGCGAAACGAGCGTTAACTGTGGTATTTCCTTCGAATTCTTAAAAAAAAAATACAAATTTTGAAAATGTATAATATACCTCGTATAAAGTAAATCCTTAAATATCTTACATATTAATTGCATAACTAAAGATTAAGTATTAACGATGCAGTAAGGGATCATACGATCTGATTATTAGCGCCAGAGGCTCGGTGCGCCCTTAATTAGTAGGTCATTTCGTTATTTTGTGATTCCAGAGATAAGATTTTTAAAAAGGCGCAAATACGCGTCCTCTCCTGGTCACAGACCTCCCCGATCACAGCTACATCGAACGGCCCAGCTAGTGCGTCTCGCATCTTGCAGATGCCTGAGACCTTTACCAAACCCGGCTCCATCTTGCAGGCACTCACACTACCCTAACCAGGTCAGTTTCCGTTTAACGCTTAAGGGTGGGTTCTTTGAGAAAACAGACAATATATATAGTTTAAACTATGTATACATATAGTTTCTTAACCCATAATTATTAGCATTTTAAGTTAGTGTTGTGTTTATAGTTCACTACTCTATCCACACGTTATCATTTTATTCAGGGAAAGCGTTATTCTGTTACGGCATATGCAAATGCAAGGTTGATAGCAGGACGGAAGGCCCAGAGGGCAGAGGTCGTACCGTCGTAGAGAAGGACCTACAAAACTAACCTTATTCCTTCAGGTGATCTATCCAAGAATAGTATGTCTCTACATTTTAAATTACGACAATCGTTTAATATCGATCTTCGCTTACAAATACGGAATGTGTTCCGTGTATGAGATGTATATGAGAGTAATTTACATTGATTGTAGTTAGTACAAATACGTAAAATAATGGTGAGAAAAAAAACTGGTTGTCTTCAGTAAATAGTGGTCTTTCCATCCACGTTAACAATTAGCGAGAGTTTTTTTATTATCAATTAACTTCTGCTCGCGACTTCGTCCACGTGAAAGTGAAGCATATGTAACAGACAACATAGTCTATGGCACTCAACATAGTGAAAGAATTTTTATAATCAGACAAGTATTTCTGAAAATACGTGTCTGATTACAAAAATTCTTTAATGTCTGTAGATTACCTCTTGCAAATAAACAAACTTTACCTCTTTATAATGTTACTCTTGGTAAAGATTTTTTGTCAATCGTAATAATTTTCAGTGTAACCATAATGCGCCTACGAAGATGCCATCTGCACTATTTTTCTTCCATAAAAGACTGGGGTTTACCGGATCAAAAGACCAAAAAAATTTGAGTCATTAAAATTCAGTTTCTGCGCAGCCATTTAAATCTGTTTATTATGGACACAACAAAGGCGTTACGTTATCATTTATCTGCGTATCACAACGACTAATGAGGCAAAGAGGTGGGTTAGCTAATGACGTCACTATAGACAGTGATAGCAGAGCCGGTGATTATTAAGTCATTTACTCATTGTTCGCGGTTCGCTGTCGCCAATCGTTAGACGAGTACCAACTGTGTTATATAGATATACATCATGTTTAGGTATTACAATACAATAACATATTACGACCCTCGTATTCTCCGAAGGGTTAGGCAGAGGTGTAACAATATACACCTACAGTTCGCCGGTATGTTTAGGTCCTATGTAATAGGGGGCAAGCCTCTTGCCATTAACCGGGCACAAATTATAACTCTGAGCTGCCGCTAAGAATTTCATAGAAAAACAAAATAACACTTTGCTCGACCTGGGAATTGAATCCAAGACCTCTAGCGTCACAGTCGCGCTTAGGCTACTAGGCTAACGAGGCAATACAATGCATGATTAAATTTTTACTCCGAAATATCTCAGGCCAGTTTAGAACTACGTTTGCTTACTTTGATAGACAAAAAATGGAAAATAATAAGAGAGTATCCGTAAAAGAATTATTTTGGTTGATTACAAATCTACCAGCCTTAATAATACACACTTTGAGTAGAGTTTTCCATTATAATACTCCAATAGATACCGTCCAGTGACAGGGACCGCGGCGCCATAGCAATAGGATATAAGATCACCAAATAAACGAAAACAATCAAATAAGATAATTTATTGTAAGTTAGCAAATTAAATACTTTAGTGTGTTATTCTGAATTGAAATCGAGGAGTCAACATTCTTTAATATTAAATACAATATTTTAATCTGAAACGGATTCTCTATGACCAATAAATACTTGGAATAGCAAATGTTTCGTATTGCAGTCGGATCAGTACCTAAACGCAGCATGTTAGCGCTCACGTCTGCTATGACCTAGCTTGTGAGCCAATGGCTGTCTTACGACATGATCAACAAGTAGGTAGATACCACGTAGCCGTATGCCTCGTGGGATGTGCTCGGTACGGACAGGACCGGATTAACAATGTCGGGCCCCCAGGCAATGCACGTGGCGGGGGTTATTTACCCTTTTCTAACTTCCAAAAATATTTTTATTCTACCTCAACACAATTTTATTTATACACACATACCATCACGCCTATATTCCACGAAGGGTTAGGCAGAGGTGTAACAATGTACACCCACAGTTCGCCGGTATGTTTAGGTCCCATGTAATAGGGGGCGAGCCTATTGTCATTAACCGGACACGAATCCAAACTCCGAGCTGCTACTGAGAATTTCATAGAAAAACCCAATAACACTTTTCGCTCGACCTGGGAATCGAACCCAAGACCTCCAGCGATTTTATTTATAATTACGCAATTTTTTTTTGCTACATTACGAAGATATGCCGTCACCCTATTCGATAAAAAAAAAATGAATGAATACAATAATTGTGTTCATGGCAATAGTCTTGCCCCCTATTACATGTGACCTAAACATACCGACGAACTGTGGGTGTACATGGGTACCTACACCTCTGTCTAACCCTTTGGGGAATACAGGCGTGATGGTATGTGTGTACAATAATTGTTTTTTTTTTTAAGTTTAGGGGCGTTGTTACATACAAGCTCAGGCTCGGGGCCCTTATCCGATACAGGGGCCCTAGGATATTGCTAACGCTCGTTATTGGAAAATCCGGCCCTGGATATGGTCGACGTGACAGGCGTGCAGACGACACAAAGCCGAGCTGACAATGTCGCGGCGATGCCGGACAGTGGCGCCATCTACACACGCATTACCTACTACAAATTGTATATCATTCTGAACGGATTTAATGTTTTCTGAACCGGTCCTGCACGTTACATGAATACTGACGCCACAGATGACGCTAAACTCTGATTTTTTTTTTACGACAAATACTTATTTTTATATTCCAGAGACAAGTTTAATCTTATTTGGTACTAGCTTCTGCCCGCGACTCCGACCGCGTCGATATTTTTACCCACGTTAAGAAAATCTAAATCAAAATGTTATATTCTATTTTTTTTAGTTACGTCTTTTGTTACTGCTTCGCTCCTGTAAGTCATAGCGTGATGTTACATAGTCTAAATGACTTTCTGATAATTAAGCATCTATTGGTGAAAAAATGGTTAAAATCGGTTCAGTAATTACGGAGCTTATTCGGTACAAACAAATCTTTACTCGTTTATTATATTATTTCATGTGTGTGTTATCTAAGTCCTTAACCTGCTGGCTGGCCTGCTAGTGGCGCCTGTACAAGACCGTGACTGCAAATGTGTTACTACCTGTACAGAATCAGTTGCCAAACCTTAGATAATTAACAAACAAAGTAAAACTCTGCTGAACCTACTCTCTGCACGTATTACAGATTTTCTGTAAATAATCCATTTTATGTTCCACGCATAATAAAGTTAGTGTAGTCGCCACGAGTCGTGAGCACAAATGTCAAATTAATTCTTGGGTTTTTGGGTTCCTGTCGGGGTTTTTTGGGCGCGTTATCCGATCCGACAGACGGACAGCGTCGGCTATACAGTTTGTTAATATTATTCTAAGTTTCATAATTATATCATCCAAAAGAGAAGGATTTGGTTTTGGGTTTAAATACTACTAGGCGCAGAAATCATACTATTTGCTATCAACACGTAAGAAAATAGGTAAGTATTATGTTACTTCCACAGTTTGCCCCCTTCACCAACTCGAGGTTGGAGTCTAAAACCTACTTTGGTAGTTTACGTAGGTATGTAAGCTGTATTGTAAGATTCATGCACTTATCGCTTTAAAGAAAACGCAAATTTATAGCAGTAATTTATTGTAGTAGTCGGGTGAGTCACAGGACTCGGGAAATGTGCGCACATTGGAGCGCCTTCCGTCCTATCGCGTGACGCGAAAAGTGAATGACATTAAACCCCTTTGTGGTGATCTAATTTATTTTGTCTTCGGCACTTTTGTTTGAACTTAGAGGAAAAAGTTTCATAGTACCTAAGTAGAGTTTGTCCCACCATTGACAGTATTTTTTTTTGATGATCAAAAATTTCATAGTCCATGCATTGATTTCTATTAGACTATTAAGAGGTAATATTTTGAACATCATTTACGAGAGAAAATATTATTGAATGTGGTTGCTCCTTCCAAAAGATAATTTCGTGCGTATTTATTTTGACGGACTAAAACCTTTTAAATATAAGTGATTCAGAACACGAAGAATGTTGTGAAGCTATTGTTCACCTAGTTTTAACCAAACGTTGTCATCATAACTCATTATTTTCCAAACAAAAAACTTGTAGTCGATGGCATGTAAATAACTAGCAGCGCCATCTAGTACAAATTGAAAAAACTATCTCGTTTTTTCTTTTAGACACTAGATGGCAGTAAAAGCACTCAGTTTTAAAATTGCTACTGGCCACTAGATGTCACTGCTCTTGATTTAGTCTTTATTTCTCTACTTATTTTCGTAGGTTTAAATAAAAATAATTAATTATATTTAAATATGTTTACAAAAATATAACAACAAAACATTACGCTGTATTCTTGGCATACCAATTTGTCATTCAATACTCATCTCGCAGATTGTGCTGACCGACCACCACACATGCACAGAGCACAGACCAGCAGGTGCAAAGTTGAAAGCAGCAGGCCAAAAGCCAGGAAGAATAGCGTGCTATGTGCGCAGAGCAACACACTTATAAATACCCTACTCGGCTCTAGTGCAAACTGCTGAACGATGTCGCAACTTTTGACAAGCCATGACTCGATGATGACGATGCTTAAATACATTGTGATATTGGACAATCTTATCACTATTAATGTCGAATTTAACTACATTCTAATAAGCGACTGAAATTATCACTGTTTGTAGCAACTGTAAAATAAATGGCGAATTCGAATTTCAGAAGTTTGTTTTTGCAGAGCGTCACCCATCACTCACACCCGACAGAGTCGTTGTAGTCCTCAGTGTGTCGTGATTACACAGATAAGCTTTAGATGCACGGGTACTTGTTACTACGTTACGGATGCATGTTGTGAGCGAATGTGAACTTCTTTCCCTTGGTCTGTCATTTTGAGTATTATGATTGAATACAAAATTAAAAAATTGTAAGTGACCCTCGACTGAAGAATAAATATCCCTACCGCAGCTAACAAAAGAGCTGATAACTTTAAAACCGCTGAACCCATTTTCATCAAACTTCGGTTTATGCGTTCGGGAGCTACGATGCCACAGACACACACACACAGACACGTCAAACTTATAACACACCGCCGATTTTGCGTCTTAAGTTCTCACGAATGATGTACTCTGAACTCTGAACCTTACTGGCTGATTACTGTAGGTACATAACAAAGCTAGCAGACAAGAAACAAGAACAAATTATGTGAGGTAACCCGAATCATGAAGTCTAGGTATTAGATAAATGCAGATTACATTGCCTATTTCGTACAAAACATCATAACACTCACCGAAGGTCCGGTAGCAACTGATACACACACAGGAGAAGAGGTAGAATATGATCAGCACAATGAAAGGTAGGAACAGTATCGCATACTCCATGTCTTCAACAACGGATCGCGTCGCGTCAACTACACGTTTTGGAGGTATTATCAACTATAGATAATGTGGTATCAGTTCAAATTGATATCTGTAGTAATTAGTCAGATAGGGTAGTGGAAATGGTGAAAGGATTTGGGAAACACCCACTCACTATGTCACGGTATGTAAACACACAGTACAACAACGTCATGTCTTGGCAGAGGACATCCACAGATCGCCAGAACCATGTAAATAATAGGGCATGAGCCTGTTGATATTCAACAGCCACTAATCCTACATCAGGATGTCAGAAAAACACTTTGACAAACTTTGTCAGGTATCGAAGCTAGATTTCTGTGCTAAACAGTCATGCTTGCGACCATTACAGCAGTAAGATAGTCGGAATAATATTCAGTAGTTTAAAGTTTAAAAGAAAATAATGTAACAGCCTGCAGGCCACAATCAACGACGGAACGTTCAAGACTTAACCATTCCCTCATATTAAGAAGGTCCTGGCCACAACATAAGGATGTCTACTGAATTGCCATTAAAACGAATTGAGTATTAACAAAGATAATCCGAGGAGTCGAGGTCAATTGAATTGCAATCCATGTAACGACACTAAACGTGGTGCTCAGTAAGTTCATGTAGACTCTAGACTTTTGTCCCTTCTTCATCGGCACCAACATAAAGATTATGTTGAACACTTCGACACTGCGGTGTAATCAGTGCAACAATGACGCAGCAACGACCTCACGGTCACTAACAGTAACACACAAGTACATTTCAGTTCTGACACTTCCCTAGACAGCGATTAGAGAGTGGACAGCTGTCGGCTGGTAGGTGTGATTCTGATGGAAGAAGAGACTGATCGCCACGTATATCTTCAAGGAATGTCAGTCTGCCAGCGAGGAAAAGACGAGTAGTTATCACCAACTCGCTCATTTGTCACTTACAGAGCAGTTTCGTTCTTTAACCCCTGACTAAAAAAGAGAGATGTTATAAGTTTGACGTGTCTGTGTGTCTGTCTGTGGCACCGTACCTCTTAAACGGGTGAACCGATTTGCATGCGGATTTCTTTTATTTGAAAGCAGGTTTGCTATCAGGTTTCTTAGATATGTTTTGTTAAAATCGGTTTAGCCGTTTCAAGGTTATCAGCTCTTTTGTTAGCTGCGGTACGGATCTTTATTCTTCTGTTGGGGGTTACCTTAAAATTTTTAATTGTATTACTTGTTTAATATATAAATGAGAAAGTAAGTTTATTGGTTACGTTTTCACGCTTAAACCACTGAACTGCAAAATATATGAGCGATCTCCCTAAAATATTGCATAAATAATTATACGTTATCAGGTGTACAGAAACGGAGATAGGGTCACCCTTCATCCCGAAAAAAGTACTGTTCCCGAGGAAAACATAAATAACTTTCTTATGATAATAGATGGCGCCACATGTCTTGCGAATCATGATTGAGTTTTAAATATAACCGATCTTTTGCGGACGAAGTAGCGGGCAAAAGTCAGGTTCGTAACAAAGTGTCCGGATATAACCTACACACCTGGAGGAGGGACCGATTCTCGATATCGGCCTCTCCAGTCTCTTAGATGTAGGTATTTGTAAAGATAAAGAGATAATAGATTATCGGAACGTGGCTGATTCAGACTTAACCTACAAATCAGTACACAGGCTTACTCCCAAGGTAGTCCAAACAAACATTGTGAGCATAGAGTCAGCGGTTCACTCATGTCACCAAACCTAGATACGTGGAATCACGCCATGGACGTCCACTGGACACGAATGAGCGGTATAGAGAAACAATCACATCTCAGCATTGCGACGTCGAGCATAAAAACACCGAAAATAAAGAAGTACTTACTAAAAACTCTAAAGACGTATCGCCCGATCATCACATCACAGATATACAGATACATGAACACTAAAAACAGTACGGTCACCAATAAACAAAGGAACACTACCTCTTTTTGGTTCAAATACATTTTAGATCTCTGATTCTTGAAGCACACAAACAAATAATGTTAGAATCCGAGTCGATCGTGTGTTGTTTCGCGTTCGTTCGTTGCAAACTGCGGGTGATCTTGTATCGTTTACAAGAGATCTAGATTGTGATAATAGTGTAATTGATGGGTGACACTGTGTCGGTAGTTGTATGTTTTTGTGAGCGAAGCTTGGTGATGTTGCTGGAAAATAAGACAACTGTGCTAGTTATTTTGTTTTTGGACAAAATTATTTGCAAATCTTTAAAGATTACTGAGTTATAGTGATTATACCAATGGTCTCTATTTTTAGTTTGTGTGTGTGTGTGTCTGTGGCATCGTAGCTCCCGAAGGCATGAACCGATTTTGATTTTGTTTTTGGTTTGAAAGGTGAATTTGCCCGGAGAGTTCTTAGCTATGTTTGATGGAAATCGGTTTAGCCGATTCAAAGTAAGATATCAGCTCTTTTGTTAGCTGGGGTAGGGATTTTTATTCTTCTGTCAGGGGTTACTTAAAAAAATTAATTTTGTGTGATTTTTAGTTCAGCCATGGCCTATGGCCGGTTCTGATGTAATCTGTTGCGAAGAAATCATGTTACATAAGTACATTCTATGCCAGAAGAATTGGCTATGTGAACTAAGTGCGTAGAGCAAAAAGGTATATGAAGGAAGTTGAAGGCACATTCATCTTAGTTTGTTCCGTCTCCGCATCATCTGTACGATCACCATGCAATGAATAATATTAGTTATTTAGAACACAGCTTTTAAAAATCCTATACCTACTTATGGCTTAAAAAATAATCATAAAAGATAATACATTAATCAGGAGTTGCCACTTTGAAGATCCTATTGTAAGAGAAAGAAAAAAATAAATTGTGTCGAAACATACTCCTGTTGAAAAACAATGTACACAGCTCTCTGAGGATCCGTAATCTTCCGCAGACAACTCCATTAGATACTAAACTTTGTCGTCTGGGTCATAAAATACATTTCTCTTTGTCATAATCTCATGTGGTATGATAATCTGATAAGCCTATCTTGTTTTCCTAACACTGATTATAAACTATCAGTGTTGAAGACCTTCCATACCTCACACGTCCAATACATGGGAGAGGTCGAATGATACTGGATGCAACATGAGGTATTTATTAAAGGATTAATAGCAAGGTCATCTCAATACCTAATCTGTAGATAGAGTGCAGTTATTTGTACATTGCATTTGACTCATCTCAAGTTTTGTCTACTTGAGCCCGCAGAGTTCCTCACATAAACAATGGATAAAAAAAACCGGACAAGTGCGAGTCCAACTCACTTACCGAGGGTTTCGTACGTAGGATCATTATAAATTACAGAATAAAAAAAGGTTAATTTTTTATTCTGTAATTTTTTAATTTTTTTTATAATGTATTTTTTGGTTCAAAGAGGGGATCGGTTTTTTTTATTTTTCATTATAAATAAGAAATAATGCACCGGCAAAAAAAAATTATAATTTGCAATGTGCACATCAAGCCCTTTTATTATGATACCCCATTTGAACTAGTAGCTTCAATTTCAAATTCCGACCCCCTACAAAAATATAGACCCCCTATTTTTTTAGATGTAATTATAAATGTATGTTTTGAGATTTTTTCTTGTCTAAAACTATGTGACTTTCCAATTTCATAGTTCTAGGTCAATGGGAAGTGCCCTATGAGTTTTGAACCCCTTGAGAGTGTTGAAATATGCGTTTCTTGCTGAATAAACGGCCGTTTTTTCTTGTTTTTACGTAAACTTAAATGTTAGATTTTTACAACTTCATGGAACCGTAGACCTAAGTATACGGTTTAAATTTCAACATGATGTCTCTACACATTCATGAAATAAAGGGTCTTGACAGACAAACAGACATGGGAGTCTTTGGGTACGGAACCCCAAAAAAGAAGCAGACTGACCGGCATCATGCAGTAAATGTGCACAGATTACGACGCTACCGTCACCAAGCGAGCCACTGACCCATCATTATGTTTCACAAGAACTCATGGAACTGGTTCCAGTCTCCCATGTTTTAAAACAAAGAGTATGAAATATATGAAGTGCTAACTTGTCATCTAAAATCCCTACCGCGACAGACACCACTCAGATCAACTTTCAATGTAATACTGTCTTCAGCAGGCACATGATGTATGATGTATGATGTATGATGCATGATGTATGATGTATGATGTCACTCGTACATATATTTCCGGGGTTTATGTAGGTGGTAGTTATAATTTTTGCTTTGATATTGACACCAAAAGTTTGCCTTTTGTAATTGCCATTGTTATAGCACTTTTAATTAAAAAAAATTTAAACCTGTCTATGACATTTCGCAATATTTAAACTCATTGGTTCATAATTCGCATTTCTAAGGCCAAACCGGTCATTGTGGCTATCTTTTGGGGAGGTCTATGTCGAGCAGTGGACGTCGTACTACTGATAATTTATTTATTATTTATTAAAACTTTTTGCACATAATGTAAATAATACACTGTACAAAGGCGGACTTAATGCCTTTGGCATTTTCTACCAGTCAACCTTAGGGTGATGCAGAGACAAAACATAGTAGGTGCAAGGAACAGAAAGTTTCCAGGAATGAAGTATAATAAATACATATATACATACATACAAACAAAATATACAGAGTAGAGAAAGCCAAAAAAAAAATGCATAGGTGGAGAAATATAAGAAACTAATTGTGAGACGAGTCTGCCAACTTCATAAGCAAGTGTTCACGAGCTTTTACTTTGCTACTGATATTCTGAGGAAGCGCATTCCAAAGGAAAACCGCCTGGACAAGAGAAGAAGATTTAAGAAAACCAGAGCGGTGAGGAGGACATCGTAGAAGACGATTATTGCAGGAACGAAGATTCTTACTTATTTATGATAATGATGAATTCCAAACATGACTGATTTATCATATAAGAACAACTTGCATACAAAGTATGTTTAAGTATGTTTTTACAAATAAAGAGTATAATATTAAGTTTGGAGGCGTCCATTTACAACATACTCCATGGTTCGCATGTGAACTCAAATTCTCAAAACTAATTACGTTTTGGGAAGTTTTTTTGATAATCAACAAGTCCAGACACACGGAGGGCGTGTGGTTGGCTCAGATTAGCTCACTGACCGTGTTCTAGTGTCAAGCAGACTTTTGTGCAGTGAGTATCGTAGATCCATTACGCGGTGTCCTGCGTGAGCGACGAACGCGACGGACGCGATCACGTCAACGGCATACCCTGCTTGCGGCCTATATGGCAGTGTGCGCCGAGATGCGACGTAATGCGTATTTGTTTTGAGGGTGACCAGACGCTACACGGTCTATTCACGGTTTTTTAGGGTTCCGGACATCAAAAAACGGAAAAACGGAACCCCTTATAAGATCGCTTTGTTTTCTGTTTGTCTGTCTTTCTGTCAAGACCCTTTATTTCGGGAATGCGTGGAGGTATCAAGTTGAAATTTAAACTGTATACTCAGGTTGACAGTTCCATGAAGTTGTAAAAAAATCAAACTTCTAAGTTTACCTGAAAAAAGATACGGCCGTTTATTTAGCAAAAAACGCATATTTTGACACTATCAAGGGAATCAAAACTCATAGGATAGTTCCCGTTGATCTAGAACTATGAAATTTGACAAGTAGCATCGTTATAGACCACAAGTACAAGAAGAAGTCCCATAACTGTACATTTTTAATTAAATCTTAAAAAATAGGGGGTCTATATTTTTTAAAGGGGTCGAAATTTCAAATTGGGTCTACTAGTACAAATGGGGTATCATTAAAGCGAGCTTGATGTGTACATTGTAAAATATATTTTATTAATTTTTCCGACGCATCATTTCTTATTTATAATAAAAAATATAAAAAAAATATCGTCCCCCTCTGTCTCCGAAGTCTGTGAAACGATTTTTTTTAATTTAATTTACTATTTATTTATTTCAATAAACTATTTATTTATTTCTGTAAATTATAATGATCTTACGTAAGGAACCCTCGGTGGACGAGTCCAACTCGCACTTGTCCGGTTTTTCTTATTGAGCCCGATTCTCCCGATTTTCAATATTCTTTGTGACGCGGCCAGAAAGTACCACGCCTCGAACTACACGCAAAATTGTAATGTACTTCTCCATGATTCGAGAAGTAAAGATCAAAATCACGTAGGACACTTGTCGCGTGTAGCATAGTGTTGCATTGCATCGTGCCGGGTCGCGTCGCATTCGTCGCTCACACAGGACACTTATCGCGTGTAGCATCCTGCCGCGTCGAGTGGCATTCGTCGCTCACTCAGGACACCGCGTTAGAGCAGTGTAAGGTACAATGTAGGTATGCCCTTTTTCTTTATACATCGTTGGATGGTAACCAAGCCGACGGCCTACCTAATGTTAAGTGGTCACCTCTGCCTATAGACATCTGCAATACCACAGGCCTTGCAATTGCATTGCCAACCCAGAGACTCAGTTGAAATGTCTCATGCGCCTGTAATTACACCGGCACCTAAACCTTTCAAACCGGAACACAGCAACGCTGCTTTGCGGCAGAAATAGGTATGGTATGGTAGAAATAGGTATAGGTGTGGTAGTACTTCCCCGAACGAGCTTCTTCACAAAGAGCTCTACTGTATATGTTTAAGACATCATTCTGCCTAAGGAAGCGCCATCAAGCTAATACTATGCATATGTTTTCTTATAGTCTAATCCAGGCATCCAATCTGCAGTTATTGAATGATCAGCATAACGCGTCGACAGGCCCGCAGGCATGGCTGTACATCGCCGGCTCGCACCTGCCGCTGTCTTTAATATAATTAACACCTGCTATGAATGTGAGACAAACAAAAAGTCGCAAGTGATGTTGTGTCGATAACACTTTACATATTATAAACGGGTGGAAGTCTTGGTGATGATGGTGACTTCGAAACATTTGTGGATGTTATATTTTTTTTTTTTTTAAACTAGTCTAGATCAGAGGTGACAAAGTCAAAGTCGACGATGGAGTGAGCTTACCCAGAAGAAGCTTGTTCACTCTCTATACAACAAGTATTATCATTGCCTGGGAGTCAGAAGCACAAGCCTGGCGATAGTATAATTATATTCACTAGTAATTGGGTGAGGGATACTGCTCCGCTCCTGTGAGTCAGTTGTACAGCCAATGTTACTTAGATCTATTGGTGAAAAAATGGTAAAAATCGGTCCAGTAGTTTCAGAGCCTATTCGGTACAAACCAACAAACAAATAAACAAAAGCATATGGCGAGATGGGGGACAGATTCCTCCGGAACTGTAGGGACGAGGCGCTGAAACGAGCAGGATGGAAGAAATGGAGGGAGGCCTTTGCCCAGGAGAGGGAGAATAGGGTAACAAAAAACAAAGATTAGTATAGACTACTGCTCCATCTCTGTCTACGTATTTTTACATATAACGTACCATCACGCCGGAATTCCCCGAAAGGTTAAGCAGAGGTGTACCAATGTACACCCACAGTACGCCGGTATGTTTAGGTCCCATGTAATAGGGGGCGAGCCTATTGCTATTTACCAGGCACGAATCGTAACTCCGAGCTGCTACTTACAATTTCATAGAAAAACCCAATAACACTTTTTACTCGACCTGGAAATCGAACCCAAGACCTCTAGCGTCGCAGTCGCGATTAGGATCACTAGGCTAACGAGGCAGTGCATATTTTTAATGTCACTTAAATCCTGTTAGTATCGAATGCTCCAACATTAACGGGAGTACCAGTTCCCGTCACTTGCCTGAGGCGCATATTTCTCGTTACGAATACATCTCTCTCCCGTCCCATGTCACCGTGCGACGCGACTGCTCATGTTACTCACTTCATTATGCAACAATTTCATGTGCCATCGCTGAATGGAATTCATTGTCATCATCAGCATTCAGTTGTAAGACATCAAATTACCCTTTATGAGGAAATCAAACAAGAGAAGTTACATGATAAAAGAGAAAAGGCATAGGTACAATATGGTTCCATATTATTTGGTAAAGAGATCTGATGTAGACCTTCGTAGGTGGACAATAGAACACCTTATTGTGATTTAGTCAATGACGTCAGTTACCCATCCGCTCTAGCGCGCGGGTTAGTAGGAGTCGGGCAGACCCCCTCTGCTCCCCAGAGCGGGGGCCATCCAAAAAGATTTTCCACCACACATCACATCTGCTTAGCCTTTTCCGAACTATGTTGGGGTTGGCTTCTAGTCTAACCAGATCCAGCTGAGTACCAGTGTTTTACATGGAGCGACTGCCTATGTGACCTCCACAACCCAGTTACTGGGCAACACGATACCTCTTGGTTAGACTGGTTGTCAGACTTCCTGGCTTCTGACTATCCGTAACGACTGTCAAAGTTTTACGAATGACAGCCTAGATCAACGGCTTTATGTGCTTTCCGAAGCACTGGGCGGTCACACCCCCAACTTCTAAACTCCGGGCAAATCCTAATGGAAAAACCCTATAACACTTTTTGCCCGACCTGGCAATTGAACCTGGGACCCCACACTCATCAGTCGCGCTTGCGACCACAAGACCAACGGGTTGCCTCGTTGGTCAATAAGATTTTTCACCATAGAACAAATTAAAAAGGCTGCCATTCATGGTCAACTAATTATGGTCTCCGTAGGTACCCAATGGAAAAAAGTGTTATTGGGTTTTTCTATGAAATTCTCAGTAACAGCTCGGAGTTAGGATTTGTGCCCGGTTAATGGCAATAGGCTCGCCCCCTATTACATGGGACCTAAACATACTGGCGAACTGTGGGTGTACATTGTTACACCTCTGCCTAACCCTTCGGGGAATATAGGCGTGATGGTATGGTACTATTAGGTAAGTCACTTTTGAACGTCATTTACAAGAAAAAATAGGCCTAGTAGTTTTGCAGCTTATTCGGCACAAACAAACAAACAAAGATATATTTTCTTTTTATAATATTAGTATGGATATACAGACAATAGTTGCATATACCATGTGAATGAGTCAACCATAGACCTAACATATATATCACTTACAGTTCAACAATAGGTATAAAGTACTACAAATTAAGCGATGGCAATGATACATTGTTCACAATATTATATCTCTCACTACACTCATTCTTAACATTTCGAAATTTAATAAATCAGTCAGTGAGTCATAGTAAGGCTGTCCGATAATCGGTGACTGATTTTTTTGTCGGAGAGAATAGAACATAGTATATAAATTCGAATATGCCAACGCACACGTCCTACAAAAAGTGGGTTCTACGAAGCTATGGATCTATAGAACGATTCGATAAGTCGGACGTGGGCGGAGTTCGTAATCACCGAATGTAGAAAGAATGCTAGTTAGGTTACTAAGAGATACTGTTTCTACGCGATAATGAAGTAGTTACTAAAAAGACAAACAAACTAAGGGTTATCTATTTTTATATTAAAACAGATTTTTCTCAATTTATTATTTTGTAGACACCTCTTTCAGCTCCTGGTCTTGTGTAGTGAAGTGATCATTATGGATAATTTTCATTGGTCGTTAACTCAGTCGTTACACAGCACGCGGGGAATCCCCGAATACGGGCTATCGACTAATGAAAGTAGGCTATCTATTAATATCTTGGTCGATATACTGAACTTGGGGGGTATTCCCCCCACGCGGCCTAACAACCAATGAAATTCATCGGATAGTGTAAAAAAAGAACAGAAATATCTCGCACTCCGAATGTAAGCTCTAACGACCAATGAAAATGAGCCTGTACGGCCATATCCCGCATCGCGCTGTTCACAACCGACTAAATAAATATCGCCGTGAGCAAACACGCCATCGCTATCAGCTTCCGAGCGGCCTGCCTGCACTCTCCCTTGCTCGCGGTCTCCAGCGCGACTGTGTGCTCGGCCACTAAAGTCGCTTCTCTAACCGTCTTGTCAGCGACACTTTTAGAAAATTTCCAGTGCGACTTCTTACGCCTCACAGTCTTAGGTTTCTTAAACGCTCTCCTATCCGGCTTATAAAAGGGTCTTCTCCATTCATCGTAAACGTCTCTTGTAGCCTCGGGGCTCGTATACAGTTTGAACTTTAATGTTGCCTTTGATATAAAAGTATAACGTACAGCCAGTTCATATGTAAGGATTTTATCTTTTAATCCGCGTAATGACAAGTATTCAGGTCTATACTTTGCCTCTGTATCATTTCTGTCTTTTGTTCTGATTTTTTGAGTAACACCTACTTCATCGGGTGTCGGTTGTGTCATGTCCTCAGCATCGTACAAAAAAGAAGCAATCGATTCTTCTCTGAACGCGATTTGAACTTTGGTACTATTTCTACACTGTAACTGTAAAAGAAAAACGTTCAAGGTCATGACCAGTGGCGTATGCGGCGGCACCGGGGAGCATGCCACGAGGACTGAATGCGGGTGGGACGTGTTTTGTAACAAGAGACCTCACATAGACATTAACTGCGCATACTGCCCATCTAAGTCATTTTGAACAAAAGTATGGCCACAGAAACTTAGGAACGACACGACGTAACCAAGTTTGAAAAATTAAAAAAAAAGTAAAAAACTTATAACGTCGTTACATATTTTACTATCAAGTTAAAACGTCATTACATAGTGTATAGTGTATAAAAGCTTGCCGCGAGATTTAAGTTTTTTTTCTTTTAATTTATTAACTAGTTATATCAATTTTAAAACTCGTTTTAGTAAATAAAAAATAAACGCTGAAATATTGCGAATTTTACTTTCAGAAGGTTCCCAGGTTTGGTACAAAACTAAAAAATGTAATGATGCGAACTTGTGGCCTAATTATGTGTCTGGACACATCCGCTTTACGATTCAACTAACCTCCTACAGTAGATGTAGGACGTGCTCTGATACTTACTTGCAGTGCCACACAGGTTATTCCATGCTTTTTCAGGTCGTACGTCGATAGCTGGAAATATACAAAACAATCATATTATTATTTACTAACTAGCTATTGCTCGCCACTTCGTCCGCGTCAATTTGATATATTATCGCACGAGAACTGTCATTTTTTCCGGGATAAAAGTATCCTATGTATTATTCTACATTACAATCTATCTCAGTGTCAATTTTTATTAAGATATGTTTAGCCGTTTAAGCGTGAAAGAGTAACAGTCATCCATACACTGTCACAAACCTTCGCATTTTTAATATTAGTAGAAAGTAGGAGTGTCGTACAGTAGAGTGTGGCAGATTAGCAAGACTCGTACCCTATATGTTACTTCCCCCTGCATATTCGTCGTCATATTCAGTTTAAATTCCTCTTGATACTTCAGAATTCTATTTGTAGCATAGCAGCTTCTGGTAGACCCGTATAGTCCACGCTTGTTGTCCACTGAAAACATTGCTCAGATTGTATCGCTTGCACTTCTTCTCTTATAACGATCTGAACGGCTCGAGATTCACACTCAAGCTGTAGAGGTTCGAATCCTTTAATTCGGAATCATCTATACAAATATATAACATTGTAGCTTTTTACAAAATATACTTGTTTGCACGACGACTGCAAGAGGAAACGTGTCTGTATATTATTTAAATCACTGTGTTTTGCGTTGTGAATTATTTTTTGCTATTCTGATTATGGAGATGATATTTTCATATTTTCATTCAGAAATCATGTATTCTCCAGACCGATTCCGACTACGGCGACTAATCTTAATGCAGACTAGTCAAGTACTCAAGAGATATTGTAGTGCACAAGTATGTGTGCAAACACAGGTGCACTCTCTCTTCCTTAACTCTCATATTCCGATGGGGCGGCAATCCGACACAACCGGGAAGAGGACAGGCGCAGGACCAACGGCGACACGTGCGCACCGAGACACAGGTTAGTCACACCGCCAACTTCCAAACTCCGGGCTGTTACTGAGAAATTCCTGATAGAAAAACCCAATAACACTTTTTGCCCGATCTGAGAATCGAACCCAGGACCCCTCGCCTCTACTTGACACAATAGTGTTTGAAGTATCATGTCATGCAACAACAACCAAATGCACTGAAACGAATAATAAGTTTCCGTACGATAGTACTATAGTAACCGGGACACGGGACGCTGACGAAGTGTTCGGGTACCAAGCGTCCAGTACAAGCAACCGGCAACTGAGTCCGGGTGTCGACACCGGGAACAGCACTTCGACTCGCACTTGGCCGGGTTTATTTTCTTTCGCTTGGCGTGTCTGCTATAATTAGTAACTCACATGTAACTATGAATAAGATAGAGGGATCATAATAAGCTGGCTGGATGCGATAGTGCTGCAGTGTATCGACAGGGAATGGCCACTTCGTGAATTGAAGATGGGTCAACCCTTTGTCTTCTGGCGTCAATGTATCCAATGGTATGAATGAGGCGGGCCCCTTGGCTTCGCTTAATACATCTTTAGGCAGGTACGGCCAGAAGTACTCGTTAGGTCCGTAGTAGTTGACGTTCGGGTAGAGGTGGCTGGGCCCCTGGTACGGCTTAGGCCCGTGGTAATCCTTAGGCACATTGTACTCTGTTTGGTCGTTGTCGGGATCGTCAAGGTATGGAGGCCAGAGTCTCGGGTCGGGGCCATAGGGGTAATTCTGCCCGAAAAACGGGTTGGGGCCGTAGTTGTACCCGGAGCCGTAGCGCTGTTTGGGCTTCTGGTCGAGCTCTGCTGCAACTGGATCTTTGGACCAGAGTCTCGGATCGGGCCCAAAGGGGTGACTGGCCTCGAGGGGCGGGTCGGGGCTGTCGCTCTTGCTGAGTCCGAAGCGCCGGCTGATCTTTTGGTTCAGCTTGTATTGCTGGCTGCGATAGCGATAGTCGTTGGGTACGACATTGAAAGTTCTGAAATAACATAAGAACAAAACAACATTACAAAATGTAAAGTGTGTGTGTGTGTACGCGCGTTTTGTTTGTGTGTAAGCGTATCGCGCAACTGGTGTATCCAGTGTTACATGGGGTTAATCCAGACTGTGGGCTGATGCTAAGTAAGTCCTTTTATGTTATTGCTCGCAGTCTTGGGGCTTAAAGGCGAAGGACTCATTTTTTTAACCGAGTTCATAAAAGGAAGAGTTTCTCAATTCGACTGTACGTTGTTTGTTACGTGATCATTCCGCCAATCATGAATGGATTTTGATGATTCTTTTTTTAAAGATCATACTTCAAAGGTGGTACCATATAAATTTTATCGAAAATGGTTAAGTAGTTTGGTAAAAAAATAACACACATTCAAAAAAAAGAAAAAAAACACAGTCGAATTGATAAAATCGTCCTTTTTTGATGTCGGTTAGAAAGACAACCGCCATCAAAAACTAAAACGTGAAAAAAACTTTAGCTTTGGAAGTCGATGGCTTTGGTTCTATTAGTTGTTTTGCCACCGACTTCCAAAGCTAAAGTTATATGTAACTTTTTAGATTTTGAAGGCTATTGTCAAAAACTGAATGTAACTTTACTGCAATAAATTTTTTATTATTATTATTATATTATTTTTGTAAAAATGTTTTTTAGTTTTTGTTAACATTCATTGTATGAACTAAGGGTGCTCAGGGTGCACAGTAGCTACTTACGTAAACGTCTTATGAATCGGGACATATTCCGTGTCCAAGTCGTAGTCCGGGGAGAGGTAATCATAGGTCTCCGCGCTCTCGGGGCTGAGGTCCTGAATGACGTCATGGATCCAGGGGATGTAGTAAAGCATGTTGATGAAGCGAGCCGGCGCCGCGCAGCCGGGACCGTACACGCTAAAGCCGACCTGACAAATTACAATATCGATGATTTAATATTCCGTAACAAAATCTATCGATCTTCTTGTTAGCGGACAGATGGCAAATAAAAACTAAATAATATTATTTTGTTAGTGGACGGTTTGGCCCTGAGGCCGAGAAGAGGTTTTGCCATCGTGGTGAAAGGATTAGCCAATTGACAGGAGGCGATTGTCCAGAGTGCGCCGGCCGCAACATAGGTGAGTTTGGGTGAGGTTCAGGTGAGTTATCATCATTGCTGCAGCTCATCTCAAGCTTATTTCAACTTATCAGGGTGATTTTTACAAAACAGTGTGTTATTCACATATCCATACATAAACTCACGCCTTTTTCCGAGGGGGTAGGCAGAAACCACGATCCTTATTAAACTCCTTTCGCCTTATCATCATACAAGCACATACATACATCTGGTCCTACAAGCACGCCGGTTTCGAGTACTGCGCACCCGACCGTTCTGAAGAACCTCACCAGTATGGTCAGGGTAGGTGTGTAATTTAATTACTAATTGTTTAATAATAATCATCATCGTCTTCCTGTCCCTATCCCATTTAACCTCGTTAGCCTAGTGGTCCTAAGCACGACTGCTAGGCTAGAGGTCTTAGGTTCAATTCCCAGGTGAAGCAAAGTGTTATTGAATTTTTCAATGTAATTTTCAGTAGCAGCTCGGAGTTAGGATTTCTGCCCAGTTAATGGCAATAGGCTCGCCTCCTATTACATGGGACTTAAAAACATACCGGCAAACTGTGTGTGTACTTTGGTTACACCTCTGCCTAACTCCTCGGAGGAATATAAGCGTGATGGTATGTATGTGTTGAAATTAGTAATAGGTGCATGTGGCCCCACCAGCGTGAACCAGCCGGAGCTGTTGGACACGAGCGCCATGCCGGTGTCGCACACGCACGACTGGTTGGCTCTCTGCCACTGCCCGCACAGGTACGACGCGGGCTGCCGGCTCCTGTCCGTTAACTGAAAATTATATTTGTTTCACTTAAGGGCATTATTCCAGATTGCCGTAAAAATGTTATCAAAATCAATTTAGTTGCTTGCTTTTTAAATCAAAATAACAGAAAAAAAACCAGCCAAGTGCGAGTCTGACTCGCGCACGAAAGGTTCCGTACTATCTATAAAAACAGCAAAAACATCATGTCTGTTGTATGGGCGCCCCCTTTAAATATTTGTTTTAATTTAATTATTTATTTTAAAATTGAATACATAACTAAATAATCTGTGAATATTTTAAGCGTCTACCTGTAGTTGTCCCGTTATCAATATCGAGCAAAAACGAAAAAAATCCGGACAAGTGCGAGTCGAAGTCGCCCACCGAGGGTTCCGTACGACGTAAGATCATTATAATTTACAAAATTAAATAAATAGTTTATCCAAATAAATAAATAGTAAATTAATTAAAAAAAAAACGTTTCACAGACTTCGGAGACAGATTAGGGGAATGGTATTTTTTTATTAATTTTTAACCGACAATAATAGAAGGAGGTTATCAATTCCTCTGTTATAGCGGCAACAGAATTACATCATCTGTGAAAAATTCAACTGTCTAACTATCAGGGTTCATGAGATAAGGCCTGGTGACAGACAGCGAAGTCTAAACCTACCCTAAAAATATGTCATCCATGTAAATGAAATTGCGTATTTTGCTTTCTTGTGACTTTTATTTTATTTATTTATTAAACTTTATGCACATAATGTAAAAAATACACGGTACAAAGGCGGACTTAATGCCTTAGGCATTTTCTACCAGTATACCTTAGGGCGATGCAGAGACAAAACATAGTAGGTGCAAAGAACAGAAAATATTCAGGAATATTTTAGAATTATAATCATTAATGCATAATTATAAACATACATACAAACAAAATATACAAAGTGGAGAGATAAAAGTACATAGTTGTAGAAATAATTAACAAATTAATTGTGAGACGAGCCTGTCAACCTCATAAGCACGTGTTCGCGAGCTTTTGCTTTGAATGTGAACCGACTGGTGACCATTCTGATATTTTGAGGAAGCGCATTCCAAAGGAAAATCGCCTGGAAAAGAAACGAAGATTTAGGAAAACCGGAGCGGTGAGAAGGACATCGTAAAAGGCGATTATTGGAGGAACGAAGATTCTTACTGTGCGCAGAGCACAAGTATTGAAAGTGAGAAGGAAGGAAGGAAGGAAGGTGTAGGAAGGAGAACTAGGTTTATCTAGAAGAGAAAATAAAGTTGTCAAAGATCTTAACACCCCGCGTTGTCTGATGGGCAACCACTTTAAGAGCAACCGATATGCGGACACATTTTCAAACTTACGGAGAATAAATACGAATCGAGTGCAGCTATTAAGAAGTCGGTCCAGTTTATTGAGGAGATCTGCATTCAGGTCATAGTAACACACATCACGGTAATTAAGTATGGGAAAGATAAGGGACTAAACCAGCATTGCCTTTATGTGCGACGGGAGAATATTTTTAAGTCTATAAAGCGACCGCAACGTCCCCGTGACTTTTTTACTCACACTCGCGACCGGTAAAGGTAACCGGCTGCACCGCTAAACCATCAACCTTACGCAAACTATGGGTGCTCCCGATAATAATAGCCTGATACTTAGTTAGGTTTACCGCTACCCCGAAACGATCAGACCAATCTTTCACCACTGCTAAATGCCGTACTTTTCAGCAGTGTTCTTTCATCTACGTAGTGTTACCGTTTCTTCATGCATTTGGATGATAGGAAGTAAATATACTAACAAACTTGGTGACGACCCCAACAGGCCGACACACAGCTTGTAAGCAAAGCATGACAACAACGTGAAGGGGATCAAATAAAATCTATGGTTCTTACCCCCTCATTCTGATAAAATTTCTCGCATTCCGGTTCGGCTGTATGCAGCACGCGGTAAAACATTTTCTCTAATAATTTATTTTCTGTAACGAAGAAGATAAATGAGTGAACACGCTAATAACATAAACAGTTATTATTTATTAATAGGAATACTGATCATGATAAACTAGCTACTAGCTTTTGCCCGTGACTTCGTACGAGTAACTGCGGCTATATTTAAAATTTAATTATGATTTGAAAATGACGTGGCGCCATCTATTTTCATGAGAACGTATTTTTTTTTTATTTATAACTGTCTCGGCAGCCAATGACCCTAGGCGGGACTGCTACGCTAGAGGTCTTGGGTTTTTCTATGAAATTTTCAGTAGGAGCTCGGAGTTAGGATTTGAGCCTGGTAAATGGCAATGGGCTCGTCCCCTATTACATTGGACCATGGGGGTGAACTGTAGTTATACATTGGTACACCTCTGCCTAAACACTTCGGCAAATGCAGGCGTGATGGTATGTATCTATATATATGGTATGTATTATATATACCAATATTTTGTAAATACAATATTTTGCGCAAAGAACGAAACGGTTTCCGTAAAAATAGAACAATTAACATGGCTATTTTATTTTTTAAGTAATGTTATGTCTGCTGTTGATAGAAAGACTCCCATCTGCGCTATTTATACAGACATGACTAAAGCTTTTGATTATGTTGATCACAAAATCCTTTTAGACAAATTACATTGTTATGGCATCAGAGGTAACATTTTAGAATTACTGCAACCATACCTAAGTAATAGACTGCAATGTACTGAAATCACAAGAGTTTGCGCAAAAACCAAAACAGAACGAACTTATGTGTCAAAGTTCAGAAGTATAAAGTATGGAGTGCTTCAAGGTAGTGTGCTTGGGCCACCTTTATTTCTCATTTACATAAATGATTAGCCAAAAGTGACATAATAAGAAATGATTTTGTTTGCAGATGAAAGCACCGCCATAGTAGAATGTAAACACTTAAATACTTATCAATCTGACATTAATAATACCCTTACTGACATAATTAATGATTTCCCACCCACCAAAAAAACAAAAAACTGACATAATTAATTGGCTTAATATGAATAACTAGCTTCCGCTCGCGACTTCGTACGTGTAGTTTTTCACCCGCATTAGATTACGTATTTAGTTACTGCTCCGTACCTCTTGATCGTAGCGTGATGTTATAGCATATAGCCTTCCTCGATAATCGAACTGTCCGACACAAAAAGATTTTTTCGATTCAATCCACTAGTTCCTAAGATTAGCGCGTTCAACCAAACAAACAAACTCTTCAGCTTTATAATATTAGTATAGATTTAATAATTGACCTTAAGAAAACCAAAGTAATGCATTTCCACCAGAGAAAAGTATGTACCTAATCTCCTCCAAAAAGTATGTACGGAGCTTCGTTAATCTCGTGGTGGCAAGCTCGACTGTTGAGCGTGGGATCTTGAGTTTAATTCCCAGGACGAGCTAAAAGGTTTTTCCATTACCAATTTCTCGGTAGCAGCCCGCAGTTTAGCAGTCGGTGGTGTGTCACCCCAATGCCTCAGAAAGCACGTAAAGCCGTTGGTCCTGTGCCTGATCTCTCCCCGGTCGTATCGGATTGCCGTCCCATCAGGCTATGAGAGTGAGGGAAGAGGGAGTGCACGTGCGTTTGCGCACACACTCGTGCACTATAACCTCTCCTGCGTACTTGGCTAGTCTACACTAAGACTATCCGCCGTGTCCGGCCGTGACCGTCTGGAGCATACATACAGTTTACAATAATTAATGTTTACTTGTTAAGTCTTAGTATAACGTGTTAGCGTTTTATCTAAGAGTACTTACCATCCGTGAAGCCGGTCAGGTAGAGATGTGTCGAGTCGAACGCCATGGTGGGGAAGCATATTGGTATTAACCGAGCTGCAAACATAATACACATACCTATTTTACATCGTAATTATTCTTTTATAAAACGTTGCCCCATAAGGAATTTCCCCTGTAGCCCATCACTTAGCTTAATTTATTATATATATTTGTTTGTGTTCATATACAAACGACGGGCTTATTTTCCCCGCTTTAAGTTATGTGTTTTATTAATGCTCTGCTCGAGGTTGTAGCGTGATGTTATATAGCCTATGTTACTCAGGAATAATGTAGCTATCTATTCTTGAAACAATGGTTAAAATCGGTCTAGTAGTTTCGGAGCCTATACGTTACAAACATTAAAACAAACTGAAACATCTATCCTCTTTAGAATATTAGTGTAGATATTTTTATTGTCTGATATGGAGATCTCTTCCATGACTTCATTGCAGTAGACACGCCGGCGACCAGCGAGCCAGTACGTAGTCGTAACACTCACTATCGTTGCCGACGTCCAGCTCGACCAATGCGATGCTGTTGAACGTCTCCAACTGATACTCCGGGTGGACGACGTAGGATAGTGGCGAGTAGGATACCTGCTCGTCTCCGTCAGCTACGAACACCACTTTAGTATCGTTCCTACAACAGAAAAAGGAAGCTGCAGTTCTGAACAACCTGGCCTGTGGACGGTGAGCAATAGGTTGCTCACCGTCCGTACGTTGCATAATGACAGGCCGTGTCGACGGCGCGATAGTGTTCCAGGCGCGCCTCATAGAGATGTCAGCAATTTTAGAAGGGGCCACTCGATGCCAGCCGGGCCTGCGGGTTGTTCGTAAGATATACCGCGCCCCCGGAACCCAAAGGGCACAAGAAGGAACATGGGTGTGAAAAAAGTTCTGAACACCCTAACCTGGAGTAATTATGATCATAATGATTAAAGTCAAATTCAAAACACTTATTTCAATTACTACGACTGCCTCTTTAGCCGAGTGGTCCTAAGCGCGACTGCTACTCTGAAGGTCATGGGTTCGGTTCTCAGGTCGAGCTAAATGTTATTTGGGTTTTTGTATAAAATTCTCAGTAGCAGCTCGGAATTTAGAAGTTGAGGGTATGACATCCCCGTGTCCCGGAAAGCACGTAAAGACGTTGGGCGTGCGCCTGATCGCTCCCCGGTTGTGTTGGATTGTCGTCCCATCGGACTATGAGAGTTAGGGAAGAGGGTGTGCAACTGTGCACCTGTGTATAATATAAAATCTCCTGCGCACTTGGCTAGTCTCCATTAAGATTAACCGCCGTGACCGTAATTGGTCTGGAGAACCTACATACAAGGAGGTCTGAATGATGATGATGACGACAGACAATCTGCAGGCAATGACAAACCAATCCGAGATAATAATAAAAATAAGAACTGGCTGTGGATAGTACCAAAGTCAAATCATTTATTTCAATTGGAACATTTACAGGCACTTTAGAATTGTCAAGAAGTTATAGTTTAAAGTTGAAGCTAGATTGTTAGTTCCAAATCGTAGGTCTCTATGGAGAAGAACGAGCAAGAAAGTCTACGGACATTCTTTGTCTTTAATTTTGTTTTACAAAACCTGGGTTACAATATTCTTGTTACTCTTTATCTTACTTGAAGATGAGTGTCGGTATCCTGGTGACGTCGTCAGCGTTGGCGAGCGCGTAGCTCGGCTTGATGAGCACCACGCCCGTCACCGCCACCTGGTCCTCGTCGCCGTCATCTGTTCGTGTTCGGAGGATCTACTATACCTACTGTCTATTAAATTATGTTTATATCCTTAGTATTACATAAATAAGGCATATTTTTAGTAAAATCTAATTTAGCATCGTAATAATCCCAAATAGAATCAATTTTTTTTCTGATTAATTTTGATATAGATCTTTTTATATCAAATTGTATGCTAGGGGGTCCGCACATTTTTCCGTAAAAAAACTTATGTCGACTATTCAAGACTATAATCTATGTCTGTGCCAAATTTCATCCAGTGATTGACTAACATACATCCATCCACCCAAACCATCACATTTACAATACTAGTAAGATTTTCATCACAGCATCACCACCCACAAGACCTGGTGGAGATGTGCCTACACCTACTCCCGTATCATCACCCGTCACTGTTCCGAACAACACGTGCACTAACTCAAGAACACTTTAAGTAACCCGAGCCAGTTGAAGTCGGAGCTCAGCCCCATGTTGCCGTCCTCCAGCAGGATGTCCTTCTCTGTGTCGCACTCATACTGTGCCAACGTGAGCTCTGCAACACAACACATCAACATAACATGTTTTTTTTAAATGTCGTACATACCATCACGCCCGTATTGCCCATAGGGTTACACAGAGGTGTACTAATGTACACCCACAATCCGCCGGTATGCTTAGGTTCCATGTAATGGGGGGCGAGCCTATTGCCATTGACCGGACACAAATCCTAACTCCGAGCGGCTACTGAGAATTTCATAAAAAACCCAATAACACTTAGATCGACCGAGTAATCGAACCCAAAACCTTTAGCGTAGCAGTCGCGCTTAGGGCCACTCGGTTAAAGAGGCAAATATCATCGGATGGCAAACAAGCCGACGGCCCACCTGATGTTAAGTGGTCACTGCTGACTATAGACATCTGCAATACCAAAGGCCTTGCAAGTACGTTCCCATCCCACAGACAAAGTTGAAATGATTCATCTGCCTGTAATTACACCGGCACCCATACCCTTCTGCCGGGGCCGCGAGTTGTTCGAAACAGATACCGCGCCCCCGGAACGCAAAGGGCACAAGAAGGAACATGGGTGGGTTTTAATCAGTAAAAGTCTGAAACTAAGGGCGGGAGAAGTCATTTAATGAATTCTTATTAGAAAAAAAAAACAATAGCAGAAATAAGTATGGTGGATGTACTTCCCCGGACGAGCTCCTTCACAAAAAGCTCTGCTACTAAAACTACTTCTCTCATCCATACGAAGAGAGGTCCGCAGCCATCGAGAGGCGGTTCCAATGAGAGACTCGCAGACAACAGTATCAATGGATATAGTAGTAAATACAATACAACTTACCAAAAAGGAATATAACTATTTTGATGAACAACACTCCGCGCATAGTTTCCTGAATAACCTCATAAATACAGTATTAGTAATAGAAGTATTTTGAATAACAATTATTTACAAGGCACGGACACATAACTAGGCGCTCGTTAATTACCACAGTTCAGAAACAAGTGAAACAAACCAAGAATGCGCATCTGTTTGAGACAAACAGCCTCACTCACAAACACGCACGGAATACGTAATAAATGAAGTGTTCACTTGTCACTTGCACCACTTATGTCTACACCAATTTATAGAGCAGGCGGTTAAATTTATCTTTTTTAAGATTCCGGACCCAAAGGGTAAAACGGGACCCCATTACTAGACTTCGCCGTCCATCCTTCAGTCCGTCTGTCACCAGGTTGTATCTCATAAACCGTGCTAGTTAGACAGTTGAAATTTTCACACATATATTTCTGTTGCCACCATAACAACAAATATTACTAATACTAAATAACCTCCGACAGTAGAATAAAAATCCTTACCGCGGCTAACAACAGAGCTGATAACTTTGAAACCGCTGAACAGATTTCCATCAAACAGACAGACAGACACACACACGTGAGTGTGTGTGTGTGTCAAGTGTGAGAGACAAGTCAAATATATAACACCCCGTCGGGTTGCGTCGTCCGAGTTTAAAAACAGAATGAAATAAATATTTGAGGGAGCTCCCATACAACAGACATAATTTTTTGTAGTTTTTGTAGATAATGGTACGGAACCCTTCGTGTGCGAGTCCGAATTGCACTTGGCTGATTTTTTTCAACGTTTCAGCATTCCCGTGAATATTGTGTCAACAAAAGCATCCTGATTATGGTTGCAAGATGGCAAGATTGCGTTTTATGAACAACTGCAGCAAGGTATCGGCGGAGCCTGTGACCTTGTGCGGGTGATATTAGTATCACGAACTGGTATTTTGCTTTTAGTTATAACAACAAAGTAATAATAATAAGTGTTTTACTCACATAAGTAGTTTATGTTTTAATAGTTCGATTCCCGCACGAAACAAAATATTTGTATGGCCTACAGGTAGTTGTCACAGATCTGGCAGTTTGCGCAAGTGAGTCTATATATTTGTAAACGCACTCACGATACAGGAGAAATTCCTACAGCGGGAGTTATATAGGTGTAACAAGGCTACTACACAGTAGCCTTCAGTATAATTAGGTAATTAGATAACATAACGTGGACACTTCCTGGTACTGCGATATCAGGAAGCATTAAGAGTATAATAGCCCTTTGTTATATGTATTTAGCTTATAAGATTTTATAGTAAATAAAGTTAGTCTTAATCCGCTCTTCAAGCTGAACACTTGTCTTTTTAAAAAGCCTTTCGCCTCCGCCCACAACCTAACTGGCGCAGTCGGTACGTCGCGTTATATCGGTTCCAGTGGAAAAATCTCCATAAAACTAGAATCCGTGGCGCGATCAAAAGAACCTACCGTGGGCAACAGCAGAAGCGGCAAGCAGCAGCAGCAAGCAGCACGAAGACGGAGACTCATCTACCATCGAATAGCCTCATATCGGCTATGCTTGTGGGGTAAGCATACAATTTGTTTATTCCCAAGTCCCTACCTATTCCATTCCTAACACATTTACTAAAAACAACTTTTTGTGTGTATCTAGTGTTGAGGTATATTAGTGTTATTAATTAACACAAATTATCGCTGTTTCTCATTCGTAGTTGTATTCTAAATCACTTAGATAAAAATGGCTAGTGATAAGAAGCCACTCGATGAGAAACCCATTACAGAAGAGAAATCGGTACCTACCGATTACTCAACGTTCTCAAAATTATTACCAAGCTATGATGGGAATAAGAGAACGTTAGCATTTTACATTGAAGGTGTAGAAAATGCTCTTAGTTTAATCACTAATAAAGAAGACGAATGTGTAATAGCGTGTCTTATTAGAAATAAATTGACAGGTAAAGCTGTCGAAGCACTATCAGAAAACCCAGGAACAAAATCCTGGACCGACATAAAAAACGTATTCATGAAAAAATTCGGTGAATTTAGGACGGAGATACAAATAGTCCAAGAACTAATGCTAATTAAAAGAGATAATAACTCTATAGACGCTTTCGGTGACAAAATAAGAACCCTCATGTGTACACTAATATCAACAAACCCGGAAAAACGAGATTACTATGAACAGATGGCGCTCGAAACTTTCTTAGACAAACTAAACCCAATTACAGCAATATTAATAAAATTAAAACATGTTGAAAACTTGGACCAGGCTATTACGGTAGCCAAACAAGAGGAACTTAAACTACGAGTTAGGCGCAACGAACTTAATAAACCTAATTCGTATAAAGCAAACAATCCAAACAATAAAACAAATAAACCGGGTTCATTCCAAAAGAAGTTCCCGAGCAAAAATTCGAATAATACAGAACAATCAAAGAAAATTCACTTCCAAAATGAAACGGAAGAAGTAGAGGCGAACGAGGAAATTTCAGAACAGGAAACGGAGGACGCCTCCGAAGTAATCGAGGACGAAAATTTTCTCCTAGATATAGAAAATCAGCTAACAATATAATATTTATGAATAATATACAAAATTATAGTCGTCTCCCATATATATATATCAGTGAGTTAGGTGGCAGATTTCTTTTAGACACTGGGGCGTCACAATCCCTCATTAACCCGCGAGTTTTAAATGAAAAAAAGGATTTAGATATCACCATAAAAAACGAAACCCATTTTATTAAAACTGCACATGCAACATCAAAGCATAAGCAGGTGGCATATATCAAACTCCCGGAAAAACTATTTAACGAAGACATTACTCATAAATTTCTAATTTTTAACTTCGATTCAGATTTCGTAGGATTATTAGGTTTAGACCTACTTATCCCACTTAAATGTAAGATAGACATAAAAAATATGGAACTACGCACAGAAAAAGCAATAATACCTATCAGAGACGATATAAAGTCTCACAGTAAAATAGGACCTAAATGCGAACAAGTAATAAACTTGCTGTGTAACTACAAGGAAGGAGACTATTTTTCAGAAACCAAAACAACTAAAAATGGACTCATTTTCCCACCAGCACTAATTACAGTTAAAAACGGAATCGCGCGAATGACAGTAATAAATACATCGGATAAAACCATTAAACTTAAAAACAGCTGCCCCTTAAACTTCCAAAGACTAAACATAAAAAACAAAAATACGCAACAAAAGATAGCAAATAACACCAAAGAATTTGACAAAGCTATAGATAGACTACAAAAACAAAACTTAGAAAGACTAAGAACCAGCCACATGAACCCGGAGGAAAACCGTGAGATTAAAAAACTATGCTATAATTATAGAGACATATTCCATTGTGAAGACATCCCATTAACATTCACACACGAAATAAAACACCAACTTAGACTAACAGAAAATAAACCGATTTTTGTGAGAAATTATAGGCAAGCTCCAAAACAAAAGGAGGAAATAAAAAAACAAATCAACCAACTGTTAGAAAACAACATAATACGAGAAAGCAATTCCCCCTGGTCATGTCCCGTACACATAGTCCCAAAGAAAGCAGATGCGTCTGGAGAACAAAAATATAGGCTAGTAATAGACTATAGGAAACTCAATGATAAAACAATAGAAGATAAATACCCTTTACCTAATATAGATGACATTTTAGATAAACTAGGACGTGCTCAATATTTCACCACACTAGACCTAGCGTCAGGATACCATCAAGTGGAAATGCATCCAGATGATGTGGAAAAGACTGCATTTTCAATTGATCGGGGTCACTATGAATTTCTTAGAATGCCATTTGGATTAAAAAACGCACCAAGCACTTTTCAGAGATTGATGGATTCGGTATTGCGTGGACTGGATAACGTGTTAACATACCTAGACGACGTAATCATATATTCCACATCTTTGCAGGAGCATTTGGATAAGTGCAAACAGGTATTTGAAAGATTTAGAGCACATAATTTAAAAATTCAACTAAATAAATCAGAGTTTTTACAGAAACAGGTAAAATTCTTAGGGCACACACTAACAGACAAAGGCCTTCAGCCAAACGAGGATAAAATTACGGCAGTAAAGAAATTCCCCTTACCTAAGACACAAAAAGAAATAAAATCATTCTTAGGACTAGTAGGATACTATAGGAAATTCATTCAAGACTTTGCAAAACTAACCAAACCGCTAACGAAATGTTTGAAGAAAGGTAATAAAATTATTTTATCACCAGAATACATACAAGCATTCGAAAAATGCAAAGAAGTACTTATTAACGCACCAATTCTACAATACCCAGATTTCGAAAAACCATTCATTCTTACCACAGATGCATCAGATGTAGCAATAGGCGCAGTGCTATCACAAGGACAAATAGGCTCAGACAAACCAGTAGCATACGCTTCACGTACACTATCAGAAACAGAACAAAGATATTCCACTATAGAAAAAGAATTATTAAGTATAGTATGGGCAATCAAATATTTTCGCCCTTACCTATACGGTAAAAAATTCACAATTTATACAGATCATCGTCCACTAACATGGATAATGTCTATTAAGGACCCAAACTCTAAACTCACACGTTGGCGATTAAGATTGGCAGAATATAACTTTGATGTTCAATACAAAAAAGGTAAAACTAATACTAATGCAGACGCACTATCAAGAGTACAAATTGTACATCACAATGAAGTCAGAACAGAACCCCAACCTAGCACATCAAACGACAATATAGATATATCAGACATAGACATTAGGACACTATTAGGTATACCTACTACTCCTGACAACAGAAATCAATCACAGGAGAACCAAGACCAATCAGTAACAACGCCTCAAGTCCCAGACAATATTCAGATAGAAACAACCATAACTAAAATACCACAAATAGAAGATGCCATAGACAGACAGTTAAAACAATTTCACATTAGGAAGACACCAGGAGACACATACAGAGTAGATGATAGATCTAAAGGTAAAACAATAATTAAAGACGTTTGGATACCAATTAATAACACGAAAGAACAGATAATTCAATTTTTAAAAGAACACACAGTTCCAGATAGAGTTTTTCATTGTTTCTTTCATCACTAAGAATATTATCCAATATTTAATGAAGTTTACAAATCAATATTCAGCAATCGGGGACCAAAATTAATTAGATGCATGAATAGAGTAACTCTGATAGAAAATATTTCCGAACAAACTGATCTAATAAGGAAATATCATGAAGGAAAAACCATACACAGAGGTATCCAAGAAACTAACATACACATACATTTTACTACACCATACAATCCTAATTCAAATTCCCCAATAGAAAGATTACATTCTACGTTAGCTGAGATTATTAGAATCCAAAGGATAACAGACAAGGACGATTCCATTAATCTAATGAAATACGCTGTAATAGCTTACAACAATACCATACATTCCTCAACAGGCTTCACACCCTTCGAATTACTCTACGGACACACAGATAGTAGAAACCCTCTGGAATTACACTGTCCTAAAGAATTCTATCAGGAATACGTGATCAAACACAAACAGATCATGGAAAGTGCTCAGCGATTAATAAACAACAAATTGACAAACGAAAAACAGCAGGTTATAGAAAAATTCAATAAAACTAAGGAAACTGCACAATTTAAAGTAGGAGATACCGTCTACAAACAAGTAGCTAAGACAGCTAGGAGTAATAAAATAGAGCCAAAATATCTAGGGCCTTACACCATAGTGCGAATACACCCAGAGCAAATAGCAGAAATAGTAGGCAAACATGTGAACGCCAAAACAATCAGAGTTCACTTCCGCTTACTAAGGCGTCCTGAAAATGTTTCAGGAACGCCATCGCCTGCGTCGCAGTGCTCCAGCTCGCCGCTGCCACAGCAGTCATACAGCCAATAGATAACCACAATGGAATTCTAGTATTGACAGAAGCTAAGGCACAATACCAAGTAGACACATACCACCTAGCAGTAATATATAATACAACAAAATTAAGGGAAATTTTTGTAGATATTTGCAGAAACTATTACACGATGAAATTAAAACAGAATAGTTCTGCAGACGTAACAACAATAACCAAGCAAATAGACTATCGTATAGATACAATAGAAAGTAAGTTGCTTTATCTAGGATTAGAAACCATAGGTTTCAGATTAAGTTATAGATATAGACGTGGCCTTATAGATGGCTTAGGCACTGTAGTAAAAGCCATCACAGGTAACCTAGACCAGAACGACGCTACAAAATTCGACAACGAAATCAGAGCAATTCAATTATCACTAAACAATAACAGAGCCAATCAGAAAAAGACGATTAGTATCATGGAAGAATTCATGAAAGATTACGAAAACAACTTAAGGAACATTAAAAAGAACCAAATAGAAATTTACAAAGCAATAGATAGATACGCAACTCAGGAAACGGAATTTGAAACTAATTATCAAACAACTAGCATATTTAATAATATTGAATCTTCGCTTCAACAGCTTTACGATAGGTTAGACACATTAGAAAATGCATTAACATTTTCACACCTTGGAAAAATGCACCCTAGTATAATAGATCCCTCTTACCTAATTCAAGAATTAAATAACATTCAGAATGAAGTTAGTGGAAACTTAGCGTTCGCCCCAAACCTAAATAACATTCAACTATGGGAAAAAGCGATAACAGTTAAAGCATACAGTACTAATGAAACAATTAACTTTATACTGGATATACCAATAGTTGCAGAACAACCTTACAATCTCCTACACCTATATTCCATCCCAAACAATAATAACACAATCCTTATACCTAAAAACCCTTTACTTATCTTGGGAAATAACGAATTCGCCTATCCTCACGAGCCATGCACGAAGATAATAGAAGATGAAGTAATCTGCAAGCATCTAGAATGGAACACCCTATTACACTCCAATGATTGCATAGCTCAACTCATCCAGCATCAGGAACCACACAACTGCACATATGCAACTGCAGCCTATGAAAACAACATCATTCAGCAAATTAAGGACAACAGCTGGATAGTCATCATGAAGCAAGAAGAAGTCATCAAAACAACTTGCGGCAACGATGTACAATATCAACGCAGCAAAGGAGTTTTCTTGATAACAACGGACAACAATTGCAGAGTACAAGTGATGGATAGAACACTAACTACGCATCAAAGATACATAAACATAAAGGAATCAATACCATTACCACGCGCACACCAAACGCCGAAAGTTCTACCTATCAAAATAAAACTAGAAAACATAGAACTAGATAACCTGAAGAAAGCCTTACAGCAGTCGGAAGAGGTCAAGTCATCAATAATGAATCCAATAATCATTCCAAGTACACCTAGCTGGCCATCAATACTCCTATACATCATAATACTAGCAACAGGAGCTGGAGTAGCGGTCTACAAATTCTGGTGGATACCCAGGTCGGCGCACACCTCAGTCATGCAACTTCCGGAAGCTGAAACACTTCAGCTTCAGTCGCAGCCTTCGGCACGCCTTCATCTTAAGGGGGGAGGAGTTATATAGGTGTAACAAGGCTACTACACAGTAGCCTTCAGTATAATTAGGTAATTAGATAACATAACGTGGACACTTCCTGGTACTGCGATATCAGGAAGCATTAAGAGTATAATAGCCCTTTGTTATATGTATTTAGCTTATAAGATTTTATAGTAAATAAAGTTAGTCTTAATCCGCTCTTCAAGCTGAACACTTGTCTTTTTAAAAAGCCTTTCGCCTCCGCCCACAACCTAACTCGGGGCAAGGATTTTTATTTAAAAAAAAAACAATTCTTTTTTTTTTGGGGGGTGGGAAATCATCAAATAACTTCTCCCGCCCTGAGCGGGGCGGGAGAGAGTGTCAGACTTTTACTGACTAAAACCCACCCATGTTCCTTCTTGTGCCCTTTGCGTTGCGAGGGCGCGGTATCTCTTACGAACAACCCGCAGCCCCGGCAGGCGTCGGCCCTCAGTGGCCCCTTCCTTTTGCTGACATCTCTTCGAGGCGCGCGTGGAACACGAACGCGCCGTCGACACGGCCTGTCGTTATGCAACGTAAGGACGGTGAGCTACCCATTGCTCACCGTCCACAGGCCAAGGGAGCGGGGTTAGGGCGGCGGGGGTGTTTGTACTTGACCTATTTACAATTTTACGGAAATCCTTCAGTCGGTCATTCACTTCAATGCGCTTGCGTTGCTTGATTCTGTAAAAATTTATAGAACAAAAGTTGTTGTTTATGATGATGGTAATACAGTCCTGCAAGGTTGTCATTGTTTTACAAATAACCCTGTATAGGTGTACAGAAAAGTTCGCGATGGCATATGGCTATCTCTAAAGGATATACATATATATATTATATTAATTTTAATACTTAAAATAAAAATAAAAAATATATAATTATTAGGAGTACGAAGTTCGCCGGGTCAGCTAGAATATTATAATGTCTCAGTTCTCAGTTGCTGTCACAGCGCCGATGTCAAGTGAGATGCGCACATCAGCACTCCATGTAATACATTCCTTACTCCGCACAAAAGGATAAAAAAATGTTGTTTGTTGTTGTTACGTGATTATCTTGACAATACACAAACGGCTCTGTGTGTGTGCTTAGAGACAGGGCAGCTGCAGCATTCCCTCGTGCAACAATATATACACTGGTAATACATACTATCCTTTATCATCTACTTAGCTTCTTTCTCAACTATGTTGGGGTCGGCTTCCAGTCTAACCGGATACAGCTGAATACCAGTGTTTTACATGGACCGACTGCCTATCTGACCTCCACAACCCAGTTACTGGGCAACACGATACCTCTTGGTTAGACTGGTTATCAGAATTCCTGGCTTCTGACTTTCCGTAACGACTGTCAAAGATCTACGAATGACAGCCGGGACCAACGGCTTAACGTGCTTTCCGAGACACGGGGGTGTCACACCACCAACTTCTAAACTTCGGACTGCTACTAAGCAAATCCTAATGGAAACACCCAAAAACATTTTTTGACCGACCTGGGAATCGAACCCGGGACCCCACGCTCATAAAGTCCCGCTTGCGACCACGAGACCAACGGGGCAGTCATACGTACTATCCTTACTTTATTAATATTACAACATATCATATTCCGATATTCTCCAAATGTTTAGTTATGTAATAGGGGGCGAGCCTATTGCCATTAACCGGGCACAAACCCTAACTCCGAACTGCCACTGAGAATTTTATAGAAAAATCTAATAACACTTTGCTTGACCTGGTAAACGAACCCAAGACCACTAGAGAACTTCTTCTTCCTCACTCTCCTTCTCCTTGTTGGTCCACTGAATGCCGCTAATGTGCGTATAATCCAGGATTCATCAATCAATTTATTTATGGACTTGACTTGTGCAATCATTTATTTAGATACAGTAACACAACACATGTAAATAACAATTAAATTACAACGTTTGTACAATTATAAAAATAGGAAAGCTCTTAGGCCATCAAAAATTATGTTCCACCCGCGCCTCAAAGAGATGTCAGCAAAGGAAGGGGCTACTGAGGGCCGATGCCTGCCGGGGCTGCGGGTTGTTCGTTAGAGATACCGCGCCCGCGGAACGCAAAGGGCACAAGAAGGAACATGGGTGAGTTTTAATCAGCAAAAGTCTGACACTCCCTCCCGCCCCGCCCAGGGCGGGAGAAGTTATTTGATGATTTCCCACCCCCCAAAAAAAAAGGCTATCAAAAAACCGCATTGCTGTCAATGAGGCTAGTGCCAAAAAGGCTGGGAGCATTGCCACGGTGTATATGGCAATGCTGATTCTTTGGCCCAAGAAAAGGCTAGCGCTCTGGTCACGTGAAGAGTTGATCAGTCAATCTAAATTCAGTTTACTTAAACTGAATTTAGATTGACTGATCATCAACATAACTATTTACGTAAATAGTTATGTCACTAACTGTGTATGAGCGAGTTTAGTTTCAATTCATCTCTCCACTTTTATGAAGGAGGAAGTTTCGCCGAGAGGTGTACTGTTCGGTCGATTCCGAGACCGGATCCCCGACTCCGCGCGACCCACGACGCCGACATGATGTGTGAAGTAGTGTTTAAATAATTATATTCCGTATTATTTTATATACTGAAATATTTATTATCTATGGGCCTTGATGACTGATTTCAATAAATAATTAAACGTTTTACAATATTGTTAGACAGGCATAGAGAGCGGGCGCCACAACGCCTGTTGGTCATGGGAGCAGCTCACTTATACACCACTAGACGACCTGCCCGCGACTTCACGCTTATTTCACCCGCGTTAGGTTACGACTTTCCTTACTGCTCCGCTCCCGCGGGGTTCGGGGCGTGATGGTTTATAGCCTAAGTATGTTACTCAGGAATAATGTAGCTACTTATTGGTGCAAAAATGGTTAAAAACAGTCCAGTAGTTTCTGAGCCTATTTGTTACAAACAAATAAATATTTTCTTTTTATAATATTAGTATAGATTAATGTTATTTTAATCTAAATAACATAAATCTATACTAATATTATAAAGAGGAAATATTTTTTGTTTGTTGGCACCGCATAGGCTCCGAAACTTCTGACCCGTTTTCAACAACTTTTTCACCAATAGGTTGCTACATTATTTTTAAGTAACATATTATATACACGTGACATACGTACACGCAGTATTAGAACAGTACGTTTATGGAAGGGACGCCCTAGAACGACCTACCCTATCTTATTGGTGAGGTTCTTCAGAAAGGTCGGTTGCGCAGTACTCGTAACCAGGGTATGACCAGATGTATGAACACGGCCGAGGCGAATAGAGTATGTAAGGATCGTAGCAGGTGGCGGTCTGTGGTTTCTGCCTAACCCCGTTGGAAAAGGCGTGAGATTATGTAAGTATGTCTGTATATAAGGCTTTATCTTGTCTTGAAATAATACACGTGTGTTGCTTTGTAAACAAATGAACGACATAATAAGTATATTACTCTTTCCCCTTGCTCTTTCCTTTACAATTTCTATTTCTTTCACAATTCAAACTTCAACACATTTTTAAATCAACGTCAGTAAACAACTAAATAAAAATAAATAAAGACCATAGATATCTTTACCGACTTTCATACTTACGATCTATAACAAATTCTAACTTAAAGAAATATAATATTGGTATTTTCTTTACATGTATACACATTATGTGCATTGTGTGCATTATGTGCATCATGTGCGTGTTACATTGTGTGTATGGCACAAACATGTTTAGCAATACGCTAAACATGTTTGTGCCATATTTTGTATTTAACACCATTTTATACCATGTTTTACGCAAATAATTATTTTATTATTATATTAAGTACTACTTCATAAGGAACGCAACGCGCGCCATCACGGCCAGTCCTGAACCATCCCCACGCGCAGTCTCATGCGCTTCTGGTGAGTTAGCTGGACTTTCAATAATCAGCCTTAGGGTTCATTCCCCAAAAAGGTTTGTAGGTAGTTCCTCTGGAAGGCTTGCTAAACACCGGCTTCACCCGACGACTGACGTTTGGACGCACCGTCGGAACAGCAAGCAACTCAAACGTCAATGTTGCCTTGTTCATGAACTCCACAGTAATGTACAAATCAGAGTCGCTTCGTTTGTCGGCTACGTTGTAGCTGTCGCTTGCGCTCTCGTCGCCGACGTCGCGGATGATGCGGTCTTTGTGTTTCATATCAACACTTAATATCGTACTGGACAGAGTCGTCGGGGGGGTTCCCTCTTTGACGTTGACGATGACTCCTGATTTATCGTCACAATCTACCTGTAAAGGAATTCAAAGTTACTAAATTTTTTCTTACTTCATGTATCTAAAAATTTAAAAATTTACATAAGTAAATGAGCCTATGAATCAATACAATAATGTGTTACAAATCGAGTACCTACGGTAACACAGCGTTATTGAGGAAAAGTGTTATTTGTACGGGTTCTGCCATAATATACAATAAATTGCCGGATGTAATGAAAAACGGCTTTACGTGCTTTCCGAGGCACGGGGGTGTCACACCACCAACTTCCAAACTCCCGGCTGCTACTGACAAATTCGCAATGGAAAAACCCAATAACACTTTTTGCCCGACCTGGGTATCGAACCCAGGACCCCGTACTCATCAGTCGCGCTTGCGACCACGAGACCAACGGGGCATTCACTTAAAATTTTAAATTAAATCATAAAATACTTAAATCATTGCCATTTGTAATTGATAATAAGAATGTAAGTAGAAGTCGACTGATCGCCGAATGTTCCTAGTGCGGAAGTGTGAACACAAATGAACGACGTCGTGATACTTACAGTGACGCGGACGCAGGAGCGCACTCCGGGTGTCAACTCATGCAATGACAACTGAAAACAAAGCATATGTTATCACATTCATTTATTTTCTGTTATTACTAGTGACCACACTGACACTTCAATTGTATTTATTTGTACAATATTTACAGACTAACAGGAAAATCTCTTTAAAACAAATAATAATAAAAATAGAAACTAAAACAATCAAAAAACTCCTCCGCATCGCCGTCAACTGGACCTGTCCCCAAAACACTGGCGGCATTGCCACGTTGGATGGCAATGCTTAGTTTCCAGACCATGCTAACATACCATCACGCCTGTATTTCCCGAAGGGTTAGGCAGAGGTGTACCAATGTACACCCATACTTCGCCGGTATGTTTAGGTCCCATGTAATAGGGGGCGAGCCTATTGCCATTAACCGGGCACAAATCCAAACTCCGAGCTGCTACTGAGAATTTCATAGAAAAACCCAATAACACTTTTTGCTCGACCTGGGAATCGAACCCAAGAATTCTAGCGTAGCACTTAGGACCACTAGGCTAACGAGGCAGGCCAAGGTAAGGTGCGGCACCCCCGACCATGGGCAGGGGGGAACACCGTGGTGTTTTTAGCTGGTAAGAGTCCAACATGCCCCTCTAACCCCTCAACTTGTAAGTTTAACTAAAAAAAAAAACGGCCGTTTATTCAGCAAAAAACGCATATTTCGACACTCTCAAGGAAATCAAAACTCATGAGGTAGTTCCCGTTGGCCTAAAACTATTAAATTTGGCAAGTAATATCGTTATAGACCACAAATACAAGAAGAAATCTCAAAACTATACATTTGTAATTATATCTTAAAAATAGGGGTTTTTTTTTTACCGGGGGCCGGAATTTCATATTTAAGCTACTAACTAGCTCATAGGTACAGAGTCCTCGGTGGGCGAGTCCGACTCGCACTTGTCCACCTTTATGTTTCAACAATTTCTACCCATCTTCACACAATGTATATTCGAAATTCTTAATGGTCTTACCTTATACGTCACTATGCCCCTCGGCATGGTTGCTTTCAGCTCGAAGTTCTCCTTGCGCACTGAGACCATGTCAGAGGTGCAGGCTTTGTCGCTATCTTCCCACGATGCGTTGACTGAAAACATAAGTATGTCTTATGGAAGGCGACTGTGATGTATCCCTAGTACACCCACTTCCCCTATGAACTAGAAATAGCTGTTTGCATCTTTAGTTATCTTCCTCGAGATCTTCAAGATTGAACACAAAATCAATTCTTAATAAAACCATTTGAATGGCTTATAGAAAAATGTTTCTACTCCGTGAAATAATACTTAAACTTAAATTAATTTTTTAGTTACCAGATATGTATGGCTTATGACTAAGATGGCAAATATGTTGACCTCCGCAAGTACCACATTTTCACAAATAAATACATTTAGACTTGTAGCATCAAGTACGTACTTACAAGCAGCGATACTAATAGATTTATCATCATCGGTTCCCACGACGACGTGGTACTTCAGCGGTCCAAACATGCTGTTCGTACGATGCTTCATATCTGTCTTACTGCGACTGCTTATCATGAAACAATACAGATAATAAACGATCTATCTCAACTGAACAAGATGCTTGACCTGTTAATGAAAACCGGTTTATGTGTCCTTATAATATTATAGGAATTTCCTCTATTTCTACTGTGTTCGGAACCCCACTGGTAAGGCACAGATAAGGCAACTGCTAATGTAGAGCAAAAGATTTACCCGAACAGTTTATATATTGGAATGGAGTGCATGTCATATTCCTTTGTACTTCCCCCGCAGTCCTCCGTGGCGTAGAGCTGGTCCGGGCAGATGACGGAGTCAATCCACTGGAAGTACTGGAACATGTGGATAAAGCGAGCGGGCGCCGAGCAGCTGGGGTCTCCCACGCTGATGCCAATCTACAACAAGAGAGAGAGGCAGAGATAGAAAGTACATCACACACATTTAGCTAAGCCTCGTGATTATGGGAAGTCATCCAAACGCCAGGTAGTTGTTAATAAGACATAACACAACGCCTATGTTCCCCAAGCGGACAGGTTAATGCCAGCAACGCGATACTGATCCATGCTCCAGGCTGTGCCTGAGAAATTCCTGGTATGTCGTAAAATCGAATAACTCTTTGCCCGACTTGGAGACCGAACGACAGATCTCATGACTATACGCACCAGGTTGAAGTACCCAGTCGAATTGGAGACTAGCGCCATTCCGATGTCCCAGACACATTGTTCCTCGAGGTTTGGAACATAGCCACACACGTATGCAGACGGCATGAATTTTCGAGACGACAACTGAAGGCAGAAACGTTGTAACATTATGATGACATTGTAGAGGGATGAAAAATTGAAAAAGATTGAAAAAGGAGGATCCTCCGAGCAAGTCAAGTCAAGTCAAGTCAAATCATTTATTTCAATTAGACCATTAAAAGGCACTTTTGAACGTCAATTACATGTTAAATTAAAAATATTGAATCTAGTTGCCCATTCCAAAAGGTAGTTAAGGTAGGTAGGCAGACGGGTATTGCGTCTGGTGGGCTACTGCCTGACGGTCGTTGTCGAAATTTTGTATGTATGCTAACGGTGCGGAGAACTTTGTGTGTGAAATCGCTACAACATCATCTAGACCCAAATTAAAATAGGAGTGCATTAAAAATAACTAGTCCGCCATCTTGGGTGTTCCGCCATGTTGGATTTAGAACAACGTCACACAGCTAACCGTGCATTGTCATCCAAACTAAAGTATAACTTCTCACCTTTGATACATAATACTTTTCGCAAAGTTTGTTATCCACGTATTGTATTTTATAAATTACTTTCTCCAACATTTGATTTTCTGCCAAAAAATATGATTGTGGTTACAAAAGGTTATAATGCATAAGAAAATAATTAATCAAAATCAATATATAATTGAAATTAATTTTATTAGTAAACTCACTGTTCGTTAAACCTGTGAGGTAGAGATGTTCGTAAGCAATAGATTCGTCGTCCATGGGGAAGCAAATTGGCCTTATAGCATCTGAAATTAACATTCATTTTGTACTTAACATTTTGATTTATATGATTCTGATGACGATGTAGCATCATTTCCTAAATTTTGTTGTGGGTCTATGTGTATTATCATCAACATCATCATATCAGCCGCCGGGCGTTCACTCTTGGACATAGGCCTCCCTTTAGATTTCCAAAAGGAAAAAGGAAGGAAGCGGTCTGCATCCAGCGTCTTCCTGCGGTGTCCATCGGGTCGTCCGTATAGCTTGTGGGTGGACGTCCTACGCTGCGCTTGCCAGTGCGTGGTCTCCATTCGAGAACATTGCGGCCCCATCGGCCATCAGCTCTGTGTGCCATGTGCCCTGCCCACTGCCACTTCAACTTGCTTCAATTTGCTGGGCTTTGTCAGCAAAGTTGGTTCGTCTGCGGTTCTTTCCATTTCTGATTCGATCTCGCGGAGAGACTGCTAGCATAGTCCTGTCCATAGCTCGTTGGGCTAGGTACAGTAGTTTTCTAAAGTGATTATTAAGTAACAGTCATTGAAAAGGATTGGGTTCATAACTGATTATGCTTATTAAAATCCCTATTTTCAAAATAATAATAAATCATATCCATCAATATGATCATCCAGCCTCTACGGTTGAAGCCCAGCCACATTGATATGCACTTTTATCTAGCTCGTGGTTCCTGATTAAAGACTATAACACATAAAAGACTCACGTTTCTTTTCCTTGTTAAGGATGAGTTCAATGAGGGCGATGCTGGTGACGGTGGTGTACCTGTACTCAGGGTGCGTAATGTAGGAAGCGGGCTTCGCGTACCACGGAGTTTCCGGACCCAGTAGGAATATAGCACGGCTGTCCGTTCTACAGCAAACGAATGGCGAACAATTGATATTATCGTTTTGTTTTTTTACACGAGGGCTTTGTCTGTATCGTCCGAACCTGAAGCTATGTACACTGACGTGGTACGCCTGTTAATAGTTGGGATATGGAGTGTAATGTGTGAGCTAATCTTACGGCTTCAAGCGTCATATATACGTATATACATATTCATATTTACGTATTATTGCTATTGTTACCTACAGTTCATCATTTGCTTAGCCTTTTTCCAACTATGTTGAAGTCGGCTTCCAATCTAACCGGATGCAGCTAAATATCAATATTTTACATGGAGCGACTGCTTATTTGACCTCCACAACTTAGTTACTGGGCAACACGATACCTTTGCGTAAGACTGGTTGCCAGACTTCCTGACTTCTGACAATCCGTAACGACTGTCAAAATTTTACGAATGACAGCCGAGATCAACGGCTTTACGTGCTATCCAAGGCACAGGGGTGTCACCACCAACTTCAAAACTCCGGGCTGCTACTGAGAAATTTCTAATGGGAAACCCAATAACATTTCTTTGCCCGATCTGCGAATCGAACCTGCGGTCATCATTCGCGCTTGCGACAACGAGGCCAACGGGGCAGTTCTGATACAGATATCGTTACAAACAGTTCTGATTAGAAATTATGAATGCTCAGCTACTGAACTAATTGGAGTTCTTAGGGGTGCGAAACGAAGCAATCAAATGGCATAATTCCATTTAACCTATCCGTGTATCATAAAGGATAGTACAAGTTAAAAAAAGTCATACTCACTTGAAGATATCTTCTGGTATCTTGCCCACGTCGTCTGCGTTGACCAGCGCGTACTTTTCTTTGATTAGAATGATCCCAGATACTATAACACGGCCATCATCTGAGAATGAATACATTTTCAATTTGATTTTAAATCTTTGAAATGTTTTTGGATGTTATTGAATTCCTTTATTGAAAAGGGAGAATCCTCTAACCAGGGGGTTGTGTGTCTATCATTGTCAGGGCTGCCCCAAAGACGCAGCGCCTTGCTGTCGTCGCAGCGACCACTACGAGTAGCCTATCTATCTAGGACGTTGTTCTGTCCACGGTCGGTAGCGATAGTGCTTAGTACACAGTCGCCTCCTTCTGCGAGGAGGTGATGGCCGCTAAGGTGGCGTGTGTGATGTGCATCTAGAACGCTACTGCACAAAGGCCGCTGCTTGTCTCAGAGAGCTTTCATTAAGTAGCGAAACTATACAGACATGTTGAATACTGGCCACGTTCCTACCGAAGCGCGCCTCAATAGACACTGTCTATGGCTTGTCTTTAGAATAAGCATGGCTAGGTCAAAACAATATCACAAAATTACAAATGTTAGCTAACAAAAGAACTGATAAGTTTGAAACCGCTGAACCGATTTCCATCAAACATAGCTAAGAACACTTCCGACTATTCACTGTTCAAAATCAAAATCACTAAATCAAAATCGGTTGATGCGTTTGGGAGCTACGATGCCACAGACAGACACGTCAAACTTATAACACATGCAGTTAAAAATGCAGGCACTAACGTAAATTCACGTGGAGTACTCCGAGCCAGTTGAAGTCGGAGACCTGTCCGAGGTTGCCCGGTTGGACTTGCACCGAGGTATCCATGTCACAGAAGTCTGCTGACGAGCGGCCTGGAAGTAAAGTTAGACGCCATCAAACGTCCCTATGAGTGGCTCAGTGCACGTCAACCGTACAGACCAGCTCTCAACACAGAAATTAATATGCCAAACAAGTTTGAGCTTTAAATCGTTGTTATTAGAATAACAACAAAATAAAAAAGGTGACAGCCTGCGGGCGGCGTGCTGGCAACTAAAAGTTGAATTTTAGGAGAGCCGTTGCCTTTTCTAAACAGTTCTATTGTAGGTTACTAGACGGTACACCCTGCTCTTAATGGAGTAACTTCACACCGCGTTCCTCCCACACAGAGTACGCGTCAGAAACATATTGAATACTAGCTGTTGCCCGCGACTTCGCTCGCGTTCAGTATTTCATTGGTTTCAATTTGGTTTTCGTGTAACCCTCTTTTATTATTAAAATAAATTATATTTCTAAAATGAAACAAAGACAATCTAAACCAATAATACATAATCTATACGAATCGTTTTTGTTACTTAGACTTACATAAAAAAATCTATTTGTAAAATGTTTGTTCCGGCTAATCTCTGAAACGGCTGGACCGATTTTGACGGGACTTTCACTCGCAGATAGCTGATATTATAAGAAGTAACTTAGGCTATTTTTATTTACTTTAATTTAAAAAAAGAAGGATATGCGAAAACAAAATTGAAACCAATAAAATAGTGAACGCGAACGAAGTCGCGGGCAACAGCTAGTAAGGAAATAAAGAACGAACGACTCACCAATAAGTAGAATCAATTTGAAGAACAGAAGCGTTTTCCCCTCCATCGTTTCAGAAATTATCCCACGATCCACGTGCAGACATAAGAGAGACAAGGGAAACCCGACCGTGCCGTCACTTCGACGTACTCATTTATAGTAAAAGATAATGTCAAACACATTCATCCTTAAGGATTTTTTTTTCTGATTTGTGGCAAATAACAATTAAATGGACTAGTTAATTTTAATGAAAAGTTGGTGACACACTGGTGACATCTGAGATATAGACTGGAAGCACCGCATTAAAAAAAACCAGCCAAGTACGAGTCGGACTCGTGCACGAATGGTTCCGTACTATTTATTACCTAGAGATATAGCAAAAAAAAACATGTTCGTTGTACGGGAGCCCCTCTTAAATATTAATTTTATTTTGATTATTTATTTTTAAAGTGAATATTTAACTTAAAATTCTGTGAATATTTCAAGCGTCTACCTGTTACCGTTGTCAACATCGAGCAAAAACGAGCAAAAAAAAATCACGTTTGTTGTATGGGAGCCCCCTTCAATATTAATTTTTTTCGGTATTTTAGTATTTGTAGTTATAGCGGCAACACAAATACATCATCAAAATTTCAACTGTCTAACTATCACGGTTTATGAGATACAACCTGGTGACCAACGGGCAGGCGAAAGGATGGACAGCGGAGTCTTATTAATAGGGTCCCGTTTTACCTGTTTCGTACGGAACTCTACAAAACTGCTTGTTTATTAAATGCACTTAACAATAACAAATCACTTTTCGATTTATCTTAAAAAAACCCTATTTATTCCGTCACCACCACAAACACGCACGTTCGCTCACAAATGAGGATTCGATGAGCAAACATGTTTGTGTTTTACCGGACCACTTGTTTAATCTGCTCAAAGAAAAACTAACCTTTGTTTGTTGTGCGTTGTATAGTAAACATTTCGCTCTCAATAATTCATGGCGGTGTCTTAGCGCTTGCTATGACCTATCGCTGTGTCCTATGGAAAACAATAACCTATTGTGACCTTTAAATTAACAGCCCCATAGGTTAGGCAGTAACCACAGAACGCCACCTACTACGATCCTTACATACTCCTTTCGCCTCGTCCACGTTCATACATCTGTTCATACAAGCAGCCTGCTTACCCTTAGTACTGCGCACCCGACCTTCCTGAAGAACCTCACCACTAAGATCAATGTAGGTCGTTTTAGGGCATCCCCTCAATGCGTTGTCAGTCACATCTGCCATATAAATTCCTTTTGCTAGTCGCCTTACACTCATCCTCTCAACATGACCGTACCATCTAAGCATACTCTTTTCAATCTTGGTTACTAAATCCTTTTTAATCATATATGTCGCAGTCTCGACGTGATCATAGATTGCAGGAGTTGCTGTACATTCCTCCATATCATGTATTTCAGGATCCTCAGAATATAAGTTTCCTTGTAGAAGTCCACCTGTACCTGGCTTTCTCGAACAAAAGTAGTTTTAGTAATAGTAGAGCTCTTTGTGAAAGAGCTCGTTCGGGGAAGTACTACCGCCATACCTATTTCTCCCTAAAGCAGCGTCGCTGTGTTCTGGTTTGAAGGGTATGAGTGCCGGTGTAATTACAGGCACATGAGACATTTCATCTTTACATCTGGTATTGCTGATGTCTATAGGTAGCGGTGACTACTTAACATCAAGTGGACCGTCGGCTTGTTTGCCATCCAATGACAAAAAAAAATATTAACAATTCGTTTGCATGAAATTTGTACAATTGATTAAATTAGAATTATATTTTTTAATACTTGATTATTGTTTCTCCTGCGTTTGCTGTAAACAACGCAAATGGCTTGTTACTAAATGGACACTTATATGTGGAAGCTTGTCATTAGCAATTGTCCTTATTTATTAATGATATTTATAATTGTTATTAGTCTGTAAGCTTTCCTTAAAAATAAATAAATAAATAAAAGTAATCGTAGCGCAAGCATGACTCCACTTACACTAGACATTTATTTGGTGGTTCAGTATTAGTAATAGAACACATTTTTCCTTTAGCTGTTCAATACTTTATTATGTTTTATTTTTTGCATTTTGAAACAGAAGATACAACTGCTATTTTTTCCAGGGTTCCGTACCCAACTGGGGACGGGGTTATTTATAAAATGCATTGTTATAGCACCAACTGGATACTCTCAAGAGGTGATATTTATAGTTGTACGATGCTCTTTAGAGTCAGTGATGTGGTGTTTGACGGTCCCCGTGTCTAATGGACGCCGCGTGGGCTCGTGATGACCGGCTCCACTCTTCTGACGACGCGATCCTCTGGAACAATAGACAGTCTGAACAAGTCTCAACAAATCTGTTTTTTTTTAATGTCGGCACATCTGATGTTATGTGGTCACCGCTGCCTATAGACATCTGCAATACCAGAAGGCTTGCTAATGCGTTACCATCTCAGAGACAAAGTTGAAATGTCTCATGTGTCTATAATCACACCGGCACCCATTGTAGCACTGCTGCACCTCTGTCTACATATTTTTACATATAACATACCATCACGCCTGTATTCCTTGAAGGGTTAGGCAGAGGTGTGCCAATTTACACCCACAGTTCGCCGGTATGTGTAGTTCCCATGTAATAGGGGGCGGGCCTATTGCCATTAACCGGGCACAACTCCTAACTCCGAGCTGCTACTGAGAATTTCATAGGAAAACCTAATAACACTTTGCTCGACCTGGGAATCAAACCCAAGACCTGTAGCGTAGCAGTCGCGCTTAGGACCACTTTTTTGTTGATCACTTTGCACATACACAGACATTATTCAAGTCAAGCGAAGAATCAATAACATCTGTCAATGTCTAGAATGGAGATTAAAGGTGTACCTCAGAGTAGCGTACTGGGGCCTGTATTGTTCCTGGTTTTATAAAATATTAATTTCCCAAAACATTTTTTACTGATGGTTGTACCATAATGTTAAACAGGCGAATCCTGTAATCACGAATAGAGTGTATAAGAAAAGACAGCGAATAATAAGAGAAAACAATAATAGGCTCTGACAAACCACACAATGTTTACAGTCAGCTCAGTCGTCAGTCAAGGAAATCGTTTTCATTTTGCTCTTCACTCTTCTCACGCGAGACAATATAATATAAGATGCTCACTGATGTAAAACAGAAGAAGACTTACGTAAGCTTCCTGCGCCTGAACTCAGTTTTGTAGTCGTCGTAAACATCGCCCGGCTCGGTGTTGGATTTGATCCACTCGAAGTACGAAAACAAGTCGATGATGCGCGAGGGGGCCGCGCATCCGGGGCCCCGCACCCCGAAGCCAACCTGAAGACGAGATGTAGTTTAACGAACAATATAAAACCACGTCTTTATTCCCTGAAAGGATAGAGCAGAGATGTAAGGTAATAATATATATATCACAAAACCCCTTGATTGTAAAAGGGGACAAGCCGCTAGCAGCAAACAACACAAACATCACTGGATGGATAGACACAACAGAGGTATACCTACAGTGCGTCCACAATTCTTATTTTAAAATAGCAAAAAGCTTTGTCATCAGCCGGCCATATTTCTACACACCGGGCAGCTAATGAGATATTCCTGATAGCAAACCCAACAAATCTTTGCCTACTCTAGGAACCTAATTCTATGGTTATATGTAACATGAACATAGAATAACAAGACACACTCTCGGCACAGTAATACACACCAGTTCAAAGAACCCCGACACGTTGGACACGAGGGCCATGCCGTTGTCCCAGACACACTGTGACTTGTTGCTGGGCGCGTATGCACACACGTATGCTGAAGGGACGCGTTGCTGGGACGACAACTGAGGACAGAAACATTATGACATTACAGTGACGTCATTTGGGTACAAGCGAAAAGTTACTTTGAAATAACATTGAAACTCATAGCGACTTACATACTAGAAGAAGCAATATAAAATGGGAGGAAGGGGATTGAGACACGTTCCGTAGTAACGTACAATACCATCACGCCTGTATTCCCCGAAGGCTTAGGCAGAGGTGTACCTATGTACACCTATAGTTTCTAGTTCGCCGGTATGTTTAGGTCCCATGTAATAGGGGGCCAGCCTATTGCCATTAACCGGGCACAAATTCTAACTCCGAGCTGCTACTGAGAATTTCATAGAAAAACCCAATAACACTTTGCTTTACCTGGGAATCGAACCCAAGACAGTTGATGTTCCGTAGTTTAAAATATAAAGCCAGTTTCGTAAGTATAGTGCAAGTAAAATCAAGCTACCTATAGTACACTTGAAGCTTAACGAAGTCAGAATAAGGTGGAAACTTTTGTTTCAATTTGTCAAATTAGATATTATAGCAACTGCTTACCCCCGCTCTGCTATAAAATTCTTCACACACTTTTTTACTCATATATTGCATTTTGTAAAGAACCTTCTCCAACTTTCGATTTTCTGGAAACATTATAGATAATCTCAGTTACGCTTCCCAGAAATACTCAAAGAGACACATCCCCTACATAGTACCATTTTTTTTGAGGATATTAAATCATCGAATGACTTTTTCTGCTCTGGGCGGTGCGGAAGGGAGTATCACACTTCCTTGTATGAGAAGAGGCATTGGCCCCACAGTAGGACAATAACAGGATGGTATTATAAATTAGAGTTACCTCTTCGCGCATCTCCACTAAGTCCAGAGCAGATTTAAGATGACATATCCAAGCACCATATGTCTGCAGTACTCCACACATGAGATAATTAACCATAAATCATATCAGCCGAAAGACGTCTACTGCTGGACATTGGCCTCCTCTAAAGATAGCCACAACTGGGTAGATGACATCGTTAAACAATAATACCAAGACACATCTTCACAAAAAGAACCGTTTATTTTAGCTCTGATAACCCGATGAATTTTTAAATAACTATAAAATTCTATATTTAGTAGCTTTGAAACCAATAATTAGTTAGTGAATTGAGATGTCAAAACAGTGACGTCATCATCATGTATTGTTGTACAAAATATAGGGGGGAATCGCGTTTTGACAGTTCATACGAAGTACGTCAATTTATTAGTGGTGTCATCTACACAATTACCAGAAAAACTAAGGTAACCGACATAACTCTCAAAATGGCAAAACTCAAGTGGCAATGGTTAGAGAAAATTAATAAAGGCTAATAATACAGTTAACGACTTACGATCTGTATACCCAGTGAGGTAGAGATATCTAGAACTGTTGAATGTTTCGGTGGTGGGGAGGCAAATCGGATTCATTGGATCTGAAATGAACGTAGTGATCAACATGGACTTGTCCTCAGTGTCAACATAATATCAGCGGTACAAGCAGTTCCCATTAACATAAAAATAATTTATATCAATATTATAAGAATCATAGTTGTCCCGCAAGTTGGCCTCCTGTTGGTGTCAGTAACCGATACCGACTCGAAGTGCGGGTGTCGGTAGAAACGTTACTAATAATGTAATTCGTCGTTTTTTTTTTTCGGATGGAAATCATCAAATGACTTCCCTGGGGCAGGAGGGGGTGTCAGACTTTTACTGACTAAATACCATCCATGTTCTTTCTTGTGCCCTTTGCGTTCCGTAGGCTAGGTATCTCTTTCGAACAAGCCGCAGCCCCGGCAGGCATCGGCCCTGAGTGGCCCCTCTGATTTGCTGACATCTCTTTGAGGCGCGCTTGGGACACACCGCGCCGTCGACACAGCCTGTCGTTATGCAACGTTAGGAGGGTGAGCTACCTATTGCTCACCGTCCACAGGCCCGGGTAATTCGTAGCTTAAAAGTTCGAAAAGAGTGTCCGTAGACTTACTTGTTGTTCTTCTAAATAGAGACTTACGTTTTCGAACGAGCAACTAGCTTCAATTTTGTGTCTAACTTCATGCCAGTCCGAAAGTGCTTGTAAATGGTGTAATTGAAATAAATGCTCAGTTCTGAGTTCTGAGCTGACACAATTTTATTACCATCGTCGGCATTGTAAAGTTGTGTAAAGTGTACTTGTGTAATGCGTAATAGCTCCCGAGTACAGCTAGATGTATTGAGACTAGACAATGAGCTGGCCCGCCCAGAACCTCGCTTGCTTCATGACAATTGGCTTATCAATAAAGTCAGGGAGTTCATACACACACATTGGAGCCTACATGATCGCGCACTGTGCGGTCTCCAAAGATATTCCTCCCGTGAACGCTTTGATTGTGGGATGAGCTCATGCCGATGTTTTCCCAAGGGACTACAGGATGGGGTTCTTCGAGATGGGAGTGTATAGGTAAGGTAGGTTCTGTAAGGGTCGACAACGTGCGTGTGATGCTCCTGGTGTTGCAGGCGTCCATAGGCTATGGTAACCGCTCACCATCAGGCGGCCGTATGCCTGTTTGCCGGCATCATGGTAACAATAAAAAGACTTTAACTAGTACACATAACTAACAGATGTAAGTGGCAACGTCGGGAGAGGACGCCCTAGAAACACTTACCCTGACTTTGCATAACTAGCCTACATATCCAAATAACTTACAATAATCAAGTTTCTCAATATCCAGCTCGATGAGCGCGAGGCTGTTGAGCGTGTAGAACTCGTACTCGTGGTGCAGGACGTAATCCACGAGCTGCACGTACAGCGGCGTGTCCTGAGCCGACATGAATATGGCCTTGCACTCCGACCTATAGAAAACGATGGAGCATTGAGAGCGTGGATATGATGAGGCCATCAATAGTTACACCACCATGTCAGGATGATCGGTTCAGTGGTTTAGGCGTGAGAAGGTAACAAACATACTTTCGCATTTATAATATTACTACTTAGCTTCTGTCCGCGTCAAATTTGATATGTTATCCCACGGGAACAGTACATTTTTCCGGGATGAAAAGTATTCATGTGTTATTCTACAATACAAAATCACATCCCAGATCCGTTCAGCCGTGCAAGTGTGAAAAATTAAAAAAAGAACGAATTGATAACCGCCACCTATTTTGATATCGGCTAAAACATGGTCAATTTATTCATCAGTCTCTCCTTTACTAAACCATTAAGAAATACCCAATCCGGCGTATATTATAACTTACTTGAAGGTATTGTGAGGTACCCGCGACACGTCGTCTGCGCTCGCGAGCGCGTACTGGTACTTGACGAGAACAATCCCAGTCAATGCCACACGAACCTTCTTACCTTCAACTGTCAATGTATTGAACATTTTTAATAGTTTATGTAGGTACTGGAAGAAAACCATAATTATCATAAGAATAATTCCACGGGAACCGTACATTTTTCCGGGATAAAAAGTATCCTACGTGCCATTCCACACTACAATCTATCTTAGTGTTTTTTTTGTTGTATTGTTTTAATACATCTTCATTGTTTTCACATATAGAAGCAACAAGAATATTGTAACCAAGATTTTGTAAAAACCAAATTGAAAGAAAAGAGTGTCCATGGAGTTTCTTGCTCGTTCTTCTCCATAGAGACCTACGCTTTGGAACGAGCAACTAGCTTCAACTTTTAAATGTAACTTCTTGACAATTCAAAAGTGCCTGTAAATGGTCTAATTGAAATAAATGCTTTGACTTTGACTTTGTCAAATTTCATTTAGATCCGTTTAGCCGTTTAAGCGTAAAAGAGTAACAAACATCAATACATCCAGCCATCCGTCCTTACAAACTTTTGCATTAGTAATATCAGTAGGATAGTATAATAAGCTTACTATAAATTATTTATTCATGTCTATTAAATTCACAGGCATGTTTTTAAAGCACTCATTATCTGAATAGAGTTATTCAGGCTGGCGTCCTGTAGGGGTCAGGCTCCCGGCTTTTCATTTTGACGATTGGCGCAAAGAAATAATGTTACAGTAGACATAGACACACAGTCAGTACCCTCGACCAAACGGTGAAATGTAACCGGAAAAAACGGCCAAGTGCGAATCGGATTCGCGCAAGAAGGGTTCCGTACCATTATCTATTAAAAACGGCAAAAAAATCATCTCTGTTGTATGGAAGCCCCCCTTAAATATTTGTTTTATTTTATAATTTAATTATTTACAAACATAACATTATAACATCACGCCTGTATTCCCCGAAGGGTTAGGCAAAGGTGTAACAATGTACACCCACAGTAATAATTATTATTTATTTTTAATGTAAATATTTAACTAAATATTCTGTGAATATTTCATGCGTCTACCTGTTTCCGTTATCAATATCGAGCAAAAACATCACGTTTGTTGTATGGGAGCCGCCTTATTTTATTCTGTTTTTTAGTATTTATTGTTATAGCGGCAACAGAAATACATCATCTGTGAAAATTTCAACTGTCAACTATCACGGTTCATAAGATACAGCCTGGTGATAGACGGACAGACGGACGAACAGCGGAGTCGTAGTGATAGGGTCTCGTTCTACCCTTTGAGTACGGAACCCTAAAAATGGCCAGATGAGGGCATTAGGTTTAAGATCACAGTGGGTACTCACGCATGTTCAAGTTGAGTATTCCGAGCCAGTTGAGGTCGGGGCTCTGTCCGAAGTTGCCCTCCGGGATCCGTGCCGTGGTGGCCTCGTCGCATTTACTCGCTGACGAGCGAATGTGCAACACTGAAAGTGAAACACTATAATACGATCATCTGAATAGCTATTGGATGCAGCTACCGTGTCAAAATGTATGCTCCAGACTGATTCCGATCACGGCGGCTAATCTTAAAGCAGACTTGCCAAGTGCGCAGGAGATATTATAGTGCATAAGAGTGTGTGTGTCTGATGCACGCCCTCTTCCCCAACTCTTATAGTCCGATGGGACGGCAATCCGATACGACCGGGGAGAGATCAGGCGCAGGACCAGAGGATTTACGTGATTTCCAAGCCACGGGGGTGTCACACCACCAACTTCCAAGCTCCAGGCTGTTACTGAGAAATTCCTAATGGAAAAACCCAATAACACATTTTGGCCAATCTAGAAATTGAACCTAGGACCCCACGCTTAACAGTCGTGCTTACCACCATGAGACCAACGGGGCAGCTACCATGCCAGAATACAAAACAATCAAAACCTTCCACGGACCCTCAGCTTTCTCATACAATTGTTGTATTGTTGTTGTTGTTATTGTTGTTGATATTGTTGTTGTTGTTGTATTGTTGCTAATATTGTTGTTGTTGATATTGTTGTTGTTATTTTTGCTGACATTGTTGTTATTGTTGTTGTTACTGTTGTATTATTGTTGATATTGTTGTTGTTGTATTGTTGCTAATATTGTTGTTGTTGATATTGTTGTTGTTATTGTTGTTGTTGTTGTATTGTTGCTAATATTGTTGTTGTTACTGTTGTATTGTTGCTAATATTGTTGTTGTTGACATTGTTGTTGTTGCTAATATTGTTGTTGTTGACATTGTTGTTGTTGATATTGTTGTTATTGTTGTTGATATTGTTGTTGTTGTTGTTGTTATTGTTGGTGTTGTTGTACTGTTGCTGATATTGTTGTTGTTTATGTTGTTGTTACGGTTGTATTATTGTTGACATTGTTGTTGTTGTATTGTTGCTAATATTGCTGTTGTTGACATTGTTGTTGTTGTTGTATTGTTGCTAATATTGCTGTGGTTGACATTGTTGTTGTTGATATTGTTGGTGTTGTTGTACTGTTGCTGATATTGTTGTTGTTGATGTTGTTGTTACTGCTGTATTGTTGTTGATATTGTTGTTGTTGTTGTTGTATTATTGCTAATATAGTTGTTGTTGTATTGTTGCTAATATTGTTGTTGTTGTATTGTTGCTAATATTGTTGTTGTTGACATTGTTGTTGTTGATATTGTTGTTGTTATTGTTGTTGTTGTATTGTTGCTAATATTGTTGTTGTTGATATTGTTGTTGTTATTGTTGCTGACATTGTTGTTATTGTTGTTGTTACTGTTGTATAGTAACAACAACATCAACGATGTCAATAACAACAATATTAGCAACAATACAATGTGATGTTGTTGATATTGTTGTTGTTACTGTTGTATTGTTGTTGATATTGTTGTTGTTACTGTTGTATTGTTGTTGATATTGTTGTTGTTATTGTTGTTGAAATTGTTGTTGTTACTGTTGTATTGTTGTTGATATTGTTGTTGTTGTATTGTTGCTAATATTGTTGTTGTTGATGTTGTTGTTACTGCTGTATTGTTGTTGATATTGTTATTGTTGTTGTATTATTGCTAATATTGATGTTGTTATTGTTGTTGAAATTGTTGTTGTTACTGCTGTATTATTGTTGATATTGTTGTTGTCTTATTGCTAATATTGATGTTGTTGATATTGTTGTTGTTATTGTTGTTGAAATTGTTGTTGTTGTATTGTTGCTAATATTGTTGTTGTTGACATTGTTGTTGTTGATATTGTTGTTGTTGTTGTTGTTGTTGTATTGTTGCTAATATTGTTGTTGTGTTGTTGTTGTATTGTTGCTAATATTGTTGCTAATATTGTTGTTGTATTGTTGCTAATATTGTTGTTGACATTGTTGTTGTTGATATTGTTGTTGTTGTTGTATTATTGCTAATATTGATGTTGTTATTGTTGTTGAAATTGTTGTTGTTACTGCTGTATTGTTGTTGATATTGTTGTTGTTGTATTTTTGCTAATATTGTTGTTGTTGTATTGTTGCTAATATTGTTGTTGTTGTATTGTTGCTAATATTGTTGTTGTTGACATTGTTGATGTTGTTGTTACTGTTGTATCGTTGTTGATATTGTTGTTGTTATTGTTGTTGAAATTGTTGTTGTTACTGTTGTATTGTTGTTGTTGTTATATTGTTGCTAATATTGTTGTTGTTGATATTGTTGTTGTTTTTGTTGTTGATATTGTTGGTGTTGTTGTACTGTTGCTGATATTGTTGTTGTTGTTGTTGTTATTGTGGTTTTTGTTATTGTTATTGTTACCGGTATGTAATTCGTAGGCGATTCTTCGGCGCAATTAAAGCTCTAACATGATATAGCTAAAATATTTTATCATAATATTTAAGTGAAAGCAAAATAAAATTAATTAAAATAACCTTTTTTAAATTTTCAACGCATTATGAACTCTATGCCATTTTCTTTATTAGATAACATTACTGGTTAATAAATTACTTAACCAAACTTTTATTCGCCTCGTTAGTCTAGTGGTCTTAAGCACGACTGCTACACTGGAAGTCTTGAATTCGATTCCCAAGTCGAGCAAAATTGTTATGGGATTTTAACCGACTTCGAAATGGAGGAGGTTATCAATTCGGTTGTTTTTTTGATAGGGGTTTATTCCGAAATGGTCCCATTACATTTCATATGGATCTGATGATGGGTTCCGGAGACAGACAAAGGAACTCTTCGAAAAATTACAGCAAATCAACCGCGATTATTGCCATCGCATGAATTTGCTTTTTATTTGATGGGTCATCATACTTCAGAGGTGATCCCATATAAATTTTATCGAAATTGGTTAAGTAGTTTGGTTAAAAAAATAAAAATAACTGAAAAAAAATATGTCATCCAAGTAAACGAATTAGCGTATTTTGCTTTCTTGTGTCTATTAAGTGGAGTCTTGATCATTTATGTAGTACTAGCTGTTCCTTCATGGATTTGGATGACAGGAAATTAATACTATAAACATAAAAGACAACCGCCTTCAAAAACTCAAAAGTGAAAATTAACTTTAGCTTTGGAAGTCGGCGGCAATGCTAAACAACAAACTGAACCAAAGCCGCCGACTTCCAAAGTTGAAGTTATTTTTCGTTTTTGAGTTTTTTTCTATAAAATTTTCAGTAGCTGCTCGGAGTTAGGATTTGTACCTGATTAATGGTAATATGCTCACCCCCTATTACTTTTGACTTAAAAGCATACCGGCGAACTGTGGATGAACATTGGTTACACCTCTGCCTAACCTTTCGGGGAATACAGGCGTGATGACCACTGATCACTTCACAATATATTACAAAAATCAACTTACCAATAAGAATCAATGAAATGGTTGGTCCCTTCATAGTTACAGAGATGTTTAATCTAAAGTGCCACGTTCCGCCGTGAAATATGTCTAATTACAGCACTATACCGAGCGTGTAATTGCTGCCACTCATTTCTAATTACGAGTACGTTAACTGAGAAACTAGCGTTATTTGTGACAAACTGTCGATATTTCCCACAGACAGACTGATTACAAATGGAGTGCTTTTCGGGACTTTATAATAATTGGTCGACTGACACACAGGGCTCTTTCATAATCATAATCATTTATTTGCATTCAATTATTTATCTTAACTTTTTTTAACTACCCTTTTATTTATTTTTTAACTGCCTCGGTAGCCTAGTGGTCCTAAGCGTGACTGCTACGCTAGAGGTCTTGGGTTCGGTTCCCAGGTCGAGCAAAAAGTGTTATTGGGTTTTTCTATGAAATTCTCAGTAGCAGCTCGGAGTTAGGATTTGTGCCCGGTTAATGGCAATAGGCTCGCCCCTTATTACATGGGACCTAAATATACCGGAGAACTGTGGGTGTACATTGTTACACCTCTGCCTAACCCTATGGGGAATACAGGCGTGATGGTATAAATATTATTTATTTCATTTAATTCACGCTCTTGCCAATGTTGTCCAATGTCTATCTATATCTATAAGAACTAATATTGAAAGGATTCAAGATTTTTAGAAGTAAAACTTCTTCACGCGCGCTTGACTTGGGAAGTAAGCTGGTAAATGCTTGACGAGAGCGTTACGGAAATGAGTGTGATCGGGCAAACGGAAGCTGAGAGGGAGATATAAATTAGTGAACATAGAGAGAGAGAGTTACGTCTCGTATATTACTGTAGGAGCAGGAGAGAGCAGTGCGCGCGCTCGTTTTCTCTTTTCCTCAAGTAACATGTCAAGTGACACGACTGAAGTTTACTAGTTTTTTTTTATTCTTGTTTGTTTGTTGTACCGAATAAGCTCCGAAACTGCTGGGCTGATTTTAATCATTTTTTCACTAATAAGTAACTAAATTATCAGAAAGTAACATAGGCTGTATAACATCACACTACGACACACGGGAGCGGAGCAGTAACAAAAGACGTACCTAACTTAACGCTGGGAAAATATCCATCGCTACATTATTCTTGAGTAACATAGGCTACAACATCACGCTACAACCCACGGGAGCGGAGCGGTCGAAGTCGTAGGCAGGTCGCTAGTTTATTATAAAAGTAATGCTGGAGGCTTGTCTAGTAGTAGAAAGCGCAAAGTACTGTTGACTGTGGTCCTAGCTGCAGGACTCGGGTCTCACGAAGTGTCGTTGGGTCATCATACTCGTATTAGATCCAACGAAAGGTCAGAGTTCAATACCTTTGTGCCGATGTATAACATCGGGAGACGTGATACGTTTCTTGTCTTAAACCACTACTTGCCAACCAAGAAGCTCCAATTACTCGGCCTGGTAATCGAACCTCTACCATTCGGAACCTTGTTCACTGCCAATACTAAGTCGATAGAAACCGCTTAGTCACCAGCGTAACTTGGGCCCTGTTCCTTTAATGGTTGAGCGTACCGTTGGCCAATATAGTTTGGTCTTAGTACGAGCAAAGAATAATAACTATTACTACATGCAAGGACGTGTTTAATCTTGAATAATGGACAGAGAGTGTGTTCCTTTTGAGACCAGATAATATTACTTACCACCACGACAGTGTTACCCGAAGGGATAAGCAGAGTTGATGTTGATACCCACAATAAATCAGTAATGTTTCAGTCCCATGTGAAAGGGCCGCTTTATGGAAGCTTGATTGGTCTGTGATCGGTCTCGGCTGTTAGTTGGGATTGGTCATCTCCTAACTGCCATGGCTTAACTACTATATTATTATCATTATTTCTATAGTTTTTTATTATTATTCACTTTCATTGTTTTCACATATAGAAGCAACAATAATATTGTAACCAAGATTTTGTAAAAACCAATTTGAAAAGAGTGTCCATGGAGTTTCTTGCTCGTTCTTCTCCATAGAAACCTACGCTTTGGAACGAGCAACTAGCTTCAACTTTTTGTATGGGTAACTTCTTGACAATTCAAAAGTGCCTGTAAATGGCTTAATTGAAATAAATGCTTTGACTTTGGTAAAATCCATCCACATTTGTAGTCCTGTGAATTGGATCAAACTATATTACGATCATGGGACTGAGATAACTGACGATATCAGAATCTCTACCGCACCTAGAGGTACAGGCGTGACGTGATGTGATGTAATCCTTGCAACTAACCTCCGGAAGGATTTTTTTTTAAACAATGCCCTACACTAGGTAATTTTCCTGTTTCGTGGGTGTGTTTCCAAACATACAAACTCACATATACAAACAACCAGACCCGGAACAAATATCTGTAGGCCTTACAAACATTTGTTTCGTACGGGAATCGAACCCGCGACATGCCGCGATTTTTAACCCCCGCCGCATATGCGACGGGGTATTATAAGTTGAGTCTGTCTGTGGCATCGTAGCTCCCGAACACATAAACCAATTTAGATTTTGTGTTTTTTTTTGTTTGAAAGCTGAATTAATCGGGACTCGGGAGTGGTCTTAACTATGTTTGATGGAAATCGGTTCACTGGTATCAAAGTTATCAGGTCTTTTATTAACTGCAATAGGGATTTCTGTTATTCTGTCAGGGATAACTTAAAATTAATAATTTTATGTAATAAGGTACAAGGTAAAGTCGCAAGTGGAATAAGCCTCGACCGCACTTAGAACCTTGTCATATAATACAGCTGGCTATACTACTACACTCTGTGGAGTCACTTGTTCAGTTACGTCTTTAGTTACTTCGCCGCTCCTGTTGGTCATAGCGTGATGTTCGATATGTATAAACTTTACACATACTTACTTATAGCCTTCCAATTATGCACAAGTGATAAAGATAGTTACAACATGACAAATAGCTAAAAGTTTCCAGTTGGATGCGAGCAGCGCAGGGCCGGCCATTGTGGCTATCTTTAGGGGAGGCCTATGTCCACCAGTGGACGTCGTGAGGCTGATATGATGATGATGCTCCAGTTCAATATGATAAAGTGTCCAAAAATTATCTACATCTCTGGGAGGATACAACTTCACCCGTAAAGAGTTACAGCCGTTTACCTCAACAAACACGCGTGTGGTCTGGACTCGTACGTGGGAGCTCAGTGGTACAAAACACTGCAGAAAAATGTGGGAGGATTCTCTGAAGCAAAATCTTTAAAAGCACAAGTATGTCAACACTCATAGAAATACGTTCAATATTTATAACAGGAGCAGTTGCGGTAATTAGCTGGATGTTCATAATGAGCGCGACACAGCACCGGAGACAATCGTCAGTAAATCAAGGGAACTCATTTACATCGCTTCTTTCTCTGTCTTTTTGTCGTGCACTGTATTTTAGTGTTCAAATTGCATAAAATTTGATTATTTGAGACAATAGGTACTGAGTGCAATAGTGCTTGAGTTATAATAGTCAGCGCTGGTCCTCGCAGTGTATTTCACGAAATTGATGATTATTGAAGGAACTTCACACGGTTACAACTAGAAGAGAGTTGCCGTGAATCAAAATCAAAGCATTTATTTCAATTAGACCATTTACCGACAGGCACTATTGAATTTTCAAGAAGTTTCAATTTAAAGTTGAAACTAGTTGCTCATTCCAAAACGTAAATCTCTATAGAGAAGAAGCAACAAATTCCATGGACACTCTTTTCCTTCAAAGCTCAACTTGTACTGTGGGTGTACTTCAGCTCCTCAACAATTATTATTTTGCTTGGCACTGGCTACCTCCTATACACATTGTTAGTTTTAGACTATAATGGGTGCTTAGAATCTCTAGTATTAGATATTATACTAAGCCCTCTGTACTGTTGCTTGCTCCCGTTAACACAATGTTTTGCGTGCATTACATTGCGTCCTAACATCAACTGTGATTTTTTACACCAAAGATAATAGTCATTTCTTTGGATTGCAAGCAAGCAATGACAATAGGCTCGCCCCCTATTACATGGGACCTAAACATACCGGCGAACTGTAGGTATACATTGGTACACCTCTGCCTAATCCTTCGGGGAATGCAGCCGTGATGGTGGTATGCGAGCTAGTCGGCGGCGAACCTGATGTTAAGTGGTCACCGCTGCCTATAGACATCCACAATACCAGAAACCTTGCAAATGCGTTGCCATCTCAAAGACAAAGTTGATATGTCTCATGTGCCTGTAATTACACCCTTCAAACCGGCCCACAGGAACGCTGCTTTGCGGCAGAAATAGATACGGTGGTGGTACTTCCCCGGACGAGCTCCTTTACAAAGAGCTATGCTACAAGTACTCTATTGAATGTGACATAGATTGATGAGCAGTAGCTATGTATAATTAACGGCTATGTGATGTATCTGTTTACACCCCGGTAACTCTAACTTCAATAATTCATTCGATTGTGAAATCGAATATCGTAATGTGAGAGACTGTTTCGGAACCTGCCGTTTCAGTTTGTCGTATGGTTCCAATGTCGTGGTGTTTAGTTTAATAATAACGACGGATGGAGGAGTCGTGTGACTAGACACAGGTGTCACAGTCGGAGTGAACACGTGTTGCGTGCCAGTGTACATTGCGGTACAGGTTTGTTGAGAATGCGTTCGATTTGGATCATTGTCTTGTTGCTGGGTAAGTTACTATAGTATCAAAAATACCTGATATTTATTAATTACCGATATATGTATTGATTAATTGGAATGTAGTTTAATATGTTCTTTATAGGGATCCGTACCTCAAAAGGAAAAAACGGAACCCTTATATGATCACTTTGTTGTCCGTCTGTCTGTCTTTCAGACAAGACGCTTTATTTCGGGAATGCGTGGAGGTTTCAAGTTGAAATTTAAACAGTATACTCAGGTCTACGGTTCCATAAAGTTGTGAAAAAATCAAACTTCAAAGTTTACGTAAAATATATAAATATACGGCCGTTTATTCAGCAAAAAACGCTTATTAAGAAACTCTCAAAGGAATCAAATCTCATAGAGTACTTCTCGTTGACCTAGAACTATCTAATTTGGCAAGTAACATTGTTATAGACCAAAAGTACAAGAAAAAATCTCAAAACTGTAAATTTCTAATGAAATCTTTAAAAAATGGAGGGTGTATATTTTTGTAAAAGGGGTCGGAATTTCAAATTGAAGTTACTAGTTCAAATGGGGTATCATATAAAAGGGCTTGACTTGCACATTGCAAAATATATTTTATTTTATTTCTTCCGATGCATTATTTTTTATTTATAATGAAAAATATAAAATAACCATTCCCTCTTTGTCTCCGATGTCTGTGCAACGAGAAATTTAAAACAATCATAATAACTTAATACCTAGATATTTTGGTAAATGTACTATTTATTTATTTAATTTACTATTTATTTACTTTAAAAAACTATTTATTTAATTTTGTCATTTATAATGATCCTACGTAAGTACGGAACCCTCGGTGGGCAAGTCCGATTCGCACATGTCCTGTTTTTTTTTTCTTTAGAGAAAGATTTTTCTGATTTGAACCAGAAGTTACAGAGATTAGCGCTTTCATACAAACATTTTTTTTGCTCCATAAATTAAATCAAGAATGCCTAACTATGAATGATGTTTTTCACGGTTAGAGAATAATAAGACTATAGATAACTGTTACACAGACAACAAGGGTACTGGCTTATTTCATCCGCGTTAAGTTACGTCTTTGGGTACTGCTCCGCTCCCGTGTGTCGTAGCGTGATGTTATAAAATCTATGTTACTCAGGAATAATGTAGCTATCTATTTGTGGAAAATGGTTAAAATCGGTCCAGTAGTTTCGGAGCCTATTCGTTACAAACAAACAAATCGTTCCTCTTTATAATATTAGGATAGAAGTATAGTTAAGGAAGATTAATAAATAAATACCTACAAGATAAATTAATGTTCCAGTTTACTTTTCAAGTTCCGAGGACGATCAGGAGCAGTACCTGACGCCCACTCTCCCCCCTATCAGGACACAAACGCCGTCAGTGATGTGGTTCGGCGTGCTCGTCTACCAAAAGAGTAAGTACTATATTTTTTACCCGACTACGGCAAAGGCAAATGAGGGTTTTTGACAGGCTATGTATATATGTATGTGTATGTTCATCTGTTCCCTCATAGCTCCTAAACTACCTACTTATCGAAACTCGACAAAAATGAGGTATCGTTAGAACCGTCTTAATCGTCCGCTAAACCTAGGCTACGTGACGTGTCACCAAACTCAATGTAGCACCCTCTAGCGGACAAAGAGTAATGTGTAAAAAAAAAAGATAAATACGTCGTGTTTGGTGTCATTTGGAAGGGCTTCATTTGTACAATTCCAAAATATTGCTGAAATTTTTGTTGTTTTTACCTCATCTAATAAAAGTTTTATATTTTAATGTGCATTGGATAGCAAACACGCCAAGCGTAATAGAGCCGCGAGCGTAATGACAAATGCTCACGCTTGTCATACGACTTTTACACACTAGTGAGGAAAAACATTGCTATAATTTCATTGCTACGAAAAATAGAATTATAATTTAAGTTTTATTAGTAACGTCACCGCAACATCTTCTCTGTCAAGGTCAAGAGAGTTTTAGAAGCAGCCAGCAGGAACCAAAGAGGTTGAATGTTAATTTTGTTTAAAGAGCACAAACAAATGTTAATTTATTTGCAAAAAAAAATCATTTAGTGAAATATGAGGTTTGCTTATCATATTTATTAGTTTAATTATTTACAAAATATGTAGTCAGCAAACACTAAAACCTATTTGTCATCTGTCAAAATAAAAACATACATAGCACGCGAGTGTAACACACCGCACTGTGACACTAACAGCATTGCAAGAAGAGCCACTTCCCACGCTAGTGTGTTGAAAAATAAAGTAGAATATTCAAGACTAATAGTGTTAGTAACAAATAACTTACAAACTCATCATCATCTACTTAGCCTTTTCCCAACTATGTTGGGGTCGCCTTTCAGTCTAACCGGATGCAGCTGAGTACCAATGTTTTACATGGAGCGACTGCCTATCTGACCTCCACATCCTAGTTACTAGGCAACACGATACCTCTTGGTTAAACTGGTTGTCAGACTTTCTGGCTTCTGACTATCCGTAACGACTGTCAAAGATCTACGAATGACAGCCGGGACCAACGGCTTTACGTGCTTTCCGAGGCACGGGGGTGTCATACCACCAACTTCCAAACTCCGGGCTGCTACTGAGCAAATCCTAATGGAAAAACCCAATAACACTTTTTGCCCGACCTGGGAATCGAACCCGGGACCCCACGCTCATCAGTCGCGCTTGCAACCACGAGACCACCGGGGCAGTGTAAATAACTTACAAACTATGTGACTAAAATACTAAATAACCTCTTTCTTTTTGAAGTCGGTTAAAAAACTGAGCGCGCGCACCGCTCTCTCCTGCTCCTACAGTAATATACGAAACGTACCTCTCTCTCTTTCTGTCTTCACCAACTTATATTCTCAACTTCCGTTCGCCCGATCACACTCATTTCCGTAACGCTCTCGACAAGCATTCACCAGCTTACTCCCCAAGATAAGCGTGCGTAAAGAAGTTTTACTTCAACAAATAATTCGCGACGTCATCATCGTCGGCGCATTGATATTGGCTCACATTTTCATTACAGCAAGTTCTTCTCAAGAATACATAACAGGAATAACTCTTATCAAAAGGAAACTGGGCGTGGGGAACGCGAACGACTTGTCTCGCATACCCAAGAGACATGTCAGGTACGTACTACTGTTGATTTATTGTAAGAACTTTATTGATTTGCAAATAAAAAAAGTGAAAAGTAACTTTAGCTTTGGAAGTCAACGAGCTCAGGAGAAATGACATTTGAGGATTTCCCATCCGGAAAAAAAAAACAAAAAGCTTTGGAAGTCGGCGGCTTTGGTTCTGTTTGTTGTTTTGTATTGCCACCGACTTCCAAAGCTTTTGTTTTTTTTGAAGGAGATTGTGTTTTTGTTTATACATCATTTTTTTCTTTCTGCCCATGTCGCAAGGAACACCACGAAGGCCATGTTCGTGCAGCGCGAGGGGGTGGTGCGCTCCTCGCGCGTGGTGGACTACGTGCTGCACCCCGAGCACAACCAGCACACGCTCAACACCATCGCGCTCGTCAAGCTGGAGCGAGGCGAGACCGTGTTCAACTGTCAGTGTTGTACACCTTGGGGGATATAGAATTGCCACTGATGAATTTGGGAAATCATGACATGACTTCTTTCTCCTTGAGCAAAGCGGAAGGAAGTGTTAGACTCTTACTGACTGAAAATCCGTGTTCGTCCTAACGCCTTTTGCGTTCCAGGACAGCAGTTGTTCTTCAAACAAAGTCTGCAACACCAGCCTATTATTATCCCACTAGAGGGCAAAGGCCTTTTCTCATACAGAGAAGGCACGGTGATCACCACACTTGCTCAAAGGATTAGCGATTTCAGACTTACATTAACTGTAAGTCTAGGTTTCCTCACAAAAATTACCTTCACTGATATCAGCGATGTCCAAGATAGACTTAGAAAGTACCTACAAATGAATTGAAAATAACACGTTTGTAGTTGCCCAGTATCGAACCCTTAAGCTCTTGTATGAGAGGCGGGCGTCTTACCCGCTGGGCCACCACAACCTTCTAGTTAAAATCTCTTCCTTTTACGTAGTTGAGTGCTAAGCCTTCAGTCGTGTCGTCACGCGTCACATTGTTCGTGCATGTCCACAGGGGAGCTAGTGAACTGGCCCAGGAAGAACGAGCTGATGAGCGAGCAGGTCGGCGCTTACTATGCTATTAGATATACAGACGGTGAGATGGAACTACTATTGTTATATACATAACATGCTCCCCATATCCTCATTTCCGAACTGATATTGTATAATATGTGAAAGAAAGTTTGTTTGTTTGTTACCCTTTCTCGCCTAAACCACTGAACCGATCATCCTGAAATTTTGCACATACGTTGTCAGATATACAGAAACGGACTAAAGGAACTCTTAAACCACGAATAAGTACCGTTTCCAAAGAAAACAACAATAACGTTATTTTGATAATAGATGGCACCACGTGCCTTTCGAATCATGGTTGATTTGTAAATACAACCGCAGCTACGCAGACGAAGTCACGAGCAAAACCTAATTAACTATACATTTATATATGTTTTTTTTTGTACATCAAATATCGTGAAATATCTTGAACCAATATTTAACTAGTTTTCATGCTTATTTGCATACTAGCTTCTGCTCGCGACTTCGTACGCGTAGTTTTTTCACCACTCCCGTGGGTCGTAGCGTGATGTTATATAGCCTATAGCCATCCTCGATAAATGAACTATCCAACACAAAAATATTTTTACAGTAGTTCTTGAGATTTGCGCGTTTAACCAACCAAACAAACAAACTCTTTAACTTTATAATATATGTATAGATGTTATGTGTCATGTTACACATGTTTACACATACACACAATGATTACATCTCATCTCTTATCTTTTTCCATAGAACATTATCCAGAATGGCAGATATTTTGAGAATAGATCAGGCTTTCTTGACGATAAAAAATAAAACAGTTGTTCCATACAGTTTACGATTTACCACAAGATACAGATAACAAATTTCGATTTTAACAATACCATGTAAACACTGAAAGACAGAGGCGTCATCAGTAAACCCACATGACGTGGCGAGTGTATCGCTAACACGTACTAGCTTGCTTGTGTGTCGTAGTCAACGGGACGTTGGAGCAACAGCTGCACGCTATGGAGTACGTCGCTCTGCCCGAATGCAACGCGTTCTTCCAGCAGGCGCAGGTGAGCGACTTCCTCCTCGCCTTCTACTCAAATAATATTCCAACGAAGATTAATTAAACCACAAGTTGTCAAATCGAAACGTGTATTTCTTCAAACAGTACGAAATAAACTGATCGACAAACAAAATTTCAACTACTTTCATAAATACCAAAGTTTGTGAGGATGGATGGACGTTGGATGAATGTTGGTTTGTTTCCCTTTCACACACAAACGGCTGAATGAACTTTGCTGAAATACAGCACACAAATATAGATACTGATCTAGAACACTTAGGATATTTTTTACTCCCTTTTATAATTCCCGAGGAATAAATTTGAACTTTGGCTTAATTGTGAAGCCTACGCAGACTAAGTCGCGGTGAGGAACTAGTTATATGTAAATCATATTATTATATCGCTTTGAACATCTGCAATACCAGAGGCATCGCACAAATGGTGGCCTGTGGACGCCACCATCAGCAGCAGTGGTGCTGGACATGACCTCTTCAGTAACACCCCACTTAGCTTTACCATCGATTACTCTCATTCAATACAAAAAACATAACTTCTTAATAACAGTGTATCTAAGATGCTAACATTAATGTTCAGTTGGACAAGCAATGGCTCGCCCCCCTGCAGTACCAGTGCTTCAAGAAGAAATCCACTCAAGAGCCGTGTGTGTATGAGTCAGGGATGGCACTCGCCGTCTACCGTGGCGGGAAATGGAAGCTGGTGCGTAATAACTGCCTTCAATAATTTACGAACAACCTCAGGCAGATGATGATATTTTTAATCGACTTCAAAATAGGAGGAGGTTCTCAATTGGACTGTATTTCTTTTTTATGTTTGTTACCTCAGAACTTTCGACTGGGTGAACTGATATTGATGATTCTGTTTTTTATTTAAAAGCTGGTGCTTTCCGTGTGCTCCATTTACAATTTGGTCCAGTTCCTTGAGAAAACTATATAAGTGTTAAATATGGATTAAGTATGTGCGCGACAAATGAACGAATAACTCGACATCACGCCAACCGATTTCGATGATTCTTCAAAAACTAAAATGTGAAAAATAGATTTAGCTTTGGAAGTTGGTGGCTTTGGTTTTATTTGTTTGTTTTGTATTGCTACCGACTTTGAAAGCTAAAGATATTTTTCACTTTTTAGTTTACGAAGGTGGTTATCGTTTTTGTAAAAATGTTTTTATATTTCGCTTTTTGGTGTGAACTTCCTGTTTAAAACTTCAAAGTTTTGTACGAATGTGAAACAGCTAGCTATTGCTTCCAGTTGGGTATTAGTGTGCTGGGGCCGGGCTGCGCGCTCCCGGCTCGCTTCATCGACTTCGCGCGCTACGTGCCCTGGGTGCTCCACTGGGAGACGCAGGACGCAATCGCTCAAGCAGGCAAGAAGACAGTGCTTCCTAAGATCAAGGGCTGGATGTACAACAAAATCATCATACAGGGGGCGGACGTGAAAATCGATTCGCGACGTATACTCCGTTCTGTCTGATAATGTACGCCGATGTCATTCTCTTCGGGGTGACGTGTTCCAATACCTATGTGTGCACACACACACTAGCCAGTTGGAAAATATGAATGTAAAATGGTTGGAAGACCCGTAACTACTTAATCTAACCTGGGAAAAAAGCTTTTTACAGAGTCGCTATATTAAAGTTGGGACCCATTATTGGAAAGATCTGAGCCGGTTTACATTTTTCAAGTCTGTCTGTCTGTCAAGACCCTTTAGTTCGGGAATGCGTGGAGGTATCAAGTTGAAATTTGAACCGTATACTCAGGTCTATGGTTCCACGTAGTTGTCAGAAAATCAAACTTCTAAGTTCACGTAAAAAAAGATATAGCCGTTTATTCAGCAAAATACGCATATTTCGACACTATCAAGGGAATTAAAACTCATAGGGTAGTTCCCGTTGACCTAGAACCATGAAATTTGACAAGTAACGTCGTTACGGACCACAAGTACAAGAAAAAATCTCAAAATTATATATTTGTAATTCAATCTTAAAAAATAAGGGGTCTATATTTATTTATGGGGGTCGGAATTTAAAATTAAAGCTACTAGTACACATGTGGTATCATATAAAAGGGCTTGATGTGCACATTGCAAAATATATTATATTTGTTTTTTCCGATGCATTATTTCTTATTTATAATGAAAAATATAAAAAATACCGTTCCCCTCTTTGTGTACGAAGTCTGTGAAACGAAAAATTTAAAATTACCTAATACCTAGATATGTCTAAGTAAACTTTAGTAGATAGTTAAATAAAAAGACTATTTATTTATTTAAATAAACTATTTATTTAATTGTGTAATTTATAATGATCCTACGTACAGAACCCTCCCTGGGCGAGTCGGACTCGCACTTGTCCGGTTTTTTTTATCATTGTTTTAGTGGTGTTGCAACACGCGCAAAATGGGGGGCACCTAACTGTACAGAGGGGGATATGGAGTTAGAAGATGTTTCCAGAAAAACAAAAGAAGGTAGAACGGTGAACTTCGATATCTCCGCAACCAGAGCCTTCCGTTCAATGCGTGCTCCTGAACAACTATCGCAATGATGAGAACAATGTGTAACTGTCGGCTTTGCTAAGGGGCTATCTGAACACAGGACACCGTAAAACACACATTTTTTGTCACATAGTCTGGCGTATTGGTACATATTAGGTAGTACTTCGTTAGCCTTGTGGTGTTAGAGGTCTTGGGTTCGATTTCCAGGTCGAGCAAAAAAGTGTTACTGGGTTTTTCTATGAAATTCTCAGTAGCTGCTCGAAGTTAGGATTTGTGCCCGGTTAATGGATCGCCCCCTATTACATGGGACATAAATAAAAATACCGGCGAACTGTGGGTGTACATTGTTACACCTCTGCCTAACCCTTCGGGGAATACAGGCGTGATGGTATGTATTTTTTTACTAGGTACCAAATTTCCCAGTACATTGGGAGCACCTCATCCTCGCGCGTACTCTACCCACGCACCCATCAGTTGTCTATGTACGATGTGCGGCAGACGGCGGCGCATCCGTTTCCACTTACCGATACGCATCACCGCTGTAGGCTCGCTCGCTATCGGCGCGGTCTAGATCACTAACTAAATTGCTCATTGTTGCTCCGCCACTGAGCTACACTAATGTACATAACTACGTACAATGCCTTAGAATAGTTTCTAGTGTCTCGCCCGAGAGTTTGAGTTCAATTGTGTAGTTTTTTTTTCACTGTAATAACTATATCACTAGTAATTAAATATTAAAAGCTTGCATTATGTCCGTCCAAATGTGGACTCTCTATGCCTCATTAAAACTGGTTCAGCAGCTTGACCATTATAACTTCACAGACAGACACTCCTATTTACAGTACGGCGTAGATATGGGCGAGCAAAAAGTGAGAATGGGTTATTCCACTAGGAATTTTTCAGTAGTAGCCTAGAGTTTGGAAGTTTGTGGTGTGACACCCCCGTGCCTCGAAAGCCGTTGATCCCGGCTGTCATTTGTAGATCTTTGACAGTCGTTGCGTATAGGCAGAAGCAGGGAAGACCTCTAAGGTCGTGTTGCCAGTAACTATGTTGTAGAGGTCAGTTAGGCTGTCGCTCCATGTACAACACTGGTATTCAGCTCATCAGCTGTATCCAGTTCGACTGGAAGTCAACCTCAAAATAGTTGGGAAAAGGCTCCTCAGATATACTTGTACATATAATTATAGATAGTGGACAAATTATACAAATTACCAATATGGTGTGAGTCGCGGATGTTTCTTGAAAGATACCTACAACAGGCAATATTTTGTATAGTCGTGTGAGTGTGTAACTGCCTCGGTAGCCTAGTGGTCCTAAGCGCGACTGCTACGCTAGAGGTCTTGGGTTCGATTCCCAGGTCGAGCAAAAAGTGTTATTGAGTTTTTCTATGAAATTCTCAGTAGCAGTTCGGAGTTTGGATTTGTACCCGGTTAATGGCAACAGGCTCGCCCCCTATTACATGGAACCTAAACATACCGGCGAACTGTGGGTGTACATTGTTACACCTCTGCCTAACCCTTCGGGGAATATAGGCGTGATGGTATGTTCGTGTAAGAGGCGATGGCGCATGGCGTGGCGGTCGTACGCTGTGCAAGTACCGGCGGCCATGACAGCAGTGCCCGCGCGCTCTTCCCATGGTTTGGCGTCATTATGAGACATTACGCTGTCAGTACTAACGCACGCAGTTTATGTGGGAATGGCGCCCACCGCCCGGCGGAACTGACATTACATTGTATTATCATACACTTATTGGTAGATCGTGCCTAAAATTTGTAAATCCGTCCCCAAAAACAATCCTATCCTATCCTATGTAGGACTAGTAAGTCCTACTTCCAAGTAATATTACATAAGACACATACCATCACGCCCCCGAAGGCCCCGAAAGCCCGAAGGGTTAAGCAGAGGTGTACCAATGTACACCCACAGTCCGCCGGAATATTATGACCCCATGTAATAAAGGGCGAGCCTATTGCCATTAACCGGGCCCAAATCCTAACACCGAGCTGCTACTGAGATTTTCATAGAAAAACCCAACAACACTTTTTACTCGACCTGGAAATCGAACCCAACACCTCTAGCGTAGCAGTCGCGCTTAGGACCACTAGGCCAACGAGGCAGTTCCTAATATTAACTAATATAACAAATGCAAAAGTTTGTGAAGATGGATTGATATTTGTTACTCTTCCACGCTTAAACGGCTGAACGGATCTGGATTAAATTTGGCACTGAGATGGAATGTAATGTGCAATAACACGTAGAATACTTTTTATCCCGGAAAAATATACAGTTCCCGTGGCGCGCAATATCAAATTTGACGAAGTCGCCGGCAGAAGCCTGTTTAAAATACATTCTTGTACCACATACACGTCATCCTTAAATACCTGCATACATTGAGTCAATAAAAAATTAACCCTCAACAAATAATCTGAAACTCATTACAAATCCGAAAACGATAAAATCTATTGTAGTCGTTAATTATGACGTCATACATCAACCCTAAAACGCCGGCTATTAAAATATCGTTAGAAAATGAAGGCGGGTCTATTGGGCCCCGCGGGGGAATAAGATGATAACTCAAAGAAATGGGTCGTTATTGTCACATTATTCAAAGCCGTCGCCGGAGGAAGTATTAAGTGTCACACGGCAGGCACGGTGCTTGGGAGCGCGGGTCGGTTCCCATTGATACGCGATATTGTTGTAAGTAAATCTCGTTAAGCTGTTACAGTAACCGCTTAAAAACCTATTAATTACTATTTAAATGAATACGGTGCAATTTTAATGCGTTCGGAGCGCGTTTTTTAATTATAATTTTTTTTCAATTTTTTTTATAACTGCCTCGTTAGCCTAGTGGTTCGAAGCGCGACTACTATGCTAGAGGTCTTGGGTTGGATTCCCAGGTCGAGCAAAGTATTATTGGGTTTCTCAGTAGCAGCTCGGAGTTATTATATCTATCATTATTTCGATCACTAGTTATAACTAACACAAGCAGATGGTATTCTGTGCATATTCAATGTTTTTTAATAACTCCATGCACCTAAATCCTATAAATATAACGTTCATATTTCTACAAAGTTGTATTGAAATAACTGAAAACCCGAAGAGGACTCACTGTACATACAGACCACTATGAACAACTTTTACTGTGGGACTAACCTAGAAATGGTAAAAAGAAATCATCAGCTCCATATATTTTAATGTCATTTCACCATTATCACAATCCATTCATTTTGGCTAAAAACTCAATTTATCTGTCAGACTTATCACTAATACGATCGATTCACGAATTGATTTTCGATAAAGCAAAAATAAAGTAAATCTCATCACTTGTCGGCCTTAAAACCTGTCTCGAAGTAGGTACCCACAATTTGCGAGCTCTCATGAACCATTTGAGTGTTTCCTTAACGAAGCAGCTGCAACATAACATAGATTTAGTGTCGCGGTAAAGATTTTTACTCTGTCAATGATATCCCTTCAGATAATGCTTTAGATGGATGGATGGCCTACTCATTCACGCACGAACGGCTGAACGGATCTGGTCAAAATTTGGGACTGAGATAGATTGTAGTGTGGACTAACACATAGTTTTTACCCAACTACGGCAAAGCCAAAGAAGGATTATGATTTTGACAGGCTATGTATGGATGTATGTGTGTGTGTATGTTCATCTGTTCCCTCATAGCTCCTAAACTACTTTTTAGAACTCGACAAATGAGGTATCGTTAGAACCGTCTGAATCGTTCGCTGAACATAGGCTACGTGACGTGGCGCCCTCTAGCGAACAAAAAGTACAATGTTCAAAAAATAAATAAGATAAATACACCGTGTTTGGTATACATTTGAAAGGGCTTAACTTGTACATTTCCAAAATATTGCTCAAATTTAAAGTGGCGCCATCTAGCGCGCAAGAAATATGTCATCCAAGTGAGCGAATTAGCGTATACGGCCTTCTTGTGACCTTTAAGTGGTGTCTTGTTAATTTACGTAGAATTACAATTCCTTTATGGATTTGATATTGGAAATTGATACTAAAAAAATGTCTTAAAAAGTTTTTGTTTCTCCAGTAACCTTGTGATAACCCTCCTTCTGACGTAGTCGGGTAAAAGCAAATGGCAATAATCGGCAGCTGCTGTTCTAATCTCCACGTCAATCCCAACGCACAAGTATCGCATCCCGTACGTCAACGCGCATGCGCACAGGATAACAATGGTCCATAGAAACTCCTTGTAGACCACACGGGATCCTCTGCTCCTTATAATTACAACTGGCGTATTCAAATAAAGCATTATTTGATCCTAATGAATGGAGCCTCGATAATATTATTGAGCATTCTATATGTAAAGGGATTTTAATAGGTTTTATTTATCGAGAGCATTTACTGACGTGGGTGGGGGCGTGGCCGTGTCTTGTGGACTTGGGCTTTATGCCTGAACTCGGAAATTGGGTTATTATTATTTTTTTAAATATCATTTGATGGCAAATAAGTTGACGGCCCAACTGGTGTCAAGTGGTCAGCGCTGCCTATAGACATCTACAATATCAGATGCCTTGCAAATGCGTTGCCATCCCAGAGCCAAAGTTAAAAGGTCTCATGTGGCTGTAATTACACCGGCACCCATACCCTTCAAACCGGAATACAGCAACGCCGCTTTGCGGCAGTAATAGGTATACTGGTAGTAATTTCCCGGACAAGAGCTCTACAACTACTACAATATATCTATTCAGATGAACGTTTCCTCACATAAACATTGTGATAGCACAAAACATTAATAATTATATTAATCTATGTAAATAATATATTGAATGCACTTTATGTCACGCTCACAAGGCGCCGCCATATTTCAGTGCAAAGCGCATCGCAATGACAATAAAAACAAAAGAATACGAGCACAATGTTTGTACGGCATATCGGCAGAGAAGTTCGCGTTCAGTTAATATTAGCTTTAAATAAAGTTGTGTCTTCCACAGTGAACACAAAGGTTTTCATAAAACTTTGTACTGAGAATATCTATTTATAAGTATTTGTGTGAAACTGCAAACCTATACTAATAGAACGAAGCTGAATAGTTTGTCTGAACGTGCTAATCTCTGTAACCACTGGTTTAATTCTGAAAGTTATTTTGCTAACAGGTTACGTTTTCCCTGGGTGCTATAGACTATATCCATTCTAATATAAAGAAGTAACTCTGTCTGTTACGCTGTCACACCTAAACCGCTGAACAGATATTGATAAAATTTGGCACAAAGCTAGATTGCACCTTGGAAAAGGACGTAGGTTACTTTTTGTTGCGAGAAAAGGGCTTGAAAAGGAGATGAGAGTCTATATAAGAGTACGTCATTGTTGAAGATAAAGCCATTATCTTTTTATTTAGGCACTTGATTAAAAATTAATAAACAATTTGGTTCAAGCGTTTTTGAAAAATTATAATGACAGCTCGAAGTGATTATTCCACGCGGACAAAGTCGCGGGTAAAAGCTAATTTATTATAAAAAGACAAATCAAGCAGATTAGTTTTGACTTTTGATAATTTGGGAAGTAACAAATCCGTCGAGCAACCTCTCTGGGAGAGCTCTAGTCCACTGGTCAGTGATCAGAGACAACTGGACTAATAACCATTATGTAACGTTTATTATCCTTCGACGGAGAGTAGTTAAAAGTAGTGTTAAACCACCGTAATGTCCTTAAATACTCGTAAACAAGGCCCGCTGTCTGTGTCCGCCACTATTTGTTGGTTATAAAATGTAAATTGTGCCGCTTTTGATTTTTACGACGAACTTAATGTTAATAAGTTGATATAATGACTGTTTTTCTTTTAGTTTTGGACCCCCCCGCCGCGACGTTGTTGTAAACGGACGTGTTACAAGATCTCTCCGCACATTTAAATCATAATTTGACAAAATAGTGCTTTTTAAAAAAAAATAATCCTACAATATTAAACTTCAGTGTACCAGTGACAAACTGTGAAAAAACTAGAGTGAAATACCAAGTGCATCATCGTTAAAAATCAAAATTATCATCAAAACGGACTCCAACTTTTTAAAATTTTGCCTATTTTGGACTTTGGACTCATTCGTGAACACAAAAGAAACTACTCGAACGCTAATCATCATCATCATAACAGTTTCGCACAAGACGATAGCGGCTACCAAATTAAACCACAAAATTAAGTGTCAATTTGACCCCGTGGCGTAAAACGTCTCGGGTCGTGCTCAAAGTGTCGCAAGTTCGAATCTCACTTCAAACCCTTAGTTTTTGATATTTTTGGATTTTATTTAAATTTCATTTCTTAATTTCGTAGTTAAAAAATGCCTCTAAAACGAACACCGCCAGTGTCGCCCGCTGTTTTAAGTCAGTTACCTCCAGTCCACCACCAATCTGACCCAAACATAAGTACGTCTGCGGACGTAAATGAAGTCTCCTTGGATGCACTAAATGTTACCTGTCGTAATAAAAGGAAGCGCGACGACCAAGAATATCATCTCGATTTGAATGACTTCAAAGATGAAATATCTGGTGTAATAAAAGATCTTAAAAAGGAACAAAGCGTATTCTACTCTAACATGCAATCTACGCTGTTAGAAATAAAAAACCAGTACAGCAAACTGCAGGAGTCTGTAGACTTTACTGCAAAAAAATATGACGAAATGCTACTTAAAATGGAACAATACGAAGTTGAGAGGAAGGAAAATCGAGACTACATCAGGAAACTAGAAGACAGGGTAGATCAACTTGAAAAACAGTCGAAAATTACATCTGTAGAAATAAAAAACATCCCAAAGACTGAGGGTGAGTCAAAATTGGATCTGATAAATGTGATCACAAATGTTGGTACCGTTCTGGACACCACAGTTAGAGAATCGGATATTAAGGACGTATACAGGATTAACTCAAGCAATTCTATGAATAACACCATCATAGTTGACTTCACCACAGCCCTACTTAAATCTAAGGTACTGCAATCAGTCAGAAATTTTAATAAAAATAATAGAAACTGTAAGCTGAATACAACGCATCTACGAGTCCCCGGCCCAAAGGTTCCAGTTTACATATCTGACAATCTCCCCGCAAAAGCTCGAAAGTTATTCTTCCTAGCAAGAGACTTCGCCTCCCAACATAAATATAAACATTGCTGGTCGGCCTATGGTAAAGTTTACTTACGTAGGGAAGATGGCGCGCAACGTATCACTGTGAACTCGGAAAAGGATTTTGCTAAAATAATTGAACAATGACTAACTGGTCAATATTCCATATCATTAATACCCTGCATGTATTTTTATAGCTATTTTAATATGTTAATTAATGTTTTTCAGTTACTTTTTTCCATCAATGTATGCATGTCTTTTTACAACTATTTTAAGATGTTAATCAATGTTTATCAATTTATTTTTTCTATCTATAACACACATAAGTATACGTATACAAGCAATCATTTACACTTAAACAATTTCACACACTTTTACACACTTTGTTCATTTCATCTTCAGGTATTATTTTGTAGAGGATATAATCAAAAACTGAAAAAACTTTTTACCGCTGCTCTTCCTTATACCGATATAGTGCCTACTGAATTTCTCTTGTCAGAACAGGAGAAGTTCGGTGGGAGAGCAATCGACCATCTCATTTCATGTCTCTCTGATTTGTACAGCTTTGCACATTATACTCTGCCTCTATCATTTAAAGCGTACTCTTCGATAACTCTAATTTAATAAACAATGACATTGACAACCTTTCAGTAGCTGACTCTACTACATGTGACCTGGCCGATTGCTTAAACCTCATCCCGAATGATGAAAAACATCTCAAATTTATGATTCAAAACATAAGAAGCATTACTTGCAACATGCCAGGCTTTAATGTTCTATTAGCACAATCGGGTACTTCGTGGGATCTAATAATTCTCACAGAGTGCTGGTTACCACATACCTCTAATCTTCCGGTATTAAATGGCTATAACTGTCACTCAACTAACAAAAACAAAACACAAAACGAGGGTGTAGTTGTTTATATAAAAAATGGTTTACATGTTAATGTCGTCGAACCTGATTTTCATGACGCAAATTGTTTAACAATACAAATTAATAATGACACCGTTGTTTTAGCTATCTATCGCCCACCATCGTATAACAATATTTCAAACTTTCTAGAATCCCTTAATGAAGTATTATTAAATTATTCTTCTTATACAAACATTATTCTCACCGGTGACATAAATATAGATATTAGTACTTCTAATCATGATCGTAATGCTTCATCTTACCTCGATTTAACTTCTTTTCACGGTTTGCTACCTGCACACGTTACTCTAACACACGGAAAAACATGTCTAGATCACGTTATTCTCAAAACCAAATTGCCAGCAAATGTTTTTATAGCTCAAACAACCCTCACCGATCATTATACTGTCATTCTTTCGTTGAATCAACGGTTTCCTAGACACTTGAAACACATGATCTCACGGATAGATCCAGTCGGATTACTTTCCGACTTCAATAAATTAAACTTTCAACCAGTTCTCGAGACATATGATGCAAACGTGGCAACTGACAAACTTGTTCACATTCTCAAAACTGTAGTAGAGTCAAACACCAAAATAATTACCGTCTCCAAGCGGAAAACAATTATTAAACCCTGGATAACCCCAGGTCTCTTGAGATGTATAAAAAACAGAGACAATCTAAATAAAAAAACAAAAAAACATCCTGACAATCTAATACTAAAGACAACATACACAAGATATCGTAACTATTGCAACAAAATTTTAAAGAAAGTAAAAAGGGAATTTGAAAGAGAAGAAGTAAAAAAGGCGGGAAAGGATAACCGCCAACTCTGGAGAGCAATAAATAAAGTCTCGAATAGATCAAGACCAAAGATTTCACCTACTGAGTTAATAAGCCCGCAGGATCCACCAGTCCATTCCTTAAATAAAATAAACCACTTTTTTGCCAATGTTGGCTCAACCTTAGCTAATAAAATAACCACTCAACAGCAGGGTCATGATTATCCCCCTACTAGTTACCAACTGCCTAACTTTTCCCATTCCATGGTTATCCTGCCCACTGATGAAGACGAGGTAGCTGCTATTATTTCCTCGCTCAAGCGCGATTGTGCCGTGGGCTACGACAATATTTCTTCTAACCTTCTCATTGCACATAAAAATCTTTTAATACCATCCATTACACACATCTGCAATCTGGCGATGGACTCTGGTACCTTTCCTCTTGCGTTTAAAAAAGCACTTATCCATCCCATTCACAAGAGTGGGGATCGACACTGTGTTAATAATTACAGACCAATAGCAATTCTGCCTGCCTTATCAAAAATTCTGGAACGGCTATTGAATAACAGGTTAGTCAAATATCTAGAATCAAATAACCTGCTGTCCCAGTCCCAGTTCGGTTTTAGGGCCGGGAAATCGACGGCCATGGCGGTACACGAGCTGACAAACTTTATTGTTTCTAAGATGGACGATAAAAAGAAGTCCTTAGCCATCTTCTTAGACCTAGCTAAAGCCTTTGATACAGTGTCGATTCCAAACTTGCTACGTAAGCTTGAAAACCTCGGCATACGTGGAAATCAGTTGTCACTCTTCAAAGATTACCTAACTAACCGCACGCAATTGGTTAGGATTGATAACCACTTTAGTGACATTCTTCCCATAGGTTTTGGAGTTCCTCAGGGAAGCATTCTGGGGCCCACGTTATTTTTGGTATATATTAACGACCTCTGTAATCTCTCTCTTCAAAATGGACGTATTATTACCTTTGCGGATGACACTGTGCTTCTTTTCAGTGCAGACTCATGGGAAGAGGTTTATTGCTACGCTCAGGCTGGGTTTAATGCTGTAAATAGCTGGCTGAAAACTAACATACTCACCTTAAATTCCGACAAAACCAACTATATAGCCTTTACTTTAAGGAACAGCCGTCAGTCATCTCTCCAACCATTCTCCATCCTCGCCCACACCTGCACATCCCCTCATAACGGTGATTGTTCTTGTTCCAAATTACAGAAAGTCGACAGTATTAAGTACTTGGGGGTCACCTTAGATTCTAAATTAAACTTTGCCGCACATATAAAATGTCTTACTAGCAAAATACGGAAATTTATCTTTGTGGTAAAAAATCTTCGGTCTATCCTTAACTCCAAGCAACTACTGTCTGTTTATAGTGCATTGTGCCAATCGCTCCTAACTTATTGCATCACTTCATGGGGTGGAACGTTTAAATCTAACCTTTTACCACTTGAAAGGGCTCAAAGGGCAGTCCTTAAAGTTGCATTATTCCTTCCTTTCCGTCATCCCTCTGTAGAAGTTTATAAGTCCTCTAAAGTCCTCTCAATTCGGCAGCTTTTTATTCTCCATGTAGTTTTAAAGCAACGATCTCTTCTTCCTTTTTCAAGTACCTTTCATCATTCTGATATGAGAAGCAGAAGAAGGAATGTATGCCAGCCTAAATCAGTGAAAACTAAATTTGCCCGAAATTTCTTTTCTTTTCTTGGCCCATTTCTATACAACAGACTGAATGATTTACTCTCCATTCATACCCTAAATAAAATAACGTTTAAAATGGAAATAACTGACTGGCTCATCACTTTAGATTATGCCCAAATCGAAGACCTTTTCAAAACCATATCCTAACATAATGTTCCCTTTGCAACACATACACAATTACCCCACACCTCACACGCTCACTCCACATCACACACACTCACCCAACATACCACGCACATCTACATACATCCTCCCTTGCATGTATCCTTAATAAATTAATTTATTTTTCGCTTTTGTAAACCTAGTTTTACGAGCATTTTTGCATTATCATGATTATAATGTATGAGATTTTTATTTGAACATTGTATGCGATTCAGATCGTCTCCAGTACAACACAATACTGTTAATACTCAGTTCAGGGGGTCTGGTGACCTGACATACAGGTTTTGTAAAAAACTTAGTTTAGGCACCAGTCTTCCACAAATTAATTTACAATTCTGTCTGTAGACTATTTAATTACTTTCTCTGTAATTTGTGGTAAGAAATAAATAAATTATTAAAATTATTATTATTATTAGTTTCAATACTTCGCAATGATTAACGCATAGTTTTTTTAATAGACTGGGAAGTATTATTTATATTAAAGAATGTGTTATTACAGAGTAGTCTGCTAATTTGAAGTTCTTATATCTCATTGTAATTTTTCTTCTTGCCTATTTATCGAGAACAATTTCATAATATCATCTATCTTTCCTTAAAGGAAAATAACATAAAAAACTGTAATAATGAAAAAGATATACAATGGCATTAAAAAAATCCTTCGCATCGTCGCCGTCGACTGGAAATGCGCCTAAAACACTGGCGGCATTGCTAAGTTGGATGGCAATGCTAATTCTCTAGCCAAGGCAAAAGCCAGTCCTTGGTCACGAGAAGTGTCAACCAGCCGTATGTTCTTACATTGAATGTTTTTCTTGTTCAATACCAAGCAACCTGCGCGAGCTCTCCATTCATAACATACACCGACAAGCACCCGAACAAACCGACGCTCAACATTTATGATATAACAAGGACCATTTTATTACAGTTCTAAAATGATCCGACACGTATTCTAAGTAAACGCGACCATGACCTTTTTTTGTGACATACAAAGTGTGTCCATTATAGGAGGCCTCGCGGGCTCATAAACATGTCATCGAGGCGATTGTGGCCGGGCGGACCGGCGCGGCGCGGGAAGGTTCGCCTATCGGGACTATTTATGTTGATTTACGGCTTAGTGCAGTTAGTTATGCGTTTAATGTTGGTTTACGTAGATTAGTCGCTTGAATGTGTTTTGGGGTAATTTGTAATGTAGCCTTTACTGCTGTTTAATTAGCTATTAGGAGTGCGGTGAGTGATAGCATCGCGGCGAGCAAGCTGAGCTTGCTTTAGGGTTCTAAATAATTGTGCCACGTATATTAATTCAAAAGTGCCTGTAAATGGTCTAATTGAAATAAATCCTTGACTTTGACTTTGATAAAATAGGAAAACATCTAAGTATATTAGTCGCCACGTGTCGTGAGCACAATAATGTCAAGTGAATTTTTGGGTTTTTCGGTTCCTTTCCGAGTTTTTTGGGCCGCCGACACTACGCAATTTATCCGTCAGTTGGACCGATCGCGTGCAGCGGCCGCGCCCCAAAAAACCCCGAAAGTAAACCAAAAATTAACTTGTGCTCACGACTCGTGGAGACTAATATACTTCGTGTGCGCCTGCCATGATTGACTTATATACCTTATACTATCTTCTGCCCGTGACATTGTCAGCGTAGTTTTTTTACCATCGTTAAGTTACGTCTTTGCTCCGCTCCCGTGTGTCATAGCGTGGAGATACTACTGTCATTCTATTCTTCATAATTCTGGCTATCATCTACAACAATATTTTTTCCAATCCATAGTCCCAGAGATTAACGCGTTTAAACAAACTATTAAAAAGCTTTTCAGCTTCATTATATTAGTATAGACTAACGTAGTGCCCGCGACTTCGTCCGCGTTGCTTATTTTACCCGCGTTAAGTTACGTCTTTCGTTATTGCTTCGCTCCCGTGGACCGAAGCGTGATGGTATATAGCCTATGTTACTCAGGAATAATGTAGCTATATATTGGTTATATAAAAATTGTTAAAATCGGTTCAGTAATTTCGGAGCCTATTTGTTACAAAAAAAATCTTTCTTCTTTAGAATATTAAAAAATTTCGAGTAAAAGTCCCGTCAAAATCGGTCCAGACGTTTCGGAGATAAGCCGGAACAAACAGACAGACATACAAAAATTTAAAAAAATGATTTTTTTTTATGTTTATATCGGTTATATACTTTCATATGCATTTAGTGAAAAGCTTGTAATTTGAAATTACTAACACTCTTCAATTTTATTTATGTTGTGTAAATTAGTATTGAAGTATAGATTAGTTACGAAGTATCTAACATGCTAACCCCGACGATGTCCGAACACGCCCGATCGTGTCTTATTGTTACAAGATCGTAAGTTGCCGACAATTTGTCATCATCAAGTTGTTCCGCGGCTCGTACACGTTGCTTGATAAATGCTTACATGCTCACCAGGTACATTACACGTCTGGCGATCTTGTTACCAATAGATCATTCCTTAGTTTCTAGAGGCTTAGAGGAGCAAGATTAAAATAAGAGGTGCAAACGGTTTTACTGGCATATACTTAGCTATTCCTATTTAAATAATCATCATCATATCAGCCTATATCTGGCTACTGCTGAACGTCAACCATTCCGGGTCCGGGGCTGCCCGTATGCATTCGCTGCCCGCCACCTTCTGTAAATCGTCGGTCTACCTTACAGCAGCGCGTCCCATACTACATTTGCCTAAACGTGGTGTCGACTCCAACACGTGTCTGCTGCACCGACCGTTTGTCCGTCTGCAGACATGACCGGCCCACTTCTGCTTCAGCGTACTAATTCTTCGAGCAATGTCGCTGACTTTAGTTCTCTAGTGGATGACTTTATTACGAGTTCTGTCCATCAGAGAAACTCCAAGAAATATCATCTCCATCGCACGCTGATCGATCTTAATTTAAATTAAAGACATTGACGACATTATCCGAAATCCACCTCGTGTGCATCGCTTCTTCAACAACTTCAGTATAATAAAACACCAATAAAAACTGCTAACACCAGAGGTGCGGCACCACACTACGCGCAAATTTCACACCACCCACCCGTAATTGATTCTCGTTCACCGGTTATTATTCAGGCGGTGATAACTCTTGATAAATGACGACTGTAATTGTGTATAATGCTTGAGCGAGTATCGTGTTCAATAGCTTTACTCAAATATTTATGGTTTGAAAACGATTTCGCGATCGTTTTCCCCTATATTTGCATTGAAGAGAGATATATCGCAGTTGTCGCGTTATTGTGACTATTTCTCGGCTTTGTAGCATAATGTTAGATTTATGGCGCCTTGTGTGCAAATAACTCAGGTTATTATGTTGGTCAGTTTGTCTGCGGCAAAGTAAGTTATAGTAAAGTTAAGTGTTTCTAGTTTATTGGATCACATTCGGTTTTGTTTATCACGTTGTGACGTAACAGCAGCCCGTGTGAACTCGTTGCGTAGCGCGGGATTTGCATCTACAAGATACATTGGTTAAGTCATTACGATTCAACTTTAATTTGTAACTAAATGAGAAAGCAAAGCATGCGATGTTTTAAACGAGATTGTTTAGTTTATATGTTGTATTTTATACGCGGAACGCCAGTAAAAGTGCCCTCAGAATCTGTTCACCTTTTCGAAGGTTAGTAGGAAGGAACAAACACACAGAAAGACTATAAAAAAATTGTTTTCGTGTTAGTAGGTACCGTGTAAACATTCATATACTAAAAATCTTGATTAAATGCCCTTGTCGGATCAATATGAATAGGCTGGGTGCTTTTAACTACATCCGAACCAGACACTACTTCACACTACACATAAAGTTATGAGCAAAGCATGGACTCCAACGAGTCAACGAATATGAAACAGATCAGCAATCGTTCAAACAGGTGTCTGCTAAGTAGTGTAGAGTGTGGAGGCGACTTCCGCCCGTCGCAGTGGGCGTCAACTGGACCAATGTTCTGACAAATTGTGTGGAAAGCAATTAGCTCCGTATCGATATTCTAGGTACAGTCACTTAGCGTTACAATTTAGTAATTTTGTATTATTTATTATGCCAATAAGCAACTCCTTGCACCACCCCTTTTAGTCTCCCGGAGTTACATACAACAATTGATAATATTTTGAAGTATGTATATTGGAATTGGTGAGGTTCTTCAGAAAGGTCGTGCGCGCAGTACTCGTAACCGGCGTGCTTGTATGACCAGATGTATGAACGTGGATGAGGACAAAGGAGTAATGTAAGGATCGTAGCAGGTAATGTTATATGGTTTCTGTTCTGCCTAGCCTCATGGGGAAAAGGCGTATGTATATTGGTCAAATAACACGCATTGTGTGGCAGGCGGAGTCAGCAGGATTATCAAAAGATTGTTAGCAGATGGTATAACAACTCTTGGACGAAGTTGTCCGGTCTTTCAAATCACGCTGATCATAATCCGCTCGGGCGGGATCGGCATAGCTCGGCTACAGTCGGGCCTCCGCAGACAACAACAAGTGGAAAACGAAAGTGTAAGCAGAGCGAGTGACGCGCCAGTTTCACTACAATACTATAAATTGTATTTACTGTTACTAGCAATGCGTCTCTTCGTAAATGCTACGAGACAAATGTACATGCGGCGACATTTCTACTACACAGGCTAGCAAGGTGTAGACTTTTTTTTAATGTTGAGAAATCTCATCAAATGACTTGTTGCGCTCTAGGCGCAGCGGGAGGAAGTGTCAGACTTACTGACCAAGACCCATCCGTGTTCCTTCTAATGCCCTTTATGCTCCAGGGTTGCAGTGACTCTTTTGAACAAATTGTTGTTCGTGGAACACAACGCGCCGCGACACGGGCCTGGCTCTGATCGGACTGCGAGTCACCCAACCCTCGCCTAAGGTGGCTGGGAATCGCCCTGCGCCTTCCCCTATATCCCAGGCGTTCTCTTCTGTTGAAGGTGTGGGCTTGGTAGGTATATAGGATGTATCTATTAGCTTCAGTAAGTGGGCATTATAATGTACACTGCTGTCTTTGGACAGTATATAGTCATTCGTATCGACACGAGAGAAGAAGTCCAATGCATTTTGCTGATAAAAGTCAATAAATCTGAGTTTGTTTTTGTAAAACTACCCATCACTTGTGCATATCAACATATTACCATGTAACACTAACACATTATGTTGCAGCTGACGCGCCGCTCGTAAACTTTGCACATTTACATTATAATATCGTCGCCGGCTCTGACTATATAATAACTCTGAATGTCGCCTTCAGCTAATTAAATAAGACTATTATTTATTACCGCCATTGTACAGTAATAATAAGCTAAAGCAGAACTGGAATGTTGGTATTAGGGCACCAGGTGATCGAGCAACTCGAACAGGGCGGCACAGAAGGTTAAGACTTCTGAACAATTTTTACGGGTAAACCCAACCATACATTGCCTGATTCACCCCTAGTTTCACGAATCAAAAATATTAATGAGTCTTATTGTCAAGCGCGTTTTTAACCAATCACAGCAGCTTACAGGCGTTTGACAATTTTTCACGGTAAACGGAGAAGGTAACCTACATTTTCTATATAAGGGTAGGTAAGCACGGGTGAGAATGATATAGGTATGATGCATCTACGTTTCGCCGCTTATGTTACAAGTCTTGTGTGACAGGGAATATTAGGTGTAGTGATGGTTGCATCGACTAATAACAAAGTAAATGGCATACATCTTACTTAAGTACATAAGCATAAGCTTAAGTACATAAAGCCAGCCCTCTGGCTACGTGAAGAGTCGATACTCTTCACGTAGCCAGAGGGCTGGCTTTTTCTTGGGTCAAAGAATTAATATTGCCATATAACGTGGCAATGCTGCCAGCCTTTTGGGCACTTGTCTCATTGACAGCGATGTGGATGAGTTTTTTGACGGCTTATGAGCTTCCCCTTTCTTTTTTAAATTGTACGTTATATGTAATTTAAAATATTTCAATAAGTAAAAAAAAATTAAAAGGAATTAAAATTAAAAATTAAAATTAATTCGTGTATAATATACCTTGTATTTCGAAAAAGAATTCCTAACGTCGTAGGTGACTAACATCGCAGTTTTAAGAAGTAGGTCTTGATAATTATAACTAATGTGAAAATGACCTGATGCCAAAATGTTAAAATGAACTGCCCTGTTGGTCTCGTGGTCGCAAGCGCGACTGATGAGCAAGGGGTCCCAGGTTCGATTCCCAGGTCGGGCAAAAACTGTTATTGGGTTTTTCCATTAGGATTTGCTCAGTAGCAGCCCGGAGTTTGGAAGTTGGTGGTGTGACACCCCCGTGCTTCGGAAAGCACGTAAAGCTGTTAGTCCCGGCTGTCATTCGTAGATCTTTGATAGTCGTTACGGATAGTGAGAAGCCAGGAACTCTGACAACCAGTGTAACCAAGAGGTATCATGTTGCCCACTAACTGGGTTGTGTAAGTAAAATGGTATTTAGCTGAATCCGGTTAGACTGGAACCCAACCCCAACATAGTTGGGAAAAGGCTAAGTAGATGATGATGATGTGTAAAAATGACCTGATGACTTTTGCTGCGGTAGGTAACTCCGAATATTCATGTTAATATTGAACGCTAGGAAGACCAGAAGCTCGCTCGTCATTAATCATCGACTCCGACGTAATGCTGGTGTGAACTAGTGAATAAACATCTCACACTATTCAATAATAATATGAATATTTTAATTACCTATTCAATAAATAGTTTCTATTTGCTTTACCTTTCTGACATTTGTTTTATTAATTGTAATAAAATGTTAATTATCACACTGTGGACAGCTAATGTGACAGTTACACTCCGGTTGGTTTATTGTAAGGGGTTTATGTTATTGAAGCAGTTACTATCATTCACGGGCAACTAGGAAACAGTGCAACCTGCATTATTCATAACATACCATCACGCCTGTAGTCCCCGAAGGGTTAAACAGAGATGTAACCAATGTTTATCCCGTGTAATAGGGGGTGAGCCTATTGCCATAAACCAAGAATCCTAACTCCGAACTGCTACAGAGAATTTGATAGAAAAACCGAATAGCACTTTGCTTGACCTGGGAATTGAACCAAAGACCTCGAGCGTAGCAATCGCGCTTAGGACCACTAGGCCAACGAGGCAGCCAAACACCTACTTTATTATTGTTTATTTTGCTGCATGTCCCATCGTATACACAAACCACTAAATCTTTTGTGATTGAATTCACAAAATGTTAAACCAGAACTAAATTGTATAGTTTTGCAATTTTCCATTGCAATAGTTAGTAGAGCTCTTTGTGAAGGAGCTCGTCCGGGGAAGTACTACCACCATACCTATACCTGCCGCAAAGCCGCGTTGCTGTGTTCCGGCTTGAAGGGTTTGGGTGCCGGTGTCATTACAGGCACATGACACATTTCAACTTTGTCTTTGGGATGGCAACGCATTTGCAGGGCCTATGGTATTGCAAATGTCTATAGGCAACGGTGACCACTTAACATCAGGTAGCCGTCGGCTTGTTTGCCATCCAATGATAGAATAAAAACCAATTTGGCCTAGAATGTTTTAATTGGATGCTAGAAAAATATCTAAACAAACGAAGTAAAGCCACGGTATCTGCTAGCAACATGTTATTAGTAAATGAGATCTAGTTGGTAGGTGTGCGCTGACAGGCAAGTAATGACAGTTTGGTGCTGAGGCAGTTGCATAAATATACGTCGATGTAAGGCCGCGGACACAAGCGGAGCGGCCAGCGGGGAAACTGCTCTATGTGATTTGAAGAGTGGGTGGAAATGAATAGGTTAATACGTTTGCTTCATAGCAACAGGGCACAGAACATGTACAATATTACAATGAAGTAATGTAGGTTCAGTGGTTTCTGCCGACTCCCATTGAAAAAAGATACAAAAAATACATATCAGATCTTTAAAATCCTGAAATCAATCAAATTTACCTTTAAAAATACAAAATATTTTATAGGTATTTGCTTTACAATTTGTCTACTACTCGACTAGTGTTTAAAGCGTCCTTTTAGGCAAGACATTCCCGTAGTAGGACAATACATTATTCCTTCTTCTACATCTGATAATTATTTTTAAAATTACAGTTTTTTTACGCAACTGTTTACTTCAAATTGTTTAAACAATATTAATATACCTAAGTTTACATACCATCACGCCTTTATTCCCCGAAGGGTTAGGCAGAGGTGTACCAATGTTCACCCACAGTTCGTCGGTATGTTTAGTTCCCATGTAATAGGGGGCGAGCCTATTGCCATTAACCGGGCACAACTCCTAAGTCCGAGCTGCTACTGAGAAATTCATAGAAAAACCCAATAACGCTATTTGCTCGACCTGAGAATCGAACCCAAGACCTCTAGAGTAGCAGTCGCGCTTAGGACCACCAGGCTAACGAGACAGTATATACCTAAGTTTTTACAATAATATTCCCTAATTGTATAATCGCCATCTCTATATTCTGTACGATATGTTTAGGTACACTTCGTGTTAGATTAACAACTCAGTCTCTTTTATCAATCAATCAAAGTCGTACAGGTCATCGACCTTTGACCTGACAATACTTTGACGGCTACCTTTTAAAGCTAAATCGTAACGTAAACCAAAACGTAACGTTAACTTCTAACCTCAACGTAGACGCGGTAATGCGATTAACCTTTTTAGTAGGACGGAGACAAACGTGCGACTTGTCGGGGACAGTAACAGATTGCCTGCCTTTGAAGGTAGTTCACACTCTGTGATATTAAATAGATACTTGTTGATAATTTTTATTTGAGATTTTTTTATAGGTAAGTGAAGATTGGTAATTCCTAATTATAGAGTATAACTGAAAGTCTGCTCTGTTAAAAATATCTTTCCAACTTATCTCTAAGCGAAACGAATGAAACCCTTACATATCAGTATTCCATATGTTAGGAAATGTTTGCAATAAAAATATTAATATAGATACCTAAATATTAAAATCCAAAGAGAATCGTTAACATTTAGGCTACGTTTCCACCAGAGACACGCGCGGCCGCGTCGTGAGGGATGCGTGTTGTGCTGAGCAATTATAGCGCTAGCTTAGCTCAAGTTATTTAAAATGAAGCGATGTCATTATCTTTACACACATCACTCGATACGCATCTCCGCTCATTTCTGGTGGAAACGTCGGTTTAGCTTTGGATATGCGCATCAAAACGTGCTCTCCACCTCTCATGCAGCGTGCCCTCTTTCTAATCTCAACAAAAACGCTTCAAATAATAAGAATGTGTTCACCTTTTAACGGCGAATTAGTTGCGTCGTCGCGTCGAGAGCTATAAACACGTCGGAATTCATATCTGTCGCAATAAACTGGCTGACGGATCGCTACCGGAGACCGAGTGCGGCGCCCCTGACGCCGCGACACGCCAGGGGTGGCCAACGTAAACAATCCTTGATTTAGACAATTGTTCTGACGGAAATCTTAGTTGAAATCTTTTTTTTTTCCTTTTTACTTTTTGTTGCTTGAATTATAAATAAATAAATAAAATTGATTTATAAAATGTTTGCTAGGCCTACAGTTTAGCTGATACAACATCATCTGCTGACGCAGTCATTACTTATTAAATTAAGGTATTTGATGTCGAGGAACAATAATTATTATGATATTTTGTTATAATTACAGTTTTCTGATTATTCATAACAGGAGATTAGAAATTTTCGGTTAAGACGGTGAAGTTTCTTTAAAAGAGTGACATATTTTAAATGACTAATGCTGTCATAATTTTCTTCAAAATCTATAAAATATAATGCACATTTTTGCCAACCCTAAGTTTAGTGTAAAGCGCCCGGTGACAATAGTATCAGACCATATTAGGGTTGTACCAAGTAAGACACGGCAAATGTGACAAAATTATCTATTAGTAGGTACAATGTCAGATTGAGTTATTTGTTATTAGCCTTAGACTAGCAGATTATGTTCACTGTGCTGGCTGACGTTGAGTGCGGCAATTTATTGTAGTACAAGTCACAGGCACAGTGTGACGCAGCCGGCCCGGGTGGGGGAATGAGTAGTTGTCATTTGTTTTCATTTTTACATGCTTTTATTTACTTTCCCCTGCCCCGCTGTCTAATCAAATCTTATATGTTTAATTCGACCCACTTCCCGGTGTTCGATTGATCACCAATTTTGCAAACATATGCGCTATGCATGACAATACAATATTATGATGTCACAGAACTGGCCTGATGATGAAGCCGGAAGGTAGCCTTAGGAACTTAATTAAATATTACAAGTTAAATTTGACCCTCTCCCCGGTATCCGATTCAGCTGAAATTTCGAATACACTGTGCATATGGATGACATTACAATAAGCTCACAATAATACCATCACGCCTGTATTCCCCGAAGGTTTAGGCAGAGGTGTAACAATGTACACCCACAGTTCGCCGGTATATTTAGGTCCCATGTAATAGGGGGCGAGCCTATTGCCATTAACCGGGCACAAATCCTAACTCCGAGCTGCTACTGAGAATTTCATAGAAAAACCCAATAACACTTTTTGCTCGACCTGGGAATCGAACCCAAGACCTCTGGCGTAGCAGTCGCGCTTAGGACCACTAGGCTACCGAGGCAGTAAGCTCACAAGAACGTGAAAAATAAATCTTATTATTAACTACAACCAGAGTTAAAGTGGAATGTCCTCACATCACATTTATATTTAATAGCATTTTTTTGCTATAATTTTTAGGTTTTAAAAAAAATATGTTTTTTTAATTTACATTTGAACTAACTTTTGCGCGTGACTATGTCCGCGTAGATTTTGTTTAAAAATAAAACACAGGGACTTAGTCTATGTTAATATAATATAGCTTTCCACAGGTAAAAGATATTTTTAAATCGGTTAAGTTGTTTTTGGGATTATCCATTACAAACAAAAACATAAAACTTTTTTCTTGATAATATTAGTGTAGATTGATAATTCTATTGAAATTAAAGTCTAAACGATAGTAGCGGAAATGGGGCTACATATATTTGAAAACAAGATTGATTCAACCGTCCCCAAATACTTGAGCACTTGAGTTCGGTGGCTTTACAAAAACCAATACAAGTAGTCGCCGATACAACATGTTTCCAAATCCAGCCACCGAGTCCTGCCTTACGCAGACACATTAAAATTGCTAATTGTGTGGCAATATAACGCGAGTTGTAAAACCTCCTTGATTTACCGCCGCGCCATAACAATCGCTTACTTCTCATCCTTTAATACTCTATATTAACAATAAAAGTCCAATTTTTTCGTCTTCTTATAAATATTTAATAGTTTGACATTTTAAAGTTTTATTATCGCTCATTAATTTGTAGCTTAGCGTTTAATGACTGCAATCTATCAAAATACAGACGTAAAAAATAATAATATATATATACTTAATTGTAAAAGCTGTTTATTGAAATAGTTTGTTGTTGACTACCGGCATGAGGCATGGGGCAAATCGTAAGATATAGCTCAGGAATCACAGACAACAGGCAAAAGCTAATGCCTTCGGTCAGACACTTAACTAATAAACGATTTTACATATAAAATTATACTAAAATAATCTTATAAATGTTATAAATGCGAAATTGTAGACTGATGCATGTTTGTTACTGAGTAAGGCTCGAGCAGCTGAACGGATCGGGATACAATTTGGCTCAGAGATATATTATAGAATGAAATAGCACATAGGCTCCTTTTTATCGTGGAGAAATAGTGGAGTGAAGATAGCCTAAAACATAATTATTAAACTCGGTACCGTAGTACACTGGCTCCGATACCGGCTTAAATGTCGCAGACACAAAAAAATATAAGACATTTCTTTTAAACAATGTGTGTATCTCTGTGCGACACAGCCCTATCACCAAGTGCATCGATGATACCTGTCGGGCTGCTCGTCCTCCGTCGGGGCAGACTATTAGTTAACTAACTGATTGGGCCAAACGTTTACCTTGTCGCGATAACTGGCGTGAACCGAAAGGGACAGTTTTTTGTTCGCCGGACACATTCTTTGAACTTGTCCTCTTAAAGACAAATAAATTGATTGCTTATTGTTCAAAGGGCGTAAAAAGTGTGACGCTTGTGTGACTTACGCCCTTTTAGCTCTATCGTATGGTACCTTACTATACTTGTTAAGGATAACAGTTGAAGATAAGATGCTGAGGGATACAGATGCATTGTTCAGTTAATAGGTCATTATGATACCTTTGTTATCTTTTGTTTTCACACTCAACTTATCTTTATATACGTAATAATGGTATCTGCTCCGTTTTAGTGTTGTCCTATAAACATTGGTAGTGCGTCCCATCGAGTAACTATTTAACAGGCGGACATACGGCCGAATGAAATTAATTATTAATAAGTACATAGATATGTGTGACTAGCTTCTGTCCGCGACTTCGTCCGCGTGGATATTTTTAACCGTGTTAAGTAACGTCTTTGGTTACTGCTCCGCTCCCTTGCGTAGTAGCGTAATGTTATGTATAGCCTATGGCACTCACAGTAAACGTGGCTTTCTTTGGTTAAAAAAAGTTAAAATCGGTTCAGTAGATCCACAGATTTATTTATTTATTTATTGTTTTCCCCCTACAACCTCACAAATTTTACCTTTGTATAATATTATTATAGATTATTACATAACACATGAACAACATTCACACTTGAAGTTATCTTACTGCAAGCTCGAAAAGAGATGAAAATAAGGCTTTACTGTAAAACAATAACAGACCCCCGCAGAGTGGCTCCGTGCACTGCTGGGTATCAGGGGACTCCACTTATTGGTTGCCATTTAATGACAATAAGTTTAATATTAGTTACAATGGTATCGCCTTATTTATCTTGTAAGGGCTTGAGAAGCAAATTGTTTAGGTCGGAACTGAACAACACAAGCCCACAACAACAATCATAATAACAAACGCAGGCTGTCCTCCGCAACACGTAATATATGATTATAGCACATTATAACATGCTTCCCATCGCGTGCGCGGGCAGACGGACGCAATGACACAGTAATGACGCGGTAATGAGCGAGCGACGCCGCGGGGCATGGCCATGCTTTGGGTTCCGTACCCAACAGGTACCCACTAAAGCTTGCTTGGGTTTTCTAAGAATGTGATCCACACACACATACCATCACACCTGTATTCCCCGAAAGGTTAGGCAGAGGTGCACCAATGTACACCCACAGTGCGCCGGTAGGTTTTGGTCCCACGTTATAAGGGGCGAGCCTATTGTCGTTAACCGGGCACAAATCCTAACTCCGGGCTACTACTGAGAATTCCATAGAAAAACCCAATAACAATTTTGCTCGGCCTGGAAATCGAACCCAAGACCTCTAGCGTAGCAGTCACGCTTAAGAATCATGTTAGTCTTATGTACAGAACCCTTAGTGCGCCAGTCCGGCTCACACTTGGTCTGTTTTCATAAACCCATGTCAATTAGCCCTCATTATAGCTACACTTGATGTAAAATAAATGCGTGCGTGGGCGCACTTTATTTACGCTGTAAATTATTTAAATGCATAGGAAATAGTTTATTGGAGTACGCCTCAGGGCGACTGTCATCAGCTCTTAAATAAAGGGTTTGTTAACTAACCAGTATTAGTGGGACTGCGCCGGCGCAAGGCGGTCACTCCCAACCCTTTATACAACTTGTACCAACAAGCTCTGCAGCAAAACAACAACCAGGCGACAGGGCGAACTTGTGTACCTATTCATAACATTAGATGGCAAGCGAGCCGACGCACACCTGATGTTAAGTGGTCACCGCTGCCTTAAATAATGGGACAAGCCCGCCACACTATTCCCAACCACTGCAACTTCTGTAAGCCAGAATCAACAGTGGAGACCGCCAGAAGAGCGCCGAGGCAATGAAGCTCGACGAGTCCCGGAGAAACGATAAAACTGTCTTGGATCCCGCAACGAAATTAATCAGAAAAGATTAGCGGAGGAGTAGGAAAAAATATTGTTTCCACTTCCCTCCAAACAAGCAGGAGACAGAACAGAACTAGGCCAATAGGCACAAGGGGATATTTACAACTGGGAGAAGCCCAGATTGCCAAGCACCACGGTTTGCAATTGTTACTAACTTAGTGGGTCCTAATGTGAGCTGTTACATTTGATTCCAGTAATAGGTATGGCAAAAACGCCTGAACGCACGGAAATTAGTTCTAGTTTCTACGAGGTCCGCGTAATAAACTACACCGGATGTAACCAGTATACTGTCTAACATTATATTTCGTTCATTCTGCCAAAGATTACACTCCCATAAAATGTGATGAGCAGACTGTTCATATTCACAGTCAGATGTAGAACATTGACACAAGGGAGAAGCAACAAGCTTGAAAGAAAACAATTTACTCTTAAAGTTGCCGTGACCTGTGAGAAATTGGGCAACACAGTGGTCCACCTCCAGCCATGTTCTGGCCAGCCGTTCACGAACTGAGGGAAAGAACTGATGGAGGTGCCGGCCCTTAATGGAATTATCCCACCTACATTGCCATTCGGATAAAAGTTCCTCCCAGACGTCAGTCTGCGGTTTAAATAATCTAGAGATCTTAGCACGGTCCCGTTGTGTTAGAAAGCTTGCGTCCATGGTCTCTCGCGCAGAATAGTACATTGCAGCACGTCGCTGCACCTCAAGATCTACTGGAAGTACACCTGCAAGTACTGGTAGGGCCTCAGTACTAACGGTCCTATACGCTTTGCATAAAAATATTAAAGCTAACCGTTGACTTTGTAGCAATTTACGTCGTACCGCCCCTATGGTGGCCCTATCGGCCCAAACAGGTGCACCGTAGCACATACAACCTAGGTAAGTAGCCCCATAAATAGTTTTTAAAGTTAAGAAGGATAAACCCCAAGTAGCTTTAGATATTCTCGTTAGGGCATAAAAATTTTTTTTGGCTTTTTCTCCTACAGTTTTAATGTGGTCAATAAATGAAAAGTTCTTCTCCAAGATCAAACCAAGATAGCACACGGATTGTTTTCGTTTAACGGGAACATTATTAAATTTAATACTAGGCCATGACTTAAGATTACCCTTTAAAATGAGTTGATAGGTCTTTTGCGGTGCAAAGGTTAAACGGTTTCGATCGCCCCACTGAGATATTAAACGTAGGCATGTGTCAGCTAAATTCTCAAGTCCAGCCCGAGTACTTGACTGAATGAGCAGAAGGCCGTCGTCCGCGTAACCGGTTAAGGAACAGCCGCATGGAAGTGGAATCGCGAGGAAATCATCAAAACCTAAATTCCATAAATAAGGACCGAGAACCGAACCTTGAGGACATCCCATGGTTAGCGACTTCGTTGCGGAATAATGTCCAAGTTTGAGCTTCGCGGAACCATTTAGAAAGTAAGAGCAAACAAGAGAATAGATGTTTCTGTAGCAACCACGGGTTTTCATTTTAAGTAGAAGCATAGGCCACCATGCGTTATCAAAAGCCCCAGAAATATCGAGGAAGATCCCAATTACATATTTATGTTCGGATGAATTAACAGCGTTTCTAACAGAAAGGGCCGCGTCGACAGTAGATTTACCTATTGTGAAACCGAATTGATTGTTATGAAATTTTGGCCCGTCCGGTAGCAAGCGTGGTACTATAAGGCGCTCAAGTAGTTTTCCCAAAGATGGTAGTAGGGTTATGGGTCGATATGACTTTGGATCGTCCGGGGGCTTGTCGCCGCTCTTTGGAATTATCCGTATAAAGCCATGTCGCCAAACTCGAGGAAAAATGCCTCCCGCAATGCATCGGTTATAAACAGTTAAGATCGCGTCTGCCGCTGTTTTACACGCTTCTATGATCATTCTATTAGATATTTTATCTTCCCCTGATGATTTATTGAGCGGTAGCCTTCTGACCACATTTATGAACTCGTCAGTAGATGGTAGATCTGACGCTGGTGATTCAGGTGGCACAGCAGCCCACTCTCTAATCTGTTGGTGGTATTCGCTGTCGCTGGCCGCTGAATCATCGGGTATAAGGGTATTGAGAAGAACTTCCGTCGTTTCTTCGATACCGGTGGTATGTTTATTATTAACTTTAATGTTTTCAATGTATGCAAGGTCGACCAATCTATTAGCTTTAAACTCGTGATACAAGGGAGACCATGGACCCTCTTTATCTAGTTTTTCTACAATTTTTCGCAATAAATTACCCACCGCTCACCGCTGCCTATAGACATCTGCAGTACAAGAGGCCTTGCTAATGCGTTGCCATCCCAGAGACTAAATTGAAATGTGTCATGTGCCTGTAATTACACCGGTACTCATACCCTTCCCACTGGAACACAGCAACGCTGCTTTGCGGCATAAATAGGTATGGTGGTAGTAGTTCCCCGGACGAGCTTCTTCACGAAGAGCTCTGCTACTGCTATATTCGTGTTGCCTCATAACATACTTTGATAACTGTCGCCGGTATAATGCTGTTACCTCCTCCTCGCATATCGTAGGATACAGTACTAACGTCTCACTATAGTAAAATGTCCTCAAGTTCAAGTAAGGCAAACTCCAATACACTTTACTGCGCATTATTAACATAACAACATGATAGTAAAAGTCTCACAATGGCTGCATTATAAAGTGGTTGTTTTGCTGCCGGTACCCGATATTAGGGAAAGCTGTGGTCTGCGGCTGAAACAGAACCAGTGTGTACGTGCTAACGGTAGTCTAGGGGTTAGGCTGCTCATCGTAGATAAGATATTTGTAGGAATTCAGAGAAGAAGGGCAATTCTAATAATAAAAAAAAACTTCAAAATGTCGTCGTAACATCTCAGCAACAGTCAACGTCTGAAATTGTAGATTAATAAGAGACATTTAGAGGCAGACGCAGAGGTAGCGATAATTAAATTCTAAAATAAATAAGTTTTCATAAACTAACCGGTAAGCAGGACTATTAGCAATTTAAATTAAGTATTTTTTTGCTTTCTTGTGAAATGTGTTATAAATGATTTAACTTTGACTATTCGTGTTGTTTCTTCACGTCCTATAATCTGTATAAAATATGCTAAATAAAGCTCAGGACTAAATAAATGAAATCTATGGGCGAGGGTTATGTCCAGCAGTGGACGTCCTACGGCTGATATGATGATGATGATGAAGAATGCTTAAACCTAGAGTACAGAATGTACCCAACGTAGAACTGGACCAAGTTTAATCAATGGTATTTGAAAAAGATAATAAATACCTTCAGTAAAGTGACAACCCTGCCCCCTCACTAAAGGTCACCATGTTACGAGTCCGCTGGCCGCGGCAGCCCTGGCTACGGGACTGCCGGCGACAGCACACATATATTCATTGTCGATACCCTCCCGATACATTTCCGATAGCTGCGTGTGCGCCGTAATAATAGTATTCACGAATCCTGAGCAGTCAGTAGCCGCTAGAGAATCGACTCACATTATATTTGTGAACATTTCCGAAAAAAATCTAATCTTATGTAGCATTGGACATAATTACAAATTACTGAATACTAAAGGAGGGATAATATCAATCGTACAAGCATTTTTTTTTGTCTGCGTGGGTGGCATGTGCATAAACGTACGACGTGGGAGGAAGGGTGGCGGGAAACTAAGAAGAAAACTGACCAAGTCCGACTCCGACTCATGAAGAGTTCTGTGAAATCCCGTGCTGTCTGTTGCTTGTATGAAGCTGTCTTTAATTTTGAACTTTATTTTATTTGTTGTTATAACGACACACTCTGTAAAAATTTCAAGTGTTTAGTTATTCTGGTTTATAAGATACAGCCTTGTGACAGAGGGACGAATAGACGAAGATGATGGATAAGCGCAGGCAATAAGGCTTTGTTTTGAAGCCTAATAACCAATAAAGTAGCTTCAGCACAGCCTTGGCGGAAAACCAGCCTTAAGTATCTGTATATACTTATGTGTTGCATACATTACCCGGGGCAGCTCCCGTTACCTTTAATATATATTGTAATTACAGTCCGTGTACTACAGATTAGATACAGACGCAGCCAGCGCCCGCCTGAGTTACAGCCTAGGCCGAGTTGCAGACTTATGTTCAGCTAAGTCGAGGTTGCTCCATTAGTCTAATTAGCACAGCGGTATTAAGTGGTGTAGTGCTAGTGGGAGGGCCGGGGTTCACATCGACGAACTTTGTTGTAACACTGACAGCCCTGTTGGTCTAGAGGTCACAAGCAAGCATGCCACCGAGCGGGAGACTCGAAGTTCGATGCTTAGGTCGGACAAAATTTTCAAGATTTTCGGATTTTGTTCAAAAGAGTCACCGCGGCCCTAGAACGCAAAGGGACATTCTGTGGGTGCATTTACAAACATATAAACTCACATATGTACACATACGAGTACAACCAGATCTAAACCAACTACCTACACGCCATACAAATATTACTTTCGTGCGAGAATCGAACCCGCGACACGCAGTGCACGAGCCAACCGCGCCAAAGTGTTATTGTGTTCTTCTATCAATGTTTCTTACTAGCAGTCTAGCGTCTGGAATATGCAAATCCAGATTACATCAGATAAACCTAACAGGACTTCTATATTCAGTTTTTTTTATTTGATTTTGTGACCAATGCATTAGACATAGAATAATACATTTAATTATTACTAAGTTAAAAGGCAATGTTCTATACACTCACGCCTGTATTCCCCGTAGGGTTAGGCAGAGGTGTAACAATGTACACCCACAGTTCGCCGGTATATTTAGGTCCCATGTAATAAGGGGCGAGCCTATTGCCATTAACCGGGCACAAATCCTAACTCCGAGCTGCTACTGAGAATTTCATAGAAAAACCCAATAACACTTTTTGCTCGACCTGGGAATCGAACCCAAGACCTCTAGCGTAGCAGTCGCGCTTAGGACCACTAGGCTACCGAGGCAGTTCAGGAAATGTTCTGAACATGCAAATGTAGTGACAGTAATGTCAATATGTAGACATGTACATAATTACAATAACGTATATAATGGACGCTAAGTGCGTCGTAACGCGCCACACAATAACAGCACTTACTGCCGCGAATTATTATCAATAATTTGATGTATTTCCCACGCAAAGTGCTTTTGCAAGGATGTCAGGTTTTTTTTATTATATACTTAACAAATATTATATTTTATTTGAAACTGCATTGTGTATTATTTAATTAATTTATTTATATAATAAGACTACGTTCTGATAATTATTATTTACACGATTTATTAATTAATGAATAATTGCAAGTCTGTCAAAAACAACTATCAATCTGTCAAAACCACCTCTGATTTACTTACATCAGCTTAGCTGAGATGAGGTTGCGACTGCATATTGATCGTTTTTTATTACGAAAATTGACTTTTAGAACGTGGTCTAACAACGCTTAAGTATTTAAAATTACATGCTCTAAAAATAAATAATATGGACATCCCTTTTTTTATCAAATGACTTACTCCGCTCTGGGCGGAGTGAAAGGGAGTGTCAGACTCTCACTGACTAAAACCCATCCATGTTCCTGCTGCAGCATGCATCCATCCATGTCCATGCATGTTCCAGGATCGCAGTGACTCTTCTAACTATTTCCGTAACTCTGGCAGGCATTCGCCCCGTCTACCGTTGTATGGACACCCCTATATAACAAATTTTGTACGATGTACATAAATACAATAACTCGTCCCTATGTACTTACTAAAACATTGTGCATAGAACACAGGTGTCAAGTTAACTAACAAGCTCCTCAGTACCCGGCGCGTGTAGTGTGCCGGTTAAGTTCGCGAGTAAGCACGGAGACCGCGCCGCGCCCCGCCGTACAAAAGACATCAACGAGAGACTCGCGGAGACTGACTCATTGTCAAGGAGTGTTACTTCTCTCATAATATTTTGTTGTTTTCAGTACACTGTGTTTTGTAGGTTTTATGTATTTAAACCTAATTTCTTGTTTTCTAGAGGGGTAGATGTGGTGTGTTCTTGGACACATTTATTAGATACTAGCTTCTGCTCATGACTTTGTCCGCGTGTAATTCAAGTTGGGCGAAAGTATAAAACTTTACTTTACCGAAGATTACCTCGTACAAATGAAATCAATTTTCTTCTTATAATACTAGTATGGATAGGCAATATAAATAGGTCGTAAGACCACACACAACACACACACACATAGATATCACCATCAAATAGATTTTTAAGAATATTCGTTGTATTATTAATTACAAATGGAACCTAGAACTTCGGGTTAGCTTTTAATCTTGCATGTTATCTACCATTCAAAAACCAAAACAGTTCTCTATACTTTTGTTAAATCAAAACAGCTCGCTACTCAGCTAGATCTAGCACCGAAGGCCACCCGCGTTATAGCTACTACCATGGCGCCATTTAAATTCACTAAATATTTAAGTCTATTATCCCTAATCTCTTAAAAATACTCCTAAATCCCCTTTACACAGACGCCGCCACAAGCTAGGAATCCTTCGTCTAAGTAATGTGTTCGTTATAGAGGTATGTTAGCAATGCATGACAGTCCGCTAGACCAGACTCCGCTAACGAAGCAAAAAGTCCGCGAGTGGTGCGACCACCGCGGAGATGTGCGCTGTAGTGTGGCTATTGTGGCAGGGTTTTATACCGCGATTGCAGATTATATAGTTATAAGTTACACCTAATGGTGATAATCCAATAAAATGTGCGTTTAGAAGACGTGTGGCTCGAACCCCGACAAGGTATGCACTTGAAATTGTGCATCTCGTCTTAAGGAAAACTTCAACAGTCAACTAACATGTTCTACACTTAAAACTTCGAAATCTTCTTTGGATGGCTAACAAGCAGACTGACATCTGATGGTAAGTTGTCATCTCTGCGTATGGACATCTGCAACACCAGAGGCCTTGCGAAAGCGTTGCCAACCCAGAGACAAGGTAGAAATGTGTGATGAGCCTGTAACTACACCGGTACCCATAACCTTCAAACCAGAACACAGCAACGCTGCTGTGTGGCAGAAATAGGTATAGTGGTAGTACTGCCTCGGACGAGCTCCTTCACAAGGAGCTATACGATAATCTATTCTATTTTTATATTTTATTGTATTCTAATGTCAGTCTAGAACAGCTCTTAATATTTTATTGCCTATAAGATCTATAAATAAAGTAGCGTATTTAATAACCGTGACTCACTGATTATCATGAGCAATAGTAGCATTCACGGGTGTTCTGCGGCCGCAAATAACGCACTTTAATAGTTTCCGACTTTATGTTTGTGCACATCATAGTTTTATGGCTGGAACAATAATGATAGTTGTGATCACTTCCCCGTCTTTTGTTTCAAATGCGTTAGATTACTTCTTTGGTTTACTTACATTTGCCCGCGACTTCGTCCGCGTCATATTTGATGTAATATTATCCCACGGGAATCGTACATTTTTCTGGGATAAAATTATGCTATGTGTTATTCCACACTACAATTTATCTCAGTGCCAAATTTCTTCCAGATTCGTTCAGCCGTGAAAGAGTAACAAACATCCATCCATCCTTACAGACTTTCGCATTTATAATATTAAATATTTTATTTATCCTTTTAAAAAAGTAAACGTTATAAAATGGGCTCGTGAAGCGCTAGAACGAAAAAGTATTTATATGATATTTCACTCAACTCAAGTAGAAGTCGAAATAAACAAAAAAATACTAGTTTTTTTTAGATCAACATATTTATATCCAAATATCCTAATTGAAGTTATAATAAACGAAAGTCAATGATAAAAACCCTTGCACAACATGTACAACTCCTCGTCACTAGCACCGTGTCCCAACGAGTGCGCTATAATTAGCACAGCGTGACACATCGCTGCTGACTGCGGCACCAGCGCTCGACTCCCTCGTCTCACGTCTCACACACCGACACATGCAGCCTCCTTACAGTTTCCTTCACTAAAAAAGTTAACTCGCTCAACTTTCGTGCCAGCTTTAGAAAAGACCAACTACGCATAGGTAGTCATTTACTTCAATAATCACAGAAAAAAGACGATCATTTTTCCTTACATAAAGTTCATTGCTGCTTCAAAGTTGAAATACAGTTTTCTGCATAGAAGAAAAACAGTAATGGATGTGTTTTTCTAGATGTGATAATTTCCGGCCAGTATTATTCTGGCGAAATGTTGGTCCATTCGGCGATGTCCGTCAGTGGATGCTGTGGGCGCGTCGCGAGCGGACGTCAGTCGCGGATACGAACATAAACACGATCGTTCGATACGTCGCGAGTTCGAAGCGCGCGTGTGGAGTGAACTGTGATTTTTTTACTAACACTCTGTACAACTATTTGATAAATAACTCAACAATATTCTTAGAAGTAGAAGTTTCAGTACTTTCTTTGCAAATCGTAAGTTTGTTTTATTTTCCGTTGAAAAGCTGAAAACTACGCCTGAAAGTCTCACCACACTTTTCGTAAGTAGTTTCATAATTATTATGTTTACATAATGGAGACAATTTATTTATTAATGTTAAGGTACACGTGCATGAGTAATTAGTGCAAGTTTATGTTAATCATTACAAATAATGAGCGACACTTAAGAATCGTTTTTAATTCTGTATAAAATGTAACTACTCTTTCTAAATTTAGATAATTAATATTATATGATGCTTCGTAATCTCTGAAATTCTCGCGACAGGTACCTTTTGAGTGCTTCAAATATGTATTACAAAATTTAACAAAACTTTCCGAACTTTGCAAAAGAATACTCTATCATAAACATAACGTCATACCTACCTACTAATATTATGAAATACATCACGTTAGAGCGGTAACAATCAAATTCTATTTTCGAATTTTCTTCTGAGTTCGAAGTTCCAATTCGGACCCCTGGTCTCTCGGCATTTTATTGAATGTCTAACACAGAAGTATAAGAAGTTAGAATAGCTCTTCTTAAACAGGGATCCTGTTAATCTTTCTTGATCGTCAATTGTTGTGTAAACGGAAAATAGAAGAAAACAAATATTCTTATTATTAAACTTATCAACGCGATCTATTAGGAATATGATTGTCCATAAGTAGGCTACTAAACAAGACACAGCCGACATTGCCTAAGCTGAGATAACTTACTACGAACACAGAGCATGGAGCACAACTAGATATTAAATGTTAATTCGGTCACATTACGCCCCTGCTCATGCGCTCTCTATTGCAAACACTCGGCTCTGCATCGATTAGAAATTATTCGATTATATCGTAACTGAGATCCGAATGATTGGTGTTAATAAAAGCTCATTTAGACGAGGACAGTTTCTAGCTTGCCCGACAATAATCGAGACTCGCCATCCGAATAGGTCAAGCGATCGGCGATTCTAACAACAACTTCCCTACATGAAGACATGCCATGAAAGATGCGTTAGGCGAACTATTATTCGAAGTCCGACTTTGTCCAGCCTGTTTTTTTTTCACCCGCGTTTAGTTACGTCTTTGGTTCATTTTAAGGTAGTTCTAGAGGTTAGGTTCTAGGCGTTAAAACAAACAAACAAAGCTAAAGCTCTTCAGCTTATTATATGAGCATAGATAAGCTTCCAATTTTAAAAGCGGAAAAGATTTTTGTATTTTTTCAAAAAAGTAACATATTTAAGTACGGTGTTTGCAAGTAATTTTATTTTGTGTTGATAAAACCGCCTGTCGGAGGCGAGAGACTCTCCGCGTGTAAACGAGCTATAGGAGGAGGTGGACACTCGTGGGAAGTCAATATTAGTTGTTTTAAGTGATCTACATTTAATTTATTTGTAAGACTTATTGCAGTTGTCAGCGGTGACTATTTACTGAGTTGTTCTAATATTTTACGTGTTCGGTTTGATGTGCGCGATAACACTACCAACGCTATATTTCGTAATAAAGAAATAATAAACGAGGTAATATAGTGCACAAGTGTGTGCGCAAACACCGTATACCGATGCGCGCAGTACCGATAGGACGACAATCCGACATGACTAGAAGAGATCATCGCAGGATCACCTGGTTTTAGGTACTTTCCAAGCAAGACTGTTAATTCAATCCACTCCGGGCTGATACTAACCAAAAACCTAACAAATATATTCTGACACTGCCCAATCCGGGAGTCGTACATGGGTACGACTCCCGGATTGGGCCTCCTCTTGGGTCTTGGGACCCCTCGCTCTGAAGATGCGCTTGGGATCACAAGACCAACGGGGTAGTGAAACTAAGTGGCACTTGTGAAAAATATAACGTTTAGTTTAGCTTTTACAGTTCAATTGAGAGCTAATTTTCATTCCTCCACAAAGTTTCAACCAAAAGCTCCCCTAGGACAATATGTACCACCTCGTCGCCTGCTCCTTCACGTGTTGTCTCCATTCCCACTCGATCGCTGGGAGCTGCGAGATTTTTTTTAAATTTATTTAAATGTCCAACAAGCCGACGGCCCACCTGATGTTATGCGGTCACCGCTGCCTATAGACATCTGCAATACCAGAGGCCTTGAGGCAAAGTTGAAATGTCTTATGTGCCTGTAATTACCCCGGCACCCATACCCTTTAAACCGGAACACAGCAACGGTGCTTTGCGGCAGAAATAGGTATGGGGGTAGTGCTTCCCCGGTCGAGCTCCTCCACGAGGAGCTCTACTACTACGATGTTAGTAAAGATCCGATCGCCTCGCGTTGCGACACTGGTGGTGAGCACACGGCGGCTCAGCTTGTGCCGTCACTCCATACACTCTCAACTTTTGACACGACCGTGTGCACAATACACTGCGCCGGGTTCACTTCGATCGGAGCTCGATGTGCATTCTGATTACAACACCGACACAAGTACTGGCTCGTGGCGCTTTCATACTATTTGACATATCTCATTGATGCTGTACTGTTTTGTACATCTTTTACTCAACTTTGATAACTGTGTCTTTGAATATTTTATTCGTATAATATTGCTATTAAAAACCATCAAGTTTCATTTGGTGAGTTGGTATTTTGTTTTATATCTATCTATACCTCCATAATATGTATTAATCTTATAAATGTAAATATAACTCTGTCTGTTACTCTTTCACTACTGAACCACTGAACCGATTTTGATGAAATTTAGTGCACGGTAAGTTTCAATCCCAAAAGAACTACTTCTTCTTCTTGCTTCCTTTAAATTAGCGACTTTGTCTGCTTCTGCGGTAACCGATATTAATACGGACGAAGCCGCGGGCAAAAGCTAGTATATTATTATAAAGCTGAAGAGTATGTTCGTTTGAACGCACTAACCTCCGGAACTACTGGTCGGCGAAATGTGAAATTTTTTTGTGCTACATAACCTTTTCTTCAGTAAGGTTATAAGCTGTTGATAACATCACACATGAGAACGGAAAAGTATTCAAAGACGTAACGCGAGTGAAACCGCGGGCTACTGCTAGTTCAATATTTTACTGTAATTGGTTTATCCGTTGTAGATTAACAAATTAACAAATAAATTGCTTCATCTAGCGGCCGGCAAGTAGTGCCTGTATTACCAAAAACGTGTACCTGTTTGCATCTACACTAATATTATAAAGAGGAAAGATTGTTTTGTTTGTTTATAACGAGTAGGCTCCAAAACTGCTGGACCGATTTTAACCATTTTTGCACCAATAGGTAGCCACATTATTCCCGAGTAAGAAAGGCTATATATCATCATGCTACGGCACACGGGAGCAGAGCAGTAACGAATGACGTAAGTTAACGCGGGTGAAATAAGCCACGCGGACGAAGTCGCGGGCAGGTCGCTAGTGTGTAATAAAACTGTAAATTAAACACTTTCCCATCACCGAGACAGTTCTGGTTCTACGAGATGCGGTCTCTACAACACGGGAAAACATTATATTAAGTTTGTAACACATTCAAATTAAGAAACGCGACATTGAATGCGCGATCGCTATCGAGTGCGGGAAGTGTCGGGGACGCGTTATCTATGCAAACCAGCGCAAGAACATTGCCGACATCCACTCTGCATTCCTCACCTGGTTCAATCGATACATGTGCCTCAATGTCACATCCACAGCTGGCCACTGGGCCCTGACAGACCAAAGTCCTGAATTATCTATATTAACTGCCTCGTTAGCCTAGTGGTCCTAAACGCGACTGCTACGCTAGAGGCCTTGGGTTCGATTCCCAGGTCGAGCAAAGTGTTATTTTGTTTTTCTATGAAATTCTTAGCGGCAGCTCGGTTAATTGTAATCGCCCCCGATTACATGGGACCTGAAACATACCGACGAACTGTGGGTGTACATTGGTACACCTCTGCCTAACCCTTCGGGGAATATAGGCGTGATGATATGTTATGGGAACACAAAAGTGGGTTAAAGTTATCGCTTGTGTGCCTTTATTTAGCTAATCGTTTAAGCGTGAAAGAAGAGTAATAAACATCCATCCATCTTCACAAACTTTCGCATGTATTTACGAAGTAGCAACTTCACGTCTGAATGTATTGTACAGTGTTTATGGCAATAATCCCTCCGTCTAACACATGAAACTTAGGGACTGTCTCTCTATGCCTTACCCTCCGGAGACAGTAGGCGTCATGTAATGCTGATTTATGTCACCTACTTACTTGGCCTACAAATTACAAGACAATCATAACATCACGGCTGTATTCTCCAAAGGGTTAGGCAGAGGGGTACCAATGTACACCCACAGTTCGCCGGTATATTTTAGGTCCTATGAAATGGGAGCGAGCCTGGAATTAGTGGAACCCTGAGTGGTTCTGAAGTCGCCAATATCCGGACTACTTCCATGTATGAGACAACGTGTTTACCTCGCTGTGTGATAGTTGTATAGACTCCTACTATTATTAAAACTCGCCCTCCAGAATATTCCTCATTGTAAGGAATGTGATAATCTAACTTTTCTCCCCGACTTCGCCCGCGATTCCATGTCGCGATAAACTATCGAAGTAAAGTCGTGACCGACTCACTAATTCTATTTATGCCTCAGCTGGGCTCCGAACCCGCGACGTTTCGTATCGCGTTTCTCTCGGAATCCATATCTTTGTTGTGTAGTGGTTATATTATCTGTGCTTTACAAGCTCGTTTTAAGATTGAGTTAGTTTACGAGGGCCTCGGTTCGAATCTTATACCGGGGAAATAGTACTTGTGTTGTTTTAAACAATATTATTCCTCTAGATGTTAAAAGGAGGGGTTTGCCCAGTAGTGGAACAACACAGGCTCGTTAGGCGGCTGAATCAAGAGCTTGATTCAGAAAAAGATATTTCTGGACACGGCGCGTATTGTTAGAAAATGCCTTTCTCAGGAGCCCTGACTGCCGGTCGTATTTCAAACGTTTCTCTTTCTATATAAATATTTTATTGGTAATGTTATGAATAAACTAAATAATAATAATGTCCTAAGTTATGACAACTACAATCATTATTATTTGTTGAAACACACCGATTGACAGTTCACACATTATGTATTAATCCTTTAGACGTTATCAATGGCTTTGGTCAAGGCGACCTAAAAGCTAAAGTTTATTTAATTTTGTTATTTTCTCAACACGGCAACGGGAATCTTGTCCGAGGAGTGGTCAAACACGGTAGAAATAGTTCTACCGTGTCTACCATATAGATGCTTGCTTCCAAAATCGTGAGAAACTCAAGTATAAGTGTGTATTTATATATAAAGCTACCTCGACTGCCTCGGTAGCCTAGTGGTCCTAAGCGCGACTGCTACGCTAGAGGTCTTGGGTTCGATTCCCAGGTCGAGCAAAAAGTGTTATTGGGTTTTTCTATGAAATTCTCAGTAGCAGCTCGGAGTTACGATTTGTGCCCGGTTAAAGGCAATAGGCTCGCCCCCTATTACATGGGACCTAAACATACCGGCGAACTGTGGGTGTACATTGTTACACCTCTGCCTAACCCTTCGAGGAATACAGGCGTGATGGTATTTATATATAAAACTAATAGTAATCATTCAATCAATACCGTATCTCAATTATAAAGCTCATAAAATACTTGTAACACGAACACAGTTACGTATTAAATACTATCCTTATCTATGCAAATAGTCTATGGACGCTAAACGGATCTAAATATGCTTTAATTAATATTTTATAGATCAACTAAATGTTGCAGATACCTGACTTTATTTATGTGTTTTCATTACAAGAGATTTGCATTCGCTTTATTGATCATAAATTATCGTGAGATGAAAGCATCTTCACCTCTTAAGTTAATCCTTAGATGATGGTGAACTAAGAGGTACCGGACTGCAAAGAAAGTTTAGTACCTACTTCTTTTTTAACAAATTTTGACATTGAGTTAAAGTTTTGCATATTGAAATGGCATGTGTGATAACCAGTATACTGCATACTCTGCTATCTATAAACTTCATGTTTAAAAAAATTGGATCTGAATGGAACTTGGATATCCAAGTCAAAAATAACCATTCTAAAATGAGCTGTCGTCTCTCTTTCCCTTGAATATTTTCAATGGCGGCAAAAATAATAACAATACTAGCTTTTGCCCGCTAGTTTGTCCTCAATTCGTTTTATATTTTACGCGGATTCGTAATTATTTTTCTAGAAAATAAAAGTAGCCTACTTTTCTCCTTACAACATCAGCTTTCTGCAGTTGTTATTCTGATATTACAAGCCGACACTTCAATTTTATTTACTTGTATGGACTTTTAGAAACAAAAATAATGAGCTGCATGTAATGTAGTGAAAGTCCCCTTATGCACCTACCAGTACTTCGTTACTGCGGCCACTTGTGTTTACCAAACGTGGTGATAACAGCATAAGCTCATGACTGTACATTTAATTCAACAGTCTGTCAAGTACATCGTCGAATCTTAGGATAAAAGATAAACAGAATACTGTAGGTATCTGATGACTGTACTTGATGACGCTGAAAGGGGACGCCCTAGAAAGACCTACCCTGAGCATATCGGCGAGGTGCTTCAGAAAGGTCAGGAGCGCAGTACTCATAACCGGTGTGCTTATATGATATAATCATGAACGAGGCGAAAGGAGTATGTGAGGATTGTAGCATGTGGCGTTCTGTGGTTTCAGCTTACCCCCCATAGGAAAAAGATGGGAGTTTATGTATGTAAGAATACTGTAACAAAACAGGTAACCAATTGTACAACAGCGCAGCTGCAGAAGAAAATCCAAAACGTTCAACATACAGGCGGCGCGCAACTCTCTCATGTCTGTCATCCGCCCCGAAACATTGTCCGTATCAGTGTCAGAGTGTCAGCTGATAGCGCGGACACGTCGAACCAGTTCCAACTAGTTAACACTCATCGCTAATGTACCATTAATTAATTACTTGAACTTGTCACAACACGCCGCGCAATCACACGGCAACAGGAGCCGACAACGCGAGGCAGGCGACACACGAAAAAAATACGTTGACATTGATACATTTATTATGATTGATCGTTGCGATAGAAATATTAGACTCTTAAATTAATAATTATAGATAAGATTGACGGGATTCAGTATGATATCAAATTACAGCTGTCCAACTTTATTACGTTTTATTGTTTTATATTCACCTTCATTGTTTTCATATATACCTAATTAAAAAGAGTGTCCATAGAGTGTCTTGCTTGTTCTTTTCCATAGAGACATTTTTTTTAAATCTCGTTGGATGGCAAGCAAGTCGACGCCCCACCTCATGTAAAGTGTCACCTCTGCCTATTAATAGACATCTGCAATACCAGAGGCCTTGAAAATGCGTTTCTATCCCATAGACAAAGAAGAACTGTCTCATATGTATGGTGGTAGTACTTCTCCGGACGAGCTCTTTCACAAAGAGCTCTACTACTACTAACGTTTCTACTAAGCTTCAACTTCTTGACAATTTAAAAGTGTCTGTAAATGGCCTAATTGAAATAAATGCTTTTACTTTGACAACTAACACTACAAGCAATTAAAGAATTAATAATAAGTCTCAAAACTAAAGCACGCTTTTCGTATAAAAGCTTTTGATACACAATGTTTGCAACCCCGGATGTAACTAATGTATCCTCAACGTGATGGAATCAAACCGATAGCTGAAGAATGTGTGTAGGAACACGGACTCGTGATTTGTGATGTTTTCCGCTGCGTTTCACTACCATTTAGATAATAGGAACGTTGGCTCGTTTCCTGCTTTCTTTTTTCTAAATTCATTATGTCAATGAGACATATTACTATGATTATTTTTATTATATTTAGCCTGTTCTGTCCCACTCCTGGACAAACGCCTCCCTCCACTTCTTCCATCTTTCACGATTCCGTGCTTCATCTTTGTAGTTTTTGAGGAAATTATCCAATTCATCACAGCATCTCCTTCGTGGGCAATATTTTTTTAAGGTTGGAAAATCAACAAATAACTTCTTCTGCTCTGGGTGGAGCAAATGGGGGGTGTCAGACTCTTACTGACTAAAATCCGGCCGTGTTCCTTCCAATGCCCTTTGCGTTCCAGGGCCGCGTTGCCTCCTTCGAACAAATCCAAGGGCCCCATTTATTATGCCCCATTTATTGAGGTGCGCGTGGAATACAAACTCCTTCGTGGCCTGCGACTATTATGCTATTATTATCAACAACATTTCCAAGGCATAGACAACAAATATATTATAAGTTGACAACATTTTGGCGACTTCAAATTCTCATATACACGCTCTTAATTTTATTACTAGTCATAAAATATTTAACACGATTTTAGCAATAAAAAGTCAACTTTAAAGCGAGCTCTGATTCACTCCCACCTTCAATTAAAAGCACATAAACTTACAGTGAACTGAGTCGTATAAACATTGCATAAATAGCTACAAACATGTTTACATACGTTTGTCAAACTGCTCGATCAATTAACCACTACATACCTACTCTGTTTACTCTAGAATGAATACTTGGAATTTCCCAAAAATAGAACCACTATATTAAAAGTCAAAAAAGTCAAAAAGTCAAATCATTTATTTCAATTAGACCATTAAAAGGCACTTTTGAACGTCAATCACATGTTAAATTAAAAATATTGAATCTAGTTGCCCATTCCAAAAGGTAGTTTCGTATGGAGAAGAACGGGCAAGAAACTCCATACATACTCTTTTAAAAAAATAAAAAAAAATGTATTACAATAAGTTGTACAATTCCATAAAATTATACTGATGTCAAAACGATCTATTAAAAAAAGTCACTCAAAGTACTGCAATACGTACTCAGTGCCACAAATTAGAAATGAAAGCTAAGTTAATTGTAATATTAAATACATTTATACATTTCAAAGACAAAGAATCAGTGTGTGAGGAATACTCAAATGTAGAATTAATGTCGAAGAGAAAAATAATTAATCAAAACAAAGTACTTATATAATTAAATTAGCAACCAATTGATTTTGTCAAGAGTAGTAGATAGATAGTAGATGTAGATATTAGGGTGACCACATAGGACAAGCTACATAATAATTGTGAGCTAAAGACTTACTTACTATTTATTTACAATATATACAGCTTTTCTCTACGGATATGTCAATGTCCATCGCATTCGCCTCACAGTCACCACGCTGCGTAGTTTGTTAAATTACGAGTACAAATGTTTCAGCACTACGGCTGACGGGCTAGCTTTGCCGGACACCACCACATGAAAATAATACTTACAATATTGTCTAAGACAAGGGGTACGATATCTAGCAAGTAGAATAATTACTAGCAATAATAATATTTTAACCTAAAAGTGTACTTACATAGGGTATCCGATGATGTATGATGTCCTACTCTCTGCATGAAATAACAGGGCATAGCGCTGCCAAAGCGCTGCATTGTGTGCAACCACGCTTTTCCTAACCAACTTGTCCGAACGCTGCGCCAACTCAATATGTCCCATTGTCAATTAGTGTGAACTGACACAAACTAAAGTAAATGCTTAACCTTAGACATCGACTAATACGCGCGACAAGTTATGTCTGAGCTGCCTTTATTTATATTAGGACTAGACACGTTTGCGCCATTCATATAAATCCCAGATATTACTTACTGTAGCGACTGTTGAATTATTTAGTGCGACTAATGTAGTGTTGTATCGAGATAGATATTGTGTTGGGACTATAGTGTTATTGAATTACTCGACGGCTGACATCAATCAACACTGAATTAGAACAATACCTCAGGTACGTTTTATAATTCTATTTTACGTGGCAACATCGAAGTCGCTGGACGCGAGCAGCGCGTTGCGACTAACTTAAGGGGAGGCCTGTGTCCAGCTGTGGACGTCGTCGGGCTGATATGATGATGAGTGACAAAAACAACATCATAGACAAGCGATGCGGCAAGAGATCTACTAATAGTTGTTTCTGAAAGTTTCATCAAATCCGTATACATGAATCCTAACGTTCTTCGCTTTCTGTTTCGCAGTCGCCGATGGGGCCAAAAACTTCATAAGGTCCGAAAGCTTTAAGTGGAAAATTATTAACCTATCCATCAAACCAGCATCCATCATACCATCACGCCTGTATTCCCCGAAGGGTTGGGCAGAGGTGTACCAATGTACACCTACAATTCACCGATAAGTGTAAGTCCCATATATTAGGGGGAGAGCCTATTGCCATTAACCGGGCACAAATCCTAACTCCGAGCTGCTACTGAGAATTTCATAGAAAAACCCAATAGCACTTTTTGCTCGACCTGGGAATCGAACCCAAGACGTCTAGCGTAGCAGTCGCGCTTAGGACCACTAGGCTACCGAGGCAGCTTTAATCCAAACGCACATATTAATATAGAATATCTAGCGGTAATTATTTTAGAGTACTTCGTCGTTAGCAAAGTCGTGTCTGTGATGTCGTGTGTCCGAGCTGACGCGGTGTCCGCGCAGGCGCAGGCGGGTCAATATCAAGAGTCACTGAATCAATTGAGACACGATTGACAATGTTCGCGATACTGTATGTAAGGCGGCGGTAACTCAGTAGGTGCTGTATGTACGTAAGGAGATAGACATGTTCATGTTTGGGGAAAAATCGAGTTGTGGTGGACACGGATGGCACACAAAAATACAGAAACCGAGAGTATGCAACTCCGTCTCCGTAGATTACAGAATTAAGCCAAAGTCCCGAATGACCCCACGGAAATACAAACCATAAACTAAATGTGTGCCAAATTTCAGCTGGGTAATAGGCATCCATCCATCCTCACAAACTTTCGCGTTTATAATAAGTAGTAATGATAAGTAGCTCTATAGAACGTCGTCTCTGTCACTTTACGTTTGTGACAGTCTCGTTCTAAAGCTCGGAGTGTTATAACACTCGTTTTACTTCACTTACAACTCTACATAACGCATCAAAGTCAAAGTCAAAGTGAATCAATCATCAGAAAATAAAACCTAGTTATGAAACAAATTAAACAATACAAGACAAAACGAACTATACCAAACACTTGACCTATATTCATCACATTTGACATCGTATCTTTTGACCGCTTGAGGGCGCCACATTGAATTTTGATGATATTTTTGATAAGTACAAGTGAAGCTCTTTCAAATGATATCAAACACGGTGAATTTATTTTAACGTTTTTTTTAACACATGACTTGTAGTCCGCAGTAGGGCGCCACTTTAAATTTGAGTAATATTTTGGAAATGTACAAGTGAAGCTCTTTCAAATGATATCAAACACGGCGTAATTATCTTATTTTTTTAACACTACTCTTTTTGTCCACTAGAGGGCGCCTCATTGAGTTTTGTGACACGCCACGTAGCCCATGTTTAGCGGATGATTAAGACAGTTCTAAGGCTACCTCATTTGTCGAGTTCCGATAAATAGTTTAGGAGCTACGAGGGAACAGATGAACATATACACATACATGGCCTGTCAAAATTATAACCCTTCTTTGGCTTTGCCGTAGTTAGGTAAAAGTAAGAACTCTATGACTTACTCCCAAACACAAACAAAAACTCAATGAATATCAATCTAAATTATGTTTCTAAACAATATAACATTACAATAGTCCTCTCTGCTCGCTAATTAATATTAAACAGCTCATTCCCGCGGTGTCGCTCGGTATCTGCGGCTAATAACTCGAGTGACGCCGCCCTACAATACATTACCATCTAAATAAATCTTAACGTTGTGTTAAATCAGTGCGTGCTGTGACACAGATAAGAAGGGCCACTGCTCCTTTGATCCAACCACCCGAAGTGAAAAAAAATAGAATTGTATATCAATTACGTATTGATAGTAAAATGGCTGACACAGATTTCAGAAATTCATATTTAGTCCAGTCTTTAGTATTATTTATTACATACACATTTGGAAAGAACAACATTATTGCAAAGTACAAGTCAAGAATCAAATAATTTATTTCAAAAAGCAATTTAAAAGTAATTTCGAACGTCATATGCAAGAAAATAAAAAAAAATTACTGGTTACTGCTTCCAAAAGCTAGTTTCGTATGGAGAAGAATGGACAAGAAACTTCATACTTACTGTTTTCTTGTTATTTTTTTTCATAATCTTATTAAACATTATTAATTGTGAAGATTGTTTAAGCAGATAAAATAGTGCTCACTCAGCCACCACAAACGGCAAACCCAACAAAACAACAAGAAGTATTCACAATTGTACATGGATAATACTATTGGTACATTCGCCTACTCATCACTAAAAACCATCGGAAAAAAAATGAGCTCAGTTAAGTAGTTGCACGAAATGGTCCTTCTGTTTCTGTTCTGCATACAGTCGACGCTACAAAGTGCACTGATACAGACTGTCGGATAAACTCGTCGCAGTAATCTGAGAGGTTCAGTCGTAGTGGAACAACACGAGTGATGGAGCTCCGCCGATACAGCCACGTAGTTATGGATTAAGATTACAGCGCGCGGTAACAGAGCTCGTATCGACGCGTGCTAATAACGACCACGGAACTGTGGGAGTGAGGTACGAGCTCTATTTCAGCCAAGTATGTGATGCCAGTTAGTTAGGGTGCCAGTTGGGAACAACAGGCCTAGCTATAGCAGACGAGACTACTTTCTTCAATAGTACACAAACTAAATCTTCTATGCTTGCAGAGTATTTCTTCATCTTATAAGCCCACCTCCGTTTTGGAACGACCAACTAGCTTCAACTTTCTGACTAACTGACCGACTTGTTGATAATTCAAAAGTGCCTGTAAACTCATCATCATCTTCCTGCCCATATCCCATGTTACTTGGGGTCGGCGCATCACGTTTTTTTCTTCCATGTCGTCCTGTCAACCGTCATGCTATCACTAACTCCCTTCTTTTTCATATCATTCTTCACTCAATCCATCCATGTTTTCTTTGGCCCCCCTATTCCTCTCCATCCATCCACATTTATATTCATAACTCTTTAGTGCCTGTAAATTGTCTAGTTTAAATAAATGCTTTGTCTCTGACTCTAATCTGTTTAAACAATTGCGTGAACCAATAAATAAATAAGCCCAGTCTTGGGGATAACCTTTGCCTTACCGAGGGATCGCGCTCGGCTGTCGCGCTGGCAAACCTGGCAAAATACTGCATCGTAGCTTCGTTTGTTTACATTCTCACGAAATTAATCAATATTGGTACTGTTTACCTGTAAACGAACACACTAATCACTGCGCACAGTCCGTGAGCGCACTAACTGTCTCACCACGATAACAAGCACAAGCTTACTTACAATTAGCGGCGCAGCGTGATACTGATACTGAGACCGGAAATCTGATACCGATACCAACTTTCTACTCGACGAGATAATCAAGCGATACCATATATAATCTGTGGTGGTACTTACTGCGCCGACAGATGGAAACGATTCAATTTGTGTAAATCTCTCACCGATCGCGAATCAGGACACCAAGTGGTGCGGTAAGTAGGCACCACTGATTCCATAACGTAAGTATCGATAACTATCAACTGTAGGCCATTTAGAATATCTATTTAATCCGTAACTGAGAAGTTCTAGGTCAGATGTTTTTCTTAGAACAAATCAGTATTTCTTCCAGAATCAAATAAATATAATCGATTATCGATTGATTATCTCATTCTAAAAGTGTATCTTAATGTATACCGACAAATAATTGTCGGTATACATTAAGATACACTTTTTTTTGATCGATGTTGGTAGATCATTGAGTTTTGACTTAGATTATGAAATATAAAACCAACAAATGCTAATAATACTGACAAATGGTACTAATTTAAAAAAAACTATGTTCTGCCTGCGGCTTCGTCCGCATCAAGTTTGATATATTCCCACGAGAAGCCGGGAGCCGCGAGATGACTCCCGGCCACCGTAGACGCGGGCCTTTGGATGGTAAGCAGTGGGTAACTCACCGTCCGTACGTTGCATAACGACAGGCCGTGTCGACGGCGCATTCGTGCAAATTTTGAAGGGGCCAGTTAGGGCCGATGCCTGCCGGGGCTACAGGTTGATCGTAAGAGATACTGCGCCCCTGGAACGCAAAAGGCACAAGAAGGAACATGGGTGGGTTTTAGTCAGTAAAAGTCTGACACTCCCTTCCGCCCCGACCAGGGCGGGGGAAGGTATTTGACGATTTCACATCCCTAAAAAAAAGAACCCAGTACTTTGTGCCAATGGTCTGTGCTCAAAGCCTCCCTCCATTTCCATTATTTTCAATTCAACAAAATGCTGTAACCTGAATTGCTCTATAAAGTGTATGAATACGAGTTCTCTCCACAGTGCATACCTCGCCGCCTAGATGCAACGGTTAATATTTCTGTGAAACGATCAATATATTTGAGAGCAGCTATTGTTTGCGGAAGCTGCGGATGCAGCGAACATGTCGGCGAGGTAATACATGACATCAATATGTAATCATGAGTCTCTCCAGGCGAGGCGTGACTCACTGCACACAGAGTACGTTGTACCACTATACCCGTATGTATTAAGTCGGTTAAAATTGTACTCATCGTCACCAGACGTAGGACGTCCATTACTGGACATAGGCCTCACCCATAGATTCCCAAAAGGACCGATAAAAAAAACCCGGGCAATTTTACCCAAAACTTTTAAAATCTAGTCATAAGCTCATCTCAGCGACAAGCAAATGTTGGTAAATTAGAAGCAGTTTTGATAGATTGAGACTGAGATTAGATTGTGATGTTTTACAAAAGTTTGTAGAATTGCCCCCAGCTCACTACGTGGTACTGCGTTATAGTCGGTGTAGCTGAGAGCCAGTCCAAATTCTACCATCTTCTGAAATTGTACCAAATAATCTAAATAAACCTTATGTCAAGTTGAGATTTATTTGTAACACAAATTAGTTATTTATTATATAATTAATCTAAGCACAAAACTTATAAATAATAATGATATCAAAGTATGAACAATTTATAAAAAACAGAAAGTTCATAGGACATCAAACAATTTTGACACTTGACTTAAATAAATTCTAGCTGAGTTGAGTCGCTGTGACATAAAACAAGTTAGATTCCTACGTACCTTTGTAATAAATACAGATTCATAGTTATTTAAATATTCACATTCCAAATCTGGCTAATTAGATAATATTTTTCCAAATAAAATTACCCGTTGTTTCTACCTGGTTTGTAGGAATTTGCTATACATCATAAAATATCTTCATATTATGAGCGTATAATTATGCGTGTTATTAATTAATTAAATGTTTTAATTAGCTTATTAGCATACATTCATTAACGGATTAAAAACTTGAAAAACTAATATTGATAAGTACCGCTATTATCACTATACATTTACCATTTCTTAGGCAACATATAAAACTCTAGTCTGGCCAGCCTCACGTAACAAGAGATAAGGGCAGGAAGATATATAAAACTCTAGTCTGCTGTCAGTTTAATTAGCAAATGTGCTAACTGAACCGACTTTTCACTTAAAATAATCAGAAATAGACCTAGAAATGTATTCTCCTCTAGACATAACCGCTAAACCGCTTACCTTTGACCCACATGAACACACCTATCATTAACCAGTATTCGCAATAACGGCATTCAAAAGCTACGACAGAATAAAACAAAAATAACAATCATAATAAAAGACACTGATATCTTCATCTTGAAGCGGAAACGGGAAATTTATTGCAATCGTAATTGATTATTAATTTATTAATCAAAAGATCATGTCCGTACATAACGTTATGGTCGACGAACAGATACAAAATGGCGGACCACCCGTTGCTAACGACGCCGTGGGACGAACGTTAGTTTTTATTAATTAAAATATTACTTTATTAATAAGCTATTTATTTACAAGCTAACCGTTTGAACATGACAGAGAAGTTATTGTAAGGTTTTGTGGTATCTAACATCTGCCGTTGAATTGTTCAAGCAGTATTTCGACTTTCGCGCCTACGAGCATTGCAATACTTCTAAGGAGGAAGGCCCTCCTCTCATTATCTCAGTTAAACATTGTTTCATGTGAAATTGCATTAAATCATCTTCTGATCCTGTATTTCTATTTTCAAGCCACATTTCCTTTGTATGTCATCATCATCAGCCTGCAACGGGCCACTGCTAGATATAGGCGTCTTCAATCGCACGCCACTTAGCTCGGTTCTAGACAACTCTCATCAAGGTCAAAGTGAAAGTCAAATAATTTATTTCAATTAGACCATTAAAAGGCACTTTTGAACGTCAATTACATGTTAAAATTAAAAATATTGAATCTAGTTTAGAAGGTAGTTTCGTATGGAGAAGAACGGGCAAGAAATACCATACATACTTTTAAAAAAATGTATTACAATAAGTTGTACAATGTACCTATTACACCCAGTTGCTACCAGCTACCCTGCGAGGATGTTGCTCCACCGAGTCTGAGAGCGTTGGGACGCTCTAAGGTGCTCGTAAGGTGGGCCTTTTTTTTTGGGGGGGTGGGAAATCATCAAATAACTTCTCCCGCCCTGGGCGGAGCGGGAGGGAGTGTCAGACTTTTACTGACTAAAACCCACCCATGTTCCTTCTTGTGCCCTTTGCGTTCCGGGGGCGCGGTATCTCTTACGAACAACCCGCAGCCCCGGCAGGAAAGGTGGGCCTTACGCTTGCTGATTCGCGGTCTCCACTCAAAAACACGTCTACCTCAACGCTCATCGGTTCTACGGCAAATACGGCCGGCCCGTTGCCACTTTAGCTTACTTATTCTGTCAGGTATGTCGACAACACTGGTTCTCTGTCGGATCACCTCGTTCGGGATATGATCGCTCAGAGAGACTCCAAGCATAGCCCGCTCCATAGCTCGATGGGCGACCTTGAGTACCTACCTTACCACCTTCATACCTTATTTCTTTTATATTTAGGTAAATTGTAATGAATATACCTTGTATTTCTAATATGTATTTTCAAGTAGCTTTACTTGAGGTAAGATCTTACCTCAGTCTAAGCTGGATTCCGTACAAAAAATAAAACGGTATCATTTATAATCTATACTGTACTTGTCTACTCTGTGCCACTGTAAGTTTCTTCTAATTGGCAGTTTTACTGCCAATTTGGAAACTTCACCTAATACAGAGTTAGTGCACTGTGGCGCTTTCAAATTAATTGTATCATCATTAACTTTACGAGCAGCCGACACACTCGATTGGATTTTAATTAAAGCTTATATGCGTGTGTGGGTGTATGTGTGGGGTATGTGGACGGCGTGTACGAACTTTTCTTTGGCAAGTGGAAGCAATGGCTGAATCACCTCGCGTATCGTGCGTATTGATGAGCGCTTACATTTTGACGAAAGGAACGATTCTGTTGCTGAAGATATTTCAGTAATAATACACAATTATTTAGGTAGACCGACGACCTGGTCAAAGTCGCGGGAAATCGGTGGATGCGGGCAGCGCAGGACCGGTCATTGTGGCTGTCTTTAGGGGAGATGTATGCCCAGCAGTGGACCTCGATCGGCTGATATGTTGACGATGATGATAAACTTACAATCGAAACAAATTCAATGAAATTGTTCATTTATTTAAAGACAGTGTAATAGTTTCAAAATGAAGTGGTTTTTTGAGTGGCATTGCTCAGTTATAGGTTAGGCATACACTTACTAGTTCCATGGATACATAAATAATTAGAAGATATTCTTAAGATTGCCTTCAGTGCATTTTTGGCATGTTCTTATGTGTGCGTTTTATACCTACACATAATTATTTAAAACAATGTATAGTATAGAGCACACGGAACCAATGGCAGCGTCCCCTAGCGGCGTGGGCACGTCGCCCCCTCCTCCCTGCTTACCTCCTAATACGATGATATGATTGATGCTAATGTACCGGCGACGGCGCCCACCTCGCCATAAACATGACACGCTGTGACCGTTACGGGGATATTAATTAATTTACATTTAAATTATATCAATATGGAGTAGCACGGAGCTGGGTCAACCGTTTATGATATATTGGGTTGGCAGGCAATAAGACCGAAAAGTGATCTAATGTCAAGAATACTTTGTTCTATTTGGGTTATGAAGGTTGAAGTTGAGAACTCATTTAGTTTTGCAGGACATCGCCAAGCGACTGGTGGACTCTTCACGTGATTAGAAAGCTGGCCTTTTCTTAGGCCAAAGAATCAGTATGCCATATTATTTTGGGCCTGAACAATCTATACTAATATTATAAAAAGAGTTTGTTTGTGGCTAATCTCAGGAACTACTGGTTAGAATTAAAAAAATATTGTTGTGTTGGATAATCCATTTATCGAGGAAGGCTATGGGCTATATAACATCACGCTACAACAGACAGGGGTGAAGCAGTAACCAAAGACGTAACCTAATCTAATGCGGGTGAAAATACTACGCGGACGAAGTCGCGAGCGGACGCTAGTATAATATATCATAGTTTGTCATCGGAACGCTAAAAAGACGAAGTATGCCATTCAACGTGACAATGATGCCAGCCTTTTGGACGCTTGACCCATTGTGGACGAGGTTTTGATGCCCTGTAAGCTTACCCCTGACGGTGTAGTTATGAACCTACATCCTCTCCCGTGGTGGTGCACAGGATGGCATGAGCTTGTCTAGAAGTGCCTACACACTCTACTCTTGAAGACTTGGTCCCGTTAGTCATCAGATCAGACAGTAAGATGACCTCAACGCGTTTACGAATACTGTAATAATCATGACAAAGACATAATAAAAACCAAAAATACAAACTGTACTAGTGTTATTACATCGTCCCCGGCGCGCTACAACACGATGTATATCTTAATGCGTGCGCTGCGCATGTCAGGTCGGTAATGAGCGCCTAAACTTATACAAACGTGATTGTTATTCCGCTCATCTCCAAATTGCGACATCTTGTTTCCAGTTTGTTTTAGGAAACAACCGGAATGTCACCACTCTGAACAACTCGTCATTCCTATCTTGAACTCATCATCTGTTTAAGAACCTGCCACTTGTGTGACAATCAAATATAATTTTCCTTACACGCGGAATTTGTTCGAAAGTGTCACCGCAGCCCTGGAACGCCGCGAAACGACTCCCGGCCACCGTAGATACGGGCCTGTGGACGGTGAGCAATGGGTAGCTCACCGTCCTTACGTTTCATAACGACAGGCCGTGTCGACGGCGCGTTCGTGTTCCACGCGCGCCTCAAAGAGATGTCAGCATAGGGAAGGGGCCACTGAGGGCCGATGCCTACTGGGGCTGCGGGTTGTTGGTAAGAGATACCGCGCCCCCGGAACGCAAAGGGCACAAGAAGGAACATGGGTGGGTTTTAGTCAGTAAAAGTCTGACACTCCCTCCCGTCTCGCCCAGGACTGGGGAAGTTATTTGATGATTTCCCACCCCCCAAAAAAAAAAGCCCTACAACGCAATGGGCATTAGGAGTAACACGGATGGCTTTTTGGTCAGTAAGAGCGAGTCCCAGAGCAGAGGAAGTCATTTGATAATTTCCCATACTTAAAAAATAGAATATAAATAATTAACTAATTTTTCACGTTCCGATAACCCAATGACATGAAGCCTGCCTTTGGGAATCAACCCCAGAACACCAACAGGAGAGTCAACATGTTGTTCCAAGGAGCTTAAAAATATTCAGATTGAACAGATTGACCCGACAACTGACACCATACGAGCGTGAACTCTTAAACGAGGCGACTTAAGTCAGTGAATCAATCGATAATCTCCCAATATGCCCAAACGTGGCGGTGAGCATATAATCCGCATGACAGAGGTGCGGTGTCGGATTATGTGTAATATTATGATGTTCCACCGGATTATCTCCTCTCATTGCCAAATAGACGATTCGGTGTGCGAGCTTTATTCATAATTGCATCTTATTACTCATTCGTATAATGTCGTTTGTATAGTGTTGTGGCGTCAAGCGTGGTGATCAATGTTCGTGCCTTCTCTGTATGTAAGCAAATGCTACTGCCTGAAGTGAGACAATAACTGGCTGGTATTATTATCTTATTATTAATTATTATCTTTAAACACTACTAATGTTTTAAAAGTGTAGGACTTACAGGCAAATACTTGTAGGTACATGCGACATACACCTACGGTCGTGTACTGGACGCCGCAAGCAGATTAGTTAAACAGTTTCCTAGCCACATAAAGGGGTCACAGAACATTTCGCAGATGGCTCATTACCATGATACTATGCTCAGGTTACAATACACACGCAGCGCGCGAGTTTCCGCGCTCTCTCACGCACGGAGCCGAAAGGGCACGCGGAGTGCCGGAGTAGCTAACCCACAGAGACTCAACTCCGCGCGTGTAGCAGATGAATAAATTAGAAGTGCACTGATCGTTATTAACACTAGCAAGTACCACCGCGTATCTTGGAAGTACATAAATGAGCACATAACGCAACTAAACACAAAACTAAAGTCATGACTTTTACTGAGAATTTCTTAATGTTAAAATGAATAGTTCCTTGCCGCGAACCTAAACGCAACCCCAGGACCTGCAAGCGTCGCCTCAAAGATATGTCACCATAGTAGACGGGGCTCGCTAGGGAAAGTGTCTGTCAAGGTTGCGGAATTTGTTCGAAAGAGTTACCGCGGTCCTAAAACGCAAAAGGGCATTAGGAGGCACAGTAGGTTATAGTCAGTAAGAGTCTGACACCACGGAACACAGAACGGAAAAAGTTGTTTAAAGATTTCCCATCCTTAAAAGAAAAGTGTCTGCGAGCGCGATTGTAACTACTAGTAATGTGGCAGTCAAGAAGTGAATCATTTCGTTGCTAATAATAGGTCTCTGTGTGTTATCTACTCTGTGTCCGAGGCAGTGTAGGACATAAATAGTAAGTGTAGTGTCGATAGCACTAGAGTTACTCGCGCTGCACAAGGTCAATGTCCCAGTTTCACAAAATTAATTATTATTACAGATAATGTAATTATTATTATTTCCGTAAAGCCAAGATATTTCTGCCTAAAATAAACTTGATACCTGCCTACGTCTCGTAGAAATGTTTTGAAGTCAGTGCAAATGGGACAGGGCGCTTAATGGGCCTACTTTCTCCTTATATTTACACACTGCTTTTGATTTGATTGGTCGATCAATTGCGTGACGCATACTATTAACTTAACCTAACTCAAGTCAAGCTTAGTAATATATCATGGGTCTTGTATTGCTAATCGTCGGTCTAATGGTCGAAAGCGCACCTGTTGAGCGTGGGTCCCGGGTTCGATATCCAAGTCGTGTCAAGTGTTGTTGGGTTTTTCCATCGTGGAATCTCGCAAGTAGCAACTCAGTGTCAATAGCTATGTTGTAGCCAGTTATTGGCAGTAAACTCTCCTCCTGCCGCATAGGATGCACGGCTGACAGGCATTATAGATGTGAGTCTAATAAAATTGAAATAATAAACCATAGAACTATTGCATTAAACCAACGATGTTCCGCTCAAAAGTCGTTATTATCACAAAAATGGTATCCGAGACGAGTTTGATATTTAATGGCTACCATAAATGTTATTTTTTGTAATGAAGTGAGCGGCTCGCTCGTAAATAATATCAAACTGCGTCGTAAACAAATCATCGAGGCGATACTCTGTCATAATCCTGTCACACACTACAGGCCGGCAGCGCGCTCGCGACCTGCCTCCGTCACTCAGCTTTGCATACTATGGAATGTTTTCACGTCTATGTACAGTTGGCTCCTAGTTATGGCCAAGTAGTTAGTGCTTCCTAATCATTTATTATTTCATCTCGGACCCATTTAGGGTTGGCCTTCATTTGTTTGTCATGTGTCACGGTCCTGCAACTTTAGCGATCCTATCGGATGTTCCGGGCTTGTTTGACCAATCAGTGGTCGCCCTTTTGGACAGTTAATGCCGCATCATGAACAGAGCAGCGGCACGTGTGTTTTTATTATTTATAATTATGAATAGTACAGTAACCGATACAAGTCGTGAGCACAAACGTCAAGTTGCTTTTTGGGGTTTTGTATTCGTTTCTGGGTTTTTTGAAGCGCCGATGGGTCCGACAGGAGGTCCAATCGCGTGCAGCATTGGTGATAGTTGTCCTTAGGCGGCATGGCGGCATAGTAGCCGCATAAATTCAAGGATCGGGATGTGCATAGCCCGATCCTTGAATAACTTTAGCTCCCCGTACAACGAGGTCAGTTTATACTGGAAGTGTTTAGCTTCAAAGTTATGTCGTCGTGCGTACAATATTCTGTGTCATCGCTAACCACAAATCTAGTTCTGAATCACACGACGAACTACTTATTTGTAATGACTGGAAGCGATTGAAACTTGAATTATTAGCTGAGTCGTGTAACGTTTAGAGATTCTGTCGATAATCCCAGCAGTGATGGAGAGGACAGCTGATGCTAATGAATGAGCTTCACTTATCACACTGAGTAGCGTCTGCTGTACAAGGAACTAATACTAACTGTACTCTAGGTACGACAGCGGTTTAATGACGGAACTAGGAAATACAAAAAGCATCATTTGAAGAATTCATACATCATCAGTGAAGGAGCTCATCCGGGGTGAAATACCACCATACCTATATCTGCCGCAAAGCAGCATTACTGTGTTCTGGTTTGAAGGGTATGGGTTTTTTTTTTACCGATGGGAAATCATCAAATGACTTCCCCCACCCTGGGCGAGCTAGGAGGGAGTGTCCGACTTTTACTGACTAAAACCCATCCATGTTCCTTCTTGTGCCCTTTGCGTTCCGGGGGCGCGGTATACGAACAACCCGCAGCCCCGGCAGGCATCGAGTAGCCCCTTCTAAAATTGCTGACATCTCTTTGATGCGCGGGTGGAACAGGAACGCGTTTTTAATCACAAACGCGTCGCCAAATCGATCGTTGACCGCCAGGCTTGTGCACAGAGAGAACGTCGTATTGCAGCCGTTTTTGCGTCAACCGAGAGCATAGCGGTAACGCAAGCGGACAGATCGGATTCAACACAACAAGTGTATTTATTGATACTAAAACATGTCTATGTGACATGACACGTGAACAACTAATGTTGTCGTTTGGTAATTGAAGTGACTACAGACGATGGCGTGACGGAGGGAATAATAAAAACTTATTATGTTTAGTATTTGTGTGTCACTGCTACTTAGTTCAAGTAGACAGGTTTATCGGGGAATTCTCACGGTAGCCGGTAGCAATGTTGAAAGGGCTAACGTAAGAAGAGACAACTTGGCTAGCTTGATGGCTTATTGGCTAGCTGAGAGGCATCCACTGCTGGCCTCTCGCATACATACAACCTGTAGGTTGCAGGGGACAGAAACAGATGGACCCCCTTTAGCAAGCGCTTTACGCGATGGTCATTCCAGAATTTTCGACTTTCCGTTCTAAAGAAAAATATTAAGCAAACGTTTATTCCTATTTATGTCTCAACCTTGAATGTTCATCCATTCATATTAGAAACCAGTAAAATGTTCAAACACCTGAAATTGGCACTGACTTGATACATAACAATAATTAATTGTACATAAAAACATAACCTTCAGTTTATGAGTACAGAGGTATAATTGAAAGCGTTGAAGATATCCGCTCCCGTAGCTGTGCCAAGCTGACGACAGCTTGCGCTTGCGACCACGAGACCAACGGGGCAGTTAATTTACTAGAAGTTACTATTTCATGTAAAAAAAAAATCCCCCTAGAAAGACCTACCTGGACTTTATTGGTGAGGTTCGTCAGAAAGGTCGAGTGCGCAGCACTCGTAACCGACGTGCTTGTATGAACGCGGACAAGGCGGAAGGAGTGTGTAGGGATCGTAGCAGGTGGCGTTCTGTGGTTTCTGCCTACCTCCATGGGAAAAAGGCGTGAGTTTATGTATGTAGTATGAATACTCGTTCAAATAAAAAGGCAAGGCCAAGATGTAGTATATTAGTTATCATGTGCATAGTTGTGGATAGCTCATCACGTTGGCTGTGGCCGGCAGGCATGCGCTCGCCACTCGTCCGTCACATTTCATTAATTAATTTCTACACCTGACGGATCCATAAAGTCCGTATATTTTTTTCGGAGCCATAGACTCGTAATTACTGTATTTTATTTGAATTCATCGAATGTGCTCCGCGTTTTGACAACTTTATTATTGCCTTTGCTTGCGGTTGACTACAGACCTATTATTTATTTTATTTCGTAGAACCGTTATCTATCAAATTCGAAAAAACTTAATTACGTATCTCCTATTGGATATCTTGATTAAATAATATGATTCACCAAGCGGCCATACTCGCACTGGAGTTATTTTACACAAATTGATCCTTCTAAGATGTTGGTTGTTATATCTTTACCCCTTACTATAAATTCTTCTCTGAGACAGGAAATGTGGGTGGTCTTTTCAGCACAGAAATGCTCTCAGCTGTTTTCTTTCTGGTTTATGACTTTAATGCAATTATTTTTTTTTCAGTGAAGTAAACAATCGACTGTTTGTCTCAGTGTTTGCCTCTTTAACGATACATTATTTTTATACGCACTAGAACCGACAGAAATTCTCAAAACTGCCTATTTATACCGCTGTCAACAGAGGCCTTTTTTTTTTTGGGGGGGGCTGGGTAATCATCAAATAACTTCTCCGGCCCTGGACGGGGCGGGAGGGAGTGTCAGACTTTTACTGACTAAAACCCACCCATGTTCCTTCTTGTGCCCTTTGCGTTCCGGGGGCGCGGTATCTCTTGCGAACAACTCGCAGCCCCGGCAGGAACAGAGGCCTAGTGTACAAGTTTGAAAACTGTTCATGACACATTCTGTTCATTCAGTTTATGAAATATCTTTTATATTGGTTCTATATTAGAGAAGGAAATAGCCGCGAGCCAAACCCCGAATTGTGACTTTTTACTCAGGCTGTTCAGTCGGATCTGCAGGTGTCCTTTCCGCACGCCGACACTCACAGAGCGACAGCGATAGTTTCTTCTAATACCTCATTTTCAGAAACCTGTCCTCCCCCGTTTCCTCTTTAACTTTAGGTTACACATAAGTACTAGCGTCTATTTCTTGATTGACTGCTGACGCACGAGTATATGTTACCGTTAACAAGTTGTGCAAAAAGTGGACACTCCTAGAACATCGGTTCGTCTTTCAATAACACTTTTTGCTCGTCCTGGGAATCGTACCGAAGACCTCTAGCGTAGCAGTCGCGCTAAGGACCACTACGCTAGCGAGGCAGTTATACACGATGTCCTCACACAATAACTAACAATTTATTTGTATTCAGTATGGATATTGCTCAAATGTACTCATAGTAGATGTACGAGTGTCATTACACAAGCAATGCTTGTTACAAACTTACTATGTACGGGCATTAGGCTAATCACAGGCGCTGCACATTAATATCAGTAATAGTGTGATAACATGTACAGGGTAATTAGCAGGCAGCTGTAGTTCACGGTGCGCAACGTCGATATTATCTGGTTTGTGATCGTCTCTTGTTTACATACTTCACCAATGTTGTAAACGGAATGTGGATTCGATTGATTTTTAACCGACTTCAAAAAAAATTAGTTTTGATGATTCTTTTTTAACCCCCGACGCAAAAAAGACGGGATGTTGTAAGTTTGACGTGCCTGTGTGTGTCATTCTATGGCATCGTAGCTCCCGAACGCATGAACCGATTTGATGGAACTCGGTTCAGCGGTTTCAAAGTTATCAGCTCTTTTGTTAGCTGCGGGAGGGATTTTTATTATTTTGTCGGGGTTTACTTAAAGTTTTAATTTTGTGTTTTTTGTTTGGTAGGTCGTACTTCAGAGGTGGTCCCATATACATTGGTTAATTGGTTTGGTGAACATTTTTGAAGGCGGTTGTCTTTTTCGGACCATGTTTTTGATGATCAAAGACCTATTTTCGTACATCGATGGCAGACTAACAAATGACGACTGGTGTATTCCAAGCGATCTAGTGTACAGCACTCCGCCACACACGTATGTTACTACTCTCTCGATATAACCTGACATTTCATGTTTTTCTTAGAATCGCGATGGAACTGAAATAAATCATACAAACTGTCGCGTATCATAGTCTTGTATTTAAAACTGGTATGTGTGTGCACGGCAGCGCTCCGCCAAGTTCTTCAACGTTGCGCTGTAATCACATCTACTAGTCGGCATTCCCGGACAATTGAGTGAAGGTATAATAGCACAATTTGACAACTATATTAAGTTTTGGTGTCACGTAACAGAAGACGAGTATTTCTCCATAAAAAATATTTTTTTCAGTTAATACCTAATAGGTAGTCCATATAAATAGTAATTTATGCTTGCAAATTTATGTTTTAGTCTTATTTTTATTCCTGTCCTTTACCTTGACTAAACACCGTGTTCCATCTAACAGAACCAAGTGATTTGTAATGCACTATCCCACCTCAGACACCCGTCTCTATTAAAGATTGTGCATGTTTTTTACCCAGTACATTGCATGTTATTACATTTTATTATGATTACGATTTATAAAATAAATAAATATAATTGTGCTTCAGAGAAGTACTACATAGAAATATGTACTCAATGCCATTTTGTACGACGCGTAAAACGAACCCAAAATGCTATAACTATTCCTGTGTGAACTTGGCTCTCCTTACTAATATTTCCATCAAGTCCGTGGTCGTCCAGTGGGTACTCGTATGTTAGTTTTTGCGCTATGTAATAACAGCTGCATGCTTCGATATTTATAGAGATATCAGTATAAGGCTCGCGGCTGTTTGCCAATCATTACTGTATGGAGATGCTGCACCAACATATACATTGACACTCTATTACTCGTAGCCTAAAGTTAAGAATGACGTCTGAGGAACAAAATTCATATTTGTAAACTGCTCAACATTTTGTTTTGTGTAATAGCTCGGGTGCCGTTACAATTGGTACAGCTTTGAGATAAACAAGCGACTTTTAAAAACAAAACACTGTCGTAAGGGCTCGGCCACACCAACGCGAACCGTGCGAGCGGCTACCCGCGTTAGAGCTGACTCGTCCATACAAATTCTGCCCCTACGCGACCGCGACACACGCGTACGCTGACCGCTTCGGTGTGGCCGGAGCTTTAGAATTGATTTTTTTCATCCGCATTAAGTTACGTCTTTGGTTACTGCTCCGCTGCCGTAAGCCTATTGTTATGTAGCCATACTATTCCACATGAATCTGGCTATGGTTTAGGCGGTTAGCCCACTGCACCGCGCCTCGACGCGTAGCGCGTGCCGGAAGATTTTAACATTGTATACAAGAGTTTCAATTTGTATAGAAAACACGTCTAGGAGCACACACTGCCGACGCGTCTACGCGCGGGATTTTTGTACCGCGCAAGGCGCCTCGCGGCGGGACACTTTCCAGTGGGTGAACCGCCTTACCCCTTACCATTTAGAAGAGATTTTTTCCATCTGCTACTATGTTTTCCTACTGAGTGGTAGTTCCAGGAGTCGTCCGTTTAAACAAACGAAAAACAAACAATATTAGTACAGACGGTAGTAGTACTGTATGGTACAAGTATCATTATAACTAATCGAGTGGTGGTGGTCAATGTCGTGATGGGTAAGGCGACCGTCTCTCATGCATGAGATTGCGGCTTCGACTGTCTTCTACCGCAGTCAGCTAGTGTGCGATCCCCGCGCGTTGACTTGTGTTGTGTATACAGCTTTAGCGTTAGTATCGCCCTCGTCCTGTGCCGCGACTGATCGGCGTCCCATTCATTGCGCGACACATTTATATTATTTATCCTTCAAGTTAATTCGCGCTTGATTACATCGTACAACGTTGGCAGACATTACACTGTTATGTATAGGACAAGCAGCCACTAACCGCCGAGTTATGAACCAAATAAGTGATAACATTTAGCTGTAAGCTCTAATACATGCACTAATATAATGTACTATGTAAATAATGTGCGATAATCATAAATAGTGCGAGCGCGGCCCCGCGGTAACTCACGCCACGTTATTAGCATTACAAACAAATAATGATAAATAACACACCTCATTATTAAAATTACATTATTATAATATAAACATGCTCTCGAGCAATATTCAATGCAATTGGCTTATAAGAGCAATAAGTTTTGCATTAGGCGTTGGGCCACAAAAACACGGTGGGGCCACAAAAACAGCGGTGGAGGGGATTAGCTGAATGAGACTGTCAGTTTTTGTTTGATTTATGTTCGTGTCCTGATATCAGATGGGTTCTCAGTTAATTTGGAAGCGGTGCAACATACAAGAGTTTTGTAACACCAAAATTGGTTATTTCATTATTCGCCTAGTCTTTTTCCCAACTAACTTGGGGTCGGCTTCTAGTCTAACGGCATGCAGCTGAATACCAGTGTTTACATGAAGCGACTGCCTATCTGACCTGCACAACCCAGTTACTGGACAACACGATACCTCTTGGTAAGACTGGTTGTCAGACTTCACGGGTTGTAACTATCCGTCCATGAATGTCAAAGATCTTAACATTATTCGTCTAGTAAGCCTTTCAATTTTAGATTAATTTTTATGAATAAAAATAGATAAACATTTGTTAGTGCAACGTTGAATTAGATACTATTTATTGTGCAATAGCTTATGCTATAAGTCGAAAATCGCAAAAATCCAAATATTAAAATAAAATTAACATTCATGAACTTGAGGCTGCCAGACTTACCAGTATTACCTAACCGCAAAGTACCTATTTTAAATAAACCATGCTATCTGTCCGCTGTTGACTTGCACCACACCTCACTCAGTGATTACAGCGTACATAATTACACGCTCGGCTGTGATTCAGACATCTCACATTACACTCCTACCGGAGCCGCCGGCATGCGGCCTCGCGGACCTAATCATATAGGAAGCTGTGATCGTCTACACGTTGGGTATAGCTAGATACATGCAGATCTTCTGGGAGCTACACCAAAATCATAGCTCTTAGTATAATAATGCAAAAAAGATTTTGAAAGGTTACAATCTAAATGATTAAGACTTGATAAATATAGATAAGCAGATACGATGTGTCTGTCTGTGTGCTTTGGCATTATTGCAAACTAGCTTTCGCCCGCGACTTCATTTGCTTCATAGTTAATATGTTATCTCGCGGGCACCGCACATGTTTCCGGGATATAAAGTAGTCTATGTGCTATTCCAGACTATAATATTATATCTCAGTGCCAAATTTCATCCAAATCCGTTCAGCAGTTTAAGCGTGAAAGAGTAACAAACATCCATACAACCACATATCTTCACACTTCATATAAGACCAGGTTACTTTGGCTTTCCAGAAAACATAGCTGGCGGAACGTGGGTCGTTTCCCTGCCTTACTCCTCAGAGAATACAGATGTGATGTTGTTTAGTAAATTAATATCCAATAGATAGTAGATAATAGATAGTAGAATATAATGTAACAGACAGTAGATGTCGGTTTCAGAGGAACTTCCTCCCGCATACGCTTAGGTCGTGGTATGAGCTCCCTGCTAAGGTTTCCCCAAGAGACTACAACATGGGGTTTTGAGATTTTTACGGGGTCGGCAACGCACGAGTGATGCCTCTGGTGTTGCAAGTGTCCATAGACAGCGGTAACGGCTTATCATCAGGCGGACCGCTAGCTTGTCTGCTGTCTTCTGTGGTATAAAAAAAAGATAGATAGGTACCCAAGTAACGTATATGATACTGAACAAAACGATAATTTTTTGCAAAATATAACACCGCATTAAATTGGACAACGAATCTACGAGAACATAATACCATGTTCTAGAAACAGACAGAGATACAAAAACTACAATAATTGTAGGTGTGCTTGTCTGGCGAGTTGATCTCATCGGACACGCCGGCCGACTCTGCTCCACACTCGTTACATTACCACGCACGAGGCGGCTGGGAGCGTATTGTTCCTACACTTGTTGCAAATTATTGACGTGCCTAATCCGAATGACATCACAGACACTGTGAGATGATGCCAGCCTAGTAGTCGCGCCCATAGACGGACCAATATCTGCATATGAGACATCACTTTAATTACACATAGTCCATGCGGTCCTAGTACTTCCATCTGTACCGACTGGACAGTCTAGAACTAATAAAATAGGTTTTACTACTCTTGAGTAATTTGAAGGACTTTACAACGCAGTGTCCTTAGATTTATGTGCGCCTGGTGATTTCGTTTCGTCTCAGGGTGACATTAAACAGTAATGTCGCGATTGGCATTTGAGGTATTTACTGCAGGAATTTATCTATATATAGCTTTTGTCCGTAACTTCCTCCACGTGCAATTGAAGTACACAATACAAGCAATAGCGTAGCTTTTAATCTATAGAATATTTTTGTAATCGCACCAGTAGGTACTATAAAAATTCTGAAAAGGCAATAAATATCATCACGCTACACCTTAACGGAGCTAAGCAGTCAATCACGACTCAAGAACAGTTTAAATTGCATAGTCCCGCGGTGGGTGCGTCGCCCGCCTCACAAGACTAGTGGTTCGATCCCCAAATCCTCAACTATCAGTAATTTTAGTGATTATTTAATTATTATTTTTTTACTTTGATTTTCCAAATTACGATGAAATAGCTTTATAGTACTAATGAAATACGTTTAATATAACATTGGAAACTTGCGAACGTATATTTTGTATGTGAGGATTGTGTTGACATGGTATTTCATTAGTTACCTCCGCCACACGTAGGTTCACGTGAGCAGAGCCGCGGGCACAGCTGATATTATCATTTTGTGAACCTGTATTTTGGTATGTAGATCAGCCAGCTGTATATTCATGATGTCATGAGCATGCGCTCGGCTCGCAGTAAACTCACGAGGTCAGCAGTCACGCACTGTGAGCGATCAGTTCAGGAGTAACACTAGTAGTGCAGTAAGAAACTACGCATATGAAGAAAGTGTGCTGTGATAAATATAGTTCGGCTGGAGAGTGGCCACGTGATACAATGTTCACTGGTTTCCGTGAGCTGAAAGCGAAGCTGAAGCGTGAGCTAAAACTCGAAGTACCCAATTCCCGGCTGTGCGGTATTGCGAGTTTTAGCCATAGTTTGGTGTTGTGAATATCTATTCCGTATATAAAACACCAGCCATATTATTGTCCCACTTCCAGAAAAAACTAAAAACTTAAAAAAAAAAAAATAACAACCGCCTTCTAAACTAAAAAATGAAAAATAACTTTAGCTCTGGAAGTCGGCGGCTTTGGTTCTGTTTGTTGTTTTGTATTGCCTCCGACTACGAAATTTTTTTATTTTTCGCTTTTTAGTATCAACTTCCTGTCATCTAAATTCATGAAAAAACAGTAATATTACGTAAATTAACAAGACACCACTAAAAGTTCTCAAGAAAGCAAAATAATACGCTAATTCTTTTACTTAGATGACATATTTTTTTTCTGTTATTTTAATTTGTTTACCAAACTACTATACCAATTTCGGTAAAATTTATATGGGACCACCTTTGAAGTACGACCTAACAAACAAAAAAGAATCATCAAAATCAATTCATTCATTATTCACGGAGTTATCGCGTATTGATAACTTCCTTTTTTTGAGGTCGGTTAAAAACTGACATTAATGCTTACCCGGTATCAAACCTACATACAACGTCATGCATGAAAGCGAGGCACCTTTACCACTGCTGTACCAATGATTAATTTACCTCTACCCAAAACCATCAAAACAGCTTTACCTTGTTCAATACATAAGTAGCAAGCCGAACGTCTGAAAGCAGAATAATCGTGAACATTGACTGCTCTAAACCACATCCGTAGTGAAGTGTAATGCAGCACATATTCAAAAAGGTGTTCGAATGCTAATGTCCTGGTAGATATCCTGCAACTTTCGCGCCGGTGCCGGGCACGCGGGAGCCGGCCGGCTGGCGTGCTCCGGTTGTAGCGTATGCTAATATTGGGAAGCTTGTTGTTCTTAATACGTAGTGTGTGATTCTGGCGCAGTCGGCTTTAACTTTTTTTTTTTATTCAGAATGGAAAATCATTAAATAACTTCTTTCGCTCTGGGCGGTGCGGAAGGGAGTATCAGATTCTTACTAAATAAAACCCAACCGTGGTCCTCCTAATGCCCCTTGCGTTCCAGGGCCGCGGTGACTCTTTCGAACAAATTCCGCAACCCTGACAGGCACTGGCCCTAGCGGGCCCCATGTACTATGCAGACATCTCTTTACCCAATGCGTCGACAACCCGGGCCTGGTTCTGGGAATCGAATGCAGGACCACACGCTCAATAGTCGTGCTTGCGACCACGAAACCAACAGGACAGTCAGAGTTAAAAAAGTTATAAACTATAGTCGAACTGTGACACGCGACCACTTCGCAACTTCTGGCATCACCATATTGATTGTCACAAATAAATAACACTCGACGCCGGAGGACGAGCGGAGCGGACTGATGGATTGATGTCGCGGATTACGACCGCTCCCCGGCGGTGCAGTGTAACAGCCGGCGGTAAAGTGTAACAACGCGCAGTAAAACACGCGCAGTAACGAATGCAGCGGAATTTACTATATCGCACACCTGACGGGGTTAGGGCGGGCGCACATGGATTCATATTTCTAGATTCTTCCGTGAATATGTATCTTCTCTACGAAGGTGATATATTTTACATGAAGAACTTTTGGTTTCTATAAATGAACAAAATAATGCTTGAAACACGTACGTTACGTTGTGTTGACCTCTATGTTTATACAAGGTGTTAGTTTAAACAAGGGACACACTTTATGGGAGTGCAGTGCTTATGAAAGTAAACTACTTTTAGTAAAAAATCAGCTGTTGCATACATGTTGTCGAATTAAGCGAACATAAAAGTAAGGAGCAGTTGATATTTTTTTCGACTTTATGTTTCGTACTGTAGTAAAAGTTGTTGATTTTCATGAGAACTGCACTCCCTTAAAGCAATTCCCTCGTTTACCCTAACATTATGTATACACTTACTCAAAATTATGATCGTCATCCTCTGCTCTTATCACAATTCCTTTGGCTTCACACAGCATGTGTTCTTCATCTTACGATCTTTGATCTTCCTCTAATATACTCCAAAGTTTTCTCATGACTCAAAGCATTCAGTTCCTATCCTCTTACAAATGTCAACACACTACCACAAGGGACGAGACTTTCTTTTAAATATCATTTAATGGCAAACAAGCCGACGACGGCCCACCTGATAGTAATTGGTCACCGCTGCCTATAGAGAATTCCAGAGACAAAGTTGAAATGTCTCATGTGCCTGTAATTACGCCGACACCCATAACCTTCACACCGGAACACAGCAACGCTGCTATGTTGCAGAAATATGTATGGTGGTAGTGCTTCCCCGGCCGAGCTCCTTCACAAAGAGCTCGACTGCTCTACTGCTACTAAGACTGATCCAAATACTCAAAGTGGTCAGTGTAATCATAGCTGTTGCAGTCAGTTGTAAACCCTAACGAGCGCCACATCTCCCGCGCAGCAGTAAGTCAACGTGTCGGCTATAAATTGATCGCCCACGACAGCCGCAGGTAGCCGCGCGGAGCAGCACCCGTGTGGGCTCGCCGCTGACGACTCTATTGTGGAAATGATAATAATTGAGAAAACAATTAAATGCTAATAATGACGTCATGACACAAGGTTATACGAGTAGACACGACAGTCGCCTGACAGTCGGTCGGATAGCAATAACTCACGCACAGATATCCAAACTATAGCACGGCGGGCGTAGTAAACAATTGAATGGGATTAGTCAAACTTACTTTGTCATAGTTCAGCGCTAAAGTAAGGAGTTCGATCGAGTTCAACAGACCGTCAACAATGATGAGGCACAATCGAACTGAGAAACGACCCTGTTGGCGCAGCGGTTGAGCGATTGGCTATTGATTTGCGTGTTGCAGGTTCGATTGTCGCACGAACCAGACATTTGTATGGCCTTTTAAAGTAGTTGTTCAGGGTATGGCTGTTTGTGTATATTTATAAACGCGCCCACGATGCAGGAGAAATTCCTATTGAGAAGCACAGTTTTCTCCAGAAAAAAAAAACGAGAATGTGGACACATAATCAACGGCCTTACGACGCATATATGTCATTCTAAAGAAACATAAAAATTAATGCAATACACACAGTTTCTATAACTACCAGTGATGTTGGTTAGTTTCATCAAACAGTTGTGAGGCATCAGTTCAAGCAGAGGTCAACGTGCGATGACTCAACGATTTTGATCGGAAACTAATTCGACTCGGTACATAACGATTACGTAGCCGGTCGCCACTCGGCAGTATTCGGCGCTGTGAGACCGACCGTCGTTTACATCCCAAACGCAGTGCCAGTGTGGAGCACCATAACAGGACATATGCGTCACCTCTTTAGTTGCCCGCCGTGCACAACCACCTAATCCCATCGCAGTTACCTGGACATAAACTTCTCCAAAGTTGCGTAACGAAACCTGGTTCTTCAGCTTTTACATCCAGTCTGTATTCGCTCCCTGGTCGTGGTCGTCGGTCCATGAAGCTAAGGACGTCTCACGCTAACCGATTCGCGGGCTACTTCCACCCAAAGACTCGTCACCCTTGGATTTGCTCCTGTAACACTTGTGTATGTGTATACAGCCATACACGGACCAACTATCTGTCGGTCATACAAATGTTCGTTCCGTGTGGGAATGGAACCCGCGACACGAAACGCAACAGCCAATCTCTCAGCAACTGCGCAACGACCTTGAGTCCTGCCATAGACACAGCCAGCCCGCGGCTACTTTAGCTGACCAACTCTGCAAGCTGTAATTCTAAGTATATTTGAATTAGTACGACCACTTGGCACGGCGCGCTATCTTGTAGACAATCTATCATTCATTCATCAGCTGAATGGGAGCAGACGGAAGAACCTATTAATTGGTGGAAGCGCAGTAACGCCGGCGCGCAACAATAGCGCCAGTTATAGAAACAATTGAGCCGCGGCTAATACGCTAAGTGGTTAATTTGTTTGAGCGGGGAGCGCCGCGCTGTAGCTCTTGTCGCTGGAATTGTGTGCATTGAGGCAGATGCACACTGGCGCCTTTATATAACCACACAATATTCCAAGACTTAGACTTGTCATCAAATATGGGATTACTGAGTTAAACGCTACACCTGTGGTGTTGTAGCTTGTAGTATCATGATACAAACCTACATTTGTACGTTTGGTCCAAAGTTTCAACAATAAACTGATTTAAACAATACAGATTAAGTTAAGTAATATTGATTCCTACAGCTTTAAGTTTAAGAAATGAATACAGAAGTCCAAGTACTGCAATAATCTTTGTAGATTAGGGGAAGAAAAAAGGAGCAATAAATATTTTTAATTCAAAACAATATACATGTACATCACATAGACGTGTCGAACATGGATTGTGTCAAACATGATAGGAGTGACTACTGATATGACGGATAAATATGTATATGGATGACGAAGATATGGTCATAGGAGGATGTCATCACACTCCTGAACGTTTGAGAGCTTCACGGAGTCATTTTTATGGACCTATTCAGCGCTGCTACCGCCTCTTAGCGCGAATTTGTGAATCGTACGCATGGCACCCGAAGTAAGTGTGTACAGACCCTTAAGATGAGCACTTTTAGACATCATCGTTAGTGGTGTCATCTGAGGATTAAGATGTTGTATGAATGAATGAGTAATAGCCGCATGATTCAGGCGTCAGTGTGTCAGTGTGGCCATGTGTGCACCGCCATCTAGCGTCGCCCATAGCCGCGTGTAATTGCGAATAATGTGAAACGTGAGGTTATTCTTTTTTTAAAAAAAAAACGTTGCCCTCTCTAGGATTTTCTCCTGTGTCGTGGGTGCGTTTACAAACATACAAACCAACATACTCAATCAGCCAGACCCGGAGCAACTAACTGTAGGCCATACAAATATTTGTTCCGTGCAGGAATCCAACCCGCGACACGCAGCGCAGCAGCCAATCGCCCAGCCACTGTGCCAACCGTGTCGTCAAATTAGGTTATGATTCTGTAGTGGCTGGCATACCCACAGACACTGACTGTTTGTTCTATGCTACAAGGTTATTTTTCACTCAGCGGCCATCTTTCAGGGAGTTTAAGCACTTATAAATACGAACAACTTTTGCTATATCACCAAGCACGAAATATGAAAAAGAACTCCATGTTCCATACATTTTGATCGCGTTGCAGTGCATTTTTGTATGGAATAGTTGAATTTGTTTTCATATTGTAGAGTTGATCTATAATATTACAAAAGTTGTATTGTACATATTCATGAATACTTTGACAGGTAAATGACAAGTCAGCCTGTATATAAACAATTGATAAAATTATTTCAAAGATCAAATAAGATCTAAAGCTTCTTCCTCTTTTCGAATCGATAGTTCAAGTAGGTACATCCTTTTTCGTATTTTATCTGGCGTACTTCGCCTCAGCAGGTGGCCACGTTCATAGACAAGCTAATTCGTACATAATGAGTCGTAAAGCGCAATCAAAGATACAAACAAGTGCTCAGTGTGTTGTGTTACGCGAATGGTTGCACGGGGGCGGGGGGGGGCTATTATCAGGTTTGAAGGGCTGTCAACAGACAGACTGCTACAAACAGATAGGCAACTAAATAAGTAATAGTGTTTGGGAAAGCAGCGCATCTTCAATGTGTCCGATGTGTATAGCTGGCGGTGACCGCTTGCCAGTTCTGTCGATCGGCTTGGACCGTTCTATTGATTTGCACAAGGTCAATGATCAAATGTGGACAAGGTTGCTTCTAACTTAATTCCTATTTGTAATATAAATAAGTTTAAGCTTAAGGCTCCCATCACCTCCAGATAATTTTCGGTCGACTATTATTCAGCAGATAATTAACACAACTTTTAATTTACTGGTACATAATGCCTAACGGTCTCTACAAACCAATTATTATTTAATTAAAGATGGAATTCATGTGGCAGCCCTAGACATCGCCGCAGACGCACGCAGGCGATCCGAGCGAGGCGACCGCTCTACTAATATTTTGGTATGTAACGTGAGAGAGTGTTCACTCGGATTATGAGAAATATGTGACTCGTATAATTACTGGGCCCTGTTTATTTGTGTTTGTACTATTTTGTACACACGTTAAGGAGAAGTGCCTCCAGTATCTATTATTGTTGTACATGAACAGATTTTTTTAGTGCTTTGATTAGGAATTGGTATTGGTATACCGGGCCGGTGTCCGCAACTCCACGTCTTAGCGCGTAGTTTACGTACGGGATTAGGAATTTAGTAATACAATAATTACAACTATTTGTACAACACATTACTTTGTGCATGACGTCATTTTGAAATGAGTTTTGAAATACTTAGAAAGAAGTTAAATGTTTCTACTTTAATTGAATAACTAGTTTCTGACTCGCGACTTCGTTGGAGTAAATGTCGGTTATATTTAAAATTCAATCAAGATTCAAAAGACACGTGGCGCCATCTATTATCATAAAATTTGTTTGCAACATTGCGTACATCATAAGTTGAAGCAGCCCCAGTAAGTTACAGAAGCACTTGTGTTGGGGCGGCCTCTCTTCTTCCCTTACATATCTAAATCACAATGTTGAGACCGTTTAACTATCATTACATAAGAAACCAAAATAAAAAATGTGGCACTAAAGACTAAAAATGGATGGCTATGCATGTGGGGGGTGTGAATGATATTGTTGTTTTTCTCGGAAGCAGTACATTTTCTGGCTGAATGGTAACCCTATGTCCGTTTCTGTACACCTCACAACGTATAGTTAATATAAGTTAGATTTTTTTGTTGGAAACAAATGGAACACTCTTTTCGGTCTTCAAATAATTTAGCATTCACGATCCAGCGCTCTCATAAACTGCACTAGTCCCACAGCACGCACTAAATACTCAACTCGGCTCAATATACTGCGCTCAACGACACGCCGAGCTGGAGTTACGGCTGACGGCGCCGCTCGGCCCTCCACACGACGGGACCTGGTTTACTTACTTCTAACATTAATGCACCCTCCCCACATCTAGGTGCGCATTGTCTAATGAACTTGATCTATAAGGGAGGCGGCGATACAGCGTGTCGATTACGATCTATCGATTTAGATAACACTGAGCGATTTATTTGGAGCTTGAACCAGAGATTGTATATTTGTGCTAAAAATATAATAGTTCTTAATTGATTGCGTAGGTCGGGGGCGTAGTACTCGTGCACGAAGCAAACGGAGTATGTAAGGATCGTAGCAGGCGGCGTTCTGTGGTTTCTGTCTACCCCCATGTGTAAAAGGCGTGACTTTATGTATGATTACGGGAAGTCAAGACTACGATTGAAATTACAGTTATTTAAAGGAATAGTGGAAATACTGAGGGGGCTTTGATAATAGGTTTCAGTGTATTGTTTAGGGTAAAGTCCGACTTCTAGTTTTGATTTAGCAACTTCGCCTTAACTCATCTCGCTAGACCCCGGCCTCCCGCGCTTGTCCGCACCGTGTCGCACTCAGTGAGCCGCCGCCCGCGCGCCGCCCACCGCACGCTCAAATTATTTATTTATAATACAATTAATTTCCTATTGATCTCTATAAATCGTTGTTTTCTTCTTGCAGGTGTATTATTACTTTGTGGAAATAAAAACTACATACTGCCTCCGCCTCGTTAGGCTACTGGTCCAAAGCGCGACTGCTACGCTAGAGGTCTTGAGTTCGATTCCCCAGGTCGAGCAAAGTGTTATTAGGTTTTTGTATGAAATTCTCAGTATGTATGTAGAAAAACTACATAATTATACGGGCGTTTAGAAATGGGAATCTAACGTTTATTTTTGTTATCCTATAAAATCGCGGGAAAGAGTCATAAACACCTCATATTGATAGTAGATATCCCCATAAACACCTCATTTGTTTCGTCACTGAGGTGAGCCTTCGGTGCTCGCTTCGTTCCCGACGAGACGACATTCTTGTTGCTTTAACTACATCACGTGCAGTTACCCACATAAACAAGCGCGCCCTCCGGCGATGTTCTTAGTTTTCATAATTAAACATTGCTTGATTCATGATTATTACCGCCAGAGGAATGTATTGGAGAATTCTTTTGGTGTGTCTGTTAATTTTTTTGATAAAGAATTTGTTTAAAACTATTTTCTATTTGACATCAAATCGGTTTGTTATCATTGGTTGGGAGTCATATAAGAATAATACGTGTTTACTACGCAAAGTAAAAACTGTAATTTGAACCTCGAAACATTTTGAAATCAATATGCAAAACATGTTCACTCCAGAAGCTTTCACTTCTGTATGCGTTTATTCCGAAGCGATATTCCATTTCAGAATAATGTAGCCTGTGATATCTAGGATACCTAGATCCTCAATTTGTTGAGACATTCAATTACAAGTTAATGATGATGTGAATTATGGATTAGTTTTAAATGTAAATAGGTAACATGGAGGTACTCCCGCCGGTCGCACCTATGAGTTTATAACGAAAGTAATACAGGCTGTGGGACTGATGCGCGGTCACAAATTAGTCACGGCGTGAATAACTGCAGATGGGCCATCGCTTACTGGTAATGATAATGAACGCTCGTATCTGTCGGAGGTCAGCCTCTCAGATAATCTTCACTCGCGCCAGTGAGCTAAGTGAATGAAGTAACAAATTAAATAAGTTGTTAATATACGAGACACCGCGCGCTAGTGCTGGCTGCTGTTGCGGTGGTGCGCGTATCGATACCACTGCTGCTGTACAATCGTTTTTGATAAAACATTTACATTATTGATGATAATTTATTCCAATGACACTATCGCAAATTTTGTCTTATAATAAAAAATGATCAAGCTAATAGTTTTCATACTATAACTTTCACATGAATTAATGATCCTTATTGTTATAATATACTGGTGCCCCGATTTACTTCGACAATAGAAGTACTGCTCCTAGGAAATGAAGAAGTCAAGTGACTATCGATCAAGACAATAGCATCGATTCACCGTAGTTATTGACAGGACGACTGTACAGCACTATTCAAGCATGAAGTAGTGGAGAGGTTGGAAAGTGCAGTGAATATAATACTTATGCAGCGGTTAATTGAAATCTCTCCGTCGGACAGATCCGCAAATATACGACATAAGGTCTTAATACAATATTGTTAAGGTGCGGATACCGGGTAACTTATAGCCGTAGAGCGGTTCTAGTACCAAATATAGACATTTGTCTGTAATAAAAGTTTTTCTATTGTTATTAACACTCTGCTGCGCAGGCGCCGCCGAGGTGTCCGTCGAGGCGAGCTACATTATGTTACTCAAAAATAATGTACCTATCTATTGGTGAAGAAATAATTAATATCGGTCCAGTAGTGTCAGTGCCTATTCGCTACAAACAAACAAAAATACAAAAATCTATTGCCTCTCTCTGATATTAGTAGACATGACGGCTGATCAGCCCCCCCCCCCCCCCCGTGCCTCCGCTTAGACACCAGCTTGTCACTTCATTACCGATGGCTGTCACTTCCGCCATTCGATAGAGTCGCGTCGTAAAATGCGCGCGAGTACCTGAGACAGCGCGTTTCACTCGCCAATTAAAAGTAAAACTTGTTCGATTACTGCTTCACTATTAAATTAACGATAAACTTTTATGGAGAAGACTTCATCAACGTCCAATCGTTGTAAATCACTCGCGTCTCGTGCCTCCTTCAGACGAGCGGGTGTTCACTTTGCACGCGTTGCGGACACGAGTTCCTACTGCCAAATACACTAAGTGATGTTCATATTATTATGATTCCTGATATTACTATGATAACTGCCTCTATAGCTAAGTGGTACTTGGGTTCGATTCCCAGGTCGAGCAAAGTATTATAGGGTTTTTCTATAAAATTTGCAGTAGCAGCTCAGCGTTGGGATTTGTGCCCGGTTAATGTCAATAGATTAGCCCCTTATTACATGAAACCTAAACATACCGGCGAACTGGATGTACATTGGTACACCTCCTAACCCTTGTGCGGATATAGGCGTGAAGGTATGTATCACACGTACATTATTTGTAAGATTTCATTCTATAACTACACGTATACATTTACTCTACCATATTATCGTTATGCTTATCCTAGTTTACCCTTTCCAAGTGCCATTATTTTCTTAACTACGAAACAACTTCATAAAACCACCAACCATTGTTTATTTTCAATGACCTTACAACACAGCAGACATGACACCAGGATTTCATAAAAGTATAGCAGGTACATTTTACGCATTCCCGCGTATAATTTACATAGCGTACGTACGCACGGTTGACATAAAACTCGGCTTTCTTAATAGCGTTCTCGTGTCGGGCGCAAGTAATGAGTAATAACGAGTGCTCGGTACCAGGGGCGCAGCGCGCGGAGACGCTCGCTGTGTGAACGCGGGGTCGGTGGTCGCTCATAAATGAGGAATATCATTGGTTGTTGAATCACTGAGCATTGTCTGGCAGTCGTGTGTGGTCTCTAGACACGGTTTCACTAGCCTTGTTACCTGTGTTCAGTGTTTATAGTCGACCCTCGATCGGTTTTGTACACGGTTGATGTAAACTGTTGTACTTACTTAGAAAGACGGTGTGGCTTTTTGTAAATTCGCAGCTCAAAATGTTATTAGCCATCTTCGGACAAAAGAGCTGCGTTGTCTTGTCCTTGCCAGCATCCACACCGCTCAACGACTCTCGTGTGCGACAGTCGCGACGCACTTACAGACAACAACACACTCGCCCCGCACCACCATATGTAAGGAATGTGTGGCGTGGCAAATGGCAAATGGCAGAACATTTATATTTGTTAACGCAAAATTCCACTTTAAGTTTAATAAAACGAGTGAGGTGATAATGTACAAAAAAAGTACAAAACGTTCACCTAACATGCAGGAGCGAGTCTTGAGCTGACTGCCCAGGCTCTAACTGCCCTCTAACAAGGCTCTAACTTTTGACTGACGAAGCTCTAACAGTCGACTGTCGACGCTCTATTGACAAGTATAGGTAATCTCAACTGTTAGCAGGAAAACGATCAATAAGTTGTCACATTTTTCCATGGATAGGTTTTAAACTTAACCAAACCCTAGACAAAATACCTCAACACAATATAATAGTAAATATCTCTCTCATAAGTGGACGAGTCTGAAGTTACCCGATTAGCTACGCAGTAAACAATTGTGTTCCTACAAGATCTATTGCGCAACCAAACAGCTAACTTCACACTGGACAAGATACGTCTGCCGTACTGTATTCTCACAAGCACCTTTAAGGCCCGCACTCTACCAGAGCGGAGAGGAGAGGACATGTCTCTAAACAACCAATAGGATACTGTGTTGTGTGGAAACTAAGCGGTATTATGTGAAAATAACGCAAACCGATTGGTTGTAAGGAGATATCTCTTCTCCTCTCCGCTGTGGTGGAAACCGGGCCTAGCTCTATGAGATGAGCCTTTGCTTATTACAGGTAATATTATTACTGTACACAGAAATAACAACCAGTTGTAGACTTTAAAATAAAAACTGTCAGGGAAATAGATTGTTAAACAAGTTGACACACACCGTGTTACTGGTAGTTCATATAACTGACACAGAATGACAGTTGTGTTTGGAATTTACGAACAATAAAATGATAAACAATTTTATGAGTAGTTCGTTGCTCCGCCTGGCTGTGCATAATAAAGACATCAACGTCTTAACTGTCGATGTACACTCTTCCCTTGTTAAATACTTTTTTGTTTAGATTCAATATTGAGCTAGGTATATTGATCAGTTTTTCTTTATAGAAAATATAGAAAACCTCAAGTATATTATAAACTAGCGAACTGCCCGCGACTTCGTCCGCGTGGATTATTTACCAGAGTTAAGTTACGTCTTTGGTTACTGCTCCGCTTCCATATGTCGTAGCGTGATGATATATAGCCTACGTTACTCACAAATAATATAGCTATCTATTGGAGATAAACTGGATGCATCGGGCAAGTAGCTTCGGAGCCTATTCGGTACAAACAAACAAACAAAAAATCTTTCCTCCTTATAATATTAGTTGAAGATAATAATATAATACATATCATAAATGCCACAGAGCAGTCTGTCTATTTCTGACATCATCACGACAACACCAAAACGTAGGGACAGTTTGCGACGTGGCTGCACACGGACGAGGATATTTTAATCCTTGCCGTGGTCTGCGTCGATAACCAACATTCACGCAGATTCGACATTGAAGCCAGTCGTCAATAAATCTCGATATATACGCCAAGCTAAGCTATAACTCAACTTTATCAGGTAGTAAAGAGGCTACTTTACGCGCGTCCTCTCGAGTCGATCACGTGGAAGTCGCGTCGTGTAGCGGCTAGTGGCGGGGGTCATGTGATAAACACTCATTATTGACCAGTTACTCTATTAATGAGCCAGGACTTAGCACACGCGATGTGAGACATTATTGAGAAAACATTTTAAACCCAAGCACACATACCATAACACAAATTAGTACTAAAATTGTGAATTAACTTAAGTAAAAATTAAAAAAATAATATTGTATGAAAATAAAAGTGAGAAATATAAAATTAAATAATAGGTATCATCAATATTTAATAATTATGTACGATGTATGATGAATACATTCATCATACATCGTACACACGTCCACCGCATATTGCAATCTCGCTATTAACAATATGTCAAATATGGTAATTACTTCTTATATTAATGACACTACACTACTTGTGAACAAATTGTAATGTTATCGCTCTACCGTCACACTTGGCTTGCAGTATGAAACGAAACCCTATGACATCTAGGTAAGATTTAGTTTAGAACGAAAATGAATTGGCATACATAACAAATGTCGAATAATAATGTAATGAGAGAATGATTGACGATCGCGAACAGATCGAATCGACTGTCATCGCACCATTTGTTACCAAGTAATAGATGCCATCAGCCGGAGCGCGGGGTGCGGGGCCGACCAGTCATAGGTACGCTCACGATAGCAGGGACAGACGTAACGAAGGTAACAGTAACATTACGATCAAACCCAGAAACTATAAGTTAAAGGTATGGTCCGGGCCTGAGAACGGTGAGCAATGTGAGATGTCAGCCATTTCAGAAGAGGCTACTCAGGGCCTGATGCCTGCTGGGGCTGCGGGTTGCTCGTAAGAGATAAAAGACTGACACTCCCTACCGCCCCGCCCAAGGCGGGGGAAATCATTGGATGATTTCTCCATCCTGAACAAAAAAAAAGGTATGGCCTACACGCACAAATACACTGCTACTGTTAGCATAGATCCTCGATGCCGTATCGGCTTACATTTAACCTGATGGTGAGTGCAGACGTCGACGATGGAGCACGCAGTACGCTCACCTAGAACTCACCTAGGAGTCGCCTAGAAGTTAACACCCTCTACAGACACTGGGAATCTTAGCGTCCGGCAAGAAGCTTTCCTTAACTGTATGAAATGTGGACGTATTCCAAAAGTGTCCAGTCAGAAGTAACGTTGCTAACACGTCGAGATTATAAAAATTAATCATCATCATCTTCCTCCCCTTATTCCATGTTACTTGGAGTCGGCACAGCACGGCATAAAAATATTGCGGAATTCTAAGTAATAAAATATGAAATGTTAGATAATTATTATATTATGCATTTATTTCTAATGGTCTGTGGCGACAGGCCGAGTAAGTAAAGCACAGTAACATTGAGTATTCTACTGAATGTTAATTATTGTGATTTATGGGTTAGAATGAGTGATCAGTTAGATTATCTATCTGTAGCGATCAGCTCGCGCCCTTGAGCCGGCGCGTGGGCGGGACTCGCCGGCGGGTCAGGTGGCGCTCGCACCAAGCGTTATCATGTGGTGACTGGCAGAACAGACTGGTCGATAACATACGCCTGTATTCCACCAAGGGTTACGCAGAGGTGTAAGTACACCCACAGTTCGCCAGTCACTGACATTTATGCGCTTTTAGTCCTAAAAGCATACAATCTGTCGAACGCATCTGATTCGCATGCTGCATGCGGCGCGGTGGCATCAGCAGTCGGAAGCGTTGCGCGACCGAGCGCTAACGCGGAACGTCCTACACTGATGTGTGACGCTCTCGTTACTGGACTGTGCCAAGTTAGGGCAGGTACACCATCAGATGGTGTAGAGAGGGAAATTAAGGTTTTAATAAAGAAACGACAGATGGATGGTGTAAAGAAGTGTGAAAAGGTAGCCGCTGAGATTACGACTGATATAGACATACGAAAGAAGAAGATATGCTACGTCTAACTGTTTGATCTTTTCTGATAAGGTCAGCAAAATGATGAAGTTTCCTAAATCAATCAATAATTTACCAAATGAACCCAAAGCTTCCGAAGCTATCTCTTAATCATTAACTTGATCAAGCAACTGACGCCAGGTTGAAACTAGTACTCAATCGGGATGTCCTAGTGAATCCTAACGCGTGGCGACACAGTACTCCAATAATGCACCGCTCCGAAGCGAGCGAAGATACTTCACAATACGCGAATATCGTCGGTTCGCAATTTGTGTACTGTATCCAGCTGCTCAACACATATCCCAGAGATTTAGTAGCACCACTACATACACAAGGCAAAGGAGAATTTTGTCATAATAGACACTGATTACTTTGACCACAGGATAGATTGTGCTCTTGCAGAATCAGTTTCCGAATCAGACGACACGCCCCCATGTGTAAAAAATGCAGTAAGGTACTGTATTATTCTGCCGTGTAATTATCAACCATAAACTCTTGAACTTAACTTCGCAACTTCTTCCAGCTTGGTATAACTTTGGCCCCGCCGTGGATGAGAAAGGCAGAGAGCTGATGTGAATGACAGAAAAATCACTTACACTTCCGTATTAGTACTTCGTCGCTCATCCTCGTAGAATGAGCCCTCTGTCCCTCGACTGCGCTGCACAGTGCGGCACGCGACACGACCAGTAGATACTAACTACAAACACATGGATACATCGCAACGTATTAACTCCTCGTGTGTCAGCGGTTACAACAAAACGACTACTGGTCTGACCTATATTATTATTCATAGTATTGAGAGTACTTCAGAGCCACATCGGCTCTTAAACAAATTATCGTTAAAACCATGTTATGCTGAATTCTCAAAACTGTATTCACTGGTCTACCGTGACGGGAAACGATAAATGTTCACAGTTAAAATGTATCGTAAAACGGGGTGAATCAGAAAGAAACTATAGAAGAGAATTCAGTGTTAAAATAATATAGTTTGTTGCCAAAAAGCACTCAGTTTTTTTTACAGAATCATAAGTAACAGTTTAGTGTCTTTTTTGGCAACAAACTATTATTATTCCAATGTGAAATGCCTTTTAAAGACTTGTTCCGATTCACCCCTATGTTCCAATTCACCCCGATTGTCAGAACGTATCAAACAAAATGTCGCTGATTTTAAATAGGTACCCAGTCGGCCGTCGCCTTTTTACTAGAACTCTCATTAGAATCGTAATAAGGGAACTAATACTGCCGCTGGCAGCCGTAGTGCCACCAGCTGCCATGCACGCACCCTTCTGTCTCTTCAAAAGGGTGGCTTAGCCGACTAGTGAACGCCAATGAAGCAGCCAATCAGCTGATTTTGCTTCCTTCTTATTTTCAATTATTTTTTTTCGATCAAACATAACGTAGCTTACTTTCAAAAGTTCAACAAAGACTGCCTCCTTCAAATACATTTACATTTAACTCGTATTCCTTTATACCTATAGTACAGATGAGAGTTCGTGCGGTCAGCCGCCGTGTCGACAACCTCCCCCTCTCTAACCACATCATGTTTCACTCACTCCTTTTATCTTTATTAATTCCTGGCCAGACGTTTCCTCTAAAACATAGAATTCAGTGAAATCAGTGACAAGGACGCTAGTGGTTGCGCAAGCGCCGGCGCCGCGCTAAGTGATGCGCAAACGTCGCAGTAGCGCGATACACTCACGACTTACTAACACAGCTGATGGACTCACATTACACTGTGGAACAAGCGAGTGCGGTTTACAAGATGAGTAGCTGAGAGAATATTGTACGAACGAATTCCAAAATGCACCACAATGTAGTCAGCTCACTAGCTTCGGCCCAGCTGTCGCTCAGCAGCCAGCAGTCGCTCCACGTAAAAACAAACAAAATTAAAATTTTTATGTATCCCCGACACAAGAATAAAAGTCCCTACCGTAGCTAACAAAAGAGCTGATAACTTTAAAACTGTTGAACCGTTTTACATTACACATAGCTAAGAACTCTCCCGATTAATACACGTATTAAACAAAAAAAAAAACAAAATCATAATCGGTTCATGCGTTCCGGAGCTACGATGCCTCAGACTCACACATAGAGACATGTCAAACTTATAACACCCCATCATTTTTGAGTCAGAGGTGAACCGTACATGTGGTTAGACTGGAAGCCGACCCCAACATAGTTAAGAAAAGGCGAAGCAGTCAACACACAACAAGCACAAGCTTCGGTCTAGCTATAGACTGTTGCGCTGTATTGCTCTGATCTCTCATTCTCTCGATGAATAGAAAATAATAAGTCGCAATCAAAGTGAAATGAAGTGGAAAACAACATAATCAGTGAAAGTTGCATGATCTAATAGTTAGGCCAAAATAAAAACGTATTGTCGAGAACTATTTCTCATGCATTAAAAAATATAAACTGAACAGATGAAAATGCTGAACTCTTTAGTTTCGTTGACCCTGATACGTTAGTCTGTGTGTGCCTTCATTAACATTAATTTTATTTTTTCCAGATAAAATTACGAAACCGGACGCAGACTGCACATCGCGCACAATTTCCACATCAAAACAATGTAGACTCCAAACAAAATTATTTAAAATAACAATGTGCCATTAACTGTGGAGCCCAGTGGTCATAAACAACGAGGGCCTGGACAAAAAGGTGACAGTGAAAATGTGTTTAAAAAGATAAAAATGGCAAAAATAATTAGGATGTGAAACATGTTGGAATGCGTGCGCGGCGCGAGCACAGTGGTACGCGCGCCGGCCTATCGCGGACACACCGCGCGGCGACAACACACTGCCCGGGGACTCGTCTTGTTGCTCGGACTGCTGCACTGTGCGAGGTAACACTACATTTGTAGTCCTAGTCACAGTAGGTACTTTAGTAGACGTGCAGGCGGCTGTTATATTCAGTTCTGCAAAACTTGATTCATAAGTAATTTATAATTAAAACATGTAGTATGTGTGTGCATATCTGCGGACGTCTTCGCATTTGTTGATTGACGCTGTGCATTGCTAGAAATAGGCAAGCGTTAAGGACAGGGTGTGGCTAATATTAAGCTCAAGTGCTTTATTAATAACTAGAGGCCCTCCCGCGACTTCGTCCGTGTTGCTAATTTCACCCGCGTTGAGTTACATCTTTGGTTACTGCTCCCCTTCCGTGGATCGTAGCGTGAAGTTATATAGCCTATGTTACTCAGGAATAATGTAGCTATGTTTTGGTGAAAAAATGGTTAAAATTGGTCCAGTAGTTTCGGAGCCTATTCATTACAAACAAACAAACAAATCTTTTCTCTTTATAATAGATACATTTCGACGAACTTTGAAATATGGCACCATAACGCGAATATTAGAGCAAATAGGAAATACCTCGCATGCCGTCTGCGCTGCGCTCGTTAAACGCGCGCGTATTTCTAGCGATAGTGGTTACTACTCCAGTGAACGCTCACACGCATTCAGTTTACTTATACAGTTACCTAAAATGCACTCTAGCACGTGTGTGCGTTCGATGCTACTGTACCTAGTACTGTAGTTTTGTTAGAAATTGTTAATTTGTAGAATTAATCGAGTCAAGTCAAAGCATTTATTTCAATTAGACACTTTTGAATTGTCAAGAAGTTATACAGGAAGTGAAACTAGTTGCTCTTTCTCTATAGAGGAAAACGAGCAAGAAACTCCACGGACTCAATTTTCTTTCAATTTGGTTTTTACACAGTCCTGGCTACCAAATTCTTGTTGCTTCTACATACAAATGTGCACAAACAATCAAGGTGAATATAAAACGAACAGCGCCCGTTCACGAACATGACATGGTCCAAACCAGAGAGCTAAAATTCAGCATTCAGGAAGGTAATAATTAGAGATGCCACGAATAGTTATTTGGCCGAATACCGAATATTCAGCAACACTTAGTACTTTTCGCGATAGTCAAGTCACACCTCGTCCGTCACTTACGGGTACAAACTTGCATCGCTAAAGTAGTACGTAGGCGCAGGCAGTTTTGTTTCATTTGTGATGAGGTCGCCGTCGTGTCACAAGACGCTTTATTTGTTGATTGTTGGTGCATCATACTGTACGTACTGTTATACTAAATATTAATTTTAATGTGATTAATTAATTTAAGAAATATTACCATTTGTTCGAGATGAAAGTAATATTTTGCGTTCTTTTATTTCATGATTTGCTATTCGGTATCCGGCCGAATAATAAAATAGCCGAATAAAAAATAGTTGCCGATTAGCCGAATACCGAATAGTTGCCGAATATTCAAGGCATCTCTAGTAACATTATTATGTATAATTAATCACTTTACGTCTCTATAACAGTGATAGTTTACGAGCAACACACAGAAATCTTACACATAACGGTACGTGCTTTAATTGCACATTATATCCTTATGAAGTGTTCTGCAGTGCGACCGGGCGACCGGTTCGCTAAAACAAATAAAAATTCGATGTCATGGAACGGTTCCTTCAATAAACCTCACTTTTATCGTGAACTTGTTCATTTGTTCGCGAGTTATGACACCACTACACTTGTTGCCAATATTATTAGCACCTTCACGCGCTTAAAGGTTACGTTGTGAGTTTTGTAAAAAAAATATGTAGATATTTATATCTCGATATAAAAATCATTGACACACGCATTCTACTGAATTTATTTATTTATTTATTCATGGAAGACTTACAGCTAAACTAAACAGAATATAAAATACTAGGTGAAACCGACAGCCAATTACAAGTCTTCACTTATAAAAACAGACTGGCAGAGATGGTGTGAACAACACACGCACTGCTCATACAAAAAATAAAAGTGGAACAGCATCAAAACTTAAGCTAAGAACACCATAACTAATATATGTATCAGAACATAAAGCTACCGAGTTTACATTTAAAACATAATATCTGTCATCAAACAAAGTTAAGCAAAAAAGCTAAGGCTCAGGCACCTTCTGGCCGCGGACACACTTGTCAAGAAGGGATCAAAATCGTACTGTTTACGTAATTTATTAAAGTTATCGCTTGCACGCACAATGAACGAATTCTGCCTGTACTTAGTGGAGGCAAATGAAAATTAAGAAAATTGCCAGAAGTTCTACTTATGCATTATTACATACAGCGCTTTGTCAGAGAAGTTGCATTTTGGAAGCTATGTTACTAGTGATTTATTATATGAGAGATCAAACCCTTTAACTGCTTCTATACCTTCACGCCTGTATTCCCCAAAGGGTTACACGGCAGAGGTGTACCAATGTACACCCACAGTTCGCCGGTATGTATAGGTCCCATGTAATGGGGGCGAGCCTATTACCATTAACCGGGCACAAATCCTAACTCCGAGCTACTACTGAGAATTTCTTAGAAAAACCTAATAACACTTTGCTCGACCTGGGAATCCAACCCAAAACCTCTAGCGTCGCAGTCGCGCTTAGGACCACTAGGCTAACGAGGCTGCTTCTATATTTTGGTTTATTATAAACTTCCAAGAATACCTACTAACAACATGTTCATCTTACCTGCCTCAACTTGTTTAAAGCAGTGCCTGTAGCCACCGCCATTGAACCAAATCAAGTTATTAAAATAAACATAATTCATCATTCAAATCGTATGCTAATGTATTCGGCACTTATCAACATTATCAAAACAGTAGTTACGGCAAATTGCCTTTAATCTCACTCTAACTACCTGGCTGACAGTGAACACGCTACCGACATAATAGCGCTCATCGGAATCCAACGTTTAAATAAGCCCCGAATTTCTTGAACCATGCATCAAATTTTAATAAGCCATCGACAAGAGATTGATCGGAAAAAAACACAAAAGGCTACGATTCAACAAAAGGTACCAACAATACCAGCGTACCCCGTCATTACAGATAATAAATCTACAAATTGCGGATCGAAGCGATTTTCAATTTAAAAAAAATAACTGACAAAAAGCAAATATAATCTGTGCAGACATCGAACAGCTATTAAGTCTGAACATTGGCGTGTATTTGTCAACAAACTGCTTTTTTACTAAATCGAGGTGAACGTGTGCGTCGGCCCCAAACAGTGGGCCGCACTCGACAGCCGGGGGCGGACAATTATTATATTTTTATTGTCTGTAATGGGTGCTTGTTCAAAGTTTTTCATGCTTGTACCTGCTCACAGGGTCCCAATACCCTGTTGTTTGTAATAATTTTCGAAGTTCTTCATCTGATTTACATATTTTAACCTTTTGTAAATGACATTCCTTGCACACATCCTCCTAATCTCACATAAATATACTTATCTAAAGTATCTGCATGTCTTCTTGCGAAACAAATCGCCCAACATTTCGGTCGGACGGCTATCGATCTCAGACATTTGCGTTTTACGAGCCATTACAAGACATTTGTTCAATTTGTTCTACCAAGGTGCTCGGAGAACTTTAACAGCTTTACAAAAGATCGTTCATGTGATGTAACTCGACGCTGACGGAGAGACCATTATTACTGCCGATCCTTTTAAACTTACTACATAGGGCAGTACGAAATCACCTTTAACTTCCGCCAGTAAATAAAATTAGACTCTACCACATTGAACGAGAATTTTAAATTCATTGTTGCTAGACGTGATTATGACAGTCGATCATTTCCGATTTCGAATTTAACAGCCCCGCCCATTCGCCCACGAGTCCGTATACGCCTTTTCATTTTACGGCTGAGTTAACGTTTAGCTGTGTAGGTTTCGGTTGGGGCGTGTTAACGCAAACGGGCCACGGAAGACACTGAACTACATCATAACATAGACATTATAAAAGGTCAAATATATGAAGTGATATGAAGCTAATGCTAAGCGAATCAGAAATATCGCAGTACACGTTCAGTTAGAAATGGGCCTTCTGTCTGGATGTGTCTACTCTATGGTTGCACAGTGGGCTGCGCCGCTCTGCGTCTGTGCATCGTGTGATGTGGAAGTCGGATAAAGGTGTCTTACGCAACCTTGTTCGCGTGTATTACAACAATGCAATCACTATAATAGACTTTTTACGGTAACGGTAAATTAACAGTATTGGGTTTAAATTAAACGATGGCGCCGTCCGATTAGCCGCATTCCAATTCAAACAATTCTTAGTAATATTTGAGAGAACAAATATCTTCCTCAATAAAATTGTCTGTTTCATCAAGCTGGTATTTGCTATGATTCCGAGAAATATGCATTTGAAAACGCTGTATTAGGGCTTTCTTGCAGATACTCGTACCAGGCTTTTACTTTACAGTACGTACAAGCTACGTACTTGATGATGGATACATACAAACATACTATCACGGCTGTTTTCCCCGAAGGGTTAGGCACAGGTGTGCCAATGTACACCCACAGTCCGCCGGCATGTTTAAGGTCCCATGTAATAGGGAGCGAGCCTATTGCTATTAACCGGGCACAAAACCTAACTCGTATAATGAGGATGATGATAGAGTTATTTTGAAAATGGAAATACCAAAACTAATTCCAATTCAAATTTTGATACGCTGTGTTCTAAAATCCCCCGAGAAGCAGGATACAATCAACCAGTCCCAGCCAATTTCTATGAACCACAAAATGCTAATAGCTTAGTGTGTGGACGTCCATAAATCTCGAAGCCTTCCACGAAAACCATAATAGCCTTCGATTTTAACAAATTGCCAAACGGGATATAAATATTATCGTAGAATATTTTGTCTACCATTTTATAGATATTTACTAGTATGCAGTATTTTAACTTTATGCATAGTGTTGTCTCGTTTAAGTTTGATTGTTTGCTTTGTACGATAGTAGCTGGAAATATAAAGATGCAATAAAATAAACAGCATCCGTAGTTATCATTCCTTTGTCCACGTTTTGACCACAGTGCGGAATGTCAAGATGGTATCGCCACTGAAACGCTGCGTTGTCTGTTACCAGAAGTATATTGTTTTATTATGTATTCAATGTTACTGTCTTTTTCACATTATTGATTTGTATCAAACCGTTCCCTGCCACAGATACAGACGAGACATCGAAGGTGTTTTGTTTTTGCAGGTTTTAAAAATTGTTTATTATAGGCCATCAGGGGAGGCATTCGCTCATTATACGGTCACAGCAGGCTAGCAAAATCTGGCAAGGACTAGCTAAAGTTTTGGAATAGTCTGTAAAATAGTTTCCCGAAGAAATAGTAACAGCACACCTACTAACTATTACCATAGAGTAATTCCACAATGTGCTTCTTCTGGTATTTCAAAAACAATAAACTCTGAGCTAGCTTTAGTTCAACATACCTTCCCAAATCAAGCAGGTTTTAAATGAAGTGGTAACAATGTTACGGGAATTTAAATAAAAATACAATATCCTATAACACGTGTGATATGTGGTCGTCTGAACATCTTACTGTTTACGACGCGTCACAAGTTACAACCAAATTAACTGCCCTTAATAGCCGACGAGCCTTTGAGATGAGGGCAACACTACACTCCACGCTAACACACGCTACGTGGATATAGCTTACCGACGACAATGAAATATGTAAAACAGTTTTATTGCTCACTATAAAAAGAAGAATTACAAGAGAAATGATATGAAGTCAGGATAAATTATTACTTAACACATTAACTTATTAATACGAATTATTACTAATACTTATGTTTCCGATTGAAGAAACAACGTACTATGTACTTACTTGTACTAAACAAAACTGTTTGTTCTTAAAAGACATTTCTGTCTTCAGAAGTGAGTGCGTGGCAATGACAGATATACTGAGTAGAAAGCGTTCCAAGTGCACTAGGACATGTCGAAGCTTCGGCCGCCTGTTACTAGCCACTGTGAACTTTACAGACAAGCACTAATAAGCGCTAACGACCACAAATAGGTATAAATCTTGTACAAATGTTCACTTCAACATTGTTCCTGAACTGCACATAAATCATGTATAGTTATGTAAACAGGTAACTTATTGCATTGTTCTCTAATACTTTCACCTCACACGGTGCATGTTCAAGCATAGAGCTGCATTACCTAGAAAGTAGTTACCTACTTAGAATTGCTGTCAAAAAGGTTTCGGGCTAACCTGCTAGATGAGAGGTGTTGTTAACTGCTGGAATGATTCTAAAAATTATCATTTTCTCATGAAAATACATAGCAAATACAGAACGAAATGAATCTTTTAAACAATTTGTTTTATCCGCGCTACGCCCGCGCTTTTGAATAGTCTAGCTTGCTATTCGCTTATCTTGATGTGTAGCGTTGTACCAATACAGTGTTAAATGTTAACGGAGCGGCGTGTAATGTAGTAATTTATTAAAGTTTAACGTGGTAATAATGTCGGTAATAGCGGTGGAGATAATTCACTATTACCTTATTAGTGCTAGTGGACCATCGTAGACGCGGCTGGGACCCATGCGGGCCGGCACCTGTCATTATGTTCAAACTCTATGACATTATCTAATAAGTAGGTATATACACAAGCGACGCGGCACAGGGTGGAATGGCTCCTCACGGCTACTTATTTCAGTAATGCAGCACTTATCAAATTGATAGTTTGCTCAGTGCCGTGTTACAGGGGCTCGTTACGATAGCACTCACAGTAACAACACTTCGGCATCTCCCCCCTACCACCACCGCCACTGTCTATTACGTTACTCACTTGAGGTGTGCGCGCAGTACACGCGCCGGTAGATATTGTTATGATTGTATATGGTACAAGCGCGACTGATTAGCATGGGGTTCTGGATTGGATTCACAGGTCGAACAAAAAGTGTTATTGAGTTGTTCCATTAGGAATTTCTCAGTCGCAGCCCGGAGTTTGGAAGTTGGTGGTGTTACACTCCAGTGTCTCGGAAAACAGAGGTATCGTGTTGCCCAGTAACAGGGTTGTGGAGGTTAGATTGGCAATCGCTCCATGTTTACATGTTTAGTGGTTTAACACTAGTATTCAGCTGCATGCGGTTAGATTGGATAAGGTTAGGCAGTTAGTACACGGTATTGGTGAGATTTGAAGGAAGTAGAGTTACAAGTTAGGCCACAATTAGAGACTAATTTTATGAACATTAATTTTAAGTCATTGATCACTGATCAATTTGTGAATTTAGGTCTCACCTATGTAGGTACTCAACCCATTTAGATCAGCTGAAAAGGGGGCTCATTGATCTGAAGCAATTTTGAGATTACTCCCGTAAATACAGATTATTGTTATTGTCACAGACGTTACACCACAGTGTACAGCCACGTTTAACTCCTTTCGAACTACAGTCGGTGTATAACATGCACGGCAGTGTATGAAGACATTCATTATGAGCTTACAACACGTTACTCATCATTAGGGCTGCCTACTACCGGGGTACCACATTTTTGAGAGTTTTTTTTGCTGTCGTAACATTGCTATCACATAAAGAATTATTAGTTTATGTATGTAGATGCTCCTTTGTCGACTACTTTAGGATTTTTAAATGACATACGACAAGTGGTGTAGGAGCAACAAGGGTATGAAGGTTGGAATTTATAGGCGCTTTGGGAATCATTTCTGTTTAACAGCTTCTTCCTAAACCCGATGTGTTACATTTACGCAATAGAGCCTGGTGTTTTAAATATCATTTACTTTCTATGTAACCGTTTGTTAGTATTTAACGCTTAAACGGCTGAACAGATCTTGATGAAATGTGGCACTGACATAGATTATATTGTGGACCCATACGGTATTTTTTAACCCAGAAAATTAGACGGTCCTCGTTGGATAATATATCAAATTTGACGCGGACGAAGTCGCGGGCAGAAGCTAGTACAAAAATAACCGGGACGGTATGAGACGCCGAATTATACATCGTTAAGGAATCCCAATTATGTAGTGGCAACCTTAATTAACTGAGTATTGATAGCCCACTTACGAGAGTGAAGTGTAATGCGTACACTTGGTGCCAAACGTAGTGGCCGGGCGACAGGTGCGACAGTGACGTATGAGTACACTGGCGAGCAGACAGCCTCGTTGATATCACACCGCGTTCATTTGTTGCGTGCGGCTGCTTCCGACTGCTCCGGATGGCTCGCGTGCTTGGCACTAGCAGTAGGCTAATAGACTACTGTAGGATGTGCAGATGATCAGCTGTCAACACTTCGTACGTAAGATAAGGGATCAATTTCACGTTGATATAGTCTACGAAGCCACAGTACCTGAGTGGTGTTTCAGGAAGCAACTCTTCGGAATTCGGTTCATAATACTACAATGTTCGTATTCTATCATTCGTCAAGTATAGTCTGAGCACATAATAGTATCCTCACAATCTTTGAGCACAATAAACCACACATAGCATACCATCACGCCTGTATTCCCCAAAGAGATAGGCAGAGGTGTACCAATGTACACTCACGGTTTGCCGTTATGTTTAGGTCTCATGTAATATGGAACACAAATCTTAACCCCGATCTGCTACTGAGAATTTCATAGAAAAACCCAATATCACTTTTTGCTCAACCTACCATCGAGGCCAAGACCTCCAGCGTAACAGTCGGGCTTAGAACCACTAGGCTAACGAGGCAGTATAGCATAATAAAGTATAGATTATTAATTAAATTACATGGTACTCACCTAGTAATCCAACAATTGTTTGGCATTGAAGTAACATCATTCCTGCTCTCCCTAAAGGGCTAGGCAGCTGTGTACAAGGTCTACGTCCACATTTCTATCTTTTGCATTATACATTTGGTTGCACAGCATTGAGTCGAGCTTCACTCTCTACGTGTGTGGTCAACTGGTCACATTACACACAAATCGATACAACTAATAGATACTTCCAAATTTAATTCCAAACGAATCGAGTGGAATTGTGTAGCTTCCAGACACTAATCTCATCGTGTCGCGTACCATAGTAATCGTTGGTTAAGAGGCTGGGTTCAGACCGCAAGATTTTTGGTTTATTTATTATTAGCTTAAGCCCGCAGTCTGCCCGCGTGAAGGTCTGATAAATAAAGAAATAATGTTAAAAATATCCCGTTAATAGGTCGAGGTAGCGCCGGCATAATGTTCCTGGAAGGATTAGTGGGACTGCGTAGGCTAGGAAAAAGAAGGTAGATATTTGCACTTACGTATATCTCACGAGAACGTGCTTCGGGGATAAAAGTAAGCTAGGAGTGCTAGGATCTAGTTCCGGACATGGTCTTATATCCTTGGATTCCCTATATCAAAATCTAATCACGAGTCAAGGCGTGTTCGATTAACAAACATTCAAGTCACGATCACTCCGCTGCGTGACACAGGTTCGATTCCTGCGCGGAGTAAATATTTGTATGGCCTACAGAGAGTTTTTCCGGGTCTGGCTATTTGTGCATGTGAGTTTTTATCTGTTTGTATACGCACTCGCGATACAGGGGACATTTCTAGAGAGCCGGCAGCGTTTCAAAACAAAATCGCAAATTTATTATATAAACTAAGAAAGTAAGACAGTGGGAAGAAGGATTAAATTAATTTAATTATAGAGGAAGAAATAATTTAATTGAATAATCCAATAAAACAATAATATTCATACGAGCTCGACAGCCGCGCCGCTGTCAGCCGTAACCTTCGTGGCGTGTGTGATGTAGTGCGGTGTCGTATCGTAATGTACAGCTGGAGGCGGTGGGCTCGTAAGCCTGTCGTTATCATTATGTGTTTAATGCGATTATTGCATTAGCGCGCTCTACTGGCGGGTAGAGGTCACACGCCGGGCGGACGCGGGGGCGCTCGCCTGGGGTATAGCGTATCATTCGTTTCGGTTTGCCGAAGTATCGCCTAGCTAAACCATTCTCATATTCCCTTGGGCTGCTTGGCGACAATTTTATTTGGCGCAAATAATGAAACATATGAATCTTAATATACCAACGCACACGTTCTACAAAAAGTCGGTCCCACGAAACTATTGAACCGTCCGATAATCAGTCCTACAAAACGCCGGACGCGGGCGAAGGACGGTAGCGGTTGTTCTGATAGAACGCCATTACGCAACTATCGCTTGATTATTGCGCCACAATCAGTAATAAGGCCCTCTCTGTACGCTTGACCACGTGCTGTATCAACAAAGTTCACGATAACTTGAGAGGGTTGTGTATTTGCGTTCTCTTAGTACGTAATGCCTTATCAATTCCTATTAGCCGTGACGTTATATTGTCTTGTCCTTTCCATCCCATCCTTTATATAGAGCGACCGGGAGCGGTGTTTCATGTATCTCTGCTGCTTTCTGTTTAATATCGTTGCGGGGTCCAAGACAAGTGATTCGACCTTTATGCTCTCGATGATTTTCCGGTCGTCATCACTGTAAATTTTGGATTTCATGTAGCAGGTTAGGAATACGTAGATGAGTGACGGGAGGTATAATAGGTATGTATGTCCGCGCCACGCTCCGCGGAGGCACTCTATCCACTACCTGTAGCACATTGTCACATTATAAACGCACTTTACGTCCCCGACATCGTCTCACCTTAACTTAGATCTGCATCAGCCGTCAGTTCGTATCACCATCACCATCACTTGCCTGCGTGTGAAATGGAAACTCTTAGCTAATAAGTGAAATAATGAACTGACGATTATATGAGTATCGGGGCAGGCGCGCGCATGTCGCGCGGTGATGGCGGATGTAAATAACTATGTTTATTATAGATTCGTGGTTTATGAATATGTATCGTAGTTCGCCGGGGGTGTCACCTGTGACAGTAGCGGACGCTGGCGCCCCCCGCCGCGCGATGTTCACTTTATGTGACACCTTATTGCATACAGTTGGTGTGGTCCGCGTCTGCTGTAGTAACGTTGATATTGACCGCCAGGAGCTGCGCCTCCTACTGACACTAGCCTTGAAACTTCCTGTTTGTTACACTCACGTTGCAATAGCTTTGTGCTTCTACACACATTAGTTTAACATTTTAGATTATTACAGAACAGGACCTCTCTGACCAACACGATGAATCTGTCTTTAACTACCCCGTTATGTTCGAGGTGGCAAGCGCGACTGATGAGCGCGGGGGTTCAACTCCAAGGTCAGGTTTAGAGTGTTATTGGGTTTATCCATTAGAAATTTCTCAGTAGCAGCCCGGAGTTTAGAAGTTGGTGGTGTGAGACCTCCGAGCCTCGGAAAGCACGTAAAGCTGTTGGTTCCGTCTGTCATTAGCAGATCTTTGACAGTCGTTACGGATAGTCAGAAGCCAAGAAGTCGGACAACCAGTCTTACCAAGAGGTATGATGTTTCCCAATAAAACTCGAATAGACAGTCGGTCCATGTAAAACATTGGAATTCCGCTGATTCCAGTTAGACTGAAAGTCTTGCATCCGGCATCTGCTTAGGCTTGTCCCAACTATGGTGGGGTCCAACATAGTTGGGACAAGGCTAAGCAGATATTGTATACGATGGAACCGTTCTTCCTGTACATTTCATACGAGAGGAAACAATAGGCTAGTAATGAACAGTAATGATATTGAATGAAACGATTCAAACAAAGATAATTTCAATGACATTCATTGGAGTGTAATAGCTGCGTACAATGATATCGATCTGCGGTTGGCGGTCGGGCGCGGCTCCATCACAAGTGTCATGACAATGATGACATTACGGGCGGCGCGGGCGCAGACGGCGCGACCACGCGGCCGGCGACCGGCGGCACGCTCGCTGAGCGCACTCAATGCGACCACGAGGTGCGTCCCGTTAATAAGTCCATTGTTTTGTTCGCAAATAGATTGAATTATAAGTGCGTTATGAATGGGATGTGTCATGTGACAATGCCTACTTCATATTTATTGTAATTGACAGTCGATTAGCGTAATGTGTCGGCGATCATCTCGCAAGATATCGCTTTGTGTCCGCCAGTGAATAGTGATTTGACACAGTTGAAATCCTTTTTGAACGATGTCACCTATACGGACATGACGCCAGATGGAGATGTGGGAGAGAACAACTAAGTAGTCATACTACACGGGCAAGAGGATGGCTTTCTAGGTTCTCTCAATTCTGACTGCCTGTCTACGGCTACCAATAATTATAATATTAACTGCCCCGTTGGTCTAGTGGTGCCAAGCACGTCTGTCGAGCATGGGGTCCTAGTTCGTTTCCCAGGTCGGGCAAAAATATGTAATTGGTTTTTTCCATTAGGAATCTCTCAGTAACAGCTCGGAATTTGGATGTTGGTGGTGTGACGCCCCCGTGTCTCGGAAAGCACGTAAAGTTCCCCAGTAGCTCCCCAGTTGTGTCGGATTGCCGTCCCATCGGACTATGAGAGTTAGGTTAAGTGGGACTATGAGAGTTAAGAGGGGGTGCACCTGTGTTTGTGCACACGCTCGTGCACTATAACATCTCCTGCATACTTGGTTAGTGTGCTTTAAGATGAGCCGCCGTGGCCGGAATCAGTCTGGAGCATAGGTACATAATGATATTATAATAGCCATGATTCCAACTACACCTCACACAAATATCTCGACCAAAACACTACAGAGTAACACAATACAGCGTGGCGCGCTAGTGTTACACGCAGTATAATAAGCTACCGAGATAATGACATACATACGTACGTAGTTTTTGGACAAATACCGCGGCGAGTGTCGCCATGCGTCCCGTCTGTAGTTCGCTATGACTCACATCATTGACGTCGCGCCCCCGTGTGGACACTATGTCCGCGGTGACCCGTCGTCATGCCAACTGTACTGTTTTGATGAATCACTATAATTTCACGTGCTCTACCAACTTTGTGATGAAATGTGTGAAATCACGGTTGTCATTGTCACAGTTCCATATTTTAATGTATTTAATGGGCGGCAGTATTACATTATCTGCGGTAGGTGTGACACCAACATTGTACACTTTGACTTTGACTTTATGGATAAATTGGCGATAAAATCCATAACAGGGTTATTTGTAAAACAACCTCTCAGGACTATGTTACTAACATCATAATCAACAACTTTTGTTCTATGACATTTAAAAATTTATCATATTTTAGTTCATCAGATTTTCATACAAAAATAAAAACATTTAAATTGAACGCTCTAAATGTTACGAAGTCTATGCCAAGCAAACGAAAGCGATAGTAAAATAGCGAGGGGAGCGGGGTTAGGGCGGCGGGGGTGTTTGTACTTGACCTATTTACGATTTTACGGAAATCCTTCAGTCGGTCGTTCGCTTCGATGCGCTTGCGTCGCCTTGTTGCGTGTGTCCTTGTAGTGAAATTCGGTAGTGCGGACGTAATTATCTTTACATGATGGCGTCTCGATATTTCAATGTCGAGTACACGGAAATGGTGCGAATGCTAGCTAGGTGTGATGACAATGTTTCGGAAGCCTGTCGCCAATACGCCATAAGTTTCGCGAACGTATGTATAGCCGACAAACAATGCTAGCCGCCACACAGCGGTTACGAGATCACGAAACACCACGAGACAACGAAATCTTGAAGATTTGGTTTTGGTAAATGCATTATATTCTGTAAAAATTCATAGAACAAAAGTTGTTGTTTATGATGATAGTAATACAGTCCTGCAAGGTTGTCATTGTTTTACAAATAACCCTGTATATTTTAGTCTCACATAAAACGGCTAAAAGACAAGATAATTATAGAATTGTTTACTTTCTGTTTGACGTGACTATAGCGCACAGTAACAAGTAATTCCATTCAAGTCTGTAGTTAATTGTGTAAGCAGTTAGTAATACAAACCGTACACGTGACCAGCGAGAGAAAGTTCTAATGGCACGATTAACTATGTTAAATGTACGTAATCCTAAATCATTGTAAATAAGAGAAAACTAAAGTAATGCTCGTTAATAATACTTACCGGTGGCGCGGCGCTTACACAACCGCCGCGGCAACCCGCGCGTGTTGCTCACTGACCGCAGGCGTGCTACACACACAAGCGGATCGGCACATTCGGTTCGGCATACTCATTACAACTTTTAACCTTTTGACCGTTACAGTCATGTATAGATGACAAAACAAACTGCCCAGCACGCCACGGTCACGATCCCATGACAGACTTTTATACGTAAGTAAAACTCATAAAACAACATCGATATAATTCCGAACTCACTACAATTTTGTAGGTATAAAAGGACGAATTCATAGCGAGGCTGGGATCGTTTTTGGCTTTTTTGACGTGGCGGTCAAAAGGTTAAAACCTACGCTTAGGTGTGTAGCGTGCTTTATACAGCAGCAGTCGTAATGCCAACATAATGATGCGGCTACGATCGCTTGTAAGTCAGACAATATTATAATGACATTAGACGGTAATAACACTAAGCGCGGTTTTTTTTTTTATGGGGTTGGGAAATCATCAAATAACTTCCCCGCCCTGGGCGGGGCGTGAGGGAGTGTCAGACTTTTACTGACTAAAACCCACCCATGTTCCTTCTTGTGCCCTTTGCATTCCGGGGGCGCGGTATCTCTTACGAACAACCCGTAGCCCCGGACTAAGCGCTGTTTGCATTGCGTTACGGAGCGCTGAGGTGGCACCGCGCGGCAATTGTTTCAACGGCCGGCGTGCATCACGGAATATCTTTTAAAATAAACTGATAGCATTTTTTTAATTCTGAAAAAGAATAGGTTACAACTCAAAAAACCAAGAAAGTAATCCAAATTATGTATATCATGTAAAGGGCTATATCTGACTCCCTCAGACGAGTAGATAAGGCACGAGACGTCCCCAAACAACGCGTGCGTCTTGCACGAGACACACATACATCACGGTCGACAGGTTAACGAGCCGATTATTGTAAATATATCGACCTAATGATAATATATCGAGTGACCAGCCGTACATTAGCCGCGAAGAACCTTACGTAACAGTATAACATGAATGTCAGGAGAGTACCAGGGGAGAAGAAGTTAGTAAGAGTCCATGCTGTAATGGCCGCAGCCACACATAACTGAAAGATCGGTTTGATTATTACTTTAAGATTGATTTTACTTTTAATTTCAGACAAACAAATACAGTTTCAGAAGCGTTAGCATAGCCTATTGCCACCTTTTTACTCATCCAACACTTTACGGATACCATCAAAACTTTATGTAGAGTGAGGTCAAGCAATAGTCTCGTATCCTAAAAAATAGATACTGATCCCTTTACTTCAACAACTTAGTCTACTCTGCCATCTATTTATCTTGTCCAGGAATTGTCCAGATTCCGGGGAGGGCTGTGCGCCAGCAACATTCCTATAATTCTTACATTATAGAACGACATCATTATTACGTCGATGTGCTCGTAACTATGATCGGAATCATGACATCCAATCGCTTTTTTTTAATTGGAAATCGAACCCAACATATGTCTACTATTGGATGACAAGCATGCCGACGACAACGCGGTGATGGCCCGCGCCGCCCGTGGATATTTCTAATGCCAGAGGCATCGCAGATGCTTTTCTCCCCGAAGATATGTCTGTAATTACTACAAATAATTCAGTTGTACCAGGGACACAGAGTAGTCCAGTGGTAACGAACACCAGTGACCAGGTGTAACGTAATATGAATGTAAGATGATATCCAAATCTGTGCTACGCGCCACTGTTCCACTGTTCTACTGTGACATTACTATCTGCGGTCTGGTGTTCCATTACTGACATGCTCTAGTTGTAGCGGAGCTGGAGGGAGCTCGACTCAGCGGCGACCGTGTTTAAATGGTCTACGCTACTTTTGATATCATTACAGTACCCGTGGACAAATATTTGATGTACTTTTTGGAGGTTTTGGGTTTAATCAAAAATTCAACAAGGCAACAATCTTTGCAGAAGTGGAATGCATATGATCTAGTAAGGTAATGCTTTATATCTAGATCTCTTACACTATCACTAGAACTTGTGCTCAGCTCGCTTTTTCGTTTACGTAGGATTCTTCATTGCACAATATTCAGCAACCATTTGATCTATGTGAACAGAGAACTTCGTTAATTTCTATATTATTACCTACGTAGTTTCTGCAACTTCTTTGTGTCCTAGTTGTCGGCGCTTCTACGAGACATGAAGCCACTCCACGCAGTAGTCCCATGTCTGATCCGTGAACCACAGCGCTGACTATGTCTGCGCATTTGTGGACTTTTGATATTAATTCTATAACACTAGCCTATTCAGTTGTGCTACGTGCAGCTTCTAACCAAAAGGTGACTATCGATCAATATTCTGTAGAATTAAAAAATAATTCTATGTAAGTACGTCGTAAAATATAATTCTATCTGATTTTGATGCATCATTAAATCTATATAAAATTAAACTATAACCGTTTCCAAAACGACAATAAAGAAAGTCTATAACTAAATAACCAATACAATAACTCACATGCACCATCGCGTTTCACTGCAAGAGCCTTCATCACATTATGTTAATGTGATAACATCATTTAATTGCATGCCCTTGCCGGCGGCAACTCCCGACGACACCCGAACTTACACGAAGCGACATTCTTCTAGCACTGCACTGAACCAATCACACGGTCATGTAATCGTGTTTATAGAGAACAAATTACTGGATACACGTGGCAAGTTAATGCACAGAAAAGTAGGCACTTACAAACAGTACACAGGAAACTATATTTAGAGCAGAAATGGAAGGCTTCTCACAATCTCACGGTATACAATAAGATACATTGAAAGAATAAATAAATAAATCATTTCAATCATTCAGCGTTACTGTGTTCCGGCATAGTTAATCTGTGGTTCCGGTTTGTAGACATTTGTATTGTAGCGTATTGGCAGGTGCGTGAGTCATTTTTTCAGCGTTGCTTCTGGAATGGCAATGCATCTCGATGCCTTAACTGGTATTGCAAATTTCCATGGGCTACGGGAACCAGTTACCATGGTTGACCATAGTGTTCCGACATTGTTTGCCATACAATGAAGGACAAAAAAGACAAGCGCGGATTGTCACGGATTAGACGATGTATAGTGTACCTACTGCACTGTCCGGTGTGGTGACGCCGCAGATGCTGCGGTCGGCGGCGACACAAAGTGACGCATGCCGCCGCTTTTGATTGGCACATTTACTAGGGGACACACTGGCTTACGGGAAATGCAGCATGTGATAAAGTTACGAAGTTTGGTCGGTTCCTGTCTAAAACCGTAAAAATGTCCTGATTAAAACCGCAGGAAAACGCTGGATGCAGGCCGCTTCCAACCGGTCCTTTTGGAAATCTATGGGGGAGGCCTATGTCCAGCAGTGGACATCCTGCGGCTGATATGATAATGATGAATGTAATGTCTACTCCAGCTGTCGGTCACTTGACTGATTTCCCTAAAACCTTTTTCTTATTTATTGATTCCTGCCTTAGTTCAGTTGACCTTCTTGGGTAGTCGACAAAGAGGATTTCTCGTTAGCTTCTGAGAGTGACTTACACTTCAAATGCCTCTCCGTTTCTCGGTCACGTAATTATTTTGCTGAGAAAATACAAGTGTCGTTTAGATTGTTTTAAAAAACGTTTGCTTATGTCTTCGTCCGTATGTCGGAGACGGCACTCTCCACACAGTTGGGTTTAAGCGAATTAGCAACTATCTTCTGATAATGACACAACTGGTCCTAAACACCTGTCCTGCCGGTGCCTCCCACCACACAAACGACGTCATTAATGTACAAACGTTTGTAACTCGTAGTAATCGTGTTTGTCGCTTGTCGCATTCCTTTCTCGAACTGTTCGTTTACGGAACGTTAGGATTGCCTAAAGAATTAATAAACTTCTCCTAAGGGCTTTCTCGTCGGAAGCGTGTAATGTAACAACCCATCACTCGATTTTGAGCTCGAATCTGAACTGTTACATTACATATGAATGCTCCCGGTCCTTTTTAACCGACGAAAAAAAACGGAGGAGGTTATTATGCGTGAAATCGAGACAGATAGTCGTCAGGTCTGACAATCTCTACCGGCCGAGCCGGGTGTTGCGCTAAACGCCTGCCGCCCACTGGTACGTCGAGTAGCATGTTCTTCAGTGAGTATAAGCATAGTGTGATTAATAATAATGTCAACGCTCCTATGTACAGTATCCACATTGCTACAGTTACTCCATCAGCAATGAAAAACAGTTCATTTGAATGCTAAAATTTGATTTGGGTGCTCTTTCTTTCAATGTCCGGAATAATCTCGTGTAGTTTTCCCCTTGTTCATAGTTCCATAGAAAACCCAATAATTTATAGTGTGTCCGCGCCACGTCCGCTGCTGGCGGGTGATTATAAAGAGAAAACTAACAAAGGCGTGCACTAACGAGCGCCGTGTACTACAACACAGGGACACAGTACACGAGTACAGCACACCGGTGTGCACTCGATAATTGGCGAGCTTATAGACGAGCAGACGCAAAGATGAGCGGGGAGGGCAATCATGTTTTATTAGACAAAATAATACTGAGGCATCAGGCTGAGCCACGCTATATGTAGATGGATGACAGTGGTCGAAGATTGAGCTGTGTAAAGAGCTTGCTTTTATTTTTGCTCCAGATGGATAAGCTCTTGACTCTAGTCTAGGTAAGAGGTGACAAAGACAAAGTCGACCATGGAGTGAGGACCCAGGAGAAGCCTGTTTACTCTGACATTGAAGAAAGAGGTTAGGGTTGAATGTTTGTATGAGCTTTTCAGGATAATGGCAATGAAGTGAAGTTTATAAATAAAGACAATAACAGAAGAGAGGGTACACCTCTTATTTACACAAAATTGGTTGTTATTGATAACATAGTACGCTAGCTACTACCAGTAGCTGGTGTACTTAAACGCGGAACGAGGGTGAATGGGACGAATAAAGCACCAATTAATTGTGTCCTTGGTGGTCGGGACACTGTCTATACAGCCGTCGGTCAAACGGATTACTAGGTATATGTATGAAGTTGACAGTCAACTTATACAGGAACTGACGAATGCGATCATCTTGTACTATAACACAGATTCTTATAAAAAAAGAACAAATTTTATAAGTTGTAATCGCGTTATACTTTTCTATGGAACAGCAATTTTTTTTTTAAGATTATAGATCAAAACATTATTGCGGATCTTTTTTGCTAACTTTTATTTACAAAAGTAAAACATGATTTTAAATATTTAATAAATCATCTGTTCTTCGTCTCCACGCGCTGTTACCATCTCTTACCATACTATCTTCTATCGCACGTATGATGGAAAAGATTTATTTTTAGAAATAAGAATTACCTTTGTACACATTTTTCTGTTATTTCTTTTGTGTGTGTGTGTACATAAATGGTTACCTAGATGAATAAACATTATTACTATTAATTAAATGTCTTTTGAATGGATGGCTGCGTACCGTGGTTGCTAATTACGAAACTCACAGATAGCTGTTATCAGCGCGTGGGAGACACGCCGCAGTAGACGGAACACATTCTTGTGACAGTACACAAGAGGTAATGCAGTAATATCGTCTGATACTCGTAACTATCACTAAGGGAAAGATAATGATAGAATTGGGGGGAACGATGTGGTGACAGCTATTGTCACATATGGCGCTTGCCACTAAATTATGGCGATGATGTCAGAGCGATTAAGGGTCCGATGTTAAGTGGTCACCGCTACCTAAAGACAACTGCAATACCGGAGGCCTTAGAGACTAAGTTGAAATGTCTCATGTGCCTGTAACTACACCGGTACCCATACCCTTCAAACTGGAACACAGCAACGCTGCCTTGCGGCAGAAATAGGTATGGTGGTAGTAATTCCACTTACGAGCCTTTTCACGAAGAGCTCTACTACTACTAAGGATAATTTATTACTACCAAGGATAGTTGATACTGTCGACTGCCAGAGAGCGCGTCTTACATGAGCATCTGGTGCAGGTGTTCCACGTGGTCCTACTGCGGCTCGTCCTCCACGTGCGCAGGCGCCTGCACGCGGCCGAGTTACAGCTTTACTACCACCACGTCTATTTGATTACCATACAATACAACTGAAAACTATGGATTTATTAGCGCGCGTGGCCGACTACTTTACGAGTTAATTGTCTGTATACTTAGTTAGTACATATAGCTATTATGTGAGTCTACGCCATATTTACGAAGCGTCTACGTAGCGCATAAGTTGTGTGTAGGTGTGTTATCTACGTAATGTGTCCAAGAAATTGATGTAGTACTTAAGTGGAGTCTGTGTAGTATGTACGAGGATTTAACAAATAGTGTACGTGTCGCTACGTAAATGCCACAGTGATACCACGTAACGTTAAAGAGCAATCTATGATACGTAGACGAGTAGTTCACATAGTGATAACGTGGTATATGCGCATTGGGACGATGTGCACGAATTCTGTGCTAATTTACTAATCATAAGCCTATTGGCGGAGTCAAAGCTTGTCAAAAAGCCTTCATCTGTTCACTAACCACCAATTTCAGTGATTTGTGTAGCATCCTAGCAACAGAGCGGTCGCGTCGCGGCATGGCGGCGGCGTGGGTAACACGAACACCTGTGTCGCGATTAATCGCGCGATTGTAACGAGTTACGTCTCCTGCGATTTTTGTGTCGATACTAAAGTTGTGAGTTGTGGCTACAACTGTTGCCGTTTATCTTCATATCAATATGTCAGGAGCTGACAGTAGTGCGGCTGCGGGGAGCGGGCGGGGGGCTGGCTGAACCAGCGTGACGAAACACTGCGCCGTGTGATGTAAGCGATAATAAACTATGAGAATTGGAAACCAGTATCTAGGCAGCAAATCAGCCATTACTTACATGTGTATTACTTACGACGAGCATTAGGAAAGGTGACATAGCCCACATTCCAATTGCATGAATTTGCGGTCAAGCCTGTATTCCCCGAAGGGTTAGGCAGAGGTGTACCAATGTACATCCACAGTTCGCCGGTGTGTTTCTAGGTCCCATGTAATAGGGGCGAGCATATTGCCATTAACCGGGCACAAATCCTAACCCCGAGCTGCTACTGAGAATTCCATAGAAAAACCAAATACCACTTTTTGCTCGACATGAGAATCGAACCCAAGACTGGTGTAGCAGTCGCGCTTAGGACCACTAACGAGGCAGTTTAATAAACAATACTTACAATTTTATTTAGATTTCCGCTGAGAATTCCCCAGCAGGGAAACCCAATGTAACTTAGCCCTAGGTACCCGATAATGGCACTCAGGGAGTGCCCTGCTGGTGAACAGGGGATGTGCCCGCGGCCGGCCGAGCGGACTAAGCAGTTTAATCGTGTAATAATGTAAGTCATAAATCACATAATCCGCTGTTACGAGGTGGAGCTTGCAGCAGGAATCAGTTTAGAAAGTATTCCCGTACTGACCGCCGCAGTAGCGCCATCGTAGGTCCGCGCGCCCGTGCCGCGCCACCGCTTGCCGTATCCATGTTGTTGTTGGGCACGCCTTAATAGAGGCGGTAAGTCCCCTCTTTGAGGAGTGGCTGGAGAGGCGCCACGGCGCCCTCACCTACCGCCTGACGCAGGTCCTCACCGGACACGGGTGTTTCGGGAGGTTCCTGCACCTCATCGGGCGGGAGGAAACGTCCGGGTGTCACCATTGTGTGGATCGCCCCGAGGACACGGTGGAGCATACCGTGGCGGTATGCCCCGCTTGGGCGGAGCATCGCCGAGTCCTCGTGGAGGCCATCGGCGGCGGCGAACTCTCGCGTCCGGCCCTGGTGCAAGCCATGGTCCGGAGCGAGAGGGAATGGGATGCAGTCGCCTCCTTCTGCGAGGCAGTAATGCTTGAGAAGGAGGCGGCGGGACGGTTGAGACAGCGGTTCTCCCGTCCCAGCCGCCGCGGTAGACGCTCCGGACGTCGGGAGCCGCGAGACGACTCCCGGCCACCGTAGATACTGGCCTGTGGACGGTGAGCAATGGGTAGCTCACCGTCCTTACGTTGCATAACGACAGGCCGTGTCGACGGCGCGTTCGTGTTCCACGCGCGCCTCAAAGAGATGTCAGCAAAAGGAAGGGGCCACTGAGGGCCGATGCCTGCCGGGGCTGCGGGTTGTTCGCAAGAGATACCGCGCCCCCGGAACGCAAAGGGCACAAGAAGGAACATGGGTGGGTTTTAGTCAGTAAAAGTCTGACACTCCCTCCCGCCCCGCCCAGGGCGGGAGAAGTTATTTGATGATTTCCCACCCACCAAAAAAAAAAAAAAAAAAAAAAAAATCCATGTTGTTGTGATACACGCGGATCAACAAAACGTTCCTCGCCCACTAATCAATATTAGAGTGGTCCTAAACAAGTCCTACAATGAAAATTTCGATCGTCCAGAGTTTAAGATATCTACTAAAAACCTACTTACGTATCCAACTTTAAAGAAAACTTTTTTACAAATATACAACCGCCTTCAAAAACTTAAAAGTGAAAAATAACTTTAGCTTTGGAAGTCGGCGGCTTTGGTTCTGTTTGTTGTTTTGTATTGCCACCGACTTCCAAAGCTAAAGTTATTTTTCACTTTGTAGTTTTTGAAGGCGGTTGTCTTTTTTGTAAAAAAGTTTTCTTTAAAGTTGGATACGTAAGTAGGTTACATACCATCACGCCTGTATTCCCCCAAGGGTTAGGCAGAGGTGTAACAATGTACACCCACAGTTCGCCGGTATGATTAGGTCCCATGTAATAGGGGGCGAGCCTGTTGCCATTAACCGGGCACAAATCCTAACTCCGAGCTGCTACTGAGAATTTCATAGAAAAACCCAATAACACTTTTTGCTCGACCTGGGAATCGAACCCAAGACCTCTAGCGTAGCAGTCGCGCTTAGGACCACTAGGCTACCGAGGCAGTTTTTAATTATTAATTAAAGAGTGAAAACCTCTACGTGGGTAGTCTACCGTTCCAGTGTTGTGAAATTTGTTCGAAAGATTTACCGCAGCCTTCAAATGCAAGGGGCACTAGGCGGAACACGGATGCGTTTTAGTCAGTTAGAATCTGACACTCCCTTCCGCTCCGCCCAGAGCGAAAGAAGTCATTTGACGATTCCCATACTTAATAAAAAGTTAGTCTACCGTTCATAGTTAACTGCCTCTATGTGGGAATACATAAGTTCCATTTATAAAAATAAAACCGGGAGAGAGTGTCATCAGTAACTTGTGTACACGTGAGGAGTACGGAGCAGTGGTAGATACCTACATACACAGCTTTTGTGAAGACTCATGAATTTAAATTCCGTCAGCTGTTTGTTGCTATCCGAATCTGGCCGAGTACACGTAATAAACTAGTGTGTATGGGACATTGTTTAGACAATGCACTATTAAATGTCACTACATAAGGAGGATTACTGCTTCAAGTACTGTTTTTTTTCGTAATTTATGACAGCTAAAATCTCTTAAACGGAAATAAAATTCGACTTAAAGTCAAGAGTCGTCAATGAGTAGGCAGCTCTAGAATAAGCAATACAAGTTTCACTTTTATATCTAACCAGCTATGTAACCCGTGGTGTGCCCCGTGTTCAATCACATTTTTGGTTACTGCTCCGCGTCAGTTGGTCGTAGCAAGATGTTCTATACACACGTATAATCCTTCCTCTTGAATCACTCTCTCTATTGCTGAAAACTGCATTAAAATCCGTTGCGGAGTTTAAAAGATCTAAGCGTCTAACATATAGTACAGCGGGAGCGACTTCGTTCTATATAATATGTTCTAGATACTAACTATTGTTATTGTCATCTCATTTGTTCGATATGTTTTTATGCATCTCCGTCTACCACGAGTGAGACAGGCGCCTCACGCCTCACGCCTGTATTCCCCGAACGGTTAGGCAGAGGTGTACCAATGTACACCCACATACTTTAGGTCCCATGTAATAGGGGGCGAGCCTATAATGTTGCCATTAACCGGCGCACAAATCCTAACTCCGAGCTGCTACTAAGAATTCCATACAAAAACCCAATAACACTTTTTGCTCGGCCTGGCAATTGAACCCCAGACCTCAAGCGTAGCAGTCGCGTTAACAACCACTAGGCTAACGAAGCAGAAACCAACAAATAAACAAAAATGATAGCACCGAACGTGATACTGAACCCAATAATTATATCGAACGACACGATCACTTAAGATAACATTTTAATACAACACGAACATCTACCCTTATAAGCAGACAAAACGTGAAACAGACATTAATATTGTAATCCAGCCCTGATCGTAGCGCGCACTGCACCTCCCACGACTCGTGCCTATGTGCCGCGCCGGGGACGCTCCACCCATTAAACGACTCGACGAGCCATGTTAATGAGTGGCTCGAATTCATATGCAAATGAAACGGTTCGTAATTTTTACTTTATTGATGTAAAAGTCAATAAAATTGTGATGAAGTATGTTACTAATGAGGGAGCGGACGTTTCTGTTAATGAACGCGGCCGCCGTGAGGCTTCCATTTGTCGATACATTCCTGTATACATCGGTATTCACTGTTACGTACATCCAGATTATCTGCTTCTTATATTGATATTACCTCAAATATAAAGAGTCGTCCTACTAATGTTATACATGCGAAAGTTTCTGAGGATGGATAGATGGGTGTTTGTTTCTTACTCTTTCACGCTTGAAACGGCTGAACGGATCTGGATGAAATTTGGCACTGAGATAGATTATAGTGTGGAATAACATATAGATTACTTTTACCCTGGAAAAATATACGGTTTCCGTGGGATGTGGGTGTACTCGCACATTATGATGAACGTCCAACAAATTGATTCCGAAACGCAAGGTTGTTCAATCTGTGTTCGGCAATTAAAATATTTTCCTTCAGACTTGAGTTCTAATGCTCTTACGTCTGACGTGTGTGGACCAGCGCCTTTACACAGCGTAGGTAACTACTACATGCAGTGGCTCTCTGACTTAGTCTGAAGGAGTATTTCACAAGTTCACAGGATTGTCAAATACATTTAGTACTTTGAAATACAGTGAAGATTTATCTAAATATCAAACAAACACAAACATCCATATTCAAGTTGTTTTTCATTATCTCCTCCCATTTGTATGTGTATAAACACGCCCGCGGCGCGCGGCGGTTACTGCATCAAGTTAGGCTGTGAAACATTAGCAATTATTTATTTATTCTGGATTTCACTCAATGTCTGCCAATCAGCGTTACTTTCCCACACCGCCGCGCGTCCGCCACCCCGCGAAGCTGATACGCTAATGAACTAGACACCCACATTATTGTAACTTCTATTTTTATGTAATAAAGGTGCATTTCCCGTGCATCGGTTCGGTAGCGTCGTCCAGCAGTGTGGCAGGTCGTCTGTTTCATTAATACGTCGTCGGTAATACGCGGCGGCAATTACCGCGTCGGCGCGACACCGGGCGCTAACTCCCGCGGCGCCCACGCGGTCTGCCGCCGCCAACAATACCTTATTAATCACGCGCTCAAATACACTGCACGTGATAATTTGTAACGTACAACTATACACAGTTTGTTAGAAAACTTGTTAATTCCTGTGATTGCTTCGAAAGTGAAACGTTTCGGTGACGGCCACGCAATTACCGTCGAGTGCCGGTATTAATTATAATGATTAACAGTTACGTGTGAATATTAGCTGCCATAGTGTGTGCTTCGTGCGTGGACGCTCATTTGAGATTCTATCTATATCTCCCCTGGGGGCAAGTCTACTAACCTTTGAGAAGGATCGCAATCTTATCTCAGTCAGAATCTAATAAAAGTGTCTCCAATTTACCTTTTGCTATTGATAAAATCAAATTAATTGCAAAATAAATTTTGAATATTTTTGGTTCCGGTAAGGAATTTGGCTTTGTGCACTTATTTAAAACGTGCAAATGTACCGAAGGAACAGTGGATACAACATTGATGTGACAAAGCTCTCGCCCAAGCATTGCGTTCAGCAGATGTCCGCTACCTTCCGCGGTCGACGCTCCCCCCCTGTCCTTATCTAGAGTACCTACTTACCTATAAGTACATACAGAATAATGATAATGGTTTTCACATAGATCCGAACGTAGACTACATGAGCGATGTAACTGCTCCGACAACTATCCGATATCGAGGTACCTGCAGTGAGTACATGTTCAGCTAATGTCACGCTGGTGTGTGCAGTTTGACGGACAGGAAGCGTGTTTGTTTGTTTGCCATTCTGTGTAATAGCGGCGTCTGCGCGGAAGCACGCGTCAGTGCGGCCTACGGGCGCATTGTGTGTGGACAATACACGCCGCCTGTTCAGAGAGCTTCACAAGCAGCTAATTAGTGCTCACACTCATGAGTGACCTTCCTGCGCCTGCTGAACTTGTGTCCACGTTGCCGATACAAATGTGACTGTGATGTGGTGTGATGTGTGAATGTGGATCATACTTATCTACATAAGTAACGATCATAGTAATATAAGCTAGCGACTGTTTTCGGGGGCCCATTCATTGAGTGTGCCAACCCCCCCTTCCATTTTATTAACCGATGTAACACTTTCACTGCCCAGCCCATAGACTCATGCAAATTTGTATGCCCGAAAACATTTTCAGGCGAATATGCGAATATGCGAGACACATGTCTCGCATATTCATAACAACCCGTCAGCCGAGTCCATCGGCACGATGATTAGACGTAACATCACCCTATGCCGAAGCACCCGGAAGCCGGGTTCACTAAGCCACGCCCACTTCGCGCCAGCCGCTATAGGGTTGTCAAACGCCCTTGAACGTCGCCAACAAAATTTGTTACAGAACAAAATAAACGACATTGTTCTTTGTTTACCTATATTTTTATTTGTTTTCGTATTTAAATCATATCATTAACGCCAAAGAACCTATAAAAATGATAGGCCTACATATTTAAAAATAATTTTACCCAGGCACCTACCGATTTTATAGGTTATATTAAAACCTCAACGACGTAATTAAATATTTTGAGCGACGTAAAACGTCGAACCAACAGTTGTCTAGTATGGATCGAATCTAATTTGTATAAGAAAAAGGAAAAATTGCCCCAGCAACTACTTGGAAAGAAAAAATACTTACACTAATATTCTCGTTTATTTTGATCATGAACTTTTTTAAATGTAATAAGTATAACGCAGATATGATTTTTCAATAATTTAATACATAGAATATTGGTTCTGCACTGAGCAATATTAAAACATTCTTTCACACCTAGTTTATATTTGGCAGCACTAGTAGCGTGCTTTGACGTGCACCCGGCAGGCGGGTGCTGGGCATGGCCACATGTCAACTATAGCTATGTATATGTACGTCTCGGTAGCCGGGTTGTGGATATGCGGACAAACTTTCGTTGGACCCCGGAGCCGGGTGCTGGGCACTGAAAGTGTAGAAGGAGGTTATCAATTCGTCCGCAAGTTTTATATTGTTTTTGTATTTGTGTTACGCGATAACTCCGCCAATTATAAATCGATTTTGATGATTCTTTTTTATTTGATAGGTCGATTTTAAAGATGGTCTCATATAAATTTTATCGAAATTGGTTTAGTAGCTTGGTAAAAAAAAACTGAACAAAATATGTCATTCAAGTCTTGTTAATTTACATAGTATCACCGTTCCTTTATGGATTTGGATGACAGGAAGTTGATACTAAAAAGCGAAAAATAAAGCAGTCATTTGATGATTTCTCATCCGGAACAAAAAAAAGCTTTGGAAGTCGGTGGCAATAAAAAACAACAAACAGAACCAAAGCCGCCGACTTCCAAAGCTTTTTGTTTTGTTCGGGATGGGAAATCATCAAATGACTTCTCCCCTGAGCTCGTTGACTTCCAAAGCTAAAGTTATTTTTCACTTTTTAGTTCTTGAAGGAGGTTGTCTTTTTTGTAACATCTTAGACGAGGCGTTGACGTCGCGAGTCTCTAGTGGTATGCTTTCGCACTGCGACTGCGCAAAAGGACCTGTTGTGTTCCCGCCGGTCACCTCGGGCACTATCTCCTCGCGTCACGCTATAGCCTTCCCTCGTGTTGCAGGCTGGCGGGGTGCGGCGGCTCGCTGGGCGCGGCGCTGGTGTGCGCGCGCGCGCCCGGCCTCACGGAGCGGCAGCGCGCCATGTGCCGCCAGTCGCCCTCCGCCGTCGCCGCCATCGGGGACGGCCTGAGGTAACCGCCACTCTCACACGATTCTACTGCATGGAAATAGGTGGAGGAGGAAATTCATTAAATTTCTAAGGTTTTTGCAATAAGGCTCATTTGATTCTGCACTTTTGAACTTAAAAATCTATGAACAAGCCTTTAGACCGCCCATCCTCCACCGCTCCTCAGCCACTTGAATGTAAACCACAAAAACCTAGTGGTAGTTGCGAGGAAGTGGCGGAACTGCTTGTATAGTACAAGATTCTGTGAGCTCATTAGAATCGCTATGTGATGGTGTTAGCATGCATTGTGAACATTGTCAGCCATTTGTTAACCATATTCATTTCCATTTGTAAGCCAGCTTCAAAAGAAAGCTTGTAATCATTTCATGTCTCCACGACAACTACAAAGTGTTATAAATGTTGATGAAATTGGAAATTGCCCTTACCAAAGTGTGTGTCGTGCCTTATATTCAGACTTTATAATATTTATTTGTATTAAAACTACTCTCAGAATAACAATGAGTGGCTTAAAACGCTCGACAGCCTCGTACAGTCAAAATGCAAACTAGGGAATAATTACCAAAACCATCGTGAACAGATAATTAATTTTAGCCAATATTTTGTTAACATAAAGTGGAAGACAGACATAAGCACAACTAATAATCGTATCGTGGCGTACAGATTACACCTATCGATACACCGATTAACGATTTATCGGCCACTTATCCGATTAAATCGAAATTAATTCACGGACAGAAAATATTCGCCTTACTACCTATATATTAATAAAGTGGAAAATATAGCGAATATTTTGCGTTCGGTTAGTTCGACTGCTTATGCTTTTTATTGAATTTTCGAAACCCGTCAAGTGTGTAGGTGACGAATGTTACAATCGATACGATGACGTATTCTGAGGCATTTAGATTACCCAAAAACAAATTCAGACTTGCGGCTGCTGTTCAGTAAACCCTGTTGTAATTGTAATGTATGTTGTGGTGAGCACAGGATGGCGTACGCGGAGTGCCGGCTGCAGCTGGCGGGGCGCCGATGGAACTGCTCGGGCGTCGGCGACGGCCTGCACGGACACGTCATGCCCATCGGTAAGACACTGACGTCGTCAACGGTACCCCGTACACGCCACCGCTCCACACCACACAGAGGGAACACGCTGCGGACACAACATTAGCTGTGACGCCTGGAACATGAAGTGCGTTGTGGGAGATCTTTCTCTTGTAGCAGTCGATTACATTATTCACACGTTTTTATCAGTATTTTTCATCATCATCATTCCAAACAGCAGTCAAAATTAGTACATAGAAAAATGTTAGAATGTGGACACAAATCTCTAGGACAAGATAATTATGACTAAAGCGAGACCACACAAATATTGTTTACAAATATTTGAAGGCAGACTATAAACCAGCAGCCGCGGTAGACGCTCCGGACGTCGGGAGCCGCGAGACGACTCCCGGCCACCGTAGATACGGGCCTGTGGACGGTGAGCAATGGGCAGCTCACCGTCCTTACGTTGCATAACGACAGGCCGTGTCGACGGCGCGTTCGTGTTCCACGCGCGCCTCAAAGAGATGTCAGCAAAAGGAAGGGGCCACTGAGGGCCGATGCCTGCCGGGGCTGCGGGTTGTTCGTAAGAGATACCGCGTTTTAGTCAGTAAAAGCCTGACACTCCCTCCCGCCCCGCCCAGGGCGGGAGAAGTTATTTGATGATTTTCCACCCCACAAAAAAAAAATAATAAGGCTATAAACCAGGGATCGAATCTAGCACAAATAACCAGTTCTGTGTGTATATTATAATATGGTAATAAGTAAATGGAACAGAAACAAAAGCTCGCGGTGACATAATCGCGGCTGCTCGTCTCGTTTGGAAGCACCTCCTTACACAAAGCCGATTAACTTCGATGCTTAGCGTCACTGAGTGCTGTACCAATGTGTCGTCTTATACTTGTGGTGATTTTTCAACAGATAATATTTCATCAATTAAATAGTTATAGGGGCTCGATATGAGAAAGATAAAAATACAAATTCGACAAATATGATAAAATATACTCCCAGCCGTATTTCGTATTACTTGTATCCACCAAATGAACGGGGTAGTTAAACCTAACCAATTAGAGGTACGTATGTAGAACGACCGACTACAATTTCATCATCAATATAATATAAATTAAGTAACTTTTGTCTACATTTAAAATGATAGTCAATATACAATATATTACAGCAGAGACACTGACTACTTGAGTGTTTCACCTAACTGCGGCAACATTGTTACTATCGCAGCCAGACAAACTAATGATCTGATGGATACGGTAATACTATTAAACTATTAGATTAATGATCGCCGATCGACACACGATTATATATTATTATACAAGCTGTATTATCGTATAATCTCAACGAGGACTTATTAGCCACAACTTGATTAATAGTTTCCTGTGAACGCACACTAACAGATTCAGCTTCACAATACATGCGCTGATACTGAGGCTAAGTTATGTGGCCGAGGTGCTCGTGTGCGTGGGCATTTTCTTAGTTCTGGTGATTTATGTACGACGGGAGCCCGATTATTTACTGATGATTTAGAAATCGAGATTTCAAGCTAAAAAAGTGAGCCAACGTGAACGACAACATCGCATGATGCGCTCACATGCTTCTACATATTATGTAACAAGTCATCGAAAAAACAAACGCGCAGGACTCTAATAAACTAATGAATTACCTTCAGCGTGGTCGCGTCGTGCGGCCCGCCTCCCACCTCTCCGGCACATCCGATAGTCTATGATTTATTAGCAACGGTTTGCGACACACCATACCTCGCACTAACGATGGACTTCAGACTGATGTAATACATTATACACTAATTATAATATTGATGCTTTTTCAATATTTCCGAGGTGAAACTGTATACTTGTTGTAACACTGACCATATACAAAGCTTCATGCTGGGAATCAGCGCACCGCATTCAGTTTAGTGTGAATACAAAGCAAAGTTGGTTTGCTGTGGCTTCCTTAACTTCGCCGACACTCGTGTGTTCCTTTGCTCTTTGCCAACATCACGTCCGTTCGACCTTTAACATACAACAGAATCCGATTAGGTGTATGCATATTCTTATGCCTGAAGCCCCATGTTACTTAGGGTTCGGAACTCTTTATGTTTCTACTCCACTCTGTTCTTCAAACGCCACACACTCACTTTGTTTGGTCACCTTCTCCGTCCATCGACTTGTGTCCATCACCTTGCTAGTGACAATGACATGTGATTCAATTAATGCAAAGTTTACTACACGTAACCATGTACAAATGAGACAGCAGCGCGAACTCACAGTACATTCGAGTGGTGGCTGAGACACGATGACAATGTGAGCCGATCCACTTTTTGCCACGTACGAACGTTACCTGTTTACTGTAACAGCCGCGGCTCCGTCTGCGCGGCGTCTGGGCGGCGGTCTGGGCGTCTCGGCGGCGGCGGAGGGTAATGGCCGCCACATGAATATTAATGCAGTAATTGGCCGCCACCAAACAATCATATTTGTATCGCAAGCTCTCGCGATCGATATCTTGAAATATTGCCGTTTAAATGTCCAAACGTGAGATAAGCAATGAATAGATTTAGAACGGACTAGGTATGCTAATGATCGCGCCATGGCCGGGAAATTAATTGATTTTATTACTTTACAATGCCAGGATTATAAACTTTACCACCGAAACATTTTAAATAAACAGACAGACGAATCATTCATGTTTTTATTGCGATAACAGGGATTAATTTGTAATTCACCTCATAGAAATTTCAATACGTTAATTGGATGTAATAAATTAGTTTGACACGTAACGCATAAACATTGACGAGTTCTTGAGTTGTTTACGACAGACGCACCCAACATATTGTATATTAATAACACATTTAATATTAATAAAATGCGAATGTCTCACTAATCCATCAGTGGAGGACACTCTCACAACACACGCACCGTCTCTCTGCCCGCACCTGGACGCACAGGACATATGGACAAACAAATAAAATAACTTCAGAATACAGAATACCTTTCCGGACCAAATAACGCAATAAAGGAGTCAATAACATAAAAGAAAAAATGGACGTTTAAAAAAGAATTATTTCCCAAATGAACACTGGTAGGTATTCAGCTGCATTCGATTACACTGGAAGCCGACACCAACATCGTTGGCGAGAGGCTACGTAGCACATGATTTGCTAAATTATTAATTAATCGCCAAATACAACGAAACGGTCAGACGGACCCCGCAACATTAACCATCCACAGGAGAGAGGAGATAATGTTGATAATAATGAAGAGAGCATCCTTGGAGAGACTCGTCAACATGTACAGTCGTCACTTCAAATACGCCAGTAAAATAGAGCAAATAAAACATTATTTGTGAGCAAAACAAACGCTTCAGCTCCAAGCGTATGTCCCGCGCCACTAGACCAATCAGAAAGCAATAAAAGTACAACAAAATTATCGAAAGTCAAATAAAACTGTCAATTCCCGGTGTGCCGGTATCACACCCACAGCGGCGCGAGATTTATGCCCCACACGTAATTGGGCGACGCTCTAGTGCACAGCGAGCGGCCCGTTTACACCCCTCGACACGATCTGTCACGTCACGACTCGCATTGTTCACGACTTGTATACGTAGGAATCTAACGTCGCTAAAGAAAATAAAATCATCATCTTATCATCTTCCTGCCCTCATCCCATGTTACTTGGGGTCGGCGCGATACGTTTTCTTCTTCCATGCGGTCTTGTCCTACTATCACTGATTCCCTTCTCTTTCACATCATTCTTCACACAATCCATTCATCTTTTCTTTAGCCTCCCTCATCCTCTCCATCCTATCATCCATCTCGCTAAAGAAAATAAGATTATTAAAATAATGATGCGGCGCCCGATGCGTCACGTGGGATCAGGAGCTACAATGTTCTCGTGATCGGCACCAATTATTTGTTACTTGTTCGACTAAATTGGTGAAGTTTATTGTAACAATGCGCTCTCAGAATTATCAAAGACAATAAACTCGGCTTTTAGGATGATTGTGTAGTATATTTATTTGTGTATTTCTATTCCGCATGTTATATTGAAAATTGGTTAACTTATCAATTAAAGCCATTCAAGTAAATTATGCTCTAACACATCGATTTATCTTTGTCAATCACAAGACACACGGTTACTCTAGCTTTTAAGTAGTTACCTGTTTATTTCAACCACTATTCATTGGATGTGATGCAACGACTTGGCCGACTCGCGACAGATCTATCAGATCGTGTCGTGTCGTATGAACGTCAGTATTGTCCGTCACAACACGTTTGTCGGTCGGTCGCGCGTCATCGGCCGGCGCGTCAATTAAGCGACGCTTGTTTACTTTTTGTATCGCACGTTAATTGTGCTGAGCTCTGCGACAGGTGACTTGCAGGGCAGCAGGGACTCTATCAGAAGCTCAACTTTTGATAGAAATATAATTGCAATCTGCTTCATTCAACGGCACCAGCACTTACATTTCTGTGCCTCATGTGATGAGTGATTTAAGTCGAGTTGTACCCTTTTTAGGATCCCGTACCCAAAGGGTCCGCCCGTCTGTCTGTCACCAGGCTGTATCTGAAGAACCGCGATAGCTAGACAGCTGAAATTCATGTTCACAAATTATGTGTTTTTGTTGCCGCTATAACAACAAATACTAAAAACAAAATAAAATAAATAATCAAATGGGGCTCCTATACAACAAAAGTGATCTTTTTTGCTCGTTTTTGCACGATATCAATAATGGCAACAGGTAGGCAATTGAAATATTCACAAAATACTCAGTTGTATTTTTATAAAAACTATAATTATTCCCATAAAAATTAAAATGCACACTGAAACTGAATGTTTTTATCTACAAAAGAAGGTACTTATGTATAACCTAGCCCACTTAGTTCATAAACTAGATTTTTTTAAATCTCGTTTTTGCTCTCCTGTAAAGTGTTGATTTTTGACTCCTATCACTTATCACAGGTGGCACAGAATTAAATTACTATTCAGATCGACTGTCCTTATTATTGCTTCCGAATGTTTGAATTCAGGGGATAGACTGTGGACATTAATGAACTACCCGCTTACTGTGCATAGGGGAGATGATCGATTAACTTAAATTGTTTTCACGTAAAACCAAATTCGCAACAAGGTAGGGCTCATCAGTGGCACCAGAAATGACCAGGCCATCATAAGCGTACCTGTGACCTGCGCGCCACAGTGCACTCAGCACTGCTCACAGATCATAAATGAGAATGACGCAGCGCCATGACAGGTTGATCACAGATAATAGTAATGCTTGACACATCGCAGTGCCACTCCACGCTGCTTAGATGTGTACTGATGTTGTTCTTTTGGTTTATAATGCGCCGACTACCCGCAGTGGGACAAAGCTTTTTCATAAATCGTTTCGCGCAGCGCACTGTTTGTGACGGTTTAATGATCTTACAGAATATAATGATTCCGAGCAGTGTTTTGTGCTAGTTCGATTTTCATAGCTGTTCACATTTTAAAAGTTACTAAACAAATTCTAGAATCGTGGGGAAATCGAAAATACAAGATTGACAATAACTAACCGATTAAAGTAAAATCAAGTTCTACCTTCAATTAGACGTAATACAAGTGATACTTAGTGACACTGAAATACTTAATCATTTCCCGCTCTGTTACATTTAAACATCGCATCTGTAACGTCGAACCTGCCCGGCAGTCCGCGCCGGGCGCCTGGCGCCGGACCAGTGCGCACTGTAACGCTCTGTCCACACGTCACGCGACATCCGTCTTTCTCATTTGTATATTCTTATTAGTGTCGTCAATATTGTCGTTATGAGTTTATGGACCACAAAGAGTAAATTACAATCCTTATTAAATAACACACACACACATGGTGCGACCTGTAACACTGTGTCCACAGTACATGAGAATTAAAATAATGTACAATGTCACAAATATGGAGTCAACCTTACTAAGCGTTGTTCGCCAATCAAACTGCACTCGATGTTCATCTGATTGCGGTGCGGATGAACATCGTAGCGATCTTAACAATGTCGAGCGCGACTGACAGCGGCCACTGTGACGGAGCTGGATCAGGCAAGGGATCCCTTTGAAATAATAGCTCCATGATAATAGTACACGAAATGCACAGTACAGAACACTGTATTTTAAGCCGTGTCCCAATAGTTAGACTCGGTTATTTTACCTTTTCAAAACATGATGTAACTAGGTGCACTATGTTCAATGAATGCGTGTAATCTAACGCGTATTCCTACTAATTGAGTGGTCGGCGGTGAGGTGTTGCGCGAGCAGATACAGCGGCGGAGCTCGCTGCGCGTGTAACGCTGATAGCGGCTGATAGCTGCGCGCCGCAGGACGACGTGCTCCGGTGTTGCTTCGATAGCGAGCGACGATTTATATGTAGAGGAATATTTATAAAGATTAGTGTGAGAACCTTGTGAGAAACACGAAACGGAGATAAACTGAGGAATTCCAAATACCTAATAATTAGTAACGTAGGAAATTTCTTCCAAGTACAGAGCACTTTAAGAAATAGGACGCATTTACAGTTCGGAATGAAACTGCTTGAAGCAGTGAGTTGTTATTTCAAAAGCACAGACGGTTGGATTGATTATTAGTTAGTGTCAGTGAATGAAACGGGTTCAGTCGGCGAGTGCTTAGTAGTTACCTCCCACGAGCACGGGTGCCAGAGCCCACGGCCCGCGCAGCCTCACTACTATGTATCATGTTTGAGCAGATAGAGCTTCTCATGCACTCCAGTGTAGTAGTGTAGTCCATTTTCGATTATTGAAATTTCACGTCTGTCTAACACGTCCAGCCGTCCCTCAAGCACTGCACAGCCACCGTTCCTAATATCACGTCAAACTGCATATTCCAATGACGAATCTGTGTAACCGGCCCTCGATGCCGCGATCATGCGACGGATATGACGGCAATACCCACAGTTCTAGTTTATTTTGTGTTTTCAATTCTCATTTTGTTTTTCAATGAGATCACCCCATTACAGCGTCGCGCGTCGTCACCGCTGCGTTGTAGAAGCGGACGCCACCGTGAAAATTCATATTGCATTGTAAACCGTTGCTCTAAAACAAAATGCATTGTCAATTCAAAATAAAACTGCCAAATAAAATAATTTCACTGTCAACTAATTGTTAAAGAGTTAGCAAAAGTTTTTAACATGGATTACATTTCTAGTTTGGTCACTGCTTGCTTTGATGACGTCACATTATCCAGTAGCGTACGTTTTGATGAGTTTTCCGTAGTGCTGTTCAAGTCACCCCTAATGTACATATCTCCGCTGTAAGCACTGCAAGCCTCTAAAAGCTCGTGTCATGCGGCTGTTGTAATTAGTTGCTGAAACATGACATTAGTATGCAGTAGTTATCAGTGCATTTGCTGCGCGTCACTCTTCAGAATAAGTTACCGACTGACGAACTGACACCTCGCGGACCGACAGCTGATACGCGACCACGACGCGGCGCGGTGACAGCGACACAGAAAGCTTTAGCTGTCGGCGAGTGACTTGATTTGACCATGACTTGCTGTGCCCACGACTTCGCCTGTGTGGACTCAAACCCAGTCAGAGAAAGTACCTACATAAAATGTCATAAGATTTAAAAAAAGGATTTCTCGACCAAAAAATAGGTTCAAGAATAATTTAGTAACTTCTGCGTCGTCCATATATAACGGAAACGATCGCCTCACGTCGAAGATGTGCTGCAGGCGGTGTGCAAGGTGCTGGTAGCGGGGAGCGCGGGGCGGGCTGGTCTGCAAGGACTGCTTTGTCGAAAGCTTTACGTAAACCTACAAAATATTGTAATTAAAACACAATACAAATGAACCCTTCCACAACTATAGGCCCGGCCCCCACCAAAGCGGAGGGGAGAGGAGATGTCTCCTACAACCAATCGGCTTGAGTTATTTCACATCTCACCGCTTAGTTTTAACTCAACCCAGTATCGAATTGCGATATATACGAGACATCTTCTCTCCTCTCCGCTTTGGTGGAGGCCGGGCCTTAATTCGGGACGTCAATGTTTAATAGTAAATGCCATCTTTATAATCTTAAATAATGAATTAACATAAACAGCTTGAAATCAAACACAGGTTATGCAAACACCGACTGACATGTGACCCGCAGCACTACCTGCCGTCACCGTCACGCCGCCGCGTCACTCGACACTCTCGTACTTAATATATTCAGTGGTGGCAACATTTAAGTCTCGATATGGTCATCGTAACGTGGTAGCTGAGTACTTACTCGACACATTTGCTCAATCATTTGATAGGACGGCCGAATGGGAATATAGCTTGTTTAATAGGTACATCATTACGCCAGGGCCATACATTTTCCACCTATCATCACTATGCGATGTGATTTGTGTGATGTTGTAATAATAATAGAATTTAATTTAATAATAATTTCGCGATAGAATTTTATCGGATTTATTTATTTTGAATCAAAAACAGTGTCGATTATTGGATTGGTTAAAAATACAGCACGAATTCATCCAATTAATAAGTTCCCCAATGTTTTATTTGATTTTTCTTCAGCGACAAAGGAGGCGGCATTCACTTACGCGATCACGTCGGCCGGCGTGACGCATGCGCTGAGCGAAGCGTGCGCGCGCGGCGACCTGCCAGCCTGCCAGTGCACCTCCAACCGGTATGTGGCACGCCTGGATATTGGACTCTTCTTAATGCCTTTAAACAAATAACCGTCGACTTCCCCGACTCAAAGTTCGTAGAATTTATTTGTTATAAAGAACAGAATTTACTTAAAATAAGTAAAACGGTCAATCTAAGATATTTAAAGATAAAGCTATTCACTAGAAGAGACATGACCCGCCGTGACACATTACATCTCTAAGATGTTAAGAAAAGACCACACCAACCCAAACTTACGGGAGACAGAGCAGTTATGATAATAATAAATTATTGACTCTGACAATGGATTTGTGACAGTTTCCAGTATGTACCTAATGATAGCGTGTTGTCAGCCGGCGCGGCATGTCGACGGCGGAGCAGTTCGAGTGGGGCGGGTGCGGCGAGGGCGCGTACGGCGCGCGCCTGGCGCGGCGCTTCCTGGACGCGCGCGAGCTCGAGCGCGACGCGCGCGCGCTCATGAACCTGCACAACAACCACGTGGGCCGGAAGGTGAGCGAGGTACTCTCTCACCAGTACCACCTGCTTCCGCCGCCACCAGCACCTGCAGTGCCTGCGCGTAAACATGGCACGTGGAGCTGACTGTACCACCAGTGTGGAGGTCTCTTCCTAGCACTGAGTTGAATGAGACTTTCACACAGGTATGAGAGACAGAGAGAGACGACTTGTCTAAACTCTATGTTCCATATTTGCGCGTGTGGACTGTATCTAAACGCTCATGCTAGTGCTTTACCGCTTGCAGTATTGTTTAGAATTGCAGCCTTTTATACCTATAAGTTAATTATACACTTTAGCAAACGCCGTGTCCTAAGTTTTGAGTTCTCTGACAGATATGTTCAGTGGATATCTCTTTAACTATTCCCAAGCCTGGCAAGCAGCCTCTGTAAGAATGAATACTAAATAAGATAAAGTACATATTAGGCGCTCTATGGTTGCGGCCGCTGGCCAGGGCCGAACTAATGACATCGTTTACTGACAAGCTGCGAGCTCCGGAATGTGAAAGTGCACGTCACTATAAACACGGTGATTGCGAGCGGTCGGGCGGTCGCGCGGTCGGCGGCCACTCCTGCGCAAGCGCTACTGTGAAAAATTCAGCAGTCGCTGAGCGCCGCCCACTGCATGTACTGACATTAACTTGAATACTTTAGAACAGGAAACATAATTCTTATGTATTTTACTAGTTTTTGTTCGTGGCTTCACCTTCTCCGCGGTTGTATGTTTGATCATCATTTCAGAATCACCGGCATCACCCACTACTGGGCATAGGCCTCACTTCCTTCCTGCCGAACTCTTCGGCTCCTGCGTATTTCATTCAGGATTTTCTCGCGATCCTGACGATATCATCGGCTTATGTATGTTTGGTATTAAGTCAAAATTGAATTGTAGCTACTTTTGAAATAAACATAAAACACGAATCCGTATCCTGTTGAAACCATACAGATACTAAATGCTGAACATATGTACTCGTCAACTACGATCAATAGTAGATAAGCATGCGTGTAAAATGAAGCAGAAAACGGATAACAGTTAGCTGTGCCGTCCAAGTATGCAGTAACGAATGCAGGCTCGCATTAATACACGCAAAACAGTCAGATTATCTGTCATCTAATGATCGGCAAAAGAAGAAATCGGTCCGGTTCGACAGCCGGCGGCGGCCGGCACGACACCGGTCATTACAGTATCTGTACATCAGGCCGGCTAATGCACGACTGTGCCACAATTACGTATTGTGCGAAATGACTGGGTGCAGCGCACATTACCCGCGGCGCCGCCGCCGGACGCGCGCACACGCACTCATTTACGTTTAAACTGTGCATTTGTACCACTTGTATCAATTACTCGCACTTACTAGTAGCAAATGCGATTCTGTCTATGTTTACGGGAAAAAATAAAATTATAATTTGTACGTATCTCGATTTATGTCTATGTAATTTACTTTAACGCCTTGGCAAACATTATTGTGCATTAATAATAACAAATAACAAACGATCGCTTTGTTTAATGAACAAAGCCTGTCAGCCTCGTCGCGTACTCCTCGATCATTAAATTATGTGGATGAGTCATGGCCGTAATATGCAGGTATTGCGAGACATGCAAATCATCCCTGCTGATATTATTTTAATGCGTTTCACTGATTGCACCCATTTATCCCACCAGTTAAAACATAATGACACGCGTAACAATACGTTGCGAGCCTTCTCACAGCACTTAACATAGTATCGGACGAGCGCGCTGACCGCGTCTCATTACCGCTCCGTACAATCATACAACTATTACCATGTTTACGATGGTACTCTGCGAAATGGCCGGCGAGCGTGTTTTGTTTCTCTGTTTTCAATAATAGCTACCGGAGTGGGACGAGAGTAATCTATTTAAACATACATCAATTTAGTAATAAAAAATTTTAATGAAAAGTAAGGCGTGTAAATAACTTTGCCAATCTGGAAGTATCGAGTGAATCTTAAGAGCAGTCTGTGAGAAATGTTTTGCCTGCCCACCCTTAGGCCACGCCCCGTGACTTTTACTGTCAAAGTGAATACTGTCTGTTGTGATTTATGAGTGCTCTCTGTCGACGACTACCCGCTCATGGCTGCGGCTGACCTCGGGCTTAGTTTTGTTTAATTAGATTATACTGTTACTTATATTCATCCGCCTACTTGTGCTAAAAGGCGCGAAAAATGATTGTTGTGTAATTTCTCTTTGTAATGTCTTAGCTGCTCGATAATAATCACAAGACATTAAAACGTAACGTGTCGCCTCCACATGTTTATTGGGAGACATATCTCGCCAGACGCGTCGTAAATTGGATAATATATAGTCCGTCAAGCTTCGTGAAGTATGTAAAGTAATACGTGAGATATTATCGAGAAGCTCGTTAAGTTGACATGTCGCTAGTATCGGCGTTTTGGCACAGTTGCGTCATCCCGTCACGACACGATACGAACTAGTCCGGCCCTGTGGGGTCGCAGAATGTGTGTATCGTTAGATGTTGAGTTAAATGCCAAATGAAATACAAACACATACATATGGGTATAGACATAAATACAGTATTTTTTACTCTGTAATATCTTACATACGAAATATACATACAATTAATATCAAGAGTGAGATTGTAAAGTATATATATTTTTTGTTTCTCTCTAATTTTATATTTCATTCATCTGACATTATTTTATATTGATTTCACATTCATGACATTTCATTTATTAATTTTGTAGTTAATCTGCTAATGTCATTATCTGTAATTAATGTTAAATCTGCAGCCTAGTAATTTCAGTATAACTTTTGTTGGGTGACTGAAAACTGTTTCGCATGCCTAGTTTAAGGTAGTTAGTAAAGGATCATTGTCTATGTGAACATCTTTCACCTGTACCTACTATCTGTGCAAATAAAAAAGTATTATTGTACCTAACTAGTGTTAAACAATGGCAAACACCAGCGTCCAGTAGTTACGTTACGTTTGGTCGGGTCCCTATTTGGTTTGAACCGTATAATTGTATAAAGTTATATTTTGTTATTGGTTTGATTTTAAGTATGATGATCTACATGTTTTGCTACAAATTCGAGCGAACAGTTGATGAGTAACTATTATTTCTAGTTAGTAAAGCTTCGTTAATGGTTACAGACAGTGAAGGAGCTAGTCCGGCGCGAGTGCAAGTGCCACGGCGTGTCGGGCTCGTGTGCGGTGCGCACGTGCTGGCGCGCGCTGCCGCCCTTCCGCGCCGCCGCCGCCGCGCTGCGCGACCGCTACGAGCGCGCCAAGCTCGTCGCGCCGCACGCACCGCACGCGTCGCGCCAGCCGGGGGGCCGCGCCCCGCGCCAGCCGCGCCTCGTGCTCGTGAGGAGGTGAGCCTGCTGTAACTAACGTCACACAGAGATCTACTTCAAAACCTTGTGAGCCACTAAACATTGCTGGGTGTGTGATGTACAGACAGAAGCAGAACCCGGGCGTGGTGCGGGTGCCGCGCAAGTCGGACCTGGTGTACCTGGAGCCGTCGCCGTCGTACTGCGAGCGCGACGACGCCACGGGCTCGCTGGGCACGCATGCGCGCACCTGCAACAGGACCTCCCGAGGTACAGTACTCCTTTATGTGCCTTCAGAAGATGATAGGAACGACATTAGCCATTACCATTTTTAATGAATGAATATTGCGTGAGTAATTAATGCGTCTCGCAAGTTCGACTTCTCAGAGAGACTCCAGCCGGCGATAACGTAATGCATAGTGTTGTTGTGTGTAGACGAGACAGGGTGCGCGTCGCTGTGCTGCGGGCGCGGGTACAGCACGGTGCGGCGCGCGGCCGAGACCAAGTGCCGCTGCCGCTTCCACTGGTGCTGCCGCGTCACGTGCGACACGTGCGTGGAGCGCACCGAGACGCACGTGTGCAACTGACCGCGCGGCGCCGCGTGCTCGCCACACTCCGCACTCAACAGCCGCAGCAGGCCGGCTCCACGCGGCCAGCGCGTGATCTCACACTATGTCAGACGGGTGATCTCGCTCGTTGTATGGACTCCACACACGGCACCTAGTATTTAGTGGCGACACTACATCGGACTAGTGACAGGGATCCACGGGTGTGTTCCCCTCTCGAACGCTGTCACACTGGAGCGCACCTGACGCACGCGTGCACGATCATGAACTATTTCTCAATGGACACGACAAAGTGTCAAAAATTAATAAATTAAGTTATTTATAGAGCAGTGACGAGATTGTGAATATTTGTGATAACAGCATAATAATAATATTGTTTAATCTACTGAGTATGAGTGAGAATGTTTGACATGAACACGTTGATGAGACACGATGTGGCATGTGTGTGGGAAAGTGTGTGTTGTTGTAACTTGCCTTTGTACGTTTCAATGACAATCTCCTTAATACGTACTGTATGTGATACTGCACACCTACAATATGTCACGTAACTTGTTGTTTATAACCACCAATACATCGCACATTTCCATCGCACTACTGCTGGCTAATTGTAACATGAAGTGGGCAAAGTGCTCCGTGCGCAGGAGCCTGCAGTACACACCACTGACAGGACTACTTCTGCCAATACTGTGTACACCTCACTCTGTACTTACCGAATACTTACTAACTACAGTCTATGTAATATTCCGTTGAAAAAAGAAAATAATACAAGCCGATCCTACTGCAGCACAAAAGCCTCTTTGTTGTCGATTTCAGACTTTAAAATAAGTCTAGGTTTCCAAACCATACTTTCCTACACGGACGTCAGTAACTATGAAAGAACATAATGATGAAATAAAAAATACTATATTAGTACCTGCACGGGATATTTATTAATGAAATAAAATTTGCCTACCAATTGATTATTGAATAATTAATAAGTTTTCCAAAATAACAACACAATGATTGCAACAGAGGAGAGCAAACGCGCGCGTGTACGTCAGTGTGCGTATGTGCGGGCACGAGTGATGGCGCGTCTCTATGTAAACGCATCTTATTTTCACACACCATCACGCCCGTATTCCCCAAAGGGTTAGGCAGAGGTGTACCAGTATACACCCACAGTTCACCGGTATGTTAAGGTCCCATGTAATAGGGGGCCAGCTTATTGCCATTAACCAGGCACAAATCGTAACTCCGATCTGCTACTGAGTATTTCATAGAAAAAACCAATAACACTTTTTGCTCGACCTGGGAATGGAACCCAAGACCTCTAGCGTAGCAGTTTCGCTTAGGATCACTAGGCTAACGAGGCAGTTATTTTCGCAACTATTAAATGTTATCGGCTTTTCACAACTCTATAATTACTTACATAACTGCGGTAAGTGATTATCATCACTCACACACATACTAAGCTGTGTCCAATTTGACATGTCAACGCACAGGACACGGTGAACATGAACGATCAAATACGTGTGACACACACGCAAACAGCTTGATGTTAAGCAATCACGATCATAACATGACATAATACACAGTGTCGCGACTCCCGACACTCGCAGTAGACTGGATGTGGACCCAGCTTACTCTTTATATTCTTCAGAAATTGTATGAATTCATGTAACGTATGGTTGGCACGTGGAGGGAGATAGACGTGCACTTACTGTGAGTACCGACGGCTTTAATACGTGTCGTGTGAAGTGGTATAGTTAGCGCTAGCTGTCACCGACAACATTCCGATACACGTAACTTAACTTATTCTCGCACTGTGGCGGCTTGGCGAATAAACGTTCTACCACCAAACATTTGTGTCTATCATTTATATCCTTCAGAACTTGCCTACCTGTCCATCAAACCAACTAACTCTCTTAAGCGGATCGAGTGGCGCCGCGTACGCAACGCCAACAAATCGGAGGGGCCACTCAGGGCCGATGCCTGCCGGGGCCGCGGGTTGTTCGAAAGAGATAATGCGCCCCCGGAACGCAAAGGGCACAAGAAGGACCATGGATGAGTTTCAGACAGTTAGAGTCTGACACTCTCTCCCGCCCCGCCCAGGGTGGGGGAAGTCACTTCATGATTTCATTGAGCTATCTCTGATCTGATCACCGTGAGAGAGAATGTTAAGTTGCGTCTGCTTTGCTGAGCTTCGCAGCAAGTCTATGTTACCTAGCAGTAAGCATGGTGTTAGTGTGGGCGCCACGAGTCGTGAGCACAAACTTTGAGATTTATTTTTGTGTTGTTTTCTGGGGTTTTATAAGCGCCAACGCTGCCCGCGGTCGGTCCGACAGACGGGCTAATCGCGTGCAGCATCGGTGACCCAGATAACCCGTTACTACAACGAGCGAATCCGTGAGCCAGCATGTTGCATCTGGCTGCTAGTGCCCTGCGCTCGCGATCCATATCCACCTGATCTTTGATGTCCTCGGTGACATAATGACCCAAATATTTAAATTGGGCGACCCCTTTAAGGGTACGCCCATTGGGGGATGTTAAGGGCTCGTAATTTATTTGTATATGTACTATACTAGCGAGTACTTCAGAATGTCATGCCGCTGACGTATTCGATGCAACCACGCAAGGAGTCTTTTCCACTCGTTGCAATCGATAAGAACTCTTTCAAACAAAAAGCATTTAATAACTTCGATGTAATGATCGATGGAGAACACTCGTAGTAACAAGTGGAGCAATATGCAGACATCTGTTATGTGTGGACGGCCTCGTTGGTCTCGTGGATGCAAGCGCTACCGCTGGGTCCAGGGTTCGATTCCCGGGTCTGGCCTAGTATTATTAAGTTTTGCCATTAGGAATAGCAGCCCGGAGTTTAGAAGTTGGTGGTGTGACACCCTCGTGGCTTGGAAAGCACGTAAGTCCTTGCTCCTGCGCACGTAGTCTTTGGTCCTGAATTCACCTCCGTCGGAGAATGGTGTTAAGAAATTCTTCCTCAGAATATCAGGATGGCCTCCAGTCGGTTCACATTCATGGAAAAGATCGCGAGCACTTACATAAGAAGTTCTGTTCCTCTTCTTTGCACCTGCTATGTTTTGTCTATGCATCACCCTAAGGTAGGGCGATGCAGAGACGAGAGAGACCTTTGGACGGTGTATTTTTTTTACATATGTGCATAAAGTTTTAATAAATAAATAAATTACTTGAAACGAAATATGTTTTTGTTTTTAGAAATGGCGCGACAAGCTTTTCTCAATAAATTAACTCAATAAATTAATTCATACATTGGACTCATAACTGGCGAATTATGTGTGTGTAAGTACAGTAAGTACACGTCAGACACACACACACGTGTACTTTCCCCGGGGTTATATAGGCGGGATGTCATGGTTAGGTTACTCAGAATTACAACCCCTCACAGGAAATTTCACAACGCGTGTGCAAGTAGGTATAGTTATATTTATTAAAAGCTGAATGGCGAAGCATGCTCATTAAAAGTTGGTGAGGAGTTATCGATGTCCGGAGAGTGCCCGAGGAGTCTGCACCAGCCCACCCCGCCGCGCGCCGACTCCGCACCGAGTTGTGTTGTCGAACTGTCGGCGCGCGGCGTGCCGATGTATTGTCCAAACTTATAATTGAGACTCCCTCATTACGAAGTTCACAGTATTATGCTCGAGCCGCGGGCGGCAGTTCATAGTATCCACACTTCAAAATATAATATCACAGATTTTGTTCCAAATGTACCGGCGTCCAACTAAGTTGTGAATACGTGAAGGTTGTGAATACGTGAAGGTTGCTCTCGTTCACATAACGCGTATATGTTGAGTAAAATGAGGGCCGAGCAACAACACAGAGCCGCTGTGTAAGCTCTTTCATTACCATTTTATATGAATAAATTATGGTCGCACGTGACAAACAGTTCAATCACTGAAACGCGTGTTTCATGCAAAAGCTGTACAAGCGCTTTGTTTCAGCTGAATTCAGCAGCTCTCGTAGCGGCGATAAATCGGCTTGACATCGCAAACATTGCGGCAACATGTACACGCACGCGCCGCCAGGTGGCGCGCGTATCGCACGTCAACACGCCTCATGCTAATTACTCGTGCTCCATTATACCAACCAAACACATTCAATTATAAAGTAGTATAAATCTCTTTGACTCCAACTCAACCAATACTAATATTTAAAATGTCACATTTAAATCATTTAAATTTTTCACTACATCTATGCCTACCGAAGTAGGTAGTCAGTAGTATCCTGAAGCCAGCTTTATTATGTATGTACCCAAACTACCCGACATGCCACTATCGTAAATAGCAAATGATGGCTACACGTGTGGTTAACCCTTCGTGAAAACCGAAGTGATATTATGTTAGGGTGATTGGTCTCGTGAGGGTCACTACACACTTGCAGAAGAGTAAGTTCACCTTCTGCAGTAGTCTAAATGTTGTACTGTGGCCGCGCAGTGGTCGGCCACAATCTGTTGCACTGCATGATTTAATAGCTACGTAGCTCGCGAAATGCTAAACAGATCTATTGAGCCATTTTCAACACAAACGCCAAACTCAAACATTGCACCTCCCTGAGGCGCACTCACATAATAATTATACTTAGGTACAATTTTATTTGACTGGTCTATCATTCATCACAAAGAATATGAGAATTTCGTATTCTGATTGAAGTCTTCATAGAATCAACGATAGATTAAATTGAAAGAGTAAAACATCCTCGGAGCGCCATCTGACATATAAAATTGTAATGAACTTTACTACTGCTACTCGGCAATAGATGGCGGTCGCTACAAAATACGTTCCGTTCTATTTTGGTTTTTAAACTAATAAAAATATATTTGTAAGTGAACATTAGGAAACCCTTAAAAAAAATTTACTAATAAATCTATCATGGTTTTTTAAAAATAGTTGTTACATATAAAACTCATGATGGGCTTGGGTATTCTATGTAAAATGTAGCGCAGCTCACAGATGTCACTTTGTTGATTTGAAACGTCAATTGTGGTTGGTGTCACTGTCACATTGTTTGTGTTTGTGTTTTGGTTTCAAACCGTGTTCCTGAATTAAATAAAACTAACTTATTAAATATTACTTGACAAAACAAACGGCATAATGCCGAAACCGACATGTGTCCAATGCAGCTCCAATGATTCTTTACTTTGGCGCTCTACTGAAAACGGACAGATATGCAACGAGTGTCATCTTTCAAACGCAGCCAGTAAGGAGGCCAAAGCCGACACTAGCATCAAACCAGAACCTGACGAAAAGAAGGATGATAAAGATGACGCAGAAAGCAAGAACGGGAAGTGTGAGGGTGAAACTACACCCGCTAAAGCGACGGGGAAAGGCACTAGGAAGAGTACTCGGTCGACTAGGTACAAGGCGAAGACGCCCGCGCCTGCGCCTTCGAAAGGTCCTGCGACGCGTGGCCGCGGCCGCCGCAGTATATTCAAGCGACAGCCGTTAAAAGCCCCCACGGCTACGGCGACAGTGGTGACCAGCGACTCCATCTTCTACAAAGGCAACTACATGCAGGTGGGCGACATAGTGTCCATGACGGACATCGACGGCGACATCTTTTACGCACAGATCCGCGGCTTCATGACCGATCAGTATTGTGAGAAGAGTGCTGTGATCACCTGGCTACTGCCCACGAAGGCCAGCCCTCCACCCGAGAAGTGCTTTGACCCTGCTACTTACATCATTGGTAATTGTATTTTCTTAATAGAAGCCCTTTTTCAAATGTTGTATGCAATAAATTCTTTTTTTGAAATCAGGTGGGGTCCAACCTACTCTGTAGGTAGAAAATCTATAAAACCTAACAGTAATAAGGTTTAAAAAGTAAGTTTTATAGCAAATAAATTAAATTGTTGTTACCTACAGGCCCTGAGGAGGAGCTCCCACGTAAACTAGATGTGATGGAGTTTGTGATGCATGCGCCATCTGACTACTACAAGGCAAGCAACAGTCCGTACCCCCTCACAGACAATGAAATTAACAATTACACTGGGTACATCTGGACAAGCCTTGAACCTAAAGAGAAGACGCCGGCTTCCTAGTTTATAGTATGTAATGTTTAGCAATAAAATTATTAAATTAAGTGTCTCTGTTTCAATTTATTGAGAACCGTACCTACATCATAATATTATGTGTTGCAGAAATAGTCTATAACATTCCCAATACTGTGAGGCCAGGCTTCATCTCTCAGAGACCTTTTATCATTGTAGCTTTCACAAAAAATTCTAGAGGCACACAGTATATTTGGACAGATGTATTATCCCTGCTGCAAATGCAAATCCAGTAGCGGCAATTTAACAAGAGCGGAAACACTCTGTCAACACACGGCATGTCATTAAATTGTGTTCAGCGTTACACCCCTATTCCACACCATTTGATGAATCTGAATAAAAAACCAGTTCAGGTGTAACTCTTACGCCGCGATTTTGAAGGGTAATAATTAGCAGTCGCAATATTTAAAAAAAATCAACTTTATTAAGATTATAAAAAGAAATGTAAATTTTGATAGTTTGAAGTTACAGGTATAATGACTGATGGGGCCCGCCAATAGCGAATCATGCGTCAAGAGCATACCCAGCTCGTGACCCATGGAAGCAGAAGGAACATATTTTATGGAAAAATTGCTGTGCCCTTACCTGGTCATGTCAAAATAACTTCTAAGCACATACCGTCACGCCTGTATTCCTCAAAGGGTTAGGCAGAAATGTACCAATGTGTCTAAGCACATGAGTGTAACAAAAGTAAAATTAGGATTCAAATCCTAATAATGTTAAATGAATCATCATCATCATTAACATCTCCAAAAAATATTTATAAAATAGTACAAAATACCAGAACCCGACTACGACAAAAAAAAACTTTTTTTTAATATTTATTATTTAAACTAACTTTTTTATAAAAAATAAACTTTTTTTTAATTATTATTATTAAATCTAACTTTTTTGGTGTTCTGTTGAATTTTTTCACTGCTTAAGAGACTACATTGATGTTTGATATTATTGATAAGTACAAGTGAACCCCTTTCGAATGACATCAAACACGGTGTTTGATGTCATTTATGTTTTTTGTCTCTTTATGTTTTTTTTTCAACACATGACTTTTTGACCGCTAGATGGCGTAATTTTAAAATTTGAACAATATTTTGCATCTAAAGCTAGCTAATTTTAAGCCGAGATTCATCAGACGATTAAGACTGTTCTAACAATACCTCATTTGTCGAGTTCTGATAAGCAGTTTAGGAGCTATGAGGGAACTGATGAAAGAGGAAGTTTGAAAGTAGCGCCAGTGACTGAAAAGTTGAAAGGGAACCGTTTGTCTTGGTATGGGCATCTGAAGAGGAGGGATGAAACTCATGTCATCAAAAGAGTTATGAATGTGGATGGATGGAGGGGAAGAGGGAGGCCAAAGTAAAGATGGATGGATTGCGTTAAGAATGATATGAAAGAGAAGGGAGTCAGCGATATCATGACGGTTGACAGGACAGCATGGAAGAGGAAAACGTGTTGCGCCGATCCCAAGTAACATGGGATAAGGGCAGAAAGATGAGGGAACTGATGAACATTCACACACATAGGTACATATATAGCCTGTCAAGATCATAACCCACCTTTGCCTTTGCCGTAGTCGGTTAAAAATATAAGTTCAATTAATAGAAAAAGCGTTTAGTGTCTCTACAAGCCAGCGTTCAATATTATTAAACATTCTTAATTTTTACAATGAAGAGGTCTTTTCATCATGCGTAAACAGTCCGGTATGTTGATGTGTCGCCGTGGCCGTGCCAAAGCTTTACGGGTGTCACCGTCATGAGAGGTGTATAATTTCTGCTCTTCTAAAAAAAACTTAGTTTGCTAAAAAAGAAACTAAACGAAAAAGGTATCTTAAGTTGTCAAACTCGCGCTTGACAATGAGTTTTTTTGACTCTGTAGTCTGTTGTGTCGCAGCTTGCAGTTGTCAGTTGTCAAAGAAGTTGTCATTGTCATATAATTTGTGTTGAACACTTGCACCGGTTGAATGTTCGGTATTTCGGCGATTAATCAATAATTTAATATATTTTTCCCGCAATTCATATTCACAATGAGTCGAAAAGAAGCGCTGTCATCGTTCATCCAACAGATCCACGGGCGCCCTGTCGTAGTAAAACTGAACAGCGGCGTCGACTACAGAGGTAACAGTATTACAATCATTTGTTTATTTACTAACAAGCGGGCCCGGCAGACGTGGTCCTGCCCTGAAAATCGGTACAAAAATCAAGGTCCAGGCTACGCTACGCCACCTACCTGCTTACCTACCCTAGCAAACTTTACCTACCTATCTATCTACTTACCTACCCTACCTATCTGCCTACGTACCCTATCAACCTACCTACCTATCCTACGTACCCCACCCCTACATACCTACCCTATCGACCTACCTACCTACCCTACCCTATCTACCCTACCTGTCTCATGTCCACTCGACACAGCAATGTGGCTCTTTGCAGTGGAGAGGTATCAGGGTAACATAGATTTAGAGATGAAGGAAAGAGTAATTATTTTTTGGCACCGAGATTTTTAGGGCAGGATAACGTCTGCGGGGCCCGCTTAAAAAGTATCCTATGTCCGTCTCCAGGTTCTAAGCTACCTCCCCACCAATTTTCAGCCAAATCGGTTCAGCCGTTCTTGAGTTATAAATAGTGTAACTAACACGACTTTCTTTTATATATATATAGATACTTTACCTTGTGCTCGCTCGCTCTTTAGATGACATCAGTTACATAAAAATTCCCTGTATTTGTCGTCCACAGACGTAAGGCAGCGGTGTCGAATGAGCTAATCGTAAAAACATTGTTAGCAAGACATTGTTTTTAGGTTAGATTCTTTGTTTTTGTCCATGATACCTGCGGCATGTTCATCATGCAGCGCTTCAAACGTCCACACAGCACAAGAATTCAGAAACGTCATTGATTCTATATGTAAAAAGTATTCTTTTTTCTTGTTCTTAGTCTTGTTAATTTTTTTTTTCATGGTCCAGGTGTGTTGGCCTGTCTAGACGGCTACATGAACATAGCGCTAGAGCAAACTGAAGAATATGTGAATGGGCAGCTCAAGAACAAGTACGGAGATGCATTCATCCGCGGAAACAATGTGCTCTACATCAGTACACAAAAGAGACGGATATAGATAGCTAACATATTGTGGTAAGATAGGGTTAAGGATGTAATAAATGTTTTGTAATCTCAATGTACTAGCAATTTTATTTGAAACAGTTAATGTGTCATACCTACAAAAGGTTTTATTATTGAACAACTCATAAAAACCTCTATTGAGACAAGTTTGTGGTGTTAACAATGAAATGATTTCAGCAAGTCTACTTAAGTATAGTAAAACTTCACATCTCCATACATCTGCGAAAATAGAAAACATAATAATATAAACAATGCATTACTCAAATGTCAGGCTTCAGACATCTGCGAGGATTCTACTTTGATTTATGGGCAGCAGGAATCTACACAGACCATCTACAGGCTCTCAAACAATGAAGTGTTCAGACTGTACAAGTTTGATATAGACGGTGATAGTCTGAAGTTGGCTTACTGTTTATTTACAATATTGTAAACACACACACATGGATTGAGCAATAAAAATCACTGCTTACCTTGACATCTCTGGGCACGTCTCTGGGACCTCTTCCATTGCCAAGATCTGCAATTAGCCTCTCTCCTCTATAGCCGTATTCCTTAGCATACCAATATCTCGCGCTCTTGGCGTGGTCAGGGTGAAAGGAAGCATCTACTCGGTAGTTGAGAATGCGCCTGTCCAAAAGTGGCGCCCAGAAACTAGAGTACACCGCCACACTGCTACAGCGTGCCACTAGAGCTAGCGTTGTCAACAACACTGTGAACTGTGTGGGATGCATGTGTAGTGAGTCGCTTTATGTAACACACTGAGTAGAACCTGTCACATTGCTATACGTACTGTATACTGTATAGTATACTTAGTACACAAGTGCAAATAGTAATGTTTGATGAGCTAACGCGCTCAAGGATACTGTTCAACTTGTAAATGACGCTACGGTGTACACCATGTCTATTATGGATACGATAATGTATACTGACATCTACACTCGAAAAGGTAAATAATACAAATGGAACTGGATACCTGCTCGGAGCCGGCCGCGCCGCGCTTGCTTACGATAGACGTAACTTGTAAGTAGGTAGTAGGTATATTAATTTTAATATTGAGGTTCTGGGAGTGGCTCCTATACGGAGGCTCTCTGGTCATTCAGAACAGTCTTGATCTTTTATACTTGATTGCGACGGAACTAAAACGACCGATTGTTTGAAAAGACGTCTAGTTTGAACTCAGAAATAATATATTATAGCCATGGTTGTCTTGCAGTCAGGTAGTAGACAGGTACCTACAATTGTGCGCATGTAGTGCAAACAGGGCCTTATTATGTTGTGGTAGTTCGTAATCGTAGGGTCAGTAAGCTAAGGTTCATACAATCAAATACAAGTTTTATGGCTTAACTAATGTTTTATAAACAATTTAGGTATACAAAAAATTATTAGCGTATAACTATAGGTACTTATATTAATTAATATATCTCAGACAGCCACCCTGTATGTGAGTATCCTTAGTTACTCCAAACTTGGAGGCTGTGTGTGGACTTTAAATAATTAGAATATTGCACTACTGTGTGAGAGTCCCCCGGGCGGCCAAGGCGCTAGTAGATGCCCTCGAGCGGCGAGTAGGACTTGTACTGGTAGAGCTCTGGCCCGCCGTAGCCGTACAGCAGCTTACCCTTGCCGTTCTCGTCGTAGTACGGGTAGCGGTAGTTCGGCCTGCAACCACACGCCGGGAACACTGTTACATAGCGCCATAACAACACGCGTGAAGCTAAATACAAGACAATGAATGAACTGAAGGGGTTCACCTCTCGAAGTACTGGAAGTTGGGCGCTCTGGGCTGCGGAATGGTGCCGTCTGCCGCCATCAACGTGGACAACACCACCGCCATCTGGAAACATCGACACGAGCATGAGTTCATGAGTGTCCTGCAACACAGCTCTAACTTACATAACAAACCATCTACCTACTGTTTTGAACGTAGGTATACACTACTACACTACCACCTTCGCCAGGTGTTTACTACAAGTCCCGCCATCTAGTGAGCGGTAGTTGTACTAAAACAAATGTCAATGACCCCAACCAGACACGAAGTTGCAACACATTGAGGTGAACGGGTCATGAGGTCACCCACTCACCCCGATTGCTGATCTACAGTATATTTACAGCCGCTACTCAAGGAGAGTCATCTCATCTCAATACATATCTTTGTTTTACCAACTTAGGCAGGCACCTACCTGGCTTTACCTCAAAAAACTACAAAATACCTATTGTCAACTTGATAGAGGTGAAACAAAGTTAAGTAATTGTACGGTCACACAGTACCTAGGTCAACCAACAATGCTCGTCTCGTAGAAGTTGTAGCAGCCGCCACGAGTCGTGAGCATAAACGTCAAGTTCATTTTTGGGTTCCATTCTGGGTTTTTTGGGCGCTGACGCTGCACGCGTACGATCCGACTGACGGACCAATAGCGTGCACCATACTTAATGTGACCATTTTTATTTTTACTCAAAACGGGGTAATGTCAAAATAGGGTGACAGTAAGTCGAAATTAAAAAAAAATATATATGTTTGGGTTGTCGTTCTTTAAATAAATCAAGAGAAAATAGAGGTACCTATGTGTACTATGAGGTAATTCCATTTAATTTTTGCTAAAATTTGTGAAATATTTGTAAAATATTCCCTGTTAAAGATATGAAGTTTTTATCAGTCAACAAGTTAACCTAACTAAAACGGGTCAATTTTGCGACCTGAAGTATCATTAGGGGACACCGGGACGGTGTTACGAATAAAGGGACGATCCCGTTCAAAACGGGACGTATGGTCACATTAACCATACTTGGCTTTGACAGGAGCTTTATGTACAAGCAGTAGGTAGGTAAGAGTCCTGCCAGGGTTGCGGAATTTGTTCGAAAGAGTTACCGCGGCCGTGGAACGCAAAGGGCATTAAGAGGAACACGGGTGGGTTTTAGTCAGTAGGAGTCTGACACTACCTTCCGCTCCACCCCGGGCGGAAGAAGTCACTCGATGATTTCCCATCCTCGAAAAAAAAACAAAAAGGTAGGTAAGGGTGGTGTTCGTAATTCAAGCGCGTGCGGTTCACCGATACCGTTAGTAGTGTTGGTACCCAGGTTGATATCGTTCGTGGTTAATAGGCACCTACGTAGGTACCTAGGTATTTTAGTTCCGCAAACACAAAAACGCGATAAATCCATTGTTATCGAATAGGTTAATGTTACCCATTGAGGTCATCTACGTAAGCTTCGACCCCACAAACGCTCGTCCTTGTGTCATCATGGGTTACATGGACACATTACACACACAGTTTCACAACGCCGCCGCCGCTTGCGCAACTATCACCACACACCACTCATGGCCAGTAGCAGTGGGTACTAACCATCGCCAGAATATACTTGAAGCACTGCATGCTCCTGCTGCACACTGCTCACTGCACTATCTGGTCGTGTTGCCGGCGGAGAACTGTTTCCCTCGCGATGTAGTCGGTACGTGCGTGTGCTTCTGTCGGAGTTATAACACTAGCACTGATGTCTGATGTCGGGCGAGTCTCGTGGAAGGGAAAGCACGACTTGAATGTTAACGAGGACCCTCCCCTCCGCTTCCGCCGCCTGCCTACCGGTGCCGTCTAGCGCGGCGCGACGTGCCGGGGGCCACTACACTCCACACCTAATTTGAGGGTCTAATGAAGAACGGGAGTTAACGGATATATCGGGGTGTAACTAATTGCGGTATGTTTATGTACCCCGGATAGCTCACAAACGCGTTATCTGGCGGAGTGTACCATTAGCGTCATTTTCCTTGTAATGCTACACGCGGCAAACACGGGTCGCGCGTCGCCACGGTCGCGGCGCATCACGAGTGAAAGTGGTGTAGTGGGCACCGCTCAGTACCGCTACACAACACGACGCGTGCTTCCGAACCGTCTCCAACTCGAAGCATTTCCGCTTATCTACAGTTGTGTAACTGGTAATGAGTTTATGACCTAATCATTAAGAACTTATTTTAAATCTAATGAGGATTTTATTCGTTTGCTAATTACTGCCGAAACCAAGTGCCTAATCTTTAATATTTTGTCAAACGTTGACGTATTTGCATTGGACAGTGCATGGATTGCGACACGGCAGTAAAAGTCCATGATACACAGTAGGGTTGGGACTTTGGGACAATAAGACCATAGCAATCGGATTCATTCATTTATTTATCACATTGTTGATTTAACAAAATCTATAAAATGTTTAATTAGCTAACTAGTGACTACTGTCTTGTGACGTCACTAAACACTAAGGCACCTGCTCGCAGGCGCGCTGTCTTACGTAACTGTGCGTCGCACGACAACGATGATAGCTGCAGCGGTGTCATCAAGACAAGTCGTAACCTGCACATCGCAAGCGACTCGCAGTCGCAATATTCAAGAATGTAACCAATGACTAGATTGTATAACACAGGTAGAGTGATTTCTTCTTTGCATCTCTTACTATTTTGTGAACAGACGCGGTGTGATTGCAACGAATTGTCACATCATTCACACACCGTGAGGCTAACGGTACGATTAGACTACGGCATCTTGCTCGGTACCTACACTCAGTGTATACATCGCGTGTCTCTGTATGGTCGCGAACGTCTATTGGCGTTCACGCAGAGACACTCGTGTTTACTCGGTGTATGCTCCGAGTGTAGGGTGTATGATGTCGTAGTGTAATCGTACCTTTAAGAACCATCATATCAAAAAACACAATTATTTCTCCAATTCCTAATCTCAGTTCGCCATATTTGTTTACCAAATAAGACTAGAGCCTACTCGGCTGCAGAAACATTCACTTTACTTATGAGTGACGACAACTTTACGTTTTAATAATGATTGCTACAACGGTGACTCTTAACAATATAACCTTTAACATTATTTATAATTATAAAATGCAATGAACATGACAGTTACATTAAAATATCTGTAAACTTTACAAAACAATTATACATACTATAGCTCGAGTTCAGTGTGTTACACAAGGACATCGAACTCGCGGAAGGTACCTGCGTGAGGAATATCGACGCGGAGGGGCTCCGGCTACCTACTCTACCTGGGAGCCGTACGTACGTACAAGTCAACTAACTACTACTACACTATGTACAGAGCGCGAGGCTTGGCCTTCACTAATCGATGACGACACGTCTTTATTCTTTTAGAACAAAGTTATTCATCTCGTTTTTTTCTTATTTTCTGTTCAAAACCCTTTTTCTACTTTTCATACCAATTTTACAACAAATGTATGCAAATAATTTTATTATTACCAAGAAAAAGTTAAGCATTTTTACTTTTCTCACTACAGGCGGGTGTTTTGTCACAACTCACGAACTACCACTTCACTTTCCATGAAGTGTCTTCGTGTCGAGTATGAAATGTGTGTGTATAACGCGCTCACTATAATATCACGAGGTATCACTACAGGCGCACACACTGCACTGTCACAGCCACTAGTCCAGATCTACTTGCTGCCACGCAGCAGGTAACGACGCAGAAGGCTCACTCCGCGCGGAGTGTCGCGCGGAGTGTCACGCGGAGTGTCACGCGGAGCGTTCACTGGCGGTAATGTTCCCGCGCCCGCGTGGGGGCCGCGCGTCAGTTGTGCGCGATGGCGCCCGCGATGTGCGCGCGGTGCGTGACGTAGTCCAGCGCCCGCTGTGCCAGCCCGCGCCGCCGCGTGAGCATCGCCGCCGCCTGCTCGAACTTATGCTGGTTGCGTCTGCACAGCACACACGGATAAATACAACTACTTAATGAGACCCAGCAATTAAATTGAACCATCTGTTTGTTAAAAGAGGAAACTGTCATTGAAATTCCTATTTTATTTACCTCACTCACAACAATTCTTTTCGTCTCACGATTTGACAATGTTCATTCTGTTACTTACGCAACATGTTAGGATGAATTTTACAAACATCATGAACCAATGGATTATGTTGCACTGCCAAAGTGAGGAGATTGCGATATCGAGCGAGTTACATAACCCGGGTGTGATCTAACGTATGTGTCTCTTGTATACCTGATGTACGCGTGCGTGTCGACGACGAGGTTGTCGAGCTTGTCGGTGTTGATCTCGTCCATGGCACACTCCTCCATGAGCGGCGGGTTGAAGCGGTAGTAGTTGCCGGCCGGGAGCAAGTCGTTCATCACCTGGTGCACACCTGCGGCAGACAGAACCACGCTATAGCAGGTGTCGCAGCACACAGTAGTAGCGACCCGGCTCGCGCGCACGTACCCTCAGTGTCGGTGGCGGAGTCGAGAATCTTGTTGAACTTGTCCTTCCAGCTGGTGGACTGCGGCGCGGTGCCCTGCATGGCGCGCGCCATGAGGCGGTAGTCGGTGTGCGCGGCGAGCGCGCGCCCGGTGCCCACCGACACCACCGCCCCGCGCTGTACGGCGCGCGCGCCGAACAGCAGCCGCGCCTCGTGCAGCCCCACGCCCGTCGGGTTGTTCACCATGATGCCGCCGTCCTGGTGCAGCAGCCCGTCCAGCCGGAACTCGTCGAAGTACGTGGGCGCGGCGGCCGACGCGCGCACCGCGTGCCACAGCTGCGCGCGCGACGTGCCCGGGAACACGCTGCGCGTGCGCCAGCCCACCGAGTAGCTGCGGAACAGGAACGGCGTCAGCCGCGACCCCGCGTTCACCACACACGACACCACCGCCAGCTGCGACACATAGGAGTACGTGAGCGAGAGAGCCTGCGAGATACGCGAGGTGTGCACACATGATCCTTATTGAGAGAGTCCCCTCACCTTGGGCGCGTTGTTCCTGTTGCACTGCGTGAGCGTGCAGTCGCGCAGGTTGTCCTGCAGCATCTTCTCCCACGCGTTTGTGTCGTAGTACGAGTGCGTCCACATGAGGCGCGCGCCGCCGCCTGCCGCACAACACAGTAACATGTCAGTTTAGACCGAAGCGTAAAACAAAATAATCTAAACGAAAAGCTACCAGTTATGAACAGTATGAAGCGTCACCTAAGAGCGATGTGTTCCCGAACATCTCCCTGGACAGCGTGTAGTACATGTGCCGCGCCGTGTCCAGCGTGCCCACGCCGCTGCCGATGACGGCGGCGATGATGGCGCCGGTGCTGACGCCCACGATGTAGTCGAAGAGCTCGTGCACGCGGCGGCCCGTGAGCCGCTCCAGGTGGCGCAGCACCTCGATGGCGATGATGCCGCGGATGCCGCCGCCGTCGATGGACAGGATGTTGGCACCCGGCCCGCGCGGCGGTGAGCACCACCCCACCAGCGCCAGCGCCTCCTTCACCACGCCGTCGATCTGCCTGTCCACCGGCTCCGACGACAGCCCGCTCTGCACGCGCAGCAGCGCGCGCACGGCGCCCTCCTGAACACATCGTATTCAAACTTGCAAACTTGTAAAGCCAACTATAGCCTAGAGCCAACCTAAGATGACGTCCCATAACAACAGCTAGTGCACTCGGTGCTCGCGAACTACTACAACAATAACAACAAGCGCGCGTAAGCCAACAACTTGTTGATGCGGACATTGAGGTTAATTAAATGTATGTCAGCTGTCGTGACGCGGAAATGTTACGATACTTTACCGCCGATGTTATGTCACCATGAAATGAGATAATACACAGAAGGATCGTTTCACATAAATATCAGCCGCCGCCCGTCAAACTTTATAAATAACTATGTGTTTTAATAATAGTTGCCCTTCTGCATTTCCCTATAAAGTGAGTGTCGTACGATTGTTTAGAAATATAGTGTCGTGAGTCTCGCGTGCACCTATGTACCTACAAGTGTACACCCACACGCAGTGTACGTCTGCCACGTGCGCTCGTACTATCAGTGTTGTTCCCTCGTTAGAAGATAACACTTGGACGCAAGTCTGACGTGGGTTGTAAACTATCTGATGCAATGTCTCGTCGCGATATTAACTGCACTCAAAGACTCTACAATCAATACCAATCACGCTATTCATAAACTTGGGCAGTGTTATTAATAATATTTGATGTTCACAAGATGCCGATTCAGTCTTATTGTAGCAAAACATTTAAGAATGCGATGCGTGCGCACCTTGATGGCGTAGTCCCTCGCCTCGGGGTAGGAGTGCAGGTGCTCGACGAGGCTCTCGGTGCGCGCCAGCACGCTCTCCTTGCTCTCCGCCGCCACCACCGCGCTGATGACGTACGCGGTGCGCGAGTGGATCGACGACTGCAACATACACAAGTGCTGCTGTTAGCCGGATGAATACCTACATTGTATTTGGTCGATCTTTAGGGTTTGGGACAAATCTGAGCGAAAATCGCGGCAGGTTTTACGCGCATTATACATAATATAGCTATATCTTATCAAGTTAACATGCATAAAAGGCATGACAGCAGTGGAGGGAAAATTAAAAATGTTTGGTTCATAAACTATGTATTGAGTAATCGGTCATATAGCTGTTGAGGGTACTAATCAGGCGAGCTCATGTCACAGACAACGTTATGTAAGCGTCTACTATACAATACTAGAAACTTCCTGTACACTTAATCGTGTTCAAAGCAATACATTGGCATTACATCCTGGCAACGTGCCACTAACCGGCATCAGCATTTGACATATTCATGATGTCGTAAGTGTTTTATTGCGAATAAATATGTTTCACTCTCTTACTTGAAATCAATGTACACCTGCTTCAGACAAAACAGATCGCACACAAACACAGATCATAATCGCTTCCAACTAGTGTGTGTTTACGGGCCTGTGGACGGTGAGCAATGGGTAGCTCACCGTCCTTACGTTGCATAACGACAGGCCGTGTCGACGGCGCGTTCGTGTTCCACGCGCGCCTCAAAGAGATGTCAGCAAAAGGAAGGGGCCACTGAGGGCCGATGCCTGCCGGGGTTGCGGGTTGTTCGCAAGAGATACCGCGCCCCCGGAACGCAAAGGGCACAAGAAGGAACATGGGTGGGTTTTAGTCAGTAAAAGTCTGACACTAAGGGCGGGAGAAGTTATTTGATGATTTCCCACCCACCAAAAAAAAAAAAAAAAACTAGTGTGTGTTAACTTTACTAAGGTAGGTACGTCGTAGAAGTATTTGTGCTAACAATTTCCGGTTCACTATAAGATTATTATCATTATTCACAATCGTACGATATGTGCACAACAACCTCAAGGCCTATCAAAAAGTGCGACGTATGTTGTGTAAAATTTTATCTCGAATGTAATTTCCCAAGATGATAGTGGTGGGCGTCGGGGTTGGTCCCCGCGGCGCACGAGGCCACGTCTTCTTCGTACTGTCGATCGCACGATAGCGCTGCACATCAGTTCAATTAGTCACAGCTCTAAACAAATACCTACACCTAGGTACCTACTTAGTTACATAACATAATAATATTGTCGGGCAGCAGCGGTAGGAGCATACATTGTTTTATCACGGTTGCCTTCTCACGTACTACTTAAATTCAACGTAAACTAGCATGCTCATCTTGTGCGTACAGTTTTGGCAACATGTTCATAGTTGATGTTGTGGCGATGCTAGAGGAGGCATACGCCTAGCAGTGAACGTGATTTAGCTGAAAGATCAAACGTCGCTCAATTATTTACTACTGTTTCAAGAAGTCTCTGGCACTTCTCGTAATTCTGCATTCTCTCATTCACGTCTTATTTTCGCAAGGAAAGCAACATTCGACTAATGTCGTCCATGTCAAATCTCTTCTAAAGCGATTTAATAAAAATGTAAGCAAACCTGTTCAGATCAAATTATTACACAATCACTCGCTTAAGTAAGCTTACAAGCCTAGTAAGTATTGAAGTACCTAACCAAAACAACTCATTATTTTGTAAGTGGCACCACAACTTGGCATCCGCAGGAACTTATCGGACCCATTTGTCTATATTTTGGCTCAATTGTTCTGGAACAGTGTACACTGTAAAGAACACACTAGAGCTAGCTGCCTCTGCCAGGCTCGGCGAGTCAGCGCCTATCGTGAGCCATGACGTCACGACCCATTTCTCTTATTTATTTATAACACCACGAGTTAGATTTGCTCGGCTCTGCTTATCACTCGTACTGCATGTGAGCTTGTGCGTGTCGGTGTGGTCACAAGTTAGTCCACTGTGTTGCGTAGCTAAAACCACTTCGCGAATTTTGTGAGTGATTAGATAACAGTTGACACAGTTCATTGTGCTACTGGTACACGACAGATGCGAACAGAAGAACTGCTTATTGTATGTTGTATGCCAGCATTTATATCACTGCTTCGCTCACCTCAGTGATATGTATCAATAAAGTCAGAGATTGGATTGTTGAGAAAAATGATTTCATTGTCCGTATATTTAAAATCACTATTGTTCTTTATCCGACGTATGAAACAGCTATAACACGGCTTTCCTATTCTTATGTAAAATTGTTAACTTACCCTGACTGTTTAGTTTGTATGTAAACTTAGTACGGAGTATCCCTTCTGTTCATTAATTTGTATAGTGGACACACTTCACAAGTGTCAGTCGAGGTGCAGCGCGCACACCACGCTGGCGTGATACATCAGCATTGAGAACAACAGACCACGTGCACAAACAACTGTTGTGTGTTTTGAGCAATTTTGTTGTTCCGTGACTGTTTCTGTTTACAACAACAACTCTGACTCTATTTTTTCTATTTTTAGTGTCTACTGGTTTAGGGAAAACCGCGAAAAACAATGTTAATCAGCTGATTCACTGTTTGTTGTTGTGCTGTGTTTCACGTCATGAGTATGTTGTAGCTTTTGCTACAACTTTTACTAGCTGAGTACTGCAGTCCTGACATAAATTTTACAGCATAATATGTACCTACAATAACAATTAATGTGGTACTCACTAGTTATGTTTTCATTAAACAAACAGCCCACAGCAAACATTAATGCTTACATAATTAGATATGAATGTAAATAGGATTGTATTATTTTAACTTCTGATATTTGCATTAGAACTATGTAAAACAATAGCATTATGAATGTAATGTTTATAAGTCTAATGTAAATGTATCATGTAAAGTGTGTATGTCAATACAGCTGGGTGTCGCTACTGCATAGACATTCTGCACTGCATGCTATGCGCACTCCTATCACTTGTGTGGGTAATGGTAGCTGACCTAGCTGCCTTGTATTCTAGCATGGAGGCAGTGCGTACAATACACATAAGGCGAGGGATGTAAACGACATTATTTTGAAAGGATGTCTGTCTATAGTAACGGCTTTACCTTAGACACGGTGTGCTTCTGCTCCTTCCACGTGGGCTCGGAGATCTTGCCAAGCTGGATGTCCTTCTTGAGGCGCAGTCCTTGCCACAGACTCTCTATGGTGAGCTCCTTGATCTCGGAGCCCACGCCGGGAGCTGAAGCTCCCTTGGGCTTCATTTCTGTCAGTTCTTTAGTCACTTGTTTAGTGTCTGATTCTTCAACAGTAGTAGCCTTTAATTTGCTGTCAGGTATTAATGTCTTGTCCGCAGCTGTGCTTGGTGAGAGCCGAGCTGTCACCAACTTCTCAAACCTCTGTATTAAATCTATAACAAGAGAAATTTTTTTGTTTATAAAATATTTGGAAAGAAAGACTAGTTAGGAACCACATTACAACTGAAGAGAGTGTACATGCTGGTGTTGCTCGAACACCAGCAGTAACTCTCATTCACATCTGTTCACAACATATATTTATAAAATACAGCTACCCTTTGGTACAACAGGCACTGTCAATTGTTAAAAAGGAACTGAAATGAATATTATTTCAATAGTGTTTTAGTCAGTCCTTTTCTTCTATTTTTCAATGTCTTGAATAAGAATAGATTCTGAGACATAGCTGAACAATGGTTACTGCTATGCCTCAATCATGTTTGTGTGTCAACATCCTGAACCTTCCACCGGCACCTGTGCACTTAACGAGCGAGTCTAACCGTCACTGCGCGTACATCACACTCGGCTAACATGGGCTCACCAATGCTACAGCAGCGAGCTAATCACAACAGCACAGTTAAGTACAGTGCTTCCGACCCTATCATGTGTATGAAAAAAGAAATGAGTCGTTCTTTAGTAGGTACGTACTTTCCCACTGTTCTGGTGAGGCTGGCTTGATCTTCTGCACCAGCTTCTCCACTTCTGTGTTCAGGTTGCTGAGCGACAGGTAGTGGCGGATCACGCGCCACTGGCCGCCCAGAGACGACATCTTCAAGATCGACTCCGATATGAGATACGGAAACGAGCACAATGATACCAGCAGATTCTACAAACGTCGCGCTTTCGTTAGATCGTACGCCCAGGGCACGAACTTTATAAAATTAAATAAACAAATATTATTATGTTAATCACAACTGATTCACACAGAAGATTTCCAGTCACTTTTGAACGTAATTCTATATCTTTAGTGATGTGGCGTCTGCTTCCACCAGCGTCAGTACGATAATGTGTGATTTTTGCACAAAACCTTGGCTCCGCGAGTAAATATTCGCAAATATAAATATAAATCAATGACAGGTTTACGTGACGTCAAATCGGACGATCTTTTAACGTGTGCAGTGCTACCAACTTGAGCAAATCAAAACAAATCTAGAAACGTTTCGTTTCACAATTGCTCCACAATATTTTTTTTTGGTTTTAGTTTTTTTTTTCAAATAAGTTGCGATTCAATCACGATAATATTCACTATTATATAATATTCAATTCACAATATTCGTGAAGTAAATCCCAAATTCGCCTTTAAACCGGAACGTTTAAATAATGTTCACCAACTCACTTTTAACACTTTACACTCACACTTCCTAGTCCTTGTTCTAGACAAAAAGGTTGTAAACTTGTGAATTGTTTTAAACAAAGAATGTTCTTCTTGCAGAGGGATTGTGAACAAGTAATATTCAAATGTACACTGATCTATTGTAAATAACGCTTGGGAATATATAGCAGTATTTTATCAAAACATGTTTTGACAACTTTTAGATTACGGCGAATGCTCTCAGCTGGCGTCGAGGTCGTGACGACGTTGGCGCGGGTGGCGGGTGTGCTACGCGCTGACTCGCCACAGATCGCCACACCTCTTGCGCGGCCCACTCACCGTCGTTGTAAACAAATATCGTACGATCGCGTTTTGTAACCGGGCCAAATACTTCCGCGTCAAAACAAAAAGTGGACCGCGCAACTTATAATAATAATTCACAATGTTTTTCATGTAATACGGTCATTGCTATCTCCGAATATTTAGTGAATAGTGCCAGTTTTACTTGTGGTGCCGGGTGTGATACCTTGTCTAGAAGGAATACTTCATAGCATTAAAATTAGCATAGCTAAATGCTTCATTGCATTATTTATTTATAACCACTTACAACTATTATTACAGGTATATAACCCAATGCAATAGTGAAGCAAACTTAATTATAACAACCTATATAACAACTTATTTTCTAAAACTATAAGTTTTAGACATGCAATGTCATCCTTGTGAATTCACTCCGAGTACACGCAAAAACGTCTATCTCCTCTGCTACAAGGTTAAGAGTGCGAAGTGCCCGCGTTAGGGGCGCCTCATTTAACAGATTTGTGTGGCCACGAGGTACAGCCAGCAGCTGCGGCCACCGGCGGCGCCGCCACACATATCTGAATCATATTAAAATTATACAATTCACTTACAATATTCGTTAAATGTGCTTATTCAAGGGCAATTCATTAAATTTATGTGTGTGTTTAAGACCAAGCCGAGATACCGGTTTGGTCTTAAAAATATAAACAATCGTCACATTTAATAATAGTCCTATCTTTATTACTCAACGTACAATACAGTAACTTTTGTTTCAACGTGAAATCGTTTTTAAACAGATGTAACGCGGCATTATTTGAACGCGCAACTTGTGGTCGAACGTGCTCGTAAGCGCGGGTAGTCGCGAGCGCACCCCGCACGCCCGCCACCGACTGTGGACAACTAGCCTCTCAGTTTGTTTACGTTGGAATATATACTCGTTACTGTTAATCGTGCGACCAACTCATTAAGAAGCTCCCACAAACGCCCTGAGAGAAAATCCCTTACACAGATAATTATAAATTGTATCGCTAACTGACACGGACCACATTATACGTTTACCATACTGACCATACCAGACCATATTATACGTTTGTAACTAAATATAAATGCCCGTTTTATTGCCATATTTAATATTAAGTCTCCAGTGTATATAATATGTGTATAATTTAAAGGGTATAAAAGTAATAAAAGTAAGAATAAAATAGGTATATGTTTTATATATATGACGGCGTAAGCGTGGGCGTAGCGATGACAGGCTCATCGTCGACATTTCTTGATACAGGTTCCATGAAGTAGGTGGGTACTCGGGCAAACCAGTATAACGTAGATTTTGAAAAGCAGAGTCACGTTTATTCCGTGATTAAGTAGAACAACACAATAAGTAGAACAGAACAAAGGCTTGTACGGTGAACGTGACAGTTTCGATCGTATGATCTGGATTATACGGTGTCCGCTACAGCAATTCGAAATCTAGCATTCTAAATCGACTCTGTCCACGTGTTTTGGCGGGAAATTTAAGCGCCACCTCACGGCGTTCACTGTACTCGCCGATCAACCAATAAGAATTAAGTTACAGTCTGACCAACATTATGAAATGAACGGTAGTAATATTTGTATAATGTTGTCGTCTTGAAATCGCTTGCGACGACATATATAACTATCCAATTCAATTGAATTGCCTCTGCCCAGGGCCTCGAGAAGCGGTTCACTTTTGTGTCTATGCTCATCATATCCCCCGTCCTGTTCATGTTCCCCGTCCACGAGGCTGGCTTGCTGTCCTCGCTTCCCGGTCCTCCGGGCGGAAAGTTTTGGCGAGCAGTCTCGTCGGCTCCTTCCGGCTCAGGAACCCCCTTTTTGGTCGTACAGTCAGTCGCCCCGCACACACCTCCCCGAGGCCCTTCTCTGCTTCAATTCCCCCCGTCCGAGTACGCGTATCAGCGACTTTGGTGTGATGTTCAGCCCTTCCATGCAGGCACCTGTCCACCATCCTGGCCCTCTCGGGAAGCGTCGCGCATCGCGGTTTGTCTCTTCCTGGTGGAAACTTCTCTCTTCGGTGTGGCTAACTCCTCGGACCACCGCGGCATGGTGGGCTTTGTATGTGTATTGATATATGGTGTGTGTTCAGTGCATGTTATGTATGTGTTGTTTATGTGTGTGTATATAATGGTTTCAAGTTGATAAGTGTTACTGATTGGTGTTACGTCCGACGGGCTGCTCCAGTTTGCTTTATTTGTGACGAACAGCGTCGTCGTCCGTTGTGTGTATGTTTGTCCACCTTCCTGCAGCTTTACGTTGAAGGTTTTGCCGCTGTGGTCCGACTTCGTCATCCCCGATCTATGTCCCAGCTTTCCACCAGGTCGAGGACGTCCGTCGAAGGTCGGGGCGTCGCCAACATTCGTTGCCTGCACGCTCGTCACGGTTTTCTCTCGGAGGAGAGCTGTTGCCACGCTTTTTGCGGTGGCGCCTTTAGCAATACGCAACGGTGGATCGTGCGTTGTGGACATTCCAGGCTGAACCCGTTGTGAGCCAGGTTGTCAAGGCCCGCTTTGTGACAATTGCATCTGGGGGGTTCCCCAGATAGTTGCGACGAGCATTCCGCTCTCAGATGAAAGTCGCCGCAATGCGAGCAGTTCGCTCAGGTTAGGTTTTTTTTTTTTTTTTTTTTTTTTTTTTTTTTTTTAATTTCTGTTCTCCACACCCTGTCCTTAGCAGGGACGATATTAAACGGTTTTTTATAATTATCAGTCTTACATATTTTGGTCGTCTTGTTTAAGTTTGTGTTTAATGTTTACGTTTATGTTTTGTCTGTGTCGTTTTTGTTATTTGTTTTGTTTTAGTTTTCGGTTGACGTATATTTCTTGTTTATTGTTTTCTTCTTTGTCAGTTTGGTTGTACCGTTTTGATCTATTTTTATCTAATAATTTTTGTCTTGTGTATATATTAGTGTGTTCTTTCCTTCCTCAAGGGTCACGCAACTCTTGACATTTGTCAATATTTTGCGCTTTCTTAAGGCCGGCTAGTCAAGTTCTATATGGTGTGTGTTTATAGATATGTGTATATATTATTAATTATGTATATTTATATATGACGTAGTTTGCTATATATGTGTTTATAATATATATTATATAATGTCACAACTCTTTCCTATCTCAAGGGTCGCGCAAACGCTTGGCATTTACCAATACTTTGCGCTTTCTTGAGCCCTTCTTCTTTATTCCTTTTTTGGTGTTTTAATATATAAATAAGTATATAATTGAATATATATATATATTTTCTTATATTGACACTATCTTCATTAAATATTATTTGTAGGAATTTATATATATTAATTATTCTGTATTATTAATAATGAATTTTCTATATATATTGTTTTGGGGATAGTAGCTGATAGGGACAGATGCAATAGACACTATCTGTTCCTAGCCGCCACTACCTCCACCACCCTCCTTGCAAATTCCAAGAATGTTTTCCGCCTCTTGGAGTTGCCCATTATCCTACTCAGGTTCTCCCTATTGTAACTGTCCCCATGCTCCTGTTCACTATCATATCTTGCTCGACCGAACATCGGGCAGTCGAGCAAGACATGCAGTGCCGTTTCATCTACCCCTGGAGAGCAGGTACACGATGGGTCCTCCTTACACTTGAATCTTGTCAGGTATTCGGAGAACCCACCGTGCCCCGTCAATATTTGTGCCACTGTTGCGTCCATGGGGATATTCCGGACTACCCTGTGGCTTTCCTTGGCATTCGGGAAGAACTTTTTGGTGGTCCCGGCTGTCGTACCCGACTGATATCTCCGATCCCATTCGTCAATGGACCCCCGTCTGATTTGCCCCTTGACGAATGAGACCGGGTACTTATCATAATCGGGCAGACGTTTGAGGTGGAGGGCGGCCATTTTGGCCAGGTAGTCGGCGCGTTCGTTGCCCGCAAGCCCCGCGTGGGCCTTCAGCCAGAACAGAGACACAGCTTTGCTCTGGCCGAAGGCGACCCGCAGGTTTTTGCGGGCCTCGACCGCCAGGGGATGCGGGGAGCCATAATTGATCACCGCCTCCAGCGCAGACCTGGAGTCGCTATAAATAGCGAAGCTCTGCTGAGCACTCCGAACAATGTCCTCCGTGGCTCTGCATACGGCCAGTAGTTCCGCCTGATAGACCGTGCCGTATGATGGCAGCTTAAACTTGACGGCCTTGGTTTCCGCATTGCCTTCCCAGTACGAGGCTGCGGCGCCCACCTTGCCGTCAATTTTGCTGCCATCTGTGTATATTTTTACAGCGTAGTCACTGTTGGCGTCCAGTTCGTTTTGGTCTATCAGGCTTTTGAACTCCAGGCGCATATGCGTTGCCGGGTGTCCGTCGTCGGCGTGCCCCGCCCTTCGCTCGATCTCCCCGCCCGCGAGGTCTGGCCTGGGTACCCCCCTCCTGGCTTCGTACAACGCCGCTGCTTCCTGGATACGGATGTCGAGAGGGAGTATCCCGGCAAGAAGCAGCGCCGCGTTCAGGGAGACCGTGCGGTAGGCTCTGCAGAGCTTCTGCGCGAATCCACGCTGGATCGAGGCGAGCTGTTTTCTGGCTCCCAGCTTTCCCACCGCCGGTGCCCAGGCGCTCGCCGCGTACATAGTCACCGGTTCTATGACGGCGGTGTAAATGACACGAATGACGTCTGCGTGAAGGCCCCAGCTGATCTTGGCCGCCCTCGACAGCTGCCCGTATATGTTGACCACTTTTTTACACATACGTGAGATGTGTGTGTTAAACGTTAGGCCGCTGTCGATGGTGAGGCCAAGGATTTTTATTTCTTTCGACATTCCAATACCGACCCCGCCCATGCTCAGGACTGGTTCGTCAAACTTCAGCTTCCTAGTGACCACCATCGCCTGTGTCTTGTGGGGTGCAAACTTCAGCTTGTTTTTGACGCCCCACTCCCCAACATAGGCGAGGGCGGCATTGGCCTGCCTTTGGACCTCCAACGCAGTGTCCCCGTCAACGACCAGGACTATGTCGTCGGCGAATGCCTGGCAATAGTCGCCCCTTTCCGTTAGGCCCTTGAGTAGCGGGTCGAGGAGGAGGTTCCATAGGATTGGGCCTCCTATAGAACCCTGGACACACCCCTTATTTGTGCTTATGGAGTGTGCCTCCCCGCCGTATCTGACCTCCACCTTCCTGTCTTCGAGGTAGCTACCAAGGACCTTCCGGATGTTTCCAGGACAGCTCTCTTCCCGGAGCCGGACTTTAATTGCTGGCCACCAGGCACTGTCGAAGGCTCCCTCTATGTCCAACGAGATCACGGTTATGAGCTTTTTGAGCTTAAGCTTGCCTTTTATGTGTCCCATTAGATCATAGAGGGAGTCCTCGGTGCTCCTTTGTGGCATGAAGCCGTACTGTCGGGCGCTCAGCTTGGGGAGGAGGTGCCACTTCAACCTCCCCACGACCATTTTTTCCAAGATCTTCCCCAAGACCGGGAGCAAACCTATCGGTCTGTAAGACTTGGGCTGGGAGTAATCTGATTTTGCGGGCTTCCGCAGGACAACTACGGCCGCCTCTTTCCAGGGCTTCGGGAAGTGGCCCAGTTTTAGGCACATATTCGTTATGGCTAGGAAGGTTCCAGGATCCTGCGAGACCGCTCGCGCGCAGATATCGGCTGTAAAGCCATCTGCACCCGGGGCCTTCTTCGGTTTAAAGCTTTCCACCGCCACTCGCAGCTCCTGTTCCGTGAACGGGGGATCATGGTTGTCATCATGTTCCCCGTCCACGAGGCTGGCTTGCTGTCGAGTGGCGCGGTGGTATGGGTTATCCTCGCTTTCCCGATCCTCCGGGTAGAAGGTTTCGGCGAGCAGTCTCGTCGACTCCTTCAGGCTCAGGAACCCTCCGTTGTGCCTTAGGGGAACGTCTTCCTGTCTTATAGACGTGCGGCCGATCACCCTGTAAATGCCTTCCCAAAGCCCCTCTTTGTCCTGCTTCCCGCAAAATTCCTTCCAGCTCCGAGTCTGTGCATCCCTGGTCTTGGCAAAGTATTCCTCTTTCTTCTGCAGGTACCTGTCTATCACCCCAGCCTTCCTGGAGGGGGCCGCGCAACGTATTCGTCTCTTCCTGGTGGCGACTTCTCTTTTCAGGGTAGCTAACTCCTCGGACCACCACGGCAAGGTGAGCGTTGTGTGTGTTTTAATGAGTGGTATGTGTTCTGTGCATGCTATGTGTATGTTGTTTGTGTATGTGTTAATAGTGTTTTCGAGTTGTTGGGTGTTACTGATTGATGTTACGTCCGACGGGCTGATGTTGTGTTCTGCGTTTAGCTGGGCCAGTTTCTCACGAAACTGGCTCCAGTTAGCTTTTTTCGTGTTGAACCGCCTCGTCGTCCGTAGTGTGTGTGTTCGCTCACCTCTCTGCAACTTTACGTTGAAGGTTATGGCGTTGTGGTCCGAGTTCGTCATACCCTGATCGACTTTCCAGCTTTCCACCAGGTCGAGGATATCTATCGTGCACGCGGAAACGTCGACGTGGCTGGTCAACGTTCTTCCCCCTCGTACAGTCTCGAAGGTCGGGGTGTCACCGACATTCAGTACCTGCAGACCCAATTGATCGAGCGCGCCCACCAGACAGTCACCCCTCGGGTCGGTCTCCTTGCTGCCCCACCAGACACTTTTAGCATTTGAGTCCCCCCCGATCAGAAGGCCAGTCGAGGCCGCCGTCGCGATCTTCCTAAGCTGCTCCAGGTATGGCTCTATGGGCGAGTTCGGCTCGAAATAAAAGGAGGCCAGAGTGATCCTCCAGGCACTGGTGCAGATTTTCACGACCACGATATTGTTGGTCGTGAATTCTGGGCACTGCGTGACCTCTAGGTCCTGGTCAAATACTGCGATTGCCGCCTTCACAGTGCCCTCCAGACGGTTAGTGCTCTGGAAGATCCTGGCCCCTCTGTACGCCTTCAGGTATCCTACCCCGCCCACATATGGCTCCTGGAGCAGTGCGGCAGTAATTTTTCGACTGGCGGCCCCGAGCATGAGCTCGTCCGTAGCCAGCCGCATTCTCTGCAGGTTTGCCTGGACGAACCCATGCCTCTTGGTTTCCTCACAGGGGGTAACTCTCGGCTCGTTTACTGCGGTGGCGCCTTCAGCAATACGCAACGGTGGATCGCGCTATTGCGTCCCACCGTTTGCGCAACGGACAGTCTAAGCTAAATCCGTTGTGAGCCAGGTTGTCATGGCCCGCCTTCTTGCAGTTGCAGCATCTGGGGGGCTCCCCGGCCAGGTGCGATGGGCATTCCGCTCTCAGGTGAGAGTCGCCGCAATGCGAACAGAGGTCGTCCTTCCCGGTGCAGTGTTTCCGGCCGTGGCCAAAACCAAGGCATTTCGTGCACTGCATAAGGGGGGTCTGATCATACACCCTCACCCTTTGCAGGTCTATGTGTGCACGTCCTGCCCTGGTCAGGATTTGCCACACCGGGGGAGAAACCTGCACCACCACGTGGCACTCATGCGGGTTTCGCGCTCTCTTCCTGTATTTTACGGCGACTCTCACCTCGTCCCTCTTCAGCTCGCCGAGGAGGTGCTGATTTTGTTTCAGGATCGCCCTGGCGACATCGTCGTCTGTGTTATACGACAACACGTCCGCCAGCATCACCAGGGGATCCCTGTTCACCGCCTCGGCTACCCTCAGACCTACCGCCGAGCCCCCCAGCCTGTTTTTGACCATCTCCAGCGCTCAGGTTAGGTTCGCTCAGGTTAGGTTCGCTCAGGTTAGGTTCGCTCAGGTTAGGTTCGCTCAGGTTAGGTTCGCTCAGGTTAGGTTCGCTCAGGTTAGGTTTTTTTTTTTTTTTTTTTTTTTTTATAGCTCAGGTTAGGTTAGGTTAGGTTTTTTTTTTTTTTTTTTTTTTTTTTTTTTTTTGTTGTATGCTGATATCCACTCCCTACCATGAGCAGGGTCGTTGTTGATCCGTTTGTGTTTTTAACTACAATTTATTTATGTTAGTGTTATTATGTATGTTACTGTTCTTCTTTATGTTTACGTAATTATATATGTATATGTTTTATTGTATATTCTATTATATATTATGATTTTACTCTTTCATTCCTCAAGGGTCACGCAACTCTTGACGTCGGTCAATATTTTGCGCTTTCTTGAGGCCATCTTTCCAGCTTGTTTATGAGATATATAGATATTTACTTTACTAGTTGTAATTTAATGTGTTTGGTTATGTATGTATGTAAGTGATATATGTTTATATTTTACTATATATATATGTATCTATAATGTATCTTATAATGTATTTAAAATATTATGTCAGCTCGCTCCTTTCTCAAGGGTCGCGCAAACCCTTAGCTTTCACCAATATTTTGCGCTTTCTTGAGCCCATCTTATTCGCCGTGTTAATATATAAGTATATTATTAAATATATATATTTACTTCATTGTAGTTTTGTCGACAATTTTATTTTGTTCCGTCCTAATAATATAGTGTATACATAGTAGGTACCATATTATATTTCTATTTTATTTATTGTGTAAACTGTGTTTGGAGATAATAGCTGACAGGGATAAACAGTGCCATAGGCACTGCCAGCTCCTGCCCGCTACGACCTTCGCCACCCTCCTTGCAAATTTTTATTTTTTTTTCCGTGCGGCCCATTTTCCATGTCAGTATTTTAAGTTTGTTGTAACTAAATATAAATGCCCGTTTTATTGCCATATTTTTTCCTTTTTTGTTAAATCTCGGGTGTATATAATAATATGTGTATAATTTAAAAGTTTTAAAAGGTATAAAAGTTATAAAAGTAAGAATAAAGTATGTATATGTATTTTTTGTGTGTATATATAATTGTCTAATTCAGTTGAATTTCCTCCCCAGGGCCTCTGGAAGCGGTTCATTTTTGTGCCTATGCTCATATTTAGAGTGGTCAAGAAGGCTCCTGGATTCTGTGAGACCGCTCGCCCGCAGATGTTAGCTGTGAAACTGTCTGCAACCGGGGACTTTATCGGGATGAAGCGGTTTCCCGCCACTCGCAGCTCCTGTTCTGTGAACGGGGGGGCATGGTTATCATCATGTTCCCCGTCCACGAGGCTGGCTTGCTGTCAAGTGGCTGGGTGGTCTTGGCTGTCCTCGCTTCCCGGTCCTCCGGGTTGAAAGTTTTGGCGAGCAGTCTCGTCGGCTCCTTCCGGCTCAGGAACCCCCTTTTTGGTCGTGCGGTCAATCGCCTCGCACACGCCTCCCCGAGGCCCTTTCCTGCTCCACTTCCCCCCATCCGAGTCCGCGCATCAGCGACTTTGGTGTGATGTTTGGCCCTGCTATGCAGGCACCTGTTCACCACCCCGGCCGACTCGGGAGGCGTCGCGCATCGCGCTTGTCTCTTCCTGGCGGAAACTTCTCTCTTCGGTGTAGCTAGCACCTCGGACCACCGCGGCATGGTGGGCTTTGTGTGTGTTTTGATTTGTGGTGTGTGTTTAGTGCATGTTATGTATGTGTTGTTTGTGTGTGTGTCTATAGTGGTTGCAAATTGATAAGTGTTACTGATTGGTGTTACGTCCGACGGGCTGCTGTGATAAGATGCGTTAAGCTGGACCAGTTTCTCACGAAACTGGCTCCAGTTTGCTGTATTTGTGATGAACAGCGTCGTCGTCCGATGTGTGTATGTTTGCCCACCTTCCTGCAGCTTTACGTTGAAGGTTTTGCCGCCGTGGTCCGACTCGATCATTCCCCGATCTATGTCCCAACTTTCCACCAGGTCGAGGACGTCCGTCCCGAAGGTCGGGGCGTCGCCAACATTTGGTGCCTGCATGCTCGTCACGGTTTTCTCTCGGAGGGGAGTTGCTGCCACGCTTTTTGCGGTGGCGCCTTTAGCAATACGCAACGGTGGATCGCGCTATTGCGTCCCACCGTTTGCGTAACGGACATTCGAGGCTGAACCCGTTGTGAGCCAGGTTGTCAAGGCCCGCTTTGAGACAATTGCAGCATCTGGGGGGCTCCCCAGCTAGGTGCGACCGGCATTCCGCTCTCAGATGAGAGTCGCCGCAATGCGAGCAGAGATCGTCCTTCCCGGTGCAGTGTTTCCGTCCATGGCCAAAGCCAAGGCATTTCGTGCACTGCACAAGGGGGGTCTGGTCATACACCCTCACCCTTTGCAGGTCAATGTGTGCACGTCCTGCCCTGGTTAGGATCTGCCACACCGGGGGGGAGACCTGCACGACCACATGGCACTCGTGTGGGTTTCGTGCTCGCTTCCGGTATTTTACGGCGACTCTCACTTCGTCTTTCTTCAGCTCGCCGAGGAGATGCTGGTTCTGTTTCAGGATCGCCCTGGCGACATCGTCGTCTGTGTTGTAGGACAACACGTCTGCCAGCATCACCAGGGGATCCCTGTTCACCGCCTCGGCTACCCTCAGACCTACCGTCGAGCCCCCCAGCCTGTTCTTTACCATCTCTAGCTCACAACGGGTCTGACACCCTATGACCACCTTCTGGTCTTTGGTCTTTCGGACCTTGTCGACCCGAATGCCCGTCTGCTTTGCGTCCACCGCGATCCGTATTTTGTCGACGACGGCACTGCTGGTGTCGTTGCCGTCGTCTGAGCTCACTATAAGCGAGTGCAGCGGCGGCGGCGGCACATAGTGCTTTCCGGTCGCCGCTGCACTCGCATAGGTTGCAGTCTTTTCTATGGAGCTCCGTTGTCTCTCCATCGCCTCCTTGAGTCTCCTCATTTCTTCGCCGCTCTCCTTCACCAACGCGCTATGCTCCGCTAGTGAGGAGAGCAATGAGTCGATCGCTGGAGGGGTCTCCGGGGGCGGAGTTGCTTTGCTGGGCTCCACATCAGTCCCCACCCCTCTTGCCATAGTGACGGCCGCCGCCTCTTCCTTCACCAGTTGGAAGAGCCGGTCCACTGCTTGGGTGATACCGGCCTTTATATCGGTCCTCAGATTGCGCGAGTCACCCAGGAGTGATTTCGCGCGGACCAGGCAGTTCCGTGCCTCGGTGACTCGGTCGGTGGGTTTTTGACTCGATCCCGGCGATCCTCCCGCCGCCCCGGCGGATGTTCTGCGCAACACGACTTTGCAGTCCGTTGATTGCGCAGTCTTTCTAGCGGGCTGCGAGAGGGCCGCCGCGACCGGCGCCGCCTTCTTAGGTGGCTGGGCGGTCGCTGGTGGAGGGGGCTGGTTTAACGCCGCCTTTACGCTCTCCCACTCGCCGATGCTTCGCCTCACTTTTGAGGCCTGGTTTATGGGGGAAGGGACCTTGTCTTCGGCCGATGGAGAGACACCGGGACTCGCGGGGGTCTTTTTGGCGGGCGTTCTGGAGAGGAGCATGGTGGAGAGAGAAAATAGAGGGCAACAGATAAGAGAGATATAAATAAGAAATAAAAATGTCAAAGTAAAAGTAGATAAGTGGATAACTGTAAAGTGGTTATCACACGCTGTATAGGGGCGTGTGAGTCAGTGTGCACGACAGCGTGCACGGTCAAAGGCTAATAAAACTTCCTTATATATAAATTAATTTAAGGGCGGGCATGGGCGGGCACGATTCCTAACAGTTTGGACAGTTTTTCACTGTCGGGTGGTCAATTTTTGTATGGGCGGCTCTGTTATGAGGGTGCACACGCGTTGCCTGCGCGGAGTCCCGTCTGGTGTGAAGGTTTCGACCCGTTCGCGCGACCGGAACGGGAGTTATTAGCCAGGGAATGGGCAAAAATGGTAAAAATTTTGAAAGAATTGAATAAAAACTGTTTAATTTAAAAATGACTAAATGTATTCCTTTTTCTGTTTCAGGACTCGGGTGGAGCAACTTCAGGCGCGTCCAGCGGCGTCCCTAGGGTTATTGCGAGACTAAATATGACAAAGTTATTAAATTTTAAAGTTTGTGACAATTTGGAAAAGTGTTTTTCTTTAATAAAAATTTTCCCTTTAAAGGTTTCAAAAATATTTTCACACAGGCGTGCAGGGCTCGCGGAGCCGCGTCCAGGGATGTATCACACTACTATGTTACCTTGATTATAAGGGTGTAAAACACTTGATCAATATTTTTCAAGCGCGAGTTAAGGTAAACTTTTGTACCGATGTACCTATATATAGGTATGTGTTTTTATACAGTGGTCCGTACGAATGCTCGTTTTTACACCAATTCCCACGGGATTTTTGCAGATATCGCTAAGGTTTCGCTCCAGGGAGCTCGACCGGGGTGCGCTATAGCCGGGTGACGTGGAATCTTCCTCGGGAAATCGGTCAAAACGGGATAGGCGGGACTGAGTGTGCAAAATTCCTAACAGTTTGGACAGTTTTTCACTGTCGGGTGGTCAATTTTTGTATGGGCGGCTCTGTTATGAGGGTGCACACGCGTTGCCTGCGCGGAGTCCCGTCTGGTGTGAAGGTTTCGACCCGTTCGCGCGACCGGAACGGGAGTTATTAGCCAGGGAATGGGCAAAAATGGTAAAAATTTTGAAAGAATTGAATAAAAACTGTTTAATTTAAAAATGACTAAATGTATTCCTTTTTCTGTTTCAGGACTCGGGTGGAGCAACTTCAGGCGCGTCCAGCGGCGTCCCTAGGGTTATTGCGAGACTAAATATGACAAAGTTATTAAATTTTAAAGTTTGTGACAATTTGGAAAAGTGTTTTTCTTTAATAAAAATTTTCCCTTTAAAGGTTTCAAAAATATTTTCACACAGGCGTGCAGGGCTCGCGGAGCCGCGTCCAGGGATGTATCACACTACTATGTTACCTTGATTATAAGGGTGTAAAACACTTGATCAATATTTTTCAAGCGCGAGTTAAGGTAAACTTTTGTACCGATGTACCTATATATAGGTATGTGTTTTTATACAGTGGTCCGTACGAATGCTCGTTTTTACACCAATTCCCACGGGATTTTTGCAGATATCGCTAAGGTTTCGCTCCAGGGAGCTCGACCGGGGTGCGCTATAGCCGGGTGACGTGGAATCTTCCTCGGGAAATCGGTCAAAACGGGATAGGCGGGACTGAGTGTGCAAAATTCCTAACAGTTTGGACAGTTTTTCACTGTCGGGTGGTCAATTTTTGTATGGGCGGCTCTGTTATGAGGGTGCACACGCGTTGCCTGCGCGGAGTCCCGTCTGGTGTGAAGGTTTCGACCCGTTCGCGCGACCGGAACGGGAGTTATTAGCCAGGGAATGGGCAAAAATGGTAAAAATTTTGAAAGAATTGAATAAAAACTGTTTAATTTAAAAATGACTAAATGTATTCCTTTTTCTGTTTCAGGACTCGGGTGGAGCAACTTCAGGCGCGTCCAGCGGCGTCCCTAGGGTTATTGCGAGACTAAATATGACAAAGTTATTAAATTTTAAAGTTTGTGACAATTTGGAAAAGTGTTTTTCTTTAATAAAAATTTTCCCTTTAAAGGTTTCAAAAATATTTTCACACAGGCGTGCAGGGCTCGCGGAGCCGCGTCCAGGGATGTATCACACTACTATGTTACCTTGATTATAAGGGTGTAAAACACTTGATCAATATTTTTCAAGCGCGAGTTAAGGTAAACTTTTGTACCGATGTACCTATATATAGGTATGTGTTTTTATACAGTGGTCCGTACGAATGCTCGTTTTTACACCAATTCCCACGGGATTTTTGCAGATATCGCTAAGGTTTCGCTCCAGGGAGCTCGACCGGGGTGCGCTATAGCCGGGTGACGTGGAATCTTCCTCGGGAAATCGGTCAAAACGGGATAGGCGGGACTGAGTGTGCAAAATTCCTAACAGTTTGGACAGTTTTTCACTGTCGGGTGGTCAATTTTTGTATGGGCGGCTCTGTTATGAGGGTGCACACGCGTTGCCTGCGCGGAGTCCCGTCTGGTGTGAAGGTTTCGACCCGTTCGCGCGACCGGAACGGGAGTTATTAGCCAGGGAATGGGCAAAAATGGTAAAAATTTTGAAAGAATTGAATAAAAACTGTTTAATTTAAAAATGACTAAATGTATTCCTTTTTCTGTTTCAGGACTCGGGTGGAGCAACTTCAGGCGCGTCCAGCGGCGTCCCTAGGGTTATTGCGAGACTAAATATGACAAAGTTATTAAATTTTAAAGTTTGTGACAATTTGGAAAAGTGTTTTTCTTTAATAAAAATTTTCCCTTTAAAGGTTTCAAAAATATTTTCACACAGGCGTGCAGGGCTCGCGGAGCCGCGTCCAGGGATGTATCACACTACTATGTTACCTTGATTATAAGGGTGTAAAACACTTGATCAATATTTTTCAAGCGCGAGTTAAGGTAAACTTTTGTACCGATGTACCTATATATAGGTATGTGTTTTTATACAGTGGTCCGTACGAATGCTCGTTTTTACACCAATTCCCACGGGATTTTTGCAGATATCGCTAAGGTTTCGCTCCAGGGAGCTCGACCGGGGTGCGCTATAGCCGGGTGACGTGGAATCTTCCTCGGGAAATCGGTCAAAACGGGATAGGCGGGACTGAGTGTGCAAAATTCCTAACAGTTTGGACAGTTTTTCACTGTCGGGTGGTCAATTTTTGTATGGGCGGCTCTGTTATGAGGGTGCACACGCGTTGCCTGCGCGGAGTCCCGTCTGGTGTGAAGGTTTCGACCCGTTCGCGCGACCGGAACGGGAGTTATTAGCCAGGGAATGGGCAAAAATGGTAAAAATTTTGAAAGAATTGAATAAAAACTGTTTAATTTAAAAATGACTAAATGTATTCCTTTTTCTGTTTCAGGACTCGGGTGGAGCAACTTCAGGCGCGTCCAGCGGCGTCCCTAGGGTTATTGCGAGACTAAATATGACAAAGTTATTAAATTTTAAAGTTTGTGACAATTTGGAAAAGTGTTTTTCTTTAATAAAAATTTTCCCTTTAAAGGTTTCAAAAATATTTTCACACAGGCGTGCAGGGCTCGCGGAGCCGCGTCCAGGGATGTATCACACTACTATGTTACCTTGATTATAAGGGTGTAAAACACTTGATCAATATTTTTCAAGCGCGAGTTAAGGTAAACTTTTGTACCGATGTACCTATATATAGGTATGTGTTTTTATACAGTGGTCCGTACGAATGCTCGTTTTTACACCAATTCCCACGGGATTTTTGCAGATATCGCTAAGGTTTCGCTCCAGGGAGCTCGACCGGGGTGCGCTATAGCCGGGTGACGTGGAATCTTCCTCGGGAAATCGGTCAAAACGGGATAGGCGGGACTGAGTGTGCAAAATTCCTAACAGTTTGGACAGTTTTTCACTGTCGGGTGGTCAATTTTTGTATGGGCGGCTCTGTTATGAGGGTGCACACGCGTTGCCTGCGCGGAGTCCCGTCTGGTGTGAAGGTTTCGACCCGTTCGCGCGACCGGAACGGGAGTTATTAGCCAGGGAATGGGCAAAAATGGTAAAAATTTTGAAAGAATTGAATAAAAACTGTTTAATTTAAAAATGACTAAATGTATTCCTTTTTCTGTTTCAGGACTCGGGTGGAGCAACTTCAGGCGCGTCCAGCGGCGTCCCTAGGGTTATTGCGAGACTAAATATGACAAAGTTATTAAATTTTAAAGTTTGTGACAATTTGGAAAAGTGTTTTTCTTTAATAAAAATTTTCCCTTTAAAGGTTTCAAAAATATTTTCACACAGGCGTGCAGGGCTCGCGGAGCCGCGTCCAGGGATGTATCACACTACTATGTTACCTTGATTATAAGGGTGTAAAACACTTGATCAATATTTTTCAAGCGCGAGTTAAGGTAAACTTTTGTACCGATGTACCTATATATAGGTATGTGTTTTTATACAGTGGTCCGTACGAATGCTCGTTTTTACACCAATTCCCACGGGATTTTTGCAGATATCGCTAAGGTTTCGCTCCAGGGAGCTCGACCGGGGTGCGCTATAGCCGGGTGACGTGGAATCTTCCTCGGGAAATCGGTCAAAACGGGATAGGCGGGACTGAGTGTGCAAAATTCCTAACAGTTTGGACAGTTTTTCACTGTCGGGTGGTCAATTTTTGTATGGGCGGCTCTGTTATGAGGGTGCACACGCGTTGCCTGCGCGGAGTCCCGTCTGGTGTGAAGGTTTCGACCCGTTCGCGCGACCGGAACGGGAGTTATTAGCCAGGGAATGGGCAAAAATGGTAAAAATTTTGAAAGAATTGAATAAAAACTGTTTAATTTAAAAATGACTAAATGTATTCCTTTTTCTGTTTCAGGACTCGGGTGGAGCAACTTCAGGCGCGTCCAGCGGCGTCCCTAGGGTTATTGCGAGACTAAATATGACAAAGTTATTAAATTTTAAAGTTTGTGACAATTTGGAAAAGTGTTTTTCTTTAATAAAAATTTTCCCTTTAAAGGTTTCAAAAATATTTTCACACAGGCGTGCAGGGCTCGCGGAGCCGCGTCCAGGGATGTATCACACTACTATGTTACCTTGATTATAAGGGTGTAAAACACTTGATCAATATTTTTCAAGCGCGAGTTAAGGTAAACTTTTGTACCGATGTACCTATATATAGGTATGTGTTTTTATACAGTGGTCCGTACGAATGCTCGTTTTTACACCAATTCCCACGGGATTTTTGCAGATATCGCTAAGGTTTCGCTCCAGGGAGCTCGACCGGGGTGCGCTATAGCCGGGTGACGTGGAATCTTCCTCGGGAAATCGGTCAAAACGGGATAGGCGGGACTGAGTGTGCAAAATTCCTAACAGTTTGGACAGTTTTTCACTGTCGGGTGGTCAATTTTTGTATGGGCGGCTCTGTTATGAGGGTGCACACGCGTTGCCTGCGCGGAGTCCCGTCTGGTGTGAAGGTTTCGACCCGTTCGCGCGACCGGAACGGGAGTTATTAGCCAGGGAATGGGCAAAAATGGTAAAAATTTTGAAAGAATTGAATAAAAACTGTTTAATTTAAAAATGACTAAATGTATTCCTTTTTCTGTTTCAGGACTCGGGTGGAGCAACTTCAGGCGCGTCCAGCGGCGTCCCTAGGGTTATTGCGAGACTAAATATGACAAAGTTATTAAATTTTAAAGTTTGTGACAATTTGGAAAAGTGTTTTTCTTTAATAAAAATTTTCCCTTTAAAGGTTTCAAAAATATTTTCACACAGGCGTGCAGGGCTCGCGGAGCCGCGTCCAGGGATGTATCACACTACTATGTTACCTTGATTATAAGGGTGTAAAACACTTGATCAATATTTTTCAAGCGCGAGTTAAGGTAAACTTTTGTACCGATGTACCTATATATAGGTATGTGTTTTTATACAGTGGTCCGTACGAATGCTCGTTTTTACACCAATTCCCACGGGATTTTTGCAGATATCGCTAAGGTTTCGCTCCAGGGAGCTCGACCGGGGTGCGCTATAGCCGGGTGACGTGGAATCTTCCTCGGGAAATCGGTCAAAACGGGATAGGCGGGACTGAGTGTGCAAAATTCCTAACAGTTTGGACAGTTTTTCACTGTCGGGTGGTCAATTTTTGTATGGGCGGCTCTGTTATGAGGGTGCACACGCGTTGCCTGCGCGGAGTCCCGTCTGGTGTGAAGGTTTCGACCCGTTCGCGCGACCGGAACGGGAGTTATTAGCCAGGGAATGGGCAAAAATGGTAAAAATTTTGAAAGAATTGAATAAAAACTGTTTAATTTAAAAATGACTAAATGTATTCCTTTTTCTGTTTCAGGACTCGGGTGGAGCAACTTCAGGCGCGTCCAGCGGCGTCCCTAGGGTTATTGCGAGACTAAATATGACAAAGTTATTAAATTTTAAAGTTTGTGACAATTTGGAAAAGTGTTTTTCTTTAATAAAAATTTTCCCTTTAAAGGTTTCAAAAATATTTTCACACAGGCGTGCAGGGCTCGCGGAGCCGCGTCCAGGGATGTATCACACTACTATGTTACCTTGATTATAAGGGTGTAAAACACTTGATCAATATTTTTCAAGCGCGAGTTAAGGTAAACTTTTGTACCGATGTACCTATATATAGGTATGTGTTTTTATACAGTGGTCCGTACGAATGCTCGTTTTTACACCAATTCCCACGGGATTTTTGCAGATATCGCTAAGGTTTCGCTCCAGGGAGCTCGACCGGGGTGCGCTATAGCCGGGTGACGTGGAATCTTCCTCGGGAAATCGGTCAAAACGGGATAGGCGGGACTGAGTGTGCAAAATTCCTAACAGTTTGGACAGTTTTTCACTGTCGGGTGGTCAATTTTTGTATGGGCGGCTCTGTTATGAGGGTGCACACGCGTTGCCTGCGCGGAGTCCCGTCTGGTGTGAAGGTTTCGACCCGTTCGCGCGACCGGAACGGGAGTTATTAGCCAGGGAATGGGCAAAAATGGTAAAAATTTTGAAAGAATTGAATAAAAACTGTTTAATTTAAAAATGACTAAATGTATTCCTTTTTCTGTTTCAGGACTCGGGTGGAGCAACTTCAGGCGCGTCCAGCGGCGTCCCTAGGGTTATTGCGAGACTAAATATGACAAAGTTATTAAATTTTAAAGTTTGTGACAATTTGGAAAAGTGTTTTTCTTTAATAAAAATTTTCCCTTTAAAGGTTTCAAAAATATTTTCACACAGGCGTGCAGGGCTCGCGGAGCCGCGTCCAGGGATGTATCACACTACTATGTTACCTTGATTATAAGGGTGTAAAACACTTGATCAATATTTTTCAAGCGCGAGTTAAGGTAAACTTTTGTACCGATGTACCTATATATAGGTATGTGTTTTTATACAGTGGTCCGTACGAATGCTCGTTTTTACACCAATTCCCACGGGATTTTTGCAGATATCGCTAAGGTTTCGCTCCAGGGAGCTCGACCGGGGTGCGCTATAGCCGGGTGACGTGGAATCTTCCTCGGGAAATCGGTCAAAACGGGATAGGCGGGACTGAGTGTGCAAAATTCCTAACAGTTTGGACAGTTTTTCACTGTCGGGTGGTCAATTTTTGTATGGGCGGCTCTGTTATGAGGGTGCACACGCGTTGCCTGCGCGGAGTCCCGTCTGGTGTGAAGGTTTCGACCCGTTCGCGCGACCGGAACGGGAGTTATTAGCCAGGGAATGGGCAAAAATGGTAAAAATTTTGAAAGAATTGAATAAAAACTGTTTAATTTAAAAATGACTAAATGTATTCCTTTTTCTGTTTCAGGACTCGGGTGGAGCAACTTCAGGCGCGTCCAGCGGCGTCCCTAGGGTTATTGCGAGACTAAATATGACAAAGTTATTAAATTTTAAAGTTTGTGACAATTTGGAAAAGTGTTTTTCTTTAATAAAAATTTTCCCTTTAAAGGTTTCAAAAATATTTTCACACAGGCGTGCAGGGCTCGCGGAGCCGCGTCCAGGGATGTATCACACTACTATGTTACCTTGATTATAAGGGTGTAAAACACTTGATCAATATTTTTCAAGCGCGAGTTAAGGTAAACTTTTGTACCGATGTACCTATATATAGGTATGTGTTTTTATACAGTGGTCCGTACGAATGCTCGTTTTTACACCAATTCCCACGGGATTTTTGCAGATATCGCTAAGGTTTCGCTCCAGGGAGCTCGACCGGGGTGCGCTATAGCCGGGTGACGTGGAATCTTCCTCGGGAAATCGGTCAAAACGGGATAGGCGGGACTGAGTGTGCAAAATTCCTAACAGTTTGGACAGTTTTTCACTGTCGGGTGGTCAATTTTTGTATGGGCGGCTCTGTTATGAGGGTGCACACGCGTTGCCTGCGCGGAGTCCCGTCTGGTGTGAAGGTTTCGACCCGTTCGCGCGACCGGAACGGGAGTTATTAGCCAGGGAATGGGCAAAAATGGTAAAAATTTTGAAAGAATTGAATAAAAACTGTTTAATTTAAAAATGACTAAATGTATTCCTTTTTCTGTTTCAGGACTCGGGTGGAGCAACTTCAGGCGCGTCCAGCGGCGTCCCTAGGGTTATTGCGAGACTAAATATGACAAAGTTATTAAATTTTAAAGTTTGTGACAATTTGGAAAAGTGTTTTTCTTTAATAAAAATTTTCCCTTTAAAGGTTTCAAAAATATTTTCACACAGGCGTGCAGGGCTCGCGGAGCCGCGTCCAGGGATGTATCACACTACTATGTTACCTTGATTATAAGGGTGTAAAACACTTGATCAATATTTTTCAAGCGCGAGTTAAGGTAAACTTTTGTACCGATGTACCTATATATAGGTATGTGTTTTTATACAGTGGTCCGTACGAATGCTCGTTTTTACACCAATTCCCACGGGATTTTTGCAGATATCGCTAAGGTTTCGCTCCAGGGAGCTCGACCGGGGTGCGCTATAGCCGGGTGACGTGGAATCTTCCTCGGGAAATCGGTCAAAACGGGATAGGCGGGACTGAGTGTGCAAAATTCCTAACAGTTTGGACAGTTTTTCACTGTCGGGTGGTCAATTTTTGTATGGGCGGCTCTGTTATGAGGGTGCACACGCGTTGCCTGCGCGGAGTCCCGTCTGGTGTGAAGGTTTCGACCCGTTCGCGCGACCGGAACGGGAGTTATTAGCCAGGGAATGGGCAAAAATGGTAAAAATTTTGAAAGAATTGAATAAAAACTGTTTAATTTAAAAATGACTAAATGTATTCCTTTTTCTGTTTCAGGACTCGGGTGGAGCAACTTCAGGCGCGTCCAGCGGCGTCCCTAGGGTTATTGCGAGACTAAATATGACAAAGTTATTAAATTTTAAAGTTTGTGACAATTTGGAAAAGTGTTTTTCTTTAATAAAAATTTTCCCTTTAAAGGTTTCAAAAATATTTTCACACAGGCGTGCAGGGCTCGCGGAGCCGCGTCCAGGGATGTATCACACTACTATGTTACCTTGATTATAAGGGTGTAAAACACTTGATCAATATTTTTCAAGCGCGAGTTAAGGTAAACTTTTGTACCGATGTACCTATATATAGGTATGTGTTTTTATACAGTGGTCCGTACGAATGCTCGTTTTTACACCAATTCCCACGGGATTTTTGCAGATATCGCTAAGGTTTCGCTCCAGGGAGCTCGACCGGGGTGCGCTATAGCCGGGTGACGTGGAATCTTCCTCGGGAAATCGGTCAAAACGGGATAGGCGGGACTGAGTGTGCAAAATTCCTAACAGTTTGGACAGTTTTTCACTGTCGGGTGGTCAATTTTTGTATGGGCGGCTCTGTTATGAGGGTGCACACGCGTTGCCTGCGCGGAGTCCCGTCTGGTGTGAAGGTTTCGACCCGTTCGCGCGACCGGAACGGGAGTTATTAGCCAGGGAATGGGCAAAAATGGTAAAAATTTTGAAAGAATTGAATAAAAACTGTTTAATTTAAAAATGACTAAATGTATTCCTTTTTCTGTTTCAGGACTCGGGTGGAGCAACTTCAGGCGCGTCCAGCGGCGTCCCTAGGGTTATTGCGAGACTAAATATGACAAAGTTATTAAATTTTAAAGTTTGTGACAATTTGGAAAAGTGTTTTTCTTTAATAAAAATTTTCCCTTTAAAGGTTTCAAAAATATTTTCACACAGGCGTGCAGGGCTCGCGGAGCCGCGTCCAGGGATGTATCACACTACTATGTTACCTTGATTATAAGGGTGTAAAACACTTGATCAATATTTTTCAAGCGCGAGTTAAGGTAAACTTTTGTACCGATGTACCTATATATAGGTATGTGTTTTTATACAGCGGTCCGTACGAATGCTCGTTTTTACACCAATTCCCACGGGATTTTTGCAGATATCGCTGTGGTTTCGCTCCAGGGAGCTCGACCGGGGTGCGCTATAGCCGGGTGACGTGGAATCTTCCTCGGGAAATCGGTCAAAACGGGATAGGCGGGACTGAGTGTGCAAAATTCCTAACAGTTTGGACAGTTTTTCACTGTCGGGTGGTCAATTTTTGTATGGGCGGCTCTGTTATGAGGGTGCACACGCGTTGCCTGCGCGGAGTCCCGTCTGGTGTGAAGGTTTCGACCCGTTCGCGCGACCGGAACGGGAGTTATTAGCCAGGGAATGGGCAAAAATGGTAAAAATTTTGAAAAAATTGAATAAAAACTGTTTAATTTAAAAATGACTATATGTATTCCTTTTTCTGTTTCAGGACTCGGGTGGAGCAACTTCAGGCGCGTCCAGCGGCGTCCCTAGGGTTATTGCGAGACTAAATATGACAAAGTTATTAAATTTTAAAGTTTGTGACAATTTGGAAAAGTGTTTTTCTTTAATAAAAATTTTCCCTTTAAAGGTTTCAAAAATATTTTCACACAGGCGTGCAGGGCTCGCGGAGCCGCGTCCAGGGATGTATCACACTACTATGTTACCTTAGTTATAAGGGTGTAAAACACTTGATCAATATTTTTCAAGCGCGAGTTAAGGTAAACTTTTGTACCGATGTACCTATATATAGGTATGTGTTTTTATACAGCGGTCCGTACGAATGCTCGTTTTTACACCAATTCCCACGGGATTTTTGCAGATATCGCTGTGGTTTCGCTCCAGGGAGCTCGACCGGGGTGCGCTATAGCCGGGTGACGTGGAATCTTCCTCGGGAAATCGGTCAAAACGGGATAGGCGGGACTGAGTGTGCAAAATTCCTAACAGTTTGGACAGTTTTTCACTGTCGGGTGGTCAATTTTTGTATGGGCGGCTCTGTTATGAGGGTGCACACGCGTTGCCTGCGCGGAGTCCCGTCTGGTGTGAAGGTTTCGACCCGTTCGCGCGACCGGAACGGGAGTTATTAGCCAGGGAATGGGCAAAAATGGTAAAAATTTTGAAAAAATTGAATAAAAACTGTTTAATTTAAAAATGACTATATGTATTCCTTTTTCTGTTTCAGGACTCGGGTGGAGCAACTTCAGGCGCGTCCAGCGGCGTCCCTAGGGTTATTGCGAGACTAAATATGACAAAGTTATTAAATTTTAAAGTTTGTGACAATTTGGAAAAGTGTTTTTCTTTAATAAAAATTTTCCCTTTAAAGGTTTCAAAAATATTTTCACACAGGCGTGCAGGGCTCGCGGAGCCGCGTCCAGGGATGTATCACACTACTATGTTACCTTAGTTATAAGGGTGTAAAACACTTGATCAATATTTTTCAAGCGCGAGTTAAGGTAAACTTTTGTACCGATGTACCTATATATAGGTATGTGTTTTTATACAGCGGTCCGTACGAATGCTCGTTTTTACACCAATTCCCACGGGATTTTTGCAGATATCGCTGTGGTTTCGCTCCAGGGAGCTCGACCGGGGTGCGCTATAGCCGGGTGACGTGGAATCTTCCTCGGGAAATCGGTCAAAACGGGATAGGCGGGACTGAGTGTGCAAAATTCCTAACAGTTTGGACAGTTTTTCACTGTCGGGTGGTCAATTTTTGTATGGGCGGCTCTGTTATGAGGGTGCACACGCGTTGCCTGCGCGGAGTCCCGTCTGGTGTGAAGGTTTCGACCCGTTCGCGCGACCGGAACGGGAGTTATTAGCCAGGGAATGGGCAAAAATGGTAAAAATTTTGAAAAAATTGAATAAAAACTGTTTAATTTAAAAATGACTATATGTATTCCTTTTTCTGTTTCAGGACTCGGGTGGAGCAACTTCAGGCGCGTCCAGCGGCGTCCCTAGGGTTATTGCGAGACTAAATATGACAAAGTTATTAAATTTTAAAGTTTGTGACAATTTGGAAAAGTGTTTTTCTTTAATAAAAATTTTCCCTTTAAAGGTTTCAAAAATATTTTCACACAGGCGTGCAGGGCTCGCGGAGCCGCGTCCAGGGATGTATCACACTACTATGTTACCTTAGTTATAAGGGTGTAAAACACTTGATCAATATTTTTCAAGCGCGAGTTAAGGTAAACTTTTGTACCGATGTACCTATATATAGGTATGTGTTTTTATACAGCGGTCCGTACGAATGCTCGTTTTTACACCAATTCCCACGGGATTTTTGCAGATATCGCTGTGGTTTCGCTCCAGGGAGCTCGACCGGGGTGCGCTATAGCCGGGTGACGTGGAATCTTCCTCGGGAAATCGGTCAAAACGGGATAGGCGGGACTGAGTGTGCAAAATTCCTAACAGTTTGGACAGTTTTTCACTGTCGGGTGGTCAATTTTTGTATGGGCGGCTCTGTTATGAGGGTGCACACGCGTTGCCTGCGCGGAGTCCCGTCTGGTGTGAAGGTTTCGACCCGTTCGCGCGACCGGAACGGGAGTTATTAGCCAGGGAATGGGCAAAAATGGTAAAAATTTTGAAAAAATTGAATAAAAACTGTTTAATTTAAAAATGACTATATGTATTCCTTTTTCTGTTTCAGGACTCGGGTGGAGCAACTTCAGGCGCGTCCAGCGGCGTCCCTAGGGTTATTGCGAGACTAAATATGACAAAGTTATTAAATTTTAAAGTTTGTGACAATTTGGAAAAGTGTTTTTCTTTAATAAAAATTTTCCCTTTAAAGGTTTCAAAAATATTTTCACACAGGCGTGCAGGGCTCGCGGAGCCGCGTCCAGGGATGTATCACACTACTATGTTACCTTAGTTATAAGGGTGTAAAACACTTGATCAATATTTTTCAAGCGCGAGTTAAGGTAAACTTTTGTACCGATGTACCTATATATAGGTATGTGTTTTTATACAGCGGTCCGTACGAATGCTCGTTTTTACACCAATTCCCACGGGATTTTTGCAGATATCGCTGTGGTTTCGCTCCAGGGAGCTCGACCGGGGTGCGCTATAGCCGGGTGACGTGGAATCTTCCTCGGGAAATCGGTCAAAACGGGATAGGCGGGACTGAGTGTGCAAAATTCCTAACAGTTTGGACAGTTTTTCACTGTCGGGTGGTCAATTTTTGTATGGGCGGCTCTGTTATGAGGGTGCACACGCGTTGCCTGCGCGGAGTCCCGTCTGGTGTGAAGGTTTCGACCCGTTCGCGCGACCGGAACGGGAGTTATTAGCCAGGGAATGGGCAAAAATGGTAAAAATTTTGAAAAAATTGAATAAAAACTGTTTAATTTAAAAATGACTATATGTATTCCTTTTTCTGTTTCAGGACTCGGGTGGAGCAACTTCAGGCGCGTCCAGCGGCGTCCCTAGGGTTATTGCGAGACTAAATATGACAAAGTTATTAAATTTTAAAGTTTGTGACAATTTGGAAAAGTGTTTTTCTTTAATAAAAATTTTCCCTTTAAAGGTTTCAAAAATATTTTCACACAGGCGTGCAGGGCTCGCGGAGCCGCGTCCAGGGATGTATCACACTACTATGTTACCTTAGTTATAAGGGTGTAAAACACTTGATCAATATTTTTCAAGCGCGAGTTAAGGTAAACTTTTGTACCGATGTACCTATATATAGGTATGTGTTTTTATACAGCGGTCCGTACGAATGCTCGTTTTTACACCAATTCCCACGGGATTTTTGCAGATATCGCTGTGGTTTCGCTCCAGGGAGCTCGACCGGGGTGCGCTATAGCCGGGTGACGTGGAATCTTCCTCGGGAAATCGGTCAAAACGGGATAGGCGGGACTGAGTGTGCAAAATTCCTAACAGTTTGGACAGTTTTTCACTGTCGGGTGGTCAATTTTTGTATGGGCGGCTCTGTTATGAGGGTGCACACGCGTTGCCTGCGCGGAGTCCCGTCTGGTGTGAAGGTTTCGACCCGTTCGCGCGACCGGAACGGGAGTTATTAGCCAGGGAATGGGCAAAAATGGTAAAAATTTTGAAAAAATTGAATAAAAACTGTTTAATTTAAAAATGACTATATGTATTCCTTTTTCTGTTTCAGGACTCGGGTGGAGCAACTTCAGGCGCGTCCAGCGGCGTCCCTAGGGTTATTGCGAGACTAAATATGACAAAGTTATTAAATTTTAAAGTTTGTGACAATTTGGAAAAGTGTTTTTCTTTAATAAAAATTTTCCCTTTAAAGGTTTCAAAAATATTTTCACACAGGCGTGCAGGGCTCGCGGAGCCGCGTCCAGGGATGTATCACACTACTATGTTACCTTAGTTATAAGGGTGTAAAACACTTGATCAATATTTTTCAAGCGCGAGTTAAGGTAAACTTTTGTACCGATGTACCTATATATAGGTATGTGTTTTTATACAGCGGTCCGTACGAATGCTCGTTTTTACACCAATTCCCACGGGATTTTTGCAGATATCGCTGTGGTTTCGCTCCAGGGAGCTCGACCGGGGTGCGCTATAGCCGGGTGACGTGGAATCTTCCTCGGGAAATCGGTCAAAACGGGATAGGCGGGACTGAGTGTGCAAAATTCCTAACAGTTTGGACAGTTTTTCACTGTCGGGTGGTCAATTTTTGTATGGGCGGCTCTGTTATGAGGGTGCACACGCGTTGCCTGCGCGGAGTCCCGTCTGGTGTGAAGGTTTCGACCCGTTCGCGCGACCGGAACGGGAGTTATTAGCCAGGGAATGGGCAAAAATGGTAAAAATTTTGAAAAAATTGAATAAAAACTGTTTAATTTAAAAATGACTATATGTATTCCTTTTTCTGTTTCAGGACTCGGGTGGAGCAACTTCAGGCGCGTCCAGCGGCGTCCCTAGGGTTATTGCGAGACTAAATATGACAAAGTTATTAAATTTTAAAGTTTGTGACAATTTGGAAAAGTGTTTTTCTTTAATAAAAATTTTCCCTTTAAAGGTTTCAAAAATATTTTCACACAGGCGTGCAGGGCTCGCGGAGCCGCGTCCAGGGATGTATCACACTACTATGTTACCTTAGTTATAAGGGTGTAAAACACTTGATCAATATTTTTCAAGCGCGAGTTAAGGTAAACTTTTGTACCGATGTACCTATATATAGGTATGTGTTTTTATACAGCGGTCCGTACGAATGCTCGTTTTTACACCAATTCCCACGGGATTTTTGCAGATATCGCTGTGGTTTCGCTCCAGGGAGCTCGACCGGGGTGCGCTATAGCCGGGTGACGTGGAATCTTCCTCGGGAAATCGGTCAAAACGGGATAGGCGGGACTGAGTGTGCAAAATTCCTAACAGTTTGGACAGTTTTTCACTGTCGGGTGGTCAATTTTTGTATGGGCGGCTCTGTTATGAGGGTGCACACGCGTTGCCTGCGCGGAGTCCCGTCTGGTGTGAAGGTTTCGACCCGTTCGCGCGACCGGAACGGGAGTTATTAGCCAGGGAATGGGCAAAAATGGTAAAAATTTTGAAAAAATTGAATAAAAACTGTTTAATTTAAAAATGACTATATGTATTCCTTTTTCTGTTTCAGGACTCGGGTGGAGCAACTTCAGGCGCGTCCAGCGGCGTCCCTAGGGTTATTGCGAGACTAAATATGACAAAGTTATTAAATTTTAAAGTTTGTGACAATTTGGAAAAGTGTTTTTCTTTAATAAAAATTTTCCCTTTAAAGGTTTCAAAAATATTTTCACACAGGCGTGCAGGGCTCGCGGAGCCGCGTCCAGGGATGTATCACACTACTATGTTACCTTAGTTATAAGGGTGTAAAACACTTGATCAATATTTTTCAAGCGCGAGTTAAGGTAAACTTTTGTACCGATGTACCTATATATAGGTATGTGTTTTTATACAGCGGTCCGTACGAATGCTCGTTTTTACACCAATTCCCACGGGATTTTTGCAGATATCGCTGTGGTTTCGCTCCAGGGAGCTCGACCGGGGTGCGCTATAGCCGGGTGACGTGGAATCTTCCTCGGGAAATCGGTCAAAACGGGATAGGCGGGACTGAGTGTGCAAAATTCCTAACAGTTTGGACAGTTTTTCACTGTCGGGTGGTCAATTTTTGTATGGGCGGCTCTGTTATGAGGGTGCACACGCGTTGCCTGCGCGGAGTCCCGTCTGGTGTGAAGGTTTCGACCCGTTCGCGCGACCGGAACGGGAGTTATTAGCCAGGGAATGGGCAAAAATGGTAAAAATTTTGAAAAAATTGAATAAAAACTGTTTAATTTAAAAATGACTATATGTATTCCTTTTTCTGTTTCAGGACTCGGGTGGAGCAACTTCAGGCGCGTCCAGCGGCGTCCCTAGGGTTATTGCGAGACTAAATATGACAAAGTTATTAAATTTTAAAGTTTGTGACAATTTGGAAAAGTGTTTTTCTTTAATAAAAATTTTCCCTTTAAAGGTTTCAAAAATATTTTCACACAGGCGTGCAGGGCTCGCGGAGCCGCGTCCAGGGATGTATCACACTACTATGTTACCTTAGTTATAAGGGTGTAAAACACTTGATCAATATTTTTCAAGCGCGAGTTAAGGTAAACTTTTGTACCGATGTACCTATATATAGGTATGTGTTTTTATACAGCGGTCCGTACGAATGCTCGTTTTTACACCAATTCCCACGGGATTTTTGCAGATATCGCTGTGGTTTCGCTCCAGGGAGCTCGACCGGGGTGCGCTATAGCCGGGTGACGTGGAATCTTCCTCGGGAAATCGGTCAAAACGGGATAGGCGGGACTGAGTGTGCAAAATTCCTAACAGTTTGGACAGTTTTTCACTGTCGGGTGGTCAATTTTTGTATGGGCGGCTCTGTTATGAGGGTGCACACGCGTTGCCTGCGCGGAGTCCCGTCTGGTGTGAAGGTTTCGACCCGTTCGCGCGACCGGAACGGGAGTTATTAGCCAGGGAATGGGCAAAAATGGTAAAAATTTTGAAAAAATTGAATAAAAACTGTTTAATTTAAAAATGACTATATGTATTCCTTTTTCTGTTTCAGGACTCGGGTGGAGCAACTTCAGGCGCGTCCAGCGGCGTCCCTAGGGTTATTGCGAGACTAAATATGACAAAGTTATTAAATTTTAAAGTTTGTGACAATTTGGAAAAGTGTTTTTCTTTAATAAAAATTTTCCCTTTAAAGGTTTCAAAAATATTTTCACACAGGCGTGCAGGGCTCGCGGAGCCGCGTCCAGGGATGTATCACACTACTATGTTACCTTAGTTATAAGGGTGTAAAACACTTGATCAATATTTTTCAAGCGCGAGTTAAGGTAAACTTTTGTACCGATGTACCTATATATAGGTATGTGTTTTTATACAGCGGTCCGTACGAATGCTCGTTTTTACACCAATTCCCACGGGATTTTTGCAGATATCGCTGTGGTTTCGCTCCAGGGAGCTCGACCGGGGTGCGCTATAGCCGGGTGACGTGGAATCTTCCTCGGGAAATCGGTCAAAACGGGATAGGCGGGACTGAGTGTGCAAAATTCCTAACAGTTTGGACAGTTTTTCACTGTCGGGTGGTCAATTTTTGTATGGGCGGCTCTGTTATGAGGGTGCACACGCGTTGCCTGCGCGGAGTCCCGTCTGGTGTGAAGGTTTCGACCCGTTCGCGCGACCGGAACGGGAGTTATTAGCCAGGGAATGGGCAAAAATGGTAAAAATTTTGAAAAAATTGAATAAAAACTGTTTAATTTAAAAATGACTATATGTATTCCTTTTTCTGTTTCAGGACTCGGGTGGAGCAACTTCAGGCGCGTCCAGCGGCGTCCCTAGGGTTATTGCGAGACTAAATATGACAAAGTTATTAAATTTTAAAGTTTGTGACAATTTGGAAAAGTGTTTTTCTTTAATAAAAATTTTCCCTTTAAAGGTTTCAAAAATATTTTCACACAGGCGTGCAGGGCTCGCGGAGCCGCGTCCAGGGATGTATCACACTACTATGTTACCTTAGTTATAAGGGTGTAAAACACTTGATCAATATTTTTCAAGCGCGAGTTAAGGTAAACTTTTGTACCGATGTACCTATATATAGGTATGTGTTTTTATACAGCGGTCCGTACGAATGCTCGTTTTTACACCAATTCCCACGGGATTTTTGCAGATATCGCTGTGGTTTCGCTCCAGGGAGCTCGACCGGGGTGCGCTATAGCCGGGTGACGTGGAATCTTCCTCGGGAAATCGGTCAAAACGGGATAGGCGGGACTGAGTGTGCAAAATTCCTAACAGTTTGGACAGTTTTTCACTGTCGGGTGGTCAATTTTTGTATGGGCGGCTCTGTTATGAGGGTGCACACGCGTTGCCTGCGCGGAGTCCCGTCTGGTGTGAAGGTTTCGACCCGTTCGCGCGACCGGAACGGGAGTTATTAGCCAGGGAATGGGCAAAAATGGTAAAAATTTTGAAAAAATTGAATAAAAACTGTTTAATTTAAAAATGACTATATGTATTCCTTTTTCTGTTTCAGGACTCGGGTGGAGCAACTTCAGGCGCGTCCAGCGGCGTCCCTAGGGTTATTGCGAGACTAAATATGACAAAGTTATTAAATTTTAAAGTTTGTGACAATTTGGAAAAGTGTTTTTCTTTAATAAAAATTTTCCCTTTAAAGGTTTCAAAAATATTTTCACACAGGCGTGCAGGGCTCGCGGAGCCGCGTCCAGGGATGTATCACACTACTATGTTACCTTAGTTATAAGGGTGTAAAACACTTGATCAATATTTTTCAAGCGCGAGTTAAGGTAAACTTTTGTACCGATGTACCTATATATAGGTATGTGTTTTTATACAGCGGTCCGTACGAATGCTCGTTTTTACACCAATTCCCACGGGATTTTTGCAGATATCGCTGTGGTTTCGCTCCAGGGAGCTCGACCGGGGTGCGCTATAGCCGGGTGACGTGGAATCTTCCTCGGGAAATCGGTCAAAACGGGATAGGCGGGACTGAGTGTGCAAAATTCCTAACAGTTTGGACAGTTTTTCACTGTCGGGTGGTCAATTTTTGTATGGGCGGCTCTGTTATGAGGGTGCACACGCGTTGCCTGCGCGGAGTCCCGTCTGGTGTGAAGGTTTCGACCCGTTCGCGCGACCGGAACGGGAGTTATTAGCCAGGGAATGGGCAAAAATGGTAAAAATTTTGAAAAAATTGAATAAAAACTGTTTAATTTAAAAATGACTATATGTATTCCTTTTTCTGTTTCAGGACTCGGGTGGAGCAACTTCAGGCGCGTCCAGCGGCGTCCCTAGGGTTATTGCGAGACTAAATATGACAAAGTTATTAAATTTTAAAGTTTGTGACAATTTGGAAAAGTGTTTTTCTTTAATAAAAATTTTCCCTTTAAAGGTTTCAAAAATATTTTCACACAGGCGTGCAGGGCTCGCGGAGCCGCGTCCAGGGATGTATCACACTACTATGTTACCTTAGTTATAAGGGTGTAAAACACTTGATCAATATTTTTCAAGCGCGAGTTAAGGTAAACTTTTGTACCGATGTACCTATATATAGGTATGTGTTTTTATACAGCGGTCCGTACGAATGCTCGTTTTTACACCAATTCCCACGGGATTTTTGCAGATATCGCTGTGGTTTCGCTCCAGGGAGCTCGACCGGGGTGCGCTATAGCCGGGTGACGTGGAATCTTCCTCGGGAAATCGGTCAAAACGGGATAGGCGGGACTGAGTGTGCAAAATTCCTAACAGTTTGGACAGTTTTTCACTGTCGGGTGGTCAATTTTTGTATGGGCGGCTCTGTTATGAGGGTGCACACGCGTTGCCTGCGCGGAGTCCCGTCTGGTGTGAAGGTTTCGACCCGTTCGCGCGACCGGAACGGGAGTTATTAGCCAGGGAATGGGCAAAAATGGTAAAAATTTTGAAAAAATTGAATAAAAACTGTTTAATTTAAAAATGACTATATGTATTCCTTTTTCTGTTTCAGGACTCGGGTGGAGCAACTTCAGGCGCGTCCAGCGGCGTCCCTAGGGTTATTGCGAGACTAAATATGACAAAGTTATTAAATTTTAAAGTTTGTGACAATTTGGAAAAGTGTTTTTCTTTAATAAAAATTTTCCCTTTAAAGGTTTCAAAAATATTTTCACACAGGCGTGCAGGGCTCGCGGAGCCGCGTCCAGGGATGTATCACACTACTATGTTACCTTAGTTATAAGGGTGTAAAACACTTGATCAATATTTTTCAAGCGCGAGTTAAGGTAAACTTTTGTACCGATGTACCTATATATAGGTATGTGTTTTTATACAGCGGTCCGTACGAATGCTCGTTTTTACACCAATTCCCACGGGATTTTTGCAGATATCGCTGTGGTTTCGCTCCAGGGAGCTCGACCGGGGTGCGCTATAGCCGGGTGACGTGGAATCTTCCTCGGGAAATCGGTCAAAACGGGATAGGCGGGACTGAGTGTGCAAAATTCCTAACAGTTTGGACAGTTTTTCACTGTCGGGTGGTCAATTTTTGTATGGGCGGCTCTGTTATGAGGGTGCACACGCGTTGCCTGCGCGGAGTCCCGTCTGGTGTGAAGGTTTCGACCCGTTCGCGCGACCGGAACGGGAGTTATTAGCCAGGGAATGGGCAAAAATGGTAAAAATTTTGAAAAAATTGAATAAAAACTGTTTAATTTAAAAATGACTATATGTATTCCTTTTTCTGTTTCAGGACTCGGGTGGAGCAACTTCAGGCGCGTCCAGCGGCGTCCCTAGGGTTATTGCGAGACTAAATATGACAAAGTTATTAAATTTTAAAGTTTGTGACAATTTGGAAAAGTGTTTTTCTTTAATAAAAATTTTCCCTTTAAAGGTTTCAAAAATATTTTCACACAGGCGTGCAGGGCTCGCGGAGCCGCGTCCAGGGATGTATCACACTACTATGTTACCTTAGTTATAAGGGTGTAAAACACTTGATCAATATTTTTCAAGCGCGAGTTAAGGTAAACTTTTGTACCGATGTACCTATATATAGGTATGTGTTTTTATACAGCGGTCCGTACGAATGCTCGTTTTTACACCAATTCCCACGGGATTTTTGCAGATATCGCTGTGGTTTCGCTCCAGGGAGCTCGACCGGGGTGCGCTATAGCCGGGTGACGTGGAATCTTCCTCGGGAAATCGGTCAAAACGGGATAGGCGGGACTGAGTGTGCAAAATTCCTAACAGTTTGGACAGTTTTTCACTGTCGGGTGGTCAATTTTTGTATGGGCGGCTCTGTTATGAGGGTGCACACGCGTTGCCTGCGCGGAGTCCCGTCTGGTGTGAAGGTTTCGACCCGTTCGCGCGACCGGAACGGGAGTTATTAGCCAGGGAATGGGCAAAAATGGTAAAAATTTTGAAAAAATTGAATAAAAACTGTTTAATTTAAAAATGACTATATGTATTCCTTTTTCTGTTTCAGGACTCGGGTGGAGCAACTTCAGGCGCGTCCAGCGGCGTCCCTAGGGTTATTGCGAGACTAAATATGACAAAGTTATTAAATTTTAAAGTTTGTGACAATTTGGAAAAGTGTTTTTCTTTAATAAAAATTTTCCCTTTAAAGGTTTCAAAAATATTTTCACACAGGCGTGCAGGGCTCGCGGAGCCGCGTCCAGGGATGTATCACACTACTATGTTACCTTAGTTATAAGGGTGTAAAACACTTGATCAATATTTTTCAAGCGCGAGTTAAGGTAAACTTTTGTACCGATGTACCTATATATAGGTATGTGTTTTTATACAGCGGTCCGTACGAATGCTCGTTTTTACACCAATTCCCACGGGATTTTTGCAGATATCGCTGTGGTTTCGCTCCAGGGAGCTCGACCGGGGTGCGCTATAGCCGGGTGACGTGGAATCTTCCTCGGGAAATCGGTCAAAACGGGATAGGCGGGACTGAGTGTGCAAAATTCCTAACAGTTTGGACAGTTTTTCACTGTCGGGTGGTCAATTTTTGTATGGGCGGCTCTGTTATGAGGGTGCACACGCGTTGCCTGCGCGGAGTCCCGTCTGGTGTGAAGGTTTCGACCCGTTCGCGCGACCGGAACGGGAGTTATTAGCCAGGGAATGGGCAAAAATGGTAAAAATTTTGAAAAAATTGAATAAAAACTGTTTAATTTAAAAATGACTATATGTATTCCTTTTTCTGTTTCAGGACTCGGGTGGAGCAACTTCAGGCGCGTCCAGCGGCGTCCCTAGGGTTATTGCGAGACTAAATATGACAAAGTTATTAAATTTTAAAGTTTGTGACAATTTGGAAAAGTGTTTTTCTTTAATAAAAATTTTCCCTTTAAAGGTTTCAAAAATATTTTCACACAGGCGTGCAGGGCTCGCGGAGCCGCGTCCAGGGATGTATCACACTACTATGTTACCTTAGTTATAAGGGTGTAAAACACTTGATCAATATTTTTCAAGCGCGAGTTAAGGTAAACTTTTGTACCGATGTACCTATATATAGGTATGTGTTTTTATACAGCGGTCCGTACGAATGCTCGTTTTTACACCAATTCCCACGGGATTTTTGCAGATATCGCTGTGGTTTCGCTCCAGGGAGCTCGACCGGGGTGCGCTATAGCCGGGTGACGTGGAATCTTCCTCGGGAAATCGGTCAAAACGGGATAGGCGGGACTGAGTGTGCAAAATTCCTAACAGTTTGGACAGTTTTTCACTGTCGGGTGGTCAATTTTTGTATGGGCGGCTCTGTTATGAGGGTGCACACGCGTTGCCTGCGCGGAGTCCCGTCTGGTGTGAAGGTTTCGACCCGTTCGCGCGACCGGAACGGGAGTTATTAGCCAGGGAATGGGCAAAAATGGTAAAAATTTTGAAAAAATTGAATAAAAACTGTTTAATTTAAAAATGACTATATGTATTCCTTTTTCTGTTTCAGGACTCGGGTGGAGCAACTTCAGGCGCGTCCAGCGGCGTCCCTAGGGTTATTGCGAGACTAAATATGACAAAGTTATTAAATTTTAAAGTTTGTGACAATTTGGAAAAGTGTTTTTCTTTAATAAAAATTTTCCCTTTAAAGGTTTCAAAAATATTTTCACACAGGCGTGCAGGGCTCGCGGAGCCGCGTCCAGGGATGTATCACACTACTATGTTACCTTAGTTATAAGGGTGTAAAACACTTGATCAATATTTTTCAAGCGCGAGTTAAGGTAAACTTTTGTACCGATGTACCTATATATAGGTATGTGTTTTTATACAGCGGTCCGTACGAATGCTCGTTTTTACACCAATTCCCACGGGATTTTTGCAGATATCGCTGTGGTTTCGCTCCAGGGAGCTCGACCGGGGTGCGCTATAGCCGGGTGACGTGGAATCTTCCTCGGGAAATCGGTCAAAACGGGATAGGCGGGACTGAGTGTGCAAAATTCCTAACAGTTTGGACAGTTTTTCACTGTCGGGTGGTCAATTTTTGTATGGGCGGCTCTGTTATGAGGGTGCACACGCGTTGCCTGCGCGGAGTCCCGTCTGGTGTGAAGGTTTCGACCCGTTCGCGCGACCGGAACGGGAGTTATTAGCCAGGGAATGGGCAAAAATGGTAAAAATTTTGAAAAAATTGAATAAAAACTGTTTAATTTAAAAATGACTATATGTATTCCTTTTTCTGTTTCAGGACTCGGGTGGAGCAACTTCAGGCGCGTCCAGCGGCGTCCCTAGGGTTATTGCGAGACTAAATATGACAAAGTTATTAAATTTTAAAGTTTGTGACAATTTGGAAAAGTGTTTTTCTTTAATAAAAATTTTCCCTTTAAAGGTTTCAAAAATATTTTCACACAGGCGTGCAGGGCTCGCGGAGCCGCGTCCAGGGATGTATCACACTACTATGTTACCTTAGTTATAAGGGTGTAAAACACTTGATCAATATTTTTCAAGCGCGAGTTAAGGTAAACTTTTGTACCGATGTAC